>OW028688.1:10000000-14800000 GCA_932294315.1 Epinotia nisella | reverse complement strand
GTCAGAGAGATTAATTATTGCTTTCTATGAAAATGTTTTTTTAGGGTTCAGTACCTCAACAGGAAAAAACGGAACACTTATAGGATCACTTTGTTGTCCGTCTGTCTGTCTGTCAAGACCCTTTGTCTTAACAGACAGACAGACGGACAACGACAACAACAAATTCCAACTCGATAGGAACGCGTCCTATCGAGTTAGAATTAAAATGATATAATCACTATAATCAGGTCTACAGTCTCTTGAAGCTGTGAAAAAAACAAACTTCTAAGTTATCGTAAAAAATACGGCCGTTTATGCCACAAAAACTCAAGGGAATCAAAATGTATAGGGTACTTTCCGTTGACCTAGAACTATGAAATTTGGCAAGTAATATCCTCTTATACGTACGAAAACTACATTTGTAATTTAATCATTAAAAATATAGTCTTTATTTAAAGTACGTAATCAATCGTCGATTAAAGTACCTACAAATTTGTACGGAACTCTCGGTGGGCGAGTCGAGTCCGACTCGCACTTGTCCGGTTTTCCTTTGGGCTTTTTCTTGGCTGCATACATCTCGCTTTCTAGCTATATGCAGTAATTCAACTCGAGTGCTACATTTCGTTTAGCTAAGGTACGACTGCACACACTTCTAACGATTGACTAGCTCTTGCTAAGGACATCAACTTAGTGCGATGACATAATACCTTATAATAAGTAGGTAGCAGGAATGAGCTTAATAAACAACAAAGGTACTGTTTCAAGTTTCATCAGAAGCAATCTTTATTATTAATATTGCCCGTGTCATTGTTTCAATCAATTGCTTTGTTGTGATTCGGCACACCCGAATGGCACTGACATTCAGTAACTCCTGACTCGCATGCAGCGCCTTTCATTTCTGCTACGTACCTAACTTTATATCTACTATTTGCGTACAATTCATAGTTAAGATAATGTGTGACGTGATATAAAAATAAAAGTAAGTTGTAAAATTAAAAAACCAACAAATTGCTATTCATTTATGTAAATACCGTAGTCGCTTTCTATTAATTACCATAATCGGTCACATTTTTCATCCTTAGTGTTAAACTAAAACGCCCTTCATCAGCGGAGAGTACCGTAAAACAGCGGCTGTTGTCACGCCATTTGCAAACCTATTTAAAGTGTAAGTGCCTTTAGCGAGCTACTCGTTGGTTAAATAAACTACTAGTTATCTGGCTGGATACATGGATGGCGGTCGCTGCTTAGGAAGCATAAGTAGGTCATCAACATAATAACTGCGTTAATACATCACGAGATAAATTATGACCTCAATAACCACGACTAGTGTCTTAAAAGTAATCCTCAGTCCCTAATTATGATACAAATGAGCTATGAAACCTGAATTATTATATAAGAATTTTGATGTTTACCCAATATAAATGACAATTAGACCCGAGAATACAACGCCTTCCGTTAGTTGAGATTAAAATACTAACTTGTTGACTTTCTTGAAAACTTGTTAATCTTACTGTTACGGGTAAGAAGGTAGTTACGTTTTCATACCGTAACATTGTCATTTGGCCGCGGTAGGTAGCTAATTATGTTAATAAGACAAGCCCTCTCACGAATTTTAATTTTAAGCACGAAATTATCTCTTTGTAGCACTGACCTATTGCGTAAGAGGCCATCGATCAATTTAGGAGATGCCGAAATCGGACGTGCAGACTCTTTTGCAAACTCTCTTCTGATTTCGGTTACGCTTGCTTGTATTGTATATTACCCACGTTCGTCAGTTCATCGATCGTCTGGCTAAATATTCTTAGGTCGATTAATTTTTCTTCCAGTTACTTTAGGTTTTTCATCATGTCTGCAAACCGTCTGCATTGTATACTTCACTTATTTACCTAGTTAGCGAATAGCAATGCAACAAAATATTCAGACTCGGTCACGCCATCCGAGCCGGAAGATCGCTTAATGGCGGGTAATTGCCGGGAACAAGCGACGGAAAGCGGTGAAAACCCGGAAACCCGGGTGTAACTATACTCGCCACTCAGGATCTTCCGTTTTGCTATTTTAGGCTCGGCAGTAAGTCATAATTCACTATGTTAATGAGATTGTTGCTTAACGGTCACCGTTTAGATAACTGTTTTAGTGAGATTTTAATTAATGATTCGCATCTCATAAAATTTATAAATCGTAGTTAATAAACATCGTAAGAATACACATGGGATAAGGATTTTTTTTTATTGAAAAGCGATTTGCAAAAATGCTTAGATTTTAAAAATTCACTTTGTTTATGTTAATAGCAAAAGTAATTATCGACAGCTAACTTTTATAGGAAAGACGTATGTATACTTACATAAGATTATCTTCGCTTGCTTGTAATAGGCTTGTGACCTATGATTTTTTTACGATGCCATTCGAACCAGTTTTTGGAGAGGAATAAATGTTTGTATCGGAGCAACTACATTTTACAAACATAAACGCCCAAAAATTTGAGCCAAAGACGGACCTCGCTGGCGGTAGCCGAAACGCTTCATACTGGTTAAAAATAAATATAGTGGGACAATTCACACCACAATTGATCTATTCCCTAACTAGGCAAAGCCTGTACTATGGGTACTAGACAACGGATAAACATACTGATATAAATATATACATACTTAAATAGATATTAAACATCCAAGACTCGAGAACAAACATTCGTATTCATCAAAAGTATGACGTCACACTTTGCTATTTGAACTAATCGTTGTATAGAAAATCAAGTAAATTGATGTTTCTGTCGTGAAATACTGCGTTTAGGTCCATAGTTGTCTTATGTTTCTATAAAAGCGTAAGGATTCTACTGGTAGCTTTAAGTTTACTTTTGGACAATAAAAAAATACATACTTTTTCGAAACTTTCAAGGTCCATATATTTTTATGATTTTAATTATATATTGTAATTTATGTAAATATTTAAACTTCAGTTAACTGTTAAAATTTGGTAGTATTTTCTTGGCCTTATCAGAAGGTTATGGTCCCTAATAATTGGTCACTTATATTATTGTTTCCAGTGATGGTGGTCCGGTAGAGCCGCGCCATGCCGCTGCCAAAGCGATGCGTGGAGCCGGTGCACGTGTCCCGCGGCACCGTGCCCGAGCGGCTCGCCGTGCCGTCCGAGCTCGAGGCCGTCACCAACGGCACGCTTGCCAACACTGTCAGGTAACCGAGGACTAGTGACTCCAAGTGATGGAGGTCCGGTAGAGCCGCGCCATGCCGCTGCCGAAGCGATGCGTGGAGCCGGTGCACGTGTCCCGCGGCACCGTGCCCGAGCGGCTCGCCGTGCCGTCCGAGCTCGAGGCCGTCACCAACGGCACGCTTGCCAACACTGTCAGGTAACCGAGGACTAGTGACTCCAAGTGATGGAGGTCCGGTAGAGCCGCGCCATGCCGCTGCCGAAGCGATGCGTGGAGCCGGTGCACGTGTCCCGCGGCACCGTGCCCGAGCGGCTCGCCGTGCCGTCCGAGCTCGAGGCCGTCACCAACGGCACGCTTGCCAACACTGTCAGGTAACCGAGGACTAGTGACTCCAAGTGATGGAGGTCCGGTAGAGCCGCGCCATGCCGCTGCCGAAGCGATGCGTGGAGCCGGTGCACGTGTCCCGCGGCACCGTGCCCGAGCGGCTCGCCGTGCCGTCCGAGCTCGAGGCCGTCACCAACGGCACGCTTGCCAACACTGTCAGGTAACCGAGGACTAGTGACTCCAAGTGATGGAGGTCCGGTAGAGCCGCGCCATGCCGCTGCCGAAGCGATGCGTGGAGCCGGTGCACGTGTCCCGCGGCACCGTGCCCGAGCGGCTCGCCGTGCCGTCCGAGCTCGAGGCCGTCACCAACGGCACGCTTGCCAACACTGTCAGGTAACCGAGGACTAGTGACTCGCAAGTGATGGAGGTCCGGTAGAGCCGCGCCATGCCGCTGCCGAAGCGATGCGTGGAGCCGGTGCACGTGTCCCGCGGCACCGTGCCCGAGCGGCTCGCCGTGCCGTCCGAGCTCGAGGCCGTCACCAACGGCACGCTTGCCAACACTGTCAGGTAACCGAGGACTAGTGACTCCAAGTGATGGAGGTCCGGTAGAGCCGCGCCATGCCGCTGCCGAAGCGATGCGTGGAGCCGGTGCACGTGTCCCGCGGCACCGTGCCCGAGCGGCTCGCCGTGCCGTCCGAGCTCGAGGCCGTCACCAACGGCACGCTTGCCAACACTGTCAGGTAACCGAGGACTAGTGACTCCAAGTGATGGAGGTCCGGTAGAGCCGCGCCATGCCGCTGCCGAAGCGATGCGTGGAGCCGGTGCACGTGTCCCGCGGCACCGTGCCCGAGCGGCTCGCCGTACCGTCCGAGCTCGAGGCCGTCACCAATGGCACGCTTGCCAACACTGTCAGGTAACCGAGGACTAGTGACTCCAAGTGATGGAGGTCCGGTAGAGCCGCGCCATGCCGCTGCCGAAGCGATGCGTGGAGCCGGTGCACGTGTCCCGCGGCACCGTGCCCGAGCGGCTCGCCGTGCCGTCCGAGCTCGAGGCCGTCACCAACGGCACGCTTGCCAACACTGTCAGGTAACCGAGGACTAGTGACTCCAAGTGATGGAGGTCCGGTAGAGCCGCGCCATGCCGCTGCCGAAGCGATGCGTGGAGCCGGTGCACGTGTCCCGCGGCACCGTGCCCGAGCGGCTCGCCGTGCCGTCCGAGCTCGAGGCCGTCACCAACGGCACGCTTGCCAACACTGTCAGGTAACCGAGGACTAGTGACTCGCAAGTGATGGAGGTCCGGTAGAGCCGCGCCATGCCGCTGCCGAAGCGATGCGTGGAGCCGGTGCACGTGTCCCGCGGCACCGTGCCCGAGCGGCTCGCCGTGCCGTCCGAGCTCGAGGCCGTCACCAACGGCACGCTTGCCAACACTGTCAGGTAACCGAGGACTAGTGACTCCAAGTGATGGAGGTCCGGTAGAGCCGCGCCATGCCGCTGCCGAAGCGATGCGTGGAGCCGGTGCACGTGTCCCGCGGCACCGTGCCCGAGCGGCTCGCCGTGCCGTCCGAGCTCGAGGCCGTCACCAACGGCACGCTTGCCAACACTGTCAGGTAACCGAGGACTAGTGACTCGCAAGTGATGGAGGTCCGGTAGAGCCGCGCCATGCCGCTGCCGAAGCGATGCGTGGAGCCGGTGCACGTGTCCCGCGGCACCGTGCCCGAGCGGCTCGCCGTGCCGTCCGAGCTCGAGGCCGTCACCAACGGCACGCTTGCCAACACTGTCAGGTAACCGAGGACTAGTGACTCCAAGTGATGGAGGTCCGGTAGAGCCGCGCCATGCCGCTGCCGAAGCGATGCGTGGAGCCGGTGCACGTGTCCCGCGGCACCGTGCCCGAGCGGCTCGCCGTGCCGTCCGAGCTCGAGGCCGTCACCAACGGCACGCTTGCCAACACTGTCAGGTAACCGAGGACTAGTGACTCCAAGTGATGGAGGTCCGGTAGAGCCGCGCCATGCCGCTGCCGAAGCGATGCGTGGAGCCGGTGCACGTGTCCCGCGGCACCGTGCCCGAGCGGCTCGCCGTGCCGTCCGAGCTCGAGGCCGTCACCAACGGCACGCTTGCCAACACTGTCAGGTAACCGAGGACTAGTGACTCCAAGTGATGGAGGTCCGGTAGAGCCGCGCCATGCCGCTGCCGAAGCGATGCGTGGAGCCGGTGCACGTGTCCCGCGGCACCGTGCCCGAGCGGCTCGCCGTGCCGTCCGAGCTCGAGGCCGTCACCAACGGCACGCTCGCCAACACTGTCAGGTAACCGAGGACTAGCGACTACCAGTGATGGTGGCCCTCCTCTCTGTAGGGTAGTGAAGTGTAAGAACTATCGAGGACAGTGAAATTATTGAGACTAGGATAGGGGAATATGTGGGGCTGATACGCCATTACAATTACATGAAAACCATAATTGAAGTGAAGATTAAATGGAGAAGGAAAGGCAGGGGAAGGCCGAGACGTCCGTTTTTGGATCTAGACAAAGAAAATATCAATGTAATGAATGATGTATACTAATACTTGATATGAAATCAAAAGACATATGATAGTTAAAGACAGAGAGAAGCGAAAAGAATGGCAATTACTCCACCGACAAGAGACTTTTAGAGACTAGACTCTTAGTATGTTATCATGGTCAAGTTGATTAAAAATTCCTTTTTAATTCCAGGCAATTATCGTCTCTATCGAAGCATGCAGAGGACATGTTTGGAGAGCTCACGCGGGAGGCGAGCAACCTCGCGGAGCGCACCAATGTGTTACAGGCGCGGATAGACCGGCTCGCCGTCAAAGTTACACAGTTAGACTCGGGAGTTGAGGAAGGTAAGAAACTCACGTATTATGCCAAGAGGAATTATTTAAACACATGATAGAAGCAGGATGTTAGCCAAAGAAACTAGCTGAACATACTGCTAAGAAACTTTCTACTACTAGCGATTATTATTAAACAATTAATATGATGCTCTTCTTTACTTACCTAAATCAATAAAACTTAACCAACTTAACAGAGGTTAACGATAACATGTATTGTCCGTGTCACTCACATACAAATATCAAAGCGCAGATAAAGATAAACAAAATTTAACATCACCTAGAATGCCTTATCTCCATAAGAAGAGAAAACGTCCCCTTGTCACTATTTCCAATGATACCACTGTCAGGTTGAATAATCTAACACATTTCGACCTTCACATTTCAGTGTCCCTCCAAGACATCCAGATGCGCAAGGCGTTCCGCTCCTCGCGAACATTCCAGCAGCAACTGTTCAGCCGGAACTCCATGCCCACGGCCATGTTGGCGACGTACGCGCGCTGCGACCGCCCGCCGCCGCTCGAGCGGCTCAACGAGTTCCGGGATGACGGCAGGGACGCGAGGAAGTTCTACACGGACCCGGATTACTTCTTCGAGCTGTGGCGTAGGGAGATGTTGCAGGACACGGAACGCATCCAGCACGACCGTGGGAAGAAGGTAACTTCATGTATTTATAGTCGCACTAGCTAATCATCTTTCCAAGTCAATGGTACGAGCTGGGTTTTGAACCCACAACCTTACAATTGAAAGACTTGTGCCTTACCGCTCGGCTACAGTGACTCTAATCTATTTTATCTATATTAATTAATGAGATGAGCCTTACCTTGTTAACACAGATCAAAACGAGAATTATGTAACTGTGCCCGCTTTCTCGTATCATGTGTAGTTCTTTATCCCCTGCAAATGTTAAATGTCATGTCTGTTTCCAGGTGCGGCAGCCCCGGAGCGGCGGCGGCGCGGACGGGCGCGGCGCGCGGCGCGTGAGGCCGCCTCACTCTACAAGAGAAAGACAAAAGGTACGGTCCAAATATTCCCGCATCATCGTGACGCGGTCTCCTAATTGGGCGAAATCCTCGCGACAAAGTAAATGTATGTACTTAACCTTGATGCAAAAAATATTGATGTTCTTGTTTTTTTTTACCGCGAGTGCCTAAAAAGTATAAGTGTTTATAAACTTTACAGCATGACCTTTCAGATACAGTTTTTAAATATATACTTTATCAAAAAATATATAAAGATAAACCTATCTTACCTCCAACATATTTTTTTTCACGTCATCATAATATTGTTCTATAGAAACATACAGTTTTTTAGCAATAATACTTTATGATAGAGGTCGCATCGCCCGCGACGCCTACTTTTCCGCATTCACCCCCATTTTCCCTCGCTCATGGGGTGAATTCGACTTGTTTCAGCATGTAAAAATACTCATTATAAATCGCTCTTACCACTCTATAAATTTAACATTTTTAATCCGGAGCGTACAATTTTGGCGCGAAAATCTTTAGTTTGAGAAATTTTGGAAAAATAATACTTTTTCCGCCTCTCACTTTTTTTTCTGTAAGACTGACAAATAAATAATGTATGATAAAAATGTAAGGAATTCTATCATCCTTAAACTTGTCTTAAGATACTATATGTATAGGATACTGCTTTAGATATTATACTTACTGTGCCAACTACGTGCCTAACAGGCGATCAGCGTAGTTTAGTTTAGTTATTTTCATCACACTTGCCCGTCAATAGCGTTATTACTTGCGAGCTTATAGAGCAGTTATAGCCGTTTTACCTCCCAGGGGCTGTTAAGTTTAGTTTTAAAATATAGAACCCTCTGATTGGCTTAAGCAAATCTGGTTGCTGTGTGATTGGTTGAATAAAAAAATCTAGTTGGTCAAGTCGCCCCGCCCCGCAAGAATACTGCTCTGTGATTGGTTGAAATATTGAGCTACGCGCTCCACTAGCACTGATCTGGAAGTGAAGTTGTCAATTTTTGATTGGTGCGGCTGTATGAAACTTAGATTTTTCTGTCTTTTGTAGTTATTTATTTCCTCGCAAATGTGATGAAAAACATTGTGTATAACACGGGCGTAAGAATATTGCAAACTCGAGTCATCAAAAGCCCTCCGCCTTCGGCGTGGGGCTTCTGATAGGCTCTCGTTAGCAATATTCCACTTACGCCCCTCGTTAAACAATGTACTATTTGACTTCTAAAGCGCCAGCACATTACTCTAATCTAAGTGGCCGTCACTAAACGCGACTACTCTACGCACATTAATACACTAGGCGCGGCCACTAATAGCGAACGCGGGTCGTTCCCGCAGCTTGTGGCTCGGACGCGGCTACTAAACGCTTGGTGTGTGCCGATGCCAAATGTATGAAAGAACAAAGAACTCGTCCGCAACTTGTGGCGGACATTACTGGCTCAATGTGGCTCAGAAGCCAAATGAAACTCTTTGACAATGTGTAATGTTGAGTATACGTGCAGGCGGCGGCGGTGACGCGAGGCGAGCACATCATGGCGCCGGCGCAGCTGCGGCACTACAACATCGAGCCGCAGCCGCCGCCGCTGCAGACGCAGCACTCCAGCAGGCAGGAATCCGTTTATGGTGAGAACTTGTCTTGGAAACGCTCTTATACACTGCCTCTTTCAGCACAACTACCATAAGATCACGTGATTTTGGGCTAGCGTCTATATATCACATAATTCTTTCTTTAAGAGCAAGCCAAATAAGTTATTGTTATTGATGTAATGTAAACAAGGCTTACAAAACCCTTGAAATGTTGCAGCAACGAGTGTCACGGACGGCGGTTACCGAGTGGGCATGAACCGTCCGCCTTCGTCGCAGGCCGCGCGACCCAACTCCATCGAGATAGAGAACCAGCAGAACCGACAAACTAGGCTCACAGGAAACGGACACGGTAAGGACGTCTTATGATTAACCAATAGAATTGCTAAATTAAATTACATTTATTTAACTTGACCTTCATTTGTCTGTTAGTGTGGGACAAATCTTGGAACAAAATTTGGAAACAGTTAACCTCAACCGATTGAGCTGAAATTTTGGGTATAAGTATGACAATTCAATATTATGGTACCATCGAGTTGATCTGATGATGCAGACAGAAGGTGGCCATGGGAATTCAGTACCTAACCGACGTAAAGCCGTTGTGTTTGGGCTCGTTAGAATCGTCTCAAGGAGTAGTTGATGACTATGATGACGGTATACAGAAAAGTACAGTTGGCAATAAAAGCTTGAACCAAAAATATTTTTTGTCAGAAACTTATGTTTCTATAATTTGGACGCGTTCATCGAGTTTTTGGGCCTGGTATCATTTGATATTTAATAGCTTCTGGGTGGTGAAGGAAAATATCGTGACGAAATCAGTTTAGTTCCAAAAAGGTGTAGTTTTCCCTCTGCAGTTAATCTATTGCGTACGCCAAATCTTGGGATTATGTGCCAGAGCGGACCACGGGCTCATTTAGGGTACAATCGGGAAACCGGGAATCGGGAAGAGGATGATGATGATAAATTTGGACGAGTCTTTTGCAGTCGGGTTTTGTTTTATGTTTTTGTAATATGGCGTATTGTTTGTTTATCAGTGATGGTGGACGAGAGCCCTTACGGGTCGGTGGAGCCGATCTACGGCGGCAGCCTGGCCGGCACGCCGCGCCGCCCGCGGCCCTCCGTGCCGCCGCCCGCGCCCCCTCAGGACACTCCCACCAACCACACTCCCACCAGGTAACATGGCAATGATGGCGGACGAGATTACGGGACGGTGGAGTGTTTGTACAAATGAACATGTTGTGCTATTAATAAATAAATAAATAAAAATAAAGAAAGTTATATCACAGTCGCGGTAGGTTTGTTAACAAGTGCGCCATTCCCAGATGTCTGCTGCCGCCGCCGCCGCCGCCGCCCGAGGGCGCGGCGTCGCCGCCCATGATGAACGGCGCGTCGCCGCCGCACCGCACCGCGCTGGACGCGCACCTCGACCACATGCACGCTGTTATTGGTGAGTGCGGCTTCTACACGATGTGTCCGATGCGATTTTTCTATACAAGCTCGTGAGGTACAGTAAGGTAAACGCATTCACGTACCTTTTTCGCTCTTATTACTATGACAATAAGGCATAAAAAGGTCCGTGCATATATTTCCCTTACTGTACAATGTAGATTGCCCACCATTATAAAATTTTATATTTCTCCGTGCTTATTTTATCCCCCTCTTAGACGTAGTAGGCAGCAAATCGCCTGTCCCGCGGCTATGTAAGATCATGAATGCCCGTAGTCACGATACGGATAGGTATACACTTACACAACTAATAAATAAAAAAAACATAATTTTTCCGTCGCTGGAATTCGGTCTAGATTCGCCCTATTTGATATGTGCACACATATGGAGACACTGTATTTTGTGTTGTTCGTAGGTATGATGTCGTCGGAGGAGCCGGGCGCCGCGGCGGCGGCGGGCGCGCCGGCGCCGGCGCCGCCGCCGCCGCCCGCGCCGCTGCCGCCCGCCGCGCCGCGCGCGCCGTCGCCGCCCGCCGCCGACCGGCCGCGCCCGCCGTCCCCGGGCTCGCTGCTGCGCGGCGCCTCCGCGCTCAAGCCGCCGAGACCCGCCGCCGACCCCGTGCAGGACCCGCGCTCCGACCTGCTCAAGGCCATCCGGGACGGTGAGTGCGAGGACTCGGTCGCGGCTTACAATTCGGGGTGTCTACTAAATAATCGATTATTCAAAAATCTATTCAGATTTTGAAATAGATTTTGAATTAATTTAGAGCAAAAAATAATCATTGATTCAAAAATCGATTATTTTTTTCATAAAAATAATAATCATATTAGATTTTGAAATTAATCGATTATTTTTTGGGAAGACCAGGGGCCTATGCATAACTACTTGTAACTTATATTACAAGCGGAAACCTCTTTTCAACTCCTCGCATTAGAAAGAGACTTCCGCTTGTATTATAAGTTGTAAATTGTTATGCAATGGGCCCCTGGACGCAGCATCTCGCTTCCACCTTTCATCAGTTTGTCGTATATATGAGTAAAATGCTAATGAAAACTCAAACATATCGAGGAGTTTGTATACGACATTGATAAGCACAGAATTTGGACACACATAATATTGCTGATTTTTGACAGGAAGTACCGCCTGGAAAATTTTGATATTTTCGCAAGTAGTAGGCCAATGTATGGTCTATTCTGAATGAATTTATTGATATTTTTTTTTAATAATTACTAAAAAGTTTTATAAATTATTACTATTTATGTGTCTTTTATATGAAAGAAAACGTATAAATGAAAAATTTGTAAAAGTTTTCTCAAGTGATTAAAACTCAACAGATAAAAATAAAAAATAAGAAACTCGAGTAAAAAGCACTAGTGCCACTTTCCGCACGATTTGGCTACATGGAAAAGGCTCTTTTCGGGCACATGCATTGTGAATAATGTTAGTAATATGAACGGTATCATTGCAGGCATCAAGCTGCGCAAGGTGGACAAGCGCGGCGACGAGACGGCGGGGCGCTACGACACGCTGCGCGGCGCGCCCGCCTTCCTCGACGTCGCCTCCATCCTCGCGCGCCGCGTCGCCGTCGAGCTCAGCGACACCAGCTCCGGCGCCGACTCCGACTCCGACGACTCCGACCAGTGGACCACGGAGTCCCGCGCGTGACCCCGGGCCTCGCCGCGCCGCGAGCCGCGCCCGCGCGTCGCGCCGCCGCTCCGCGACCCCGCGCTGCCCGCCGCGCCCGAGCCCCTCAGCGAGCGCGTCGCCATCACCATCAAGCCCGCGCGCACCAACACGGCCGACAAGCCCGAGCCGCCCGACCCGGCGCGGACGCTCGAGCAGCCGCGCGCGCACAAGCCGCCGCCGAGGACCTCGTCTATCGACTCCTCGAAGACGAAAGCGGACGACCAGAGCTACGTCAAGAACTCCTCGTTCCTGAGCCGCGACATTCAGGCGCAGAAGGCCAAGGAGCCGGTCGCTAGTTTCAAGGTTAAACCGGAGGCCCCCGTCGTCAAGGAGCCCCTTCCGTCTGAACCCACCGCCGATTCTCCCCCGCGGAAGGGCATCCTGTCGCCCCCCAGGAGGCAGAGCACCCCCCCGAGGAGCGACGTCGCGTCACCCCCGAAACCGCAAGTCGCGTCCTCTCAGAAAATGCAAACCGTCTCGCCCCCGAAAAAAGAATCGAACTCTCCCCCGGCCGCCGCTACTACTTTCAAAATAAAGAGGGCCGACGAGAATCCGCCCGCGCCCAAATCGATCATAAAGGAGTCGAGCATCACTAAGGAACCGTCGATGCCGCTGAAGACCGACAAGCTGTCGCTGGCCGACACCGGCTCCGTCATAGAAAACGAGGTCAACGGGAGTGACGCGAACCACTCGGGCGACGCGGCCGGGGGCGGGAAGCCCGCGGACAACGAGGAGTCCAATGGGGTGGGAGACAAGATCAAGAAATTTGAGAAGGCGGCCGAGGACGCCGGCGTGCCGCCCGGCCGCCTGTCGCGTCCGGGCTCCGTGCGCGGCCGCGGCCGCTCCGAGCGTCTCGGCTCCGACCCCAAGGAGGACCTCCCGCCCCCGGCCACGCCCTTCAAAGACAACGTGCACTTCGAACTAGGAACTCTAGCGCGCCAGCAGAGTTTGTCCAAAAACAGCCCCCCGCTGCCCAAGTGGCCGCGCGAAAACCAACCCGCGGAGCCGACGAAGAAAGCCGAGCCGCAGAAGATAATAAAGCCCGAGTTCAAGCCGATGCCGTCGCCGGTGGACGTGACGATCCGCTCGCCGAGCCTCGGCGTCAAGATCGCCGACCAGTTCCCGTCCCACGGTACCGCCTTCCGCAACGTGGCCTCGCCCGCGCCCGAGGCCGACGTCGCGCGCGCCGTGCACAAGTTCAACGAGGAGAACGCGCTCAACAACTTGAAGCCGTGCAAGGCGAAGCCCAAGGAGAAGACGTACCAGGTGAGCAAGGGCTCGAGCTACTTCACGCGCGGCTCCGAGGAGATCTGGCTCGTCAAGAAGAAGGACATCGAGGAGATCGAGGAGCGAGTGCTGGACTCGTTCCGGCGCGCCGGCGGGAACGTGTGCGCGCGCAGCGAGTCGCTGCGGCCCGCGTCGGACGGCGGCCACGCGCACGCGCACGCGCACGGCGGCTTCGCGCACGCGACCATGGGCCGCAAGCGGCAGATGTACGCGCGCAGCGAGTCGCTGGACCCGCAGTGGGCGGGCGCGCGCGCGCAGACGCTGAAGCGGCAGACCTCGGTGGCGTGCACGTGCGGCCACGACAAGAAGACGCGCGCCAAGAGCGCCGGCGCGGGCGCCACCGAGCCGCAGCCGCCGCGCCCGCGCAGCCGCTCGCACGGCGACGACAACCAGCCGCAGGCGGTGCTCGACAAGTACGAGACGCTCGTGTAGCATTACGGCCGCTCGGACGTGGACCGGCCCTAGGCGGTCGGCGGTCCGTGCTGAGCGGCTTCGCCCGAGCGGTTTTCTCGCGTCCCCAGTGGCGCTTCATTATTATTTATAGTGTTGACTGTAGTATGCCGCCCTATTCCATGCATGATATTGTGATAGTCGGTGTTATTGTGCGCGAGTGGTGCGAGCCCGTAGAGTAAGTTTCCTTGGTGCAATGCGCGAGTCGTTACGTATGTTAACAATTTATAATACGTTATTTACATAATTGATGTGGTGTATCTAATTGGTATTGATCGATGATTAAAGGGTTGGGCGGTGATTTATCAGCTAGTCTTATGAATGTTCTCATAGAAAATGAAGCTGAATGAATTTAGGGGCGATTAAATATTTATTTCAATGTAAACCAAATATATATAGAATACATATATATACATACAGAATATAAAGATTATAGTACTGACGAAAATAGCTAGTATATTAGTATTAAAAATAACTACTATCTACTATTACACCTACCTTTACAATGTGGTGGCAGGTTGAACTTGTAATTAACATTTTTATTTATTGCCGTGATGTCGTCCTTGCGAATGGAGTTCTTGTTTTTCTATACACTTACAGGGAAATGTGCAACTTCATGAGTAAGAATCCTGTAGGGGCGTTGTTAAGCGAAAATTAATCAATTTGTACAAGGGTTTCACATATGTATTAGATATTTCTAAAGGTTATATCAGACGGTTCACTTGAATGAATGTTCACTGGAGTGAATTCATTCGACATTTTTGTTTCACTTTTCATTCAGACGTGTCACTTTGAGTGAAAGATGAAAAATGAAACAAGAAAATGAAGGAAAAGTGAACTGTCTGATATCACCTTCAGAATACTAATGTTTTACCTTTTAATGTGGATTGGATAATTTTCCGTTACTACGCCCAATGTAAAAATTACAAATGGAACTTCGACTTATATTGAGTCAATTATGATATGATTATGATATGAGTAATTTTGTAGTGCTGTATCCGTTTTTTATAGAACGCAATATTTTGCCCACTTGAGCACAATCTAATTTTAATGGTGCTTTGCTTGTTGAAAACTTTGTAACATTTCACTTTGTCCTCTGAACTTCTGTTTTTGTTAGCGGTTGTGAAATTACGTTTTGAGATTAGAATTTTAATTTATGAGAAGCAAGCTTTATCGAAACTTAAAGTTTTATGTTAACTAATACGAAGTTGCTAGTCGATATGAATATTTAAAATCTATGTAATCACGAGATATATCTCCTACTCAGTATTTTCCTGATCAGCTTTTGATCCATAATTTTAATTTCATCCGATTGTTAACATTTGGTAACAGATAGGTAGTTAGGATACATAATGTAAGATTCCATTTTTAAAGTAAACTATATACGATTTTGTATTTTCATATAATATGTGACCTGTATATGTAGTGCCAATTATATCAATTGTATATTTTGATCAACGTTAAATCAGTAACTTCCATTTTATAATGAATTTTGTATTCATTTAGTGAAATGTACCAACGAGTTACACCAAAAATATGAATAGAGTGTGACACATTGCAATGTGACAGGCGCTTTAGCATTCTTTATTACTACGTGGGCGGTGAAAAATCACTTAGATTGTAAATACCAATAATCAATAAATAAATGTGTTAGAAGAGTCAAAGGGCAAACTTCTAAAAAGGTGGTAAAGAGATTGGTGGTTTATAATTATAACAAACTCGCTTCACTTGTATTGGGACATGTTGAGATTCTCGACGATATTTTTTCGTTTCCCAGTTCGCAGATTTTTTTTTTTGCTGATCGTAATATGCATTCCAAGAGTTTTGTTGCTCAGCATCCTCTCTAATATTAATATTAAAAAGAGCAACGAATGTGTACCAAATTTTTTCTAAGTAATATGAAGGTAGCGTAACTAGGTAGACATGTTTTCCATTTTTAAAATACTAGTATGTATTTATGGTTTTTCTTATGACATTGGATGTAAGCTATTATCGCCACTAGAAAGCACCTAAATTCTTTCCAAAACTACACTTCTTCCTTCCGTGTGAAGGATTATTTAATAAATTCGGAGCAGCTTTGGTTCTTATGAATGAATTAAATGTTTTTATACCTTTTTGCCATTTTGTCAAGCCGTTTTCTTTGATTATGTCTCTCGTTGCGTATGGGGTATGAGCAACGCTGTAGAATAGATTAGTGTATTGTATGTATGATCACGATTAGTGCTAAGCCATGTAAATTATAGTAGTAAGGAAATAAAGCATGTTTTATATTATGTGGATTATGCAAACGCCTCTTTATTTTGCCAAATACTGGCAAGCGCTGATTATTTATTAGCATTTTTTCTTAAATGTTTATAATTTTAAGCTAAAGCAAGTTATTGTAATCGCTGAAACAATGTCATTACGTCTAATAAGAAAATATTTTATAAATTGTTTATTTGCTAATATGATTTAAATTAAATTAATAGAAATTGAGTTTTATTCCATCCTATGTCTCCTTTTTAAACTTGCGGGTTGGGCTATTCAATATAATAGACAGTAGTGTATACACTGACAAAGTTATTATGTAATTTTAGAATGTACATATACATAGCCTGCTATGTAAACGAAAACTTAATTTATTTCTCGAAATATCACAAAACCGCTTTATTAAGCCTTTTACAGACTGGCGCGGCCTGGGGCCTATTTCTCAAAAGCTTGTAACTTGTACCTAATACAAGCGGAAGTCTCTTTCTAATAAGAGAAGTTGAAAAGAGGCTTCCGCTTATAATACAAGTTACGAGCTTTTGAGAAATGAGCTCCTGGCCGCGGCGGTCAATAGTAAACTTGTCATTAGCTGTCAAATTTACTATTGACTGCCACTGCAGGCCTTATTTGGAACAATCAAAGCAGCTAGCATTGCATTTAGTGCACCATTCAGTAGCATTGAAGCTAGTTGACACTAAACCAGTGGCCTG
Organism: Epinotia nisella; assembly: GCA_932294315.1. Classification (NCBI taxonomy): domain Eukaryota; kingdom Metazoa; phylum Arthropoda; class Insecta; order Lepidoptera; family Tortricidae; genus Epinotia; species Epinotia nisella. The sequence continues at coordinate 14,783,296 of OW028688.1, read as the reverse complement.
TTGCACAACTTATTGTAATAAGAGCGGAAACTCTAAAGGTGCTTCGCAGCCGCGCGCGATCGAAATTGCGTAAGACCGCGCGCGGCTGATGCGACAATAGTCGGTCTATGAAAATGTATGGCGGCATTTTCATACACTGACTATTATCGCATGCCGCGCGCGATGCAGGGAATCACACTGGCGCGGCCTGCGGTGGCGGAACATAGTTGACAGCTAATGACAAAAGTTTACTATTGTCCGCCGCGCCAGTCTGTGAGAGGTTTTGAGTCTAAAAGAGGTTTCCACTACAGTTGCAAATTATTATGGAACGGGCTATGAATGTCACGGTTAAAAAGTAATGTAATGTTGAAAATTAAAAGTTCACAAAACGTGCAGCACAGTAATAATATAAGCATGGTCTAAAATTTCAATTACTTAAGTCAAATTAAAAGTTGTGTTCTTAACATTAACACGTGCGTACGTGACCAATGTAGCCTTGATACATACAATATACAATGACGACAGTACAATTACATCGTTGGGTATTTTTTAAACCAACACATATTGATGTTTCCCGCCCTTTACAACGGAAATACTTTTGTTTATGACCAACAACACAATGTTGCCACTTAAATAACAAATGTTAGAAATTAATTAAGTGTTAATTGAATCAATTTCTGTGTGATTTGTTTGTTAATTATGTATCTTACATCCAAAATGAGTTGAAGCATACAGTTTTTGAATATGTATTTATATAAATATATTGTCTTTGAGAACGCTTTGCAAAGGACATTGCCAGTACGAAAACAGGCGAAAGTGAAGCAAGCATAGACAAGTCATGACATTTTTGTTGCATTCCTTTCATTCATTCTGAAAAGTTTGTAATTCTAATTCTGCTACTTGCTACAAATGCCGATAATTTTCAATTCAGTGTTTTTGTCAAGATTCAGTTTAATTCTTTGTGAAAAACGGACAGTTTAATTTATGTATTTGACCTAAAAGACAAGTGGTGCTCGTTTCAGTTAGCTTATACCAAAGCTTTCAAAATCTGGTATCGAAACCTATCGTTATCCAGGAGTCGTTACGAAATTTAGCAAAATGACTTCAGCTCTTTATTTGGAACACTATCTCGATAGTCTTCAACACCTGCCCATAGAATTGCAAAGAAATTTTAAGTTAATGCGAGACCTCGATGATAGGGCACACGGGTTAATGAGGACAATTGATCTTATGGCCGACGAACTATTGCCTAATATTCCCAAAATGGATGAGGAAATGAAGAAAGACAAGGTGAATACCATACAGGGTTTGTTCAACAAGGCTAAGGAATACGGTGATGACAAAGTGCAGCTCGCAATACAGACTTACGAGTTGGTGGACAAACACATACGGCGCCTTGACTCCGACCTTGCTCGCTTCGAGTCAGAAATTCAGGAGAAAGTGATGAGTGCCCGTGCGGCACAGCAAGCTGCCGCCGACCAGGAGCCCAACACCACTACAGTCAAGAAAGGAAGGAAGAAGCATAAAGGCAGTGAGAAGGCAGCTGCTACAACGGGTAAGAAGAAGCGCGTCGGAGCATCAAGCGAGGACGACTCGGCCGCGACAGGCAGGTCGGCAGCTAAGAAAAAAGCTCAGCGTAAAGGTGCGACTACAACAGCTAGTGCTGTCAAAGAACAAGAAGAAAACGCAGACCTGGACTCAGTTGCTGGCATGGCACATCCCAGTGACGTACTCGACATGCCAGTCGATCCTAATGAGCCCACCTACTGCCTCTGCCACCAGGTTTCTTATGGTGAAATGATAGGTTGTGACAACCCTGACTGTCCTATTGAGTGGTTCCACTTTGCTTGTGTAGATCTTAAGATTAAGCCCAAAGGCAAGTGGTACTGTCCTAAATGTACTCAGGACCGCAAGAAGAAATGATCCATGGTTAAACCTCCTGCCAAGCCTGCTGACAAGAGTTTACCGGTAAAGAAGGAAGTGAAGTGACTTCAGTCTTATATTGCCAAAAACTATGTGTGTAAAAGTAGATAGTAAATGAATTCATAGTAATATAAAATGTTAAATGAAGTAGTAGTGTGTTGGCTGCTATTTTGCAAGTCTTTTTTGGCTAAATTTAAGTATTGTATTTTCAGCCCAAATGAGCTAGTAACTATTGAATTCAGAGCAATCATGAATTGATGATATTATTATTTCGATTAGTGTATTTATTTCAGACAGAATCTATAATAAACTAGCTGGTAATATTCAGAGCAATGACGTGTAGTTGTAGTGCCCAATAGGCAAACACTGCTAACGGTCTTTGAGCTCCTGAAGTGTTGTGGAATAGTGCTGTGCAATCCAAACTGAGCCAACGTGGACTGTCACAACAAAAATAGAAAAGTATTATGAAAAAACAAATATTTGTTGCGCGGCAGCCAATTAAAAAAGCTGTTGCCTGAAAGTGTGTATGCTGTTTATGTAATGAAATGCGGTTTCAATAGAATTATGGTGACAATTATTTTTTTCGGGCCCCTTTTATTTCCCCTCCAGTCCAAGTTGGCTCAGTTTGGGTTGCACAGGGGGTTGCACAACATTTTGGGAGCTCAAATACCCAGAGCCATCCGGTTGCCTCTCAGACACGGAAACTACGCGTCATTGCTTTAACCATAATAATAGATGATAATTTTAATACCACTTTGAATGATATACATTTTGCAGTCGGTTTTACAATACCAAATGCCTTTTTTATGCATGAAGAATATAAATTAAGTGTAAAAAACTATTTTATATATATTACTGTCAAATTATAATCACATATTTAACGGAAGTACATTTAATTGTATTTATCTGATTTTGATTTTCAATCTGGAATGTATTTTGGTGCATTGATTTATTTAGCAAATAAAACTGAAAGTTTACTTTATCATGTATTTTCATCAGCTGTGTAGCATTATGCAACAATTGTACATATTTATTAACCATTTCAAAATATGAATTAACTTTTATTAAGTGTAGCTACTTATTGCAAGCTGACCCTTAGTGTAATTTGTAATTATGACCAAATTTATCTGTACAAGAATGCGTGACATCTCACTACCAGAAATATCAAAGTCTTTTGCCTTTTATCATGTGATTTAGCATAATGGTATTTTTGTTTTTTACTACTATGCAATCTAAGTATTAAAATATGTCTAGATACCTATGTAAATTGAAAGGATTTTTACATGCACTGGTTTTTTAGGGTTCCTCATAGTAGGGCGATCCCGGAATTTATTACTACTACAATACCGGGATCCCGGATAGCAACACCCTTAGTAGTTGCCAATGACCTAGAATCATGAAAATTGGCAAGTAGCAAGATCTTACATTACAAGGAAAATAATACGTCTAAAAACTGTGACTTAGTAACTATATCAAATAAAAATGGGACACCCAGACACGTAACACTTCACTTCGCTCACGCACGTCATGCTAGAAATTAGCCTAAAGCACTAAAGTAAAGTTTAATTAGCAACAACATGCGAGTAATGGAACCCTTCTGCACGAACCCGACACACTTCGATAGTGAATATATTTGTATTTTATAAGAAACCACAAGTTTACATGTTCAGTATTTCTGTGCTGTCAATGTTAATTGAATTCTATTGTGATACAAGTGAATCTACGACGAAATATTGTGTGTTAATGATTGGAAAAATGCTTTCAACATCATCAATTCATCATATTAATTAAAATGCATCTTACTATAGAAGAAGTAGAAATTATCATCTAATTTGAAAGCATCCTTAGGGGAACCTGGGGATGGTTGATCCCCATTTTGATTTTGGACTCTATTTTTTTTGTTTTGTACAGTATCGGAAATCTTTTTAAGCCAAAAGATTCAAAATTTATCTATTCATTGATAGTTTGAATGAAAACAAGATTGTGCTACAATTAAACTCAATATTTAATGAAATACATTATTGTAGACTTTTAACATGTGTCCCCATGTAAGGGAGATTTGTTGACCCCTGATTGGGAGCCTTGATTCCAGGGGGATCACATTTCCCAGGTATGTGGGACACTTGGTAAACTGATTTTTACCATGTCTCCCCATACTTGATTCCCTTCGAATAAATAACTTGATTCGCAGTCTACAATGCATCTCGAAGTAGAAAAACGTCTATACGTATACATATTTACCGTATCATCCATAAATAGAAGTTTGATTCCCACCGATCAGATGACTTTATCCGCAGGAAACAAATCTCCCATTGTTAGGGAGACATGGTAAACAGATTTTCTGTGCGAATGTCAAATTCAGAGGGTTGATTCCACCTTTATTTATTAACTTGAGTCACAGGAATAGAATTAATCTGGAAGTTAAAACCATAGTGGTTCATATTTGTATAATTTTACATAAGGACCTGTTTTATTTTCCAAATAAAACACAAAACTGATAATCATTTTTTTTACTAGAAAACAGTAAGGAATTTGGAAAAAAAAGTTTAAACAAAGTTTCTTCTAAAAATTAGACTTATAATCATCTCAAAAAAAACTTTCAATCGGTTGTATTATTGCCTTATCATTATCACGTCTTCTTCATCAGTCAATATCTGTGCTTTCTTGTAGTTAGGTTCATACTCTATTTCTTCATTCGAGTCTTTTTGGTGTCTTGCGTATCTTTTTAATGTCATAACATGTACGCCATATTCTTTAGAAGTGCCTTATAATGCGTTTCCGGCTAATACAGCAGCTACCGCGAGTTTTTATTTTTCTTTATCTGCCGGTACTCTTTTTTTTGCACCTTCTCTTGGCTTGTACTTCCGCGGCATGGTTTTCTTAAGGAAAAACAAAAAGTTTAAAAACTTTAACCTAACTACGAAAACCTATTTCTATTTTTATATTTTTGCTCTTAAAATTTTCCCCTCTTTCATAAGACATATCACTCGATGTGATAGCAAAATAAAAATTTTTGGCGCGACCTGTCATGTTATTTTTTTGGACCTTAATAACGAATCGGTGTCAATTAGAACTTCTAATTCCGGGATTTTTGTACAAAAAATCTCGGGATTGGAAGCCTTTGTGTCAATACAACTTGTGCATGGAAATTCGTTCAGTAGTTTTCCCCTACGGTGGAACACATACATACATAGACTGCTAATATCATAACCCTTCCTTTTGACTTTATCGTAGTCGGGCGAAAAATAATATATCATCGACAGCTCTATGAATCTTAGCGTAGATAAGACTTGATCCCTCACGGGGATACAAGATGCCGTCATCATGTCACCCCCAAAAAAAAGTTCAAAGTCTCCCCATACATAGTGTTGTTATAAAACATGCGCTACTCAAAACTATTTATCACGTATTTGAACGTAATCAATGACAATCTTCGCTTGAATAAACGACTAAAACAATAAACACACTAAACCAATAGCATTTCCTTCATTTTTCGTTAAATAAATCCAGTTGAAAACTACCGAAAATTAAGTTCGACACGACACAAATATTTCACCGTCCACCATTTGTAAAATACTGACGTCAATCTCATCGCGCCACGATAGAACGTGACGTCAGGTATAAATGAATGAGTGTTGCTAGAGTAAGAAAACGTATAGCGTTTGGTAGAATTTAAAATTAAGTTTAACAAGTCTCCCAAGGGATCTACTCTCCTCAGGTTCCCCTACTAATGTATGGAAGAGATCGCTCTTCAGCGATAAAACCGCCTGTTGTTAACCTCTATATACATGATATTGTATTGTTTCTCTCTGTAACTGCTTTGTTTGTGTGAGGTGTGCAATAAAGAGTATTTGTATTGTATTGTATTGTATGTATAATTCAATTACACTAAAGTAACATAAATAGCAATAATACTGAGCCTTAGGTGGATCTATCACATCAGTATCAACAATACAATTCTAAACTGAAAATTAGTAGTATGTACCTATGCTGAAAAGTAAACTGGTGGAAGAAAGTTAAAAGCCTGAACCTGTGTTGTATGCACAGGTTCATCAAATTATACACAATTTACATTATTTCAGTACTGTGAGCCGCATATAAATCTTATTACAATAGAGACTACATAGTTATAGGGATTTGGAAGAGTAAAGTAAGGATTTGTGGTCCAAAGTCAAAACACCAATGACTGAAAAATATTTAGTTATGTTAAGCACATGTAGCCTTGAGTTCTTTTTTGTGGAGCATGAATTTTCAATTTTATATTAGGGAAACGTAAAGAGATGCCTTAATTGTTTTATGAATAGATAGAAAATCGGCACTGTTTTTTTAATATAATATCCTGATTTTAAGAAAGGAGAGCATTGCTTATGACTTTCAAATGAGGTCTATCTCAAAATTAAATAGGTCTGCAATGATTTCTATTAAAGTTGAAAAAGAAACTAGTAGGTAGAGATGGATGGACAACATTTAATTATTTGTGCAATAATAAATGATAATTGCTTGTTGCTTATTTGGACTTGAACAGTGGTAAATATTGGGTTAGAAAGAAGGTTATGGATAAACATTATGTGGATATCAATCCAGATGGAAGTAGATGGTTAGTTATTAATAATAATTGTTATATAAATTAAAATAATGTTTTAAATTAATTGCCGTAGATTTAGAATAGTTTGGAGTAGCTTTGATAGTTTATTAGGGTCATTAGCAGATAACTATAATTCTAATTTATCTATTCAGATCCTGACAGTTAGAGCCGATTCACACCGGACTGGCAGCGGCGCGGCGAGCACTTTTTGTGTGAAATAATTTTAAACTTTATCTACATACTTAAAATACTAGTATCGCTTAAAAAGGTCGCGTGGCCGCCCGCGGTGAGTTTTTCAAGCTTTTCAAGCGATACTGGTCGTAGATGTAGATAAAGTGGGGTCGGGAGGCGGCGGCGCGTGGCCGCCAGTGGCACCGGCGGCGGCAACGGGGGCGACGCGCGGCGGCCGGCGGCGACGCAAGCCTGCCGCTGCCATTCCGGTTTGAATCGGCCCTTAAGGTCTCAGAATTAGGCTTAAACTGTTCTGAACTTTCGGGAATAAGAGGAGCATTTTTTATTTAACAGTTCGAGTATATGGCCCATTACTCTTAATTCTCAAATATTTCTGGGAATTAAATCATGCATGACCCATGTTTAGACTCAAAATGATAAGAATTATTATAGAATATAGAGAAAAAAATATCACTATTGTGGCTAACTTAAGTTTATGACTGAATTATGTTCGTTATGTGCTTATATGTAATTGTAATATAATATAGCCTGATTTTAATTTTGTAAGTCATTCAATTTAAGTTATTTAATACATTTATGATTTAACTAGTAAGATTTCATATATGTAGAAGACCATGTGTTGTTAAATATTCATCATATTTTATGTTATGATTCATACTAATATTAGAACATCATGCCTTGTGTTGAATATAGAAATTAAAATGATTACATCACAGTTTTGCTTTTCTTAAGTAAGGTAAACGTCCGAGTGCTCGACGCTGTACTGTATATGGCATGGGCACTGATGTCAAAGCAATATGGGTTAAATTCAAACTAAGAGGAATTTTCTTCATTCGAATTTAAGCCATGTCACTTTGACATAGAGTGCCCATGCCATATACTAATACAGCGTCGAGCACTCGGACGTTTACCTTAATTGATAATGTATTTCATTTTACATTATGTGAACACCGTATAGGATTTGAATTTATACTTCAATGTTATAGGACAAAATCAGACTAGTAAATTATAAATACTTTCAGCATCACTAGATGGCTCTGTATAAATGTGGTCTCAGCGTCATACAATTTATATGGAACTTACCGCGGGGTCAGTGGGGCCGGGTGGAAAGTTTGTTGGATTCTTGAATAAAGCATCTTAGAATAATGTTTTAGAATGAAATAAACAAAAAAAAAAACGCTATTATAAATTAATGTTTTTCGAAACCGTATTTTGCCTGGAGTATAACATTCGTTGTCATTTCTATTTTACTAGTCAACACAACAATAATCACACATTGTAGGTACGACTCGGGGTTGTTAGGCCCCGTACGCCCAAATAGGACATTTTATATCTTTATCTCTATTACTTTAATATGGCGAGTGCGATAAGCATGGAGATTTATTAAAGCCCTGAAGTTTTACCTTTTGTTTCATGGTTCGTTCAGCGTCTACGCAGAATTTTCGCTACATATTGCTAGTGCTACCCAGAGGGCCTACCGCGAAACGATATTCGTTTTCGTTCGTGTATCTCCGTCTCTGTTGCACTTGCTAGTTCGAGCGATAAAGAGGGAGATACACGAACGAAAACGAATATCGTTTCGCGGTAGGCCCTCAGTATTCCAAAAGCTATGAAAACGGGTAGATACCTCTGTAGCTCCATAGTCATGTCACGGGTATGTATCTATGAGTGCCTATAAAGTTATATATTATATAAACTAAAGCATGAAATATAAATAAGTGATAACAACTAATGAAAATAATTGTTTTGTTATTGCCATTATGACCATAAATCATGATATAAATAAACCGTTGTTTAATTTCTGTATTATTAAATCCTTTGAAGACGAGCACAATATACAACCACACACGGCCATTGACTGGAGCTCAAGTTCATCACTGTTGCAATTGCAAGTATTGCCACCTGCCATCGTATCATGTCTTACCAGTTAACTAGTTATGTCTACTACTTGTTAACTGGTTATGTCTACTTAACTGTGATAGTTTTCCTTTTAAATTCATTATATGTACTACTGCCACGAATTTTTTCACGTCCCCAGTAGTAGCCATTTAGCCGGCAGAGGGGGGGGGGGGGGGGACACATGACTCGAACAAAAATTAGGGCTTTAAATCCCATTATCTCGCAAACGCATAACTAAGTTGAAAAATAGTTTTAGTAAACCCATACTATTTTTGAACAAGCTATCCAACGATACCCCACACTATAGGTTTTACGAGAAAAAAAAATACATCAACAATTTACATGAAAAAAGTTTTTTGTTTAGGATTTTATTCTACTGTTTTGTCGGCGTAATTAGTTTATATTCCCACGCCGAATTGCAGTTTTCTAGTTGTAAGGGTTACTGAGCTAAGCCGAAGACGGACAGACAGACAGACAGACAGACGGACATGGCGAAACTATAAGGGTTCCGTGTTGACTACGGATCCCTAACAATAGACTTAAAACTTGCTTGGCGTGGGGTTGCCACCTCGCATTTTTTTCTGTGGCGGAGAATGGGTTATATTATGAATTATAGTGTGTGTTGCCAGTGATGACATATGGCACTGAAACTTGGTCGCTTGCTATGGGCCACATAAGAAGGCTCAAAGTCAGCCAAAGGGCAATGGAGAGGGCTATGTTAGGAGTTTCTCTGCGTGATCGCATCAGAAATGAGGCTATCCGCAGCAGAACCAAGGATATGAAATATATGGCCAGCCGGCAACGGAAATTGTGAATTTGCTCACTATTGGATGTCATCAATTACCTAGTGTTCTGTATGGCCTAGCCCTAATATACTGCCTGAGGAAAAGATGTAGTCAGGTAGTAATTAGTATAATCCTATCCGGCACTGCAATCAGATCCACTGATCGTTATCAAGGATGATTGTGATTATTGGCTGTCTAGTTAATATATTGATACTACAACACGTGTGTACCTACCTACTAACAATAACACGAGAGACAGTACCTACCTTATGGTCATGTGGTTTCATTTTAATACGCTGGCGTGGCGGAGCCATGGCGTTTTCACTTTCGCACTTTCTGTCAAATTGTTTTTCTTTTTTTTTCTTTACCTGGACTCGGATAGTTTTTGCTACCTAATGCGGATTTAGATGCCGCTAAATTCAAATTTGTACTAAGGGTCGGCGCAAGCCCATCAGCACACGTCAGGTGGCGGGAACCGACCACGTCCGATACCGGTCCGGTAGCGTGCGTCAGTCTTACCTAACCATGTATAAGTACCTAATTTATATATTTTTTGCAGTAGCACATTCATTATAAAAACAATACTTCGCTAAGAACATTTCCACATTTCCTTTCCACTTTATCGCATGAACTGCTTTCGAGGAGGCCGATAATATATTTAGGAATTTCGTCAATTTCTCAAGGATTAATCTCCTATGGCACTTCATTAGTTGCTAGTTGCTACTTCAACGGAATCATATCAGTATCTTGGACCTTCGGTCCACTTTACATCATTGAGGAGTTCCATAAGTCATAAGTGGTTCATCATCAGTTCCACTTCACCAAACTTGCGATTTTCGGGGGAAAATAGACGAGATAGAATAGAAAATACCGAAATCACTATACGCGTGCCTATAAAATTTGAGGGTTGCCCTCAATTTCCCTGGGATCCCATCATCACATCCTGACTCGGTGTCAAATGTCAATGGGACCACCTCAGGCGAATACTCCTGCGAATAAAAAAAGAAATTTGAAAATCGGTCCACAATTGACAAAAAAATCGGTGAACATAGTTACACATTTTTTGTTACATACAGTTGAACATACTAGGAACTTCCTCCTTTTTTGAAGTCAGTTAAAAAGGAACTACGTATGTAGTTATTTTCACGCAGCTTTCTTAAACTATTTATCATTAATATAATTTCAATGATCGATATAATTTTAGGTACTAGATTTTTCGAAATTATATGATTATTATTAACAATGTGTGATTACGAGTATAATTACATATATGTATTTTTTAACAACATTAAAACAAAATCAAAAGCAAATTTTATTTAAAAATTTCTAATTAACGGAAAAATTTAAAAATGTTATATACTCCGAGCCGGATTCTTCGAACCCGCGACCACAGGCCTACGCGGCCCGTAGCTTTCAAACTTAAAACTCTCAACCAAGTGAGCTATCGGAATTATCTCTATGAAACGGAATGGATATTAATAACTGTCATTTTATGACGTGTAGGTAAAGTTTTACTTATTTGAATTGAGTATGTGAATGCGATTTGGAAAGGAAAATTAGATACTATACTTTTGGAATTCCAACTTATAAGTAAGTACATTACTTACATAGTTAAGTTATACATTTTACTGAAAATTACAAATAGTCAATTTAATTTGTAGGAATTTTTATTGTGATAGTTAGTGCCGTCATAAGGGTGTTCCAAATCAATAAGGGTTTTAATAAAGGTGAACTATGACTAACCTGGTTGCTGAACTGCCACTTGTTTCATTTTGCAATGGCATTATGCTTTGGTAGGCACGTTTAGCTGATGATTTACAGTGACCATTGCTCGGCAGTCTACTCGTATCTAGCACATCAGAGTCACGCACTAGCAACTAACTCAGTGGCGCAGCCGATTTTTGTCGTTTTGATGGATGATATTAAGCTTCTTTAGCATATTTCGCTACTTTATAAAAATACCGGATCCCGGTATTGTATTTTAAATACCAGTATTGAAAAACCGGGATACCGGGATCCCAGGATTGGAAGCCCTGCTGCCAGTGATGACATATTATGGCACTGAAACGTGGTCGCTTACTACGGGCCTCATAAGAACCCGAAGAAGAAAGAAAGAAGAAGAAGGAAGGCTTAAAGAGGAGAGAGGGCTATATTGGGAGTTTCAGAAAGCAGAAATGAGGCTATCCGCAGCAGAACCAAGATAACCGATATAGCCCTCCGAATCGCTAAACTTAAGTGGCAGTGGGCGGGGCACATTGCATGTAGAACCACGTAGAGCCGATGGCCGTTGGGGCGGAAGGGTTCTCGAGTGGCGATCACGTACCGGCAGATGCAGCGTCGGTAGACCCCCCGACAGGGTGAACTGATGACCTGGTAATTAAAATTATTTACGTAACCATTAAAAGGCTTTACATACAACATAATAAAATCCGAATTTAAATGTCAACGTTTATATAAATTTAAATTAACATTAAAAATACCATAGAATACGAATTAGTTTACAATTATAGTCAATAAATATCTATAATGCAATGAGAGGCGAATGTCTGTGCCTAGTCCTTAATACTATAATAACTTTTCCCTATCAATAATTGACTTAGTAAGTACTTAAAATTATTTGTTGCTTTTAGTTTGAGTGTCTCGGGAAGCTTATTAAATATGTTTGGAATCGTAACTATAAAGCTTTTTTCCATGAGAGCGGTGTTTCCCACGTTCATTTTTATTTTTAGTTTATGTTTCCCCTGACGGAGGTTGGGTGCCCTTAACTGTACGGAAAATAGGCCAGGATTACACTTTACAAACATACAACATTCGAAAATATAGAGACAAGGCAAAGTAAAAAGTTTTAGCGATTTAAAATATGGTTGACAGCTTTCTCTAGGTTTTAATTCTCAAATTGCTCTTAAAAATCGTTTCTGTGCTCTAAACAAAATATCCCTATACGATGAGTTAGCCCCAGAAAATAATGCCATAGCGCATGGTTGAGCTTACAAAACCATGGTATGCAGCTAGGACTGTTTTTTGCTCATTAGTATTTCCTAGTTTGTACAGTGCAAATGAGAATTTGTATAATTTCTTACAAACTATCCTGGAGTGAGTTTCCCATGACATGTTACTATCTATGTCCTAAGAATTTAGTGGTGTCAGTTTCTTTTATAACTGTGCCTTTGCAGGTAATGTTAAGTTTGGGGACCTCTTTTCTTTGTTTGATTTGCATTAGACATGTTTTTTCTAGATTTACTTTATTGGTTTCTAACCATGTCACAACGTTTTTTATCCTACTATCCTACTATCTAGCCTCTACAACAATGTACTATTGTCCGCTTTCCGGATTAAATAATTGAATTATATTACGTAGGTTAGTATTGGGCGCGTTCGTAAGTATGCTTTGAAATAGCTTAGGTAACATAGGTAGATACAATCTTGTATCGTCCGATTAATTTTTGTTCCATGAATTATTTATTTTTATTTTCCTCGTTGCGAAACTTTACTCCTATTTTCTTATTTATCGCATAAAGCTACCATGCATTCGTACATTCTTTGGTAATGATCTTATTCCGAATGGTTAAAATTGCAAAGGAGAGGGGATCCAAAACCTGATCCGTGCGCAAGAACTTTGAAATTGCATCAGACGCGAATATGATAGGTGATTGACAGAACTTGCATCAGCTTGCTGTATATTTATATTGATAATATAGTCTAAACTTATGTGACACTTATAAGACCTTATTGTAATGAGAGGTAATAGGTGAAGTTGCTCGTTTTTCCTAAGTTACATAGATTCTTCAAGCTCGTACATCGGTTTAATGTTAGTTAAAATAACTAGTGACAGGCCAAATTTGGTTGAAATTTGAATTATGTATTTAACAATACATCTGTACGAAATAATTCTAAACTAACCTGTACATGCCGTTTCGTAAGATATAAACAGAGTTTTTTTTAACAAATATTAAATAATTAAAATAAATAAGCACTTGAAACTGAAGCTCTACTTCAGTGACGTATTGATTTGGAATCTGTTTCGTATTGGCTCGAGTTTGTACAATGATAATTTCGGTTAGGCATGCGCAGAAGCGAGCGCGTATCACATTACTAATACAAAACCGATTCCAAATAAAAAAAATAAGTTGTGAACCTGACACAGTGATCTTGCTTCTATTTATATTATGACACTACATAGATAACGTAAGAGATTAGACACGTTTTTAATGTTACATTAGGTATAAACAATGGAGACTAGACAACACAACGTACCTAATGGTCGCGCTACACTTGGGGTTGCGTGGTTGCCTCTCTTTCATTTGATTTGGGAAGGAAAAGGATGGAACATGAATATTTGGGCAAATACCGCTAAGTGGAGTGCCACAAGGCTTTTGTCTCTATTGTTTCTAAGGGGCCCACATAGATAAAGTATATGAACTCTACCTCTAATTCTATCGCTCTACCTATTTACCATATACCATAAGCCTAATCGGTGACTAGACTGGTGGGATTTCTAATTGAAATCCCAAAATGCGATTGCATTTTTTTCCGTTTTACGCGATATAGCGGCCTATTTTTACTATGTTATTTTTTGTTTGGACAGACACGTAGGTATACATATTTATAAACTTCCTCACGAATCGGACAAAGTCGATGCCTTATAAAAGCTTGCCTTGGAAACTTTGATTTACTTAATGGAAAAACCATTTAGGTATATGTATATGTAATTTTAATTCAAAATTTGTGGTGTCGGACGTAAACCTTTAATTAAACTAATAAACTCAAAGGATTTTTTTTATTGTATAAAATTACAAATGATAACACCCATAAAATAATTTGAAAATTAAATTATACATTATTATACATTTAAATATAGTGTAAATAAAACTACACTTAAGTCACCTTTTGGTTAGTTCTTGATGGTATATGATTAGTATTATTATTTAAAGTAAAATTATATCAATTGAGTAATCTGTTGAATTCTTGTGTCTCGTCAAGTTGCCATCCTATATCCTTTCAAATTAATGTCATAACATAGGAAACTGCTTCTGTGCTTATTGACTTTACTTGGCGTACTACAAACACGCGAGGCATGAAAAACAGTAAAATTACGCACAATTCTATGTCCTTTGGTATAATACGTAAACCGCAGACAGAACTCACGCAGCGTTCATATCGTGAAGGGTTGTCCGGCTTGCGCACGCGTTCACGAGCGCGGGAAAGCCAATTAAAAAAAGTTTTGTAAACAGTTTTATTTTTATTCGGTTTAGTTTTTTTTGTCTTTGTAAAGACTTGAGTTAAAAATTAGTTAAAAAGTTAACAATGACGACGTTCCTGCGAAAAATGTGGAAAAATCGCTCCAAACATAAAAGTGAGTATTAGTTATATTATAGTTAAGGTAGAAGTACTAGTGCCTGACGCGGTACTAGTACTCGACGAATATAATTTAACTAGCGAATAATAAACTAAGATTGATCACGACATCATTTTTAAGTTACTAAATGTTAGTGACTTCAATATTTCTTATCACAATTTCAAGACAAATAACTTATTTATAAGTTATGAACATATTTGTTAAAACCAGCTGCCATCAATTGGGATAATGAGTTAAATCTTCAAGTCCCAATAAATGTCAGTCTGTCATTCATGACATTTGTACTGAAATGACATCTATTGGGACTGCCAGCATAACCGCCTGCCATTTACTCGTACATTCGGATTGATTACCTAATTCTTATATTATCAGGATTTTTTATAAGATCACCATATGAAACGAATTCCATATCAGTAACTTGAGTAAATACCTCGTCTCCCAAACCGTATGAAACTGTTTAATACATCTTAAATGAGCATAATATCGTGATTCAAATAAGTATTTTCTGTTGACATGTCGGGCACTAGTACTTCTACCTTATAGCATACCTATTTGGAGTAGAAATTTTAATTCACATATTCATATTTTTCATGCAATTTAATTTTATTATAGGTATGACTTATAAATACACGAACCGTACACCTCAATATATTTGTATAACATAGTCGCTAAAGTGTTACATTTAGGTATGCAGAATATTGTATGGTCAATTCCCTGTGTTTATCGTTTTATTTTATAGGTTAACACATACAGGTAAAATACCTACATGATAATTAGGTATACAGTATCAACAAGGATGAGCGCTCGAAAAGAGCTCTCTTGACGATAAAGTCGGGTGTGGGTAAAAGGTACTGTCGACTACAAACAGAGACCGATTCGGCCAACGTTACAAAAATATGTACAGGACTTTATTGCCTTAACATTAAGGTCGTGTATACAATTTTTTGGAACTTTGGCCATATCGTTCTATTGTAGTCGAGTGTACTTAGAGTGAAGTGATATAGTCATCTATTATGTACGAGTAGGCAATTATTTACACTGAGCACAGATTATGAAATATTAAAGTGATGGTATTAAATAGTGGTCAAAATAATTAATTGGAATCCATCTTCAGCCTCCCGACTGATCTCATAGAGCTAACCTAAAAGTCTATTTAGTTAATTGTTTTCGCATCTGTTTCGCAACTAAATATAATTGTGTAATTTTTGACGTTTTTGTATTTTTTGATTATAACGTATTTGATTTATAATAAATAATTGAGTATGAGTATTAGTAGTAAAATCCGGTTAGCAATAAAATATAAATACATCTGAAAAATTAATTAAAATGGCATCGTCATTCCTTTTTTGTGTCATTAAATTTAGAACAATTTACATGTGTTGATGATATTATTATTATAACGAGTGCATCGATACCTATTAAAGTATCATGCCCTTTCAACTTGTTTATATGCGTAAGAGAGATGAAATAATAAATCAGACGCCTGCAAAGTACGGCAGCTATATATACGTATAGTAGAGGAGATATAGCCTTTGGGGTCATAATAATACCCACAGACGGAGTTTGATTTTTTTAGTTCCTTGTTTGTATCTTTTTGGCATAATAAAAGTCCCGGAAAATTTAAGAGTGCAAAACGCGTTTTTTCTACCGCTATCTTGAAAAAATAAATAATACCTAATATCCACTATTTGATTTTGGGGTCATCGACTCGGAATGACAAATAACGACAATAACCACGAAATTGCGAAAAAAAAGAGCCAATTGAGAGTGCAATATGCATTTTTTGTAGTAGGTAATATCCTATCAGTTCATGAGTTCACTAACTTATCTAAGTGGTCGCTATCGGCACATGAAATTAGGTGGTCGCTAAACGGCGAAATGTCCCTACTTAGTTACTCACTGGGCAGCAAAAGGGGAGGGGAGTTGATGCATGTCACTTAATAAAGTATTGCTGCAGTTTCTTGTCAGTGACTAGTAAACCCACTAGACGCTTTAAATAAATAAGTAGACACGTAGAGATTAAAGTAATAAGTTTAATCGGTAATATTAAGCATAGAGTCCGTCCTTCACCCATTTAATCCATTCTCCCGCCATAAACAACACTAGCTAACTTAGTTTATTTACGCAACTTTTTTATGTCTTCATTAAACGTTCCCGTTATGGACTACGGCCCTGCTCTTATACAGCCAACTTGCTATCTCCGGGTGCAGGTTTCTCTCTAATTACTTAGGAATTAGGAGATCTCACTGACTGCCTTAGATGGCGTCTAGAAAAACTCATCCAGGCGGTTTGTGAACGCTACTTAACTTTGCGAACGTTTATCCAACGCTCGCTACGTAGGAACGTCTTTTCGAACTGGAAGTGTTAAGTCAGCATTGTAAACGCAACTTGAGGGTAAGCACGTGACGTATGTCGATATGTTAGTGAAGTAGATTGTTCGTAGAATCAATGTTGCCTGGCGCTTTCCTTAATTGTATTTACAAGTAAGCTAAAGCGAAGTTTATGGGGATTGTTTAGAAAGTGGTGAAGGGGGCTTTATGATAGTTGTGCAGCTTTGAATTTCTGAGTCATAGTATCGAGAAATTTTGTACGTAATTGTCATAACGATTAAAAGTTTACATTTGTTATTGACAAATATCTGAAAAATTATTATAATTATCACAATTGATTGATTAAGTGCAATAACAAGCAAGTAAGGCAAGTACAATTTCTCTTTTCGTTATTATCTTAGGATTAATATTGTAGAATTGTGCATTTGTGATATTTAAAGTAAGGTAAATTAAACGCATCAGTTTCTTACACTCGTCCAATACTTGACACTTTCAATCTTAATTCATAACAATACCTAGAGGTTGTACTATTTATGTCGACTATTAGGCATTAAGGTGTCATACATTGGGATGTTTACCTTCCTTGATGAGTAATTTTAGTGGTTTAATTTTCATTATAATTTATATCCTAATATTAATTGCTATTATAGCCACTGTGGTCTGTTGTCTACACCCGTGCGATTCTACGAAACTGATACATTATTGATTAACCTGCATAGAAGAGAGATTGTTCGCCAAGTACGTTCTCGTAGGGCAGCATTCCATTAACTGTTGCATTTTTGTTATAAAAACTACCAGAACAAACTCAGTCGTAAGAAAGCGCATATTGAATATGGGAACAGCGATAGTAGAAAAATTTGAACTCGTAGAGTGTAGGCACATAGAGTCCATTTCATAATAGTACATTATATACCGAGGGCGGTGAATTCGTGAATGCCCCAGATCGCAGGTGTTTGCGAATATGCGATCTTAGACGGTACGAATTACCGCCCGTGGTTTGTTTAAAATGTTACGCCTTGCCTTGGCTAGGAAGTGAGATTTTTTCCTCGCGTAGCAGGCAGAAAATCCCACTTACGGCCTAGGGTGACGTAAAATATATTTCGTTCCCAAAGGTTTTACAAGATCTGAGTAACCTAATGCTCAGAGGAGGAAAGGTACATACAGGATGGAAAAAGTTCGAAAAGAGCAACGGCATAACGAACGTTTATTTATCCGTACCTACGTTTACGTACGTAAAGTTTACTCTTTGTCACAAATAGGAGACGTGCGGAAACAACATTTCAGTTAAATTTAATAAGATCAGGAAACTTAATGCTTTGCTAGTAGCCAAAGTCGCCATGGAGGCTATAAAATTATTGTGCCAAATAAATCCATGTTTAGTTATAGATAATAAACAAATTTATTGTTCCTGGTGTCAACAAAGTTTGCCACCAAAAGAAAGCAACATCAACGTTTTTTGAAACATCCTGTGTGTTTACGAATACGTCATTATATGAATACGTCATTATGACGAAACCGGCATGAAATGTACGCTCCCTGGGCAATAACTTAATAAGGTAGTATGACTTTGTATTCATTGGTAACAGTTTTCAAGAGTTTCTGTGTTTATTTATGTTTTAGGTGTTATTGGTACGATTATAATATAGGTGGTCATCCTGTTTAAGTAGGTACATCTTATTTTACTTAATGTTGATGGTTAATTCAATTACCATGTAATTAATAACAATGAAAGTTTATTTGCGGTTGTTTCTGAGATTTCGATTCGATTAGAGAGAGAGCATTCGCGCGGTCGAATTTCATATGTTAGAGTTATTTTGACATTCGGGGGGAACTACTTTTTCCATGTAACAAAGAGATTCCAAGAACAGACTTTAAACAGAGACTAAAACGTTTTAGAGACATCATCATCATTATATCAGCTGAAAGACTGCTGGACTTAGACCTCGCCCAAAGAGTGCCAAATACAGAAGAAAGTTTTAGAGACATAATTGATTCTTATGTAAACTAATTGTGATGCTTACCGCAATTACTAGATACTAAGATTAATTGAGAGACGAAATGTTAGTTATCAAGAATAGGAAACCGATACAAAACATAACAGAAACATTATCAGTGTTCATAATATTATGAATCCGATTTTATATTGTTTGCTCGTAATACACATGAAGCATGTACCTAATGAAAGAATGCAGTATAAAGATAGTGTTTACGCAAGTTATGTTTTTTATTTGTATGTCAGATACTTATATGCAAGGTCTCCGTTCCAATATTCGCTATCAGTAGCTATTTCTGTCATATCAGGGTATATCTAGGCCAAAGAGGAGCTATTGAGCGCGGGTCAGAGGGCAATATTAGGCGCAGTTTCAAAGATTACACGATTGCCGAGATAATTCTTAAGCACCTAATTAGTAATTGAGATAAACAGCTGTTTTATTTACTCGTGTTTTGTTATCTTATTACGTCTTTCTTTCAAATACAGTAGTTGTACATGTTTGGTTAATAGTGAGAAATGTCTGATACCTACCGACGGCGCGCTTTTGACCATGTGCATTATCAATCGGTATAATGTTATTATCTTCCTGACTTCTACTCTGTGAACAATGTCAATAATCCGGCCTTGATGCCATCTGCCTTATTTGACAGAAGGGGATGTACCAAGATAACGATTTGGTTTCATGTCTCTGTCTTTCTGATTTGGAAAGACAGTGACATGAAAATGGCATGATAGTATCGAGGCCGTATTACTGTTTGAATCTTGAATTGGGCTCTAGACCTAGTGCGACTTTTGGTTATGCTTACATTATCATACTAGTGGCTTTATGAGCTGCTATAGGACAGATTTGTATTTCTATAAAAAAAAATATTTCCAAAAAACTAATCATCAACAAAAAATCCATATTAACTAATTATCGAACCTGCTCACAAAAGAGAGAATCGGTTGAGAAATGCGACCTGTAGAAGTGAACAGCCGAACATATTATGAAAGCATTTTTGACCTAGCTGAAGCGGACGACTTCGTTCGCTTCGCTCGCTCGTTTAAATAGGAAACGTCTGTGAGATTGTGAGTTTGTATATTGTAAGGGATAATCTCCTGTGCCGCGCTCCATTTTCTCTTATCTAACGGCGACTACTACTTAGGATACTTTGCGGATTTGTCCATTATAAAGCAAATCACGATTAAATGTATGTTTTTCGGATACACACGCAGATAATTTTATCTTTTATAAATCAAGTTCTATCTGATTTCGGTCACAACTTTATCCACTTATCTCAGACCTCAACGCAGACCTATAATTTTCAATAAAATCATAAAACCGGCTTAATTTCTGGCCGAGGGATCATTTACTTGATTTACATGACCACTCCTGTTTGCGAAACTAGATCGCCCATTAAATGCCTGGAAAATCACGTTTGTAATTATCAGTAATAAGTCTAATAACCCTGACTACGTCCGGCATATATGCTTGTCTATTACTAAATAACTACGTATATAAATTGGTCATGTGCAGGGTGAATTCGTGGTCGTGGAGCAACAAACGAAAATATGACTTCCTCTCCTCAAGGGATTACAATGCAGTAGGCATAAATCATCTTAAAATCTTCTGATACACAAAAGAGTTCACCTACACCTTACTTCTGGAGAAGTATTATCCATTTCTCTATCCAACGAAATATTTACTCGGATGCCTCGGATACAATTCTCTAGAGGTGGTCAGCAAGGTGCGTGGAGATGGGCGACTGTGTGCCGTGAATGTCTAAGGTTTTGTGAGTCGATGGATAATACGCTGTCCAGTACTTTTGTTTGATGTCACCTAGATGTTGTCCATATTGAATGTGTTCTGTATACTGTTATTTTGTAATGTTTAATTTCTCGGTGTATTGGCTTGTCTGTAATGCCGTGTAAATATATTGTTTATAAAGTGGCTCCCTCCGCCCATAACAAAGAACACAATCGAAACCGCGACATAAAATATAGCCTATGTCAATGGCGAAATTGGCGAAAGTCCATTCTATATACTGGCGACTGAATAAAATACCTACCTATTCTTGTTGACCTAAGTGTACTAAGTTTCTGTCAAAAATTTCATTTTTGGTACAAGCTTTTATTGCCGACTGTACTTTTCTGTATACCTACCGTCATTGAGACGATTCTAACGAGCCCAAACTCAACAGAGTTTTGTGGGTTACGGAATTCCCATGGCCACCTTCTGTCTCCATCATTACATAGATCAGCTCCATGACGTCCATGGTAGCATAATACTGTATTGTAATCCAAACTATACCTATACCATACCCCAAATTTCAGCTCAATCGGTTGAAAATAGTTACAAGATAACACCCGAACCAGTTACATACATTGCAAGTTAATAGAAAGCTTGTAATTTTATTGAGACTCATGAATCTCATGATAAACCCTGCAGTTTTTAAATACAATACAGGGTGTAAGCGACAAAGTAACGAATACTGAATAAACCCTGGACTGGACAGTAGAAATAAAGTATCCACCTTGATTTTCTTGTTCTAAAGACATTTTACAAACTACTTGCATCAATCAGGCATCATTAAGTTCTACTAAGTACCGTTAAGAAAGTCGGTAGATGACCTAATTAAATAAATCATACCTTAGGCTCCTTCCATGATTATAGTTACGATAAACAATGTTCATTTCCCATTCGCGTACCTATAAAACGGTCGTTCTTACTTGCGTTATCTTAAGTCCTTTAGTATATAGGCACCTATAGGAGGTATGACTAAGAGCCTACGCCAAATCTTGGCATTAGATGCTAATTCGGACCCCGACTCCTTTAGGGTACGACCGCGAAAGCGCTAGGAGTAGGGTAAATCGCACCTATCTAACCACTTAAAAAAGTCATTTAGTTATTACCTACTCTGTATCATCAAGACAATTTTATTTTTCCAAGGAACGCGTGAAGGTATTCATTTGAAATTAATATCAAATTCTCAGGTTGCATACTTGATCAGGATGGTCCCTTGAAGTTGTTTAAGAAAATAGTATTTTATGCAACAGTTATATAATATGGGTTCTTAAAATTCGAGAGTCGCTGTAACAAAACGAGCTTTAGCGAGTTTTGTTAATAAAGACTCGAGAATTTTAAGACCTAATTATATAACGTTGCATACAGTACTTTTTCTACGACAGCTAGAACCAACTTATACTTTTAGTTATAAATAAATAAAAATACAGACATGTAAAAACAAATGTTTATGGTAATGAATATGAAGGCTTTGAATGGTGTTTTTTGTTATGACTATTGGCGCGTTGTTTTGTTTTAAGATCTGGGACATATTTATTTCATTTTGTAGAAAGTCCGGAGCGGTTGGCATTGGAGATGGATCAAATTCAGTTACAACCTCAAAAGTTAAATAAATTGCGTTACCAATGAACCTAACTGACAATTGAAAATAATTCAATTCCCGCGCTTTATGTTTTTTTATTACCATAGACAACAATACTGTTTAAGTAGATGTATTTTTCAAACATAAAAATCTTTTGGAAAAATAATATTCTTATTTCATATCTGTAATTTACGTAATAATAAACGAGTCTTTTATTGTAAATATGGCAGTTACAGTAATAATAAGTTCATTTACATAAACTTTTGTCATGGATGCGGTCATTGAAACATAAATTTAAATAAAACACTTTCGCGCTGGCACATGGTCTGTAGGCGCTGGCCACTTTAACGCAAATTAAAAAAAATACCAGTTGGCTTATAACTTATTATAATATCCGTCGGAGCATTATAATGGGTGCCGGTTAATGTACGGCCCGATAATACGCGTCCATCTATCTTTCTCTCTCTTTTTTAGCATAAGTTAAAAAGAGATAGAGATACCGTGGACGCGTATTATCGGGCCGTACATTAACCGGCACCATTATAATGTAATTCATAGATCATAGATTTAAGTGGAATCACGAAAAGTGTATATTTTTAATATTGATGTTAGCCTTTTAATTTCAAATTACAGTGCTGGAGTAGAAAAAATAAATTGTACCTATCATACGCATATGTCATTACCACGGAATCAATTCGATATGACATGATGGATGTCCCCGGCATGTCGTACCCATTATCAGATATTTGGTGAACGTGTAAAGTTTTCGTTGAAAGAACATATTAAGAATTAGAAGCGACGTCGAAGGCGGAGGGCTTTGATGGCTCGAGTATGTAAAAAATATCACCATTCGTGTCGCACACAATGGTTTTGTTTGTTTTTTCGGGTAAATAAATGCATTTGAACTAAAAATAATACTAACCAATGAAATAAAAATACAAAATGTCAGTCGTCCATTTTGAATGATAAATTTGAAGTGAGGCGCGTGAGGCAAGTTACCCTTCAGCATGCAGCCACGGTTTAAAATCACTGTTAAAAATATTTTATATTGACACTAAATTACTCAATTTTTTATTTTTAAATTAATTTACTTAAACATGTTTTATTAATGGTTTTTTTATAGATAGGTTTTCAAACATCGTATTTGAGTTAAAACCTCCTTGCTTTATAACCGATGCATAGGTGACAGATACAATTTTAGAAAAACCATTACGCCCATTGAATACGCCCATGGACGTAATAAAGGCTATTATAGCCCAGTATTCTTGCGCGATATGAAGCCCTTTACGAGCAAGTATGATGAAAAATGTATTAAAGACCTAGACGAACCATCTCATTTGCTCATAAGTTATACTCGCCCGAGGAAACGGTGAAAGATCCGTCTTATTAACGTTTTCTAGTGCCACCACGCCCCGGCGTCCGGTTCTCCATGTTTAGAACATTGACACATCAACCTAGGCAGCTAAACTTGGAACCGAGACTTGTCGAAACCTAGACCGTATAGCGATTGCAAAATTATACTTACCTAAAGTCTGGAGCAAAAAGTTAGCAATTTTAGCAAGCGCAGTCAACTAGAGGCAGTTAGGTATGCGGGGTATAAGTCAATTTACTATGTATAGGAATTTAGTTTGATCCTTATTAATAAAATGGTCAACATTCATTGAAAATTCTGTTTATTCAGGGTCTTTAAGGTGCATGGTGCATGGAACCACTAACCGGTTACATACTTACTGAAATGCAAATAAAAGAACCGATCTGAGACCTGAGATCAACTCCTAATCATTTTAGGGTTCCGTACCTCAAAAGGAAAAAAACCGGAACCCTTATAGGATCACTCGTGCGTCTGTCAGTCCGTCTGTCACAGCCGATTTGCTCCAAAAGTACTAGACCGATTGAGTTGAAATTTGGTAAACATATGTAAATTGGTGACCCAAAGATGGTCGCGTAAACTAAAATTAATGAATTCTGAACAAGGGGGCCACTTTTAGGGGGTGAACTAGAAAATTAAAAAAAAACAACAAACTGTATTGTGTGACATATCAAATGAAAGGAGTTGTTGTAAGCAATTCAGTTTTTTTTTTATAATTTTAGTAAAGACAGATTTGAAGTAATTTAGGAAAAAAGATGAAAATTGACCATTCCCCCCTTATCTCCGAAACTACTAGGCTTAAAATACTGAAAAAAATAAGAAAAATAGTTCCTGGCCTAAAGATTACAGGAAAACCTATAAGAAGTTTGAGTATTCTAAAGTATTAACGTAAAATTCTCAATATTTTACGGAACCCTCACCACGCGAGTTGAACTCGCACTTGTCCGGTTTTTTTTAACTTATTTCACGTTTCGCTAATGATACGGTTTGTTTTCTCATTCGCAATTTTATCTCGAACTTTAAGTATTCGATTAAACAGATTAAATTGGAATTTCATAGTTGTAATAGTTGCTTCGTAACACGTTCGCTTCCAAGCGTCAGCACAAGGAATGAGTATAGTCGAGGAATGAAAAGGTTTATGATGTCCAAAAGTGACGAATCTTTTCATGTCGCGACTGTACATTAGACCGTGACATTCTACTTCAATAAGGTTAGTCGAATGGACCCCTAGAGCTTCATCGGCTAGTGGAAATCAAATGAGTCGTTAAAAGTTACGCGCCCTTTTCAGAACTAGAAGAATGGGCGTTAGCGGAGTGCGAGGGCGAGAGTTGGTGGCGGGAGGCGCGCGAGTCGAGCGGCAAAGACGTGGATGTGCGGTACGCCGGTTTGGTCCCCGTGGAGCGAGCCGCCTCCGCGCCCGCTACCGCTATTGCTGTCCGCTCCGCTTTACATACCGCCAAGAGTAAGTACAATAATTAGAACCTAAGCAGAGTTGACACGAAGGATCTCGGAAGCTGTTGCCAAAGTAGTAACTGAAGGCACGAGAAGTATAGTAGGCTTAGTATTTTTAGAGAATGTTGTGGTTCGACGAAACTTTCGACATGAACTTGCGTCGGCCTCCATTATCATAATAGCTCACTAAATTCGGTAAGCGATAATATATAAGGTTATGCTGAATTTAACTGTCGATAAAGGAGATATGGTTGAGCTTAAAGTGCGACTGTTTATCCATTTTAAAAGTATGAGAAACTTTTAGAAGATGCAAATTCAATCCTGTCATCACAGTCATACAAGAAATTTAGGTATTTGTACCGCCTTAACCTAGTTTTCTTTTTACCTGTGTCTTGTATACAATAAAATATTTACATACATACAAACATACGTTTTAATAAGTTGACATTTGGTTTCAGCCCTGAACAAGAAGCTACAGCGAGTGAGCCTCGATATCAGCTCCAAGGGTATAGTGGTCACCGACGCCGACTCACAGGACAATGTGCTCAGCATATCCATATACAGGCAAGTTATTGTCATATATAGTAGGCCTCAAAAGCAAAAGAAAGTCTCTTCTCTTCGTTCTGTTCCGAAAAGTTACGGAAACTAGTTTACTACGCCGCCAAATCTTATGCCAAATCTATGTGTCAAAGCTGACCCCAGGCTGCTTTAGGGTACAACCGGCAAAACGATAGGAGTATGATAATGTTTCAAAAAGTTAATAAAACGGAAGTTAAACTTTGGTTTAGGCTCAATAATAACCCCATGATTAAGTTACCGATTTAGTTTGGCCTTAGATTCAATGTCCTTCATTAAATGTCAGGAATAGGAAGTAATAGTAACGTAGTAAGTATGTTTGGCTCCACACCAGTGGCGAGGCGTCCATACTCCATAGAACCCGATTCCTGTCGGCTTGCCTGAGGTTAGTGATCCTTTCCTTGTACCGAAGTAATAAAAACAATGGATTATGAAAGTTGCAGACCTGACCAAAATAGTTCATCACGAACGAGTCTATTAGAAAGCCCGACGCCGAAGGCTTTTATGGCTCGAGTTTATAAAAATCTTACCATTCTTGTCGCACACAATGTTTTTTATCACATTTGCGACGAAATAATTGCATTTGAAACAAAATTAATTAGGCACAAACGCCAACACAGTTAACTGACCATCCTGTATTTATATTGAACCTTATTGCAATGTATATAAAGAGCACGGTTGGTCAGCTAGCTGTGTGGGCGATAGTACTAATCGCAATTCTTCGTAGTCGCTTCACTCTTGGCAGAGTGATTGTGATCGTCATGTCGGAATTGTCAATCGTCCATTGACGCGTGAGGCAAAGACTCTTTAACATGCAGCCACGATCACGAAAATCACTGTTAAAATATTTTACACAGGCACTAAATGATATATTTTAATTTTAAAATCTTAAAATAGTTTAGTTAAACATGTTTTACTTAGTGTTTGCAATTTGCATGTTTAGATTTATTTAATTTAAAACTGACGCATGAGTGACAATAAAAAAAAACATTTAGGCAGTATTTTTGTGCCCTTAAATTATCTATATGGAGCACACTTTGCTGATAGTAGGTAATAAAATAACTGTACCTAACAAGGCGATATCAGCGTATAGCCGTGATTTATTCTTTCCGATCGAAGTCTCCGGGAACAACCACAGTCAATAACATGAGAGTAATAAGCGATAAGTGAAAACCGAGATGATTAAGGAGTTCATTACTGTTCGATTGATTAATTACACTCTTTTAATTGCCAAGTGCACATCCAGTGACACTCGGAGACATCTCTGAAAGGATGGAGCCTATTTCTGATGTATATAGTGTGTTACTGGGACGCCGGCATTTATTAAAACTTATAATAATGTGTTCCATGTTATTAGCAAATCATAATTATGTAAATTAACTGCGCAATTAAATTCCCAAAATCCGAACCTTCAATGGTGTATGACGTCGTAATAAACAAAGCATGAAGAGCTGTCATTTACACTTACTTACCAATTTACTTTGCTGGCAATTTAAATTTTGTTAGAATATTTAGGAAGTCGGAATTTTAGTCAATTAATTGAATTAAATTGATGGTTAAGTTAAATAACTACGTTAATTTACCCCACTTAAAAAAAGTCCGCTTGCCAGTACCGTACTGTATGTGATAGATAGATGACAAATATGAAGTTGGGAAACGTTTCCTCATAGTGATATAGATTTATTTTCTAAACTTATATACAAGATGATAATTGACATTAACTAAATAAAATTAAAACTAAGTTAAATCAAAAAACCGGCCAAGTGCGTGTCGGACCACGCAAAACGAAGGGTTCCGTACCTATTAAAAAGGTCGTATCGTCACAGAAATTTTACGGCACTTACGTCCTTTTCTTTGAGGAAGGCAGTTTTTCAGCAATATCTCGAAAACCTCTGAACCGATCTTGTTCAAAACAATTTTCGGTGAATGAAATTAATAAGCCCTATGTCCATGAATTTATCCATATTTTTAAAATACACCGTTCAAAAATTAGAGGGGGGGGGGGACAGAATTTTTGTGACTTTCGGGGCGATTATCTCCGCCTCTATTCACTTAATCAAAAAAAAAATGTTAAGAAACCTTATATTTATTTTGAAAGGCCTATCGATTGATGTGCCACACGGGGGGTCGCAATGAATTTTTTTTTTTGACTTTTAGTTTTATGTATAGAGTGCACCCCTAAAAAAATTTTTTTAGTAATTTTTATTACAAAACTATGTAGCGGCTAACAAAATACACCTATCCTCAAAATTTTATTCAAATACACCTTATAGTTTTCGAGTAAAATGCCTGTGACATACGGACAGACGGACAGACGGACATGGCGAAACTATAAGGGTTCCGTTTTTGCCATTTTGGCTACGGAACCCTAAAAAGGCCCTCGAGGATGCCGGTGGCATTTCCTCGTTGAATTGCAATGTTAATGCGTTGCGCGAGAAAGCCGCCAGCTCTTCGGACACCAGTTACATCAACGAGACGAATTCCTGAAGGGTTCGAAACATGTCGCCCGTATTGAAAATTACATCCGTTTATCATCAGGCAGGCCATATCCTTCTTTGCGACCGTCGTCGTATGAATAAATAAATATTTCTACGAGCGATTTCCGCTACAAAGCGAAAAATGCGGCTACGTGTTACGGCGTTGCTTGGGCTCCAATGGGTTTCGTTATTATTATTGTATCAATAATTCCGTTGCAGGATCTCATACTGCTCAGCAGACGCAGCGAACGCCCGCGTCTTCGCGGTGGTGGAGGGGCGGGGGGGCGAGCACGTCGCGCACGTGTTCACGTGCCCACGCAGCCGGCACGCGCGTGCTCTAGCACTGGCGCTGGCACACGCCTTCAACGACGCCTACCAGGTGAGACAGCCGGCTCGTTTCTTTATAAATATCATGGCAGCAAGCGTGTAAGACGAGACGAGAGTCTTTGACCAGTGTGTTGCCAGTGATGACGTATTGCACGGAAACGTGGTCGCTTACTATGGGCCTCATAAGAAGGCTCAAAGTCACCCAAAGGGCAATGGAGAAGGCTATGCTGGGAGTATCGCTGCGTGATCGCATCAGAAATGAGTCTATCCGCAGTAGAACCAAGGTAACCGATACAGCCCTCCGAATCACTAAAATTAAGTGGCATTGGGCAGGGCACATTGCACGTAGAACCGATGGCCATTGGGGCGGAAAGGTTCTCGAGTGGCGACCAAGACGACGACGTAGCGACAAGGTGGACTGATGACCTGGTAAAGATCGCTGGAGTCCTCTGGATGCGGGTGGCGCAGGACCGGTCATTGTGGCACTCTTTGGGGGAGGCCTATGTCCAGCAGTGGATGTCTTTCGGCTGAATTGACGATTATGATGATGAAGCGTGTAAGTGCGATTCATTGGATATAACCGCGATTATGCTACGATTTTCGAAGAAGAATACTCGAGAGCGCGAGCCACCGCGAAAAAAAAGCTTCGTTCGTTCGTGTAAGTATCTCCCTCGAAAATTCAAAGCGATAGAAATGGAAATACACAAACAAATGAAGATAGCGTGTCACGGTAGTCGCTCAGCTGGCTCCTTCCTAGTATTCTTCTTTAGCATTTGTAGAACAATTGCGTTTATGCCCGATGCGATATATCATTCGTCACTCTCCCATTTACATGCTTGCTGGTAAGAGATGAAATGTTATAGCGGACATAAAGGGATCGTGCGTCACTGATCGCATTGCCGCTCCGCTTTGGCCGGATGTATGGTCTGATGTAGTTGTCAATTCGATTTTGACAATGTTTTGTTTTGAAGCGGCTAGGGGACCTCCAAAGTCACTAACTACAAACGCTCTGAGTCTCAGTAGTCGACTCTAATTTACACTCCAGATTAGGTTGGAACCGCCTAAAGTATTTCAGTGCTAAACCGCGTGTGGGCGTGCGGAGGGCCCGGAGGTTTTCCTGGAATTTCCCCTGACTGCTCTCCCACCACGCATTCCAATCAATTGGGTTGATCCCATGAAAACAACAAGAGCTAGGTTAAAAAAAAACACCACAACTGCCGGGACAACTCCGTGCCTTGACTAAGAAGTTTGCTTCTTCAGTTGCAATGGCGCGGCATCCACAACTACCTACTTGTTTTCCTTCAATTGTTTCTGCCGTAGTGAAGTTGTTAGGTAACAAGTGTCACGAATTTAGGATGACCCTAGCAGAAGAAGTATTTCCACTACCCTCCTCTCGGGGATTCCTTTAGAAAATGAATCTAATGCTAGTAAATACAAGATTATAATTAACAATAACTAAGATAAATTAAAACTAAGTTAAATCTAAATAATAAAAAACCGGCCAAGTGCGTGTCGGACCACGCAAAACGAAGGGTTCCGTGCCTATTAAAAAGGTCGTATCGTCACAAAAAAATTACGGCACTTACGTCCTTTTCTTTAAGGAAGGCAGTTTTTCAGCAATATCTCGAAAACCTCTGAACCGATCTTGTTCAAAACAATTTTCGGTGAATGAAATTAATAAGCCCTATGTCCATGAATTTTTCCATATTTTTAAAATACACCGTTCAAAAATTAGAGGGGGGGGGACAGAATTTTAGTGACTTTCGGGGCGATTATCTCCGACTCTATTCACTTAATAAAAAAAATTGCTGAGAAACTTTATATTTATTTTGAAAGGCCTATCGATTGATGTGCCACACATGGGCTTACAATGAAAAAAATTTTTTTGACTTTCAGTTTTATGTATGGAGTGCAGCCCTAAAAAAATATTTTAGTAATTTTAATTACAAAACTATGTAGCGGCTAACAAAATACACCTATCCTCAAAATTTCATTCAAATAAAACTTATAGTTTTCGAGTAAAATGCCTGTGACATACGGACAGACGGACAGACGGACAGACGGACAGACGGACAGACGGACAGACGGACATGACGAAACTATAAGGGTTCCATTTTTGCCATTTTGGCTACGGAACCCTAAAAAGGCCCTCGAGGCATTGTACCGAGGATGCTGGCGGCATTTCCTCGCTGAATTGCAATGCTGATGCGTTTCGCAAGAAAGCCGCCAGCTCTTCGGTCACCAGTTACATCGACCAGACGTTTCGCGATTTCTGCAAATAACTTATGCGCACTGGGACCCCACGGACCGAGGGTCTCGACGCCAAAAGGTACAAAGTCGTACTCTCTGCCGAGGCCTCTATATTTATTACATTTCAGATTTTCGGCGTTTTCCGCCGCTGCACCCGCTTTAGAAGTAGTCCGTTGGAGGTGAGACGGTGCCATGCTAGTATATATTATTTATTTCCAAATCTCATCACATCCTTTGTAATATTTCAGGCATGGAAGAATAACCAAGAATGGCAGACCCAAGGCAGCTCTTTACAACACGGTGACAAACGCGTATCACCCTGGGTAATTCCAATTTTATTTCACAAACACGACTGTCTACTGTCACGCTTTCCCTAACCAAATTATAATGCCATTGCCACTCTGGATGCGTTCTGCGGTCTGCGATCAGGTCAAGCCCGAATTATGTATGAACAAATCCAATTTGACCGCAGATCGCAGAACGCATGTGGCAAAGTGGGTTACATCCAAGAAATCCTGAAATTAAGAATCATCAATGGTTAAGTGGTCTTCTTTGCTGGAAGGTCCTTTTTGGCGACTTTTGTCACTGCCAACTACAACCCTCCTTTTTCTTCGCGGTAGTGACTGTAAGGCCTGTCAGAGCAACAACAAGATCATGATCAAGACTGACCACGCGATCGCTTGTTACGAGTATCTACCTTCCCAACAATCCCAACCACTTACAAATATAAACTCCCAAGCCCCTACTGTACTTCATAAAAACAATAGGGTCGTTCTTCTTTTCGACCGACAATAGCCTGTCCTTCGTCTTACTACGGCATCTCATTTGAGTAATGATTTTACGGTTTTATAATGTTCGAAAATGAACGTCCATATTATTTTATTAATTAGTATTATTTAATATTTTAGTTTCTCTAACTAGCATTTTTTTAAAACGTATTTTTATCGTAGAAGTCCGTGACAGAGTGGTAAACCAAAATGTAGTCCCCACTGAAAGAGTCCACTTTGTCACATATTTTTTTTTTTAAAACCAACCGTAAACAAAAATGTATATTGGCCGGAAAGGAAACTTTAATTAGTGTTAATGAAGAAACCAATGCATTTTTTTTAAATCGCACTTCAAAATCACAATTTTCGATAGTTCAAAAACAAAAAAAAAGGAAAACCTCGGTTCATTGTCGGTAAAAAAGAAGAACGACCCAATTAACTATCAAGTATATTTATTAAAGTTGTGATCCACTTTGTCAATTTTTGAAGGCCAAGCCCCAGGAGGTTAACATGTCTGATGTTTGCAACTTAGGCACCTACATTTACAAGTTTTCCATCTGTTTCAGGAGCGCTTCCCCCAAGAGTCAGACGAGGAGGAAGTAGAAGACGACCAATGGCAGGCGCAGGCGCCGCTCGTCACGTTTGCGTGAACTCTCGCTTACATAGGGCATCTATTCGACACGCGCGGTATCACTTGATTTATCCCGTACTAGCTTCTGCCCGCGACTCCATCCGCGTGGAACTCGTTTATATCGTAGCTCCCACACCCCAAACTTTCATCCCACATTTCACCCCCTCAGGAGATGATTTCCGGGATTAAAACTATCTTATGTCCTTCCCCAGGGTTCAAACTATCCCCATACCAAATTTCATCTCAATCGGTTCAGCGGTTTAAGCGTGAAGAGGTAACAGACAGACAGACACACTCTCGCATTTATAATACACTCAAGAGCTAAAGTTTTGGGTACAGTTTGTACTGAAATTCTATATAAAGTGTACCCGAAACTTTTGCTCTTGAGTGTATTAGACGACCGGTTAGCCTACGAAGACTAGTGATGCTGCCTACGAAGCTGAAGGTCCTGGGTTCGAATCCCGGTAAGGGCAAATATTTGTGTGATGAGCATGAATATTGGTTTCCGAGTGATGTTTTCTATGTATTTAAGTATTTATATCTATTATATATATCGTCGTCTAGTACCTATGACACAAGCCTTGGCCTAGTTCGAATTGTGTAAGAATGTGGAAGTATGGATGGATTCACCGCCACGATACGCTCGTAGCGCTACGCCGTAGGTCGTAGCAGCTTAATAATGTGTGCCGTCATTAGCGCTGAATGGGTTAAGGGACGACCACACTGGAGCTTCACGTCGTGAAGACGCGATGACGCTTCTTTTGAGATTGCGACACACACATTATGCTACATAAACATGACTTTGCTAAGCGTGTTTTAAGCTTCAGCGTGGTCGAGAATTTCACTAAACAGTCGTAAGGACTTATTCTGATGTTAAACGTCAAAACTTTATGGATTAGGGTGAAAATCCACCATAGATGTGAAATACGTATTTGACTGATCATTATTAGATCGTACTTTTCTGGGCATCTATTTGACATGCACGCATTATCATTATAATGCGTGCATGTC
This sequence comes from Epinotia nisella, assembly GCA_932294315.1. Lineage (NCBI taxonomy): Eukaryota > Metazoa > Arthropoda > Insecta > Lepidoptera > Tortricidae > Epinotia > Epinotia nisella. Next base: position 14,750,029 of record OW028688.1, on the reverse strand, counting down.
AAATAGTTGCCCAGAAAAGTACCATCAAAAACGTAACATCTAGTTTGTCGGTGTAGAATTGTCATTGTTGGGAGACAATTGTCAAGTTGGTGAAATACTTAGGGCCAGATTATCACCAAAATTCAAACACAAATAATCACAAACAAAGATGTAACTCGACGTTAAGTTATTTTTTAAGTTCTAGGATTATAAATATTTTGCAACGTGATAAATATATGTATATTGTTATAAAATCTTATTTCAATACGATATAGTTAGCAGAAATACTAGTTCCAAGAACATTGCCTTTAACAGTTGTGGACTTGTATAACTGCTTAAATCATTTACTGAAGTTTCAATTTGATATTTAAGTAAGTAAACCTAACCTAGTAAATATAAGAACAAGTACATATTAGTACAATTAATTCCTAATTATAGTACGTGTTAATATAAATATTTCGACTGATGTAAAAAAAAAGTTAGAATAAAGTTAATTACCTAAACACTGCTCTGTTATTTATCTACTTAAAACTATGTTTTTGTGGAACTTTAAATACCTAATTATATAATAATACAGAAAATACACAGACTCCAGCCACGAATAATACAGCACAATATAGGTAAGTATGATTAGATTTTTTTAACAACCGATATTTGACACACGCCAACACCCACATAACGTAAAATCTGCGTGACCCACCGAAATTATAAAAAAAAACCGGTCAAGTGCGAGTCTGACTCGCGCACCGAGGGTTCCGTACAAAATTTCGTACAACATACCCGTCTTGCCCCGCCCATAAATTTTGGAAAAATCTTAACAACGCATAGTGTATGTAAGTCATGAGTAGGTAGGTAGTACCTACAGCGCCATTTATCGGTGCATTTTGTTACTAACTTGCGCGACCAAGGAACTCGGTATGTATGTTGGTTTTTCAGCGATAATTCATTATCAAGTGAATTAATTTCGGTATTTCATTTTTTAATTTGCTAGCAGGTACTTTCAGAATACTTTCATACGAATTTGAAGGAAAAAAATTAAACACAGAAGTATTAAATTACAAACCACATTAACAAATGATTTTTAAAGAATAAAAAATATATACGCTAAATAGAGGTCTCGATATACTTTTCCGGTAATATTTGCGTTAATATTAATCATATATATTATTTTCAGATTTTTAGCTTGGTTAACTTCGGAGATAATATAATACAGGGTGGAATTTCATAAACTGTACATAATAAAAGGAGAAAAATTTCAGCCAATTTCATCGGTGAAACGGTGTTTTTTTTTTTTCTAGTCATTAGTTTTTTTTTTACAGAATTTTGAAATTTTTTGTAAAAACTCGGGTAATACACCTAATTCAGACGGTATAACTTTTGATCCAATGATCCTAAAATGAAAATAAAAAATGCAGAGTATTACCAAGGGACAGGTTAATAATTCTTAATAACAATAAAAAACCAACTAGAAGAGAAAATCCGCAAAAAAAATTATTGTCTTTGAAAAATGGCTACAAAAATTACGAATTTTAAAAGAAAAACACAATTTTCTAAAAAAAACGCATATTTAGTTACCATTTTTTTTGCTTGGTATTAATCCTCACTTAATGCCGATTCTAAAACCGTTTTTAAACTGTCTCAGACTTTGAAAAATACCACGCTAATGGGTACGTAAATCAAACCATAATTTTATTAATTTTAATCCTCTTAAAATCCTTAATGACCGCTTGTTCCCAGGTAGTTGAAGGGTGTTTTTGGGTTGAAGGTGGAGATAACATGAGGGGTATAAAGGCATTGGGCAATAGGTCAACTATTCAGTCGCTCGCAAATCGCAATTGCTTGTCTTTGCTCGCCACTTCTTTGATTACTCCAGTACTTGTTCAGTTTGAATCATCATGATTTACGTACCCATTAGCGTGGTATTTTTCAAAGTCTGAGACAGTTTAAAAACGGTTTTAGAATCGGCATTAAGTGAGGATTAATACTAAGTACGTAATTTGTTATCTCCACCTAAAACCCGATAACACTCTTCAACTACCTGTGAACAAACGGTCATTAAGGATTTTAAGAGGATTAAAATTAATAAAATTATGGTTTGATTTACGTACCCATTTGCGTGGTATTTTTCAAAGTCTGAGACAGTTTAAAAACGGTTTTAGAATCGGCATTAAGTGAGGATTAATACTAAGCAAAAAAAATGGTAACTAAATCTGCGTTTTTTTTAGAAAATTGTGTTTTTCTTTTAAAATTCGTAATTTTTGTAGCCATTATTCAAAGACAATAATTTTTTTTGCGGATTTTCTCTTCTAGTTGGTTTTTTATTGTTATTAAGAATTATTAACCTGTCCCTTGGTAATACTCTGCATTTTTTATTTTCATTTTAGGACCATTGGATCAAAAGTTATACCGTCTGAATTAGGTGTATTACCCGAGTTTTTACAAAAAATTTCAAAATTCTGTAAAAAAAAAACTAATGACTAGAAAAAAAAAAAAACACCGTTTCACCGATGAAATTGGCTGAAATTTTTCTCCTTTTATTATGTACAGTTTATGAAATTCCACCCTGTATTATAAATAGGTACTTCATTTACGACCAACTGGGATCATGATGTTAGTGACAATTATAATACTTATTAAACTAGTGTTAGTACAGTACATTACATTATATTACATTATTATTTTATTATTATTTATTTCTGCGTGCATGTATCATGCAGCAGTTGTACAAGTACAGGCCATCTATCCTGTCCGCTATCATGCTCAGAATGCTGTTTCAGCTAGCCCGCACTCTGCGCACTAGGGATGTGGCTCGCTTGCGCATAGTGGTGTAGAAGCAGTCTACCCGCGCTTCTGCAAACATCCCTGATGCGCTACAGAATCTGGGCAGCCCCATCAGCACCCTGAAAGCGTTATTATACTGCACGCGCAGAGCGCTATACCGTTTATACGTGAAATCTGCACACAGGCTGCCTGTGTAGAAGGTAGTGCAGTTAGGCTTTAAAGAGATAAGGGGGAATGGTATTTTTTTAAATATTTATCTTTATAAATCAAAATGTTATTACTGTAGAACAAAAAAGAAAAACTGCTTTAGAATGTGCAATTCAAGCCCTTTCATATGATACCTACTAACTACTTGGCGTACTAACTAGACTTTGAATTTTTGACCCCTCCTCTTATCGGTCCTTTTTTATAGAAATTAAAAATATATATTTAAATTTTTAATTTTTCACGTGGATTAGCCTTTTTTACAACTATTCCAAATTTCAAATTAATAGCATTAGTAGTTCCTGAGATATTTGACTTTGTGACAGACAGACAGACAGACGGACGGAGTCGCACAGGGTTCCGTTTTTACCTTTTTGGTCCGGAACCCTAATTATAGGGGAGACCGGGGTCAATTGAAACAATTTTCCTTTAACCGCCTGTAACCATTATATTTTTAGGCGTAGAAAGATGAACGCCCAAAATATTTTAAGGTTAGTTATCTGGTTTCTAAATAAAATGTATTTGGTTGGTCTATAATCCATAGTTTTTTGACAATAGTGTAATAAAGAGAATGGGGCAGCATGGTTCAATTGACCTCACATGAGTGTCAATTGAAACACTATACGAGGTCAATTGAAACACTCCAATATCTTCGGCACAATGAAAGTACTTATATCTTTTCAAAATCTTTTTCATCACTACCACGGCATACAATGAGCTCATCAAAAGTTCGCAAGCATAACATAAACTTTTCTCAATTTATGAGCATCTGAACATCTCGATACTAAACACGAGTGTAAAAAAAAGTATAGGTCTTTAGTTTTCTTTGTTGCTGCTACATTATACATTTAGCTTCACCAAAGTGGTTTTAATGCAATTATATGATATAACCATATAGATTTGCAGAAAAAGAGCATAATCATGTTTCATACAAAAGTGCTTGTTTCAACTATAACAATGTTTCAATCATAACCATGCCGTGTACCTACCCTGTGATGCCTGTGACAAAGATTGTTGCAAACGACGGGATGTAAAATAAAATAATAGACGAAATAAATAATCATGTTAAATTGTTTTATTAAAAAACTTGGCGATGTGTCATATCAAATCAACTTATAAAACATTCTGTAGGTAACAAGCTTGCTGTCTCTCTCTCTACATATAAACAAAAAAGAAATAACAAAATAGTACTATGACGATATGCCAAATAAAAAAAACAAATTAAGTCTTTTAAATAATATAAAACAAGCTTAACATCTATAACCATTAAGCGAAATTAAAAAAAAAATGTATTCAAAAGCATTTAGAGATCGGGTGACAAAACAAGCTACAAAATGAAATGTTTTGCTTGCATTCTGTAACAAGCTTTGTGTGCATGTGCATTGACTACAGAACCTCCTTATATTTTGAAGTCGGTTACTTTTGGGGACGACTAAAACGCGAGGACGATTGAAACGTTTCAATCGTCCACAAGCAAGTTGTTTCGGACGTCCCCACAGCACGTTTTTAACTTCAAGGTCAAATATCACATATAAAAAAGACTCGAACGCTGATCACCGGTCATTATAAACATTCGTTTATTCCTAACTATAACATCAAAATAATTTGATCAGTCAAAAGACAAGAGTAAACAAAGTTATAAGAAAATATACGACAGCACAAATACTCACTTTTGACCGCGAAAAACTATATCGGCTCGTGGACACTGCTGTGTCGCGCCGTCGCTCGAGCGCTACTGGCCAAGGTTTCAAACATGGCCGACCGCGTGTTCCGAGTGTTGCGTCAGCCGCGTAGGTACAGTTGCCATCAGATATATTGGAGCGGCCAAAGTGCTCACAAATATCTGAACACGTCTCTAATGCCTGGACAATAGACACTTGTTCAGATATTTGTGACCATTTAGGCCGCTCCGATATATCTGTTGGCGACTGTATTATAGTTTTCCCCGGTCTCCCCTACTTAATAGGTTCAAACAATTCCATAATTCAATGAGTCAAGTGAATGATTAAATTAAAAGTCAATTAGTTAATGTGAAAAAAATAATTTAATAAAGCATCGAATAGCTCGTCCAACACTTACAAAAACCTAATATATCAATAATTTTGAGACAGAAACCTACGAAAGACTATCAGAATTTGCTGTACAAAAAAAAGTATAATGGAATGTATAACACTAAAACTCATACATGCTCATACATTTTGATATGATTGTACTTTTTTACAGTATTTTATTCAAATTCAAATTCAAATAATTTTATTGCATGGTTATGGGTTTACAGAGCTGTTATATAAATGGTTTATGTTCTCCATATCCTGCCTCACAGAGGCGTACAGTCTTAGGTCTATTATGCAAATTTTACGTTAACATTATAATATATCACAAATGTCAACGATTAAGGTATTAGTCTACTAACATTATATCTTATCATATAATATACTAACTTTGTAAAAAGCACTGTTTCTTCAGCCAATCAAACAACTGTTTTTTAAAAGGCTTTGGTGGCAATTTTTTAAATTCCACTGGAAGTTTATTATATACCGTTCTGGTCATACAAATAGCACTTTTTGTAAGAAGTGCGGTTTTGGAATCTGGACATACTATATCATAACCATATTTTAATGGAGCTTTTGTGTACCAGGATTTCTCACTGTAAACATATCGGGATTGTTTTTTATAAATATGCAGACCTATGATGTACAGAGAAGGAAAGGAGAGTATATTATTGTCCATGAACAGAGGCCTGCACGATTCTATATGTTTAAGGCCGAATACACTACGAAGACATTTTTTCTGCAATCTAAAGATCCTGTCTTTGCTACTGGTGTTGCCCCACAGAATTAAGCCATATCTCAGATTTGACATTACATAGGAGTGAAACGCAAGTAGAGCTGTTTTCTGAGAAGCAACATCTCTTAACCTTCTCAGAGGATATAAAAACCTAGTTAGCTTTGCTATTACATGTTCCGAATGATAATGCCAATTCGTATGTGAATCAATAATTATGCCAAGAAATCTTATGGATATGAACATTTTCTATTTCGCAATCCTTATAACAAACTTTTGGTTGAATTTTTTTACCCTGCGGTGCACAGAACTCCATGAATTTTGTTTTTTGTAAATTAACTTGTAGATTATTGGTCTCCATCCATACATTAATGTCATGAAATACTCTATTAATTTCAACCTTATAATCAAGGGTTTCGTCACTACGAATCACGACAGAACAGTCATCAGCAAACAACAGTATCTTATGTTTCGTGATATCGGGTAAATCGTTTATATAAACTAAGAATAATAGAGGGCCAAGGATGCTTCCTTGGGGCACTCCAGCTTTAATATTTCTGTACATAGATCTATAGCTATTGAAAGTTTGACTGTTCTGGCAATATGATTGTATCTCGGTACAGTGCTGTCTATTTTCGAGATATGATTGGAGCCATGTATAACAGTTGCCTCTTATCCCGTAAGCATATAGTTTGGCCATAAGTCTTTGATGACACATTCTGTCAAAGGCTTTAGACATATCCATGAATATAGCAGCTAGAGGGATCCTGTCATTTCTACATTGTGCAATGGTATGAGTAAGCTCATATACAGCTGATATTGTTGTTTTATTTGCCCGAAACCCAAATTGTGTATTGGTTAATATATTATGCTTCTCAAAGTAATCTATTAATCGTTGGTAGATGATTTTTTCTATTATTTTTGAAAATATAGGTATTAAGGTCTTTAATTATCTATGTCCGTAGCTTTGCCTTTCTTGAGAATGGGTTTAATGACCGTTACTTTTAATTTATCAGGAAAACTTCCGTCTCTAATAGACAAGTTGATGATATGCTTTAACGGGTATACCAATATGTCAGCGTTGTCTTTTATAACTGAGGTTGGGATGTTATCATAGGCATGTGCTCAGAAGGGCATATTACAAGAGAGGCATGTGCTCAGAAGGGCATGTGCTCAGAAGTGAGCGGTAGGTACGTTGTGTTATTTCCGACTAACCCTTGTATACAAAGAGAACATTTATTAGTCCGGTAAGGTAACCGTCCCAGTGCTCGACACTTGAATGCCTAATAGTTGAGATCTACATATAAGATTTTTTACATGTTTTTTTTATGAGATTGATCCTACTCACTGAGAAGCGAACTAGGTTTTGTTTAGGATTTGATTTGCCTAACATAGGTAGCTAAGTATTATGAATACTGAATCAACCAAATCCCTATTTATTTTATGTAGCCGAATCGTGTTCTGACGGGTCCTAAAATTCTGACTTGGCCGATGTTTCGGTTTCTGGTTTAAATAGGTACAATTAACATTACATCACAATAAAACTACTGACGTACTTAAGTATTCTGCCTCATGTTCAGAAGTAAAATTCGTTAAGTTTCCACAGAACAATATTAATTAGCCGACCGCTCGTCCATATTTAAGCGGCTCAAAGGCCACGACCAATACCAGTCCTCCGCAATACTGCGGGAACAACCGACGCTTATAAAATTAAGTATTTTTTACAAGTTTTTTTCAATTTCCGTCGCTATGGCGTCAGCCGTGATGAAGTGCAGCGCCATATTGTTTTTGGTCGCCGCGTGTGCTGCTGATGTGTGTTAGTATTTCATATTTATTAACTATTACAATTAGTGAATATGCTTGTTTGTCTAAAATACCGCTCGTACCTGCTAATAGTGTACCTAGATATTCAGGCACAGAAAAATAACAGTTCATGTTCCCGCAAATAAGAAACTAAGCTCTAATTTCTGGTTTGGTCTGAACCTGTTAAAATATCGGTATCAAGGCAGAAAACTTTATCATCAACTTTAATTTAACTACGCGTTTAGCTGGATGTTGCAGGTATGCATATACACTTTTAAATAAATATAAATCTAAGTACAACAGAATTAGATAATTCAATAACTAAGTAAATGTTGTAGCTACTTTATAAAAAATAACATACCTAAACAAAAAATAATCAGTATACCTAAATCGGCAATATTCATATCTACTATCGATAAATATCACAAAAATACCATCGCGATTTGGTAAAAATTGTATAAATGGAACTATCTAATTAATTTAATTACTTACTCAATTATCATTATTATCAATTTATATTAAAACTAGTGATTACCCAACGACTAGGCGGCCTTTTTAAATGAACTATAATTAGATTTTTTTAACAGCCGACATTTGACAGGGCGTCATCGTCATCCCGGTACAATAAACGTCAACGCGCTGAGGGACAGGAGATTTGACATTGTATCTCGTTCCCACTTGTGGTATTGTGTCAATGCATATATCCTTGTCACTCATGTGTGTATGTGTGTGTGAGTCCCCCTATTCTATTCTTCCTCTATGATCAATACCGTATTAATACGGAGCATACATTTCATACAGAAACCTGTTGGTAAAGAATGTACTACTTTACGTTACAAATGGCGACGAGGATAAACTGTAAGTCAAAGGCCAGTGGAAAGATCTCGCCAAATGTCGGCGAGATCTTTCCACTGGCCTTTTACTTATACAAGCCGCTTTTTTTTGCAAAACCCAAGAGGAGTCATATCCTAAGTTCCTAAGTCATGATAATCATGAAAATACAAAACGGTGCCCTGGAATAAGTAAAAGTTATGTAGGTATACCTAATTAATTATGAGGGTACAATGGCAATGGATGTTGTGTACATCGGCGAATTGCATTTCCATACCTATGTTTTCTTGGGTACAACTCTGTGGCAATATGGGTCAAATTGACCAAAGTGAAGTGCAAAGAAGAACCAAACGGTTCATGCACAATGTGCATCACTCTTGGCATACCGGTATACTTGGCATGACCAATGGAGGACCAAACGGTTCATGTACAGTCAAAAGCAAAAGTAAGTTATCACTTTTGTACCTTATTATTCCATTGCGATAAGGTGAAAAAATGATAACCTACTTTTGCTGTTGACTATACAATGTGCATTAGTGTGGCAGTGGCACAGAACAATAAAAACCAAACCAAACGGTTCTATACACAAGGTGTGTGGATATGTAAGTGCAATATTTGTCTAACTGACCAAACCAAAACAGTTTCAATTGCTATATCAACTAGGTATATTATAGACATTGTGACCTAACTAACATGGGTATCAATTTATAAAGGTTGGATAACCAGTTCCTATTACTGTCAACAAATTCATAATACTTATGGGAGTTGTGTCCCACTGAGATTATTGCAAACCGTGTTTTACAAAGAGTCCCAAAGAGTCCCTGGGCAACCGAGCTCTGCTCGGGTGAAAATAGAGAAAATGCTTACGGAAAAAACGATTTTTTCCGGACATGAGACCTAGCTAGTTAGATCAATTTCTCGACTCCGTAATTCCATATTCCCTATATTCCAAAATAAATCTCATCGAAAGCCGTTTCCAAGAACGTGATTGCATATATATATATATATATATATATATATATATATATATATATATATATATATACATGTGTTTATATCAGAGATGGGCATTTCGTAATCGATTCCTGATTACACGATTACTTGATTTTACTTTGTAATCCGCTACTGGGTGTCAGATTACTTGTAATGTAATCCAGTGAAACGGTGAATTACCATTACATATTAAGGAATCAGGAATCGTGTATACAAATATTACAATTACTAGTAATTGGGAATCAATATCGGTTCCAAAGTACTGGAATTGTTGACTGGATTACTTCCAGATTACTTTTATATATAGAAGTAATCTGGTAGTAATCAAGTCAGCAATAGATTTGGGCGGGAGTTGGGTCGGTCTGTCGGTCAGTCAATATCCGTGTCCACACCAGACGAACGCTCGCCCGAGCCAGTCCACATGCTCACCTGCGCGGCTAGCCTGAGCGTGCGGACTGGCTCGGGCGGGCGTGTGGACATGCGGGTGCCGTGCGGCCGAACAAAACAACCGTCCACATATACCACACCAAACGCCGTCAACGCTCGGCTCGGGCGAGCCGCGACTCACGGCTAATCCCTCATTCTGTCCGTTACCTTTTACGCTTAACCCTTTGACCGCCGTTGTCTGATATCCTATACTATTAAACAAGCAATATTTGTGTATATGTGCAATCATGTTCTCGGAAACGGCTCTAACGATTTCGATGAAATTTGGAATATAGTGGTTTACGGGGGCGAGAAATCAATCTACCTAGGTCTCGTGTCGGGGAAAATTCGTTTTCTCCGTATTTTCACACGAGCAGAGCTCGGTCGCCCAGGGACTATCAAACAAAGTGACAATTTAAATGACATTTTCTTAGTTTATGACGTAATGACATGTAAACCGAAAAAAAGTTGATTTGAATGACATTGACAAAATTATAAAATAAGGTCTGCTAATGAAGTAGGTAATCTAGTCTGGAATTAGAGTAAAGTAATTCAGATTACTTAAGTACTTGATTACTGGGGAATCAAGATTACAGTAATGGTTTACAATACCGATTCCAAAGGAATGGATTACAAATGTAATCATAGTACTAGTATTACAGTAATTCTGATTACCCAAGTAATCGATTACTGAGGAATCACGATTACTGGAATGTAATGGTGTAATTAATTCCAAAAGTAATTGATTACGCCCATCTCTGGTTTATATAGGTAGGTACATACAATTTTTATTGCTCGTTTAATTGTATAGGATAAGAGACCCTGTTAGGGTATGGCAATCATTCTTAAAAACAAGTTTGGTCAAGTAGTAAAACAAAACTTATGTACTAATGGTTATTAAATCTAATTACCTTCGAAATTTATAAATTGCTAAGCAAGTACTGGGTCGGTACCAATTGTGTCAAGTGTGAAGTTAATTTCCATAATTAATGTTCATGTTTCAGGAAATGCAAACATTTAATAGCGAAGGGGATCAAAATTCACTTGGGTCTTATTGCAAGAAATGAATATAAAATAAAAGAAAAACAAATTAAAATTTCAAGTGTCCATTTTCAGATGACATTAACCATACACTCGCAAGCAAAGAAATGGAATCACTTTGCTATGTACGGCACTTGTAATTCCATTTCCATTTGCTCGAGAGTATATAGATATAATCACTGAAATGCAGGTTCACCAAGCTCTGGAAGAGGATATTGATGCTCGGAGACACTCACTGTTGGTAAAACAATCTCTACAACCAAGGAATCGGAATTGGAAATCCAAGAAGGGTTTCAATGGGCATTAACAGAACATCGAAGCCATACGTGTATATTTTCCTGATGAAGTTAGCTATAAATCACAGTCGCTTTACCGTTCAATAGAGGCTAAGGTACACGAGGGTGATTTTCGATGCCCCGTTCGCCTCCTGTTGTCGGACTAGTCGCCAGCTCCTAATAACGAGGGCACCTTGAGGGAGTTACAAACTAAGCATCCTGCTCCCTCAAGGCCTCTTCAGTTACCAGCCGAGCCTGATTCATCGACCCTTTTTTAAGCGTGCCATCTCCCGATGTTTTTCGGATCGGCTGCTGGGCTGGATGGCATCTAAAGGAGTTGACGTCCCCCTCTGCGGGTAGTAACGTGCCCAATTTGCTGGAGTCGTTAACAAATTTGTGCAATTTCCTTTTGAGGGGAGTGGTTCATCCACAAGTTTGCCCATTTTCATATGGGGCGTCAACGTGCGCCTTGTCAAAAAAAGACGGAAGTGTTAGTTCTATTGCGGTTGGAAACACTATACATCGGTTAGTTTCAAAGAGTGCCTTCAGCCCCACCAAGTGGGTTTTGTTTGGCACGCGGTTGAGCTGTGATGCGGCAATTCATGCGAAAGGGATACATTGTTAATTGGAGTCTCGTCTGCCAATGCGACGCCTAGGCATTGGCAGACGAGACTATTGTTATTATAAGAAAGGTTTCCAATAAGCTTTCTTATAATAACAATATTTTGTCTTCGCAAGTAGGTGTTCAGCAGGGAAATCCTTTGGGCCCATTGGTTATTTATCTGGCCATACAAAAACATGTAACTGCTTTAGATTCTCCCCTGAATTTTTCGTATTTGGATGACGATACTTGGATGATGATGTACACTTGGAGGTCCACCTGGGATTGTCTTGGAGGATCTGATAAAATTGTTGTCAGCTCTATCGCCCATAGGTTTGGAGCTCAATGCTCGGAAATATGAGATATTCCACTGTAGCTCGACCAGATCTATTGCTGATTTTAAAGCAATACTTCCTGGGCTGAATTGTGTTGACTTATTACTCTTTTAGGGGCTCCAATATTTCCAGAGGCAGTGCCTACTGTTATTCAGAAAAAGTCGGATGCATTACCATCTTTTTTAACTCGTCTACAATAGCTTTCTGCCCATGTCGCCTTAGTCTTGTTATACGTAGTTCATTTTTCATGCCCCGAATGATTTACACTTTGCGGACAGCACCTTCTTGGTTTTTTTCACAGTGTGTTCAAGCTTTCGACCGAATTTTGCGTTGTGGCCTTGGGACCATTTTAAATGTAAGCCTGAATAAGTCGCAATGGGTTTAGGCTGCACTGCCTATTAGATACGGTGGTCTTGGCATTCGTCAAGTGCATGATGTGGGATTTGTGGCCTTTACTGCCTCTGCTTATGCTTCAGGTGATCTTGTCACTTGGATTTTATGTCTAGACGGTGGATACGTTCATATTCTATTTTTGGATGAAGTTTTAGGAGATTGGAAAGAAAGATGTCGGGATGATGCCCGACCTAATACTTAAAACTCTCAAAGATCGTGGGACAATCTTGTCCCTGCTCTCCCCTACTGTCAATAAAAAACTTACATTTCGGCGAGATCGTAGATGTGTAATAAAAATTCCAAAAACAGGAAAACTGTAAACTTTACAATTATCGGGAAGTCATTTACTTCATTCTCAAGCCCTTAAAGACATGATCAATGCTTCATCCGTTATGTTGACCTGTCTTGCATGTTTAGACTTGTAAAATTGTATTTTAGCCTGTGATACTGGTTACTGGGCGCGTCAGTCAGTACTCTGTGATTGAATGAAGTTCGAAAGCGGATACGCTGTCTATCAATTCCGGCCCGGGTCCATTACATGGTAACAGCTCCATATCTAAACTAACTAAAATTCAATGGCTCGTCAGATCAAAGCGAATCTTGGCAACATCCGTATTGTACTATAATTAAACATCCATGGACATTATCTCTTTTCAGCGGAGGTCTTCGGCGACCAATCGGCTCAGCCTGTGTCGGCGGAGTGCCTCGGCTGTATCTGCTACGCCATCACCGGCTGCAAGCAGAGCCAGACGTGTGATGGAGATGTCTGCGGCCTGCTCGGCATCACCTGGCCGTACTGGTCAGATGCCGGGAAGCATACAATCAACGGTCTATCTCCTGACCACCCTGATGGTAAGCGGTCGCACTAACGATTCTGGTGCCCGAGCACTCTGTCAATAAGAATGTAAGAATATAATAGAATAGGACAGAATACAATAGAACAGAATATTCGTTTAGGTATTTGAACGAGAAAAAAAAACTATAAAAATGTAACCAAAGAATACGACAGATATGCTATAGTAAACAAGTGCTTTACTTGTGTGGGTGCTGGTCGGACCAGGAAGCATGATAAAGAACAGGTCAAGACTGGGCTCAAGCAGTCTGAACTCAAGCACTGAATACTGGACCACACATTTTGCACAAAGTATACCATTGTATTTGCTCGTGAGAGTTTTAATCTATTATTTTCGTAATATTTTGTTTTTTGATATTAGATTGTGTTTCTAGAAACATTCTACTAGTATTTTTTATACAATTTTTATTTCATATATATTTTATTCTTTATGTTTACAAATTACTCTAAAAAAATTAACTGACGATTTGAAAGTGCTTGTTACTAGGCCTACTTGAATAAAGATCATTTTGAGTTGAGTTTGAGTCGTGAGTCTATCCAAATCGGTTCAGCCGTTTTAGCGTGGTTGAGTAACAAACATCCAAACTTTCGCATAATTTATGATTTTAGTAGGATGAATGCTTCGATCAGTTTAAACATACATTAGCATAGAATAAGAGAGATTTTGAACATCGTGATAATATGATTCATATATTTTTTTAATCGCCTGCCAGTATTTTCCCGGGAATTAATAGGAATAGAGCAGAAGCTAGGCTTTTTGGGTCGATAAATAAATCTGGGGGCACGGCATTGCAGTGCGGGGCCAAGTCGAGAAAAAGTTTTCATTTTCCATTAAATTATTTTCTTAACAAAAAACAAGCCGGTACTGGTAACTTTCCCTCGAAGGTTGCGCCTAATTTGACACCTCTAACACCAAAATCAAACCAGTAAGTAGTTGGAAACTAAACAAATGTTATCTAACGTGGAAATGCCGTCAGCATTATGGCCAAATTTGCAACTGGAACGGCAAGGGGCGGTTTGTTTGAGAGTTAGCTATTTTGCGCTATATGTATGTATTTTTGCTATATATTAATTGCGTAATTGTAAATTCATATCTAGTTAATATAGCCTGTATGTTTTTTCAGCATTCCGTAGCTGTGTCGTGGACCCAAGCTGCGCCGCCCTAACTGTCCAGGGATACATGAGGAGATACCAAAAGGTAACTACGAAAAGTATTAGATACAATAGAACATGTTAGCGGAGAAATCATATTTAACGAACTAAAAACAATCCAATTAAAGGTAAAACGTTACTCCTAAATAGCAGTCAGAGTTTTTACAAAAACAGTCGGCTTGCTGCTGGGCCTGGCTGGCCTTTTATATTTCCCGCGTAGAGAGTGCCTCCACGAGGCCCTCCTAGTTAAAAACTCACTAGATGCTTATAACGAATATTTTCCTGATAGATTTTTTTAGCGTTCCGGACCAAAAACGTAAAAACCGAACCCTTTTAGTGCGACTCCGTCTCCGTCTGTCTGTCTGTCACAAAGTTAAATATCTCAGGAACTACTAATGCTATCAATTTGAAATTTGGAATAAGAGTGGATTGCAAAAAAATTGTACATAGTTAAGAGCCTTAATCTAATTTACGATTGAACTTTTTACAGTTTCGTGACGGCAATTACCCATATAAAATATATGGGTAATTGCCGTTATGAAACTGTAAAAAATTAAATCATAGATTAGATTAAAGCTCTTAACTTAATTTATTGAAATAAAAATACAAGATTATAATTAACATTAACTAAGATAAATTAAAACTAAGTTAAATCTAAAAAAGGCCCTCGAGGCATTGTACCGAGGATGCTGGCGGCATTTCCTCGCTGAATTGCAATGCTGATGCGTTGCGCGAGAAAGCCGCCAGCTCTTCGGTCACCAGTTACGTCGACCAGACGTTTCGCGATTTCTGCAAATAACTTATGCGCACTGGGACCCCACGGACCGAGGGTCTCGACGCCAAAGGGTACAAAATCGTACTCTCTGCCGAGGCCTCTATATTTATTACATTTCAGATTTTCGGCGTTTTCCGCCGCTGCACCCGCTTTAGAAGTAGTCCGTTGGAGGTGAGACGGTGCCAGTGTGTCTACACATGTAGCGTCCCACACAAGCATCCGTCCCAACCTCCATGGAACCAGAGACACACCATCAGGTCTTTTGCCATCATCTCTGACAATGCCAGGCGGCTCAAGAAGAGCAGGCACATTGATGCTGGCAAGAGACCGGCGGATTATGTCATTAAGTGTCGCATGTCTTGAAAAGCGGCCTGCACTTTTTTGACAACAAAGTCCGTGGTGACCCAGTCGGTCCACGTCCGTGCCACAAGGGCATATGTGTGGAGTGCATACCGTGACCCCAAGCCGCAGACCAGTCGCCAGACGAAGGGAGGTCGGATCCAGGAAGGTACCGGTATTTGGAGAGGGATGGGCATGTAGCCAGTGACCGGCCTCTCTGGCTCCAACCGCCAAAAGTCTTGCGCGATCTGGACCTGAACTGCGGCTCAGAATAGATTTGTAGGTTAAATCGCAATAAATATCGTCCCAGCTCCTTTGAGATTTTGGGTTATCTGGAAAATCTTTACCCGGGCAAGCAATTTTAAAAGCATTCTTGGCATCCTCCACGCCCGCAGTCTCATAGTTTGTGGGTAGATCCCTTAAGATATTTCCTATGAGACGTGACGAGCTATGGGTGGATGACAAAAAGGCTGGGGAAGCAACACTAGAAATTTTGCGAACTACAGCTCTTAACTATGTACAATTTTTTTGCAATCCACTCATAAACAAAGCTAATCCACGAGTATGGAAAATGAAAATTTAAAACTAATATTTTTAATTTCTATAAAAAACGAAAACAGGTGTAGTTGCAGATTGCAACAAAAGAATTTGCGATTTTTTCGGAGTAAATTCTTTTGTTGCAATCGCCGGCGTCTGCGACTACACCTGGAGCCGTAGCTTGGTTGGCCTTATCACGCGACAAGTGACAAGATAACAACGTCGTCTCGTTCTATCGAACGGTGTCAGCCAGTGACGCACGCTCTATCCTATCACCTATCGCGTGACAAGGCCAACCATGCTACGGGGCCTGTTTTTCTCACTTAGCGGTCCCCCGACTTGACGACGCTTGGAAAATAAAAATATTTGAACTTACATAATATATATGTGACGATCATGATTATATAGCTTTAAAATATTATTTTTCCCCCATCCTTTATCTCCGAAGTTTAGCAAGCGAAAAATTTGAAAATAATATATATGATTCATATTAACGTAAATATATATTGTAGCGTTTACCTGTCTATTCGAGACTCGTAAATTCTTCTGAAAATCGATAATACATGCGCGTACAGCACCTCTCTCCTGCTTTCATGCCGTTTTCTCATGGAGACGACAGGTTTAATAAACATTATTCTGAGGTTCCATTGAATCCTATAACAAATTATGCATGAAAAACATGAATTTTACCTTGTCATCACACAGGATGTGATGAGCTGATGAGGTACACCTTTTTCTTACCTGTTTTCTGCTATTTTGGCTTAAATTAATCAATATTGTACGTATTTATAGAAATATGCTGAAAAATTGAAACAATTACATTTTTGTTTACATTTAACATACTGTTATAACAATTTCACATCAATTTTGTCAAACTCGGCACCATGCAGTTAAGGTCGTATACTTTTAGGCTAAGATCGTAATAATTTTATGTCATTATGAACTCCTGGTACCTCTTAAATTTTAAATTACGGAATCATAAATTCTGGAATGTGGATCCTCAGGGGTACTCGTAAGCCCTACAGCGGGCAGACCCCAAAGAGAATATAACCACTACGTTTAAGAGACGGAACTTCATAGTACAGCGCTTATTTGGTCGTGCGTAGACTGCACCAACATAAGAAAAATCTAATGTTGCTATTCTCATAAAGGCTATTATACACCTATAAGATGGAAAGAGACAGAAAACATTCAATTCATTCACTTTTAGGCGGTTGGCTGTGACAAGTGGATGGTGTATAGAATGCTTAATTTAGTGCTGTAAAAACCGATAATAGTGATTTCAGGAACCGATAAATAGTGATTTTAAGAACCGATAATAGTGATTTCAAGAACCGATAA
This sequence comes from Epinotia nisella, assembly GCA_932294315.1. NCBI lineage: Eukaryota > Metazoa > Arthropoda > Insecta > Lepidoptera > Tortricidae > Epinotia > Epinotia nisella. The sequence continues at coordinate 14,732,586 of OW028688.1, read as the reverse complement.
TAGTGATTTCAAGAATGAATAGTAATGGATATAAGCATTTTTATTTTTTGATTTGCCTCGTATTTGTCCCTTATAAATGAAACAATATTCAGTTAAGTTGCAACCATTTTTTATTCTTTCATATTAAGTACATTTTGATTGCCAATAAGGTACAGCATAATTTTAAACTGCCTGACGACACTGAAATGTAAAGTAAATTTAGTAGGTAATTGCGCCGGTTGGCAATCACCGTTTAGTATATTGGTTTACGAACACTTCGGTATGGACGACCTCAATTGAAAGGATAATTTATAGTTTTCATAGTAGGTAGTTAGAGAGATTTAAAAAATAGCATGTGACTAAATGTTTGATTTGGGTCTGCAAAATTGTGAATATATTTAATTAAAAAAACCTTGTCCTGTGTCAGGCGTTCGCTGAGGCTGGGCTCACACAGTCTGAGACCATACATACAGAATCTAGACCCCTCAAGAACAAAAAAAAAAGGAGGTTTGGTAGAAATTGTGGTTTGGTAGAACTTGATTATTCAGATTATGATTCCCTGACACAATCCCGTTCTGTGTGAGGCCGGCCTGAAGCTGATTGCATAACCGGCATAATCACCTCAATTTACATTTTCACAGACTTCTTAACAAATCGGATCTTAAATAAAATAAATGTGAAGCGTCTGGTCAGCATGAAGCATGAGGCATATTAAACTATCTGTCAGATAAATTTTAATCTGGTTATTTTTACAAGCTTTATATTAACTCGCCTTGTTAGTTCGTTCGATCGTTAGTAGGTATGTGCCGGTCAAATCTTCCAAGTTAAATTTGACCAACTTCCTGTAGTTGACTTCAAATTTAGTATAAGTCGGATGGCAATGCCATCCTATGGTACCATAAAACTGTTTTTATGATAAAGATGAAAGGTGGCCATAGCACCTCCATGATTACAACAAGATTAATTAAAAAACTGCGTAAAAAAACTGCGGTTGGCAATAAAAGCTTGTACCAATATTTGTTTTTTACAGAAACTTTTTTATTATTTAAATATAATTTATCATTATATTTCCTAATACAATTACTACATAATAGATACATTACACTGTAATTATGATATTATAATACCATAATCAACCGCTGCAACTAGGTGATCATATACGTATACCAACTTTCACTTTTTGAACATGAAATGAATGTACGTACCCCTTAACCTTTTGAGCGCCGAGAGCCACTAAAGTGGTCGAGTGCTGTCGTGCCCACCACGCCAACAACCACTAAAAAGGTCGGAGTGAAGGTGTACTTTGATCATGAATAAAATCTGTTATGAATTGTTTTTATTTGGTTTTATTGGTTTTTAACGATACATCAAGTTACAGTGCTTGGCGTGTGAGTGATCACTTCATTCAAATATGAAAGCGTTCAAAAGGTTAAATAATTGTAACATTAATAATAGGTAGTTACGAGCATCTGAATTTGATAGAAATTTATTCAATAGCAATGAAGCAGTTTCTCCTCATGTTCGTTTTATCACGATTTCATCCGGAGTGAGCCTGGGGTCAACTGCTCTCGTAGCCGATCCCGTGGATTTCCCCGTATGTAGCGGAAAGCGACTAGGGCGTAGGCGCCCGCTAGGCGGGTTTCTGGCAGTGAAAATGCTAGGCTACCTAATCTAGAATCAGCTTAGGTACTATTTTTATGGAAGTGACTGCTGTCACCTGACTATTATGTTTAATAACATAAACTTTTGTCATTATTATAGGAATGCCAAAGAATGTGAAAAATACTCGAGAAAGACAATCAATTATTAAGTTTAGTGTGAAAAAGATACAATTTGGCCGATGTAGACATATTCGTTAACATATATGCCGTTAGTCATTATGCATGTCTTGTTCGCATTCATTTCCAGCCCATGCACATTGCTCAAATACTGATGAAGATCCGTAATTACATTAATATTCAATATTTAGTGTTATTACTCCAATAAAATTATAAGTCGAGTGTCCGACGGGAGACCCTCCACATTTGAAACGAAATGTACCTTATATAAAATTCCTATTAAGTATTCCCGGGTAGGTTGCTTTGTCACCTCGTGTCGCTCAGAGCGAAAAGTAGGAGCCGCGCTAAGCGGGGCTACGTCGACTTGATGGCGGGTCGTAGATGCTTATCTCTCAATGCAGGATATGTTTAGGGATTAAATATATAGTCATATAACTCAATTTCTATGAAGGCTACCATAACATATTATGGATTAGGCCAAAGTTTGATATTTACTATCGAGTCCGTTTGCTAAGGGGAATCCTTGTATGGAGAGATATACAATGTTGAGTACAGCAAGGGGTGTCAAAGTGCAGAGCTCCCGGCGCTCAGATTTTTTCTGGCGGATTAGTTTGGACCTTTGAGTCAAGTTTGGTGCCGTTATCAGGTAACTAGTTGATGCCTAATTCATTCCCCATACCAGTTTTTTAGAGTTCCGTAGCAAAATATGACGCAATACTTAAAAATATAAACTTTTAGTAGTAACGAAATGCAAACAAACCCTCATATTCTCATATTTTTGTATAAACTTGGTTTATTTGACTTTTTCAATGTAAAATAAAATATTGAAAGTACTGCGACGTTCGTCAGCACAGCATAGAAGACGGCAAAAAGTGACGAAAAACAAGTATTACTAACAAAAAAAACCAGCCAGCTATAAACGGTGGAGTAGTAATTTTGTCTATGTGTGGCAACATTTTAAAAATTGTCTTGTCACAAGTTTGTCAAACTGCCGCTAAATCTGAATCTGAATGAAAAAATATATATTCGTGTTTTCTGGTAGTACATTACTAATATCAATATAATTTCGTTTTGGAGTAAATATGGCTCCAAGACGCTGTTGTGTGCCTTCTTGCACAGTGACTCAAGGAGACGGTGAGAATTCAAATGAATCAAAGACTGCCGATAAAAACTGAGCATTTTAAAACAAAACCTTTATATTACGGCATGATTTTCAGGTATACCTTTGCATGGGTTTCCAAACCCGACCATGCTCACCAAACCTGAGGAACTGGAGAGGTTCAGGACATGGGTAATGAGGATCGGAGGAGACATTGTGGGTGAAGATGATTTGGTAATTTTCCGAAACCGAAGAATATGCCATCGCCACTTCGAGGCTATTTATACATATCCGAATCAGCGAATTACTCGTTTGGCTATACCGTCGCTACATATTCCAGGTAAGATAAACACTAGATTTGTTTACTCGTCCTTTACAAACGTATACATTTATCGCAACTATACCGACATGGCCATAGCTAGTCAAATTGAATTGTTTGAGGACTTGTAAAATTTTCATCGGTGGATCATCATTATGACACATATTTTATATGGTATTAACGCTTAGACTGCGCCAAAATAAGCAAACTTTATTTAAAAAATAAAAGATAGAGATAGAGATATGAGATATTGTACCCATTCCCACTATAGCTAAGGGTCTAGGCAGGACTTGGTATTTTTTTTATCGGTGGCTCATCATTATATATTTAATATTTTGTAATGGTTCTATGAAAACCCTCAGCGCGATATATTTTTTTATGTATTTATTTTGTCATTGTAAAGAATGTGTAAAGAAAAGCATATTATATCAAATAAATGATAGCCACCATTACTTACGGAGATAGGGAAAGTGGCAGGTCGCGGTGTAGGTACGAAGACGAGCGAAGCGAGGAGGAGTGTTAGGAAGAAGTGCGACCCTCAGTGCGCGAGCCCAGCGAGCGAAGCTCGAAGCGATATGCCGCGTCAGCGGCCTGGTGAGGCGCCAGAGCCGAAATTTATTTATTTATTTATTATTTCAAAGTCTCAGAACCTATAAATATGTAGAATAGAATAAAACATGCTTATTTTAGCGCAATCTACATAATTCAATCTAATTTAAGCCTAAAAACGGCAAAAATTGAAAAAACTACAAAAAATATATATGTCCTAAGTCCTACGCACCCTTTGCCCTCCCGACACTATTTTTGAATAAAGAAAAGTAAAAAAAAATAACAAGTAGGTACAGTAAGCGCCACACAGGGCACTACGTACGTGATCTGTACCACGAAACACTAACTTTGTTCGTTCGTGTTTCTCCTTCTTTGTCCTTCGCATGTAACACGTACGAACGAAATTGACGTTTAGCAGCCGCTCTGAAATAGTCACCTCAGAGCGCATCAGATGTAGGTATTTGATTGTAATTAATAACTACAACATGGAAAAGTTGAAAAACCCCCGATGTTTTCAATTCAAAGTTCAATATCTCAAAAACGGCTTAACCGATTTTGTTGAAACGTAGCTAAGAACCATCTCGATCACGTCAGCTTTCGGATCCATTATTTTAGGAGCTACGGTGCCACAGACAGACACACAGACACGTCAAACTTATAAGACCCCTCTTTTTGCGACGGGGGCTAAAAATATAAAACCGATTTCAGTGCAGTCTTTTCTCAATCGAACGTCTTCATAACAGGGATTATAACGACTCCGTAACACTCTATAATATTACGTCGATTTGTACATCTAGGCAGATTTGCCCGCTGTTTCCCAGAAGTCACAAATTCGTAACAATGTCAATTCGAAATGTTTCTTTTTTGTTTCAGGTTTGCCAAGTCCTTCACAAGCTTCAGCACCTACTGGTCCCACACAAGGTAAGATCGTCACACAGTTTGCTAAAAATATATATTATTGTCGCTTTAAACAAGCTTATAAATATTAAACCTAATACACTCAAGAGCAAAAGTTTCGGGTACAGTTTGTATAGAATTTCATTACAAACTGTACCCGAAACTTTTGCTCTAGAGTGTTTATAGGTAATAATACTAACTTGATGATTGATATTAACTGATTAACCTGGTAAAGGTTGCCTGAGTCCGCTGGATGCGGGTGGCGCAGGACCGGTCATTGTGGCACTCTGTCCTATGTCTGGGGGAGGCCTATGTCCAGCAGTGGATGTCTTTCGCCTGATATGATGACGATGATGATGATGAATACTATTAACTTTTACCAGACTCCGCGCGGAACACGTCCTTATATCGTAGCTTCGCGTTTAAACTTTCTCTCCCCATTTGTAACCCCTTAGGGATGATTTTTGGGGTAAACACTATCTTAAATGTCGATCCCCAAGATTTGAACTATCCTCTTACAATAAAATTGTCATCCCAATCGGTTGAAAGGTTTAACAGTCAGAGTTATTTTCGGATCTATAATATTATTTTATTACCTAGTAGAAGTTTTGAAATGTAAATCGATTTTCTATTACTTACCATATTTCATTATTATGAACCGACTTATATAGAAGAAAGTAGATAATTAATTCCTCTTTTATTTATTTACACGATTTATGTTTTTCGAGCGTACGGTGTAAGAGGTAGGTATGTTAGAATTAGCAAAGCGACCTAAGCTCAGGTTTGATGAATTTTGATATACAAGCACGGACGGCTATCACAGGACACATGTTGTCCGATATTTTTTTTTGTCAAAAGCAGTTGTCATCAGGTTATACTCGTAAATTTGGTGAAATCTGATTATGGGATCCATGAGAAATTGAGTGAACTTAGGCATCCGTATGGCGATTTCGGTATATTTAACCGACTTCAAAAAAGGAGGAGGTTATAAAATATGTTCCATGAATATTTTTTTTATGTATGTTCGCCGATTTCTCCGTCAATTGTGGACCGATTTTAAAAATTCTTTTATTAGTCGAAAATGTATACTCCTGAGATAGTCCCATTTTCACTAAGTTAGGATCTGATGATGGGATCCCAGGGAAATCGAGGTCAACCCTGAAATTTTATAGGCACGTGTGTAGTGATTTCGGTATTTTCTATAAGGTATAACTCGTGTATGTACCCTCGGAAATCGCAATTTTGGTGAAGTGAACAAAACTTACTGCACTCCTCAAGGATGTAAAGTAACTACGTTAAAGATTCTGACATGATTCCGTTGAAGTAGCAACTAATGAAGTGTCAATTCTGAGATCCTTGAGGAATCAACGGAACTCCTCAAATATTATCAGCTCACATAAAGTCAAAGTGGTTTATTCTTCAATTTAGGCATATTACATGCACCGGTTCGGAAAGAAAACCTCTGCCTCGAGAAGAACCGGCGTAAAAAACTCGGCGAGGTATCATTTCAGTATCAGAGTATTATAAAATTTTAAAATTACATTGCTACAGTAGAAAGCCTATTTACTTTGCGATAGATTTCTAGTGCAGGATTTTATCTCTGCCAAATATCCCTACCCTATCCATGATGTACCTAATCGTTTATCTTATAATAGATATGCTTTTGAAATAAGTGTCTGTTTTACGACAGATTTGAATTTAAAGTCAGGTAAGTTCGGTAATGTGTTTTGGAATTTTATTGTCGAATTTTATACAATTTCCCAATAACGACTTTTTCGCTTATATATATAGCGACTTGGATTTTTAGTTCCGTACCTCAAAAGGAAAAAAACGAAACACTTATAGGATCACTCGTGCGTCAGTCTGTCCGTCTGTCACAACCGATTTGCTCCGAAACTACTGGACCGATTAAGTTGAAATTTGGTAAACATGTGTAAATTGGTGACCCAAAGATGGACGCGTAAAGTAAATTAATAAATTCTGAACAAGGGGGCCACTGTTGGGGGGTAAACTGGTAAATTAAAAAAAAAGTTTCGCAAACTGTATCGAATGAAAGGGGTTGTTGTAAGCATCTCAGATATTTTTTTAAATAATTTTAGCAAAAAATAGATTTGAAGTAATTTAGGTAAAAAGACGAAAAATTACCATTGACCACAGATGAAACTCCTCTAGATAATATATTATTATCGGCCCATACACAGCGATCTAAACATGTAACGTAAAGCAGTTCAACAAGCACAACGTTTATTAATATATAAGTCCCTGAGCGACCGAGCCCTGCTCGGGTGAAAATACGGAGACAACGAATTTTCCCAGACATTACTCCTAGCTAGATCGATTATATACTACCTATTCCAAATTTCATCAAAGTCGTTAGAGCCGTTTCAGAGAACGTGATTGCTAATATATATACAAATATTGCTCGTTTAATAGTATAGGATTAGGGCGACCGAGTTATGCTCGGGTGAAAATAGAGAAAATACGGAGAATACGAATTTTCCCAGACATGAGACCCAGCTATATCGATTTTTCGCCTCCGTAAAACCCTATATTTCAAATTTCATTGAAATCGTTAGAGCCGTTTTCGAGAACGTGATTTAAAATATATACTTATCGTATACAAATATTGCTCGTTTAATTAATAGTATTGGATAAGACATTCCGTGACGTGATAACTACTTACTTATAGTAGGTAAATGAGTAACAAACGAATGTATACCGGGGAATGTATAGGTAGTGCCTACGGGTGGTCGATCACGTAACGCATTTTACGCGCGTAAGGTAGATCTGAATGTCAATTTTTATATGAAAAAATTACAGTTGGATCTACCTAACGCGCGTTTGGAACGTTACATGATTACCCCCCTGATCTCCTAATTATCTGTATAGTCTCAAATGTCAGACTAGTACTAGGGGAAACTGGGGTCAATAGGAACCCAGGTCATTTGAAACAAGCTTAATAACTCCTAGACTATTATTGGTGCATTGGTGGTATTGGCGGGGTCTCGCTCGAGGAAGGAAATTGTCGGCTTTAGTGTTGAGACTTGTCTAACCATAAGTTTCGCGGCATCGAACCCATTCGATTTGTTTACGAGGTTAGTTATATTGCTTTTTCACCACATGGAGTAAGAATTTTTGGGGATATTATCCTAATAATATTATAAATGTGAAAGTTTGGATGTCTGCTGTGTGTGTGGTGTGTGGCTTGGATAATGATTATTACTCAATCTTGCTTAAACGGCTCAACCGATTTGGATGAAATTTTGCGTGATGATATGCCTAGTTTAAAAATATACGATAGTTTTTATCCCGGGTCCACGCAGAGCCAGAGTTGGGCAAGTCTGCTTGAATAAGAATAAGAATAAAAACAGAATTGTTATACTCATTCAAATCGATTTGAATAAGAATAAAATCATGCGCCCGTTATTCAAAATAACATGAAGGTGAATAATTCGTGCTACTTTTATTTAAAATAACAATAAAATACGGAATAATTATTCCACAAAATGGGGTTATTCCAGCTAAAAAATCTTATACAAATAAAAATAATTTTGTGGTGGGCACATCGTCGGTAAAATTTTGTAAGTTGATTTTCACACATATGATTTTCTCTTCTCAAAGTCACCCAAAGGGCAATGGAGAGGGCTATGCTGGGAGTATCTCTGCGTGATCGCATCAGAAATAAGGGTATCCGCAGCAGAACCAAGGTAACCGATATAGCCCTCCGAATCGCTAAACTTAAGTGGCAGTGGGCGGGGCACATTGCACGTAGAACCAATGGCCATTGGGGCAGAAAGGTTCTCGAGTGGCGACGACGTATCGGAAGGTGCAGAGTGGGTAGCCCCCCCACAAGGTGGACTGATAACCTGATAAAGGTCGCTGGAGTCCGCTGGATGCGGGTGGCACAGGACCGGTCATTGTGGCACTCTTTATGGGAGGCCTATGTCCAGCAGTGGACGTCTTTCGGCTGATATGATGATGATGATAATGATACATACCACTTGGTGGCGATGGTCTGATGATAGAGTCAGGAGGTGGATAGTGGAACTCCTCAATGGCTAGTACTTGTATACCCGTTTGTGTTCATTTGTTTTGTTTTGGCGAGTTCTATACATTACACTTTGTGACAATGATCTGATGATGGAGTCAGGAGGTGGATAGTGGAACTCCTCAATGGCTACTTGTATTGTATACCCCTCGAGTTTACGGTCATTTGGTTTGTTTTGACGAGTGCTATACATTAACTTGGTGACAATGGTCTGAAGATGGAGTCAGGAGGTGAATAGGGGAACTCCTCAATGCCTACTTGTATACCCTCTAAATAAAACAAAAAATTGGGGGCAATAAAAACAATACTAATTGGCTATGTATTTTTTTGTACGTAATAATTACAAAAATACGTTGATAATCTATACAAAATTACAACAAAAGAACATAATACTGAACTAATACGATTAGAAACTGGGAGATTTTAACAACACTAAAAAAAAAGTTTATAATTATTGTAAGTACATTATTGCAAATATTACTTATTACCAAAATAAGTCCTAAATTATGGGTATGCTAAAGTCAGTTGGGACTAAATTCATTAATTCATTAAGTATGTTATCAGGTAATATATTTAGCATGAAATCAATTATTTAAGTGGATATAATAATTTGTGGATATAATAAATGTGGGCGGAGCACATTTCACGTAGAACCGATGGCCATTGGGACGGAAAGGTTCTCGAGTGGCGACCACGTACCGGAAGGCGCGGCGTAGGTAGGCTCCCCACAAGGTGGACTGATGACCTGGTAAAGGTCGCGGGAGTCCGATGGATGCGGGTGGCGCACGACCGGTCAATTTGGCACTTTCTAGGGGAGGCATAAGTCCAGCAGTGGACGTCTTTCGGCTGATATGATTTCTTAGTGATTGCTGATTGTGAATGTGATAAATAGTGCGTATTATGCATCTCTTTTGTAAAAAAAAAAAGTAGACTGGACGTCAGTAGAGTTTCCCCAGTATATTACTCCGTAAGTGAGCAATGGATAGATGTTTCCGAAGTATCGCTTCTTGTAATTACTTCTGAGCATGTTTCAGATAGTATGGATAAAGCGTAGCAGGGGCTAACTATACTTTTATTTATTTTTACAAGCTTTTATTTAACTTGCAATGTATGTACAGTCGACTACAAAGAGAAAGATACAACCAAAGTTACAAAAAAATGTATACACGACCTTAATGTTAAGGCAATAAAGTCGTGGATACATTTTTTTGTAACTTTGGTTGTATCTTTCTCTTTGTAGTCGACTGTATGTATGTAACTATGTTTTTTCGGGTGGAATCTTGCAGGTTAAATTTGACCAACTTCCCGGAGTCCAATCAACTTGAAATTTTGTACAATTATGTAAGTCGGATGACAAAGCAATACTATGGTACCATAAACCTGGTTAGATGATGGAGACGGAAGGTGGCCGTAGGTACTCCTTAACTACTCAGGATAAACCCGTCGTGTTTGGGCTCGTTACAACCCTCTCAATGAGCAGTTGATGAGTGTGCAAAAAAAAGTACAGTCGGCAAAAAAATCCATTTTTAATGCACTCCTACAATATGGGTATCAAATGAAAGGGCTTGCTGTGAATAACTCGAAAAATAAAGTGACGTCACTGTACTGAGAAACCTGTCCAGCGATGACTAAAAAGTAAAAAATAAATTTAAAGGTAAAAAAACTTCTTCTCTGTACCTAATGTATACGAGTAGGTACCTTAAATCTCGCGACAAGCTTTTATATCATCTAGTGTTATGACATTATAAGTTGATAGTAAAAGTTTTACAGGAATAGTTTATTTTATTCTTTTTAGCGCATTTTAATAAAAGCGCTTGTTTTAAAAAAAGTTTTTTATATATGTGACTTCCAATATTTAGCTTAGGATCTATATTTACGCCTTGAAATTATATGCTGTTAACTGTTTCTACTGCTACTCCTGCTTGACTTATATTTAGGGTAGTTGACCTAGTTTTATAATTTCTGAATTGCATGAGTTTGGTTTTACTTAGGTTTACATCTAGATTAAGTTTTCCAAGCCATTCAACAATTTTCTGCAGTGTACAGGAAACATTTGTATTTTCCAAGTTAAAATTTAGAGTTTAAAAAATACAGGCGATCAAATCAACACTTTTTATTAGTTCATACATTGTCCCTAATTACAGTATAAACTTGTAAAAACTGTCCATTTGACCATCCGTATTTTTTTAAGCACAATTTTTACAGATTTATATAAACTAAATAAAATCTATCTGTTCCACGTGCAACTCCGCCCACTGCCACTAAAGTTTAGCGATTCGGAGGGCTATATCGGTTACCTTGGTTCGCGGGAGTCTGTTGGATGCGGGTGGCACAGGACAGGACCCTTCGATCATAAAACGATTTTAAATCGATGGCAGGACCAGTCAATTTGGCACTCTGTAGGGGAGGCCTATGTCCAGCAGTTGACATCTTTCGGCTGATATGATGATGATGATAATGATGATGAAATAAAATCTTATTTGTACACAGATACCTTCATATAATCAGAAATAAAATTGGCCAAACATATTTTAAATCATCATTAAATTTGAAAAGTCATATTTGTATGCCGTTGTGTGGGGAAAAAAATCTTGTTCTTAATTAGATAATTAAGAACAAGATTTTATTTCTAGATAGCCACGACTGTATATGTATCTTTCAACATCTTCAGTTATAAATGAACCCAACTCTGAAGCTTCAACATCCAGAGCTTCAGCACCTTCGGCAGCTACTGGCCCGACTCGCTCCACACAAGGTAACACCCCTGCTAATATGAATAAGTCATCATCCTCCTAACGTTATTCCCGGTTGTGCCCTAGCCCAGGGTCCGCTTTGATACCTAATCCCAAGGTTTGGCATAGGCACTAGTTTTACGCGAAAGCGAGTGCCATCTGACCTTCCAACCCAGAGGGAAAACTAGACCTTACTGGGATTAGACCTGTTTCCTCACGATGTTTTCCTTCACCGAAAAGCTAACGGTAAATATTCCGTACATAAGTTCCGAAAAACTCATTGTTACGAGCCGGGATTCGAACCCACGACCACCGCTTGACAGCCGCTTGCCTGAACCACTGGGCTACCGTAGCTTCTGCTATGAATAAGTAAATTATTATTGATTATTGTCCCTTGAACCCACCTCATGTTCCGTTCACGTCATATTCAACATTGTTATTGGATATAAATTGAATAATATGTTTTCAGCGTCTTCAGTTTTAAATGAACCCATCTCTGAAGCTTCAACATCCAGAGCTTCAGCACCTTCGGCATATACTGGCCCGACTCGCTCCACACAAGGTAAATACCCATCCTATAAATATATCAAGGTCCCTTTAAACAAGATCATTTTCCGTCCAGCAAACTTTTATTTATACCTACTAAATTGGTACCTAAGTTAACGACTGTGCAAAAAAAGTACAGTTGGCAGTAAAAGCTCGTACCTACGACTAACTACTATGTAAAATTAACTTTTTGATAGAAACTTATCTCCATTGTTTTTAACCCCCGACGCAAAAAGAGGGGTGTTATATGTTTGACGTGTCTGTGTGTCTATATGTGGCATCATAGCTCCTAAACGAATCGAGCGATTTTAATGCGGTTTTTGAGATGGTTCTTAGCGTTACAACAAAATTGATTCAGGCGGTTTTGAGATATGGAATTTTGTAACAAAAAGGTCGAGAGTTTTTCAACTTTTCTCGGTTGGTGATTATTGAGTACCTACTAAACTTCGTAGTTTTTATTGTGTTTTGGGGTACAAATTATTTACTACCATATATTTCATCATGTGCAGTTATAAATGAACCCATCACTGAAGCTTCAACATCCAGAGCTTCAGCACCTTCTTCGGCACCTACTGGCCCGACTCGCTCCACACAAGGTTATTCTCCCTTTAAACAAGCTTTTATTAAACTCAACTTGGAACTAGGTTATTCTACCATATATATTTTTTTCTTCTGGTTTTATTTTATACTAGCTTTTACCCGCGGCTTCGCCCGCGTACTTAAAGTAATTTTAACCGTCTAAAAAAAAGATTCATCTCAGTTTGTTCCAATTGAATTGCAATTGAATTGCAACTTACATGAATTTTCATGTCCACAATGTTAAATTTCAAAATCGAAGTCATTTTCGTAATTAACGTCCCAAAAAACCATAAAAAAATATATTTTTTCAAATCGGTTCAGAAACGACGGAGTTCTGAGATAACATACCTACATACGAACAAAAACGGTCGAATTGATAACCTCCTCCTTTTTTGAAGTCGGTTAATAAGTAACAGAAGGAATTTATTCATAAAGTGTTCGTGCAATTTTGCACCATACTGTACCTAATAAATACTGTTATTGCATTTCTCGTTGAAATAGGCTACAAATAATTGTGGTTGACTGTGTATCAGCATGACGAACCATGAAATTGACTTCCACTAGAAATGTCACTTACGTGAGTCGAACGTAATCAGAATTTAACTAAATTAGAAATAGATGAATCAATTAATGAAACGTATGCAGAATCTGACTTCATCAGAAAAGGAAAAAGGAAAATTATTGAATTTGACGCAGTTATAATTTGCTTTCGTTATAATAGAACTTATTTAGAATCTGGCTTTCTCAGAATTTAATCTTTAGCGGATTAGACATACTGAGTATTTACCTTATTTACCAATACGACCTCATGTGAATGGGACAATTCGAGAAAGAAACTAACCATATAAGAAACTGGAAAAGTCAGGATTGAACCTATACCGAATTTGGTAACCTCCACTCAAACCGATTTTCAGACTTTTTCACCACGTTCCCCCCTTATTTATTGTTAGGAATACTGCTGTGAAGTTTCGAAAAAAATAGTCTAACTAATCTTGTTTCCCCATACAAACTTTGGACCCCCATTTTACCCCCTTAGACGTTGAATTATCAAAAATCATTTCTTTGTGCACCCCTAGACCTTATAAGAAACCCACTTGCCAAATTTGGAATCTCTAGAACCATGCAGCGGTTTGGGCTGTGCGTTGATAGATCAGTCAGTCAGTCAGTCAGTTTCTTCTTTTATATATTTAGACTAGCTTCCGCCCGCGAGTTCGTCTGCGTGAACCCGGGATAAAAACTATCCTATATTTTAATCCAGGCTATAAACTATCTTCGTGCAAAATTTTATCCAAATCGGTTGACCCGTTTAAACGTGATTGAGTAACAAACATCTAAAGATCCAAACATTTAAACATCCATACTTTCTAATTTATAATATTATATTATATAGTAGGATAGTAGGATTTATTTTATTACCTAAACCTAAATATGTATTTATATATACCAAAATGGTTATTTGAAACCTATGTATGGTAAAAAAGTCTTCTCTACGAGTTTAACTAACCACAATTTATTTTGTTTTGTTGGAACATATAACCGCCTCCTTCTTTGAAGTGGGTTAAAAAGGGAAGGAGTCGAGCTCTGAGTCGTTTCTGGTGCAAAGGCTTTCCACGGCTATCCAACGTGGAAATGCCGCCAGTACCTATTATGGAGACTTTTGCACCAGGAACGGCTAGGGGCGATTAAAGTTAGTTAGATAATTTTGTGTTGTCATGTATTAATGTAGGTAGTAATTATTGAAAGACTAATATCTAAATCTCCAACTTTTCAAGAAACAATAAACAAAAAATATTACCTACACACATCCAGGTACTCACCTAATAATCAAAAAATACACGGGTATATAACGTGTAAGTAGTCGTAGGTAACGTACTCGTAACATGGCGTAAACTTTCACAGTTATAACAATTATTTCATGTATTTTATTTGTTTTAGCGCCATTGGTATCTGCTAGGCCAGCAAATGTCCAGTTTCCTCCACCTGCAACGTCCATGCGCACTGGATCTGCTTCTGGTATGCCTTAATCCATATCATAATCCACGGCCTTGTCTATTAGGTAGGTACAGACTATATACAAGCAGTGTCAAGAACGGAGACAACATTTTCCATGGCTGTACACAATGTGCCAATGCATAAACATGGGTTTACTTAGGTTTAAAGTATTTTTTTTCTAATCCATACTAATACCTACTATAAATGCGAAAATGTGTCGGTCTGTCTGTTACTTCTCCACGCTTAAACCGATTTAGTTGAAATCTGGTACAGAGACAGTTTGAGTCCCCGACACCTTACACAAATCGACCTAATCCCAAACTAAGCAAAGCTTGCACTATGGGTTCTAGGCGATGATATATATATACTTAGAAAGCATCCATGACTCAGGAACAAATATTCGTTCTCACTCATCACACAAATAAATGCCCTTACCGGGATTCGAACCCAGGATCTCCGGCTTCGTAGGCAGCGTCACTACCAACTAGGCCAAAAGCCGACGTCAGTAGTAGGCTACAGCAGTTTCAGAAGGTAGATAGGACTCAAGTTTACTTATTACTTACAAGCTTTATATTAATTTGACCTGTTAGTAAGTTGTCCGCTTGTCCATCAAAATTTGCAATCAATTTTTCAGTCACTTGTCGTTATCCGATTGAGCTGAAATGTTGGGTAATAATAAAGTTTGGACGACAATTCAATGTTATGGTACCATCGAGCTGATCTGATGATGGAGACAGAAGGTGGCCATGGGAAATCAGGACTTAACAGACGTAACCCCGTTAAGTTTCGGCTCGTTAGTAGCGTCTCAGTGAATAGTTGATGGTGGTATACAGAAAAGTACAGTCGGCAATAAAAGCTTGTACCAAAAATTATTTTTTTGACAGAAGATTATTTGATTTTAACTCTCGTTTATGGTTTATGGAGTGTGGCGGAGGACTGATCAGCACTCTTGTGCTCTTAGTCTGTTTGTTTTTGCGGCTCAGTAACCAATGAGCCGGTAATCATTTGCCATCTCGGCTTTTACCTCAAGTTCGCCGGTCTGCGGCATTTGGAGGGGTAACGACCGAACCGAACTCCTCTGAACATCGTCCGCACTGACCTTGTTGCGGTTGAGTCCATGTCATCCCCGACTTTGTCCCTATTCATCACACCATCCCTAATACCTACCCCGGTTGACGGTAGTTTAGTTACGTCCTGTATGGAGGGCCATGAAGTCCCAAACGATGGGCCATCATGGCCCAACATACAGGGCACAGCTATGCGGTGGAAAGAGGTGGTAATATGTATTTCTACTTAGTTGTGTCTAGCGTGAGAGGCCATTTTTTTTATTGTTAATTAGGTTAAATACTTAAATACAATGTTGGTTCTAATCTCTCTCTCTCTCTCGATGCTCAATTCCACATCTATTACACTAAGTATAAAGAACTATTTCCAAATTCTAATACATCTAAACTATAGTATAATACAGCTCAGCGCTTTAAAATTTCTTTCTTAAGCAACATTGCAATGTTTGTTGGTGTTATACCTACTATCTTTACAGTCGAGGAGTTTATTCATTAAATCTGGTTTAATATCGACGACCGCTTTAGCCTAGTTGGTAGTGACCCTGCCTACGAAGCAAGAGGTCCTGGGTTCGAATCCCGGTAAGGGCATTTATTTGTGTGATGAGCACGAATATTTGTTCCCGAGTCATGGATGTTTTCTATGTATTTAAGTATGTATTTATCTATATAAGTATGTTTATCGTCGTCTAGTACCCATAGTACAAGCTTTGCTTAGTTTGGGACTAGGTCGATTTGTGTAAGATTGTCCGCAAATATTTATTTATTTATTTATTTTATATATTTTGATGATGGCATTGATGGCCGAATGTGTTGATGAGCCTTAATTATTCGTGGCACACGTGACTGAAGCACTGAGCAGTGTATCATGATACATGAATCACGAAACTAAAGAGTATTAAAAGTTGAAACGGGGGACGTCCTTAACATACCTACTGTCCCCTCTGCCACCCTCTGCTAAAAGTACTTACTTATAGAATAAAAGATCAACACTTTCAACACATGCATGTACATCTCACCACATCTGATTAACGAACCGTGCGTGATTGTTTCAATACGCGTGCGTATATAAATGAGAGTCTAGAGACAGTTTTGCATGTGTGCATAGTTTTTCTTGTCTATGTTACCTCATCCCAGTAGACTTTCTTGTTCGGGAAGATGCGCCGGAGGCGCCTCCTGCGGCGTTATTACGAAAATCGACACTCGAAATTCGTGCATCTGCGTTTAGATTGCCTTTTTTCTAGCATTAATAACTCCCTCAAAATAACAAACAAGCTAACCACTTCATAAATGTGTGTAAAATTATAGACAGTCTAATAGACTTCTTTCAAACTATCATATCAATCTGGATAAGCTTTCTACACACTTATAATTGAATGTTTGCGGTCTCTTTCCATCTTATACCTGCGTAGGTTGTTAGTCACAATGACAAATTGATACGAGCGAATTCCCGTGTATACAGCCCTGCTAATCTGTAACTTGTTGTTGTTTTACGTCACCCTAGGCCGTAAGTGGGATTTTCTGCTCGGTACGCGAGGAGAAAATCTCACTTCCTGGCCAAGACAAGACGAAAAACTTTAGACAAACCACGGGCGGTAATTAGTAAAGCCCCAGATCGCATATTTATTTATACAAACACCTGCGATCTGAGGCATTCACGAATTCACCGCCCGGCCGCGCTCTAGGTGTGTAATGTACTATTAAGCTCAGCTAGCTCTCCCACAAATATTTCTTGACGCCTCGATTCGTAGTATAGCCGAGGCAAAATACGGTTTCAAAAAACATTAATTTATAATAGCGTTTTTATTGTTTATTTCATTTTAAAACATTATTCTGAGATGCTTTATTCAAGAATCCACCAAACTTTCCACCCGGAAGTAATTATATAGATATAAATTAAACATTAATTGTCTTTTTTATTTTATTTATATTGAATATTGTAAAGCAAATGTAAATGAACCTAAATAAAGATAAAAAAAAATTATATTTATCCGGACTTTTTAGGAGCTAATTGAATATTGATTTTTTTGATGTCTGATTTTTTGGTGGATTTTGCGTCTAGGTAACAATTTAATTGATAATATATCCGTTACATTAAAAAAAAATTGCTATTATAAATTATTTCCAAATATGTAATTTTTTCCATTCCAAGTTGTCAGTTCATTGCCTGGACTAGTAACTAAGCGTAATAGGTCTAGTCTTGTTAGGTGTGAAGGGTGGGGTGAGACGCATGAGCGCGTAAAGAATAACAGCTCGCTCCGCTATTCTATAGCTTGTTTTAAGCTCACCTCAACGTTCACCCACAAATATATCTTGACGCCGCGATTCGTAGGTAGTATAACTAAGCGTAAGTAGAGGCGTGATAGGTGAGGTAATGCGAATGAACGCGTTCTAAATAACAGCCGGTCCGAGCGCGGCGGACAGTCGACGACGGACAAAGAAAAGTTTTTTTTTAACTTTTCGTCTGAGTTTGATCAAATTTACGGTGATATATCATTACATGTGTAGACCTCTTAAGCACACTACAAACGATACAATTTGTCACACCAACTTGCTATGATAAGGCACCGCCAGACGAGTGCAACTCGGCGGCGAAACACAGCGTCCGTTATTGGTTATTCAGGAGGAGTTGGGTAGCATAATAGCATAGTTCGGTCAGCATGATTTGCCAAAATGAAATGCAATTTAAATTTACATTTGTGTTTTTTTTCAGGGACTGGGGATTTACCCAGAGAATGCGTCGATACCGCGGACATCTTATTATTTTTCGACCAACTGTTTGATTCGGTTAACGGCAGCTACAGTAAACCGATCAAAGAAAAAAATTATCGATCAGCTGTCACACCACGTTCACCACATCAAAAGTTGTGGTACAAGAGTTTGGGGGTGCTAAAAAGCCTGGACTGGGTCACCACGGACTTTGTTGTCAAAAAAGTGCAGGCCGCTTTCCAAGACATGCGACACTTAATGACATAATCCGCCGGTCTCTTGCCAGCATCAATGTGGCTCTTCTTAAGCCGCCTGGCATTGTCAGAGATGATGGCAAGAGACCTGATGGTGTGTCTCTGGTTCCTTGGAGGTTGGGACGGATGCTTGTGTGGGACGCTACATGTGTAGACACACTGGCACCGTCTCACCTCCAACCGACTACTTCTAAAGCGGGTGCAGCGGCGGAAAACGCCGAAAATCTGAAATTTAATAAATATAGAAGCCTCGGTACAATGCCTCGAGGGCCTTTTCTAGATTTAACTTAGTTTTAATTTAATCTAGTTAATGTTAATCATCATCTTGTATTTACTTTACAAAATAAATTATTTAAAATATCATAATATAACACTCAAAAATATTGTATACCTACCTAACCTGTGGACGACAGCCAGAACAAAATAACATAAATATAGCTTATTCTTCTTCGTAGAATATCGTACAAGTACATACTTTCTATATTTTATATATTTCCATGTAAAAAAAAATCGTCCCGCGGAAATCCTGATATCTGAAACGATCTACGCTTGCGTTTTTTGAAAGGTCCCTTTTTCTCAGACACCGTTCAGAAAGGACTCTATAATTTAGAATGATTAAAAGGTCTCTGTCTTTGAAATTGTTGTTATCAGCAGCACGGTTGTTTTTTTTATATAGGAATCAAGATGCCTGTATAACTAACAATTTAAAGTTATCAACTTCAATATGGAAATATACAATATATTGTAATTATTTCTAGTCCAATGGACTTCAGACTATATTTCATATAAGAATATGTTTATTCGAAAAATCAAACACTGTTACGAATGTCCGCTTACCTAAATATATATGATTTTAATTTTTATCCCAACCCCTTTGATTACTGCAAATTTAGAGGTAGGAGAAGAGTTCTTAATATGACTGGAGACCTTACTTATTTTAAATACCTATGCCTATGTTCAACCCCAAATTAGCTGCAAAGAACTGCTTGTAAAAAAAACCTCTCAATTACATGTAGGTACATTAGTGATATTAATGGGAAATAATTTTATGTAACTGAATGTATTACCTATATCAATAAACCTAGACTTTAAAAATTTGTTTTTATTTTAAATTTTCACTAGGTATTTCAATAATTTTGCCGGCACATTTTGTGTAACTAATAATATAGGTAGGTACCTACTCCCGCACAATGCAATCATCACGTTCTTGTATAATAATAAATGCCTGTACTAACTTAAATCGATTTCATAGTGCGAGAGTATTTGAGGAAAGTACTACGATAAGTAGTACTTTCCGCATGTATAGGCGTGTATAGGCATTTTTGCAAGCGTCCATGGGCTACGGCAACCGCTTGCAAAATTTAAAAAAAAATTAAAACAAATTGTTTAGAGCACACTCAGTAGATGGCAGCACTAGTAGCGCCATTTGCGGGCTTTGAGTTGCTTATCTGGCAAAGAATCCTCCCTAAGGCTTTCTCTGACGCCACACACTTCACACCTTCGGGTTTTACCCACCATTATGAGTTACTTTAAACATTATTACATTATATACGCAAGCGGAACGGTTGTCGCCACGAAAGTTTCTAATTCGGTAATAAATAATTCATTATTTTCAGCAAAATATGGAGAAAATACGATGACAATTAGAATGACGTTAGAATTTGAATTTGAAAATTTAAAAATATTGTCAATTTGACAACGCCTGAGTGTTGCCACCATATATTTGTCTCGTAGGTTGGCAAAATCGTCTTTGGGCCACCTTACATTTTGATCTCAGTATTGGAGTTTCTGAGGACTGGCAGACCCGTCAGTTCTACGTCGACTTCCGAATACGAAGTTTACTAAATTGATCCGTTGCGGGGTCACAGCTGGCCCCCGCAACTCAAGCAGGATCCCTTCTACTGTCTTTTCGGCCCTCTTATTCCTTAACAGTGTGCGGCCCTATTACTGGGCTGTGAAGCAATTTAAAGAATTATCGCCGAAAATCCAACCTAAATACCGAGTTCCTTGGTCGCACATGGGCGGGGCAAGACGGCTATGTTGTATGAAATTTTGTACGGAACCTTCGGTGCGCGAGTCAAACTCGCACTTGACCGGTTTTTTAGCATTAAAAATTTGAGTAAGGCTTATGCCACCTATTTTCAATTTTACCCTTTTACCAATACTCCTAGAGTCAAAATACCTAAATCACAAATACCTAACTTTTTTTTCTCATAACACCACATTCTTAATGTGGCTGAATTTTAAAATGCCTTAGTTTCATAAATAAACAAACTTCACCACACCTTCATCGCAGAACACCATAAGTTCAGAACAACCAGGTGCCAGAATACCTAAATTTCAAAAAGGCTAGTTAACCTTCATGTACAAGTTTAGTATACTCGTAAAATAGGTAGGTACTTATCTTCTTTAGTGTTGGCCAAATATTGATACAGAAAGCTTTATAAATTGCAAAAATTTGGCATTATGGAACTGTAGAAATTACATTTTGCCGTTCTGAAGTTTTCAGTTTACGTTATTTTGAAATTTTGTCGTACCTATCTGTCATTTGGTATTTGAACCAAATGTACATTTCAATATTTAAGCATTTTGAACAGGTGACGTTATAGTTTAAAGTCATTATGACATTTGTTAATTTTAGGAATGAGACAATTTGCTATTTAGGTATTATGAGCGCATGGGAATTTGAAATTTAGTGAAATTAGTGATTTTGACATTATGCAAATTAGGTGGAATAAGCCCTACTCAAAAATCTTTTATCGTGCTCTTACATCCGCGAGATATAAAACTTTAAACATTTACCACTTGTCACATACTTGTCACGACATATCTTTCAATTCAAATTAAAGGGTCCGTTGCAAAATTGAAATCCAACTAACTTAAAGCGAATAGACAATGCTATGATATTTTTACCAATTTCATCATACGGGTGGGAGTCAATCTAAACCATCAAAAACATCCTGTAAAAAAACCCAAGTCTCGCAGCTCAGTCTTTCTACCGTAAAAAGTTGTGAGATCCATGTAATACCAAGTCGGTTAATCTATTTAGTCTCTACTTAAAGGACCTTCTGTCTTAAGTTATTACATAAGTTATTATCATGCCAATATTAAAAATATTTTACGTTTTAAACAAATCGATCGACTTGGACATCGCATGATTTGATTATTAGTATGCATTGGCATGATAATAACTTATGTAATAACTTAAGACAGAAGGTCCTTTAAGTAGGGACTAAATAGATTAACCGACTTGGTATTACATGGATCTCACAACTTTTTACGGTAGAAAGACTGAGCTGCGAGACTTGGGTTTTTTTACAGGATGTTTTTGATGGCATCTCACTTCTTTTTGTAGAGTCCTACTTTTTGGTACCATCTACTTCTAACGAATTTTGTTAAAGGCTTTGTCTTATGATATTTTTTTATTTTGACTTGGCGGGGGCACTGCCGTGCCCCCAGATAGGTTTTCCCATGATTAAGACATTAAACTCTATTTGTATTCTAAATTTGAAGCTTCTATGTCTGCTAGAAGTGCCTTGGACTTTTGATGATCGGTGAGTCAGTCAGTCAGTCAGTGAGTGACAAAATTTAGAAACTTTAACAAGTTGTCATTCTTAAACTACTGGTTCAAATTGACTGAAATTTTAAATATACCGTGTTTATATAATGCCTGATTAGTTACTGAAAATTCAGGTTTCTTGTTTTATCCACAACGAAATTATAGGGGGGTCGAAAATGGCCTGAATTGCTTCGAGAAAAGGATGGTACGGCCGTGCCGCTTTTTTTTGCTCGACTTGGCGGGGGCACTGCCGTGCCCCCAGATTGAATTACGAACAGCGTGACAATGCCTGCAAAATTATTTTCACACCTCTCATTCAGAAAAGTAAGTTTTGGTCCCCGACGAGAGGGAGCAAAATGCCACTTTTCTGTTCAAGCTACTTTTTTAATTTATTCATTGGCATGTACCTAGCGCTTACGCAATGTGCCAATTGAACACAGATCTTAATAAAATAATTGATTGTAATTTCATCGCAATCGATTAAAAACGAACATTTCAAGTTTTAACTTTAACAACGTTATATGAAAATTTATATTTTTTTGTAATCTAAAAAAAAAATTGTCACTTAAAATTTTCATTATTTTTAGAGCATTTTATTTCAATTTTCCTCATAATCGGTGTGAAAAGTTACATGTGTCACTCAGGAGCAAAATTATTTTCGTCTTGGGTGTTAACACTTGAATCCCTCACTACGCTCAGGATCCTACGTTAGAATCCCTCGCTACGCTCAGGATTCTATTGTAGGATCCTTCGCTACATTCAGGATTCAATACACCGCCCTCGCCGTAAATATACTATTTTGCTCCCTTGTGACACAAATAACTATTGTTTTATTTTACTTCTTGTCTTTAGACACAAAAATAGAGGTAGAGGCAAAAATGCACATTTTTGGAAGCGTTAACTTAGAGAAGCTCGCTATATTAGATAACATCTTATACTTAATTAAAGATGTTTCGGGGACACGGCAGCGTCTTCGCCAAGTTATTAACTCTGTGAATATTCCAGGACTGCAACGGTGACGGCCAAGTCAACTGCTACGACTACATGGCGATCCACATGAAGGGCGGCTACGGGTGCACCGGAAAACTGCCCTACAAATACCTCAACGCCTACAATCAGTGCTCAGCTGCCGTTGCCGCACGCCGAGGATAACACATTATGTTTTACAATCTTTATTGAACCATTCATACAAAAATCAAACAATAAAAAGTGTTTTATCTTTGTATCAACTATCAATGGTTCTTAAGTTTACTTATAATTTCTATGATATACCTACTAACCAAACCAACTGAACCCACTTTTTTTCTTGGAGAATCGTACAAGATAAGGATGTCTCAAATTATCATTTATGTATTTTTTTATTTACAGTTCCAAATAATTTGATTTATCGCGTTTCATTATCTTACTGCTAAAGCCAATGGCTTATTTACAGCTAGAGTTCGGAGTCGGACTATCTATTTACTAATGTACCTCTACTTACATTACATTCACATTATTTTTTACTAAACGAGACTTAATCACATATAAGTAACTTATTTATTTACCTCTCTGGGGTTTAGTGAAAGTTTAAATCAATATACTTGTTTAATGTACCTATCACTGAAAGCGATTAGGTCGTTTATCAGTGTAGAATTGTCATTGTTACGAGACAATGGTC
Organism: Epinotia nisella; assembly: GCA_932294315.1. NCBI lineage: Eukaryota > Metazoa > Arthropoda > Insecta > Lepidoptera > Tortricidae > Epinotia > Epinotia nisella. The sequence continues at coordinate 14,708,828 of OW028688.1, read as the reverse complement.
AATTTCAAACACAATCAAAGATGTAACTCGCCGTTAAGTTATATTTTAAGTTCTAGGATTCTACATAATATGTTGCAACGTGATAAATATGTATATTGTTACAAAATCTTATTTCGATACGATATAGCAGAAATTCTCATTCCAAGAACATTCCCTCTAACCTATTTCACCTTTTTACTTGTATAACTACTCAAATCATTTACTGAAGTTTAAATTTTATATTTAAGTAAGTATCAGCATTGCAATTCAGCGAGGAAATGCCGCCAGCATCCTCGGTTCAAATGGTACAATGCCTCGGAGGGCCTTTTTACGACCTTTATATTAACTAACTTCATTTGGTTAATGACAATCATAATGTTGTATTTACTTTAGAAAATAAATATAAATCAAGAGTAAACCTAGTAGAAATAAGAACAAGTAGGTACATATTGGTACAATTTATTCCTAACTATACGGGTTTACATAAATATATCGACTGATGTAAAAAAAAGTTAGAATAAAGTTAATTAAACACTGCTCTGCTCTGTTATTTATCTACTTAAAAGTAAAGTACTTATATAACAATATAGAAAAATACACAAAGACTCCAACTACGAATAATACAGCACAATATAAGTAAGAGTAAATATAAATACATATAGTGGGACAATTCACACTAATTGATCTAGTCCCAAACTAGGCAAAGTCTGTACTAAGGATACTAGACAACGGATAAACATACTTATATAGATAAATACATACTTAAATAGATATTAAACATCCAAGACTAGAGAACAAACATTCGTATTCATCATACAAATATCTGCCCCGACCGGGGATCGAACCCGGGACCTTAAGCTTCATAGTCAGAGGGCCTACCGCGAAACGAAATTCGTTTTCGTTCGTGTATCTCCATCTCTGTCACACTTGCTAGTTCGAGTGACAGAGACGGAGATACACGAACGAAAACGAATATTGTTTCGCGGTAGGCCCTCAGGTTCTCTAACCACTAGGCTATTCGGTCGTCGGTAAAGACCGTAGGTAGTATTTAAGGTCGCCAGAGCTCTTGAGGATGCGTGACTGACAACATATCGAATCTTCTAATGAATAAAGAGTCGGCAACGCGCTTGTGATTCTCCCGGAGTCGCAGCGTCCATATTAGCCTACGGTGTCTGCTTACCATCAGGCATACCGTTTGATTGTTTGCCACTGCCGTAGAATAAAAAAAACAGTCTGCAATTCTCTACTGGATATATTGAGTGATAAGTCCTTTTCGCAAACATAGGTGCAAATATTATAGCCTATGTCACTCCCACGATTAAGAGGAATACAAGACACCTCATGTCGAAATCCGTCAAACGGTTTAGGCTGCAGGGCGTGCCAAAGACTAAGACATACACACACACATATCGAAAATTTGAAATTTCAGTGTCTCACCCTGGTCTAATACGTGAAAAAATAACATCAGTTTTTTATTTATTTTTTTGGATAAGATTTGGGGGTTGCTACCGAATTTTGAAATTCTTTAAGGTTTGCATTTCTCCATAGTAAGTTTTTTTTATAATTTTAATATTTTTCTACTTTATTGAGCTACATTTGATAAAATGTAGCTCAATAAATTAATGAAAAGCAGTCGAGGTGAATGGCTAAAGATTTCATTCTGCACTGCTTAACGCCAGCCTGTGACGTCTGAGTATGTAGAAAGTTAGGGAGGGATATTAAATGGCAGGCGCCGTTGTCTCAAAGGTCCTGGTCCTGCAGGGTTCAGTTCTGGTCTATTGGAAGCGGCATTGGCTAAATAACGCCAGTCTGCGGCGTCCGAGCGGGTCTGTGTCGAGAGGGAAATGGCAGGCCTCGCCGCCGTGGTGGTTTATCATCATGTAGTCGAAGCAGTTTGTGACGCCGTCGCCGTTGCAGTCCTGAAACCAATTTAATTACAATTTATTTGCTGACAGTTTTTTTCTGTGATTTCGTAATAGTCCAAATAGAATAATAGTAATTTATGATACAAGTGCGGAAAGTAGGTAATTCCCAACGAGTGACGATGACCAAAGACACGACTGTCAGGGAGTGTTATTGATCGACACAAGTTGGGAATTACATATCTGCACGTGTATCATACAACATTTTACTATATATCATGCAAGGAAATAAAAATATATAAATAAAAGGTGATAACTGTCATGAAATCTCATTCTCGCACGTGTGTGGGAATATTGACCCGGAATCCATTCCCGCACGGCCCGCCCCACTTCTCCGCCATGCGGGCATAGAGGAGTTCCCGTAATTTATGATGAACCATATAAAGTCGCCCTTTAAAGCAAGTGCTTTGTAAAAGATTTTTACCATGTAGGGTTTTTATGCACCATCACCATTATAATTTATAATATAGAGTAATCAGAGATTATTAACAATAAGAGAGAGATAATTGTGGAATAGAGCCCCAAGGTAAGCACAATTCATCATCATTATAATTTTCTGCCTGTAATTGCTAATTGCCAGAGTATAGGAGTAGTCACCGAGTATGCCACGCATCGATCCTGTGCTAATTATGTGTGACCCGCGATCTTCCTTAATATCGTTAAACACAATTAGAAAACACACAATTAGAGGTTATTAGTTATTTTTATGCGTTAGAATGATTTGGTTAGATAAATAATCTGTTCTTTTATCATATGACTATAAATATGTAAACCATTTAGAATAAAAGTAATTTATTTTGAGTTACCTTTCCAAATCGCGCCATGTAACCTTCGACGATTTTTATAGAGCAGTGGTAGTCTCTCGCGCAGTCTTCGAACGCTGCAAAAAACGTACTACATGATTCCATGACATCATTCATTTCTAAGTAACCCGAACACAAATTCGTAAAGAGGCAGCATTAAGGTTACCGGATGAAGGCATATGCTCTGACATTTTCCTTGATTGATTGTTTTGTAATTATCCAATAAAATATCACTTTGGTGGTCAATAATGTGATAGGTATGTAGAAAACACGGCAATAGAGAGATCTCTCAGGGACCGAAGTCCAATGAGAGTTGACGGGAAGTTGTATTTATGCAACTGACTTACGAAACTTCGATAGCGCGATGCAGAACATGTCAAGACATGACACTGACAGAAGAGACGCCACAGGTACTAGACACAATTAGAAATCCACACACAGTGTCAAAGAAGTACAGTTTTATTCAAGCGTAATAGTTTTTGAATGAAATCGCTGTTATTCATTTCATACACACTTTGACGTAGGTAATTATATGACTAAAAAATGACGGAAAACGCCGAAAATCTGAAATGTAATAAAAATAAATATAGAGGCCTCGGCAGAGAGTACGACTTTGTACCCTTTGGCGTCGAGACCCTCGGTCCGTGGGGTCCCAGTGCGCATAAGTTATTTGCAGAAATCGCGAAACGCCTGGTCGATGTAACTGATGACCGAAGAGCTGGCGGCTTTCTCGCGCAACGCATCAGCATTGCAATTCAGCTAGGAAATGCCGCCAGCATCCTCGGTACAATGCCTCGAGGGCCTTTTTTAGATTTAACTTAGTTTTAATTTATCTTAGTTAATGTTAATTGTAATCTTGTATTCACTTTTAATAAATAAACTTCATTATATGACTAAACTGTCACCTATAGCGGTACCAAGGTGACCAAAGTAAGAATGGGAAATTCAAACAGAAAAAAATACATTATATTCTTGAACCAAGAAATGAACTAGGAAGATGGTAAACTACAAAAAATGTCTTGTTTCGAGAGAAATATCTTAATTGAAGATGATCTCGTTCTTCGATCTTCGATCTGTTTCGTGTTCAAGTAATATATTCTATGTGTGCACTAACCTTCTTCTCTCGCCGGGTCGTCGTCAGGCAGAGTGGGTTTGCCCGCGTCCACCCAGTACACCCTGGATATGTAGAAGGGCCCACAGTATCCCCCCGAGCACGGGTGTGACATGTCGCACCCGGCCACATGGCAGAGGCATCTGAAGCAGGCGTCATTCAGGTTTGAGATGTACACTCCTGAAATGGAAGGATTATAAGCGTTTTATTTTCACACTAGCTGCCCACGTATTACAGGCAACCCAGGTGGAGACGTTCATTTTGAGGATGCATTACATATACTGGTGAAAGAATTTTTGAATTCCGATGTGTATCTAGTTCTGGAGATTACTCCCTATATATGCAAATTTATAACCTTTTCTACTTTATAATATTACTTAGTAAGTACAGATACGTGTATAGATTATCAATGCGACGTTTGCAAAGCTTCAGTAGATGTTACAAGAGCACGAGCTGTGTAAAAAGATTTGATCGTTTTAGATTTAAAAAGTCACCTAAAGATCTTTAGCCATAGTTAAAGATAGTGTTTTTATTGAAAAAATAGTTTATTAAGCTCATTAGCCTTCACGAACAACATAATTTTCCCGCTTCTTTCTTAAATTATTTAAGAGTGTCCAGTTGACCACCTAATTCAGTGTGCCGGTTTCCGATCACTTAAACGAGTTGTTTTATTAGGGTCTGTAGAAATGTTAATAATTTTATTGAAAATACCTCTTCCTTAAGGCGGAAGAGGACGGGGGGGGGGGGGGGGGGGGTTTACTAAAAATCCTGAAATATTTAATTGCTGTTTCGGTCGCGACATACCTACTGCGTTTAGGTCCATAGTTGTCATAAAATTTTGTTTCTATAAAAGCGTAAGGATTCTATTGGTAGCTTTAAATTTACTCTTGGACAATACAAAAACATTTTTTTTCTGAACTTTCAAGGTTTATATTTTATCTTTTTATGATATGAATTATATTTTTCCATTTATACTTTATTACAATAATTTGATGGTTTACTATCCCTATGTTATCAATTTTAACATGAGTTATCATGCCTATTGAAACTTTATATGTCCACTATTGACTTCATATCCCGAGAATTTTGTTTATCAGGTAATAAACCAACCACAGTCAAAAAACGACGAACCGCTTCGAGAAAAGGTAGGTAGTGCCTGGCCTTTCGCTTCGCTTGGCTCATCTTGCCCCCAGTGGCCCAGATACGACTTGCATTTAGTTATTTACAAGAGTTTTAACCAAGGATGTGTGTTACATCCGAAATGTCGAGAAGCATCAAAGTAGTAAATTATACGCGATTAAGTTCCGTTTAGTCAAAATAATGTGTGAGAATCGTAAAAAATGTAAATCAATAAGTATAGGTATTTAGAAGAGAGTTTTGATCTTGAGCCGCAAGTGCGAGTCTGACTCGCGCACCGAGGGTTCCGTACGAAATATCATACAACACACCCGTCTTTCCCCACCCATTAATTTTGGAAAAGACTTAACAACGCATAGTGTTGTTAAGTCATGAGTACCTACAGCGCCATTTATCGGTGCATTTTGTTACTAACTTGCGCGACCTTAGGAACTCGGTATGTACAGTAAGGGAAATGTATTCACGTACCACCGTAGAACCCTGTCGCAATTGACAGGCCGCCGTCATTCAAACTCGATTGGTATGTCACCTTATTGCGATAGGGTTCTACGGTGGTACGTTAATACATTTCCCTTACTGTATGTTGGTTTTTCAGCGATAAATCTTTATCAAGTTAATTAATTTCGATAATCCTTTTTTTTGTTTGCTAGAAGGTACTTTCAGAACACTTTCATACGAATTTGAAGGAAAGGAATTAAACACAGAAGTATTAAATTACGAACCAAATTAACATATGATTTTTGCAGATTAAAAAAAAAATACGCTAGATAGAGGTCTTGTTATACTTTTCCGGTAATATTCACGTTAATATTATTCATATATATTATTTTCAGATTTTTCGCTTGGTTAACTTCGGAGATAAGGGGGGGAATGGTATTTTTTTCAACATTTTTCATTATAAATCAAAATTCTACCATTGTAGAAAAAAAAACAAAAACTGTTTTAGAATGTACAATTCAAGCGCTTTCATATGATACCCCACTTGGCCTACTAACTAGACTTTGAATTTTTGCCCCCCCTCTTATCCGCCCTTTTTTATACAAATTAAACGTATATATTAAATTTTTTCATTTTCCATACACGAGGATTAGCTTTGTTTACAACTATACCAAATTTCAAATCGATAGCATTAGTAGTTCCTGAGATATTTGACTTTGTGACAGACAGACAGACGGACGGAGTCGCACCATAAGGGTTCCGTTTTTACCTTTTTGGTCCGGAACCCTAAAAAGAGGTAGAGTAAATATGTTGTCTATACGAAATTCCCCCAACTAACATTTGGGTGTCAGCTAAGGGTATTATTATAACCTTAACCCTTATGAGTGAGTTATAAATGTTATAATGTTCTCAGTTGTAACTAATAGTGTTATAAAGGAGTTAAGAAAAATAATTAACTCCTAAAGCATTATAAGAGTGTTACTCAAAGCAATTACACTTAAGATGTTAAAGCTTTAACCTGTTTTTAACACTTAAACACTTACAAGAGTGCTAGCTACAGGCAGATACTTTATAACAGAATTAACTCTCTTGTAAGTATTGAAACTTTTTCTAATGCTTAAAGTGTTAGGCAGATACACTTTAAAGACACTGTAAGAGTGTTGTAACTCAATAAGCGTTATAGTTGAGTTAACTGACGCCTAAAGCTTTATGGTAATTCGCCATTGTTTTGCCACCAAAACAATGGCGAATTACCTTAAAGCATCCATATAATGGCAAGAGTAACATAAATAATGAAGTATCTTGATGTCAAATATTGAATAACCTAATCAATTTGTAGGTTAGAGTGTGGACTCTAACCTACAAATTGATTAGGTTATTCAATATTTACTCTTGCCATTATATGGATGCCACTTAATTTATCATGCCACTGGCCAATAGAAAATGATAAAAACTTTAGATGTATATTTTAATGTTCATAAGTTTTATTAGAAATCTTTAATAAATCCTGGGCGCGTTAAAATTGAGATGGGAAACATGGTATACACTTACCGTAAAATCACAAGGGCAGATTGTTTTCACTTCATGTCACACACACTTCCAATTTATTATTGTTTATTACTTTAAAAACTAAGTTTTAACCGATATCAAATTAGCCAAATTGCTACAAGTTTGCCTATAAAATTTGAAGAGTTCCCTCGATTTCTCCAGGATCTCATCATCAGAACTGGATTTTGGTGACAACGGGACCAATCTGGAAGTATATGCTTTCAAACAAAGAAATATTTTTTCAAATCGGGTCATAAATTACCGAGTTATCGCGTAACAAACACACAAAAAAAACATACAGTCGAATTGAGAACCTCATTCTTTTTTGAAGTCGGTTTAAAAATGGCCACCAAATTTGACAGCTAACGTTTCCATTGACGACGCGAAACTGAGGCTTGTTGTGTGAAATGACACAATTTTAGTGTGCCATTTTTGACGCGCTTAGAACCTATCTAACTCTTTTTTATATTGCATCATTGGTGAGCCGGATGTGGAGAAAATGTAAACAATATCAGGTACTTACCAAGAGCGTTCGAACATAATATAAGTAGCACTAAACACGAGTAACACATCTTCCCAAAATGTAACTCCATCGTTTCAAGTATTCACTAATAAGTCACTCTAGGTTCTATTCTATAAATAAACTCATAAAATTTCTAGAAGTCGCGATGTCTCGACCATTTTAGACCGAACAGACGGAAGACTGACTTCTTTCGGTAGAAAAACTACATTAATATGTTCGTTTGTTGATAGGTTTAAAAAAAACGGAGTAAAAAGTGCTCCTTGTGGTGAGTGGTTACGTTAGTGGTAATGCCGGGCTGGCCTTCCAACGTCACTGTCCGGCGGAGACTAGCCAAAGACTGTGGGTTTTCTCGGTTCTAATTTGTCATTATTATGCTTAATTTATCTATCGGTTAAGGACTTTGAAGTATTGAATACCTACCCATTATTTTAGTATAGGCCAAAACTGCGATATGTCTCAACTATAGGTTAAACAGATTTTAAGTTTCGACGACTAAAATTTAACTTTCAGGAACCCGAGAACACCGGTATTTTTTTATTAATTTCTCTGTATCTATATGACGCCGATATCTATGCCTATGTTTTATTTTGGTTTCTTTTCAAATCAGACACTTGAGACACTTAACTATTCCGTATGTCCCGTGGGTTATTCATTTTGTTATCCATGATTAGGTATAAGTAGGTAGGCTCAGCTTTGTCAAGTTTCTATGGAAACTAAAAGGATGATTGTTTTTGATGTAAGCAACAACACAATGTGCGTCATATTAAGTCGTGGATACTCGATTTTGAATCTGTCTTCCGTTTCCTCATTGGATTAGCGCATAATTTTGCAACAACACAACATAAAGGTTAAGTTGTTGATATATATTATCGCCGCGTGATTTTGCGTCTTGTTGACATTGTTCTGCGAATCGAGACTATGTTTTATTCATGTTATGCCAGACTTTACTACAATATAATAATTAATTGACATCCGTTTGTTAAAACAATAACTCTATTATTGTATAATAAAAGCGTAGCTAGACTGCTAGAATGGTCAGTTTTATAGTCATGTTTTATGTGAAATTTTGTGCCATTATTTATGGTCCGATTTTGATCAATTCTCATGCTGGAGAATTCAAGGAGAACAGAGTGCAACCAAACGTTTTCGTCGATATATTTAAGTAATAAATAAAGCTGCGAGTGGATGGCAAAAAGAGGCATCGTGACGTAGCGGGTTTTCAATTTTACGTATTACTATACATATAGGTAGTTAAATCGTATTTTTTCAAAGGTATTGAGTTGGTAGATTAAGCAATCCTAGCTGATCATGCACTCATTCGAAGTGATATTTTACTTACTTACAATACTCTTGTATGGTTGTATCTAATAGATAACCTTTTCTAACCTTAGTTCCATAATGATAATGATCTATTCGGAGAATTATACCCAGATTTTAGCCCGTCCTCTGTATGGGATTGGAAGGAATACACAGATATTATATATTATAAGTCGCAGTTTTCATGAGTACAGAAAATAAAGCGATGCGATTCATAAACGATATTGACCAAATGGATTAGAATTAGAACGAATGCGTAGATTAGGTAGGTAATAAGAATAAGACAGACGGAATGAAAATAATAGTAGGTACATTGTTTAACGAGGGGCGTAAGTAAAACTCGAGTTCTCAATATTCTTACGCCCGTGTTATACACAATGTTTTTCATCACATTTGCGAGGAAATAAATAACAACAAAAGACAGAAAAATCTAAGTTTCATACAGCCGCACCAATCAAAAATTGACAACTTCACTTCCAGATCAGTGCTAGTGGAGCGCGCAGCTCAATATTTCAACCAATCACAGAGCAGTATTCTTGCGGGGCGGGGCGTCTTGACCAACTAGATTTTTTTATTCAACCAATCACACAGCAACCAGATTTGCTTAAGCCAATCAGAGGGTTCTATATTTTAAAACTAAACTTAACAGCCCGTGGGAGGTAAAACGGCTATAACTGCTCTGTACGCTCGCAAGTAATAACGTCATTGACGAGCAAGTGTGATGAAAAATATTATTAGGGGCCTTAGAAAAAGTTGATTTTTTCCATGTTTTGATCCCTGCGGTCGCACGTATTCGCTCCGTAACAAGTTACCGTCAATTTTTTTTCAAATTGTCCGAAATACCATTTGTTTCTGTAATTCGACAGTTTCGACCGCGGTGCTCCTATTACTGGGCGGTTTGCCACTCGGATACCTAGTATCTACTATTACTCATTCTGTGACTCGGGCTTGAGCTACAGCTACCAAACAAACCTGACCAACCGAATGTTTTTGCGATCGCTAAACACCGCATAGATATATTATTATCATCTGCTTGATGTAGGTAAACAACACGGCTATCACAGGACGGCCCGCGAACTATCTTAATCTGGAAACAAAAGGTCAGGGTCAGTATGTTAATGTTTTTATTTACATTTATACATATAGTTTTATATTACATATGTACCGGGTTGAGTTTAATATAGTAATTTTTTACGATACCATGTTCTAATTACAAAATAATGGACGTCATTTGTTTATACGTCTATCGCGTTATCTTTCAAGCTTGTTAGCTTGAAAACACCCAATTTGAAAATCGAACGGGATCACATTAACGATTCTCTTGATATGAACCTACGTTTATCTTAATAAAAGTTTAATTTACGTTCATCTTTAACTTTGTGCTTGTTTCAATTCAGGCACGACCACGTTTCAAAGTAATTACTTACCTACTATGTAAACCACAGCCAGAAGATAATAGTATAATGAACAAATTATGGTACTTTATCCAGAAATAATTTTCCTGTCACTTACGCTTATTAAATCGTAAATCTTAGAAAATGGTGTCCATCTTTTAACTTCAACTTGTTGTTACAGCTTGAATCGCTGATACCTATGATTAGGTATAGTTTTAGATACAGTGAGAAGCAGCATTGGCAATTTTTTCTCCAACGGAATTTTGACTTTGGAAATGTCTTTTCGTTTTTTTTTTCGTTTACGAAAAAGTGCGATCTCCTTATATCTCGAAGAAGGGTTTGCCCTGTAGCCTAACCTTTTTGAAAAAGTCAAAAAGTCAAAACGACATTTTTCACATGACATTTATGACTTCATGTTTCGGAGAGTTCGTTATCGGTGTTTGTTGTGAATTATCGGGGTTATGAGGGTATTCTGTTTGAGACGGGCGTAGATAAAAATGAAATATGACTGTATACTTATGCGCCACGGCGACAATTATTCAAACTTCGATACGCGTGTAGAAATTTTGTTCACAGGCGTTATGTCGAGGATACTTATGTTAATATAAGAATAAAATAATTATCATTCAACGTTGTAGTTTTATTCTGTAACTTTTCCTTATCCCGACTTTCACGACGACAATATTTTTTCGAATTTCGTAGATTCATTTCCAATTTTATGATTGTATCCACTGGTTTTTCAACCTGCCTCGACCCCTACCTCACCGAATGATTAGATTAGATTATTTATTTCATGATAAAAAATTACATTACAAATTTGCATACATGTCAAAAAATAAGATTTTTTATCACGATCGTCAAAATTAATGAAAAATAAATATAAAATAATAGGACGATGTCAACAAATGTGTACACCAAAGCTGGAACTAACTAACTCTACTTATGCCGCCAGCATCCTCGGTACAATGCCTCGAGGGCCTTTTTTAGATTTAACTTAGTTTTAATTTATCTTAGTTAATGTTAATTATAATCTTGTATTCACTTTTAATAAATATATAAATATACTCTACTTATTAAATCGAATCTTATTAAATTCGGGGTAAATGCGCGCACTTTTGTCTTTGAAATCATATAAAATTGGAGGGTTAAGAAAACAAAAATATATTCATTACAATATATTGAGTAAACAATAAAAACCATAACTATCTTATACCTACTCGTAGCAAAATAATAAGAATGAGAAAAAAACGGAATGCGCCTGCCTACTTGAACCACAATGCGGTTAAATTTACGACTCAATAAATATATATAACTAAACGGTATTATTGTAACCACAGTAAAAGTAGATTGTGTAATAAAAAATGGCTGCAGTAGGTGCATTGTGAGTTATCGTTGTAGAAATGCACGCCATCAGCCCACGTTCTTTTATTTATGTCTTACTTGGTAAGTTTTTTCTTGTCAGAAGTCAGAAGAGGCACATACTCAGATTATATTAAGTCCCTGGGCGGCCGAGCTCTACTCGGGTGAAAATAGACAAAATTCGGAGAAAAATGAATTTTCTCGGACATGAAACCTAGCTAGATCGATTTCTCGCCCACGTAAACCCCTGTATTCCAAATTGCATCGAAATCGTTAGAGCCGTTTTCAAGAACATGATTGCAAATATATATATATATATACAGGGTGGCTCATTCAAATCGGTCAGTATGGGAATGTCTGAAACTATAAGACATACGAAGATTTGTTCTTAGGAACCATGTCACCGATTTTGATAAAAAGAAAAATTGCATTCATACATTTGAAAAAAAACTGTACCCAGCTCGGGAATCGAGCCCGGTTGTTTTGAAAAAATAAACTTACACTTTTTCTATTTAAGTATCGATTTAATGCAATGCTAATGCCACATGATAAGGTGTATGTAACAAGTAGAGAGGTACATACAAACAGCCATAGAGACAATTTGCCATGCCTGAACTTGTTGAATATTGTAACGGTGGTCACTTCGAACACCTACTATGATAAATTAAAGTATGTCAAAACAATGCATTTTATTCATTTTAGACATCATGTTTCTTAGAGACATTTACAGCTTAAGACCTACACAATCGATATTTAAATAGAAAAAGTGTAAGTTATTTTTTCAAAACAACCGGGTTCGATTCCCGAGCTGGGTACAGTATTTTTTTTCAAATGTATGAATGCAGCAAATGTATGAACATATGAATGGTTCCTAAGAACAAATCCTCGTATGTCTTATAGTTTCAGACATTCCCATACTGACCGATTTGAATGAGCCACCCTGTATATATGTACCTATACCTTTACAAATATTGCTCGTTTAATAATATAAGACTCTTTGAAAAATGCACGGTTGATTATTTGAACGAATCGATACAGTGTCCAATTGTATGTTCTACGTAATGTTTGTGACTTTTGTAAGTTTGTAAGGCACGAGCAATCTCTGGGACTACTCAATCATTACCTTATTGCCAGGCAAGGTTTCCCTCTCGTGGATTGATGGTCGCATTCCTGAACCGTTCGAGTGTCTATTATTCCTGTTTTGCGAATTTTCGTAACTTAATCGTACTTTTTAATTGCAGTGACTATACACCTAGTCGAAAGTAAAAGATACGACATGGAGGAACAGTCTAAGATAGAGTATGGCTTCGACTTGAAAAGCGTCTTGCGGCAGTTCCGAAGATCTGCTGATTATCTCAAAATTTTGGAGATGAGGGTAAATTTCGCAATTTGCTGCTGTTTGCTGTGCGCAACACATTTTTTGATGCTGTTTTAGATTTTTATTCGCTCTACAATCCGCAAACGAGGCTTGGGCTGACGTATTCTTTATTTGCCAAATAAATAAGTATTAATATATACGCAGTAGCGGCCAAGTTAAAATTTACGACTATGAATTTACGATTAAGTTTGTTAGAAAAAATCAAAAAGTAAAGTTATGATTTTAATTAATTGGGACCATAATTATTCAATTACTAGTGGTGTTTAGAGCCTCCGTTTTTAATATTATCCCCGGTTCTAGGTAGGCCACACACTGTATAATATACACAGTCGGGAAAGTAGTGTATTTTCTTTTCTAGGCAAAGGAATTCCAAGTATATTTCACGGACGCCATCTACCTCAGTCTGGAGTGGACCATTAGTAAAATGACACAAAGGATAGAAACTGATTTCGGCATCAACCAATCAAATCCAACTACAGCTACTGCTTTTCCTACAACTAATGCAACTATGTATAGCGTAATTATAACTAAACTAAGGCTTGTTCACGAAAAAAAGTAGCCACTGTTGTATATTTCAGGTTTTCAATATGAATTTAATTAAAAAGAAGGTCTCTTCACCTATCGTTTTGAGTGGCGTTATGGATATCAGCTGCTATCCATGTAGATACAGTTTTATGTTATTCTAGGAACTGTCCCATCAGAGGCATCATGTCAGTTTCGTCTTATTATTCTGTAGTTAACCCATTCAATGCCAAACATATCGTAACGCTTCTCTCGTCTCTGCTAACATTGGGAACTCCGTATGTAGAGGAAAGCGCCTTCGACCAGGAGGCCGATTTTTGACTTTCGAGCGCTCGAAAATTCATCATCATCATCATATCAGCCGAAAGACGTCCACTGCTGGACATAGGCCTCCCCCAAAGAGTGCCAAATTGACCGGACCTGTGCCACCCGCATCCAGCGGACTCCCGCGACCTTTACCTGGTCATCAGTTTACCTTGTGTTGCTCGAAAATTAAATGAAAGTAGTGTCAAAATTGCAGGCGTTTACTTTCTATCAATATAATTGAATACGAGTGGTCAATACCACTCGTTTTTCAATTTTCTATCGCTGTTTCAAAATAGCATTTCATCATTTTTGACCGTTTTCGAGTGAAAGAGTCGAGCAGCGCCTGAATGTCAAAAATCGGTCCCCATAGGGCTCACATAGCGGGTTTCTGGCACTGCTAATGTTAAACTGTCAGCCTACATCTAAGTAAATGATTACAGTCCTGGAAGAAACCGTTTCCTGAGGGCGAAACTAAGCGGGCGCCGGCAGGAGATGGACCCAGAACATTATGAAGAACACGAGAAAATCGATCGAGTCGATAACTACCCCAAACTGAACTCGTTACTTACAGTGGCCGAGCGGAACAACTATAAGGACATGGGGTTCGAATACGCTGGGTATGTTTGAAATTTGGAGGAATATCTACGACTACGAAGGTGGCAAACAAGCGTGCAGCGTGCCTGATGGTAAGCAAGCAGACTATACCGTCGCCTATGGACGCTTGCGACTCCAGAAGAACACAAGCGTGTTGCCGACGGTTGATTGATCGTTTTGTTAACAGCAAGGCACCCTCAACATCAACAAGAGCGAGCTTACTCACCACCAAATAGGGTAGTTTCCTCATGTTAAAATTGATAATTTAGTGTAGCTAAATGGACAATCAACCATCAAATAATTGTAATAAAAAATAAATTACAAAATATAATTCAAATGATAAAAAGATATAGACCTTGAAAGGTTACATTTTTTTATTGTGCAAAAGTAAAGCTACCAATAGAATTACCCTTTTATAGAAACAAAATTATGGACCTAAACGCAGTATTTCGCGACCGAAACAGCAATTTACTTGATTTTCCATATAACGATTAGTATAAATATCAAACTGTGACGTCATACTTCAATGGTAATTAGTATGAAACGTTTCGGCTGCGCCAGCGAGGTCCGTCTTTAACTCATTTTTTTGGGTATTTATGTTCATACATAATTGTAGTTGCTCATACACACATTTGTTCTTCTCCAAAAACTGGTTTACGATGCCATTGGGCATCGTAAAAAAATCTTAGGACACAAGCCTATTGTGGGTATTTCACATGCACCAAATGGTGCTAACCAAACATTTGGAGCTTATATTTGAAGCCGCCCAACTGCTGAAAGTACCTCCGCCTTACGGAAGACCGCAACCACATTATGGTGTGGTGGGGACCCACATTTGTAGAGACACAGCGAATCCTCAAATCCATAAAGGGTAGGCAACGTACTTGTTACTCCTCTGGAGTCGCATGAATCCATAGGTGTTTTCTTACCATCGGGAAGGCAGTATGCTTGTTTGCTACCGTTGTGGTATCAAAAGTGCGTATTTTTTCTCACCTACGGAAGCGCCTTGAAATGTTTATCATCTCATATACATATATTCAACTAGCCGAATTTGCAGACTGTTAGGTACGAGTAAATACAAAGAGAATGCCACTGATACGCACTCTAGTGACTGCCATAGTCATCTATGTACAGTTATATGTATTATGTTATCTGTGGCGATGGATTTACAATGAAACACGCACTGATCCTGAAGAAAAACTCCCAAACGGTTCACATGTCGCCCAGGACGACAACTACAGGCTAATAACTTGAGTTTAACCGCTATTATGAATATAATTTAAAAAATAAAATATTAGAAAGTATGTGTTTTTTTGCAGCGAAATCATTCATTCTGCGATACTTGCGTTAGGGGGCAGTCTGATCGAGGAGACGTCGACCGCCGGCAGCACTCGCCTGACCCTCCCGGGTCAGACCGTTGTGTCCACTACAAAACACATGTTGAAGCATGTCGTAAGTATCATCACATCAGCCGAAAGACGTCCACTGCTGAACATAGGCTCCCTCGACACAGAGTACTACACATACCGGTCCTACGCCACCCGCATACAGCGAACTCTCACGACCAGGTCATCAGTCCACCTTGTGGGGGCGTGCGTGCCGTACTGCGCCTTCTGGTAGGTGGCCGCCAGTCAAAAACCTTTCCGCCCCAACGGTCTTCGTAAAAAATCAAGGGCATGTAACATCCTGTACAAATTACAAGACGGCGCGGCCAGTTTACCTAGGAAGAATCACGTAGAGGTAGGTAAAGGGACGGAAATGCTCCCATGCTTGAGACTTTTTTTAATGGCTAGCAGCATATCTACTTAATTTATGTCTGAACCGTTCATTTTGTATACCAATTAGACCTCTGCTTAACACACTGGCGGATCTATAAGGAGCTTTTTCCTTGAGTTCATAGTTTGTGCCGATCGTATTTATAGGATAGTGATCGAATATATCGGTGCAAAGAATGGCGTTCTTTACACAGTTTTATCGTCACAAAGAGCCGTAGCATGGTTGGCCTTGTCACGCGATAAGTGATAGGATAGAGCGTGCGTCACTGGCTGACACCGTTCGATAGAACGAGATGACGCTCTTATCTTGTCACTTGTCGCGTGATAAGGCCAACCATGCTACGGCTCCTGAATGTCAATATTATCGCGGATTTTTTTCTTCTTTAATTTATCTTCAATATGTATCAATATTCACGTGATACTTACTTTTTCAATATTGCGCGTATCGCGTGATTATAATGACTGTTTAATGGGAGCTAATAACCCTCATCCTTTTCAGCCCACAGGACGCAGTTCGGTTGCATCGAAGGAGATTATGATTACGAAAACAAAAAAGAGCAATAGATATGTTTTAGTATCGAGAATGTATCCACCTTTTCTTGGCCGGTAGAATACTACCAATACTAAGGAGAGAAGAAACACGCTCTGTGGTAAAATTGTTTATTACGAAATAGTTTTGAGCAGTCAGGATTAAAATCGAGCCTCATAAAGTAACTCTTACCAAACAATCCAAAGAGACTAGTAGATACACCTGTGTATCCATTTTATTAAAGTACTAGCTGTCAGTATTGTACCAAAACCCAAAGCATTATTTGTTAAGATAAACTGATTTGGCAAGGGAGTTTATCAGCCAAGCTCGGCAGTTCAAGTCTTATATAATATTTAATAAAAACTGTTGTGTGTAGCACTTTTTATTTAATTTGGCACAGCACAGTGTTCTATGATTTTAAGTATACAATATACATTACATAACCATTCAAACATAATGTATCCTAATGATTGTAAATTAATCTCAATATCCTGCGCGCGAAACAACTTGCATACAAATGATAACTTGCACAATACTTACCTTGTATGGTTAATAAGGACAAAAAAGTGGCTTCAGTTGGTATGGATATATATATATATCATAGGAATTATAAGTAAACTTAAGAACTATCGATACAAATATAAAACACAAATAATAATTTAAATGCGTGCTTAAACTTGTGGAGTCCGGAAATCGAACCCGCGCGGTATCTTGATTTTGTATGGTTCGATTTTTGTATGAATGGTTCAATAAAGATTGTAAAACATAATGTGTTCCACAAGTTTAGTATAATAAAGGTTAGTATTTTTATCCCTGGTGCGCGGCAACGGCAGCTATGCACTGATTGAAGACGTTGACGTATTCGAAGGGCAGGTCTCCGGAGCACCCGTAGCCGCCCTTCTTGTGGATCGCCATGTGGTCGTAGCAGTTGACTTGGCCGTCGCCGTTGCAGTCCTGGAACATTGACAGAGTTAATAACTTGGCGGAGACACTTTCGCGACCCCGAAACAACTTTAATTTATAAGGTGTTAGGTATCTAAGACAGAAAGCCTCTCTAAGTTTAAGCTTCCAAAACATGTGCATTTTAGCCTCTAACTGACACAAAAAGTAAAACAAAGATAACAACAAAATACAAGACTGAATTATGTATCAATTTTTAACCAAATCATATTATACTTTATATCAACGCTGTAGGTCAAGCAACCTGATACCGAATACGGATTTTATGGCCTTAGAAGATTAACATGAAACCAAGGCTGGCCGGCGAGTTCCGATGATGTCAGTGCGCTCCGCAAAATATTTGTAGGTATAGTTCTCTGGGAAAATGGACTTTAGAGCATCTTGCGATAAAGTGGGAAATAGGACCTTACTGTTAGGTAAATAATGTTCCCTTTCGCACCTCATCGCAAGATGTACTCGTACTAAGGTCGCTTTTATCAGAGAACGATACATTTAATGCAGGCATTGTCACACTCGCCGTTCGTAATTCAATTTACATCGACACCCACCCGTATATGTTAAATCGGTAAAAAATATCATAGCAGCATTGTCTATTCTCGTTGCTAAAAGCTGATGAAACCTTTTTTGGAGCACTGAAGAGCTAGGTTGATTTAAATTTTGCAATGTCAGCTTTAATTTGAATTTAGATGATGTCGTGACAAGAATGTGACAAGTGTGTGTGTAAATGTTTAAAGTTTTATACCCCACGGATGTAAGAGCACGTTAAGATAATTTTTAATACTAAAAAAGAATCTACCAGGAAAATAAGCATCTAGTGACTTTTTAACTTGGTGGGGCCTGTGGAGAGCGCTAGTCAAGGGCACTCTCCACGCGTCAAGTATTTATAAAGGCGAGGCCCAGCAGTCAGCAAACTGTTTTTACGTCACCCTAGGCCGTAAGTGGGATTTTTTGCCCGCTACGCGAGGAGTAAATCTCACTTCCTGGCTAACGCAAGACGTAAAACTTTAGACAAACCACGGGCGGTAATTCATAAAGCCCCAGATCGCATATTTATGGCCCTCACCTTCGGTTCGGGCACGAACACCTACGATCTAGGGCATTCACAAATTCACCGCCCTAGGTATGTAATGTACTATTTCATCACACTTGCTCGTAACGGGCTTCATAACGCGCATGCATACAGAGCTACAATAAACTATATTACTCCCGCGGGCGTAAAGGTTTTTTTTAAACTGTATCTGTCACTCGTGCGTCAGTTATAAAGCAAGGGGTTTTAACTCAAATACGATGTTTGAAAACGTATTTATAAATAAATGTAAACGTTGAAACAGTAATAAAATATGTCAAACAGAATTATTTTTAAAACATAAAATGTAGTAATTTAGTGTCTGTTTAAGTATTTTTAACAATGATTTTAAATCGCGGCTGTTTGCCGAAGGGTCTTTGCCTTACGCGCCTCACCTCAAATTCAACAAAATGGACGACTGACATTTTGTAGATTTTATTGATGATGAAAAACATTGTGCGACACGTACGGTAAGAATGTTACAAGCCCGAGTCATCAAAGCCTGCTCGGCCTTCAGCGTCGGGCTTTTAATTAGACTCTCATTACCGTACTTGTGTCACAATGTCGTATTTTCTCCGCTAACATGGTTCTATTGTAATGCTTTTCGTAATAGTTCGGTACTCGTACCTGTCCGAATCTCCTCATGTATCCCTGGACCGCTTGGGCGGCGCAGTATGGGTCCACGACACAGCTGCGGTATGCTGAAAAATACGATAATCATGTAGGTATTTGGTAAAAATATAAAAACAATTATCAAACCTACATACTATATTAGCTAGATATGAATTTACAATTACCTACGCAATTAATTATTACCTATATTTAGCAAAAAAACTAACTATCATACAAATCGCCCCTTGCCGTTCCCGCAGCATATTATGTGGCCATTATGCTGACGGCATTTCCACGTTGGATGATTTTGGTGTTAGAGATACCAAATTAGCCGCAACCTTTGAGGGAAAAGTTACCAATTCCATTTGCTTTTTGAAAAGAAAATAATTAAACGGAAAATGAAAATACTTTGTTCGACTTGGCCCCGCACTGCCATGCCGTGCCCCCTATTTATTTATCGTCCCAAAAAGGGTAGCTTCTGCGCTATTCCTGTTAATTGTTGGAAAAATACTATCAGTCGATATAAAAAATATGAATCATATCAGTCTTATACTTAACGAGTTAAGGCTTATTTTATGTATGTTTAAACTGATCGAGGCATTCATTAAAAATAAAAATGTTTTTCATTTCCCTCTTCCGAACAACGCCTTCCTCGATGAACACCTTGATTGGAAATTAATTGGAATGCTGATTTTAATTGTCTTATTTTTAACAAATTAATTAGTATTAATATAAAACGCGGATGCTATAATAACCTTCGTAAATGATTTTAAATCGATGTTAAAGTGCAAGATTAGAAGAGGTTCTATTATACTAGGTGGTTTGGATTCAAATTAAATTTACGTTTGTCGTTCGCAATGATTTCCTTGTATTATACCTCAATTAGAGACAAACAATGATTACCTATGAAAAAGAAAATGCTAACTAGTCATCCGATTCATAAAAATATTTCACTAGTTTTTTGTTCACTATTAAAGACAACATTATTTATTACAGAAAATTCGAGGCCATACGCGTCAAACCTAATGTGTCAGAATGAACGCGCGAATGTAAATATGATTTGAGTCCAATAAATACGTTTAGTCAGATCGTCTCCGAGTGAACTCTTGACCTTTTCTAAGAAGTTTTCAATAAAATTATACACTTAATGTATAAACAATATGTTAGTCCGGTTCCGACAAGTTTTATTAACATAATTCAATTAGCTGGCCATCATCTCGTCAAAATCACGTCATATTTTAAGTATATGGCTTTTATTTTGCGAACATTATGTTAAAAACTTGATTTTGCTAATTGTAATATTTGCATTGAAATATCTACTATGATTCCTAAGTAAAAAGAGAAATATCTTGTCTATCTGTTATTATCTTGTTTGGTAATTTTTTTCTACCTATCTACATAATTATTAAAGCCTTTTAGGCCTCTACAGAAAGGAATTCAATCACTGAATCATAATTTGAATTATTATACTTTTTGCAGAATTTGTACCAGAGGGTGTACCTTTTTCTGCTCTTGAGTGGTCCAGTATTCAGTGCATGAGTTCAGACTGTGTGGTGTGAGCCCAGTCTTTTCTTTATCGTACTTCCTGGTCCGACCACAGCACCCACACAAGTAAGGCACTTGTTTACTATAGCATATCTCTTTTTCTTTGCTTACATTTTTATGGTTATTTTATTCTTGTTCAAATACCTAAATGATTATTCTGTTCTATTGTTTTCTGTCCTATTCTATTATATTCTTACATTCTTATTGAAAGAGTGTTCGAGCACCAGAATCATTAGTGCGACAGACCATACGGGGGCTGTTGGCTTTGCCAACATGGTTGAGCTCAAGCTAACCTCACTTTGTAAAGTTAGTAAGTATGTTAAATTTGCCACGTACAGTCGAAGACATAAGTTGATGAACGGATCCAAATTTTCAAAACACCTGCACAATGTACTCGTAAAGTTTCATATGTCACTGAACAAATTGTTGATCAAATCTCTGTGTACAGAGCGAGGGGCTACTCCCTCTACAATTTTACTTAAAGTGGGGTAACTAAAGAAGTTAGCCTCCCCGTTCCTCACGGAGTACTTTCACAGTCCATGTCGCATGGTCTTACCCACCAAGCCACTGAAATGAACCCCGTCCTGATACGGCTACCACCACAACCCCCAGAAAGGAAGAGCTTGTGTCCACGACTGCCTGGTCTTGCTTGCAACCCATAAGTTAGTCATAGCTTACCATCAGGGTGGTCAGGAGCTAGACCGTTGATTGTAGGCTTCCCGGCATCTGACCAGTACGCCCAGGTGATGCGGAACAGGCCGCAGGTATCTCCCTCACACGTCAGGCCCTGCTTGCAGCCGGAGATGGCCTGGCAGATACAGCCGAGGCACACCTCCGTCACAGGCTGAGCGGATTTGTCGCCGACGAGCTCCGCTGAAAAGAGATAATGTCCAGGGATGTTTAATTATAAACAACACGGATGCGGCCAAGAGTCGCTTTGACCTGATGAGCCATTGAAGTGAATTTTAGTTAGTTTAGATACGGAGCTGTTACCATGTAATGGAACCGGGCCAAATTCGATAGAGACAGCGTATCCGCCTTCGAACTTCATTCTAGCACAGGGTACTGACGCGCCCAGTGGCCCGTATCACAAAGCTAGGTACAATTTTACAAGTCTAAACATGCAAGACATCAGGCATGTAATCAGTCGTTATTTACTTATATGTTTTCGTTTTACCATAACGCATGAAGCATTGATCATGTCTGTAGGGTCTTGAGGATGAAGTAAATGACTTTCCGATAATTCTAAAGTACACAGTTTTCCTGTTTTTGGATTTTTTATTACACGTCAACGATCTCGCCGAAATATAAGTTTTTTATTGACTGTAGGACTTATTTAAGGATTCTCATCATGTTGCACTTCGTGGATTATATATGCAAATGCATTAACTGACACGACGATAAATCCTGTAGAGGTCAAGGACCCTCTTTGGCTCAGCTTTGCCGTATCAATATTGATACACCTACTGCACATCATTTTACACTCAGAATTTACTCGAGAGCAAAAGTTGGCTACAGTTTATTTAAAGTTGCTTTTTTGCAGAGTGAAGCGAAGGATTCAAGCGTTAACACCCATGGCGAAAATAATTTTACTCCAGAGTGACTCATACAATAATTCACACCAACTACCTATGTGGAAAATATACCAGTCATCGATAGTTTTAATTTCAGTACCTAAAACGTATAATTTATTGTGTCATTTTTTTTTAAATATTACGAAAAATTCATACCTTTTCATAATTAAACCTTGTTAAAGTTAAAACTTGAAATCATAGGTTTTACAACGTTTTAAAGTCATAATCATAAGCAACGCTAGGTTATGTATGACTGCTTCTTTGTTTTTGGGTCAAGACTAGAAACATCATGCGAGATGTACATATCTAGACATTAGTGTAAACGACAATGTCCTCACATTAAGCACGTATTTAACACACAAGAGGATTTTATGTTATTAAACGTAACTAACGTGACACAATCGTAGGATTCGTAGGTCAAGTATGGGCTGATAAACATATGTGTCAACAGGTCTCGATCAGGGATTCAATGTGTTTCGTGCCTTCTTACACGTTAACTCAGCACACGTGTAAGCGAGTGTGAAAGATATAAGAAATCAAATTGAATGACTCTGAGTAAATGACTCCCAAAAAAACCTTGTTTACTTTTGAGGTTCTTATTGACGGGATATGTAGGTCTTTAATAAACCTCCATATCCCGTCAATAGCTAATGCCACAAACGTCCAAGGATACCCTATTGTGTTTCTCAAAATAAGTAATTTTATTACGCATCTCTTTTTTTCGTTACAAAAAAACAGCATGAAATACATTATTTATACACGTATCAAATGAATACCGCACGGCATGACTCCGCAATAAGCGCTATAGTTACAAAATAATTGTAAAGTTTAGTTTTTTACACAACTATTTAGTTAAATCCCAGGGTTTTCCTCTAAGAGTTTTTCGATGGGATTTTTCGGTAACTGCGTTGATGCACACTCGCACATGGTACTCAGTAAGTTCCGGCTTGTTAAGTACAGCTTGCTATTCACATCCTATCTCGGATCGCCTTACTATTCAGGCCTAGTATATCTTGATCCGTGACCAACTACGGTAATTGGAGGTCAGCGTTTTTTTATACCACGACGCAAACTGGCAAACAGGCATGCGGCCTAAGTAAGCAGGTACATTCGGCATCAAAAGTAGCTACGCAAACGAAGACGTCAAGTCTTTATTAAAAAGGAATAAGAGCTTTTGACGTCTTCGATTGCGTAGTTACTTTGATGCTGACTTCACCATATAGCTGGTGGATTCTTGCGACTCCAGAGTAGTCACAAGCATGTCGGTTGGATTTTTTATCTGGAGCTAATTTGATTTGAGGATTCGCCAGAGACATCAAACATGTAGCACTACCGCCAGTGGCTACCGAAAAAACACAGTACCTACGTAGCGTCGATAGCGAATAAACGCGCTTCGAATAGATTTCGATTGTCACAAATTCGATCTGTCTTTATAAGTCGTGGTGCCGCAGCTCCCTCGCTCTCAACATTCTTGGGAGCTCTGGTGACTTTACTCCCCACCAAAGGCCCGTGCCATAAAGCTACATCAATTTTACAAACCTAAACTGGCAACTGAGGCGCTTGACCCATAAATATTGGCATTTTGACCAGTGTTGCCAGCTTAGACATGTAAAATTGTAGCTTGTATGTAGCTGTGTGAAACGGGGACAGGAACACAACACCACAATCTAGCTTACACAGGTTCACGGTTAGTCGGTAAGCGTTGTGTTGTGAATTAGTCCAGCTATTACTTGCCCATTACGCTACGAGATAATTCGAACACGATTGTTGTTTAGAATATGGCAGGTATTAGTGTTAAGATAGTTGAACCACTTAAGGTAGAAAAACTGTGGAAACGGAAATGGACCGACATTAGGTACTTACCTACTCGCTAGTGCATAATGAGTAAAAATATTTCCAGTGGTTGATTATGTTTTTTTCTATCACTATTAGTCAAATACATTTTGTAAATCTCAATGGACTCACATGAGCACCTTAACAAGGAGATTGACTTTTAAGTGCGATAGTGCAAACAGGATAATCTGATTCAAATATTTTAAAGGTCCATAATAATGATCGTGTAAAATTCACACAGACAATAAATTGTAAAAAAAATACTTGTAAAAAAAAAAAAAAACTCGAGGCTAAACTGCTAAAAAGACTAGCGTAAAAGATTTTTTTATTTTTTTATTTAACGCATATAATTACACAGCTTATATATACATGCACAAATCTTCGCCAAACTGCATGGCAGTTTGTTGGTATGCCTCTCGTTCACTCATTGACGAGTAATTTTTGAACCTTATTGCACAAATGCGACTGTGTCTAGTATTTAGGGGCCACTTTTTAAAAATTAGTTGAAAATCACGTAGAATGTGTTTTTTATGCTGATCGGTAATACCTTACATATCATAATCATAAATCTTTGATGATAGTAGATTAACTTGGTATCAATCATTCCATAACTTTCTAGTAGAAGTATATTTTTCACGAGCATAAACTTTAAAATATTTTTTTTTCAATTCGTACATTTTGTCTACTGCATGTTTAAAAATTTATAAAAAAAAAATTGTACCTACGAAAATTATTCTTTTTTCACTGAATAACAAATTTTACCTAGTTTTAGGAGATATTAATAACTCCATTCCGCCAAAGTGGTCCCTTTTCCCAGACAGTCACAAATATTCGGTCGAAAAGGGGTAGAGCACTTTCTTGGGTGACTGTATCTGGTGCAGTACGGGAAGGGTGCGTTTGTGTGACTTTAGTGCTCTCTCGGATTGCGAAACTACCGTAGGAACCGACTCAGTTAAAAAACGGTAGACCTACTTATAGTAGTCTACGCTACTATGAAAACATCGCCTTCTTAGATTATCTACGGTCATTTATGTAGCTCACTGATAATCTTTTTCTGGACATACGATATACCTTACAAAGTTTATTTAAAATTTTAATTTAAGTAGTTTTAATCCCATGCGTATATGTTTTTAATTTTTGTTTGTTAAATATATATTTTATTGGCCTTACACAGTTGTATATTAATTTCACATTCCAAGGCAGAGGCAGCTAACCGAGAAAGGGCATGTTTTATCTTCAATAAATAACCTAGGGTCTTTAATATTCATTAGGCATGTATTTTATAGCGCGGTATGCGGAAGACTACACCGTGCTGGCTTATTTAATTTAAATGTAACGTCTCCGTTTTCAAGTTATCTTATTATTTAATTTGATATTTTAGTATCAAACGAGTTATCGATCGATTAGGCAGATATTTTGACTATGGAGTGGGAAGTGCATCCTATGAGCGTGACTAACATTCGAAATAATCGACAGATGACAAGGTAACGATTAACGAGGTTTCGTGCTTTGGAAGGCACGCTAAGCCGATGATGTCGGTTATTTTTAGGGTTCCGGACCAAAAAGGTAAAAACGGAACCCTTATGGTGCGACTCCGTCCGTCTGTCTGTCTGTCACAAAGTCAAATATCTCAGGAACTACTAATGCTATCGATTTGAAATTTGGAATAGTTGTAAATAAAGCTAATCCTCGTGTATGGAAAATGAAAAATTTTAATATATACTTTTAATTTGTATAAAAATGGGCGGATAAGAGGGGGGGCAAAAATTCAAAGTCAAGTTAGTAGGCCAAGTGGGGTATCATATGAAAGGGCTTGAATTGTACATTCTAAAACAGTTTTTCTTTTTTTTTCTACAATGGTAAAATTTTGATTTATAAAGAAAAATGTTGAAAAAAATACCATTCCCCCCCCCTTATCTCCGAAATTAACCAAGCGAAAAATTTGAAAATAATATATATTATTAATATTAACGTCAATATTACCGGAAAAGTATAACGATACCTCTATCTAGCGTAGTTTTTTTTTATTCTTCAAAAATCATATGTTAATTTTGTTTGTAATTTAATACTTCTGTGTTTCATTTTTTGCCTTCAAATTCGTATGAAAGTTTTCTGAAAGTACCTTTTAGCAAATAAAACAAGAATTATCGAAATTAATTCACTTGCTAAAGAATTATCGCTGAAAAACCAACATACAGTAAGGGAAATGTATTAACGTACCACCGTAGAACCCTATCGCAATAAGGTAACATACCGCTCGAGTTTGAGTGACGGCGGCCTGTCAATTGCGACAGGGTTCTACAGTGGTACGTGAATACATTTCCCTTACTGTACATACCGAGTTCCTTGGCCGCGCAATTTAGTAATAAAATGCACCGATAAATGGCGCTGTAAGGTACTCCTGTCATGCTCATGACTAAACTACACTGTGCGTTGTTTAGATTTTTCCAAAATTAATGGGCGGAGCAAGACGGGTGTGTTGTATGATATTTCGTACGGAACCCTCGGTGCGCGAGTCAGACTCGCACTTGACCGGTTTTTTTTTACGATAGTAGTTGATCAGTCGCGTCCGCCCTTTGGGTGACTTGATTCTGACAATTACCTTGCCCACTCCCACTTCGTTTAACATGGCATCTAATTCCAATGTAGTCTAGTTTCCTCTCTGGGTTAGGTCAGATGACTGAACTACTAATTCTAGTAATCACTAATGAAGAGCGTGATTTAATGACAACAAGATACGGATTGCGCCAGGTATTTAACCTATTGATCAAAAACTGCACTAAATCACTATAAATTGCGAAAAATAAGCTGTAAATCTACCGTTGAGGTATCCAGAGAGTCAAGTATGCTGTCAAACGAGTCCTAGACTGGTCGGCGATCGTAAAGGTAACGGATGAAATACTCCCAATGTCATGGTTCGCGGTCATGAATACGCGGATGTATTTAATCTGGAAAATACGTCTGATGACATGTATATTGCCTTAAAAGAACCCATATATTCAGGCCAAAAACATAAAAAAAACGGACAAGTGCGAGTCGGACTCGCCCACCGAGGGTTCCGTACAAAATTACTAATTTATAGTTTTCAGATTTTTCCCTATACTTGTAGTATAAGACGATATTACTTGCCAAATTTCATACTTCAAGGACAACGGAAAGTACCTACCCTATAAATTTTGGTTCCCTTGAGAGTGTCGGAATGTCTGCGGCATAAACGGCCGTATCTTTTTTACAAGCTTTTATTTTACTTTAATTTGATTTGTTTGGGTCGATTTTAACAAAATAAACTCTCCTCTATTTCCTATCATTGGCATTTTCACAATTGGTTCTGCAGTTTAGGCGTGAAAAGGTAACAGACAGGTATCATCATATCAGTGAGTGTGAGTTTTAAATATGGCGCCGGCAGTTGTCATCACATAGGGAATTGTCAAACTTTTCACACTAACAAATTTTAACATAAGTAGGTAACTTAAATTGATTATGATTACCAAGGGTTTGAACCGCGCCTTAAACATTGATATTTACTTATCAAGTGATACAAGCTCGCTTTATTCTTTACTGACACTTTCCTCATCCGAGCAAAATAAACATAAACAAAATCGATGTCAAGTGATCGACGACACACAGACAGCCCGAGGTCAACTGTGCGAACTTGCGGTTACGCAAGATAAGCATAACATTGCGGAGAGATGAACCATGCTACTACATTTATGTGTAGGATATAGGTACCCAAGTATTGTGTGTGTTGTAGGCCTAAGATACAATCCTATCCTATCCTACTAATATTATAAACGTGAAAGATTGGATGTATGGATGGATGGATGGATGTACCTACGTTCCAATTAATCTCAAAATCTACTGGACGAATTTATATGAAACTTTCCAGTTATGTACCTTCTAAATCAGAATAGGACATAGGCTATAATTTATGTAAAATTTCATTCCTTTTAGAGACGAAAAAGGGGATGAAACTTTGTATGGAGACCAAAATTTTTGCTCGTTGCCTTCATCAGGCGCTGGGTCTCAAAATGTATGGGAAAACTAAAATCCGACTCGCACTTGACCAATATTCTAATTTATATTATTTAATAGGCTATAATTTATGTCATCCCTTTTAGGAGGAATCATAATCATGTAATCCATAATTTATACGCGTACGAAGTCGCGGGCAGAAGCTAGTAAATAAATATAAACTAAATATTAGGGGACAATCTTGCACATATCGATAACCAGCCCATCAAGCTCAACTTAACTCAAATAGCTCAATACGGCTTGTGTTATGGGTACTAGACGTCCATCAGTTAGTCTGTTTATTTTACACGACAGTTTTAAACACAACTTAGTTTTAATTCATCTTAGTTAATGTTAATCATAATCTTGTATTTACTTTCCATTAAAAAAAAAGGTTAGTATTTGGTTACATCACAAACAGCCAGAGTTTGACGTAGACAGACTTTCATTCTCAATATGCACGTCATTGGAATAATAATAATAATAAATATTAGGGAACAATCTTACACAAATCGAACTAGCCCTATTAGTAAGCTCAATAAGGCTTGTGTTATAGGACCTAGACCACGATATAGGTATAAATACATAGAAAACATCCAAGACTCAGAAACAAATATTCATGCTCATCACATGACACAAATACTTGCCCTTACCGGGATTCGAACCCAGGACCTTCTGCTTCGTAGGCAGTGTCACTATCACTACCCACTAGGCTACACGGTCGTCAATAGTGTAGTTTCCTCATGTTAAAATTGATAACGTAGTGTTGATAAATGGACAATAAAGTATAAATAAGTATAAATTACGAAATATAATTAAAATCATAAAAAGATATGGAACATTTTGCGGAAGAGCTGTCGTTGTAATTAATTCATTCATGAAGGCCGCCTGGTGTTCAAGTCATCACTAGTTTTAATATAAATGTATAAGTGAGTAAGTAATTAAATTATTTGATAGAACTATTTGTAAAATTGGTATCAAATCACGCGGTTTTATTGTGGTGTTTATCAACACTGCCGCAATAAGGAAAAAGATGTATCTGACATTTTTTCATGTTCATCATGTTCAATTTTTAGGCAGCGGTTAGTAAGATGAACATGTTAATCACAAAGATACGTACCTAACATGAAATCTGGCATATGTATGTAAAACCCATCAAAAAATCCCATTTGTATTCATACTGTTTATAAAAAAATTGTATTAAGTAAATAAATAAAAAAAATCTCTGTGTTTAGTATCAAAATTGTGATTGTTGACTAGTGTCATTTTTATAACAATGTTGATGATAAATACTGTCTTGTTCCCGATATTTGAAAAGGTACAGAAAGGGAAATGTACCTATTCACGTACCTTTTTATGCCTTATTGTCATAGTAAGAAGAGCGAAAAAGGTACGTGAATACATTTCCCTTACTGTATGTACGTACCTACAGACCAAACCAGGAATTGGAACATAGGTAGTGTATGAATACCTTCGGAAATATGAAATTTTGTTTTTCCGTGCCTGTATAACTCATTTCCACTATTATTATCAAATAGGAGCTAGGTATAAGCAATTTAGACACTTGGTGGTATTTGAAGCATATTTCACTAAATGTTATCCTACTAATATTATAAATGCGAAAGTTTGGATGTTTAGATGTTCACACGCAAAAACGGCTGAACATTACTGGATTAACATATAGAATACTTGCTATCCCGAGAATCATCCCCAAAGGGGGCGAAGTGGGGGGCGAAAGTTTGTGTGGAGCTATGATATAAACGAGTTCCTCGCGAAGTCGCGGGCAGAAGCTAAATATTATTAAATAAATATTAAATACTAACAAACATCAGCAGCACACGCGGCGACCAGAAACAATATGGCACTGAACTTGATCACGGCTGACGCCATAGCGACGGAAATTAAAAAAAAAAAACTTATTTAAAAAAACTTAATGTTATAAGCGTCGGTTGTTCCCGCGCTACTGCGGAGGACTGGCATTCATGCTATGGTATCTTAGAACAACGTTCAAGGAATTAATTTTGAGGCCATCTATATGTGATAAGGGAAAATTAAACACAGTTTCTCTAATAGTTTTCATAATACACGCTAGATAGCGCTGTAAAGCAGTCTTGTTAGTGTGGCTATATCAAAGTATATAGTAGTTTTATAAAATCATATTTTAGTAGTTTTTCTATCTTTTTTTTCTTCTTTTTATTGTTTTCTTGTCGCAATAATAATAAAATATTTATTTATTATTGTTTGTCCATGATAAGCATCGAAAACTTCTTTATTTCGACCATAATAATTAAGGTCCTAAAATATCAGTAGAATTTAGTAGTTATTCTGGCAACAATTGAAATGGCCTGACACTGGCACGCACCGGTTTCAATTTCAATTTTCAATCTGAATTCCTCGGTCTTTGCGTATGCGCGTGTCGTGTTTCGTATTGATTTGAACGGAAAATATTCAGTGCTTCTGTGTGTAATTAATGTTGAGTGCAGCTCCTTAGCTCCTCCATTAATTGCCACGCTGTGAAAAACTCTAGTGGTGATTGCATTTGTGTTAAGTTCAGTGTTGTGGTTGGGGCTGTTCTCTAATCAAATTAATCACCACGACCCTTCGTGATGCCCTCACAACCTCGGCGATGTTGTGTTCCGTCCTGCAACGTTACTGCAGCAGATCGTAAGTTATATTGTATAAAGTTACATGGATCCAATCGATGTCCAAGTCGATGGGTACCAAACCTAACTTCACATATAAAGACGGATTCCATAAAGAACATATATTATAAACTTTCAGATGTAACATTGCATTGCTTCCCAAACCCTTGTGATGCTACAAAACCTGAAGAACTGGAACGATTTAGAACGTGGGTCATGAGAATTGGAGGTGACATAGTGGGCGAAGACGATATTCACATACATCGGTACAGATATGTCTGTCATCGACACTTCGAGGATATCTTCGTGTATTCCACAAAGAAACTAAATCGATTGGCCGTACCAACCCTTCATATGCCAGGTGAGTTCTCCATATTATTGTGTTGTTCATTCAATTTTGAAATATTAGTAAGTACAGAGATATAAAATACCACATAATTAGATTAGGCCTAATATAAACTTTTCAACCCATGAAAAACTTACCTACAGATAAAGTGAGAAAAGTTTTCCCTGTGTTTATGACGGGGGATCAAATGTTTGATTTGCTTTTATTTGTTTGTTAAATGAAAGAGGAGAAAATTTAGAGTTCAAATATATAAAAACATTATTCATAGTTAATTTTTCATAGTCGGGATATAGTTTTTAAAACTTTTTATGTTTGTTATATTATAACATATATTTTTCCTTTTGAACCTTGCCAATTTTATTTGTCCTCCATACATTTTGCTGTAGCTTTCTGGCTTAATATTTACAAGATATTATTTTTTCTTAAAAACTACATGGATTTTTTATGCTACTTCACTATTTTGAAATGTTTACATACAATACATTTTTGTATTGTATTTCAAATACATTTTTTTCCAAAAAAATCATCCACTTTTTTCTTTTTAATGCTAGGTGTGCGGCGGTGACCCTTCCTTAGTCAAAGTTTTGATTACAAGAAAGAATTTATTTTATATTAAACATTAACCGCTAACAAAATTTATAAAATGTAATGTTCTGAGCTGGATTTTCTGGGCCAGGTCGCCGATTTCGAACCCAGCATTGACTATTGAATTTTTAATGTTTTTCCTTTAATTTGAGACAGAATTGCTGTCTTATATTTTACTCAAACTTATAGAGTGAGTGCTCCTGTGAATTAACCCTTATGGAATTTTTGGACTTAATATTTTATCTATCATACCTTTACTTAATATTGGCCATGCCATAACTGTTATTACAATCTTTTATTTAACTTGAAGTGTATGTATGCTAGATAGTTTGTTCAGGTAAAATTATATACTGACCATCTAGTTGAAACTTGGTACACTTGATTAAGCCAGGTGACAATGCAATATTATAAAATAAATAATAAATAAAATAGCCCTTTATTCAGACAAATTATAAACTAAACTTATACATACTAACTAAATATAGACATGTTACATGTCTGTGTGCCTTTTGCCAAAGGCCTCCTCCAACATTTTCCATTTATCTCTGTCGGTGGCAAGTCTTGTCCAGGTTTTCCCAGCTACTTGGACGATTTCATGCACCCATCTCTTATACTGTCGTCCTCTCTTTGTCTTTTTGTCTCTAGTTTTTTGTTTGTCTTCTAATATCATCAAGTCGTTTCTTGTCTTTCCTTTTTCCGTCTGTTCCAATACTGCCGAAAAAAGTTTCGGCGATAGTAGAACTCCTCTCATTATTTTTATTTCATTGCCTTTGGATTTATAACCGACGAGCATGTATGAGAAATGTTATGAAGGTGAGTGAAGCGAAAGTGGTTTGTCAGATCCGTGATCTCTGCCTACCCCTCTGGGAAAGAGGCGTGATTATATGTATGTATGTATATATGCCTTGTGATTCTAATTGTATGCGTGCTTTGCTATTAGTGCAGATATTCATAATGATTCTAATGAAGTTATGTTGCACACCCTGTTGCTTTAGTGCCTCCCATATAGAGTTGTGATTTAGCGAATTGAAGGCTTTGCTGTAAATGTAATCGACAAATGAGAAGTACAGGGGCATTAGTCCAGGCAATGAACTGACAACTTGTATGGAAAAAATGACATATTTGGAAATAATTTATAATAGCTAATTTTTTTAACGTAACGGATATATTATCAATTAAATTGTTACCTAGAGGCAAAATCCAACAAAAAATCAGATATCAAAAAAATCAATATTTAATTAGCTCCTAAAAAGTCCGGATAAATATTAATATTTTTTTTTATCTTTATTTAGGTTCATTTACATTTGCTTTAAAATATTAAATATAAATAAAATAAAAAAGACAATGAATGTTTAATTTAAATCTATATAATTACTTCCGGGTGGAAAGTTTGTTGGATTCTTGAATAAAGCATCTTAGAATAATGTTTTAGTATGAAATAAACAAAAAAAACGCTATTATAAATTAATGTTTTTCGAAACCGTATTTTGCCTCGGCTAGATGCCGTATTCCTTATACTTCTCAATTATTTGCTAAAGTGTTTGAATGTGATCTAATACTGAATAGTCTCTTCTGAAGCCAGCCTGTTCCTTGGGTTGGTTTTCGTCTAGCACTGGTTGTGATCCTGTGGAGTATGATTTTTGAAAATGTTTTGTAGATATTGGACTTAGGCTTATTGGCCTATAGTTGCTAATATTATTTTTGTCACCCTTTTTGAATAATAATATGATATATGAAATCGTCCATTGTATTAATATTACTTACGTACTAAAAATATTGTTAAGATTTTCGCTAACATAGGTGAAATTATGTCTACCAGACGGGATTTCAAATGAAATATTGCTTAGCACAAACTGGTTATAGGCGGTACCAAAGTATTGTCTGGCAGCTCTAAACTGATGGATTCCTCTGAATTTCTTAGTGTGTACAATGCAATATTATGGTACCTTAAAGCTGGTACAAATAATGCTGGATATAGAATGTCGCCATATCTATTTATTTCATTTGGTTGCCTATAGGTAATTAAAAGTTTGTACCAAAGTTTTCATTCTTGACAAGAACTTTTTATAGTTCACGCATATATTCTAAATTCAAAGTCAAAAGTGTTTATTTGTTAAACATAGGGCTGGGCTACATCTCTGGTTACAGTGGTGTTAAGATAAAGAATTAGTATCACTATGTTTTGCCTTTTTGTGTCCAAAAACAAGTTTACAATATTCATTGAATTAAGTACTACTAAATTAATAAAAATAAATAAAATAATTTATTATAACAAGTCAAATTACAAATTTAAAATTGAATATAATTTATAATTTAGAAAATTAAAATGTGTCACATGTCAAGAAATCTGTAATTGAATAGAAAAATTTGCATAGGCTATTGTTTAATGTCAACGGGCAGTTTCTTAAAAATTTTGCTTTCTAGACAGAATACACTTTTACTAGTTGGCTTTACGTTAGGTACTTTGTTTTAGCAATAGTAAAAATCTGTACATCTAAATTACTTGTCTTTTTGGGCAGAAAAATGGTATACCACTTGTGAATGGCTGAATACCAGTGGTGAATGTACACGATTTTCACTTTAAAGTTTGGATCCGCCATTGATTGCTTGTATAAGGACCACATTTTTTGTGATGTAAGGTGTAATTAAATATGGTTTGCATATGTAATGTATTGTTGAAAATTCTGTCCTACTTGAGCGTACCATGATCAATAGGTGTGCCAGTGAATTATTTATAATGCCTCTTTTTTTTATACCAGGCCTGCAAAACTTTTCACGAAGACAAGTTCCAGTGATTGGTGGCTTCAACGTCGATGTGGCAATACCTTCCACATCCAGAACATCGGAACCTGTTGCACTTACTGGTTCAGCATGTGGTAAGTTGTTGCTATAGAAATTAATCATAATTATTAGGATCACTCTGGCACTGGTGACACAAGGCAGTGCAGACTCTGCCTTGAAGCAGAGGAGACGCCTACACACATCCTAACCGATTGCCCTTGTCTTATGCGCAGCCGTAACTCCGTTCTGTGCAAACACCTCATGTGCCCAGAGGAGATCAAGTTTCTTGAGTTCAACAAATCCTGCAATTCTTCGAGTTCGCAGGACTTGACCAAGAATTGTAGTAAGTGGCGATCACAATAGATCAGCAATGGTCGCAGTGATACAATAGCCACTACCAGAATAATAATGATAGGATCACTCTCCAAGAAAACTTTGCCCATCCGCATCATCACCTTATTCCACTGTATGAATGAAGTGCTTCTTCAACCATCTTTATCTTTATTTCACTACTCAGTTATATCTACTTAGTTAAGCGTAAATAGGTGTGCCCCGAGCTTCATTAGGGTTCCGTACCAAAAAGGTAAAAAGGAATCCTTATGGCATTGACTCTGTCCGTCTGTCTATCACAACATTAATATCTCAGGAAAGTTTTTTATACTGAGGAAATTTCTATTTATGAAGGAAAATGTAAAAAAATAACACCCCCCCTTTTCTCCGAAGATTACAAAGCAAAAAATTTGAAATTATTACATAAGGTTAACATTATTATAAATATTACAGGAAAAATATAATGGTATCTATATCTAGGCTTTTATTCCTTAAATCATCAAAATTCATTTCTGGATACAGTTTGTAATCTATATATATAAACGTAAAAGTCCTGACTGACTGATTGACTCACTCACTTAAATCAACGCCCAGCCCAAACCGCTGGCTCTAGAGATTCCAAATTTGGCACGTATGTTCCTTATAAGGTCTAGGGGTGCACTATTTTAAGATTAAACCCCGAAAGGGGTGAAATGGGGGTCCAAAGTTTGTATGGGGAAACAAGATTAGTTAGACTATTTCATTCGAAACTTCACAGCAGTATTCATAACAATAAATGAGTAAACACGTGTTTTAGGTTTTTTGAAAATTCATTCCACCCCTAAAAGGGGGGAATGTGGTGACAAAGTCTGAAAATCGACATGGGTATCGTTTGCATGGTTTATCGGGTCGTTCATTACGAAAACAGCAACGATTTTAAAATCCAACATGGCGGATGTGAAATACGTCCCCTGTTGGGGTGAGCTGGGGTTGAAATGTCTAAATATCAATATGGGTGTCGTTTTTTTGGTATTTTGAAATTTAATATTGTGGAAATCTATCTAAATATGTAGAGTCGTTATGTAGTCGATATGTAGAGTCGATGTGTAGAGTCGTTATGTAGAGTCGATATGTAGACTCGATATGTAGAGTCGATATGTAGAGTCGTTTTGTATAGTCGATATTTATTTCACGTCCGCCACGTTAGATTTTAAAATCGTTGTTGTTTTCGTAATCAGCGACCCGATAAACCATAGAAACAATACACATGTTGATTTTCATTCATGACGTTTCCCGTTTTAGATGTTGAACTCTCGAACGTGTTTACTCATTTATCGGTAGGAATAGTCCTGTGACGTTTAGAATGTAATAGTAGTCTTACTAATCTTGTTTCCCCATAAAAACTTTGGACCCCCATTTCACCTGCTTAGATTTTAAGCTACGGTAACCTAGTGGTTCAGGCATGCGGCTGTCAAGCGGCGGTCGTGGGTTCGAATCCCGGCTCGTACCAATGAGTTTTTTCGGAACTTATGTACGAAATATTTACCGTTAGCTTTTCGGTGAAGGAAAAACATCGTGAGGAAACCACGTCTAATCCTTTCACGCAAAATAGTTGGATGTCGATTTGCGGAGAATGCCCAGTAAAAACTAAAAAAAAAACTAAAACTCACCCGCTTAGGAGGTGAATTTTGAAAAATCCTTTCTTAATGCTACTCTAAACATTATAAGAATCAAGAATTTTCATGTCCATAATGTTGAATTTCAATATCGATGCCATTTTCGTAATTAACGTCCCAAAAAACCATTAAAAACGACACCCATATTGATATTTAGACATTTCAACCGTATCGCACCTAGAGATGGGTAGTGGGTAAAAACTCACGGGTAAATACCGGGTATTTACCCGGTATTTACCCAATCTACTCGTATTTACCCGTTTCTTCCCAAAAAGGTGGGTATAAACTCTTTGTGAAGCGTTTTTTTGCAAAATAATATAATGAAAATGTTTAAGTTATAGAGGAATGTGTAATAAAAGTTGTTCTCATTGAAATTATGGATGTTGTATTAATATATAATAGAAGAAACAGACTGACTGACGGACATATCAACGCAGAGCTCAAACCGCTGATTCTAGAAATTCCAAATTTGACACGTAGGTTCCGTATAAGGTCTAGGCGTGCATTCAGAAAGGATTTTTTAAAATTCACCCCCTGAGGGGGTGAAATGGGGGTCCAAAGTTTGTATGGGGAAACAAGATTAGTTCGACTATTTTATTCGAAACTTCACAGGAGTACTTCTAACAATAAAAGAGTAAACATGTGTTTTAGGTTTTTTGAGAATTCAACCCCTACAAGGGGGAAATGTGGTGACAAAGTTTGAAAAATCAACAAGGGTGTTGTTTCTATGGTTTATCGGGTCGCTGATTACGAAAACAACAACAATAATATTAAAATCTAACGTGGTGGACGTGCAAAACCATCTCTCCTGTTGGGTGTGGGTGTCTCCATATGGGTGTCGTTTTTATGGCTTTTTGGAAGAAAAATAAGAAATTAATTGACTGACTGACATATCAACGTACAGCCCAAACCGCTGGTTCTAGAGATTTCAAATTTGGCACGTAGGTTTCTTATCCATACTAATTAATATTATAAATGGGAAAGTGTATGTGTTTGTTTGTTTGTTTGTTTGTCCGTCTTTCACGGCAAAACGGGGCGAAGAATTGACGTGATTTTTTAAGTGGAGATAGTTGAAGGAATGGAGAGTGACATAGGGTACTTTTTGTCTCATTCTAACCCCCCACTTCCCTAAAATGGGGGGTGGAAGTTTGTATGGAGCATTCCGCAATTTTCAAGGTAGAAAGCTAAAAATTGGTATGCGGAATATTTGTGACTAACAAAAAATCGTGCATCATTTTTTTTTGGAAATCTGTACCCAACCCCTTACAAGAGGGGGTGAAATTTTATATGGGACTTTTCGCAGTTTTCAAGGTAGGAAGCTAAAAATCGGTACACAGACTGTTACCAACGAAAAATACCTGCCTTTTTTTTGTTAATTTTCCCCCAGCCCCTAACTATGTAGTGTCAGTACGTAGAGTTGATATGTAGAGTCGATATGTAGAGTCGATATGTAGAGTCGATATGTAGAGTCGATATGTAGAGTCGATATGTAGAGTCGATATGTAGAGTCGATATGTAGAGTCGATATGTAGAGTCGATATGTAGAGTCGATATGTAGAGTCGATATGTAGTGTCGATATGTAGAGTCGATATGTAGAGTCGATATGTAGAGTCGATATGTAGAGTCGATATGTAGAGTTGATATGTAGAGTTAATATGTAGAGTCTATGTAGAGTCGATATGTAGTCCATTTGTAGAGTCGATGTAGAGTCAGTATCTAGAGTCGATATGTAGTCAATATGTAGAGTCGGTACGGTATGTAGAATTGGTATCTAGAGTCGATATGTAGAGTCGATATGTAGAGTTGATATGTAGGGTGGATATGTAGAGTCAGTATCTAGAGTCGATATGTAGCCAATATGTAGAGTCGGTAATTATATAAAAGAAGAAACTGACTGACTGACATATCACCGCACAGCCCAAACCGTTGGATCTAGAGATTCCAAATTAGGCTATTTTATTCGAAACTTCACAGGAGTATTTCTATTGACAAATGACTAAACATATTTTTGAGGTATTTTGAGAATTCAACCCCTAAAAGGGGGAAATGTGGTGACAAAGTCTGAAAATCAACATGGGTAGTATTGTATGATTTATCGGGTCGCTGATCATGAAAACAAAAACGCTTTTAAAATCCAACGTGGCGGACGCGAAATACCATATCCCGTGGTTCTTGTCTTAGGATGCCATTTTCGTAAATAACGTCCCAAAAAATCATAAAAACGACACCCATATTGATATTTAGACGTTTCAACCCCAACGTACCCCAACAGGGGAGATGGTATTTCACGTCCGCCACTTTGGATTTTATAATCGTTGTTTTTTTCGTAATCAGCGACCCGATAAACCATAGAAACGGCCTCTTATTTAACGGCCTCCGTAGCCCAGTTGGTAGTGACTCTGCCTACGAAGCTGGAGGTCCCGGGTTCGAATCCCGGTCAGGGCATTTATTTGTGTGTTATCACGAATATTTGTTCCTGAGTTATGGATGTTATATATGTATATAAGTATCTATATGTATTTATCTATTATATATATCGTCACCTAGTACCCACAATACAGCTTACCGTGGGCCTAGGTTGATTTGTGTAAGATTGTCTCGTAATATTTATTTATTTATTTATTTATTATTTACTGGTTCAGCATGTGGTAAGTTCTTGCTTTGGAAATGAATCACAATCATTTAAATCATTTGCCAGGAAATGAGACCTTAAACAATCTTGTGATAAAGTTCTTGTTCGACTTTATAGCTTAGTGCACCAAATGACTTCTTTCCAGAGAATGAGACATTTGTACTTTATGACTTCTAAAAAGCTATTTCACTAAGCTTGCAGTGCAGGACAGAATACCAACAAGAAAAAAGTTGATTAGGCGATTTTTGTTTGAGTTATTCAGAATTCAAACATTTTGATTTTGTTATCATTATAAAGAAACGTGTTTTTATGTTCTATGTTCATTTGTCTAACATGATTGTTGTCAAAAACTTATATACTCACTTACATATGTACAATACTTCTTCAAAGTGGTCAAAATTCGAATATTTTGACGAACGCATTTACAGTCCGCGGCACATAACTTTGCGTCTCTGATGTTAGCTACTAGTAGTGTCGCGAAGGTGTCGGAGAGGTTAGACGGGTGTACGGGAGCCACGGGAGGTGACTTGCTTGAGGCTAACTTCACACTCTTCAAGTCTTCACAGATGCAAACTTGTGTGGCTCGTATCTCGGTGTGTAATTTTCCACTTAGAACATCGACATGATCTTTCCAAGACAAGTGTTGGTCAATATAGAGACCCAAGTCATTTACGCAGTTTACCTGCTGTATTTTTTCCTCCCGATAATGGATATGGAGATCTAATTTTCTAGCTTGAATTGTAGAAAATTGTACAAAATTGGTTTTTTGAGTATTTATTTGTAGGTAGGTTGGTCCTATGCAGCCACGATGTCACATTGTTTAATGCTGTGTTTATGTATGCATTTTTGTTTTGTCGTTGTCGCTAAGGGAAAATCGTTAATGTAGATGTTTATGTATTTAAGTATATACAGTTTTTGGCACACTATAACCTCGATGGTTTAGATAATTTCACCAAGCAAATATTTTAATTTCAGATGTGCCAATGGCAGTTGACGAACCTGCAAATGTCACAGTTCCTCCATCTAAGATGAGAATGACGTCCCAAAGTAAGTTTTTTTTGTACACGTAATCGAAATTTATAATAATTTACAATACACTTGTGTTAAAGTTTTTTACAACCATGCCAAATGAGAAATTACAGCTTTATGTACTTTCAGGACCAAAGCAACGTCTGTTATCGAAGCCCATGACGAAAATTGAGCGTGAATTGAGAGACACGTTAAAACTTACTAAGAACACATTACGAAAGTGCCAAAATTCAAAAAACATTTTAAAAACCAAACTGATATTGGCTAATAAAATAATTAAAACTTCGGCATTTGATACAGTGAGCAAAAAAATGTCCCCTGCGGCGAAAACTTTTTTCAAAATGCAGATTTCGCAATTTGGAAAAAGACCTAGAGGCCGAAGATTTTCATTGGACGAGAAAATACTGGCGCTGTCTGTTTATAAGCCATCCCCAAAAGCATATAAACTTCTTGCCAAAATATGCATTTTGCCCAAACGCCGAACCCTGGACAAAATTTTGCAGAAGGTTAGTTTATTCCCAGGTATAAACGATGCCCTGTTCGAACATTTAAAAAAAAGAGTGGATAAAATGCCCAGCCACCACAGACTATGTAGCGTCATATTTGATGAGATGGCGATCGCCCCCCATGTCAACTTTGACAAGAGCAAGGACATTATTACCGGATTCGTCGACAACGGATTTACCAGACAGAACACATTTTGTGACCATGTCCTGGTATTCATGGTCCGGGGTGTTATCAAAAAATATAAGCAGCCAGTGGCTTTCACATTTTGCGCGGGGACAACTAAAACTGTTGAATTGAAGAAACTCATTGAAACGGTCATTAAAAAAGTTATGGCCACTGGCCTGCGCGTTATTAGTACGGTGTGCGACCAAGGTGCAACCAACATGGCTGCCGTCAATGCTCTGATGAATGAGACAAAGGCCAACTATTTAAGAGAAAATAAAATGTATAAAGGTGGTTACTTCGACATTCAAGATCACAAAATCTACCCTATTTATGATCCACCACATGTGATGAAAGGCATTAGAAATAACATGCTAAACAAAGATTTAGAATATGTAATGGAAGGGAAAACAAAACGAGCAAAATGGGCGCACCTGGAGGCATTGTATAGAAGAGGTCCGGGCTACAAAGGAGTTCGTCTGATTAATAAAATAACTGCACAGCATATAATGCCGAACCTTATCCCGAAGATGAGAGTGAAGTACTGCACCCAAGTCTTCAGTCAAAATGTGGGCATCGCAATGGGCTACATGGCAGGTTAGTGTAAGATTGTTTTGATTGTTTCGCGTGTGTAGACTTCGAATAGACCCTATTAGGGCCATTATACAATACAATACAATACAAATACTCTTTATTGCACACCTCACACAAAAAAAACATTATACTTTGTGACTTACGTACATAGATAATATTTTAAATTTATTCATCAAGACATTGAATCATACAGGTTTGTATTCTTAATAAAGGTTCGTGTGTAATAGGCATTAACGCGGATATTTTTGGTCCGATAACCATTCAGCCACTAGAAAAAATAAAAAAATCAGCTGTTTAGCCTGTTGATGGACACAGACGCCATGTTAACATTAAAATAAAATAAAAATTACTTCCCGGCCTAGGCCTTCAATTTTGTATGAAATTCCTTTACAGTTCTCTCGAGTTGTTCCGCCCGAAACGTGATATCTGTCACTTTGACATTTGTGTTCGTAAGAAAGGGACAAAGCACATTTTATTTAGCAGAGGCATTTTAAGTTTTATTAATAAGGGGGCTAGAAACCATATAGAAGTTGCTTGTTTGGCCCCAAAATCCGCATTCACAACCGCATTCGCGGATGTGAGCCTCGAAATATCCGCATCCGCGAATGTCAAAAAAATCACATCCGTGAAATCCCTTGTACAAGACAGTATCATTTGCAGTGTGTGAATGGGCGTGTACCTACATATACTTCTTCAATTTCAGGAACTGGTCATCTCCCGAAAGAAAGCATGGACACGGCAGACATTCTCCTATTTTTTGACAAACTTTTTGACTCTGTCAACGGGAGTTTCAGCAGGCCTGTTGGAGAAAAAATATATCGGTCTGCTGTAACACCGCGGTCGCCTCACCACAAATTATGGTATAAAAGCTTACCTATTTTAAAATCTATGAAATACGTAAATGCAAGCGGCACTAAAAGTGTCGTACCGTCCATCACGAGTTGGATAAAGACAATTGAGGCGTTTCTGGAACTAACGAAATTTTTACACTCTTTGGGCTTGAACTCGCTATTGCTGCGCCACTTCAACCAAGATCCATTGGAGAACTTTTTTGGTGCAATTCGGGCTCACGGAATGAGAAACGTAATGCCTAGCGCATGTGCGTTTGTGACGTCATATAAAGCGTTGCTTATAGGCAACTTAACGTCCCCTCATTCCGTGGGTTCAAATTGCGAAGAAGACGAAGATACCTGTCTGCAATCGTTAAAATTTTTTCTCACAGAAAATATTTCTGAACCAGCTCCAGAAGAACAAACAGTATTCGACCATTTTGATAGGCATATCAATATAACGCTAATTGATACACAAAATCTTATAAATGATGATTCTGTTATGGCAAAAGAAAAGTGCGCAGCAATAGCGTATTGCAGTGGTTGGCTCGTAAATTGTTTGAAAAAAAAAGTCTACA
Organism: Epinotia nisella; assembly: GCA_932294315.1. Taxonomy (NCBI): domain Eukaryota; kingdom Metazoa; phylum Arthropoda; class Insecta; order Lepidoptera; family Tortricidae; genus Epinotia; species Epinotia nisella. The sequence goes on along the minus strand of OW028688.1, from coordinate 14,665,920 downwards.
AAAATTGTGAAAATTGTAAAAATGATATGGAAAGCAATGGTATTCAGCAATTCCACTCCTTTATCGAAATAAAGGAATACAAAAAAGATAAAACCTGGTTGTCCTATCCAACTCGTCAAGTATTTGACTTTTTTTGCCAAGTTGAACACGTCACAATCGAAGTTCTAAAAACTTCAAGTCACATAAAGAAAATCAAGGAATACATTGCATTAATAAGTAGTGTACACATTCACACAAATTTTGTGAAATGCCCTAATCACAAAGAATTAATTTCTAGGTTGATTTTAAACAGAAGCATTGTTTTCTTTATAAATAATTGGTGCCGGGAAATAAATCAAATCCTATCGGGGACTACGATATTTTGGGATGAGGATGATTGCATGAAGCAGAAAGCAAACGGTTATTTTTTAAAACATAAAAAAAGGTCGTAAATCATAATTTGACTATCTACTCTACTCGTGCGCTAAATATTGCTGTCAAAAAGTGACATATAGTCTATCACGGGCGCGAGTAGAGTAGAGAGTCAAGTTATGCTAGCAGGGCAGCTTCCCAAAACGAGTGACGCCTCAACCTCATCAAGTCTATGCAAAAAGATTATTCCCAGCTGCATTTATTTATTTTACATTGTCAAGTAACTCCTCGTCTCGTGACGTCACGCAGCTAAAGTCACGTGGTCAGCGCACAGCAGTATTTATATATTTTTTGTATTATAACGATAAAAAATATAAAAACAAAGACCTTATTGCAACTCTCCAGCATGAGACGAATCGAATGACATAATTTATCTAAATCGGACCATATCTGTAGATCTGATGTCATGTACAAAAATCGGCCTCGCGTTATAATATGTATATATAATATGCAGATTCTATTTAAGAAGGTTCCTGTCATAAAACGTTGGGCTGCGATGCCCCTGCGATATCTAACAAAAGACTGGCCGGCGCGAGGTTCTATTGAAACTGCATAGGTATTCTTATATTGTGTGAAATCTTGTAAGCCAGCTATCGGCAGTTATAGCTGGACAAAGGTTTTTCTAACTAGGCGTCATACTACATGGCGGATTCAATAAAAAATGAAAAACCGGCCAAGTGCGTGTCGGACCACGCAAAACGAAGGGTTCCGTGCCTATTAAAAAGGTCGTATCGTCATAGAAATCTTACGGCACTTACGTCCTTTTCTTTGAGGAAGGCAGTTTTTCAGCAATATCTCGGAAACCTTTCATCCGATCTTGTTCAAAACAATTTTCGGTGAATAAACTTAATAAGCGCTGTGTCCATGAATTTTTTCATATTTTTAAAATACACCGTTCAAAAATTAGAGGGGGGGGGGACAGAATTTTAGTGACTTTCGGGGCGATTATCTCCGACCCTATTCACTTAATCAAAAAAAATGTTAAGAAACCTTATATTTATTTTGAAAGGCCTATCGATTGATGTGCCACACGGGGGGTCACAATGAAAAAATTTTTTTTGACTTTTAGTTTTATGTATGGAGTGCACCCCTAAAAAATTTTTTTTTAGTATTTTTAATTACAAAACTTTGTAGCGGCTAACAAAATACACCTATCCTCAAAATTTTATTCAAATACACCTTATAGTTTTCGAGTAAAATGCCTGTGACATACGGACAGACGGACAGACGGACAGACGGACATGACGAAACTATAAGGGTTCCGTTTTGGCTACGGAACCCTAAAAATTCACAGTTTAAACGCATGGTCAGACATAAAAACAAAAGAAAAGGGATTAGCTAAATAACGGGATTGGAGTAGCGAAAATACTGATAAGATGCTTTATTTCTTGTTTCAATGAATAAACAAATTCTAAGAAGGTATCGTCATAAAACGTGGGGCTGCGATGCCTGCTGGGATATCTAACAAAAGACTGCCCAGCGCGGGGTTCTATTGAAAGTGCATAGATATTCTTATTTTGTGTGAAGTTTTAGCTGGACAAAGGTATTTCCAACTAGACGTCTTAAAAAAATCACAGTTTACGACGAAATTGATAGCATACACAAATTCCACTATTTAAAAGCGTCGTTGGAGGGTTCTGCTGCCTTAGTAATTCACTCAATTTAACTCTGTGGGATTTGTAGTAACGTAATCAGAGTTCTAGTTACTACATATGTCAGTACAAGTTACTACGTTAAGTAGTAAGCGTAATCAGGGCTGTTATCCTTCCCAAGTTTACTGAACTAAGTATTCTAGATATCTTGTAGGTCCACTTAATACTATAGTAGGTCTTTATTCTAACTCGATCTAAATATGACTTAAACAAATAAAAGATAACCCATCATTTCTTTAACACAGTTTTTTTGTAGATATAAATGGTGAAACATAAATATCTAATAATTGATTAATAAAATGGCGAACACTGAACACTATTTATTATAACAATGATTTTGTCGATATCCTACTGTACAAATATTAAACGCACATCGGCCAATCCAATGAAATAAGTTTAGATCACTACTTATAAAAGTGATGGGCCTCGTGAAATATATAGCGAAAAGCGTATTAATTATTCACATTTTTTTATTGCATAGTATATATTGGATTTCTAACTTCATTATTTACTTGTATATTATTATTACGTAACTGTTTCAAAACTTTGATCTTTCACTTTGTCTATACATATTATAGAAAAAGGACCGACGTAATTTATTTGTTTATAAAAGCTCAAAATGGCGCTAAATCTTTTTTGTTGTCATAAAAGCCAACTTTCGCTAAAAGGAATAGTTAAGAGAGAAGAAGTTCAAGTTTGCCTTAAATTATTCATATTTAAGACATACTTGCCTAAAGTCGTACTTAACGTTGATTTCAATAAGATGTCAATTATATTTCTCTCAAGTCAATCTGGCCTCTCTTCTTAATTCAAATAAGTTCTTACTGACACTTGACGTAAACACTTGATAATAGGATTACTTTATTTATTATCTAAAATTAACTTCACTATATTTTATTTTCTTTATAAGGAGTAGGTAAATTACATTTTTATGACGTAAACTGAGTAATAGTAAATCTTAATTCGGTTTTAGAAACGCATATTTATCTAAAGTAGAATTTGTACCTATAAACTCAAGCCTTATTGAGCTTACTATAGGGCTAGTTCGATTTGTGTAGGTAAGAATGCCCCCTAATCAATAACTAACTAACAATCAATTAGGTCAATTTTAATAATTATAACGACTATGGCTTTCTTTATATAAAACTAACTTACGTTGTTAGCATGTTAGTATATAAGACCATTGCAATGCCCTAGCAGGGTGTCATGTACCTACTGTATAACCTATCTTAAGATCTACTGTATGGACAATGAACATGATCGCAATAAATAAATAAAATAATATTTATTTATTATGATACTATTTTGACTTCAAGTAAAAGTACTAAGGCTAAAAAATTTTTTTTTTCTAGTCAAAACTAAGTAAAGACAGATTACTTACAGAACTTTTAGATTTAACCTTATTCGCGATTGCTACTTGCGCTCATGCGCCTGAGCTTTATTTAAACAAGTTACAGAATAGCGGGGCTAATCAAGTTATTATATTAGTAGATGGCGGGTGAGGTTAGGTTAATAATAATAAGCATTTATTTCGGAAGTATTTGCATAATTCGTTAGTAACAATGGTCTTAAAGTTCTTAAACTATGTGAGAAATAAGTAGGCAGGTATAACTTTAAAATGTATTAGTGAGAGAGCGCAGCACTCGTCAAAATATTATATTACCTACACGTATTTTCAGTATTCTATTTCATCCCAATTCTTTTGTTTTTATGATGTGCGTTAAATGCCACGCACTGTTATTTTTGTATTGACTACAGTGTTTTATGACGTCTAGTTGGAAATACCTTTGTCCAGCTAAAACTCCCGATAGCCGCCTTACAAGATTTTACACAAAATAAGAATACCTATGCAGTTTCAATAGAACCTCGCGCCGGCAAGTCTTTTGTTAGATATCCCAGGCAAGGCAGCGCAGCCCCACGTTTTATGACGTTACCTTCTTAGAATTTGTATATTCATTGAAACTGCCAATAGCATCTGAAAAGTTTTTACTAGACAAGAAATAAAGGATCTTATCAGTATTTTGGCTACTCCCATTACATTATTTAGCTAATCCCTTTTCTTTTGTTTTCATTTCTTAGATGATGCGTTTTAAATGCCACACACTGTTATTTTTGTATTGACTTTGCCATGTTTTATGACGCCTAGTTGGGAAAATCTTTGTCCAGCTAAAACTGCCGATAGCAGACTTGCAACATTTCGCACAAACGAAGAATACCTATGCAGGTTGAATACAAACTTGTACCGGCCAGTCTTTTGTTAGATATCGCAGGGGCATCGTAGCCCAACGTTTTATGATAGGAACCTTCTTAGAATCTGCATATATTATAACGCGAGGCCGATTTTTGTACATGCCATCAGATCTACAGATATGGTCCGATTTTGATAAATTATATGTCATTCGATTCGTCTCATGCTGGAGAGTTGCAATAAGGTTTTTGTTTTTATATTTTTTATCGTTAGCTAGTACTAAACAATTTTTTTTATAAATACTACTGTGCGCTGACCACGTGACTGGCTGCGTGACGTCACGTGACGAGGAGTTACGCAAATAACGTTTGTATAGTTTTCTAGTGCATTGTAAACCAAACACTAACCACATGCAAATTCATCGTATAGGGCACTACAAGAGAAACTATGTAACCGTATGTATTTGTATAGGATTACAAACTTACTTATGCAGTTTGTATATCTTTGAAACATATGAATTGATAGGATAAAAACTAATTATGTTTAAAATTTGGAGCTTATAGAACTTAACTATCAAAACATAGTAAGTATCTACGTACATGACTTTAGTAAACTAAACCCGTACCCGAACCTGCGCTATTTGAAGTAGGTATCACCCATATAAAATCGAATTTATTTGTTTTTAATTATAGTGATATGTTATCATTCAATATGTCAAAGTCGAAATTAAGACTCGTTTCTGCACTGTCCAAAAACTGTTTCATATGCATAAAATAATGAATAAATAGAATAAAAAATTAAAATTAAACTCTCACTAAATATTAAAAATACTAATGGGACGAAGTAAACCTCTTCGTGGGAATGCTGAAAGAAATTTTAGTAAGAAAGTTAGGGCAATCAACATTGCCTTAAGTACAGTTAGCATCAAAAGTAACTACGCAATCGAAGATGTCAAAGGCTCTTATTCCCTTTTAATAAAGACTCTTTTCTTCTTTTGCATCTTCGTCTTCGTTTGCGTAGCTACATTTGATGCTGACTGTACATTATGTCTGCAATTTCACGACACTTAACAAGTGGGACCAAGTGATGTATCCTACACAGCTTGAAATAATTGGTAGTATAATTTACACGCATTTTGTAGCAGATAAATTTGATAAATTTAGTTTGCAATGTGTATGCAAAACTACCCATAGTAACATCAGAGAATGTATGGTAAAATAATATAGAAGTCCTCTGGAAAAGGAAGAAATGGCACAAAAACGACCCAGAAGTGAGGCAGAAAAATTGAGCTGCTGACTGAAGCAATTGATAGATGAAAGTATGGTAATTAGTTTAATTGTTAAATTACTCTTTGTTTTCGGTTTAGTCAATAAGCTAAAATAGTTAGTTCATAAGTCTATGTGATTAAAATTGTATATAATAATAAAACGAATATAATTAAGAATAATACATAAATCACTAATTTATTTGAATAAAATTATATAAATATACTGACTATTATCCTATTGTACCTACTAACAAAGGTTGGAAATGTATAAAATAATTCTCATTCGTATAAAAATAAATAAACAATTCAATTCATAATACAATTATCATTTAAAATCCCTATCTAATTCTTGTTCTAAATTAATCCAATATGACGTCACAAAATATTTAAGCTAGGTATAATATATAAATCTCAAGTGAATGCAGTGTACATGTACACGAATAACGGTAAATTCGGCCGACCAAGCCTTGCTTTGACAAAAGATCGCTATTTAACTGCATTTAACTAGGTAAGTACTTAAATTCAATATGCACAGAATAATTTAAAAGAATTTACTAGGTAAAACTAACTTATTGCACCATCAAATAGACTTAACGGTTAAGTAACGGTACATTTAACTTTAAAAGTATTCACTAACCTGGAGTTTCCACAATAAATAATACTCATTACTATCTGAATAGAGTGCTGGGTTCTAACTTTCCCTATCACACTCAACACTATTAGGTTCCGAGGTCCTGGTGGTCTACTTCACTGACGACGCAGCAGCCGTGTGTTATTATTACACGAACCATTTGGAGCCACTTTTGACTCCTTAATAACTCAAAATCTATTTAACATAGAAACATGAAATGACAATTTCACGTACATTGCTGGTTCAATAAGCTGTCCAGCAACCACTTTAATCTGTCGACGCAGCCATGTAAGTCGATTCGACAGTATTTCCTTGTGTGTTCAAATTGTTGGCAATTGCTTGCATTGCGGGATATCCCGTTTAGGTCTTGGTTGTTCGAAGATGACTCTGCAGTGCAATAGTTATTTGTTATACAAGGGTGCAAAGTTATATTTTAACCGCGAGTGTGGAATTGAAACACGAGCCAGCGAATGGATTCTAGGGTTGAACCACGAGCTAGCGAATGGATTCTATGGTTGAACCACGAGCGAAGCGAGTGGTTCGAAAATAGAATCCTGAGCGTAGCGAGTGGTTCAAAAATAGAATCCTGAGCAAAGCGAGTGTTGCAACACACGAGACGTGAAAATAACTTGCACCCGTGTGTAACACAAATCTTTTCACCTCACTAAACTGAGGAAAGTACTACATAAGAAAAACAACTGAAATGTGTATAATCAGCCTTTATTTTAACTAGTAAATATTACATAGACTACATATCGACTCTACATATCGACTATACATATCGACTCTACATATTGACTCTACTTATCGACTCTACATATCGACTCTACAAATGGACTCTACATATCGACTCTACACATCGACTCTACATATCGACTCTACATAGACTCTACATATCGACTCTACATATCGACTCTACATATCGACTCTACATATTGACTCTACATATCGACTCTACATATTGACTCTATAAATGGACTCTACATATCGACTCTACATATCGACTCTACATAGACTGTACATATCGACTCTACATAGACTCTACATATCGACTCTACATAGACTGTACATATCGACTCTACATATCGACTCTACATATGGACTCTACATATGGACTCTACATATCGATTCTACATATTGACTCTACCTATCTGGACCCCATATAAAACTTCACCCCCTCTTTTAAGGGGTTTTTTTTGTTAGTCATAAATAGTCCACATACCAATTTTTAGCTTTCTACCTTGAAAATTGCGGAATGCTCCATACAAACTTCCACCCGCCATTTTAGGGAAGTGGGGGGTTAGAAAGAGATAAAAAGTAGCCTATGTCACTCTTCATCACTTCAACTATCTCCACTTAAAAAATCACGTCAATTCGTCGCCCCGTTTTGCCGTGAAAGACGGACAACAAAAGTAACTAATAACACGTTCGGATTTCAAATATTCTTTGCACACATGTGGATAAAATGCAGTTTTGCTATCTGTTTTTAAAGAATAAAAAAGGTCTTTCCGAGCTAGTGAGGTGAAAAATACTTTTTATGTCGTAGATATTTTTGTTGTTACTATTGGATTCTATTTCTAAGAAAACAAAATAAAATATTTTTTAAGGGGGGCTCCCATACAACAAACGTGATATTTTGCTGTTTTTTACTCGATATTAAAAGGACTGAAGGAACGTTTTTACCTTTGAACCATATGTTTTGAGTTTTTGACTAAGACAAATTACTACAAACAGCCAAGGTTATTGTCACAACAACTTGCTATAGTTAGACTGGTTAGTATTGTATGGCTGTCTCTTTCCAACTATTGCAAGTTGGTGTGACAAATTGCACCCTTTTGTAGTGTGCTTATATTTTTGGTTATATTGTAGTGTGCGGTGGCGGTCAATAGTAAATTTGACAGCTAAATGACAAGTTTACTATTGACCGCCGAGGCCAGGCCACAGAAACACCAAGTTGGCGGCTGAGTCTATGTTTGTAAAAAAACTGGTCAAATGCGAGTCTGATTCGCACACCGAGGGTTCCGTCTTGCCTTACCCATTCATTTTGGAAAAAGCTTATCTATAAAATCATGTAACTCAGCCATAAGGAAGCCCTTTTCGTTTCAAAACAATCCATAATAATATTATAAATGCGAAAGTAACTCTGTCTGTCTGTTGCCTCTTCGCGCTGAACTGATTGAGATGAAATTTGGTGCAGAGATACTTTGAATTCCGGGGAAGGAGAAAGGATAGTTTTTATCCCAAAATTAAATACCTAAGGGAGTGAAGGGGGGGGGGAGTTTGTATGGAGCTACGATATAAACGAGTTCCGCGTGGATGAAGTCACGGGCAAAAGCTAGTTTGCAATAATTTAGGTTCAGTCAACTGGAGGTCAAAACTCATTGGTTTTCAAGTTATTCGATTTTTTAGTTTTTTTTAGAAAACCCGCCTTTTGACCTAAATCTGGTAATTGTGAAAAAACTATACTTCAATTTAGACCTCAAAAACCTAAAGATTAGGGTTCACAGGGGGTAAAAAATGGGGTTAAACTTTGTATGGGAACTCTTCAAATCCATGAGCTAAAGACTTGAAAATTGATAAGCATAAACTTGACTGGAAAGTAAAAAGAACTCATTCAAACTTAATAAAAAATATATATAAAACGTGAAAAAACACGGGATGAAAAATAGTGCTAGTTAGAAGGTTAAGACTATATGCGAACCAAAAATGATTGATATCTAAACCGATAGTAGCTGTTAGACATTAGATACCTAATTGTGTTGGAAACTCAGTCGCTGACGACGCGACGTCGCTGTTGATATTAAAAAACCAGCAACCTTGATCTCGGTCTTTCTATATATTTGCTACGAATTCAGAGGTCATCTAAAGTTGTATGATAGGTTGAGTTTAATACTTATGTCGAATTAGCATAGTTCACCAACGTTAAGAGATGTGGGTATTAAATTTCGACACAACGGCATTCCGCGGAGAATTGAGTACTTAGGTAATTTTGAGTCAACAAGAAGCCGCGTTTACGGCAAATAAAACCTGTTTGCGTTGAACCTTTAAAATAAGCTTACGGAAAACCCTGATTAGGGTAACCGATTCCGGTCCCTGGTCAGGATGAAGGGGTCCTGGAGAAATAGGGACACCTATAGAGATTTGGGTATTTAGTATAGTAACTCGTGCAATTTGTATAGTAACCCTTGCATTGCATTATATATTGAGAAACGCAATATTTGGTGAAGTAGAACTGATGATGAAGACCACAGATGGCCACTGGAACAACTACTCATTCAAAAATAAGTATTTCATGGCCTGCGATTCGATTACATTCTTATGGCTGCTAAGCTATTTATTTTAGGCCCCCCCCCCCCCCCCCACACTACCGGCGTCGCGTGAACGTTCTCATACAAAATTGTGCATTGCGTCGACGCACGCAACGAATAAATTTTGTATGAGAACGCTCACACGACGCCGGTAGTGTGGGGGGGCCCTTATGCTCGTCACAATCACAACGTGTATGGTAAAGTGGAGCCGATAGTGAAGTACCAGGTAAACTCTTTATTTAACAATTAGCGTCCCTACATCAGGAAAAGCAATTCTTTGTAAAAAAAAGTTAAGTTAAGTGGCATTGGGCGGGGCACATTGCACGTAGAACCGATGGCCGTAGGGGCGGAAAGGTACTCGAGTGGCGACCACGTCCCGGGAGGCGCGGCGTGGGGCGTAGGCCCCCCACAAGGTGGACTGATGACCTGGTAAAGGTCGCGGGAGTCCGCTGGATGCGGGTGGCGCAGGACGGGTCAATGTGGCACTCTTTGGGGGCCTATGTCCAGCAATGGACGTATTTCGGCTGATATGATGATGATGAACATTGCTCAGGCAAGTACTATATTTTTTACAGTGTACTATATTTTTGTCCCTTTTTTCTGGAAAATTCCGTAGCCAAAATGGCAAAAACGGAACCCTTATAGTTTCGTCATGTCCGTCTGTCCGTATGTCACAAAGAGGCATTTTACTCGAAAACTATATGGTGTATTTGAATAAAATTTTGAGGATAGGTGTATTTTGTTAGCCGCTACATAGTTTTGTAATTAAAAAGACTAAAAAAAAATTTTTTAGGGGTGCACTCCATACATAAAACTGAAAGTCAAAAAAAATGTTTTCTTTGTAAGCCCACGGGTGGCACACCACTCTATAGGCCTTTTAAAATAAATATAAGGTTTTATTAACTTTTTTTTTGATTAAGTGAATAGAGTCGCAGATAATCGCCCCGAAAGTCACTAAAATTATGTCCCCCCTCCCTCTCATTTTTGAACTTATTAAATTCTTTCACCGAATTTTTTTTTGAACAAGATCGGTTCAAAGGTTTTCGAGATATTGCTGAAAAACTGCCTTCCTTAAAGAAAAGGACGTAAGTGTCGTAAGATTTCTGTGACGATACGACCTTGTTAATAGGCACGGAACCCTTCTGATTGCGTGGTCCGACACGCACTTGGCCGGTTTTTTTGATTAAGTCAATAGAGTCGGAGATAATCGCCCCGAGTCACTAAAATTGTTTCCCCCCATTTAATTTTTGAACGGTGTATTTTAAAAATATGAAAAAAAAGGCATGGACACAGGACTATTCAATTCTTTCACCGAAAATTATTTTGAACAAGATCGGTTCAAAGGTTTTCGAGATATTGCTGAAAAACTGCCTTTCTTAAAGAAAAAGACGTAAGTGCCGTAAGATTTCTGTGACAATATGACTTTTTTAATAGGCACGAAACTCTTCATTTGCGTGGTCCGAAACGCCCTTGGCCGGTTTTAGATGATAAAGTGCTAGTGGTATCGCCGGCATATAAAGTTTGTGTCTGTTTTGTGCCCGGACTTTACGTGTTCGCAACTGTTGTACTTCCAAAAATCGAAATTTGTATTTGTGCCTAACTTTTTTTTACCAAAAATCCTTTTTTAACTAAGTATTTATGTTATATTTTGCAGCCGTAGACAGGATACTAGTCGGCCGATGAAACTGCTTTAGACTCTTCCTGGAATGCAAACATAACTGACAAACGGTCTCAGCACACCGAGGAGGTCCCTGCTTGAAAACTGAGGAGACACCAGGAGGTATATAATATTGAACTCATTTTGTAGTTGCGTTTGTATACTTAAAGAAAAAAGTAATTTGTGTCATATACGTAAACTCATTACTCAAGTAGTAGTCCTGTCTAGGACCATTCTGCTTCCTACCGAATTTGAATAACCACACGCAGCCCCGTACTACATGTATAGAAAAACAAGTAAATTACTGTTTCGGTCGTGAAACACAGCATTATGGTACATGTTTAGTTGTTTTATGATTTATTTTATTGAAATATAAAACCTTTTATATCTACAATTTTCAATTCTAACACGATGGTTTTGCTAGTTTGTAATTTAAACTTCATTGTTAAAAATTGTTGGTTTAATATCCATAACGGTTTACGTTATTAATGTTAATATTAAGAAACTACCCAATTATAAGCAATATCGCTGGACACTGTAAAACAAATAAAATATTATGTTTTCCAGGCAGAAAATGGACAGCTCGTGGATGATGCAGCATCACACTTCATCCTGGAAACACAACTGGCAAACGCTCTCAACACGTCGAGGTCACTGCGACAACCGAGGATACGCCATTAAACAATAACATTTCAACTTTTGATTGAAGCTTGGCTGGCAAGTTGGCGATTTCCTTAAGCATAAGGCACGATACGCCTGAACAGTACAGAGGGCCTACCGCGAAACGAAATTCGTTTTCGTTCGTGTATCTCCGTCTCTGTCGCACTTGCTAGTTCGAGCAACAGAGACGGAGATACACGAACGAAAACGAATTTCGTTTCGCGGTCGGTCCTCATTGCGATGCACGCGTTCACACAAGCATTGCTTATTACTGGATGCTGCAACCGTATGTTTGTGTGAACGCATGCATTGAAATACTGTTGTCACTAAATCGGATCCAACAAAAAACAGTTCCCGCAAAGAATCAGATGTCTCCGTGTGAACGGGCTCTTAAAGAACGCCACACAGTGTTTCCTTGATCCTCATTTTGAGACAGTCCAACTTTATTGGATGATCGAATATAGAAAGATGTCACAAATGAAGGACAAAAATTTCGACGCGGCTTATGTTATCTATAAAATATTTTGAAAAGCCTATCGATTGATGTGCCACACGTGGGCTTACAATGAAAAAAATCTTTTTGAGTCAGTTTATGTATGGAGTGCACCCTAAAAAATTTTTTTTTAGTCAGTATAATTACAAAACTATGTAGCGACTAACAAAATACACCTATCCTCAAAATGTTATTCAAACACACCTTATAGTTTTAGAGTTAAATACCTGTGACATACGGACAGACGGATGACGAAACTATAAGGGTTCCGTTTTTGCCATTTTGGCTACGGAACCCTAAAAATATTATTATTATTTAGTCATTTTCGCGATTATCTTGAAACTGACCAGCCCTAGCCTGGCCACAAATGGATTATAATTTAGCTTTATACTAAGCCTTTTCATCACAGTGCAAAATCAAGATTCATATACGTTTTTTCTTTAAAAAAAAGCTAAAGATTTTCTTAAGATTCCGCACAGGAGTTTCTGTCCTTCATTCGTCACATCTTTCTCTATTCGATCATCCAATAAAGTTAGACTGTCTCAAAATGAGGTTCAAGGAAACACTGTGCGCCAGTACCTTTGTATTTATTTATTGTGTTCCTGGTGGTGAATAAGGTATCCAGAGCTCCCGATGATGCGCTGTGTTGAGTTTAAGAGTGTCGTAGCCAAACAGTTGCCGCCCACACTTTGCCAAGTACAGACTGTACATTTTTTATATACTGCAAACAGTGCTTTGAAAAATTTAATTTATTTCAAATTAAGCAAGACAAGCTCAAACTCAACTCAAACTCAAAATGATCTTTATTCAAGTAGGCCTAGTAACAAGCACTTTCAAATCGTCAGTTAATTAAAATAGCAATATTATATTAAATAAGCAATGAACTAGAGAAATGAAAATGACTAGAGAGCAATACAGGAATAAATTATTGTTACCAAAGCCTAACTCAGAAATGTGGAGTCCTCATAGTAAATGTATTTTGACAATGAATAAAATTCCCAATTCAATTAAGCTAGAACCTCGAAACGCGTATTTAAAAACGAATTGGAAAGGTTATTGATTGAAAAATGTTATTACTCCGTTATGGATTAAAAAAAAAGCTTTTAAAATGTGTCAGATTTATTTAATGTTACTAAATATTTATTTTTCGAAAATGAATAAGTAGAATTAGGTATTTAGTTGTCATTGTCTGACTTGAAGCATACCAAATTGTAGAATATCTAAATTGTACATGACTACAATGAAATTAATTAAAAGAGTGAGGGACTTGCATTCGTCTGTATTAACTCAATGAATCCTCAACTCGATAAAGGGTCGGCAACGCGTTTGTGATTCTTCTGGAGTCGCAATCGCCCATAGGCTACGGTGTCTGCTTACCTTAATGCAGACCACATGACTATTTGCCACCGGCGTAATGTAAAAAAAAACAATTATTATATGTCGCAATAGTGCCACCGTCTCGAAAGTGGCCCTTAAAAATCCAGGCGAGGCATACAGAGTGTTTTTTCTAAATGGGACAGTATGGGGAAATCCGAATCTAAAGGAGATAGAGGAAAAGTGTCCAAGGAGACATTAGGTGTTTTTTTATGTAAACAAATTTGGCTCATTAAAATTTTTGGTCAAGCGTGAGTTGTTCTTAAAAAATGATAAAGTTGGTCAATTTTTTTTTTGACGCGGGTCGACTCTGTTTCATGTAAGGATTATTTCATTGTATGGAAAGAAAAAAATCTGAACAGCAGAAGTTGGTCAAATTTAATGAAAACTAATCTTCATACAGTTGGATTTCCCCATACTGTCCCATTTAAAAAAAACACTGTATAAAGCTAATTAAAATAGTCAATGTATTTTTTTTTCATCTGTATTTATAATTTGATTAATTTACGAGTTACGAGTATAGTGTTAAAGATTTTAAGCAATGGATATTTAACCCAAAGGTAGTAGTCGTTCCGGAGATTTCGTTCTACACACAAACTTTACAAAGCTACATACTCTTTATTATATTAGTGTTGATAAGGCTATACGTTTATTCATTCATTTAGTTCCTGTACTAGCATAAACAGTCCAATCTTTAAACATTGTAAATATGTATCCATTTTTCACCTTATTGCAGTACAGTTCAGTAAGTGGAAATGGTTGAATCTTTTATTGGTCGATTTTACCTATAAACGAGTCTGGCGTTGTCGGAGAAAATGTTTTGTGCATCATAAACACTGTGGTCTCAGGCCATTTTTTCGTTGTAGAAAGGAAATCTATGAATTTTACATATGTACAATATTGAGACGAAAGCTGTTATTACCCAAGCGCCAATGAAAATAGTGTGTGATTTAAGTTTCTACAACGTTCTAGTACAAATTCCGATATTTGTGAACTTGAGGAGCAAAACTTGGCTCGCATTGAACAGAAAAACATCTCTCATATTTGAAAATATAACAAGATTGTAAATTAAGACAGGGTTGACTTATTTTGAAGACATTTGTGAATATTAATATATAAAAAAACGATATTACAACCTGTACCAGGACAAGATTAAATAACTTTGCAGAAATCTAGTTTCATTTCCATAACTACCTATTCCCATACAATATTCCCGTTCTCGGCGCGGAAAAGTTTTCCCGCCGAAAACGAATATTTTTAAAAGCACGAAGGAACGAGCCAGGTGCTATACGTATATACATTATTGCGTTATGCATATGTATATCGTGAAATTAGTTCTGGACCATACGGACTAGATGGCGCCACTAGTGGAACCCGTAAACGACGCGAAGTTGCCGATCTATCTCAGTATATTACACTCTTATTTATGCTGGCATTGTTCGTGGCCTTAGAGCCGCTTATATGGACGATCAGCCGGCTGATTCATATTGTTCTGTGGAAATTGAACGAATTTTACTTCAGAACATGAGGCAGATTACTAAAGTACGTCAGTTTTCTCTGAACAAATATGAGATCATAGACTTTTCAGTAGTTTTATTGTGATGTTAATTGTACCTATTTAAACAAGGAACCGAAACATCGGTCAAGTCAGAATAGGACCCGTGAAGACACGATTCCGCTACATAAAATTAATAGGGATTTAGATGATTCAGTTTTCATAATGATAGACAAATCAAATCCTAAAAAACCTAGCTCGCTTCTCAGTGAGTAGGATCAATTACTCCAAGCGAGTATGTACTATGAACACATACTTAGCAATTAGGTACATATCTAAATACCTAAATGTCACAACATATTATTTTCGATTTTCTCGAACAAATTTTGTATAGCCTCAATAGGCTTGTGTCCTAAATTTTTTTACGATGCCATTCGAACCAGTTTTTGGAGAGGAACAAATGTTTGTATGGGAGCAAAAACTTCGTAGAGTTAAAGATGGACCTCGCTGGCGACATCCGAAAACGTTTAAAGTAAAGAACTCTATCTCAAAGAACGTTTTAGTTTTTTTAAATTCTGTTAGATGTTCTAACAATTTGCTATTAACTGTGCCTTCTTCATCTACCAAATTTTACAATAGGCTTGTGTCCTAATTTTTTTTTACGATGCCATTCGAACCAGTTTTTGGTGTGGAACAAATGTTTGTATGGGAGTAAGTACAATTAAAGAACATAAATACCCAAAAAATTGAGTTAAAGACGGACCTCGCTGGCGGTAGCCGAAAACGTTCCATACTGATTAACATTGAATCATGACGTCACAGGGTAATATTTATACTAGTCGTTATATGGAAAATCAAGTAAATTGCTGTTTCGGTTGTGAAATACTGCGTTTAGGACCATAGTTGTCATACAATGTTGTTTCTATAAAAGCGTAAGGATTCTATTGGTAGCTTTAAATTTACTTTTGGACAATAAAAAAAATGCATATTTTTTGTAAACTTTCAAGGGCCATATCTTTTTATGATTTTAATTATATTTTGTAATTTATATTTAATTGCATTTATTTGAAGGTTTACTATCAATTTAGCAACACTGCGCTATCAATTTTAACATGAGGACACAACCCAGTAGTCCCCTAACCCTGATTGTATTTTTTGGCTGACTGTATCATATATTTGTATTTGTGTTATTTGTATATATGTATGATTGTGTATGTATGTTTATATATAGAGGTATTTATGTACGTTTATTTTTATAATTATTTTGATTTTTGATTAATAATAATCTCTGCACCACCTACTGCATAATCTAGTTTTATCTCTTTCTCCGATACCCAAAGGTTGTCTGGAAGAGATCGCTCTTCAGCGATAAGACCCTACCTACCTCTACCTACATGTTATTTTATGGTTTCTCTCTGTAACTGCTTTGTTTGTGTGAGGTGTGCAATAAAGAGTATTTGTATTGTATTGTATTGTAAACTAGCTTCTGCCCGCGACTTCGTACGCGTATAAATTATGGATGACATGATATTCTTATGTTTCACCATACGATACCTACTACACTGATAAATTAGATTATTACGATTTCATTTCTATAAATTATGCGTGTAACAGTTCAAATCCTCATAAACTTTGTCGTCAATAATATTTAGTTATATTGATTTACTTAATCTTTATTGCAAACGAAGTACCTAAGTAGAAGAAAAATTACCAAAACCGGAATTTAAATATAAAATTTCATAATTGAAACAAATGGACCGAGGGCGAGACCCCAAAGATACTCTATATCTCCGGGTGTCTTGTCAAACTACCCCTGAGAGCCAAAGTCCTGAAGGTAAACGGGGAGGCAAGCGAGGCCGAAGGCTGAGCTTTTCGTAGGAATAAAAGGCCCAACGTACCCTTATAGATAGCGCTCCATATGCGAGCCAGAGCATCGAAGGCCCGAGGGCGAGACTCCATGGATACTTACTATCCACAGGTGTCTTGCAAGCGAAACATGAGCCTTAAGTCCCAAAGTTGAGTGGTGAGGCAAGCGAGCCCGAAGGCCGAGCTTTTCGTATGAATGAAAAGCCCAACCAAACCAACCCTTCAGAGAGCGCTCTCTATGCGAGCCCGAGGGCCGAAGGCCCGAGGGCGAGCCTTCACGGACACTAACTAAACCCAGGTGTCTCGCAAGCGAAACCGGAGACCAAAGTCCCGAGCGAGAGAAGTCAGAAGAAGAGCGGCGAGGCAAGCGAGACCAAAGGCCGAGCTTTTCGTTGGAATGATAGGCCCAAAGAACCGTTTTAGAGAGCGCTTCCTATGCGAGCCCGAGGACTGACGCCCACTATCTCCAAGTGTCTTGAAAGCGAAATCTGAGTTCCAAAGTCCCGAAGGTGAGTGGCGAGGCAAGCGAGCCCGAAGGCCGAGCTTTTCGTATGAATGAAAGGTCCAATACATCGCTTCTATGCGAGCCCGAGGGCCGAAGGCCCGAGAGCTAGCTCATGCGGACGCTCACTATACCCGAGTATTCATAATAATATTTCTGAATGTCACAAACGCTGAAGTTTTATACATAAAAAATGGTACCTACTTAATTCTCCGCGGAATGCCGTTGTGTCCAAATTTTATACCCACGTCTCTTGACGTTGGTGAACTATGCTAATTCAACGTAAGTATTAAACTCAACCTATCATACATCTTTAGATGACCTCTGAATTCATACCAATTATATAGGAAGACGAAGATCAAGGTTGCTGGATTTCAATATTAACAGCGACGTTGTCAGCGACTGAGTTTCCAAAATAATTAGGTTTCTAATGTCTAACAGCTACTATCGGTTGAGATATCAAACATTTTTGGTTATTATAGATAGTCTTTTAGCCATCTAGCACTCATTTTCATCCCGTGGTTTTTCACGTTTTATCTATATTTTTTTTATAATGTTTGAATGGAGTTCTTTTTACTTTCCAGTCAAGTGTATGTTTATCAATTTTCAAGTCTAAAGCTCATGGATTTGAGGAGTTCCCATACAAAGTTTTGCCCCATTTTTTACCCCCTTTGAACTAATTTTTATCATTTTTACAGCCTATGACCTGGCCAGGGATTTTCTCGACCGATTAAGTAAAAGTTGCATCAAAATCCTCTATTCACTAAGCTCTGCGTTTTTTGAAAAATATACATTTTCAAAAACGCAGACACAAAAAAATTAAAACTACAAAAAGTGCATGCTGCTGGGTTTGAACTCGGGGACGCCGACTCCGTAAGCTATGGGTTAAGCCACTGGACTAACTATCAGTTGTAAGAACACGATGAATTTTCGAATATATTGACGACATGTTACCATGGTAATGATACTGTTATAACCCCGCTCTTGCAACATTATATAGTTTCTAGTCGCCTCAGAACCTATTTTCATCCATTTTTCATCCCATATTTTTCACGTTTTATCTATACATTGCTAAAAGTTTGAATGGGGTCGTTTTTACTTTCCAGTCAAGTTTATGGTTACCAATTTTCAAGTCTGTAGCTCGTACATTCAAGGAGTTCCCATACAAAGTTCAACACCATTTTCTACCCCCTTTGAACCCTAATCTTTAAGATTTTTATAGCTTAAAACCTATCCGGGGATTCTCTCGACAGATTAGTAAAGTTTGCATCAAAATCCGTTCAGCCGTTTTCACGTGATACTCTGACAAATAAACAGACAAACAGATAAACAGATAAACAGATAAACAGATAAACAGATAAACAGATAAACAGACAAAAATTCTAAAAACTGTTGGAACGTGTTCTGTTATCAATTCTAAGTATCCCCAGCCAATTTTTTTTCGTTTATCTTCCATGTACAGACTTTCGACCCTCTTCAGCTTTATTATATGTATAGATATAGATAGATAGATAGATAGATTGCTGTTTCGGTCGCGAAGTACTGCGTTTAGGTCCATCGTTGTCATACAATTTTGTTTCTATAAAAGCGTAAGGATTCTATTTACATTTCGTATTTTATACTTTATTACATATATTTGATGGTTTACGATCCATTTAGCAACACTACGTTATCCTTATCAATTTTAACATGAGGAAATTACCCTATTACGAAGGGCATATTACAAGAGAGGCATGTGCTCAGAAGCAGGCGCTTACAGGCTGATAATGATGATGATGGGTACGTTGTGTTATTCCCGACAAACCTTTTGCGTACAAAGACAACATTTATTAGACCGGTAAGGTAAAAGTCCCAATGCTCGACACTTGAATGCCTAATAGATAAGATCTATTTTTCACCACCTCTATTGTTTTGACTTAAGATTGAAAGTGTCATGTATTAGGCAGTGTCGGGCACTCAGACGTTTACCTTATACGATATTAATTGAACGAGTTAAAAATAATTTATGCAAAAATTGTACAAGACGGAACCCTTTGAACTGACATCAATCATATAGCCAGATACTCTAACTGGCTATTTCTTTATGCAAATTATTGTAAAGAAATCATCCTAACTAATCGACAATAGGTACCTACTATAATGATTATCATTGTAATGGTAATATTTCCTACACTGCTTTGGAACTGGGTTTTCCCAGTCTACATTGCCTTTGGTTAGTCCTGTAAATCCTGCAATATTCGTAAGTTTGATGGACAGCAAAGCGTCAGTGATGAAATCGGGGCTCTCCCTATGCTACGTTTTTTACTAGTAGATTAATTATTCTACAGTTCATCATCATCCTCATATCAGCCGAAAGACAAGAGTTCCACAATGACCGGTTCTGCGCCGCCCGCATCTCCCGCGACCTTTAGGTCATCAGTCCACCTTGTAAGGGTCTACCGTGGGTCTCTTTGAGTATTAAGCCACTGGAGATGTCATAGACAGGCGACCCCCTCCGGCGAAGTACATTGGTCAACTGTTCAACCACGTTATATAAAACTACTTAAAGTCGCTTCACCGTCATTTTGTATCGTTCCGTGTCGCATGACGTTTCTCTCGAAAAATGGTGACTTGTGCAATATTATCATGTAAAAGGTGATCTGACAGCTCAAATTCGCAACAAGTTCACGTTTCCTATCATAGGTAAGTATTTTTACTAACTATTAAATGTGTATTGAAGTACAATCTCCATTTAAAGAAAATGCCGTTAGCGATACGTAAACGACAGAACGTAAACATGATTATAGTGGTAAGGGTTCGAATCGGTCTTTAGGGATGTGATAAAGTAAGAAAGGCGACTCAACATTTGAATTTATCATTCATTCATTCAATCACTGCAGTTTGTTTAATAGTCAGTTTTTTTATTAGATATTGAATTAAATAGTAGGTATAGATGTATGTTACATTTAAATCTTGTAAGGTGAATCAGAAAAATTACTTTTCTCTGGACTTACGATGTTGAAATTTAGTCTTAAAAAGAAATGAATTATATGCAAAAAAAATCTAGGTAAAAGGAATACATTTAGTGCGGGACTATGAGTGTATGTGTTATTCATATACTATTATTTACGGTATTATACTTTATTTAATATAATTGTATGTCCTTTTAGATTTCCAAAAGATCCCTATATAAAGGAGAAATGGAGAACAATTTGTAATTACGAAAATTATTCTTGGAAACCTACACGTACAAGTGTTATCTGTTCGGAGCACTTTACTCCGGAAAGCTACAAAAATGATTACGTGTACAATAAACTTATTCATTTTAAAAATCAATAAAAATACTAATTAATAAAAGTCTTAAGCGGGTCTTAAAAAACCCTGCCAGAGAATTTAAATTAATAAATATGTGGTAATTCTAATAAAATTAACAATTCATTTTATTGCTTTCCCTTTGCTCATTTATGTTTTGAAGTAACTTTATAAATGTGGTGAAAGCTGAGCCTTATTAAAATATAATTGCATATACATAGGTTCTTGCAAATACCAATCAATAAGTATCAGCCCGGAAAACCGCGGGCGAGAGTTCATTCCACAGTTTAACTGTGCGAGAGGGCTAAGGACACTACGGCACATAATTACAGACATATATACAAACAAACATTTTTACAATTTAATAATAAATAGTACAAGATCATTCAGTTCATTCATCAAACTAATTTGACTCATTCTTCAGATGTCTTCGATGTGTCCCATCACTAACTTGTTCGCATGTATGCTGCATCAGTTACGTGAAAACTCTGTCTGTGTGCGTGTAATTTTTGATGTGTTGAATTTTTTTGTAGTGTGCGTTTATCGCAACAGCAAAACTTGTGTCTGTTGAGTTATTCCTCTTTTGGTGGTGTGCTATACGTGTTTTACCTCGCCCCCCGCCAAAAGTGGCGAAAAAATTTGTTCGAAGAGTTTACGTCATGGCATCTCCAGTGGCTTAATACTCAAAGGTGGGTCTACCCATGCTGCGCCTGCCGGTACGTGGTCGCCACTCGAGAACATTTCCGCCCCAGCGGACGTCGGTTCTACATGCGATAATGGGCCCCGCCCACTGTCACTTTTGTTAGCGATTCAGAGGGCTATATATCGGCTACTTTGGTTCTGCTGCGGATAGCCTCATTTCTGATGCGATTACGCAGAGAAAATCCCAGCCTTGCCCCCTCCATTGCCCTTTGGGTTACTTTGAGCCTTCTAATGAAGCCCATAGTGAGCGATCACGTTTCAGTGCCATATGTCATCTCTGAATTCTACAGTTAGCTGCAGAGAAACATGACCCATTTGCATACAAAGTTTGCAGCTGACTGTACATTATACATGCATGAAACAACAAAACAGTAATTATAGGAGCAGATAACATATGTACAAACAAAAGCAAGCTTGTCCCTTCTTCCAATCACCTTTTGATGAATTGAGTGAACATACGAGAAGCTCGCGCCTTGTCGCCAGACCGTAAAGCAAGGATAAACCAGCGGCCAGCACAAAACTATTTACGACCAGTTCCCGTAGGATTAACAGCCTGTCCAGTGTTGCCACATACATAAGTTTTAAATGACCATAACTATCATTTGACACAGGCTGGTCTATTATTAGCGAAGCTAATATGGAGGCGAAGAACCGGTCAGCAAGGCGACGTATTAAATTTAAAAACTTAGAGCCTAGTTCAGTGCGTGGAGGTCGTAATTGCCTATGGGGCTTGGCGGGAACTTGGGTTGCGATTTCGAAAACTATTCGACCGGTTGTACACGATGACTTTTTGCACCAATACAAACTCGATAGTTACCGATGCTTGTGCTAATGACAGGTTATTTAATCGTATGGCGTATTTAATTTGTAGGTGGTCTAAAAACTATTATAAGTCAACATCCAGGTTGCGCAGCCAGTTAACAGCGTCAGGTGTCATATTTATATAGAGGTCTCAAATAATGGCTCAACTTCTTTTGTTGCTAAATATTATGATGTTTTAGTGGGAACTGTCGAGGAGCTAAAGGTAAAAGCATGTTCATTTGCAATCTAGATTGTAAGTTACCATTTAAGTAATAAAATAAAAAATAAATATGAAAGAAAAGATAACAAATAGATGTAATAAAACGGACCGAAGAGTGGCACGTGTACTGGAGTAGAGTAGCTACTGTTTGTGCTATTGTTTATTTACAGTATGCATGCTTTGGGCCTACCGACACACCTGCGTACCTAATTGTTTTATTACCCTATTTGAAGATAACAATTATACAATAGATGTCGGTAATGGTTCGTTTTAAACTTTTCGTCATCTAAACTAAAACAAACTATAACCGCTCTACGCTCTAATAAATCAGGACTATGTGACCAGACAGATCACAATGCGAGTAAGATAAAAAAGGTGGCAGGTATTATCATATTAATATCAGATTACATCTAGCCGTACCACTTTACACATAAAATCCGGATCGAAGGACCATACGTCCGCATATAAAATTGTTGTGTAGAATGTGTAGGACCAGTGTAGGTACTGTACATGCAAGCATATTGGCAAGATACGGGGAATTTACATTGTTTCTCAGTGGAATCTTATGCCGAATCGGATGAATGAGACTATAACTGTAATTAATGTATGAAACCGATACCATCCAGGCAAATCACGACACGTCACGCCAGACAAATACGAATTTTGCTTTACCCATACTTAAACGGGTTAAAGAGTTTGCTATTCATTATGTTACTCTTGAGCTGACACGTGAGTAGTGGTATTCGGGTCAACTTGGGAATACCTTAAACAAAACCTCGATGATGCCTTGATTTCCCCGTGAAATAACATCACATTATACTGAAAAATTAAATGGATCATTTACATTTTTATATTTAATTTATATAGACGAGTACGGAAAAGTGGCTAACGAGATCGAGCTATAGATATTAAAGGGGACGAGACGAGATGACAGAGGTCCGGGGACTCCGGGGTAGATCAAAGATAATATATTTTACTTTTTCTAACAGTTACATACTGTATAACGTGTGCCAGCGAAATCATTATCTTACATCGACTAGCGCAAAGCAATATGGGATATCGATTCGCCACGGCCGCGGCCCGGCTAGCTCTATCTAGCACTTAGTTCGCGATGGCAAATTTTCCCGCTTCTCGTGGGAAACGTGCGCGCACGCCGGTGCCGCCCTCCAGTGGAAACACGAGTTCATTAACGACCCGCTGAGATCGATTTCGATATTCTCGAGAGCTTTCTTTGTACTTATATCCAGAGGACTATTTGACTAGACTATGATATGATATTGGTATGACATTTGAGCCGTTGTGACACGTAGAATTTAGCGCGGGGGATAATACTGATTATTGTCATACGAATATCATCCTATCCTACTAATATTATAAACGTGAAAGTTTGGATGTATGGATGGATGTACGTTCCACTTTATCTCAAAAACTACTGGACGAATTTATATGAAACCTTCCAGTTATGTACCTTATATATCAGAATAGGACATAGGCTATAATTTATATCAAATTTCAACCCTTTTAAGGACGAAAAAGGGAATGAAACTTTGTATGGAGCTTTGTATTGCTCGTTGCCTTCATCAGGCGCTGGGTCTCAAAATGTATGGGACAGCTAAAATCCGACTCGCACTTGACCAAAACTCTAATTGATATTATTTAATAGGCTATAATTTATTTTATGAGTTCTACGCGGACGAAGTCGCGGGCAGAAGATATATATAATATATTATATTAGAAATGCGAAAGTTAGGATGTTTAGATGTTTGTTACTCAATCACGCTTAAATGGCTCAAACAATTTCGATGAAATTTGGCATAAAGATAATTTATAGCCTGGATTAAAATATAGGATAGTACAATCGTAGATCGCACTTGCTAGTTCGAGCGACAGAGAGGGAGATACATCTTCGTTTCGCGATAACCCCTCAGCATTGCAATCCAGCGAGGAAATGCCGCCAGCATCCTCGGTACAATGCCTCGAGGGCCTTTTATAGATTTAACTTAGTTTTCATTTAATTTATTTCATGTTAATTATCATCATCTATGTATATACTTTAGAAAATAAATGTAGAGTATTCATTTACGTCGATGTTTCGGATGTATAGCAACATCCTTGGTCGCGAGAAGACTAGCGTTAAGTAGGTATCAATCAACATCTTCTAACTACACGGATTATTCAAACTTTCGAAGCGACAATGTCAATACGTCGAGTGAGATGGACTTCCAACGATCGCGATTAACGTTGCTTACTTTGTAACTAATCTAAGACGGCATTCGTTCTAGATACTATACATGTTTAAGGCTTGTCATACACTTACAACCTGGCACCGTAACTACAACGCCACGCTGCGCTGACTGACTATGTACTATTACCAGTGCCTGATTTAGAGTTCTGACCGCCCTAGGCTAACTATGAATATGCTAATATCATTATGTAAGTAAGTCTCAACTCAAAAAACCGCGCCCGCCGCCCCCTCTTGGTCCTTGCGCCCTTAGGCTCTAGACTTAGGTATTAGCCTGTGGGTAAATCAGGCCCTGACTGTTGCCATAGCATAGCAACTCGCCCTCGTTGTCGAATCGGTACCGATCTACTTCACACCCAGTCTCTTAGTTATCTCGCAATTCGTCCTTAATATGTACATTGTAACTCCTAAATTCGTATTATGGTCAGACCGTACATCTCAACAGATGGATATGACTGCCAGCGCTGCGCTCAACAAGATCACGAAGAGTCACGATTTTCAGCAGTAAGCGAATGTTCAAGAAGAATAATCTATTGAGTATATACTCAATAGATTATTCGTTTATTTTCTAAAGTATATACAAGATAATAATAAACATTAACTAAATTAAATTGCGCGGGGCGTAGGTAGGCCCCCCCAGGGAACGGAACCGGTTTTTTCAAAAATCCCCGAAGTAGTCTAATATTTTGAATTATTTTAGGCTATTAATGTAGGACTCTATCGTGTATTTAGGTAACATATTCGTATTATTAGACTGCCCGATCAAAAATGATATCATAACCAAAGAACGAAATAATACCGGTTTAATTTGTATGGAGAAAATACCGGTATCCGATCCCTGGGCCCCCCACAAGGTGGACTGATGACCTGGTAAAGGTCGCGGGAGTCCGCTAGATGCGGGTGGCGCAGGACCGGTCTCTTTGGCACTCTTTGGGGGAGGCCTATGTCCAGCAGTGGACGTCTTCCGGCTGATATGATGATGATGATGATGAAATTAAATTAAAACTAAAACGATCCTCTATTAGGCATTGTACCGTTGATGCTGGTGGCATTTCCTCATTGAATTGCAATGCTGATGAGTTGCGCGAGAAAACCGCCAGTTATTCGGGCGCTAGTTACATCAACCACACGTTTTGCGATTTCCGCAAACGCTTATGTGCACTGGGACCCCAGGGACCAAAGGGTCTCAACGCCAAAGGGTACAAAGTTTCCATGGATTAAATTATTCTTGATCATTCAGATCAGATTCAGATCGGATCTTAGTCTAGTTCCTACCCATAAAATTGTGTCACAATTTACGTAAGTCTACAAAACGCACGTTAAAATAAGGCGAGAGGTGAGTGACGCGGGTGATGTGACTTGGATTGCCTATGTCCTACTGACGCCTATCAAATTAAGTAACCATTCAAGCTGTCGCATAAATATGAAACTATATTAGGACTGTTGGCTATCGACGTCAACATTATTCTCGGACATTCATTAGTGTTAATGCATCTTCACATAAGTAGGTAGTTTACCTTAGAAGAATTATACACAATAATACGTGCATAAGCATAAAAATATGCACAGTGGCCTTAGAATAGTAATTAAGGACAGATTAATTAGTAAAGTCTGTGTACCTGGTCTCACTTGGCTCACGAAATGCCGTCTAAACAATGCCGGATTAGCCCATAAGCAAAATCCGTCATTCACCGCGGACGGGAATTCGGGTCGGAAAATTCATGTATGTATCTGAAAGAGGACAGGTGCAATTGCTTAGGGCGTGACTCTAACGGGAAACAGGCATAGCCTAGTGTTTGCCTGTTTACTGAATGCTAAAAGGAATGGATTTAATCATACTTCTATTGTTACGATGTAGATTTGAGATTATTAGAGTTGGTTGATCACCTATTATGAGCATCACAATCAGACACGTAAGTAATGTTAAAAGAAAATTAATAAGTAAATTACTCACCTATAGAGCGGTAAAACAAATCTAATAACTCAAATCATAGGTTATTTGGGTCAATCAACTTTTTCTTGCTGTTTATTCTTGCTGCCCGGTAAGCTAAGAGACAACAGTGACAGAGTTTCCTAGAAAAAATACTATAAATCGGACTCGTATCATGCTATAAGGAGATGACTCACCATTTTTAACGGATTTAAATTTAAACCCCCAAAAAAGTATAGTATTAAAGAGTGAACCAGGAGACGTAACCATGGCAACGAGGAACAAAAAATAGTTGATTGGCCCATTTAACGCCTGATTCGAGCCAAAATCGATCGAATGCAAGGACGATAAATATGCGAGCTGAGGGCTTTCTTATTTATTATTCGCTTTGAACTCACCACCCGTGGAAAGCGACTAATGCGGGCGGTGATTACCAGTTTATAGCAAGGTTTGACTTAAAAATGTTACCGTAACCACTGCCTCGTAACAGTGATATATATCAACTATATATTATACCTACAGGGTGTTTGGTAAAGCGTGTGCCATATGGCTAGGGTGGGTAGGTGGAGTCCCTTGCAACACGATTTGGGCCAAGTAATAACTTTTCAAAGTCACCCAAAGGGCAATGGAGAGGGCTATGTTAGGAGTTTCTCTGCGTGATCGCATCAGAAATGAGGTTATCCGCAGCAGAACCAAGGTAACCGATATAGCCCTCCGAATTGCTAAACTTAAGTGGCAGTGGGCGGGGCACATTGCACGTAGAACCGATGGCCGTTGGGGCGGAAAGGTTCTCGAGTGGCGACCACGTACCGGAAGGCGCGGCGTGGGTAGGCCCCCCACAAGGTGGACTGATGACCTGGTAAAGGTCGCGGGAGTCCGCTGGATGCGGGTGACGCAGGACCGGTCAATTTGGAACTCTCTGGGGGAGGCCTATGTCCAGCAGTGGACGTCTTTCGGCTGATATGATGATGATGATGAATAAATTTTCCGCATGCGGTGAATTTATTAAAGTAAAAAAAAAACGGAATTTTCCAAAATTTTACAATTTTACTGGGTTATTACTTAGTGTAAAAGGTTATTACTTGGCCCAAATCATGTTGCAAGGGACCCCACCTACCCACCCTAGCCATACGGCACACGCTTTACCAAATACCCTTTAATATCTACACATTTTGCTTTGATGATTATGTCAAACTGTCGGATTCAATATATCAGACGTCGATGGAAGGAGTCGTGAGATTCTTATCGTGGAGGATGCGGTTAGCGGCATCTGTTTAAATAAATTTGCATCTCTATATTACATACATATCCATTATCCGCAATACATTTTAATAACACGTAATGTTTTTTTGGGTGCGCTTTTGTTCACATAATTTTTCAAGATTTTTCATACAATTTTACACCATATTAATCATTATTCATAATAGAAATAATAATAAAAAAACTCGTTTTTTTAGTAGGTGGAAGGGAGCTCGCATAATTTCCTACAGTTGTCCTACAATTTTATTCCATTGAGTAACAAACCGTATGGTATGGGATTTATTAGTACTGTAAAAATTTAAATCGACAAGTAAATAAAATCGGGCCAGTTGTAGTGTAATTACAAAAACTGACGTCATATAAATGGGTCCTATCTATAAAAGTTAGTGCTCAATTTTCAACGCAGGTGACATATGCAGGGCAAAGACATACCATTTAGGACGAGATACAATAGCAATGCGCTCATACTCTTGCCTTGAGATACTTGCAAATGACGATTTCTAGCTAGGGCTGGGGTTTGTCAAGCAGAGCGTTCAGCGGGACGTCGGAATTGCGGGTTGATAAGTTTCTATGTGGTTTGATGTCAAAAATGTGATTTTGGTATAGGCTTAAACTTTGATTAGCGACTGCACTTTTCCTTCTCCGAATCGCAAAACTTAAGTGGCAGTGGGCGGGGCACATTGCACGTAGAACCAATGGCCGTTGGAGCGGAAAGGTTCTCGAGTGACGACCACATACCGGAAGGCGCGGCGTGGGTATCGGCCCCCCACAAGGTGGACTGATGACTTGGTAAAGGTCGCGGGAGTCCGCTGGATGCGGGTGGCGGAGGACCGGTC
This sequence comes from Epinotia nisella, assembly GCA_932294315.1. Taxonomy (NCBI): domain Eukaryota; kingdom Metazoa; phylum Arthropoda; class Insecta; order Lepidoptera; family Tortricidae; genus Epinotia; species Epinotia nisella. Next base: position 14,637,134 of record OW028688.1, on the reverse strand, counting down.
AATTTGGCACTCTTTGGGGGAGGCCTATGTCCAGCAGTGGACGTCTTTCGGCTGATATGATGATGATGATGATGATGATAATGTACTTTTTTGCTCAGGTTGATGCTACTAGTTTCTCTCTGCTGCCAGAACTCCAGTTCGTCACTGTTGCCATGGCCACCCACCTGCCACCTATTTCATACAAAGTCCAAAAACAATAGACTTAAGGGGATCCCATACGCCAATGACCTTCGATTTGAATCCCTTAGTTTTTTAATGTTTTTTGTGGCCTATTATATTAACAACAACAGCTTTAAGCAATATAGTATCCCATATTTACTTCAAACATCACTGTCTTCGAGATATTTGGCATCAAAGTTGAACAATTTTAGACCAAAAAACAGGTTTTCTGGCCATAACTTTTGTGTTAATTAGTTTAAAATCAAAACCCTAGACACGTTTATAGAGACATCAGAGACAAACCCAAATATGTAGATTTCGTATATGATAGATCTTTCACAGCAATCTAGATGCGAAAAAGGTGTTTTTTTAGACAAATGTTTAAAAAATCATAAAAAAATAACTGTTGATTTCTTTCAAAATATGGTATACAAAAATGGAGATTAAAGATTGAAGAATCAAAAGCCGTTTTCCTTATAATTCTATTTGTAGTGCAAAAGTAGGAGATGCGATTCAAAACTAGTCAAAAATCGATGAAAACGGCGGGTAGGGCCTTAACCACTTGCGTGGCTTGGGGGTTGGGGGTGCCACATCAATTTTTATTCTGCGGTGGCGAATGGGTTAAAGTATTCTATAAGTCCAAACGACGGGTTTGTTTCGTGTAGTTTAGGTTAGGAGTTGCTATAGCCATCTTGTTTCCATCATCAGACTACCTTGCATTGTCATCTGGGCGACAGTATTATGCCCTCTGTGCATACTGCGTCTTCCACCAACATACGCAATAACACAATAGATAGTAAGAAGTAGTGTATAGTGAGCAATTACACAATATTTTCCCACTCGGGAGCGAGAGGGGCAGAGGGATTCCAGATACACATAGTCCGAGTTAGGGCATGCAATCCGGAATTTATTACTTCTACAATACCGGGATCAATACCGGGATCCCGGTAGTCCGAGTCTATGGGTGGGTTGCACCAAACCATTTGTAATCGTAAGCGGTGTTCGTTAAAATCTGAATGTATGAAGAGTTTGACAAGTTTTATGGAATGACAGCTACCGGTGCCATAATTAACGTTGATCGGTAGGTAATCGTAAGTTGGTCCAACCCGCCCTAAGTGTGTCGTCCGGCTAAAACGCTCATCTAAACGCTGTAGTCAAAGCGTCGTGCTCATGCACTCACGGCGCACGTGTGTGTGTACCTCCGGTATGGTGACATTTCACGTCAAGGATTGTGTATGACGTGATTTGAGTGGGCGGTAGATACGTACGTTTTATTATTATAGGTACTTTACTGCTAACTTTGTTGGTAGGAAATATGTTTCACTTTTTTGATGATATTGAAGCATACAGTTCTAAACTACGTCCTACCCGTTAATAACGTATAAGCACGAATGACAGACCTTGAAAAAAAAACCGGCCAAGTGCGTATCGGACCACGCAAAACGAAGGGTTCCGTGCCTATTAAAAAGGTCGTATTGTCACAGAAATTTTACGGTACTTACTTCCTTTTCTTTGAGGAAGGCAGTTTTTCAGCAATATCTCGAAAACCTCTGAACCGATCTTGTTCACCGTTCAAAAATTAGAGGGGATGGGACAGAATTTTAGTGACTTTCGGGGCGATTATCTCCGACTCTATTCACTTAATCAAAAAAAATGCTAAGAAACCTTTTTTTTGAAAGGCCTATCGATTGATGTGCCACACGGGGGGTCACAATGATTTTTTTTTTTTGACTTTTAGTTTTATGTATGGAGTGCACCCCTAAAAAAAAAATCTTGTCATTTTAATTACAAAATTATGTAGCGGCTAACAAAATACACATATCCTCAAAATTTTATTCAAATACACCTTATAGTTTTCGAGTAAAATGCCTGTGACATACGGACAGACGGACATGACGAAACTATAAGGGTTCCGTTTTTGCCATTTTGGCTACGGAACCCTAAAAAACAAATGCTACCTATACGTCCATACTTTCAAATCAATTTGTCATGGTCGTTATCCTACTAAAAGGATAATCTGCTTCAAGCTGCAAATAAGTGCCTATAACGAAGGACCACCATATGGGAAATTCTTTTGTGTACAGACAGCCAGCCATAGTTTCAGCTTTAAAATTGGTGTAATTAACTGAATTTAGCAAGAGTAAGTAACTAGGTGTATTGGAAATACCGCGCTCATCTAATTGTTGGTAGATAGTTAGGTACCTATATGAATTAAGTCTGGTCAGCGAGTCTCAAAAAAAAACCAGTCAAGTCCGAGTCTATCTCGCGCACCGAGGGTTCCGTACTAACTTCCATACACTATACATTCACGACCCCACTATATTTTGAAAAAATGTTAGCAATACTGGCCGAGTCTTACAGGCAGTGACATCTAGCTTGTAACTGCGTAAACTTGTATGTGCCGTGTGTCTGTAACTATATACGACTGGTGCGCGGGAGAGTCTATGCGGCTTCCGGGATGTGCCCAACCAACATGTAGAATTTGAAGAGCGTGGCTGGTAGAGTTAAGCCGTGTGGAGTAGATAGCTTGGCGCTACTTGCGATCTCATATCTTTTTGACGCTGAAAGCTATATGAGCTAGGGAGTCTTGGCATCACTTTACATGTAATGTTTTTATTGGGATACGTATTACCAGCATATAAGCTACAACTGCTGGACACGACCTCCCCTAATCAATGAGAAGCTATAATGTCCACACTTGCCCATTTCGTCGCTGATATAAGTAAGTTTCTTCATTTATTATATATCGAAGCTTTACCGAAGAACAAAACTAAATCATCATCATCATACTTGCCGAAAAAAAATACTGCTGGACATCGAGCTCCCCAAAAACTTACTAGTAGGTAGTTCCTAAATAACACGTGTCATTTTCAACAACGACATTTATACCTAGGTAGGTTGACTGCAGGAAGAATCCGGGTGAGCGCTACACCATTCGTCCGTGCTGACTGTACTTTCTGGAGATGCCATCCGCAGATATCGGATTGAATAAAGTTCACGGCCGATTATATACAGGCTTGATCCTTGGCAATGGCGAGTAATTCTCAACTCTATATCAATACAGTCAAGCGCTTAAAAATCGACGATCGTTAGCGGACATGGACCTCTTCGGTAGACGGCCTCGTCATCCCATTGGAGGGATTTGCATTTCAATGTCGACTTTCTTAAACCGTTTAGTTTTATATTTCTATAATTACAGTGGTACCTATTTTAGTTAGGTAGCTACCTGAGTAAGCGATGGTTGTATTATTGGTCGTATAGTTCAGATCAGAACACTCTAGTGGCAAATAGTAGAACCAGTCCCTGGGCGACCGAGTTCTGCTCGGGTGAAAATAAAGAAAATATGGAGAAAACGAATTTTCCCAGACATGAGATCCAGCTAGATCGATATAGGATATAACTAGGTAATTAAAGGTACGCGTACCTACAAGCGCCATGTTGTGCATTTTGACTTGCAGCAATAGTTATTCGTGTCTCAACTTGAGACTCAACTTAACTCTAAAGCGAGCAAAATTATGTATTTAGGCGAGGGCGGTAGGGACATTGAATCCAGCGTGAAGCGAAAAATTCTACGATAGAAATCCTGAGCGTAACAAAGGCGAAAGATTCAAGCGTCAACACCCTGACGAAAATAATTTTGCTCCTGAGTGACATACAATTTTTGACACCGACTATGAGGAAAATATAACAGTCATCGATAGTTTTGATTTCAGTAAAACGTATTTAACGTATTAAACGAAATTTATTGTGACAGTTTTTTTTAATGTTACGATAAATTTACAAATTTTCACATACATAACGTTGTTAAAGTTAAAACTTGAAATATGTTCGTTTTTAATCGATTACGATGAAATTACAATCGATTATTTTATTAAGAGCTGTGTTCAATAATTGGCACATTGCCTAAATCCACCTGTGGTTGTTAAGGCAAATATAGTTATTTGTGACTCAGGGGAGCAAAATGATGTATTTTCGGCGAGGGCGGTATATTGAATCCAGAGTGAAGAGAAGAATTCTACGATAGAATACGTAGCGTAACGTAGGATTCAAGCGTTAACGCCCATGACGAAAATAATTTTGCTCCTGGTGACACATACAATTTTTCACACCGACTATGAGGACAACATAACAGTCAATGGTAGTTTTGATTTCAGTAAAACGTATAATTTATTGTGACAATTTTTTTAAATAATAAATAGACACTTTCCTTGATCTGTCTCATATTTAAAAAAAAACTATCTTAAATATCTGTGGTAAACTGACACTGGTAATGACCACAGATTAGTTATTATTCTGAGGCATGAACCTAGGATACTATGGACAGGCTATACGTGACATGCTATGGTATCTTAGAACAACGTTCAAAGAATTAATTTTGAGGCCATCTATATGAGATAAGGGAAAATTAAACACAGTTTCTCGAATAGTTTTCATAATACACGCTAGATAGCGCTGTAAAGCAGTCTTGTTAGTGTGGCTATATCAAAGTATATAGTAGTTTTATAAAATCATATTTTAGTAGTTTTTCTATCTTTTTTTTCTTCTTTTTATTGTTTTCTTGTCGCAATAATAATAAAATATTTATTTATTATTGTTTGTCCATGATAAGCATCGAAAACTTCTTTATTTCGACCATAATAATTAAGGTCCTAAAATATCAGTAGAATTTAGTAGTTATTCTGGCAACAATTGAAATGGCCTGACACTGGCACGCACCGGTTTCAATTTCAATTTTCAATCTGAATTCCTCGGTCTTTGCGTATGCGCGTGTCGTGTTTCGTATTGATTTGAACGGCTATATTCAGTGCTTCTGTGTGTAATTAATGTTGAGTGCAGCTCCTTAGCTCCTCCATTAATTGCCACGCTGTGAAAAACTCTAGTGGTGATTGCATTTGTGTTAAGTTCAGTGTTGTGGTTGGGGCTGTTCTCTAATCAAATTAATCACCACGACCCTTCGTGATGCCCTCACAACCTCGGCGATGTTGTGTTCCGTCCTGCAACGTTACTGCAGCAGATCGTAAGTTATATTGTATAAAGTTACATGGATCCAATCGATGTCCAAGTCGATGGGTACCAAACCTAACTTCACATATAAAGACGGATTCCATAAAGAACATATATTATAAACTTTCAGATGTAACATTGCATTGCTTCCCAAACCCTTGTGATGCTACAAAACCTGAAGAACTGGAACGATTTAGAACGTGGGTCATGAGAATTGGAGGTGCCATAGTGGGCGAAGACGATATTCACATACATCGGTACAGATATGTCTGTCATCGACACTTCGAGGATTTCTTCGTGTATTCCACAAAGAAACTAAATCGATTGGCCGTACCAACCCTTCATATGCCAGGTGAGTTCTCCATATTATTGTGTTGTTCATTCAATTTTGAAATATTAGTAAGTACAGAGATATAAAATACCACATAATTAGATTAGGCCTAATATAAACTTTTCAACCCATGAAAAACTTACCTACAGATAAAGTGAGAAAAGTTTTCCCTGTGTTTATGACGGGGGATCAAATGTTTGATTTGCTTTTATTTATTTGTTAAATGAAAGAGGAGAAAATTTAGAGTTCAAATATATAAAAACATTATTCATAGTTAATTTTTCATAGTCGGGATATAGTTTTTAAAACTTTTTATGTTTGTTATATTATAACATATATTTTTCCTTTTGAACCTTGCCAATTTTATTTATTCTCCATACATTTTACTGTAGCTTTCTGGCTTAATCTTTACAAGATATTATTTTTTCTTTAAAACTACATGGATTTTTTATGCTACTTCACTATTTTGAAATGTTTACATACAATCAATTTTTGTATCATCCAGTTTTTTTCTTTTTAATGCTAGGTGTGCGGCGGTGCCCCTTCCTTAGTCAAAGTTTTGATTACAAGAAAGAATTGCATTTATTTTATATTAAACATTAACCGCTAACAAAATTTATAAAATGTAATGTTCTGAGCCGGATTTTCTGGGCCAGGTCGCCGATTTCGAACCCAGCTTTGACTATTGAATTTTTAATGTTTTTCCTTTAATTATTCGTTCGCCATATCAGTCATCCTAACACTATCTAGCTCACCGGTCGGTAATCTTTTACAACCGTATTCATAAACGTCCAACAAGCCTATTTTCATTAAAATGGTGTTAAAATTCGTTTGTCTTTATCTGTCACTTTGACATTTGTATTCGTAAGAAAGGGACAAAGCACATTTTACTTAGCAGAGGCATTTTAAGTTTTATTAATAAGGGGGCTAGAAACCATATAGAAGTTGCTTGTTTGGCCCCAAAATCCGCATTCACAACCGCATTCGCGGATGTGAGCCTCGAAATATCCGCATCCGCGAATATCAAAAAAATCACATCCGTGAAATCCCTTGTACAAGACAGTATCATTTGCAGTGTGTGAATGGGCGTGTACCTACATATACTTCTTCAATTTCAGGAACTGGTCATCTCCCGAAAGAAAGCATGGACACGGCAGACATTTTCCTATTTTTTGACAAACTGTTTGACTCTGTCAACGGGAGTTTCAGCAGGCCTGTTGGAGAAAAAATATATCGGTCTGCTGTAACACCGCGGTCGCCTCACCACAAATTATGGTATAAAAGCTTACCTATTTTAAAATCTATGAAATACGTAAATGCAAGCGGCACTGAAAGTGTCGTACCGTCCATCACGAGTTGAGAGTCAAGTTATGCTAGCAGGGCAGCTTCCCAAAACGAGTGACGCCTCAACCTCATCAAGTCTATGAAAAAAGATTATTCCTGCTGCATTTATTTATTTTACATTGTCAAGTAACTCCTCGTCTCGTGACGTCACGCAGCTAAAGTCACGTGGTCAGCGCACAGCAGTATTTATATATTTTTTGTATTATAACGATAAAAAATATAAAAACAAAGAACTTATTGCAACTCTCCAGCATGAGACGAATCGAATGACATAATTTATCTAAATCGGACCATATCTGTAGATCTGATGTCATGTACAAAAATCGGCCTCGCGTTATAATATATATAATATGCAGATTTTATTTAAGAAGGTTCCTGACATAAAACGTTGGGCAGCGATGCCCCTGCGATATCTAACAAAAGACTGGCCGGCGCGAGGTTCTATTGAAACTGCATAGGTATTCTTATTTTGTGTGAAATCTTGTAAGCCAGCTAACGGCAGTTATAGCTGGACAAAGGTTTTTCTAACTAGGCGTCATACTACATGGCGGAGTCAATAAAAAATTCACAGTTTAAACGCATGGTCAGACATAAAACAAAAGAAAAGGGATTAGCTAAATAATGGGATTGGAGTAGCGAAAATAGCAGCCCCACGTTTTATGACGATACCTTCTTAGAATTTGTTTATTCATTGAAACTGCCAATAGCATCTGAAAAGTTTTTACTAGACATGAAATTAAGGATCTTATCAATATTTTGGCTACTCCCATTACATTATTTAGCTAATCCCTTTTGTTTTGTTTTCATTTCTTAGACGATGCGTTTTAAATGCCACGCACTGTTATTTTTGTATTGACTATAATGTTTTATGACGTCTAGTTGGAAATACCTGTGTCCAGCTAAAACTCCCGATAGCCGCCTTACAAGATTTTACACAAAATAAGAATACCTATGCAGTTTCAATAGAACCTCGCGCCGCGCCGGCAAGTCTTTTGTTAGATATATCCCAGGCAGCGCAGCCCCACGTTTTATGACGTTACCTTCTTAGAATTTGTATATTCATTGAAACTGCCAATAGCATCTGAAAAGTTTTTACTAGACAAGAAATAAAGGAATTTATCAGTATTTTGGCTACTCCCATTACATTATTTAGCTAATCCCTTTTCTTTTGTTTTCATTTCTTAGACGATGCGTTTTAAATGCCACACACTGTTATTTTTGTGTTGACTTTGCCATGTTTTATGACGCCTAGTTGGAAAAATCTTTGTCCAGCTAAAACTGCCGATAGCAGACTTACAACATTTCGCACAAACGAAGAATACCTATGCAGGTTGAATACAAACTTGTACCGGCCAGTCTTTTGTTAGATATCGCAGGGGCATCGTAGCCCAACGTTTTATGATAGGAACCTTCTTAGAATCTGCATATAGGTATATATATATATATATATATATATATTATAACGCGAGGCCGATTTTTGTACATGCCATCAGATCTACAGATATGGTCCAATTTTGATAAATTATATGTCATTCGATTCGTCTCATGCTGGAGAGTTGCAATAAGGTCTTTGTTTTTATATTTTTTATCGTTAAAGTACTAAACGATTTTTTTTATAAATACTACTGTGCGCTGACCACGTGACTGGCTGCGTGACGTCACGTGACGAGGAGTTAGACAAATAACGTTTGTATAGTTTTCTAGTGTAAACGTAAACCTAACACTAACCACATGCAAATTATGCTCGTCACAATCACAACGTGTATGGTGAAGTGGAGCCGATAGTGAAGTACCAGGTAAACTCTTTATTTAACAATTAGCGTCCCTACATCAGGAAAAGCAATTCTTTGTAAAAAAAAGTTAAGTTAAGTGGCATTGGGCGGGGCACATTGCACGTAGAACCGATGGCCGTAGGGGCGGAAAGGTACTCAAGTGGCGACCACGTCCCGGAAGGCGCGGCGTGGGTAGGCCCCCCACAAGGTGGACTGATGACCTGGTAAAGGTCGCGGGAGTCCGCTGGATGCGGGTGGCGCAGGACGGGTCAATTTGGCACTCTTTGGGGGCCTATGTCCAGCAATGGACGTATTTCGGCTGATATGATGATGATGAACATTGCTCAGGCAAGTACTATATTTTTTACAGTGTACTATATTTTTGTCCCTTTTTTCTGGAAAATACTATATCTCCCCCAAAAGTAGCTGGCAACCGTATTCCGTAGCCAAAATGGCAAAAACGGAACCCTTATAGTTTCGTCATGTCCGTCTGTCCGTATGTCACAAACAGGCATTTTACTCGAAAACTATAAGGTGTATTTGAATAAAATTTTGAGGATAGGTGTATTTTGTTAGCCGCTATATAGTTTTGTAATTAAAAAGACTAAAAAAAAATTTTTTTAGGGGTGCACTCCATACATAAAACTGAAAGTCAAAAAAATTGTTTTCTTTGTAAGCCCACGTGTGGCACACAAATCTATAGGCCTTTTTAAAATAAATATAAGGTTTTATTAACATTTTTTTTTATTAAGTGAATAGAGTCGCAGATAATCGCCCCGAAAGTCACTAAAATTCTGTCCCCCCTCCCTCTCCTTTTTGAACTTATTAAATTCTTTCACCGAATTTTTTTTTGAACAAGATCGGTTCAAAGGTTTTCAAGATATTGCTGAAAAAACTGCCTTCCTTAAAGAAAAGGACGTAAGTGTCGTAAGATTTCTGTGACGATACGACCTTTTTAATAGGCACGGAACCCTTCTGATTGCGTGGTCCGACACGCACTTGGCCGGTTTTTTTTGATTAAGTCAATAGAGTCTGAGATAATCGCCCCGAGTCACTAAAATTGTTTCCCCCCATTTAATTTTTGAACGGTGTATTTTAAAAATATGAAAAAAAGGCATAGACACAGGACTATTCAATTCTTTCACCGAAAATTATTTTGAACAAGATCGGTTCAAAGGTTTTCGAGATATTGCTGAAAAACTGCCTTTCTTAAAGAAAAAGACGTAAGTGTCGTAAGATTTCTGTGACAATATGACTTTTTAATAGGCACGAAACTCTTCATTTTGCGTGGTCCGACACGCACTTGGCCGGTTTTAGATGATAAAGTGCTAGTGGTATCGCCGGCATATAAAGTTTGTGTCTGTATTGTGCCCGGACTTTACGTGTTCGCAACTGTTGTACTTCCAAAAATCGAAATTTGTATTTGTGCCTAAATTTTTTTTACCGAAAATCCTTTTTTTAACTAATTATGTTATATTTTGCAGCCGTAGACAGGATACTAGTCGGCCGATGAAATTGCTTTAGACTCTTCCTGGAATGCAAACATAACTGACAAACGGTCTCAGCACACCGAGGAGGTCCCTGCTTGAAAACTAAGGAGACACCAGGAGGTATATAATATTGAACTCATTTTGTAGTTGCGTTTGTATACTTAAAGAAATAAGTAATTTGTGTCATATACGTAAACTCATTACTCAAGTAGTAGTCCTGTCTAGGACCATTCTGCTTCCTACCGAATTTGAATAACCACACGCAGCCCCGCACTACATGTATAGAAAAACAAGTAAATTACTGTTTCGGTCGTGAAACACAGCATTTTGGTACATGTTTAGTTGTTTTATGATTTATTTTATTGAAATATAAAACCTTTTATATCTACAATTTTCAATTCTAACAAGCCTTAACACGATGGTTTTGCTAGTTTGTAATTTAAACTTCATTGTTAAAAATTGTTGGTTTAATATCCATAACGGTTTACGTTATTAATGTTAATATTAAGAAACTACCTAATTATAAGCAATATCGCTGGACACTGTAAAACAAATAAAATATTATGTTTTCCAGGCAGAAAATGGACAGCTCGTGGATGATGCAGCATCACACTTCATCCTGGAAACACAACTGGCAAACGCTCTCAACACGTCGAGTTCACTGCGAAAACCGAGGATACGCCATTAAACAATAACATTTCAACTTTTGATTGAAGCTTGGCTGGCAAGTTGGCGATTTCCTTAAGCATAAGGCACGATACGCCTGAACAGTACAGAGGGCTTACCGCGAAACGAAATTCGTTTTCGTTCGTGTATCTCCGTCTCTGTCGCACTTGCTAGTTCGAGCAACAGAGACGGAGATACACGAACGAAAACGAATTTCGTTTTGCGGTAGGTCCTCATTTCGATGCACGCGTTCACACAAGCATTGCTTATTACTGGATGCTGCAACCGTATGTTTATGTGAACGCATGCATTGAAATACTGTTGTCACTAAATCGGATCCAACAAAAAACAGTTCCCGCACAGAATCGGATGTCTCCGTGTGAACGGGCTCTTAAAGAACCCGCCACACAGTGTTTCCTTGATCCTCATTTTGAGACAGTCCAACTTTATTGGATGATCGAATATAGAAAGATGTCACAAATGAAGGACAATAACTCCGACGCGGCTTATCTTATCTATAAAATATTTTGAAAAGCCTATCGATTGATGTGCCACACTTGGGCTTACAATGAAAAAAATCTTTTTGAGTCAGTTTTATGTATGGAGTGCACCCTAAAAAAATTTTTTTTAGTCAGAATAATTACAAAACTATGTGGGAAAGGGGTGCCCCGCCGCGGGCCTTCAGTCCAGAGGGGCCTCCAAAAATCCTCCAAAAATGGGGCTAACAAAATACACCTATCCTCAAAATGTTATTCAAACACCTTATAGTTTTAGAGTTAAATACCTGTGACATACGGACAGACGGATGACGAAACTATAAGGGTTCCGTTCTTGCCATTTTGGCTACGGAACCCTAAAAATATTGTTATTATTTAGTAATTTTCGCGATTATCTTGAAACTGACCAGCCCTAGCCTGGCCACAAATGGATTATAATTTAGCTTTATACTAAGCCTTTTCATCACAGTGCAAAATCAAGATTCATATACGTTTTTTTTTTTTAAAAAGGTAAAGATTTTCTTAACATTCCGGGACTTAAAGTTCAGATTGCATTCGTTTCAAAACTATGATAGTGAGCCGCACAGGAGTTTTTGTCCTTCATTCGTGACATCTTTCTCTAATCGATCATCCAATAAAGTTAGACTGTCTCAAAATGAGGTTCAAGGAAACACTGTGCGCCAGTACCTTTGTATTTATTTATTGTGTTCCTGGTGGTGAATAAGGTATCCAGAGCTCCCGATGATGCGCTGTGTTGAGTTTAAGAGTGTCGTAGCCAAACAGTTGCCGCCCACACTTTGCCAAGTACAAACTGTACATTGCCCTTTTTATATACTGCAAACAGTGCTTTGAAAAATTTAATTTATTTCAAATTAAGCAAGACAAGCAATGAACTAGAGAGAAATACAGGAATAAATTATTGTTACCAAAGCCTAACTCAGAAATGTGGAGTCCTCATAGTAAATGTATTTTGACAATGAATAAAATTCCCAATTCAATTAAGCTAGAACCTCGAAACGCGTATTTAAAAACGAATTGGAAAGGTTATTGATTGAAAAATGTTATTACTCCGTTATGGATTTTAAAAAAAGCTTTTAAAATGTGTCAGATTTATTTAATGTTACAAAATATTTATTTTTCGAAAATGAATAAGTAGAATTAGGTATTTAGTTGTCATTGTCTGACTTGAAGCATACCAAATTGTAGAATATCTAAAATGTACATGACTACAATGAAATTAATTAAAAGAGTGAGGGACTTGCATTCGTCTGTATTAACTCAATGAATCCTCAACTCGATAAAGGGTCGGCAACGCGTTTGTGATTCTTCAGGAGTCGCAATCGCCAATAGGCTACGGTGTCTGCTTACCTTAATGCAGACCACATGACTATTTGCCACCGGCGTAATGTAAAAAATAGTTATTTACGATACAAGTGCAGAAAATAGGAAATTCGCAACGAGTGGTGATAAATTAAAACACGACCGAAGGGAGTGTTTTAAATCGACACGAGTTGCGAATTACCTATTTGCACGTGTATTGTACAACGTTTTACAGTACATATGGCTCTTTAAAGTTTCAACATATGCACAAAAAGTGCTCATTTCCGCACTAGTGCGGAAAAGTAACACCATGTGAACTGTAAAAACAATTATTATATGTCGCAATAGTGCCACCGTCTCGAAAGTGGCCCTTAAAAATCCAGGCGAGGCATATAAAGCTAATTAAAATAGTCAATGTATTTTTTTTTCATCTGTATTTATAATTTGATTAATTTACGAGTTACGAGTATAGTGTTAAAGATTTTAAGCAATGGATATTTAACCCAAAGGTAGTAGTCGTTCCGGAGATTTCGTTCTACACACAAACTTTACAAAGCTACATACTCTTTATTATATTAGTGTAGATAAGGTTATACGTTTATTCATTAATTTAGTTCTTGTACTAGCATAAACAGTCCAATCTTTAAACATTGTAAATATGTATCCATTTTTCACCTTATTGCAGTACAGTTTAGTAAGTGGAAATGGTTGAATCTTTTATTGGTCGATTTTACCTATAAACGAGTCTGGCGTTGTCGGAGAAAATGTTTTGTGCATCATAAACACTGTGGTCTCAGGCCATTTTTTCGTTGTAGAAAGGAAATCTATGAATTTTACATATGTACAATATTGAGACGAAAGCTGTTATTACCCAAGCGCCAATGAAAATAGTGTGTGATTTAACTTTCTACAACGTTCTAGTACAAATTCCGATATTTGTCAACTTGAGGAGCAAAACTTGGCTCGCGTTGAACAGAAAAACATCTCTCATATTTGAAAATATAACAAGATTGTAAATTAAGACAGGGTTGACTTATTTTAAAGACATTTGTGAATATTAATATATTAAAAAACGATATTACAACCTGTACCAGGACAAGATTAAATAACTTTGCAGAAATCTAGTTTCATTTCCATAACTACCTATTCCCATACAATATTCCCGTTCTCGGCGCGGAAAAGTTTTCCCGCCGAAAACGAATATTTTTAAAAGCACGAAGGAACGAGCCAGGTGCTATACGTATATACATTATTGCGTTATGCATATGTATATCGTGAAATTAGTTCTGGACCATACGGACTAGATGGCGCCACTAGTGGAACCCGTAAACGACGCGAAGTTGCCGATCTATCTCAGTATATTACACTCTTATTTATGATACGTGATGCCACAATGAGGGACGGCAACAAAGTAGATGTTACCCGTGGGGTGGCCATGTAACTAAAAATTACCCCATCACGTCCATATGTTTATTTTAAATAATGCGCTTTTATTGTAAGTTGTTTTTACTGAAGCTTTACACATTCATTGCCTAGCAGGCGCTGTTCGCAGGCACTAGTAATATTCAGTTTAATAAGATGAAATATGATTCTAGTTACAGAACATGTAGGTAATTAATAGTCCTTGTGCAAGCGGCTTATCTGTGTTTCTTATCAGCACCACAAACTGTATAGAGTGATCAGCACAGTTATCACAGGACGGCCCGCGAGCTGTGTTGCGGCAAGGTAGACTGTCCGTACCTTACCTTTCTAAGCGTTCTTACTAGAAAGAGACGGACAGTCTACCTCGCCGCGACACAGCTCGCGGGTCATTCTGATCTACTTAATTAATTATTATAAAGCCTGAATCACACTGGCGCAGCCTACGGTGGCGGTCCATCGTAAACTTGACAGATAGTGTCAAATTTACTATTGACCGCCGCCGCAGGCCGCGCCTGTCTGTGAGAGGCTTTAATTAAGTCTCTCACAGACTGGCGCGGCCTGGCCGCGGCGGTCAGTGGTAAACTTGTCATTAGGCTTAAGGCGGATAAAATAATGATACTAAGGACCGAAATGAGACACAGCCATATTAAAAATAATTTATTTATATAAGGTTATCTCTATTTAAGTTAGGTAGGGGTCGCTTACTGGCCTTTAAATAATATTAATTTTGTATACATATTTCTCAATCCAAATACTCCGCGTACGCGCATCCTCAGTTAGTGGAAACCTAGAAAATAAAACATATTATTTTTCATTCAATTTTTCAAAGCATAGGGCTTATAGAAAATTATGAATCATTATATACCGTCGATAATCTTTACTAATCTATATCTATCTGTCTTACTAGCTGTCCACGCGTCTCCACCCGCGTATTAGAAAGAACCCGAGCGGAGGCGCAGATGCAGGATTTTTTGTTATGGGATGAATAGTTCCGGAGATTACTCGCTACATAAAAGCTTTGCCTCTTTTTTATGAGTATAGAGTAAATATAAGTACACAAAAATAGATCCCACCCATTTTATACGAATGTTATGTAATAACAAGTACGAGAATTTTGTTAAAGTATAGATTACCCGAGAAATGGGGTATTTTTTAAGTTGTATTGGCTGATATCCCTAAAATGATTGCAAAGAAGCTAAATCGAGAAGACATTCTTATACCTGTCGCAGCTTACCATAAACAACCTACGTAATTTGGGCGGATAATTTGTCAACGAATATTTTCTTGAACAATGTAAACAATGATGTTATTTCTATTATAATCATCTAATTTAACAAGATTTTGAGCGTAATGTAATTTTACGATGCCATTTTTACGTATTGCGTATAAAGAAAAGTGAAAAATGTTCTACTTACGTGTGAAAGGTTATATTTTCATCAGAGTGTTCCGACCGGCTTTTACAGCCGAGAACACAGCAATAGACCATTTTTTTGGCACAGTCGGAACACAGGCACCTTATTGTGAGTAAAATAACTTTAATCGCGTCGATTTAAGTCACATTAGCATTAAATAATTTAGGTTATTCCAGCTAGTATGCAGCCCCACGCGCGCTTTGTTGGGCACAACCGTTGTGCCCAACAGAAAAAAAGTGGAACTATGACAAGGACAACGAATGATATATCTCTTTCTGTCACACTTATTGCGTTTCGTATAGCACCGTCGCGCTCACTCGTGGTATTATTATTACCATAGCCTGTCCATAGTATCCTAGGTTCATGTTCTGAGGTAATGACCAATATAGCTGCTGCAAGTATCAATATATGATTCCGGCCGAGCGTCAATCGCGATAAGACGTGTTGATAGTGGTTAGATTTAAAATTTAGTTTTTCCCTAATCTTTTTGATTTCTGACCAGATCAGGGTTTGTGTGTGGTGGTGGCTGTATGTGGTAAGTTGTGTTTTGTGTTCGTCGTATAATTAGTTCGTAGCTAAAGCGTGTTTTTTTTTCCAATTTGTGCGGGTAGATCCCGCCATGGGGGATAATTCCCCCGGTGATCCGGGGGGGTTGAACGAGGCTTCTCTTTCGGCTCCCCCGTCGCCAGCGGCTTATATGACAGTCAAACATGGTGATATAAATGATTCGGAAATGTTTGATATACAGTACCAACAAAGAAAGGAAGGTCGTAGAAATCGTAAAAAGAAAAAGGTGAATTCCGGTCGGCACTCCCGATCTAGGTCTCGATCTAACTCAGAAGTATCGAGCGAGGAAACGAATGTACAAATCCCCATAAACAATTCATTTGCAGGCCTACCAATGTCTCAAGAATCTATGTTGTTGCCGCTTGGTCAGAACTCAGAGCCGTTTTCAGGTCCTAAATCTCAACCCTCTCAAGTAGTCACACCTCCGACCCCACTTCAGGCATCTCCTCCAACATCGCAAACTGAGAGTTTACCTGCTACCCCATCGCTCGCTGTCTCGGATAGGAAAAAATACAAGTTAAATGACCCAGGACCCTTCACGGTCCACGTACAACATGAAAGCGAATCACCAGGTGCCACACTTCACCCGGTGACATTTGGTCAATTCATACACGGACGTCACCGCGAGTTCCCAAATGTCGTTGATGGATCTTTAAAGAGTATTGGTCGAAACAGAATCTCAATCAGTTTTCATTCAGCACAAGATGCCAACAATTTTATACTTTCCAACACACTTACGAACAAACGATACAAGGCGTTTATTCCCTCGTTTAACGTGACCAGGGTAGGAATAGTCAAGGGAATCCCTACTGAGTGGACTCCGGAGGACATTCAAAACCTCGTCAAGGTTCCTACAGGCTGTGGCCCGATAATTAAATCAAGACGCCTAAACTTCAAAAAAAACAACTACCAAGACGGAACATACACATGGGTCCCATCGGAAACAGTCATTCTCACATTTGATGGCCAAGTTCTCCCATCCAGAATCTTTGCGTGCTATAACTCATTTCAGGTTGAATTATACACTTATCCCACTACTCAGTGCTACCAATGCTGTAGATTCGGACACACGAAAAATACATGTCGCTCAGTTCCTCGGTGTTTCCGTTGCGGGGGTAACCATTCAGGGGACAAATGTGACGATGATAGCGATATATCCAAATGCGTTAATTGTAAGGGAGAAACGGGGCACTTTGCAACTAGTAAATCATGCCCTGAATATTCTCGACAGTGCAAAATTAAAAAAACAATGGCAGAAACTAATGTTTCCTATGCTGAAGCCAACAAACTACATCCGACTCTGGGGAAATCATATTCCAACGTGGTTACATCCTCAACCTCAAACAAGACTTCATATAAAAAAACTGTCTTCTCAAAACCTCGCCCACCCCCTCCCCCTCGCAAAGGTTATGATAAAGCAGCCCATATGGCTCTTTTTAATGAAGAACTTCCACCGTCTTATAATGGAACGGCATTAAATAATCCACATGCCTCTTCCTCGTCTGAGACTATCACTGCTTTGCTGGTTCAATTATTTTCTGCAGTTTCAAAATCTTTTTCACCATCTTTGATGTCCCACGTTGCCCCTCTCTTTTCCACAATTATCTCTTCACTTAGCAATGGATCCAGTGATCCTACAATGGAACATTCGGAGTATCCGTAGTAAAAAAAATGATTTAATTCACCTTTTAAATAAATTTAAACCTTTGTTCTTTGCTCTGTCAGAAATTTGGCTCAAACCTGAGACCAATTTTCGCATCCCTGGTTTCGTCAGTATTCGCGACGATAGACCGGATGGGTATGCCGGCAGTGCAATATTGATCAAAGAAAATCTTACCTTCACTGTTATTCCAATTTCCCCTATTGATGGTTTACATATTGTCGCCTTACAAACTAAACAATTCACACTTGTGTCTCTATATATACCCCATCCTTCAAAGTCTATTTTGGATAGATTGCTGTTAACTTTACAGTCTTTATCTCCTCCCCTTTTGGTGTTAGGAGATTTTAATTGTCACAATCAGGTATGGGGCAGTGGCAAAACCGATCCACTGGGAAATCAGTTACTTAATATAGTAGATAAATGTAACTTGTGCATCTTAAACTCCGGATCTGCTACAAAACGGACACGCCCCAACGAAATCAGTAGTGCGATTGACTTGTCATTATGCTCGCCCGATTTAGCCTCTCAATTGTCATGGAAGGTCCTTGATTCATCATTCGGAAGTGACCATTTCCCAATCGTAATCGATTTTCCTCCGCTATCGTATAAAAATGTAACACCCAACGCCCCCCTGCTTAAATTTAACCTTTTTAATGCTGATTGGAATATTTTCAAAGACAATCTGGCTGATTTTCATTCGTTATTAGTACCTATCTCCTCGGACAAGATTGAAGAATGCACTCTGTCGTTTACAAATGCCCTGAATAAATGCGCAGAGTCAGTTTTCCCAATGAAAAATTTAGCTTCCGATAAAATTCCATCCCCACCGTGGTGGGATCATCAATGTACTAATAAGATTAAAGAACGTAAAAAGGCTGAGATACAGTATCGTAGTAATCTTATTCAGTCTAATTATATACTCCTAAACAAAGTTATGGCAGAAACTAAGTTATTTCTTCATTCCAAGAAGCAGGAAGGCTGGAAATCTTTTTGCCTATCGATTTCTCCATCCACCCCCGCTTGTTTTATATGGAAAAATATTCGAAGATACAGAGGCTCCACAAAACCATCATCCTGTCCCCATCCACCTTCGCCCGAGTGGGCCGAAAATTTTATGGATACTCTTGCTCCCCGGTACGCTCCTAATGAACTAGAAGTCAATTTCGAATACTGCATGAATTCTGTGGGCCCACTGGATTCCCCTTTCTCAATGACAGAACTTAGGAATGTTTTAAGTTCAGTGAGAGACTCTACCCCAGGGTCTGACGGTGTTCCGTACTCTTTTATCAGTAATTGCAACGATTATTTCCTTCAATACTATTTGGACCTAGTGAATATTATCTTTGTTACCGGACACTTGCCTCAATCCTGGAGATCACAATTAGTAATACCTATTCACAAGGCCAACAAAGATCCCACAGACCCCCGATCATACCGCCCTTTTGCTCTCTCATCGGTTTTATTGAAGATCATGGAACACCTGGTCAAGAATCGCGTTGAATGGTTCGTGGAGAGTAACGATCTCCTGGCTAAATCGCAATTCGGTTTCAGAAAAGGTAGAAGTACTTTCGACAGCCTAGGAATATTCACTACAGACATTCGGCTTTCCTTTACCCGAAACGAGTCAATGGTAGCGGTGTTCCTGGACATAACGGCGGCATATGACAATGTTCAGCTCCCCTCTCTCAGGAAGAAGCTTCAAGAGCTGAGAGTTCCGGCGAGATTGAGCAGTTTCATGATGCGGATGCTGTCCGAACGTTACATCACATTTAGAGGCAACGATGAATCGATTCAACCAAGTAGGTACGTTTGGAAGGGCCTACCTCAGGGCTCAGTCCTTAGCCCATTATTATTTAATATTTACACCTATGATTTAGAGCGAAATACGGAACACTCAAGCATCCTACAATACGCTGATGACATCCTTTTATATTCCATCAATTCAAAGATCGAAATGGCAGCTGAGACAGTCTCGAAGTCTCTAGAGTCTCTTAACGTATGGTTGGTGGAACATGGCTTAGAATTGTCTCCTGCGAAAAGTAACGTCGTTGTATTTACAAGGAAAATAAATATCCCAATGGTAGATATATCAATAAATAGTAAACGTATTCCTGTAAAGGGCGAATTCAAGTTTTTGGGTCTAGTATTAGACTCCAAGCTTACCGGAAACTCACACTGTGAATATGTTGTATCGAAGTGTGAAAGAAATTTAAACATCCTCAGATGCTTAACGGGAGTATGGTGGGGTGCACACCCGTTTACCCTTAAACTTCTATACAACGCAATCATTAGAAGTGTGTTAGACTACGGAACGTTCCTATTAGAGCCAGCTAATAGGACTGGTATGCGCAGTCTTGAACTCGTACAGTCCAAAGCTCTGCGTATTATATTGGGAGCAATGAGATCAAGCCCTATCAATGCCCTTCAGGTTGAGTGTCTGGAACCTCCCCTCGATATCCGAAGACAGTTCTTATCTGACCGTTTTATGTTTCGCACATTCCAGTTTACAACCCATCCTATTTATCTGAAAATAAAGTTATTGGAAGAATTCGTCCGAAACTCAAGCTTCTGGACGAATAAATCTCCTCCCTGCCTCGTCAACAGTTATCGCAGGTTTAATCTTATCAAGGACCCTACTCACCATTCCTTAACCCTTCCTATGTACGAATATGCTTACGAGATTGTTACTCTTCGTCCTCGGGTGATCCTTGATTTTAACATAGTGAAAGGAGATCCACTCGCCAATGTCCACTCACGATATCAGCTGGAAAATGTATGGAACGGGTGGCATACGTTGTATTCAGATGCCTCCAAGTTGTCCACTCAGGGTTGCATTGGCGTCGGAACTTATCACGCGCAGTGGGATATTGTGCAGAAGGTTAAATGTCCCCCGGAGTCCTCAGTATTTACCGGGGAATGTTTTGGAATTTTGAAGTGTTTGGAGTACATATTGGTGGGCAAACTGAAGCGCTCTATTGTGTTTTCGGATTCTCGCAGTGCACTGGAATCTTTATTATCAAATCCTTTTACTTGCAAACTCCATAACCCTTTGGTGTTCCTAATCAAAGATGCCATTGCCCAATGCAATATGAAAGGCTACGAGGTGGTTTTGATTTGGATTCCCAGCCACTCAGGTATTGCAGGCAACGAGAGGGTTGATCAAGTTGCTAAAGAGGCAGTTGTCTGTGGCGATAAGTACGCGTTCAAAAATTATTGTTATGACCTCTTATCCCTGCCTAAAACATATCTACGTAAGTCATGGAATTCTAGGTGGCGGTCCTCAAGCAAAACAAAAGGATCTAAATTCGCTTTAATACAGCCCGATATCCCACGTAAAACATGGTTCTCTAAAATAAGACTTGGTAAAATGGCGACCTCTTCAATTATTCGCATGCGACTTGGACATTGCAGCTCCCCTGTCCACCTAGCCAAACTCAGAATCCGTGACAATTCGATTTGTGAGTGTGGATTGGAGGAGGGGGATCTTAACCATATTTTCCTGTCATGCCCGCTCTATAATCATTCGCATCTTTATCGTGGATTGATATCCCGGAATATTCCACTGCCCACTCACATGTTCACCCTTCTATCATCGCTCGATGCCGCTGTTTACCGATTTCTTGCAATTTTTTTAATCATTAACAAATTGAAGATTTAGGTTTTTTTTTTTTTTTTTTGCTGTAGTTTAGACGTACGTTTGTTTGTTTTATTAGTTGTAACATTACTAACCTTTTAGTTGTGCACGTATGTTAACTAATTTTACTAATCTGGGGTTTTTGTTTTTTAGCTCTGATCTGGTTTTTTTTTTGTTTTTCTTCTCACCAATATTGCTTCAATCATTACTTAAAATATTCAAAATTGACGTGAAGCTGGCACAAATGTCAATAGACGATTGCCATTTAAAAAAAAAAAAAAAAAAAAAAAAAAGTATCAATATCATTGCCAGTGTGAGTTTACCACACATATTTAATATATTTTTTTGTAATATGAGACCGATCGAGGAAGGTGCCGTATAAACTGACCCAAAACGTAAGTGAGGAAACTGTTTATATTTTTCAAAAAAAATTGACGCAGCTGAAAAATCTGAAACTTTTTCTGGTGCTAAGGGAGGCTATTCCTATAACCAAAAAAATAATCAGGCATTTCAAAAATTTTCATCCATTCCTTATTGGCACATTGCGTAAATGCTAAATTAATAAAGTAGCTTGAACAGAAAAGTAGCATTTTGATCCCTCTCGTCGTGGAGCAAAACTTACTTTTCCGAATGAAAGGTGTGAAAAATAACTTTGTCGGTGTGAAGGCTCACTCGCCGACGTCCTATAGTAACTAGGGATTTAGTAGCGAGATGCCAACTATCGCACTTAGTTTACTTTTATACAGTTTCATACAATAAGTTGCGTAATGCCAACTTAATAAAACCTCTGTCCACGTCGCACCATGCCAACTTTTTTATTATACTGGGACCACACTTGGTGTTGCGTGTTCGCATTGCATCGTTGCCTCTCTTTCATTTGTCATAGGAAGGAAAGAGATGCAACCCGAATATTTGGGCAAATACTGCCAAGTGTAGTGCCACCATGCAATAGAGAACAATCGGGCCTAAAAACGGAAACCCTGTAATTTATAACATTTGATGCGCCATCTATTATCGCTAGTTGACACGTACCCTACTTGAATCTCAAAAATGCATGCATGTGTGTATATATACAGCGTATGAGTGCACACACACATATACACATACATAAATAACTACGATATTTTTAAAAAGCGGACCCGTCTTTTTCCAAATAAAGCTAACTTCACTTTATGCGCCCAAGTTAACGGCAGATTTGAATTATTTTCAAAATAAGGATGAAAAGTGGAGT
Source organism: Epinotia nisella (assembly GCA_932294315.1). Taxonomy (NCBI): domain Eukaryota; kingdom Metazoa; phylum Arthropoda; class Insecta; order Lepidoptera; family Tortricidae; genus Epinotia; species Epinotia nisella. The sequence goes on along the minus strand of OW028688.1, from coordinate 14,614,622 downwards.
TAGCTTTATTTGAAAATATTTTTACATATTATATTATAAAGATAATATTCCTTTGTCAAGAAAAACTATTCGTTTAATCGAAGGAATATTTACAATACAAAATAATAAATAAAATAAAATAAAATTGCACTTACGGATCATTAATTATACCACACTAGGACACGACAGAAATATTTTATAACAATATATTATTTAGATAGATTGTTATGGTTATGACTTGGAAAGTCTTTGACCACCACGAGTGACAACAAATTTATCCTCTTTAAATTCCATAGACATTTGAATAGAGTTTGAATAGGTTGGATGTTTAACTATTCTGAAAATCCATATACTCTATTATTTTCTGTTTTTTTGTAGGTGACCCATTTCTTCCATCTATTGGTAGAAGTTGGTACCTATGAATTATGATGTGACTAAACTAAATTGGGAATCACCAGATATTCATAGTCCCAATACTTAATGTCTTTCTTTATTTGAAACAATCTATATTTTTATTTACACGAGAGTTTACCGGGATTTGATAGATAGAAGAAGAATAATTAGAATAATGACTTACTTTTTTCGCGGCCTGGTCGTGGCGATCAATAGGAAACTAAACTTGTCAATGGACCGCTACCACAGGTCGCGCCAGTGTGTTGCAGGCTTTACTGTTCTGTCATTGACATTGGCAAAGTGCCTATGCAGCAAAAAACCACTGAAAACGGGAAAAAAAAAGATTGCACTTCACTTCACTTCAATCAGTCATCACTGTCATCAGTCAGTATTCAGTGTCGAGTTTAATCAAATCGTGAAGAATTTGGAATAGATTTTATACGAAGACTAACCTAATTAGATAAATGAAGTGATCTTATTTGAAATTAGGGGTGCAAACATTAGGGTAATATATTTATAACCTTTTTGATATTCGTGGATTACAAATATAATAAGGAAAAAAACGCGTAGTCAGGTTACTTGGCCCTGATCTACGTGAAAAAATTATTTTATATTAAACCAAAGAGTATTTTGTGGCCGCGGTTACAATTTACAGTTTTTTTTTTTAATTAGAGGTCGAATATATCATCTTTACTACAATGTTTGTATACTGGCCGAAGTATAGACTTTCCTTATCATAGTCGAGCCTAGATTTTCTACATCTATCTTAAGAACATAAACACCGTTATCGTAGTGAATACCACGTAACCCTCTTATAAGTATTATATTTGCTCAAGTACTTGCTATTAAGAATATCAATTTGATGTTGACAGAATTAGGTTATCAATTGTACCAAAATTATTTTACAGTCTATTCCGATTATACAGTTCTGAACGATGATCTATGGGCCAAAAATACCTCAAAACATTCTTTTTTTGGTATTATATTTTGAGCTGGACCCATACTAGGTAATATATAATGCCTTTGCTATGTGTGGCTGGAACATCATTATTTATACCTTTACCGTTAACAATTGTTTACAGGAAAAACACCTATTTCAATCTACTTGTTCTTTCTCATTAATATCTTCTTTTTATAGAGGGCCAGAATGCGTCCAGTGCTGTTCGTAGCACTCCTGTGCTGTGGGGTGCTTGCCACCCAAGCTTATGAGGACTCCAACTTGGAAGATGATGACTTTGCCGAGTTTGAGCAATTTGATGCGGAGGATGATATGCCGGGAGGAGACCAGGGCTTTCAAGATAGTAAGGATAATTTATATGCTTTAAATTATTGCAGCTTGAGTGAATATCTAATCTAAATACAAAGGTAAGCAATATGCTCATCTGGTCCTCTGGTGACCGTAGGGCTGGCTCGTTCCTCGCCCAGCGTATTGGCATTGCCATTCAGCGGGGAAACGCAGCCAGTCTTTTGGGCACTTTGCCTGGTGGCAGTGATTTGGGGGAAAGTCGTACATATAGATTAGGTTCACATAGTTTAAGTTAGTTTATATGTTTTTTATTTATTCGAAAATATATCATTTATTCAAAGTCAAAGTTAAAGTCAAAGTCAAAGAATAGAATCCGCAACAGGCTTCATCAGCAATATGTACTAAACTAAAAATTAATTTTATTTACTGTGTTCGTTTGTTGTTACAATAAAATGATATCTCCCTTAAATACATCTAACAAACAAAACTTGTTTAAACATCATTGATGTGTAGAAATAAATGGGCAAGTAGTTTTTTAATCTTGAATACAGATGTATTTAGTTTTAAATTTCTTGTTAAACCAGGGACCGGATACCGGTATTTTCTCCATACAAAATTAAACCGGTATTATTTTGTTCTTTGGTTATAATATAATTTTTGATCGGGCTGTCTAATAATACGAATATGTTACCTAAATACACGATAGTGTCCTACATCAAGAGCCTAAAATAATTTAAAATATTAGACTACTTTGGGGATTTTTGAAAAAATCGGTTCCGATCCCTGTGTTAAACATCTTTTTCAATTTATTATTCATACTCTAAATAACATAACACTAATTTAATGAGATGTTGCTATGATTTAAGGTTCAAAATAAAGTATTTTTTATAAATGTCCATGTAAGAGACTGTCAGTTCCCATAGCATAGATAAATAACCAGGCATAAATCTATCATGCTGTGTTTCTTAGAGTATTCTGGGTGAACAATCGACCACCCAGAACTATACCTATTCAATGTACAATTAGTAATGTTTAAAGTAAAACTGCTCTCCAGTCCATCCTGAAATATATGCATGTAATTAGGGCTTCCAATCCCGGGATTTATTACTATTACACTACCGGGATCCGCGGTAGTAGTAATAAATCCCGGGATTGGAAGCTCTGCATGTAATTATCATATAAGAGAATACCACTTGATTATCATATAAGAGGTACTTCTAAAGTTGCAGTACGACTCAGAGATGCGACTTGTTTGAAATACCTTGTTTAAAATTTACATCTACTAGTACATTAAGCAAAGTGTAGTGTAAGTACAAAAACGCGATCGTATGAATTTTTTTCTTGCATTGCAACTGTTTTCTTGCATTTTAACATACTAGTATACCAACTAAATTGATTAATTTTAATACTTTATTGGTTATCGTTAATGGTAATACTTGAGCAATTAGTAATTTTCATCCCACTTGCTCGTAAAGGGCTTCATAATGCGCAGGCACACAGAGCTACAATAGCCTAAATTACGGCCATAGGGCGTAATGGTTTTTATCTTAAATTGTATATGTCACTTGAGGTTTTAACTCAAATACAATGTTTGAAAACCTATTTATGAATGATTCTAAACATTTAAAAACTAATTAAATATGTTTATCTGAATTGTTTGAAGATCTAAAACGATGTAAAGTATTTTTAACAGTCAACAAAATGGACAATTCACATTTTTTATTTTTTATTGCGATTAGTATTATTTATGTTTCAAACGTAAATATTTGTTTTCTTGCAAATATGATGAAAAACATTGTGTGCGGTATGCTAAGAACTTTAGTTATCGAGCCATCAAAGCCTTCGGTGTCGGGCTTCTAATACGAGGGCTGTTTGATAAATACCCGTTTTTTAAAGTTATGTATGTCACTGGCTGAAAATACGTATAGCACCGCCTTGAGGCATTCTTCATGGGCTTGAAAAGAAAAAAAACGGCGTCGCTCTTTTGTTTTTTTTTTCATTACATCACTGTAAAATGAAAGCATTCGATTGTAGTTGCAAGTATGGAGAAAGAACAGTATCGGTCAGTAATTCGGTTCATGTTTTTAGAAGGAAAAACTTGTGAGGAGATAAAAGTAAAGTTGCAGGCAGTTTATAAGGACTGTACTCCTTCCATGACTACCATCAGATATTGGTTTAACGAATTCAAGCGTGGCAGAACATCCGTCTTTGATGAGGATCGTCCAGGCCGGCTTATTGAGGTAACTACGGAAGAAATGGTAAAAAAAATTCAAAATATCGTACTGGCCGACCGCCGAATAAAACTTAGAGAAATCGTTGATATTGTAAATGTTTCCATCGAGCGAGTACAATACATTATAGAAGAAAAATTGGGTATGAAAAAAGTATCTGCGAGATGGGTGCCGCGTTTGCTCACTGAGGAACAAAAACTGAACCGGGTGACTACATCTGAGTACTGTTTGGGGAGGTTTAAACGTAATCCAAAGGAGTTTCTGCGTCGTTTCGTCACGGTGGACGAAACATGGATTCATAACTTTACTCCGGAAACAAAAGAGCAGTCAAAGCAGTGGATTTTACAAGGTGAACCTGCTCCAAAGAAAGCTAAAACCGTCCCATCGGCCGGAAAGGTTATGGCGACCGTGTTTTGGGATTCGCAAGGCATTATACACATAGACTATCTGGAAAAAGGTAAAACAATAACAGGGCAATATTATGCCAACTTACTGTGCAAATTTGACTCCGCGTTAAAGAAAAAACGACCCCATTTAACAAAGAAAAAAGTTCTCTTCCACCACGACAACGCACCAGCTCATTCATGCAAACTTGTAAAAGCAAAATTAAAAGAATTACGTTACGAATTGTTGCCGCACCCGCCTTATTCGCCAGATTTAGCTCCGTGCGACTTTTTTATTCCCAAACCTGAAAAAATGGCTCGGCGGAAAAAGAGTTGCGTGTAACGAAGACGTCATTGCCGCTACAGAGGCCTATTTTGACGAGTTTCAGAAATCATATTTTTTGAACGGCTTACTGAGACTGGAATACCGTTGGCAAAAGTGTGTAGACCTACATGGAGATTACGTAGAAAAATAAATAAATACATATCCAAAAAAAAGTTTTTTTTTCCTAAACACGGGTACTTATCAAACAGCCCTCGTATACTCTCGTTCGTAAAGCATCTCGTAGCGTACTTGTGGCACAGTATACTATTAAAATCTTTGATAAATAAAGAGAATTGAATTTTGCAAAACAGTATTTTTTTTAAAGTATTTTTTAAATACCTATTTTGAATGTAGCATTTGAAATTCAAATGGCAGAACTATTTTGTATATCGCTTTTCAAATAGTAATTCGAAAAAGTATTTGCACTTTGTATTTAAATACTTTTCGTAAACTATTTTGTACATCTCTGTTTGGAATAGAGTAGAAAATTAAAGAACCTTTTCATTTTCTATATATTAGGTACTTGTTATTCATGACTTTGCTCATTACAATACATGTTAGTTTTTAATGAGTATTATAAGAGACCAAAGAAAAATTAACCATCCTGTCCTGCAAGGGATCGTGACTAGTAGGCGTTAGCGGCAAGGCGCGCTCTGGCAACACTGCGGGTGTCAATCTATGACCAGAGGCCACGCGGGGAGAACCGGACGGGGACTCTGCAAGATGGCGTCGCACGGATCGGATTAGGTTTATCGGTCGATTGTCCTAAAATTGGTGATAAGTGTAATTTGAGCTTATTGTTTGGTTGACTAGATGTGAATTCCATTATAATTTGTATTTTCCTCGCTAAACAGTGTTTCATTTATCTAAGTCGGTAAAATCAGTATTGGGATTCATTGGGCGAGCGAGTCCATTATTCACGCGCCAAACGCTTTGCTATCTTGATAATTTAGCGTGGTTTTATTTCGTTAAAGTGCTTATTATGGCACTATGGTGGAAATCACTAGTCTACTCATAACAACGGAAAAGCATCACGACTGTCGGTCGGCAACTAAAGAATAATAATAATAATAAACAAAATGTATCTCAACGAGGGGCAATCTTTTCCGTGGCGATTTTTGTTAATTGTTCGCAGATGTTTAAGCAAGCCGACTTGTGCTGTACCCTACAGTTGTGCTGTACCTACAGCCGTAAGCGTCGAACACAGCCTACCAAATACTGCGCTGGAGTTCAATGAACCGCGCGTACGCCAGTACCTACATCGAGTGTTGCGATATGGGTGCTCCAGTGTTCGATCGAAAGTGACAAGTGGAGATGTATCTACAGGGTCGGCATTGAGACGACGGTTTCTGGTGAGACATGTTATTCATTAGCTCACAAGGCATTAATACCTACCTGCCGCGTGTTTAGCTAACTTGTTGTGTTCTAAGCGGAGGTAAATCGCTGCGCACACGCTAGTGGCGTGAAGGCCGCACTTGCATTTATAAAAATATAATAGTGTCGCGAAAGTACGGCTATTTTGCGCCCTTGAATGGTAAAAACATAATACAACTAGCCTGTTCAATTAGTTCATATCGGCGACATGCGACAAACATGACACATTCGTCACAATCGTGTTAACAACGATTGCTTTCGAGGCGATTTCCATTAAGTGTCCACAGGTCTGCCGCCAAATGTCATGTCACTAGTGGTGCAACGGTAGCTGCCTACACCTACAGCAGTCAGTGCCAGACTCCATGAGTGTGCTCGAGTTGTCAAGTACTCATGTAGCAGTTGAGTCAATGGTTCCAGTGCACAGTGAACAGCAAGAAAACCGATCAACTTCATTTTCTGTACTGCAGATGCTCCACACTTGGCACAGTGACAAACAAGTGGTGATACATACCTATGGCAAGTAGTCATCCTGAAAAATAAGCCCTGCCTAAGGATCAACCAGGTACTAAACAAACTTTTAAATCAATTGATGTGTTGCATATTTGTGTTATCAGAGGCAATTTCCTAGTATCTTAGTGGATCTAGTCCTAGTGTCATCACATCTTGCTGAGATAGCAATGCTATTTGAGATGAAAATTGCCAGAGTGCATACAAAATGACATAAATGCCTACAGTAGCACCTAGTATTTACATGCTGGTACATTTATCATCATGTATATCACTGATTTCAGTATCAAAGAATTAAGTTTCAAAGTGCAGAAGAATTATAAAATTATGTTAGCGGTAAGTTAACAATTTTTACTAAGACAAAGACTAGTTTCTATTATTTTGAACTTGTTTTTAAAATAATTATTTGAGTCAAACTTGTAACTTGTAGTTACATCACTCGGATGATGTACTATACTACACAACATGAGTGAACTTAGGAATGGTAACATACCGCTTTCAAAGTTTCTAAGTAAATGCTACTTATGTGATGAAAGTTTGGCATGAAATTGATTCAATTATCAAAAGAGTACATGACAGTTATGCACTTAATAAAATCATGATGTGAAATTTGTAGTATGAAGTCTATGAATCATATACTACTTAGTTGGTAAACTTTTCTGCACTTGGGAATCAGGCTTACTCTAGTTGAAGTAGCCTAAAACTGTACTTATCCTTTAGTAGGTAACATTATTTCTTTAACAAGTATCTGAAAAAGTTGTCTGTTTATACCCGACTGCCGAAGGAGGGTTATGTTTTTCAGTAAATAAAAGTTACTACCAAAGGGTTAAGTTTTATGACAAATTAATTTCACATTAATTTGTGCTGTTCATAAGTTGCAGACTTAACTTGTTGTTCCAAGTTTACAGAAAGATTAGTCCATCAGGTGGTGCGGACCAATATTGACTTATATGCAAATGCAACGCCCCATGCTGGATTTTAAGATGACTTGGTGTGTTACGACAACATTGGATGACAGACTGGTTAAATATTTTGCTGTAATGTTTACAAGAGCTAGTATGAAATATGTGCAATACTTTTAACCCTTTGAATGAGTCGGTCGTACCTATCAGTGCCTGTGTAGGCACTACTAAGCAGTGAGCTACTTCACATCCCACACGCAAGGTTTTGTTTTGCTCGATTGAAACAAGAAGTGAATGTGGTTATTGTTTGTAGCGAGATCAAACTAGTATGGGCTAAAAATGATAAAGTAATGTGTCAGTAAGAGCCGAACGGTTTGTACATAGATGACAAATAACTCACACAGGAGCTGTTATGAGGATTAAGTATGGTGGTACACCTTTGTTGTTGGTGGCTTTCACTTTGTTTTATATGTGAACTTGTTTTTGAATGGATACCTAGTCCAATGAGGAACGACTTTACTCCAATCAATGACGATGCGTTGTAATGGCTGTGTTGGCAAAAGTATTTGTACTAATTATTAAAGGTATTTGGGATAATTAGTTATGATTTTGTTTGCAGTTGCCATTTACTGTAAAATGGGGACGCGATGAACTGCGATCCTATGGAAAACCAGACGATCAACTATTGAGTACTGCTGATGCTGCTACTGCAGTAATATGAAGAGGAGATTGATACCTGGAAGCATGCACCCTTAGACGCTCTGGACTGCGGTTGATGAGCGATTTCTACTATGTGATAATGCAAAGAGGAGATACGCTGCTTTCATTATTGTAACGGAGTGTTGTGGTACTCTTTATCATAACACTACTAGCCCACTGCGTCCTATTCCCTCTCATTAATTTTAAAGTACATTACAACAAGGCATTAATGATGATAGATGTGTGATGTGTGTAACAAGCAATCCAACTATGCTTTTGTGAACGTTTTCGTTTGAGCAGGTTGACATGCTCTCTTTGATAGTGAGTAGACATCACAGTTTTTCTGTTACAGCGATGCAGACCTTGAGTGAGCAGACCTCACACCTCTGCGAGCAGAACCTTGCCATTTCCTGAGCTGACCTCAGAGTATTACGAGTTAACCTCGTGAACCCTACTCCTTTCTGAGCTGACCTCAGAGTATTACGAGCTAACCTCGTGAACCCTACTCCTTTCTGAGCTGACCTCAGAGTATTACGAGTTAACCTCGTGAACCCTACTCCTTTCTGAGCTGACCTCAGAGTATTACAGCTAACCTCGTGAACCTTACTCCTTTCTGAGCTGACCTCAGAGTATTACGAGCTAACCTCGTGAACCCTACTCCTTTCTGAGCTGACCTCAGAGTATTACGAGTTAACCTCGTGAACCCTACTCCTTTCTGAGCTGACCTCAGAGTATTACGAGCTAACCTCGTGAACCCTACTCCTTTCTGAGCTGACCTCAGAGTATTACGAGCTAACCTCGTGAACCCTACTCCTTTCTGAGCTGACCTCAGAGTATTACTAGCTAACCTCGTGAACCCGACTCCTTTCTGAGCTGACCTCAGAGTATTACGAGCTAACCTCGTGAACCCTACTCCTTTCTGAGCTGACCTCAGAGTATTACGAGCTAACCTCGTGAACCCTACTCCTTTCTGAGCTGACCTCAGAGTATTACGAGCTAACCTCGTGAACCCTACTCCTTCTACTCCTTTCTGAGCTGACCTCAGAGTATTACGAGCTGACCTCGTTAACCTTACTACTTTCTGAGATAACCTCAGGGTATTACGAGCTGACCTCGTTAACCTTACTCCTTTCTGAGCTGACCTCGGAGTATTACGACCTCGTTAACCTTACTACTTTCTGAGATAACCTCAGAGTATTACGAGCTGACCTCGTGAATCTTACTACTTTCTGAGCTGACCTCAGAGTATTACGAGCTGACCTCGTTAACCTTACTCCTTTCTGAGCTGACCTCAGAGTATTACGACCCCGTTAACCTTACTACTTTCTGACCTCATTCCCGTGAGCTGACCTCACAGTTTTTCTGATTTGACCCTAGCAAGCTTCACAGCGAGCGAGACTGCTCGCGCCACAGCAGATGTCTTACAGCAGGCAAAGGGTGCCTCAGTGCGCGTCACATCGCAGCGCTGGCGGAGACGAGAGACGAGTGTGAGCATCACAGCGTGCGTCGCTGCGAGCACCATAACGTGCGTGGCTGCGACTACAGTACCACAGCGTGTCGCTGCAAGCGCCACAGCATGCGCTGCAGCAAGTATATGATGTCCTCATTGCATTGGTATTGTATGAACAAAATCAACATTTCGCATCATATGTTTTGTCTCGTCTTATTGCATACTTGGTAAGGTGCATATTTCAAATTCAACTTTTATTAATCTTTTCGACGGCAACGACGCAGATATCCGCACCGTAGGCTCAACGCCAACGACTGATATATGCGTCAAGGAGCCCAGCGCGATAGCAACCTTCTTGCATTGACATAAGGTTCAACTCCGCACTAAATATCTTGTTGATTTGGTGTGTGGTTGACAACTTTTCTTTTGCCAGAGCGTTGAAAAGGTTAAAGATAATAAGGACCTCATTTTTGTTAGTATGCACTGAAAACAATAAAAACTTAAAACCTTTAATTCTAGAACTTATAAACTAAATTTGATTTAATTTGCTTAACTATGTGCGCCAATATGGGACAACAAACATGATAAGCAATCATTTTCAAAATGCTGTTTGGGTTTCTCTTTGTCCTAATAAGCAAAGACACCGACCGTTTGCGCATAATTGCTGCAGGTCCATCTGTGTGTGCCTCTGTAAACATCGAGGAGGCGCTGCAAAACCTTAGCAGCCCAAGCAACATTCTGAAAGAGTTGATGTACTGTACTTTCAGAGCGTTGTATGATTTTTGGGTATAGAGAACCCACAGGATACTTGTGTAAAAAGATGAACAATATGCACTAAACATGCATGAATTCATGCATACCTTATAGCTGTTGCGCAGTAAGGTATATATGAAGATGTAATTTACATCTCTGGAATTAACTTCATTTTCAAATTATCTCAACTAGCATTTCATTCCTTAATGAAAACGTGGTTTACTTGGCGTGTATACGTATTACTTGAGATAAATTGAGTTGGCCGAATTGCATCAAAGTAGTACATTTGAAAAGAAACTGCACCGTTTAAGTAGAAGATTGCAATTCCAATGACCGATTTATAAAAAGTAGGCCACATAAATTAATTTCAACCATAAGTCTAATAAAATGCAATTTGAATGTGGTTTGATGTAGTCAATATACGGGATGGGCCTTTCACGCTATCTAGGGTTCCCTTAGTGGAACTGCATTTTGATTTCTATTCTGGCCTAATCGCAGACAATTTCATTTTCTTTTGAGTATTTATCTTCATGTTATTGAAACTTAGAATTTCCTTGACCTACTTACATAGTACTGTCGGCCCGAGATTTATTAAAAGTGGTTGTGCAATGAGGAATCATTCATAGCTATGATGGTTCCTGTGCATAATTTACTCGTGTAAACAATTTGTTTGTTCTAGTTGCGGATTATTCCAAACGTCTGCATAGACCTGCGTAGACTTCCTTCAGGCCATGAGTTGGTAGAAGAAGAGACGGGCGAGGACGCACCGCCTGTCAGGAGAGGCCGTATAAGAGACCAAAGAAAAATTAACCATCCTGTCCTGCAAGGGATCGTGACTAGTAGGCGTTAGCGGCAAGGCGCGCTCTGGCAACACTGCGGGTGTCAATCTATGACCAGAGGCCACGCGGGGAGAACCGGACGGGGACTCTGCAAGATGGCGTCGCACGGATCGGATTAGGTTTATCGGTCGATTGTCCTAAAATTGGTGATAAGTGTAATTTGAGCTTATTGTTTGGTTGACTAGATGTGAATTCCATTATAATTTGTATTTTCCTCGCTAAACAGTGTTTCATTTATCTAAGTCGGTAAAAGTATTCTATTGTTTCACAATAGTTGTAACCTCATGTCTGTTGCAGGTTTCGATGTAGACAAAGAGGTTCCCATTCAAAGGGCGAAGCCAGTTTCCAATGAGGAGTTTGAGGCTGAGGTGGAGACGGAAGATGAGATCATTGTTGAGGTAAATACATATAGATTGTTGTCAAGATTTAAAACTATTTTACGGAAAGGTGGTATCAAACAAATGTTTACCTTAGGGCTCTTATTACTCAGATTCACGAACATTAATAATTCTAGCAAATATAGTCCTATTTTTTATTTTATTTTTACGTACCGGATGGGTAGGCCCCCCCACAAGGTGGACTGATGCCCTGGTAAAGGTCGCTGGAGTCCGCTGGATGCGGGTGGCGCAGGACCGGTCATTGTGGCACTCTTTGGGGGAGGCCTATGTCCAGCAGTGGACGTCTTTCGGCTAAAGTGATAATGATGATGATTTTTTTTTATTATAACATTTATAACATGCACTGTTAATCATATTTTGCATTATATCTGCATTAGTCACCTAAAGAATATAGTTTCTACCCACTTCCTTTTTTTTCCTTAATGTACTCTTACTGCAACAAGTAACTAAGTATATTGTTTACTACTGGAAATGTTATTTAATTTTCATTTCTCATGTAAGTGAATTTGTTAATTCTTTATGAGAAAGATATAAAGTTCTTAAACCAGATATTTATATTGGGCTTTCACAAAATGGAAATCTAAGTGTCTGCAAGACAGGGAGACTTTTTTCTTTATCAGAATTAATTCAAGGACACATTATTCATTAGAATGATGGTGAGTTAGTGACCTATAGTAAAACATATTTATAGATATCTAGATAAGTGAGAGTGTATAGCGCTCGCAACATAAAATATGTGTTCTTATACAAGAGTTTCGATTAGAATATATCACACTCAAGTTGGTTGGGAGCTACGATGCCACAGTGTATCTAACACATCTTAAAATTACAAAATCCTTCGATTGCGTCGGGGGTTTTATATCAGGAGGCGAATCTGTGCAAAAAAAGTTCGGCCAGAAATAAAACTTATTATTTTAATTTCACCAGGATGAAGATAATGAATTTGAACACTTCCAAGACCCTGAGGAGTTCGAAGGCTTCCAGGACAGTGTCCCGAGGAACACTGAGCAGCCAAAGATCACCATCTCAAAGGTAAACTTATCATTATTCAATAGTTTTTTTTATGGGAGGAAAATCCGTTATGGATACCTCCACGCCACGGGGATAGCGCGGAGGTTATGTCGGAAAAACTAAAAACCCCCGATGGTCCTCCTCGACGCATTTCGGACGGCTCTGGGATCTCCTACGGAACGCACCAGTACCGCCCTAACGTCATGCCTCAGTGGGTCCTACCTTTTTTTTAATTCTACGATTGCAGCCCCAAGTGCAACCGTGTACCACCCCGAGGACTCCTTTTAGTCGCCTTGTACGACAGGCAGGGGGTACCGTAGCCGTAGTCTAATGACCGGGCTACCAGGGCGCACCTAGTTACACCTAGGGTATTTTTTCCCCTTTCGAAGCTCGTTACAAATGTTGATTACCTAACGGAACCCAAGGCTCGCTTTGTAGATCTTTAGAACGTGCAAAGATCGCGCCATACCAAAGACCAATTTTAGCGTTTGAGACATGATCACACATAGTGCATAGCCGTTTCCAAAGCTGGTGCGCAGTGAAAACTAACCTTAACATTCTATTGTTATGTTTTAAATAGGGATGGTGACACCACATAAAATAATCAATAATGTTGAATTTTCTCGAAATAGGATTAAAATATAGTCACATAGAGAAAAAATACTGGAAAGTGCGAGTCGGACTCGCCCACCGGGGGTTCCGTACGAAATTACAAATGTATAGATTTCAGATTTTTCCCTGTGCCTGTAGCATAAGACGATATTACTTGCCAAATTTCATAGTTCTAGGTCAACGGGAAGTACCCTATAAATTTTGATTCCCTTGAGAGTGTCGAAATATACTTTTTTACTCGTCGACTTTAATGTTTGAATTAAGACTTCGTACACTAAACTAAAATAAAACGGTTGTATCTTCGTAGTTTTTTTGAGATATTTGAATAGGATTTTCGTCATTATGCATATTTTTTGCCTTCTTTCTTTTGGTGTAATAATAAAATTAAGAGTCCCCAACCCTATTGAATGTTTCAACTGGTCGGTAGGTCCCAATAACGGTCCGCCCCCGCTGGGACGCATACTGGCTCGAAGCCATACTCTGCTGTCTGCTCTGCGCGTACGCACTGTCGTACGCCGTCGGCCGCGCCAAGAACACCTCCATAGCCACCAACTTCCTCAAGCTACACAAACCGCTGTTAGATGACAACTTTACCCTAGTCGGTGAGTATTTATTTAACATTACAGACTAACATAAGTATCAATATCAAAAACTGAAATAACACAAACAGTAATCACAATAGGGTAGTGACTTTATGTTAAAATTGATAACGTGGTGTTACTAAATGGATAGTTTACTATCCATTTAGTAACACCATCAAATCAAATTATTGTAATCTATATCTATAAATAAAATGTAAATTACAAACTATAATTAAAATCATAATTTGTTGTCCAAGAGTAGATTTAAAGCTACCAATATACTAGATGTATGTAGTTGTTATACAATTTTGTTTCTGTAAAAGCGTATCATTATATTGGTACCTAGCTTTAAATTAACTCTTGGACAGTAAAAAAATACATATTTTTTCTACTTTCAAGGTCCATATCTTTTTTATGATTTCAATTATATTTAGTAATTTGTAATTTATTACAATAATTTGATAGTTTACTATCCATTTACCAACACTGCGTTATTAGTACATAATTTACCTAGGGCGGTAAAACAAAGAATGTCTCAGATTGCAGGTATTTGGGCAAGGCAAGGGCGATAAATATGCGATCTGATGCTTTCTTTATTACTGGCCAGGAAGTGGCATTTTCCGCACGCATAGCCTGCGGTAATTCCTACTTAATGGCCAAGTATGACGTAAACATTTTTACGTCACCCTAGGCCGTAAGTGGGATTTTCTGCCCGCTACGCGAGGAGAAAATCTCACTTCCCGGCCAAGGCAAGATGTAAAACTTTAGACAAACCACGGGCGGTAATTGGTAAAGCCCCAGATCGCATATTTCAAAGTCAAAGTCAAAGTGATTTATTCTTCAATTTAGGCATATTACATGCACCTATGAATGTCGATAAACTACCACCGGTTCGTAAAGAAAACCTCTGCCTCGAGAAGAACCGGCGTTAAAAACTCGGCGAGGTGTCATTTTTTTCAAAACAGTATACAATATATCATTTCAGTATCAGAGTAGGTATTATAAAATTTTAAAATTACATTTTTACAGTAGTAAGCCTATTTATTTTGCGATAGATTTCTAGTGCAGGATTTTATCGCTGCCAAATATCCCTATCCATGATGTAATCGTTTATCTTATAATATACTTTTGAAATAAGTGTCTGTTTTACGACAGATTTGAATTTAGAGTCAGTAAGTTCGGTAATGTGTTTTGGAATTTTATTGTAGAGTTTTATACAATTTCCCAAGAACGACTTTTTCGCTTTTACTAGCCTGTAAAAAAGTTGTTTTGAGCTTCCCTGCGCTTCTGGTAACCTTGGGCCTATCAGTGTTCGTTGGATAGTTGTATAAATTCTTCCTAACATACATTATTATTTCAAATACATATAGCGACGGCAGTGTTAGAATATCTGTTTCCTTGAAGAATTCTCTTAATGACTCACGCGACCCGAGGTTATAAATTGCTCTAACAGCCCTTTTTTGTAAAATAAATACATTCTCAATATCTGCCGCTGATCCCCATAAAATAAGACCATATGTAATTATAATTTTAAAGTAAGCGAAATAAACTAACCGTGCCGTTGCTACATTGGTAAGCCGCCTTATTCTGCTGACTGCAAAAGCAGCGATTTATGGGACAAACACCTGCGATCAGGGGCATTCACGAATTCATCGCCCTAGGTATGTAATGTGCGACATGAGGAACCCGTTGCGTACTCGTCGTAACGCACACACAATGCGATTGTCGCAGGCGAGACGGGCAGCGACGTGGTGTGCGCGGGCTCGGAGCGCGGCTGGCGGCGCGAGGCCGAGCACTGCTTCACCATGTGGTGCAGCGGCCGCGTCTGCTGCGAGGGCATGCTGCTCACGCTCAAGCTGATCAAGGTATGGGTGGATTGCGAAATAGTACTTGTGACTGTACGTAATGAGAGGCCTTAAATCACGAGTGTGGTTTCATAATAGGATCAGCTCAACACACGAGTGTTATAAGGGCCTAATGATGTACAGTTGCATACACTACTTTATCTATTCACATATAATAAATATTCATTGGTGTGTTCGGGAACCATTAGAATATACCGCCATTGCACCGCCATGGCCGACTAGATTTCAAATCGTGACCAACTAGATGTCCATAACAAAATCTAGTTGGTCATGATTTGCTCTGACCTCTGGGTCACGCTTCGAAATTTGAAAGTCATTACTTTATCAATATCGATATCTTAATGAAAATACGTACAAAATTACCTACGGCCAGAGACAAGTAATTTATTTTTATAAAACTTATTGATATAATACTGGTCATTACTGCCAGTTTCTGAACGCATTTTATCGGGTTTATAGTATGTGTGTAGATAATTTTTTTTACATAGTTATTCAAATTCAATTTCATTTATTCAAAATAAATTCATGGTGAACACTTTTTGAATGTCAAGTTTTTACATAACTACATAGTATTATATAACGGGTAACTTAATTAAGTAATGTCATTGACATTTGTCCATATCTCCTTATCTGGTAAATATTCGTCCAATCTGTAATAAGCTCTATTTTTCAAAGATGTCTTTACAAAGGACTTAAATTTATTTTCAGACATGTCTAAAACATGATCTGGTAACTTGTTGTAGTAGCGTGTACAGAGCCCCACAAATGACTTTTGAACTTTACTTAACCTAGTACTTACTGCTACCAATTTGAATTTATTCCTAGTATTTATCTTATGAATGTCACATCCTTTACGAAATAATTCATATATAGTGGACATGGGTTATTGGCCCTCAAATGCATACTCGCTCAACGCTCGACGGTCGGGCGGGCTTATTAGATTCTTAATTTGAAGTATAAGTTAACTTAGTTCCCTGTGCTTTGTGGATTTTCCTCATTCAAAAATAAGTCATAATAAAATAATTGATTTTTCTCCTCCATTGCTATCGCTAAGGATAACTAGACTTGTCAACTGTACGAACTCGCTCCCTTCTTGATCTGATCTGTTACAATATCCGATAGTAATTGTTGGATGGAGGTGATCAAAAGCAAAAGCGTAGCGAGATTATTTTTTACCACGTTCCTACAGAAACAACTTTTAAAGGAATGTAAGTCAAAGTATAAAAGATAGCAATTGTTTTGATAGCGTCAAGACTTGGTGCACGTGATAATGGGCAGCTTCCGCCGGACGCCGGACACATTGCTGGCCCGCATCGAGCTCGGCAAAGACGACAGCGATCCGTTCGTACTGTGCATCGCGCAGAAGAAGATAGCCACGCGGCTTGCCAAGGAAATGCAGGACCTGGTACGTATGCTGATGACATCAGAAGTGGGATAGTTAGATCTGACATAAGGTCGGCAAAGACGACAGCGATCCGTTCGTACTGTGCATCGCGCAGAAGAAGATAGCCACGCGGCTTGCCAAGGAAATGCAGGACCTGGTACGTATGCTGATGACATCAGAAGTGGGATAGTTAGATCTGACATAAGGTCGGCAAAGACGACAGCGATCCGTTCGTACTGTGCATCGCGCAGAAGAAGATAGCCACGCGGCTTGCCAAGGAAATGCAGGACCTGGTACGTATGCTGATGACATCAGAAGTGGGATAGTTAGATCTGACATAAGGTCGGCAAAGACGACAGCGATCCGTTCGTACTGTGCATCGCGCAGAAGAAGATAGCCACGCGGCTTGCCAAGGAAATGCAGGACCTGGTACGTATGCTGATGACATCAGAAGTGGGATAGTTAGATCTGACATAAGGTCGGCAAAGACGACAGCGATCCGTTCGTACTGTGCATCGCGCAGAAGAAGATAGCCACGCGGCTTGCCAAGGAAATGCAGGACCTGGTACGTATGCTGATGACATCAGAAGTGGGATAGTTAGATCTGACATAAGGTCGGCAAAGACGACAGCGATCCGTTCGTACTGTGCATCGCGCAGAAGAAGATAGCCACGCGGCTTGCCAAGGAAATGCAGGACCTGGTACGTATGCTGATGACATCAGAAGTGGGATAGTTAGATCTGACATAAGGTCGGCAAAGACGACAGCGATCCGTTCGTACTGTGCATCGCGCAGAAGAAGATAGCCACGCGGCTTGCCAAGGAAATGCAGGACCTGGTACGTATGCTGATGACATCAGAAGTGGGATAGTTAGATCTGACATAAGGTCGGCAAAGACGACAGCGATCCGTTCGTACTGTGCATCGCGCAGAAGAAGATAGCCACGCGGCTTGCCAAGGAAATGCAGGACCTGGTACGTATGCTGATGACATCAGAAGTGGGATAGTTAGATCTGACATAAGGTCGGCAAAGACGACAGCGATCCGTTCGTACTGTGCATCGCGCAGAAGAAGATAGCCACGCGGCTTGCCAAGGAAATGCAGGACCTGGTACGTATGCTGATGACATCAGAAGTGGGATAGTTAGATCTGACATAAGGTCGGCAAAGACGACAGCGATCCGTTCGTACTGTGCATCGCGCAGAAGAAGATAGCCACGTGCCTCGCCAAAGAAATGCAGGTCTTGCTACGTATCCGACAACATCAGAAGTGGGATAGTTAGAGCCGACATCAATAGTGGGATAGATCAAATATAGTTTCTGATAACACAGCCGACTTTCGTGGGTGCATTCAGCGTTTTAAGGAGTTTTTTCGTTATTGTCGTCAACAGCAAAACAATTAAGAGACGAAAATCAGCGTCAACTTATGATGAAAACGTAAGCCAATGCGCGAAACCGAGTTTTTCTCTAAAATATTTCTCTCGGAAATAATCGTCGTGTGCCCCGCCCATTGCCATTTAAGTTTATCGATTTATCGATATAATGTTACATTTAAATGCACATCATTCAATTTGTCACAACAACTTGTTACACTTGGAATGAGACTGCAATACATTCCATTCATTCTAACCACAAGTTGATATAACTAATTCGTTTGTAGTGTGCTTATCGACATTTCTCTCTCCAGAGTGTGTTCTGCCCCGAGCGGCGGGCGGGCGACAAGCACGGGCTGCCGTCCTCGCTCTCCGTCATGTCGGAGACGGGCGAGGCCACGTCGGCCGTCCTGGACGCGCGCGTCACGGCTGCGCTCACGCAGTACCACGACCACATACAGTACATACACATATCCGACAAGTACGCGGGGCCCAAGCAGATGGAGTGAGTATACTGTGTTACTCTATACTGTCACAGTATAAAGAGCTACAGCCCATAGTCGAGCTTCATTCATCTTGGAGCCGTGCCACCGTGGCGTATACATTTTAGGAAAGGTCATGTGTACGAACCTTCGATTTTTCATAAATTTTGGATACATGACAGTATTTTTTCGTTGAAGGCAAACATCGTGAGGTAACCGATCTAACTCCAAACAGGGTCTAGTTTTCCATTTGGGTTGGGAGCTAAGATGGCATTCCTTTTTATAAAACTAGTGCCTACACCAAATGTTCGGATTAAGTGCCAAAGCGGAACCTGAGCTCCTCTAGAGTACAACCGGGACAACGCTGGGAGAATGATGACTATCACATCCTGATTCCTTTTTTAGTTTAGTATGAAACTAACTCCAACCCTTTCCGTTGTCAGGGAGTCAGCGGCCACGAAACCGCCGGACACGGAGCGGGTGCTGCTGGTGTCGCTGGCGCTCGGGCCCGACGGCGGCGGCGCCGAGCTGCGCCCGCTGCTGCTGCTCGTCTTCCACCTGCTCGAGAAGGTGAAGCGGACCCGGCTCAGCAAGGAGGTCAGTCTTTCATCATGACTTGTAACCTGGCAGGGAGTCAGTGACACACGGAGCGGGTGCTGCTGGTGTCGCTGGCGCTCGGGCCCGACGGCGGCGGCGCCGAGCTGCGCCCGCTGCTGCTGCTCGTCTTCCACCTGCTCGAGAAGGTGAAGCGGACCCGGCTCAGCAAGGAGGTCAGTCTTTCATCATGACTTGTAACCTGGCAGGGAGTCAGTGACACACGGAGCGGGTGCTGCTGGTGTCGCTGGCGCTCGGGCCCGACGGCGGCGGCGCCGAGCTGCGCCCGCTGCTGCTGCTCGTCTTCCACCTGCTCGAGAAGGTGAAGCGGACCCGGCTCAGCAAGGAGGTCAGTCTTTCATCATGACTTGTAACCTGGCAGGGAGTCAGTGACACACGGAGCGGGTGCTGCTGGTGTCGCTGGCGCTCGGGCCCGACGGCGGCGGCGCCGAGCTGCGCCCGCTGCTGCTGCTCGTCTTCCACCTGCTCGAGAAGGTGAAGCGGACCCGGCTCAGCAAGGAGGTCAGTCTTTCATCATGACTTGTAACCTGGCAGGGAGTCAGTGACACACGGAGCGGGTGCTGCTGGTGTCGCTGGCGCTCGGGCCCGACGGCGGCGGCGCCGAGCTGCGCCCGCTGCTGCTGCTCGTCTTCCACCTGCTCGAGAAGGTGAAGCGGACCCGGCTCAGCAAGGAGGTCAGTCTTTCATCATGACTTGTAACCTGGCAGGGAGTCAGTGACACACGGAGCGGGTGCTGCTGGTGTCGCTGGCGCTCGGGCCCGACGGCGGCGGCGCCGAGCTGCGCCCGCTGCTGCTGCTCGTCTTCCACCTGCTCGAGAAGGTGAAGCGGACCCGGCTCAGCAAGGAGGTCAGTCTTTCATCATGACTTGTAACCTGGCAGGGAGTCAGTGACACACGGAGCGGGTGCTGCTGGTGTCGCTGGCGCTCGGGCCCGACGGCGGCGGCGCCGAGCTGCGCCCGCTGCTGCTGCTCGTCTTCCACCTGCTCGAGAAGGTGAAGCGGACCCGGCTCAGCAAGGAGGTCAGTCTTTCATCATGACTTGTAACCTGGCAGGGAGTCAGTGACACACGGAGCGGGTGCTGCTGGTGTCGCTGGCGCTCGGGCCCGACGGCGGCGGCGCCGAGCTGCGCCCGCTGCTGCTGCTCGTCTTCCACCTGCTCGAGAAGGTGAAGCGGACCCGGCTCAGCAAGGAGGTCAGTCTTTCATCATGACTTGTAACCTGGCAGGGAGTCAGTGACACACGGAGCGGGTGCTGCTGGTGTCGCTGGCGCTCGGGCCCGACGGCGGCGGCGCCGAGCTGCGCCCGCTGCTGCTGCTCGTCTTCCACCTGCTCGAGAAGGTGAAGCGGACCCGGCTCAGCAAGGAGGTCAGTCTTTCATCATGACTTGTAACCTGGCAGGGAGTCAGTGACACACGGAGCGGGTGCTGCTGGTGTCGCTGGCGCTCGGGCCCGACGGCGGCGGCGCCGAGCTGCGCCCGCTGCTGCTGCTCGTCTTCCACCTGCTCGAGAAGGTGAAGCGGACCCGGCTCAGCAAGGAGGTCAGTCTTTCATCATGACTTGTAACCTGGCAGGGAGTCAGTGACACACGGAGCGGGTGCTGCTGGTGTCGCTGGCGCTCGGGCCCGACGGCGGCGGCGCCGAGCTGCGCCCGCTGCTGCTGCTCGTCTTCCACCTGCTCGAGAAGGTGAAGCGGACCCGGCTCAGCAAGGAGGTCAGTCTTTCATCATGACTTGTAACCTGGCAGGGAGTCAGTGACACACGGAGCGGGTGCTGCTGGTGTCGCTGGCGCTCGGGCCCGACGGCGGCGGCGCCGAGCTGCGCCCGCTGCTGCTGCTCGTCTTCCACCTGCTCGAGAAGGTGAAGCGGACCCGGCTCAGCAAGGAGGTCAGTCTTTCATCATGACTTGTAACCTGGCAGGGAGTCAGTGACACACGGAGCGGGTGCTGCTGGTGTCGCTGGCGCTCGGGCCCGACGGCGGCGGCGCCGAGCTGCGCCCGCTGCTGCTGCTCGTCTTCCACCTGCTCGAGAAGGTGAAGCGGACCCGGCTCAGCAAGGAGGTCAGTCTTTCATCATGACTTGTAACCTGGCAGGGAGTCAGTGACACACGGAGCGGGTGCTGCTGGTGTCGCTGGCGCTCGGGCCCGACGGCGGCGGCGCCGAGCTGCGCCCGCTGCTGCTGCTCGTCTTCCACCTGCTCGAGAAGGTGAAGCGGACCCGGCTCAGCAAGGAGGTCAGTCTTATTCGTGTTAACGAGCAGGGGGGCGATTTTGACTTTCGAGTCTTCTTAGTCGTGTTAACGAGCGGGGGGCGATTTTGACTTTCGAGTCTTAGTCGTGTTAACGAGCGGGGGGGCGATTTTTGACTTTCGAGTCTTCTTAGTCGCGTTAACGAGCGGGGGGGCGATTTTTGACTTTCGAGTCTTCTTAGTCGTGTTAACGAGCGGGGGGGTGATTTTTGACTTTCGAGTCTTCTTAGTCGTGTTAACGAGCGGGGGGCGATTTTGACTTTCGAGTCTTAGTCGTGTTAACGAGCGGGGGGGTGATTTTTGACTTTCGAGTCTTCTTAGTCGCGTTAACGAGCGGGGGGGCGATTTTTGACTTTCGAGTCTTCTTAGTCGCGTTAACGAGCGGGGGGGCGATTTTTGACTTTCGAGTCTTCTTAGTCGCGTTAACGAGCGGGGGGGCGATTTTTGACTTTCGAGTCTTCTTAGTCGCGTTAACGAGCGGGGGGGCGATTTTTGACTTTCGAGTCTTCTTAGTCGTGTTAACGAGCGGGGGGGTGATTTTTGACTTTCGAGTCTTCTTAGTCGTGTTAACGAGCGGGGGGGCGATTTTTGACTTTCGAGTCTTCTTAGTCGCGTTAACGAGCGGGGGGGCGATTTTTGACTTTCGAGTCTTCTTAGTCGTGTTAACGAGCGGGGGGGTGATTTTTGACTTTCGAGTCTTCTTAGTCGTGTTAACGAGCGGGGGGGCGATTTTTGATTTTCGAGTCTTCTTAGTCGTGTTAACGAGCGAGGGGGGCGATTTTTGACTCTCGAGTTTGACAGTTTTCGAGTGAAAGTCGAACGCTCGAAAATTAAAATTCGGTCCCCAGGAGCTCCACATGTTTTTCTGTGCATGTGAATTTCTGTATCTACAAAAATTGTTAACAATTCATTTATTTTTATGTATGTGTATGATAATCATTACATCACTGTGTTACGCTGATAATTTTTGCACCACTTATTTTGTACTCAACCACTTTACATGTCAACAGGCGCTAGCCAAATGCGAGAAGCGTCGTCAGAAGGTGGCTGAGGCCTGGCTGCGCGGCGCACACGCGGCGCGGCAAGAACAGGCCGCGCAGAGACGCGAGGAGAAACGCAAGCAGGAAAAGGAGAAGATATTAGCTGTGAGTATACAGTAAACCCTAACACTTGGTCACAAAGGTTACAATACTGTGACAGACAGACGCAAGAACTGGCGGCGCACGGGCGTAGAGGGGACTCAGCAAGTTAAGTGAACTCGAATCAATCATACATAAGGAATACGCTTAACTCGACTCATAGACTCGCGAACACGTCCCGGTGGATCCGAGTCGGGTCAACTCGAGTTTCGATTCGAATCAGCGGCCGAACCATCTCGAGTTATCGCAGTAAATTAAAACCGACACGTAACATCTCTATTTTCCTTTTGTAGTGTATTTTGATAGATGTTATCATACATTTTTCTTTACACCTTTTATAAATCTCTGTTTAGTCCAAGGGTTGGCTGGTCACGAACGCCACTTGTACATTTCTGTGTTTTATGCAAAAAAAATTAAGAGCCTATTGAGTGTCTCACTGCTGGGCAAAGGCCTCTCCCCGTGATCTCCATCGTTTGTTAGTCCTTTACCTCATAAGCATAAATTACTTGTGGTTATTCATCGGATCGCGTTTCGTCGCGATCTCAAAATTTCTGAACAGATTTTTTTATTGTAGTAAAATTTCTTATCGCCAGTCACAACGGTGTATAAAATTCATAGGCTATTTACTTTTCGTGTAGTTTTTTACTTTAGTCGCTTTTCACCGCGATAAATATTCGTTTGTAAAGCGTTATTACTTAACGCGATATTTCATTTAAGCACTATATCTATGTAGTTTTGTTTTTTAAACGGATTTCGCAGTTGTAGTTTATCTCCGGGATCGCTATTTATATAAGTTTTACTCCAATTTTCAATATCAATCAATATTTGCCTCCCTTTCTAACATGCATGTACAGTCTACATGTTGTCTACAAGCTATAAAAAAATAAGCGAAAAAGGTACATTGCGACTAAAGATATTGTCTAATACAAAAATAAACGATTAGGATACAAAGCGAAAATTTAATACATGATCGATGTGAAATGTGACTAAAACTATACTTGAAACCATAATTAGATTCCAAAAAAACTACCCTTTGTGTTGCTATTAAAATGAGGAGGGTTGACACAGGTGAATTTTCATTTTTCTAAATGATAGACGTAGCTAGTTTTCATCATTTAGAAAAATGCAAATTCACCGGTGTCATACCTCCTCATTTTAATGGCAACACAAAGGGTAGTTTTTTTGGAATCTAATTATGGTTTCAAGTATAAAAGCGACAACAAAGAAACAGGATTAAGACACAACGCGATAGTTAAATGCACGATCGAGGTGAAATGCTACTAGAACTAATAGCGACAAAAAAAATACGATTGAGACACAACGCCATAGTTAAATATAGGATCGAGGTGAAATGCGATCCGGTGAATAACTACAAGTAATTTATGCTTATGAGGTAAAAGACTAACAAACGATCTCCATGCGTCCCTGATAGGTGCTTCTTCCGCCCAATTGTTGAAATTAATTAATAATTTATATTGTACTTAATATATTTCTATTTCGTATACAGGAGGACGACCCAGAGAAACAGCGTCGGTGGGAGCTAAAAGAGCAGAAACGTCAGCAGAAACGGAAGACACCCAAAATGAAGCAACTCAAAGTGAAAGCACTTTAAGCCAATAAACTGCACTCAACTGAAATCGCCCTCAAGTCTCGTATTCAGTTCACAGTCTACTTTTACATTGGAGGCAAACAGGCGTACGGCTCGTCTAATGAACGCTTACTCTTTCTTCACCTCACAGCTCGGATGCCGCAATCCTCTCATTCTGTGTCGACAGCTTAAAGGTACAGATACACATGCTCTTTAGTAGCATGCCTATTTGAGCATGCTCAATAGGGGAGTAGACTCAAAAATTATTATTATTACTCAAAAAATAAAGAAGACAAAAAATATGCCTAGTGACGAAAATCCCATTCAGATATCTCAATAAATTACGAAGCTACAACCGTTTTAATATTGCTTGTTAGAGAGAGATAACGCTCGGGGATCGTGACGTCACGACCATCGAGCGTTATAGTAAATGACAGTCGTTTCATATGAACGTGCGTTTTGCGGAAAAGGGACAGAATATATAGTCCAGGCAATGAACTGACAACTTGTATGGAAAAAATGACATATTTGGAAATAATTTATAATAGCTAATTTTTTTAATGTAACGGATATATTATCAATTAAATTGTTACCTAGAGGCAAAATCCAACAAAAAATCAGACATCAAAAAATCAATATTTAATTAGCTCCTAAAAAGTCCGGATAAATATTAATATTTTTTTTTATCTTTATTTAGGTTCATTTACATTTGCTTTACAATATTCAATATAAATAAAATAAAAAAGACAATGAATGTTTAATTTAAATCTATATAATTACTTCCGGGTGGAAAGTTTGGTGGATTCTTGAATAAAGCATCTTAGAATAATGTTTTAAAATGAAATAAACAAAAAAAACGCTATTATAAATTAATGTTTTTCGAAACCGTATTTTGCCTCGGCTAATACCCCCTCTTAAAACTTTGGACACTTATAACATAACTTTGTGATTATTTAATCCCCTGCTTTACTTGTGTGACAATATTATTGATTATTTTATTTGGTGTCTACACCTCTATTATTATGTATGCAAATAGCATGCTACTTGCTAGCAAATATCCAAATACACATGCTATTTGCTCGAAACTAGTATGCTTTCGTGCCACTAAAGAGCAAGTGTAACGGTACCTTAAGGGTGTATGTTTTAACGTTGCCTTCCATATGACGTTTTTCAGGCAACATTGTTTAATTACGACAAATTGATATTTATTGATTTATTTAGATTTATTTTATTTATTCACATTACTGCCAATTTGATGAAATTCATACAAATGAATTAGGTATTGCTTTATTTTAGTACTAGCTTATGCCTGCGGCTTCGCCCGCGTACTAAGCGTAATTTTTAACAGTCTAAAAAAAAAGGTTCTCAGTTTGACCCGTATTGTTCCGATTGAATTGCAATTTGGCACAAATACTTTCAAGACTCCACAATATTACATTTCAAAATCAATGCCATTTTCGTAATTAACGTCCCAAAAAACCATAAAAACGACACCCATATTGATATTTAGACATTTCAACCCCATCGCAACCCAACAGGGGAGATTGTCCGTTGTTGTTTTCGTAATCAGAGACGTCATAAACCATAGAAACAACACCCATGGCGTGTGTCTAATCTTGTTTCTCCATACAATATTTGGACCCCTATTTCACTCCCTTACGGGGTGAATTTTGAAAATTCCTTTCTTAGTGCATCCCTAGACCTTATAAGGAACCTACGTGCCAAATTTGGAATCTCTAGAACCAGCGGTTTGGGCTTTGCGTTGATATGTCAGTCAGTCAGTCAGTTTCTTCTTTTATATATTTAGATTAAAGATTATAAAATCCTCATACAACATTAATAATGCAAAAATACAGTACTTAGTTCAACAAAATAACACGCATGTTCTTACTCGCGGTAATCAAATAATATAATTGACTAAATGAAATACAACAGTCATAAAATTAAAATAATTTCTTAAATAAGCAATGTTATCCGAAAAACGTTTGTATGAAAGTTCACCGAATGATTTACCATAGATAGATTACTGAGGCGGGACCATGAAAATAGAAAATCGTGTTTCTCCCTCTTTATCTTTCGAATACCAAAGTGCGATAGAGATCGAACTTGGATTTTCGTGAAACGTACCGCCTCGGATCTCATACCGTCGACACACAATATCCTTGAGTCCGGCGATGTTGCAATAGGCTTGTGTCCTAAGATTTTTTACGATGCCATTCGAACCAATTTTTGCAGAGGAACAAATGTTTGTATGGGTGCTCCCATCCAAGACATGAGTAAGGGTGGTATTCCACTTGTCCAAGATCTTAGTTAGTTAGTTTTACTGGGCATTTTCCGCTAGTCGACATCCAATGTGCCTATTTTCCTGCTCCTCTATAAAGTTTATGAGTGCCTTGGTATGGCTGACTGCGTCCCGTAGTGTGTCCGGAGACCCTAGGGTCCTGTATACTTCTACCTGCTTACAGTCCAGTAGAATATGTTTAGTCGTTTCTTCTGCCTCCATGCACGCTCTGCACATGGGGCTGTCTGTGATACCCAAGTTATAGAAGTGTCTGTTCAAAGTGTTGTGTCCTGTTATTATTCCTACTATCTTGCGTAGTTGGTTTCTGTGTGTCCTCAGTAGTGCGGTTGTGAGTTTGTAGTCGCGTTTCGATAGAATCTCCTTGGTCTGTCTGCATGTGTCTATCTCCTCCCAGTATCTTTGGTGTATTGGTCCAGTTTGTTATACATGTAGCTTTGTGGCAGGGGTAAGATTGGCAGTATTTGCGTCTCACATTTTGCTTAAAAAATGTGAGACGCAGTTCAGCTTGGACAAAATCTTGGAATACCACCCTAACCCATTTTGTTAAATCCTAATAGGTCGAAACTCACGAGAGTTTTCTATGTAAAACATATTTTGGTCCTTCTAAAGAATGTTGGAACTAAAGAGGCTATATACCGATAATTTTAGAACTTGAGTGTGGCACTAGTCTGAGTGCTGTGTACGAGCATAAGCCGAAACCTTTTCTACGCCATTCTTTACGCTTCCTCATTTTGCCATTTCGATCAGTTTTACCTTGGGATGAAGACATATTAAAAAAAAAAAACTAATTAAATAAAACAGTACAGTACAGTTACAGTATTTATTTAAACAAGTATGAATTTATTTGCGTAAATCAAATAACGAGATTGACTAAATACAAGAAACAATATTATGAAGTTGATTTTTAATTAAAAAAAACTGACCAAGTGCGAGTCGTACTCGCGCACGAAGGGTTCCGTACCATTATCTATAAAAACGGCAAAAAATCGCGTTTGTTGTATGGGAGCCCCCTTAAATATTTATTTTATTCTGTTTTTTAGTATTTGTTGTTATAG
This sequence comes from Epinotia nisella, assembly GCA_932294315.1. NCBI lineage: Eukaryota > Metazoa > Arthropoda > Insecta > Lepidoptera > Tortricidae > Epinotia > Epinotia nisella. The sequence goes on along the minus strand of OW028688.1, from coordinate 14,586,892 downwards.
CGGCAACTGAAATACATCATCTGTGAAAATTTCGACTGTCTAACTATCCCGGGTGATGAGATACAGCCTGGTGATAGACGGACGAACAGCGAAGTCTTAGTAATAGGGTCCCGTTTTACCCTTTGGGTACGGAAACCTAAAAAGGCCAAAAAACGTTTTGTATGAAAAGTTAACCAACCATTTATCCGTCATGCTTGATCACCTAGGCATGCGTTAAAGTATGTGGGTTTGGTTTCAAGCCTCAAATATATAAGTTTAATTATTGAATTGACAAATTACTCTATGAAACATTGTTCGATTCTGAACATATACTTATAACTCATTAATGTAATGTTATGAAGTCATAGAAATAATTTTATGATGTTTGAAAGTTAAATATATGGTTGGGAGTTTTCTTTTGCATTGAAATGGCAAATCGGTTTGTGTAAATGTATTGTCGAGTGTTTCTCAGGGAATACAAGTATTACTGCAATATTATTTACCTACAATACAAAAGTAGACTCGCTGCTGTAATTTTTAGTACCTGCACCAGTCTAGCTAACATGATCGCGTTTATGTCGGCCATATAACATTCGTCCCTTACTAGCGAGTATGTTAGTACGAGAGGGACGAATGCTTTATGTCCGATATAAAGGACATCATGTACCACGACCTCGTTTCCATCCGACATATAGCGTTTGTTCCTCTCGCACCTTAAGAGTCCCCAAAATGCTCGATTCTCCAAACAAACTTAGTTCGTTCTTCTTTTAAAAAGGCATGCTGGAATAAGTTACCGACCTAGATAGACTACTTTCCGACCTAGATATGGCAGATCCCATTGTCCATACAAAGTTTCATATTATTCCAACACGCTGTTTTAAAATGAGAACCAAACAACGTTTGTATGGGGAGACTTTTGAGGAAGCTTTTGTTAGTTAGGCTTATGTACCTACGACATAAATGTCATCAATCATCATGCTAGGTAGTCAGGTTGCGATTACGTACCAATGGAAATATGTAGAACAAAATTGTTAAATGTGGTACAAAAAATTGTAGCGACTTGAGTCTGTGTACATTTTTGTTATATAATTATCTCTTAAGTGTTACATACCTACTCAGTGAGCTCGATTAAATGAATTTAAGTTGCAATTATTATTGTCTGTTATTTTCACCCACCCTTACATCCATCAGAACATAGGCGTGCAAGTCTCGCCGATTCCTGTCTCACTCGAACTGCACAAATTAGAAAAGAAGGGTAAATTTTCTCGTTGCGCGTCGCGTCGCGGTGTCAGTTATTCTGGACCCTTTCAAGTAAAATTTCGAAAGCTTTGGTGAACAGCTCTACTCTTGGCTCCTATGTATTTTTTCACACCTTTCATTCGGAAAAGTAAGAGTTGCTCCACAACGAGAGAGATCAAAATGCTACTTTTCTGCTCAAGCTACTTTTTTAATTTATTCATTGGCATGTAGCATTTACGCAATGTGCTAATTGAACACAGATCTTAATAAAATAATCGATTGTAATTTCATCGTAATCGATTGAAAACGAACATATTTGAAGTTTTAACTTTAACAATGTTATATGAGAATTTATGAATTTTTTGTAATATTTAAAAAAAATGTCACAATAAATTATATGTTTTACTGAAATCAAAACTATCGATGACTGTTATATTTTCCTCATAGTCGGTGTGAAAAATTGTATGTCACTCAGGAGTAAAATTATTGGCGTCATGGGCGTTAACGCTTGAATCCTTCGTTACTCTCAGGATTCTAACTTAGAATCCCTTGCTACACTCAGGATTCTATCGTAGAATCCTTCGCTTCACTCTGGATTCAATGTACCGCCTCGCCGTAAATACATAATTTTGCTCCCTTGAGACACAAATAACTATTAATGTGCAACACACACATTGCAGAAAGCCCGCAAGCTCGGTGTAGGTCGCTGGAGTCCGCTGGATGCGGATGGCGCAGGACCGGTCATTGTGGCACTCTTTTTGGGGGTATGTCCAGCAGTGGACGTCTATCGGCCGATATGATGACGACACACACTGAATGGGCTAATGAATGAATATTTAGTTTTTTTAGTGAAAAAATCCTACTAATATTATAAATGCGAAAGTTTAGATGAAATTTTGCATGAAGTTAGTTTATAGCCCGCATTATGTAGGATAGTTTTTATCCCGTGTCCACTATAAAAAGACATGTTGACACTACAACAAAGAAACTTGTTTGTCTTCATTAGATATAATTAATATAAAATTACTTATAAACAGTATTGTCGTCAAATAAAATTGCGTGAAAATTAATTAAAGCAATATTTATTTCAAATATTAAATAAGAAAAAAATAACAAAATTTGTTAACAAAGTTAAGTATTTCTAAGTCACAAAAGCAATGTGGGTTACATCTAAATATAGAATATAATATTCAAACGAAATTTATGCCTTAGCACTATTTATTCCTAAAAGAGTGTGTAACACAATGAGATCTACAGTCTTAAATAATGAACTCTGCTCTACTAAAATTATGTATTTGAACTGATATTCGGTATTTTCTTTAAACAATGGGCAAGTGCCAGCTTGCAAAAGTTGAATGAATTTAATGTTTCTTAAGGAATGTCATACATATGATAGATTATTGACACAGCATCTAAAAAAGTCTATCTCACAAAAGTAGCTGAGGCTGTAACCAGGATAATTTCTCTCTTTTTACAAAACCTATAGAAAATAAGTGGACTAACTTTAAGCAATAGTTATTTTAATCTTGGATTTGTAGTCAGGCCCAAATGTACTAATTTGTACTTTCCAGCTGCATGCATTGAATATCACACACCTTTTATGTTAAAACAAAAGCCTGAATTATTAAATTATCAAAGAGACAAGAACAGTGGAGAGATTCACAATACTGGTTCTACAATTTAAGTAATATAAGCATGATTAATTTAAGGTATAAGTAATAAGATTATTAAGACAATACTTTGATTAACACACTCGCATTCCAAGTTTATAGTGAGAACTGTATGCCTTTCTAAGAGGCAAGATAACTATGACCCAACAGTGGAAAAGTTGCAATATGCCCTAAAAATAATACCTATGAATCTAGATTTAGCACTACCAGTAGCGGATCCAGGGGTGGGGGGGAGGGGGGGCGAGGGAGCTCAAGGGCGCCCCAGAAGCATCAGAGCTATTACCGAAATCTAACCCACTGAGTTCAAGCCCCCCGCAAACGGTGTGAAGCCCTCCCCAAACCAAGATCCTGTATCTGCCACTGAACACTACACAAAACCTTATTAAAATTAAACAAGCTACAAGTGCATGGTAGTAGGAAGTGCATCTGTGACTTAGAAAGGACACAAAATATTTGTTCTTAACAACTCTCATAGGTGGTACTTCATATTAAAGGTAACCATAAAACTGTTAGGATAAATCATCAATCATCACATACCCCCAAAGTCAATAAACTCAATAACTTTTATCAAACAATTACCTAAAAGTGGATACAAAATAATTTACATTTCATATCCCTATAATTTGTACCCATTACAATTTTTTGAGCAAATTTAGTTAAATGCTTATGAGAGAGGACTCAACTTCCTTGACAATATAATAAACTCACTGAGGCAATACCATGCAAAATTAACCGATTACACCGAGGAATTACTAGGAACATCAACATACAACACCCACTACTCGTTCATGCTACTGTCCATACAAATACAATCCAACATGTAACTTGCGTCACCTCGTACTATAAACTATTTGCTACCTGCGGTCATTCCATCTTAGTTTACGCTATAATTAAGTGGTGTCACACTACACGGTGGCCGAGGGGTTCGTCATTCATCAACTTGCAGCTTCTGGATGCGTGTTGAGACTCCATCCAGTTCTGGGGTGTCTGGGCTGGGCTGGGGTTCCACGGAGATGTTGAGGTTCTCGAGGGACTGGCAGCGCTTTGCGGGGCACTTGGCGGCGTCGAATATGTTCCCGCACCCGCTCGTGGAAGGCTCTAGGAGCGTGTTTAAGTAGTCCCGACCACTGTCTACCATATCGCTGGCGATCGCGTCAGAGTTCTCACTCTTCGTCCTATGCCGCATAGGCAGCACGTAGGGGCACAGTCTATTCTTGTTGGTGACCCGCTTCATACAATACCCCACGGTGACATTAGAGACGTAGCGTGTGTTCAACCGCATCATACCGTAATTAGATTTGGACTCGTGCAAGTAGTCTCGCCGCGCCTCCGTTATAGCGCTCAGCATCCCTAAATCGTGCAACGCCTTGTCTAAGTTGTCCAGATTCATGTGGCAGCGAGGGTTCTGCAAACGACGCAGCAACAATTACCAAGGCTGTTGGTGACAAGGTTATCTCGGTTCCAACTATGCACTTTTACATACACTTTTTTAAATATCTTTGTATTTCATGCTGTTCTTCAGTTTGGATCAATGATGCTATATATGCATTTTATTAATTTTTTTCATAAATAAACATCACAACAAAGTCATAATAAATAACGAATGAATGACAATGAAAAGACAATGTTGCAAGGTGGCCCCTTGGGTGGCCCTAGTAATTATTTAATTGCGCGCATCGTTTTAGTCGCAGCTTGACGGTCCTGCGTGTTGCGTGTTGGACTGCAAGCTATGAGGTAGAACAAGAAAGAGATGAGAATGAATTTATGTCCACTATAGTCTGGCCAGGAAAAGATGAGCCTAGAAAAAAGCAGCAAATTAAAAAAACAGCGTGTAGCCACACTGTATAACAAGGAAAAAAATAATGATGATACTTGACTTGAACAATTATTATTTTTCTTCAATTCACACAATGCTAAAAAAAGGCTCATCTTTCCCTGGCCAGACTCTACCTCATAGCTTTCGCTACAGATCGTCTAGTGCACCTTTATTTTATTCCTGCAAAAATTCAGACGGTCCTGCATGAAATCCCACCATGCAGGACCGTCGCCGTCGTGATGATAGGGTAATTATTTCATTTGGTGCAAATTGGATGTCCGCGATAAAATCACCCTCTTAATGAAGTAGGATCCTTACCGTGTCATAAGATAACTTGTTATACAGAATAATCCCTAACTGGTGCTTCATTAAAATTTATTTTATATAAAAGTATAAGAAAGTTATTTTCGTCAAAAGGGCCAAATTGTCATTACCAAGGGGTGTCCACTTTCCAATTTTCGGTAATACTTCTGTAAAAAGACCTATTAAATGCATGTCTACGACTGAAATTGCTATTTACCTCAAAAGTTTGATAGTTATGACATACATTATTGATAGCACAAATTAAATAGTATTATATAAAACTTAACAGCGTTATCATACATTTTGGTTCCTACTTAATTCGTCATCACCGTGTCACTATATGATGCGACGTGCAGCTCCTCACTAAATAGTTTCGCATAAACCCCGCCGCTGTCCCCGCACGCCTCCAATCTTTATACGGATGGCAGAGTGAACGCACGTCGCTCACGTAAAAATTGGTATTTATTTTGGTTTTCACAGTGTCGTACCGTGGCTTTTGTCAAAATAAGTTGTCATTCTCGTGGGTCTTATTCCTCGGTAAGTACACTCACTGTTTGTATTAATCCCATTTTATCATATAACCTAGCTGATTTAATGTGTCTTAATCGGTAGATCATTCTGGAACATTTAATATATCGCATACCCAACTGGACATTTCTGGATTTTGTCATTACCATGGTAGTCATTACCATGGATTACCGTGGACTTTTCAATCCACGGCAATGAAAGTGACTCCACGGCAAGGACCATCTGCAGTTAGTCCCTACCGCGGAGTCACTGTCACTACCGTGGATAGAAATATTCGTACATATAAAATATTACATGTACATATTTATGAGAGTCCGAATATTAATATGTTTGCTTTTTATATCTGTGCATAGTTTCCGTGAATTTTGGTGTATTTCTCGTATACTAATCATACAACTATAAAAAAAAAACATTGTATTGCTTGTTTCAGTTTATAAAGTAGAGATGATGCTATTAAAATGCATAGCTGTAAAAAACGGCTTGAAAGAATTGAATCTAACCCTAAGCTGTATAAAGAATACCCAGAAAAAGAAAAAGCACGGTATGCTCAAAGAAAAGAGGCAAAAAACTGCTAATAATAAATAAGTTAACACCAAGACTCCAGAGATTGCAAAGAAAAAAATCGAAGATCAATTAACAGAATTTAAGAGCAAGAACATTACGGATAAAAAAAAACTGATGCTAAAAGATACGCTGCATCTGAACCTGAAGACGACCTCGGGATTATCGAGGGATAACTTGTGCCCTCTCACGATCATTCTCCTAAACGGCGTTCATCAACATAAGCAATTAATCCTCTAGATGAACCTCCCGGGCCATCTCGTGATCATTTTCCTAAAAGGCTTTCAACATCATCTAAACGCAACCCATAAGATGAACTTCCTGGCCCGTCTTGTAGTCCATCTCATTGTCCCTTCCCTAAAAGGTCAGCAAAAGGCAAGTTTTCTGATGCTCGTAAATGTCGGTATGAAATGGCCAAAAATTAATCTCGCTACAAGAAGAGTTTGTTAGATATGAAACAACAAAATAAATAATTGCTTAGGCGCGTCAGTCAACTATTATGAAGATAATGTACCTGTGTAATAAGTACTATAGGCCCGTGCAGTCCAGCTAGTTGTTATAGTTTTTATGAGTACTGATTTTTTTAAATTTCTTTTGCCAACACACTTACAGTAACCAACACATTACCCTATAATTTTGTGGAATTAATAAATGATTATAAATCATAATTATGGTATTTTATTCATCTTTTTAATAGTAATTATCTTTATTTTAGAAATAAACTGTATACATCACAACACAGTACTCTTCAGATGCTGCAAAAACTGATCAAACGAAATGGAAATAGAAACATTTGTCATTACCATGTCCAATAGTCATTACCAAGCATGCAAAATGTCATTACCGTGACGTTTAAACATTTGGGGGCCCATATCTTCAGTAATTGGTCCCCTAGGAGAGGGCCTCAATTTTTTTTATAATTCTTATATATTAAACTTTTAGTTAAGATTTAATTTGCTATTAAAAACGATATTTTTTTCTTTTTTTTACCAAACCGCCCAATTTACGCCAATTGAAATAAATACCCGATAACTATTAAAGTCCATACACACCAGCCCAACGGTCATAACACCTCTGTATACGAACCTACGTATTAACGATTTGATTGATTGATTGATTGGTATTCCTACTTCGTTGGCCTTGTATGTACACAGCTTTACCTAACTATTCCATTTCCAAGATTTCGCAATAGGGGTGTAGCTGCCCTGCTAGCATAAAACTTGACTCTCGACTCTACTCGCGCGCGAGATAGACTTTCCGTCACTTTCTGAGACTAGATTTTATTACGATGCCATTCGAACTAGTTTTTACAGAGTTTGTATGGGAGCAACTAGCCTTATAAATTAAAGAACATATACCTAAAACGCTTCATACTAATTGACATAATAGTAGATTGTATGACAAGGGGCTAAAATAAGCCATATCACCACGAGAACACTTCGAGGGGTAATATGGCTTTTAGACCCGAGTTATACACTCTACTTTCCACTTCGACTGTGAGAAAATAGTAAAACAAAGATTATCCATCCACAATCAATAACAAATTTCACTGCGAAGAGATTGTTCAATTTAGCGTGAGGCGTTTTCTTTTTTAATGATTTGGAATTAGGGACTAAAAAACACCTGATGTTTGATTGGTCGATTTTAATATGTAGCTGTATTCTGGTTGGTTGATAGCAAAGATGTTTTTTGAAAGAGTTGTGATTGGTGGATTTAATATGGTGAAGTGTTTTGATTGGTCAAATTAATAAACTTTAGCCAAGCTTATTAAGCCTAATATGACACACTTTTCGAGCATGAGATGTGAAAAAGTATGACGTCACAATCTACTATTTGTACTAAGTAATCATTTTAAACTTTTTTAGATTTAACTTAGTTTTAATTTAATTTAGTTAATGTTAATCATCATATTGTATTTAGAAAATAAATGATTTTGTATGGAAACTCGCTCAAGTAGGTAAATTGCTGCTTCGGTCGTGAAATAAAATAGGTCCATAGTTTTTATACAATTTTGTTTCTATAAAAGCGTAAGGATTCTATTGGTAGCTTTAAATTTTCTCTTCGACAATAAAAAAAAATGCATATGTTTTCAAGGTCAATATCTTTTTACGATTTTAATAATGTAACGCGATTGCTTGAGTAAATACAATTTTATATCTATAAAGGCGATTATACAAGAACAAAGCAGATCTGTAAAACTTGTGACTTGAAGGTACAACAAGAAGAAGAAAGAATAATTTCATTTTGGAACCATTTCGGGCAGTCAAAATCACAAATAATAGAATTTTCTTTTGTAAGTAGTATTGGCCAAAGAGAATATAACCACTACGTTGGTATTGGCTATTTTGACATTCAACTGCCTATAAATGTCATTACAAATTATTAAATTGTATCGAAATAAAATTTAAAAAATGGCTGAGATACTGAGAGAGTGGCTGACGGAGAGATTGCAGAGGCAGATTGTTTGGAAAGCTGAAGAATTTGGTAATATGATGAAGAATGGGCACGTCATTGCCAGCGTCCTCCTCAGCTACAATGTTATCAACGAGGAAAAACATTACCTCATCAGATCTAGTAATGCTACGGTGGACATCGAAAACAATTGGAAACATTTGCAGGAATGGCTACGTGAACTAGAAATTAATTTAAGCCCTACTGATGTAGTCAATGTCATGGACGGAAAAGGTACCACCTTACTAAGACTCTTTTATCAACTGTTCCTCCATTTGGATAAAATGGACCGTATTGATTTTATCAAACGAGAGAGAAAAATGGTTTCCGGTTTAGTAAAAAAAATGGGAACTAGATTCAAAGTTGACAAAATTCATGAAAAAGAAGAACCTGAAGTCGATTACTTGTCAAAACCATTACTGAACGAGAGGCACTTCATTGAATGGCAAAGAAAGAAATCGGAAGAAGTAAAAGAAACCTTTGATTATATACGTCATAAATATGTTAAGACACTGCAGAATATAGAAGAAAAGAAGACTCCGTGTTATTATCACTCTTCAAAACCAAAGAAACTTTCTGACAAAGATCAAAAGGATATGGAAATATTTTCAAAGAAATTTCCATGTAAACCCAAAAATTATACTTATGAGGAACTCCTAGAGATGGAAAATAAAGCTGCTGAAGAGAGTAGAGAGCTGATAAATTCGGAATGGGCACAAGATTATTTGAATAATCTCTATACTAGAATGGATAAGAAATCTGACTCCGATGAATTCCAAAAACAAATGACCAACGCGCTTAGTAGCTCAATGTGGAACAAGTCGATCAACGAAGAAGAAACGAAACTCGATAACGAACTCGCTAAAAAAGTATTGAAACTGTCGCAGTTTGAAAAGCAAATGTGTACACAAATAATGGAAACAAAACAACAAGCTCGTAATATTTTTCAAAACAGGGTTAAAGCTGAAAAAGAGTTTGCAGAGCAAAGAAAACAACAATTTGACCAGTATCTTGATAATATTAAAGACCAGATCCAAACAGCAATGGGTGAAATAGATTTTGAGAAATCTCGACAAAATATGCTGCATAAGAAACTGTATGCTGAAAAGATGAAAAGAAAGCGACAACACTACTATGAAATTTGTTATGAAACCATGTTGTCCATAGTGGACTATGCGACTAGGTACGCTTACTTCAAAAGACTTATTGGTGATGATATTCCAGAACACTACATTCATGAGTGGAAAATATTGTATTTTAAAAAACAACCTATATTTGAAATATTGGAACCAACGGAGGACCTACTTAAGGAAACAGCCCTTGAAGAAGAAGTGCTCCCAGAAGTAGAAGAAATTATCAGATTAGAATTAGACAGACAAGAAGCTATGAATGACGGCGAATTTTTAGAATACCACAATTATACAGGACCTTGGAATTTAGATCACTTGATTCCTAACTTCGATCCAGAGTCTGAGGAGCGTAAATTTGAATACCTCGGGACCCGTGTGCTAGGTCACGTAGTCTACACATTATTGGAAATAAAGTATCCCTACCCTCCACCTAGGCCTCCAGCCAACTTACCACAATTTACATCTAAGGCTGTTTTGCGTAACCTCCCCGACAGAGCTATAACCACTGCTATGCAGACATTACTCGACTTTAGAGGTATACATGTTGTTCGAATCGAAGCTGCTATTAATTATTGTCTCAAGCAATTTAAGACTGAAATGATTGGATGTACAGATATTGAATTATCGTTTGACAAATTCCTTGCTGCGGCGCAAGAAGAACCAGAGAAAGAGCTAATTAGGTCAATGAAAACAGATGATGAAGACGCAAATAAAAATGCAGAGCCTCTTTCTGTGATTGGAGCGCCACCACCTAACACTAAACAAACACAAACTCCAAAGACAATCCCTGAGGAAGACATAGTATTATCTACAGCAGCAGAACTGGGGCAGTATACCTATCAAATTTTAAATGGTGGCGATGCTTTAACAAATTATTTACTAGCCGCCATGATTGTAGAATATATAAAAGGTCAAGATAAAATAAAAGGGTTTGTTATAGTAAACTACCCCAATTCCTACCAAGAAGCTCAAATTCTTGAAGAAGCATTTTCTGGTCGCGCGCCCCCAGACGAGGAAAACTTAATAGAGAAAGATGATATTTATTTAGAAGAAGCCATTGCCACTCATCGCAAAGTAGAAAAAGATGATTATAAAGAGATCCGAGTATCTAGATTAGTTAATAATCCTCATAAGAGAGATGTTGATAAACCATTCGAAAGTTACTTTACTTGTTATATCCAATTAAAAGTGACAGAAGATATTCTTCAGGAGCTTGTTATTTGGGATTTAACTGAGGAAAATTCGGAGTTCATAGACAGATTTTACTCCATTTTGGGGATTAATTATAGTATGTACTATGAAGTAATTGAAAAAGATTTCTTGGCACAGATATGTAAATATATTATTGGAGATTATCTTACGTCGTTGACATCATATGATATATTGTTTGGCGAAAATGTTTTAAGTGCCCTCAACTTTCCGTCCGCAACTGATAAAAGAACGAAATCCAAAATATTTAAACCCGAGACAGCAGGCGGCAAATCAAAGGATGGATTAGCAGGCAGATCAAGAATCAGTCAATCAAAACAGTCAATATCGCCGCAATCGGGCTTAAATATTGTTAAAAATGCTTCGTCTGAGGAAATGTCTCCAGAAGATACTTTAATAGCGGTTGACGTGGAAGGGACTGGTGACGCAGAATCCGGAAATGATGACCTTGTCGAAGAAGTAAATGTGTTAGCTGGAGAGGAAGATTGGGATTATGGCAAAATTCCTATCGCACCCATTATTGGAGTAGCGTTAGCTTCATGTTGGGAGGAAGTGGAAAAAATGTATATAAACGATTTGAAACAATTATTGTTTGCTATACGTCTACAGATGAATTGTTTGGCACTTTACGTCAGATTCATTAAAGATAAGATGACCCAGATCATAACACTGCCGTCAAGCAAACAAGATGTAGTAAGCCAGTTCCAACAGGAGTATAATGATTTTGAAAACGACTGGAGAACCGTCAGTGCCACAAAAAACGAATGGCACTGTAGAGTAAAAGATTTACAGAGCAAACTATATCACATTTGCGACGAGAGGAAATTACACGCAGAACAACAAAGGCAGGCACTTATCATGGACAATTGGACTATGGAAGAGCTGACTTCTATGGTTAATTCGTACATCTCATGCATGCAAACTGAACTAAATAGGTAAGTCTTACTTAATTGTCGATTGTTCCCAACAGTGTTATATCTACAATATCTACATACTTATTGCCTAAACAAAAGATTCCAAGTTTTACAATTGCCTTGATTCACGGATTACCGGATAACCTGACCACTCTCAATGGTCACGTTTTGGGTTTTATATTTGTTGCATAGGTACGTATTTTCATAATGAGAGATTTGTAAAAGCAGGAATCTGCAGATAAAGTAATCTGTAAATATGAGGATCGACATGGGGAATTTATATGTTTACAAGCTTTAAATTTTAATTCGATCTGTTCGTATGTAAGTACATAATTAATATACTTAGGTAAGTATGTAAGAAGTTGTCCGTCAAAATTTGCAATCCATTTTTCAGTCTCTTGTCGTTCCGATTGAGCTGAAACTTTGGGTAATAGTATAGTTTGGATGACAATTCAAATTATGGATCAGATGATGGAGACAGACTGAAGATGGCCATGGAAATTCAGTATTTAACCGACGTAATCCCGTTGAGTTTAGGCTCGTTAGAATCGTCTCAATGAGTAGATGATAATGTTACTTATACATAAAAGTACAGTCGGCAATAAAAGCTTGTACCAAAAAAAACTTTTTACAAAAACTTATTACAAGCGTTATATTAGCTTGACCTGATCATATGCAAGTTGTCCGTATAAATTTGCAATCCATTTTTCAGTCACTTGCCGCTACCCGATTGAGATGAAATTTTAGGTTTGAGTATAATTTGGATGACAATTCAATATTCAAAGACATCAAAGTCGAGTGAATGCAGTAGAAATGAGAGCGTTGAGAAGTATGTGTGGAGTGAAATTGAGTGATAGAGTCAGAAACAGTGTGATAAGAGATAAGTGTGGAATGGATGGAGATATAGTCACGAAAATTTAAAGAAAGAAAGAAAGAAAGAAAGAAAATACATTTATTCACAAACACACAGGACACACATATTATACAATAAAGTAAACAAGAGAAACATAATATAAAACATGAAACAAAGTGTGTCTCTGCGGCAGTGAACCGGACACTGGCTTTTATTTAGAAGGGTATGTTAAGGTGGTTTGGGCATGTAGAGAGGATGGATGAAAGAAGATTAACGAAGAGAGTGTATGTAAAAAGAGTGGAAGGGCAAGTTGGAAGGGGAAGACCTAGGCGAACTTTCTCCGATCAAATTGGAGAAATCTTACAAAAAGGCCAGGTCAAAAGTACCCTAAACCGACGAGCATGTATGAGAAATGTTATGAAGGTGAGTGAAGCGAAAGTGGTTTGTCAGGATCGTAGCAAATGGAGATCCGTGATCTCTGCCTACCCCTCTGGGAAAGAGGCGTGATTATATGTATGTATGTATGTATTCAATATTATGGAACCATCGAGCTGATCTGATGATGGAGACAGAAGGTGGCCATGGGAATTCAGTACATAACCGCTGTAAAGGTTTATCGCTACATATTCGCTCGGTAACTAATTATAATTACACGGGGTGCAGTTCTATTTCAACTACAATATAATAACCAATACAATACAATATAATACACTATATTACTAATGGCAGTACTCATAAACATTCAACAAACCTATTTTAGGTACAGTACCCTTAAAATTTACCTTACCAAATTATTGAAATAATGAAAAGGCTAGCACGATGGTTGGCCGTTTGTGAGATCAGTCAATAGGTAAAATGGCAACTGGTTTTATGGCATTTGGACATTATGACCTCCCGGACAATTTAACACTTGGACCAAATTGACCAGTGGTTTTTATGGCATCTGAACATCTAGACCCCTTGGACATTTTGACACCTGGATCAACATACCCTGGAGGGACAATTTTGATGGTCAATTCTCAGTTGTCACCATTCACCAACCAGTTGGGTTTTAATTATTATACTTTAATTTTATTTTTAGGTCAATACTAACCTTCCAAGCTCTTCATGACTTCTACTTTGCTCAACTGAAGCGACTGCCTCATCCTGATAGACTTAGTAGCAAAGATTTAACTAAAATAAATAATGAGATCTCAGATGATACCTCATCAAGCAAGAAAACTAGCGGTGAGGATAAGGTATTCAGGCAGTTAAAATTAGCGTTTCTTGAGATGCAGTTGAAGAATATACAAATAGATTACAGTAACAACCCATTCAATCTAATCTTGGAGAATAATGCCAAGTTTGCATTAAAAGTCATTAAAGATACTAATGATTCATTTCGCTCACTTGTAAGTAAAGAATATACTGAGCTTGCCAAGCAGGTAACAGTTCCCAAGAAAAAAGATGAGACCAGTTATGTGGAATCGGTCTCATCAGAGGACGTATGCAAGGAAAATGCACTGAAATGCATTGAGGAATGGACTATGGGAATAAACGGAGAAATGTACAGAGCAAGTTTACGTATATTAGCCCTCCAGTATAAGTGCTACCAGGATATGAAATTATTCAACGACACGATTTATAAAACCTTTATGCTGGTGCAGAACGAGATTGACACGTACTACTTAAACGAAATTGAATCCGTGGATCGCCTTTGCAAATATCTTGGACTGGCCATCGAGAATAGTCGGAAAATTCCTGAAACTCTTATTTTGGAGCACGACACATTTGTTATTGATCCTAATCTTCTGCAGTTCCAGCCTACTATGCCACCTGGCGAACCCCCTGTTGATGACTACGTGACATATATGGAATTCAAAGTAGCGCAATTGGAACGACTGAGATCACAGTTCAAGATTGTAGCTCCAACTGGTATAGCCTTACAACAGGCATTCATTTATCTCTTACAAGATTTTGTAATCTTCGGTCATGAAACGTGCGAGGGTTCCCTTGTGCCAGAATTGTGGAGGCGATTGGATCCTGAACAAGTACCTAAATTAGTATTTCAAATGTTCGGCGACACTGCATATGTTGACTGGAGAGATTTCTTGATTTACTGTGCAAATATAAGATTTCCATCTGTGGAGGAACTACTTGACTTGCGTCACGACTTCCGATGTCTCGATCTGGATGCCACGGAGATCATCGGAAAGGAAGGCTTTAATATGACAGATCTTTGGTTTGAGCAGGACTTTTGCGCAGAAGATCCATGTGCACAATTGCGAAAAAATCTAATTAAACGGTTCTTGTTTAACCTTTACGAAACGTCAAGAGACAGGATGAATTATTCAGCATTCCTTTTAGGTTTGTGTAAAAATTCAGATCCAATTGAGGGTTTTGCTTCAGCTCTATCCGTTGCCGTTGGAAAAAAAGTTTGTTATTTATATGACGAATGTAATGAAGTTATATGCCATTTGATCAAACAAAAAAAATATCGGGATGCTTGTCTCGCTTGTGCCCTAGAGTGTACCAATCAGCTCCTAACTAAAGTAATTGCTAATGTTATTGATATATGTGAGGGCACAACTATTACAGAATTACAATATGTAGTTGAAGACAAGAAAGGAAAGAAGGGGAAAGGATCGGCGACAAAGGTCAAGAAAACTGAACAGTCTTCGCAAAGTGCACGTCTCTCCAAAGAAAAGAACCTCAATGTACAAAGTAAAGCCAAAGTGCAATCCGCAATCGAGGTTCGGACTACGTACATCTGCCCACCTTGTCAAGAGGATGAGATCGTAGAGGAGAAAAGTCAGGAGGCATTGGTAGAGGAGGAACAAAAGATCGAATCGCCTGTAGAAGACCCTCAGATAGCATACGCTGTAAGTCAGAAAGTGATATGGAATGTTCTGCAGATCTGTTTGCCTTGGTACTTCACCTTACTACCCGAAGAAAAGGTTACTCCTTACGTGAGCGCAGTCGAAGAGATCTTTAAACGACTTGAAGCTGACACTGATAATGGGGACATCTATGTCAGCCGCTTTTTAAAGGAGCCAATCGTGTGTAAACTTTTGCACAAGGTTAAAAAATTCACAGCGCTGAACTTGCTGCAAGAAGTAAATAATACAATAATAGCGTAATACAATTATTTGTTCAACATGTTGTCACTGACATTGCCTGCCTAAGTATATTAGTAGTAGTTTGTAGACGGAGTAAATCTACTTCCCAGTAGACTACTATTTTAGTTCCTTTCCCAGTAGGCATTTGCCCCTATATGTAGTGTCGTTCTTGTTCTGAATACATTAAAAATACTTAAAAGTATATTTTCATTCAAGAAATTTAAACTTAAAGGAACCCTTTTATTTACAATAAATCTAGCCGTTCTTACAAGCAACAAATTGCTATTGTATTTCAAGGAATTCTTTTAGCAAATAGATAACATTCTCAAATAAATTTGTACATTGTTACAATTGGGAATGATAGCCATTACAACAAAGCCATTTTAATCTTTCCGTGAGATCCCTAAAATCTAGTAAGAAGTAGATACCAAGATACTTTGGTCTGTGATTGTATTGTTTAATAATAACGGTGTGAAACTCCCCGAAATGCAGATTTGGCGCAATTCGGCTAATCACCGTAATTTATTATGGGGACTAACGGATAGAGCCTTTGCTCCGGGAGAACGTATTATGGAAATGTTTAAATTATTTTGCTTGATATTTGAGATTGGATATTTCGTGCAATGTTAATTCATCGCTGTTGTACTGCCGCTATTCGACTTACAAAATGTATCTTGTCAGTATATGTCCCCTGTTTCATTGTCTCTGTCATTCTTATTTTGAAAGACAGAGACACGAAGGTGGGGGATATTCTCTATGAAAGTCAAATAACGCCACTGAAATTAATGCTAAATGTACAGTAAGGGAAATGTATTCACGTACCACCGTAGAACCATGTCGCTACCCACGCTGCGCCTTCCGGTACGTGGTTGCCACTCGAGAAATTTTCCGCCCCAATGGTCATCGGTTCTACGTGCAATGTTCCCCGCCCACTGCCATTTAAGCTTACTAATTCGGAGGGCCATATCGGTTACCTTGGTCGGTAGGCCCCCACAAGGTGGACTGATGACCTGATAAAGGTCGCGGGAGTCCACTGGATGCGGTTGGCGCAGGTCCGGTCATTGTGGCACTCTTTGGAGGAGGTCTATGTCCAGCAGTGGACGTGTATCGGCTGATATGGTGATGATGATGATTTAGTTTTCCTTTCGCACCAACAATGTGTCACTGTCAGTGGCTACACTATTCAATAATAACATTGAGAAATTACAAGGCAAGTTAATATTTTATTTGTTACTTCATCATTTTAATTTGTTACTTTTGCGGACACGGGATGGTACGGGTAAGTAAGTACAGTCAGCGGCAAATATACACACACACTCTGACATTAGAGCCCGTTTCAAATTGTTTTTGAGCACGTTCATAGTTTTTGCAGCTGACTGTTGTTGTTATATTCAAAGTTGACTGTCGAACATTCTCCGATGTCTTTGACGCTGGACAGCAAGAATTCAAAAACAAATATCTCAATCTCTTCAAAAGTCAACATTGCGTTGTTGAATGCAGTTACTCGTTTAGTTTGCAGATTGAAGTCGGTATGGGCACTCTCAACTACTCTTTGGGTCCTTTCTTCCCTGTTCGGAAAGTATCGTCCTTGATATTATTGAAGCCTCATAAAAGTAAGTACCTTCTGCACGTCAGGGCCCTTATTTATTCCCATAATTAGAAAGAGACTGATAAGTCCTTCCTCGCCGCGACATAGCTCGCGGGCCGTCCTGTGATAGCCGTGCTGCACGTCTATCACAAGACGGCGCGCGAGTATACAGGGTGGAAAGTTAAAACGGGGCAGTAAGGGCAGCTACTAGATCCCTTGCCGCCACGCAAAAATGGCATGAGGATTTCATTCCTAACTTTTTAAGTGATGGCAATTTACATTCACAGATTTTTGAAAAAAAGTACAGTCAGCGAGAAAATCATCAATTTTGACGATATTTTTTTTAATGCCATTCGATCCCGTTCCTATTAAGGATCAAAATACTCTTTAGGACCGACTAAGGTTTGACTACTAGAACGCCCAGAAATCAAAGAAAACTTTTTCCATACAGTGAGTATGGGAATCCCAAAGCTAATTTTGCTCATGTAGTTTTTTATGCCAATTCTGGTTTTATTTAATGACGGCCAGCTTTATTCTGTAAAAAGTTAGTAAAAAGAATACTAACATCCGTATTCAGAAATTCTGTTCGAAACTTAAAATTTACTAAGGTAAGGGTTTTACAGCACCTGTCCGCTCGTGAGTACTGTACACATAGTAACGTTTATGAATACGGGAATGCCTTTTTTTTTAACAATGGAATGAATTCTCTCATTTCTAATGAAATGAAATTCTCCGTCTGCATACAATTTGATGATCGTCTAACTAAAGGACTACTTGCACTTAGGGATTCCCATACTCACTGTATGGAAAAAGTTTTCTTTGATTTCTGGGCGTTCTAGTAGTCAAACCTTAGTCGGTCCCAAAGAGTATTTTGATCCTTAATAGGAATGGGATCGAATGGCACTAAAAAAAAATATCGTCAAAATTGATGATTTTCTCGCTGACTGTACTTTTTTTCAAAAATCTGTGAATGTAGATTACCATCACTTAAAAAGTTAGGAATGAAATCCTAATGCCATTTTTGCGTGGCGGCAACGGATCTAGTAGCTGCCCTTACTGCCCCGTTTTAACTTTCCACCCTGTATAAACTGCTATGGTCCCAAGAATAAAAAAATCGGCCAAGTGCATGTTGGACCACGCACAATGAAGGGTTTCGTGCCTATTAAAAAGGTAAGGGCACATAAATCTTGCGACACTTACGTCCTTTTCTATAGGGAAGTTTTTCCACAATATCTCGAAAACCTTTGAACCGATCTTGTTGAAAATAATTTTTGGTGAAAGATACATTCTTTATACTTCTTCATATGTCCATGATTTTTTTCATATTTTAAATACACCTTATAGTTTTCTAGTAAAATGCCTGTGACATACGGACAGACGGACATGACGAAATTATAAGGGTTCCGTTTGGCTACGGAACCCTAAAAAAATGTATTCACGAGTTCAATTCAATGATTTCAGGATACACTCGAGTACCAAGCACACTGCATGACTGCATCGACAATCCAGCCCCGTCTACTGTCCTCTGCCGCCCCTGGATTGTACTCATACTTCTCCTGCCCCTCATTTTCTACTTCTACCGTATTAATGGAATGGAATTTTATATGATGAAACCAAAGGATACAGTCGTTGGAATAAATGTGACAAGTGCACAGGCTTCAGCTCAGCTGAAAGGTGAGTTTTTCATTTTGTATGCACAAAAGCACAGTAAATGTTAGCTAAAGCAGCTCTCAACTAGAGTCTCTGTAGAGTCCCCAGCACGGGCGACTCTCCATACAAACGTAGTTGGCATGCTGGAATACATGCAGCGAACGAAAAAAATCGTAGAAGCCTAACTAGCGCCTAGAAAAGTGGCCCCACAAAAAGGATGTACAGTAAGGGAAATGTATTCATGTACCACCGTAGAACCCTGTCGCAATTGACAGGCCGCCGTTACTCAAACTCGAGTGATATGTCATCTTATTGCGATAGGGTTCTACGGTGGTAGGTGAATACATTTCCCTTACTGTACATTGCCATTATGCGGACATGGGGGCGGGGTTATATAGTGTTTTCATTCGCTGCTGGAATAACATGAAACTTTTGACGTGATAACGTCTTATAAATCGATGAACGCCGGCTGCACGCACAAAAAAGTGTGACTCATTGTCCCGTTCCGAACGACGGCTGCGCGCATACGAAATATCAACGCACAGCCCAAACCGCTGGTTCTAGAGATTCCAAATGCCATATCTACATAGGTCGGAAACTAGATTTTGTTGCTATAAATTGTAATTGAAATATAATAGAAAAAAAATGAAGCGATTAGAGACTTTGTATGAAAAACGTTCTACGCCCTTAAACAGGCCCCATAAATTGGCATGACTTGTCAAAGGGATCAATTGCAGCCATGGAATATACCTTGCAAAGGATGTTTTCAAAGCAAGTTGTATTTTCAGTAAACACAATTTGTTTTGAACCTCATTGTAAATAAACCAAGGTTTAACTTCTAATGAAACGTATGTGGTCGCTATATCGCCTCGGCCTCGGGCTCAGTAGGGGTCTAGAATGTCGTTTCAAAATGAGAATCAAACTACGTTTGTATGGAGAGTCAAGCGCCCTGGAACCCCTTAAGACATTTTTAGACTTACGCTGCATTGAAAACCAGCGGCGCTACCACGAAAATCGAAACTCGAAAGTTCGTAAATCTGCATCCCTGTCATTCGAGTAATGTAAGTACGATAGAGATGGAGATACCCGAACTTCAAACTTCGAACTTAGTGGTTATACCCCAGTTCTACGCGACTTATGTGTGGCACACTTAGCTGATGCATCGCCGAACGAATCTGCGCTTAAGTTTATTGTAGCTTGTTGCCACGCGTGGCCGTGTGTGTAGGTACGTCAAATCGGACATTTGTACGAATTTGTTTCACTGCTTTTAAGCTATATATCTACGGTGACATAGTTCATTTCATTATCTTTATACGATGCCTGTTCAGATTTAACCCTTACTTTTACATCTATAAAGCCGGGTTACTCACTAGCGACCTGTATACGTAACCGAACGCATGATGAAACAAGTTTCTAAGTGTGTATGTAACTGCAAGAGTGCCATTCATGGGCTCGTTGCGAACCGTTCGCCAACTATGTGCACACCGGCTGTACTCGGTTACGCCTTGGCCACGACTTTGGTCCTAAGCGACCTGCGGCAGCGGTTTTTCTACTTCATTGCGCGTGATCCCAACTAACCACAGTGCGTTGCGCGTCTCGACCGCGCAATGAACAGATAAAACGCTGCCGCAGGTCGCTTAGGACCAAAGTCGTGGCCAAGGCGTTACCGTTACAGCTCGCTAGTGTATATCCGGCTTAAAAGCGTATACGAATCTTAATTAAAATAATGAAGGTGACGTTGACAATGTATGCCGTAGCACCTATAGTCGTTCTTCGCGCCGTAGGCACGACGACACGCAATAACTTTAAATGTTCTTAGCATCTAAAGGGTTAAAGTGTTTCGTAATTATAATCTCATTCTTTACAGGTATCGATACTCGTAATAGTGTGGAATTATTTGATGACGCGACCGAAGGTGGGTAATATGTAACTACATTGGAGACGAGACGGGTTGAGAAACTCAAGTTTCAAATAAAGTTTTTTTTTCACACTTGCTACTCAGAAATGAGTCATTGTTGCCCTGAAATTAGGGATGCAATTGGTACCTAGCAAAATCATGTTTCGCCCAAGATTGTACTCTAGAATCCCTTCTTTCGCTTTACTCAGGATTCAATAAACCACCTTCGCCGTAAATATATCATTTTGCTTCCTTGAGACACAATCTACTATTCGGGGATGATCGCTTATTTTTTGTTCCAGCTTAAAATCTGACATATTTTACAGATAACGGTTTGAGTAACATCGTCACAATAAAGAATAAAACTGGTAATTATTCTCATACATTGACGTATAATAAAGTAAATAGACGCACAATGTCGAACAAAAATTTCAAGAAATGTGCCCCAATTTGACAACTCTAGCTATATTTCAGTTGATGCCAATCGCGTTTACTTATAACCTGCGTTGAGATATATGCTTCATATAAAAGAGAACTTAGTGTTTTAAACTGTAAGGGCCATATTAGCGAATTAGCATCAAGCAGATTAAAAACTTTTTAGTTTATTGAGATTTTATCATAATGTGACTTGATTGCTCACGTCAAAACGAAATAGCGAATGAATGGAGTCGCATTATAAAAATATTTTAATAATATTGTATAAACATTACAGTCATTTATAAATGATTGACGAAGTACGTTGCGGATTTTTGCTGTTTGGAAGTATTTTACATGTCACACTTTAATGAATAAAATTTATAATATTTTATTTATTTAAACAGGAAGACGAAAAACACAAATAAATCATGATTATTTATTTTTACAAGCAGGCAATACCTAAACAATTAACACTTTCATTATTTTATATAAATACATATACACAAAACATTGTTCGGTGGGCATTACGTATTATCAGTGCAGCTGTCAAACTCCTTAAAAATTCTACGCACGACCAGTGAAAAGGGAATTATTATAAAAACTAGGTATGTAGATCATTTTAGCGTGGTATATTTGACGTATCTAATTAGTCCCTTTGCGACATATAATAATGACTTACAATCTGAATATCAATTTATCTTTAGTTAAACATCTGGGGGCACGGCAGTGCCCCCGCCAAGTCGATTTATTTTTACAAGATTTATATAAACTTGAAAAATAAACACACGACGAAGTCGTCACCACTCTTCGTCGTTGATGTCTCCTATCTCGTGCTATAAGCCTATAACTGCGGCCTACTTTGCACATCGCTAAGGATTTCTCGGGAATCTTAAATTGAAAACCACAAATAACGTAACTGTACTACTCCATTAAAAAATCTAATAAGTAGGTACTGACTCCTTAGGTTTTTGTTCCGTGATAATCTGTCATTTGTACTAACGAAATTATTTATTCAAAACTATGAAATGCCAATGAGTTTACATGAAATTCTTTACGCTATCAATAGAACTTAGTTAAAGAAATATATCCAATCCTTTTTTATTTATTTTCTATTGCTATATTTGCTATTAACGAATTTTTTCACAGATCATTTTTGTCATTTTTGACAACCGTCAAGTCTCACGGTCGAAACCAGACTAAACGCAAAAGAGCCGCAAGTGTCGATGGCGCGGTTCTTTTGGACGGCCACTTTTTTCGGCTGATTGTGTATCTAGTTACTTATACTAAATCAATGTTCTCATATTAATAATGAGTTTATTGAAATAATTTTGTATTAAGAAGTAACGTCTGAACGAATTGAAAAATTGATTGCTTCGAGCCAGATTTGAATCAATCTAAAAAGGGTAATCACGTAACGTTTCGAACGCACGTTAGGACAACTCAACTGTCATTATCCCATACAAAAGGGACATTTAACTAGATCTACCTGACGTGCGTACAATGCGTTACGTGATCAACCTGCAGATTAACCCTTTGGACGCCAAGAACGCCTAAGAGCCGCCGCACATCGAGCCACTAGTGGCCACAAGCTGCGGACGAGTTCTTTCATGCATTTTGTATAGCATCGGCGCACACCTGGCGTTTCGTGAGTGGCTCGCGCTCCTAGTGGCTAACCCATCCGAAGCCACGCATCGTTACGTGTGCTGTGGCGTAGCGCGTAGCAGCGTTTACGAGTATCCGCTCTGTAGTGGAAATCATTCGTAGAGGCATGGCTCATATGTGAGTCATTGGCCATGAATGAGTTTTAATTTGCGGACGCTCTAAAAGTGTTGCATGTGGTTGTGCCGACGACCCCAAGAACACCTATAGATGTTATGGCCTGCGCTGTCAATGTCACTTCAATGCTTTCAACTAATGTTCATATTCACTCTGTTTTGTTAAACTCGTTGGCGTATAGATGACACTTTCCTACGTTCAAGGGGCTAATGATTTTTCGCACCCGTAAACCCCTGGATTGTAAATCTGATCGAAATCATTAAAGCTGTTTTCGAGAACGTGATTACAAATATACATATACAAACCAATATTGCTCGTTCAATACATAGATGGATTCAGATTAGTCTATTTTGAAACATAAACTACACGTATGTGATTTGAAATAAATCTTTTACAGATATTCTGCCTCATAGTCCGCCTGTATGCGATATGCGGAATATGTTCAATAAAGGTAAGAATTATTCTTAAAATAGTAAATAAGTATACTACGTGTCACATAAGTTAGCGTCTCTGAAGTTAGCCGCAAGTTGCTGGCCGCATACCCCTCCAGCCCCTTTGACACCTCTGCGACGCTACTAGTAGCTAACATCACAGACGCAAACTTATATGTGGCGCGTACTGTATAGGTACCTTTATCGCTATCATCTAGCGCCGTCCATTCGCGATCCCCTTGTGTATGTATGATTTACTTAAACCATTCGAGGTTACTGTGAATGCTACGCCGTAGCGCGTAGCAGCGTTTTTTCGCTCTGTAGCGGAAATCGCACGTTGAGACATGGCTCATATGTGACCCATTGGCCTTGAATAGGTCTGAATAACAGCCACGCTACGCTGTAGCATACAGTGATGGACGGCTGTGTACAAGGAATGTCCGAATTTTGGTTAGGTGATGGATGCTAGGCAATCTAGTAGTACCTATTTACCTAACCATTGTGTGACTAACTAAAGTCCTTCTACAATTTTGCTATATTTTTATGTCTTAATTTAGTTTCTCGGCGTATTGGTTTTTTCTGTAATGCTGTGTAACTATACTTATGTGACTTATGTCAAATAAATTAAATTAGCCGAAAGACGTCCACTACTGGACATAGCCTCCCCCAACGAGTGCTAAAGTGACCGGTCCTGCGCTACCCGTATCTAACGGACTCCCGCGATTTTTACCAGGTCATCACTCCTTGTGGCCGCAAATTAATAAATAAATTAAAGCAGTCCACGTTGAGTCTAATGTGTCTAGCTCGGCGCGAAAACATTAAAATACGATAACGATTTAAGGAGAAGAAGTGAAACTGTCCTGCTCGCCGTATGGTTAAAAAGTAGTTATAACTTTTGCAGGCAATGTGACCATCAATATGAATGTGAGCCAGGAGGCGGCATTTCTCGTGAACCCACTGGTCGCAAAAGGGGGTTATTACAAACCTAAGACTTGCCAGACACGGCACAGGATTGCCATCATCGTGCCTTATAGGTAAGGTCCATCATCATCAACTTAATGTACGTCCCACTGCTGGGCAAACGCCTCCATTTTATGGGCGAGAGTATTGTGGCTTGTCCATCAGCGAGGCGATGCGGGAATTTCACGATGTAGGCGATAAAGAATATTGCTGATGAAAGTTCGCTCTGTGGAAACCTATGGAGGGCTTTAGGGTCAGCATCCATTGGTTATGTGCTAAGCTGTGTTTCTGTACAAAAATATGAATATACAGTATAGTTTACGGTCAAGGAAATTGAATGTTTATCACTTTTGGACTCTATGTAATGGTATTAAGGTCCAAAAGTGATAAACATTCAATTTCCTCGACTGTACATCACTGGTGGGTACTAACCCTGAGTTCCCATGCTGGCTAAGCTTGATAAGTATCCTCACAGTAGTGAGGATGTTTAACAAGCTTAGAGTATATATTTGTACAGAGGACCTATAGCTACCTCAGTTGCGGCAAATAATAAAAAAACCCTGGTGACAGTCGGACAGGCAGACGGACGGACAGCGGAGTAATAGGGTCCCGTTTTTACCCTATGAGTACGGAACCCTAAAAAGTGGAACTATAACCAGGACAACGAATGATATATACTACTGTAGCAATGTAATTTTAAAATTTTATACTGCTCTGATACTGATATGATAATATTGAAAAAATGACACCTCGCCGAGTTTTTTACGCCGGTTCTTCTCGAGGCAGAGGTTTACTTTCCGAACCGGTGGTAGTTTATCGACATTCATAGGTGCATGTAATATGCCTAAATTGAAGAATAAATCACTTTGATTTTGACTTTTTTTTTATATCCCTCTCTGTCATACTTATATTGAGATTTGTATACTACCACCTCTCTCTTCGTGGTATTATTATTACCATAGCTTGTCCTGAGTAATCATTGTTTCATGTTATCTTGTTTTCACCTTTGCAGGGTTAGAAATGATGTTCATACATTTGTGTTTAAATATTTATTTATTTATTTAACTCACAAAAACTTAAACACTAGTTAATCAAACAGATGTTCCGCTAAACTGAGGACAGTTTGTTGGCAAATAATACGCTCGTTACTATTGTTTTTATCCGAACTACCTTAAACCTAATAAACTAAAAACAAGGAAAACTACTTTCTACAAATAACTCGTTAAGTAAGTATAGCACGGTTATGCAACACGTCATGCGTACTGTGCACTTTTATCAAATAAATCTAAGAGTTCTACTTTTAAAATTTTCTTAAATCTTTCTTTATCTCAGGTTGCACTTATTTTAGGAAAATATACTTACCTACTCGTCTATCTATCTATCTTTGTTTATTTCAGACACCGAGAGGAGAATCTAGCTATATTCCTTACCAACATCCATGAGTTTTTAATCAATCAACAGATAGAATATCGAATATTCATTATCGAACAAAGTGGTAAGTCGTTAATTTCAGTCTTAACAGTTTCTCTGTCGGGATCCCGCATAGAGGGCGCTTACCGCTACTTAACGGGAAAACAACGGCTTCGACTACGAAGTACGATGGTAGCACTACGTAACTGTAGGCAAAATCAACACTTTCCTAGCAGTCACCTACGCCGTAGGCGCTTTCCGCTACCTACCAGGAAAACTACGGGATCAGCTACGAGCGTAGCGAGGGCTGTTGGCAGTGAATGTGTTAATATGAATGTGCAAAATCACGAGACAAAACATAAATGGAGTTCACACGACCGTTTTTAGATTTGTATTGAATTTGGTTACTTTATATGCAGATGTTCGTAGCAATTTCAAAATATAGCTCGTAGCACGTCGTAGCTGCTACGGCGCTACGGTTTTAATATATTTATGCTACGCAGCTGCCTGCCAGCTCGCTACGTGGAAGGAAAGCGAATTAAAATATCGATGCCATGCGCTTTTCATAGACAAAGGAAATGTTTAGTCCCCAAGGAAGAAAAATATTTTAAAACAAAGTTGGTGTTGTTTTACTTCTCATCTCGTAAGGCTAAGTTGGAGTTCGGGTTGGGGTTAGTTTTTTGTATAGTATTATTACCATCGAAAACTCGAGCCCAGTCAAGTATACGGCAACACACTTCTTTCTGACAATTCTCTAGTTTGAAAAAAAATTGAATTGTCATATAACTTTTCCCGCACCTCTGAAGCCTTACGAGATGAGAAGTAAAACAACACCAACTTTGTTTTAAAAAAATTTTCTTCCTCAAACTCCAACTTCAACTCCAACTTGAACTCCAACTCGAACTCAAACTCCAGCTCCAGCTCCAACTCCAACTCCAACCCAAAATCCAACTCGAACTCCAACTCCAACTCCACCCAAACTCCAACCCGAACTCCAACCTGAACTCCAGCCCCAACTCCAACTCGAACTCCAACCCAAACTCAAGCTCCAGCTCCAAACTCCAACCCGAACTCCAGCTCCAGCTCCAGCTCCAACTCCAACTCCAACTCCAACCCAAACTACAACACGAACTCCAACCCGAACTCCAGCTCCAGCTCCAGCTCCAGCTCCAACCCGAACTCCAGCTCCAGCTCCAGCTCCAGCTCCAACTTCAACTCCAACTCCAGCTCCAGCTCCAGCACCAGCTCCAGCTCAAGCTCAAGCTCCAGCTCCAACTCCAACTCTAACTCCAACTCGAACTCCGGCTCCAGCTCCAGCTCCAACTCCAGCTACAGCTCCAACCCGAACTCCAACCCGAACTCCATCTCCAACTCCAACTCCAACTCCAACCCGAACTCCAACCCGAACTCCAGCTCCAACTCGAACTCCAACTCGAACTCCAGCTCCCGAACTCCAGCTCCAGCTCCAGCTCCAACTTCAATAACCTGAACTCCAACTCGAACTCCAGCTCCAGTTCCAACTCGAACTCCAACCCGAACTCCAGCTCCAGCTCCAACTCCAACTCCAACCCGAAATCCAACTCGAACTCCAACTCCAACTCCACCCAAACTCCAACCCGAACTCCAGCTCGAACTCCAACTCCAACTCGAACTCCAACCCGAACTCAAGCTCCAGCTCCAAACTCCAACCTGAACTCCAGCTCCAGCTCCAGCTCCAGCTCCAGCTCCAACTCCAACTCCAACTCCAACCCAAACTCCAACACGAACTCCAACCCGAACTCCAGCTCCAGCTCCAGCTCCAGCTCCAACCCGAACTCCAGCTCCAGCTCCAGCTCCAGCTCCAGCTCCAGCTCCAGCTCCAGCTCCATCTCCAGCTCCTTTTTTTTTTTTTTTGTTTAGGGGGGGAAAATGCGTTACGCATACCACCCGGGTGCAGGGGGTGACCCGAGTGGTTATGTGGGACTCCCGTATAAGCTGATGAGACTCACGGTATACCCACTAAAAACCCCCCCACTTGCCGCCTCGCCGCCATGTGGCGAGGTCACGGGAACGCTTGCGCACACTTCCGCGACCCCGCCGGCGGCAGCCACCCACAAGCGGCTCCCTCGCGGACGCCCGAAGGCCCTCCACGAGAGGCACGCCAGATGTTTTGGCGCGCCTGCCTCCTCCATCTCCACACGTTCAGTAGCGAACCCCCCTGAGTCCGCTACGAGGAGATCATGGGTGCGGGAAATTCCAGCACCCGGTGGCGGATCAGGTCTGTGGTTCCGCCACCGACCACGCCTCGGCCGCAGAGGATAGGGAAAGCGGCGCACCGTAATACCGGCATTCCTCTTCCTCTGCGGCCCCACCAATGCCGCTTCCGCGGAACGGCCCCGCCAAGTTCGCAGGGGGTAGGGAGAGTGGCGCACCGTTATACCAACACGCCTCTCCCCCTGCGATCCCGCCTCGGCCGCAGAAGATAAGGAGGCACTCCTTTTCCGCTGCGGTCCCTGCCCAACGCATCCTAAGCGGGCAATGCACAGCCCGCTAGGAGCGCTCTCCTCGGGCCAGCCAGCAGGCCCCACACAGGCCGGCCCTGGGTGCCTCTTAGCTTCGCCGTGGGTTGCAGTCCACGGTTACTAAGACCCCCGCCCCGACAAGGCGGGCACCCTCGAGGGGGACATCTCCAGCTCCTTTTTTTTTTTTTTTTTGTTTTTTTTTTTTTTTTTTTTTTTTAGGGGGGGAAAATGCGTTACGCATACCACCCGGGTGCAGGGGGTGACCCGAGTGGTTATGTGGGACTCCCGTATAAGCTGATGGGACTCACGGTATACCCACTAAAAACCCCCCCACTTGCCGCCTCGCCGCCATGTGGCGAGGTCACGGGAACGCTTGCGCACACATCCGCGACCCCGCCGGCGGCAGCCACCCACAAGCGGCTCCCTCGCGGACGCCCGAAGGCCCTCCACGAGAGGCACGCCAGATGTTTTGGCGCGCCTGCCTCCTCCATCTCCACACGTTCAGTAGCGGACCCCCCTGAGTCCGCTACGAGGAGATCATGGGTGCGGGAAATTCCAGCACCCGGTGGCGGATCAGGTATGTGGTTCCGCCACCGACCACGCCTCGGCCGCAGAGGATAGGGAAAGCGGCGCACCGTAATACCGGCATTCCTCTTCCTCTGCGGCCCCACCAATGCCGCTTCCGCGGAACGGCCCCGCCAAGTTCGCAGGGGGTAGGGAGAGTGGCGCACCGTTATACCAACACGCCTCTCCCCCTGTGATCCCGCCTCGGCCGCAGAAGATAAGGAGGTACTCCTTATCTGCTGCGGTCCCTGCCCAACGCATCCTAAGCGGGCAATGCACAGCCCGCTAGGAGCGCTCTCCTCGGGCCAGCCAGCAGGCCCCACACAGGCCGGCCCTGGGTGCCTCTTAGCTTCGCCGTGGGTTGCAGTCCACGGTTACTAAGCCCCCCCGCCCCGACAAGGCGGGCACCCTCGAGGGGGACATCTCCAGCTCCTGCTCCAACTCCAACTCCAACTCCAACTCCAACTCCAACTCCAGCTCCAGCTCCAGCACCAGCTCAAGCTCAAGCTCCAGCTCCAACTCCAACTCCAACTCGAGCCCGAACTCCAACTCTAACTCCGGCTCCAGCTCCAGCTCCAACTCCAGCTACAGCTCCAACCCGAACTCCAACCCGAACTCCATCTCCAACTCCAACTCCAACTCAAACTCAAACTCCAACTCCAACTCCAACTCCAACCCGAACTCCAACCCAAACTCCAGCTCCAACTCGAACTCCAGCTCCCGAACTCCAGCTCCAGCTCCAGCTCCAGCTCCAGCTCCAACTTCAATAACCTGAACTCCAACCCGAACTCCAGCTCCAGCTCCAGCTCCAGCTCCAACCCGAACTCCAGCTCCCGAACTCCAGCTCCAGCTCCAGCTCCAACTTCAATAACCTGAACTCAAACCCGAACTCCAGCTCCAGCTCCAGCTCCAGCTCCAGCTCCAGCTCCAGCTCCATCTCCAGCTCCTGCTCCAACTCCAACTCCAACTCCAACTCCAACTCCAACTCCAGCTCCAGCTCCAGCACCAGCTCAAGCTCAAGCTCAAGCTCCAGCTCCAACTCCAACTCGAGCCCGAACTCCAACTCGAACTCCGGCTCCAGCTCCAGCTCCAACTCCAGCTACAGCTCCAACCCGAACTCCAACCCGAACTCCATCTCCAACTCCAACTCCAACTCCAACTCAAACTCCAACTCCAACTCCAACCCGAACTCCAACCCAAACTCCAGCTCCAACTCGAACTCCAGCTCCCGAACTCCAGCTCCAGCTCCAGCTCCAACTTCAATAACCTGAACTCCAACTCGAACTCCAGCTCCAGTTCCAACTCGAACTCTAACCCGAACTCCGGCTCCAGCTCCAACTCCAACTCCAACCCGAAATCCAACTCGAACTCCAACTCCAACTCCACCCAAACTCCAACCCGAACTCCAACCTGAACTCCAGCTCCAGCTCCAACCCGAACTCCAGCTCGAACTCCAACTCCAACACGAACTCCAACCCGAACTCAAGCTCCAGTTCCAAACTCCAACCCAAACTCCAGCTCCAGCTCCAGCTCTAGCTCCAGCTCCATCTCCAGCTCCAGCTCCAACTCCAACCCGAAATCCAACTCGAACTCCAACTCCAACTCCACCCAAACTCCAACCCGAACTCCAACCTGAACTCCAACCTGAACTCCAGCTCCAGCTCCAGCTCCAACCCGAACTCCAACTCCAGCTCCAGCTCCAGCACCAGCTCAAGCTCAAGCTCCAGCTCCAACTCCAATTCCAACTCCAACTCCAACCCGAACTCCAACCCGAACTCCAGCTCCAACTCGAACTCCAGCTCCCGAACTCCAGCTCCAGCTCCAACTTCAATAACCTTAACTCCAACTCGAGCTCCAGCTCCACTTCCAACTCGAACTCCAACCCGAACTCCAGCTCCAGCTCCAACTCCACCCAAACTCCAACCCGAACTCCAACCTGAACTCCAGCTCCAGCTCCAGCTCCAACCCGAACTCCAGCTTGAACTCCAACTTCAACTCGAACTCCAACCCGAACTCAAGCTCCAGCTCCAAACTCCAACCCGAACTCCAGCTCCAGCTCCAGCTCCAGCTCCAGCTCCAACTCCAACTCCAACTCCAACCCAAACTCCAACACGAACTCCAACCCGAACTCCAGCTCCAGCTCCAGCTCCAGCTCCAACCCGAACTCCAGCTCCAGCTCCAGCTCCAGCTTTATCTCCAGCTCCAGCTCCAACTCCAACTTCAACTCCAACTCCAGCTCCAGCTCCAGCACCAGCTCCAGCTCAAGCTCAAGCTCAAGCTCCAGCTCCAACTCCAACTCCAGCCTGAACTCCAACTCGAACTCCGGCTCCAGCTCCAGCTCCAACTCCAGCTACAGCTCCAACCCGAACTCCAACCCGAACTCCATCTCCAACTCCAACTCCAACTCCAACTCCAACTCCAGCTCCAACCCGAACTCCAACCCGAACTCCAGCTCCAGCTCCAGCTCCAACTCCAACTCCAACCCGAACTCCAACCTGTACTCTAGCTCCAGCTCCAGCTCCAGCTCCAACTCCAACTCCAACTCCAACTCCATCTCCAACTCCAAATCCAACTCCAACTCCAACTCCAACTCCAACTCCAACTCCAACTCCAACTCCAACCCGAACTCCAGCTCCAGCTCCAACTCCAACACCAACTCCAACTCCAACTCCAACTCCAACTCCAACTCCAACTCCAACTCCAACTCCAACTCCAACTCCAACTCCAACTCCAACTGCAACTCCAACTCCAGCTCCCGAACTCCAGCTCCAGCTCCAACTTCAACTCTAACCTGAACTCCAACTCGAACTCCAGCTCCAGTTCCAACTCGAACTCCAACCCGAACTCCAGCTCAAACTCCAGCTCCAGCTCCAGCTCCATCTCGATCTCCAACTCTAACTCGAACTCGAACTCGAACTCCAATGTTAAATTTTATTTATGCGTACACTTTTCGTATTTATAGGTACATAAGTCCAACTCCAACTCCAACCCGAAATCCAACTCGAACTCCAACTCCAACTCTAACCCAAACTCCAACCCAAACTCCAGCTCAAACTCCAGCTCCAGCTCCAGCTCCAGCTCCAACTCCAACCCGACCTCCAGCTCCAGCTTGAGCTCCAGCTCCAGCTCCATCTCAACCTCGATCTCCAGCACGATCTCCAGCTCGATCTCCAACTCCAACTCCAACTCCATCTCCAACTCCATCTCCAACTCCAACTCCAACTCCAACTGCAACTCGATCTCCAGCTCGATCTCCAGCTCGATCTCTAGCTCGATCTCCAACTCGATCTCCAATGTTAAATTTTATTAATGCGGACCTTTCCGTATTTATAGGAAGGTGATGGATAATCTTCATTTGATCACCGCCGCGCAGCACGCATGATTGGCGCTGAATCCTATGCGAAATGCGAAAGTTTGGATGTTACATGTGTTGTAATCACGCTTAAACGGCTTATCCGATTTGGATGAAATTTTGTACGAAAATAGTTTATAGCCTGGATTAAAATATGGATTGTTTTTATCCCAGGCGGAAGCTAGTGGGTTAATAAAATCGTGGGTTAAGCCTCGGTCGGCCTCGGCCCCCTATTGAGCAAATACAATAATTCCATAGGGGTATCATTTACCAGTCAACACTATTCTACAATCAGCAAGTGTAAGTTTCTAGCTTTGTGATGGGTTATCCCCAGAACCATTTAAAAAAATATGTCATCTGTGTATAGAATGGACTTTCTGGATGAACAATGGCTACTCATATTTTATTATGTGGGTTCGCCTGCAGCTACTCTCTAACATTACACTCACAAATACTTCACCAGGGCAAGAGAAGTTCAACAAAGGCCGTCTACTGAACGCAGGCTTCGACCAAGTGAAGGACGACTGGGAGTGCTTCGTGTTCCACGATGTAGACCTGCTGCCGCTGGACTACAGGATCCTCTACACCTGCCCCTCGTACCCTAGATACATGAGCACCAGTGTCTACGAGGGCGGCCAGTAAGTATACTTAATACGGGCATCGACCAGGTGGAGGACGACTGGGAGTGCTTCGTGTTCCACGATGTAGACCTGCTGCCGCTGGACTACAGGATCCTTTACACCTACCCCGCGTACCCTAGATACATGAGCACCCGTGTCTATGAGGGCAGCCAGTAAGTATAGTAATCTCGGGCTTCGACCAGTCGAAGAATTGGGAGTGCTTCTTTTCCCACGATGTAGACCTGATCCCGCTGGACTACAGGATCCTCTACACCTGCTCTTCACCAATAAAGTAAAGTTACCAATATCTGCCATAACAAAACGGGCAAAAATATCTGACACCTGCTTACGGCCATATAAATAAACCAATTCACCAGAACTTCAAAGGAATTGGAATGTGTCTCCGCGCTGCATCTACCACATTTGACGGAGCCGTAATATTTAAATATGGAGCCAACCACTGTCATCTCATAGCGAACTGTCAAACTTCCCATACAAGTAGATATCAACGGACGTGACGAAGTTGTACCCTTATTTAACGTTGAATTTCTTTTAGTCTCATCAAGTTGACTGAATTCTTCGGAGGTGTGACGGCAATGTCTGACCGACACTTTCTAGCCGTTAACGGTTACTCCAACCGGTTCTGGGGATGGGGCGGCGAAGACAACGATATGTTCTGGAGGTACTTCATTATTCATCATCTTCTGAGCGTTTTCTTGGTTGTACCATTGAAGGAGCCCGGGCTCCACTTTGGTGAGTAGTAGGCAGGCGTAGATGTTTTACGAAAGGAACTGCCATCTGACCTTCCAACCCAGACATAGACGGAAAACTAGACCTTGTTGGGATTATACCGGGTTTTGTTTTCCACCTAGAAGCTCCCATAACCACACAATGTCGTCTCGTGATTTAATTAGCGGTGATTATATTTCACATTGCTTCGCTTATTGAGTAATAATGTTGCTCCACCTTTCGTGAAAACGACAGTAATTCCTACCCAATTAACAGTCAATTTGCCATTCGATCTCTTATCGAATGAACCATATGTAATAGTGTAACAGTGCCAGCAAAATTACTTACCACTCCATACCCTGGGCATACCTCGCATTAAATTCCACTCGCATTTAATAAATTTTTTAATCCAAGTCTCATTTTAAACAAGTACCTGTGTAATCTTGGATGTACTCGTAATATTTTCAGGATAAGATTAGCGTATCTGCCTATGATGAAATATAACAAGGAAATAGCACGATATGTCATGTTACCACATGTTGCTCCTGAGAAGAACCCCAACAGGTAAGTATAGCTAGTAGGTAGAAAGAATGAGTAATGTTTTTTCTGAGTGCATTATGTCACCAGCCATCAGGTGGGCGTTTTCCAAAAGAAAAAAGAGTCAGAAATATTTATGTCCAGATCGTCACGTGACGCGCTGGAAGGGAAAAAATATCTAATAGTAAAATCTGGGACTATAATACCTTGTATAAGGATCGATGCGAACGATTATGAGTAAGAACAAGCAAAAAATATCACCTACCTAAAGTAATACCTACACTGTTTCTCTCTCATTTAACAACGTATATTTTCAGATATGAAATACTGAACAAGTATTCGAAGTCTCGAGCCCGAGCCATGGAGGATGGCGTCTCGACTCTTAAGTACACGATTGTGTTCAGGAAGCTATATCCACTTTTTACTCATATTGTAGTGGACGTCAACCCTTATAAAGATCCTACTGAATAAGTTGTTGTTGTTTATTTTAGTATTTTTTTGTTAGTCGTTAAGTATAAACCCAAAAACATTTAATGCGTTGCGCGCCGGAGCGCGAGTATAGTGAATGCAGAGTTAAGACGTACGTACAGTCGACGCCAAAAATACGTTTACACTTTTGCACCTTATTCCATTGCAATAAGGCGAATAGTGTAAACGTATTTTTGGCGTCGACCGTACCTATGTGTGGGATGAGACAGAGATAGAATATAAGACACAGTGTGATAAGGTGATAACAGTGAAGTTCGGTGTAATTGAAGATGTAGATACAAAAATTGAGAAGGACATTCTAAGATTGTTAGGGCATGATGAGAGGATGGGTGAAAGAAGATAAACAAAGAGAGAGTTGAAATGGAAGGAGAAGACCTCGGCATCGGCATACATTTTCCGACCATTAGATATCAGATATTTTTTTAAGAAAGGACTAGTCAAAGTGTAACGGTCTACCCTAAACCAACGAACATGTTTTAAGAAGGTTCTATAAGTGGAAGTGGTAATCCGTGCTCTCGAGAGCACGGATTTCCACACGAGGCAGATCTGTGAGATCTGCCTACTCCTCCATGAAACAGGCGTATGTATGTATCATTAATAATTGTGTTGCCCTCCTGCACCGCGCATCTACTACAGACTACAGCCCCGCTAGCACGATATGTTTACGTATGTGGTCACGTTTTACAGCACAACAGGCCCAAAGCGTCACGTAAAATATTAAATTAAGCAGGTACCTTAACCCTTTTCCAGGCAGAGGCGTTGCGTTGTAACGACCACATACTGCTTGTCAAACATAATATCTTAATGTCAATGAATAAGACTGACATCCGATTGTCATTTTCCAATTGCCGGCCTGGAAAAGGGTTAAAACCTACCATGCTACTTAGCTGCCCAGGAACCGTCAGCTTACGGTAGCTGTGTTATCTGTCTAATCTTTGCGCGCGGCTATAGGTATGTATGCGTGCGCTTGTAAAGCGTCTGCTAGACGGTCGCCAACAAGCCCCTCCGACCGAGCGATCTTGGTCAGCACCGATCGTTGTAGTATGAAATTTTGCTGCAAACAACTGTCTACACGGTCAATGCCGACCGGGCATTTCTCCGAGCGTTTCGAACGCTGTGATTTCGGTGGTCGCATTATTGACAATGTCCTTAGGTTTTTGTGGTCTATTTAGAAAACAATGATAGCACTTCCCGCGCCTTCTCCACAAAAGCTCAAAAAATCGTCTTCTATTAAAATCGTCTTCAATAATACGACCACCGAAATCACAGCGTTCGAAACGCTCGGAGAAATGCCCGACCAAGGTCGCTCGGTCGGAGGGGCTTGTTGGCGGCCGTCTAGTAGACCCTTATCTGCCGCTACGACGACTGCTGTATTGCGACATTTGCGACACAAGTCAACACACAGAAACAGCCACAAATGTGTTACTATCTACGCATATTTGTAAAGTACTTACCTAATGGGTGCGTGAAATGATAACGTTCCATTATGTTTTATGCAAATGAAATCATTATAGCCTGCCGTTCTATAGGCGGTAATTGTACGTTATTATATTTTAATCCGAATTACCCAAGTCAATTATTAATTCAGCTCGATATCCGAATTGGAATCCGATTATTTACGCGGAACAATCTACATTTCAATTCCAGTAATACCGTCATCTGCTACTGCCGTAGTTAAATGGTTACCTATCTATTTATCGTGTTTTCTAATTGTATTAAATTGTACAGGTATTATTGTAAAGGAAATGAGACCCGACTGTCAACGAAGCACTGAAATAAAATCCGCTGCCACCCGGTGTGGAAGTGATCGGCTGGCTCAGTCGGAAGGGCAATCTGGAATGGCCCAGTTGGAGTGTGTCTGTATGTGGAGTTGGTGAGGGTGGTGAAGATAGGTACCTACTTATGTCTGCCAGTGTATGTAACCAGGGGTGTAATCACGTAACGTTCCAAACGCGCGTCGGGTAGATCCAACTGTCATTTTTAGGGTTCCGTAGCCAAAATGGCAAAAACGGAACCCTTATAGTTTCGTCATGTCCGTCTGTCCGTCTGTCCGTCTGTCCGTCTGTCCGTATGTCACAGGCATTTTACTCGAAAACTATAAGGTGTATTTGAATAAAATTTTGAGGATAGGTGTATTTTGTTAGCCGCTACATAGTTTTGTAATTAAAATGACAAAAAAAATTTTTTTAGAGGTGCACTCCATACATAAAACTAAAAGTCAAAAAAAAAAATTTAATTGTGACCCCCCGTGTGGCACATCAATCGATAGGCCTTTCAAAATAAATATAAGGTTTCTTAGCATTTTTTTTGATTAAGTGAATAGAGTCGGAGATAATCGCCCCGAAAGTCACTAAAAGTCTGTCCCCCCCCTCTAATTTTTGAACGGTGTATTTTAAAAATATGGAAAAATTCATGGACATAGGGCTTATTAATTTCATTCACCGAAAATTGTTTTGAACAAAATCGGTTCAGAGGTTTTCGAGATATTGCTGAAAAACTGCCTTCCTCAAAGAAAAGGATGTAAGTGCCGTAATAATTCTGTGACGATACGACCTTTTTAATAGGCACGGAACCCTTCGTTTTGCGTCGTCCGACACGCAATTGGCCGGTTTTTCTAATTTTTTCATATAAAAATTGACATTTAGATCTACCCGACGCGCGTATACAATGCGTTACGTGATCGACCAACAGGTTAGTGTAGTAAATACAGCATTCGTCCCTCTTGCCCATACGGTTTAGAGAGGTAGTACGTCATCTTTTATTTTATTTATTTTATTAGGCTCACAAAACAAGTTAAAGTCTGTAGAATAATATCCCTCCAAAAACATAAATGTAAAAAAGGAGAGCCAAGTTCAATACAAAATACGGCTTCGCAGCAAAAAGAATGGAGATCTAAATGAGTGCCAAGTTCTATGCAAAATCCAAATTTGTATTTATAGGAACATGACATAAAAAAAATACATGTAAAAAAACTTTTTTCATTTTCATACAAATCGTATGGGGAAAGTTTTTCTCGATTTATGGCTTTTCTAGTCGGAAATGTCTTTTTGGTTCCATACAAGCTTTTGATCCTGGATAGGAATGGGATCGATTGGCATCAAAAAAAAAGTTTGTCAAAAGTGACCATTTCCTCGCACCCCGTATGTTTTTTCCAAAATCTGTAAACGCCAATCTTCATTAATTTGAAATCGAAGG
Organism: Epinotia nisella; assembly: GCA_932294315.1. NCBI lineage: Eukaryota > Metazoa > Arthropoda > Insecta > Lepidoptera > Tortricidae > Epinotia > Epinotia nisella. The sequence continues at coordinate 14,549,025 of OW028688.1, read as the reverse complement.
AAGGTCTCCAAAGACCATTTTCGCCTAGCAACACGGGATCTGGTAGCTGCCCTCACTGACCCAAAATCTATTTCCACCCTGTATAATTATGTGGTGCCGCGCACCGCCGACGACACACCGTTGGCCGGTTGTTTAGCGCGTATTACGAGTTTTTTGTATGGGGCACCACTTATTTTATGATTTAACTTTATTTTTATATTACTGAGCAAATATAACAATAGGTATATAGGTACATAGTTTCAAATATCTGCTTGTAACGGTTCCAACGCTACAATTTTTTTTTTGTATGGGGATCCCCTATTTTTTAACTTTCTTTTATTTTTATTTTTTTTCCTACTTACGCTTACACACAATTACAGAGCTGGATTCCAAATTTCATCCTTCTAGGTCATCTGGAAGTAGGTTAGGTTTAGGTACTATATGTCAGTCAGTGCTAAAATTTACGACTTTTTGTTTTCACCTTTATAAACTTTTGAGCTAGCTTCATGAAATTTGGGCTTCTAGATGTCCTTATGGATATAATTAGTAATTATAACACACGTAGTTTTATGTGTTTACGTTAAAGAGGTTTTGAGTTATAGAAGGGTCAAAAGTGGCACCAAGTGGTTCGTGTAATATTACACTCGACACTGGTTAGCCAGTTCCTTTGCTTGAACTTGGCTTGACACGCTGCCGCGTGTCTAGATAAATTATGCAATATGTCCGGAAGATGCAAACTTGCCTAAGCAGCAAAAAGCCACTGAACTAAAAAAGGTACCTAGGTGTTCAGCTACTGTACTTATGAGGCCGATTGTACAGTTATTCCACCTACTAAATCTTACTGTAACACGCTGTTAAAACATCGAAAATAAATAAAAAAAACAAGCAAATATAGCAAAACTTGAACACTGTTTGCATTTTTAACAAAGAAGAGAGTTTTGTTTTTTGCTACTTTAAGCATTACTCAAATGCTTGAAACGGAACGTAATGTTCCAATGTTGCCATACCAAAGCATTATCATAAATTCTGTGAAATTAATCATATTTCAGTTTACAAGACAAATAATCCTTTGTTTTATGTGGAACATTAATACTCGTATAATCGACAAAACAACATGTGAATTAAATTAAATTTATTGAAACGTCATATTTGTTATTTTCTCTCATATAGCATATTGTGTCAAGTACCTATTGTGCCTACTCTTGTGATTGTTTTGATGTTTTAATTTTGATAATAAAATTTCTGACCTTTTTTTTGTTGTAAAAACTGCGATATGTAAAGAATTAACCTGGTAACTTTCCTTGGTTTTTGATTTTCGCCATCTGACACAATACGTCACGTCAGTTGAATGGACACTGCGGTTTGCGGCAAATGAGCATTGAGCGCAGAGTAGTGGGTTTTACGGATTTGTAATTATACTGCAGTTCGTAATACTATCATTTCCCAGTTTTTAGTGTACCGATTGTGTAATAACTATCGGCAAAGTGTGCAAATTTATACCGTATTTTAGTTTCACAGCGGGGGAAAGTCTTTAAAATACGCTAGTGCAGTTTCTTGGACAGACTAGTTCTTGTGTGTAAATTTATTCCCGTTTTGGCGCAAGTTGTGAGGAAAATCACATCGGAAATTAAGGTGAGTTCCAATGTATTATAATTAGACTAGTTAATGAATAGGAAACGGAAATTTCAAATAAGAAAAGCGTCGTTCTAATTTTAGATTAGATCTGCAATGTGCGAGTAACATATTGTTTACTGTCTAGTTTGGGATGTGGAAATCCAAGGTCAATACGAGAATGGCATAATTCAAAGGGTATAGTGAGATATACCAGGTAGCATATCTATTACGTCATAGATGTAAACAAGTGGAAAAAACTATGAATGTTGTTTTCTGTTACGAAAAAATAAACAAATGCGTAGGATTACGAAAAATTATTGCTCGGTTTTTTTTTGTATCAAAATGACTTATTATTATTGTTGTAATTTTTATGTATATTATATGTTATAAATTCTAACTGCTAGATATCTACCTGGAACTTTTCAGTTATGAAACTGATTAGAATGGCCAGTCTGTTGTCATATTGAAATGACCTCTACTTCCAATAGACACTAAGGATGCATTCCATTAGGCTGGTCTGCGCTGAAACTCAATTATGCACTTTACTATTCCTATTCTGCTTTACTAATACATCACAGTCAAATTGTGCAACTGTTAAATAAATTAATATCTTATGTATGAACTCGTTGAATCTGGATAGCCATCAAAAAATTTGAATATGAATATGTTCTACCAAACATGGGTTTTTGTATAAAGTGGCTATATATAGTAATCACTAGGGTAAAGAGGGATAAGTAATTCTAAACTACTATTGGACAGTTAGTATATAATTAATTGACAGATAATAAACTTTAACAGTACTTTTTCACTTTACTATTTAGGTAATATTTGTTTTTTGACTTCAATCATAGGCAATTTGTTAGTATGTTATCAAAACGTAAATAAGAAAGTTAATTTATAAGTATATTATTATTCCTTTTACAAGTTTGTTTACATTGTTATCAGAACGTAAATAAAGCAGTGTAAGCAAATAATACATATCTTATCTCTCAGTCGACATTAGATCTGGGTGATTCTATGAGTGTTCCAACCTCCATCAGTCCCCTGCTTGAATTATTGTCAAAGTTATTGCAGATCTGGATCCCCTTACCCAGTAATTTTGTAGTTTTCCTGTCCTTGTTAAAAATATGTGGCCCCTATCTCACCAAATCGACAATTGTTGCTTGAAAATGAAAATTCAACTTACATGGCTGCGCTGACAGGTTAAGGTGGTTGCTGGGCAGCTTATTGACCCAGCAATGTAAGTGGAATAGTCATTGTCAGGTGACGATTGTCAAGATGATGAAATAGCGCCCTGACATTTGACAGTAATGCTATCAGGGAACTGATGCCGATTGTAGAATAACCCATCTGTTTCTTTGATTGCTGCACAGCTGTTATCTATTGGCAAACAATCTATAGAAAAGCATAGTTGGAGCCTTCACAGTTAATTTCCAACAATGTATTTTGTACCGTTGCTAATCTAACAGATGCACGGTAACAGAGTGTATTTACTGTTTGTTCGTCTTATCACAATGTGAATGAATGAGTGTAGCGATAATAGTTTATTTATGCATAGCATGTATTTGCATGCAATCTTTCTAGGTATGATATTTTATTTTGAATGTATGCATTTTGGGCACTATTTATATTACTATCTACTATATGTTCATGTTGTACCGCCCCAGAAGCCAGGGATTTTTATTATCAAAATTAATGATAAGAAATATTACTTAGTAAAAAAATTGCCATCAAAATTGGTTTGGAATTATAACATAAAAAGCCCAATTTTGTTACATTACGTTGAATGTTCACCCTATCTTTTGTTGTTTTGCGGGAATACCTATGTCAGTGGCTTTCAGACCTCTGCAATTGCAAAGTTTCATAGGTTTAGAAGTGCATAAGTGTCGGCTTACAAAACAATCAGGTGGGCTATACTGTCCTCTGGCACCAGTGTGGTTTAAAAGAAACAATGATTAGCGGTCATCATAAGAATAATAAGTTTATTTTACAGCTTATTTAAAACTATCTTCCTACAGTATTGTCAAAACATAATGAATAGTATTTTATAATGACATCAGGCAGGACAATGTTATCACATTTATTTTGATACTCCGCCTTTTTAACCACTAACACTTTACAAATGGAGGGTGTCATGCATAAGTTTAACATGTGTACCTGTGTGTCTATCTGCGGCATCATAGCTCCCAAACGGATGGACCAAATTGAGTGTGGTTTGTTAAATAGACATAGACATAGACATAGAAAATCTTTATTTAACATCACATGTTAGACATATAGTGTACAAATTAGACTTAAAACCTATACAGTACCGTACATACGAGGCATAACAATGTGTGATGTTAAAAAGGGGCTAGACTCGCATAATGTTGCAGTGAGTAGGTATAGGTATACCTACACCGCAAGCAGCTTTAATCGTAGTATTATTATATCGGAACGTAGTAAAAATCGAAAGTGTTGTCTGGTTAGATGGTTTATTGTTATTGTTTGTTGTGTTGGGGGTGGGTGTTTTAAATTTATTTATTTATTTAGTTATTAATTTATTGTTATGGATGTATAGGTATATAGCGAAGCCAATCACACCGCCGCCGCTCGTCCAGAGCCAGCCCTACTGGTCATGGTCAGTGATGCGCTACGTCTGACCAAGCGTAGGGTGACTAAACATATGGACGATATTAAGATTGTTACGGTCACTGTCTTCGACGCGTCATTTGATTGAGATCATAATCTCAGCTACAAAATGACGTATATCGCGGACAGTGACGCTTATTATTTTTCCTTTTTGCCCGATAACGGCAAAGCCTAAAGAAAGGGATATTTTTAGCAGTCTATGTTTGCATTTACGTGTGTTCCACCGTAGCGTTTATGATACTTAACCGATTTTGATAAATGAGATGTAAATTGACTCGAAATTATGTATTTTGTATGAAACTAAAAAAAAACATTGTTTTCAGTTACTTTTCCGTAGTCGGGTTACAGTTTTTTGAACTGTTTATTTTAACAATTTTTTATTTCTGTTTCCAGCTGTCCCTTTCCGAAGAAACCCGCCCGCTCCCTTATGCCCAATCTCCCTCTATGGCCCACAAATGGAAACTTTTCTCTTTTTCTCTTCTGCTAATCGTTTTAGGGTGTTTGTTGACGTATACCACATACGTCCATGTGTTCGAAAGGTTGGATAGAAAGTATAAAGTGTTCAAGTTAGGTTGGTTTACTTTACGGTAATTGATATTGATCAATTACCGTAAAGTAAACCTAAATTGAACATTATAAAAAAAACCAAAAGCAATCGTAAAAATTAATAATAAAATAATTGAAATTTTTTGAAAAAGTCTGTGTGGACACAGCTTCAATAAGCCTTTTCGTTAAGCAATGACATAGGTCGTATCGCTTTCACACTTAGTCTTAAGGATATTATACACCTAGCAATTTGTCACAACAACCCAGAGACGCAGCTAAAAAATGGACAGAGACAGCAAACATTTAATTTGTTCACCTTGATACGTACGATTTACGAGTAAAACCTTAAATGGGACATGCTGACAGCGCTATGACGAAAACGGTAGGAATTGGTAATCTTCTTGTAATTACATTAAGTAGGTAAATGAAAGATTTAAACATTTTAAGCGGATTTAATCGCGTATGTTATGGAATAAATCGATCGAAGCGATCGTTGTCAAGCCGAAGACAATATTATGAAATTAATTGTATGACATCTGTAATCTGCTAAAAGAATGCTATTAATTTACTTGTTTATGTTTTAATTTTTTTTTAAATTCAATGGTGATGTGAGTTTATACCAAGTTTTATCTGGGGGCACGGTAGTGCCACGCCAAGACGAGCCAAGCGAAGCGCAAGTGCAGGCACTACCTACCTTTTCTCGAAGCGCATCGTCGCTTTTTCTCTTTTTTTCATGAAGCAGGCAGTTTTAAAATTACTTCAGAATAGTTAAGGAATTGTATATAGACTGTTCTGAATCTTAGACTATGAGTTATAAGTACCATTAGGCCTGGGACACTGTTTGACGTGCACTTCCATACTAGCTAGTTTCCAAAGCTTCCCGTCTGCTTCTCGAAGTTTCTACATAAATCCCGTGAAGGCATGGATCGCTCGATCAACATATCATTATTTCTGTTTGACAAGTTTGTGCCTGTGTCGTTTCTATTCGAATTTTCTATCCAAAAATTCCTAGTTTGCTCTAAAAGTAAATTTAGTAGTTATGATACGAAATTCTACGAATAACATACGGGTTTAAACGAGTATGTTGGGCATAATTCGTCCAACATATACGCGTCAGGCATTCGTCCTTTGCCAGGGCTGGATTGGGAAGAGGGCAGGCCGGGGCTGTTGCCCCGGGACCACCGTAAGAGAGAGGCCCCCACAATAGAGATAAATCTCTATTGCGGCTCTCTCTCCGCTCCTTTGTTGCCCCAGGGGCCTTCAGCCAGACCTCCAAATCCGGTCCTGTCCTTCGCTAGCAAGTATGTTTGAGGGGGCGGATGTTTTATGTCAGACATAAACACCATCATGCTAGTGCTGACGGATATAACTTAAACATAGAATACCGGTTTAGCCTAGTTGGTATATAGTGGCCCTACGAAGCTAGAAGTCCTGGGTTCGAATGCCGATAAGGGCCTTTATTTGTGTGATGAGCTTGAATATTTGTTCCTGAGTCATGGATGTTTTCTATTGTTAAGTATTTATTTATACAAGATTTGCTTAGTCTGGGACTAGGTCGATTTGTGTAAAATTAGTACGTTTATTTAATTATTGTTATATGTTGCAGTTTTCAGAGTAATAAATAATTGACTTGTTATACCTACTTTTCGTTCGCGCTCATAAACATCTCAAAGTTTGTCTGTTATTTGATATATTTGATTGCTTGTTTAGGCGATGCGAGGTTATACAATAAATAACTAAATATTAGATGACAATCTTACACAAATCGAACTACCCTTCAGCTTCGTAGGCAGCGTCACTACCCACTACGCTAACCGGTCGTCAATGCCATATGTACAGTCAGCATCAAAAGTAACTACGCAATCGAAGACGTCAAAAGTTCTTATTCCCTTTTAATAAAGACTTTTGACGTCTTCGTTTGCGTAGCTACTTTTGATGCGGACTGTACATATAACAAAGAACACTTATATTTCGTTTATGCTAATAACGATTATCATATGACTGAACAGCCGACTGACGCAAACAGACTAAAACTAATCGGCACTGGCCGATAATCGGTCACGTACAGATCATCTAATTACCCCCGTTCGCACGTTTCGTAAATATTGAACCTGAAGCATCCTTGGGCTCGATACGGCACATCGCTATGCTATGCCTAATTCACTTAACGCACGCGACGGACGCTAGAATGGGAGCATTGCCTTGCCTATTGGGGATTTTGGAAATGGGCAGTCGTTTCTACGAGTAATGGTTTTCTTTTAGATAATTTGATGACTGACGCGAAAATGGTTTGTCAGGATCATAGTAAGTAAGTAAGTAAATATTTATTTGTGATACACAGGTTACATAATAGATGACAATAAAATAAAAATATAGTACGCTGTGACCTACCAAAAAGGTGTACAAATGTTCAGCCTTACAAGAACTAAAGAAACAACTACTTAATTCTAATTCTAATTTTTTTATATATTTTATTATGCAAATGGGAGGGGGGGGGGGGGGGGGGAATTAATTTTAGTATTTTTTCCTAAATCAATTCAAATCTGTTTTTGCGAAAATTATATAAAAAAACTGAGATGACAACCCCTTTCATTTGATATGACACACAATACAGTTTGCGAAACAATTTTTTTTTTAATTTTCCAGTTTACCCCCCAAAAGTGGCCCCCTTGTTCAGAATTTATTAAATTACTTTACGTATGTTTAATGTAATGTAAATTTACATATGTTTACCAAATTTCAACTCAATCGTGTCCAGTAGTTTCGGAGCAAATCGGCTGTGACAGACGGACAGACAGACGCACGAGTGATCCTATAAGGGTTCCGTTTTTTCCTTTTGAGGTACGGGACCCTAATAGTAGCATGAGGAAACTCAATTGGAATAAATTGATTCCAAGCATTACCTACCAATGAGTTCATCGCATTATCGTGAGTAGGTACTAGGTACATCATATAGTCTTTATACTAAAACTAGCCTTTGCCCGCGGCTTTGCCCGCGTACTAAGAGTAATGTTAACCGTCTACAAAAAAGGAGCATCTCAGTTTCAGTCTTTTATATATTTAGATCGACTCTACATAGACTGCATATCGAACATAGACTCTACATATCGAATCTGCATATCGACTCTACATATTGACTCTACATATCGACTCTACATATCGACTATAAATATTGAATCTACATATCAACTCTACATATCGACTACATATCGACTCTACATATTTACTACTACGTCCACTGTGTACTTAGATAGGTGTCGACTCTACATATCGACTACATATCGACTCTACATATCGACTCTACATATCGACTCTACATATCTACTCTACATATCGGCTCTACATATCGACTCTACATATCTGGACTCCCATATAAAATTTCACCCCCTCTTTTAAGGGTTTGGGTGCAGATTTCCAAAAAAAATGATGCACGATTTTTTTGTTAGTCACAAATAGTCTGCATACCAATTTTTAGCTTTCTACCTTGAAAATTGCGGAATGCTCCATACAAACTTCCACCCCCTATTTTGGGGAAGTGGGGGGTTAGAAAGAGACAAAAAGTAGCCTATGTCACTCTCCATCCCTTCAAATATCTCCACTTAAAAAATCACGTCAATTCGACGCCCCGTTTTGCCGTGAAAGACGGACAAACAAACAAACAAACAAACAAATAAACACATACACTTTCCCATTTATAATATTAGTACGGATGTGGCTATGCTTGTTGAATAGCGTATATCGTAAACGTTTGATGTCTATTGTATATATATGTAGGTTCTTTAGTGCTACTAGTTCTAATCTAACATATACCTAGTTGTCTAGCAGACTGACTCATCGTGAAGGAACTGACGCAACCTATACTGAAGATATAGTTCAAAAGAATGTAATATGTTGCAGGGATAAACGTGTCGGTTAGGTTTTTCTGGAAAAAAACATCCTAAGTGCCTCTCCATACCACAGACTAACGACTTGACGACGCCGCAGCGGCTGAATAGTAATTTCATCTATTGTTAGCGTGTGCCTGAATAAGAACTTTAAATTAACAAAAAAAATTGAATAGGTATAAGCGTTAATTCCTTTTTCATGAGTTAATGTTAATGAGTGGTTTTGGCTTTGTGAAACGACCTTGAACGTTATCTCTTTAATAGTAACCTCTAACCGTTTGGCGTTGCTAATCTCATTATTTGATTTTTTAATGAATAACAACGTTTAGGTACAGGCACGGACATTAAAAATGGGCCACTTCCGATCTTGTCCCAACAGCAATAAGGTTCAAAGAGGCCTTTTAACGAATGTCCTTGACCGTATACAGTAATGGAATACGTGCAGATATACCACGCACTCAGGCATAAAAACAATTGAACCAATAAACCACCCTTGTCATGTTAATTTAACAAAACTAAAATGTACTTTGAATTTCTTCTCAGATTTATGCAGGTTTCCTCACGATGTTTTTCTTCACCGAAAAGCCAACGGTATCTAAATATCAAATGACAATCAGTAGGTACATAAGTTCTTGGTACGAGCTGGGATTCGAACCCACGACTGCCGAAAATTCAAAGGGGCATGTGAAGTCCCCAATCCGCACTGGGCCAGCATGGGGTCTCTGGGGACTACTGCCCGTTCCCTATCATTCATGAGAGGAGGCCTGTGCCCAGCAGTGGGACGTATATTAGCCTGATGATGATGACGAAAATGTACTTGCTCATTCACACACACCTTGCCTTGCAATATGAGGGCAGTTATTATTATAAACTCGTAAATGTATCTTTTAATAATAGCCCAAATCATTATTTTAAATTATGTTCATCCCTAGTTTTAACGGTTAAACGAGCGTATGGTTGACTATTTAATGTGGCCGACATTGTATAAAACTGTCATTGGAATGCGAATCTTCTACCTTGGAGGGTAGAGTTGCTTTTTGAATGGACTACTATGATGCAATTCGGCCAACTCAAATAGTCTCAAGCACATGTAAGTACCGAACTTACCCACACTTGAGAAATTAAGTGAGCGAAGATGTTTTCTTAAACTTTGGGTGGCAATTTGATAAATTTAGCAATTGGTTCAACGAAATAACAATAATACGTAACATTTTGTCAAATGGTATTCTTTCTTTGTTGCCTTCCTATTGACTGGAACAGAAAGTGAAACGATTAATGCTTTTAAGGGGCTCCCGGCGCTTTTTGTTGAGTTTTGACGAGTTTTGAGTTGAAACTCCTCCGTCAAAACTATAGATATATTTATGGCTTAAACGCTTATCGGTTCTTCAATCATTTATCTACATTTGCATCAGTTTTTTTGAAAGTTATAAATATTGTTTTTTTTATGATTATAAAAATATGGTCCAAAAAAGCTTTGTTTTTGATATAAGTATGTTGTTTATGCACTTTTATATATAAAATCTACTTGTTATTGTTCCTTATTGATGGCTCTAACAACCCATCAGATTTTTATTTTTAATTCATTTTCACAAAAGTTACGTCCAAAAAACTGCTTTCATTGGCCTAAATTTGCCAAGGTTTGGTGCCATATTATATCGAAAACTGTGAGTATTGAAGTAAATACGGGATACTATGTATTTCGGTAAACCTAGTTGTTGTTAATGCGATAAGCCATAAAAAGCGTGAAAAAACGGCCAGTTACAGATCGAAGGTCATTGGGAGCTGGGAGCCCCTTAATAGAGTTTCTATTTCTTTATTAAAACCACCCTAAAGCCTGTATAATCCAGTCATAATAAAATGTCATCCCATTGTATGGCGTTATGGAACCGACGACATTGATCATATCGTGTCGTTTTCCCCGACAACGCCCACAGCTCCGCCTAGTCCGCCTACTCAAATTTACACTCATTGCTTTTGATAATGACGTCTCTTATCAGCTGTAGTGATATTACTAGTACTCATTACATTGGCTTTTGATAATAGTAGTATTGATAAATGTTTCAATTAGCGCTATTTATGAATTAGATTGTTGAGTGTTACCCGCCTCCAAGTGATAACGATAAAAGAGTTATTCGATGATTTTTAGAAGCGTTCAGTCAGGTTAGCCTTTAAAGTAATTACCCATGTATTGGGATTCAAACTAGACCACGGTCCACGGCCCAGTGGTGAGGTGTAGCCTCAAACATATTCATGAAAATCATGATTATGCTAGAAATTGTCTTAGGTACTAGGGCCCCACTATTAGTTTTGAAACGAATGCAATCTAAATATAATTTTTACCTTTTTTAAAAGAAACAACATACCTATATTAATCTTGATTTTGCACTGTGATAAAAAGGCTTAGTATAAGGCTAAATTATAATCCATTTCTAGCCAGGCTAGGGCTTCTCAGTTTCAAAATAATTGCGAAAATGCCAAAATAGCATTTCTTTTTTTGTGATTAATGTCTTTAGTATTCGCAGTTTATTTTGGCTTTAAAACATAGCCACAATTATGGACTACTACTACAAAAAAATCCGAATGCATATATCGCAGACTTCCGGAGATAATAATAAAAAAAACCCGGTTTCCGGGATTTTGATAAAATTTCAGTGTTATTTTTTAATTGTTTACCTTTCGTCTTCTACTAGAAATGTGTCATTTTCGTTTGTAAGAATAGATGTAAATTCACTTTCATCAGTTTCTGTACACGCTACGCTCACATTGTCATTTTCCCCGTCGTTATCGTTATTAAATTGGTATGCCATTAACATTTCGATGACTGGAGGGGGTAAAGGCATACGATTTATAATTTTAATGTTTTTATAATTTGCTATTTACTACTGGTAGAGAATGCCATATGGCATTAAGTCCGCCTTTTTTGTACGATACGTTTTTATTTTGTGCATTACAGTTTTAATCAATGATGTAATATAAAAAAGAGGTAGATATGTTGTCTATACGAAATTCCGTGTTTAAAAATGGCCACCAAATCTGACAGCTAACGTTTCCATTGACGTCTCGAAACTGAGGCAAACTGTGCCAATTGACTCAATTTTAATGTGCCATTTTACGAGCGCGTATAACCTATCTACCTCTTTTTTATATTACATCATTGGTTTTAATAAATAAAAATAAATAAATACAAGTGCAAATAACTTTGACCGAAGAACATGACATGAGACATAACAAGAAATACATGACATGACATTAGAAATACGTAAGTACTTCATAATTTCTAGATGTATACAAAATAGTGCCACATGACAGATATATACGAGCTACAATATCGCCAATAAAAAGCGGGTTTTTTTAAATTGTTATCTCCGGAAGTCCGCGATATATGCAATCGGATTTTTTTGTGGTACTAGTCCATAATTGTGGCTACGTTTTGAAGCCAAAATAAACTGCGAATAAATAATAATGATGTATCTATTTGATATATACATTTATTTTGTAAAGTAAATACAAGATGATGATTAACATTAACTAAATTAAATTAAAACTAAGTTAAATCTAAAAAAACCGGCCAAGTGCGTGTCGGACCACGCAAAACGAAGGGTTCCGTGCCTATTAAAAAGGTCGTATCGTCACAGAAATTTTACGGCACTTACGTCCTTTTCTTCGAGGAAGGCAGTTTTTCAGCAATATCTCGAAAACTTCTGAACCGATCTCGTTCAAAACAATTTTCGGTGAATGAAATTAATAAGCCCTATGTCCATGAATTTTTCCATATTTTTAAAATACACCGTTCAAAAATTAGAGGGGGGGGGACAGAATTTTAGTGACTTTCGGGGCGATTATCTCCGACCCTATTCACTTAATCAAAAAAAATGCTAAGAAACCTTATATTTATTTTGAAAGGCCTATCGATTGATGTGCCACACGAGGGGTCACAATGAAAAAAAAATTTTTGACTTTTAGTTTTATGTATGGAGTGCACCCCTAAAAAAATTTTTTTTTGTCATTTTAATTACAAAACTATGTAGCGGCTAACAAAATACACCTATCCTCAAAATTTTATTCAAATACACCTAATAGTTTTCGAGTAAAATGCCTGTGACATACGGACAGACGGACAGACGGACAGACGGACAGACGGACAGACGGACAGACGGACAGACGGACATGACGAATCTATAAGGGTTCCGCTTTTGCCATTTTGGCATCGGAACCCTAAAAAGGCCCTCGAGGCATTGTACCGAGGATGCTGGAGGCATTTCCTCGCTGAATTGCAATAATAATTAGACATTCATCACAAAGAAAACCGGCCAAGTGCGAGTCAGACTCGCGCACGAAGGGTTCCATACCATTATCTATAAAAGCTGCAAAAAAATCATGTCTGTTGTATGGGAGCCCCAGTCCGACTCACACTTGGCCGGTCTTTTAGTATTTGTTGTTATAGCGGCAACAGAAATACATAATCTGTGAAAATTTCAACTCTCTAGCTATCACGGTTCTTGAGATACAGCCTGGTGACAGACAGACGGACGGACGGACGGACGAACAGCGAAGTCTTAGTAATAGGGTCCCGTTTTTACCCGTTGGGTACGGAACCCTAAAAAAGAAATACGATTTTGTAATTTTCGCGATTATCCTGAAACTGAGAAGCTCTAGCCTCTGGCCATAAATGGATTATAATTTAGCCTTATACTAAGCCTTTTCGTCACAGAGAAAAATCTAGATTTATATACGTAGTTTCTCTAAAAAAAAAAGGTAAAGATTATCTTAAGATTCCGGGACTTAAAGTATAGATTGCATTTGTTTTAAAACTATGATAGTGAGCAGCGCGGGAGCTTTTGTTCTTCATTCATGACATCTTTCTCTATTCGATTATCCAATAAAGTTAGACTGTCTCAAAATGAGGTTCAAGGAAACACTGTGGAGCGCCTTCAGTCGAGGTTAGGCTAGTACATGAAGGAATGTCTGCGGCTTATCTCGTCATTATTTAGAAATCGTATTTAGCGATATAACATAAAGTCTAGTATATTGATCTGGTCCAATTATCAAAGAAATTTCACTGGTAATCATTAAATTCTGTATAGCTGATAAGGGTGAATTTCGCCAACAATTCATGCCAACAGATCCGTAGCTTTTCGTGAGTCGAACAGCTGAAGAGAATATTATCGTAAGTATCTAATATTATTCTTAGAGAAAACTTTCAGTCATATCAGCGGCTGCCCTCTCTCTCGCAATATAGTATACGTAAGTTATGATTAGATATAAGTTGTTGCCAACCCAACACATGTTTCATGTCGCAGCTGCCACGAGAGTTTAATAGTTGAGGCGGCGCCATACATGGATCTACCGTAATAGTTTTGTGATGAAAGTTTCGGGTGCGATATTAACAAATCGTTTATTTCGAGTAAAAGAGAATCTATTTTAAGATGTTTTTAGTGAAGTAGGTGATTGATTGGTTACCTTCAACTGGACAAATAATCTTTAATTCCGTGACTGATGATTGCTTGATTATTTATGACCGACACATAGCATCATGCTGAGTTGGGCCCATTTCGTGACACGGTACAGATTCGCTTTTTTCTTTTGTCTTTGTCTTGTAATACTTGTAATATATTGTTGTGCCACGAATACATTTTGATTCTGATTCTGGCATAACCCAAACAAGATTGAAGCTATATCGTTTAGAAGGAGTATTAACTGTTTATTGTATTTAATGAGATATCCTTTTTTATCAATCAAATCGTTTATTTGTTGGAATACATTTTTAACCAGATTATCAACTCTTTACTGTATTTTCGACCTGCATCAGCCAACTGAAAAACTTTTTATTTTACAAGTTGCAAGTTAATTCAACATTCTTTCTTTCACACAAAATTTAACAAAGAAACCTAAACAATATCAAGTGTTGCGTTCTCATAATAGAATCTGAATGTTTTGGCGAATACCGTTATATTTACTATAAAAGTCTGTCACGTACTTTCGCGTCAGGAGTCCCATGGGCACCGAGGTCATCTTTAAGTTTTCTAACTCAATAATTGATATAACTATCGGGCTTTCTATGTCCGCCGAAAATTTATTGTTGCTAACACGGCCTTTTTTATTTAGATATAATTGGGTCACAGCCAACTAACGTTGCAAAAACTTTATGATGTGATAATCATTTTTGCGGTGCCCTTGAAAGAAAAGTAGCACATTATGCTTCTTCAGACCAAAACCGATGCGAATTTTCATGGCAGAAAAATATTGTCCGATGGCAAATGGCAAATCCATGTCAATTCATTCGTTCCTCCAATACACTATATTGTTATGCTGATTTGTGATTTAATATTCGCGCTTCTATTCAAGGCAGGTGCCAAACTGTTTAGTTTTGCTACGTTTTCAACAAAATGTCACCTTGTGTAACCGTGAAGGTCCCGACTTTTATAAATCGATGCTGTACCTACTTTCATGTCCGGTCATACCGTACTTAGCCGTACATTTGTCGACGTCTGGCCTTTTTACGTGACTCAGCGCGACGATGGCTTTTAGAAACTATCCCTAACTAAATAGACCTTTATTTAACTTGTCGAGTACGTGAAGGGTTGTGTTTAATTGTGTTTTCGTTGAAGCCAGGACTTTTTGTGGGATAAGGGTGGATTCAATAGTGGATGAAACAGCATTAGTAAATGATAAGATTTATCTAAGTACAAAATACGATGAATAATGAAATGAAGCAAATAGAGACTGGCACTTGTCTAGATCGCGTGAGGCGGTATTTAGTCGAGTGCCGAGCAATTTAGTGGCTAAACGTGATGTCTGAACAATAAGACTAGAGTGCAAACGCCAACACAGTTAACTGACCATCCTGCATTTATATTGAACCTTATTATAATGTACATAAAGTGCACGGATGGTCAACTTAACTGTGTTGGCGATGGTAGGTACGTACCTGCCTACTTCAGAGATCTTTCTAGAGTTAATGAAGCTTTTTCTTTTGTCTACGTTCAATGATCATATTGAACTTTCATAAATGACATCGAGAATACAAAATTAGCTTTTACTGTATGCACATTCTTCATACGGACAGTGAGTTGCAAATAAACGTAACCCCCTGTTCATACATATAGTCAAGTGTCAAAATATGGGTGCATACAACTTTCTCATAAATTAATTAAGGTTTTGGTACATATTTATGAGAGGATTATATCGATACATATTTTTGCACTTGATTGTACGTAGCCGTGTTTAGGCTGGTTCAGAGTAGGCAGAGAGCACATTCAATTAGATTATTAGTGCAATTGTGGGTATAACGACGGAGAAAATGCGATATTGCATTTACATGCCGTCTAGCTTATCTTGCTGCCAAATCCTGTCGCCTCAGCGACTATTGTCTCGCTCGCACTGTGGAAATTAGAAAGAAGAGGGTAGTTTTTTCTCGTGTCGCATCGCGTCATGGCATCAGCGGGGCTAGCACAACTGACGCCGCGCCGCGACGCGAGTCGAGAAGGATCTACCCACCTTTCTCTAATTTGTACGGTGCGAGTGAGATAGGAGACGCTTAGTCGCGTGCGAAGCGACTGAGCAGCAAGTTATGCTAGACGTACTGTTGTGATAGCCCCTAGCCTAGGTTGCTAGCTTATCGCCCACAACACAACCTTAACCCGATCCTGTAGATAGTTGACTTTTACAACAACCACGGGAAGAAAGAGGGTGCTATTCTTACTACACGTCACTACACGAAGAAAGCACACAGTAAAGTAAAGTAAAGTAAAGTAATTTATTTTGCGTAAAACGTGGTACATAAGAATGGTATACATATATAGAGAAACACACATTTCACCAGCAACTGGCATGCAAAAACTTGAACACACGAAATATAAATTAATCACAATAGATGTACACAATAAATATAATGTCAAATAAAATTCAAATAAAATTAAATTAAATTGTATGTGGTTAATAATAAAAAACCGGCCGAGTGCGTATCGGACCACGCACGAGGGGTTCCGTGCCTATTAAAAAGGACGTATCGTCACAGAAATCTTACGGCACTCACCGATCTTGTTCAAAATAATTTTCGGTGAAAGAATTTAATAAGCACTATGTCCATATACTTTTATTTTTTTAAATACACAGTTCAAAAATGAGAGAGGGGGGACACAATTTTTGTGACTTTCGGGGCGATTATCTCCGACTGTATTTCGTGACACAAAGCTGAGTGGCGACCATTTTAGCATGTTATGATTAAATATGTATGTCATTTCTTGTGTCTTTTTATTTCTTATATGCTAAATAAACGTATTTTCTTTCTATAGATGTGTCTGAATAAGAGGTGACGCCGAAAAAGTAGGAAGAAGAGCTTTCTGCAAATATTTTTACAAATTCATAAGATGTGTGAAAGATTTTTTGTAATCGGATAAGTGGAATATTGGTATAGATTTACTTTTAGAGGCAGAGGTTTACTTTCCGAACCGGTGGTAGTTTATCGACATTCATATGTGCATGTAATATGCCTAAATTGAAGAATAAATCACTTTGACTTTGACTTAGATAGATAGGTAGCTATATTATGTAGGTATTCGCATGTCTGTTCTTTAATCAATACTCGACGACCGCTTTAGCCTAGTTGGTATTGGTAGTGACCCTGCCTACGAAGCAAGAGGTCCTGGGTTCGAATCCCGGTAAGGGCATTTATTTGTGTGATGAGCACGAATATTTGTTCCCGAGTCATGGATGTTTTCTATGTATTTATCTATATAAGTAAGTTTACCGTCGTCTAGTACCCATAGTACAAGCTTTGCTTAGTTTGGGACTAGGTCGATTAGTGTAAGATTGTCCGCAAAAAATAAAACTGATATCTATTAGTAAAACTCCGAATTGATAATTGTATTACTTTCGTCTTCGTTGCGCACTGTTTACCTAATATGATACTGCCACTTGAGATAATGCTTCGGCTTCGAATGGGTACTTGAGTTGTGTAGGTACTTAACATGTGTTATTAATTACGATAACGGCAGTGGTTAAATCTGATATCAGTGAATCTTTTACAGATTATCCGGTGGTAAACCTATTTGTACTTGACTGATTAGAGTGACTACTGTGCCTAGGTATAGCTTATCTCCTTCTAACGTAGTGGACTTTATGATATAGGTACAATTACACAGACAGCTTTGCACACGCATGAATGTACGAATATTATTGACATTATGGCCGCTATGGACAGTCGTGATGTTCACATTTTGTTAAAAGATGCGTGTAGAAATGAATAGTAGTTTTACCGCCGTGTCCGTGCGAAAATAAAGAGCAAATTTTGCACTCGTATTTTTATTTAAGTCGTGCCGCTATAATGTTCGGTTCCATTAACGAAATCGTTCAGCATTAATTACACTATTTTAAAGCCGTACATTTCAGTAAAAAACGGGCTTTTCGCATTGAGAGAAAACTCTATTTGCGTAAATGTGGAGCTACGTACATAAGGGCGAAACTGAGCCACACATAAACTTATCGAAATGACCTTGAAGAATTCAATAATGTACTGCATCGTCAATGCCAATGCGTCATGATCAGTTCGAAATATAAATGTGGTTGCATATTCGGTGCAAAAGTTGCAACATTAGAGCTCATCGAAAACCGATGCTATACTTACTCGTCCTTAGTGTTCTTGGCGGAGACTTATAGGTCAGGGCTGTGTTGACGACGAGAGCACTGCATTTTCGCTTGATCTGGTAACATAGCGGATCCTTTAAAGGGGACACCCGATAGCGAAGATTTGCCACCTCTTGAATTGCAAGCGTACATACGCTACACAGTGTAAAACTGGCGAATAATAAGGTGCCACCAAAAGCAGTCTTTAAAATAAGATAATAGAATGCTATGAGTAAAATATTCTCGTCTCAAATGAATCCGTCTCTTGTTTCCTGCAATTCTGAGAGAAAAAGGAAGAATTGTTTCTCGTTCGTTAATCCTGCGTAGCAAGCGCAAAGTAGTTCTAGACAAAGAAAATCTTGTTACGATCCCGCTGACTTAGCCGAGCATTCGACAAATGGGATTTACTTTCGTACTAGGCGCTGTTTTCAGGGAATTATAATCCGTCTTAGGAATACCTATCACAGTATTGCGAGAAGAGAAAATACAACACAACAACGGTAAGGTAAGTATAATATTCGTATTGAAATATACATGACCCTGAGCGGCTACCGCGAAATGAAAACGAATTTTGTTCGTGTATCTCAGTCTCTCTCGCATTTGCTAATTCGAGCGACCCCCTCCCCCCCCCCCCCCCCCCTGTTTTCGTTTCGTGGTAGCAACTTTGGTTAGATTATACCTATCTTAGAAACTCTTTCTACCATCACAACGTTCTACAGACCTCCGTTTTTCAGTAAAGTGTTGACCATGACCATGCAACCTGTCCCAAGTCTGCATTTGTGCTCGCTCCGCTATTCGCTTGTTTCATACACCGGGATAAATCCTTGATTGAATCGGCGACTGGATTGGCATTCTCAACCCGAAAAATCGCCGTAAGCGAACACGTGTACGCCTGACCTGCGATCACGCTTAATTGTTACGAATTTCGGGATCATGTTATACTAAGTTTGAACGGAGGTGATTGGAGACAGGTTGTGAATCGCATAGCTAGTCAGGACAGTAAATAAAACCTTTAAACGGTATTTGGATGTCCCCTATCTCCTGTCATGCCCAATTTGCGTCGTTTTGCAATTTCTTTTGAGAAATAGCACTAAGTAAAATAATATGATGAATGATGACGAAGTGCAAATTATATATATTAGACATCGGGGGAGTTTCAAAGGTTAACAAAAGTGATGTTTAAGTCGCGTCTAACCTGTCGGTTGTGTTACGGCCCGTAACTGTGGCACTTTGCTGTCGTAAATAACAGTAATTTTGCGGATTCCTTATCTATTTCTTCAAAACCCCGTTCTAATTGGGCCCTTCAGTGCCCCTTTAGTCTAAGTAGTATTTTAATAAGAAAATATTGGAGGACTTATCTTATATTATAAATGATCTAGCCAATATAAACGGCGATATCAATATTTAACACTACTTTTTTTACGGATTTCTTGCTCTGGATCGAGTCGGAAATTAATTGCAGGAAGAATATTATATTGCGCTCATAAAAACGTATTAACGTCGCATAAATTACCCGAACGTTTATATTTTTTTCTATAAACGTTTATTAACCTATACTTGTGCTTTATTATTTTTTAATACGGCTTTTGTGTGCCGTCTTTTGTGGGTTGGTCAATCCGTCAGATTCTGGTCAGTAAGATCGCCAGAGCTGACAAGAATGCGCTGTGTTGAGTTGAGTGAGAGTGAGTGAGCTGCATAGGTACCTATGTCTGACTGCCAAATAGCCAAGTACGGTAACATTCTTACCGTACGTGTTGCATACAATGTTTTTCATCACATTTGTGAGGACATAAATAATTACGGAAGACAGATAAATCTATGTTTCATACAAACGCACCAATCAAAAATTTACGAAAATGACAACTTCACTTCCAGATCAGTGCGTGTGGAGCGCGCAGCTTCAGTATTTCATTCAACCAATCCCAGAGCAGTACAGCGGTGCGTGGCAGTTTTTAGGGTTCCGTACCTCAAAAGGAAAAAACGGAACCCTTATAGGATCACTCGTGCGTCTGTCTGTCCGTCTGTCACAGCCGATTTGCTCTGAAACTACTCGACCGATTGAGTTGAAATTTGGTAAACATATGTAAATTGGTGACCCAAAGATGGACGCGCAATGTAAATTAATGAATTCTGAACAAGGGGGCCACTTTTGGGGGGTAAACTGGAACTATCCGGTGCACGCGACACTAAACTCAAAAGACACCAATTCTCAATTGATTCCAATATTATAAAAAACTAATGTCGTAATGAACGAAACCCAAATGAACTTATTGCCAATATGAACCGTTCTTCATTTGCACTTTTGTCAATTTGGCCTAATCCCAAATGGATTGAAGCTCATAAAAGCCGATACACAGAAGGCTCTTTTCCCAAAATACCCTAAATTTGAATTCCCTTAATGATTGATTCACAAAACGGCATCTTCCCAAAATACCCCAAAATCTCGATGATTATCATACGCTGTACTACTGATCCTCGCTCAGTGCTAGTGGAAACGCAGCCTTTTGCTGTCTTTTGGAAGTCCTGGCCTGGGCCTATACCACGAACTAGGTATTTCGTTCGTTCGTTCGTCTATCTGGCTCAAATATGCGAGAGTAATAGAGAGGGAAACGAAGTAGTTCGTGGTATAGGCCCTGGTACCACGAAAATCGAACGATTGCGGATATGTATTTCCATCTCTGTCATACGTGCATATTGGAGTGACAAAAAGGTTTTTCCGTCAATGCCAATTTTCGATGTTCGTGGTAGACATGCTTCGGCTTTTACCCCTCTATCGCACGCTCTTATTAAAATCGCATAAGTACGAGCAAGATAGATGCACAATCTGAATGGTGTATTATGGGAAAAGACCGTTTTGTGAATCAATCATTATGGAAATCAGGTGCTCTGTGATTGAAATTTAGGGTATTTTGGGAAAAGAGCCTTCTGTGTATCGGCTTTTATGAGCTTCAATCCATTTGGGATTAGGCCATATTGACAAAAGTGCAAATGAAGAACGGTTCATATTGGCAATAAGTTCATTTGGGTTTCGTTCATTACGACATTAGTTTTTTATAATATTGGAATCAATTGAGAATTGGTGTCTTTTGAGTTTAGTGTCGCGTGCACCGGATAGAACTGGAAAATTAAAATAAAAAGTTCGCAAACTGCATTGTGTGACATATCAAATGAAAGAGGTTGTTGTAAGCATCCCAGATAATTTTTTTTTAAAGTAATTTAGGAAAAATTACGAAAATTGACCATTCCCCCCTTATCTCCGAAACTACTAGGCTTAAAATTCTGAAAAAAATATGGAAAATAGTTCCTTGCCTAAAGATTACAGGAAAATCTATATGAAGTTTGAGTATACAAAGTAACGGGAAAATTCTCAATATTTGTGTGTATTAAGTATATACGGAACCCTCAACACGCGAGTTCGCACTTGTCCGGTTTTTTTCCATCCAATCACATAGCAGAATTCTTGTGGCGCACGGCCAACGAGATTTGCTTAAACCAATCAGATCACACCCATTACGCCCTTGGGCGTAATAAAGGCTATTGTAGCTCTGTATGCCTGCGCGTTATGCAGCCCTTTACGAGCTAGTGTGATGAAAAATATATTTCATACAATAAGAGACAATGAATGCTTCATTTAAATCTCATATAACTACTTCCGGGTGAAAATTTGTAGGATTCTTGAATGCTAGCATTTTAGAATAACGTTTTAAAATAAAATAAACAATAAAACGCTATGGAAATACAGCTTTGTACATCTGGTGGATTTCACCCTTAAATGGGGCTGCCATTTTTCTCTCTTGTCCAAAGACAACTGACGACTCTGGAATGTGCTGAACTGACATCGACAACTTGGAGCGATTTGATAGCTCCTTAAGAATTTGCGTTGGAATCTTGTTATCGATTCCTTCAATGGAATGCGTTGATTTGATTGCTTCCGAAGCTCGAACATTCCCCAATTTGAACTTTCTTCATCAATTTCAATCAAAGAAGATTGCTTTTTGCAATGTAACGAATTAAATTATGGCCGGTAAGTTTGATTTAGATGCTAACCCATGAAATGTCGCCATCTCATTGCAGTGCATTATTTAAAATAATAAAAAACTGGCCAAGTGCGAGTCGGACTCGCGCACGATGGGTTCCGTACCATTATCTATAAAAACGGCAAAAAAATCATGTCTGTTGTATGGGAGCCCCAGTCGCGTAACGTAGTCATACGCCGCGGAAAATCCGGCGTAGCACTTTGACGTGCACTCGTGTCACGCTCGCTTAAAGGGTTAAATTAAAATGATACCTACTAGAAATCCAGTTCTACATAGTTTGGCTTCAAACGGACGGGCTGTTATTCGGAACGCGCTAATGCGCCTCACCTCACCGGTGACGCCTAACGACTAGACCTACGACCTACGTAGGTATTCATAGTTACGACGAATTGCGGTGTCAAGATATATTTGTGCGTGAACGGTAAGGTGAGGTTAAAATAAGTTACAGAATAGCGGGG
Source organism: Epinotia nisella (assembly GCA_932294315.1). NCBI lineage: Eukaryota > Metazoa > Arthropoda > Insecta > Lepidoptera > Tortricidae > Epinotia > Epinotia nisella. The sequence continues at coordinate 14,526,252 of OW028688.1, read as the reverse complement.
CTGTTTTTTCGCCCAAAATCGGGCGTTATAAAGCGTAATTATGTAGATTTTAAAACATCCTTTAGCTTAGGTAATATAAAGCTGAAGAATATACGGGTTCATATTTCAAAGAAACCTTTATATCCTACCGCTTTGAAGGAACAACTTAATTAAATACAACTCCGCTAATTTACGGTGACTTTCAGCGTAAAGTGAATTGTCACCAATTCTGAGCCTCAGGAGAAATGGCGACGGACCGCTATTATGGCACTTTAATATTAATCTAGAGTTAAACTGACGGTGCTGCTTATTAAATTATAGAGCCGCAGTGTAAGGGCCTTCTTACACTTGCGGTTTTTGAGCGGGAGTGCAGCGGGCTCTCTGTTAAAATACTTAAATATTGTCGATTGTATCGCGGACGGCGGTATCGCGACCAGCTCGTTCTATGCGATAAGTTCGTTGAAACAGGACGTATACATGACTTGGCCGAGTTGCATAAAATTAGTCCATTCAAAAAGCAACTCTACCTTCAATGTTTCTATAGAAGATTCCAATTCCAATAACAGTTTTATAAAAAGTCGGCCACTACCTACGCAACGTTAAGCAATTGACCAGCAGGTCCCAAAACAAGACATTGATAAGGTGCTAACATAAATGGCAGTTATCTGTCAGTTGAGGCGATTTTATACGCAGCTTGCATTTCTACAACGTATACTTGCTCTGTTTGTAAGTTATCCGCCAAATTTAGCCAAGTTTCTTGTCGTTTTCACTCGTTTGACAACTTCATATGACAGTAACATGACATTTAATGCGACACGGTACAAAGGTGTTAATCCCCTTGTGAGGCCGACCGTACCAAAAATTAAATTGATAACAGAACTTTTTCTACACTCAACAGCAAAAAAAAAATACACTGACATAAAATCGATGAAAACATTTAGGTAAAACATATTGGAGTTCCATTATAAACAAAGTTGTTTGAAGTTGTGATGGATTGGACCACTTCACTTACGAACCATTTTCATATTACACAAATTGCTGGTAGAAGACTCACTACGATTGATAAGATAAACATGAAATATGGGGTATTTATAGAACCATTTATACCCATTTTGAAACAAATAATAACGTTTTTGAGTCACAAGTTTTACTCTCTCAAGCAAGCAACCATGTGTAACAAACTTTGTTACCTCTTACTATGATAATTTAATTAAAAAGGTTAATTAAGTAGGTACAATTGAAAATCCCGCGTGGCAAACTGTAAAGCTACAATATAGTATGAGACAGGGATATGAATTCTAAGGTCATTCATATCCCTATCTTGTAGCTCGGAGTCCGCAACGCAGGACTGTTGATGTGCCAGCGCAGCGCATACACCGATAATTTAGATTTTTAACAGCCGATACTTGACGGCCGTCATCCTGGTACAATACGTCAATGATGACATGATGACATGAATTATATTGGGATGGACAGCTGTCAAATATTGGATGTAAGGGCATTTTCACTATACAAATAAATAACAAGCTTACTTTTGTTTTATAGTTCTGTCTAAGTATGTCAATAAATAAATAAATATTAGGGGGACAATCTTACACAAATCGAACTAACATAGTAGGCTCAATAAGGTTAATGAAGTACCTACTTACATTTCCAACATAAACGTTCATGTTCAATGTAAATCTATTTATATTCAGTCAGTTGCTTTATGTCTTTTCTTTTCTACCTCACCTTGTAAAAATAGTTAAAGTACACCTTCAAAGTGGCGGCTCGCAGACAATTCTTTCCACATTGTTCTATGCGAATCTCGACGCGACAAAGACTAACACCGCGGGCGTGAAGTTTTTCTACTTATTTGTCTTTCTTTGCAAGGGTACCGTAATTATGCGGAGTTTTGAGCCGCTGAAAGCGCTGGGCTCGTAAACTAGATTAGCGCTCGCTTCAAGACGTCTACTTAAGCGGAATAATCATGACAGTTTAGGGGTTCCAACAAAGAGAGAACTCAGGAGAAAACGCTAACCTAACCTACACGGTTTTTATCGAAGCTTGGTGAATGTCAACTCAGCACTTTTTTGTTACAAGTTTCATAATGATTTTTCTGACTGTGCCACTCGCACAACGGAACCCACACTCTAAACTTTTGATAATTCAAGTTTGCGGATTCATGCAACTTTACGTCACTTAGACTTAATAAGACTGAGTAACCTTTTTTTTATCCAGGGGAAATCCGTTATGGATCCCACCCAGCCCGGGAGGAGCCGAGTGGGTATGTCCGACTCCCACGGACTAAAACCCCTGGGGTGTTCCACCGCTCGCTTTTGGACAGAGCCCCGGGAACGCTATTGCACACATCCGGAACTCTGTGGGCGCTGCCCTTGCGGGCCCACGCATGTGGCAGGGGTATGGTGCCTGCCCACTCCGCTTTTGGCACCCCAGAACACCATGGGGGCCGTCCAGCTCAGGACCTCCGCTAGGCGGATGATGGAGCTCCCGACCCATCACCCGCAGGTCCTCGTTATGGCAAGACTGAGTAACCTAGTACAACCTCAAATATGGTACTACTTCACTCTTTCGCAGAAAAACCATTGAACGAATTTTCATATTGACTACTTAAAAACAGAAGCTACTGGAGTTAGTATTTCATACATGCATACATATTATCATGCCTATTCCCCTCTTGACAAACCATTCTTGCTTCATTCATTTTCATGAAATTCTTCATACATTGCTCGTTGGTTAAGGGTACTCTTGACTTGACCTTTCTTTAGGATTTCTTCGATTTGGGCGGAGAAAGTTCGATGAGGTAGGTCGTCCCCTTCCAACTGTACAGTCACGGACTATTGTTGAGCCATTTAGAGCTCACTTTATACTGGACACTTCATAGCTTAACTATTAAAAAAACAAAATTTGTTGACACTTAAATGGCTCAACTATTAAAGTCCTTAAACGTACCATCCATTTTTCCACCATACACTCTTTGTTAATTTCATACTGGTGGATAATCATAATAATCTTCAACACAAGCCTATATATAGGTACGGCTTACTGCTAGTCACAAGCTTCCTCTCGCCAAAGTAGTCTTTAATTCCATTACCAAGAAGTTCACTAAGAGTTAAGTTAATTTAAGTGACTCAAATTAATTAACTGACAATGCCCCTATTAAGTTTGAAACAGTAAAACTTTACTTACTCAAAATGTCGTGCTTTGGCTCTACAAAGCCGTCTCTTGTGACCTTTTGCATGAGAAAATGGCCCGCGCACCGCCAACATTCTTAGTACCAGAAATTGTAGCAGATTATTTACATTGCGACGGTCCAACCGTGCATACCAGGCCGGCGGACACGAGGCAGCCGCACCACCACTGCCACCGCCGCGCGCGCCAAATCGAGGGTGCGGCTACACCGGGCCGCAACGCGAGCACCGACCGTATAAAAGCGAGCGCGCGCGGCCGCCCGGCCAGTTGGTCTTTGCCGCTGCTCCGAAGCGGACGCAAGGGCTAACTGCACCTAGCGCGCGGGGGCGTTTCTCACGCCTACGCACCTAGGTACTTGGTAGGGCACGGGAGCGACGCGGGGGCGTTTACCACGCCTACGCGCGTTCCTGAATTTACTAGAGGACCCTCGACGAACGTGGGACGTTACCACGCCTTCGTCCTGCCGAGGCTCCTCGACCGCGTTCGATCCGGAAATCGAATCACCGCCGTAACCCGTGTTACCAGCGAGTCCTAAGGGATCTTTTGTGCGGGGTTGCAACCCCCGATTTAGCGTCAGCGTTAATTAAGCTTTTCATTGTTAAATAAAGAGCATCACAGTCTCACTTTAATCGACCGTTAACCTGTGTTCATTATTTACCCTAGTGGAAATCCCTCCTACCCCTGAGCTAGCTAGGAAACCTTCACTACGCCCTTCAGGCGGAAGGATTTGTGTGGCTCGCCCTCCGCGACGACCATCACAACATAATTCTAAATTCTAATATCTTTGAACAAATTTCGAAGCGATTCTCTGCGAATTGCGATGTAAAGGAAAGGGCTCTGACCTTTCCATTTATTTAAAGTCGAATAAAACAAGGCACTGTAAATAATGTAATATAAACAAACAAAGATATTCAGACCTTTTGTTCAATTTAATTGACGGGTATTTTGAAGCAACTTATGAAGCTTTTAGGAAAATAAACTTGCTTGAGTCCTAAAAGACGAATGACTTTTATTGATTATCCCCTAATTTTTTTAATTTTTTTTTTAATGTTTTGTCTAAACTGTCACTACAAAAAGCCAAATTTTTTCCACCTTTAGTTTTTTTAGTGCCATAGAAGCATAGACCAAACGCATACTTTTTCAAGTGAATAAAAGTAGCGTTTAAATAAGAGTAAGTAGGTCATCATTAAAAAAAAACATGAAATACAAAATCAAAAAATATTTCAAATGTGTAATTCTTTTCTGAAGCGAATAGTACTTTAAAAAATAATTAGTAGTTTTTTGACGTACACGCTATTTTATGACGATGCTTAGAAAAATGCTTCCTAAAAAAATAGGTATGTTTTTGATAATTACGCATTGCTGCACGAATTGCTTTTTCCCGGCATCTGCAATAATGTACAAATGCGAACCCTTATCTTCTTCAATAATCATAATACACAGTGTTTGATGGCAAAAAATGTTAGTTGTTAGCTAGTTTTCAAGCAATTCAAATAATTCGTTCTTACCTCCAAAATCAATAGTAGGGTACATAACTTTACCTATAGTGTGTCATAATGTTAATAATGTAAAAATCTTCACATTTAAAATAGCAACCTACGTTTTTAGATAAACGTAATAGCAATTAAGAGTTAAAATGTTTATCGTTATCTTGATTTATGTCGCCTACGTTAAACCCGACTTTGGCCCCCATTAAAGCTTTTTTAAGGGACACTTTCTATTTATACTTTTGATTCTTGCTGTCTGAATCATTCACAGATGTGTCGGAGATACGAATAGAGGCTTGACCTTTATCCATCTGTTTAATGGTATTTTATATCTTTTAAAAGTATTTTATATCGAATTTAGTACATTTATATAAAAATTTTTGGCTTAAAAAAATCCTAGCAAGACTATGAATATTTAAAAATGCAATAATTACATTTTTACTTAAATATTGCACTCAATTGTTTAACGAACACATTTTATACTAATCGAAAGTATAGTATACTAACGCTTATCTATTTTTTTAACTGACTTCTAAAAAAGGAGGTGGTTCTCAATTTGGTCATAGACGATACATTCAATTAGGGTCCACATATTACACATTTGTAACAAATTACGATCCATTTTATGCAAACTATTCCTTCTAAAATATAAATTAACTTTTAATACTCTCAGAATGTTGTACATGTCATTAGCCAAATCCGAAAATTGTTAGTTACTGCCTTAGTAGCTATGGCACTACCTATAAAACTTACCTGGATAACATTTACACTTACGGATAAAAAAAACGACTCAAACAACATTTTTTAGTTTAGTTATTAGTGTTGAGTATTAGTATCAGAGATATTTCACGTTGAAACCAGAATAATGTTTAAATCGATATTTTTTTCCGTAAGTGTATAAAACCTACAATTAAAAATGATACAGGCAATTGTACCTAATTATATTAGAAATAAGCATAAAAACGATAGGTATCTATTTCAGTAGGTACTGTACCTACAATTATAAATGTGTACGATAAATTTAAGATGATGCTGATCTGTGATGAAAATTTCAAAACCCAGCCCTTAAAATCGATATAGGTCACAAATATTAAACGAATGATGTTTTCCAGAAACTTATTCATAATCCTAACAAAATAAAAATCTTCTTATCTTTCCTTAGTCACATCTGTATTTCGGATTAGCTGTATAGGTAGTATATTGAATGTTAGTTTTTGCTTCGTTACTACCGATAAGTAAGTGCTCACGTTTATAGAAGAGATGTTATTTTATCTCGCAGAGCCTTTTTTTTTTCAGTTTACGTCCATAAAATCGTACCTTCTGCTACAATAAAGAGCCTTGGGATAGAAATGTGGATTTTATCTTTATTGAGACACGGGTGTTTTTGCAATGAGACGCCTACGCCTCTGTCAAATAAGAATTTTATACTGTAAAAATATTTTTGAGAAGATTAATTCCCGTTCAAAAATATTTTTAATCAAGTTAATGGACCGACGAATGAAATATCTACCATATACATGGTGAGCAATCCAAATGGGTCAGTATGGCGGTTTTGGAAACCATAACAAATAGCGAAATCTTGGCTTAGGAACCATGACGTTGATTTTAGTAAAAAGAAAAACTGCATTCATATACTTACAAAAATACGTGTACTCGGCCCAGGAATCGAACCTGGACTTTTTGAAAAATTAAATTTCGTTGTTTAAAAGCAATGCATTTTATTAGTTTTAGATATCATGTTTCTTAGTAACATTTACTATTTAAGAGCTACATAACCGATATTCAAAGGAAAATAACGAAATTAAATTTTTCAAAAAGTCCAGGTTCGATTCCTGGGCCGAGTAGGTACACGTATTTTTGTAAGTATATGAATGCAGTTTTTCTTTTTACTAAAATCAACGTCATGGTTCCTAAGCCAAGATTTCGCTATCTGTTATGGTTTCCAAAACCGCCATACTGACCCATTTGGATTGCTCACCCTACCTACTCGTAGGTAATAGCTACATTATTAACACAAAAAGGTAGGCGGTGTCATTTTGAAGCTCGGTATATACATTGTATGTATATTGTCCTTATCGGCTGAAACGATTTCGATGAAATTTGGTACATCATTATCATATCAGCTGGAAGACGTCCACTGCTGGACATAGGCCTCCCCCAAAGAGTGCTACAATGACCGGTCTTGCGCCACCCGCATCCAGCGGACTCCTGCGACCTTTACCAGGTCGTCTGTCCATGCACCTTGGGGGTCTACCCACTCTACGGCTGCCGGTACGTGGTCGCCACTCGATAACCTATCCGCCCCAACGGCCATCGCCCCAATAATATAAATGCGAAAGTTTGGATGTTTGGATATTTAGATGTTTGTTACTCAATCACGGTTAAACGGCTTTAATTTTGCACGAAGATACTTTATAGTCTGGATTAAAATATAGGATAGTTTTTATCCCGTGTCCACGCAGACGAAGTCGCTGGCGGAAGCTAGTCTCAAATATAGCTCAAATATAGGCTAAACCGGCCGTCGAAATAAATCTTTTTTCCTATCTATCTAATCTGGCCGATAATACCTTTTTTACCCGCTTTCTATAACATAATTATCGTTTCACTTAACAAGCGAACTTCATCCGCCCCATTAACTTTTAATTGCAATAAAACTCCTCAGCTTCTACGAGGTTAACTCACAAACATTATTGATGTACGTAGTTATTTTACCGGACCTAAAGCTGCACAGTTTTAACTGTACTGTCGAACTGTTCAGTTAAAACGTACCTAGGTACAGGTAAATTACTTTCGAGACGTTTTTGTATTTGTAGTTGTGACCTCTGTAGCCAGCCTCACACACACACATACGTGTGTCTGTATACGTCAAAGTGTACGTGTGCCCCTGTAAATATACAAATACTACTACAAATGCAAAAACGTCTCGAAAGTAATTTCGATATATACCTAACTTAGTGAAGTTTTATTCATATATCATTAAGTGAGATTTTAGATGAGGTAAAATAGGTACCATAGTATAAACTTAATTGTGTCGTAAAATAATGTTGTTTGAGTAGGTTGAGTAAAAACAGGAAAATAAAGACCCAACTTGTTTTTTTTGTCTATCGAGGATTTTAAGCAATCATGTAGGTACCGATTAAATATAATCAAGAATCATATACATATATTACATGAAAATCAGTCCTTATTGTTCTCTAATCTAGTCAGAACGGCGTTTTAACAACCCGATAATTTCCAATTCACGCCCTTAATTTACATCTCCAATTACATCTCAAAAGCCAAATATTGCGTGCGAGCGTTGAATGTTATTTTTGTATTTAGGTATTTATAATTTAATTATTAATACAGTTGTCTAGTACTTATCACACAAGCCTTAGTTCGATAGTGCTAGATTGTTAACATAGAATACAGCAAACACCAGAAGAGATTTTTTACCTTATTTCTGCATATTTCCGCCTCACTATTTAAAATGATATAATTCCACCACACCACATTAATTTGACTCGCAGAAGGCGGGAAAATACAATTTGTGTAAATTTTTCGCACGCGAGGCCGTGAACGTGACCAAAATATTTTTATATTGAGGTCAGTCATTCGATGTTATAAATTACTAGATTGTATGATTTGGTTATGTAGGAATACAACTTGTATGAGGACTATCTGTCAAGACCATTTTTATTGAGATTTAGGCCACGTTTAGGCATAGGCGTGAGACTCCTAGTAGTCCTAGTGTTTATGAATGAAGCTTGAGGGTTTTTCTAATCGCCTCTCGCTTTCGCACGCGTCGCCTGCTCATAAACGCCTGCCATGAGTGCCATGTATATATTCAGTTGAGTCAATCATTCATCATTCGCTTTCATAGCATTCCATATACATGCCCGTCAAAATTCTGTCACTCGTCTATTATACTATATTCATGCGTCATATTAGTGAAGAGAGTTTGGGACGCAAAAGCTCATGCAAGATTCTGCAAGTATGAGTATTAATTTACATTCGTATAACATTCGTCGGTGTAAAATTGAATGTAGCTATAAATATTCGCGTAAGTACCTATATCAATTTCAAATTGAATAAAGATTAATATTAATCCATATGAGCAACAATTTATGTTAATTTTTATTCAGATCCGTTTTTATCAATTTCAGTATAAATTTTGTTTCGTATTTCAGTAAAACCCGCCGATGGCGCGACGCGTAATTATTTATTCTTTTGGTGTTTTCGAAATTTGAATTTTAAGTGGCTCAACGTTCAACCCTTTTCTAATGATGGCTTGCCGCGAACGTAATAGCAGTTATAGTATTTCAGAGGTAACGTCCGTCGGAAAGTCGAAATGCCAAATTTTTCTTAGGTAATATCAAAAAATGGGGTCGTTGTAGGACTGTAGGTACCAATTTCACAGTTTTCTATATAAACCATGGTAATATTAGAAAAACACGAAAACATTGAAATTGGTACCTACAACGACCCCATTTTTAGATATTACCTAAGAAAAATTAGGCATTACCATGTTATTCATCTGTTTGAGAAAATTCTTCGTTTCATAGCTTTCCAACCGGAATCGTGATTGTGCGTGTTTGTTATAGCTGTAGACCGATACCTATATCGAAAGTCGAGGTGATGTATGTGCGGCTAACGGGATCATGGGTCACTTCAAAAAAAGACGTGGAAAAAAAGCAGTCTCCGATTTTTGAAAATTAAGGGAGTGTCTAGCTAAGGGTATTCTGGTTGTAAACTAGTACGAGTGTTTAGGTTTCCTCAAGGCTTCCATCAAACTTGATCTATTATTTCCTTTCCATTCCTTATATATAGGTAGCAGGAATTACAAACTGCCTTTAATCTCTTTTACCCGTTAAAAGTTTTTATTTGCTTAAGTCTTTTTAGGGAAATATTTAAAGATTTGGCGACTAAGCCTAAATAAATAAGTTCGGTCGGTAATTGTCGATGGCCAATATCTGAAAGAACAAAAACCAATCAGCAGGCTTTGGAAACTGTTGCTTGCTCTGCCGTCAAGGGTAAGTAGTAAAGTATAAATAAGTTGGGGTCGATGAGGCGCCGACGATGCCGCCATTTTGAAGATATGAATTTTTAAGTTGCGCTTGATAAGTTTACTTGAGCGTGCCGCTTGAATGGAAATTTACTGAAGTTATCTGGTGGTTAATAACATACATGTTTCTAATTTAAATGTCAACTCAAAGGGTAAGCTAATGGATATCTTAATTGGGCTTAGGTAATACACAACCGTAAACTTTGCAAGTAATTGAGTTAAGATACGCATTTATATTTGCTAAGTAGGTACTATTGGATGCCGGCTATCATAAATACCATTTTCTACTCCAGCACTGTAATTTGACAATTAAAAGGCTAACATCAATATTAAAAATATACACTTTTCGTGATTCCACTTAAATCTATGATCTATGAATTACATTATAATGCTCCGACGGATATTATAATAAATTATAAGCCAACTGGTATTTTTTTTAATTTGCGTTAAAGTGGCCAGCGCCTACAGACCATGTGCCAGCGCGAAAGTGTTTTATTTAAATTTATGTTTCCATGACCGCATCCATGACAAAAGTTTATGTAAATGAACTTATTATTACTGTAACTGCCATATTTACAATAAAGACTCGTTTATTATTACGTAAATTACAGATATGAAATAAGAATATTATTTTTCCAAAAGATTTTTATGTTTGAAAAATACATCTACTTAAACAGTATTGTTGTCTATGGTAATAAAAAAACATAAAGCGCGGGAATTGAATTATTTTCAATTGTCAGTGTAGGTTCATTGGTAACGCAATTTATTTAACTTTTGAGGTTGTAACTGAATTTGATCCATCTCCAATGCCAACCGCTCCGGACTTTCTACAAAATGAAATAAATATGTCCCAGATCTTAAAACAAAACAACGCGCCAATAATCATAACAAAAAACACCATTCAAAGCCTTCATATTCATTACCATAAATAAAATGTTTGTTTTTACATGTCTGTATTTTTATTTATTTATAACTAAAAGTATAAGTTGGTTCTAGCTGTCGTAGAAAAAGTACTGTATGCAACGTTATATAATTAGGTCTTAAAATTCTCGAGTCTTTATTAACAAAACTCGCTAAAGCTCGTTTTGTTACAGCGACTCTCGAATTTTAAGAACCCATATTATATAACTGTTGCATAAAATACTATAAAAGTTTCGGAAACCATAGCGTTTTGTGTTGTAACACATTAGTCACAGAAGAACACCGGTGCCCATTTTCACGAATCTACAGAATACATTTTTACAAGTCTATACTGGCAACACTGGTGTGCCTCACATGCCCACACTCTTGCTCGTAAGTCGGAACTGTTGTTCTCTAACTGAACGGAGTTGCACGTCCTAAGAAACGCGTCACGCGACTGACGGCATTGTCCACACCGCTGCCCATTGGGCATCTTTTATTTGAGGAACCTCTACACGAAGAAGAAAGGAAGGACACTGGTCAAGCGGCAGATTGTGATTAGTCAACCGCTCAGGTTAGTTGTAAAACTGTAACATGTACTAGGTGACATGGGCCCCAGACGCATTTCAGTTAAAAATTTAAATCACGCGTTATGGAAGAACCAGATGAGGTCTCGTTTAGTGGATCCAGACCTGATTAATTGCACCACTGTGCTGGTCATATTAAAAAGAGAGTAATTTCGTTTAATAAATTGCAAAATGCCAGAGATCAAGTAAACGCCACCTCTGAGAGCGGACTCTGCTAATGATGTTTGTGAACTTTTCTCATTTATTCTGAGCTAACTTTACGGAGTGGTTTAATATGATTGTGTTTAATGCGATATAAAAAATGCCTTACTTTATTAATTGCCATTATAAGACCAAAATCGTTGAAAAGACAGACATTTGCGAAGTTCCATCTAAACAGTATAGTCGTGACTGCGTGACTGCACCGTTGAAATAAATTAATGGAATTAACTACAAACTAGACACGCCTGAAGGCACGTCATCGTCTAGGGAAATATGAAATGAAATCTTTAGTATTCTGCCAACATCCCGGCAGACTAGGTACTCAAGTATTCAGCTCCAACTTCCAAACTACTATAACCCTTGATACACGGCCGAAAAGGTCATGCAGACGCCTTCACACTTAGTATTCATTGCATAAAATATATTTCTTCGCGCGGTCTCATTCTGTCGTTCTTATGCAAATCCCATAGTTATGAGGCTAATAACGAACCGAGACCTCTAAATGAAAATGGGGGACCGGAGAATTCTTTTCGCACCCTGGCTTTTCGTGGCATTTGGGCGCGTGTGACACGCGACTGCGCTTTTGAGCGGGCTCAAAAGCAAAAGAACCGGGGTACCGTTGCTGTGACGCATTTGTTTCGATCTCTTTTATTTGAATTTTTGGTCTTCGATTCTTTTGCTATGAACAAAAGACAGTCAGATGAAAATACTTAAATGAGTTAAAATGAAAAATAGTATTGCTTCTACTGTTAAACGTAACGTATGCTCATCAATTGATACAGTATGATTCTGTAGATAATGTTAGTTTTTGGTACTACTTAACGGTAGGTTACGTTTTAAAACTCAAAAATTTAATTTAAAACGTAATTTGCTTGGCGACGGAAATAATACGGAAAATCTGCGCTCCAAAAACTTTAAGGTTCAGAAATATGATGGTAAATACGTTGGATTAAAGCTATGTGTATGTAATTTGCGACTACGCCATAAGAAGCCACTCCCGCTGAAAGAGACCACTTTCAGTGCAATATCGCCAATGAGCTTTGCCAATCCATTCACTAGTTTATGGACACAATTACTAGTGCGCCACTTATAGTAATCAAATTCTTACAGTAATTGCACTTTGAAAGCTCAGTAGAAGTTACATGTCTTATTTTCGGTAACGCGGAAAACAATCAAGTAATCAAAATAATTAGATAGTGCTATTTAAGCCAATCTCGCCGGCGTGATATGGTAACAACCAACGGGCGTTGAAGCACAAAACAGAGTTGAAGACTTCTGCAATAAATCTTCGTTCGTTACCAAAATCAGTATTATTGTATATTGTATACTTACCTACTGTTTTTTTATGCCGGTTCTTCTCGAGGCAGAGGTTTTCTTTCCAAACCGGTGGTAGTTTATCGACATTCATAGGTGCATGTAATATGCCTTAATTCGTACATACACCTTGCTGTAAGGGTGCCAACGTGTCTTAATCGGGATAAAACCATAAAACACGGGTGCCGTAATATTATAAAACACTCGTGTTTATACCTAGGATTATGAGCCTAAACGCGACGTAATAAGAGGCACTTTACGAGCAAATGTGTTGAACAGTATTTTTGCTCGTAAAAGGGCTTCATAGCGCGCAGGCATACAGAGCTACAATAGCTTATATTACGCCCACGGGCATAATAGTTTTTTCTTAAAATGTATTTGTCACTCATTCGTCAGTTATAAAGCAAAGAATTCAAACATGATGTTTAAAACCCTTAATTAATATATATATTTTTTAAACAGTGATTTTAATTTGTGGCTGTATGCCGAAAAGTCTGGCTTACGCGCCTCACGTTAAATTCAACAAAATGAACGACTGACAATTGGTAGTTTTTATTGCGATCATCAGTATTCATTTCATTTACTTCACATGACCTTCCATCTCCCCTGCAACATGTCTGAATAAGCATTACTGTAGGTACGATAGTGTTACAAAATTAATTGTAACAATAAACTTGGCACGTTCCACATGGTAGCAGAGCAATGGGGCCCTTTCCTAACAAGAGCTTAAATGTCGTCCCATTACTATTATTTTGGTGTATTGTCTTCATTAAGGCAAATGAAATGTCTGGCATCTTACGGAAGTGGCTTTGGCCGTTTACTTTGTCTGCAGCGCTTTGTGCAGATACTTTTATAAAACTTACGTTGAATTATTGAAGGTAGTAAATACTTAGGGGTTCTTCCCTGAAATTCTTTGTTAAATACTATGTCCTCTTGGAAATTCTTTGTATACATGGTGCTCCGGGAGGATTACAAAGTCCGAGTTTGGCTCACTTTTTTTATTTGCATATGTTGCAAGCAAAAAAAAATATGGTTCAAAATAAAATAAAATTGACCCAAAATCAGCTTACTTTTTAAGACATTTTTTACTCCTTAGGATCGCAGGAACACACTTTTATAATTATTTGGAATCCTCCCGGGGCACCGTGTAAATGTAGTTATCAAAAGACTGAAGGGACTTTCATGATTTTTGAAGAGCTTTATATCGTAACATAAAAAATCGCGACACGACATACAGCACCATCTCGATAGACAAGGCTTTTGATTGAAAACACCGCACTCGAATCGGTTCATCCGTTCGGCCACACATGTTAAACGTAAACATAAACACCCCTCGTTGTGGCATTTCTTGCAAGTTTATTGTGTATTTAAATACCAAAACCAGTTTTGTTCGACATATTACAAGATACGGGCTTGGCGTGTGAATTAGGTACAACTTTTGTGTTTAGTGTGGCGTTGAAAAGGTTAAGGCTACATTAGTCCAGAAAACAGTTGTTTTACTGACATTTATGGCCGTCAAGTAGGGAACTTCCAAAGCAAAACGGAAACATGAAACGTGGCGTGTAAAATGTTCTTTGTAACTTTCTAGAACAAATAGCCGGAAAAATCAAAATGTCCTTTGTTCAAGCTCTATCTATTCACAAAACAGTTTGTTTCCACCGTGAGCATAGCATGGTATAATTTGAGCCATAGAATCGTAACAACTGTGTTTGTTCGGAGTTCAGAATTACACTGGTTATCTAGAAGTAGTAGCGATGCGATGGTTAGTCATGATGCTCTGAGGTGCTTTGCGCAGCACTCATGTTGTTGAGTTATTTACGTCGAACAACGGGAAAAAATGCACCGAAGTGCAGCCGTGCCGCATGTTTCTTTTGAAAACAGTAGCTTTGTATTGTGTCATGTATATCGTATGACTTGCAAGTTTGCACCAGTATGACTTCTGTACTCAAACTTGTATATGATTCCGTTCAAAATGAACTTGTAGTTTTATGGCAAATAAATACTACTAAGGATAATTTATTATTAACCCATATTGTACCCTTTTATTAATTTAATTGGTGATGTTGTGACATTTGTATTTTAAATATACATGTTTTTGTATTATAATTCGGTACTTAATTGTATTATGGCCTGGCCCCGTAGCATGGTTGGCCTTGTCACGCGATAGGTGATAGGATAGAGCGTGCGTCACTGGCTGACACCGTTCGATAGAACGAGACGACTCTCTTATCTTGTCACTTGTCGCGTGATAAGGCCAACCGCATGCTACGGCTCCTGCTATAGTATTATATTATAGGAAAACTCAACCGTTTTTTTCCTGTTCGCAGGTAAATTGCAGTCGTCTGTCAACGAAAAAGTCCGTCAGTTGTGAGTAAAAGAATCAAAAATCATCGAAATCCTTCAGAAAAATCTAAATTCTTCGATAGCGATCGCTTTCAAAAGGCCAGGTTTGTCCATCTGTATTCATCTAATAGCTCCAAATGCAAGGGTGTTATGATCTTAAATGATCAAACCTGCCTATTACCGGGGTGAATATTGTATGAATTCCAATGTGTTGTGAACAACTCGGCCCACACCTCCCGGCTGATTGCTATCTCCGGAGCCCCCTGGGTGACGCCCCGTAATTGAATTGGTCTAATGAAATCATTGCATCACTATTGGTTGATATATTCATTAGTATACACAGAGTCTGCTAGTATATAATTTAAAGGTGAGCAGCCGAGGTATAGGGTGTAATAAAAAAAACCGGACCGGAGTTCAACTCGCGTGGTAAGGGGTTCCGCATTGCTAAGCTCTAAGCATTAGGCGCTCCATACAAAATACACAAAAATATTGAGAATGTTCCCGTTACTTTGAATACTCAAACTTCTTATAGGTTTTCCTGTAATCTTTAGACAAAGAACTATTGTCCATATTTTTTTCAGAATTTTAGGCCTAGTAGTTTCGGAGATAAGGGGGGGAATGGTCAATTTTCGTCTTTTTTCCTAAATTATTTCAAATCTGTTTTACTAAAATTATAAAAAAAATATATATCTGAGATGCTTACAACCCTTTTCAGTTGATATGTCACACAATACAGTTTGCGATTTTTTTTTTTAAATTTTCCAGTTTACCCTCAAAAGTGGCCCCCCTGTTCAGAATTTATTAATTTACTTTACGCGTCCATCTTTGTGTCACCAATTTACATATATGTTTACGAAATTTCAACTCAATCGGTCCAGTAGTTTCGGAGCAAATCGGCTGTGACAGACGGACAGACAGACAACCGAGTGATCCTATAAGGGTTCCGTTTTTTCCTTTTGAGGTACGGAACCCTAAAAATATAGCACATCGAAACCCTAGTCCACAATCATTCTTTGTCAGTTAAATTCTAACATCCTGATTTTGTGCACTGTTGTCATAATTACACCACTGTTTTCTCCGAAATTTGTGCGATTGTGAATCGATATTATCTTATTTAATTACAATTTTTTTATGGTGTGGTATTGCTGCTTTAAACCTAAACTTGGCAGTGTAGATACCTGTCATCATTATGCATTTTTTCTAGAATTATTCAGCGCAACCGAGGCTTGAAGGCACATGAACGCACGTTTTTTTGCCAAGTTTAGGGAGTAAGGCATAGCCCCACAACCCACAATGCTATGGCGAAGACTCGACACAGTCGGCATTTTGGCGCGAAGTAACAATACAACCAAGTTCAAAGGTAAGTACCTAACCTCCAACCTATTTAATAAGGTTTTACATGAACGGTGATGATTATCATTCAATCACAATAAATGGAAATGTAATACTACGATTATTTAGTGTGTATAAAAGCAAACTACAACATCGCATGTTTTGTCCTGTAATTAAAAATGTGACATGTAACTGAATATTGATTAGCCTAGTTTACTAATATGAAACAATGTGAAATTCGTATCATGTTACAATACTTCTTACAATGTAACTGCCGTATTTATTGTTGTAAAAACCTACCATAAATTCTGAACTTTGTAAAATACCCCATTTCCCGCCTTATCCAAGCTCGTATTTCTTTCCACAAGAAACTTAGATTGGCTTCCTGTTTTTAATTTTTCTTCCGTGACATTCTAAATCCAGGCTTCCATTTTTAAAATAGAAAAGCAATTTCTCACATGTGGTGCACACAAAACGGAATAAAGTTGAGTTATTTCTTCTCGGAAGCGGCTGTATAGTTTTGATTCCTTTGCCTCGCATACATAAAAAAACACTGCACACTATCGTTCGGAAACGTGTGCATCTGCGGAATATTTTAGTTCCGTTTGTCGCCCGTTGGAGATTTATTTCGCTCGTTGAATAAATTACAATGCATTTGGCCAACCAACATTATAAATTCTAAAGTGTTTTGTTAGCACATTTCCACATTTTAATATTTTAAAGTGCTTGCGTTCAGTAAACAAAATATATTTATGCGAGATTGGCAGCTGTCAAACGGTAATTTGGCGGCAAAACGTAACAGATGCGTTCAAAGTTATTGAATTATTGCGAGTCGCGCCGTTGATCTGTGTCGAGGACAAAAATCGTTATGGTTAATTAGGTATTGCTTTCGCTGCACTGCACATTACAATAACCGTAAAAAATTGATTTGGTTTTGTTTTTAACCTAGTTATGTTAGTATACTGGAACGGGCCATGATATATTTCTAAAGTACTTACATATGTGACGCAATTCCGACTTCTAATTTTATAACTAATTACCTTCTCTTGTACTATTTTTATTTACATTGTGTCTACGACAGCACGGCTGTCACAGGACGGCCGCGAGCTGTATTGCGGCGACATAGACTATCCGTCTCTTTTTAAGCGTTCTAATTAGAAAGATACGGATAGTAGTAGGTATATCTCGCCGCGACACAGCTTGCCCCGTCCTGTGATATTAGCCGTGCTGGAGTCTCATGTTGTAGCCCAAAATTCTTTCAGCATATTTCGCGTACGCATATGCTTGGTTGCGTTACGGTATCGTCCTATGGGGAAATAGCACAGATACCCATTACCTATTCGTAGCACAAAAAAAATGTATACGCATACTAGCAAACATACGCCAACCGGAAAGTTGCCGGCCCCACTTTGCTAAACTAAAGTTATTAACCTTACCATCCATTTATATACTCGAAGTAGGTCTGTTTGTAAGAAAGCATATATCACAATTTCAATTTTGCAAAAGCGAGCGTCGTAATAACAAATTGGCTATCCCCAGTCGTAGAATTAATTTAACTATATATAAAAACGGACCATATTACCAATGTATAGAAATTTATAATAAAATCCCAGAATTTATAAAAAAAGAGGACAAATATAATATATACCGAAGCAAACTTAAGGATTGGCTCATAGACAACTCATTTTATTCACACCAAGAATTTATGACATATGATCTGAATACTTAAAATGATTAAAGTTAGCTTTTCTGTTTTAATAATATTAATTGAATTAAGAATCATATTTTAATAATAAATAACTAACATTGAACATTCATTTATAATAATATTTTAGCACGAAAACTACTGCATGTTAGTTGAGTGGTAACACAATAGGGTCGTTCTTCTTTTCGACCGACAATAGCCTGTCCTTCGTCTTATTACGGCATCTCATTTGAGTAATGATGTTTACGGTTTTATAATGTTCGAATGAACGTCCATATTATTTTATTAATTAGTGATATTTAATATTTCACTTTCTCTAACTAGCATTTTTTTAAATGTTTGTTTTTTTCGTAGAATGCCGTGACAGAGTGGTAAACCAAAATTTTGTCCCCACTGAAATAGTCCACTTTGTCACATGTTTTTTTTAGAAACCAACCGTAAATAAATATTTATATTGGCCAGAAAGTAAACTTTAATTAGTTCTAATGAAGAAACCTATGCATTTTTTTTTAAATCGCACTTCAAAACCACAATTTTCGATAGTTCAAAAACCAAAAAAACAGAAAAACCTCGATTCATTGTCGGTAAAAAAGAAGAACGACCCAATAACATAATTGAATAATATTAATTTAATTTTAATATAATATTGTCATTGCCATGCCCTAACAGGGCCCATGTGAAACTGTATATTTTTATGTAAGATCTTGAACACCATGGTTGCAATAAATATGATTAAATGATTAAAATATATTAGCGTTACAACTTTTCTCATTGATTTCCAGGAGATATTTCTTTTTGTCTTCTAGTAAAGGCTTTATGTAAAATAATTTCCGAAAGATAATCCTGCTTGAATTTGGCTGCGCTCGGAACGCATACTCGGCGATATTGCGAGTCTGTAGTGCAGTCCACGAACAATAGATAAGAGGCGAGTCGAGAGGCTGCGGCTTAAGGCTGCGGCCGGTGCCGGCGGCTATACGAATGGAGAACGGTTGGAGGTCGTTGACACAAGAGTTTATCAAGAAATTGTAATCATTCCTACCGTTTTCCCGGCTGTCCCCTAAAGGAGCGCGGGTCCACTTTAGCACCTAATTCATACCAACAATTTGTTGGAGTATGCACTATAGTTTTACGAAAGCGACTATCATCTGAACTTCCAATCCAGAGGAAAATGTTTCACCCTATGTTTGCCAAGAACTATTAGGCCTCTTACAGTGATGCGGGCTTTAAGTAGGTCATTTATGGTAAGCTGTCAGCTATTTGAGAACAGAACTCTTACATGACGAAGGATTTGTATGTCCGCCGGGTAAAGCTGCACACTCTTTAGAACGCGGTTCGTTCCCCTCGCTGCATTATTCAGGCTTGGTCCGAAAATATTACTGGCGGTTCCTGCCCATTTCTCTTTTAGCAAAATGGGAGTAAGTAACGTGGGTCATATGGTGGGGCTTTTGGGATTATATACAGGGTGGGCCCTGTAATAGAAGCAAAAAATCAAATGGTAGATTATTAAGCTTGTGAGCAAATGTCCACGTGGTTTAAATTGTTTATTTTTTTTCAAAATACGTTTACCTACATGTATTTTGTTACTCTTCTGGAGTAATATAAGTAACTCTTTGTATTAATAGCACTAAAAAAATATTGATAAAAAGAAACACAAAAATATATTTTGAAAACAAAAATTATGACTATAATTACAGTCGAGTTCTCCAATATCTATACAGACAACCTTTCAAAAATATCTATACACAGTCTTTATTGTTACTGACATAAGACGCATGTTTAGATATTTTTGAAAGGATGTCTGTATAGATATTGGAGAACTCGACTGTACATGATGTTACCTCAAAATCTGCTTTGACTGCTGTGCTATGATCTCGTGGTGCCAACATACATTACTTGGGGGTCATAACTTTAGATAAAAATTTCTCCGAATAGAAAAAAATAAGATTGGACACAAGGGGCTACTGCAGATGCCGCTGAGGAAGCGTCCTTTTAAATATTTGCTCCTGTTACAGGGCCCGCCCCGTATATTTTTATCTCTGTCGTTGAGAACGAAGATCGCTCGGATGGTGGGGATTATCGGGCTTTTCATTCGTGCCGCTTTATAGATGAAGGGTTCGGTTTCGATGTATATCTCTAAATAGTGCGCGAATTGGATAGTGACAAAGTAATCAATTAGGTAAATTTAATGTCCCAATTAGGGATTGCAAAATATGTTATTTTAATTAACGTCACCATCACAAACATGCCGTTATTATCGTTTTAATTCAATCGAATTTTACTTATTTTTTTAATCTACTCGGGATCCCGAAAATTCCGGGATGCCGCCGGATTGATATTTCTAATCCCGCGGGATCTCGAATTTGCAATTCCGAGTCGGGATTGCATTCACTAGTCCCAATGCTCGACACCTTAATGGCTAGTAGTTGACACCTATTGTTCACTTCAATTTTTTGACATGAGATTATAAGTGTCATGTAATAGGCCATCAGTGACGCCCCCCCCCCAAGGTGGACTGAAGACCTGGTAAAGGTCACTGGAGTCCTCTGGATGCGGGTGGCGCAGGACCGGTCATTGTGGCACATTGTATGAACTAGGTCCATAGTTGTCATACAAACGCGTATTTCGCGACCGAGACAGTAATTTTCTTGATTTTCCATACAAGGATAATAAAATAAATATTAGTCACCAGCGAGGTCAACATTTGTCTCAAAATTTTAGGGTATTTATGTTCTTTAATTGTAGTTGCTGCTATACAAACATTTGTTCCTCTCCAAAAACTGGTTCGAATGACATCCTAAAAAATCTTAGTACCCAAGCCTATTAACAAAAGCCTGGCGGCCTATCTCACGAAGCTATAAGCTAGAATTTTGACCAATAACGACTTGCTATTTGACTATTGTTCCAGTTTAGCCTTATGTAGTGTACTCGATGAATAAATCTATACCGCTGGATGCGGGTGGCGCAGGACAGGTCATTGTGGCTATGTAGCGGAAATCGCTTACGGCGTAGGCGCCCGCTAGGCAGGCTCCTGGCACTGAAAGAAGAAATCCTAGTACCTTGTGCAGGCAGAAATTGCTTTTGAAAAATGTCATCATTGTGCAATGCAATCCACTTCAGTTGTAACAAACCTTTGAAACGTCGTAACTTTTCTGTCACATTCTACAGGAATATAGAATTTGCGAGAAAATTTACGACAGTGTGAAAGTAGAATGTGAAGGAAGACGCAAAATCTGCAGAGACTTACGTAGTGCTACGGATGACGTAGCGGGTCTACGCTGGCTACGTCTTGAGACATTTCTTTTGCTATCCCATTCAACGTCAATCATGACACTTGCGTCAGAGCGCTATGGGCGATTTTTGCTACATGTCATGACTGACTACGGCTGAGACTGTGCTACGGACTACGGCGAGAGTAGCGGTGAATGAGTTAAAACTTTCAAGGCCACTCATTTTATACAGGATGTGCCGAAAGTCAACGTCCAGCCGCAAACGGGTAAAAGCCTAAGTCATAACAGTTATAAAAAAAATAGAAAAAATATAATCTTGGAAGTGTTATACCATTTTTAAATTCGGACTAAATAGGCCATCTTTTAAAGCTACTTGCCAAATTTGCGTAGATATTTTTTTTCAGTACAGTCAGTTAAAGTTAGTTAGTCTAGCCTAGCGATTATCAGTACATTTTTGAAAAAAAAAAGGTTAGTTTATGTAAAACGGAGGCACTTGTGTTTTGTTTTTAGTATCTTATTTATAAGAGGGTTATTCACGGTTACATACCAATAAAAATGTTGAAGAAAAGTAAAGAATTGTAATCATAGTACTTAAAACAACATTCAGGTTGTCCACTTTTTTTTTGAATGCCTGCAATTTTTTTATCGCGACTTGGATTTTCTTTTCTATTCTTTTGATAAATGTTATTACTTGGGGTTTCACCCATTTGTAGCTGGCTCTTTATTATATTTATTTTATATACCACGTCGATGCGTACGCCCCGCCTGATGTTAAGCGGTTAACAACGCTTCGGATTCGATTCGATCCTCGATTCCTTCCTTCCTTTCCTTCGATTTCGGCTATGAACGCTTGCAACTACAGTGGGCTCGCAAGCGCGTTGTCGACCCTTTGAAAACTTGTACACTCCTTGTTTGAAGAACTCTGTAGTCAATTATCCTACTAATATTATAAATGCGAAAGTTTGGATGTTTAGATGTTTGTTACTCAATCACGCTTAAATTGCTCAACCGATTTGGATGAAAATTTGCAGGAAGATAGTTTATAGCCTGGATTAAAATATAGGATACTTTTTATCCCGGGTCCACGCAGACGAAGTCGCGGGCGGAAGCTATAGTTGGAAATAAACCTGTTGTCGTTAGTTTCACTACATAGAGATGTCTATGGCACTTATTATCGAACCGTGATTATAATGGGGTTGGAAGTGACCGTTTTGCCATTCCCCAAAGCCCAAACACATCATCGAACAACGCCTGAAACATCGGTGCGGCCTGCGCTGGTGTTATTATATCAAACGAAGGCATCCACATTGAATAACGAGAAATTAGGCCGGAAATCAACTCATTGTTATCTGTAGAATGAACTGCAAATATAAATGAACCAAAGAGAGATAGCATCAAGGTCGGCCTCTGACATTATAATTATTTGATATCCCTCACAAAATAAAAGAGACGTAAGTTGAATTCTGTTCTATACATTTTTACGGCCTTACTAGATTAACTAAGTTATCTGATCTGTTTCATTGTTCTGGTTGTTTAATGTAAACTTTATTAATTACGTTTGTGTGGAAACAAAGTGTGATGAATGGCAGTGAAAACAAGACCTTGAACCCACCGGCCAACGTAGTAAATTAAAACAATAACATAAAGGTACACATATTTTTAGAAGCATGCTTGTTAGAGCATGCGCAATTACTGTGTATGCAAATAGCATGCTACTTACTAGCAATTTGCCAGATACACATGCTACTTCCTCGAAACTAGCATGCTTTTGTGCCACTGAAGATCATGTGTTGACATTGACGACAAGTAAAGGTTACACATGCTTTTTAGTAGCATGCTTGTTTGAGCATGCTCAATTACTATAAACTAGCTTCCGCCCGTGACTTCGTATGGACCTGGGATAAAAACTATCCTATATTCGTACGTATAAACTATCTTCGTACAAAATTTCATCCAAATCGGTTGAGCCGTTTAAGCGTGATTGAGTAACAAACATCCAAACATCTAAACATCCAAACATCTAAGCATCCAAACTTTCGCATTTATAATATTTAGTAGAATAGTATCATGACGAGAAAAAAGCGTCTCAAAAGCGTCTGGAAAGTTGCTAGTAAGTAGCATGTTATTGTTATAAATAAGTAAATTAGCATTGTATTGTTGTTTATTGCTGTTTTATATGTGTAAACATGCTACTTACTAGCAACTTTCTAGATATACATGCAATTTGCTCGAAACTAGCTTGCTCTCGTGCCACTAAAGAGCACGTGTAACAATACCTTACGCCTCAGAGCACACGATAGGTACCGGATTAAGTTCCCAGATACGGCTTGGAGGCTCAGGGCGGGCGTAGCTCTTATTGTCGAAAGCGTTGACAGCGTTCGAATATGACAATACGCTACGCCCGCGATAACCCCACAATCTCCATAGACCCCGATCTGGGAATCTAACGTGTGAAGCGGGCCTTATTGTGTGACCATGCCAAATATGCCTATACAAGGTTGGTAGTCCCGTATTCGAATTACATTAACGGCATTTATTAATCTAACTTTGTATGTATGCTATCAATGCTATGCATATTGTTGCCATATTATTGTGTGCAATAAAGTATAGATAAATAAAATAAATCCTATAACTTATATTTACATTAGTAAATAACTAAAACGAGAATAGTAAAACTAGCCTTTCTTAGTTTGTCTCGAAGGCTAAATGGTGTCCGTTGTTAGCACTACATATAGTCTATGGAATCGATCAGACACATAATTTTGCATTTCAATTTGATATCAATGTTTTCCACGCCTCAACGCGCGGCGAGATAACTTGTTAGGCCGCGTTTACGTGCAGGCGTAATACTGCGAGACACGACGCGCGAGCGACTATGGCCTACTCGGCGGAGGCTGGAAACTACATAGTTCCCTGACAACTCGCGCGTCGTGTCGCGCAACATTACGTCTGTGCGTAAAAGCGGCTTTAGGTCGGGCATGTGAAACCCATTGATCACAATTTTTTTTATCAAAATTTATAAATTAATCTTACTGTAAGCGACATTTGCAGAATTCTTTGAAAGTAAAATCTACGGAGATTAAAAATATTAGGAATTTTTGTGAAGCCGTAAAATGAAAACATCATTAAGCATCTTAATACGAACTAATTAAGTTTATTTCTTTATTCAATAAGACCCAGTTAAGGAAAAAAACGTAAAATCAGAAAAATGTTACCAGCAGCAATTTGGCGGCTATTCTTCTCAGTTAATTATTAAAAGGACGTAAGTCGTGTTTAATTCCTACTGAAACGTGTCTTTTTGCGCTTGTTGCTATTGTTACGGGTGGGCAGGGTCAAAGTCCGCTGGTGGCCATTGCAGGGGTTTGCTGCCACGCCTACACTGTTTGCCAGGTTAACTGATGACTGTTAGTAAAGTTGGCATAACGAGCAATGTATTTACCGCTATAAATACGTATTGCTTTGGTCCTGCTTTGAATCTAGATGTTAAGTCAAGGCTTATTTGTTTGGACAGGCGACGCGCGAGGTGGGTCGTCAAGCGAGTTTGATAATGTGAGCGTTTAAGTTTGCGTGCACATAAATACTCTTTAACACATGCATACACTGCTTAGAATCGCTACGCTCGTAGTCAAACTCGTGGTTTTCCCGCTAAGTAGCGGAAAGCGCGTACGGCGTAGACGCCCACTAGGCAGTGATTGTGCTAAGCAACGTCATGTGTTTGTGTATCTGGCGCCACATTGCCGAATGCCCCGCTCTTTTATAAACGCGGCCTTACTTTCTTATTTGGCGGCCTATCATGGTAGAGTAAACGTAGACATGGTATGTATCGTCTTTACTGAAGCGAATAGATCGTCCGATCCACGAAGCCAGACTCACACCAACGCTATAGATGACAAACTAGTGCGCAATGATAAAGAGCGGTTTTCCTCGTAAATTGAATGATTTATATACGTGATGTTAACATTTTCGTGCTCTACATCGACAGGTTTTACGTACGTTACAAAATTGTTGACTGTGAATGTGTTAATGGAATTGGCGTGGACAATATCAATCGAAATGATTAATGAATGTTTTTAACTCATTGATGCGACTGATCATTCGTTTCTATTTGACGAAGCGTGTTGCTGATTTGCATTTATACGAAGCCTACGTTGCGGATTATGATTCGTGGTTTAGTAAAACGCCATTTTTCAAATAAAATTAAAAAATAATCGCCGAAAAACTTCAACTGCTGGACTTGGGCTTCCCCCAAAGAGTGCCACAAAGGTCAGTCTTTAGCCACCCAGCGGACTCCCGCGACCATTTTAGTGTCATCCATACAAATTTTCTTAACACCAATGCATTTCTATGATAACAGCACAAAATTTATGATGACCATTAATTATTCACTGGTTCATACCGTTCACGTTTTGATTAGCTGAATATGCTTGCATATAAACCTGTTTGAAACATTCATTTGAGTGATTTGAATCCATTCCCATCCAATAGTAATTAATACAGATGCATTCAAAATGTATATATCTTTTTGTAGTCAGCATCAAAAGTAACTACGCAATCGAAGACGTCAAAAACTCTTACTTCCCTTTAATAAAGACTTTTGACGTCTTCGTTTGCGTAGCTACTTTTGATGCTGACTGTACATAGCGACCAACAATTTATTAAATTAGTGTCGCATTGTTATTCAAATCTGTAAGGAGTTCTGGAAGACTGAGCATCAGTTTTTGACACGAAACTAAATCAAATTTCAGACAAAAACTTCGGTCCCTGAATAGATCGCAATTAATGATAAAATTTGCTTTTAGAATTAATTTACTCAAAAAAGAAAGCTTTCATGAAATATTCATAAGGTGTAACAATATCCGAAGAAAGTTACCAGCAGTTTGGCCGGACAAACATAAACAAGGACGTTTAAGGAATATTCAGAACGCCTACCTACCACCTGTACAGGTGCTGATAGAGTTGAGCATTCACGTGTAACAGAACATTAGCCGTTTTAAAATATGACGAACTGTACAACGAACAGATCTAGCATTCTAGCGAACACTAGTAAACGGCGTGCGGGGAGGTGTGGGCGAAGAGGGACGGCGGCGGAACAATAACAAAAGTTCTCTGCTCGGCAAAAAGCTCGAAGCAAATTTCCTGTCGTTTCACTAGAATGCTCGCTAAAAGGCTCCTGTTTATTTTGTGAGCTTTTACCAGTAATGTAACATTCGCTAGAATGCTCATTACAAGTGAATGTAGCACATTACCATCAAACCACTACAAGGGCCTTTGTCATGAATCTCTGGGTATACCTGAAACAAAGATAAGTTTAGGGTTCTACACATATGACGGCGCATCAAGAGAATTGGCTTGATGGCGCTAGTATTGCCTATTCGATTGCTGAACGAACTGTAAAAAAACCGGACAAGAACGAGTTCAACTCGCGTGGTGAGGGTTCCGTAAAATAATGAGAGTTTTCCCGTTACTTTGAATACTCAAACTTCTTATAGGTTTTCCTGTAATCTTTAGGCAAGAAACTATTTTCCATATTTTTCAGAGTTTTAAGCCTAGTAGTTTCGGAGATAAGGGGGGAATAGTCAATTTTCGTCTTTTTTCCTAAATTACTTCGAATTTGTTTTTGCTAAAATTGTAAAAAAAAATATCTGAGATGCTTACAACAACCCCTTTCATTTGATACGTCACGCAATACCATTTGCGAAACTTTTTTTTTAATTTTCCAGTTTACCCCCCAAAAGTGGCCCCCTTGTTCAGAATTCATTAATTTACTTTACGCGTCCATCTTTGGGTCACCAATTTACATATGTTTACCAAATGTCAACTCAATCGGTCCAGTAGTTTCGGAGCAAATCGGCTGTGACAGACGGACAGACAGACGCACGAGTTATCCTATAAGGGTTCCGTTTTTTTCCTTTTGAGGTACGGAACCCTAAAAAAGGGCGTAACACCGAGCGCTGGTGCGGCGGCCAGTATACGTGGTATCTACTAAGTAGTCTATGGATGGGACGGACAGAGCTGTCATGGTGTGACATGGTGGTCGATGTTGCGCTCGCACCTCGTATTACGGTGGAACGCCATATTAATTGTTTGATTATAATCCACTCTAATTATTGTGATTTATGCCTGATTTATCTGTGGTCTGATTAAACCATAACCAAGCTATCAACTCCTTTGTCTCTGTGTGTCTTTTGTGTAGTGAATAAATGTCTTCTTTTCTTTTCTTATATCGTGAACGACGTATTTTTTTTATTTTTATTTTTGGATAAGATTTAATAGTCGCTACCGAGTTTTGAAACTTTTTAAGGTTTGCATTTCTCCATAGTAAGTTTATTTTTTTTATTTTAACATTTTACTACTTGATTGAGCTACATTTACATAATAAAAAATCTATATTGCACACAAAACGTTAGGAATACATGAAGACATTTTAAAAATAGGATGCATCAAGGTTTAGGATTTGATTCCGGATCTACGAAGTCTAAATTGCAAGCTACCTATCTTTCTGTCTTTCGTGCTTGAAAGCAGCTTATACAACGAGTTTGCTATAGACATTTCTTGAGAATTGTACAAAGGTTTCACTTACCTTATCTCTGGATTTTAGATCCGGGAAGCGGATTAAACTGAGCCGCTGAAAGGATTTCGTTGGTATCTGCAAGCTTAGATGTAGACCCGTCAAAAGATATAGGGTTCCTATTTAGATTATTGTATAGTTCAACTTAGTACGAACACAGGCACGAGTTCAGTTTTAGTTAAAACTTCTACTTTGTTGTTATAACGTTTTAATGCGAAAGTTTGGACTTCGGTGGTTTTTAACTGTTTCCTACGCTTTTACCGTAATACCACGTAATACGTTAATGTAAACATATTAATAACTAAGTTTGTGCTTATTGCACGTTATTCCTTACATCTTGTATTTCTCCAGTTGCCGC
The DNA here is from genome assembly GCA_932294315.1 of Epinotia nisella. Classification (NCBI taxonomy): domain Eukaryota; kingdom Metazoa; phylum Arthropoda; class Insecta; order Lepidoptera; family Tortricidae; genus Epinotia; species Epinotia nisella. The sequence goes on along the minus strand of OW028688.1, from coordinate 14,498,015 downwards.
TAATACAGCGATAAACTATTCCACAATCCCGTATTCTCTGGTTCACTTTTACGGCATGTACGTGAGAGCTATGCAATAGTGGGCTGAATACCTGCTGATTTCAGGTCGCTGGCCCCGTATCATATTGTGTATTACGTGAAAGCTCCATTGTCGGAGCTTCAATGCACACTTTTGAATTGAAAGGCTTTGCGCTGTATTATTTGAAAATATGGTGGGCAGAAAAGATTTCGAATGTGTATTTATGAATGGCTGGGGGATTTGATTGGTGTTTTATGTATGTTGAAGTGTTATGTTGGAAGCAATACCTCTACATTATTTGTGTAGCGCATAGGTGACGCTGCCTACGAAGCTGAAGGCCCTGGAAGTGCCGGTAAGGGCAAATATTTGTGTGATGAGCATGAAGATTTGTTTCTGAGTCTTGGATGTTTTCTTACCAATTGGATCTAGTTCGATGTAAAATAATAGTAATAATCTATTTGAATATTTATATATTTTTTATAGGTAGAATACAATTGGACAAGCATGGCGATGGACGTTGGAATACGCGCATACGCAAATGTGTCGTTCTCAGGCAAAGGGTATTTTTTAGAGCAATATTCTCTTGCTATTCCACTAAACACTCTTGACACTTCTTACTCATGTAAATTATCTCTTATCTCTTAAAGATCGTGCACTATAAGCGATGATGACCGCACGCAAAAATACGGAAATAGGTGCATTACATCATCGCTAATCATAGGCCTGCACGATCTTTAGCGGAATAGAAAATAAAATTGTACTAGAAACTTATCATGGAATTCCGCAAAGTAACGCCTGATTCAATCAATTTAACGGGTCTTTATTACACCGTGAATCGTTGCATTTGTATCAGCGCATTGTTAATAATGACATAAATGACAACTAATTTCAAAAAACTTATGTACGAAATTACAACATCGGAAAACATCGTGAGGAAACCGGTCTAATCCCAATAAGGTCTAGTTTTCCCTTTGGGTTGGAAGGTCAGATGGCAGTCGCTTTCGTAAAACTACCTATGCCAAATCTTGAGATTAGCTGCCAAAGTGGGCCCCGGGCTCCTTTAGGGCACAACCGGGAAAAACCTTGGGACGATGATGACTGTAAGGTCCTATTGCCCTAACCGGCCAAGTGCGAGTCGAACTCGCGCACGAAGGGTTTAGCTATAAAAACGAGCAAAAATTCACGTTTGTTGTATGGGAGCCCCCTTAAATATTTGTTTTATTCTGTTTTTTAGTTTTAGAAATACATCTGTGAAAATCACTGAACACTCATTCACTGTTCATGAGATACAGCCTGGTGACAGACGAACAGACAGACAGACGGATGGACAGCGAAGTCTTAGGTCCCGTTTTTACCCTTTGGGTACGGAACCCTAAAAACGAGACATATGGTAATGCATGGTTCATGTACAAGGGTGGGTATTTCTATACTCATCTTTACTTACTCATAAATCATCCAAAACTTCATCATGCTACAATAATTCACTTAAAAAACGCGTATTCGCCCTGCCAGTTCCTAGAGTATTTTCCACATTTGGTAAGCGATTCGGAGATTATATTAGGATATCTAAAACATTGTAACCTTAAAGGTAAATGAGAAAAAAACTCATTACAAATTTTCTCCTTTCGTTATTATTACGCCGAGACAGAAGCAATTTTAGATAATGCAATTTAGATTAAGTTTTGGCATTTTATAATTAAATTACAATGTTAATTTTTAAATTAATTTTTTTTCCATCACTATGTAATTTGAAATAAAATTATAAAATATAACTTGTAGTTGGTTCCCCGCGATACAGGCGAAGCCTATAGCGGAGACCTCTGGAAATTATTGTTACAAAAATAGTGCCAAATAAACCTTTTTTTTTTATACACGTGTAGCCATGCGCGATACGTCATACGGGATTCTTCCTCTAAGGTACTCTAACAAGTATTTATAAAGTTAATACAATGTGTTTTCTTATAAAAAGGTAGTTCTGCGGTTAATTTACAATGCCATGCTCTTGATGTAACGCCTGTTCAGCGTCCAATTAAACACGAACACATTTCGATTTCGATGTTAAATATAATGAGGTCCTCATTCATTATTTATTACTGAGGCATGTGTGAAGCAAAATATTTAATTAAAATTTAAGCTGAAACTGCCGGCAGCGTTACCGCGTCGAGCAAATATAAGCTTGTGACAATCATTGTGCAATAACTGTGTAAACTGTGTAACCTCTTCCATTATACAAAGATCCGTAAACGGCCCATTTGAAATTTACGTGCCATTGAACCTTGAGCCTTAAGAGAAGACGATACAGTTGATAATCCTGTTAGATTTTCGTTGCAGTTGCAACTTTTTGATCATTGGTCCGCTTGTGGCTCCGTTTACAATAATGTGGAATTACATTTAATTTTAACGTGCTAAATAGTTGCGGTGGATGTCGTTTTCATATAAAGGGCTATCGTTAAATGACTACCAGCAGAAAATGCTCAGGAAATTAACTTGGTTGAGTTGAAAAATATTGCCATTTTAGTTTAGTCCTCGCTTTCCTATTATTCATATCGAGCTGTATTCTGGTTAGTTGATAGCAAGTTGTGATTGGTGGATTTAATACGTGAAGTGTTTTGATTGGTCCAATTAAAATGTTTTAAAAACCGGCCAAGTGCGTGTCGGACCACGCAAAACGAAGGGTTCCACGCCTATTAAAAAGGTCGTATCGTCACAGAAATTTTACGGCACTTACGTCCTTTTCTTTGAGGAAGGCAGTTTTTCAGCAATATCTCGAAAACCTCTGAACCGATCTTGTTCAAAACAATTTTCGGTGAATGAAATTAATAAGCCCTATGTCCATGAATTTTTCCATATTTTTAAAATACACCGTTCAAAAATTAGAGGGGGGGGGGACAGAATCTTAGTGACTTTCGGGGCGATTATCTCCGACCCTATTCACTTAATCAAAAAAAATGCTAAGAAACCTTATATTTATTTTAAAAGGCCTATCGATTGAGGTGCCACACGGGGGGTTACAATGAAAACAACAAATTTGACTTTTAGTTTTATGTATGGAGTGCACCCCTAAAAAAAATGTTTTTTGTCATTTTAATTACAAAACTATGTAGCGGCTAACAAAATACACCTATCCTCAAAATTTTATTCAAATACACCTTATAGTTTTCGAGTAAAATGCCTGTGACATACGGACAGACGGACAGACGGACAGACGGACAGACGGACAGACGGACAGACGGACATGACGAAACTATAAGGGTTCCGTTTTTGCCATTTTGGCTACGGAACCCTAAAAATCATAAAATAATAATACATATTTACCCTTGGAGCTAAATGTACTACTTTAGCCCCGCTTGCTAAGCCTAATATGACACACTTTTCGAGCATGAGAAGTGAAAATTTTTATCCTTGCCTCGCCGGTGAACAAGAGTTCTAAGTGTTGAACTATTCGAGCGAGCTTCATGTTAAAGCGTGTCACTTTCATGCGCCCCAACACCCTACGCCGTGAATTCTTTTGACAGCGACCCGTCCCATACGGTTAAGAAAGAATTTCGAAAGAACCCTCGTCGACAATTTATCGACGGGTTTATGTCCAATTTCAATTCACCAACCACTATTATTAGGCTGGAGTTAACTTATTGAGAACGATAAGTTTCGACGACCGGTTTAGCCTAGTGGATAGCCGGGGCTGCGAAGCTGATGGTCTTGGGATACGGTTTACGGTACCGGTAAGGGCAATAATTGTGCGACGAGCAAGAATATTTCTATTTAAGTTATCATCGTCTTGTACCCATAGCTTACAAGCTTTATTTAGTTAGGGCACAGAATAAATAATAGTACTATTTATTTAAATCAGTTTTTTGAAAAAAGACAAGCTTGCGAGTTACGCGCAGCTCACACAAAGTTACTAGTATTTATTAATTAGAAGGAGCGCGCTAAACACATGTAACTCAAATTGGAATGTGAAATGGATAACTTGGCTGGACCCTCTGAAAGTTTCCACGGTTGGCCTCATTAGTTAGAATAATCTATGGTCGGAGGGAAAAATGCCGCCCCGACGCTTCGAGATAATTTTAATTTATTGAGGCGTGTGGAAATACTTTGTGTTTTAAAATTGTAACTTTACGGGTGTTGCGCGAATTATGGTCGTTATAAAAAAGACAAAGTAGTGGTTTTTTTTTTGGATTAGGATTATTTTAAATCGCAGCTAAATCTGATGTTAAAAGCGTCCAAAGGTCACAGTCTTCGCTAACTTCAAATCTCTTTATTTATTAGTGTGTAGTGTAATTTCATATGGTGAGAGATTGCTTGCGTGTGCATATCTTTTTAATTGAAAAATAAAATGTTTTAGTGTAGAAACATGGTTTACTTAATTTAATCCATGTATACTTGCAGAAAAGAGATTGCGTGAGATTCAACTCGACCCCCTCCTCCACCACCTTACGTTATTCTTATTATTGGGCATACCTAAACAAAATGTAATGCGAATTGTAAGTCTAAAATGTAACCCATGGCGTTGGCTTCCTTCCGCGCCCTCGGGACAGGAAATATGAAAAGTTATAAACCGTGAAACCGCTTGACGTCTACTATAGTCGTTATGGATCACCCCCGATCTCTGCCTGTCGCCGGAAAATCTTTTGGCAGAACCTTTATCAAACTCAATTCTATCGCGACTAGCACAACAGCAAAGTAATCGCGTAACTTTCATACAGGCATTTAAAAACCAAGTCGTCTTTCTATGCTCGAAATTGTTACGCAGGTCTAAATTTGACGGAGGAAAGACGAAGGATCGAAATTCAAGTTTTTGTATGGGTCGCGCGCTAGCCCGCACATGCTCTTAACAGTTCTCATAAGTGTAAGTAGGTTACGTTTTTATCACATAGACTTATATGAGAAAACTTTTTAGTCCTTTACTTTGGCTATGTATAAGTACAGGAAATACAGTATGAGTCCAGTGGAAAGTCTCCGAAATAGTCATCATCGTTTTTCCAGAAAACCTGGTACATTATAATTTACAATACTGTGTAATTAAAGATGTGTAAGGGCCTCAATTTGGTTCAGTCCTTCACATTCCAATCGCTTTCAGTAATGAACGCGAGCTCGGTCTATCATGTTCTCACGTGTCGAAACGAACTGTACGAAACTCATTGAAATGTGATTGGGATAAGCGGTGAACGAAAAAAGACCTGACGTGAGACCCCTACCATTTTAATCGCCAGGAACCCGCCAGAAGACGCTCTCCTCTACAAACGGTTTTTCGAATGTTATATATCGGCTAACTTTAACTTGTTTTCAGCTCACCTCAACGCTCACCCACAAATATACCTTGACGCCGCGATTCGTAGGAACTAAACGTAGGTAGAGGTCTAGTTTCGTTTAGGCGTAACGGGTGGGATGAAGCGCATAAGCGCGTAAAGAATAACAGCCCTTAATGTGTTGATAGTTACTTACATCGCATTTGGTGTTTTTCCAGCGTGTTGCCCGAGAGCTCGTAACTTACATTTTAATTTACAATAGTGTGTCTAATAGATATATCTATAGATGATCTCTACTCTATCACAGAGCGCGGTTCATAAATCAAGAGGCAACAACACAGTCGTCGCATCATTATTCTTCGATAGAAGCGTCTCGGGAGATACAGCGGAACCCCGAATCTACTCGGGGTCCAAGTTAAAAGCGAAATTATAAGGGTCGAAATATTATTTTGTATGCGATAGTTTTTCTTTTGTTTCTCAGACACTCTTTCTGTTTAATTTGTTACAAATAAATGTCTCTTTCTTTCTTTCCCGTGGACTTATCCAACTAACCCGCCCGACTACGGCAGAGCCAAAACAAAGGGTTATGATTTTAGCAGTCTGTTTGTATTTTCGTGTGTTCCACATGTGAGGTATCAATCAATCGATTCGAAATTATGCTCCGGGTGAAATATGAAAAAAAAAGCAGTTTTTTTTTAGTCGGGTTACAGTTTGTTGATCTTTTTATGCTTGTTTGTTTCAGATTTTGGTTTTTTTATTTTGATCCATCGTGGGTTAGGCATTCATATCAACTGCCGCGTTAGGACATTGAAAGTGACTATTGGCATTTCTTAATGCTCGTTCGAATAGTTACACAATTGAACTCCTGCTTGTTATAACGCACCCAAGGCCTACGTGCAATTGTTTTCGAGTCAATAAACAAGTTAATCTTGGGATAAACCTGAACAAAACACGACAATGCCAAATAAATTATGGAATCAAAGAGAGAGAAATACTTTATGCAACGGCAAATAAGGTAGAAGTACTAGTGCCCGACGCGGTACTAGTACTCGACGAATATAATTTAACTAGCGAATAATAAACTAAGATTGATCACGACATCATTTTTAAGTTACTAAATGTTAGTGATTTCAATATTTCTTATCACAATTTCAAGACAAATTACTTATTTATAAGTTATGAACATATTTGTTAAAACCAGCTGCCATCGATTGGGACAATGAGTTAAACCTTCAAGTCCCAATAAATGTCAGTCTGTCATTCATGACATTTGTACTGAAATGACATCTATTGGGACTGCCAGCATAACCGCCTGCCATTTACTCGTACATTCGGATTGATTACCTAATTCTTATATTATCAGGATTTTTTATAAGATCACCATATGAAACGAATTCCATATCAGTAACTTGAGTAAATACCTCGTCTCCCAAACCGTATGAAACTGTTTAATACATCTTAAATGAGCATAATATCGTGATTCAAATAAGTATTTTCTGTTGACATGTCGGGCACTAGTACTTCTACCTTATGGTTTAAATGTCGTAAAGGTCTCGATTAGGTATTATAATATCTTTTGCCAATTTACTACACTACTCTACAGAATCGCTAATCGTTTGTAGCTTGTTCCACGCACCGTGAATCCGTAAAACTCCCACGCAACATAACAATATTGTATTCCGCATGTACATAACTTAGGAACTTCCAGAATCAAGTTTGCCAGTAAAACGCATGTGACACTCCAGATGAAACGTGACGCACGGAAAGTACGGAAAACTTACATTTCTGATTATATTTGTTTAGAGATGGTTTTGTATATTTATGAAAAGCTTTCTAAGCATAAAATACTTAAACCAAGCGATTTATGCAATATGCATTATCCATTGACTTGACGAAAACTAGCGAAGGTCCATTGTAAAAGTTTTAGTATTTAAGCCTTGGTGACGCAATACCGAAAAGTCCCAATGGTTCTGGTCAGGAAAAAATCACTGACATATGATCAATATAGCTCTAAGGTACTACTAGCAGACCCACAAGCTTTGGGATTTGGCAATCGCGCAATACTACATAGTTTTAGGTATGCAAAAATGTATAAATGCAGTAAAGTTATGTGATTCCCAAGTTGCAGAATTTTATTTAGCAAGCAAATAAAGATTAATAAGTATGCCTGACTTGGCTATACGAAATATCTCACAATTTTTTACGGTGGAAGAGTTTCGAGACATGGCCTTTTTTCACATGGAATGTTTTTTATGCGATTAGACTTTTTATACGAACTGCCGCGCGCTTTCTCATTGCAAACTTGTTTGCGTTTTGCCAAGTGTTAACTAGGAGGAGGGCGCTTCTATATCATATTAAGACTTAATCCATTAGACTCAACACACTCACGTCAACATTGTTATCATTTCAATGATCATGAATCATGTCTGCATGATATTGTGACGGCAAAGATCACATTTCACATGTGGTCGAGTGTTAAACTAATATTTAAGTAGGCCGTGCCGTTCGCCCACTCGACAGTGTTATGTCAATTACATTCAAATCGATATTGACAACGTGTTAATGTACTGAATAAAAAAAGTAGTAAGTAAGTAGTTTTCGCGAGAACAAATGCATCAGTACGGCGTCACTGAGTAAAAGTTAAAAATGCTTGAGCAATGTATGGTTTAAGCAAAGAGAACAATAAGTTGTATCACAAACAAACGTTAGCATTACTCGTAAAAAATAATACGTTTTTATATTTTAATAATATATGCCTTCTCGTATAAATGCCGATCATCATCATAATACTTTACAATTACAATGCACATGCTCTGAAAGTGCGCCTTTATATGGTTCAAAACATAAACACGGGAAATCCTCTATGCCCGCACGGCGCAGCGGTGCGGGGCGGGGCCGTGCGGGAATGGATTTCGGGCCAATATTCCCACAAAAGTGCGAGAACGAGATTTCATGACAGTTAAAATTTCACCTTTTATGTATATATTTTTTATTTTTTTGCATGATGCATTGTAAAATGTTGTATGATACACGTGCGGATAGGTAAATCCCAACTCGTATCGATCAAAAACACTCCGTAACGGTCGTGTTTTTGGTCATCGTCACTCGTTGGGAATTAGGTATACCTACTTTCCGCACTAGTATCATAAATCTCTATTACGAGTATAGCAGTAGTCTAGATTACTTCTCTGCTTCACATAATACAGTAACTAGTGCGTTTTACTTTTACTTAGACATAAGTAATGTATACGATGATATAACGAAAATATCACTGAGCGGAAAAGTCGTCTATTTTCGCGAGTCATACTGCATTACACTAAGTTACTGAAAACATTAACATATTCATCTAATATCCATTTTTAATCTCTTTAACTTTAAGGCAAGGTGGTTGAATGTAACTTATATAACTTCCTCAGTACATTCTACGCGGTGTTGGCGAGACAACCCACGCATAATAAGGTGTCTGTTTTACCAAGAGTATTAAGGAGCCCTATTATTCCCTGATATATACCTGGCTCTATGGTCGTGACATTTGTCATTGTTACTTATTTACTACGTCAATAAATACATTCTTGTATGATGATATTAATTTATTTCATTGGCGACGAGGATTAAGTATGTAAAATGGACGCGGAACAATTTAAAGAATTTATACAATTACAACGGGAGCAACAACAGCAAATATCTACACACTAGTATTATACTACTATCTATCTAGTATCTATCTATCTATATATTTACTAGTATCTATCTAGTATTATATACTGTAGAAGTTACATTTGCCAAATTCTTTGCAGTAGCTCAGTCTAGAGAGCTTGCTGAGGGTGACATTCACGTCGGTTTACCTGCTGCCACAAACAAAGTCAGAACAAAAACCAACATGGAGCATCACAACAAACAGAGTTCGTTTTTACGCAGGATTGGTCTAGATCAGTGCCGTCGATGCGGTGCATATGACAGGCATAAGGTGGGCGATTGTAAGGCAAAAGACCATACTTGCAAGGAATGTCAAATTCAAGGACATTTTGAAGATTGCTGTATCAAGACTGGTAGAGCATATTTGACGAGCACCAAGTCAGGAAAGAAACGAGCAATCAAAAACGAAAACAAATTACATAAAATTAGGAACACTGACAGCGACGAGTGTTTATCAGAACCTTCTACAAGCTCATGCGATAGTGACGATGTCTGCAAGGTTGAACGCAAAAGGAACAAGGACAGCAAGCGCATTGACGTCACACTCAACGGTATCAGATGTACGTTGGATTGGGACCCGGGATCAGTATATTCCATCATTAGCACAGAATTTTGGAAACGCATTGGAGCACCCCCTTTAACAAAGGCACCGAAACTACGTGCGTATGGGAATCTCAAACTCAAACCAAAGGGACTTACAGACGTAACAGTTGAAATCCTTGGCAGACAGAAAATTTTGCCAGTTGTAGTTATGGAAGACGCCAACCCCATGCTTTTTGGTCTCCAGTGGAGCGAGATGTACAACATGGCATTTCCAGAACCCGTCTATTCGGTTAAGCCTACTCAACGAGATACCAGAACACTTAAACAGGTATTAGACACTTTCTCGCCTCTTTTTGACAACAAACTAGGAAAAGTAAAAAATTACGCCGTTAACATCCATATTAAACATGGCACCGTACCTAAACACGTCCCTGCCCGACCTGTTAAGTTTGCTATGCGCAAAAACATAGAAAGAGAGCTTCAGCGTTTAGTGGACGAAGGAATAGTTACCAAAGTTGATCCAAATACGACCCCCTTAGAATGGGCAACACCCACAGTCAACGTGGTCAAAACAAATGGCCAAATCAGAATTTGCGGTGACTTTCGCAGCACTATTAATCCTGCCATGGTAACACACGCTCATCCAGTCCCGCTATTTGACCAGTTACGTCAAAACCTTGCAAACGGAGTAAAATTTTCGAAAATCGACTTAAAAGATGCGTACTTGCAATTTGAGATCGCCCCAGAGTCGAGGAAGTACCTCGCAATATCCACTCACAAAGGATATTACCTATACAATAGGATGCCTTTTGGAATTTCAACAGCACCCTCGATCTTTCAACACTACCTTGATGAACTACTCGGTGGTATACCAAACGTAGCGATTTACTTCGATGATATTGCCTTAACAGGGAAGGATGACGCTGAACATCTTGAAACACTGTCTACTGTGTTTGACAAATTACAACGGGCTGGCTTAAAAGTCAATTTAACAAAATGCTCATTCTTCCAAACAGATATCGAGTACCTGGGACACACAATCAGTAAGGAAGGAATACGACCAACTAAATCGAAGATTGAAGCAATAACTAAAGCGACACCGCCTACTAACGCTCAAGAACTACGGTCATTCCTTGGCCTCGTAAATTTCTACGCGAAATTCATACCTCACCTGCACAGCGTCTGCGCGGACCTGCACGCACTAACAGGCGCGCGCCAAAAGTGGCGATGGACAGATAAAGAAAATACAGCATTTGAAAATACAAAAATGCTGATTTGTGATTCAAAACCACTTGTGGCCTTTGACGAGAAGCGCCCATTGTTTTTAGCGTGTGACGCCTCGGAAAAAGGTGTGGGTGCCGTATTATTCCATAAAGCGAATGATCAAATTCAACCTATCGTTTTTGCTTCAAGAAAGCTGAGATCAGCGGAAACTAAATATTCAGTCATTGATCGAGAAGCATTAGCCATATTTTTCGGCATCCAAAAGTTTGACCAATACTTACGTGGCACAAAATTCACACTCGTCACTGATCATAAACCCTTGGTTCACGTATTAGGCCCACAGCGCAATTTACCGAAGCTTGTTAATAATCGCTTAATACGTTGGGCTTTGATCATTGGTAGCTATGACTATGACATCGTCTTCACAAAAGGACAACTTAATTTTATAGCTGACTACCTTTCCAGAATGCCCAACCCTGATGAGAGACCGTCCCGTGTAGAATTGACAGTACACAGAATAGTAGCTCAACTAAATCATAACAGTGTGTCAGATATAGCGTTGACAGAAGAAATAATAAGGGATGCGTCAAAGAATGATCCTATCTTCAAACAAATATCGGAGAACATTAAGACAGGTTGGCGGGAAAATTCATATTCAGACACCCTAAAACATTATGCACGGAAACGCACCGAATTGTCCATCGAAAATAAAATTTTGATGTGGCAGGGTCGAATAGTCATTCCGAATACGCTCAGGAAGGCTACATTGAAATACCTGCACACAGGACATCCAGGAACTTGTGCAATGAAAGCACTCGCACGTTTTTACGTTTGGTGGCCATCGATCGACGATGATATTGAAGAGTACATCAAATACTGTCGTAAATGCCAAGATAACCGGCCAAATAACCCTGATTTGCCCGTGTACTCCTGGTCCGTCCCAGACAACCCATGGGAAAGACTTCATGTCGATTTTGCGGGACCATTTGAAGGAAAATACTGGTTTGTTCTAGCAGATGCACTCTCAAAATGGATTGAGATCAAGCCTATGAACCAAATAACCACAAACAAACTGTGTGAAGAGTTAGACTCTATATTTACAACGTTTGGTGTTCCGCAATTCTTGGTGTCGGATAACGGACCTCAGTTTACCTCCCAGGAATTCCAAAATTATTGCAGAGACAAGGGTATCCTACATATTAAGTCATCTCCATATCACCCGAGAACAAATGGTTTGGCAGAACGCCTGGTTCGTACTTTCAAGACTAGAATGTCATCAAGTGCGAGCGATGGGATGACCCTGAGAAGGAGGCTAGAAAATTTCCTATTTTCCTACCGTATAACACCTCATAGTGCCACCGGTAAGACCCCAGGTGAAATTTTGTTTGGGCGTCGGTTGCATTGTGCTCTGGATAACGCGCGGCCTAACCCTAAAAGAACACTGCAACACAAACAGATACAGGCAAACATTGAGTCTGAGAAACTAACCCCATCTTTTAAAGCAGGTGACAGCGTATTTGTTCGCGCCCGAGATGGATCCCGATGGGTATCTGCTACAATATCAAGACGTACGCACAGATATTCTTACGCTGTGAACACTTCAGACGGTGTAGAGAGGAGATATCACGCAGATCATGTGCGTTCCCGCTTAGTAGACCCAATCAGTCCAGCTGTTGATCTTCCTCCATTACCTTCGTCAGCACCTCATTTTCACCCATTGCCTCCATCCTCAAGTACGCCTCATTCAGTAACTTTTTCCACACCTATCAGACAGCGATCACCGTCACCCACACTTAGCAATCAGCCAGAGTCACCTCATCCAACGCCTCCACTAACCCAATCATCAGTTTGGTCCTCCTGCCAGGCTACTCAAGACTCGCCTGATATAAATCCAAATGTGATGGAGCGCATCGTTCCAAGTTCATCAGGCACACAAAGTCAAGCGGGCAATCCACGACAAGCCAGCGCTGAGACACCTGGTCTCCCACTGGCCACGGCTGTCTTGCAGGGAGCACCAGCAAGGCGCAGTGGGCGTACCACCACGAAGCCACGACGACTTATCGAGGAGATGTCGTAGCTTATGAGGATGTGGACGAATGATATATACCTGGCTCTATGGTCGTGACATTTGTCATTGTTACTTATTTACTACGTCAATAAATACATTCTTGTATGATGATATTAATTTATTTCATTCCCCACTCGATATCAGCCTACTACCAAACGAACACGGACGGGAGGTACATTTCTGCCCCAATTCGCACGAGCCCTCGAGCCGGCCCCGAAACGGTCTCCGATACAAGAGACTCTTAGGCCGGCAAAGTAGCTGCGTTCGTTTGATTGCCGCCGCTCGGTAACGTTACGGGGTTTTGCGGACTATGTAAGAGTCATGTTAAAACTGATAACTATACCTAGATATTTTTCTAGCACGAACGACTTATTGTAAGTGATTGACAAAATAAAAACATCGACAGTCCTGTTATCGATAAGTACCACTTCAACGTCATAGAGGTAAATAAATACAAATATATATAGGGTAATAAATTGATAGTTTTGTTATTATTATCAATTAAAAAAAAACATAATAATAACAAAACTATCAATTTATTTATATTTTAAATCCTTCAGAAAACAATTTGCAATACTTTCGTAACTTTCTTTCTTCGTGTCACTGAATTAATTATCCCCGAAGTCACTCCATAAAACACACACACACACACCGAAATTGTCTTTCAAATCGACGCAGAATGTCACATGTAGTTTTTCCCAAACCCATTTTTTGTCCCAAAACAAATCTGTGTCTCTGTATATGGTTACAGTGTAGGTGCACGCGGCGTCTAGGTAGGTAGCCAATATAGTTATGTCTGTGGTTGTATGTACGTATTGTCGTTGAAATAGTATGTACTTATCGATAACAGGATTGTCGATATTTTTATTGTGGCAAGCACTAAACAAATGTTGTTCCTGCGAGAAAAATATCTAGGTATATTGATAACGTAGTGTTGCTAAATGGATTGTAAACCATCAAATTATTGTAATAAAGTATAAATTACAAAACATAATAAGATGAATTATGTGACGTACCGCTCTTGGCTGTCACATTAGGCGTGAGCAGTGAGGTGACAGGTGAGGTGAGATGTGATGTGAGAGGTGGGGTCTCTATTGGTTCCCATAAAATTTAAGTTCCGATTTTTTCAGTCCATACCATTATCCAACATAATTGTTATATGTCATATTGTCGAAAGTCATAAAATTATACAATATAAATTGGAGTTCCGATTTTTGCAAGTCATCATTATTGTTAGTCATAAAATTGTTTAGTCGTAACATTCAATGTGCAGATGGTATGCCATTTCATATTATTGAAGGCAATAAACTTGCTTATTATAATTGTTGTAAAGTCTTTTTTCGCAGGTCATAATGATGGGTAGTCACGTGGTTAGTTAGTCATAACATTTAATGTGAGGGTGGTGTCAGACTTCATAATATTACAGTCAATAAAAACACTCGCAATAATTATAAGAAGGTATAAAATTCTTGTTCTAAATAAATTGTTGTATTTGAACTAACGAACCTTTCCAAGTGGTTGTACGAGTCAGTATAATTTTTTTTAAATACTATTCCAAAAATATTGCAATGACATACGATTTATATCCCAATTTAAGTAGTGCGTAGGATAAAAACTACAATGTTTGTGTTGCAAAATTATAATATTTTTTACAAACAAGTGTTTTCGCTCTTTTATAAAAAAAGTAACCTCGAAGACGAAAGCGGGAGCAAAGCTCCCGCTTCCGTCTTCTAACCTATCCGCGATCCGAGTCGGTTTTGCCACTAAGTCCCTGTTCTTGTTGTTCTTTGAAAAACTTGAACTTTATACACCACTATCCTGGCATTGGTTGATCTCAGAGAAAAGTTTATTTGACGTTTTATGCTTATTTTGATAGGTTCTACATTTTGATAGGTTTTATAGTAGTTTTATTATGTCTAGAAATGTTTCTGAGTAATTATCTATATACCTATGGATGTTATAGATTTGGTTTCTTTGACATAATTAACTTTAGGCATTAATACGATATGAATAAAAACCATTAGTACGTTGAAATAAATGCCTTACAACATTTCTGAATAATTATCTATAGACCTTTAAACATTATAGTCATCAATTTTATGACTTTTGAGATTATAGTATTTAATATTATAAGTCATTGATATTAGAACTATTAAGCGTTATACTTAACAAAAATTATGACTACTGATATGTATGTCTATAAATTTTATGGATATCAACTTCTGACCATCGAAATTCGGAACAACAAAATTATGGGAAACAAAGGGCACCCGAGAGGTGAGGTGAAGTCGTACAACACCGTATGTAAGAGTAATATTATGTAATGGTATGCTTATTGTTAAAGGTCCTAATAAATAAATAAACAGATATGAACCTTGAAAGTTTAGAATAAATATACATTTTTTTACTGTCTTATAGTAAATTTAAAGCTATGTCGATAGGCAAAACTTTCGTTAAAAAAACCGCAGTCAAATCGGCTCATCCGTTTGGGAGCTAGCACACAGATAAACATGTTCAACTTATAACAGCCCTCGTTTGCGTCGGGGAATAAACAGGGAATTATCAAAATCAGTGCATATAAATAACGGGGTTCTCAGGTAATGAGAAAATAATAAATATAGAATAGCCAAAGTAGGAACCTTCTCCTGTTTTGGAAGTAGGTAGAATAATAATACTACTTACTTCCATAAATATACCTAGTCACCCTAAGCTGCCTTCATCAAGAATAAAACGTTCAAAAATAGGCTTGTGGCCTAAGATTTTTTTACGATGCCAATCGAATCAGTTTTTGGAGGGGAACACAGCTTCATACTGATTGACTTAAAAGTATGACGTCACACTTTGCTATTTGATTTAATCATTGTATGGAAAATAAAAGCGTAAAGGATTCTATTGGTATTGGTTCCTAGCTAAGTTGGTTGTGTCAGGGTATTCCTATTTTTTAATTTATGTAGTTACTTATTTGAAAGGTTACACTCCCCAAATGGTCTCAGTTATTAAAACTGCGATCTGTGACAATGATTAGATCAAGGAGAAATTTACGGAATAATAAAAGCAACTTTGTTCCCTTTGGCGTCGAGACTCAGTCCGTGGGTTCCCAGTGTGCATAAGTTATTTGCGGAAATCGCGAAACGTCTGGTCGATGTAACTGGTGACCGAAGAGCTGGCGGCTTACTAGCGCAACGCATCAGCATTGCAATTCAGCGAGGAAATACCGCCAGCATCCTCGGTACAATGCCTCGAAGGCCTTTTTAGGGTTCCGTACCTCAAAAGGAAAAAAACGGAACCCTTATACGATCACTTTGTTGTCCGTCTGTCTGTCTGTCTGTAAATTCCCTTTATCTCGGGGAGTATCGAATATATCGTGGAGGTATCGAATTGAAATTAAAACCATATACTCAAATCTAAAGTCCCTTGAACCTGTGAAAAAATCTATCTTTTAAGTTAACGTAAAAAAAGATACGACCGAATCAAAATATATAGGGTACTTTCCGTTGACCTACAACAATGAAATTTGGCTAGTAATATCGTGTTAAACTACAAGTACAGGGAAAAAATCCGAAAACTATACATTTGTAATTTTGTTCGGAACCCTCGGTGGGCGAGTGCGACTCGCACTTGTCCGGTATTTTAGATTAAACTTAGTTTTAATTTAATTTAGTTAATTACATTAAAGCACACGTAGAGTAATTACTCGGCTTTTCTGAAACGACTCATAATTACATTCGCCTGTCATGTATTTTTTAATTAAGTAAGTAAGATATATTGCATGCGAATTAAGTTCTGACTGAGCTTCAAAGGGCTAATCAACTGTTCAACTTCAGTCACTAACTAATGAAACTTTAATTAAGTGAACCTCTTTACCGTCGAAATAAACGATATTATTGTTCCTACATGTTATTGTATTGTTTCTCTATGTAACTGCTTTGTTTGTGTGAGGTGTGCAATAAAGAGTATTTGTATTGTATTGTATTGTATTATTTGGTGCTATAAAGTTGTCTGCGAATTCTCTTTAGGTACTACTGAAATATTCACTCCTTCAACATGTACGTAAATTGATCTTTATTTCGTCGACACTCAGCTGAATTTTTGACGAATTTTAAAACAGAGCGATGGTATAGAAAAATCAAGCAACCGTTTAATTTGTTTTAAAAATACTAATAATTTGCTGACGAACTTCGAAGCATTTATTTCAAGCGTGCTCTTCGTCTAGACTGGCTAAATAGCTCTCGTTTTTGAAATTTCGGTGCTTAATTAAATTTCTAAAACATTCCTAGTAGAATCCGAGCGTACATTTCTATATAATTTGACGCAATTTGTGACGCAAACACCGACCCATGTACTACGAGTCGGCGAGAACTTAATCTGAGTGAAGTTTAATCAATGAAGATTATTTTGCTTGATTAAATGTGGTTCAAGGTGTCATGCGTGCTGTCAGGCAAGTATGATAACATTTGCAGCTGTACCTCTCACATAAACAGCCCTGAGCAACTCTATAATATGTTTTTGGGCAACTTCCGATGAGAGTGTCGCGTCGCCGCACGCGCCTATGTATACATATACACGGCCTAAATGCGACGACCCGACGCGTTGGTTTCGTATTCGCACGACTTCGGCAAAGCCAAAAGGAAGCGTTATAATTTAAGCTAATGCTATGTCTATGTATGTTTTATTATTCTTCTTCAAACACTATACGCTCACTGAAATACTTACGAAATTAGCGTTCATATTTTCCTCCGCTCCCATTTTAACGAAAAAGTAAAAAAAAACTTGTAAACTTTTAAGACGAGAGAAACTAACGTAATTAGCGCAAGTGCGAGCGACTAACGCAACAAGCAAGAAAATGTACCACTCACATACTTATTAAATTACTAGCTTTTTCCCGCGGCTTTGCCCGCGTACTAAGAGTAATGTTAACCGTCTACAATAAAGGTGCATCTCAGTTTCAGTCTTTTATATATTTAGATCGACTCTACATAGACTCTGCATATCGAACATAGACTCTACATATCGACTATAAATATCGAATCTATATATCAACTCTACATATCGACTACATATCGACTCTACATATTTAGATAGATGTCCACTGTGTACTTAGATAGGTGTCGACTCTACATATCGACTCTACATATCGACTCTACATATCGACTCTACATATCGGCTCTACATATTGACTCTACATATCTGGACCCCCATATAAAATTTCACCCCCTCTTTTAAGGGGTTGGGTGCAGATTTCCAAAAAAAAATGATGCACGATTTTTTTGTTAGTCACAAATAGTTCGCATACCAATTTTTAGCTTTCTACCTTGAAAATTGCGGAATGCTCCATACAAACTTCCACCCCCCATTTTGGGGAAGTGGGGGGTTAGAAAGAGACAAAAAGTAGCCTATGTCACTCTTCATCCCTTCAACTATCTCCACTTAACAAATCACGTCAATTCGACGCCCCGTTTTGCCGTGAAAGACGGACAAACAAACAAACAAACAAACAAACACATACACTTTCCCATTTATAATATTAGTATGGATTTATTTTGACGTCCTTTTCTCGCCTTTTCGCGACGTCATTTGTCACCTCGCAGAATGAATAAAAAATGTACAAGTGGACATAACATCCATAATTTAAGACGCATTAGAGTCCTATCAGAAATGTAATAAAATGTAAAATGTACATTGAATTATTGCTTAGGGCGGGTTACAACTCACGATTACAGACCGATCAACTTTAAATATGTCATTCCATAGAAACTTGACAAACTTTTACTTGTTTCGTGCAACCCATATTAGTTGCACGTCCTTGTTTGCTAGACTAAGATCTCCTCAAAGTATTTGGTCGTTGAAATAGATGATGAAGATTAATTGCTCGGCCAGACCGGGGGTGAATAGTTATAGTTACCTTTGTTACTTACGGACCATTAGCTAGCTGATCAACGCAAACATTAGTGGAAAACGCGTTAACGATCACCATTATACGTTTTAAGCCTTCGACAGTCACGAGCGGAGCGCGTCGCCGACGTCCGAATGTGTGTGCCTTATGTTTCGCCGAAGTGCAAAGGACACAGAATATATATTGGTATGAAAGAACAAAAACAACTTCGAGTCGGACTTTCGCACCGAGGGTTCCGTACAAACCTAGGTATATAAGTAAATTATTAAAAATATTTTTATTATATGATGTAATTAAAAATTTACGGTTTTCGAAATTTTTCCTTTATCTGTGCTTTAGACGTTGCTTCGTACCAAATTTCAAGATTTTGAGTTCACGGGAAGTACCCTGTAGGTTTTGATTCCCTTGCGAGTTTCGGAAGCTCCAAGGGACAATAGACACAAATAAAAATCAAGCTAACATTTGACATAAATTTTAGCTTGATATACCTCTGAGAAAAAGGGTCTTGACAGACGGACGGACGGAAGGACGGACAACGAAGTAATCCTATAAGGGTTCCGTTTTTTTCTTTCGAGTTACGGAAACCTAAAAAGGATCACACTATAACTCTATTTCTTATTCGGTGCTATAACATATAGAAACAAAGACAGACAGATACATTTTTCCACAAAAATAAACAAAAATTACAAATCAAATCAAAAGTGTTTATTTGTTATATCATAGGTACATTCTGGTTACAGTGGTCTTACATAAAAATGAAACAAAATTGTGTCTGCGGCAGTAAACCGGACACTGGCTCGGCATTCTGCTGAGGCGTCAGATACCTACAGCGCTGATTTTCAGCCAGCACCGTTGATGAGTTGATGACTCACGGAAACGTCATACAATTGTTGTTATTGTTGTTGTTTTACGTAATATATAAATTAAAAATACCTAATAATATATTATTGGGATATGCGAGTGAGAAATAAACATAAATACGAAGTTAGATAGTGTCTACATGTAGTTACGCACTTCCTACATGCAGCTTCGTTCAAATAATAATTTAAAATTAATTCATAAACATATTACATATTTAACATAAACATTAAACTCTATGCACTTGTCCACAAGCTGAAGTATCTACATGCCTTTTATTTGTCTACTAAGATAATTGGCTATACTTTTCTATTTTTTTCATGAAGCCATTTTGAACCGGTTTTAGAGAGGATCGAATGTTTGTACCTAGCAACTGCAATTAGAGCGCAACAAAAGTTAAAAATAAGACTACAAATCAGGCATCGCTAGGGATCGCTTTTTTTTTGCACGTTGTATGGAAAAGTATGAAAATGGCTATAGGTACAGTCAGGGTATTAATATACTTACATAAATAAGGACATAAATATTTGTACAGGACTCTATTGTCAATGGCATAAAGGAGAGATATGTATATTATGTATGTCCTTATTTATGTACGCATATTAATACCCCTGACTTTACACAGTTCTCATGCAATTTGGTAACTTTTAGCGTACCTATTCTTGGACAGTTGAGAAATATGATTTTGATTATATTTGGGAAGTGAGCTTTTTGGCCGAAGGGAGTCAGGTTCCGGTGTTTCCGCGGTTGGTTACCTGACACCATCACGAAGTTGTGTAACACATCGCAATTAAGTATAGTGTTTTTGTTAAAATAAGTTTCTATGTCTGTAAGGTATGTGTAAATATGGGCTTTTGTTGCCTGAGTTAAATGAATAAATAAATATAAATAAATAACTTCGGTACCATTGTGTAGCAGATCCTGAGGGCCTACCGCGAACGGCTTTCGAAGTTTTCCCTCTCTGTCGCACTGATGTACGAATTCGTAAGTATGACAGGGAGGGAAAACTTCGAATGCCTTTCGCGGTAGGCCCTCTGAATCCATAAGTAAGAGGAAGTATCTACCTAATAAGCTTTTCTTGAGCGAGGGAAAAAACACAAGAAACGGATGTCTGGACAAAATTAAGAAAAAACAATCAAGAAATAATTCAAATTACGTCGCTAAATAAATATTTTTTGGAATATTCTGTTCTTACAAAATATGGACTGGAAATAATAAAGCAAACCTCTGAATAACTCGAGCGCGGTTTTATGGATTCCGGAGTCTCGTTGCATTATTAGAAGCGCTTAATTGAGATAAAGTTTCGATCCGTCTTGCGGGCAACTGCTCCGGAGTTATGCTAAGCGAATATTATTTTAAAGTTAGAACTTTAAGGATTAATATTTGTTGTTTTCTTGGACGTAGTTTATTTATAGTACCTACATTACTGCACAGGCCAAGAAATTGGCGGCCGTGATAGGGATACGAGGCTAACAAATTGATATTGAAACAAAAGAATTTGCTTCCAATTTTTTATAAAATTCACAAACACCCTTCGGCCAGAAGTCAGCACACGCGATGGGCTTCTGCCGCGGCACAACCCTCCCCCCCCGGCCATGTGTTATGCCCCTTGGTATAGGCGTGGTAGTTTTACGAGAGCGACTGCCATCTGACCTCCGAACCCAGAGGTAAAGCTAAACCTTGGTGGGATTAGACCGGACCGGTATCCTCACAATGTTTTCCTTCACCAAAAAGCTACTGTTAAAAAATATCTAGTTCATATTGCGTAACTTGTTTTAACCTCACCTACCGCTCACCCACAAATATATCTGGACGCCGCGATTCGTAGTAACTAAGCGTAATCGTAATCAGAGGTTTAGTTTCGTTAGGCGTGACGAGGTGAGGTGCATTAAAGCATAAACAGTGACTCTAATTAAAATAAATATTAGCGGACCATCTTACACAAATCGAACTAGTCCCAAACGAAGCAAAGCTTGTGCTATGGGTAGGTACTAAATAACGCTAAACATACTTACATAGATAAATAAATACTTAAATACATAGAAAACATCCGTGACTCTGGAACAAATGTTCGTGCTCATCACACAAATAAATGCCCTTACCGGGATTCGAACCCAGGACCTCTTGCTTAGTAGGCAGGGTCACTCCAACTAGGCTAAAGCGGTCGTCAATTAATTATATAAGCCTCAAATAGTGTCATAGTGTCCCTCCAAAGTTTATTGATAGAATCGGGACGCCAGTTGCAGGTGAAGCCTTTAATTGAGGTAAAGTTCTGGAAGCCGAGCGGATTATAAACGATCCGTCTTACAGTGCAGCTGCGTACAGCTTGGCGTGCGATTAAAATATTTGTAATCCTACTTGCAGTAACATCGCTTAGTTAGAAAACTGTCCAACTAGTTAAACGAGTGAGCGATGCGAACGAAGTTCTCCGTTTCAGCTTGAGCCAAAATTCTTTCGTCTGTCCGGTTTCTCTCTGCAGGTCGCATTTCTCAAGCGATTCGCGTGCAATTGTGTGAGCCGGTTCGATAATTATATAGTTTTTTTTGTCTGTTCAGTTTTTCGACATTAGAAAAATAAATAAAAAATTAAAAGCCATGCTCGCCAGTTCTACAGCTCACAGATCCACTAAATAGTAATTAAGTTATGAAACGCGGTTTTAAGACAAAGCGCGCTCCACTGCCTATTTTGTACTTACTCGTATATTTTGTACTAGCTTTCGCCCGCGACTTCGTCTGCGTTGATCCGGGAGAAAAACTATCCTATAATTTAATCCAGGCTATAAACTATCTTCGTGCAAAATTTCATCCAAATCGCTTCAGCTGTTTAAGCGTGATTGAGTAACAAACATCCAAGCTTTCGCATTTATAATATTAGTAGGATTATTCAACCGCGATAGGTTTGGAATGTATATGTCACAGTAAGATAATTCATCATCATTCTAATTACCAGCCTGTAATCGCCCGCTGCTGAGCATAAGCCTTTCTTCGAATAAGCCACGGTCGCCCTGTTAGTGTCATCCTGGTCGATCACGTAACGCGTACGCGCGTCAGATTGATCTAAACGTCAATTTTTATATGGGAAAAATGACAGATAAATTGTCCTAACCCGTGTTCGAAACGTTACGTGATTTCCCCTCTGATATGACAAGATGGTGTGTATGTTAGCCGATTTGTATTTCCCAAGGCATATAGGCTGTCGCCATCGCCTTAAGTCCGACCGAGCCGAGTAGGTTAGCGCTAGACTATCGATTATAGAGTACAGTCAGCATCAAAAGTAGCCACGCAAACGAAGACATCAAAAGTCTTTATTAAAAGGGAATAAGACCTTTTGACGTCTTCGATTGCGTAGTTAATTTTGATGATGACTGTACAGTCTCTTGAAACGTGTGTATACAATCGATCTGGTAACACCCGGAAAGGTCAGGGCTGCCCTACGCAAACTGCGGAAACAGCCGGCTAATGAGCCGGCAAACCGGTACAAAGCAGTAGAAACCGGTAATTACTTTATCAATAAAACATGGCAGACTGGCTTGAATTGATTGGTAAATTGCGTACAAAAAGCAGTTAAAGAAAATAATTCCTACTGGTACTGTAAATAAGTAAATCAGCAATGTATTGTTGTTTATTGCTGTTTTATATGTATAATGAGACGCTTTTTTCTCGTCATGCGACTATCCTACTAATTCTACTAATATTATAAATGCGAAAGTTTGGATGTTTAGATGTTTGGATGTTTGTTACTCAATCACACGTAAACGGCTCAACCGATTTGGATGAAATTTTGCACGAATATAGTTTATAGCCTGGATTAAAATAGAGGGTAGTTTTTATCCCGGGTCCACGCAGACGAAGTCGTGGGCTGAAGCTAGTCCTACTAATATTATAAATGCGAAAGTTTGGATGTTTGTTACTCAATCACGCTTAAACGGCTCAACCGATTTGGATGAAATTTTGCACGAAGATAGTTTATAGCCTGGATTAAAATATAGGATACTTTTTATCCCAGGTCCACGCAGACGAAGTCGCGGGCGGAAGCTATAGTTGAGAAGAATGTTCATTGTTTGCTGTATTAACTCTTTCACTGCTAAGCTACGTTCTTTGCTCTACGCCGTAGTCCATAGCAGTTTAACACATGCACTACACTTCCCGGCAAACAACTTGAACACGCGGGACGAAGTGGGGGGGCAGTTTGCACGTACAATTCGCCTTTGCGCAGGCAAGGTCATTTGCTCAAGTTGTTTGACGGCATGTATACCGGGAAGGTACCCGTCTAGCGTGCGCCTACGCCATTTCGTTACTTAGCGGGAAAACCAGTGGATCGGCTACAACAAACGATCTATGGCCAATCAAAATCTTTGATAACATTTTATTACTTTTTCCTTGTTATTTATATGTATAGTAATCGTTCATAATATGGAGGAATTATACGCGATTAAGTCTCGTCTAGGAAAATCATGCGTAAAAATCGTGAAATTCAATATACCAATTTACAAAAGTTCAAATCAAAGTTAAACGGGCACTGCACGTGACGTACCGCTTTTCTAGACCTACACAAAAACTACGTTATCTATTCACAAAGTCTGTGGCGCTGGCATCAAATGAAAGGGTAAAATCCGCTGAGTCGAATAAAAAACGTTGGCTGCCATAGAATGCCCGCGTATTGCCACGGAAACGAGCAATATTTTTGAAAATAAGTGTTCTCACAGCGAACAAAATAGTCTATCGTAAAAATGTTGGGCTATTTGCCCCTAAATAAATTGGAACACACCCTTGCCTGATGGGTAAATAGCCTCCGGCCTTCGTTTTCTTGTTTACATTTGTTCTTTTTTATTGAAATTTTAGTTTAACACGTAGGTATATAGGTAATTCTTTTTACACCTTGGGCGGGAAGCGAGGATGAAAACCTGATTATCACGTAGATATTGAAGAAGTTCTATTTGGATGTAAATTAATGTAAACTTTTATACTTACTATGTACAGTAATATATTTAATTATCTATAAGCCAGTGTTACAGAAGAGGGGCTCTATTTGGGAAGGCGAATTGAATTGATTGGCGTATAATTTTGATTCATGCGCTCTTTTTTGTGTCAGAGCAGAAACATTCATTAATCATTAATCCAATAGCACTTTAATTATTTCGTTATAGTATCAAAGTAGCGACCTAGTTATTAGGGGTCCATGGCTATATCCGTTCAAAGCATTTCACGCTAACTCAGCAACGCGTATTATATTAGTATTATTATATTTATTCGTATCGCGGAGGAAAAGAAATGAGCCCGGGCAATTAGCAGTGCTTGGCGCCAGAACTAGGTAAATATAATGAGCAATGTTATTACCCTGCTGTAACAATCTGCGTACTTATTTGCTGTGTTTAACGCGAGGCCTTGATTGGAGTCGATTAGCGAAAACCACGGTCCTTGACAGAGACACGCTTATGCGAAATAGAAAAAGAGATACTTCGGAAATGGCTTTTATTTCCATAAATACCTAATTTAGTGACGTTTTATTCATATTTCATTAAGTGAGATTTTATTTGAGATAATATACTATACTATAAACTTGATTGTGTCGTAAAATAATGTATTGTTTGAGTAGGCTGAGCAAAAAAAGGAAAATAAAGACCCAACTTTAGAATTTTTTCTACCGAGGAAATTTAAATCAGATAAACAATCATATAGTGAAGAATCATATATCTGAAAATAAGGTCTTATTGATTCCGAATCTAGTCAGAACGGCGTTTCAAAGAACAAGATAATTTCCAATTCACCCCCTTAACTGTGCTTATAAAACCGCGCGCACAGTCATGTTGTGCCATGCGTGCGCGCACTTAGGTACAGCAAGTCGTCATTTAAGTACAATATGTAAGTTGTAATTGTAATCAGTTAATTTCGGTGAAGGAAAACATCATGAGGAAACCGGTCTAATCCCAATAAGGTCTAGTTTTCCCTTTGGGTTCGAAGGTCAGATGGCAGTCGCTTTCGTAAAACTAGTGCCTATGTCAAGACTTTGGGATTAGGTGCCAAAGCGGACCCCGGGCTCCTTAGGGCACAGTCGGGAAAACCGCTAGGAGAGAGGATTTAAGTTGCAATTAGTCTATGTCTTTAACCCAATGACTGCCAATTACGCAATATGAGGTATTCTATAATACGCATTGAACCTACCAGGTGCCTCCGGTACTATTGCGTAGTTTGCAGTCAATGGGTTAAGTCCACAAAATTTACGGTTTTGTTGTCATTTTGGGCGCTATTTTTTATGGTTCAAGCATGTTAGAAGTCCATTTTGTAACAATGATTCTAAGAAAGTCTGTGATTTTGTCTCTGGTCAATGGGATGGATAGAGTAACAATAAGAAGAAGTTGGTAGAACCAAACAACGATTTAATATAAAACGAGGTAAATATGTTGTCTATACGAAATTCCGTGTTTAAAAATGGCCACCAAATCTGACAGGCAAGTTGTGCCAATTGATACAATTTTAGTGTGCCATTTCTGGAGCACTTATAACCTATCTACCTCTTTTTTATATTACATAATTGGAACCAAATATCAGAACTAAGCTCAATGTAACAAAAAATTTGTAATACGAGAAGGGATATTTATTGTGTTTTCGTTGTGTATATATAACAAATATAGACATAGAATAACTACCTACTCAATTTATCTTAGTACCTACAAGAAGATGACGGCTCGGCTGGAGGTATTTTTTCCGTCGTAGCATCTCAAGGAAATGTATGCAGATAAATGGCACAGTGCTTGTCAGTTGCCTCGCTGCTTGAGGCTACAAAGGCGCTGGCGTCAGCCATACGGCTCAAAAAACAGCATCTCTGGAGACCGCCCAGGGTTCCTCATACCGAAATACTTTACGAGGCTGTAGGTAAGGAACCCCTCATAGAGGCAACAACCGACATCATTCCAAGACAGTTCGTCTTTGACAAGAAGTACAAAGTCGAACTATACGAAACTCCCCAGGAAGGACTTAACCCCAGGGAGTTAAGAATCTTCACGGACGGGTCCAAGACAAGGTCAGGTACCGGATCAGGAGTATTCTCGGAGGACCTAAACATACGTATCTCGACACCATTAGGGGCCCACAGCACAGTCTTCCAGGCAGAGTGTATGGGTATAATAATGGCTGCTCACGCAATCGCCTCCAGGGAGGTAAGGGGATATCCCATCCGCATACTTTCCGACAGTCGATCTGTACTGCAAGCCCTACAAGGTCACGCGACGACTTCTGGGCTGATACATGAGTGCCACAACATCCTATCAGAGGTATGTAATAACGGCGACATAACCCTGCAATGGATCAAAGGACACAGCAACTCACGCGGTAACGACGCAGCGGATGCACTGGCTAGGGAAGGTTCAGAGTCTAGAGCCGTAGGACCGGAACCCACAATTCCTCTACCCATAGCATGGCTGCGGAACACACTGCGACTAAACACCAAGGTAGAACACCAAAAATATTGGCATACCCTAGGAACCTGCAGGCAAACCAGGGAGGCCCTCCCGACAATCAACCCCGGATTGTCAAGGAAGCTAAAGAAGCTAAAGAGGCCGGCACTTCGTCTCCTGACGGGAGCCATAACTGGTCATGCACTATTAAACAAACATCTTTTCACCATAGGTGTTACAGACAGTCCTCTCTGCAGAGCCTGCATGGAAGAGGAGGAGACAGCCGCCCACGTCATCCTGACGTGCCCTGGGGTGGCAGATTACCGGGCAAAGCACCTCGGAACACCGGGGTCACTACCGGAGGCCGTCGGCAACATAAAGGGTCTGCTAGGCTTCCTGGTGGAACTGGGTTGGCACGAATAATAGTAGTGCCAACCCACACGCAAAATAGGCGCAATTATGACGTCGAGTTGCGGAAACCCAGCCCGCGTACACCTATAACCTATAACCTATTGAGGCTACAAATTTTACTCGAGTTGACGTAAAGCATGTAGGTACCTCTTTTGGATGCAGTGTCAAGTTTATATTTTACGAGCTGCCTGTTCGGCTTCGGCTGCGTATTACAATGAATGCGGGGCAGAAAATAGGCTATTTCCATTGTCCATCCTGAAAGTCTATCCTAAATACTGGTGAAAGATTTTTTGAAATTTGATTCGTAGTACCGGAGACTACCCTTTACATACAATCACACACACCAAAACTTTAAAATTTTCCCTCTGTAACAAATATTTAGCCAAAATACACTCGATTTGCGAATGGTTTTCGCTTCTTACCGCTCCTACACTAAGCGAGATTAAATTAAACTGTTTATGTAATTTTAGGAATAGCACTCAATGTCTTTTATTTAACATATTATATAAAACGTTATTTGCGTATTTGACTGTTTGTTGCCTAAATAAAAAAAATACAAATTTATAAACCTATGCATTAAATTTGCAGAATCGTAGAATTATACGTAAACGTAGCTTGGTATTTATTGGACTAGTTAGTTCCTATGTATCCCATGTAAATTGATGAATATGTTGCGCATAGCATAAAAATAATATTTAACACTAATTATTTCACCATAAAAATAACCAATGACGCACTGAAATCCACGACAGGTGCAGTAAATGTCAAATATACATCTTTCGCCTTAGTACAACTGAATAAGGTGCAAATACGAGTATGTAAACATATTTTTAACGGCGCCAATATACCTACACGTGCAAATTCAATTATATGTTTCGTCTTCCCAACGTCAAAACGAGCGCGGACGTGGGCGTTTGAAAAACGAATATCTCAACTTTCATCTCTTTTATTCCAGCCCTTGAAGGCTTAAGACAAAGAGAGATGGCATAAGAGATTTTCGCAATTGCTAACCGAGGAAAGCCCCCACGAGACGTGACAGGCAAGTGATGTCAACTACATCTCGGTGATAAGATTACGGTTTTTACTCACGCATGTTTTCTCTGGCGCAGATGTTGATAATAAAGTGCAAACCGTATCCTTAAGGTAGGTACCGAAGGATACTGTTTATAAATGCAACATTTCAAATTCTTAAGAGCGCTTAAACACGCCATTTTTTGCAGCGCTGCAGACGCGCGACACTTAGTCATAGCCTCCTAACGCCGTAACGCCCATTTGACCTACTAAAAGGACTTAAGGTGATTTTCCACCGGCGTGGATTGACGAGACGAGGCGTGGCGTGAATTGAAATCGCGCTGACACTTTTCCACTAAAAATATTTCAATTCACTCCGCGCCGCGCCTCGTCAATCCACGCCGGTGGAAAATCACCTACGGCAGTCTCGACGAATTAACAACTAAACACCTGTAGCGAGATGTTTGTTTCTGTTGCAGAGTTAATTTAATCTCTATTTCAGAAACAATACGGTTTATTTTTATACAAACAAATATTTCAATTCACGTCGCGCAAATTCTCGTCAATCCGTACTATTTCCACCGAAGATGCGCCGGGAGTGAATTGAAAATTGTTTCTGTTGCAGAGTTAATTTAATCTCTATTTCAGAAACAATACGGTTTGTTTTTATACAAACAAATATTTCAATTCACGTCGCGCAAATTCTCGTCAATCCGTACTATTTCCACCGAAGATGCGCCGGGAGTGAATTGAAAATTTGCCATACAAATTTCAATTCACGCCGCGCCGCGCCTCCTCAATCCACGCCGGTGGAAAATCACCTTTATACGTTTAAAGAAATTTAAATCGTTTTCAATTGGAACAGAGTTGCATTTTTTTTGTTTTGTCTTTGTTTGAAACAAAAGAAATTGAAATCTATCCCCTACAGCAGTTGATCCAAATTTCAATAACATTTTGTTTTGTATGGTTGGCCTTAGGAGGATAAATCTGATGTCCAAATCACCTGTTTCGATTCTGTATCGTGTGTAACCGCCACACACCACTTAGTGGTCTGTCTGTGGTAACCGCTCAAACATTAGCACGTGTTTCATAAATTATTACACTTTAAGCCTCTCACAGACTGGCGCGGTCTGCGGTGGCGGTCAGTAGTAAATTTGACAATAACCGTTTAGTTTACTATTGACCGCCACCGCAGGCCGCGTCAGTATGTTTCAGGCTTAACACAGGCCGATAAACGTTTAATACGTCGCCGGCAGCTGTCATCCTATATAAAAAACTGTCAAACTTCCCACACAATAAAAATTTAACGGACGTAAATAATTAACGCTTAGCGACGGTCTCAAACTGTTGTGAAGATTAACGGCTTAAAGACTGTACTGTACGACTGTACCCAGTTTAGACTCAATCACTTGTCAGGAGCTCAGATGGTTTGTCGTTGCTAATGTAGCAACCGAGAACCTTTCCCAATGTTATCTCAGTTTCTAATCTGTTAATATTCCCCTCTTTTTCCAGGTAAACCAGCGTCATTCCACTAGACAAGCCAGGTAATCAAGATGGACGCGGCGTAATCTCGACATGTATTTCGAACACGAATTCCTTGCGAAGAACGCACGCGGTTTTTCGCTCAATCCCTGCACGTATCTCGCTCTGCAGATATCTTGGAATCTGAACGATATTTTGTACTAGGTTTAGTTGCTTTTCCCTTGACTCGTTGATTGAAATGCCAATTTACGAGGTCGAGAAAGTAAACTGTCAATTTATCTTGCGTGATGGTGGGATTAGCGCGAATCGCGAGACACAAAAGAACATCAATCCTAATCACTTTAATTATGGATTTTATTATACAAGTTACAGGGTTGAATTTGGAACGCTATCATTGCTAAGTACTATTTTATATTTGGGATTACGCAATGCTGCGACCTAAACTTTGTTTAATTCTAAACCTTATCTAGAACGCGATATGGTTGAAATTGAAACATTGTAGTCAATGTAGTTAGTTCGTTTCTGTATTGAATATCCCCGGATTCGCGGGTGTCGCGGGGATCCCATGTAATTACTCCACTCGTCAACTTTCTTTTGTTTTCCTCTCTTACAACTTTTTCTGATGACATCTTGAGAGGAAGCCCGTAATCAGTATTATATTTATAGACAGTATTTTTCTGGGCAAAGCGCTTTCTTATTTGATGTACGTAATTCTTTTCGTGTCTATTGAATGTCTGCTGTAAAGTAGGAAAGATTTCTGCAGAATTTAAATTTTGCTAAGACTTCTACTTCTAAAGATTGTACTTGGCTCTGTACATATTTTGTATTATTAACAACAAAAGCTATGTACATATTATGAATAATTGAGTAAGAGTATCTATACCAGATAAGTTTATAATAGATAACACTCCAGGATTAGACATAAAAAGCCAATTTAAACCTTTCACTACACATTTGTGTAAAAGTACAGTCGCCATCAGATATATCGGAGCGGCCAAAGTGCTCATAAATATCTGAACACGTCTCTAATGCCTCGACAGTAGAGACGCGTTCAGATATTTGTGAGCACTTTGGCCGCTCCGATACATCTGATGGCGACTGCACTACGCCAATTTTTGGTTACAAACGAGACTAATCACGCAACTCGAGACGCCGTATAGCATACTTACAACACACGTATAGCGTACTTTGCAAACACAAAGTCTATGTTGTTGTAGCTTTTTCTTGGTTTATTGCTTGTATAAAATAACGGTAGTGGCGTTTGCCTAAGATATTTCTTACTACCTACTTCCTCTGACCGAACCCTTTGCACGCCATATTCCGTACCACAAAGGAACTAAAAGCAGTTGACCCTTAAGTTTTAGTGATGTTAGAACCTTTCAAGGCCTCGATACGAGTAGGACATAGAATAAAGTAGTGAAACTGCAAAATAGTGCAAAGTAACTTTTCAATTAGCCACAGAGATTTTAAATTCGTGATACAAAATAGAAAAAAACCGGCCAAGTGCGAGTCGGACACGCGCACCGAGGGTTCCGTACAAACCTGTAGGGGCTGTAGGTATATAAGTAAATTATTAAAAATATTTTTATTATATGATGTAACTAAAAATTTACGGATTTCGCAATTTTTCCTTTATCTGTGCTATAAGACGTTGCTTCGTACCAAATTTCAAGATTCTGAGTTCACGGGAAGTACCCTGTAGGTTTTGATTCCCTTGCGAGTTTCGAAAGTTTGCGGATATATCTTTTGATCGCATAAACGACTGTATCTTTTGATTGCGTTCGCTTAGAAGTTTGATTTTTTCTCAGCTCCAAGGGACAGTAGTCCTGATTATTTGATATAAATTTTGCTTGATACCTCCACGCGTTCCTGAGAAAAAAGGGTCTTGACAGACGGACGGACGGACGGACAACAAAGTGATCCTATAAGGGTTCCGTTTTTTCCTTTCGAGGTACGGAACCCTAAAAATGTGAATCCATCCATGATTCTGAGCAACTTTAACTATGGGACCAACTTTGTGTTATGCAAAAACCGGACAAGTGCGAGTTCAAGTTGCGTGATGAGGGTTCCGTAGGTATATAATCTAAATTTCATAAGTGTTTTTGAATACTCAAACTTCTTATAGGTTTTCCGGTAATCTTTAGGCACGGAACTATTTTCCATATTTTTTTTTTTACTTTTCCAGTTTACCCCCCAAAAGTGGCCCCCTTGTTCAGAATTCATTGATTTACTTTACCCGTCCATCTTTGGGTCACCAATTTACATATGTTTACCAAATTTCAACTCAATCGGTCCAGTAGTTTCGGAGCAAATCGGCTGTGACAGACGGACAGACAGACAACCGAGTGATCCTATAAGGGTTCCTTTTTTTCCTTTTGAGGTATCGGAACCCTAAAAAACACCTGTTGGTGAGTGAGTGAGCAAGGTGTAATATGAGACAAGTATATGAGATAATTGGATGTTTTTTGGCATAACACAAAGTTGGTCCCATGGTAAAAGTTGCTCAGAATCATGGATGGATTCGCATTTTGCTATTTTGTATCACGAATTTAGTTTTAGCCTGTATACATATATTGCATACATTAGTCTTCATTTCAAAATGGTAGTATCACTTACAATGAGAATAATGGAGATATTTATGATGCTCGAAAGATTCAGTTTATTTAGTTAGACTCTAAAGTTTAGAGACATTACACATCTCCATTGTAAATAAACAAAATGGCGACCGCATTAGATCGGCAGTTTTTTCCAAAGATACAAAGATAGTTCCAGACTTACAGAGGTAAAATCAGCAACTTCGTAGTGTTACTTACTGCTAAATAATCATTTTAAAAGTTCGCTTAATCCTAAAACTACAAAATACAAGTTCTTCGTCGGTAACTCGTTAGAGCCAGCAAACAGCTCCGTATTCACTTGAATCGCTCCACTTTGAGATGACTTCAAACGGCGTACATATCACAAAATGGCGGTTCTCCGTCGAAAAACAGCGTCGGTTAAGTCCTTTAGAAGCGAGTGGATTCGGACCCCACTTTAGATGCATGAAGTTATCGTTAGAGGTAAATTCGCGTTTGAGAGCATCGATTTACGTATCAAGTGTGAGGAAATACTCAGCGTGTATAGTTTGTTCCAGTTTGGTGACGAAAAGTGCTTGAAAACCAACCAATACCGACAGCTATTATTTAATTGTTATCTTCAAATAGGGTTGTAAAACAATTACGCAGGTGTGTCGGTGGGCCCAAGCATACTGTGAATAAACCATCCAATAAATAATACATTACATGTAAAGTGATTGCCAAGACTCCCTAGCTCATATAGCTTTTGCAGTTGTCACTGTCACTTCTACGATAGGTTAAATTATCCGTTCTCCACAGATATTCTTGTTCCCGGTCATCATCATACCAGCCGAAAGACGTCCACTGCTGGACATAGGCCTCCCCCAAAGATTGCCACAATGACCGCTCCTGCGCCACCCGCATCCAGCGGACTCCAGCGACCTTCACCAGGTCATCAGTCCACCTTATGGGGGGGCCTACCCAGGTCAGACTATGACAAAGGGGGCCCGTTAAAAAGACAGATTTTTTTTGACCAAAAGTGAAAAATATATAGGAATCATAAAAGACTTATAATATTTTCAATCAAAACGCTAAAATAAGCATGTTTTATAGAAAAAACTTTTCTCTAAAATTAAAAATGGCGGAAATGTAGGGCTTCAAAGATTCTGTTTTTCAGACACTTAGAATAGTTTTCGTCAAAGTGGTGGCATTATGACACCTATTTTAAATGATTGTTTCGTGTAGAACACATTAAAATAAGCTTCTCTTCCCCGGCCCCCTTTATCATAGTCTAACCCCTACCCACGCTGCGCCTTCCAGTACGTGGTCGCCACTCGACAACCTTTCCGCCCCAATGGCCATCGGTTCTACGTGCAATGTGCCCCGCCCACTGCCACTTAAGTTTAGCGATTCGGAGGGTTACCTTGGTTCTGCTGCGGATAGCCTCATTTCTGATGCGATCACGCAGAGATACTCCCAGCATAGCCCTCTCCATTGCCCTTTGGGTGACTTTGAGCCTTCTTATGAGGCCCATAGTAAGCGACCACGTTTCCGTGCCATACGTCATCACTGGCAACACACACTGGTCAAAGACTCTGGTCTTGAGACACTGCGGAATATTGGACGAAAAGATGTGCCGTATAGCTTCCCGAATGCTGCCCAGCCGAGTCGGATTCGACGATTGACCTCTTTCTCGAAGTTGGACCTACCTAACTGAACAGTCTGTCCTAGGTATACATGCTCGTCTACAACTTCGAGTGTAAAGTGTCCGATTGAAATGGGAGTTGGTACTACGTGGACGTTCGACATGATCTTCGTCTTATCCATGTTCATCCTTAGACCAACTCGCTCAGAGGCTTCACTGAGGTCATCGAGCATAGTAGGTACTCAAGTCTTTTCATTTATTTTTTCTAGGATACAATTTCAAAAGCGAAGAAGCGATTACGCGCAAGTCACGCAAGAGATACTAAACCGATCCCGATGCCGATTCTATATACTTTGTGGAATGGAGGCATTCTGCTTCAATTAGTTAGGAGATGCGAGAACTTGGGAGACTCGGATTGAAGACGAATTGTGGAACAGGGTCTCAACTCGGTTCGTACCTTTCATATCCCAATCCCATTTCAATAAGTTAACTGGCGTATTAGAAATTAGAAAAGCAAAGGGTCAATCTCCATGCCAAAGCTGCATTTTGGAATTTGGAATATTTGTTTATTTTTCAGTTAAGTATGACACAAACACTCCTCTTCGTTGACTTGTTATACAAATATTACAATACCCATATTTCTCCATGATTCGCAAGTGCGTGCTTAAACCAAAATAACGAAAAACATAAACAGCCCATTTTCAATTCAAGCCGTTACACAGTAGCTCGATAAAAACGTAAAAAAACAGCCCTTTCTCAGTTCAAGCCGTAACGTAGCTCGATAAAAAAACCCATTCAGTAAGCACAATTGCTTGTAGTGGCGAACTTGGCTGTCGCCGCGGAAAGTTTTGTCTATACAATCTACGATAAAATGTTATTAAGTACTGCTCTATTGTTTTACTGCGAGTGGAGGAAAAGTTTACAATAAAAACTATGGAGGTGATTGAATATTATTTCAATTTTACGAATACGAGAGAGTTTCCTAACCCAAAGGAGCGGTGTTTGGGATAATATACCTATTACCTACCACCCACACACTGGCCACTTTGAAAGAAGAAAGTAAGACCACTTCTGTCTTTCTTCCAATTTGGCGGGGTAGAAGCGGTATTCGGTATTTAGTATTCTACCGAGAGATTACTAATATATCACTCTACTACCTACTACTACGACACTAAGACACGGCGTTTGCTCAGTCCTGTAAACTGTCAGTATTAGATTAGTACAGTAGTAATGTGAGTATTGCGCGAAAGCGGGGCAGGAACAGGAATGCATTCGTACCACCTTTTTCTATTAGTTTCGGCTAGGTATTTTTCATTGATTACCTAATACAGATTGTATATAAAAATACGAGTAGCTTGACGCGAGTTCACTGATAAACGTACAAAATCGATAAGTACTATATAACTCTTTATTGCACGCCTCACACAAACAAAGCGGTTACCAAGGGATACAAAACAATAACACGTAGGTCGAGGTAGACAACAGACGGTCTTAAACTTTATCAAATACTTTTCACATATATACCCGTGTCGACCTCGTAGTTTATTGTTGTAGCGTGTGAAATCAATCGTATTTCGACAGCGATAAGGTTGAATTTAGAAAATCCCAACGAACAGCAACCAATCTTGACGATTGACCATATCTTTTATTAGCTTGGCCCTTTGTTATCAAGTTGAGGTACGGCCAATAAAATTACTCGTAATTCGTTGTCACATTCCTAGGGACACATGAGAAGTAATAATGAGTGCCTCAACTTATAACTAAGTTTGAAGTTATAATTTTACATTATTTGGCAACACGGAGGCACTTGACTAATAACGACTGGACATTTGACCAGTGTTGCCTGTTTACAGTTGTAAATTGTAGCCACTGGGGCGAGAACACAATCCTCAAACATGGTCTATTTACATGCACAGTTAAGAAATAAACAAGCAGGGTCCTGGCCGTTTAAAATTGAAGTAGTTGGAAAGTTCACTAGGTAGTCGTAGTTGGCCACTAATTCTTTGTAGAATAATTAGGTTTGTAATTGTATGATCAGCCTGCAATTTCATTCACAAAACATTTTGCACTGTGTATTTCTATAGCTACGCGGACGAAGAGGTAAATGATCTAGATACTTAGGTATTATTAAGTTACTACGTTTATTAGACTGGCCACTTAAAACAAGTTCTTGACGTCTTCCATCAGACCGCCATCTTGGAATTCAGTACTAGCGCGCGCCGCTGACTCCCACTGTGCTACTACTATGTTATAGAAAATAGGTTTGCATGCGCAAACTTATGCTTGGGAATGTGATGTTTACGCTGTATAACTCAATGTAAACGATGTCTTTTAAGTATAGGTTTTATGTGTTTAGTCGCGGAAGTACCTACTTCTGCTACTGAAACCTACTAAAGTCATCTAATGTTACGTTTGTAAAAACCACGTAAAAACCTATTGCAAATAAATATTTTTGTTTTAGTACGATTCATTAGCACGGCTGTTACGCCTGTTCAGAAACATCCACCTTTCCACTTAACATTCGTTTCCCGTATCACGTAATTCTTCGTCATGCGGGCATTTCCGCGCCTTTTGTATGAAATGATAAATGGAGCTCGCACTTTTACATAAAAATCACATCGTAATACGGGACCATTATTTAGGTCTGGGTGTAATGTAAGTACACAGAGAATATGATAGAACAGTAATCAGATTAGGGGTGGAAAGCAATAGTACATTGTTTAACGAGGGCCGTAAGTGGAATATTGCTAACGAGAGTGTATCAGAAGCCCGACGCCGAAGGCGGAGGGCTTTTGATGACTCGAGTTTGCAATATTCTTACGCCCGTGTTATACACAATGTTTTTCATCACATTTGCGAGGAAATAAATAACAACAAAAGACAGAAAAATGTATGTTTCATACAGCAGCACCAATCAAAAATTGACAACTTCACTTCCAGATCAGTGCTAGTAGAGCGCGCAGTTCAATATTTCAACCAATCACAGAGCAGTATTCTTGCAGGGCGGGGCGTCGTGACCAACTAGATTTTTTTATTCAACCAATCACACAGCAACCAGATTTGCTTAAGCCAATCAGAGGGTTCTATTATTAAAAAAAAAAACCATAACGCCCATGGGCGTAATATAGCCCATTACAGCTCAGTACGCTTGCGTATAATAACACCATTTTCGAGCAAGTGTGATGAAAAAAAAATTGTAACATTGTTCAGTTTTCATGTAGGTATATTTTTTTGCTTTCCACCCTTTTATAGATTTTATATTTATGCCCAACTACACGGGCGAGCGAGCTTTTTAAGCTCTGTTAACTTTGCCAATATAACTAAGCATACACCTTTACATATAACCTTTAAAGGAAGCTTATCGATGTAAATTGTTTTTCAATAATACCCTTTTCGATGTAGGTAGGTACTGGAGCTAATTCCACGAAAGATCGGAAAGGCGAGACGGAAAGTTCTGAAATGTTGCCATTATAATTGCGGCTTATGGACTTAGTGGTTTCCGAACTATAAATTTAATATTGTCCTTTTCAGGCAAAACTAAAGATGATTTTCTATTGTTGGCTTAGCCTGCTAAACCCTTTTAACAATTAAGTTTTTATATGATTGCTGTCGACATATTCGTCATAATTTTTATACATCACCATAAAGGTTCACGCATATATACGCCTTATTATCTTTGCACAGAGGTCAGAATCATATAAGAACGAAACTTAATCAGGTTTAAAGGGATTTAACGGAACCATAGCAAACGTGAAATTTGAATAAAGCCATACTTGCAAGCAATGTCCTTATCTAAACATCAGGCACTTCTTACTGGTGTTAATTCATACAGTACTTATGATACCTAAATTTAAGGTAAAACCCGACTAGCCAGCACGATCACGTTCATATCCGACATAAAGCATTCGTCCCTTACAAGAGTTACAAGCCAGTATGTAAGGTATGGGTACAAGAGGGAGAAATGATATGTGTCGATCTGTCGATCATAACATAACGCTGCGCTTGTGCGCGTGAAGATACATTAAAATAATGGTTTGTTTCTTTGAAACACTTTTTACAATCAAAAAATTGTAATAGTATTCGTAATTGGCACGCTTGCTTATTTTCAGCTACTCTGTATGTATTTTTAGGGTTCCGTACCCCAAAAGAAAAACAACGGAACCCTTATAGGATCACTCGTGCGTCTGTCTGTCCGTCTGTCACAGCCGATTTGCTCCGAAACTACTGAACCGATTTAGTTGAAATTTGGTACACATATGTAAATTGGTGACCCAAAGATGAACGCGTAAAGTAAATTAATGAATTCTGAACAAGGGGGCCACTTTTGAGGCGTAAACTGAAAGATTTAAAAAAAAGTTTCGCAAACTGTATTGTGTGATATATCAAATGAAAGGGATTGTTGTAAGCTCAGATTTATATTGTTTATAATTTTAGCAACAACAGATTTGAAGTAATTTAGGAAAAAAGACGAATTTTGACCATTCCCCCCCTTATATCCAAAACTACTAGGCTTAAAATTCTGAAAAAAATATGGAAAATAGTTCCTTGTCAAAAGATTACAGGAAAACCTATAAGAAGTTTGAGTATTCAAAGTATCGGGAAAAGTCTCAATATTTTTTCGATACGGTTGGCAAATGCGCTATTATTAAAAGTTACTACCGCGGCCGCCGAGCAACATAAATACCTACTCTAGGAAATGTTTCCTGCGTTCCCAAAAAAATATAAATTAAAGATACTGTATTCCAAGTATTCCCACATACTGGTTCATTCGTTCGTGGTCTGAACCCATATTGAGTAACCCACCTCTGGGTAAGACTGCTTAAATAGGGACACGGCTTTACACAAATGAGGGTAGGTAGGCCGATCGCGTTCTGACGTTAATCTGAAACAGGTTTACGTGGGTTGCGTTACTTTTGGACGTAGTTTATTATATTCTGCGGCCGACCTCCTCAGGTGTCGGGCCGTTACTTATCTGCCGTCGTTTTTGTGATATTTGCGGAAAAATATGCTGTGGGCTGTTGTTTATGGACGAGGGTCAAATTGATACATATTTCACGCATTCGCTTATAACCGCCGAGTTAACGAACGCGTTAAACCTTCGAGTATAGATTGCTACAGAGGCAGCCACCATAAGGGACGGAAAGGCTCTTATGCAGCTAAATTAAGAACTTGTCTTAAAATGGCTGGCGGCTTACCATAAACAACTTACTTAATTTGGACGGGTATACTCGTATTTTCACAATGTCAACCTACTAACTCAGTTCCGGAAAATAAATAAAAGCGGAACTATGACATGGACAACGAATGATATATCTTTAAATTAATAATTTAAAAATTAAATTAAAATTTATAATTTAAAAATTAAATTAAAATTAATAATTTAAAAATTAAATTAAAATTAATAATTTAAAAATTAAAGTAATATTAATAATTTAAAAATTAAATTAAAATTAATAATTTAATTAAAATTAATAATTTAAAAATTAAATTAAAATTAATAATTTAAAAATTAAATTAAAATTAATAATTTAAAAATTAAATTAAAATTAATAATTTAAAAATTAAATTAAAATTAATAATTTAAAAATTTAATTAATTATTATTTGAAAAATTAAATTAAAATAATAGTTTTAAAAATTAAATTAAAATAATAATTTTAAAAATTTAATTAAAATAAAGAATTCAAACTTAAGAAATTACCATGTTCGTAGTACCCCTTTGCAGCGAGGTAAACATTTTAATTGAAAAGGGATACAAATATAAAACACGACAGCAAAATAAAATACACGCATGTTTAATATCCTGGATTATTATATGTACGAGGCTAGAAGCGACGTAAACATAAGAGCCACTTTACGAGCAATTGTGTTGAAATACGGAGTTACAGCATTATTTGAAGGCCGTAAAAGTTGTTATCCTAACATTACATGTTGCTACTCATGTCTTCTATGAAAATTCATCGTTTTAGCCTCGACGTTCTCTGCGTAATTTTAATGTAAGTAGAAATAAACAAATAAATCAGCGTTAAATTATAAATCCCATCTCGTAAGTAGCCAAGTTAAGAGCAAACTTCCCATGCCTTTCATGCCGCCTTCAAAAAGGATTTCCATCGAATCTCCCGAATGCTTATTAGCCCACTCAAAACTTGGACGGCTCCGACATTTTAAGTCTAAGATTTACTTTTACAATAAGGTCTTAGCGTTTGCATTACATCTTGCAGGAAAAGTACCGTCAAAGGGATAAATTCGCTCTCAACTGGGTAACCACGCGTGCCCGAGCTCCATTTGAAAGTACTAAATTAAATATTAACTAAGTACTACATGACATGGAGGTATCTTGTGTCTAGTCGGTGCTATAGTGAACTGACAACTGAGGCTATGAAAGATCGCTTTTTAAGACCGTGCAAGTGTGAATACGATAGTACCTACCTATATAAAACGTTTCGGTTGCCGCCAGCGAGGTCCGTCTTTAACTCAATTTTTTCGGTATTTATGTTCTTGACGACCGAATAGCCTAGTGGTTAGAGAACCTGACTATGAAGCTTGAGGTCCCGGGTTCGATCCCCGGTCGGGGCAGATATTTGTATGATGAATACGAATGTTTGTTCTCGAGTCTTGGATGTTTAATATCTATTTAAGTATGTATT
Organism: Epinotia nisella; assembly: GCA_932294315.1. NCBI lineage: Eukaryota > Metazoa > Arthropoda > Insecta > Lepidoptera > Tortricidae > Epinotia > Epinotia nisella. The sequence continues at coordinate 14,457,326 of OW028688.1, read as the reverse complement.
TATCTATATAAGTATGTTTATCCGTTGTCTCGTACCCATAGTACAGGCTTTGCCTAGTTAGGGACTAGATCAATTGGTGTGAATTGTCCCACGATATTTATTTATTTTATTTTATTTATTTGCTCCGATACAAACATTTGTGCTTCTCCAAAAACTGGTTCGAATGGCATCGTAAAAAAATCATAGGACTCAAGCCTATTGGTGCGTCGTAAAAACCTATACATATCGTTCGTCTACTTAGATCGTCAGGCTAGTAAAAATGTACTTCATAGCCCATGGGTTCATATGATGTCTTTATAAGTGTGTGTGAGTGCGACGCGACTCTCTGATAGTCAAATCGTCAGGGATAGTGCAATACCTCGTAACTATTAGCACTGGTAAACAGTGCGTATCTACACAACACCCATAGGGCAAATCCGCGTAACTGGCATTGGTTAATACCGTGTATCTAACAAATGTAGCCAAATTAAGATTTCCCGCCAACGAACGTAAAATCCTGATTAGAAGAATTTAAGCTTCTGTAAAGTTGGGTGCTGTGTAGATACGCAGTATTTACCAGTGCTAGTTTTACGCGGTCTTGCACTATGGGTGTTGTGTAGGTACGCACTGTTTACCAGTTCTAGTTATGGGGTATTGCACTATCCCCGACAAAATTACATTTTAAATACACTTTTAGTTCCGAAATGGAGGCCGCGGTGAGGAAATTGGCAGTTTTACCCTATTTTGCGCCCATTATCAGACCTCAATCTAAACCAATGGTGGGTCAACTATGGCTTGCGTGCTCGGGCAACCCTACATCACCTTACAATAAAGAAAATAAAAAGTTGTAAAACAAAACGGATTTTGTTGCAATTCTGGCGCCTCCTGAATTTTCTTGCATTTTTCTGGCGCTTAATGAAAAAAGTTGGTTACCCCTGGCTTTAACTTTTGTTCAGCAAGTAGGTTCTATGGTTCTACTTGCACGCCAATTAAAAGCAGTGTGCTAAGTAAATAAAACTAAGTCAAAATGGAAGGTCAAAACTTTGTCTTTTTACTTGTTTAAACTTTATACTCGGCACAACATATACTATAACATATAACAACAAATACTAAAAAACCGGCCAAGTGCGAGTCGGACTCGCGCACGAAGGGTTCCGTACCATTATCTATAAAAACGGAAAAAAAAATCATGTCTGTTGTATGGGAGCCCCAGTCCGACTCGCATTTGGCCGGTTTTTTAGTATTTGTTGTTATAGCGGCAACAGAAATACATAATCTGTGAAAATTTCAACTCCCTAGCTATCACGGTTCTTGAGATACAGCCTGGTGACAGACAGACGGACGGACGGACGGACAGCGAAGTCTTAGTAATAGGGTCCCGTTTTTACCCGTTGGGTACGGAACCCTAAAAACCCACTTAATATCAAATTTTTAGCCTCCGATGTGTAAAATAAACACCTTTGCAAAATGTTGTCCCTGGGAAAGCATACAGGTTTTGAGTACGCATTTCGATACTAGAAAATGTGTCAGGTACAGCCTTTATATACTGAGATTGCTAGTCATTGCTATTAGTTTTATTTTTAATCTTCACTGATTATTCTCTGTTCGCCCTAAAATTGGACTGAAAGAAAACGCCTTTTGGCGTTAAGGTCATCTTTTGTACCTGGAACTTGCAATTATTAAGCAAATACTTTCCAGCCACGAAGACGGCAACTTAACTTCCTCAATAATTCAGCACTAGAAGCACTTTATAGCCTAATGAAGGTTAATTCGGCTCAAATACAGCCTGCATAGTTAATTTATGCTTTCATCTGCGGAGCCAGAGGGCTGGAGGTGAATCCGACTGAACGTATTGATATGAAATTGATATCACATTTGTCGCCCTCGCTTTTCACGCACGTCAAGCCTTGTCCGAAATAGTCCAGACAATGAACTGACAACTTGTATGGAAAAAATGTCAAATTAGGAAATAATTTATAATTGCAATTTTTTTTAATGTAACGGATATATTATCAATTAAATAGTTACCTAGAGGCAAAATCCAACAACAAAATCAGACATCAAAAAAAAAAATTAGCTCCTAAAAAGTCGGGATAAATATTTTTTTTTTTTATCTTTATTTAGGTTCATTTACATTTGATTTAAAATATTCAATATAAATAAAATAAAAGAGACAATGAAATTTAAATCTGTATAATTACTTCCGGGTGGAAAGTTTATTGGATTCTTGAATAAAGCATCTTAGAATAACGTTTTAGAATGAAATAACGGACACAGGTGTTACAGTTATTGTTCTGAATTTTCGTTTCTCCTATGTTTTTTTACAACAGACAACAGACCGGAATGAGACAGCAATACATGTTTTCCCTTCTAATTATAGATGCGTCTCTCTCGCTTACTGTGATAAATTGCATCATTTGTAGTAGGTAGGTGTTCATTCATTTGTCCGTAGGCATTTATTTACTTCTGAAACAATTGACACTACCAAATTTTCGAAAATAATATGGTATGGATCCCATTATAGGTTATGTAAGATTTCTTTTATAACGATAGGCAGGTACTTAAAATGAAATTTTGGTTAATGACTTATTCGGCAAAACAATTTTTCGAGTTTGCGAAAGGTGACCCAATGTCGGTCAAGCCAATATGTCAATACGTCGAGTTAAATATACCTCCTGAATTAGTAACGGTGCTCGTGTCTCTGAGAATATTCAAAACGAGCCGTTTTGTTTTTAGTTTTTTAGTTCTCTAGCGCATAGTGCTTTATGCAAACCTGAAGGGGTTGTGAGTTTTTTTTTGTTTTTTTGGGCGCTTCTTTATGATGGTACTTAATAATGGTTTAGGGCGAGCGTTTGCAAGTCTCAATTATTATCGCTGCCGTAAAACCAACTATATAGTCCAAATAACCTAATTATGCAAATGAACTCAACAATGTTGATTCGGTGTGATTGTTATTGTGTATGATCTCCGGATAGGCAATTTAACTACAAAAAGACTAATAAAAACTAAGAAAATAAGTATATTACCTATTAAGAAAGTCCTTCATAATTATAATCATTTCTTTGCGTAAAAATTAAATAAATTTGTTGCCTTGGTATTAATGATATTGGCAAAAATTAATTATTCTACTTTGAACCATAGTTGTTCTTAGGGACTTATAGTTGGGAGGTTTTACGGAACTCGTGGCATCGCCATGAAGCCCATTTTGGTGATATTATCAGTGACCAGAGAGCTAATTACGTAACTTAGAACTCGACTGTCATTTATCCATACAAAAAATTAAATTTAGATCTAACTAACGAGCGTACGAAGCGTTATGCAATCGACCAGGTAGTTTAGGCCCAGCGCGTGAGCACATTTAAACCTACAATTTAATGCGAAACGAATATGTGCCTTAAGACCTCTGGCTTAAGCGTTAAATACAGGGTGACTGAATACAGTCATGTGTCTTGTATACGATAAAAATGTCAAAGTCAAAGTCAAAGTGATTTATTCTTCAATTTAGGCATATATACCTACTTATGCGTAATAATATTATGCATACTTTTAATTGATTTTCTTTGCCTCATTAAGTTTTTGTTTTTATTACCAGCGCGCGTCGACTGAGTATGTTTTTACAACTTCACCAATTGAGTCTTGGTAAAAAAAGGAGAGTCAAATGTTCTACTACAGTTGTGTTGAGGGCAAATTCTACCTCTGTCTCCGGGACTTTTCCCACCAGTGCCTCATGCCCGCCGGGCTAAGTGGGGCGGCCAAGGATTCACACCCTCTCGCCACAGCCCCAGCGGACGACGGCAAATTCAATCGCATTTCTGCGACCATCGCGAGTTTCGAGGCCGCTGTGAGCTCCTAGGCTGCCAGTATCGGCTCGTCAGCCGCTACGGCGCTCAATCGCCTGTAACGGCTCGTCAGCCGCTACGGCGCTTATTGAGGCTCTGATCTTACCGCTTGCGCGAAAACTGCACTTCGGTTTTCGCACCAGCGAAATGAGAGCTCTCAACCACCGAGAACCCAGGAGCACCACCGCTTCACATCCACAACCAAAGGCAACTCTTGCACTCTGGGTAGACAAGAAGCGTCCGGCCTATTTTACTCTCAATGAACAGACTTGATTACCCCTAGACTAGAGGACGATTTGCGTCCTAATAGTCTAGGAATCTGTGTAGTGCTATCCTTTACTACATTACTGAGTAGAAACGGACTCCCCAGTAATAGAATCAGACGAACGTATTTAAGCAAAGCTATGTAAAAACTTCAATAACGCGTTGTAGAACACAACCACTTTTAAATACACAAGCGACGTTTAAAATTAAATAAATTGATTGCAATACAAGTGTACGTCCATTAGCCATCCAATGTCATGGTTAGAAATCACATTTTATAGTGTAAACACCATAATATTCCTCAGCGAGTGAGATAGCTATATACGCCAACGTGTAGGTGTAGCGGAAATAGCTAGGCGACCGAATGCGGCGCGAGCGATAGTAATGCCATCTCTGAGCGGTTATGAGCAACATTGATTAGATGACGTAAGATTGTGACGCAGTCAGATATTTGCATACGATTTACTATTATAAATATTATAATTATACACACTGATAATATGTTCAGCAATTGTTCTCAAGTATTAGCAAATCATAATTATCTAAATTAACTGCACAATTAATTTTCCAAAATCCAAACCTTCAATGTCGGTACCTTACCTACTACGTGTATGACGTCGTAATAAACAAAGTTTGAAGTGCTGTCATTTATACTTACTAGTCAATTGACTTTGCTGTACATTGCTAGCAATTTAAGTTTTGTTAGAAAATTTATGAAGTCGGAATTTTTGTTAATTAATTGAATTAAGGCTATGGTTAAGTTAAGGAACTAAGTTAATTAAACCTACTTTAAAAAACGCCCACTTGCCGGTAACGCACAACAATAACCTATAGATATATTTTTATTAGGGTTCCGTACCTCAAAATGAAAAAAAACGTAACCCTTATAGGATCACTCGTGCGTCTGTCTGTCCGTCTGTCGCAGCCGATTTGCTCCGAAACTACTGGACCGATTGAGTTGAAATTTGATACACATATGTAAATTGGGATCCAAAGAGGGATGCGTAAAGTAAATTAATGAATTCTGAACAAGGGGGCCACTTTTGGGGGGTAAACTGGAAAATTTTAAAAAAGTTTCGCAAACTGTATTGCACATATCAAATGAAAGGGGTTGTTGTAAGCATTTCAGATTATAATTTTAGCAAAAACAGATTAGAAGTAATTTAGGAAAAAAGACGAAAATTGACCACCCCCCTTATCTCCGAAACTACTAGGCTTAAAATTCTGAAAAAAATATGGAAAATAGTTCCTTGCCTAAAGATTACAGGAAAACCTATAAGAAGTTACAGTTTTCAAAGTAAAGGGAAAATTCTCAATATTTTTGTGTATTATATATACGGAACCCTCACTTGTCCGGTTTTATTATAAATACAGCACGAGCGTTTTGTTCTAAATCTCGATAAAAGGAAGTATGTGTACATAGTACTCAGGTGGTGAAGTACACAGACTATTTTGAGGTAAAATGCGATAATGAGGCAACTAGAAAATTAGTAAAATAACAGTTCTATTTGTGGAAAGTCATAAGCATTTCATCTGAATTGAAAATTTAATTAATACTATCTTCATAAAACTCAATGAATATTTAAATAAGTACAAAATGAATAAATTACTCGCTAATTTGACTTTGGGGCTAACTGAGATATAAATTGCCCAATTCTTTGGTTCGGGTTGGCAATGAAAACAAAATGTTTATTACGAATTTGCATCCGCGCAACACATGACACGCACCCACACATGCAGACACGTGTGTAAACATGAGACTTAAAATAAATGTCCGGTAAATGATATTAACGCAAAGTTCTTCTGTAAGTGGTTCTGTTGGACGCTGCGATGAAAGAAAAAGTTGAAAAAACCGGTCAAGTGCGAGTCTGACTCGCGCACCGCTTGTTCCGTACAAAATTTCATACAACATAGGTACCCGTCTTGCCCCGCCCATTAATTTTAGAAAAATCTTAACAACTCATAGTGTAGTTAAGTCATAAGTACCTACAGAACCATTTATCGGTGCATTTTTCAGCGATAATTCTTTATCAAGTGAATTAATTTCGATATTTTTTTTTATTGGCTAGAAGGTACTTTCAGAATATTTCATACGAATTTGAAGGAAAAAAATTAAACACAGAAGTATTAAATAACAAACAAAATTAACAAATGATTTTTGAAGAATAAAACAAAAACTACGCTCGATAGAGGTCTCGTTATACTTTTCCGGTAATATTTACGTTAATATTAATCATATATATTACTTTCAAATTTTTCGCTTGGTGAATTTCCGAGATAAGGGGGGGTCGGAATGGTATTTTTTTGAACCTGACTTTTAAATGTTTTATTATAACCTTTAATTATGATATTTATACTAGCTGCCCACCCCGGCTTCGCACGGGTGGTGTAAGATGATTTTTCTATAGTGTTAATATTAAATACGATAAACACGCTAATTAATTTACCCATGTGAGCTAGTTTTATTTTATAATAACATTTTTTTGCGCAAGGGAGGGCTTATTACCAATGCCTAATCCATTCGGTATCATATCCACAAAATAATATTTTATATCGTTACATTTTATATATATATTCTGCGAAACGTTATTACCAAATAACGTTTCGCAGAATATTAGTTTTATTCAATACCGTGATAGACAGAAGTTAGTTTTCTGTTAATACTCGTATTCATACTAGTAACTGCAGGTAAAGTGTTCATTCAGTTTTGCAGTTTTTTTTTCTAGATTGAATGTCTGGTACAGACGACGTGAAAGACATATTTACTCGTATTGTTTACACTTTTGCACCTCCATTGTAGGTGAAATGTGTAAATATATATAACATATACATTGACATTATAAATGACATGTCAATTTACAAGAATCCCTATTGTGATCGTCGTGTATACATCTAACGTCGACTGTACCTTTGATAAGTAGGTAAATAAAAAAGTCAAACAGTCCTCCGGGAAATGTAAGTAGGTTGGCCAACAGGAAATCCTCAAAAATGCATGTTCAAATCAAACGTCTCCATGGAGGCTTCGGGGCAATGGTCATTGGCTGAGGGCGTTTACATCGTTTAAATGGTACCTATTCAGCAGTAGGTACGCAGAATTATTTGTACGTGCCTGTTTCTATCTTATGATAGAAACAGTACATTGAGTAGAATTAATGGCTACCTACAGTGTGTGACCTATAAAGCATTTTTAACTAAGTAGTGGGTCTGAGCTGTAGAACTCGCGAGCCTGTTTTTTTTTTACAAAAAAAAATATATTTTTAATTTTGATAAAGTTACTCTATATAATTAACGAACCTGCTAACAAAATTTCACGAGAATCGGTTGAGAAATGCGACCTGTAGAGGAGAACAGACGGACAACGGACATCGTGACAGACACAGGATATACGAACGAATTTCGGCCCAAGCTGAAGCATAGAACTTCGTTCGCTTCGCTACCTCATTCGATGTGAACCGACATGAGTGCGGTTTTTTTAATTGCATTCGATCCGCATCCGTTTGGGAGATACGATGCCACAGGCGGGCACACAGATAAACATGTTAAACTTATAACACCGTATATGTGTCGGGGGTTAAAAACCGAAATTGAGATTTTCTACCATTACCCCTTTGTATCGGTGTAGCGTTTGCGTTTCGAGCGTTTATGGGTAGTCGAAATACTGTTTGTTTTATATTTTCCTTCGGTCCCTGTAGGGTTATTATCACGATTCGAACAGGTCATGCTTGTTATAGTTATTTGCCCTCTTTATGTACTGTAGTCCTCAGGGAAAGGGTACTTTTGTGTGCTGCGTTCCTGAACAACTGTGTAGGAATCTTATTTCCGTGGTTTTATTATTTGTGTAGTAAGTACGTAAATAGTAAAATATTAAACAGGCAATTGTAAAAAATAAGTTCGGAATAGAGAAATAGCAACTTTATCGTATTAAAGGGTTTAGTAAAAGGGCCTTAGTTTAGTAAAAGTAGACCTTATAGTACAGCGACGCCGGTCGTTTAGTTGTCTTTCCATTGTAAAAAAGTAAGATAGGTTCAGTTTCATGTCCGTCTTTCATAATTATAATGGTGTAGACTTGAAGCTTCGACGCTAGGGTCTCTTTAGTCAACTTAAAATATTTGGAATACTGGCTCAGCTCAAATGTTTGCCACTTCCATCAAAGTTCCCAGGCACAAGGTAATTGAGTGGCTCATTAAGGCGCCGGTCAGTTGCCGGTGATTAACGTTATCGGCCTCGTTAGGGGCCAAGTGCAAAATAAACAGCAACTGTGGATGACGACGTCATTTAGAAGAATCGGAGAGGCCAAAGCTTTGGAAGACTTGAAACTACAACCCGTTTACTCTAAGAATGGACCTCGCTGGAACCGACCGTCATAGACGCCAGCTCCAAACTTATAGTAAACGCTAGAGCAAAGAGTGAGACTGAATCAGAGCCGAATGAACGAAGGAACGAATGATGAATGAGATTGACTGAGGACGGATAAGGAGAAACGGTGTTTTGATGTCGCTTGCTAAATTAAGTACTATTAAAATATTGTAAATCGTTTGCGGGTTTTAATAAAAGAAAGTATATTGGGAAAAGTGGTATTATTGAAGAGACTACATGAATACTTACCTAAATGCTGTGTGTACCACACAATAATATATCAAAGACCGCTATTGTTGCTAAGTGGTCATTTTTGGGGAGATTGGTGGGGTAACTAACCTCCCCAAAAATGTCCACTTGGCCACTGACGCAATTACGTCCAATCCAACTTGCGTAATGAGGCCACGACGGGGTCAGATTTACGCTTATTGGACAACAGTCTTAGTTTGCACTTAGTGTAATTACTACGATAACAATCGACGATCGACCGGCCGGACGTCGCCGTTATTGGCTGTCAGCGTAGGTACAAATTACGTGAAGAGTGACAGATACAAATACTTTTACGTTACGTTCTTTATAATAGGCAGGTTTCAGGTGGCAATTTTATTGTTAGATAGTTAGTTAATAGTGAAGTGGCAGCCTCAGAGACCTCTGCCAAAGACAGTTTTGTGAGTTTTGACCTCTGATTTGACGTTTAACATAAAATATAAAAAAGCCGAGGAAGTTGACCAGTAACCTAGCAAGGTAGTTTTATATAGGTAAGAAAAAAATACCGAACAAAAAATTCTAATAAACGATGGGCAGATTCGTATGGGCACCGTCCCCACCCACCAACAGAGTTGACGTTGATTTTGGCTTAACGTCGCTTTTCGAGCCGAATGGAACGTAAATTCATGAGACTGAATGCCACTCAAAAGGCTCCAGCGAGGTTGGGTGTTAGCAGATCCCCTTGATATTTGAAAAAGAGTTAACTACCTTAAAAACGCTACGAGATCCCTTCTTCAATAGGACGCGGACGGCTGTTTACGATTAATGAAAGCATTTCGGTTCCTTGCAAATGTCTGAAGACTACGCACTTAAAATCGTTTAGTCTTATTACAGGACCTTTGAATTTCATTCTCAACTATTTTAAATAGTCATTTGTATGTATGGTACGACACTTAGATTTCAAGTTACACAGACAGTTTGTTGAACTTGATCGTTATCAAAAGATACTTAAAGTATGTCTCTTGGAGACAATTGGATACATGTTAGAAATGAGAAAAATCGGTTTCAACAACACAAATTCCAATCTTACCCCGAGACAATTCGACATGTTATTACAACATCCAAAAGTTCATAAATTGAGATCTACATAAAATTCCGTGCAGATGGCTGCTTGGCGGGATTCCAACGGAGTCGTGTGGGAATCGATAGAATGCAAAAGTTATCCGCAGAAACAATAGCGAGATGCGGGTCCGTAACGGGGTCTATTCGAATACAAACGGTGGAATAGTCCCACAATAGAACACTGGAACAGACCACTGGAAATGGCTCATAAAATGAGAAATGCTGCGGTATATTCACTTCGGTATAAATATTACTTGTATTCACATAGCGGTACCTAACATATTATCTCCTTGCATCTCTCAGCCCGTCTACGAACGAGCCTTTTAAAGCCGACAAAAACTGCGTCGATTTTGAAATTTAATGTTATTTTATTTATTTATTTATTTATTAAGAACAATTTACTTAATACTTAAAATTAAACATTGTCCCACAAAACTGTAGTAACAGTTTGACTGTGGGATCGGCAGTCTCAAGGTAAGACATAAACATAAATAAAAGTGTAATATACTATACATAAATCAGTTATATACTAAGCTTACATGGTATTATATGAGTAGATCTAGGTAATGCTTTTTTAATAGTCTCTTGAATTTATTCTTATTTTTTTCACATCTAATGGCTTCAGGCAAACTATTGAGTAGGTATGGGATACGCTTTTTGAGGGTTCTGTCCCCATAGTAATTATTTATCCTAGGAACAAATAGTTTACCAGTCGCCATAGCCTTGGTATGATCGATTGGTTTTAATGCAATATACTCTGGGTTATGTTCCAGACAGCCATGGTTATTAGTAGCAAGTAGATACTTATGTTTCATGCTTACCGGTAATATTCTACAGATTTTAAAGAGTTGTCGATAGTTATCTTTACATTTGAGTTTGATTTTTTCGTTGACAAGTAATTTTAAAAATCTAATTTGAATGGCTTCTAATTTATCTATATTGGACTTTGTTGTGAGTCCAAAGCTGTCGAGAGCATAACTCAGTATGGAGTCTACCAATGACATATACAAACATCTTAGTGTGCTAATAGGAACTCTAAATCTTAAATGATAAAATTTACCTAATAAAACTCTAAGTTTTTCATAAATAAAATTGACATGATATGACCAGGAGAAATGTTCATCTACTTTCATTCCGAGATAAGTGATAATTTTAACTTTTTCTATAGGTTCACAGGTGCAGTTAGACTTATTTTGATGGAAGCAAGGATAGGTATGAGGATATAAATGCGGATGGATATTCTTGAATGATACGGGGAGTGATTTATGTAGGTACATGAAAATTCTTGAAGGTATTTGTGCCAAATTTCAATTCAATCGGAACACACGGGTCAAACTGAGAACCTCCTTTTTTGTAGACGGTTAAAAATTCCGCTTAGTACGCGGGCGAAGCCGCGGGCGATAGCTAGTAACATATAAGAGGAGACGACGTTCATGCGGACTAAAGAGTCCAACCAAAAATTAGCCTTTGTCAGCCCTTAACTTTGACAATGTCCACAGGAAAGACGCGAATAAAACCTATACTTTAGGTACCATCAAATATTTTGATGGAAAAAAAGGTTTATCAACATTGATTTATCGCGAAATCATTTTCGTACTCAACATCAAAAACATAAGTAATACAACGAAATACCACATTACTCGTTAAAATAATAAGAATTGGACCATATGTATGATCGACATTGCAAATAATGTATACTTTTCAACCTTAATCCTTTCTGATAAGGCGATAAACGTATACATATCTTTGACGTCGACTGAATAGCAACAAGCTGTGGTTTTAATTAGCAAGATAATTTCCATTACGTTGTATCTTATTATAAATATTGACCTTTATTTATTTATTCGTATGGCACTAATTAATTACAGTCGCTTTAATTAAATTAAATAAATATTAGAGGACAATCTCACACAAATCGACCTAGTCCCATAGTAAGCTCAATAAGGCTTGTTACTAGACGTTCAGGTACAAGATGACGATATATTTAATAGATACAAATACTTAAATACATAGAAAATATCCAAGACTCAGGAACAAATGTTCATGTTCATCACACAAATATTTGCCCTTACCGGGATTCGAACCCAGGACCTTCAGCTTCGTAGGCAGCGTCACTTTAGTGGGTACTACGCTAACTTAATTATTACAATATGATATATATATATATATATATATATATATATATATATATATATATATCTATAAATTCTTCACCCATTGGGTAGCGTTTGCATTCAGGTGAGTGCAGGTCTAGGATATTCCCAGAGAATTTCCAGTTCGGACAGTCGTGGATTATGTGGTGAATAGACTACATAGGCAATATTGACATTCCGTTGTACTACATAATAAGGTAGAGCAGAGCATCTAACGCCGAAACGTTTATTAGATATTCTCATATCTGTATTGGGTACAAACATATATTTCGCTGCACGAGAACTCGCAAAATGCCCTTTAGGGTAAGCAAAAGTCTAATTACACTTAATAAGGCAAAGTAAGCATCCTGAGACGAGTATTATCTGGGTTTGTTTTCATATAGCCTTACATTTGGTTACCTAACTGCGAAGCTCTTTTTGGAGGATCAGGGAGTCAGTTTAAGCCATGTATTTTGTCGGGGTTACGTAATGGTAATTAACAAAATGGTTTCAAAATCAAATGAGTACTTACGTACTTATACTGTAAATATATAGATGACGAGCTAATTCTCACTTGTCATATTTTTAACCACTCACTTTCATACAGTCAACGAATTTTGTATTTGTAAATGTTTTCCCCGCCAAAGTCTTTATGATATTGACACAATATTAAATTTCATCTGGTCTGTTCGCAGAGTTTTTTATCACTATACCTTAACACAGTTGGTTACATGTACATTTATTTTCGTATGCAATTTTCATTCAGTAGGTACTAATTGCTCTTTGGGGGAGGCCTATTGAATGTCGTTTATTCACATTAAACATATAGTATAAGCACTGTTACAGTCATTTTCAGTCCAGCAGTGGACGTCTTTCGGCTGATATGATGATGATGATGAACTGTGCGGTGAAGGAGACATGAATCCTGATCTCATAAATCCTTCTTCATATTTGTACACAAACATACATATAACAGTCCGAGAGTGCTCTGCGTCAACAATGATAAGACTTACGCCTATTCTTTGAAGGATTAACTACGGCTTATCCATTAGAACACAAACAAGATGTACCTAAGTCGACAGGATAAGTTGACATGACAGAACAGTCTTATTTAAGTGAGTTTTAGAGAGAATAATTGAACTAAGTAGATACTAATTGTCGTTCTAATTAAGTTTTCCCGAATTTAGTTATTTGTCCATCAATATTTTTTTTCGAATAAGTCCAATCTGGGCTGGGGCTGGACATGTCTGTCGGATGCGCGCGGAGCGATGGGCCAAATTAGCCACCGAATGGACCCCACAAGATGGCTTCCGAGGTAGAGGCAGACCGAAAAGGAGATGGTGGGACGACCTTGATACGTTTTTTTACAGATTGGCGAACATTAGCACAGGACCGAGACGAGTGGCGGAAAAAAGGGGAGGCCTTTGCCTGGGCTGCTGGCAGTGGGACACAAATTAGGCTAATAAAGAAAAAAGTTCAATCTACTTAATTTATTTTATGATTTGTATCGTGTGTCCAGGTTTAATTTAATTCTGATCGTAAATTGGTTTTTTGTACTTGTTATTATAATAATTCATAAATATACTAAATTAAAATCATAAAAAATAAAACGTTTGTTGCAAATTCTGATCTGAATTTAACTCATGTTAAATTTTGGCTTCGATAATGATGGCTTTGTTCTCTCAACTTCTGTCACATTGGGTCACGAGTCACGACAGACCCTATTTCTGGGACTAAATCGATTTGTGTAAAATTTTCCTTTAATATTTATTTATGTATATTTGTGTTTGTGTTATTTGTATATATGTATGATTGTGTATGTATGTTGTGTTTGTGTTATTTGTATATATGTATGTTGTGTATGTATAGAGGTATTTATGTACGTTTATTTTTATATTTTTTTGATTTTTGATTAATTGCACCTACTGCATAATCTAGTTTTATCTCTTTCTCCGATACCCAAAGGTTGTCTGGAAAAGATCGCTCTTCAGCGATAAGACCGCATGTTGTCTAACTCTACCTACATGTTATTGTATTGTTTCTCTCTGTAACTGCTTTGTTTGTGTGAGGTGTGCAATAAAGAGTATTTGTATTGTATTGTATAGAATGGAGGAATACGTTAAAACTTTACCATCGATAGGATCATTGCTTTACCATCGACGCAGCGTACAAAAACTAGTGCCCAAACTAAACACGATTTTCGGCAAAACCGAAACTTTTTCAAACCTATTAAATTGATAATTTATTTAGCCTTACTGATAGATAATTCGCTTGCACTTTCATCCGTGAACTCGCGTGGTCCCGTAAATAAATAATACACAAGAATATTGATAATTTTCCCGTTACTTTGAATACTCAAACTTCTTATAGGATTTCCTGTAATCTTTAGGCAAGGAACAATTTTCCATCGTTTTTTCAGAATTTTAAGCCTAGTAGTTTCGGAGATAAGGGGGAGAAATTGTCAATATTCGTCTTTTTTCCTAAATTACTTCAAATTTGTTTTTGCTAAAATAATAAAAAAATATTTATCTGAGATGCTTACAACAACCCCTTTCATTTGATATGTCACACAATACAGTTTGCGAAACTTTTTTTTTAAATTTTCCAGTCTCCAATGAGAGAAGAAAGAAGAGAAGAAGAGTTGTTTGAAATTCATTCAAAGTCAAAGTCAAAGTGATTTATTCTTCAATTTAGGCATATTACATGCACCTATGAATGTCGTATGAATGTCGATAAACTACCACCGGTTCGGAAAGAAAACCTCTGCCTCGAGAAGAACCGACGTAAAAAAACTCGGCGAGGTGTCATTTTTTCAAAACAGTATACAATCATTTCAGTATCAGAGTATTATACAATTTTAAAATTACATTGCTACCGTAGAAAGCCGATTTAATTTGCGATAGATTTCTAGTGCAGGATTTTATCGCTGCCAAATATCCCTACCCATGATGAAATCGTTTATCTTATAATATGCTTTTGAAATAAGTGTCTGTTTTACGACAGATTTGAATTTAATGTCAGTAAGTTCGGTAATGTGTTTTGGAATTTTATTGTAGAATTTTATACAATTTCCCAAGAACGACTTTTTCGCTTTTACTAGCCTGTAAAAAGTTGTTTTTAGCTTCCCTGCGCTTCTGGTAACCTTGGGCCTATCAGTGTTTGTTGGGTAGTTGTATAAATTCTTCCTAACATACATTATTATTTAAAATACGTTATTATATTACTTTACTTTACGCGTCCATCTTTGGGTCACCAATTTACATATGTTTACCAAATTTAAACTCAATCGGTCCAATATTTTCGGAGCAAATCGGCTGTGACAGACGGACAGACAGACGCACGAGTGATCCTATAAGGGTTCCGTTTTTTTCTTTTTGAGATACGGAACCTAAAACATAGACAATATCTGTTTCCTCGTTGCTTCTACGTATTTTAGCTTATTGACAGAGGCAGAGCGGATAACTTAGGAATGATCTCGTATTTTCTTCTCGCAAATAATATTTGCCCGAAACCGAAATCTTGACCGTAACCATGTTTTTTGCCCGTAACTGGCTGAAACTGAAACCGAAACTTTCGTCGGACACTATAACAAAATCACAGAGTAACCACCATTGTCTTCGTATCCATTCTTTTTTCCTAACACTGTAGCAAACTCCGCGTGTCTCGTATAAGAGCACGTTAACTCGAAAAGCGAAATTACTTTGCTTTTACTTAGTCGCTTCCTCAACTTTTACGTACTCCTTACCAAAGAGCATAAATAAATTGTTCCAAACTTTCCTTATTTGTTCTCGTTTTATTACAAGTTGTGCCAATGTTATTAATAAGGATAACGTTGTTTATGGTGGTGGTAAAATAGGTAATTATTTATGGTCATTTATGGCGTAAAAACGTCATAAAATAAGTCATTATTACGGTAATTTGTGGCGTAAATACGTCGTAATAAGGTAGAAGTACTAGTGCCCGACATGTCAACAGAAAATACTTATTTGAATCACGATATTATGCTCATTTAAGATGTATTAAACAGTTTCATACGGTTTGGGAGACGAGGTATTTACTCAAGTTACTGATATGGAATTCGTTTCATATGGTGATCTTATAAAAAATCCTGATAATATAAGAATTAGGTAATCAATCCGAATGTACGAGTAAATGGCAGGCGTTTATGTGCTGGCAGTCCCAATAGATGTCATTTCAGTACAAATATCATGAATGACAGACTGACATTTATTGGGACTTGAAGGTTTAACTCATTGTCCCAATTGATGGCAGCTGGTTTTAACAAATATGTTTATAACTTATAAATAAGTTATTTGTCTTGAAATTGTGATAAGAAATATTGAAGTCACTAACATTTAGTAACTTAAAAATGATGTCATGATCAATCTTAGTTTATTATTCGCTAGTTAAATTATATTCGTCGAGTACTAGTACCGCGTCGGGCACTAGTACTTCTACCTTATATGTTGGTTTATAGGTTGGAAAAGTAATCACTTAATCAGAGTATGGCGGTAATGTATTTTTATGAGTGACCAGCAGGTGAATTGTGTAACTATTTAACAGACGTCCGTCCTCAGGGTTCATATTCGGTCCACACGACTTATAGTGCGTTGCACCGAACCGTCAGTAGTAGTAAGCGGTGTTTGTTAAAATCGGAATGTATGGAAAGTTTGTCAAGTTTCCATGAAATGACAGCTGCCGGTGCCGGTGCCATATTTAACGCTGATCGATCTGTAATCCTAAGTTGTTTCAACCCGCCCTTATTGTTTACAGGGTTCGGATTCGATTATTGACAGTGATGTGCTGTCCTTCTGACTCAGTCGCCTGTTAAATTCGCCTGACAACCTAATCTAAACTTGCGCCCTTAAATATGGAGGTGGCCTAAATGTAGGCGCGGTAAAGAATCTGTACTGATTTGACACTGACAACTCACGAGCCTGTCTTTTTTTGTAAGTACTTACTTAAAGCATATTTTTTTTAAATTTCTAAATCAGAATCGAAAAGTTAAAACTATATAATAGGGGTGTAGACTCATAGTGTTGCTAAATGGATAGTAAAGCATCAAATTATTGTAATAAAGTATAGAAATTAAAAATACATTTAAATTTTAAAAATATTTGTATTAAACAGAATTGTATTACAACGATGGACCTAAACTTTATTTGATTTTTCATACAACGATTAGTACAAATAGCAGATTGTGACGTCATAATTAAAGTATGACGTCTATTAGTATGAAGCGTTTCGACAGCCCCCAGCGAGGTCTCAAATTTTTGGATATTTATGTAATACTTTAATTGTAGTTGCTCCCATACAAACATTTGTTCCTCTCCAAAAACTGATTCGAATGCTATCATAACTTATCATCTCACGATTATCGCTGTCAAAGTATGACTACCCGCCAGAATGTTGATTAAATAAAACTCAACGCCGGTAGGTACTGTTAGGTATACGTTTTTAACAAAAATTCATTCTGATCATCACTTATTTTGGCAATATTTGCTGAGATCATATTGTCAAAAACGCTATAAAACGCCGAATATTCACCCCTCCCATACATGTAAACCGCTAGTCTAGACAGTTGACAAAATACTGCTAAAGCCTTAACTAATTAGTGGAATTCACACTTACACTCATAAAGACCAAATTACTAATTTAAATATGACCAACATACTCCATTACACTTGTCTCGCCAAAACTGTGCCTAACAATAACACAGACAATTAATCCCCAGTTAGTTCATTACGCAGCAATGTTTTTATGCCGTGACAAATGGACCTGCGACAACGACGGATGGCTCGCGGATATCGAGTTTCCTGTTTTCTATTCTATCGAATGGCTCAATTAAAAGAAAACTATCAATTACGATAAAGTACACTAGAAAATGGGATTTAAACATATAAATGCAACAATGAATGTTAAAGACATTTTACGTTTCTTACCGAGGTTTTCTCAGGGGTCTATAGTGTGGGGTTCTTTAAGAAAATATTGGAAGGGATTTTAAAGGGTCGACAAAGCGTAGATATGAGTTTATGTGATTTGAAGCCTCTGGAGTGGCCGTAGGTAAATTTATAGAGGTATTATTCTAACGTGCAGTGAGGGAAAATCTGAAACTCAATAAGATAAGGAAATTTGATCTTAGGAGTCACGAGACAGATTTTAGAAAAACCCTGATTCGTAGACCCGGTCAAATCTGTCTTAAAATCTGACTTTTTTTGCGTAAATTAATAGTAAGATTGTTCACGAAAAAAAGTAGCCGTCGAAAACTAAGTCTCCACTGTCACCCAGTAGGTCAAGGTAGTTCAAGCCGCAATTACGAGTATAGATAGCCAACTGAGTACCTATTCTTTTTTATGTGTATAATCTAAAATCCATCCATTTTTTCTTAAAATTTGTGAAATCCTCTTAAAGCTAAAATTATTGCATAGAAATTTTCTACTACTCGCATGATTTAAAACAATTTATGACCTGCATACGGTAATTAAGAATCTGAATACCTTTCCAATTTACCACATGCACTGTTTTCAGTGAGAAAATGCGATGAAAATATTTGAGGGGTTCCGTCGATTCCTCAAGGATCTCAGAATTGACACTTCATTATTTACTACTTCAACGGAATCATGTCAGAATCTTTGACGTAGGTACTTTACATCTTTGAGGAATTCCATAAGTCATCTATGGTCTTCATCATCAGTTCCACTTCACCAAAATTTGCGATTTCCCAGGGTGCGTGCCTATAAAATTTGAAGGTTGCCCTCGATTTCCCTGGAATCGGTCAATATCAGTAATCGGTAAATCGGTCCACAATTGACAGAGATAGAACATACATTAAAACAAAACAAAAATGTACAGTGCAAATTTAACCTCAAGTATTAAAAACAAGTATATTAACCTAATGAACAATCCAATTCGCCATATCTTTTAAGAAATAACTCAATAAAACCTTTCTCATATTTATTTATGATAATAATTGCCGTCCCTGTTTTTTCTCGGTATTACGGCGATCATATTGCACACGCTATCGTCCTTATTACAAAAGTATTAAGTCTAAAATTGCTTGTTCTAAACGTAGAGACTAGGGTCCGCTCTTCAAAGCCTTTGGTAAATAAAGCAATCTCATTCCGCAAACTGATTATAGCCGCAATAACAGAGATTACACGTAATATATGTATATTATGTAATATGTTAAGGAAACATATTTTCCTCACGCGTTGAAAAAACGTGGGTGACGCAAATCTTATTGCTAATCTTTATTTTGCCTCTCTTTGCCATTTCTTCGAAATCATCATCAGTATTAGCCTATACAGGGTGGCACTTTACTATGATCTTTGGTGAAAGTATTAGTGTTATCTAATTAATTTTCAATCAATTTATAATCATTTTAAAGCTACTTAACCTAAGTAAAACAAAAATACATTAAAAATTAAACGTTTTATCATATGTGACAACCCTGCCGCTATAAAGCTACTAAATTTTTATTTATTTATTTATTATGAAACACACAGTCATACAAAGATATTCGTACAGCTATCTTAGTACTGAACAGACTATAGTTTCCAATATAAATTAAAAACGTATAAATATAGATGTAAGCCAAAAATCCCTATGCTCGACACCTTATAGTGCTCAATAGTTGACATATATTGTTCACTTCAAAGTCATGTCCTTCACTATCAACTTGCTAGGGTTGAAAGAGGCGGATTTTCGCACTAAAGTTTAACAAGCTTTACCTTACGTGGTAACCATAATAAACATAGTTTATTATGGTTACCACATCCCATATGCTTACCATAACAATAGGGTTACCCTATCAATAAGGTTACCTTATCATAATATTACCAAATTGATAGGGTTACCAAATCGATATCAGGCTTAAGCCTTCAGGTTTTCCGGTGCTTGGTTGAAAGTGATTGTTGTATTATTTTGTTATGTTAGAAGCGTAGGAATGAGCTCGCTGTACGGGTATTGAATTACTTATGTCAATCGATTTTCCGCCTACAGTAGTTAAACTACTTTCAAGAAAGGCCAGTTGAATTAGTAAATAACTAGTTAGACTAGAAACACGTCGTTAGCTAAGATCGATATCTACACAATTTCACTTTCCTTTGAATGCGTTATAATCTAAACTCGGACTTTGAATTAAGTAGTGAAAGTGTTAACTAACATTCAAAGATTGTCACTAGCTTTGCTAATTCTTAAGATTAGCTAACTGCAGTTATTTGTGTCTAAAGGGAGCCAAATGATGTATTTACCGCGAGGGCGGCATATTGAATCCAGAGTGAAGCGAAGGATTCTAGGATAGAATCCTGAGCGTAGTAGCGGTTTTCTAGTTTAGAATCCTGAGCGTAACGAAGGATTCAATCGTTAACGCCCATGACGAAAATAATTTTGCTCTCTGGAGCAAAACAATACAATACAATAGAACATATACAATTTTTTACACCGACTATGAAGAAAATATAACAGAGTCATCGATAGATTTGATTTCAGTAAAACGTATAATTTCTTGTGTTTTTTTTAAATATTCTACAGGCAATAGCGTGCAGATTTGACTGTCCGATTCTATCTTTCTGGGTTGGCCAGATAAAGGGCGTTGTCCAATTTACTATGAAAAAAATGTTTATTGTTTATTGTCTACTGTTACTAATCTAATTTTAGTCTTAAGTCATTTGTTACTAAAATACGGATCAACCGGTCTGAAATAAGGAAATGTTTTTATTTATTTTTTCACCGTTCACCCACTAATATATCTTGATACTTGATACCGATTCGTAGTAAATAAGCGTAACTAATCATAAGTCTAGTTTCGTAACGGTTGCGGTGAGGCGCATTAGCGCGTTTCGAATAACAGCCCTGGAGACTGTACAGACTTCCAATCTGGAATAGACTATACTTATATACCTACTACTACGATATACAGTATGCACAGAAAAAAAAACTAGATTTTCTACGAATGAACACGCGATTTTTTTAGTGTCCTCCGGACGACAATTGAGCTATCGATACTTTGCTATGCAGCGTGCGCGATTAATCTTGCGAAGGCTTAGAAACGTCTAATTTCCTCCGCCGAGCTGCCATCCACGCTTCCTTCTGATTAATGTACTCAGATTGAATACAGAAGGTACAGAATTCTGTCTGCCATGAATTGGGTACTTTCTTGGGTAACAAAAATTTAATTCTATTTAGTCCGCCAGTTAGATTATCAAAAAATATTGCACACGTATTTTTTTGTTTGTCAATTAAATAAAAAATGATGTAGATATAGACCGTTAAAGTTTCGCGTGACGTCACATTATGCTAAAAAGTGTACCGTAATGTGACGTCACGCGGAACTTTAACGGTCTATATCTTCATCATTTTTTATTTAATTGACAAACACAAAAATACGTGTGCAATATTTTTTGATAATCTAACTGACGGACTAATTTTTTTTTTGGAAAGTAGCCAATTGGTTCGTTCTGTGCACGAAGGGATACCCAATACTGTATTTGACTGATAGTCAAATAAGAAGCTTTTATGAAAACGCGTGAAACTCAGAACGTCAAAAACGTTCTGTTATTTTTAAGCTGGTAGGGAAATACAGGATTGTGACGTCACAATGTTCTACTGTCAAACAGCGTCCATTTTACAATTTCTATGAACTTAATAAAACTTATAAATGACGTTACTCAAAAATTGTTCAAAGACTAGTTTCATGGAAGGTTTATTTGTGCTACAAGTTTACATTGTTTTCATGCTTGATGCATGTGATACGTGTCTGAGTACAATACGTTACAAAAAAAAACCGTCTATGGAAATCAAAATAGCGCATGTAAGCAGAGAGCCAGCGAGATTGGTTTTACGAGTAAGCAATCTAGCGAACAATCCCCACCGCTAATCTCAACAGCACTATAACTGTATATTTTCATCATACTTTATAGGTTTACTAGCATTTGGCTCTGACTTCGTCCTCGTGAACTCCCGTACCAAGTCTCATTTAGTTTGGTCCCTTTGGGGGTTGATTTTCGGGATAAAAGTATTCTGTTTTAATCCATGTTAGGTATCTATGTGCCAATGTTTTGCGTGATGAGTAACAAACATCTAAAGTTTCACATTTAAAGGGTATACGGAAAGAACATCACTATACCTATATAGTCACATTTTTAAATGAGATTTTAATGTCACGTTATAGTATTTCAGAAGTTCGAAGACGGACTTCGCTGGCGACAGCCGTTTAAGTGTTATACAATTGTTTTTATTATTAAAGCGCAGAAATTCTATCTGTAGCATTAAATTTACTCTTGGACATAAAAGACATACTTTTTCTAAACTTTCTAATTTCTATTCACACACATTACTATCCATATCGCAACACTGCGCTATCAATTTTAACATGAGGAAACTACCTTATTATTGTAAGATCCTTCGAGCGTTAATCTACTGTCTGATTATTTTCTCTGTGCCGCTACACCCAATGCATGTCTATCACATATGTTCATTGTTATTGGCTAGATTTCCAATTAAGTCGTCACAATTTCGATTAAATTGCTTTGTGTCCCACCCCACTAGGTTATGTCTTGCAAAATCATATAGGATGTGGTTATATTGGTTCTGTTTAGACACTCACCAAAGTACGTACGTTAATTTATTACCCATTTTGCTAAAATAATCTATGGATTCCTATACAATATGACATGACTTACGAGGGTCCCAAATTATAGTTCGTGACGGCACAGATGAGTTCATAAATATGCGTACCGAAGGTTCAAAAATATCTGAACAACCAATTAACTCGTGCTCACATATTTTTGCCCATTCTGTGCGTGTACATATTTTAAACTCGGCTGCACACTTAAAAGTCCCGAAAACAATTAATGAAAACGAATCCATTCTGGTTAGGATTTCCATCTTAATTGTTGTTTACAGCAATTAATTAATAATCTTGACTTTATTTGGATGGTCGTTTTCATGCTGGGTTACATACCGAAAGGGTTTATTGTTGACTCGTGCGATGTAAAATAATTCGATATGAATCCAAAATTACCTGTTATTTTATTTGTTTCAGGTACCACTCCTGCTTCAAACAAGATGTCGATGGCGTCGAATGAATACCAATAAAATAATAGCTATCAGAAAATTCGCTGACTGAGCCAGTTAAAAATTACATCTCCCATTTCGTATATAGTGATTACATTTATTCAAGTTAGAACTCTAAAATTAAGGTCACAGAGTTGTTTTTGCATTGGAAAATTGATAAAGGTGTAGTCTCTTTTGATGGTTATATAGTACGAAAAACAAAGCAAATAAGACCGTAAAGAGTGTAAATTTATTGTTCCCGCTGGATATTTCGTTTAATAACGTTGAGCGATGTTTCGAGTATTGTTTTTTACGTTGCGTTCACAATACAAGCCAGCATTTTGTTTATTGCATAATTACATATTTTAAACCCTAAAACGTCATAGTTACGGTTCATATTAGATCGGCGCTTCCAGCTCCCTTAATACAATTTGTTAAAAATGTACGCGATATTGTGGAAAATAAAATAAACAAGGGACATGTTTCGTGGTTCATTTTAGGTGACCGACAATACAATAGGAATGGCCTGGTTTGTTGTCCAGTAAATATATTGTCCTGTGGCTGCGGCGGCAACCGGTGCGCCATACGAGGAAGCGAGAGGCTGCATTTCAATTTCTCTCTCCCGCTTATGGCGTATACGCTAAGGCTAATATGCGCGCACTGCGGATTTCTATCGTGCGTTTTTTTTTCCACAAAACCTGTGAAGTATCGAACCTCCTTGAAGTGCGCGTACCTACTGCGGAAAATAATCCGTATGCTGATTAAAATCTGTGGTTGGCTGCAGATTGGTTGCGGTGCGGCGGCGCAAGAATTTTCTGCATCCTATGGACTATAATACATATTATGAAACCCCGCGAACTGCGGAATAAAATCCGTGCGGACGCCGGCCGGCAGCCATACAGGGACGCAGTTGTTTTCACAATAACACGGTGCTGCACGGTCATGTCGTCGCCTTACTTGAGTTGGGACTAGAATGGCAAAACGCGCGGATATGTCATCGCTGTGCGCGTAATGGACAATCACGTTTTTTTTCCTTTGCGATTTTAAAAACGCACCGCAACTCACCACACCTCTGTGCGCGCGTAGCCTAAGGCCGGGGCCGCATTGGTAGGGCGGTTAGGGACGCGACGGCGATCTCAGTAAGTACATCAAGTCGCCCAAGTTGTACTGAAATCGCCGTCGCGTCTCTACTCTACCGTGCGGCCTCGGCCGCCTCGTGGCCGGGACGTGTGAGCGGTTACAGACGGCGATTTCGCAGCGATGCAAAGGGAATACAATCGCGATACAGTATTATTGTAGATGAATATCTATTTCATTTATTGATTGTAAAGTCACGTACATTTTATAATTAAGGTGTTATATACAATTGGGTAAGTCAGTCCATGACGTCCTGAGAGGACATACAACATTATAGGTACTAAACCTTAACCTAGGCTAATCATTATAAAATAGAATTGATTAATCATCATGCGAATAACAAATATACAAGGCCTTCTAAATTAGTAATACAATAAAATATGTTACAATTACTATTATAATGAATTTTATGTCACTTACATTTCCTACATATTGTTTACATTTGAAATGAAATGAATAAACAGTCAGTAGGTATATATAATAATTTAAAGTAAAATAAGTACCTACGATATTATAGATTACCATCAAAAAATTCACTAACCGAATAATAGCATTTGTCTAGTAATCATTTTTCCAATTTGGTTTTGAAGATAGCTTTTTTAGGTTCTTGCTTAATCATGTCTGGAATTTGATTAGTTATTAGGATACATTTGTAATGTGGACCATTTCTACATATTTGTAAGTTTGTTTGAGGTAGTTCCAATTTATGCCTGTAGGTACTGTGATTTAGTTGTTTGCTTATCCTGTGTAAGTTCAAATAGCAGAGCAGCTTGCAATATACATATAGATGCAGGGCAGTGTTAATAGTTTGTAACGAACAAAGTACAGACGGCAGCTATTTGGTATACGCACATTCGCTAAAATACGAATACACTTTTTCTGCATTATAAAAAGTTGCTTGGCATCGACACTATCACCCCAGAGGACTACAGCGTACCGAAGCCATGCGTGCGCGTACGCGTAGTATGCGGATAATGCACACTCGAAGCTTGTCTTCTTTTTTAGTATACTTAGGGCATATACAAATTTCGACATTTTCGTTTTAATGTTTTGTATGTGGGTCTTCCAATTCATGCCGGAATCTATGGTTATACCTAACAAATTGAATTCCGCAATGTCTTCTATATTACATGTGGCAGTGTCTAAACTTAGCTCTAATGGTTTTTTTTTGCGGGGGTTTAAATTGTATGATTTTGATCTTTTTCAAGTTAATTTCTAAGTTATGTTCACCAAGCCATTCCTGTACGGAACTATAAATGTTCTGAAGTTGTGACGTACATTCGGAGCTGTTACTACAACTAAACAATAGTGAGACGTCGTCAGCAAACATAACGCAGGTAGTCTGTGTT
Organism: Epinotia nisella; assembly: GCA_932294315.1. Lineage (NCBI taxonomy): Eukaryota > Metazoa > Arthropoda > Insecta > Lepidoptera > Tortricidae > Epinotia > Epinotia nisella. The sequence goes on along the minus strand of OW028688.1, from coordinate 14,431,886 downwards.
AAGTACTTTTGGCAGGTCGTTAATATATGCCAGAAATCTAGAAATCTACGCCTAGTGTCGCGATGCAATCATACCTACGTTCGTTGAACGCGCGTTTGTATCACGCAAAAAAACGTGTGTAATCCTCTTAAATGCTCACATTTTACTGAAAATGTAAGATCATATTATCCCTTAAAGATTTTGATATAATATTTTATGTTAAAGACGAAAATCTTATTACTTATACTTACCCGCCAAGTTTAACACTAATCCCAGGCGCCATACGATCGTCCCCACGCTAGTAAATTTTTATTCATTCGACTTTTTACCTTGTCGCTGAAAACTTAAGATCCGTTTTAGAGCTGTACTTAAAGAATACGTCCCTTTGAAAGTACACTAATTTGCATGCGACAATTCGGCGTCGTTACCATGCAAGCAGCGGCGCGTGCGGTAGAAACTTTCCGCTAAGAGATTGCTGTTTGGCCTAACTTATGATCGCATGATGACACACGTGTGTTCAATTTATGTACGGAAGTCAAGTAATGTAACATTTTATAGATAAAAATATGATATATACATTTAAGTAGACTGCTGGACCACGGAGTGGAAGAACCAAAACCAAAAACGGAGACACTGTAGGCCTCGTCAGCGATGGCGGGATAACTTGGATAACTAACTCCTTTCTTAAAGATTGGTCAGATATTGCTCGAGACCGCGTAAAATGTAAAAACAGGGGGGAGGACTTTTACTCAGTGGGACATAACGGGCTCGATATAATAAGTGTTCTGCACGACTAGCACGAGACCGCGCGCGAACTGTATAGACTATAACGCCGCGCTCTCTCTAATTGGAACACTTGGAAGGAGATGTATGGTCTATCTCGCCACGAGACAGCTCGCGTGCGGTCTTGTGCTAGACGTGCTGGGTTATTAGAACGTAGCGGAAGGTTTAGGGGGCCAAGGGCTACCTTTAAAGGTACTTTTGTACCACATAAGGTCTAACGAATAAGAATGTGACATGGTGAGATAATGCCGCCAACTTCGCCAGTAGGCTTATCGGCCGTAAAACGTAACGTTGTTTATTGATACTTACTCTTATATTGTTTTTTTTTGGCGTCAACAGACAGTGCGCTATTACAGCAAATTGATAGGCGAAACATATATTTTAATAAGCATATTGCTGGTTCAATTAGCAGAACGGGTTGAATCTAACGTTGCTGAAACAATTATGTCAATTATATTCATATTTCCTTTTACTGTCGTTCGACATTTAGGAAAAGACTAGATAACTTAATATGAATACTGAATCACCACTAGAACACTAGACCCCAGGCGTGTCGTCGCTTAACAAATAACTACAACTTAGAAAAGTTGAAGAACCCTCGACATTTTCGTTTCAAAGTGCAATATCTCAAAAACGGCTGAACCGATTTTGTTGATACGTAGCTAAGAACACTTGGGTTAAAATTATCTATGACATAAAAAAACAGCATTCAAATCGGTCCATCCTTTTGGGAGCTAGGATACCACAGACAGGTACACAGACACACAGATACACAGACACGTTAAACTTATAACACCCCTCTCTTTGCGTCGGGGGTTAAAAAGACCGGAGACTTTAACCCTTTTCCAGGCCGGCAGTTGGAAAATGACAATCGGATGTCAGTCTTATTTATTGACATTAAGATATTATGTTTGACCAGCACTATGTGGTCGATATAACGCCGCTGCCTGGAAATGGGTTAAAATATAATTATAAGGTCTCGTAGAAGTTACTGCGAAATAGCACAACACTATTCTTAAAGCTATTACTGCATTTTCAATTTCAACGAACACGATACTATCTGACTCTGCTTAATGATATGACATTTGTCTTCCGCTCTCGCTTCCACGCGTACTTATAATAACGTGCCAGAACGAGTGCGCGCAATAAATGCCATATCTATATGATATCAAAATTTCGAGTCAAATAGAGCTGCTCTGAACCAAAGTTGGAATAGTTTGTTGCTGGCATTGCGATAAACTTTCATCTGTCGAGATTTATCTTGTTGCGAACTTCAGTTTGCGCCGGAACGATTCCTCTTGTTAAAATTGATAACGTAGTGCTCCTAAATGAATAGTAATAAACCATCAAATTAATGTAATAAAGTATAAATAAAAATATAATAAAAGTAGGTACTCTTTCTTTTTTATTGTCCAAGACCAAGAGTAAATTTAGAGCTACCAATAAAATCCTTACGCTTTTATAGAAACAAAGTTGTATGACAAATATCGACCTAAACGCAGTATTTCGCGACCGAAACAGCAATTTACTTGATTTTCCACACAACGATTAGTACAAAGAAACCCGTGACGTCATACCTTGTGTCAATTAGTATATATGAAGCGTTTTGTGCTGCCGCCAGTGAGGTCAATATTTGTCAATTTTTTTGGGTATTTATGTTCTTTAACGCATTAGCTGCTGAGCCACGCCCCCTAGGAACAAACTTGTAGGGAAGCAAACGCACATAAAGGTTCTCGAGTGGCGATCACGTACCGGAAGGCGCAGCGTGGTTAGTCCCTCCAGGTGGACTGATGACCTGGTAAAGGTCGCTGGAGTCCGCTGGATGCGGGTGGCGCAGGACCGGTCATTGTGGCACTCTTTGGGGGAGGCCTATGTCCAGCAGTGGACGTCTTTCGGTCGATATGATGATGATGATGATGAAACGCATATATGCGTCGGTGGCAGTGAATGCGTTAATTGTAGTTGCTCCCATACAAAAATGTGTTCCTCTCCAAAAACTGGTTCAATTGGCATCCTAAAAAATCTTATTACACAAGCCTATACAAGCCTAAGCTTAGTATACTACTTACTCTGTACTGTAGGTAGGTATATGATGACTGGTGATGAGTACCTAAGCTCGCCATGGCTCCCGAGGGTGAGCTATGGGTTTATCCGTATATTACGTCATCGTTTTTTTTGTCAATTTTCGACCCTCCCGCCCCATCATCCTAGCGTCATAATTGAATGATATGTATATCTAATAATTAGCAATATTGTAGTTGGTAATCAACATCCGCTATTCCGTTTATCATTTCGACTCGGACATGTGGTCGTAGATTATATGTGGGACGACATAATTAGTAGAACAGCTGCCTAAAATGATACGAATTCCATTTGGGTTATATTTAAAACTTATTTCTTTTATACGGGGTTTATATGCCCTTTCTAATTTCATGACAACCTTAAATTTGTTTTTTTTGCTGTTATAAAGGTTTTTTTAGTAATTGAGTTATTCTGTGCCAACTAAAACCGGGAAAAAGGCAGGAGGATGATGGGAGTTTTTTGGTGTTGGAAAATGGTTTTGGATTTAGGGCAAATGCTGAATCGGGTGCAACTTTACGTTTTCTAAAGTTTAACATATTTTTCTCCTAGTACGATAAGAAATTCCAACGAGAACTGTGCACCAATTTAATTAATTCCGATCTCGATTTAACTGCGACAGCTTGAAATGTCAAACTAGTTGCCAAAATTCGGTGTCCTACGCCAACCAGCGGTTCATTAGTTACCCATTCACCAAACTAACCAATCTTGTATAGAGTTGATTGAACTCTAGAGCTCATTTCAATTTCAATTACGCAACTTACACCTAACTTCAAGCGACATTTGCAAGGCTACTGAAGTACTGACTAAACACACAGAGCTAAACTATTGACTTTAGAGCTAGACTGTGTTCAAGCCGAAGTTAGGCAATATACGCTGTGGACTGTTAGAGTTGTCCCTTGAGCTTGCGTGGCCGTTTTGCGACACACTGGTATCCTTTTGAAGTCTTCTGAAGAAGGTGTATTAAAATCCCACCAAAAACATAAATGTAAAAAAGGAGAGCCAAGTTCAATACAAAAATTATGCTTGGCTGTGGGCTTCGCCGCAAAAAGAATGGAGATCTAAATGAGTGCCAAGATCTATGCAAAATCAATAGGAACAAAAAATATATTTATAGGAACAAAATAACATTATGAACAAGTATTAAACTCTATTCCTTTGCTTTATTGTATACCTATAACAATTGCTGTTATTTAAAAATGTGAGATCTTAAAGTAGGTTAGATTTGACTTGGCCGACAGGTACAGTTTCCTAATCGTCATGAGATCACATAGCTGATATAGGTCATTGGTTGGGAATCTGTATGGTTTGAAGTACATGACTTTCAGCAGAGCACGTTAAGCTCTCTCTAATTGAAGGAACTTGGTTTTAGTGGCACCTCCCTAGATCGGTATGCAATAAACGAGAACGGATTGTGCTAAGGTAATATAAATTTGATTTAGAAGTTTTTTAGTTAAGACATGTCTAAGAGATTTAAAGGTCCATATTAAGTTTTCGAATGCGAAACATTATCAACTCAGTGTGAGTGTGCCATGTGATGTGTTAGAGTACCTAAGAAAGTATTATCATTTAATGAATGCACGTCTGAACCTTTTGCAGACCGTGATTTCCAATGGTCAGTGCTAATATATTATGTAGGTGAATGCAAGTCGGACGTCCGGACGTCCGCTGCCGGCTTGCCCCAGACTATTTGCATATCGTGACATCGGCCTGCGTCCCTTTGGAATGTACCGCTAATAATTTAGTTTCCAACGTCGACACATACTTCTGTTTAGTGTAAATGTTTGGACAGGGATTATTTGATATAAACGGGACAGGTCCTTATTCATAAACATCAGCCGAAATAGTGGCCGAATGATAGTTGCCATTTTAACATTTATCGCTATGGATGAGACATCAAGTCATTCTCGCACTCGCACACTTGTCAGAACGCAACAAATGTCTTAGTCTCTAGTTTAGTGATAAAATGGCAAACACCATACGTCTGTCCGCAAAATGGCGTTAAATGTTACCTTGTCACTTTATTATCACTATTATCAGCTTCGTAGACACTGTATGTTGGTAAGAGGGATCAAAACACATTATACGGGAGGAAAGTTGAGATGGGGCAGTAAAGGCAGCTACTAGATCCCTTGCTGCTACGGGAAAATGTTCTTAACAGACTTTACTAACTTTTTAAGTGTACAATCGACATTCACATATTTTTGATAAAATGTACAATCAGCGAGAAAATCGACAGATTTGAGTTTTTTTTTTTACAATAATACCGATAAGAGAACTCCTAAGAGCATTTTCGCCTAGCACCAAGGGATCTAGTAGCTGCCCTTATTGGCCCATCTCAACTAACCACCATCATGTATATAAATCATTTTACCAAGCTAAATTAACATATTTTAAGTTTCTTTTGATAACGATCAAGTTCAACAAATTGTTTGTGTAACTTGAAATCTAAGTCTTGTTCCATATATGTAAATGACTATTTTAACTTGCATCTTCTTTCCTCGCCTAAATTGATATTTAATTGAAGACATAGTTGAGAACGAAATTCAAAGGTCCTGTAATAAGATTAAACGATTTTAAATGCGTAGTCTTCAGACATTTGAAAGGAATCAAAATTCTTTCATTAATCGTAAACTGCGGTCCGCGTCCTATTGCAGAAGGGGTCTCGTAGCGTTTTTAAGGTAGTTAACTCTTTTTCAAATATCAAGGGGATCTGCTAACACCCAACATCGCTGGAGCCTCTTGAGTGGCATTCAATCTCACGATTTTACGTTCCATTCGGCTCCAAAAGAGCCGTTAACCCTTTTCTGATCCGGTGTAATCATTTGTATTATAACTAGTTTGTGTCAATGATATAGCTGGGATAAATTAATAAAGAAAATCGTATAGAGAAATAAAAGACCTTAAAGTGGGCCGTCATTCCCGTTATCTTAATGACAGATAGGATGCCTTCAATGCGTCTGTCATTCTCGTGTCGAAGGACAGAGATATGAAGGGGCACCTATGAAATGACATGCTGGGGACGTCACATTTTGAATATCAAATTGGTTCAATTTATAGAAAATGCACATTAGTTGATACCTTATCCATGTTACAACATTGTTCCTCATCCTTTCAAAGAAAGAGGAACAAATTGCAACAAACATTTGCAGATACTGCCAATTCAAGTTTTTTGCATCTATTGTTGTTTACATTTGAATCAGCGCGACATTCCCCGCTGATAGATAAACAAATCCAATACGGGAATGTACGTCCACATAAATATTAAGGTCTCTGGTTTATTCAGTCGCTGGCTGCAGATTTATGGAGTGGAGACTGTTAAGTGTTAGCCTTTTTCTGCTGGATGGGAAATTGTTTGCCGCAACTTTATGCTCCGTAATGGCTCCGGGTTGAAAACTAAATGTAATTCTGTTAGTAAAACATAAATAAGAGAGGCAACGGGATTAGAAAATACCAAATAAAATAAGAAGAGCGGAAGACACGGATGCCTAAAAGAATATATGGACCAGAACAATGCAAAATTAAACATTTATTACGTTTCGTAGCAGGTTGTCAAAGAAAAGGCTTAAAAAAGAGATACATGGTGATTGCCTCACCGAAAAGAGCCTAACTCTGAAATTTTAAAATATTATGGTTAACATAATTGAAATTGCTTTTGTTCTCAAAAGTATACAATCCTGGGTCTCGGCACCACTTGTAAACGTATCTGTTCTTCTGTTGTTATCTGTGTATTCTAAGTGACGCCATAAAACTGGCCTTTAAAAAGAAGGAACAAGTATGTAATGACTTAAGCTTATTCTAATACGTACGGTATTATGTTGACTTGTAATTTTGATTATCAATAAATTATGAGTATGAGTATCATTAAAGGTAGAACACGACTCGACATGCTGCACTTTTCGACCAAAATTGCGATTTCCGAGGGTAAATAAACGAGTTCTAATAGAAAATACCGAAATCACTACACGAATGCCTGTAAAATTTGAGGGTTGCCCTCAATTTCCCTGGGATCCCATCATCAGATCCTGATTTGGTAGCAATGGGACGAATAAAATAAAAATTAAAAACGGGTTTCAATTGACAGAGACATCGGTGAACACACATAAAAATATATACATACAGTGGAACATTATAACCTCCTGTTTTTAAATAACAAAGTCCACGCGCGACTCTTGCAATTGCCAACTGGTTGGAGACTTGAAAAACTGTTCGTGTCATTTTACTTCATGGCGAACAAATGCAACTGTCGTCGAACTTACGTTGTAGTACAAACGTTCGCGAATAGTGTGCAAAACTTACATTTCCTTTATTCAGTTTGACCCATAAACTCTCGCCGGGAAGACGTTAACTACAAAGCGCTGACACGCGATACGATTGCTCAACTACAAAATCAAGAAACATATATTTTCTCCAAAATGGCCCGCAAAGCGTACATAAGTCGCTACATATTGGACGGTAAAGTGTATAGTTTCAGGTCAGATCAAAATTAAAAAATAAAAACCGGCCAAGTGCGTGTCGGACCACGCAAAATGAAGGGTTCCGTGCCTATTAAAAAGGTCGTATCGTCACAGAAATTTTACGGCACTTACGTCCTTTTCTTTGAGGAAGGCAGTTTTTCAGCAATATCTCGATAACCTCTGAACCGATCTTGTTCAAAACAATTTTCGGTGAATGAAATTAATAAGCCCTGTGTCCATGAATTTTTCCATATTTTTAAAATACACCGTTCAAAAATTAGAGGGGGGGGACAGAATTTTAGTGACTTTCGGGGCGATTATCTCCGACCCTATTCACTTAATCAAAAAAAATGCTAAAAAACCTTATATTTATTTTGAAAGGCCTATCGATTGATGTACCACACGGGGGGTCACTATGAAAAAAAAAAATTTGACTTTTAGTTTTATGTATGGAGTGCACCCCTAAAAAATTTTTTTTTTGTCATTTTAATTACAAAACTATGTAGCGGCTCACAAAATACACCTATCCTCAAAATTTTATTCAAATACACCTTATAGTTTTCGAGTAAAATGCCTGTGACATACGGACAGACGGACAGACGGACAGACGGACAGACGGACAGACGGACATGACGAAACTATAAGGGTTCCGTTTTTGCCATTTTGGCTACGGAACCCTAAAAAACATTGCAGGCCGCCTGGAATGTTACATATAAATTCCTTTATTTGTCGAGTACCAAACTTTTTAAAAAGTTGAAACTGGCATATAAAAGACGGCACAGGTCGTATTCAGCCAATTCAACTCGTATTTTTCTGTTGCAAACGCGACGTTTTTCTATGTTTCTCAAATAGTTTGCGTTTTTCGGTGGAAAAATACACTTGCGATTCAGTTTAAAAAGAAAAACGGCGGGAAATCATTAAAATTTTCACGTTGTGCAACGATATTTAAAGTTTATTATTTCCCAATTTTTGAGAAAAGCACTATATTAGCCTTAGCCGGACTGGCAATTGCAGGCTTCGTATTATAATTAAACGGACTCGCAAGCTCGTCCGTTTAAACAAATACTCAGCCTGCAATTGCCTCCTTTCCGGCTACGGCAATAATGTACTATTAAGAGTTCTGATATTGTATTAATTCGACTTTACAGGAAATTGGTAGTTGCAAACTTATTTTCCAACTTCACGCGCACTGCACTGCAGAAGCAGAAATAAATATAATTCCAACGAAACATTTGCCTTAAATCCATACCTACACAGCGAAATCTCGGAGGCAGCGAAACTGCTAAGCGGGGGGTTAAAAATCGCAGCGCTTTTCACGTATTTGTACTGCGTTTGCTCGTGATAAATCGCTGCCCCGCTCATTTACTCGCTTCGCTTATATTTGCAGGGAAATATTATTTTGGCGATTTTTCTAGGTTTGGAGTGGCATTAAATAAGTAGACGGGTTGAACAAAGAAAATTGCCGACGATAAATCTTCGATATAAATAGAGATCAGGTTAGAACGACTACGCGAACTTATGCGTAATTGTTCTAGATTAAGCACCGGTCTTTTGCTAATATTCATCTATACGGAACGGAAGGAAGGAACGGAAAACAGACCATTCAGGAAATAATTTACTTCAAATTCAGACTCCGCTTTAAGTGTGCCTATTTTAAGAGTTCCCTCGATTTCTCCAAGACCCCATCATCAGATCCTGACCTGATGACCATCGGATTAACCTGGAAAGGATAGGTACTCTTTCAAACAAAACAATAATTTTCCAAATCGGTCCAGGCGTCATAGAGTAGGTAATCGGGGAACAGACATAAAAAATAAAAGATTCCGAGGAATCGAAAACCTCCGTTTTTAAAGTCGGATAAAAGGACCGTTCTCTCTCATACACACGTATAACACACAGACGTAGTTGGAAGCATACTTAACAAGCAAAGTCACACAAATATCCCTAACGTTTCCTACCCTTTTCAACAGCAGGAGGTATCCGCCGATTGTGTTTTGACGTTCTTGGTTAATATAACCTCAACGAATATCCCGTGTGTTCAGGCTAGACTAGGTCAACGCGTGGTTTTCGTTAGCCATTCTGGAACTAACACCATTGTGACTCATCAAACCGAATGTAGACTTCAATATCCGATCGGTATGGGAACGGTTTGACGGTTAATTGACTTCGAACGTTTGGCGAATAGCAATGGCCGAATTTCAATGGAACATTTTAATTGAAACGTAATTACAAATTGACTATGATCGTTGTTGTTCCATTTTGTCCCATAAAAACATTCCATGTAAAAAATAGGCCAAGTCGAAACTCTTCCACCGTAAGGCACTGGTCCCACCGCGAGCGAGTAAGCTATGAGCTATCGGCTATTTTCTAGCTCAAGAAACGAACAAAAGATAATCGCTTTCGTGTAAATAAAAGAGAGAGTTATATATTTATACTTTATAGCTGCCTGTTCACACCGCCTGCGATGAACTATAAATTTATTTACACTTGAGTGTAAATAAATTTATATTAAAAGTATAAATTAATTTACTTACATCTTTTGTTCGTTTCTTGGGCGAGTAATCGCCGATAGCTTATATAGTCTGTAGCCGGCGGTGGGACCAGTGCCTAAAAAGTTGTGAGATATTTCGTAGAGCCAAGTCAGGCATTCTTATTTGCTTGCTAAATAAAATTTTGCAACTTGGGAATCACACAACTTTACTACATTTATTAATTTTTGAATACCTATACCTAGTATTGTGTGATTGCCAATGCCAAGTCACAAAAAAAATATTGATGAACCAATTAGTAAGGAAATGATTCACATAAATGATTAGCTAATTATAATGACTATTTCGTTCTATTAATTGTCATACGCTACAATAGAGGATTTCAACAAAAAAAGTTCCCTTTTCTAAAATTTGGCACAGTAGCGTTAAGGCCAATGTTAACTTAAAATGACTACTTCTGTAATCCTTTTACAGTTACCACTTTAACTGCAGTTGTTTTAATCTGGAAAATATACATCAAATAAACCTGCCACACACCGCTCTAATTGCACTTAAAGAAGTTTTCCCGAGTTTCGAAGTGGCCATACCTCTCGCAACTCGACAACTTTTTCTTCCACCTCCGAGTTGTTTCTATTTACTGAAACTACTTTAATTTAAAGTCCAATTACAGTGGCCAAGTATCGTTAAAATTTACTATGGGTGTATTTCATCTGATCTGGGAGATAAACGTTTCAAAGTTCCAAAGCTTGAAACCTTAATTCCGAATAGTTGACAGTGATACCTTTTGTTACTTCTATACCATAATATTAGTCGAGCAATATTTGTAATCACGTTCTCGAAAACGGCCCTTACTATTTAGATTATATCGCGTTAATGGGGGCGAAAAGTCGATCAAGAAAACGATAAACGCCGAGCCAAGCTTGTTATAAATTAGATAGAAAGTGGCAAGTATTGGGCCAGTGTCTAGCAATAGGGCGATGTTTACCTTAACTAGTCAAATTGGATTGCCTTAGGTTATATTCTTTTATAAGTCCCTCGTCTGGGAACATGTCTAATTTATTAATGAATAATCATAAAATATTCGTGTACTTTATCTTTATCTCATAATAAAAATAACCTTGAACTTTGACGTATTATTTTCTCGATACCTATAGGTAACTCAATCCAACATTTAGCTTAATCAATTAGAATATCATTCGCCTTCGATGTTGACCGATTCGACTCACGCAATTCCCCAATTTGTGCCTTCGAGCTGCTAACTCAAAATCACCAATCAGAAAGCACTCATTGAAATGTAGGCGCGGAGTAAAGAATCTACTTATAGTGACTAACAGGTACCGTACCGACTCCGCACCGCTAAATGCGGAGGTGGCCATAAAGGGGCGGAACTGGCAAGAACAATAAACATGATTAACGCGGTGGTTATCTGTCAAATGGGGTAAATGTACGACGTTGAGATAACATTGTAAAGTACAGTAGGGAACAACAATAATTGCTGAACTGATGAATTTTTAACATGCGATATTACGTACGTTACATGATTTGTACGTATTATATCCTTATAACCATTACTCATAGAGTACATACATCTGAATGTCCGTCAATTTAGACCAGCTTGACAGTAGGTACTGGCTTCCCACGAGGCAGCTTGACTCTACTTACGTTACACGTATTATAATAGAATGTTGACTACGCTCCAGATCAGCTAGCCTGGTGGTACGGCCTTCAAAATCCACACTAAACAATTTCATCTAGATTTACGTTAAGTACTTGATAGGTTTGGTGACGTTTACGTTTTGGTTCGAAAGTAATGCAGGATTATAGATTGTACTGTCACGGACTTTAATTGTTGAGCCATTTAGAGCTCACTTTATATACTGGAAACTCAAAGCTAAACTATTAATACTGATCAATTGTTCTCCCATACGTACTTACCTCATCATCATTGGCCACTGCATCTATGACAGATGATAGTTGCAGCGCTCAGGAGTCTATGGATTATATGGATATAGCAGAGCAGCATTTCTTGCCACATCGATTGCAGACGAATTGTGAATCTGTAGGAGATGATAAAGCACGGCGAAGTCTTTTCTGCTTGACGAGGTACTTACCTAGGTATTCCGATATAAGGTCGGTACAGTTGCAGAAACAACCCATAAAACAAAAATATGAAAACTTAAGAAGTTCACATCCATATAAATCATTACTTGCTGTATTACGCTATTAAAGGCCGCGGATCCAATGGCTACGCGGTTCTGAATTCGCTCTTTAAATTTTCCACATCCTCTGAAGCGAACTGCAAGGGTAGTTACACACAGCTCCTTCCGACCCAATGGGTCTGGAACACAATAGACGGAATGATTTACGATCTGTGAGCCCCGAGGGTTAGAATTATTATAAAGGTCTCGGATGGTAACCTTTCAACAGAATTAGTCAAATAAGGCTTGGAATCGTAACAGTTATCTAATCATTGTCAACTGTCGCCGTACATCGTTAGGTAAGGGTTTGTACAAGGGAATGTACTGCCGTCGTACTTAGTGTCGTCGGGTTTGGGAGGTAAGATAGCCGATGAAATATCTTGCATAAGATACTTTCCATGTAATCCTCAGAGACAACCCCTATCAATTGTAAAATTACGATGACCATAAACTTCAAATTATGCACGATTTGGTAAATAAAATGTCTAGATTCTTGAAAACCCGTCAGAGATGTTTTCTTTTCTAATTTACCTGGGTAGGTACTCAGTTTCAACTAGAATACAAGAAGTTTGTTGCTAAAAATTTATCAAACACATCTTTTCAGTTTCTTCAATACCTTCCGTTATAAAGAATAAGCGGAGCGTTTGCTGACAACTGCTTTTTTATACCCCATATTAGGTACCCTTTTGAACTATAAGGAAAGCCACCACACTATTAACGCCTCGTGGTCAAATAAAACAACACCGTACGTGATCTCTCGCAGATATCAATAGCTACTGTCATATTTCTCACCGTGGAGTAACAATGTCACATGTAGCTACGGATCTAAGTCAGATACTTCATTCTTCCATCCCTGATTTTATAGAGAACCCCACGAACTAATCAGAGTATAAACGGCAACAGAGTTCCAGCTTCATACATTCTTACTTCATTCCTGCTTCGAACAGTTGTACAGTTTTGCGGAGGCATTAGGAATGCGATTCGTGCAGCAAAACTTCCTGGCCTTATTGCTCCGAATGCCGAAATACAGCGATTAATTTTGAGGGTGATTCATCGGAGCTATTAGTATGGATAAAAGCACTTAATACCGGAGTTATAGACAAATTATGGATGCTCACGATCCGCAGTCCTTTGGGAGCTAATCGAAGAATCTATCTGGTTATCAAGTTTAATTAAACAACTTTGTACATTATTCATAAACTATAGACGTTATTATACCTCTTATAGTATAAATAGACGGCCTGCCTGATTGTACCGTAGACGCCGTCGCCTATAGACGCTTGTGACTCCAGAAGAAACAAGTGCACTGCCCTTTATTCATTTAAGGGTTCGTTGCTTGATTGTTTGTGGATATTTGATTTCATTTCATTCAACACAAATAATAAGATGAGGCTTCTTTTCACTAGCTATTCATTAAATTCACATACGAACATGCTTTCATACTATCATGAAACTTCTCATTTGTGAGGTCGTAAGCGAATGCTAGTTTATGCTAAAGTTGTCATATCCAATATATTCTGCACGTACTCTTCAGCACCTGTTACCGCCAATATAAATTTATTTCACATACTCCTTACATGCTGAGGTGTTGACTATCCCTCACTTGACGTAATGAACGGAAGAACGTATCTGTTCGCGAACTTTCTCACCTCGACCTTAAAAGAGTACGATAGAAGTTGATTTTTTTATAGTCCACATAGTTCGGAGGCCCTCGCTCGTCTTGTAGGGCAATGAAATGAATGTCTTAAATAGAAATTGAACACAGATACCTACATAATTATGTTAAACAATCTGCGAGCGTATTATGGTTGACTTTTTTTTACTTATCGCTTTTAATAAGCGAAAGTAGCGTCTTATTCACAGCGGTAACTGATCGGGTAGCTTCTTAACAGAATTGGTTTTCGATTAAAGCGTTCTGAACTATAATAATTGCCTTTGGTAAAAAAACCAATTTTTGACAAAAGTTTATTAGTGCCATTCGAGTTATTAATCAGGTTCCTGATGAATTAAAAACGTTGGATGACATAAAATTAAAACGTAATTTAAAAACTTGGTTTAGTAAGAAAGGTTCTATAAGTTAGAAGATTTTTTTGAATTTTCGTCTTAAAAGTTAAGTAAATATTGTACACCCGAAATGGGGGTAACCGTTGGGACCTAACACTTGTACTATTTAATACCATCTAAAAAAAAGTTCTAAACGAATCTATTCTGAACCATATAACTAACCGAGTAAGCAGAATAACATCCTGAATGAATTAAAACGCTGGCGAATAGAATCTGGCAGGCAATGAGGTAATAAAATATCTTTATGAGTCATAAACGTCATATTTATTACAATTTAATCGCGTTACGACAACCTCTATTGATATATCACGTGTGTGGAGACGTGACGGCGCATACTAAGATTCAATTGAATTGGACATTCAGGGTGACATCGAATTCATCGTCAAAAATCAAAAAAAGGGGGTCTCATTTATATCATCATCACCCAGCATCATCATCAGCCTGTATAGGTACGTCTCACTGCTGGGCACAGGCCTCCTCTCATGGATGAGAGGGAATGGGCAGATCTTTGAATTTCTTTGCAGATCCATTTGTTATTGAAGAATTTTATTTTAGTACATATTAGTATGCAATATGTCAAGATAAAATGAAGTATGTAGTATCATGTAGGTATGATCTATTTAACACCGCAAGTATCAACATTCATACTGCACAGCAATCAACGTCACTCCGGCGGTTTAATACCTCTCGGCCAAAAAATTATGTCAAGGCCGGTCATGTTGTTGTTTGTGTGAGGTGTGCAATAAAGAGTATTTGTATTGTATTGTATTGTTGCGGAATTTGGAGACAATTAGGGTTGAGGACATGATGCTTGCGGAAAAGTGGGGCTCTTTTAATAACTGAAGTGTAATGTACACTCAGGAGATGAAAGTGGGTTCATTTTGTTGAAATTCAAAAGGAAAAAAAAACCGGCCAAGTGCGTGTCGGACCACGCACAACGAAGGGTTCCGTGCCTATTAAAAAGGTCGTATCGTCACAGAAATCTTACGGCACTTACTTCCTTTTCTATAGGGAAGCCAGTTCGTCAGCAATATCTCGAAAACCTGTGAACCGATCTTGTTCTAAATAAATTTCGGTGATTTTTTCAAGTTTTTAAATACACCGTGTAAAAATTAGACACAAGGGGGACACAATTTTTGTGAGTTTTGGGGCGATTATATCCGACACTATTCACTTAATCAAAAGAATTGCTGAGAAACCTCTTATTTATTTTGAAAGGCCTATTGATTGATATTGATTTATTGGTTACCCTAGTGGGAGGCACTCATAGTAGCTTAGCCTGCTAGATCCTTTGGCTAGTAATATCGACTTATACGACCTACAACTACAGAGGAAAATCTAAAAAATATACATTTGTTCGTAATATTGTACGGAATCTCGGTGGGCAAGTCCCACTGGCAACTTGTCTGGTTTTATCTTTTTCCCATAGGTATGTCCATTTCTCCGGTGAAAGATTTTTTGAAATCAACTAACCATTTCCGGAGATAACCGCCTTAAAAACCTTACTTTTTATCATTTTAGGGCTCATGAACTTGCTCTAAATATATCAAATTTAATGTCGTTCCTGCGAATCCTTTAAATAGAAGAATGTGTATTTTATGTAATCTCTATTATTCCGACTGCAGGACTTAGTATCCACGGCAAAAAAAAAACTTAAGCACTGCATAAGGGCATTAGATACTGGAATTGGCACTACCCGCATGATAATCTTTATCTCAGGGTATTGACGAGAACTCCATTCAGTTGGGGGATAAATGTTCGCGAAATTAGGCCGTCAGTCTCCGACAGATTGGTATAAAAATCACCTTGATGCGTTGCTACGTGAAATGACAAAAAAACAAGCACAGAGGGACATTTTATGTACCAGCATTTGAGTTTTGTTCATGGTGAAGTCTATGCTACGGCTACAGTGGAACTTTACATAACTTAAGACCAAAGAAAACAACAGCCACAAGTTTTATAGGCAAGGTGAACACGTTTTCTTTGTTTTTCAGTGTATTTTAAATTTAACCCCAAAATTCAATCTACTATTATGTTATTTACAAGTCGCCAGAACGATATGACGTACCTATGTATTACTCACAGTTACAAAACTTATTTAATCTTCCTGCGTTCTTGTCAAATTGTGCAATCTCCTTGTTGATTCAAGCCTGGCAGTTTTTAGATTAGTTCGATACAACTTCTCAGACTCCCGATTTGGTACAAATTTACCTACTAATTAATACCCACGATACGTAATTTTATGGCCAACTTTTTTTTATCGTTTGTTAATAGGCAGGTGACTCGTGCTCCATTAAAACATTAAAAATGCTCTCAGAAAGTGAGAAAACTCTAAATTAACTAAATCACTTAACATGTTACAGGTGAGTAGGAATGTGAGCCAAATTTCGTTTGTTATTTGAGAGTATCCAGCTGAATAAATATTTGCAAGCGGCACTCGTATAATCGTTACATATCGTACTGTACCAATAGTCTTTTCCGATTCTTCAGAACCAAAATACCATTTCAACTGACGCTATTTATTAATTCAACCGCGCTGAGTTTGGGCTTGGATTAGCTGTCAGTTGATATAAACTTTGACGTGTTATGCCAAATCTGTCACTTCCAATCTTGTTGTAATCACAGTTTGATTATAAACACTGTCGATAGACTAGACCAACCTCCAAACTATGATTCTCGTGCTAGCCAGTTAAATTACAGACAGACTATTATTAACTAGTAATTAACAACGGTTTAGAGACAATTGCCGTCATCAACACCCATCGGCGTCGGTTGTATTGTATTAAGGTCCGCCGGTAATTAATATAAGCTTGTTAGATATTAAACAAGCCATGGCATACATGGCAGCTTCAATTACTTCTCGGTAAATAAGGTGGGATAATGAGATATGGCATTGGGAGTGCCACATTTTGAATTGAACGCGGCTTTGTATTTGTTGCGCGTGTTCGTTCTGCGCTGCTCGCATAAATAAGCGACGGAAGAGGTGCGAGTACGACAAACATGTTTGTACTTATCTTGCTATGTCTTTTCGGTGAACGACGACATCGAGAGGTAAACCTATATAGATCTACTAAGCCATTCAAAGAAGTATGTGAAGTCCCCAACCTATACCAGCGTGCGGAGACTACTGCCCATTCCCTCTCATCCACGAGAAAATGCCGGTGTTCAACAGTGGGATGTTTATAGGCTGATGATATGTCTCGCTTTTGCGTTTCTTGCGGTGAGAAATACGAAATTGATTTCTCACCGAAATCTAATCGAAATCTAATTACAAACATAGACTCAGTGTCAGACAAGAAAATAGATTTAAACCTGACATTTTGCCGATTTTTTTTTTGTAAATAACAAATATGGCCGGAGAGAAGACAGGGTCAAAAGACGAGTGACAATTTTAGTCGGAAAAAAATCGGAAATAATCGTTTGACTCGTTCCGCCCGGTTGCCATCACTGAACGCTTGCCCCTAGACACATATAAACGTAAGTTGTCTATCGCAAACTTTATGACACTTCTCCTTTAAAATATTTGCTCTAAATGTCTTCAGTATGCTATACGATAGTCCACCTTAAGTGGGTCCCAAATTAAAGTTCGTGACTGTACTTACATCAGTACAGTGTTCAGTCGGTGAACGACATGCAAAAGTTATACAGGACTAAAATAATTGTGTGATGCGTACAATGTCTTAACCACTATGATTTGATAATTTTATAAATTTATTGAACAGAAAACTGCTACCAAATACTCTGTGGGTATTTTAGTGTTTGTGTTCTGACCGGACTGTCAGAAGCACGTGATTATTTTCTCACACCTAACACGTTTTGGAATAAATTGAAGTTTCTAAAAACGAAATAGCTTTCACGCAACTTCCACGCTATCATGTGAATCTGTGCCGCATTTGGCAAACATTTCAAGTGTCTAAAATTACGACAACTGTTATCTTTTGGCATGAAAGCCATCATTTCAGCGATATTTCCTTCGTGTAATTGTAAAACACAGCCACGAATAAAATAAACTGCGGACATATATCCCTATTCAGCCACTGCTGAGTGTAGACCACTCTTCTTGGTCCTGTGCCAAACACATCCAAGGTTTTCTTTACGTTCGGCAGATATAGTTAGTCACTTCATTCAGCTGGTGGTTTGCCCGCTGCCCGCTGGGCTACCTTTCAGTGACTCGTTTTCAACTAATGACATAATTTCCCTACAACCGAAAGATGTACATCTTCCACTCACATAGCGTATCATTCACATTATCTCTACGTAACATCAAATGCGATCACGTAGTGTTGTGCTACTCAAAGCATGATCATCCAGCTTTATTACCTATAGATAATAGATATAATATATAGATGTATATGTATCGGTACCACCCTTTCACACAACAGCAAAATAATGACGCTGACAAAGAAACACTTTCAATATGGCGCCAGAGTCGGCGAAAAATAACATAAATCAAGCCGGTTATTCCGGAGACGTCAATAATATCCAGAGCTTATTCCAGCTAAACGGAACGGAGAATAGATTTTATTCCGGCGGGTCGAGAGCTTGAGAAACGATGGAATTATGCGGCGAATTCTCTTGACGAGACGTTTGATGCACGTTGGGAGCAGACGTTGGTTAGTAAATTAAGATTACGGAAATGTATTGTGAAGCTAATATTACATATATATATATACTCCTAGATTGTTCAATCTTCGAAGACTCACACGCGCACACACCCACCCAGTTCTCAACTGGGCGACTGCTTATCCATTGAGTGAGAATCTATGGAGTCGATTGGAGTTATACCATAAGAGGGAAGAATAGCTTTGCGATCCTATACCTAACTAAATAAGGTATAGAGCGTTTCATCTCGCGACTGACAATAGGTACGTTCTTGATGAAATTTCCATTTCGGGAGAATATAGTTTCCACTAAGTAAATCTTAACAAATCACTTTGATTTTGATGTCGATATGGCTTCAGCATAGTATAATATAAGGTTTATAGATTTAGCTTTAAAAAAACATCGTTTGTATAAAAAGAAACGGCTTGATTCGACCAAGACTTAATCACAAAAATTAAGTTTTTGAGGTGCCTATAAGTTTGAATCTATTGCAAATTATGAAAAAAGGAAAACTTGTAAACCTAGTCTTTCATTGACACAATGAAAGACTAGTGTACTAAAAATCATGGAGATTGGAAAATATTTAGAAGTGGAAAAACATATTCTCTATTTGTATGGACGAGTAATACTAATTCTTTCCTCTTAAACATTCCAATTGGTTTTTTTATTTGCAGGCGCGCGTAAAAGGCAGAGCGCGTAAAAGGTAGAGCGCGTAAAAGGCAGAGCGCGTAAAAGGCAGTACGCGAAACTTGAAATTAAATTAAAATGAACATGGAATGCTTAACGAATATAATAACTACCCTCTGTTCAATTAATATTCTCCTTCATGCCAATTGTTGACAACCGCGCACGCCATGCGCTCTCTTCTCTCTTTGATTTAAATTTAAACTTCAGTTGGCACCCGTGCAGTTCCGCCAATTAGGAGAAATTAGGCCAAAGGTCGTTTATAGGTTACACCATTCATTGTAAATACATGAGAGTTAAATATATCTACGCCAACGTGCAAAGCACCAAATGTATAAGCTTACCAAGCGAATTCCGCGTCACAAGCGATCAATTATGAGTGCTAACAAGCTGTCTGCCGTCCGTCCAGTAACGATGGTATGTTACAGTAAAACTTTTAATGAAATATTATACCTACATATATACTTGCCTAATAGCTAGCAGATCAAGTCAAGTTACATACCCCCATAGATCCAATTAACCGTGGTTCAACAGATAAATTGTACGCTGGTCACGTGTCATTTATTTCTTTAACAATCATTTTTCAGGCCTAGCATTTAAAATAGTTTACAATTTCTCAGTTTAGTCATACTCGTATGTACTTAAATTATGCCATACGTTAGACCAAAGGATTTCAACCCGGGGCCGCACACTTGAACTATTAAGATTACACTTACATAAAAATGATGATAGATACAAAAATTAGGTATAATTTTTGCCTCGTATCTATCGTAATTACGTGTCATCGAAAGGTTGGAAGCCCCTGCGTTACGCATTAAGTACGAGTATGTGATCAACAAAAAGCCCCTGCCAAAAAAGGGCTAACCCCAATAAGACTCGGCTCGACTTAGTTATAATAAATGCAACATATCGGCATAATTCCTCGTTTAAAACAGCGACACCGAATCCGTAACGAAGTCACACATTTAAATAATTTACTTGTTCCGGATGTTTTGATACAGGGCCGGAACTCCGAAACAATTCTTCTGTGTATGCCGGAATATTTTTGCGTATAAATTGAGCCGGACGGCTATAAAATCGCACATAATCTTTATCATCCGTGGACACGAGTATTTTTGTTCTTGCCGTGTTCGTAATGAGAATAATTTGCAAATTAGAATCATTTGGTTTTACATAAAAGCTTGCTAATCCTTAGTAACATTAACATCGAACGTTTATAAGTTAAACTGCATATTAAAATGGTATCTGTATTATTCAAATTGTAAAACGATGGTAAGGTTAGTCAATGTGTATTAATATTGACATAGTCAAAGTGTTTACATGATTTAGATGATCGTCTAAATTAGGGTCGTATCTAGTATACGTATTTTTGGTATACAATGATGTTGGTTAATAGCTTGAAAACATATTATCTCTTTGCACTGTAAACTCGGAAGTTTACTCACTCAAACTCATGTTTGTGCAATCCCACACAGCCAATATCGCTTTCGTAAAACCTAGGGGCTGTAGGGCCTAGTAAGTATGGAAAGCTTTTTCTCCATACCATGCCTGTGTAAGCGTTTATCTGTAAGGAGCACATGCACTGCTATTTTTGGAAAATCGCCATGTATCGTGGACAGACAAGGTGGACAGATGACCTGGTAAAGGTCGCGGAAGTCCGTTGGATGTGGGTGGCGCAGGACCAGTCACTTTGGAACTATTTGTGGGAGGCCTAATGTCTAGCCGTGGACGTCTTTCGGCTGATATGATGATATTGAAGCTCATATTGAAGTAGCGCTCATCTAACTCTTTCCGTTGTGACTATAGACAAAAATATAGTGTGTATACAATATACACTATGCCGACTAACACTAGATAACCAAGTTGTGTGCTCATATCACATGCAAATAGTTTATGCGTGACCGAGCCAAGCATAAAGCAATTTTAATATAGTACCCATACATATAGAGTCATTCACAAATCTCCTTTATATGTAGGTATGTGACATAAGTAACAAGTAGATAACGTAGATATTATGATTATTCACGGAGTGAATGATACTAAACAGTTCTGCAAACAATCTCCTGTGGTGCGAAACTATCTAAAGTATTTTGTTAAATGACGGTTAGAGAAAGAAAGAGAGAAAGAAAATACATTTATTAACTTCTTCACCTTACAATTCAACACAGAAATATACAAAACAACGACGTTAAAAGGGACCCACTCAGCATTGATGCCGCGGCGGCTGGTCTTCCGTGGGTTACCTGTTTCTAAGAATCCTCGCATTGCCTTGGAGGTTATGAGTTAGCTCGCATTTTCCGGACAATACTAGCGCATTGAGTTTCTGGAAATGCACAATGACAGTGGCTCGAGGTCTATAACAAGGACGGAAACCAGAATTTCAACCTAGAGTCCGTATACCAGGAGGAAATTCTGGTTTCCGTCGCTCGAGTCAAGTACGGGCCTTTGAGTTTTCTTAATACATAGGTGACTTCCGCACGGGTTAGTGCGGGCTCGGCTCAGTTTCAGTAAGCTGCCTAATGTCAGTCAATTCAGTACATTACATACCTATATTACTGCGCGCCTACATTTAAATGAGTTCTTCCTGATTGGCGCGGGATGCGCGGAACCGGTACGAATGTGGTACAGTCGAGTTCTCCAATATCTATACAGACAACCTTTCAAAAATATATACACATGTGTCTTATGTCAGTGATAATAAAGCATGTGTACAGATATTTTTGAAAGGTTGCCTGTATAGATATTGGAGAACTCGACTGTACTGCATGCGTACAGCGCTTAGTCCACGCAATATAATAGGTACTACTGCGCAAATGTAATACAGTATACCGACAAGTAAAGAAATCTGGGTGACATCAAACTGAAACATTTATTCGTGACAAAAATAACACAAATGATAAAAGAAATAAAACAAAAAACATTATTAGGCATATCAGAGAGCGAGATCTAAATACCGCATACCGATTCCACGCCAAAATGCGAAAGTATTTTTTTTTTATTAGACATGTTCCTGAACCGGTGTTCCGCGATATTTGATAGAAGGGGATACAATTATCTCCACTTTGATGTATCTGTCATTGCGGGCCATTGTACCACTGTACCATCCCCGATATTTTACAAAAACAGAACGATTGAGTCATGAAAGTTGGGAATTGTCCCCTTTGTTAAATATCGCAGATGTACTGGACTGGCCCTGAACCCATCTTATCGTTTGACTTTATCTAAGTTAACCCATCACTCATCAAAACGTATCGCCAAGCCTGTCCTCTCTTGCCACTTCGGGTAAACTCGGCTCGCACGCACATCCGTGGTGTAAAATTCACGGCCACGATATTGTGCGAATTGCGGTGCGGCAAGCGTTTTATCTGTTCATTGCGCGGGCGAGACGCGCAACGCACTGTGGTAAGTTGGGATCACACGCAATGAATCAGAAAAACTACTGCCGCTGCCGCCACCGCGCAATGTCGTGGTCGGGCCGTAACGCTGCTGACATCCTCGGGTAATGACACTACCGCAAAAAGTCACGCGGCTGCACGCGTCAGTGTCACACAAAATACGACAACATGAACTAATCGAGAGAACATGTACTATTTTTGTAGCTGTCAAACATCGGCTTTGTTAGATAGAAGACATGCTGTATATATATATATGTACATATATATATACCTATTAAAGCCTATTACTCTATAATTTTAAAAACTTGCGGCAAAATAAGTTAACCCCTTTATTTCCTTTCTCTGCGGGAACGAACCATGAATGCGCGCCATATTTTTATGGCACCCGATACGAATTATCGAACGGTGATTCATATCACTTGGGGCGCAGGATCAGGCACTTCGTATGATGTATTCGGTAATTTTGCGGCTAAACGCCACTCGAACCCAGTAAACGGGCGGAAAAGGTCTACCGAGTCAAGTGCTTATGACCGTTATGGCCATGAAAATAGAGTGCTGTTTAACAGCTTCGTCAACCATATGTAAGAAAGGTTAGAGTTATAAATAATGGGAGTGGGTTCTTAACGTCGTTTAATTGGCTATTGCTTTGTACCTTATCTCGGAAAATGGTGAAGTGACTCGTTAAGTAGTCAAGAGCGAAACTCCAAGATACTTTGAACTTTTGGTAATTTGAAGCATGACACACTTTGTTTCATGTTTTATATTATGTTTCTCTTGTTTACTTTATTGTATAATATGTGTGTCCTGTGTGTTTGTGAATAAATGTATTTTCTTTCTTTTCTTTCTTTCTTTCTTACATGTATTTTTGGGTTGGAGAGTCGCTAAGTAGTCAAGAGCGAAACTCTAAGATACTTTGAACTTTTGGTAATTTGAAGCATGAAGACATGTATTTTGGGTTGGAGGTAGGCTTAAACATTAGATCACTTGTCTAGGGCATTTTTAAACCGACTTTAAAGGAGGAGGTTATCAATTCATCGAAATCTTTTATTTTTTTAAGTATGATCCTCAATTACTCAAAGACACCTGGACCGATTTGGAAAGTTCTTTTTTGTTTGAATTTCCTGGTGATTTCTTGGTCATCAGGTCAAGATCTGTTGATGGGGCCGTGGAGAAATCGAGGGAACTCTTTAAATTTTATAGGCACACTTGAAGCGATTAGGGTACCGATTTGTTTTTAAAGTTAATTATTAAATACCACATTGGTGGCATACAAGCGTTGGACCCTGATGGTAAGGGGTTACCGTAGCCTATGGACTCCTAGAACTTCACTTGCATGTGCGTTTCCGACCCGTTAAAAACCTGTACACATCTCTTGGCAGAGAGTTAATTCTCTCAAAGTTCAGTTCAATAATGCCTTCAAAAACGTTCTACTAGCTTATTGTATTTTTATTTCTGGCCACAAAAACTAGTGTCTGACTAGACATGGCGGATCCCAGTGTGTATACAAGAACCATGTTATTCTAACTATCCATTGTTAGCCTAGCATGTCGTTTTAAAATGAGAAGCAAATTACGTTTGTATAGAGAGTCGAGCGTCCTGGCGACCTAAAGTTACATAATATGAATCTGACATTGACAGTTGCCATGCTTTTGTGAAAATAGTGTCGTCGCTTTGGTGCAGTACAGATGCAGTTTCATTCTCCCTGTTGAAATTATTTAATAGGATTTCAATGTAGATATACCGCGCGGCTATTGTTCAAAGGATTGAATAAATAGAAGACTTCGCTTTTAAAATAGGATTCTGGTTTAACAGCTGTCAGTGGCGAAACTGAATTAATATTATACAAAAAGTTTCTCGGTAAATAGAACAATATAATATTATATTACAAGTTCTATTCATTCGACACTTCGTAACATTAGATATCGAACAGTTTTCTAGGAATAGATTATAATGAAGCATGAATAGGTATGTTAGGTATGTGTAGATCTAATTACATGAACATGAAAGTTGATGAAAGTATTTCTGTAGACTAATTATATGTTACTGTTTGTTTCAGGTATTGGATTATTACTGAGTGCCTACGTAGCCCAAAATGATGCCAGCAGTTGGATAAGGTATTTATATGTCTAATTCTATCAAAGACAAACGTCGTAAAACGGACACTTATTTCAAAAGCATATTATAAGATAAACGACTACATCATGGATAGGGATATTTGGCAGCGATAAAATCCTGCACTAGAAATCTGTCGTAAAATAAATAGGCTTTCTACTGTAGCAATGTAATTTTAAAATTTTATAATACTCTGATACTGAAATGATATATTGTATACTGTTTTGAAAAAATGACACCTCGCCGAGTTTTTTACGCCGGTTCTTCTCGAGGCAGAGGTTTACTTTCCGAACCGGTGGTAGTTTATCGACATTCATAGGTGCATGTAATATGCCTAAATTGAAGAATAAATCACTTTGACTTTGACTTTTTGAGACAAGAAACGGGAACTCGCTGGATGCGGTGGCGCAGGACCGGTCATTGTGGCACTCTTTGGGAGAGGTCTATGTCTAGCAGTCTTTCGGCTGAGTTACTTGACTTATTGTGCTGTGACTCCTAGGCGGGGCAGAGGGCTTCTGCAGTGCTCCGCCATCTCGTTGTGACCGTTGTGTCGTGGGCTACGCGGTTCGCCTCGGCACTGTAGATGGCAGATGATATGCAAGGGCGGGGCGTAGCGAGGTACGGGCCATTACGTGCGTTATAATATAACGGGCTTCAAAGTATTACGTTTCGGGCGGAACAACACGAGAGAACTGTAAAGGAATTTCATACAAAATTGAATGCCTAGGCCGGGAAGTATTTTTATTTTATTTTAATGTAAACATGGCGTCTGTGTTCATGAACAGGTTAAATAGCTGAATTATATTTTTGAGTTGTGTATTTTTTTTATTTCATTGCATATGTGTGAGAAAAGCACTATACATGTCTGGCCGTAAAAAGGGCTTGCCAGCTTCGTATCACTATCCGGTCTATACCTACTCACCCGGCAAGCCCTTCTTTCCCAGGGTCTGCAGTAATGTACTATAGGGTGATTTACAAAAAAAAATACAAAGAGCCTTAAACTAATCTACGTTTAACTTTTTTCCATTGTGTAACGGCAATTACCCATACATGGGTAACTTTCGTTACACAATGGGAAAAAGTTAAAGCATAGATTAAGGCCCTTAACTATGTACATTTTTTTGCAATTCACCCATTATTCAACCGAGCGGCATAAGGACATTCTCAGATCGCATATTTAACATGTCAAATCCTACCTGTGATCTGAGATGTGCAAATTGCGGAAAGTTTCCAAAAAGACGGGAAAGTTCCCGGAAATTTCTAGAAAGTTTCACAAGAAATAAAGGAAATTTGCAATTTGGAAATGGGAAGTTTCAATTCTCATACAAAAATTAGGAAAATTTCCGAAAATTTCCTATGTTAAATTGCCGAAAAATTTCGCAATTTAGGAAACTTTCCGTTGGCACATCAGTATCTGAGACCTTCTTTGTTTTACCGCACTAGATGGGTAATTGTATACTTTTGTCGGTATCTTATACTACCTATTTTAGTTCTAAATTAGTAACCTTTCAATGTAAGTCATGTTCATCCGGTTTTATTATTACGGTACCTAATTGGTGCACAATGATGGTGATTATCATCATCCTAAACCTATACGCTTCCAACTGCAACAGGCCTCCCCTAGTACATTTTGCATTTACCCAATTCATATATATAACGTTTGCAATATTCTCTCGTAACCCGTGGATGCCGCGCGATTTTGATGCAATTCGCACTAAAATGATATTCAATAAAGTGGGAATATTTCCAATCAATCCCGATATCGAATCATCCGGCACATGATAACAGAGCATTCGCGTTACATTCTGTGAATACTTTGCATTACATTTGTAAATTGTGTCAAAACTCAGCTGAACTGAATCGACTACGGAATACCGTCACTAAAATATAATTGGATGTTAAACGGATATTTTTATTAAAAACTTTTAACAACTTCTTGCTTTCTGGCAACTTTCTTTCGTTCAAAAGGTGCCAGAAACCCGCTTGGTTGCTCTGCTCCTAGGCCCCTATATACAAATTTTGGAGCGCTACTATAAGAGACACACAGAGATGACTCCTTCCCTTACTATGGGCCTCGTGCGACGGCTCAAAGTCACCCAAATGGCAATGTTGGGAGTTTCTCTGCGTGATAGCCCTCTGAATAGCTAAACCGATGGCCGTTGGGGCGGAAAGGTTCTCGAGTGGCGCCCACGTACCGGAAGGCGCGGCGTGGGTAGGCCCCCCACAAGGTGGACTGATGACCTGGTAAAGGTCGCGGGAGTCTGCTGAATGCGGGTGGCGCAGGACCGGTCACTTTGCCACTCTTTGGGGGAGGCCTTTATCCAGCAGAGGACGTCTTTCGGCTGATATGATGATGATGACTAAGAGATAATTTTTAGATCTTTGGCTCTAAATTTGACTTAATCTACGTGATAATGCACTTCGCAAATTAATTCGAGGTACAGTGTATTGTATTGTATCAATACCTACCTATGTACTCGGACGCCATTCCCCATAGACACCGATCAGTCAAGTTGAAATTAGTATTGCAAGCTGAGAACTTAAAGCCTTGCCAGAAGGTATTAAATTAGAATCAGTTTGATATTGGTCGCACACTACGTTCGATTTTATTAGGTTTGATTGAGGATCATAGAAACGCGCCACAAATAAGTACCAATACCAAACCGGTTTTTTTGTATTTGTTGGTTTATAGCGCCAAGAGACGGACGGACGGACAGCGAAGTCTTAGTAATAGGGTCCCGTTCTTACCCTTTGAGTACGGAACCCTAAAAATGTATTAGTACTTTAATGTTTTTTTTCCTGTCCCGCACATTGCCGTAAAAACTCTTTTGAAAATTGTAACTTTAACCTTAATAGATAGTACAAGCATCCTCCCGCGACTTTGTCTGCCACCCGGGATAAAGTATCTTATATTTTAATCCAGGTTATAAACTATCTTCGTGCAAAATTTCATCCAAATCGGTTGAGCCGTTTAAGCGTGATTGAGTAACAAACATCTAAACTTACAAACATCTAAACATCCAAACATCTAAACATCCAAACATCTAAACATCCAAACATCTAAACTTACAAACATTGGCGATTGGCGCGCCCGCATCGCACGACCCTTGTTACTAAGTTACGACAAAACACTGTAAATATCTTGGAACTGCATCTTCAATTACCGTGTTTTGCTATGTTAGGACTTCAGTTTTAGTTACATACCTACAGTGTTATTTGCATTGCGATATTTCAGTTTTCATGTATGAAAACCAAAAATATATGAATGCAGGACCGTGTAATGGGCAAAGAGAAACCGAATCAACGTTGTTAATTCAAAACACTGTAACTGCAGATACAGTGTATTTGATTCACAGGGTACAGCTATGCTTCGCAGTTTGGCGAATATTCAGTTTAAGGTAATAATATTGTATTTTTTGTTGTTTTGACAGACCACTTCTGGAGACCACGACAATACGAGTACCTACCTAATTTAGATCATAGATCTCGAAAGAGAACACATCGTGTTAACCTCTTACTCTGATCGTGGTTAATCTGTCCTGTCTTTCGATCTTTATATTTGACACATATTTTTAAATCTTTCTTGTACAATGCTCGATCTCTGATAAGAATGCCAGCACGCTAACGTTCCATACACTGGTTGCTGAATTATAGTAACCTTTAGACGAGATGCCAAAGAAAACATCGACCCTCGTTATCGTGTACGGTCGACTATATAGGTCGAGCCCTATTGCAGTGACAACAGTGAACTTTCATTCCCATTCCTCGAAAGTCGAAACGCAGATTCCGTCCCGTAAAGTAGCAAAATATTTGCACCAATTAACTCGTTCATCAATTACCTGTAGAATGGATAGCTCCTTTCACCGGGGAACAAAATATTTTTCCTGCCCGGCTACCGAATACCGGAATCAATTTCCGTAACCCTCGGCAAAATAACATTTTACAATTCTGCCGTAACGGTCCGAACTAGCAATTATTTCCACAAAATACCTCCCCATTTAACCGAAAATACGCAACTAATGCCTCAGTTACCCACAACTTACATTAAACTTGTTTTAAATTCCCGTATTTGAACTAAAGTGGTCCCTGGCAGCGGTGTATTTACCCACATAATGTTGGCAACGCGGTACGGCTACATTTTCTTCCAACACAGACTATTATGAGCTGTTAATGCATGGCAATTCCCAGCGGGCGCTTCTCAAAGGCTTCAACTCGTGCTGTAATATTCCATTAATATTTTGCTTGGCCATAGGCTGCCAGCATTCATAAATATTTAGCGGATTTCGATGAGAAAGTGGAATCGAACTCTCCAAGTAGGATAGATTGAATTGTTAGGAATTGCATAGTATGCATTACTGTTACATATGTATAGTGTGGAAGAGTTGGCAGTTACCAGGTTGGCAGGTACACAGTTTAAGTAGCTTTTCATTGTGCATTTTGTTATAAGAGTTTGCATTCCATGAAACTGATGTGAAGTCAGATATTAGTTGTTAACCTAATAAAGAAAGGTTGGGATTTTGCAATTACATGTGTAATTATTTAATTTGTTTGAGCTAAAATTAAAAATGCGAGAGTTAAATAAAAAATACTGACAGATACTCCCTTAAGAGTAATTCTCGTAATACATAATTGAATGAACCTCTTTGTAAAGTAGCAAGTCTATTAGAACTTACCTCCTTTATCCTTGAAGCTTTTTAAATTATTCTAGGACATTTAACAAGGGCCATTGTGAAAAATGTCGGACAAAACGGTTGGCGGCTTAGCCCGACGTGCTTTTCATTATTTCATCCCGGGAGTCAGTCACAGTTGAGAAAACAAATTATGCTACGCTAAGTGGGTGAGGCTGTCGAGGCGGCGAGGATTTGAAATTTTATTTGAGTTTCGGAATGGAACATCGCTGGTTCATAATTTAACCGTGCCAGTATTACTATATTTGTACGGCAATAATTAATAAATTAATGTTGGAGAATCATCATCATGGTTCTGCGTTGGTCACGATGATCGACCTAGCTAAACTAAGCTATGCTTGTTCTTGGGTAGGTAGAGGACGACTTAAGTATATCTATTCATAGAAGAGCAAAACGGAGATATCTAACTATCGACCCATTACTTTATTGAGTGTTCTTTCCAAAACATTCAAAAAAGCTATTGCGACGAGAATAATTGATCATTTAGAAAAAAAAACTTGTTCTCAACAATATGGCTTCAGACCAAATCGAAATACTATAGCAGCTATTACTGAAGTGGTTATACAAGTGATGAACAATCTTAACCGATACCTTAAATGTGCCGGTATATTTTGCGATCTTGGTAAGGCATTTGACTGTGTGAACCACAAAGTACTGTTAGATAAGTTGCAATATTACGGAATACGTGGACCTATTTTAAAACTGCTTACGTCTTACCTGACTGATGGAACCCAATTTGTTCAATTGTTGGATATAGATAACTCAGGATGTATTGATTATATTAATTCTATAAATAAAGTTATTGACTGTGGGGTGCCCCAAGGATCTGCCCTGCTATTTATTATTTTCATTAATGACTTACAATATAATATATCTCATGGTATTTTTAGCCTACCTTTATGCACATTACACAAGTATTATAGTTGATAATCAAAATATTGCAGCGTTAAACGCTCAAGTTAGCCAGGCTTGGACAGAACTGTCCTACTGGTTCCAATGTAATGGCCTTAAAATAAACTTAGATAAAACATCATATTTGACGTTTCTGAGACATGCAAATAGCATGACTTATGACTTGACGTGAAGAGGCCGTGCGTTTTACATACAACGTAATAAGTAGTAAATATTCGTAACGCGGGAACGCGCAACGCCGCACTGCGTGGCGGCGAAGCGCCTCGTGTGTATTGCATTATGAATGAATGAATCGCATCACGCGTCACGCATGATTAACTTAACTAGCAATTTCGCACGTATCGAGCGTAGTTGGGTTGTTGTTCATTATTAATTAATTGGAACATTTCTGAAAATGGGTGTTTTATGGGTTGTTATAAGTTGGAGCTTAAAATACGCTGACGCTGCGTTTATCTAAAATAGTGATACATATCTCTCTACTTACGTAAGACAAGACACCGCGTATTTAGGTTTACTTACACGGCGTCGAGCATTGATATAGCCGGGCCGGTCCATAATTGGCGCTGGCGGTTATGTTAGGTTTAGGTTAGGTTAAAATAATTGCCGTGCGTTTGTTTAATAAAAAAAGAAACTTTGTATAGGTTAAGTTACAAGGAGGCAATTTACTTTTACCAAATGTAAAGGATTAAAAATGTTTGTTTTATGTGACTTTAAACCTATTATGGCGATTGATATTTATGCTTAAAGCTTTTATGCGCAACAAATTTATGATAATTGTTATTTATGCTCTCAAATATTATGGTTAAAAAATATATGCGAACTAATTTATGACTTGTCGGTTATGCGTAATGACGATTATGACACAACTAGTTATGCCTATCAAAACTATGGCTTCAAACATTATGCAATCCAATATGGATACTTGTTTGTCACCGTCGTTGTATTAAACAAAAACTGAATTGTGGCCCCGACAGACAGATTGGGTCACTGCGTGCACTGTGTGGTCACTGTGGCTGTAATGTGGCCTGCGGTTTGCAAGACAATGTGCAATAGCTACATGACTTACGTTCCACTTGAAATTACATGCAGTGTCTATCGATATTTGGTTCTATCTCAATACTAATTACAGCGGTATTTTGCTTCTGTTATAATTGGGAATGGATGAAAATGCCTGATGTTTATGTCCTTATTTATGTACCTACGTATATTAATACCCCTGACTGAACATATCCGACAACCGAATTATTAAAGCACAATGGGGAGAATGGATGAAAATATCAGACGTGCCTGATTTTTTTTTTGGTGATAGGAATAACCTTTCTTAGCACCAGAAAAACGGTGCAGAATTTTCAGTGTCGTCAATTATTTTTGAAAAATATTGACCCAAAATGTAAGTGAGGAAACTGTTTATATTTTTCAAAAATAATTGACGCCACTGAAAAATCTGAATCTTATGTACAGATATGTCCTATGTGCAGATGTTTAAGCGTGATTGAGTAACAAACATCTAAACTTTTATTAGTAGGATACCCCTGGCTGTTCTCCAAGTATAAACAAATCTTACTCTAGCGCCTACGTTTCGTATTTATTCGTAACGCTACGCTCGTAGCCGATGCCTTGGTTTTCCCGGTGTTAGGCTGCTACGGACTGCGTAGCGCTACAGGCGTAGAGTGGCGGTGTGTGAGTTAACAACCCTGCATGTTGTCTGCTTCCACAGTTCACAACGATATTTGTGTGAGAAATAAATAGGTTAATTACGTAACACAGTCAAATTATAAAAAGAGATAAACAATGATTGTTTCATGATTTATGTGTTGTTTATTTTATTGTTTAATATGTGTGTCCTGTGTGTTTGTGATTTATTTTTTTTATTTTTTTTATTTATTTATCCAATGTACTTAAAGACCATTTACATGTTTCGAACAGCGGGCAAAAACCGCGTACGGTTTATCGGTCGCCATTGTCGCTCGTTTTAATAAATAAATGTATCTTTCTTTCATTCTTTATGGTCGCACTGAAACTTTTACGAATTACAATTCAAATGAACGTTTTCTATGCGTTCACAAAAATACCTTATGCTATCCAAGCGTAAAGTCCAATTTCGAAGTACACTTTTAACGGAAATAGGCGTTTTGAGAAGACGTTCTTCAATTGTTACGGGTGACGGCACCGGTGACGTCGATATCTATCATGCCGGATCCGGCTGTCCGGGCCAATTACCATCGCCCGGACTTCCGTCGACGCACAATGTGCCTCAGGCCACTTGAATCACAACTAGATAAAGACCGTTTTTACTGATTTTTACAATTTATCCTAGGTCATCCCATCAAATGAGTTGGATGAAAAGTCAGTTCTTCTAAATTATTATTTTATTTTATGTTCTGTGTTTTTAGAACCTATTATTTTCGTTAGTTCCTACCTAGGTAGGTAGGCACGGTACCGGTGAGGTATCATAATATTATACTGTTAACGTATTCTACTTTTTCTGTTGCTTGTTTTCATGGTTAAGTTTCCTGTGTCACTTTTTAAAACAGTGATTTTACTGTTTTAAATCGTCCAAAATCTAAGGTTTTGTTCGCATTTTAACCCCTTCCTTATAGGGACCATATTCGAGGCATGTTAGAAATCCATGTAACAACTTTTCTACGAATCTGACATTTTCTACAGGCTAATAGGACAGAATAACAACTAGAAATAGTTCATTGACCCATCTACAATAATCTGGATGAAACCAAAAACATATTTGATCGCATTTATACATCTAATCCATAGCATATTCATTTTAATTCTAATGAATGACATGCAATGGAGATCAAAATTTTGTACTTACTTCATCTATATATATAATACGCGAGCCCGATTTTTGTACATGCCATCAGATCTACAGTTATGGTCCGATTTTGATAAATGATATGTCGTTCGATTCGTCTCATGCTGGAGATTTGCAATAAGGTCTCCGATTTTTAATTTTTTATTGAAAAAGTACTAAAATTTTAATTTAAAGAATCTACCGTGCGCTGACCACGCGACCTTGGCTGTGTGACGGTGGTGTGACGTCACGTGACGTACCTAACTCCTGTTTTGACTTGAGATGACAATGTAAAATAAATAAACAAGAATTGAACTCAAACCTGTAGTAAGTTCTTCAGCATAAGAAATTATAAATGTTGAGTCGGCCACATATGTATACAACACTAAGAAAATTAAGTAAATAGAAAATAAACGATCTTTTACAATGTTTATAAAAACTGACAGACGTATTGTGTCAACTGTGGATTAATTTTTTTAGTGACATAGAGTTGTCAATATTATTTGCCATGTTTATATTTATTTCAAAAAGTTTATATACTAACTTATTTTCCCATATTCGAGATGTTGGGAGAAGAATGAGGTTTAAACCCATTAATTGTCGTGGACCCCATATAGGCTTTATTTACCTTACTTAGCACAATGCCATAGACACTGATAGGGCTTCAAATTTGAAGTAAAGATGTAGAAAACGAACCTCGATTAAGTACTAAAATTTCTTTTCGGATACCGGGGACTCCCATTGGCAACTTTATTCACCTGACTTGAATACCATCCAAATTATTTCAGGTACAGATAATTATATTTCGATTACAGGTAGGTATAAATTGTAATTTGTCACACCGATATGAATTAATACTGGAAAACATGAACCAGTATTAAACTATTTAGCGGTATAAATAGTCAAATGCAACTATAACTGGTAAAATATTATTTTAAACCATTAACGGTCCCCGATACAGTATTCTTTGATCTGTGCTGATACTAATAATAAACAGGTGTAATGTCTGTGAAATGTAAGTTTGTATATTGGGGATAGTCTCAGAAACTATACCCATCGTATTCTAAAAATCCTTTCTTCAGTACCTATGTTATATATTGTAGAATGGACCTACGGGATTATGTGCTATAATATTTTATCCCGTCGCTCCGCCTAGGTTCTTTGTATACGCGGCGGAGCCGCGCGGGCAGCTAGTATTTTCTAAATCACTTTGAGTATTAAGCCACTGGAGATGCCATGACGTAAACTCTTCGAACAAATTTTTTCGCCACTTTTGGCGGGGGGCGAGGTAAAACACGTATAGCACACCACCAAAAGAGGAATAACTCAACAGACACAAGTTTTGCTGTTGCGATAAACGCACACTACAAAAAAATTCAACACATCGAAAATTACACGCACACAGACAGAGTTTTCACGTAACTGATGCAGCATACATGCGAACAAGTTAGTGATGGGACACATCGAAGACATCTGAAGAATGAGTCAAATTAGTTTGATGAATGAACTGAATTATCTTATACTATTTATTATTAAATTGTAAAAGTGAAAATTCTGTCCATTGAAGATACTACCCAAAAAAATGTTTGTTTGTATATATGTCTGTCTGTAATTATGTGCCCTAGTGTCCTTAGCCCTCTCGCACAGTTAAACTGTGGAATGAACTCTCGCCCGCGGTTTTCCGGGCTGATACTTATTGATTGGTATTTGCAAGAACCTATGTATATGCAATTATATTTTAATAAGTCTCAGCTTTCACCACATTTATAAAGTTACTTCAAAACATAAATGAGCAAAGGGAAAGCAATAAAATGAATTGTTAATTTTATAAGAATTACCACATATTTATTAATTTAAATTCTCTGGAAGGTTTTTTTAAGACCCGCTTAAGACTTTTATTAATTAGTATTTTTATTGATTTTTAAAATGAATAAGTTTATTGTACACGTAATCATTTTTGTAGCTTTCCGGAGTAAAGTGCTCCGAACAGATAACACTTGTACGTGTAGGTTTCCAAGAATAATTTTCGTAATTACAAATTGTTCTCCATTTCTCCTTTATATAGGGATCTTTTGGAAATCTAAAAGGACATACAATTATATTAAATAAAGTATAATACTATAAATAATAGTATATGAATAACACATACACTCATAGTCCCGCACTAAATGTATTCCTTTTACCTAGATTTTTTTTTGCCAATAATTCATTTCTTTTTAAGACTAAATTTCAACATCGTAAGTCCAGAGAAAAGTAATTTTTCTGATTCACCTTACAAGATTTAAATGTAACATACATCTATACCTACTATTTAATTCAATATCTAATAAAAAAACTGACTATTAAACAAACTGCAGTGATTGAATGAATGAATGATAAATTCAAATGTTGAGTCGCCTTTCTTACTTTATCACATCCCTAAAGACCGATTCGAACCCTTACCACTATAATCATGTTTACGTTCTGTCGTTTACGTATCGCTAACGGTATTTTCTTTAAATGGAGATTGTACTTCAATACAAATTTAATAGTTAGTACAAATACTTACTTATGATAGGAAACGTGAACTTGTTGCGAATTTGAGCTGTCAGATCACCTTTTACATGATAATATTGCACAAGTCACCATTTTTCGAGAGAAACGTCACGCGACACGGAACGATACAAAATGACGGTGAAGCGACTTTAAGTAGTTTTATATAACGTGGTTGAACAGTTGACCAATGTACTTTGCCGGAGGGGGTCGCCTGTCTATGACATCTCCAGTGGCTTAATACTCAAAGCCTTTATTACCACCATGACATTCATGCAAGAAACAATTAAGGCCCGCATCACACTGGCGCGGCCTGGCCGCGTCGGTCAATAGTAAACTTGTCATTAGCTGTCAAATTTATTATCGACCGCCACCGCAGGCCGCGCCAGTGTGATTCAGTAGGTCAATCACGTATCGCATTGTACGCGCGTCAGGTAGTTTTAAATGTCAATTTTTATTTGGAAAAATGACAGTTGGAATGTCCTAACGCGCGTTCGAAACGCGCGTCGGGTAGATCCAACTGTCATTTTTCCATATAAAAATTGACATTTAGATCTACCCGACGCGCGTACTGGCCAACTGGTCTTATATTCCAATACATTAAATACCAGCTTATTAGCTTCTTGTATTTGCAAACCAATACATATACGGCCTGCGAATATTGACCAATCAAAACAGCCCCATATTACTAGACGTTATTATCTCCTGACCGGATCATGTGCGAAACAGCAGCGTCCGGCAAAACAATTATTACGTGGTACCAAACTTCTCGTCCCGTGATGCCGTATGCTATTACTGTCTATACAGAACTTTGTCTTTGATCGATGCAAGGCATAAACAGGAGCGATTTCACATAACGGAAACTAATGTTGGAAGTTACAACGATAAAAATAGCGGGTTAAATTTTTTAAAAACTACGGAAGAAACTTACGTAAATCGTAGTTGTGGAACCTACGATTACCTAGTACTACGTATACGGTTTATGTCTGCAGTAAGCTCTGTGAGACTTATGTATGTGTCATTACCAGGAAAAAATACTACATTGTTAGTAGCCAATAATGTTAAATGTTAAAATAAATGTTTTTATTCGAATTTCCAAGTATCTCTACACCCTGTTGATCACTTGTGCCTTGAGGCCAACTATTCCGATAAGTGATTTGAATCCCCAATAGGCACTGCCGTCCGGACTGTTCATGTCGGCTTGTCTGTTTAAATTAATTGTATTTCTATTTAATAACGATGCCGAGTACCAGTTCAAAGCGTGAACATACAATTTTGCTTATAGTCAAACTTAGTCAGTATGTTAGTTTCTTACGAGGTGTCGCCAGGTAATGTGTAAGGTAAACGTTATGTTATGATCCTACATCGGAATAAGGTGCTGCTTCGTTGAAATCTTAGATTGAACAATCAAAGCAGAATAAGTCGTCATCATTCGCTTGCCCTTACCCATGTACTTGGGGTGAGCGCCGAATGTATTTTCTACTATACTTCTCTCTCGCCCGTCATCTCATCTCATCCTTCCTCTTCCTGTTCAGACCACACAGAGTCAAATACAATTTTGATACTCCACGTCGTGTCCGATAGACCACCTGAGCATAGACATACTATCCCAAGGCTACGGGTTCACACTTTCTGCTCAAAACCGTCTGCACATGCATGGCGAACGCTCGAAAATGATCCTAGAGGTTTGAATCTGTACCCTTGGGCGACAGTACCAGCTATTTACCGTTCTCCCACCAGGCTTTTTTTCAATTACCGTAATCTCAAGCAAATCCTCAATTGAGCTATGCCTCATTTTCGTCCCTCCCCTGATTGCCTTCTATTCGAGCCGATTGCTATTTAGCCATTCAGCGTTCAATTTGGATCGCTTTGATTTCAATCAACAGTCAAAGTTCAATGGGCAATTCTTTTCGGGACGTTCAATGTGGGTATGCATCGATTAATGTAGCGATAATATATTTGGTGTAGTCGACGTCAAAGCTGGGAAATGTGTAAACATACACATTTCGCCCTTAATACAATGGAATAAGATGCAAACGTGTAAACATATTTAAGAATCTAAAAAAAATGGTGTTTGATCCTCAATCTCGGACAGCTGAACGGATGAAGAAAAATTCGGTTTTCAATTTTTTAATACACATTGCATTGAAATGCCCTAATGTAATTTTTCTTCGTTTTATTTTTATTGAACATGTAATAATGCTACTAATAAGGGCATTTGTTTGAGTGGTAAGAACAAAGTCAGTACAATGTATTATATCAGTTCCTGAGATAGAGGTTTTCTATTTAGGGCAAATCGTGTAAGACCGTTCCCAAATGTTTATGTAATCATTTATGTTTCAATTATGGATGTTTTAATTAATGATACGAGGCAAAATGTGATCCCAACTGAAAAGCTTCACAGTACTTTAATTAAGACCAACGATCTCTGAAATGGAGTTTTAGCCTTAACCGACCATAAACCTAAAACCTAGTCTGTAAACTTTGACGTCTTAAAATATTTAGCATACCTATGTTCTCGCTCCGAATTTAGTAAAACTAATTATTAAACTATCAACATTATGGACACTAAGCACGACATTATGGAAAAGTTAGGGCCTAATCGGTCCCTCTTGAATATAGGTATTTCAGCCAAATCAAGACAATATACCTAAAACAAACAAAAAATTAAGACATGTAACTGAGTCACTTTCTACGGTTGTTGTGCGGTGTAAAAGGGGTGTGTTTGAATGTCATTAGAGCTCAGTATAGTACGAGTTTCGCTAGCCCTGGTCGGTTACCCCTCCTGCACCGCGCAAGTTCCGCAGGAATCGATTCTGTTAAAAGTATGCCTGTAGGGTCTGATTTCGGAGCGATTTTTGAAATATATATAGAAGAATG
Organism: Epinotia nisella; assembly: GCA_932294315.1. Lineage (NCBI taxonomy): Eukaryota > Metazoa > Arthropoda > Insecta > Lepidoptera > Tortricidae > Epinotia > Epinotia nisella. The sequence continues at coordinate 14,393,223 of OW028688.1, read as the reverse complement.
ACATAAGTATATGTTAATGGCCTCAATGCATATGAAACGGTTAGAGCGGGTTGCATGACCGGTATCCGTTAAATATGGCGCTGACAGCGGTCATCTCAGAGGTCTTTCAAAATACCCGTATAAACGGATTTTAACGGACGCAACTTACGTCTTAAAGAACCGAGCCTTAGTTGTTTAAATGCCGAAACATTTCTTTACTGCAGAGCATCCTGCAAGATATTCAATTTGGAACAAAGTCAAAGCACAAGCGCAATTTATTTCCTTTTTTTATCCATTACCAAGCAACGAAAGTAGACTCGTATTACTAGTGATTCTCAATGCAATGTTCTTTGAAAGTAGATTAAAATAAAATGGACGTCGTCTATAATTTCCTTACCTGCGCGAACGTCGATTGGCCTGGGCGGTTTTTAACCTGAAATCTTCCTTATTGAGGAAAGCAACCTTGCTGTCTACAAAATAAGGTTGCCAGTCCTTAAAACAACGTAAAAAGGAGATGTAGCGTTGTGAAAATATGAGACATAAAACTCCAGCATCTGAAGTCCGTATCCGCCATTTGACAAGTCTTTTAAAACATCTAGAGGCCGACCTTTGCGGCTTCAACCGAATATAAAAGATCCAAATTTAGATCAGACAAGTTTTATTTCGTGAAAGTTCGTAAAGTGTTACTTCACTCGAGTAGATATGCATCGTAAAAAGCATAGCCGTTTTATATATCAGAGGCCCTTCCGAAGATCGGTCGCCTTGATTGCTGGAACCTAACTTACAAGATTATATTTTCTGTGTAAACATTCGATTTTGAATTTTATTGCCAAGAATTAAGAACTAGCTCTGACCCTATAGTGGCAAATTGGAATGGTAGGTGATCAGATCTCATTTTGAATAAATAATGAAATTGCGGTAGCAGGTCTTCGTTTGCGTTGCTAATGGGCTCAGAGTCCTGTCAGAATGTCAATTACAAGGTTTTGAGCCCTTAGAGATATTGACTACGGTTTGTGGTTTGAATTGTTGATACTCGCATGGAGATTGGCACTATCAACCCACGATGTTTATGTAAACTAAGTACGTTTATTTGTCCATGAGGACGATTTTAATGTTTAATATGCCAGTTACTTGAGTTCGGAAACGACCCAATTGTGTAAAACATTGTTTTGTCACGTAGTCGTCAATGCATGCAAAATATTAAAGACTAAAGGACGTCGTAACCAAAATCCTCCTGAAGAAACTGAGACAAAGCAATGCCGAATTTGGGAAGGAATCCTCAAACAAACACAAAGCCAAATTCAATATAAAATAAACAACGTAGACCAAACTTAGCTCTAAAGTTAGCGCTACCCTTTCACTGGGGATTAGCGTAATCTAGGAAACTAGCAGTTCCACTGCTTTCACCAAAAACGACTTATGTCGCCTTCCCGGCTATTCTATTTCACTCACAAACATATCTTGACGCCGCGATTCGTATTAACTAAGCGTAGGTAGAGGTCTAGTTTGTTAGGCATGACGGGTGAGCTGAGATGCATTAGCGCATTCCGAATAACAGCCCTTGTATTCTTAGACAGTACCTTTTAAGAGCAATTGTGTTCGCGCTTTAAATGACTTAAGTGTGTCGAGGTACGAAACACACATTCCTTTTTAAGTGTTTGGAACAAAAACAAACCTTGACATCAAATGGGTTTATCACATTTGCGTACTAATCGCATTTCAATGTGTTTAATATTTCGTGAGCTCTTCACACGCATTAGTTCAGCGCGCAAAGGAGCGAGTGCGCGATACATTAATAGACGATTGGAATGTGGAGCGGCAAACAAAGGTCTTCGTTTTAGTTTCGCAATCCACCACCATTATGCGTGCAGAGATACCACTTAATAAATTTAAATAGTTTGTACGTTCAAGTGAAGTTACGTTTACTTTGTTAATTGCTTGTAGAACAGAAATCCTCGGAGAACTGTTACTTACATGTGTGTTAATAAATTCCTGTCTAACATCTGTAATTATTACGGTTGGGCGAGGGATTAATAGACTCAAGGGATATATCTAAGTTTTTGGTAATTAATATGTTAGTCAACTGAAATGATAGAATCTTAATCAGCCGACTATTGCCAAGAGACTAAGAGTATGAATATTGAACAAAGGGACCTTTATGTTGAATTGGAATTGATTGAAATTACGCAACGATACACTTTTGACAAAAATTGCCTGCATGTCTAGCACAACTTGCTGCTCAGTCGCTTCTCGCGCGACTAAACGTCCCCTATCTCACTCGCACCGTACAAATTAGAAAAAGGGGGGTAAAGCTTTCTCGACTCGCGTCACGGTGCGGCGTCAGTTGCGCTAGCCCCGCTGGAACGTGTATTATGGTTATATTTATACATTTCTCCCTTATAGAATTACATACTGGGGAAATTCTACTGATCTACAGTCTATTTTACTCACCACCAGGAACTAAACACCACTTACTGAACAATTAGTGCTGTTATTGAGCCTGCGGTCTTCTGTAAGGAGGTACTTGCCTAGGTGGATTGCTCCGGATGAGAGCGAGAAGATATTCCGCTGTCCTCTCTTAATTCGCTGCTCGTCAACAAACATTTCACCTAATCTTATCAGTGAGGGTGCGTAGGTGATATTAATTTCCATAATTCAATCGTAAAACAAACAAATGCAATCCACTTAACCGCCGCATCGGTTAGCCCCCGGCCATCATTCGGCTCATCATTTATTCATTTAGCGTTTGTTTGCCATTATTCGATTAAACCATTTTTACCCATCCCTTCGATAACAAGACTATCACCCACCAAGGATGGTTCCGTTGTTCCTGTTGTGGTCACAGTAGTAATATAAACAGTATAAATACTTCATATCGATTTATTTACACTATTTAGTTATCACTAGAAGTGGCACTGAAAATTCAATTTCATGTTGCGCCTTTGGCAACACTGGCGTGAATGTATGTGTGTATTTAGTGAGCTGAACCAATACCTTCCAAAACGATAATGGACACGATGGGAAATTTAACCAAACTCATTCAATGAGCATAATTTAAAATTTTACATTTTTGGTGCGAATATTTAATTACCCGATGTACGAAGTACGTTTAATTTTTAGCGACGTTATAGTCTCTGGAAAGTTAACACCACTATTATTATATTTGAACCTTGCTTCTGCAAGCACTGTTTTCTGACAACAGAGTTCGCATTGCCGCTGTGCTTCATATCTTCCGTCATAAAAATAAATTTTCCCTACATTTAAGTAAGTCATTTTTTTTACATTAGCTGACCACACCGCGGCCGCGATTTCACTTGACTATAAAACAAGTCATTGTTAGGCCGATTTTTCTATCCAAGTCAATTTTAATTTTTGACAGAATTTTTATAAAAAATGGTAGGTTTGAAGAGCTTGTAATTCCGTGCAATATAAATACAAAATATGTCCCTAATTTTTTTTATGAAAAATCCCATTGAGTTACGGAAAATCCCATACGTTTTGTCACTCAATGGAATAAAATTGTAGGACACTATAGGAAATTGTGCGGACATTGAACAGAATCACGAGATCTTCGATCTTACCAAATTGTATCACATTCTGACGAAGAAAATATTCGACAACGATAGAAACATTGGCCCTGTTACGAGATAAATGTTACACTTATTTGTTTATTCAGTCTATGTACTGCCAATATTTATATTCTACGTGGTCGGCCGATCTGAATACGAAATAAGCCTGCCCTGTGTGTTTGAATTGAGTTAGAAAAGGTAAGTCTGGTGTAACTTAGCGGTAGGTACACTGCTTTCTAAATAGAAAGGGCGCAATGTATTAGGACTAGTTATATGCCCTTTTCTTCTTAACTTGGCAGTAGGGGGCTGCCGGAAACATGGATTTTCTTACCATAGAGGTACAAAGCCTTTTTGTCCAGAATGATTTCATGCGAATATACATATATAGGTATAGAGGTGTTATAAAAATTTAGATTTGTGGCAGAATCATGCGTTTTATGAGCATTTGACAGTGAATAAGCTTGTTCCTTTCCATTATAGAATAAAAATTGAAAAAAAGGTTTCAAAGCTACAGAAGGAGGAGGCGGTATACCACGTGACTTTCAATGTGGATTCGTACACCGGAACTTAGTTTTTCAAAAAACTTATGTACGAAATATTATTTCATATTTAGAAACAGTAGCTTTGCGGTGAAGGAAAGCATCGTGAGGAAACCCACCGGTCTAATCCCTAATAACAACGTCTAGTTTTCCCACTGGGTTGGAAAGTCAGATGGCAATTGCTTTCGTAAACTAGTGCCTAAATATAGTATTAGGCGCCAAAGCGAACCCCGGAACGACCGCGACCGGGGTAACGCTATGAGAAGGAGGAAATAGAAGAAAAATCATAATCAATTCAACGGGGACATACCATACCTAGAGTTGAATGCGTCCTCTAAGTTATCGGGAAATAAAACACGGTGCAGGTAGGTATATCTGTTTTTACTGCTTCATGTCATACACTGTGAAAGAAAGAAAGGAGAAAGAAAGAAAAAAACATTTATTCGAGACACCAAAGAAAAGCTAACACATGTACTTGTATTATTTTGATTTTTGATTAATAATAATCTCTGCACCACCTACTGCATAATCTTGTTTTATCTCTTTCTCCGATATCCAAAGGTAGTCTGGAAGAGATCGCTCTTCAGCGATAAGACCGCCTGTTGTCTACCTCTACCTACATGTTATTGTATTGTTTCTCTCTGTAACTGCTTTATTTGTGTGATTTGTATTGTATGTACAAAAAAATAAAAAATAAAATGTGCATGTCAGTTCGTAACTCTACGCCACAGTACATAACATTGAAATGTCAATATAAACATTAAAATAAATAATAATAAACATTAAGTGATAACAAAGAGGTTTACTTTCCGAACCGGTGGTAGTTTATCGACATTCATAGGTGCATGTAATATGCCTAAATTGAAGAATAAATCACTTTGACTTTGACTTAATCTTACACGAATCGAACTACTCCCATAGTAAGCTCAATAAGGCTTGTGCTATGGGTACTAAACGACGATATATTTAATAGATAAAAATACTTAAATACATAGAAAACATGCAAGACTCAGAAACAAATATTCATGCTCATCACACAATTATTTGCCCTTACCGGGATTCGAACCCGGGATCTTTAGCTTCATAGGCAGCGTCACAACCCACTAGGCTAACCGGTCATTTATATGTAGCGCATCGTAGCCCTTTGCCGCCGCTATACCTACGAGTATCGCATCATGCACTATGCACTGAACGTCTTATCTATATTTGTCACCTCTTCTGCACTAGCACGTCGACCCCACTTGACAATGATGTATTTACCTCGTCGGTAACCCGATTGGAGCGGAGTTCAGACTTGGCATGCAATCGGCGGCAGTCTTATTCACAATGCTTGCCGACTACCGCCTCAAACGAACCAGAACGAGCGGTTATATGTAGGTACTTGAGATTATTTGAGTTGGCCGAATTGTATCAAAGTATAGTCCATTCAAAAAGCAACTCTGCCGTCCAAGGCCAATTTTATAAAAAGTCGGCCACATTAAATAATCTCAGCACTTCTTGCAGTGCTGCAAACGCGATACAGTATTGTTACTGGTGATTTTGACAGGGTGATCGTCTAGAGTCGTTCGAGAAACACGCGTTTGTATCGCTGCAAAAACTCGTCATGTGTAACCTACGGGCGTTTGTATAATCCACGCTTTAATTACCGACGCAGTGACCGGTAATCGTTAAAAATGGCGCCGCCAGCTGTCATTTCATAGGGAGCTGTCAAACTTCTCACACAAACAGAATTGGACAGACTTAACTTACGATTACCGTTGTTTCAAACCGACGCGTCGGTTTGAAACAACTGAGCCTAAATCGACCTCCGATAACGTATAAGTAGATAAAACAAACACAAAATACAGACTTATGTACGTACAAAAGTTTCACTATCTAGACAGGACAAATGCATCATTTGTTTGGAGTATGCCTCCCTTCTCAGTCCCACAACCGTGCTCTTTCGTATTAGCCAGTATTATCTATCACTTTGGCCAGCTACATTGTTTTTTCGTATGGCATTTTACAGTCCAGTACAATACTTATTCGGTGTACGACTGTGGTGCGTGGTAGTGCTGTGAGGTTGTAAGTTGTTCGCAACAGGTACAGGCAAGCTACATTATAAGAGCAAAACAGCACGCGGGTCTGACCGACCGTCCGAAACCCGACCTAAGAAGGTAGTTGTCTGTTCGGAGCAACGCACGAACGCGAGAATATCCAAATTTAGCAAGTGTGATAGATTTAAAAGAATTTCAAGTTTATAGCCACAGCGATGTAGGCGTGGCACGCCCGCTACTACTTTGAGCATGCGCTCAAAGCTTTCTCGCCAACGACATCTGATTGCCGTGCAGTCGCTCACAAAGTAGGCGACGTGGAGGGGATGAGGGGGCGACACCGGTACCGATAGAAACCACGCTTGATACCCCTTCTATAGTATTTAGTGTTCTGTGGTTATAGCCCTTAGGGCCTCCTCACAGCGACATTTGTCTCACTTGCAGTGTGCAGATTAGAAACAGGAGGGCAGATGCCGTGCTATCCTCGCTGAAGCGCCAAGTCCATTCAGTCTCAGGGTCTACTTATATTAGGTGCATTGGTGAGACGAGTCGAGAGACTGTGTGAATCTCGCTCGCAATCGGCGCATCGATCAGCACAGACAGACCACTGATTGTCCTCTTCGTTAGACTTAGGCTTCACTTGTTAGTCTTGTTTGTTTAGCTCGAGACCTTAGGGCAAACGATAGTGGAAATTACTCGTACAAGGAAGTCACTAGTTGTAGACATGATAATGCCAGATAGTAGTAAATTATGAAGACTGACAAGCTCTATATAAAATGTAATGAATTCCAACAAAATTATTTATTTCATTTTGCACAGAACAGAGAACAGTTGTTTTCCGATTTTAACCATCAAACTGACATGTCTGACAGAACATTAATGAAGGTTTATTTAGAAGTAACAATTAGAGTGGTAGCTCATTCAGGATTGAAAAACATTTTGTTGAAATATTGACTTACCGGTTTTTTACAGAAATGTTAAAGATGAAAACTCTATTTTCTTTCAAGACACGTACGTGATTAAATTAACCAAAATGACAAAAGAATGGTAGGTATATATCGTCATATTTCATGAATTCGGTTTTTTTTCTAAGGAACCACTGGGAATGTTTCAACAAAACTTTGCACATTTGCACTACTAGATTTAATAAGTAATTATAGGAAAAAAACCAGGTCATAAATTTGAAGGGCATGTTTTCTTCCCTTATCCTGCTACGGTGTTTCCTACAAAAGCTTCTTTTAAAGAGGAAACTTTAAGAACAAAATACATTTCTTATACAAAGTGTTAAAAATGCCAAACCCGGAACAACTTTTCGACACTTCGACGACAAAGGAAGCGCGGAAATAATGAAACACAAAGCACATTTTTTTATTTTATTTTATTTAGAATATGTCTTTGTTTTAATTGCAGATGAAAATAATAGATTTCAAGAGATTATGAATGTCTCATAGATGTTAGATAATAGCTATACGCGGACGAAAACGATTATTGGGTCGTTCTTCTTTTCGACCGACAATAGCCTGTCCCTCGTCTTATTACGGCATCTCATTTGAGTAATGATGTTTACGGTTTTATAATGTTCGAATGAACGTCCATATTATTTTATTAATTAGTGATGTTTAATATTTCACTTTCTCTAACTAGCATTTTTTTTAAATGTTTTTTTTTTCGTAGAATGCCGTGACAGAGTGGTAAACCAAAATGTTGTCCCCACTGAAAGAGTCCACTTTGTCACATGATTTTTTTTAGAAACCAACCGTAAATAAATATTTATATTGGCCAGAAAGGAAACTTTAATTAGTTCTAATGAAGAAACCTATGCATTTTTTTTTAAATCGCACTTCAAAACCACAATTTTCGATAGTTCAAAAACCAAAAAAACAGAAAAACCTCGGATCATTGTCGGTAAAAAAGAAGAACGACCCTCCGACCGTCCGACCGTCTCCTTTTAAGGGTTTTTCAAATAAATGAATATTAAGAAATGTACACTGTTCATCCACGATATGTGACAGCGAGGTCCCTTTCTTCACTTTGATGTCTTTGCCATTCTGACTTAGAAAGTCTGTTGTAAGCTTAGTGATGATAAGTACCCAATGTCATGAATAGAATATCGGCCCAGATATTTCAAAATCAGGGTTGGGGGGAGAGTCAATCGTGGGTTCGGACCCCGCCTCGTACCATTAAGTTTTTTCAAAAACAGATGTACGAAATATCATTTGATATATAATAGTGGCTTTTCGGTGAAAGAAAACATCGTGAGGAAACCTGTCTAATCCCAATAAGGTCTAGTTCTCCCTCTGGGTTGGAAGGTCAGACGGTAGTCGCTTTCGTAAAACTGGTGCCTACGCCAAATCTTGGGATTAGGTGCCAAAGTGGACCTCGCGCTTCTTTAGGGCACAACCGGGGGTTGTTCCTAGGGTTATTCCCTAGGAGGATGATGATATTTCATAATTAAAGTTAATTTTCGGGGAACCAGTACCATTCTGAACGTTCCATATTTTCTATTATTAGCTGACAACTAAATCAAATTACACGCGACGCCAACAATAGGCCGTCACAGTAACCTTTGCATGTCGTGTTAACGTGAAGCCGACGGACGGACAATCCAATTAGCTTACATGTAATATTAACAGGTTCACATGGAACTGGGTTGTTGCATAGTTCGTCGTCAGCAGTAACTCAATTTCATTCCGCAGGATGATCTAGAAAAAGTAATTTTGAAGAAGCGTTAGGACATATCAATATTTCTTGGTGAAAATTACAGTTGGTATTATTATATTTGGCCACTAATTCTAATCGAAACTCGAAATTACTTGACTCGGATCAACCGGGCGGCGTTTGCGGCAGCTGTGAATCCGCGTACATAAATATTCAATTAGAAAAAGTCTGTTGATTAACACTTCAACTGCCGCCAACCCGCCTCATGGGCGCCTACGCCGTGGTCGCTTTCGGCTACATACGAGGAAAACCACGGGATCCGCTACGAGCACTGCGCGTAGCGATTCTTGGCAGGTAGCATTTTTTCCCAGAAACGACAAAAATGTTAAATCTTACTGTCGGATTGAACTAACAGAAAAGCTATCTGGAGATACATTTGACCTCCTAAAGTACAAATAACATTAAAATACATACATTACAAATAACATTGTATTTACATTGCATTACAAAAAATCAATTGGTGTAGGAAATTGAAAATGATTAAATTTCTTTAATGTACTTTTAGTAGACCCATGGACCTAAAAAGGATAAGTAGTTACAGATTCATGCCAATATTAAGTAACATATTATACCTAAACATTATCCGAGCACCCTACAATAACAATGTTATGACTGCGACACAATTAACGCTAGAAACTTTTCTTATCTACAGAGAACCCACACACAACAAAACAACGCCCACTACTTTCCCAACACAGACGTTTCATTTTCCCCTCAACTACAAAATGTTACAAAAGGGAATCACTAAACGGCTAATTCGTCATATAGAAAATTACCGACTACCGCCTGCAGTAGTAATTGCCACATAGATGCTACATTTTGATAGGTCTGAATTTCCGTTGTGGGATTCACATTTGCTATACCATTAGACGTATTTCCGTCCATCCCGGCTTGTATACGCTATTAATTATTGGAATGATTTTGTTTATTGCAAGGTTACTTGGCTCTTTGGATTCAGATTCAGAAAATTACGTATTGCGAGTGTAGAATAGAATTTAGTGTACTTCTTCGACTTTTTTAGCATTTACTGTAGCTTAGAAGGCTTAGTCTCAATTTGACTGTACAAGGACGTTTATTCCAAGACAAACACTTACTTTGACGGCTAATCCCAGATTAATTCCTTATTCCTATTAGTCTAATCCGTAATTGACGGTTTTATCATTAGATTCGTATCCACATTGGGAGAGACAAAAGAAGCGGGTTGTGTCGGTGATACAACCGTAAATTAAAAAAAAAAAAGTAAATTATATATCTGAATTAATTCACTAAAATCTGTATAAGTACAGATAAATCGGTATATGTGGCAACATTGACTGACGTAGCTCATTTGACTCGCGATACATTGAAAATGGTGGTAATTTCAGCATTATTTTCATGTCCGCCACATAAGCTAAATAACATTTTGTGATTAACAACTAATGGCAAATAAAGAAGGATTAAAACATGTAACCAACAATTATTTGAAATCAGATTAGGCTTCTCTACAAAAAGTTATTCCGGAAGTCACGTGATACATTTTGAACTGTACCCCTATACAAGAACGCGAGCAAAGAAGTATCCACTTCAAAAACCCTTTGGAATCGCAGCTTGTGGCCACTAAATAAGTTTTCAGCAGTCTAGCGGTTAAAATGACGTCTTGGCAATTTCGATGGACACCCTTATGAGCCTACCCTTAAGTGTAGTGGTGACCACTAACTACTAAAATACGTTTTTTGTAAGCAGGCAGGGCAGAATATTAGGACGCATAAAAAGCCGCCTCAATATGGGTCAAGCCGGTAAAGTTTATGGCTAGTAGTTAGTAGAAATTTAAAAAATTAGTTCAAGCTAGATTAGCGATGCTTTCGCGTCGACCCATTTTCGAACCGTAAATTAATCAATTCCACTTTGACAATATTCAGACATTTATGTATTCACAACCTACCACACCCGGAAGATGAAACAATTTAGAAATATCTACTAATTACAGTGATCGATTAACACCCTTCCATTATTCGTTTTTATGTTTACTATGGCCCTATAATTTTAATGTAATAAGCAAGAGGTAGGTACAATGTGGCCAAAAGGATGGTGGATAAGACTGCGTGGAGGAAGACCTGAGAAGGATCGGAAAGAACGGAGAAAAAAATGTGGCAAAGGGCCGGAACAAATGAAAAAGCACTGTCGAGGAGGCCAAGACCCACAAAGGATTATAAATAGCACCATATTAAATACGTTATTACCTACAATGTTCTTATATTATTTATGAATATGAAACATTAATCTGACCGCAACGTGAATCCCAAAGGCAGTAAAATCTTCAGTAATTATAAGTTCGTTAACTAAAATCGTAAAATGTGAAACCGCCCCGAATTGTACGTTTGGTCCCAACAAAGACCCTTGGTTCACAGATACAGGACAAAACACTTTTTTCTTTGCGATGCCATAGCCTGGGGCAGTCCTACATTCATTGTGCGATGCTTTCAGCTTGTTTTATAAAAAAACGGACCGAACTTTGTGAGAGATTCTCGTTATGGCCAACGCGTTTTCGACACCATTGTGGTCGACAATTTGAGATGGCTTGACTTGTCAATAGCATCGCTTTTTTGTCCGAAAGCTGACGTGATTGAGATGGTTCTTAACTACGTTTTAACAAAATCGGCTTAGCCGTTTTTGAGATATTGAACTTTGAAATGAAAACATCGGGGGTTTTTCAACTTTTCTAAGTTGTTAATTATTTTAATCCGTACCGTTAAAAGGTTACAGTCCGTTTTAATAGTGTGTGTTACTCTTAATGCACGATAAAGGATAACACAGCCGCAAACTGTATAAAAACGGAAATATTTTAACCTTTAAAGTATCCCAATGAGCTTTATAAATATTATGATATACCTGAATCATAACGTAGGTAATATAATACGTCTCATCTCAGATATAAGATTAACTGTGAGGGCAATCAACTGACATCAATCTTACCATTGTGACAACAGAATACGTTTCCTCGCTTGCTTTGTTAAATATCGCTGAGTTCCCGAACTTCTCTGATAATGTTACTCTGTAATCCGTTGGCCTTTCGTTAATTCTGTGTGATGGTTTACTAAGATAGCACATCAGTCTTGTTAAACAGTAATGAGCAGCTCAATGCGTAAAACATTTAGACACGGACTCAAACAATTTTAAAACACAATCATTTTATCGATGTAAGCGTATAGGCACACAGTGGTTGAGGTGCGAAATGGTTGAATGCTTTAAGTCGAAGGCGATAAGTGGGATTTTCCTACCATATAGTCGATTGCGTTACGTAACATTTTGTTCGTGCGCCCGTCTGGTCTGAGGGTTAATTACGGAAACTTTTCGAACGAGCGGTAAAAACTCTCATTTTCTCATACAAAAAAAGACATTTAATCTACTATAAAGAGAACCGATTTTTCTTCGTCTATACATACTCGTAGGTAGTTAGCAATATGACCGCTCTTTTGTTTTAGTGATTGGCAATTAGCCAATTTATAAGTTTGTAAATTGCTTTACAGTACACACGGTGTTACTTTCCCGCACTAGTGCGGAAATGAGCACTTTCCTAGCATATGTTGAAACTTTAAAGAGCCATATGTACTGTAAAACGTTGTACGACACACGTGCGAATAGGTAATTCGCAACTCATGTCGATTTAAAACACTCCCTTCGGTCGTGTTTTAATTTATCGCCACTCGTTGCGAATTTCCTATTTTCTGCACTTATATCGTAAATAACTAGTATAGTGTATTTTCGGCTTCTATATACAATCAAAGCTTTTCTTCTAATCTTTTTCCCTATGGCAAATATCCTACTAATATTATAAATGCGAAAGTTTGGATGTTTAGATGTTCGTTACTCAATCACACTTAAACGGCTCTACCGATTTGGATACAATTTTGCACTAAAATATAGGATAGTTTTTATCCAGGGGCCATGCAGACGAAGTCGCGGGAGGAAGCTAGTGGATACATAGTCCTCGCTGTCGTATCCGACGACGGCGACCCTTAAAAAACTACCTATATCCTGACATAGTTTTTTTATGAACACTCGGGTCCAGTTGTTAAAAGTAAAAGCAAAAAGGAATCGCAGCGTTTGCAACCCTAAACTAGTTAAAAAAAGAATGCAAGCTATGTCGGGCGTCATATTGTGCAGTCACACAATTACACTTTTAGGTTTTCCCTCTTGATGCAGTGCACCCTGTAGTTACAAGCTTTGTGTGACTTCGTTTCCCCTTCGAGATAACAAGAAAACCATTTACTTCGTTAAAAGAAAAAGCTGATGTGGTTTTATCTACTAGCGTACACGGTTACCGCAACAGGGTCAAAGAAAAGAGCCAGTTTTTTTTATTTCCTTGTGGAAACATTCCAATGAAATTGCCTTAGTCTCTTAATCTCTGGTCTGCGTCATTGATTTGTTCCCTTTATTTATTTCTGAATTATTCTGTATCCGAGCTTATTGTTCCAATGATTGATGGATGTTGTTGGTATCTTTAATGGAATATCTATCTTTGTTATGTTGGGACTGTTCCTATTTGTGACTCTAGGTCCTTTTGACATATTAAAAAAATGTTGGCTTATTGGAATTTTATTGAACTTGCTTTAATGTTTGCTATTTTTGCTTTTATGCTTATTACATATTATTTTAACGAATCTCAACCGATTGTGGAATATCCTAACGCCATATTTAATAGTTAGCGATAATTAGCAACGTCGTACATGTTTAGAGGCTCTAAGAAAAATACAAGTAAGTACAAGTAACTGGAGCTGAATGCATAAAGAACCTAGCCTAAAATGTGTCAAACTCTTTCGACATATTTTGACAGTGAAGTGATCGAATGTATCACCATTGTCCTTAAAGAGGAAATTACCGTTCGTTCGCTTCACTTAATCACGTAATTGCCAGGTGTGACGTAAAATAGATTATATATAATGCATTGTTATAGCATTGATAAGCTGCAACTGAGCAGATTTTGAGCCCATATTGCACTCGGCGTCGGCTTGATGGCTTTTTAACACTGCTGCAATAAATAAAGCTCGTGCAAACATGTTTTGTAACAAATATTGGCTCTTTATTTGTTGCCTCGGTGTTTTCCCAGTTTTCAGTGTGATGGAAGGCGCGGGCAAACATGCCCGCACCTCGCATGAAGTTGCTATGTTTGCCTTTTTAATACATGCGTGTATAGAAGTATAGAACCGCGTGTGTTTTACGAAGGTATGTGTTCGAGCGCTATTATATACATGGATGATTTAATTTGTCTGAAACAGCCCTAAAATGCATAGTGATGTCAAATTCAAACTACCGTCTTTTGTTTTTCTGCCACAAACATGGCTAAGCATTTTTAGAAAAGTTTGCACCAATATAGGCTATTACATTTTTAATACATTTTAGTATGTTCGTATAGATTCGATAGTCAACTGGTATTTTTATTTCCTCAAAATAATATCGGTTTATGCAAATAAATAATGGTTGAGAACGTTATACATTCGCGCTAAAAAGGCAGCCGCCATTATCGTGACGTCATAAATGCAACACTAAACTACAGACTACTAAGAAGATGCCATGTGCAGAAACATAGAAAAGTCAAATTTTGTTTACAACGAAAACTTATTTTTGGATTGGCTATTCTGACGTCACTCACAGAAGACAAAATGGCGGTCGGCGTTTTCGGTCACCTAACATACAGATAATAAAACTACGATTTTAATTTCCAAATTAAAAAATTATCTCATGTTTTAAAACAAATTATTTAGTGTTATATTTATTTATTATGGTATATAAACATACTATATAAAAATACTTTGATCTTTTAATTTTGATAGCTGAAAATACCCTAATTAATAGGGTGTCTATAGGCGACGGTGTATACTTACTATCAGGCAGGCAGTATTATTAAAAATGCTTTTATTTCCTTTTTTGTTACCACTTTTTGGGAAGCGTAGCGTTGCTGATCCTTTGTCAATTTGAGGATTCGTTGTGTCGTTTTAGAGACAAATGGTAGTCTCCTAATAAATCACGATCCTTCACGATCTCATTGTGATCTCATTAATTATTTAAGTTAATTATGTCCATTCTATTTCTTATTTAACATGTTGTGCATGGTAGTTCTAGAAATGTAAATTCTGTATTATTTCGGTGGAACTATGTTAAATATGTATACATATTAATTTACATTTTGTTACCTTGCCTAATAAACAAATAAATAAATAAATAAAACTGTACGCAAACGTCTGTAACGTTGCATACTAAATATACTTTTGTTTGTTCCAGGTATGGGCCGCGTTGTTTGTTACAACTTTTCTAATATGAAAAACCTTGGAAACTTCCGCTCCTATAATAAAAGAGAAATATTGCTTTTGCGCGTAAGTAGGTATGTATGTATGGCGTCGGCTTTGCTTATATAGTATTTTCAGTCTCGTGGTTGATATTTGAGAACCTATTAGGATCCTATTGGACCTGTCTATAACCCTGTGTAATATACAACGCCAAGCCGACAACGGGTGAAAGGCCAAGTAAGAGTTATCAAAAAATAGAAATAAAATCAACAAATCAAAAAAAAAATCCGTAACTTAATTTAGGATACAGTATCTGTGCTGGTGCCTCTTTTTAAGTATAATATACTTGTGCTAAGAGAACACCGCTCTTCCACATGTTGTGACGTACAATTTGTTAGCTTAGGTGTACAAATGTATTTAAACATTACGGGCATTAAAAATATTTAGTACTACGGCTCCCAATATTGCATTGTCTTCATAATTTAATTTCCCTTCGGTAAATTAAATACTAAACTTAAAACACCGTTTAATAAGCCGATATTTTCTAAGAATAATGATGCAGGGCTTGCATTGCGGCTGAAGTTGATCAATTTGTATTTTTATATCCCGTTCATTGTTTTTGAACTAGATTTTTTTTTCTATTTTTTGATAACTCTTACGATCTGGCCTTTCACCTGTTTTCTGGAGCCGTAGCATGGTTGGCCTTATCACGCGACAAGTGACAAGATAGGAGCGTCGTCTCGTTCTATCGAACGGTGTCAGCCAGTGACGCACGCTCTATCCTATCACCTATCGCGTGACAAGGCCAACCATGCTACGGGGCCTGCTTGACGTTTACGTTTGGGACACACTGTGTAATTATATTTGTTTCTTTAACTTTGTAACAGCTCTTGCAAGTGTATATTGCCATTTGGTTTACTTACTTTGACAGGCAAATTACCAACCGTAAGTGACGTGACTACACTTTCATACAATTTTAAATTAACGATAATTTTAAAAAAAATAGAATATGGAGCTTAAAGCGTGTTCAAAATGTCTTAACTAAACTTTCCGGCTTCTTCGATCCGTGAAGGCTCTGTATCTCAAAACTCCCCCAAATATGTAATAGAAGCAACTCCTGTAGATGACACCGCAGATTTACAGTGAATAGACCACGCAAGGCAATCAATTATCTCTTTCACTGTGCCGAGCAAGTAGCAAGTTATAAGTCCGCTTGTAGCAAACATAGCTCGAGGCTCAGCGTAACGAATGGGTTACACGAACGAAGTCTCACGATTGGTACATTTTCTATTCTAAATTGTTATTTTATACCTACATACATTTTTTATTATATTGCACCATTAATAGTTTACATAATTAGAAACAAATATTTAAAATGCCTGTCAGAATGGTGAAATTCCACCTAAGTTCCATGCAAACTTCCACCCCTAATTTCAGGAGTGATTTCCGGGATAAAAAGTATTCCATGCTCCTTTCCGTGTATTTTTAATACTCATTGGTATCTACTTAGTTAGCCCTAACGACCGGCATGCTATACAATAGTACATAAATATCAATAGAGTGTTGACTACTTGCCCGTTTGATTTGGTTTTTTTCTTGAAATTCAAATTGCAATATTTTGAAACTCAGTTGTCAGTATGTTTCTACGAAAAGGTTGACAGTGAATGTTATCATCGGTGTCTAGTTAATCAAATCTTCGTCACTTTCACACGTCGAGTAGCTCGTTCGGCATCATCCTGAATATTGAGAAGTTTCCTCTGAAGTCGGCCCATCATTCTGCGTTATGTGAAAATAACGGCTATTTATAACCTCTCGCGATATTCGAAAGCCTTAAAAACTTCTTTCAGGGTTAGTGTCTGTTTTCAGGAGCTTCTTAAAGGGAGTATATTTATGCGTAGAAATATTCATAAACAGAAATTTTTGTTCGTCTTTTCTGTTTTCAATTTCAGAGAGTTAGGTCCGATTACCGGAAAACCCCTTTTCAGGCTTAAACCTATCGATTTGGTAACCCTATCAATTTAGTAATCTTATGATAATGTAACCTTACTGATAGGGTAACCTATTGTTATGGTAAGCATATCGGATGTGGTAACCATAAGTTAACGGTAAAAAGGTAAAGGGTTTTTTTTAGAGTTAACTTATTATCGTTACCACATCCGATATGCTTACCATAAAAATAGGGTTACTCTATCAGTAAGGTTACCGTATCATAAGATAATATAAGCCCTACCCTGATTAGGGTAACCGGTTCCGGTCCCTGGTCAGGTCACAGCGAAATGTCATCTTGCTCATCGACTATCGACTATCCGCAGCAGAACCAAGGTAACCGATATAGCCCTCCACATCAAGCGACACTTGAGTGGCACTGGGCGGGGGCACATTGCACGTAGAACCGATGGCCGTTGCGGAAAGGCTCTCGAGTGACGACCATGTACCGGAAGGCTGCTGGTGGACTGCTGACCTGGTAAAGGTCGCGGCGAGGGCCGGTAATTCTGGCATTCTTTGGGGGAGGCATAAGTCCAGCAGTGGACGTCTTTCGGCTGATATGATGAATTGGGGAAGTACCCTACAGACGCAGCCATAATAACAACACTGCATTATGTGGTGTTGTACTTCTGGTGGTGAGTAAGGTTGCCCAAGCTCCAGAGACTGAGAATGCACTGTGTTAAACAGAAGGACCTGATGCGCCTGACGTGCTACATTGGGTTCCTGGCAGGGATCGGATACCGGTATTTTCACCATACAAAAATACCGGTTTTATTTCGTTCAATTTCGTTCTTTGGTTTATAATATCATTTTTGATCAGGCTGTCTAATAATACGAAAATGTTACCTAAATACACGATAGAGTCCTACATTAAGAGCCTAAAATAATTCAAAATATTAGACTACTTCGGGGACTTTTGAAAAAACCGGTTCCGATCCCTGGTTCCTGGTCCATGTTTTACAGTAACACCTACAATAGGTAATGGGCAAATTACGACCTTACTCTAACAACGTAGTCGTATTAAAACGAATCTTCCTTTCACTAAACATAAACACGCTACGAAACTGAAAATAATTTCACGCAAAATGCACTGAGAGCCACGCCGCGAAGCATTCTACGAGCGTCAGCCGAAAATTAGACCACTATAAATAGCAAAATATACAAATAGCTTGGTATAACCGTTTGTATGTAGGTATCATGTACAGTCGACTTGAAGGATATGTATATATTTTTAGCCTTATTGCAATGGAATAAACTGCGAAAGTATAAACATATCTTTGACGCCGACTATATTTTTATGTTGAGTGTGCGTATCTTATCTTATCTCTTATTTATTTCCAATTGATCTTTTTAATAATATATTGATTTAAACTTTCCCGATTCTCAAACATTTTTTTTAGTAAACGGGACTTAATCGCGTATAATTAACATATTTATCCGGTCACACAACATATTTTATAATACCAATGAAAACATGATATTTTTAGTTCAACAAGTATTTAACACCTTCAGGGCCATGAACCCGCCTAGCGGGCGCCTACGCCGTAGCCGCTACGCTACATACAGGGAAAACCACCAGATCGGCTACGAGCGTAGCGCGTATTCTTGGTGGGGAAAGTGAAAATATGTACAATTTCCAATACTATCCGTGCAATCTGTACACAGGTACATAGATAACACAAAGTTGGCTCAAGTTAAAAAGTCGCCTTTTTGTACAGGCTGATTTTCCGTTTCATAAAAAATACATAAATATTTTTTCATCACAATCGCACTACATTTTTATCCGTCGAAAATGCTTTGTAGCATGAAACAATTTCACACAAAATGCAAGTGCTACGCTGTAGCAGTCTACGGGTGCCGCGGAAATCCAGCTTTCGTAGCGATACAGTCGTAGAGCTTATCGTGCGGATTTGCTCGTAGCGCGATATATGGAGAGTGTGTGGAAAGTTTTCTCGTAGTTTTCTCCCAGGGCCTCTATTCTACGATTAACAATTCAATTAAAATTCAATCTCCATAATAATTCTCTTTTGCACATTTGGATATTCACGAGAGACCGAAAGCATTAATAATTAATAGTCAATTTCAAATCATGCTCAAGCCTAATTTCTATTTTCACATCAACAAAAAGAATAGAAATTCGGCTTGACAATGTAACATTAAATTGATCCTTTATAATAAGTAAACTATCGACATGCTAAAATAAGTAGTGTGTTTGCCATTTCCTTAATTTGAGGGCAAAATTTAACATTACGAACAAATGTGACGTTTGGTAGCTGTATATATATGAAAATAGAATCCACAAATGCAACCAACCAACGCGTATTGATTTATCGATAGTTCGTCTCAGTGGCATGCAATTTTCGCCTCTATTCAAACAGTATACTGTCCAAGTGCCATCCAAATACATAAGCTATGCAACCCTCGTACAACTAAATGGGTCAAAGCGGGTTTTAATATAACTTCACACGCTGGTGTCACTTGATTCGTGAGATCAAATAATATAGGCTTTTGGGAAAGACAAACTAGGAAGAGACAAGAAGACGTGCTCCAGACGTGATTTCTAAGTATTCAACATTCAAAATGTATAAAAGCCAAAAAAACATTCAGAAGAGACGGGGTGCGGATGCATCCCTTCGCCATCCGCGTCCTTATCGCTTCCGTATTCGAAAAACCCTTAGGAAATTGAGCACGTATGTGACGAATGAGCGAGACGAAACGCCTTGAGACGCCAAGTGTCTCGTCTTTGTCATACTTAAGAACTGGCCAGCATTTCGAGTGGCGGCGGCAGCGGCAGTGGTGTTCTTCGTGGGCGCAAAAGGCCGCGGACGCGCCACTTATCTAATTTACTTTTACGAAACGTTTTTAAAATACACCTAAAATCACACAATTAACAATATGTAGAAGAGCACTTTTTAGCTTTAACACAAGCATACTTAAAACTATAACATGTTCATGCAGATATTGGTAATCCTTAAGTTAAAGTAAATACATAAATAGATCCTACTAATCCTACTAATAAACTTAACTAGCTTAGTTTGGATGTTTGGATGTTTAGATGTTTAGATGTTTAGATGTTTGGATGTTTGTTACACAATCATGCGATAACGGCTAAACGGATTAAGATGAATTTTGGTATACGTATGGTGTATAGCCTGGATTAACATATAGAATACTTTTTATCCCGGGAATCACCCTCTAAAGGGGCGAAATGGGGGGCGAAAGTTTGTATGGAGTTACGATATAAACGAGTTCCACGCGGGCGAAGTCGCGGGCAGAAGCTAGTATGTAAATAAATGCTTAAAAAGGGGCTTCCACTTGAGCTCCTTAGCCCCACCCCTGCATTCTCTACTGCACCCAGCACGCAATAACTGGCTTCAGTCATTGCCGACGCGAGGCGAATCTGCACTGTTTTATCTTTACGAACACTTACATCTGCGCTCGATCCGCGACGCGGCCTCGCTCTTCCGTGTGTCTTGCGCCTAACAGAGGGTTTTTAACGTGTCGCCTGTGACCCTCGACGTCCGTGACTCGAGTCTCAAGGGCGCTCGCGGTTGAATGATTGAGTGATTTTACAGCGCACTTTTGTTTCATAAAATACCTTTTACCTCCCGCGAGGTTGTGTGTTGTCATGTGCATGAGTAAGAGGGGAATGGCCGCCATGTATGTCTTCATTCACAACCCGAAAAGTCATAGGACTTTTCGGGTTGTGAATGAAGATATTTTGGCGGATATAAAATTGGGAATTGCAATTGGGCTGTATTGCACACTGTTAATATAGATGGAGTATGAATGGAATCTTTTTTTCTAAGAAAGTAGGCCTAGGAATCATGTTTGAAAAATAAATAATTATTAGTTTAATTAAATTTGCATTATCTTCTTACAAATGAGTTAACTCTGTAGTGTACTAATCACACAGACCAACGGTTCCAACAATTTTGTGAGACCCTGATAATTATAATGTTTTTTATACGATGTTTATTAAATAAATAAATACGCGCTCATAACAATTTTAGTTTGTAATAATATGTTTATCTCATATAAGTGAATTGTACAATTCTTTATGAGATTAAATGATCTTAAACCTTAAAAAACAAACGAAAGAAAAACTCCATTACTTCCCAGGAAGCCCCAAATAGCGGTAATAGTTTGTAGCTCAACTTCTGAGAGTTTTGGGTCACAACTTCACCGTCGTCACAAAGAGGTCAATTTCCTTGATATCGCTAAGGCGGTTATACCATTGTTCTCCCGAGTTCGGAAGTTGCCAAAGGCGTTGTTGGTGAACGTTTTTATATTACTCCGCAACAATAGATTAAGAATGTTACCAACAACTTATTCTAAATGTGCAAAGGATTGTGGTGTTTGCTTTTCCTTTGTATTACCAGTTTCCTGTGACGTTAAAGAAATTTTAATTGAACGAGCGAGCGAAGCGAACGAAGTTCTCCGTTTGCACTTGGGCAAAAATTGTTTCGTATGTCCATCGTCTTACCGGCTGTTTTCCTCTACAAGTCGCGTTTCTGAACCGATTCTCGTGACATTTTTTGGGTTTTATAATTATATGGATTTGTTTTGTGGCTGCTCGCGCTTCGCTACATATTTGACCATCGCTCACCACCTCGTAATCTCGCTCAGCTCTAGTGGATGTTCACCCTTAAGCTAGAGGCTATAAACCAAAGCGTTTCTTCGTAGTCACAATTACAATAACACATTATATATAGGTACCCAATAAATACGTTATGAGATATCAATTCATACCTCGAACAAATCATGCGGATGACGTAAAAATGACGTACCTAATTTTGCACACAGGATGATGTCTGTATTGCAACATCCGTATGACATATTGCACGAAGTAACAGATTAACCGCGTATAATTTCAAGAAATCTATACAGAATTATCTGAATGATAGGATGATGTACTTAGTGAATAAAATAAATGTTGCGAGATTTGTTTACGTAAGTACGATAATTGAACAACGATTCAACTGAATGGCAATGTCAGTCAAAGATGTTATGTACCTACTCTGCTCATGTCAAGTGGCGATATCGTTTTATTAAACAGGTTGACAATTGATAAGTAGTAATTGTTTATGAAAATACTTTTTGAAATCATCCTATGAGTGGTTTGACGTCATCCGGTATGGATATCATCATCATCATATCAGCCGAAAGACGTCCACTGCTGGACATAGGCGTCCCCCAAAGAGTGCCAAAGTGACCGGTCCTGCGCCACCCGCATCCATGCAAACTTATATTTCGACCGATCGAAGAAGACAACGATAATGTACAGGATTTCTTTCGGGACAATTGTCTTATTGACTTGGTTGGCTTTGTACAATTACACAATAAGATATACACCTCTTGAGGTGCTGGGTTAAAATAGCACACGAAAGCACCACCCTCTTTCTACCCGTGCTCTCCTTTTGAGACAGAGAATTTATGTAAATATACACACGATGACACACAGCATGGAGTATGCACTAATACTTATACCTTATCATGTCTTAATAAGGAATACAAATTATCAGCCAACTCTGCCATCTATGTATTTCTAATGCAATCCATCACATGCAACAAAACACAATCAATATCTGCAAACCAGACAAAACCTTGCTCGTTTAGTCTAACGACCATAAAACCTCCGATAGAGCGTAGACAAGAAACACGCAGAGTGATACCAATTAACCAATTTTTAACACAAAATAGAAGATGAAAATTCACTAGTGAATATACGAATTTCGTGCATAAAACTCCGATAACACGAAAACCTCTGCCTTAATGGCCAAAGGCTTGCTAGACAACGTCTCGTCCCACGCAGCAAAGCGAATGTACATTTTGACATACTTGCAATATGAATGTAGTAGTATTAAAAGTGTAGGTACTGTGTAGATATTACAGACTGAATTCATAATTAAAAAACCGGACAAGTGCGAGTTCAACTCACATGATGAGGGTTCCGTATATAATCTAAATTTCATAACAGTATATTTAGAAATGTTACTTTGCTATTCAGCTAGATGTCGTGATGATGTACGCAAAGTAACGCCTGCATGAATCAATTGTTAAGACACTTTTGGATAAATGTAAACTCTAACGTTTTATTATGGCGCCTACGTAATTTCAGAATTTCAGAAGCAAGGGCAAGAGTAAAAATTGCTATGCTCTAAGCATCAAGCGCTCCATACAAAATGCACAAAAATATTCAGAATTTCTCGTTACTTTGAATACTCAAACTTCTTAAATAGGTTTTCCTGTAATCTTTAGGCAAGGAACAATTTTCCTTATTTTTTTCAGAATTTTAAGCCTAGTAATAGTCAATTTTCATCTTTTTTCCTATATTACTTCAAATTTGTTTTTGCAAAAATTATTTAAAAAATATTCTTTTGATATGTCACACAATACAGTTTGCGAAACTTTTTTTTTTTAATTTTCCAGTTTGCCCCCCAAAGGTGGCCCAAGGGTTCAGAATTCATTAATTTAGGTACTTTACGCGTCCATCTTTGGGCCACCAATTTACATATGTTTACCTCAACTCAATCGGTCCAGTACTTTCGGAGCAAATTGGCTGTGACAGACGGACAGACAGACGCACGAGTCATCCTATAAGGGTTCCGTTTTTTTCCTTTTGAGGTACGGAACCCTAAAAAGACATTCGCTTTGATGGGAACGGTTGTAAATGGGTGAACCACCTTTTTTCTGTCACTGGGCGGTTACGTCTCCTGAGTCACTTTTCAAAACTGCGATTTTGCGGGTGCAAATCCACCAAATGTGGGGTTTTTTTTGTAATTTTGGACCCCTTTCTTTAAGTCATCTTCTAAGCTAGTTATATGTCCAAGTTGTAATAATTTTTCTAAGAAACTCTGTCATATTGCCTCTTGCCTAACGGGACGGAATAACAACAACAAATAGTTGATTGACCCAAAAACATCTTTGTGTGGGTTTCACGAATGCAAACTTGGTGCGCTTTGACCGCTTTGTGCAGCGTTCGAGTTCGAAACGTGCTATCCCGGACATCCAACACGTGAATGAACTGTTTAAGGAGGTTTTTGATTGGCTGTTCGTTTTTTTGAAATCGGAATTTGGCGCCATTTCACTTTACAGACCGGTAAACGTTAGATATGGAGCCGGCTGCTGTTATCTCATATGAAACTGTCAAAATTCTTTTAACGGATACATATGGATCTTGTTGGCTATGTTGGTCTTGGTTGTGTCGTTGTTTTAAATTTTGAGTGGACCGAGCGAGCGAAGTGAAATAAGTTCTCCGTTTCAGCTTAGCGCAAAATTCTTATTATGTAGGCTGTCCGGCTGTTCTCCTCTACTGGTCGCATTTCTCAATCGATTCTTGTGAAATTTTGTGAGCAGGTTCAATAATTAGTTGGTATTTTTTGTAGTTTTTTCAGTTTTTCGTTTATTTTTTGATGAATCGCGATGTTAACAGCTCACATCAGAGCCACTAGTTTATGTTGTTATTTCTGAAACCATTGACTGTTTCAAACATTTGAAATTAGTATCTTAACTACCCTACCCTTCCTAACCTAACTTATTAGGTTTGTTTTATTATAATACAAGCTTCTGAACGCGACTTTGTCCGCGTGGAACTCGTTTATATCGTAGCTCGATACAAACTTTTGCCCCCCATTTCACACCCTTAGGGGATGATTCCCCTAAGGGTGTGAAATGGGGGAAAAATGCATAGGAGTAGAAACTATTTATTAACATAAATAACTAATACAAACATTTTTGGAGTTTATAATAGGTAATAACTTCTTTAAAATTTAGATTTTTTTTTTATTTAAAGTTTAGTCCTTAAAGTATACAATGTCGGTGTATAAAAAAGTTTTAATTCGTTTCCGCTTGTTTGAATAAGTAATTATAAAACCTCAGGCGAGTTATCAATGACCTTTCAAAGCCAGTCTTGTACAGTCGAATTCTCCAATATCTATACAGACAACCTTTCAAAAATATCTGTACACAGGCTTTATTATACTGGCATAAGCCACATGTATAGATATTTTTGAAAGGTTGCCTGTATAGATGTTGGAGAATTCGACTGTACACAAAATTCGATTACGTCAAGCACGGGAACAAATATTGCCTTAGGACGGCTATACCAGCGACTAAGCTTACGCTGAAATGTTACTGCTATAAAATGTACTTAATTAAAAAATATTTCATCTTTGAAGGACAAGTAAAGCGTGATTTATAAATGGATGGCTGCCCAATTGAGGAAAATCGCGATTCAGACACGCTTTACGAGTATTTGCGCTGTGTACAGGTTCCTTTCAATTTAAGCAATTAAGACCCTTGAACAATTTGGGGCTACATGGAAGACAATATCATTCGTTTCCAGTTGAAAGGCTGGTGCCGGGGCCATATTTTACGTTTACCATGCCTTTGCCTATGAGTACAGAGGGGTTATCACGTGCGTAACTTTCCGGACGCACGTTAGGACAACTGAACTGTCATTTTCTCAAATAAAATCTCAATGTCACTTTTATAAGGGAAAATGACAGTTGAAGTGCCCTAACGTAGGTACGTTAGAAATGTTATGTTATCGTTCCTCCGAACTAATGAAGTTTTATATGAATGGGCGTATTTGATTGACACGTCTTCTGTAAAGTGTGGTTGATGTAAACTGCTTTACACATTTGGTAAAACGAAATCATGAGTCTTCCCATTTAATACATGCTTCGTCGCGTGTAAAGATATACCCCAGTAACCCTAGCATGAAAAGAAAGAAAAAGTAGTTTTGGTAAAAATGCTGCATGAAATAACTAAAAATCCCTATTTCTACAATTGAACCTCTAAACTTATCCAAGCAAAGCTAAATAAAATAGTGAAAACTGTCGAAACGATCGCTCGAAACGCCACAATCTAATTCTAATCTGAAATTTTCAAGCGCCTCTCATTCGAGCCCGGTTTGTGGAGTGGTACAAAACTACGGTACGTAACTAGAAGCTGGACTATTATTCACAGCTTCTACCGATCGCATCGTTATAGGAGAAACCAGTGTGAGTTTAAATACAGATTGCAGTCGTTTATTTTATAACTGAAGTAATTTATTCAACGTAATAAGGTTTACATTTTACACAATAGTGTTGTCTGCCTTTTGCAATTAAAATTGCAACGTAAACGTGAATAACAAAAAATAGACTCTCATCACTGAAGGGTAGAGTTGCAAATACCATGAACAAACACTCGCTCATGTTATTAGCATCTCTATCACCTAAAACATTAACTACAAAAAGAATTAAGAGATAAATAAGCTATTGGCCACGATACGTGAACAAAGCAAAATGTATTAGTACAAGTCTTTGTCTTACGATACGATTCAAGAAAATCCGGCATGGATCCCATTCGGGACTATACGCATAGTTGCTACGATTTTAGGATTCATGTTACACTGGAAACAGCCTCACAGGAGTACAAAATATTGTTGAATAGATTAACTGGAAGTTGGCTATCAGGAGTATCAGGGCACCTGTCGCCGACTTCGCCCTAATTTAATTTATTGGCAGCCGAGAAGTTTTCGTGACAGCCAACGGTTTGTTAATGACTTTATAACAATATTGAGCTTGTGCAGTGTTGTTTTGCAAAACGATTTGTATTTTTATGAAGCTGATTCATTTGTAGTTCGTAGCGTGTTTGCGTTGGTTATTCGTATTTATTTTCTTTGTTTACCTATTGGTTAATAAAACTGTACAGCATGGCGTGCTTTCATGCTAATTCTGAAACAAATATTTTGGCAACGGGTAGGTACACTATATAATTCGTTAGGCATCGTTGGTAGAACGCTAGCGATCACATGATGCCGATTAACGGCAGTGAGGGTAGACGCCGCAGAGCGGTTTAGTGGCTATTCCCTCATAAGGGCGAGTCCCACATAGCCCCTGGGCCTTCCCCGGGTCCTGGCGGTGCGTAAAGGCATTCACTCTGCTTCAATAAAAAAACCGGCTAAGTGCGTGTCGGACAACGCACTACGAAGGGTTCCGTGCCTATTAAAAAGGTCGTATCGTCACAGAAATCTTACGGCACTTACGTCCTTTTCTATAGGGAAGGCAGTTTTTCAGCAATATCTGAAATACCTTTAAACCGATCTTGTCCAAAAAAAATTTTAAATTTTAATAAGCCCTATTTCTATATTTTTTTTCATGTTATTTAAATACACCGTTCAAAAATTTAAGGGGGAGGGACACAATTTTTGTGACTTTCGGGACGATTGTCTCCGACTATATTTACCATACAATGCGGCTGTCAAACAGCAGTCGTGAGTTCGAATCCCGGCTCGTAACAATGAGTTTTTCGGACTTATGTACGGAATATCATTTGATATTTACCGTTAGCTTTTCGGTGAAGGAAGACATCGTGAATAAACCTGCATACAGTCAGCAGCAGAAGTAGCTAAGCACTTTAACATGCTCAGAATGATCTGCACAGAACCTATTCTCTTGACATTAGAGTCCATGTGCAGATCAATTTGAGCACTAGGCCCGCTTAGCTACTTCTGCTGCTGACTGTACATCTGCCAGAGCAGATGTACAGCTGGCCCAGAGGCCAGCATGTGTGGGCCATTTCTTATTCATGAGAGGAGGCCTGTGCACAGCAGTGGGACGTATATAGGCTGATGATGATGATGATATTCATTTAATCAAAAAAAAAAAAAAAAACAGCCTCCCATGAACGGATAAACATGATATATTACGAGAACAATATTCCTTTGCTATTCCGCTAAAAAACGTGCAGGTCGATCAGCGGAGATCAAATGCAACAATTTGCGTATAAACATGCAAATAATTACAGCAAACCACCACCAATAATGAAAAAACCTCGACACGTGTTTCGCCTCTCTACGAGGCATCATCAGGAGATGCTGGCAGGAGATGTTGCTTGCGCCACGTCCACTGAGCAAATGAGCCGTCTAGAACCGTCAGCCCTATTTATAGTCTGACCCCCCATACTACCAAGCATGCGCGAATGAGACGGATTTGCATGTTTATACGCAAATAGTTGCATTTGATCTCCGCTGATCGACCTGCACGTTTTTTAGCGGAATAGCAAAGGAATATTGTTCTCGTAATATATCATGAATTTCCGCAAAGTAACGCCTGATTCAATAAATTATTTGGATAAACATGAAACATTTTTTGTAGGTACATTATTATCCTAGCTCGCGCTTAGCATAGATTTATCCAACTGCGACAAACAGTTAATTCTCCGAAATATTTGACCTCATTTCATTTTTCATTTCTTTTTCTTGAAATCTATTGCTGCCATATCTGTCAGCTGTCAGTGACGTAAAAATGGCGGGCTTGCCATAACTGTCCAATATTAATAATTTCGTTCCGGTGTACAATAAACCTTCACGAAACGCATACCAAATGATAAATCATAAAAAATAGTCGATTTTGATACGGGAACTTATATGGATATTTTCTATGTATACGAGATGTCCAGTTCAGTCATAACTTAATCCTTGGTCCTTACTGCCCTCATATATTTTTCCCCATCATAAAAAAGTAGTGCACATCAGGAATATTCCACGAGCATATTCCTGATATTCCTATCAGATAGCTGCGCCATCAGGACCTATTATTAAATCATATAGGTGTGTATTCTTTTGTACCTATTACCTGCTTTATCTGTGCGAGGTGCAATAAAGAGTATTTTTATTGTCTAGTAATGTAGACGTTGTTTTCGAAGCATCTAATCCGTGTAGCTAGTAGCTACATAACATTACTTGAGTACACGGTATAAAAGTTTATCTACCGAATTTTATACATCAATTAACAAGAGGCCACACCGCAGCCCTTAATAATGCGTTGAGATTCAAATTGGTGTTGCAATTACGTTAATTTATTTAAGCGCAGATACAGCGACGCCGTAATTAAAGTGGCTGGAACACGCGTTCATGGCAACACCGGGCGATAAATTTGAGCCAACCGGTTGCTACCGCGTCGTTTGTCACCCCGCAGCGGTAAATTTAAGAAAAAAGCCGTGAAACGGCCGTTGTCAATGTTAATGGTGCTATGAACAATCTGGTGCCAATTTCGTGTAAGTCACTTCAGAAAATGTTATAGGTACTATGGGTAGGTAGCTAGGTACTTCAGATTAAGTAGTAGCCGGAGTGCGAGCCTCTGGCGGAATAGCCCCGTTCGAATTGATGGTTATATGTAGTGACGTCATTCGCAGGTTCATTATTGAACTAGTAGAAGTAGAATCACAGTTATGGCGTGAATATTAAACGATGAATGTAGAACGCTTTATATCAATAGGTTAAGTGTAGGCTTGACCTATGATAAGACTTGTCGATTTCCGAAAAAAGGAACCTCTTAATTGGTTGGCAATAAGGTGCTAGCTGTCTATATATCAATATGCAATGCAGTTGTCTTTATTTTCAACCAGCAAAGCATACCTTTACCTAAGAGCGTCGGATAGTTAAGACTAATAAAGGTGGGATTCTTTGTAAGTAATTGTTGAAGAAACTGTACCCGTTTTTGATATCGTATCGTATGCTTGAGTAGATGTACAAACAGTACTTACTTGAAGCTATCTGAAAAAAAACAGCGTACCTATTGTATAAATCTCGTCTTCAAGGTAATATCTTTGTTTGTTTAATACAGCTGTGCCTTGTTTAAATACAGATTACACGAGGTGAGGTGACTGCTGTAATCAAACAAAAAGTTCTGAATACCTTATTATACAGTTTCATAATTCACTTTAAAAGTGTTCATTTTAAAACTAGTACGGTGGCAAACAAGCATACGGCCCAGTAGCCTACGGACGCTTGCGACTCCAGAAGAATCACAGACGCTTTGCGGATCGTTTATATTTTTTGACAGATAAGTAGAGGCATTGCAGGTCCTTCACTCAAGTTTCAACACAGCGAATCTTCCAGAGAATTTAGTTGAGGCATCAGAGCATAACTTAGTAATCGACGACTCCAGAAGAATCACAGACGCTTTGCGGATCGTTTATATTTTTTGACAGATAAGTAGAGGCATTGCAGGTCCTTCACTCAAGTTTCAACACAGCGAATCTTCCAGAGAATTTAGTTGAGGCATCAGAGCATAACTTAGTAATCGACCCCGTATATTTTTTTACGTTTATCTGAAGCGAATAGGTATAATGACTTGCATTATCTTAATATCTAACCAGACGTTACCTAAACGGTAAAGGTACAATTGCAAGACAAGGAAATTACATTTCCATTATATTATAACTGCGGCATTGTCTTCCTATTCAGGTGTAGCATAATGTTAGATACTAATGTTATCTTACGCATCCACTACACTAGGTAATTATTTGTGTTCCCGTCTTCGACGGACTAGTGCAATTTGTTGCGTGTGTGGAAAAGAGATAACTTGGTTGACTGGTACAGAATGCCTGAAGGCATTAAGCCCGCCGATAGTATTTGTATTCCTATTTGCATTATTTGACAGCCGTCATCCCGGTACAATAAACGTCAATGATGACATATGATGACATAAATTGTACTGAGATGACAGCTGTCAATTAATGCAAATAGGAATGCAAATACTAGTAGCTCTGTGAGCTGTAGAACTCGCGAGCCTGACTTTTCTTATTTTTTTTGTTATTTTTAAAAACTGAATCAACAAGAAAAATCTATACTATAGGTAATGGCTATACTTATAGAACGTACTCACAAAATTTCACGAGAATATGTTGAAAAATGTGACCTGTACAGGAGAACAGCCGGACAGCGTGACATCTGGACATCCGGACTTACGAATGAGTTTTGGCCCAAGCTGAAACGGAGAACTTCGTTCGCACCTGCTTACGCTTTTTAGTTCGTACCTATTTACTTAGCGTACCTACTTACGCCACATCTATTCACTAAGCTGAAAGAAGTCATGGCAATGATGCTATCCCAATTCGGGTTGGAAACAAAGGTATTCGGCAGACGAAAACACGTCAATTTTCGTTAATCTTTGTCGTAAATGGATTATACGTTGCACCAGAGAAAAATTGAACACGATGGAGTGTACAAAATTGTCTACTATACACTTACACGTGTTCACCGAAAATTTAATCAAACCGGCAGCCATCGTTTTACATAGCGCTCTTGCACTATTAAATTAGATTATCCAGTGAACACACCTTCAGTGTTCAGCCAATATTGTTTTTAATTAAACCATCACAATAAATAAAGACAAGCAACTTTGACACAACCATGTTTCGAACTATTCACTTATCCAAATTAGCTCCCGAATCTAAATATCAATTTTGTAAAACAATATTGGGGATTGGTAGGTTGTTTTGTATAGAGGTTGGGTAATGTAATTTGTTAGTTGGCGGCGCGGCAGTCTTCCCCGGACCTTCGTCACGGATACTCGCGTAGGTTTCCGCTTTTACCGTAAATTCGGTTCCGCGGTCTCGACTTCAGTTCGAAATATAGTTTCTCCAATTGCGGGTTGTGACAGTTTCTAATATTGTACTTTTGTGTTTTTTTTACTGTGCTTTATCAGTGGCTGTTAAGTTATTTTAACGAGAAACATATGATGGTACGTAATAACAAGTGAAATCAAAAGATTTTTCAAAATACCCAACTGTTTTTTTTTTCAAGCCTATCATCACACGATAACGACACCTCATAGTTACGTCAAAATCCATCAAGGCGTTAGGACTGTAGCCCGTGAAATAGAATTTTCTTGTCCACATTCATACATACATACGCTCGAAAAACAGAACCCTCCTTCTGAGACAGTCGGTTAAAATAACTTACAAATGTGTGATAATTATTGTAATATAACTCTACTCCAACGTGCATATTAAGAGTTTAAAGGATACATTATTTTTATGTTACAAGAGTAGGTCGGTCGCGATAATTTTCCTTATACGTTATTTTCCTCGATATTATCTAAACATAGTCCTGACAATGTTTCGACATTTTTAATAGCTTTTGAAATCATCATCATATCAGCCGAAAGACGTCCACTGCTGGACATAGGCCTCTCCCACGACCTTTACCAGGTATCGAGGTAAATGTAACATGCTAAATTAGGCAGCTGGTAGGGAAAAATCCTAGTAATATTATAAATGCGAAAGTTTGGATATTTAGATGTTTGGATGTTTAGATGTTTGGTACTCAATCACGCTTAAATGGCTCAACCGATTTGGATGAAATTTTGCACGAAGATAGTTTATTGGATTAAAATATAGGATAGTTTTTATCCCGGGTCCGGGCGGAAACTATTATTAAATATTATTTCGGTTCGCATCAGTTTATTTCAATTGAGTTGCTACAAGAGATAATATACCAAAAACTTATTTTATTTGGACAGCGAAGATAAAATGGATAAAACAAAGACATAATTATCTAAGTAATTAAGTCTTATTCATAATTAGGAAATTACGTAGGTAATGTGCTTATCAGTATGTAAATATTGTGTATTTTAAAGTATGTTCCGAGAAATAATATTTGCAGAATGAGACATTTCTTGGTAAAAACAGATCTGCACGATAATAAGGCAAATGTCCTAGTTGCGGACATGGGCACTTTATGTCAAAGCAATATGGGGTAAATTGCATGACAATTCAATATTAAAAGGGAATAAGAGCTTTTGACGTCTTCAATTGTGTAGTTACTGTTGATGCTGACTGTACCATCGAGCTGATCTGATGATGGAGACAGAAGGTGGCCATGGGAATTCAGTACTTAACCGACGTAACCTTGTTGAGTTTGGGCTCGTTAGAATCGTCTCAATTAGGATTGTTCATTTTTTTTGACCCCCCATTTTTATTTTATTTTTCGAAAATATAGAGTAATTCAAGAAACTAATTTCAACATTTTAGCAATTCGTCGCTTCGTTTATTTTTTATAATTTTTTGAAAATATGAGATACGACTTCTCGTAAATTACATGTAGTGGCTGAATCTATGTATAGCACACGCCCAATATAAAAGAAAAAGGTTTTAAATGTCAATCGATGGTTTGTAGACATCTGTCAATGTCGTCATTGTCATTCTAAACGTGTTCATTTCTCATTCTGAAATTGCTG
The DNA here is from genome assembly GCA_932294315.1 of Epinotia nisella. Taxonomy (NCBI): domain Eukaryota; kingdom Metazoa; phylum Arthropoda; class Insecta; order Lepidoptera; family Tortricidae; genus Epinotia; species Epinotia nisella. The sequence continues at coordinate 14,360,120 of OW028688.1, read as the reverse complement.
CAATAAAATACAATGCCACATGCTTGCATGTGCTAAGAAAAAGCCTCTGTTTTGTGTTACTGACCCATGTTTTGAAGTAACAAGGAATGTTATCTTAGTATGGGAAACTTTTGATGCATGTTACATAAATAACATCATTAAGCATGCGGAACAGTTTTGGGAAACCTATATATATAGTCACTAATTAGCAACTCAAAGCAAAAAAGTGGGATTACATGTAAACGAAGACAAAACAAAAGTAATGACAAACAGCCTATACAGATCATGCTAGATTCTTCACCGGTAGAATATGTTGAAGACTACATTTATTTAGGTCACTTTAATTTCCTTTAAATCAAGCACTGAAAAAGAAGTTGATAGATGAATAAAACTCACATGGAGTAAGTATTGGTCCCTGAAGGAAATTTTCAAAAGTAAAATGCCTACTAAATTGAAAACTAAACCCATGAACACCTGCCTACTCCCATGTCTCACTTATGCATGCCAAACCTGGCCCCTAACCAAAAAAACGCTGTACAAACTGAAGGTATGTCAGAGAGGAATGGAGAGAAGCTATCTGGGATTGAAACTTAGAGGTAGAGTAAAAAACAAGTCAATCAGAAAAATAACCAATGCCACAGATGTAGTCAAACAAGCGCTGCGACTCAAATGGAAATGGGCAGGGCATACACTAAGAGTTAAAGACGAAAGGTGGTCAAAGACAGCAACAGAATGGTACCCCATGGACAGCACATGAAGAAAAGGAAGACCACTCTCAAGATGGAGTGATGATATCAAAAAGACAGCGGGATGCTATTGGGGAAGAAAAGCTAAAGACAGGGAAACCTGGAAAGCTTTGGAGGAGGCTTTCACCGCTTTAGGCGGTCCTTATGCGGAAGAAGAAGAATATTTTAAGAATAGTGAATAGAAAAGTGAAATATTAGTGAAAAATAATAAAAACAAACAATATAAAACTTTATTTTTAAAATAGTGCATAAAATATGGTCAAAAACTCTGTAATAAGGAAATAAAAGCTCATCTTATCTTATATATTTACAAAATTAATAAAAAGTGCTCTGAATTAAATAACATGTTTTATTTTCAACATTAGATATTCTCTTCCTGTAAGGTAGCTCCAACATTTCTTAGCTTCGCTGTAGGTTTAAATGTCGGTTGTTTTTTTCACAGATTTAAAGTTGCTGTTTGTCACATCTTGTTCAGGCTGCAATATGAACAATTAAATATGAAAAGTTATGTAAATAAGCTAAGAAAAAAATATATTAGGGAAATCTTAAATATGTGTGTAAATACTGTCACATGCTCTGCTTACCCCTTTTGAGGGCACATACACACCGTTTTCTCGTTCCATCAATGGGGCCCCATTGACGGGACAAATCAATGGGACCATGAGGGAGGCTTGTTTCTCGTGGTCCCATTAATAACATTTCACTTCCTGTATATAATATAAATTGCACATATATGTTGTAAAGATAGGTAGGTTAGGTTCGTTAGGCATCCTTAGATGCCCGAAGGGCAAACAGAGCAAAAAAACTGTTGAAATACCAGGATATCATACACCTAACGAACATATCCTACCTAGTGTTGGAAGAAAAGTGGGAGCGCACATACATATACAGGATGTTTAAGTGCATTTCAATAGAACTTAATGGGACTACAACAAACAAGTCTCCCTCGTGGTCCCATTGATTTGTCCCATCAATCAAAATCGCGCACATACATAACACAGGCGTGTAATACTCTGTTACTGAACCTGCCCGTAAAGCTAGCTTTTAGTCTAATGAGTCTAGTAGATATCCTTTCTGTATTTATAAAATTTATATTTTTAAAACTGAATGAATTGAATATTGAATGCATGTGGTTTTTTTATACTTACTTCGAAGTGATCCTCGCAGTAGTATTGTGTAATTTGTGTATAACACTGATAATACTCCACGTTGGCTTCACGACACCACCTTTCACGCAAGTCTTCCCGGATGCGAACTATCGTTTTCGAGCTATTTGTGGAGTCGTTTTTACACGTTGGTTAATAACATTTCATGTAATTTTCCATGTCTTCCATTAAATTAATCACAAATAACGATATTTAAAGTCAGTTTATTTATAGAGTGGCTTGACAGAAGCTTGACAGTGACGGAAAATACCACAGGTTCGATAAGTGTTTATTTTTTAATGACCAAAGTCTTTTCTGATTCAGCCACGAGGGAGGTCCACAGAAGGTCAAACAAAGGTCACACGTATATATGCTGAAATATCTTTAATCATCCATTATTTTGATGAAGTAAATGTCGGAAACTGTTTGAATACCTCATATCTCGAAATGGTTTTCGAAATAGCACTTAAGAAAAAAAATGAACAATCCTAATTAGTAGTTGATGAAGGTATACAGAAAAGTATAATTAAAAGTACCAAAGATTAAATTTTTGACAGAAACTTATTTTTAAACAGCATTTTGTATTTCAATGAAATCCATCGCATCAAGTTGTGACTTGTATGTATCATCCTTGGAATTATTACACAGTAGTTATTTAGACCAGCTTGACAGGACTGGCTTCCCTCAAGGTAGCTTTGACCCAGCGTCTCGGTTAGTTTAATTTATGTTTTTCAAAAAATCAATTTGATTGCGACGTTAAACAAAATATAAAAAGTCAAATAAAAGCCCGTAGTAAACAAGCGGTTACACCTTGATTAAAATCAGTTAACCACTGACAGATTGGATCAAACCTTGGGATATTTTACCTTAATACCAATGTAATTCTTTCTCAATACCAATGTAATTTTCTGGAACGAATAATGAATAAGCGACTGATCAACTTTTTAGAAAAAAATAACCTGTTCTCGGACAAACAATTCGGTTTTCGTCAAGGGAAATCGACGGAAGATGCTGTTAAACGTCTGACGGAAACCGTCGCCTCCCATTTGGATGAGGGCCGTGACTGTGTCGGTGTATTTCTCGATTTATCCAAAGCTTTCGATACGGTCTCGATCCCCATCTTACTCCGCAAGCTAGAGGGCTTAGGTATAAGGGGCACTGCCTTAAATTGGTTCTGTAGTTACCTGACCAACAGATTTCAATGTGTGAGGGTCAATGGCCTATTCAGTAGCGAACAAAGTGTCTCTTTTGGGGTCCCGCAGGGAAGTATTCTGGGACCCACACTTTTTCTTGCGTACCTTAATGACATTCTGTCCCTACAGCTTCATAACAGTGATATGCAGTGCTATGCGGATGACACAGCGATTATCTTTCACGGTCGCTCGTGGCAAGAAGCCCAGGACACAGCGACCTTGGGACTTAGAAAAGTAGCAGCATGGCTGAACCAAAACCTCCTAACATTAAATGCAAAGAAAACAAAATTTCTTTGTTTTCATAAGACCGTTTTGTCAGAACCTCCTCCCTATTTAACGAGTTTGAAAACGCATCATAAATCTTGTCCCTCTGACGACAGTTGTAATTGTGAAAGCATTCAAAAGTGTGACTCTCTTAGATATCTGGGTGTGGAAATAGATGACAATCTAAATTTCAAAAAACATATTTTTCTTACAGCGGCTAGGATTCGTAAGCTCGTCTACACTATGAAGTTATTACGAGAGGCTACTAACGGGCAACTTTTAAAAACTGTATATCTCGCCCTGTGCCAATCCATAACCAACTACTGCATTCTTGCATGGGGAGGCGTCGCAAAAACAACTCTCATAACGCTCGAAAGAGCTCAAAGAGCAGTTCTAAAGGTGTCCTTGCGGAAGCCTCGCTGGTATTCTACTGCTGACCTATTTAGAGAAGCGGAGGTACTTAGCGTTCGTAGGTTATTCCTGCTACGTGCTGCCATGTACCAACATAAGATAACATTGAACCTGCCATGCTATGGGGACCTGATCAGTAAAAGAGTTTTTAAAGTACTAGTTCCGATGGTCAAGACCAAATTTGCACAGCGGTTTCCTGGGTTTCTGTTTCCTCACATCTATAACGCATTTGCAAAAGTGATTGAACTTCGACATTGCAGCGTCCATGAAGCAAAAAAGAAATTATTAACGTTTTTACTATCTTCGAATTATGAACAGTCAGAAATCATACTTCAGGTAGTGTCATAACGCTCATTGTCCCGCACATACACACACACACACACACACACGCACGCACACAACACACACACACACACACACACACACGTAAAATAAAATTGTAACCTTCCACTAACTTCTACTGCGACTACTCGTGAATTGTTAATCATAATAGGTATTTAACTAATTTTAGGCGGTGAAACTGTTAATTAATCGGTACTATTTGGTTTCCACGGGACAGGCCCAGCCTAGTGTGGGACCATAGCCTCTGTTCTGTATTGCTTTTTCCGGAAATAAAATATATTTCATTTCATTTCATTTCAATTAAGTCTTTATTACAACCGTTATATTTATAGGCAGCGTGTTTAAAAAATAAACTCTAATATTCTGACGTTAAGATAGAGTATCGAGTGAATTAATGCCAAATGTCAGTAGTTAACTGATTTAATCGTAGTGTACATAGTTACGCAACTTTCTATTAGCCTTTTTTGTTTATATTTAATTAAAGGCTAACGCACATCATAGCCCCGTACCCTCATCTCATAGCCCGTATTGTTGGCAATGCGTACCGAGTACCGACCGTATCTGTTCCATATAACTAGTATAAGTCTGATCTTTGATTAGGTATAGTTGTTACGAATATCCAGGTCGAGTTGCATTGGACGAGCTTACTGATGAGTACATGCTTTGTGAATGTAGGCTGGTTAGAGTCGCCCAAGCCTGGTTGATAGCCCAGGGGACCTTTCGGACTAACGTACTGAAATGAATTTACATTTCATACGCTAACGCTTCTATATAAGCGTGTCAAGCAAGTCTTAGATTCTTTTTTATGACAATACAGTGTTAAGCAAACGGTCTGCCTAACGGTAAACTGATATCGTAGCCTATGGGCGCTAACGACTCCTGTGGTTAGTAGTCCGTTGGAGCTTAAACGCTTCGAGTGCGGCCAAGCGCCGGCAGGCGCAGCGTGGGTACACGCCCCCCCACAAGGTGGGCTGATGACCAGGTAAAGGTCCGCTGGATGCGGGTGGCGCAGGACCGGTCATTGTAACACTCTTTGGGGGAGGTCTATGTCCAGCAGTGGACGTCTTTCAGCTGATATGATGATGATGAGGAACTTAAACCCGTATATGTAGCGGAAAGCGCCCATAGCGCCCTGACCCTGACACATCGACAAACATGATGCGCTGGTTGGGCTAATAAAGAAATAATAATGAAATGTAAATTGGATATAAAACCAATCCAATAATATTGGATAATAATCCAATTTTGGCTCATTGGATTAGGCTGTCAAGCAGCTTTTTAACATATAGGGAATAAGTTAGTTTTATTAAGTTTTGTTCTTTACCAATATTTATTCTTAAGTCTCATTAACAAAATATGGATTTTATATCTGAAATAAAGATTTGAATAAATTTAATACGTCAGGTCTGAGAGACCACTAGTTTTGTGTATACGAGCCCCATTTATGGGCCGTGCTCGTAAACTCGTGATCACACGTCTCTGTTACCCGGCATGTTGTGATTTATCCGGCTCGAAGGACCGAAATTAAGGGATCTTGCAAGTTTAATGCTGTTGACTTTGAGTCGCTGTGTCGTTCAGTTTTACTGTCGTACGTACTTACTACTACTAAGGGTGAGTATACACCGGAGCTAGGGTTGTCAACCATACTATATTATATAGTATTGTACTGTATGTTGACTCTTTGTATACCTACTATATTATGCACTGTTGAAGAAATATATCAAAAAATTAAAATGTTGTTATTTTGTGAAAAATACTATATCTCCCCTAAAAATAGTTGGCAACCCTAATCAGAGCTGTGCGAGGTAGCGGAGCGGTTTGCGAAAAAAAAGCAACACAACTACGTAAATTTAAATTTTAAATGCCCCCATCCCTCCCTTCATCAAACATAGCTAAGAACCTTCACGACAGACAAACCTTTTTTTTTGGGACAATCTTCCAGAAATTTACCTAGTCCCCAAGTAAGCAAAGCCGTACGGCTTTGCTTACTTGGGGACTAGAAGACGATACACATACATACATATACTGCGTGTATTTTTAATATTACCTCAAATTGTAACCAGAGGTAGGTGTTAGGGCTGTGAACCGATATTGCAAGAAAATTTTAATTTAATCTTAATTACCGAAGCGTAATTAATTTTTGAAAAATTATCGAGCAGCAATGTATTGCGTACACACATTTGACTCATGGAAGAAGCGGGTCACTTGTGACAGTTGTGACGTTGCGTCAGTAAGACAAAGTAGTGATCCATTGCGTGCTGAATTATTTTATATGGACAAAAAAAAGTTGGTAGTTAAGAGAAATTTCTTGCAATATCGGCTCATAGCTCTAACACCTACCTCTGGTTACAATTTGAGGTAATATTAAACATACATGCTGTATATAAAGATAAATAAATACGTAATAGTACATTGCTATAGAGGCCGGGAAACGAAGGGTTGCAGGCCAAGTAGATGACTCAAATGCTTGTCTCAAACTTGGAATGAAATAAAAATAAAAAGTAGTCAATTTTTGATGGTGGTACATATCATCTTCTCTCATCGCATCGCATCGTCGGATACGTACTATTTCCGGACCTAAGTGAACCTTGAAGTAGGTACGTCATGACAACATTTCATTGCAAGTTTGAGAAAATACATAGAAAACACCCATGACTCAGGAGCTAATATTTCGTTCGCGTTTCGCTTAAGCGTGCTCATCACACAAATAATTGCCTTTACCGGAATACGAACCCCTAGGCTGGGGTACAGAGGTCGTTAAATTAAAAAAATGGTTCATCTGCTTGGGAGCTACGGTGCCAGTGCCACAGACAGACACACTGATACACATGTTAAACTTAAAACGCCCTCGTTATCGTTGGGGATTAAAAAAGAAGAGATGCGTTAACGAGGCTAGCAATGCTATTGGTGGATTTTTCCTTGTACGCCGCTCCGCTACTCACACAGCTCTGATGGATGCTGACCCTTTTGGAATTACGGGTGAACTATGTTGTTAGGGTGACTCGATTGCTAAGGATACTTGGGTAGTAAAACAGGCATTTGTCCAACAGGAAATTGTTACGAGCATGGTATTCACTAAGGCTGAGTGAACTGTAGAACTCGCGATTCTGTCTTTTAAATAAAAATTCTTTGAATTTTGAAAAAGTAACTCGATAAATAAATTCTATATATTAATTAACGAACCTGCTCACAACATTTCACGAGAATCGGTTGAGAAATACGAACTGTAGAGGAGAACAGCCGGACAGCGTGACAGGCGGACATCAGCGGACAGCGTCACAGACACCGGACATATTCGGCCCAAGCTGAAGCATAGAACTTCGGTTTCGCTCGCCCTTTCGATAAATCTGTGACGATTTACAGAAGTACGATTTTGACCGCCAGACCCTATTTCATAACCGATTTTTGTTTGGTTGTAGTTTTTATTTCACAGGTACTTCTCAAACGATTCTCGTAACATTTTGTGAGCTGGTTCAATATAGATTGTCTGGTCGAAATAATAAATAATAATATTTCATTAGTTATATAAATTGGTCCTGCTCCGCGCGACGTTCATGTCCCGTTAAGAAATTGTGCAATGAATTATTAATAGGTATATTTGAAAACTAAGGTATTAAAAAAACTTGTATTGTTTCAGGTAATAATATAGTGCATTGAAGTGGGCGGATCTACATACACGAAAAAGGTGATTTCATATTATGAAAGAAAGAAAATAAGCTTATTTCGCAAATACAAAATTACACTATTACATACATACATATTGATGATGACTTTAAGTCTGTAATAGAACTATCTGCATTGCGCGTACATAACTCATAACTGTCCTAAGTCTTAGGTATAACATTCTCATTTAATTATATAATCAATAACTATCAATTAGCGTCGGCAAAAATAATTTCTGTTTAGATATGTCTTCCATCCTGTAAGAAGTAGGTATCTGCAATGCGCCTATCCAGCCCATTTCTGCCCTAAGACCCATCAAAGTCTCATATACCTACTAATTAAGTGGACAGCGCCATCTGTGATTAGTCCAATGACGTGAGGATAAGTGTTTGCAGATGTACTGTGTGCTACGTGATCTCGATATTGGGCCAATTAATTACCTACGTTGACTGCTTATAGTCTATAAACCGATCATTCTTTATATAATATAATATAATAGCTCTCGAGTGGCGACCACGTACCGACAGGCGCAGCGTGGGTAGACCCCCCTCGAGGTGGACTGATGACCTGGTAAAGGTCGCGGGATTTTGCTGGATGCGGGTGGCGCAGGACCGGTCATTGTGGAACTGGGGAGGCCTATGTCCAGCAGCGGACGGCTTTTGGCTGATATAATTCAATTCAATTCAAAACATTTATATCGACCAACTGGCTTCATAGATAATGTTAGTTACAGTTCATGATGATGATGTACATAGTGTCTATGTTAAATAGATTTTGAGTTATTAAGGAGTGAAAAGTGGCTCCTGCATCGCCAGTTCCTTTTGGCTTTGAACTTGGCTGGACACGCTGCCGCGAAGTCCAGCCAAGCTGCCACCAGGAAGCCCGTGGAAGTAACGGTATGATTTTGTATTGAATTAATTTTACGTTCGCTTAATCTATGCTAATTACGGACACCAAGGTAATCATGTTTGTGATTTTCACGCCGTCTGAAACCAGTTAAGATAACATGATTACTTCAAAAAGACACAATTTCGTCCCAGAAATGATCGCCTCAAGACACGAAACGAGCTATGCTATAAATAGTATCTTGCTAAATGTAGACCTATTCATTTTGTGCGTCCTCTCTTCTAATCTAATAATAGATCAAACGATCTATTATTAGATTAAACCTTCTTATATCGTGTTTGAATAATACTTGTCCTTAAATAATATTCGAAACTTGTTGTATGGTGAGATGGATTCGAGTAAAATATCTCATTACCCTCAAAGCCTCACTCGTAAGCTCAGCCTCAATGGCAAAGTTGAAGTATTCATTACGTCATTTTACGACAAGCACCGTGATTTGGAATCATCGCAGCGAAGGGAACGAATCATAACAAAGTTTCATGACGTTTTTTATGAACAAATTACGATGACTGCCGAGGGACGTAAAATCACGGCGATTTTTACACCGCTGAACACACGAGTATCAGGGTTAACTGAAAATCAAATTTATGATCTTGTTTCATGGGCTGTAAATGTCAGCATAAAAACAAAAGAATTGCAGTATAGATGAGAGGCAATGGCTGATTGATTCTGGTGAAATGCTGCACAAGTAGCCTTTGTTAGCAGCCCATACAACCATTTTTGGTAACATTTGGTAACAGTGTGCACACTCGTGCGTCTGTCTGTCCGTCTGTCACAGCCGATTTGCTCCGAAACTACTGGACCGATTGAGTTGAAATTTGGTATACATATGGAAATTGGTAACCCAAAAACGGACGCGTAAAGTAAATTAATGAATTCTGAACAAGGGGGCCACAACTGTATCCCCTTTTCGACAAAAAAAACTATATGATTGTCGAACCCAGAAGAATGGGTTGAGAAATGCGTCCTGAGAAGAACAGCCGGACAGCGGGACATCCGAAATAATTTTGGGCAAAGCTGAAACGGAGAACTTCGTTCGCTTCGCTCGCTCGTTCAACTATGTAACACGGAGATCTCTATAATGGAGCAGTGAAAACAAACTGCAACTCCAATTATTTCAGATCAGACGAACATCAGGGTATCGGTTACCGATTATAACGATAATTTTCACCGATAACTCGACGTTATCGACTCCACTAATTGGGCTATTTGAATTAAACGGTCCTAATAATTTACCGAATGAGCCACGTTATGTTACTAGTAATTATGGCCCGCATTGTTTTGAACAAATGCATTATCATGTGATTAAGTTTCACCATTGAACGTGATTTTGGGCTTTTAGGGTTCGGTAGTCAACAAGGAACCCTCGTAGTTTCGCCATGTATGTCTGTCCGTCTGTCGGTCCGTCTGCGGCTTGGATGGAGGTTGAGAAAGTCATGGGTCACGCCGACAAAATGACAGAATAAAATTTGGAAAAATAAAATTTAGGGTATCGCCCCTACACTTCAAGTGGGGATGTAGGATGCAAACGCAACGCTTATAGTTAGAGCACGCGTGTTGATATAACAAATACAGACAGGCAACTACGGAAGCCTAATACACTGCGCGTGGTCCGACACACACTTGGCCGGTTGATTCTATCCTGTCAGCCAGGACTGCAAGGAGACAACATGACAGATTTTTGAAAAATATATACCTATACAACATGGACTTCTAACCTGCTTAGAAGCTGACCTATATAAAAGGGGTAAAAAATATCAACGATATCTTTCACTTGGATTCGAACCGATATATCTAATAATCACAATTTTAAAGTGTCCCAAGTACCTTATTTAGGCAGTCATCACGAGAATATGTATGTATAATGAAACTCAAAACAACCTCTTTCGAGTGAAATCACTTGTGAAGATGATTTATTTACACGAAGCAAGTTAAATAATGCAGACTTGTTATTCATGGCTCACAGGCCGCCTCGGGCCTTAGTCCCTTTTATCGGAGCACCGCTTATCCTGCAATAGTCTAGGAGCTTGTGCCACATTTTGGTATATCATATCAGCCGAAAAACGTCCACTGCTGGACATAGGCCTCCCCCAAAGAGTGCCAAATTAACCGGTCCTGCGCCACCCGCATCCAGCGGACTCCCGCGACTTTTACCAGGTCATCAGTCCACCTTGTGGGGGGCCTACCCACGCTGCGCCTTCCGGTACGTGGCAGTACGCGGGTTCCGTAGCCAAAATTTAAAAATCATGCATCCATACATAAGTCTGAAAAACTCATTGGTACGAGCCGGGATTCGAACTCACGACTGCCGTTTGACAGCTGCATGCCTGAACCACTAGGCCACCGTAGCTACTGTGTGTGTGTGTGTGTGTGTCGTGAATTTGATTGAGCCACTGGCTCGTAACTGCCGGTCTTGGTCTCAAATAATATTTATGAAATTAAATAGGTAAGTACGTTTAAGTACTCAAATTAAATGTAATAGAAGGCGGGAGTGCGATACGTTCGCCGATCAAAACGTAAGATATGACTTTGCCGTAATCTAGGGGCTTACTTAGTAGTTCCTCGGTCTTCGTCAGGCTGTACTCTGGAGAACTGGCACCTCGTGGCCCACGCGATGGCTAAAACACATCAAAATCCTTGTCGTGATCACAAAATCCGATGTTGTCCACAAAAATGCATGAATAAACGAATACGAATACGAAAATAACAACGCCCGGGCGAAATATATCTTCAAAAAACACATATAAGGGCGGTGCTGCGGCGTTAGATGCAATAATTTGCTCATTACCGTAGGAGTTTCAAGCGAAAACTGATTTTTAACATGGCCGCCGGTCTCAACGCCGGGTTCCCCGTTGACCCCTAGAGGGCACTGTCATGCGTAGTTCTGTGGACTATTATCGCACTGGCTCAAATACTTGTCGTTACAATTTGATAGTTGGCTCCTATACTACAAAGATTCGGAGTGATAACATCAAAAGCTTCGAAGAGCGATCTATCCCAACCCTTTAGGAGATTTTAGTGACACAAATTTGTTTGTGTGCCTACACATTTTTGTCGTTTATTGTTGCTAAACCAATATTTTGTATTTAAACACAATTTTGTTTATGTTTTTGGGGATTTACTTTTTACGGATAGGTATTAAGGAGAGGTCTATCCAGTACGATCTGTAGAAGGAATCGTGTAACCATGAAAGTGAAAAACATTTTTTTCTTTACGAGAAGTTGTATTGGTGGTGAGTAAGGTGGCCAGTGCTCCAGATCATGCGCTGTAAATAAAGTGAATTTGTATCTTTCTGTCAATACAGCGAATCCTCAAATCAACCAAGTGCCGTTCTTGTAATGGCCGCGCATGTGGCCTCAGGAGTTGTAAGCGTCCACAGGTTACGATTTCCGCTTACCGTCAGGCGGGCTGTCCTGTTTGCCTCCATCGAGGTCTAAAAAAATACTCATATGAATAAAACAAAAACAGCAAAATAATCACGCCAGAAACTTTCCTACACATAAGTATCCACTATCGAGACGCGTGCTTCACTCAGGATTTCACCATATCTCTTCCGCGACCACGTATCTGCTTGCGCCGTTCTTTCGGACTGTACTTTATTCAACTTAGAACAAAGTCGCTTTTGCAATAAAACGCGTTTGAAATAGGAGGTCTGAGAAGTTAGATAGGATTTCTGTTAGCGGATCCCGAAGCAATAAAAACCTCTTACTGTGAGTGTCAGAAGGTAAAAGGATACCTTATAAGAGTAACCCTTCATCATACGCTTGTTGTTGAAGTGCCAATCCGGAACTGGGCCTTTTTGGGTAGGAAATATAGGATCCTTTAAAATTGGGTTAAAAAATATAGGATCTGTTACTATTTCGCAGATGTTTATCATCGAACAGAAAAAATATTACTCGAATCAATATCTTGAAGTAAACTGATCTCCTCTTGAATTAAGCTGATTCTCTCGAACCAACAGGAAAAAATCTAGCCTCAATTCGAAATAATTGAGGGATCCTATCAGGGTCTAGTTTGGGGTCCGCTAGACACTACCAATATGTGTATTGTTTAGCAAATAAAAATGATTACTATGTATCTCCGATTTAAATGTACGTGGCGAACCCCGGTCCTTTGGAAGGCGTGCGTGAGGATATAAACCCAAAACGTAGTGGCCCTTTGTAGACGAAGTTTAATGGCATGCCATGTAGTACACCTGCTAGAATCCATTCTGGACATCGGTAGATCGGTAGACCAGTCCCAGCAGGAGTTGGAGCTATGGTGGGAAATGGAATAAAGAATTAGGTCTATGGTGGTAAGTATTTGGGCTGACAATAAAATTGGGCTAAGAGGACACCTGCCATAACAATGTTATCCACAAAGTTATCGAGGCAGGCGGTGACTATACTCTGGACGATTAGGTATTTAAAATAATGTAAACAAAAAAAAACCACGTGACTCGGTCATTCAACCAATCATAGCAACCTTTTGTATCTATGGTATTATCTTATTGGCTGAATGACTAAGTCACGTGGTTCTTTTTGTTTACATTTTTTTAAATACCTAAACGTCCAGACTATAGCCGCTCATTAGATGGGCCCTGAAAATGCCGTCGTAAAGACTACATTTGATTATTATTGATATTATTAATTTACCATCTTCCTAATTAAATTCTTGGTTCAAGAATACTTGCCTGCACCAAGTATGTTTTTTTTTCTGTGCAGTCTAAATCAGGTATTATAGGAGAACACAATTACTACGATGCGAGTCATAGCATAGCGCTTGATTAGTTGACCGAGAGGCTATTATTGGTTCTGGCGACGACATGGTCGTATTTTTTTACTCCTGAGGAACTCCTGATCACGTAATCATAATCATAATATTTATTTGCGTAACGTTTTGAACGCGCGTTAGGTAGATCCAACTGTCATTTTCCCATATAAAACATTGACGTTTAGATCTACCTGACACGCGTACAATGCGTTACGTGATCGCCCAGCTGAAAGAATGCGCAAATTTTCAACATACATTTGCTCACACTTTTGTAAATATTAATAATACAGTGGATTTCCGTAATAACGACGATTAAGGGACCACTAGGATACAGTCGTTAAATCCAAAAGTCGTTAGAAGCTCACAAGCACAGGTAAAACGATTAGTCATTTCTTGTACAAGACAAATCATATTTACATTTTAGCTTCTTTGAGCTTTGTACCACATACCTAAGAAGTGCATACTCCACGTCTTGATGAGTTGACTGGCGAATTTTCTTAATTTTTAAGGACTCGTATCATGGTTTTTCCACATTGTTAATATCATAGATTGTGAAACTTTGTACTCTTTGCACAGATTATTATTTTCTCCATTTTTCAATATATAAATTATTTCCACTTTTTCTTTAATATTACTCGGAAGTATTATTACAACATGTTTATGAAAACACAAACATGTTGTAATAAATAATACTTCCGAGAATGAAACAGTTACCACACAGAAAATAGCTTTGCAACTGAAAGGTCGCCGCAAGTGCTGGCCATCTGTGGGTATAAACAAAATAGCCCACTCGGGTCGCAAATTCTCATGGGATTTCTAGGAAATTGTTATGAGTGGGTCTTTAAAAACAGTCGCTACACCCAAAATTGGCGCTTCTTCCGGAGTCGCTTTAGCCATATGAAATTTCATACAAACTATGTTTTTCATTCACGGGACTTAGATATAACGTCACTACTACCGAAAAGTCGGTACCAAGGTCGGTATGAATGAAATCCAGTGTAATATTATTAATATGAATCCTCGGATTGAGATTAAATTACTCATTAAGTTGCAAGCAAGTATTAGTAAATTATAAATCAAACTAAACCTGACCTCTAACGGAAACGGCCGGCATGATGTTTAAAATTCCCGGAAAGTTAATGGTTTCTGAAGTGGTAAAATAAATCATTTTCGAAACGAAGCTGTTTTGGGTTGGGACACATATTTTTCCGAAATAAGATCACGTAACGCATTGTACCTTACATACGTGAGGTAGATCTAAATGTCACTTCTTGTATGGGAAAATGACAGTTGAGTTATCCGAACGTGCGTTCGAAAAATTCTCTGCATAATGTAAACGATGAACAATTGTTGAATTTATACAAACGGTCATAGTCGAATGTATAATAATTATATATAGACACTCCATAGGAACCTATTAGATTACAGTTGGTGGAAAATTTCGATTCACTGTCATTCAGCATAAATGGAAAATTGACAACTCGAAATTATTTGTCCAATCTGAATAATGTCAATTTGAAAATCCTCGACATGGAAAATTGTCCAGCCTGAATAATGCTAAAATTTAATAACGCCCTAAAAGTAAAATTAACAAACTTGATATTACGTTGAAAAAAATACATCCATATGGATTTACGGACACTCCAGAAATATGACGAATCGGAAATACGTCGTGTATTAATTTTGTACAAAATTGTCGATTTTCGTATTAAAATTTGTCACTAACTTAAAGTAGGCAACATTCACATTGCATTTCATTTTGGACAAAATTCCACTTAGCCTAGATTGATTTTAAAAAAGAAATAAAATGGTCATAAAAAGTATAGACACAATTATTTACTAATTCACTTTTGATGATATTACTTTTGGTCCAATTTCAAAATGGTCATTTCTTTTCGACGATTTTCCATTTGTGCCGAATGAAATGACAGTAAATCGGTAAAACGCTCCAAATAAACCACGGCCCGGCCCCAGACCGCCCGGATAAAAACGATTTTGACATCTGCCCGAACCGACAGAGCGAAAAAACCGCAACAAAACGGTTTTAGATTCAATATTGTCTTATTGCCCGCAGGTTTACCCAACTTTACGGATTAAACTGGTGTACGGGTAAAGCTATGAATAGAGTACACCTATTGTTTAAGTTTTATGCAATCTGAGATCGGATATAGACTTGTTAATTGGCCCGCTCATTCGTAACGACTGATCCTGACCGGAGTTCAATACACTGGCATATAAAGGTGCAATGGTCTAACATAAATTATGGACCGAAATTCGGCCTGGGGCCGTATTTGACTAACAAAACTGTGAGCATATTCGGCCTGGGGCCGTATTTGACTAACAAAACCGTGAGCATATTCGGCCTGGGGCCGTATTTGACTAACAAAACTGTCAGCATATTCATAATCGCCAGACAGCCTGCATCACGCGCCGCCAGCATGCGTCCCGTGACCATAAACAGTACGTTAGGGTATAATTTCCGGAATGAAAAGTTCTCGGTCCTTTCTCATTAGATAATTTCCTCAATACCACAAGCGGATCAGGTTCAGCGGTCTAATCGAGAAAAGGTAAAAAGGGAATGATACAACACGTTCGCATAGCTATGGTTGAATTAATATAGATGGACAATGTTGTCCTTTATTTACAAACATACACTTAACCCACCCAAACGGAAGCCGAAATAGTTTCAAAAACATAATTATACGGAAAGGGGAAGGGACAGCCCTCCCTCTAAAGGGTCGCAGTGGGTCGTCAGCCGTGATGACGTTGAATCGTTACGACAGGGAATCCGTGATATAGGTACCTATTAATGCGATATTTTTATGTCAATATTATTGCGGTACTCAAAATTATAAGGAAAAGTTTCTTGAAGAACGTCAATATGCATGTGATACGTAGGTATTATGATAAATATGAGGTTTTGCGGTGATCATAGTCTCCGAGTAATCGCGCACAGTTTATTTGACTAGATTGGATAGAAATCAATATTACTTTTGTCGCACACTCTCATGTTAAGCTGCATGTTTGGAAAGGCAACGCGTGCTTCGGTAGTCGTCCAAACACAAACATATGGCGTTGTTTGTTTGTACAGACGTGAGCGTTTCCATTTTCGCTTGACAGTAGGTACGCGTGTCGCGACGTGGCACGCGCCGACTGTTCTTAAACATGGCCTTAGTGAATGAGAGAAGCGATGCGGTTTGTGTACCAAGTCAAGCACATAAAACAAATGGAAAATGCATTTGTTTTATAAGCACGGTTCACGTATAGCTCCCAGCGGGGCTTGCACTTAAGCAATGGGATGGAGCTGGGCCTGTAATTCACTTTGACTTTCGGCAGCGTTACCTCAACAAATCTCGATTTCATCTTGCTGACACTTAATATTAATATACACTTTGAATAATTAGACAGATCAACGGTGACATTGTCACTTTTCAAGAATCACCAAGTTTTCAGCTGTCGTGTAACTGGGATTCAATCCTGTTAAATGAAATAATACGTATCTTTTTGATACTCATTCTGAAAACGCACAAGTCCATTGCGCGGGTGCAATTAAAAAACTGCCTGTGACAGACACCGAGTAATTGTAAAAAAAGTAATCGAATTTGGTTGTCACCCTCACATTTGCCAGTCGGCTAGCATTTCGTACTTTTCATAACAGTAGTATACATGTTTAAAAAATCTCTAGAGGCCGCTTTCTACCGTGCGCCATTCCGTTTTCAGCCATCGTGATTTAAAAAAGGTTCCATTACGAGAACAATTCTATTCTATTGACCTCGTAGCGAAGATATTAGTCACGATAGTGATGTGAATCAATTTGAACTTTTCCTATTCGGAAAGGTGGTTGGGGGTTACTTAATTGTATTAAATAGATGAGTTGCATATTCTAATCAATAGGCACCCATGTCAGGCGAAGGGCACGAGGCTTCGAGTTCAGTGTGAGCAGAAATTGTTACTTAATGTTGAATGCTGCTAAGTAATGCTTGAATTGATTTAATATTTGTTATGGAAGTCTTATTCTTAGTCTCGCAGGTTTGCGCGTTGTGATTGGAATGTCAAAATAACGCTGTTTAAGGTTTTACACGTGCAGCCTGTGGACAAAATATACTAAGAAGGCTTTCAATGCCCTGCGCATCCAATATAAGAACGGGTTCAGGATGCTGTTGGGGCTGCCCCGCTTTTGTAGCGCATCAGGTATGTTTGCGGAGGCACGTACTGATTGATTCAGTGCGGTAATACGCAAGAGAACTGCCTCCCTGAAGCGCCGCTTACGTGACAGCTCCATCCAACAGCCTCGTGCGCCTGGTGCTAGAGTCTCCTGCTTTTTTTTGTTTTTGTTTTGTTTATTATGTTGGGACTCCCGTGTACGCTGATGAGACTCACAGCGTACCCACTAAAAACCCCCCCACATGCCGTCTCGCCGCCATGTGGCGAGGTCACGGGAACGCTTGTGCACACATCCGCGACCCCGCCGGCAGCAGCCGCTCACAAGCGGCTCCTTCACGGATACCCGAGGGCCCTCCACGAGAGACACGCTAGATGTTTTTGCGCGCCTGCCTCCGCAATCTCCACCCGTCAGTAGTGGAGCCCCCTGAGTCCGCTACGAGGACATCATGGGTGAGGGAAATTCGAGCACCTGGTGGCGGATCAGGTCTGTGGTTCCGCCACCGACCACGCCTCGGCCGCAGAGGATAGGGAAAGCGGCGCACCGTAATACCGGCATTCCTCTTCCTCTGCAGCCGCACCAATGCCGCTTCCGCGGAACGGCCCCGACAAGTTCGCAGGGGGTAGGGAGAGTGGCGTACCGTTATACCAACACGCCTCTCCTCCTGCGATCCTGCCTAGCCCGCAGAAGATAAGGAGGCACTCCTCTTCTTCTGCGGTCCTTCCACAACGCATCCTAAGCAGGATTAGGCAAGCCCGCTAGGAGCACCCTCCTCGGGCCAGCCAGCAGGCCCACACAGGCCGGCCCTGGGTGCCTCTTAGCTTCGCCGTGGGTGACCAGTCCACGGTTACTAAGCCCCCCCGCCCCGACAAGGCGGGCACCCTGGAGGGGGAGAGTGTTCTGCCTGCGCTTTGTGGAAACACTGGGACTCGGTGCACATGGAAGCGAGAGGCTCTGTGTATGATATAATATGATATTAGAGTTAACTAACTTAGGATCAGCAAATGTATACTAACACTATGGACATGGTCTGAAATAAATAATTTTAATTGGCATTCCGTAGAAAAGCTGGTATAACGGAACACTTGCGCGATCAATGTTGTGTCTAGCCGTGAGTCAGGGGCAGTTTTGTATTCGGCCGACTGTTCTGTTACGTGTTGTTTTACAAATCTATATACATATAGCATACAGCTATCCACACCGTGGCCGGTGACGGGGACCCTAGCTAGTTGTGGGGTGAGCACTGATAGTCTTAATAACTCAGTCGCATGAAGCACAGTACCTACAAATCTACAGCGTACTTAAACTGCTGAAAATTAACTAAACATTGCCAAGGAAAATTTTAACCATTTCGTCTAACCACTTACTTAGTTGATAACTATATATACGGTACGGCATAGCGTTTTCATTATGAGGGTAACACAGCCCAGGTGCGTCGAACCCCTCTAACATCAAAGTTCATCAATTTTAATGAAACTATCGAGCTAATGTAACGAGAGTAATTCCAAATCGTAAACTTTACTTCAGAAAAGGACCTATTTGAATAGGAATAACTGGCTCTTACGATCTTCAAGAGGGAAATATTTAACTTTAGCTAAAGTATCGTTAATAGACGTCAGGGGCGTGAGAGATTAGATACATATTCGTAATGTAATTAATACCATGTTCTTTGGCGTGGCATTTAAAGTTCTGGTATACATTTTTGGGAATCATTAATAGAAGAATAATTGAATAAAAGTATAATATAGGTACAAAAGTAAGCAGAAAAGGTGGATATCAAAGGGGACGACAACGTAATGGGCAGATATTTGCTATCAGTAATGGGCGGCCGCTGGATGCAATATGGTGACGAAAGCATAAGATGGATAAGACTATTAAATTTCGAGTAATATTTGTGATTGTTAAGTACCTAATAATCTTGTTGATCTAGGTACCAATTTCATAAAAAAACTTCCGACTATGACTGTCAGCATATAAGATTTCAACGGTTAGTTAATTTTAACAATAATATAACCCACCCAAAATATTATGCAAGTATATAATTCAGGATTCTATTGTAGAATCTTTCGCTTTACTCAAGATTTAATATACCGCCCTCGCCGTAAATATATAATTTTCCTTCTTCCTTCCTCCTTCCTTTGAGACACCGTCTATTATTATAGCGCGCGTCTCGTCAATTTTATCGTATTAGAATGAGTCTGACACATGAGATTTATATCATCATCGTTGTCAGATAGTAGTCCATTCCAAGGTATGAAAGTACCTCTTTCGTACAATTGTCCCTGAAATAAATACCGACCTCACCTGAAAGTGGCATAAAATAAATTTTTTGATGAAGTTTTATTGACTTCGAGATTACGTAGAAAAATGAGGAACTTTTGCGAAACTCTTCCTTTTACAAAGTTGGTCTTCACGGGGAATAATTAAGCCTTTTAGATTTGTAGAAGCTCGCTCTTTGTACGCTTTGTACATCTTCATACTTTGTTCAGTCTTTGTGACTGTTCACATAAATAGATTCCTTTTCATTTGCAAAGGACAAAGAAAGAAAGCGAGAAGTTGAAGGAGTTGGAAAGGAGGTTGGGTTTGACGTATTTTCTGTTTACTTACTACCCTCCATTACGTAAAGGTTGTGTGAAAGAGCTTCTGGCCTTTGGACTGATATTCATAATATTAATATTTCAGTCTTTACACCTCAACATTCTGTAAAGTACATTGGTGTGCACCCCGGCATAGAAGGCTCTTTAACATACGTTACTTTACAGACGCTACCATAGGAACTTTCCCGACCACCACATTGCGGCGAAGCAAGTTAAATCCATACTCGACCTTGCCAGAGTTATCTCCTGTCTCCACATACTGCACTTATATGTAGATTGCACACATGCACAGATTGCAGACGCCACGCACCTGGGCTTGGCGCGAAGCCAAAACTAATCAGGCATATACTTGCATCAGCAGGCTTAGGGATGATCGCTGTGTATTAGAGGATCAATATGAGTTGTACTCGTAGTATAAGCGAGCGGAATAATTGCATGATACCTACAATAAATATCAGGGGATAGTCTGAGGCGTGAGACTCCCAAACTAATACGGTAGTTAACAGTAAAAATAAAATACTGTTACATTACCAATTTATTTATTATAATTTTTAAGGCTGACAAACAGACAATATAAGACAAATAAATAAGGCATAATAATTCGATCTGGACTATTTACTCTTAATTAAATAAATGTGCACAGAAGGATTAAGATAAAACATTATAAGATGCCAAGCAGGTAACTGAATATAAAACAAGTTATTTTTTTTAGAAGCGGAAGAAGTACCTAATAAGTAACTAAATATAAATTTGTGATCTAAAATTAAAACCAAAAACTAAGTTGAGACAAAACATCAGACAACAATAGTTATTTACGATACACGTGCAGAAAAGAGGAAATTCGCAACGAGTGGCGATAATTTAAAACACGACGGAAGGGAGTGTTTTAAATCGACACGAGTTGCGAATTACCTATTCGCACGTGTATCGTACAACGTTTTACAGTACATATGGCTCTTTAAAGTTTCAACATATGCTAGGAAAGTGATCATTTCCGCACTAGTGCGGGAAAGTAACACCATGTGTACTGTAAAATAAATTAGGGAAGATGTGAGAACGGTGAATAGTTTTATTTGCATACAACATTATTTATTTTATCTTAAGGTATTTTATCAATAAACACTATGACCCTTCAAATTTCATACAAACCTAGCGATTCCACGTTTCATAAAAAAAAACTGATTTTACTATTAGACTGCATCCCTATTGCGCTTTGCAGGTGACTGTAATGGAAGCCATTAATGCAGTATCATAAATAAAATACGTACCTATTCAAGCAATTATTATCGGACAACATTATGGAACACTGGAACACCTAACGTTGTTCACGTTAACGGTAATAGTTATTTATGATACAAGTGCGGAAAGTAGTATACCTAGTAGAAAGTATCCGCACGTGTATCATACAACATTTTAATGCATCATGCAAGGAAATTAAAAAAAAATACATAAAAGGTGAAATTTTAACTGTCATGAAATCTTATTCTCGCACGTGTGTGGGAATATTGGCCCGAAATCCATTCCCGCACGGCCCCGCGCCACACCGCTCCGCTGTGCGGGCTTAGTGAAGTTCCCGTGTTTACGTTGAACCATATAAAGGCGCACTTTTAGAGCAAGTGCATTGTAAACATGATTATTACGTACATGGCCAGGTAAGTAGGTATACCTACTAACAGAAAAAAACATTACACTCCTTTTCGTTGGGCAGTCGTGTAAAAACTCGTTTTTCAAGTCTTGTAGGCGTCGCCTTGTAGTTTTGTCAGAGTATCGGAAATAAACAAAAAAAACCGGCCAAGTGCGAGTTGGACTCGCGCACGAAGGGTTCCGTACCATTATCTATAAAAACAGCAAAAAAAATATTTCTATTGTATGGGAGCCCTAGTCCGACTTGCACTTGGCCGATTTTTTAGTATTTGTTGTTATAGCGGCAACAGAAATACATAATCTGTGAAAATTTGAACTCTCTAGCTATCACGGTTCTTGAGATACAGCCTGGTGACAGACAGACGGACGGACAGCGAAGTCTTAGTAATAGGATCCCGTTTTTACCCGTTGGGTACGGAACCCTAAAAACTATAACCTATTCCATATAAGAAATCATGCGTTAAACGTCATGCGATTTCATGGAAAACCAGTTATAAACGCAAAAAACATTAGTATTGTTAAGTTTGAAATGCACTAAATCCATACCAATATTATTATAAGAGATAAATCTATCAAAATGTCTAGCTGGAGCTGGAGTTAACTTAAAAAATGTTCTTCTCTAAAACTTTGAATAATGGGTTCATTGACAGGAAACCTGTATCATGTAAATTGGGTTAAGACACCCAAAGCTTTCATGAATATCAAGTTTGCTAAGTGGCTGTTTAACGTTTTTCTTGAGTTCTCCATCTAATAAAAATGTAATTTTTACATGTTCATTTATTATGATTTTAGATTTAACATAGGCACAGTGCATGTTACAATTATCATTGAAGGTACCAAAGCTAACATGGCTTAAATGGGCAATATAAACAGGAAAATTCACCTGCACGATTTAAATTAAGGAAATCGAAAAGGAGATCAAACACAAGCTTAACATAACAAAAAAACAAAATCAAAATAAGCATAAGGAAATCACTGGCATCATTGTTTTGGATATTCAGGAACATTTGCAGTATATGCAAATACTAGCACGCAGTTCGGATAAAGGGTGACTCACATTAGTCACACCATGCCGTGACGAGTCCGGCACGACTGCCAGCGACTTAGTCTCCTATTTCCTTAGGGGTGATCACGTAACTGTTCGAACGCACGCTAGGACAACTTAACTTTCATTTTACCATACATAAAGTGACATTAAGATCTACCTGACGTGCGTACAATGCGTTACGTAATCAACCAGCAGCCGCCCCCGTATTCTGTAACTTGTTTTAAGCTCAGCTCAACGCTTACCCACAAATATATCTTGACACTGCGGTGCGTAGTAACTAAGCGTAGGTAGATAGAGGTCCTGATGTGATGCGTGAAACGATGACACGCATCAAAAAAAGGACACAGAATGTCCTCATAAGCAGCGAAATAACTCTAATTAGTTGGGTTGTATGTTCTGCCGTCAGTCCGGACGGTCATCGGTTTTATTATACAGAGAACCTTTCGTACGTCAGTATAGTCGTCTCGTGGGTCGGCGCGGCGTGTATGTCATGCTTGAAGGCTCGGACAGACTGGCGCTCAGCGCGCGATATTTCCGTACAAAGCCTGTTTGACCACGCGGTTTGTACGGAAATATCGCGCGGCGTGCCCGTCGCGCGCAGGCCGCGCGCCCGCGACGGTGCTGTCTGTCCGAGCCTTTAGTCGTTGCTGTTTCTGCAGATAGCAGGCGGCATGCTGCTAATGCGAACAATGTCTTTTGTTGCCGCCGCTGCAATGGCAAAATTCAAGTTGTCGGGTTTATTGTTCTATTTAAATCGGCATAATTTGTAAACGAGTTTAACATTTTGTTTTGTCTCCGTCATTATTGATTTTGAAAGACAGAGACAAAAATGGGGAGCAGCCATAGAAATACTAGTCCAGAGGAAAATAAACCGCCCTTATAATGGTCAACTTATGTTGAGCAGGAATTTGTAGTTGGAGCAGTAGGTTAGGTACTAATAAAAGGAAGATATAAAATGCATATTTGTAAATGAAATGTCGCGTAGCTAGGTATAATGAGATTTAATATATGTATTATGATCTGTGATGTTTGGATAAAAGCATACTCACGATGTTTTCGTGAGTTTCTTGTGTAGTCATTATGCTATTCTTCCCAAATGTAAATCTTCTTGACTTCATTCTTTACCAATTCAAATAAAGAGCGGCATTTTAATATCCCTCCTTTTGGAGGATTACTCGACAAATAGACACTTCGTCGGGAATATTACTTCGTCTGTAATCGACAGAAATCCGATTGAAAACTTGGAATGGGACAAGCAGCGTAATAACTTTTTGGTCGGAAAAGCCCGAAAAAGTTAGCGGTTTAAAATCTTAAATCCTTTCAAATTTTTAATAGGCGCTATTGAGGATTCCTTCGTCAGAAGTGATTGCTTGTTTGGATTTATCCGAAGCTCTCGGGCAAAATATCAAATTTCTAAGTGGCTACACAGTGCTTGAAAACTCGGATTTGTATTTGAAGGATGAGAAGGAAGGATAGAAGCATCAAATTCAACGACAAACAAAGAGTAGCCTTGGTCCGCGACTTCGTATTAAGAGGAATAACTTCTAGCCTAAGTACATGTGAGTAGGGGTACAAAACAATGGTACCTAATGACCATACCTCGAACAAATCATGCGGATGACGTAAAAATGACGTACCTAATTTTGCACACAGGATGATGTCTGTATTGCAACATCCGTATGACATATTGCACGAAGTAACAGATTAACCGCGTATAATTTCAAGAAATCTATACAGAATTATCTGAATGATAGGATGATGTACTTAGTGAATAAAATAAATGTTGCGAGATTTGTTTACGTAAGTACGATAATTGAACAACGATTCAACTGAATGACAATGTCAGTCAAAGATGTTATGTACCTACTCTGCTCATGTCAAGTGGCGATATCGTTTTATTAAACAGGTTGATAATTGATAAGTAGTAATTGTTTATGAAAATACTTTTTGAAATCATCCTATGAGTGGTTTGACGTCATCCGCATGATTTGTTCGAGGTATGAATGACTAACTGGAAAGTATCATAAAAAATAATTGAATGAGCGATGTAACAACGAATAACTACATCAATAACAAAATTAAAACACCCCTGACACATCGAACATAGAGAGCTAAGAACTATCCCGACAGACAAGACTTTCCATTTAACAAATTCGCACTCATATCGGTTCATCCGTTTGGGAGCTAGGATGCTACAGACAGACACACAGATACACAGGTTAAACTTATAATTATAATACCCCTCGTTTTTGTCGGGGCCTAAATTTAAAAAAAAGCAGACAAGCCATGAAGCTGCAATACATCAACCTAAGCAGCCTAATAAAAAGCAATGCGCATTAACATGGTAGGTTTACTCCCAAGTTAACAAAGCGAAGTTTATAAATACCCTGTAATTACTTACTGGGCAAATGTAACCGAGTTGAATACAGAATTTCAGGCTTCTATGGCTGCTTTAAACCACCGTGTGCACATGCAGTTTGCTTTGTTAATCAAGCGCTGAAACACGAAACTTTCTAGAGGGCGGTAACTCCCTTTATACTACAGAGAATTCTCTAAATAATGAATGCTTATTTCAAAAACGCCCGGCACCTTAAACAAAAATTTTACCGCAATAAAGACCTTTTGAAATGGAAATAAATCATTTGACAGGATTAAATAAACCGTGGTAGCCGCGAAATTGTCTCCGGAGAAACAGAGACAGGACGTAATTTGTTTTATGCTCGCTGTCTTGTTTGCATTGATTTAATTTTATTTATCCTGAGTTTGTTTAAATGAGTTTCCGTTTTAGTACATGATGGGTAGTGGGCATCATTAATATCCCATGTTGTCATAATAGTCCCATGTCCTTTAAGTTTAGTAAGCATTTAATAATAGTCTAGCAATTATTTTGTTGAGAGACCTGTACAGTCGAGACTTTTTAAAACCAAACACTTCACTAGTAATGAAGTTTTGCCACCGTTTTTGTTATCTACATTACGATATATATATATATATATCCTACTATTATTATAAATGTGAAAGTTTGGATGTTTCGATGTTCGGATGTTTCGATGTTTGGATGTTTGGATGTTTAGATGTTTGGATGTTTGTTACTCAATCACGCAAAAACGGCTAAACGGATTAAGATGAATTTTGGTATACATATAGTATACACTGGCCTGGATTAACATATAGAATACTTTTTATCCCGGGAATCATCCCTTATGGGAGTGAAATGGGGGCGAAAGTTTGTATGGAGCTACGATATAAACGAGTTCCTAATAAGAGAGATATATATATATAATGTAGGTTAATGTATAGTCATCATCATTCACATTCGCTGACAACATATACCATTACTCTGCTTGAATTGTCTTATCATAGGGAAAGATGTTTCCAGCGGCGTATTAGTTATGACAGTACCTAATATATACATTAGCTAGCCAAATATCGTCCCTTGTGACATCTTTAACTAAACTGTCCACAAAGTTTCCGCTGGGCCTCATTAGCTCAGCAAAATAAAAGGTTTTACCAAGGGATTCTTTCATCAAGCCCCAATCTGCTTCAACCAGTTCCCTGTGATTTGTGTCTACAATCAGAAACCTCCAGAGTATTTTGTGATTTCACGGTCTGCGTGCTCAAGTAAATTTTGGAACGTTCCTCCATGCAAATGAGTCAGTTCACTGAGTTGAAGATACTTGTGATGAATGAACCAAATTGATGTTCGGGAGACAGTGGGGTTTTGATTATTAATTGAATTCTTACCGGAGACTGATTGTTATATTGACGCAGGGCAGAGTTCTAGTAACGATGTTGCGAGAAGTTAATCTAATCGGAATGAGCCCGAAGTTTTAGATTTAGTTCTCACTTTCATAACTTCATTAAGGAGATTTCTCAAGGGGTCATTAGGAAGTTTTCGAATTAATGTCGTAGTGATGCCATCCCTCTCTCATTATTGAATTAAGAAAAAAATTACAACTATGTCCGATAGATACTAATTTTGCATTTCCCTAAATTTACGTGGAAGTCCTAGCTTTGCAATTAGGTACATATTTAGCGATATCATCAGTGGGTGTGGCTATTGTCAAATAATTATATAGGTAAGCATCAATAGCAGCTCATTTGAATAGCGATTGGCCACAATATCAGAAACACATTAGTGCGTACCCAATCTGTTTGATAGTCATGCCATTAGTTACGCTGATGTTTTGATTTATTGCAAATTGAAATAATATCACTACCTAAGCCAATTTGCAAGCTTTTACTTGAGCGGGTTTATTTTTAATTTTCTAGGCACAGAAAATTTTCATCCCAATCAGAGGGTGAACTGAACACTGAACATCCACCAGAAATGTGATATTTGTAACAATATGTATCAATATATTTAAGTCGTGCAAGTCGATTTTCATCCACTTGTATGTTTCAAACTCAAATGCATATGTAGGTACGTATAGGTAGATGATAATATAATAATTTGATACTATTAAGTTGATCTGTTGATGGAGCTAGAAGGTCTTCAATGGCTAATAGAGGCTTGTACCTATGTATATATATTATTTGTATTAAAACTAATTTACTTTCACGTAAATCTATCTACTACTCCCTTTCCGAGTATAGTTTCTTTCTGATTAATTGCCGGTAATCGGCTTCATTCATCATTATTTGGATAAATATGCACTTCTAAATCCCCCACCATTTCCATCCCCAGTTATTCTTCAATTTTAACTCATTCATTTTCAAAATTTGTGCCATTTTAACCGTTTGTGTTTTCGCAGTATTAGTACGTATGTTGGTGCGCGCCTGTAGATAGATAGTTTTAATTAAACCCCTTTGTTCAGCCGCCATCCGCCCCGCAATTTACCATGGTTGCCGCACATACGGCCCGCACTTTGTATTGCTTCCGTCAATGTAATAAAGCACGCATAACAGCTCGACTGTTCTTAATTAACGCTGCTATCGCTTATTGACAAATTGGCTAAGTTAAATATCTAAAGAAAAAGAAAGGCCACATAATCAAGTCTAAAAAAAGATGCTTACAGTCGGTTCTGAACAAATAAAATATAAACAAAAAATGCACAATTTTACACTCGTAACACTTTACTGGTATAGTCGAGGAATGAAAAGGTTTGTCACTTTTCGACTTTATTTTAATGATGTTAAGGTCCGAAAGTGACGAACCTTTTCATTCCGCGACTACATATATATAATTACTTATTGGAAGTTATGTACTTATGTACCTAAACGTATGGCAATTTCAGTTATCCATGTCAAAATCCGACTCGTATGAAATACTTATATTAATTTGACAAAGTTCCTCGATAACGTCTTCATCTCATCCTATTACAACATGCTTAAAGCGAACAATTTGCGAGTTAGCTGACAATTTACCTTGGAGCTCCGTGCGTTTGAGGCTGCGACGGGTCGGAAAGCTCACCTAAAATAAAATGGCCTGTACCTCCTGGTTGACATTAAAATCCTTTGTTAAATGGTTACCTGCGTCCGGCCGTGGTTAATTCTGCTCCACACGGCCCCTAAAAGCAAAGTTAAGCCAAAGTGCCGCTTAAAAGTTTGCGCATAATTTTTTTCGTCCTAATTTCAAATCTCTCGCCGACCAATTTAACTTTTTGCTCACAATAATTCTATTTAAATTAGGAGATTTACATCCCAGTTCAATTTTCGTTGCTGCCCAGTGCTAAACGGATTTCTTTATTGCGGCCGATTTCCTTATTGGATTCCTGTAGGATAACTGCTTAAATTCCGGTACTAGTTAGGTCAAATTGGTGTTGCAAATGAATTCTTTTTAATTATAAGAGTTATCAAGGTAGCGTCTTGGAAAGCAATATTTAAGGTATAAATCTCCTTAATCATAATGATGAATTCCCCGTGACCTCTTTTAATTCCAGCATTTTCAAGAATATCTTATTTCGTTTGACTAATTCTACCTAGCACGCCTAAGGATTCACAGATGTCCATACCTAATAGCACTGTTATCTCCTATTCATCCTTGTGAGTAAATAAATCTGAGGAAAATGCTTCGTCGCAGAAACGCATGTCCGAGGGGACAAAATATATCATCCGAATAGGAAAAATATTTTAGCTTATACGGTTTGGTGGAAGTATTTATCTAATGTCCGGAGATTTAGCTGAGTGCGGCCGCTTTGCGCCATCAACTGCAGTTAGCCTCCGTGCCTTGATGTGCCAGTTTATCTTACTCTTAGTCAAATGTTACCACTATTATAAATGTATTAAAGGCAGATTCAGTAGAATGTCGATTTTAATATTTTTTTAAACACTTATGTTGGTATTCATGATCATTCATGAATACCAACATGGGGTGTTTAAAAAAACGTGACGTCTTAAATAATGCACCTACTATTCTATCAACTACTACTATTATATATTATATACAAGTCACTATTGGCCATACGTGAGACGAAAGTAACAAAGCACGCTATGGAAACAACAAAAAAACACTAGGTTACGTTAACCGTTTAGGGGAAAAATTACGCATAAATAAACTAAATGCCCACGAATGTAAATTAAATGAAGTTGTAAATAGGGTAAAAGCACGTTTGCCTACTACAATGATTTCTTATTTGGCGCCCAACGTGGGGCCAGTCCGCCATCTATCGCCAGGGGAAATCACCTCACGGACCGGTCAATTCCACTCTGTCACGTCGGCCAGCAACGAGCCTGCTCATCAATTCACTTGATCGAGGGCCTGCTTATCGATTCATGGGGAAACGCCGAAAAATTCACGCTCCAACACGACTTGAAAGGACTGAAGATATTGTTTTTGTAACCATACCGTGAAACCACTGAACAGGTCGTGGCACAATATGAGGGAAGTGATATATAATACGCCAGCGGCAGTTACGCGGTTATTTATGCTTTATTTGCATTATATTATGGCCTCAAGTAGGGAATCGCCTTACTCTAAACTTAACAATTTAGACGCATTTCTAGGCGGTGCGGATTTAACAGAGGAAATTTGGTAACAGAGCTAACCTAACCTCAAGCCTTTTAATCAGTTTGTGTAGATTGTTAGTGTAATTAAACAACAAGATTAGTGAGTACACCGTTCATCATTCATCCGTCCTCCCTTACTAGCGAATTTGTGAGTGTGAAAGGGACACATGCTTTATGTCCAACATAAACTCGATCATGCTCTAGCTAGGCTGATATGCATATATGCCAGTATTCATATCAAATAACAGAACTCTGCCGCGGGCGCTACGTCTACCTATTCGTCCGCACTGTGCAAATACCAAGGGATCCAACGGATCACAGCCAGTAAACATCAGAGCTCGTAAATCCCCTAATGTCAAACTTTCATTAAGGTGGCGACCCCGGGTAACTCAATTTCGGGCGTCGCAGTAAATCAGCGTCGATGGAAATTAAACTGATCTTGCAAATACAGGATGGGTTAAGGATACTGCAAACCCGCACAAAGCCATACGTCTAATCGATAAAACTCGACTCGGAAATCTAGGGTCCTTTACAAGTTATACTGGAAGCCTGGGATGTTTACTTGGATATTTAATATATTTTCTAGTCAATTATGTAAAATAATAAAAGTACATAAAACTGAGGATTTAGTTATCCGTAGAGGTTTTCTATGTACTTATGTATTCAAGCATTAATATCTACCTTAATTGAGCTTACTGTGCAGGTAGTTCGATTTGTGTAAGATTGTCCCCTAATATTTAATAAATTTTATCATCCAGGTATATTCTGTATTCCAAATTGAACCCTCACTAACGGTCCGTGCTAATTGGAGTATAAATAATTCATAGAATATTATCTTTTCCGTCTTCACAATGCCGTCCTCAGCCAAAGCGCAACAATAGCAAAGGGAAACGTTTAACATCGCTAATCCCTTAAGTTGCGTTTAATCACGAGTAATCCTGCACGTTACAATCGCACCAATTAACAAGTAATTTTGACCATCAGCTTAACCGTTACGTTTTTGTCTGGTTTTAATACCGCGTAATCCCCCGGCGCGGACAGGTAGGATTACGTCGAATCCCGCGTCTCTCAAACCTTGATTAGCCTTTTCCCTGCGCCCGAGCCATCAGACACTGCCATTTTGGTTTGGTTTGTCGGTTACGTTTAGTGATGTGCCGTGGCCGGATCGTTGTAAATTTACCGATATCGGCCGACAAAGGCAATGTTGCCGAACTTTGACACTGACCGCCACCTGACGCTGCAATTTTTTTGAAAACTTAATATTTTTTCACTTCTCATGCTCGATTAGGCTTAGCAAGCGGGGCTAAAGTAGTACATTTAGCCCCTAGGGAGAATATGTAGATATACATATTTGT
This sequence comes from Epinotia nisella, assembly GCA_932294315.1. NCBI lineage: Eukaryota > Metazoa > Arthropoda > Insecta > Lepidoptera > Tortricidae > Epinotia > Epinotia nisella. Next base: position 14,328,965 of record OW028688.1, on the reverse strand, counting down.
GATTTTTAAAACATTTAATTTGACCGATCAAAACACACGTTACTAAATCCCCCAATCTCTTTCAAAAAAACATCTGCTACTCGACTAACCAGAATACAGCTAGATATTAAAATCAACTGATCAGAAAACAGAATTCATTTCAAACATTAGGTGTTGTAGTCCCTTATTTACAATCATTAAAAAAAATAACGCCTCTGACCGTCAATAGGCCGCGTCCAAACGTTCAAGCGTGGTTGACTGCATACATGGCATAAGCTATGATATTGAGCGGGATAGACTGCTGTCTGTCTCGCTTTATCTTATGCCCCGTATGCTGTCAGAAGCGTTTATTCGTGGGTGTTAATATTTTGTATTTGTGTCAAAACAGTTTATTAAAAAACAACATGCCGCCAAATTTAACAATCTTTTCGCGCTAGAATTTATTATTGATTGTGGATTGATAATCTTTGTTTTTACTATTTTCTCGCAGTCGAAGTAAAAAGTAGAGTGTATAACTCTTGTCTAAAAGCCATATTACCCCTCGAACAATTTACCCTCACCTCGGTCGGAAAAATAACCATATCGTGGTATAACACGCAAAATAGGCGCAATTATGACGTCGAGTTGCGGAAACCCAGCCCGCGTACACCTATAACCATATCGTGGTAATATGGCTTATTTTAGCTCCTTGCAATGGTTGCAATCTAATCTACTATAGTTACCTAATCTGCAAAAAGTTTTCAAAATGTGTGTATTTTGCGTTTGAAATAAAATAAAATATCGTAATAGGATTGCGTCGAACCAGTTTTTAGAGAAGAACAAATGTTTGTATGGGAGCAACGACAATTAAAGAACATAAATACCCAAAAAATTGTGACAAAGATTGACCTCGCTGGCGGCAGCCGAAACGTGTCATACTAATTGACATTGAAGTATGACGTTACATTTGATATTTGTAGTAATCGTTGTATGTAAAATCAAGTAAATTGCTGTTTCGGTCCCGACATAATACTGCGTTTAGGTCCATAGTTGTCATAAATTTTGTTTCTATAAAAGCATAAGGTTTCTATTGGTACCTAGCTTTAAATTTACTTTTGGACGGTAAAAACAAGCGTTGCTTTTCTAAACTTTCAAGGTCCATATCGTTTTATGATTTTAATTATATTTCGTAATTCATACTTTATTACAATTATTTGATGGTTTACTATCCATTTAGCACCACTACGTTATCAATTTTAACATAGGAAACTACCCAATTATTCTTTTCTTTTGTGGTGGCAACATAGCCGGCATGGGGCCAATATTCCTGAGAATGGGAATATGAAAATTTTAAATTTCAAAAATTCTGTTCACTTATGCCAGAAGGTCGCAGGTTCGAATCTTGCTCGGAGCCATACATATTTAAATTTTTTTAAAAGTACCTACATCAATAAATACGCCGCATTGTCGCATCTATCGAGGTCAAGACATGACTAATTACTTACTAAAGACACGTCAAAATCTATTTCTGAACAGCTTACTGCCAAAACTTAGAATGAAGCCCCAAAGCCAACCACAACAATTTCGCTGTTTCGTCGCGCCCCGACGAACACAGCATATTTCAAGCAAATTAATAATAAAAATCACGTTATACGAGTTTGAAATGTTGCCAAGAAAATGCGCATTTTGCGCTTTAATTATAACCGACAGCAATCTTAACAAAATTAATTGCCGGGAACAAAGCGCCACCTTTTTAATAAGTTGTAGGTTATTAATGTATGTTAGAAAATGCCTTTACTCTCCTTGGGGATAACACGTACAATGGTATTAATTAGTGGCAACGGAACAAAAGGAGTCTGAATCGCGTATGAATAGAGATTTTTTAATCTCACGGTTTATTAGAGATTGCTTGGTCTTTTTTCAGCTCTAGGGCGTTAATGCCGAGCTTTAAACAGTTCACAATAATACCCTGTAAGTCTGTAAAGTACTGTTTTCTTTTAATAGTAGTCGGAGTCTCTTTTTACAGCTTTTCGCGCACTTAACGAAGCGACTGAATTCATTATCAATCCCAAATGTGTTTTGAATACTTACCTACAAAGTTGAAAACGACTTTCATGACTGACTACAACATTATAGGATTACGCAACGGTATGAAGCCAGGTAAATGCCTACAAAGCATTAGTCACAATCAATCAAATCACAGAAGCTATTATCAGAGGCTATTTCTCGAGAAGTAATAAAATATAAGTTGATTGGGCACGCGATCAAGCAATAAAAGGGTGTGTCCGTTAATAAGATTGACCCTTGCTTCCTTTGAAATTTATTTACTTATTTCTTGAGACATTTATTCAAAGAGATTCGAGCGTTCGAGAAGCGTCTTGAGGCTTGTCCATATTTCAAAATACGGGGGCGGGGTCGAAAATGATATCAGCACTCGCTTCCATAAGTGCGTAAAAAATTTAAGTCAACTTATACCTACAATAGGCATGATGACTAAGATTTTTTCACGATGCCATTCGAACCAGTTTTTGGAGAGGAACAAATGTTTGTATCGGAGGAACTACAATTAAAGAACATAAATACTCAAAAAATTGTGACAAAGATTGACCTCGCTGGCGGCATCCCAAACGCTTCATACTAATTGATTGAAAAATATGACGTCAGTCATGCTATGGGTAGTTAACTTGATTTTCCGTACAACGGTTAGTGCCTAATAGGTACTAACCGTTGTACGGAAAATCAACTAAGTTGCTGTTTCGGTCGCGACATACTACGTTTAGGTCCATAATTGTCATACAATTTTGTTTCTATAAAAGCGTAAGAATTCAATTGGTAGCTTTAAATTTACACTTGGACAGTAAAAAAATGTAATTTTATTCTTAACCTTCAAGGTTCATATCTTTTTATGGTATTAATTATATTCATATTCATATTCGTTTATTGCTTCATGTTGTTTACAATAGGTCTTTCATTAAATATACAGTTCGCAACATGAACCCTGCTAGGGCACAGCAATTGTAACTTATAAACTAGGTATATAATATTTAGTAGCATACAATAGTAGATTGTATGACAAGGGGCTAAAATAAGCCATATTACCACGAGATGGATATTTTCCTGAGCGAAGCGAGGGAAAATAATTCGAGGGGTAATATGGCTTTTAGACCCGAGTTATACACTCTACTTTTCACTTCGACTGCGAGAAAATAGTAAAACAAAGATTATCCATCCACAATCAATAACAAATTTCACTGCGAAGAGATTGTTCAATTTAGCGTGAGGCGTTTTCTTTTTTAATGATTTGGAATTAGGGACTAAAAAACACCTGATGTTTGATTGGTCGATTTTAATATGTAGCTGTATTCTGGTTGGTTGATAGCAAAGAGAAATGTTTTTTGATAGAGTTGTGATTGGTGGATTTAAAGGATTTGGAATTAGGGACTAAAAAACACCTGATGTTTGATTGGTCGATTTTAATATGTAGCTGTAGGTATTCTGGTTGGTTGATAGCAAAGATAAATGTTTTTGAAAGAGTTGTGATTGGTGGATTTAATATGGTGAAGTGTTTTGATTGGTCAAATTCATTGTGTTAAAAATCATAAATATGTATACATATTTTTCCTAGGGGCTAAATGTACTACTTTAGCCCCGCTTATTAAGCCTAATATGACACACTTTTCGAGCATGAGATGTGAAAAATTATTTATAATTCGCGGCAATTACATGATATCATTAAATAAAGAAAATAAACAATAAAATAAAATTAATTCATTAATAATTTAGTCAAAGTGGGCTTGACTTAAATACTAATAATAACATGTTTAAATTAATTGATTAAATAATTAAATTAGGTAAGTAGGTATAATATAAATAGTTCGATTTATGTCAGTTTGTAGCATATTTTTTAAATATTCTTATCAATTATAAAGTCATTTAAACAATAGTAAACTTATATTTTTTAATGTATACTTTAATACAATAATTTTAGGGTTTACTATCCATTTAGCAACACTATGGTATCAATTTTAAGATGAGTCATCATGCCTATTGCCTGTATAATTATATTAAAATTAAAACCAATTTAATAATTTATTTATCTTTTATGTGCCATATTAATATGGCAAATAAAAGAGAAATAAATTATTAAATTGGATTTAATACTTGTGCAGTGTATACATCGTAGACTCTTTGCTTAAGATAAAATCAAAGGTCAAACACGAAATTCAATTCTCGCCTGCTACAGCCAACCTCGCTACTTGTTTACAATGTATTGCCACTACTGGTGATCGAATTTACAGGTTGTGTGCTGTCTTGCATTCGACGTTTGTCAGTATATAGTAGTAGTAGTAGTAGTGTAGTTGTGTCCAATATTCCAATAAGGTAAAATACACCATCGATTTTTATAGAGAGTTTGTAAAATAAAAATATAAGTGCATGATTTATTTTTCAGAGTTCAAATGTTTTCAGGTTTTCTTACTCAGAATCGTTGATACTGTTAATCGATAGTATTTTACACGTGTCACTTTGTTTGGTGTAACTGGTATAAGCATCGTTAGCGTTCTGTCAATGATTATCAGTAAAAAAACCGGACAAGTGCGAGTTCAACTCGCGCGGTGAGGGTTCCGTATATAATACACAAAAATATTGAGAATTTTCCCGTTACTTTGAACACTCAAACTTCTTATAGGTTTTCCTGTAATCTTTAGGCAATAAACTATTTTTTTTTTCAGATTATTAAGCCTAGTAGTTTCGGAGATAAGGGTGGGGGACGGTCAATTTTCGTATTTTTTCCTAAATTACTTCAAATCTGTTTTTGCTAAAATTATAAAAAAGATCTGAGATGATTACAACAACCCCTATCATTTGATATGTCACACATACATTCAATTTTCCAGTTTACCCCCCAAAAGCCACCCTTGTTCAGAATTCATTAATTTACTTTACGCGTCCATCTTTGGGTCACCAATTTACATAATTGTGTTTACCAAATTTCAACTCAATCGGTCCAGTAGTTTCGGAGCAAATCGGCTGTGACAGACGGACAGACAGACGCACGACTGATCCTATAAGGGTTCCCTTTTTTCCCTTTTGAGGTACGGAACCCTAAAACCAAAAAAAAACAGGTTTTTGTATACGTTATGTACCTATTAAAAAAAAAAACGTTCTTTAGTACATTGTATTCCCAATCCCAATCTCAGTTCGTGCAATTAATAAAAGCACTTATATACAGGTATCTCATATCAGCTTTGGTATCCAATGGTATATCATTGGACAGATATGAGATTAGTTAGAGGGATAAAGAATAATCATTATCATTCGGAATCAGATTATTATTTACACTTTCTTACTCGTAGAAGGGAGTTTCGATATCCTCCCAAATTGTGTCTTATACTTACATTATACGAGTATATTACTTACGTAAGACCTTCACTATATCCTTCAGTGTTCGTTATCCCGTAATGGTTAGAAACTCAATTAAATTTCTATTTCTCATATCTCGTAGAAAGCCTATTCAGATACAATCCCGAAGGACCAATAAAGTCGTAACGGTCCGGAATCCGACCACTATCCCGGAACGGGCATGGGCTTAACGTTGTAATAACTGTCTTTGTAATAAAAACGATTCGATTTGCTTCCTTTGTTTGGGATAGAAGAGCTGGTATAAGACAGATAATGATTTTTCGCCGTAAAAATCCACGGGGTAACAAACTGGCTGGTCGTTTGGGTATTGTACAAAATCGGTATTTTTTTCTGCCGCGTCCTTATGTAGTCAGCTACTCGATTGCGACCCTTCGTACGTAGGTACTTCAGGTAGATCTAAAGGCCTCCACACATCGACCGCGGGTCGTGCGCGGCGCGGGGCGGGCGCGGTTGAAGTGGAATATTTACAACGCAGGCAGCCGGCCTGCCGACCCGCGCGGGTTCGCGGCGCGGCGGGCCTTGGTGACGATAAATATAATATATACCTATACATACCTAGAATAGGTACCTAAACCTACTTGGTGTATTTAATTCTCACTCGATGTCCTCCCACAGCCGTATCCCGTATGTATTTCTATAATATTTGTCTTTAAAATCGTAGGTTTGGTAATTTGTGTTTTCTAACCAATTCAATAACTTTTTCGGTTCGGACCGCGTTCGATGTGTGTTTGAAGTGTAGTTACAATGCTTTACAACTTCCCGCGCTTAACCGGCATTCCCGCCGCAACCGCGACCGATGTGTGGAGGCTTTAAATGTCTTTAATGAATGGAAAAATGACAGTTGATTTGTCTTAATGCTTGTTAGAATATATAGACACACACTTACGTAGATAGATTTCGATCAAATGCGTTACTAATCCGCCAACTAAAGTGCCGTTCTCTGAAATTAACTTCGAAACTACCTACCCAGTAGACGTTCGCAACATCTTACAAAGACAAGATTTCTATCGTGATTCTAAGAATATGATAGTTCAATTAGCCCATTCTTTTCTTGGTCAAAGAACTAGCTTTTATCCAAGATCGTGATTATAATCATTATCCTTACTTTTACGTTGTCAACTTTTGTGAATATCTGGGTACCTAGCATAATACATTTCATCGTTATGTTTTACGCGACGTTTCAGTACATTTTTGCCGTAAAACGTGACGATAAAACCTATCGTGCTAGCTGGGCTGAAGTCAAGATGTTTTTCCTAGGGCAGTCTAAATGAATGCATCCTTTCGTCAAAATCCGCATGGCAATACCTATTCGTAAAAAATAAATGCAGATCAGAATGGTATTCATTAAGTATGTCGAAATCTTATTCAATTAGTACTGAAGTCTGATTTAAAAGTTTAGGTAACATTATTTATGCCAACCATAATAGTTTTTACGTCACCCTAGGCCGTAAGTGGGGTTTTCTGCCCGCTACGCGAGTAGAAAATCTCACTTCCTGGCCGAGGCAAGACGTAAAACTTTAGACAAACCACGGGCGGTAATTCGTAAAGCCCCAGATCCCATATTTATGGCCCTCACCTTCGCTTCGAGACACAAACATCTGCGATCTGGGGCATTCACGAATTCACCGCCCGGTGAATGTAGGTAATATACTAATACAATGTCAAAGAGAATACTTGTAAGTAGTGCTCTTGAAGTAGACTTCTAAGATATAGGTACCTACAGCAGACAACGCATTTTTACTAATTTATGAAACTGCATAACTACTAAGAGTTACGATTATGGCCTGGCCTGTATATACACTTTTTGATCGAGCGAGCGAAGCGAACGAAGTTCTCCCTTTCAGCTTAGGCCAAAAATCTTTCGTATTCCTGCGTCTGCCTTGCTTTGCTTGTCTCACTTCACCTGTCACGCCTAACGAAACTCAGACCTCTACCTACGCTTAGTTACAAATCGCGCGGCGTCAAGGTAAATTTGTGGGTGAGCGTTATATTGAGGTGAGCTTAAAACAAGTTACAGAATGACGGGGCTTCAGTCACAATTTTAATTCGTAGTAACTGAAATACTTAGTTCAAAGTAATACCGCGCTCGATAAAATCTCCGAGTTTTTCACCTCGGCGTGAGGTCTCGTTGTTCTGGGCTCATAAAGATAGTATCTTCGGGGTAATGAAAAGGACGTTCAGTGTAATAAATCCACCGCCCGTGTTGGAGCCAAGTTTCCGAGATAAAGTTCTTATTTCCCCTTTTTTTTTAGGTTACCATGAAATTACTTTTGTAGACGAGGTTTTAAAAAATAATGAAAGTAAATCTAAAGCAGTTTTTGGGCCTTACTTACCAATCCCCAGCGTACATAGCATGGTTGAGCGTTTTTCAAAAAAACTGTACATGAACTTTTTTTTTCAGATTTCGATTATTTTTGATTTTTCTTACTCAGAATCGTTGATAATATCGATCCTCATGCAGGAAGAAAAGTGTCCCAGGTTTTACTATGTAAGTTTTTTTTTCCAGTGCGTCACAACCATATAAATAAAAAAAGACTGCATACAAAAGTGTGACGATCTGGAATGGAATATTTTGGACACTTTTTTTCTTGTATGAGGATTGATAGTATCAACGATTCTGAGTAAGAAAAACCCAAACAAATCGAATTCTGAAAAAAAAAGTTTATGTACACTTTTTTTGAAAAACGCTCAGTTGCTATTTTATCACTTATCGCTGTGGATAAGACATCCGTTACGCCTTGGCCACGACTTTGGTCTTAAGCGACCTGCGGCAGCGTTTTGTCTGTTCATTGGGCGGTCGAGACGCGCAACGCACTGTGGTTAGTTGGGGTTGGGATCACGCGCAATGAATTAGAAAAACCGCTGTCGCAGGTCGCTTAAGACCAAAGTCGTGGCCAAGGCGTTACTCTCGCACTCACACACTTGTGACACGTGACGGACGTCTTATCCACACTATGCACAGCGATAAGTGATATACAATAGTAGCCATGCTACGCCCGCTGGTTGCTTAATTATTAATTAAATTAATGTAAGTATAGTGTGGAAATCTTGCGGATAACTTGACGTAGATTAATATTATGCTATTATTGTTTCAGGTACGTGGACAATTTTGGATTGTGAGATCTCATTTGAAGAGATTACGACTGCAAATTAAACGTGCGTTTCTTTAACATTGTTGTGATTTCTGCGTAACTAATATTAGCTGCCGCCAGTACTTGTATAAGTTATAGATGGAAGAAATCCAGTGTTAATTGTACAATTAAGTCACATCCATGTCTGTAATGTGATATTCAATAATCGATTCTATTCTATTATATACAAATGGTGGACACTACACCCTATTCCATATAAAATTAGAAAAAGTTAATCGTGCGTTAATCGTCATCGATCATGCGATTTCAAGGAAAACCAATCTGAAACGCAAAAAAAATAGTATTTCCATGTTAGAAAATCACTAAATAATCGAAATAAATTAAACTAGTACAATATTTCCCTTTGATAACCTAGATAAACGAAGAAACGATTTTTTCCGTTAAAATTCTTATGTTATCTGGAATGTAGTATAGTAAGGACTAAGGACCGAATAACTGATTTTGCGAGATCATTCTATCATCATCAATGGCTACTCCATCCGCTTGTATACATTTGCGCTATCCATTACGTATCGCCTACCAGGAAGGTTGTGATTATTTATGCAAGCAGCAGAAAGGACCATCCTTCCGTCGATAGGTTTTGGTAAAATTGGTTAATAAATTAAAAGATAGCATCTGCTGTCACCGGCCGGCAAAGTTCCTATAATCTAATGAATAAGAGCGTACGATATTTTATGATGAGAAAAAGCTACCGTCTTCTTTCTAATTTGCGCAGTGCGAGTGGTACAGAACTTGCCCTGTCGCGGGCGACGCGGCTTGGCAGCAAGTTGTGTGTGCCCCTCAGGTCCAAAATACCGTAATTCCGTTCTACATGTAATCCTTTTCAACGAGCCCGGGGTCCGCTTCGGCATCTAATCCATGATCTGGCGTAGGCACTAGTTTTACGAAAGCGACTGCCACCTTCCAACCCAAGAGGGAAAACTATAAAGTAAACCTTGTTGGGGTCAGACCGGTTTCACGTGACCTACACTATTTTAGTTGAATAATCCGGGTTTCAATAGCGCTTCATTGATTGCCATAAGTAGCCAGTGTACGGAAGCCCAGTCAACCGCATAAGTTATACGAGTATATGAGAATGTATTGAAAGTTGAAACTACAGCTCTGAGATCAAAGGAATGTGCCCAAATTGTTAACGGCAACAAACCGCTACAGAACGATAACGTAATTTGTGGTTCAAAGGCTTTTAGAGCCCTTTCTAAAGTTATTTGTGTTTATATAATTAATTTAAACGTAAACGTTCTAATGTTTTTTGACGCGTAGGTAAATGTGCAGTTGACCTACTGACTGCGCCAAGTCAGGGTATGCGTCAATGATACCTACTGGAGATGTACTTTATGACTGTTGGTATGTGCATTTACCAACTACCTACAGTTAATAATTCAAGTTTATGAAGTAAGCTAAATTATTATGTATGTCTTTCCCGCTCACGGGACATGATGTCCCGGACCTTTGGGAGGCGTGCGTGGGGCTAGGTACCTACAAAGTACCAACTGAGCCAACACGTAGAGGTCCTTTTGATAATTTAATGGGATGCAAGGAGTACACGGAGCGGATGCTGTCCCTGCCCGTGTCAAAATGATGGACTAGTGGCTTGGCTATTGGTGAAACATCGGACGCCTGCCTAATAAAACTGTTTCACTTTTTATCTCTGGTAGACGGTGACTCGCCAAATGATTATTTATTATTATCAACATTATAAAAATCAAGATTGCATATTCTCTACATTAAATGACTTAAACACAAACTCCTGCCCATTATATAATAATAATAATCATTTATTTCGTGTAACTAATGAATGACACATATTTAAAATTAAACTAAATACAGACTACAACGACATTTACCATTGAATGACACTGGTGGGAGAATGCAGCCACGTGCAGTGTTCAGTGTAGCATAATCGCCCAGTCAGGCTTGTCCGCAATCATTCTCAGAATGGTATTGGGACTAGGTACTTCGCACCCGGCGCGCCAGGGATGCGGAAATCATATTCGTAAATACTAACATATTCTAGTCAAACTTTATCAGTTAATTTGATCGGGAGCGCGGCCCGATCCTAGTTCCGTTGAGTAAGTGGCACAATATGCACTCGACATGAAGTGTGTTCTTGGTAAGATCGAGTTTCAGAGTAGGTACTGGAGTCATGCATGTTTGACGGTTTTGGTACGAGGCGGTGGCTTTGATTAGGAATTACTGGGAAGGGTAAAATAGACATTCAAATTACCAGTTATTGGAACTTCGGGTTATGAGCATTATTGCCTTTGAAATAAGGCTGACGATGGCAATCATTGAACAGGCGACAATAGTTAGGTTAGGTTAAGAGCGTGCAATGAGAGAGTATGATAAAATGTCGTATATTAATAAGATTATAGTCAAATCACAGTGGATGCTATTTTTAACAGACTTCCAAAAAGGAGGAGGTTCTAAATTCGAGAAATTAGATCGGTTCCCCAAACTCGTTAATTCCGCGTAGCAGAATTTCCATTCGCATTTTTCCGCACTAGTCGATTTAATGCATATACGTAAGTGTTGACAAACGGATTGTTTTCTACTCGCGTTATTTCCCATTTGATTATTTTTCTAGACGATGTAGTTCCATTGTTTTCCAGACGCATTTTTTTTCTTTTTGCCCTTGTTAATACATAACTAAGTTACATTATCGGCATGTTCCTTTCGCCTTTTTGTTCGTAGGACGAATGATTCGACGGAGCTCCGCAAGTCCGCACATAACCGTAAATTAAGTCGCTATTTGAGTTGCCTACATTAGCACAAAATACGGAGTACAAACTGGGTAAGTTGTGCTAAGAGCCAACGTTCGCAAGCGTATTTTCTCATGCAAATCCCATAGCAGTTAGTTCTGCATCGTGATGGTTGCTGCCAATGCTGCCAAATGGAACTAGTTCAAACATGTACTTCGCAGAAAAATCTTCAAAGGAGATAAACTATGATGAGATATATGGTTACAGTTGTGTAGTATAAAGGAGATATGTTATTTTCTCTATTACGTCATATAATAAGAAATGGATATTTGTTTTCATTTACGTAGAACTCGTTTGTCAACTCGTTGGTCATGCCTTTGCATATGGTATTTTATGACCACTTCAGCCTACCTTTAGGTACCTACCTTTTGCCTGCGAAGCTAGTGGTCCAGGGTTCGAATCCCGGTAAGAGCAAGGATTTGTATGATGCGCATGTAACGTCTTGAATGTTTTCCATGTTTTTAGTTAATATATCTATTTACTATATCATGTGTGTTTATCGTCGTCTAGTAACGTAGTGGTTATCTGACATTTGATCCAAGATCCAACGGATCTATAAAACCTTAAATAACCTATCACAAGTAACTACAATATATCGTTCCATATACCATTAGAATTTTAACGGACAAACTCGTCTAGATACGTTTCTTCGTTTAGCTAGGATATCAAAAGGGAATATTGTACTAGTTTTACTTACACGATTTATTATAATGTTATATGGATAATAGATATAAATAAGTACGAGTATAGTTGAAATTTTTTGAACTGAGCCGATCTACTTATCTTTAAAATAATAATAATAATGCAGACACGGTTGATACGGAAAGGTAACTATCGCCGCACACCCGGTTTGTTCCAGTATGGTAGGTATAGTTCAAATTTTTTGAACTGAGCCGATCTACTTATCTTCAAAACATAAACATAGCACTCATGTTAAACAATACGATTGTTTGGTTGGCGTGTGCCAAACTTTGCAAAAAAGAGGTTACCGTCACATAAAATGTTCATTGAATAATAAACTCTATCGCCTTATTCAATAGATTCCAAATGGATTAAAAGATAAAAAACTCACAGCGAGCCCGGTATAAACAAGAAATTTTCTCTTCATTGTTTGTTGGCACGCACTGACCACACAATCGTATTGTTTAACTTGAATGCTATTGTTTTGAAGATAAGTAGATCGGCTCAGTTCAAAAAAAATCAACTATTTACCTTCCCGTATCAACCGAGTCTGCATTATGTAGATATTATCTCAATATATCTAGTTAGTTTTGACGATTTATAAGGTAGGTACAAATAATACCTTCGTAGTATAGTTAAGGGTTCATGTTTTCTGCCAACAAACAGTCATGCAGTTTGGCAGATAAGTTTAATTTTATATTATGTAACCTGTTTTTGTAATAAATAAATAACAAATAAATTAATTGTAACGCCACTGTTGTGCAAAGCAAATGGAAATTACTTAGTAAAATTACTCACACTAACCCGTTGTGTAATAGCATAAGTTTTAGACCACGACCGTCATCTTATTAAAGAAACATCTAAGACCCATTTTGTGTACCAAGCCACCTCACCAAGCAACTTAACATTGTATGAACAAAGTTCTTTAATGAACCCCCGTAATATCCGGTGGCTCTTACACTATTCGCGTTGCGGTTTTTGCTTGCTAGATCTTACGTTATCTCCACATCATAGTTTGTGAAATGGTTATGGACGTCTCCCTCTACCCGCTTTGACAGTATGAGTGCGAGCAGGACGCATTTCTAACGCGCGTTTGGTGAGATAATGAGGGTATGCAGGAAGTTTTAGGGCATTGTTAGAGGTTAGTGGACGTATTGGATTAACGTTATGGAGCGTAATTGCCGTGGTTAATATTCCGTTTGCGTATCTAAAGGGTAAATAGTAACTTACGAATACAAATGGTATATCTATACGTAGGCACTGGTAAAGGTCGCGGGAGCCCGCTGGATGCGGGTGGCGCAGAACCAGTCACTTTGGCACTCTTTGGGGGAGGCCTATGTCCAGCAGTGGACGTCTTTCGGCTGATATGATGATGATGATGATGAGGCACGGAAAGCGTCTGCTGGAGGCAAAAAGCAAAAAAGTATATTCTACCTATTAATATCCGAGCGTTTCTGTCGTCTTATTCCTTTGAGCGCAGTATTGGCGAGGAATACTACGAGTATATTATAAGTATATTTTTGTAGCAAACTGTACTTCAAAATGGAGCAATGGCGACGAAAGTTAAATAGTCCCGATAAAATATTCCGTAGGAATTACCCCGGAATTTCAATATTTTTAAGTTGGTAAGACGATCTTTTCGCACCATTACCCCGATTTTTCTCGAACATTCCGCTGGGCGTGTGACTGGCAGTTGACACACGCAGCATTAATCAGGCGCTCAATAATGTAATTTAAAAAAAACGGGTTCTTCCCTTCTGGAGGCGTGCCACGGACAGAATGTTGCCAACTTTTGATTTGATGAATCCGAAAGGGGTAGAGTTGAAAGGTTTTTTCCGAAATTGAACGCTTTTATAGATATTATCTAGTTAGAATATTTCAACAATTTGCATGAATAAAGTAAATAATAGATGATTGAACAAGACGCTCTAAAATATCGGAGGAAACTCTACTTGTAGAGCAATAAGGGCGTGTCAGATATTTTTGCGTCCTTTGCCTAGTACCTAAGCACGACTATCACAGGCCGGCTGACGAGCTTTGTCGCGGCGAGATAGACTATCCGTCTCTTTCTAATTAGAACGCTTAGAAAGAGACGGATAGTCTATGTCGCGGCGATATACAGCTCGCGGGCCATCCTGTGATAGCCGTACAGATATTGATGTAGATGACACCCCTATTAGAACGAATTTATTACTTAAAATTTTTATTAATAAATATAACGCAAAGGAACTAAATATTTGATGGCTTAAACGATCATAGTAAAATCTTTAGGACATAAATCATGGCCAATTAACCATACATGACCATCCAGCCTAAGATCCATACAATGGAACATAATTTATACTAAATGTCCCGCCAATCAAAACAATGTCCAACAAATTAAATATTCACGCGCCTACATGAATAACGGAGATAACGTGTACCTAGTTACTATTTAAAACCCTATTCCCCAGACTTAAAGCACAAAACCAGTATGCTTACATTACGTCACCTACACGACTGATTCACAAGTTTCGCAATGCTTACCAAGCGCATGGTTACAGGAAAACCAGTCTAAATCTGGCCTCCAATCACGTATAGTTGTCAGAACTCTCGCGGGCCGCGTTAAACTGGACTGTTATCACAGTCGAGAACAAAATGTTTGTGAAAGTATCCTGCAGTGCCTTGCTTGTTTACGGTAATTCCTCTAAAATGGCAAGTAAAGTATTGGTAGTGTTATATTATCGGTATGCCAATAGCACAAGGTCACTTAGCACTTCATGACTTCATGTTGCGTTACAGTAGTGACCTTGTCACATTAATTAATTAGGTACAGCCTTATCGTATATATGTTTTCACAAGCTTTTATTTAACTTGCAATATAGGTATTGTATAGTAACTGTTTGTTCGGGTGGAATCTTGCAAGTCTATTTTGAAGCAGATATCTTTAACCGATTGAGCTGAAAGTTTGGATGACAATTCAATATTATCGTATCATCGAGCTGATCTGATTATGGAGACAGAAGGTGGCCATGGGAATTCAGGATTTATCAGACGCAATCCCGTTGAGTTTGGGCTCGTTAGAATCGTCTCAATGAGTAGTTGATGACGGTATACAGAAAAGTACAGTTGGCAATAAAAGCTTGTACCAATAATGAAATTTTTGACAGAAAATATACCTACAAGAGTAGTTGACGTTACATTGCACATTACTTGTCAATTTATTTATTTACCCTAGACCCAAACGACTGGTGTCATCATATTCATCAGCTAAGAACAATTAGAAATTAATTTGTTTTGCGACCAAAAGTTACTATATAAATCTCTTTACAACATCATAATCAGTCGTCGGTTGTATAGTTTAGATGACGTTAATTGTTAATTTAGGCCTAGCGCGTTCCCAAATAAAAATATAAATCAAAATTACCATGATTCGAGTTGGTAGCGTGCGTATTGGATCATTCTGTCTTTGTCTCGAGTCTCGATATAACATTATAAGCATACTTAACCAATATAGATTCCGTAACTTCGATCTTCAAACTCTGTGGTAGGTATCTCGGGGGGATGTCCTACGCAACTACATGACTAGTTAATGAAACTTGACCCCCGTTTTTGCGGTTCAAGGGCCCAAAACTGGTTCAACTGGTTTAACTGCAAACTTGTGGATCAGCGGTCCAAAACATTGAGAACTAGCCCAACATTTAACTACTTTGTCGTTGCTACTATAACGACTATTTTAAAACACAGCACCTTTTGACTCGACTGCCGAAGGAAAGGAGGGTTATTTTTTTCGAGCGGAGCACGCCCTGCAGCCTAAACCGTTTGACGGATTAGGTACGTTACGACTGAGGTGTCGTTGGATTCCTCTTAATCGTGGGAGTGACATAGTATTTGCAAAAAAGCAGTTGGGTTTTTTGAAAATCTTTTAATTCCACTTGTTCATCTTACTACGACAAGCTACTATGATATCCACGTAGATCTAGTTAAACTTGTTGAAGTGGTTATACAATTGTGTAATTAAAATTGTCAGCTAACCCATTTCTATTTTCAACGAATCCTCTATTAAAGAGTCGGCTACGTGCATGTGACACCCCAAGAATACAAGCTTTTAGATACGCCCTGCGACCGGTTAGCCTAGTGGGTAGTGACACTACTGCCGCTGCCTATACGAAGCTGAAGGTCCTGGGTTCGAATCCCGGTACGGGTAAATATTTGTATGATGAGCATGGATATTTGTTTCTGAGCCTTGGATGTTTTCTATGTATTTAAGTATTTATATCTATTAAATATATCGTCGCCTAGTACCCATAACACAAGCCTTATTGAGTTTACTATTTCGATTGTGTAAGATTGTCCCCTAATATTTAATTATTTATTTATTATATTAGTTCTGGTCACCCCTTACTATCAAATCAAGACGGACCGATGGTTAAAACAGTTTTGCATGAATATCTTTTCGTGTCTTTTTATGTAGGTACAGTCAAAGTACCGATCAGTAAATAAAAATAAAAAATAAGACCGAGTGATCGGTAAAGTGGTTCCGTTGAACGAACTTTGGTACGGAATACTAACATGTGCTGTTGAATAGGAAATAGGTATATATATCATCATCATCATCAGCCTGTATACGTCCCAATGTTGGGCACAGGCTCATGAATGAGAGGGAACGGGCAGTAGTCCCCACGCTGGCCCAGTGCGTATTGGGGACTATAAATATACTAACTAGTTTCGACTATGATGCATTATGTACACACATCAGCATGATTAGATAAAAAAAAAATCTAATTATAAGTTGATAAGTGGTAAAAAAAATGAACTTTATAGACATAGAGAGCAAGTTTATAATGAGCTATATGTTTTATAATCTGAAAATGTATTCGATTGCCATATTATTATTACATTAAAACAGGAAACAAGTCCAGTCCACATAATAACACCCATTGTATGTTGACCGCTTATTATTATCGGCAATAAAAGTTTCGAATGCTTGCCGACAGATGGCGACAATGCCGCCGGCGCGTTATCAAGTATGATGCTATTTCTGTCATACGCCGCGATTCGCGTATCTCGCTATTTCTTTCGTGTAATAAAATTAACGTTAAAACGCTTTGTAATCTACTTTTAACTTTGCTATTGCCTAGATTTTTTTTATAATAAGCAATCTTATTTGTTTATGTACTGTTTATAAGCGTATTTGTTTGTAAAGTTGAGCTAGTTCTAGATCGCGCTATTGAAGTTTTTAAATCGGTCTGCATATATACGCTCGCTACATCGCTGTGAACGGGGAGTCCGTTTCTACACAGGGAGGTAGTGATTAAGGATAGAGCTACTCTAAATCTATTCTTCGTGGTCCCAATGCAGCACGAGGTTAGCTCATTGGTGATATATGGCACCGCTTAAGCGGTTTGGGTATTGGAATCCCACTGTTGAACGCCCGGTAGAGGCGATTATTGAAGTCAAGGCTGTAAGTATGCCTATGAATTAAGAGGTCCGTTGAGGCCAGTGAAACGACTCTTGGAAGTCTAGTGTCAGAGGTATATGAAGTCCTCACCCCCACTGTAGTAGAAGATTTGACTCTCTTTTTTTACGCTCTACAGTCAAGATAAATACTATTAAAAAAATTACAGTCACATTTATACTTGAGATTATTTGGGTTGGCCAAATTGCATCAAAGTACATTCAAAAAGCAACTACTGTCTAGTCTAGGGCATGCAATCCCGGTATTTATTACTACTACAATACCGGGATCCCGGTATTGTAGTAGTAATAAATCCCGGATTGCATGCCCTACTACTGTCCAAGGTAGAAGATTACAATTCCAATGACTTTTATAAAAAAGTCTATATATTGATTTATAGTTAAAAATATGTTCTACTGTAAAATATATTCGCTTTTATTACTACAGGAATAAACGTTATAATATATTTTAAGAGTAGAGAGGTTAAATTCGTGCTCGATAAAAGTGCGCGGACCAACTTTACCGATACACATAAAAAATGCAGTCATCATTTAGATTAGATAAAGGCACGTTGTCGATGTTAAAAATTATTAAAATACAATATGAATGTATCGAATGACGAAATAAATACTTAATCATGGCACTATTGTATGGACTAAATAAATAAATATCTCGGAATAAGTACTACGCTATTCCTGTTTAGCCGGATTGACCTTAACCATTTGTATACCCTACGTATACTATTAATTGTATTCGACTGTGGAACTCTTTCCCTCTTGACATCAGATGAGCAAAATCTATCGGCAACCTCAAATCCCTTCTTAAAGATCATTATTTGTATCTCCTTTAACCCTGATTGTATTTTTTAGCCGACTGTTTATGTATCATATAATATTTGTATTTGTGTTATTTGTATACGGGGTGGGCCCTGTAACAGGAGCAAATATTTAAAAGGAAGCTTCCTTAGAGCATCTGTTAGTAACCCCTTTTGTCCATTTCTTTTCAATTTTTTTTAACTCAGAGAAAAATTGTTCTAAAGTTATGACCTCCGAGTAATGTATCTTGGCACCACGAGATCATAGCACAGTAGTCAATGCAGATTTTGAGGTAACATCATGTAGTGAGTCATAATAGTTTTTGCATTTTAGTTTTCAAAAGATCTTTTTGTGATTTTTTCAATTTTTTTTAGTGTTTTTAAGATAAAAAGTTACTTATATCACTCCAGAAGAGTAATAAAGTATACACGTAAACTTAAGTTGTAGAAAAAAAATCATTTTTTTTTTTCAATTAAAACCACTTATAAACAATTGCTCACAAGCTTAATAATCTACCGTTAAATTTTTTGCTCCTGATTGTGTATGTATGTTTATATATAGAGATATTTATGTATGTTTATTTTATAATTATTTTGATTTTTGGTTAATAATAATCTCTGCACCACCTACTGTATAATCTAGTTTTTTCTCCGATACCCAAAGGTTGTCTGGAAGAGATTGCTCTTCAGTGATAAGACCGCCTGTTGTCTACCTCTACCTACATGTTATTGTATTGTTTCTCTCTGTAACTGCTTTGTTTCTGTGAGGTGGGCAATAAAGACTACATATTTGTATTGTATTGTATTGTTCTCCGAAATGAATCTTCAAACAAGTTAAATCAAAGGATTAAAAAAAAAACAACTGCTTTTTTCATATATTATAGCCTATGTCAAACCTATATCAAAATCCATCAAGCCGTTTGGACTGCAGCCCGTGAAATATCATTTTCTTGTCCACATAAGTACATACATGTGCTCGAAAATCATAACCCTCGGCAAGGCAAAAAGGCAGTCGGGTAAAAAAAGAGTTCTCATATTTTGCTAAGAGATCTTTTTAATGTTTACAGTTAATTCAATAAAAAAGTTCCTTTGGGGCCCGTCTCATCACCCTCTCGGCCAGATATCGGTGCAAATATTTTAATGAAGCCCTTTGAAAATAACGAATAAACCTTTTTAAGATTGGAAATATTTTAATTTGTTCGGTACGTGGCTTTATTCGGGTTATTAGGGACGCTCACTAATAACAGAAAGTATAAGAAACCATGTATACCCGCGCGGCTCTGCCTGCGTATTAGAAATGGCTCATCCATTAATTATTTGTATATCTACTGTATTTATACTTATACTGATATAAGAATTTAAGAATCGGATGAGTTATTCCAGAATACCCATAATGCCTATACAAACAAACAAAGTCATCACATGTCAAAGTCAAAGTCATAGTGATTTATTCTTCAATTTAGGCATATTACATGAACTCATTATTATATTCATTACCTGCCCGCGCGGCCCCGCCTGCCTATTAATTGTAATTTAAGACCTTGCTTCTTACAATTCTTTAGGTTTTTGAGTGAAAACCTAGTATAGAGCAGTTCCAGAGAATTATCAGAATTATCTCCAAACGGAGTTATTTTAACTCGCCCGACAGCGGATAGAAAGTTTATGTTTTTTGATTGTTTGATTGTATGTTACGCTTATGTTATGATTAAGTCTAATATACTATACGCCTTGCGCGGTTCTTAGGCGCGCCTAAACGGCTTGAATTATGTTAACGTCTAAGGTGACATAAGGGTGTACCCTACAACCGCTTTTCTTGTGATGCAGATTATTTAATGTGACCAACTTTTTATAAAATTGTCATTGGAATTGGAATCTTCTATCTTGGACGATAGAGTTGCTTTTTGAATGAACTACTTTGATGCAATTCGGCCAACTCAAATAATCTCAAGTATAATCGCAACTGCCCCGCCGCGGGAGCACGCAGCTAGACGATGCCGTTTATTGAACTTCTCCGTTTTAGCTTGGGCAAAAATGCTTCCGTATGTCTGTCCGGCTGTTCTCCTCTACAGGTCTCATAAAATTTCTCAACCGATTCTCGTTACATTTTGTGAGCAGGTTCGATAATTGTTTTTTTTTCATCACACAAATATTTGCCACTACCGGTAATCGAACCCAGGACCTTCAGCTTCGCAAGCTGCGTCACTATACCCTGTAGTAACCATTGTTAACCGGTCGTCACAAAATAAACTTTGTAAAATGGCCAAGTCAAAACCTGTACCCACACAAAGCAATACCTTCTCACGTTTCTTTAATCTACACAAAGGATCCTTAGATCTGAATTGTATCAAAAGGAAACTCTAACATCAATGTCTCGTGCGTTCAAAAATCTACCCTCAATACCTAATACAATTTCAAAAAATATTAATCCCAATCCTAAAACGAAACTGTATTTCTTACATTCACAAATAAAATCCGAACACAATCCGTTCCACTCGGCTAATCTTCCCACATGTTTACACAGGTTGGAAAATCCATTCAAATAAGGAAATGAGGAAAGAATACACTTCTATTTATTTAATACTGATAAATGCGAGCACTCCCTAAAGCATTAAAGGCCCGGACCCAACCCTTTTTTTTCTCCAACAATCATATAATATCTTTATCGACCTCTTTGTTCCGGGTTGTTTTCGCGCCGGCCATCAGCTTCATTGGGCGTAATGTAAAGCAAATAAGCCCCTAGTGTTTGAATAAGTGAATAGGAATCATGTTTTTTCGCGTTAATAGCATTGGTCCTCACTCCATTAAAAATGGATTACCATGACATGATGAATCGCTCGTTGGCGGATTTATATACATAAAACTGCAAATTGAGTTTAAACGCACACGCTCTATTTACATATCCACGAAAAAAAGTAGCCACTGTTCTATAAATCAGGTTTTCAATATGAAATTACATTTTTTCAAGAATTTAATTGATAAGAAGGTCTCTTCGCCTATTGTTTTGAGTGGCGTTATCGATAATTATTTATTCTCGATACTTGTATGACCGGAACATCAATTATATCAACAAATTGTATTGTCTATACGCTCTACAGGAAAGAAGTTTGGTTTTCGTTCCTGATTATGACCCGAGGTGGTAAAGTTAAGCTGAGGTTTTGTAAAAGCCACATTTGGGCTATTGAATAAAGCGAAAGATAATCGCTCAAACAATTTACCGAATAGCCTAGTGGTTAGAGAACCTGACCATGAAGCTTGAGGTCCCGGGTTCGATTCCCGGTCGGGGCAGATATTTGTATGATGAATATGAATCTTTGTTCTCGAGTCTTGGATGTTTAATATCTATATAAGTATGTTTATCCGTTGTCTAGTACCCATAGTACAGGCTTTGCCTAGTTTGGGACTAGATCAATTGGTGTGAATTGTCCCACGATATTTATTATTATTTATTATTTTATTTTATGAGCAGTATAGCTGAAACGAAACGGCTATTATCATTTATACTAAACCGCCACCACTTCATAGGTCATACGGCCAATTAATCAATTCGTAAATCAACCCGCGTTTCCATCATTCGTAATTAGGCACAACTGAATTAAATTCTCGTCGCTATGACAAATTTGCATGGAATCGAGATGACAATGCAAGCAATGCACCACTATATTACTCATATCCGGTCGCACATCCCTGAGAACGACCAGCATAAGTGCGAGCTCCGATTACGCGTGGTTCTTGTGAACCTTGGGTTATGTTTATGCTAGCTTCGAGGACAGTATATTTGAAATTTTGTGAATAGATATGCAGCGCTGATACGACAGGAACTCATTATGATTTAGAGGATTGCTCAAAGTTCGTAAATAGTTAAGAGCCTTAATCTAATCTATGCTTTATTTATGCTTTTGTCTACTCCCTTTATATCTGTGTGTCTTTTGTGTAGTGAATAAATGTCCTTTCTTTCTTTCTTTCTTTCTTTCTTTCTTTTTCTTTCTTTAACTCTTTTCCATTGTGTAACGACAATTACCTACCCATATTATATGGGTAATTATCGTTACACAATGGCAAAAAGTTAAAGCATACATAGATTACCAATAACCTTCAGGAAAGTTGTTGTTCATCGACATGGAAGAGATATTTTTCATTGATTAGTACAAAAAAATCCGGGGTTATTGAAATTGTACAATATTATATAGAGGTAAAGTTTGTGAGTTGTGGGGGTGTAGTTTTGTAAGTTTGTATGTAAGGAGTAATCTCAGGAACTACTCATTCGATTTAAATAAAATCTTTCTCCAGTCCACCTTCAGCATCGACGTGGGCTATATTTTGTCCAGCGGTTTGCTTGCTTACTATGTAAGTATGTATTAAGCGGGCACAGCCGAGTCATGAATAAAATAAGTATTTAATACCACCGTCAAAAAATAATGGACAAGATTACGCGCATCAGCTTTCGTGTTATAACATAAACAGGCACGATAAATATTAAGGTGACATCATGACGGTAAAAAGTTGGGTGTTTATAAAGTCGTTTAGAGATTTTGAGACAATCCGGCGCAGGTGACGTCCCCGGGCGGGTTGGGCTAGAACTGAGAGGTTTGGGACTCTTTTGTATTATTGCGTCTCCTTTTTGCCTTACAATAAATCATTTTTTTTTCATTTACAAAGTTGT
This sequence comes from Epinotia nisella, assembly GCA_932294315.1. Classification (NCBI taxonomy): domain Eukaryota; kingdom Metazoa; phylum Arthropoda; class Insecta; order Lepidoptera; family Tortricidae; genus Epinotia; species Epinotia nisella. Next base: position 14,306,083 of record OW028688.1, on the reverse strand, counting down.
TTGAGTTGTTTCTAATTTTAAAATAACAAGAATGTGGTAGAGTAGGTAGGTACTACTTGGTTTTTCTCATCGGTTACCAATAGTACTGAAAAAAATCCAGTAGTTACCACCAATACACTTAACTTGGTAACATACGGCGGAAAATCCCAATTGTTACAGGGATAACACATTTTTGCATTATTCGTAGCTACTTTAATACCAATAGCATTTTTTAATGATTTTTTATCTTGTTACAGATAACCACTATGGAAAGAAGAATGCAACCTCGAAGTAAAACTCTCAACTGAAAAGCATGGGACACTTCCATCGTGCTCCATCTTTACAAATTGCTCCGTTGAAGGTAAACAGGATTTCACTAAATAAGTAAACATTTTATAGGAATTTTCGTCATGAACTGTTGACATAGAACAACACAAAGAATATTCAGACCAAAAACTACTGATACAACACAAAGAAAAACTGACGATACTGGGCACTGCTCGGCGAATAGCAGTGGCATGGCGTCCGTTGAACTTGATTGCCACAGGCTTACCTATTAAATTCCTCTTTTAAATTTAAGAAAAAGTCAAACCACATAATTCGGTTTTTCCTACGGATATCTTTGGCGCTACACCACTGATGAGTAGGTACAGCTTATTATGTAATTTGGTCTGTTAGTGTGTTTTTTTTTGTGATTTTATCTTTGTCAACTATTTTTCTTCAGTTGTAAAATAATGCTTATAGTTTCCGTTCTAAGGACGCTTCGCCATTGATCCAAATTACCTAATGGTTCATAAATGTATCATTAGGAAGTTTAATGGGCTATTTTCTATTCAAAACTCAAAAGCAAACCCAAAAAACCTGTTGGGTATGATTAGAAGCGAAATGTTGCACCAGTTTTACATATTACAAGAAAGAAAGAAAAGAAAAGAAAAAACGTTTATTCATGGCACAAAAAACACAAGAAAATTAATAAAGACACAAAAATATATAATTAACGCGCCATGAAATGGTCCCGACTCAGAAATGTGCCGGCCGACAAGGGTATTTTGAAAATTCGTTCCCTAGAGAGGGGGTGAAAGTTTAGAAGTTCTTTCAAAGTAAGGTGTTGCTGGCAGGTAATCCCGTTGGGCACATGGCTTATAATTAAAGTTAAAGGGTAGTTACTATACTATCCGCAAAACTAAGTGGCGAGTCAGGTCGTAAAATATTAGAATCATGCTATGGGGTGTATTATTACGCACAAAAAGGTTTCATTGTTACTTTTATTGCCCGACTCGCCACTTGTTTTTGTGGATAGTATAGTTCAGTTTTACCACTCAACCTTACTGCGTATAAAGGGTGTTTTTTTATGTTTTATTATTATACGTTAAGGGGATGCCCCGATTCATGTAAACCACGCCCCCGTAAAAGAGACCCACGCTCGAGTAAACGAGATGCAACGCTCTTAGTGGATGGCTTTTTTAGATATGTCGATATATATAAAAAGACTGAGGTAAAAAATAAAGCAATCGTGTTTAGGCTTCTGACATACAAAAGCTATTAAGATACGTAAACAAACCTATCCGAAAATTAATTCATTTTGTTTGTGAGCCTTTGGAAAATCCCTTAGTTTTTCATTTTATGCCCTTGAAATGTACAAGTTAAGATAGCAGTGCAATTTTCTACATGGGTCTGTTATTTTTATTCTATGAAGTTAAAGTTTCAACTGATAGAACGAATGAATGTGCAGATATTTTTAGTGATATCTTAGGAGTTTTTTTCTGTACGCAGAAATCGCGAAATAGGAAGAAACGGGATTGTGTAAAAATAATGACAGTGAAAAATAACGAATTCAGTTGTGCGGAATTCATATTGGGCATAACTTCGAATAGGACGAAACAATAATGGCATTTTAAGTTTTATGAATAAGGGAGTACGTCTATATGTACTATGTGTTTTTATTTCTTCGCTTTGTTTGTGCGATTTTACTTATCGGGTTTTACAGTCGTCAGAGACAACGTAGGCACCACACCAATAATTTCTTACCTTATTACCTTATTAGATATGGGTCGTTCTTCTTTTTTACCGACAATGATCCGAGGTTTTTCTGTTTTTTTGGTTTTTGAACTATCGAAAATTGTGGTTTTGAAGTGCGATTTAAAAAAAAATGCATAGGTTTCTTCATTAGAACTAATTAAAGTTTCCTTTCTGGCCAATATAAATATTTATTTACGGTTGGTTTCTAAAAAAAAACATGTGACAAAGTGGACTCTTTCAGTGGGGACAACATTTTGGTTTACCACTCTGTCACGGCATTCTACGAAAAAAAAACATTTTAAAAAATGCTAGTTAGAGAAAGTGAAATATTAAACATCACTAATTAATAAAATAATATGGACGTTCATTCAAACATTATAAAACCGTAAACATCATTACTCAAATGAGATGCCGTAATAAGACGAGGGACAGGCTATTGTCGGTCGAAAAGAAGAACGACCCATATACGGTATATCTAATAAGGTAATAAGGTAAGAAATTATTGGTCGCATTAGGTATATCATATACCTAATGCGTCAATCGTCCGCGAAGTGTATGAAACAATAACCTTTCCCTGAATCTGCACCTAGTCTCTTCAAGTTTTTTGATAATTTCTTATGCATTGGTAGTAAATGATTACTTTATTAAAAAAATGGTCGACTTCTACCTACCCGAAAATGAAGCTTTTTGACACCTCAAAGTCAAAGTCAAGGTGATTTATTTTTCAATTTAGGCATATTTATGCACCTATGAATGTCGATAAACTACCACCGGTTCGGAAAGAAAACCTCTGCCTCGCCTTATAACATCCTACCTTATAACATCCTAATGTTACGTAATGATATCGGCTGTTCCCGTGACTATTTATTTATTGACTAGCAATGTGAGTCGAATTGTCACTGTCAGGTATCAATTGCAAGTTGATGAAGAAGCGGCCTGATACAATTTTAAAGATTTTAAATATCAAGGTTTTTGGGTTTTTCGGTTCGATTTAAAAACGACACCTAATTATTTGATATTTTAATACAACGTAGGTACAGATTTAATGTACCTCGTAAATTATGTGTCTTTACCTTATTAAACTTCTAGTTATACAAAGACAGAAGTTACATAACTTTAAGGGAAGTAATTTCCTGAACGGCCAACCGTCTAACAAGGTGTCCGGACCGTGTTCACTGTTTACTTTCTGGAGATCGCGTCTCAAAGAGTCTACAGAAAAAGCAACTCTGCTCCGTAAGAAATAATGTTAGAATCTTCGTGACACGTCAGAGTGAAATGCAGGGTTGAGCACCTGGGGTATTCACAATGCTTCTTCTAGCGAACCTGTGTAAGTCTGACCTCAAATTACACTTAATTGTTATGAATGTCGGAGTCAAGGTATACTGGGGTTGAGTTGTGAAAAGAGTCGAGACAGCTAGTGAATCGGTACGATCGGTGTGTGACTTGGCTCAAATTGTTAACTTGGCTCCGTTTGCTCAGGAACGTAATTCTTGCACAAGTTTGACGTATTTCGAGCGAAAATGGGACACTGCAGAGTTTGAAATTATACAAAGTTAATGCGAGCCTATTTGAGTGTCCAAATTAAAACACAAAGTTGCTTGTTAAGAGGAGTATTACAAAAAAAACGTAATGCTAAGTTTTTATCGTCGTCATTCTTACGTTCCATTCGTTACTTTAAACAACAACTAGTTGGTGAAGATAGTTTGATTTCTGTTGGAAGTATCTAACTTCATAAACTACCTTCGTGCAAAATTTCAGCCAAATCGGTTTAGCAGTTTAAGCGTGATTGAGTAACAAACATCCCAACTTTCGCATTCATAATATTAGTAGGATTAATGAAACACTTTATCATATAACAACACAATACATAAGTTTCTTTATGCATAAAAAAGGACAAGAATCAAATCGACTTTAAATCCGCAACGTAGGCTTCGTCAGCCATACAATACATTTGTAAGTAACAACAATAGAATACGTTTGTACGTATTCTCATTCCCATATGGCATATTGTGTTCAAACTCATTGCCGAAGCGCTGGATCAGATTATTTGTTTGCCCTGCACAGTGCAGCGACAAAGAACGTGAGACAAATGATAGCGCGAGCGAACTGGCAACGGCGCATAAAATCCCTGAACTAGCTTAGCGCCCAAATGTGATAGGGCTCTTAAACCATTAATTAAATTTCATAAGAAGCATTATAGCATAGGTGCATATAACTGCAAATTAACAATTTTATGGCAAGATAAAGTATCTAGTACTCAATGTAACTACAGTACTTACGTGTAAGGTAATTATTAAACCTAAAAGGAGTCAATTCAATTCAATTCATTTATTGCAATAATTAACTATGTTCATTATCATTATACAATGGATGTCAAAATTTAATAATAAGTAGGTACCCTGCTAGGACACTGCAATTTTCTTACATTCTAAAATTAGGTAGATACTTTCTAGGTATATTATAATATTTATAATATTACAACAACAACACTCGTTATTCTACATTTTTATTTATTTATTTATTAGGCAAGGTAACAAAATGTAAATTAATATGTATACATATATATAGTTCCATCGAAATAGTACATAATTTACATTTCTATAACTACCATGCACAACAGGTTAGATAAAAATAGAATGGACAATAATAGGTACAAATAGTCTAACTACATAATGACATGGTCATAATTAACTTAAATAATTAATGAGATCGTAAAGGTTATATTTAACTTAGTGACAATTTTGTAACATTACTTTTAAATTAATTGAGACTTAAACAAAAAATATCAACATCCTTACAGATCTTATTGTAGGATGTGCACATACGAGCCAGGGGACTGTGTTGGGTGACATTGTTGGATGCTATAGGAACTAGAAACTGAGCAGGATTGCGACACGGTTTTGAATAAACCCGAAACTGAATATTATTAATGAGATTGGAGTCCATCGTATTATTAATAATTTTATATAATATTACTAACTCGTTTACGTTTCTTCTAGTTTGCAAATTCTCTATTTTGAAATGGTGTAGTCTATCTGCATATATCGGTAGTTTTCGTTTACAGTTACAGGTTACATATTTATTTATTTACATATTTAACATATTCAATAGTTACAGGTACTTGTGGAATTTTACATTGCAAATAAACTTAACCTAATGAACTGACGACTAAATATTTTTTTCAGGAAATTAGTCAATTATATATATTAATTGACTAATTTCCTGAAAAAAATATTTAGTCGTCAGTTAGATTATCAAAAAATATTGGACACGTATTTTTTTGTTTGTCAATTTAAAAAAAATGACGCAGATATGGCCCGTTAAAGTTCCGCGTGACGTCACATTATGGTACACTTTTTAGCATAATGTGACTTCACGCGGAACTTTAACGGGCTATATATTCGTCATTTTTTGTTTAATATTTTTTGACAATCTAACTGAGGGACTAAATAGAATTATTTTTTTTTACCCAGGAAAGTACCCAGGAATTGATTACGGATTTTATTCTTACAATTTCTCATTTAATAATTATTTACAGTAATAATTCTTTGATTATTTTTAAAAACTTTTTGTCACATTCTTCATGGTTTATTGTATCTGGCAATTTGTTATAAATTTTAATGGCCATAACGTACATAAGTAGGTATTTGAATGTATTTTGAACCGTGATGCCGGTATTACAAGTTTATTTCAGTGTCGAAGTGTATGTGTTGTGGGTAGCTCATGTCTTTTTTTTAATAAATCTGGTTTGTACTGCGAATTTGCATATTTCAAAGATGTTAAATGCTTGATAACGTTAGAACTTTAATTTGCTGGAAGTGTGGTTTGCAAGTATCTGAATTTTTAATGTTGACTATGACGCTAATTAGTCTTGTTTGTTGCGTGAATAGGGACAATGCATCGGTACTGTTCCCCCACAATATTATGCCGTAGGTTAACCATGCATTGGCATATGCATAATATGCTGTCTGCAAGTTGGTTGTTTTTTAAAATTTCTTTAAGGGCACAGGCGAAGCTAGCAATCTTTGATCTTGTTCGTTTTATGTGTCCCTTCCAATTAATATGCTTATCTATCACTATTCCAAGCAGAGAGTATTATTGTAGTAGAAATTTAAATCTAGTAGAAGTCTCTGGTGGGGATGGAAAGTCATCACTCATCAACTTTGTTTTAGTATATAAATAGTTAACCTCGAGATTATGTTTTTTTTACATTTATTTTCTAAAGTAAATACAAGATTATGATTAACATTAACAAAATTAAATTAAAACTAAGTTAAATCTAAAAAAGGCCCTCGAAGCATTGTACCGAGAATGCTGGCGGCACTTCCTCGCTGAATTTGTTAAATTACATATTCAATTGACATATTTGCAATGTCTTTTCTTTTGACATACTTGATGTTGTTTATTTATTTATTTGCAATACCACGGGTTCACAAGGTGTTAATACTATAATAGGAATATCCAGTACATGGTTGGTTACCCTGTAAGGGCGTAGCATTTTTTTTAGCTGTTATAAAACTATCAGCTATTATACAATACAAGAGCAAGGCTATTAAATAATTCATTAAGATATTTAACAAAAGGATTTAATATATTTTTGTCTTGCAGCAGGATACAAGTTGTCGATTGGTTCAGAAGACGTTTTAACCAATCGCGTAAATGTAGGTAACAGATACAGACCAAGTTATTAAATACTCAATCAAAATACAATAAATAGTAGACTGTAAAATATGTGTATTAAACATGTGCATTATCCGAGACTATCGATTATTGGTTGAAGCTCGGCGGCTACTCTGTAGAAAAGTCAGATCCACACTAGTTTAGAAAAACTTTTCGCACTCTTTAACTATTGCTCGATCCTCGAGAAAAACGAGGCATCTTAGCTCCCAAATGGAAATGGATGTACCGATTTGAGTACGAGTTGTTTGTCTTAGCAATCTTTGTTGTGCCGGAGGTGTTTTAAAAGTGTAATTTACGTTGGTATAAAGCCAGAGTAATAAAACATACCTATGTTTACAACCAGCAAGTGCGTGTGCTCGCGTGCATGCGTTGATGGGCGCAGCGAGCGGGGCCGCGGGGGGCGGCCGGGCGGCGCGCGCGATCCGCCTCCTGCTGCTGCTAGTACTGGCACTAGCTGCTGTCGAGTACCTCTTCGGCTCCATACTGGACGCCTCGCCGCTCCGGACCTACCTCTACACGCCGCTGTACAACGCTACGCAGCCCACTATCAGGTATGATTGGTTTATTAGCAGGATCGACGCCTGCTGCTACTAGTGCCAGCACTAGCTGCTGTCGAGTACCTCTTCGGCTCCATACTGGACGCCTCGCCGCTCCGGACCTACCTCTACACGCCGCTGTACAACGCTACGCAGCCCACTATCAGGTATGATTGGTTTATTAGCAGGATCGACGCCTGCTGCTACTAGTGCCAGCACTAGCTGCTGTCGAGTACCTCTTCGGCTCCATACTGGACGCCTCGCCGCTCCGGACCTACCTCTACACGCCGCTGTACAACGCTACGCAGCCCACTATCAGGTATGATTGGTTTATTAGCAGAATCGACGCCTGCTGCTACTAGTGCCAGCACTAGCTGCTGTCGAGTACCTCTTCGGCTCCATACTGGACGCCTCGCCGCTCCGGACCTACCTCTACACGCCGCTGTACAACGCTACGCAGCCCACTATCAGGTATGATTGGTTTATTAGCAGGATCGACGCCTGCTGCTACTAGTGCCAGCACTAGCTGCTGTCGAGTACCTCTTCGGCTCCATACTGGAAGCCTCGCCGCTCCGGACCTACCTCTACACGCCGCTGTACAACGCTACGCAGCCCACTATCAGGTATGATTGGTTTATTAGTAGGATCGACGCCTGCTGCTACTAGTACCAGCACTAGCTGCTGTCGAGTACCTCTTCGGCTCCATACTGAACGCCTCGCCGCTCCGGACCTACCTCTACACGCCGCTGTACAACGCTACGCAGCCCACTATCAGGTATGTTTGGTTTATTAGCAGGATCGACGCCTGCTGCTACTAGTGCCGGCACTAGCTGCTGTCGAGTACCTCTTCGGCTCCATACTGAACGCCTCGCCGCTCCGGACCTACCTCTACACGCCGCTGTACAACGCTACGCAGCCCACTATCAGGTATGATTGGTTTATTAGCAGGATCGACGCCTGCTGCTACTAGTGCCAGCACTAGCTGCTGTCGAGTACCTCTTCGGCTCCATACTGGACGCCTCGCCGCTCCGGACCTACCTCTACACGCCGCTGTACAACGCTACGCAGCCCACTATCAGGTATGATTGGTTTATTAGCAGGATCGACGCCTGCTGCTACTAGTGCCAGCACTAGCTGCTGTCGAGTACCTCTTCGGCTCCATACTGGACGCCTCGCCGCTCCGGACCTACCTCTACACGCCGCTGTACAACGCTACGCAGCCCACTATCAGGTATGATTGGTTTATTAGTAGGATCGACGCCTGCTGCTACTAGTGCCAGCACTAGCTGCTGTCGAGTACCTCTTCGGCTCCATACTGAACGCCTCGCCGCTCCGGACCTACCTCTACACGCCGCTGTACAACGCTACGCAGCCCACTATCAGGTATGTTTGGTTTATTAGCAGGATCGACGCCTGCTGCTACTAGTGCCGGCACTAGCTGCTGTCGAGTACCTCTTCGGCTCCATACTGAACGCCTCGCCGCTCCGGACCTACCTCTACACGCCGCTGTACAACGCTACGCAGCCCACTATCAGGTATGATTGGTTTATTAGCAGGATCGACGCCTGCTGCTACTAGTGCCAGCACTAGCTGCTGTCGAGTACCTCTTCGGCTCCATACTGGACGCCTCGCCGCTCCGGACCTACCTCTACACGCCGCTGTACAACGCTACGCAGCCCACTATCAGGTATGATTGGTTTATTAGCAGGATCGACGCCTGCTGCTACTAGTGCCAGCACTAGCTGCTGTCGAGTACCTCTTCGGCTCCATACTGGACGCCTCGCCGCTCCGGACCTACCTCTACACGCCGCTGTACAACGCTACGCAGCCCACTATCAGGTATGATTGGTTTATTAGCAGGATCGACGCCTGCTGCTACTAGTGCCAGCACTAGCTGCTGTCGAGTACCTCTTCGGCTCCATACTGAACGCCTCGCCGCTCCGGACCTACCTCTACACGCCGCTGTACAACGCTACGCAGCCCACTATCAGGTATGTTTGATTTATTACAAACTTAGGGTCCCTCTATCACCATTTTGTAATCAAAAGTATCATTTCACGTTACAGATCCTCCGACCACTTGCCCTGGCCTAAAGCTCTGCAAGCCGAAATCACTCAGAACACCAAAAACTCAACGCACGCCAACTCAACTCAGACGTCACGCAAACCCGAGAACGCGACCGCCAACTCACCACCAGAGATGACGCGACCCGACATAGCAGAAGATAGCACGACGCTGCTCATTGCGAAAATTATGGATAGTATTAAGAATTCTGCGACCACTGAAGGTGGCGAGTTTCGAAGGAACGAGACTGATCTGCCGTTGTGCGATAGTATGCCGCCGGATTTAGGTAAGAATTTTTATGTATTAATCTGGGGCAGGGCTTACAATACAGCGTAGGAACTAAATACTTAATCTTAAGAAGAATGTGGGATATTGAAAGCGTTTGACCGTTCGCTATAAAAGTTTTTAAGGAAGGCCTTCTGTAATACTTAATACATATATAGCGTACAGCATGAACGTCTCTGTTTTGCTAGAATGAGCTTACAGATTTTAACGAAATTAAATCTAAAGGCGTATGTTGCGTTGCGCGTGTGTACTTGTGGCATCAACATTTTCGTGAAAGCAATGTAAACTCTGCTCCATCCAGATTAAAATTATTCGTGTATTAACGCTAACCGTCTGCCGAAAATTACGAAGCTTTCTTTTCTTAATTGACGTTTTTTAATACCTGTTCCTTTCTAATATTTCAGGTCCAATACCCGTGAACAAAACAGACATGGACCTAGATGCGGTGGAGAAGAAATACCCCGAGGTGCATTGGGGCGGGCGATACTCCCCGCCTAACTGTACCGCTCGGCACAAAGTTGCCATTATAGTGCCATACAGGTTCGTGTAAATGCAAAGGTCTTTCCCAAGTTTTAGTTTCGGGAAGTTTTCCCGGGGGAATACAGTTTGGGGTTCTTCAAGAAACGAGTGTAGGTAGGTAGTTTTAGATTTTTAAAGGGTCGGCAATGAGTATGTCACAGCCTTGGAGTTTCAAGCGTCTAAAGGCTAATAGTGATCGTTTACCATCAGGCGCGCCGTACGCTTGTTTGCCAATGATGGTGTATAAAAAGAGCCTACCCACTTAAACGGTTCCTGCGGTACAGTCGAGTTCTCCAATATCTACACAGACAACCTTTCAAATACATCTATACATAGTCTTTATTGTTACTGGCATAAGGTGCATGTGTAGATATTTTTGAAAGGTCGTCTGTATAGATATTGGAGAACTCGACTGTACCTATCTACGAGCGCAGTGCGAGAGGAGTATGTTTGTTGGACTTCACATCTCAATTTAGTGCCTGTTTCGCTTACGCTGTCCTCCCAGTCTTTTATTTTTTTGACGAATTTGTGAAATATTTAGCTGATCATTATTCAATACTTTTATTCTTATTTTATATTTCGAATTATATAATCTGATAAGATATTTAAATAGTTTATTTCAAACACAATTGTAATAGTGTTAATGAATAAATACATACATACAATCGCACTGCGTAGGTAGGCAAAGCAAAGAGTACAATTTAAGTATCTACCTTAAATATATTCGTTGTTACAGAGATCGGCAGCAGCACTTAGCGATATTCCTGAACCACATGCATCCGTTCCTGATGAAGCAACAAATAGAATATGGAATATTTATAGTCGAACAAGAAGGTAGGCTTTTGAGTGAAAAACTCTAGCGGAAAAAAATGTTATGTGACATCCATAAGAACATAAATTTCAAGTAACGATAGCTTTATGTGCTGTGAACCGTTTCATCGAAAAAATACAACAATTGTCTTATTTAATGAAGAGATACATTTTTTAAATTTTCTCGAGCAGCAATGTAACACACAAAGTACACTGCTAACATTTATTTGACGTTTCAGAGAGGCAGATCTAATTTCAAATGTTACTGTCAGTTTTAGCGTTGATACCGATACATTGCGTGCCGAATTAACTTTTATGAAAAATAACTGTTTTTTTTTAAACTAGAGATACCAATTTACGTTCATTAGGTCTTATACTTTCAGCCCTTAAAATATATGTTCTTATGGAATATACTCACTGTGTATTATTCTAACCTCTACGCGAGTTTTTGCATCGACACAAACGTGTTTTTCACGAACACACGCTGCAAATAGTTGCAGTGTGTAACCGCTCTTGCATACTGGCATCATAAGACGCAGGCAATAAAACTCTTTGGAAAGATAACCAGCTTCTTTGGTAGGTCCTAAAATGACCAATCTCTATCTTCCTCAGGAACGCACGAGTTCAACCGAGCCAAGCTCATGAACGTGGGCTTCGTGGAGAGCCAGAAACAAAAAGCAGGTGGTTGGCAGTGCTTCATCTTCCACGATATAGATCTTCTGCCGCTCGACCAGCGGAACCTATACTCCTGCCCGAGGCAGCCCCGGCATATGTCGGCGTCCATCGATAAATTAAATTTCAAGTGAGGACAATCAAATACAATCGTGACAATTTATTAGGTATCTATTACTGTAGTATCGTTCAGTCCATGATGTAGCGTCCCATTGCTGCCTCGCTATGGACAAAACAGAACGCCGAGGAGTGACAGGGTGTATTCCTTCATTGCCTTATAACTCAGGCATATAACCGTGTACACTCACAGAATCGACGTACCGTACTTAGTTTTCCAAAAGTAAAAGAACATTTTTTTTCAATCGAAATAATTAATTATATTACCAACTGTTAATGTACAAGGACCTTAAAGTTAGTTTCAAGTATGACAATACTGGAATGACACGCACGCACACATACACGGCCATGACAGATAGACGACGGTTTGAAGCAATAGTTGTCGTCTTGCTTATTGAGTTACAGATCCCGGATTCCTTTACTTACACTATACTGAAAGAGTACATTAACGAAAACGATTTCTTGATTATAAAGATTGCCAAATAATTACATCTATTATTGGCATAATTACGTTACGTTGGCCGGAAGGCGCGGCGTGGGTAGGCCCCCCACAAGGTGGACTGATGACCTGGTAAAGGTCGCGGGAGTCCGCTGGATGCGGGTGGCGCAGGACCGGTCAATTTGGAACTCTCTGGGGGAGGCCTATGTCCAGCAGTGGACGTCTTTCGGCTGATATGATGATGATGATGATGATTGGCATAATTACAGTGAATAAATATTTTGTTTATTGATTCCAGGCTACCCTATGAAGACATTTTCGGCGGAGTGTCCGCCCTTACGCTGGAACAGTTCCAGAAGGTCAACGGCTTCTCCAACCGATACTGGGGCTGGGGCGGCGAGGACGACGACATGGCCTATAGGTAACAACAAGCTTGCTCAACAGTCATTTTCCCAAGCATAAAATAACTTAGGTCTATTTGACGGACGTCCAAAGCGTCACGCGGTCGACCAGCAGGTCCACCGACCTTAACTTTGAATTTTTTCGACTACTTTATTTAGCGGATGACAGAAACAACTGCCTGCCGAGTTGCCGACTCTGCAGTTTCTCTTGCGCATGTGTTGTAGGAACCGTGTCTGGCCAGTCCAGATCTCCAAATGTGAACCCTACTCGAAAAGTTTCATGATTAGCACTGGATTTTACTAGCATTCTGACACACAAATTTCTTTGTTTTCAGGTTGAAGAAAATGAATTACCATGTCGCGCGATACAAAATGTCCATAGCACGGTATGCTATGCTGAACCACAAGAAATCACAACCCAATCCAAAAAGGTAAAACACCACACTACAAATTCATCCTACTAATTCTACTATCCTACTAATATTATACATGCGAAAGTTTTGATGTTTAGATGGTTGGATGGTTGTCACTCAATCACGCCTAAACGGCTTAATCGATTTGGATGACATTTTGCACGAAGATAGTTTATAGCCTGGATTAAAATATAGGATAGTTTTAATTTCGGGTACACGCAGACGAAGTCGCGGGCGGAAGCTAGTATTATAAATGCGAAAGTTTGAATTTTTAGATGTTTGTACAATCACACTTAAACGGCTGAACTAATTTGGGTGACATTTTGCACGAAGATAGTTTATAGCCTGGATTAAAATATAGGATAGTTTTTACCCCGGGTCCACGCAGACGAAGTCGCGGGCGGAAGCTAGTTACTTAATATATCCTGTCGGGTTAATAATTCCTCTAGGAATTATCTCTTTAGAATGATGATTTATTTTCTTAGCTTAGTTAGACATTGTTTCACTGTGGACTAGTCTAGTCCCAATGGACTAGACTAAACACCACACTATTGATTTCCACCAGTCTCGAAACTGAGACTGGTGGAAATATTGATTTCTCAGTTTCGAACTGTCGGGAGGCGATTCTCAATCGCTCACGTGTTTGTAGAAATCTCTTGTCGTGTTTTGGCTACTGGACCAAACGGCACAAGCTTTGACGAGTTTTTGAGAAAGCTCAAGTGTTTTCGCGCTCTCCAATGATGATGTGTATTTGCAGGTACCAGCTCTTGTCGCAAACAAGTAAAACGTTCAAGAAAGACGGGCTGTCGACGCTGGAGTACGCGGTGGCGGAGGTGGCGCACCGGCACCTGTACACGCACGTCCTCGTCAACATCGACGAGCACAGCTGATGGACATATTTCGCCAAACTGTTGTTTGGCGACGAGAGGTAACGCGGGACTGCCAACACCATGTGATATTAACGGTTACCAATGTTACGAACTTGTAAGGAAAATTAACCCTGAGTGTACTGAATTCGTACGGTCTGAAGTTAGGTCACGGTCTGATGTGACCAAACAGATGTAATGTTGAATTACCAGGAACTCTATCTATAAGTGTTCAATGAATAGTCACAAGAAATAAGTGTTGTGCCAGGTATGAATATTTTTACGATTTCGTTAAATGAATGATGTTAGTTTAAGGTAATATATGTTTGTGTTATAATTTCGTTTTTAATTTAATTATCTCAATTTTTATGAATGCTGTTTTTCATCACATAGTCTTTAAATTTATTTGTAGGTGTACGAACTTTTACCGACAGATTTTTCTACTGTACAGTGAAGGAAATTTTTCGCCCTTATCACTATGATAATAAAGGATGAAAAATACGTATATCAGTTTCCTCTACCGTACAGGTAGCAACTGCACTGAGAGAGTATCCGTGGTAGGTGTAGGTGTTCGTAAAAACAGCGATTAATAAATTATAAAAACAGTCGATCTCAACAAAATTATTTAAGCGCGCTGTATACGCGCGGGGGCAAAAATATATATTTTGTAAGGCGATCTCGCTTCTACAACGCCCATTTAGTGAAACTGTCTTTATAATTTGCCGTTTTTATTGCTCACGGAAAGCGAAGATTTGCAGTTGAAATCTCGGAGTTCAAGAAACGCCAAACTTTTGCTTTCCTCAATGCGACATGATATTGGTAGATTGATGATACTATGTCACATAATGATATGCACAATTTCTAATGAAACCTTGTAATATATGTAGATAACTATGTGTACAGACTTGTTATTTCCATCTCAAGTACAGATAATGACAATATACAAATGCCAGTGTCATTTGTTTTATAAAATAAAGTAAAAATCGCTCAGAGCGTCCAATTGTTAACTTTTGCATAAACCCACTAAATATTAAAATTATATTGGCCTCGTAATCTCAAATGCCAAAACGTCTAATTACGTGAAAATTAATAGGTACAGTCAAATGTAAAAATATGGGTGCAACTTACTCATAAATATGTCCCATCGCTCTCGTGTCAGCGGATTAAGGTTTCGGTACATATACATATATGAGAGGAGTAAATCGATACATATTTTTGCACTTGTCTGTACAATTAGCCAAGAAAGTGGTCTACCACTTTTAAACCTTAATACACAAATATTTAGTCTAAAAGTGGTAGACCAGTTTCTTGGCTCACAGTATTTTTATAAAATAACATGTACATATAGCGTTTGTAGGTTAAGATCTATCCCTTCAAAAGTGTCGCAAAATTGAGTTTGGTCCCAAATGGAAATTCCTCTGCTTCTCGTACGAAACCAAATATGTTAAGAGTTATCAGAAGAATCGCCACGCGAGACCCATCTAACTTTTGCGTGGTTCAATCTATAGATACCTAATGCTAAACCCGTAATAATTATATAACTACTCGAATTATATTGAATATTCCAATTAGCTTATTTGTAACACCTTGTCCTGTTGTTTGCGGCTCTAAAATTGTGATAGAAGCTGAGCGCGAGCTCGCGTGTACATAAGGCCTCTCACAGACTGGCGCGGCCTGCGGTGGCGGCCAATACTGAATGTGTCAGCTAATGAAAACTTTATTATTGACCGCCGCGGCCAGGCCGCGCCAGTGTGATGCGGGCTTAAGAGTTACTTTATGTTGTTCTTAGTTGTTAAGATCCATGTGATATTGAAAATATTTTCGGGACAAGCAATCTGCGTCGAAATTTAAGAATTTCTCATGAATCTCTCATGTAGTGGCATTGACTTTAAGTTTTATTATAAAAAGTTATTTATCGTACAAAATAAAGTTCAATTTTAAATGTACCTATCAATAATGCTTGAGAAAGTATGGCAATGCTTTAGATGTTTATTTATTTGTTGAAACTGTGGTTCTCCGCAGGCCTAAGTATTAAGCCGACGAGTTGAGAGGCGATTACTTAAGCACACAATGCAACTTTATTTAATATCAGAATATCTTTCTAGTTTTCTATATCTGTTTAAATATTTAAAAAGATATCGCTTATACGTTCGTTCGTTTAAAGTCGAATGTTATGTTAATAGCGTCCAATTTATTTTTTGTATTTTAACGTTTAGTTGTAGAATAATTTAGTCAGAAAATTGTGTACTGATTATAAAGAAGTCAATATAATAATGTATAAACGTAGAACTTTTTATATTTTTACGAAATAGTAAAATACAGTGAGATCAAAGTTGGATATTTCTATAGTACACTTATATATGTAGCTAAGCTGAAAATACCTGACTCACAAGTAATTCTCATGCCAACTTCAACAATATAGACATCCGTTATGGTATAATTACACAGTAACACTATGTGTCTTAATGTTATTTGCTTCTAAGATGTACGCTTTTACGTTCAGTTGTTTTTTTTTTTTAGTAAATATTGTTAGTTATAAGTTATAATGCTTCTGCCTTAGCTCCCGGGGCCATTCTTTGTGTTTTTGACATTATGTCGTAAAATTGTATGTTCGTGTCGATTTGCCGAATGTTGAGCTGCACGTGTAGCATGATCATATTTACGTCTGACTCTGACATACATCATTCGTGCCTCTCAAACTTACATACACCGTAGCGCATAATTATTTTCCATCGTATTTTCACGGAAACGCACGAACGTGTCTTGCTATTTCAGTCGGTCACAGTACAAAAAGTACTGAGGTTGACTGAAGTAGCATGACAAATACGAACGTTTCCGAGAAAATACCATGCAAAACAATTATGCACTACATCTGTACTTGCTAGGACGAATGAAGTACCATATGCTAGGTAATCTCAAATACTCATACAAAGAAAAAAAGAGAAATGAGTCTTAAATATAAGTGAAGGGCGACAAACTGTGTCTCGAACGGGGCTCGAACAAAGTAGATTTCTACTTTCCACTTTAATTTAAGAGTTAGTTATTGTGAAAGACCGATTTCAATATCGTGAAGGATTGGGTTCTTGGAGTATTTTGGTTAGAATAGAACTTTACAATAAGTATCCAAAGATAAAATATGGTTACCCATTTAAATTCTCTGCTTCGCTTACTAAATTATTACTAATTAAGGCCTAGATTATAAAAGATGGGTGATATTGACGGTGGATTGTTAAACATTTTAGAAATGATTTTTAAATTGAGGTAGGCATAAATTAGGCAGGAATTTCCCATATTCCCTATGTTGGTCTAGTTACTAAAATTGACATTATTAAGGTACTTTTAGTAACATTAGCTTTTGTATCATCTCGATATAATCAATTAATCACACAACTATAAAGAGTTCTTGGACTCGAACCGGGTGGGCTCTAAATTAGACTTTAAGGTTAAGGTAATAAGAGTGAGCCCATGTTCGCGATTGCAAGAACTGTGAACCAGAACATCATATACCTACTTAGAACTTTTTAGGAGAGAAATTTTATCTGACGAATTTAGTTAAATTATACAGAATACACACTAACTATTCTGAAAGGGGAAACATGAATCTTATATACCACCAAATACTTACTATAAGGTGTTCCGAGCATGTAAACAAGTTATGTTATGTATGTGGTTTATTAATGTTATGTACATCTTCACGTGTACATAACACAATTACATTCATAACTATGTATAGCCAAGGATATTCAAACGCGTACCTTTTTTCGCTGTTGTCATAATAAAGTCTGTGACAAAAAACAAGATTTTCGGTACAAACTTATATAAGTTTGTACCGAAAATCTTGTTTTTTGTCGGCAATATTGCCGACAGTACTTTTTTGCACAGTAGTCAAGTAATCGTTGAGAAGGCTACAAAGATTTGGGCTCACTATAGGTTAATCTTGTGCAGTTTACTTGTGGACATGAGTCAAGTGCAAAAATATGTATCGATTTAATCCTCTCATAAATATGAAAGCTTAATCCGCTGACATAAGAGCGATGGGACATATTTATGAGCAAGTTGTATGCACCCATATTTTTACACTTGACTATGCTTAAGAGGTACGTGTTTTGGTTTCGTTTACTGCAGGCTCTTTCAACACTTTCAGTGGCAAGGGCCCGCTAGGCGGGCGCTCTGATCGTAAAGGTTTTCCTCTACTTACGGTTTTTGCATGTTGTCGGCTACGGGCGTAGCGCGACGAAGTTGAATGCTTTGAATGTGTTAACAATCCATACACTGCAGCAGTGGCGGATTTAGCAGCAGGCTGAGTAGGCTGGACCCTAGGGCGGCAGATTTTAGGAGCGGCAAAATTATGATTGTGAACTAGAGTATCGAATTGCAGAGGTCAGTAGGGGCGGCAAAATTTGAACAGTCTACTGGCGGCAAATGTGTAAATCCGTCACTGCACTGCAGTGTGTAGTTATTATGTATTTATTTCTTTGTCCAGTCAGGGGTATTAATATGCGTGCATAAATATCTGTACAGGACTCTATTGTCAATGTCATAAAGGCGTGTTAGGCGTGTACATATATTTATGTCCTTATTTCTGTCCACGTCTCTATGGATTATACAAGATAGGCTTATTCTGGATCACTTGTCTATACCTGAAAATATATCGACAAAAACATGCAGTTTTTAATATTTCTTTTTTGTTACATTTTTTTTAAATATGTTTATATGAATATTTAACGTTTTGTTATTTATACATAAACTTTCTTACTTATTATAAAGATGCTTACAAAAATTGTTTACAAAAGAGGAACATTGAAATGTTACTTACTTAATTGAGGTAGGTACTAAATATGTACAAATTTTACTAAAAACGCTCATCAATACTATTGTTCGGAAATGATGATTTCTATAAGTGGATTACATGTAAGTCTCAATCATTCTCGTTTGTAGATATGAGATTGAGTCATTTTTTGTCTATGACGTGATTTACGTTCACACAGTATTTTTTGAAAGTCTCTGTAACATTTTCACAAAGGGATCCAGTGGCTACCTGTCCTGTCTGTCCGTATATCTGTCAAAGTTTGTCACATACGGCAATATGAGATTCTTTACTTATTATAAGTATATTCATTATATTTTGTTTCAATTAAGAGTGGACTTCATTTTTAATTTATTATTGAACAACTACAACGATTCAAATTATATTATTGTTATTATAGAGTTGCTTACTTTTTCATCATAGTGGGCGCCAGTGTAAGCCCAGTGGTGGGTATATAAGGTGGGTTAAGGTCTAAAGGTTTTGTGGGAAAGAGTCAAGCGCGAAGCGCGATGTGGATGTGCATAGTTGTGATTATTTAATGTGGCCAACTTTCCGTTATTTGTCAACAGTCATTGAAATTGGAATATTCTGCCTTGGAAAGTAAAGTTGCTTTTTGAATACTTTGATGCGATTCGGCTAACTCAAATAATCACAAGTATACAACGGGGTAGTGTAAGTGACCATTGAGATACTTAAAAAAAGTGATACGCTCATTGAATTTTATTTTGTCTTATTGGTTTTTATAAATAAAATGTTCGTTTTTTAAATCGCTGGTATTTTCTCTTTATTATGTAGACGTACCCAATTTACCTGAATATACATATTCGTGATTCCTTCTCAGGACCTTAGGCACAGTAAGTACATATATGGCTACAAATCCGGACAAATGTCCGATGCGACGCACTCACACAGACACGTAACCTTCACACAGTAAACTTAAGTGCTAGTCGGGGTAGTCAGTCATTTACATCAGTCAGCGTGCCATCCGTGTGCCTCATACAGGGTTGGGCAAAATACCGACTTCAGTGTATTTCAAATACCAAATACTAAATACATTCGAAAAGGTATTTGAAATACAAAATACTAAATACATTGGTGACAGGTATTTCAAATACAAAATACAAAATACTGTGTTTTAAACAATGTATTTCAAATACAAAATACAAAATACTTTTGGACATAGATATTATAAACATTTTTGGGTATTAAAAATTCCCTATGAATTAGGCCCTATGGAATGGAAGCCTTAGTTTTTATAAATGAAATGTCGAATTTCCTTTCATAAAAACCAAATTTCTGAAAGTACTATCAGACATGTTCCGTCTTGTTGGCGAATGGATGTAACCAGCCAAAGAAAAAAGCCTCTCGACAGGGCCAGAAGAGCATAAGCTCGTATTAAATTTGACGAACATTTTGCGAATGTTTGGGTACCTATGACACTAATGACACTTTTTTTTTTTTTTTTTTTTTTTTTTTTTATAATGGCTAAACGCGGTTTGCGTATTGCCACCGACAAAGCAGGGAAACGTTAGGAAAGTAGGAAATAGGAATAACGGAATTTGGAAAGATAGGATCAGTTTAGAATAGAAGCTAATAAAATATATAAATAACAAAAAGAACTACAGACGGATATCATTTAGTAAAATATTAGAGGATATGGAATTAAAAACAGAAGGATCTTTTGAAGCTAACAAGACAGGGATGGATGTAGGGAAAGGGGTTTTAATTAAGGAGAGATCATTGTAAAGAGAGACATGGCTGTATAAAGGACATGAAAGAAAAATATGATTCAAGTCTCCAATTTCTCCACATTCACATAAGTTTGACTCCACGATATGTAATCTGGCGAGATGAGCCGGCGTGCACACATGACCCAATCTCATTCGTATTATAATACTAGTGGCTCGTTTACCGAGCCTTAGCTTTGCAAACCAGGGCTTAGTAGGGACTTTAGGTTGAATTGCGTAATAAAATTTGCCCTTTGTCTGGGCACTTTCAACCCACAACTGATTCCAGGCATCACTGAGATAAGAAGAAGGTAAAGCAATCAAGTCATGACTAAAATTTTTATAAGGAAATCTGTCCCCACACGTCACAGCTTCGTTGGCCAAGCGATCTGCTTTAACATTACCATCTACTCCACTGTGTCCCGGGACCCAAGCGAAAGATACTGAAAGCCCACGAGTTATACAATCTCTTAATAGTATTCGAGTGTCTATGATTACTGGAAAAATTGTTTTACATTGAAAAGGATACTTAACTAATGCCTGTAAGGCACTCATTGAATCGGATACTATGACTGACTTTGTAAGTTTTGCCGTTCGAATATATTCGACTGCTTTAAGGAGACCAAAACATTCTCCAGTAAACACAGATGATTCTGGTGGGAGTTTTATTTGTTGGAAAATTTTGTACTGAGAATGATAAACCCCAACTCCAACATGGCTAGAAGAAGAATGTTTAGAAGCATCGGTGTATATTGTATGATAGTCTTTCCAAAAGGTACCCTTCACATGGTTAAAACTGATATTGTTATTAGGACCATTTTTTGAAATACCTATATTTAAGGCTACATCAGGCGTGTCAGTTAAAGATTTATACGAAGCACAAAATAAAGGATATGAAATAGAAGAGTGATTGGGAGCTTGGATAGAGGTAAACTTTTGGTAGCTATTTACGAGACATGGAACAGATTTATGGGACCAATAATTGGAAGAAATAATAAGATCAGAGAGTAGCTTGAGTTTAGTATGAAGCGGATGATCAGAAATTTGTAGAGCTCGAAACAGAAATCTATCAGCGAGGTATTGACGACGTAGCTGCAATGGAGGTTCACAACACTCTAGTTGTAAAGCATTAAGTGGGCTAGATTTCATCGCACCTGCTATCAATCTTAAAGCTTTCGACTGAATATTATCCAGTTTTTTGAAAGCAACGACGCTTCCAGGCTGTAAGAGGAAGGTGCCATAGTCTAAAATACTACGAATTAGAGCATTGTATATTAGTTTCATACAAAACGGGTGAGCGCCCCACCAAACACCAGAGAGACATCTAAGCATATTTAACAAACGTTCACATTTAGTGAAAATATATTCACAATGTGGAGTACCAGTTAATTTAGAATCAAGAACAACACCTAAAAATTTTGTTTGATTAACTAAAGGAATTTCATGGTTATTATAATATACAGAAACTGGCGGGGGCAAACGCATTCTAGAAAATAACACAACAGAGCTTTTAGATGGAGATAAATCAAGACCATTTTGTTCTAACCATCCCCTTAAAAGATTTAAAGAGGAAGTTAGAGAAGAACTGGCATTTTCAATAGATCGGTCAGTACAATACAACAACAAATCGTCAGCATATTGGAGAACGCAAACTTTATTACCTACTGCTGCTTCCAGATCATAGGTGTACAAGTTATATAAGATTGGGCTTAATACAGATCCTTGTGGAAGACCTTTCCATACTAATCTTGATTCCTCATTGTCAACATCTAAAATTAAGTGGATACGCCTCTCTGATAGGATGTTAATTATGAATTTACTCAGAAGAGTCGGGACGTTCAAGGTATTTAGTTTTTTCTTCAATATACTTAAAACCACATTATCATATGCAGAGTTTATATCAAGGAAAGCCGCGACTACAG
Organism: Epinotia nisella; assembly: GCA_932294315.1. Taxonomy (NCBI): domain Eukaryota; kingdom Metazoa; phylum Arthropoda; class Insecta; order Lepidoptera; family Tortricidae; genus Epinotia; species Epinotia nisella. The sequence goes on along the minus strand of OW028688.1, from coordinate 14,283,827 downwards.
ACTGGTTATTAGAGAATGCTAATCTTATGTCAGTTATGAAAATACTTATACTATCAAGGGTACATTTACCTCGTCTAAAACCAAACTGAGTTTTACTTAAACATTTATTGGTTTCAATGAACCATTCTAGTCTATTTTTAACTAGTTGTTCAGCAATTTTCATTAAAACGGAAGAAAGAGCTATTGGTCTGTATGATGACGGATCAGATGAAATTTTATTAGGTTTTAATATTGGAAGAACCTCTTGAGATCTCCACGAGGTAGGGATAATGCCCGAGATAAAAATAGAATTGATTAAGTCCAAAAAATATGAGAGAGTGTTAGGTCCGAGATGAGAAACAAAAGAATATGGAATGCCATCCAACCCAGGGGCACTATTCTTGACATTAGATAACACACCTTTAAGTTCAGAAATAGAAAATGGATCATTCAGACCATCAGGATCATTAGCAATACAGGATGGAATAGAGTAAGATGAAAGTAAATCCTCAGGAGCTGACGAAGGAGCTAGTTTATTTAAAAAGCTATTAGCTAATTCAGTGGGAAAATGTTGTGTCGACGATTCACGGAATGCACAACGAAATCGTCGGATGTTACGCCAGACTTCAGTAGGAGAGACATGAGGAGATAGGGACAAACAGAAGTTTTTCCAGCTTTCAAACTTCTTTTTTTTTAATAATTTGCTTGTATTCGCAATAGCAGCCGATAATAAATCAAAATTTTCGTCAGAGCCACACTCATTGTACATTAATTCTATATGTTTCCTATTTTGAACCGCTTCACTACATTCATTGTCCCACCACGGGGGGGAAGGAATAAAATTCAAGCATTTTTTCTTTTCAGGAAACACTTCGTCAGCAGCCTCCATAAACGCCTTGGCTAAAATTGACGCACAGACAGGCTCTGTTCCACAACTGACATTAGGAAAGGAAGAAAGTTTAGCCTCAATGCAATCACTAAATGATGCCCAATCTGCATTCCTTAAATTGTATTTCAGTCGAGGAGGGCGCTTATGCACAGGACCACCAATAAAAGGAAAAGTGATTAATATAGGAAAATGGTCACTTCCGTATGTTGATGGAAGAGTATCCCAATTAAGCGTAGATGCTAGGCCAGGTGTGCTAAGCGAAAGATCAGGCACGCTGAATCCCTCATTAGGACCATTTCGTCGGGTTGGATTGCCATTATTCAGCACGCAAATATTGTGACTATCCAATATGTCTAGTATAACGGAACCATAGTGATTTGAAGAAGAACCCCATGACTGATGTTGGGAGTTAAAATCACCAAGAATAATAAATGGTTTAGGAAGTGTGGAGATGATGCAGTCAACTTCATTAAAAATAGTAGAGGATGGGTGTGGAATATATATAGAAACAAAACATATATTCTTAACTATGACAGCTATTATTGAAAAATCTTTGTTCACATGAGGGGTAGCAAAATAGGTAAAGGAGAAAGAATGATTAATGAGTAGGGCAGTACCACCATACCCATCAGACCTATCTTCTCTAAGACAGGCATAGCCAGGAATCTTAAAAGAATAGCCAGGCTTTAACCATGTCTCTTGTAAGGCAACAATAAATGGTTTATACTTATTAATTAGATGAAATAATTCACTTTTTTTGGGAATTACACTCCGACAATTCCACTGAATTAGAGTTAACTTGTCCATTGTTTAAGGGTATTTTAGATATAGCATCAATTATTGGGGCAGCGTTGGACGGTGTGAAGAAATTTGATTGGGACAATGACTTTATAAGTGCAGCTATAAGATCTGCAACAGAAGCTTCATTTGATGAATTGCTATTATTTTTAAACATACAGCCATTGCAAGGTTCTGGCACATTAAAATCTCTTATAATGGAGTTATGGGCAGCACGGTCATACCCTTTGCCAAGCATTGGAGGAGGTTTTGATTTTATATAAACAGTTTTCTTGTGTGAAGAAACTCCAGGGTGCATAGGTTTGGAATATTGAGGGCCAGCAGGAGAAGAAATATTATTGCTATTAGAAGTTAATAAGGCATCAGCGTATGAAATTTTGAGAATATCTGGATGTAGTTTAGAAGCTTCTGCATATGAAATACAGCTTTTTGCCATTGAATCTTTTATGGCTTTCTGCCGGCTGAATTCTGGACAAGATTTGCTAGTAGCGAAATGGGCTCCTTGACACAGGCAACATATAGTATTCTCTTCTTCTACAGAACATGAATCACCTGAGTGGCCTGACTGGCCACATTTGTAACATCTGGGACTGTTGGCCCTGCAATTCACTTTAACGTGACCGAAGCGGCAACATTTATAGCACTGAATTGTGGGAAAAATATAAGTCTCAACAGGCAAAGCTGAATAGCATAGGAAGATACGTTTGGGAATTACCTGACCGTCAAATGTAAGAACCACGGATTCAGTTGGTTTTAATTGAGGGGCTCCATCTGTAAATATTTTTCGATTCAACCTTCTAACTTTTAGAATAGGGCCACAACCGATAGGAAGAGAAACATTCTCCAGAATGTCTTCCTCCGACCATTCTGAGGGAACACCACGAGCGATTCCCATGCGAGTCACTGAAAAAGTTGGAATGAACATTTTATATTGCAAATTTTTCAGGGCAGAATTTTCCAGAAAACTGTTGGCTTCTTCATATTTTTGAAAGGAAAGGGACACTTTGTTCCTACCAATACGTTTTAAGCTACCATTAACAATTCCTTTTATGTTGTTATTTTTAAGGGTCCGGCCAAGAGATATTGGGTGAAGAGTGATACCATCATTTGGTGAAGCCTGCAGTCTCTGCACATGAACAGTGTATGGAGCAGCATCAGATGATTGATATAAAACCCTGCCAATAGGCGCTTTCATCTGGGAGGAAGTATTTGTTGTGGGGACAGATTGTGAAGAACTATTGTTTTGCGAGGTATTTGGCAACTGTGATGGAAAACTGGGAGGGGGCATTGATGGGGAAACATTGTTATTCTCTGCAAATACAATATTATTATCCTGTGTCATGTTATTTTTTTTAAAAGGCACTGCCGGTTCATCTTCCAAACTACATAAACAGTCCTGTGGTCTCACTTCAGTATCCTTTCGTTGTCTCCTTCTCTTGTTGCAATGTTTGCATATGCGTCTAGTAACTTTCCGTTTAATCCTCTTTCCCTGAGATAAAACAGACACATCTGTGTCCATAGACTCATCATCGTTATGCGAAATAGTTACTTCTTGAGCAACATCCGGAGGATCCCTTGAAGAACCCCCCGGATCAGGGGGCTCAACCTCCATGAGGAGGCAAAATGAAATTGACTTACCAGAGAATATTTAGCTATGTACACTATTAAAAATACAATAAATATGTACAAATCTCCTAACTACAAAATAAATATATACAAAACTGATCCTATGAGAGTAATATCAGCGTTAAATAAAATTTAAATAATAAAAGCCAAAAATACACCCGAACCGGTATACGTTTCCCGCGCTTTTTTCCTAATGACACTTAACGTTAACGTTTGACGTTGACACTCAGTCAGTGTTGCTATTGTTACGTTACGATCACAGTGACGTAACTAAAGAGGCTATCACATGACAGGACATGATTCAAAATCATCAAATAAAATGTATTTTGAACAGATGTATTTTGAAATCTTAAGTATTTCAAATACAAAATACTAAATACATGTGAGTGTGGTATTTGAAATATCAAATACAAAATATTTGTCCATGCAGTATTTGAAATACAAATACAAAATACGTATTTGTATTTCAAATACATGTAATTGAAATACTGCCCAACCCTGGCCTCATAGAACTAGTTTTAAAAGGAGCGCAGATGTTAAAAGGTCTCAAGCGACGCTAGTTAAAATACCGCTTTAACCCTAAAGGGTCAAGAAATCGCCGAACGTCAAAAAAGTTACTCGCAATTTTCAACTCTGTCATTATAATTCAACAAAGTTTCATGTTCACTGTCACTTTGTCTTATATATCAGACGATGGCGGTTGAAAGGTTAAAATCAATATGTTTACCGTGGCCTTGGACGTCAGCGGGCGGCGAGGCGCTGCAAGTCGCCGCGCTGCCCATAGTGTGGCAGGCGCAATGAACATTTCAATTAACAAACTTAATTACTTATAACTTTATTACCGAAGTCATTTACATGATTAATAGCACAACATACGAATAAGAAGACATAATATCAAAAAAAATATGCACCTACAATATACACACCTACAATAAACAATAAACATAAATTCATTCATTTTCTGCGATAAACATTATCTTATCTTACATACAATGTATTTCAAATAAGTAGGTATACTGGGAGAAAACATTTGCCAACAAGTGGAATTAAAAGATTTTTCTAAAAACCCAACTGTTTTTTTTTTCAAATATTTATAGCCTATGTCACTCCCACGATTAAGAGGAATCTAACGACATCCCATATATCTAAATCCGTCAAACGGTTTAGGCTGCAGGGCGTGCCAAAGAATAAGACATACACACATACATACATAGATATATGCATACATACCTACATACATACGCTCTAAAAATATCCCTCCCTTCCCTCCTTTCCTTCGTCAGTCGGGTAAAAACAGTATTTGGCAACTGTCAAAGCGTTTACGCAACCAGCTTCAGTTTGCGACCTCTTGAAGGTTTCTTCAATTAAAGACCTACTATGAGAAAGCCTTAAATTCGATTCGATCGAAACCTGGGCTACAGTCTCTCCAGCGGTGCCAAGTTGGCTCTATCGAAGTAGGTAAGTACTGAAGTGTTTATACGAGGACGCCATATCAGTCCGACTCCAGGACCGGAACTCGAAACCTATTCCGCTGCAGCGGGGAATCAGGCAAGGAGTTGTTATTTCCCCAAAACTGTTCACCGCTGCACTGGAGGATATTTTCAAGACTCTGGACTGGACAAGGCTAGGCATCAACGGCGAGTAGGTACTCTCAGCTTCAAATACTCTGTAGCAGTCAAAGTGGCCAAATAGTTCAGTACACCATACTAAATATATGGTGTACCGAACAATTTGACTACTTTGGTTGCAACAAAGTATTTGACGCTGAGTGTACATCACTTACCTTCGGTTTGCTGACGATATAGTAGTCTTGGCTGAGAGCATGGAGGAAGCCTCTCACACACTGGCCGCGGCGGTCAATACCTAGTAAACTTGTCATTAGCTGTCAAATTTACTATTGACCGCCACCGCAGGCCGCGCGAGTGTGATTCAGGCCTTAATCCTTGACGTCTTACATTTTTCAAATATTGTGCGGCAGCGCCTTGAATTTCAAATTATCGGTTTCCTGGAACAGCTCTTGAAGTTCGTGGTACGTGTGGTCGATGTTCACCACAATGTGAGTGTAGAGGCGATGCCGGGTTGTGGACAGTAGTGCGTATTGCAGGTTGGACAGGCCGTCCATTTGGTAGGGCTTCATCGTTTGGAGAAGGAGTCTGTATCTGGAAGAGTTCATGTGTCAACGTGTAAAAAGAGTGAAATCTTACGCGAAGTTAATTACGAATAAAAGCTGAACCGAAAGTTTCTAAGAAGCAATGCTTCAAAAAAAGCGGCACTAGTTTGTAAAATATCCAAAATTACCCAATTCGCTCTCCACGGGGCAACCGATGGAGAAGTGGAGAGCGGATAAAAGAACTTATGTGAGAGGAGGAGGAAGTCTTAAATGTATGTTATACCTTCTTGGGTTCCGCGATTTTTGCTTATGCTGTAACGTAGCGTATCGAGCTATGGATAAATTGTATTGCGTGGTGATGTATCCTGAGTGAGACAATCTGTAATTGAAACAAAAATATATTTCCAATAAGTACACGTTATTTTGTACGCACGTATCTCAATGCAGTCAATACCTACGGTATTTGAGTGATAGACAATTTTTTTCGGCTCGGCACATACAGGTTGAACTCCGCCGCCAAATTGAGCCGCATTCCGCAGTGCTGATTCCGCCCGCAACTGCTCCATATAAAATGGATGGCGCTACCACAGACGGACGAATTCGGCGGCCGAATGCAGCCTGTAAGTGGCGGGCCTTATAAGTTATGAAACGTACATGAACATACTTGCAAATAACGTCACGTTTTTTTATAGCTATAGGGTGCAGCTAGCCATTAGCCTAGGCCTAGCCTAACCTAACACGCTGTGCATGTCGAAAGCGAGCACGATAGGTACGTGTGTGGAGACGATGCCTTCAGTGACTTCGACCTGTTGGAAGCTCATTAGATGAGTCTGTAGACCCCTTAATAATGATAAATCATTTATTTCAGGCATCTAAGGCCCATAGTAACAAAATACCTGAAAGACTTTACATACAATACAATTACAAAACTAATTATTTAGGCGACAAAACAGCGTGGCTTCGTTACGTCATCAAACTCATCAAGTCTGGTGTAGAATTCGGTAGGTTGCCCCGGAACCTGCGAAACACAACACCCTTCGGCCAGAAGTCAGCACACGCGATGGTCTACTGCAGCGGCCACGGCACACGCACCACTAACGATCTGAAGTGCACGTAGTGGTGCGAACGCAGCTGGAAAACCCTCAGCGAATTGCCAGTCTAGTGAATATACACCGCCATGTGCCATGGTGGAGTAATGCAGGCGCGACACGAACAGCGCCTTCTAGGAGTGGCAATCCGCAGACCAGAACCAACCGGCTCTGCTGTACCACACTGAGTCTTTCGCGGCATGCGCTTTCTTGGCACCGACGTGAAACCCTCCTTATCCACATCAGTGCGAGGGGCCTTCTCTTTTAGAGGAACCCCGTCTTCACGCACTCTTGTAGGTTGTGGGTGCGTCTCTCCAATTGGCTGCGACAGAGGCTGACTGGTAACGACGTCAGCATAGCGATGCCGTCGTGACTTCGGGAAGAGCGGGGGGCGGGAGGCCGCACGCGCGCGTGAGAAAATGGAGTATTATACGATCACAATATTCACCTGTAGAACAAGTCGTTGTCTTCGCCTCCCCAGCCCCAGTATCCGTTCGAATAACCATTGACTTTGCGGAATTGCTCCTCCGTCAGTGCCGAAACGCCACCGAAACTTCCTCTGGCCACCACACTGAAATACCGTTAAACGGGTAAATTGAGACACAAATGTTTATTGTGGGACATCAGTTTTCACCAGCAACTAGCGTGTTTGTCTGTAGGAATAATCTCAACCTCTATATTGCGTGTTGTGCTAGAGTTAATACCTAAAGAAAATCAATCACACACTAGATCCTGATGCACGTACAGTTAAGTTAGAAAATAATTGCACTGACGCAGTGACAAAAAAATTTAACAAGACATTATTGGGGCATAAACTGCTCCCATATTTTTGAATCCATGGCAATGTACATATATATTTATGGACTTGACTTACCGACGTACCTTCTATAGTAACAGTAAATTAAAATCACATTAAAAAGTATATATTCTGTGACCGTAATGTACAAGAGGACGCATAACACCACCATCCCAACTATCTTTTAATCTTTTATCACCTTAAATATTATCTTTTCTAAATTACCTCCGAACCCAAACTGGTCCTTAGAACCGGATTCTCACATTCCTCACCTGAGCGCATCATTATCCATGCCAGCAACCGAGTCCAACATCCTCGGATGCCTTGGATCCGGGCAGGAGTAGATGTTCCTCTCATCAAGCGGCAACAGATCGATGTCGTGGAAGATGTAGCATTGCCAGCCGCGTGCCACAGTGTATCCCACGTTCATCAGCTTGCCGCGGTTGAACTCATGGGTTCCTGGTAAAATTAGATCATTGATTCTTACGTCAGTGTTATTGCGGGTTGAAGAAACGATCAATATTCTTGCATATTTATACGTGTAATTTTTACAGTTTCATCATCATCATATCAGCCGAAAGATGTCCACTGCTGGACATGGTAAAGGTCGCTGGAGTCCAGTGGATGCGGGTGGTGTAGGAGTCGCACTTTGAGTATTAAGCCACTGGAGATGCCATGACGTAAACTCTTTCGCCACTTTTAGCGAGGGGCGAGGTAAAACACGCACACCGCCAAAAGATGAATAACTCTACAGACACAAATTTTGCTGTTGCGATAAACGCACACTACAAAAAAATTCAACACATCAAAATTTTCACGCACACAGACAGAGTTTTCACGTAACTGAAGCAGCATACATACGAACAAGTTAGTGATGGGACACATCGAAGACATCTGAAGAATGAGTCAAATTAGTTTGATGAATGAACTGAATTATCTTATACTATTTATTATAAAATTGTAAAAGTGCAAAATTCGGTCCATTGAAGATACTACCCAAAAAAATGTTTGTTTGTATATATGTCTGTCTGTATTTATGTGCCCTAGTGTCCTTAGCCTTCTCGCACAGTTAAACTGTGGAATTAACTGTCAGCCGCGGTTTTTCCGGGCCGATACCGAGGTAAAGATATAAATGTAGATTGGTATTTGCAAGAACCTATGTACACTCAAGAGCAAAAGTTCCGGGTACAGTTTGTACTGAAATTCTATACAAAGTGGACCCGGAACTTTTGCTCTTGAGTGTATATGAAATTATATTATAATAAGGCTCATCTTTCACCACATAGGTATATAAAGTTACTTAAAAATATGAATGAGCGATGGGAAAGCAATAAAACAAATTGTTAATTTTATTAGAAGGATTTTTAAGACCCGCTTGATGTATGTCAACATGAGAGAAACAGAGAAATAAAGTATTCTATTCTATTCTCTTAATTAGTATTTTATTGATTTTTAAAATGAATAAGTTTATTGTACACGTGCCGAATACATTTCTGGGGGTTTACTTTTTTTGAAATGTAGGATAGACGAACATTTGTTGTGGTTTTGTAGTATTTGTTGTTATAGCGGCAAAAAAATACATCATCATCATCATCATCATCATATCAGCCGAAAGACGTCCACTGCTGGACATAGGCCTCCCCCAGAGAGTTCCAAATTGACCGGTCCTGCGCCACCCGCATCCAGCGGACTCCCGCGACCTTTACCAGGTCATCAGTCCACCTTGTGGGAGGCCTACCCACGCCGCGCCTTCCGGTACAAAAATACATAATCTGTGAAAATTTCAACTCTCTAGCTATCACGGTTCTTGAGATACAGCCTGGTGACAGACAGACGGACGGACGGACGGACAGCGAAGTCTTAGTCCCTATTGGGTACCGTTTTCACCCTTTGGGTACGGAACCCTAAAAACTGACTATTAAACAAACTGCAGTGATTGAATGAATGAATGATTCATTCAAATGTTGAGTCGCCTTTCTTACTTTATCACATCCCTAAAGACCGATTCGACCCCTTACCACTGTAATCATGTTTACGTTCTGTCGTTTACGTATCGCAAACGGTATTTTATTTAAATGGAGATTGTACTTCAATACACATTTAATAGTTAGTAAAAATACTTACCTGTGATAGGAAACGCGAACTTGTTGCGAATTTGAGCTGTCAGATCACCTTTTACATGATAATATTGCACAAGTCACCATTTTTCGAGAGAAACGTCACGCGACATGGAGCGATACCAAATGGCGATGAAGCGACTTTAAGTAGTTTTATATAACGAGGTTGAACAGTTAACCAATGTACTTTGCCGGACGTCTTTCGGCTGATATGATGATGATGATAATGATGATGACTAGAAAACTTAATCCATGTTATGCCCGAACCCGAATCAAGACTGTTCCATCAAGAACTGATGGATGCTAAATATTCTTTTATTTAGTTTCGTCCCACTAGAGAAAGAGATGGATTGTACTTATTACCATTTTGTTCCACAATAAATATCCCATATCCTAGTTTTTGCTTCATTAAAAATGGGTGCATGTGGTTCAGGAACGTTGCCAAGTTCTTCTTTCTATCTCTGCAAGATTTGATAATTAAAAGTGATTTAGATCGAACCGTAAAATCATCAGTGGCATTAGAAGTAGCTAAGGATATGAGTTCATTTTTTTCTCACGTTTAACGTTACAGCCTTAAACAAGGAGCTAGATGTGTGTCCACAGATACTTTCCGCAACGATTGGCTCGTCAGCCTCTCGTACTAAGTACTCGCTTAAGTTTCACAACAGCCAGCTTCGCTGGCAGAATGCCTAGTAAAAGCGCTGTTTTTGACAACACTATTCTTCGAGTTGATACTCTATCACTTTTTCGCACCTGTAAGGCACTATTATTGCGACTTTGTGCCGAGCCGTGCAGTCCGGCGGATAATACCGCCCTCCCCGCTTCACCATGGGGAATTTCTTCTCCACGCCAGCTAATGTTATGTCCGATATGTTCACTGGAATGGGTCCTGAAATGGGTAGTGTTAAGGTACAGTCGTGTATATATATTGTGTAACTTTGGCCGTCTCAAACTCTTTGTCTGTAGTCAACTGTACAAATAATCACTTTTAAATATTTATGTTTGGAACCTTTACCGTAGTGGACTTGTAGCCTTGTAAGTACCCTACTAATTCATCTGTGACATAAATACATACAAATAAATTATTGAAATCATACGTACTGCGTACGTATGGTCGGGTCGGTAACGTGCTTGTGAGTCCCCTGCCCTGTGAGGTGAGGTTAAAACAAGTTACAGAATAGCGCTGTAACTTGTTTTAACCTCACTTCACCGTTCACCCACACATATGTCTTGACGCCGCGATTCGTAGTATTAACTAATCGTAATCAGAGGCCTGGTTTCGTTAGGCTTGACGGGTGAGGTGAGGCGCATAAGCGCGTTCCGAAGAGCAGCCCTGGCCTGGAGATGCAGTTCTCATGGTGCATGAAAACTAGATGCAACTGAAGTATTACTTAGTTATACCTGGGCCGTTAGCATCTGAGTGTTAGGGTAATAAAACCCGCCGGAAACTCAGGATGAGTGCGAGCGAGAAGCAGATAGCAGAGTTTTATTACCCTAACGCTCAGATGCTAACAGCTCTATTATAGTTAGGTAAGTTACCTAATTCCGTGGGTATATCGCACAAGTCACGGACATTCTTCATTTTTTGCATTTTTCTGGTGACGTAACGGGGAATATTGCGTCGAAATTTTGTATCTGGTGACGACAACGTTTTGGTGGTTCTCACTACATCATCAGGTGGAGTGCTAAATTAAAAAAAACTTTATTTCATTTTTGGTACAAGCTTTTATTGCCGACTGTTACTTACTTTTCTTGCATCATCATCAACTACTCGTTGATACATATTAAACGAGAAACCAAATACAACTTGGCTTTTATTAACTAAGGAAATTAGGATAGGAATTTTACATGTCAAGATAATAGACAATACGTCAACTTCTAGAAAGCACAAAGGAGATTATATGTCATTCTCCCCCTCTATGGTTTCATCGCCGAGGATGTAGTCATTGAGACGTTGCGGCATCCTCCTAGGCCTCGTAGATCTTCTAAAAACCTGTGAGGGTCGAGGAACTTGCAGTGGAGTTCCATAAATCTCTTCTTCATGAATATCGTCATTTGTAGGCATTTCATCTATTTCTGCTGGTTGGTCTACATCGTCGTTTTCACCCGACATAGGAAGCGGCGCCAAATGCCTGTTGGATACTGTAGACTCCTGGCCATTACGTCGTCGGACGTAAGAGTAAGTTGGATTACTGTGGAGTAGCTCAACTTCTTCAACATAAGGGTCGGTTTTCGTCGACCGAACGAATTTTTTTAATAGTATGGGCCCTGGGACTAGCCACGATGGGAGTGATTCACCGACAGGTGTTCTTCGTGGAAAATTGAATAACTTCTCGTGTGGAGTCGCGTTTATCGATGTGCATAGAAGTGATCGCACGCAGTGGAGAGCAGGTTTCAATACTTGCTCCCAGTTCTCAATGGGCAGGTTCTTTGATCTTAGGGACAGCTGTATAGTCCTCCAAAGAGTCCCATTAAGTTTTTCAACTTGACCATTCCCTTGGGGATTATACGGAGTCGTTCGAGAAGTAGCGATATTACAATTCTTGAGAAATGTTTGTATCTCTCCTGACATGAAGGAGGATCCTCTGTCACTGTGTATATATAAAGGTTGACTGTATTCGTAGAACAGTTCTCTGAGACACTTGATGACAGTGGTAGAAGCTGTATCAGGACATGGGTATGCGAATGGATACCGTGAAAATTCGTCGATTATTGTAAGTATATACTTGTTATTAGTATTCGAAGGCAAAGGTCCTTTGAAATCTATGTTTAGTCTCTCGAAGGGTGATAAGGCTTTGATTAATGTGCCCTTCGCTTTAGCGTAACGTGGTTTTATTTCTGCGCATATACGGCATGAAGCCGTCATCTGTTTGACATCATTAATAGAGTAAGGAAGATTCTTCAGTTTGATCCAATGATACATTCTAGTAACTCCAGGGTGAGAAAGAGCGTCGTGCAGTTCGTACAATTTGCTATTACTCATAAATGCGCATACTCTTGATAGAGCGTCCGCGGCAGTATTTTCAACACCCGGTCTGTAAATAATGTCATACTTGTAACATGACAGGTCTAACCTCCATCTTTCGATTTTTTCATTTTTAATTTTGCTTGAATGATTTTGATCGAAAATAAAGCTTACGGACTTTTGATCACTTATAAGGAGAAAATGCCTGTGTACGAGGTAGTGGCGCCATTTTCGGAGACTCTCGACGATAGCGCAAGCTTCTTTTTCGACCGAAGCGTGTTTGCGTTCAATATCTGACAAAGTTCTTGAAAAGAAAGCAACGGGGCGACCCTTTTGTGATAGTGTTGCAGCTATAGCGAACTCGGACGCGTCAGTTTCTACTGTCAAGGTTTCTTTGTCATCAATAGCAGCCAAAGCCGCCTTTTCGATATCTGATTTCAAAAGTTGAAAACTGCGCTGGCCAATTTCGTTGAGAGGAAAGTTAAGATTGTTGATTAAAGGTTGAGCTTTTTCAGAAAAGTTGTGGACCCATTTGGCATAGTGAGCAAATAGTCCTAAAGCTCGTTTCAGCTCAGCAGTGTTACGGGGCAATGGTAGCTGTGTTAGCGGTTGCAGCCGGTCTTTGTCGGGTTCAATTACGTTGTTGTTGACAGTGTATCCAAGGAGACTAATTGAGTTTTTGCTGAAATTACATTTTTGTTCATTTAGCGTAAGTTTATATTTTTTTGCAGCAGCCATAAATTTCTGTAAGTTTTTGTCGTGGTCTTCGTTGTCTTTACCACAAACTGTGACGTCGTCGAGATAAGCAAAAGTTCCTTGTAACTGTTCCCTTTCGATAATGTGTTCGAGTGTACGTTGAAAGGCGGCAACTCCGTTAGTGACTCCGAACGGGATTCTCTTGAAGTGCCATAATTTGCCGCAGGCTTCAAAAGCTGTGTATATTTTTTCTCGTTCTAAAATGGGTACTTGATGGTAAGCACTCTTCAAATCAATTTGGCTAAAATGATTGTATTTAGCCACTTTTGAAACTATCGACTCAATATTAGGCACTGGATATGCATCCAAATACGTAAACTTATTAATTGTTCTAGAGTAGTCGACAACCAATCTCTTTCGATGAGTTCCACCGCCAGCAACAAGTACCTGAGCGCGCCAAGGAGATACGCTAGGTTCAATGATCCCATCTTCCAAAAGTTTTGATACTTCATCTCGAATAAACTCCTCCTCGTCGCCGCTATGACGTCTAGATTTGACAGCAATAGGAGTAATGTCAGCAGATAAATGCGTAAATAGCTGCTGCTGGCGGTACGGAGGCTTCCATTACGCACACATGTAAGGGTTCTCTGGTTCCTCCAAACTGGAATTCGAGCTTTGAGTGATCCTTAAGTATGTCGTGGCCAACGATGACGTCCGCGCATAAATTGTTCATTACTAGTAGCGGTCGTTGTTTGTATATGTGCTTGTTAATTTCAAGCGTGGCAAAACAGACCCCGTCAACACTTGATGTGTGATTAAGTGAAGCTAAGTTTACTGTATGTTTATAGGGTCGCAGTTTCAATTTCATCAATTGTGCTATGTTTCTATCAATAAAACTGACAGAGCTGCCCGTATCGATCAGGGCATCAGCACGAGTATGGTTGACAGTGATGGCAATCGTGGCCTTTTCTAAGCTCGATGGAGATGCAGCAGAATAAATGGTGCTAACTGTATCATGAGAACTTGGACACGGTAGGAATTCGACAGGAGCGGCAGAGCTCGTGATGGCGTTGCTAGAAGGATTGTCGTGTGAGGGGTTTTTATTTATTTATTTCTTTTATACCTACAGGACACCAACAGAGTACATAAGACTAGAGAGACATTTAATAGTTATGTGGTATTTACGCACTTACGTACCCCAAATTATAGGTGAACACATCATTCACATTTTAACACGGAATTATTTTTAGGAGAGTTATATAACAATAAAATTATTAATTTATCAATAAAATTTAAGATTAATTAGTTAGTTAATTATTTTTCAAATCAGTTTAAAGTTAGTTTAACACAATTAGTTTCAAATTAGTTTCTAATTTATTAGTTAATTGGTTAGGAATTGTGGAATTATGAGTAATGTTTAATTTAATGTAATTTTAAATTAGGCCCATCAACTGGACTGGGTCGGACTGGATTGGTTGAGATAGCGACACAGTTTAAGATCGAATGCAATAGCGACAATGCTACTGTAATTAGTGAGTAGCCTAATCAGAGGGGCATGTTTCTTTACGTTCGTTCTAGCTAGAGGTATACTGAAGGTTTGCGCAAGGGTTGCAATGAACACAAGCACGCACACTTAAATGTTGTGTAGTTTAGGAGTTGCTGTGGCCACCTTCTGCCTCCATCATCAGATCACCTCGGTGGTGCCATAATAATGCGTTGTCACCGAATTTACATAAACCTACGGCAAATTTCAGCTCAATCGGAAACAGAAAATAGTTTCCAACAACCAATACAAGTTACATAATAGCTTGTCTAACTCAATACCACAATAGTCACGTAACTTTAGCTGATACCCAATTTTCTTACCCGTAATCCTGTGTACGGGAAACAGACGAGTATTTCCGAGGAAGCGGTTGTGTATCAAGCTGATCAAGCGACAAAACGTCGAGTACAGACCAAAATTGGTAAGTGGCGATCGAGAATATGATCAGTATAAGTAATAGATACAACAACGCAGACTCTGCCATTGTTTCGTTCAAAATCTTGTGGTAACCCTGGAAATTAACGTAGTTCAAGTGCACATTGGGGTTGCTAGATGTCATACAGGCTGAATTTCGCTATCGAAAACTGTCGCCGAATTATGCTGGGTTGCTTCCGTTCCAACCGCCGTTTTTCCATGCAAAATAAGGCCCTAAGATAAGCTGAGTTCTGCAGACAGGCGGCCGAATTCAGTGGTGGAATTCAGCCCGTGTATGACGAGCCTTATACTTAATACTACTTATAGTAAATAATAATGATTAATCCTAATCGATTCTGAGCCGCAGATGATGTCAAAAGATCTGATGGTATGCCTTTGGTTCCGTGGAGTTTGAGATGGATGCTTGTGTGGAACGCTACTTACCTGTGTAGACACACTGGCACCGTCCCACCTCCAATGGACTACTTCTAAAGCGGGCCGAAATCTGAAACGTATTAAATATGTATAGAGGTCGCGGCAGAGAGTACAACTTTAGTTAATGTTAATTATCATCTTGTATATAGGTACATACTTTAGAAAATAAATATATCACTTATAGTAAATGATTATGGTTAATTATTATTATTGCATCTTGCATCTCCTTAAATTTGTGTGGTCATTGCCATCAGCCCGTGTGGTTAGAGTGAAAATAGCACCGCCCCCTTTTTTCCCGGGGCTGTCAGAGTAGCGGAATAGGTTGTGGACGGATTAGCAAGTTAGCAACCTATGATCTTGTAGTATATTTTTCCATCTTTAAATCTACAATAGCTGGCACTAAATAATCGTGTAGATATTCTGCATAAGTAGGTACTCCTTTTAGGAATTCGGGCGTGTAACGATGTTCTTAAATATAGAATAGAATAGAAAAGAAAAAGAATAGAAAAATATTTATTTGGTGTGATAAAGAAATTACACAAGTGTAAAGTTACATCTGAAATGCACCAAAATGGATGCCACTCAGCATATGCCAGCAGCAATATATGCTAAAGGCGCTGGTTTTCAGGGCACCCAGAGAGAGAGATACAGAACTTAAAATATGGCTTATAATTATAACTTATACATAAGAAAACTTAATTAATGAGAAGGAGAGGTCGCTGGTCAATGAATTAATTCAGAGCTAAGTGTTTACAAATAAGGTCAAAGGTAAGTGATGATGAAGTACAGCTGTTTGTGTGATGTCATTTACAGGTATTGAAGTTCAAGAGCTATGTGTATTGTCCGCTTATGCATTAGATATTTGTAGGTTGATAAGGTAAGTTTTAATTTTGTTTTTAAAGGATGCAATGGATAAACAGTTTTTGATAGGTGGTGGAAGATCATTCCAACACTTCGTGGCTGCATACCGAAAGCTGCCACGAAAAGCGGACGTGTTGTGTTGGTTACTAATCAGTCTTAAGGCTCCTCGCTTTTCACGTGTGGAGAAATTTAATTTGCTGTACAGGTAAGATGGTTGTTTGGTATGAATGATTCCAAAAATTAATGAAGCAAAGTGTGAGGTTCGTCTGGCGGCCATGTTTAATAATTTGCTGTTATTTAAAAATGGGGTGATGTGGGATCGGTGTGGGACATTAAAGCAAAAACGCGCACATGCATTTTGGATACGTTGTATCAAGGTACGAGTACGAGCAAGCAAACACCCGCCGAAAACAGCATCAGCATAACTCAACTTGGACAGAATAAGACTGTCACAAAGATTAATGCGTAAGTCGACACTAATGAAGTCACGGACGCGGTAAAGGACTTTAAGTCTGTAAAAGCAGTTACGCATCAATTCTAGGATGTGCTCTTCAAATCGTAGTCTACAATCCATGACAAGGCCTAAGTTACGAGCTACGTAAACGCGCTCTAGGCGATCGCCCAAAATGGATACTTTGGGGTCGTAAGACGCAAGATCACGTAAGCGTTTGTCCGTACCAAACATCATTAATTTGGTTTTACTCGCGTTTAAGACAAGACTATTAGTCTTGCACCACTGAGCAATACGTCCTAGATCTGAATTTAATATTTTTTCTGCATAGTTGATTTCGTCAGGTTTAAATGATATATATATTTGAAGATCATCAGCGTACATATGATAATTACAATATTTTATAGTCTTTATGATATCAGAACTATACAAAATAAACAATAACGGTCCTAAAATAGAGCCTTGTGGCACTCCCCGTTCCACAGCCATAAGACTGGAGACACATTACCGTTTTCATTTCGTACTTCGACATATTGGGTTCGCCCAGTTAGGTAACTCGCAAACCAGCTAAGAGAACCTATGTCGACTCCATAGAAAGCCAGCTTGGATAGTAAAAGAGTAGTATTTATAGTATCAAAGGCTCGAGAAAAATCCAACAATACTAGCATAACATTATATCTATTGTTATCCTTATTATTTATTATTATTTTACCAGATGACCTGCAGTAAGCAAAAATAAATGTTAATTGCATATTTCGATAGCCGAAATTACTGCCCAACGCGTGAGAAAACATACGAACAGTGCTTCTCCTCTAATAACACGCAACAACAATGGCTACGCCGACAACAAAGCCACCGTTCACCACTGACTGCACTTGGTCCATCGTTGTACACTGTACAGTAGCCAAAAAATTGGTCTACCTCTATTAGACCTTTTAGATATGCGTTTTAGCGATGCGTCTCGTCTCGTCGAACTTGATGAGTGACGTCAGGCACGAAAATCGCGCCCAAAGCCCTACTACAATTACACTTACAATACCTCTGGTCACCTTTACTGTGCTTCCTGCGACCGAGAGTTCAAGAGTAAGTTCGCAAGCCATATCAGGGCTCACGCCCGTAACTAGCTAGGGTCGCCATCGCCGGTCACGGCGTGGATAGCCATATATATATATACCTAGTCGAAAAGCGGTAGAACACTTTTTGGCTTACTGCACAAGACGTTACGATTAGCAACAACCAACAACCAGGTAGATTAATCCAAAATATAAAAACAAGATCTTAAAACTCGTCTTAACTCGGTTTAGGAAATAAGCAAATTAAACTTCGGAAAAGACGTAAAAGTGCATGTTTTATATGATTGTGTTTAATACGACGCATAGGTATATGTGCGCTATCTAAATTACTTCCTAACTAGTTAAACATTTTCATTAACTAAAATTATTAACCAGTCCTAATTGCATATGGGGGAACCATTAAAATCGGAGATGTCTCGCGATCTTCGACATCTCCATAAATCTGTCTCCAGAGTCCTGCTGCAGAGCCGTAGGCGAGTGCTACGCTACTATGGGCAGTTTTTGAATCGGCCCTCATCCTCATCCTCGTCTTCTGCTGGAATTCTCGACTCAGGGAACCACGGATTCAGGGCGTGCGTTTGAAAATATCGCGTGCTTCGAAACTCAAACACAACAACAAATAACAACCACGATGTGGTAACAACGAAGACTGATTTTCAGATATATGATTCATGACTATGCGATTTGCGATTACGGTGCGATTTCGTCCCTAAAAGGGACGAAATTTGACATAAATTATAGCCTATGTCCTATTTTGATATATAAGGTACATAACTGGAAAGTTTCATATAAATTCGTCCAGTAGTTTTTGAGATTAAGTGGAACGTACATACATCCATCCATCCATCCATACATCCAAACTTTCACGTTTATAATATTAGTAGGAAGTAGGATTAGTAGGATTTACTAAAGATGATTATATGACAAAAATTATATTTTCATTATGTCATATAACAAAATTTAAAAAAGCTGGCTAAACTTTTCAGTTTTTTTTTATTTACGTTAGAGAGGCTCCATTTTTTTCGGGTCTACCTCGTTTTGTATAAAATTAAAAGTTATAAATTCATTATCGCTAACTCTCATTCTTTAAATTACTTTGTTATAAAAGTTATTTTATATAACATTCAGAAGCTATAATTCTCAAGTCTCTTAAAATTTATTGCATATAACATTCGTAATCTAGAAATGAGTTTCTAGATTACGGTTTCTATAATAATCACTTGTTCAAATATTTATAATGTAGAACAGTTCAAAGTTATAATGATCATAGTCTATAAAAGGCGCCTACAGTTTAGCTGTCGAAGTCGAGTGTAATCGTGCGTTGGTGATGGTACGCTCCGCTTTCGTTTCTGGGACTCAGTCTCCCGCCCTCCGCCCGGGCTCCCGCCAAAAACTCGCTTCGTCGGCCCTTCGTTCCACTAGCTACCTCCCCCCACTCGCTTCGCTTCTGCCTCGTGCACCCGTTCAACTCACGACCTCCTTCGCGAGATTCTGTCTCCGCGGGCTTTTATAAATACTCTAGGGGTACGACAGTTTGAGAACATAAACATTAAACATCCAAATATCCAAACTTTCGCATTTATAATATTAGTAGGATTACTTACCCCACTTTCACAGTGGAACAAACATGTATATTTTAATTTTCACGACTGTACCTATCTCCAAATAAAACTCATTAGATAAACTTCAAAGAAGCCCTTTACTGTAATAAAATGCTTCAAAATATATCAAGAGATGAACGTCTCAAAAGTCTGATCAGTCTCTCAACATAGAACATAGAGTCCGATTATCGGAAGGAAAAATCGATCGAGTAGGTAGGCTGTTCATCATACAAATATGTATCTATATAACTATGTAGCTGTAACGCGTTTGCTTCTACTCTTCATAGATTTGCTCGTATCTCTGCTTGTCCATACTTTAGTCGTATTTCTGTCTGCTTCTACTTACTTCGTTGCACCGACGTATTCTCTCATTATACGATACTTGTACTTGATTCCGCCACGTTTGAAACCATCCATTAAGCAAATAGACATAGGAAGCACTCTGCACTGCAGCTTCTTAAATTTCTGTTCTACTGAGACTCCAGCTGTAAAACAAGTGTCACCAAATGTTTTCTCCATGTGTGGCCCTGTCAATTCGAATTCGTACTTCCATTTTGAGGCGCTAACCTCAGTAGTGTAAGCTTGTACAGCGACTAAAATTTTCTTTTCGGCTTCGTCGACTTTGATGTGTACCAGAAATTTATACGGCCTGAGATTAACCAAGTGAACGGTTCTCAGGCTGGTGAGGGTTCTTTCTTGGTTGACTTGGCCGATGTTCTCGGGGTGGTTGTCTTCGAAGTGAACCATTATGTTCTTCACTTTGTCTGAAAGTGTAAAGCATTGTTGTTGAGTTGTGAGAGTTTAAGGGTGGGGTCAAAACTTCACTGTAATTGTCGGTAGGTAAACGTTAATCATGGTGCCGGCAGCGGTCGTCGCATAGAAAACTGTAATATTTGCGATACAACCAGATCTTAACAAACGTAACTTACGAATACCAAGGGGTTTGTAACGCCATAACGCTTAAGACGTATTTATGGGCGTGCGGGATGCGCGACTTTGCCTAAGCCGGGTCCGCTGCGCCA
The DNA here is from genome assembly GCA_932294315.1 of Epinotia nisella. Classification (NCBI taxonomy): domain Eukaryota; kingdom Metazoa; phylum Arthropoda; class Insecta; order Lepidoptera; family Tortricidae; genus Epinotia; species Epinotia nisella. Next base: position 14,263,363 of record OW028688.1, on the reverse strand, counting down.
ATGTTTTTGATGTTTTCAAACATTCAGTTTCGGCAAACAAATATTGCTAGAAAAACATGTTTGACGTTTAAAAACCACGAAAACATAGCGCAGCAGAAACGGCTATTTCTCAAACATAAAAACACAAAAAACACCACGCACATGCTCCCTCGTCAAGCGGAGAAATTAGATCTTAAGCAGGTAAGTATTTTTTTTATATTAAACGAACTAATAGTTAAATTTTATCTATTGCCCGAAGTAGACAACTGGGAGGTGTTTCCAAAGAAATAAATAGATTATTATTTAAGCTTTCTTTCTGCACCTACGCTACGTTTTCAGTCTTGCTATCAAAACTTATAGCATGGGAATTTGACCCATTACGCGGAAAGCGTCGCACTGTGGGCTGAGATTCGGTTCTCCATAGAAATAGACAATTTAAAATTTTAAGATACTTTTAAAAATAAAGACTTATAATTTTTTCAAAAAATAATTTTATGGAGCATATGTGAAAAATGGGTTTTATTATGAAACTAAAACAAAAATCCTGGCAGACAGTTATAATACTAATTATTTCTGATTTTTTGACGTATAGTCAACAGCAAAAGTAGGTTATCATTTTTTCACCTTATCGCAATGGAATAAGGTACAAAAGTCATAACTTACTTTTGCTCTTGACTGTACCTACTCAGTTTTTTAGGAATACCTAGTTGCACTTTTTTTTTAAACAATATTTTTTAAAGGTTTTTTTGTTTCATTTATCTTTTACTCGTCTTTTTGACTATAGAAAATGATTTTGAGTCTGTTCGGGGTAAAAACTAACGAGTAATGTTTTTTTTTTTTCGAAAATAATGTATAGCGCCGTATTAAAAACATATTTTTCTCCTAAATTACCAAGAATACCATTAAATCCTCGCAGACACTCATAACCCCAATTATTTCTGTTTGTTTGACGTACTTAATTTCTTTAAAAAGTGTGCACTTTTTTAAATTTCCTTTTCATAGACTTAACACATGCTAAGCCTGTTTGGTCAGCAGGTCAGCATCAGCACTGTTTAAATAAAAATCGTCTTAAATGATGATTGTGCGTGAGAGTGCAGTAAATAATAATGGCTCGTCTCTAAAATAGACAGAAACTTATGGGTTTCAGTATGCTTTGAGTTGATAGTTAGACAATAGCAGGTTCTTTCATTCTAAATGTTAAGAAGGTATTTCCAGTTTTACCTCGCCAGGAACATTTCCCATGGACTCTATTCAGCGGGCACGGCACATCCCTGAACAGGCACTCCTTGAGATGTTGCTTCATCTGTTCAGAGTTGTAATGCAGCTTGCAACCAATACCTGCGTTCGGGCAGGGCTTGTGCTCCGTCTGAAACAATACAATACAAATGTTCTTTATTATTCACCAAAAAAATATACAACGGTAGAAAATAGGCGGTCTTATCGCTAAATGAACGATATAAATAAACAAGTTTAGTTGAGTTCCTTCATCATTACATCATTCAAACTACGTCCACTGTTGGATTAGACATTGCCCAATGATCGCCACAATAGGGGTGTAGAGTAGGGTTAGCAACCGTACTATATTATATAGTATTGTATTACTGTTGAAGAAATATATAGTAGGTACGCGGAAATACTATATTTTGAGGGACTTTACGAAGTGCTTCAAATTGTCGAGGTTTTTACTAGGGTTTTTTTACGATGCCATTCGAACCAGTTTTTGGAGAGGAAAAAAGGTTTGTATCGGAGCAACTACAATTAAAGAATATAAATACCTAAAAATTTGAGCCAAAGATTGACCTCGCTGGGGGCAGCTGAAAACGCTTTATACTAATTGGCATAAAAGTATAACGTCACAATCCGCTAATTGTACTAATAGTGCCATGCCATTCATACCTACCTGATTGCTCTCGCTATTCCTCTTATCTTCGTTTTTATTAGCACGATTTTGTTCCCCCGAAGATTCAGCTGGCCTTGTTTGTATCCCATCTTCTTGCCTTGTAGAACTTTAAATAAAAATAAACACATAGTTTAATGGTACCTAATAGCTAAAGTATCAAGCTAAACTATGTATATTCTTTATTATTTTAAGTATACCTACATGCGTATACGAACACGAAGGCAGTGATATAATGTCTACCTACTAAAGATGATTTATGAAGGCGTACGTAACGTAGGAATCACAATAGTAACTTACGTAACTTAGTAGCTACTCGGCAAAATTAAATAGGAAAAACTTAAATAATCAAGAGCACCACTGAATGCGTTGTTGTTGTTTATACATAGTACGTCCGAAGCCTTTACAGGAATTTAAAAATAAGCTTTATAAACTATTTATTAGTAAGTCCTACTACTCAATTTCGGATTAATAGACGATTTAACTTCATTTAGTACGTAGGATGACATAAAATTGGTTATTTAATTGGATTGAATTACTTCATGTATCTATTCCTGTATTATTTGACATTTCACATTTTCTTTATAGGTATATGGACCAAGTTTTTTAATTTTTAATTATTAGTTTTTCTTCTTTTTGTATTGATATTGTTATGTTTGTAATGCATTTAAAATTAATTAATTTATAAGTTTAATAATTAATAATTCTAATGATTTTGTACGCCTACATGCAAAACATAGTGTTCCACAATCCATTTTATCCACCAATGTATCCCATCCCACCTATGTTTACAAATAAATCACTATGACTATGACTATGACTATGAAACTGTAAGAGTAAATCCTGTCAAAAAAACGCAAACAAAAAGCTACCTTAGATAGATCAAAAAGTCATTTTTCGCTTGCGTTCGTTTGACAGAATTTACTCTAACAGTTTCGGATAGAGTATAATCGTGACCCTAGTACCTATCCAAATTGTTTTTTAGCACAAAACGGGAAATAAGAAACCTTATTTTGCAATAAGTGGTCACTGGTCAGTCTTTTTACCTTTGTCCAACAGCAGATTCCACACATAGCATCTCAGGCGGGGCTGTGGGCGCGGGGTTGTAGTAGTAACTTCATAAACAAAAACAAAACATCATTAAAAAAACCATTACCCTCCCTTCTTTTGTTTGTATTGTGAATCGGGTAAAAATGTTGCACATCCTGTTTGAAATTTTTAGATTGTATTGTAGTGTTGAGACAATCATGTCGCAAAAGGAAGCGGCGGAGAGTTACTCCTCCCTACTGTAGGGAGCGCGAGGACAGCCCCTCTATTCTGTAACTTGTTTTAAGCTCACCTCAACGCTCATCCACAAATATATCTTGACACTGCGGTGCGTAGTAGCTAAGCGTAGGTAGAGGTCTAGTTTCGTTAGGTGTGACGCATGGGCTGAGGCGCATGAGCGCGTAGACGAAGAGGAAGAAGACTCTCGCGGTTTGCAGCCGTAAGCCGTGTCCTCCCCAGTAGGGTCAGTGGGTTGGGGACCCACATTGCACGGTCGTATATGTCTGGGAGGAAGGTCGATATGCGTTTCAAATCCTCCTCTCTATTGACGCGGGTTTTCAATTTCAATTTCCGGAGCCGCCGGGGGGCGTCGTGCTGGAATGCTCGCGATCCCACTACGCCCCCATTCACGGCAGGGACGGGAACGCCGGAGTGGTTTTAGTGCTGGGTAGACCTAGACGGCTGGAGGGTGAGAGCCCCACATACCCCCCATTATAGCTTCCCCAGGCTGCTGGGGGGACGCGTAAGTGCATTTCCACTCCGTTAAAAAAAGTACAGTCAGCAACTGTAAAAAAACGGCGCATTCAAGGGCGCATATAAGGTCTATACATTATGGGAGATATTTTTGAGTAAGTTGTATACGTACCAATTTTTACACTTGACTTACTCGTGCTACTTATATTTTTATCTTTTGGAGTTACGATCAAATTAACTTTTACCGTCCTACGGCTGGGTTTGTTATTATACCAACTTTCACAATCCTCTGTCAACTAAATTGTGTTTTTGGTCCCTTTTTACCCGAACGCCGAAGGAAAGGAGGGTTATGTTTTTCGAGCGTATGTATGTAATATGTATGTATGTATGTATCTATGCATGTATGTGTGTATGTCTTATTCAGCCTAAACCGTTTGACGGATTTCGACATATGAGGTGTCGTTGGATTCCTCTTAATCGTGGGAGTGATATATTTGCAAAAAGCAGTTGCGTTTTTTGAAAAAATCTTTTAATTGCACTTGTTTGCAAAAATCATCTTCAAAGTGACATAAGGACAAACTAATTTTATCGGAATTGTAACTAAAATAGATTTTGATGAACGTATTAAAAAACGTCCATCAAAACCTCATCACCATCACCATCATCACCATCATCATCATTGGCCTTTAATACTATGTAAGATTATTTTTTAGGCAGTGTCCATAAGATTGCGGCACTTGCTTACTTACACGTGGCTTGTAAAAGGCCAATAATAGGAGAGCGACATCGACAGTGACGATGACGTATAGGTACAGCGAACGAATAATTTAAGTGGTTTAAAAAACCATAGCATAGGAATGTGACGACCCCTAAATTCCTAAAATCATTCGTCGACATTTAAGTGCCTACAAGTGCATGCAATGCGTTTGTTATCGTAAACAAAAAACTTACCCAGGTCCGTGCCCGTAGTAGCTCGGCATCGTGTTACCAAAACAACCTTCATAGGGATTTGTCGGCGGACTGCGAAAATCGACCGTATTGGGAGGGCCGTAGGTAGGAAATTCGTTGGCTAAGTTAGGGTACATTCGCTCAGTTGCCTTCTTTGCGGATTGACCACTCGTGGATCTGAAAATGTTGAAATAATAAATTATGGAAGGATTGGTAGGCAATCTATTGGTCCTAAAAATGTCAAAAGAGACTGAAATACTTGGCAATTAAATAATTTAATCAATTAATTGAATAATGGCGTATATGAATGAATAATATTATTACATATTTCTAAATCTGGTAGTAAGTACTGATTCGTCACCATTTTGGATTCTGTGTACCTATGTACCTAGGTACTTATGTAGTGATAACAATATCTTAGACGTGATATAGATTTAATATTGATAAATAAAATAACAATAAGGTCTATAGGTTCATAAAATTAGTTACTTAAGTAAATACATAATATAAATATAATTAAACTAGCTGCCCGCACGGTTCCACCCGGGTTTTACAAAGACCGCAGGATAAAAAATAGCTTAAGTACTTATTATTTGTATTCATATTCATATAATTTATTGCATAACATGTGTTTACATTGGTGTCAGGTGTATCAGGAAGGTCCATTTTACATACCAGAGAAAATACTTTTGAAATCGGATGAGTTAGGAAATTCCGGAGATTATTACCCCCTACATACAAACTTATCATAGCTACAAACTTTGGACCTGCCCAGCTAGCACGATACATTTGATCGTTATGTTTTACTTTACGTGACGTCTCAGTACATTTTCGCCGTAAAACGTGACGGTAAAGTAAAACATATTGTGCTAGGGCCTCTGGTAGGTAGGTGTATACCCACTGTGATAGAAGTAGGTAGAGATAATCGGTGTACCTAAGTACCTACCTAAGTAGTTTTAAATAAATCTTTTTTCCGCAAAAAGTGCTAAACAACCTGAGAAACCTCTGTTAGGTAGGAAGACAATTTTTCTAGGCAATCCCCTGCTGTTACAAAGTGTTGGTGCTAACTACCTGATAACAGCTGTCGGGAATATCCCGTATGTATTTACGGTACAAAACTGGATCTAAGTAGGTACAGTCACGGACTTTAATCGTTGAGCCATTTAGAGCTCACCTTTTACTGGATATTCATAGCTTAACTATTAAAAACCAAAATTAGTTGACACCTAAATGGATCAAAGATTTAAGTCCGTGACTGTACCTAGTCTGACATGTCAGCAAAATGAATAAATAAAATGCACATAAAATTATTTTTCAAAATTAAAAAATGTGACTCACCCTTTCCTACTCTGCGCTTTTGACTGGTTGTGACCCATAATGAAACTCGATCACAACTAATTCAATTGGTATTAGCTTCTAAACTGAATACCGACCAGCCTTGTATTAAACTTCACATCAAATATTAAATTTAACTGACTTCGTGCTTCGTGCGCCGCTAGCTTCGAAATACTTGCAAACATGCACAAACGTCAAACTGCACAAACACAATGGCTGCGCCAAACTAGTGCGTTTTGAATGAAGTTCGTTCGAGTATTTCCCTCTCTGTCGCACTTGCATTAAGACACCAATAAAATATGACTAGTGGCTTGCTTATCTTATATTTCTCTCTTCCTTGTTAAGAAAAAAAACCGTTCAAGTTCGAGTCTGACTCGCATCAAGGGTTCCGTACACAATTTCATACAAATCTTAACAACGCATAGTGTAGTTAAGTCATGAGTATCGTACCTACAGCGCCATATATCGGTGCATTTTGTTACTAACTTGCGCGACCAATGAAATCGGTTTGTTTTTCAGCGATAGTTTTTTATCAAGTGAATTAATTTCGATTAATCTTTTTTATTTGCTAGAAGGTACTTTCAGGATACTTTACACACTTTCTTTCTTTATATACTTTTTTATAGGAATTTGAAGGAAAAATATTAAACACAGAAGTACTAAATTACAAACTTAATTAACAAATGATTTTTCAAGAATAACAAAAAATACGCTAGATAGAGATGTTTCGTTATAAATTTTCGTTAATATTAACATTAATAGTAATCATGTATTATTTTCAAATTTTTCACTTGGCTAACTTCGGAGATAAGGGGGGGCACGGTATTTTTTTCAACATTTTCCTTTATAAATAAAAAAAATACCACTGTAGAAAAAAAAACTGTTTTAGAATGTGCAATTCAAGCCCTTTTATATGATACCCACTTGGCCTACTAACTAGACTTTGAATTTTTCTCCTTTTTAACCAACTTCAAAAAAGGAGGAGGTTATATGTTTCATTTATATATTGTTATCAGTCCTTTTTTATAGAAATTAAAGATATATATTTAATTTTTTCATTTTCCATACACGTGGATTAGCTTTGTTTAAAACTATTCCAAATTTTAAATTGATAGCATTCGTGGTTCCTGAGATACCCTATAGACTACCATATAGACGGACGGAGTCGCACCATAAGGGCTCCGTTTTTACCTTTTTGGTCTAGAACCCTAAAAAGAGACAGTTTGTCGAGCGCAGCATAAGTCATGTGGCCCTTAAGTACCTACGTACTTACGTAGCATTCGAAAATATTCTTAGTCGCTTCACAATAAAGTATGTTTCCTCATCTAATACTAAATGTGATTGCAAACACATGTGTCAAGCCATAGAACAGGTAGCCAGCGGGGATGCCCCGCCGAGTTGTGCTGCGTGTTGCCACTGTTGCCATGTTCAATTTAAAAAAGCCCGGTCTAGTGCGTGTTGGACTCGCGAACTATTATATAATCTGTGCTCGCGCACCGAAGGTTCTCTACAACCACTACCAATACAAACTACCAATTGATCATACCTATAATCTATAATATAAAGTTTATGAAGTAACCATTACTTTATTTTTACATTTTGATTGACGGACAGATTATGTCAACAATTATATGTGTGTCTGTGTATTACGCGAGGCCGATTTTTGTATGTCATCAGATCTACAGTTATGCTCTGATTTTGATAAATGATACCTATGTCATTCGATTTGTCTCATGGCGGGGAGTTGCAATAAGCTCTTAGTTTTTATTTTTATTTTATCAAAATAAAATAGTATCTACTAATTTTTTAATTAAAAAAAACTACTGTGTGCTGACCACGAGACTTTGGCTGAGTGACGTCACGCGACGTTGTTTTGACTTGAAACGACAATTTAAAATAAATAAACATAAATTGAACTCAAACCTGTAGTAAGTTCTTCAGTATGATAAATTATAAATGCTGAGTCAGCCACATATGGATACAACACTAAGAAAATTAACAAAATAGAATATCATATAAACATACATACATACATACATATAATCACGCCTCTTTAAGTCTTTACCAGAGGGGTAGGCAGAGATCACGGATCTCCATTTGCTACGATCCTGACAAACCACTTTCGCTTCACTCACCTTCATAACTATACCTAGATATTTTTCTAGCACGAACGACTTATTGTAAGTGATTGACAAAATAAAAACATCGACAGTTCTGTTATCGATAAGTACCACTTCAACTTTTTCAAGGGTGCGTTAAAAATAGACAATAAAAAAAACTATCAATTTATTTATATTTTACATACTTCAGAAAACAATTTGCAATACTTTCGTAACTTTCTTTCTTCGTGTCACTGAATTAATTATCCCCTAAGTTACTCCATAACACACACACACACACACACCGAAATTGTCTTTAAAATCGACGCAGAATGTCACAACATGTAGTTTTTCCCAAACCCATTTTTTGTCCCAAAAAAAACCTGTGTCTGTCTATATGGTTACAGTGTAGGTGCACGCGGCGTCTAGGTAGATAGCCAATATATGTCTGTGGTTGTATGTTCGTATTGTCGTTGAAGTAGTATGTACTTATCGATAACAGGATTGTCGATATTTTTATTGTGGCAAGCACTAAACAAATGTTGTTCCTGCTAGAAAAATATCTAGGTATATTCATAACATTTCTCATACATGCTCGTCGGTTTAGGGTACTTTTGACCTGGCCTTTTTGTAACATTTCTCCAATTTGATCAGACAAAGTTCGCCTAGGTCTTCCCCTTCCAACTTGCCCTTCCACTCCTTTTATATACACTCTCTTCGTTAATCTTCTCTCATCCATCCTCTCTACATGCCCAAACCACCGTAACATACCCTTCTCAATTTTCGTGTATCATATAAACAATGTTTACAAAAACTGACAGACATATTGTGACAACTGCTCATTTTTTTTATCGGGCTCTATAATATTAAATTGCCATGTTTTTTAATACTTCAAATAAATTTATATACAAATTTATGTTCCCATATATGAGATACATATTGGGAGAAGAATAAGGTTTAAACCCATTAATTGTAATTTGCACAATGCCAGGCGCCGATAGGCTTCCAATTTCCAGTAAGGATGTAGAAAATGAAACTCGATTCCTAACATTTCTTCTCAGTTGCCGGGGTATCCCATTGGCGTCTTTTATATTGACCTGACTTGAATACCGTCAACTTAGTAATTGTCAAACCGATAAGACTTTAAAATACCGGAAAACATAAACCAGTATGTATTACTCTTTAGCGATATAAATAGTCAAATGCAACTATAACTGGTATGTCGTCCCCTAAAAACCCTTTCTTCAGTAGGTAGGTTGTATAATAGAACGGACCTACGGGATTATGTGCTATATATTTTGTCCCGTCGCTCTAGCTGCCTAGGTTCTTTGTATACCCCTTTACAACCGACTCTATACGATCGTGCAGGATTGTTACACTGAATTGTCAATTTTTTGACAATTGTCATTAAAGTTCATTTTTGACTTGGCAATTCACGATTTCTCGGTTGTAAAGGCGGTTAGCTTGTAGGTACTCACTAAAACTATTATAATGCATGAATTTTGCTTGCATATCCGGCTTGGCAGTTTGTCTGCCGGATGAAAGGATTTAGTCCGAAAGAATGGCAGATTGTTTACAGTGTGACTTTCAGCCTTATCTGGCAAAAATGGATTTTATAAACCTTTTACCAATATACTTACTTTCAACTTACTTTACTCTTTGACTATGACACTGTGTGACGCTTGGTGTCAATCTTTATTTACTACACGAGACCAACACGAGACGCACTTAAATGAAAGATAAATAGATTTACATTGACTATATTTTTGAAGCAGTCGTCCAAATTATAAGAGTTAATTGTTCGTCATATTTCTAGACATATCCCATTTGTAACAACAAAGGCCGTGTAAGGGGAATATAGAAACGCTCGCGCCTTTACATAAATACTCCTAGGCGACGCCATATGCTTGTTTTTCAGCGTTTTCCGGCGCTTGCCTCGCTCCCCCCATCGCCAAGAAAAATCGTGCGTTCAAGTCTCGTTTGCGCTGTATAAAGCACAAAAAATCGTTTTATAAAAAAAATGCAAAAAGACAACTAAATAATGTGTGCATTTTTAGATACCTGCTCTGCCAATTTAAGTCGGCCTATATAACACGTACCCTATTAGATCTGTCTGAGTATGCATTGTTTTTAGAGAGTTTGATGCAGTGTTAGCTGGTACGTCGGTTTCTTTACATGTTGTCTAAAGGTATGTTTTTATGATTTCTTAAGTTTTCAAACAATTTCTCTTTATATAGTTTTCAAAAATAAAATAGTCTCTTTTCATTGCAGTGAGAGCTGCAAGGCATATCAGCGCGATTGAATACCAATTAAATATCCAGGATCACACAGATTTTGAGTGAAACAGTATATGAGAGTGCTAACTTATAGTTCGCCTGTCAGGAGTCAAAATCCAACGAATGTTCCTCTCACCGGTCAACGCAATGCTAAGTAGGTACTTGCTGATGCATTTCTTAGGCTCGCCACATATACAGGCTTAATTCCGCCGGGCCTTTTGACATATAAATTTTATAAATAGTGTTAAGACTTACATTCAGAGATTTATCTTATATAACGTGTGTTACCTCCTACTAGTACTAGGTATATTACTTTAGTTTTAAGTTCTAAATTTTAGGACTTGCAATGCCCTCACAGGGTCCCATGTTGTACTGAAAATTTTGTAAGACCACCTGTATGCCAACATGAAATCAATAAAGTTATTATTAGATTAAATCAGAATAACTCTACAAGTATGACCTCCTCTCGTCGTCTCCTCTCGTCTCAGTCGATGGAAAAACACCCTTAAAATGTAGATTATGAGTTTTCAGGATACGGCATGGACGTGACTAATCCTGGGTCACGCTGGCGACGAAATGCAATGCGTCTCAGCATCTTAATCACCCTTATAGCTTCTGTCTTGCTTATCATCGGCCACACAGAACACGTATATCGCAGGTATAGGGTTTTATTCGCGTCCTTCTGTAAGGGCCAGCGCCCTCTATCGGCAAGGCACGGCAAGGGATCCTTCGGCATACCTACGCGCAGGCGTACACTAACGGGAATTATAGCCGAGGCGTCCTCAGGCATGGCGAGGTGTGCTTGGGAATGCCGTGGCATCCCTCAGGCGTTCTCACTTCTCAGGCATACTAAGGCTTCTTAGACATGTCGAGGCATTCTTAGCCATGCCTAAGCGTCTTTGGACATTTCAGGTAACAGCCTGGCCCCTATGAGACCCGGGGCACATTATAATATTTATCAAGCTAATTAAGCTTCCCGAAGACTGCGTCGGCATCTTTAGACACGCCGACGAGGGTATCGAGCCATGCCGTTCCGTGCCGATAATGTGCGCCGCTCAAATCCGCTCGACAAATTTTCAGTTTATATACAACCTGGATTTTTTCTATTACTGCAGGCTGCAGCAGCGTCAAACCGTACCTAGATCGAAAATCCGGTTGTGCGAATCCATGTCCCCGGAATTGGGTATAAATATATGATTTATTTCATCATCGTCATCATCATATCAGCCGAAAGACGTCCACTGCTGGACATAGGCCTCCCCCAAAGAGTGCCAAATTGACGGGTCCTGCGCAACCCGCATCCAGCGGTCCTTTACCAGGTCATCAGTCCACCTCGTGAGGGGCCTACCCACGCCGCGCCTTCCGGTACGTGGTCGCCACTCGATATGATTTATTTATTTAATCTTTATTGCACAAAAGAAGAAGTTATAGTACAAAAGGCGAACTCAATATCGTTCTCAACCAGTCAACCGTAAGGCAAAGCAGTGATTCGCGCTAAGGATTTGAGCCTATGTATAGTCTTAAAAATCGAGATCATGTTTTGATGACCAGCTAATTATCACATACTCGTATGCGCGCGCGGGTTAAATGATAGCTACTGCCTGGCTAGCATGATCGCGCTTATGTATTGATATAAATAGCAACTGGTGCGCCTACACATTCCCTCTTTGTCAAAATCCAACCTTCGACCGCGCACGCACCTCTTGCTGGCAGTACCAGAGGCGCGCACTGTGTCTCGCGCCAGCTCACCGCTTGTGCGTGCTCTGAGCTACCTCAATGCCCTTCTCGCATCAACACCAGACTGTGATGTTTTTGTAAGTAAGTGGATGGATGTATGTGGTGAATGTATGACGTTTTGTGAAGCGATGGATGACCGACCGACTTCTGTTCGTGTTTAATGTAAAATTTGTCCATACAAAGTTATTGGTATTATATATATATATATATTTATATATATATATATATATATATATTTTTTATGTGTAACTTTTATATTGTACTCGTATATTGTATTTTGTATATTGTGTCTTAAATTCCACAGTGGCTTAGTGTAATACTGTAATGCTGTGTAATTAATTGAATAAATAAATAAATAAATAAATAAATAAAATAAATAAAGCATTCGCCCCTTACTACCTAGCAAGTATGTAAGTGCGAGCGAGCTAGACAGATTATGTTCATTAAACTTGCAGCGCACAGCTTAGGCTGTTTTACCACCTGATCTATGCTAAACATCCTTAACTATCACATAGCTTCACACGTCGCTCACGACACGACTCAGCGACTTCTGTCTCACTCTCAGTGTGTAAATTAGAATGGCCAGAGAATTTTCTCATCTCGCGTCGCGCCGTCAGTTGTGCTAGGCCCGCTGAAACACATCAATGTCGTAATCTTCCAGGTCCCATCTCAATCAACAGGGCGTCCATAGACCTGGAAGAGCTGGAGGATGACGCGTTCCCCGAAGTCACATGGGGCGGGCGCTTCGCCCCCCGTAACTGCACTGCCCTGGATAAAGTAGCTATCATAGTGCCGTACAGGTAATTACACAACAGTGGCGTTTTACGAAGCTATAAGTTACGATTTTACAAGTCTTAGCAGGCAGGTCAAATGGCCAATAGTTATTGGTCAAGCGCCTCTGTGCAACCTGTTTATATTTGCAAAGTTGTAATACGTGAAACGAGCCACAATCCGTCCCACATAACCGTGATCCATGACTAATCTAAGGTCATTCCTATAGACAAGCGGAACGATCGGCTCTCTTCAGAACACGCACAAATAAACATATAGCGTAGCTAGGAGTGTTTAAGTAAATGTACAGAGATCAGCGTTTCCATACTCGCGAGACAGCAGGCGCGCCGATCGCCGTCGCATCGCTATTCGCTCTACAGGTGCGGCCCCGGCCTAATGCCGGCTTTGAGCCAGATCTTTTGGAACGGCGTAAAGGACTAAAGATTGCCGATGACAAATATTGAGAACTATAATTACTTTGCCCCTGTCATTACAGAGTGGGTTGCCACGTTAAACCTCTTGAGTGGTTTTCTCGATTTGCACGACGTTAACCACGGTTTTCAAAAATCTATTCTATGGTATGTTTTTGGTATGATCTACTTATTTAATAATTCGTAAGTAATTGTAATTTCATCTTTCAGAGATCGCAAACGACAGTTGCCGATATTCCTGAACCACATGCATCAGTTCCTAATGAAACAACAAATAGAATATGGCATATTTGTCATCGAACAAGCAAGTAGGTGCGTTTCCAAATTGCACAATACCTACTAGGTACCTAGTTTACTTCTTCTGACGTATTTCGCTGAATGTGAAGTTTTGATTTCGTAAATACTGAATGTGAAAACCAATTTAAATTCGGAAACCCACACAGAGCGACAGCGGTCTACCGTAAAAATTAAGTGACAAGGGTTAAAAAGGGGTCATCAAGGTCGCGAGAGTTCCAGGCTGGCGCACACGCCTATAAACCCCAGGGAAGGCGACGAAGGTCTTTTTCACCCTAGAAAGAGCACATGTAGCGAGGGGTGAGCAGGCCCTCCAGTGCGCTTAGTAGTTCAGTATGAGTATCCAACCACATAACCCAGTTGTCCTCCGATAACTGGGTACCTTCGCAGGTTTTCTCCACGAAAAAAAGGCATGTCTGTTGTGCATTTTGACACTCGTATTATTTAGCACATAGGTAATCGAACTATTTGGACATTCAGTCATACGAATAGCCATGACCCGGAAGGGTTTTTTTTCGTGCGTTCCCAGCCTAAAACCAATCTGTACTCCACAATTGTAACATTTTGCTAATAAGGCACGAGTACTTCAACCGTGGCAAGCTCCTGAACGTGGGTTTCGTGGAGAGCCAGAGACAGGTGGCCTGGAAGTGCTTCATCTTCCACGACATAGATCTCCTGCCGCTCAACCTAAGGAACTCCTACTCCTGCCCGCACCCGAAGCATCCGAGGCACCATGCAGCTGCTGTAGAGCATCTTTATTTCAAGTAAACGCGCATATCTAATCCATACCAATCCATACTTAATAATATAAATGCGAAAGTGCGTGTCTGTTATCTCTTCACGCTTAAACCGCTGAACCGATTTAGATGAAATTTAGTATAGAGATAGTTTAAGTCCCGGGGAAGGACATAGGATAGTTTTTATCCTGGAAATCAACCCCAAGGGGGTGAAAGTTTGTATGGCACTACAATATCCACGCGTCCGCGGAGTAGCGAGGAGAAGCTACTCAGTATCCTTATATTTGTCATGATCGTCACAATACGGTCTATTTTTGGAGTCATTGAGGTTTTGTATATTCACCAAAGATGTGGTGAAGGCGCAACCACTAACCGCCCTAATAGCCGAGGCAAAATACGGTTTCGAAAAACATTAATTTATAATAGCGTTTTTTTTGTTTATTTCATTTTAAAACATTATTCTAAGATGCTTTATTCAAGAATCCACCAAACTTTCCACCCGGAAGTAATTATATAGATTTAAATTAAACATTCATTGTCTTTTTTATTTTATTTATATTGAATATTGTAAAGCAAATGTAAATGAACCTAAATAAAGATAAAAAAAAATACTAATATTTATCCGGACTTTTTAGGAGCTAATTAAATATTGATTTTTTTGATGTCTGATTTTTTGTTGGATTTTGCCTCTAGGTAACAATTTAATTGATAATATATCCGTTACATTAAAAAAATTAGCTATTATAAATTATTTCCAAATATGTCATTTTTTCCATACAAGTTGTCAGTTCATTGCCTGGACTATAACCGGATAGTTTGGCTTGAACCCGTGATGCAAGCTAGAACGAAGAAAGCTAGCTAAAAATGAAGAGATGAAGATGAATGATCTTAGTTTTCTCGTTCTATCTTGGAGTGGTTACCTACACACACGGTGAATTTCTGCGAGCGGTTGCTCTTACAGTTTGCAGAGCTGTATGCAGGACTGACTCAGTGCGGCATAAATTGTATTTCCATGCAAGTGAACTACTTATGGCTAAAATATTGATAACTGGACACTCATTGCAGACTTCCTTACAATACAATGTTCAGTGGAGCCGTGGCCATGACACTCCGACAGTTCAGAGATGTCAACGGCTTCAGCAACGCATACTGGGGCTTTGACGGCGAGGATGATGACATGACATATAGGTAAGCCTGGTGTACAATGTACAATGTCCATAGGAAAGATGATTCTAATTTGACCCTAGATTGAGCTGATTTATCCGAGCGAAAAATTACATCGCACTAAGTACATATTGAATTTATACATATCATATACTGGCTCATGATCAGGAATGACCAAAAGTGAAGATGGTTAAACTGAAAATCTTTTCCCAAGAGACCACCCACTAAATCGTGAAAAAATAAGAGTCTAATTATTAAGAGTTGATCAATAAATAATTCGACTCGAGGGTGAATAACTTAACTTTATATTTAATAATTTAAACGCATGCTGCCACACGCTCTAACTTTCATTGACTTGTTTTAGGAGCTTAAAAAAATATGACGATGAAATGTAATAAATTCATATTCTGCTTTCAGAATGCATTTGATGGGCTACACAATTGCGCGCTACAACTTGTCCATAGCTCGATATGCTTCATTATATCACGGGTCTAATCCACAGAATAAAAACCGAGGGTGAGCATTTGACGACATTCAACAGTATGAGCCTGTTTACAACTTTACAACAATCCGTAACTGTCGGTGTTGGATCCAGTAACGATATCGGAGGGTGAATAAATGTGTGGAAATCCTAGGTGGAAATAGTTACAATACTGTAGAGACCAGTAAGTATATAAGCCATCCTAGACGAGTATGATTTAACCGGCCGAGCCGAAGGTGAGGTCCGGCTATAATACGAGGCCAGAATGGCACTTATACTGACATAATAAGTGCTTTGTGTGATATGTATTGTTAGTGCTATTTTTTATGTGTTGGTATATGTTTAAGTCCTAACAATATAGGCGCTTTGGTCTTACTGTAAGCCTATTATGTAAATTATTGAATAAATAAATAACGTTTAACTCCGCACTAAATGTCTTCTTGATTTGGCGTGTGTTTGACAACTTTTCTCCTTGACAGAGCGTTGAAAAGGTTAATTAGGAAGACAACTGTCAAAATGTCACTATCATTGTAGAGACGACACCCTACTGTTTCACATTGCTCAAAGTCTCCTCTTATGGATAAAATAACCTAACCTACCTGATCTGATCTTTGGCCCAGTGCGGATAAAGGAACTTTACGTACGATACACCTTTGAGTTTCTCCACAGAAGTATGCAGGTTTCCTCACGATGTTTTCCTTTGCCAAAAATGTAAATGTCTAACTTTATGAGCTCTGAGCTCTGATCATTAAATCATTATTGTATTATTTGTACAGATACAAATGGTACACCGCAATGATGGAAGCGAAGAACACTCTACCGCGAGACGGCCTGTCCACGCTGAATTACTCCTTGAAAAGCGTCGTCCCTCACCGTCTATACACCCACATCCAGGCGCATATCGGCAGGTCACCCAGCTACCATCAGCTCCTCAAAACTCTGAATAAGTTTAAACTTTGGCAACGGTCTAAGGGGCAGCAGAGTGAGCTAGACCGACTGGTGGAGGAGTTTACAGCTTTGTTATAATTATCTCTCATGTTCTGCCGACCCTTTGGAAACCAAGAACACCTACTTAAATGTTGCGTGTTGTCCTACCCGCGGCGCCAAGACCGACTGTCTGGTTTATAGCGTTCGCTGTAAAAGTCATCTTTATGCTTTCAACTGACTTTCCATTATTTTATATAAAAAACCGGACATGTGCGAGTTCAACTCGCGTGGTCAGGGTTCCGTATATAATCTAAATTTCTTAAGTGTTTTTGAATACTCAAAATTCTTATAGGTTTTCCTGTAATCTTTAGGCAAGGAACTATTTTCCATATTTTTTCAGAATTTTAATCCTAGTAGTTTCGGAGATAAGGGGGGAATGGTCAATTTTCGTCTTTTTTCCTAAATTACTTCAAATCTGTTTTTGCTAAAATTTAAAAAAAATATATCTGACATGCTTACAACAACCCTTTTCATTTGATATGTCACACAATACAGTTTGCGAAACTTTTTTTTTTAATTTTCCAATTTAGGTAACCCCCAAAAGTGGCCCCTTGTTCAAAATTCATTAATTTACTTTACGCGTCCATCTTTGGGTCACCAATTTACATATGTGTACCAAATTTCAACTCAATCGGAGCAAATCGGCTGTGACAGACGGACAGACAGACAACCGAGTGATCCTATAAGGGTTCCGTTTTTTCCTTTTGAGGTATCGGAACCTTAAAAAGGTGGCGTGTCAGTTACATAAACCTAAAGAATACTTAGCGTCTAAAAGGAAAATTCTCCTAGTTGTTTAATTTTGACTTTGTAGTTTAGACTGTTTAGAGCATCGTGCTCAGGGGTGTCAATGGAAAATATTATAAGCACAGCTCGGACAAGTCATCGCAAAACAATCGCAACACGGCAATCGAACAAGATTAATAGAGTCGCATTATGTACAGTATTTATTATTAATTATATTTTTCAATTATATTTGTAACGGTAACCCAAAACTCACCATATGTTTGTGAAGGTATTTCCATTAACATTTTTTTAATGCTGTGGTTGCAGTGAACATATGGAACCATCAACTACTGCATTTTCTAGAACAAACCAATGTTTTTATTTAATTATTTGTGTTAATTATTATTCTTTCATTTCTTTATAAAGTAAATTGATCAAATGTATGTTTGGACATAAGTAAGCCGTCTTTGTAAAGAGCTTTATTTATTCTCCGATATTTTATTAACCACAAACAAAACTGCTTCAAGAATGCCACTTTGACAAAACCATGACAGATGTAACTAAAAAGGTGAAATGTTTAATTACGATATCCGCTTTTCGATAATCAATCATAATCTTAGGGGCTACCGCGAAACGAAAACGAACTTCGTTTGTGTATCACCGCCTCTGTTGTGCTTGCTAGTTTGAGCAACAGTGAGGGAGATACACGAACGAAGTTCGTTTTAGTTTCGCGGTAGCCCCTCTTATGTATCGACTCTATAGAGTCTTGTTCTATTTCCATGTCTGTTTTTGCGATGACTTGTCCGAGCTGTGATTGATTCCGCTGTCTGCTTAACCATCCAACCGTCATCCGTCTCATTTCGTAGCTGACACACAGTTGGGTGAACTATTTTAGGTTTTGTGCAAAAGTGATTTGCAGTGTAACAAGTGCAAGTATTTGTCAAAATGTGAACTTTTATGAAATGAATTAATAAAAGCAGAGCATAAGAAATTTTGTCTGAGTTTTCAGTTTTATTTATTTGATTCCACTAGATTGCAGGTTTAAATTAAAACATAAATTATAATAGCACACCATTTAGTACTGAAAAATCACATTGAGTGCACATCCACTTAGAATTCAAACCATCTCGTTTAAAACGGACAAGCGGGACGAGTAACTGGAAGATAAGTTGGACCTTGTATATAATAATCTATTGTGCTTTTTCCAGAAATATGTCTCTACCACCACTACGCATTTTTAAAAGAATCACAGTGAAAATACAATATCAATTTTCGAAAGAACACTGAAATTTTTCACTAGGTACATATCTCTGATAATGTTTTAAAACGCATTTGGCACGCTGCTAAAAATAGTACTTAAGTAGGGCCTGGCCACAGTCATGTCTGCGGTGCGGCGCCGCAACGTAAATTTCGCAGCGCGGCGCCGCAAAACCCGCGTTTCTCGGTATTAACTAAACGCGGGTTTCTGCGGCGCCGCGCCGCATCATTTTGCGTTGCGGCGCCACAATAGTATACACTGACCATTAGTGGACCTTCCTGGGGTACATTTGAGAGTTATATTTCACATTCCAATTTGATTCCAATGTTTTGCGATACGTAAGGACGCGCGAAACAAAGAAACCAAAAAAGAATCCAAAACGTAACTCGCAAGTTTACCCCTGGGCCAAGGCCATTACGCACCTAGAAATTTGTCACTACAACTTGTTTTAGTTGGACTGAGACAGCAATACATACCTTTCATTCTAACTATGGCAAGTTGGTGTGACATATTGCTTCGTTTGTAAGTAGTGTGCCGCACTCGCCGGCGCCGGCGGTAACGTTATAGCCGTACTTGCCATTAACATTGAACCTAATGTTTCAGCAGTTTGGCTATGACAGTATGGTAGATACCGCCGGCGAACGTGTTAAAGGTTGCACCAAGGATCACGAATGGTCAGTGGTAAACTGTGATAACGATGATCAGTCAATCGTTACAAGTATCGCGAGAAGTCCTGCGAGCGTAGCTTGATAACAACCACGGGTCGTCCGCGTCCGGCGCCGGCCACGGCCGCGAGCTGCCGGATGGGGCCCGCGGCGGTGGGGTTCTCCCGCCAGGCGGTGCGTCGGAGGTACCACGAGGGCACCGGGGCGCACAGAGTCAGGCCCAGTAGGTCTTCGAACAGCTTTTCCGGCTTGTCGGTTCTGAATACGGAAACAATATGTTTATGATTTATATGTGCAGTTTAAGTTAAGTACGATGCTCGATGACCTCAGTAAAGCTTCCGAGCGAGTTGGTCTAAGAATGAACAAGGATAAGTCCCATTACGATCGGACACTTTACGCTTGAAGTTGTAGACGACTATGTATACCTAGGACAGACTGTCCTGTTAGGTAGGTCCAATTTCCAGAAAGAGGTTAATCGTCGAATCCGACTCGGCTGGGCAGCGTTCGGGAAGCTACAACACATCTTTTCGTCCAGTATTCCGCAGTGTCTCAAGACGAGAGTCTTTGACCAGTGTCTGTTGCCAGTGATGACATTTGGCACTGAAACGTGGTCGCTTACTATGGGCCTCATAAGAAGGCTCAAAGTCACCCAAAGGGCAATGGAGAGGGCTATGTTGGGAGTTTCTCTGCGTGATCGTATCAGAAATGAGGCTATATCCGCAGCAGAACCAAGGTAACCGAAGGTAGCCCTCCGAATCGCAAAATTTAAGTGGCAATGGGCGTGGCATATTGCACGTAGAACCGATGGCCGTTGGGGCGGAAAGGTTCTTGAGTGGTGACCACGTACCGGAAACCACGCACAAGGTGGACTGATGACCTGGTAAAGGTCGCGGGAGCCCGCTGGATGCGGGTGGCGCAGGACAGGTCAGTTTGGCACTATTTGGGGGAGGCCTATGTCCAGCAGTGACGTCTTTCGGCTGATATGATGATGAT
Organism: Epinotia nisella; assembly: GCA_932294315.1. NCBI lineage: Eukaryota > Metazoa > Arthropoda > Insecta > Lepidoptera > Tortricidae > Epinotia > Epinotia nisella. The sequence continues at coordinate 14,242,848 of OW028688.1, read as the reverse complement.
GATGTATACAGTTTATGGGAGATTTAATCCTACTAATATTATAAATGCGAAAGTTTAGATGTTTGGATGCTTGGATGTTTGTTACTCAATCACGCTTAAACGACAGAACCGATTTGGATGAAATTTTGCACGAAGATAGTTTACAGCCGGGATTAAAATATAGGTTAGTTTTTATCTCGGGTATACGCAGACGAAGTCGCGAGCGGAAGCTAGTACCTAGTGATATAAATTATTCTCGAAACGTGGCTGTATTTACTGGTTGATCAACCAGTACCACAGAATAAGTAATAGTACTACGTACAGAAGGTTCTCTGTTAACAAATTCCCTGTTTAGGTACGCCAAACGTGTCTAAATGTGACTTCTTTCTATCGCATGCAACGCGCTCTTACGGGTCGGAGCCATAGAGCTAGGGTTACCGCGAGCTCGACCTATTAAATTATGGGTACGTTAGTATAATATTGTATTTTACTAACGATATTACGATTATTCTTCATTTACTTAGGATCACCCAACTACACAAAACCTGTGTAATTTGACTTTAGGATATGACATCAAAACTGACTGTTTCTGCAAAATGTAAGACGAAGACACACAACTCTGGGTTACCTACATACATAAACATAATGTAAAGAAAAATGATTTTCAACCAATATAAATAGACATCGCGGCATATTTATTTTACGAGGCGAATGACGTGCGTCCCGTAACAGCGCGCGGCAACCATTGACTGATAGACCGCCTAAAGGAGGCGGCCGGCCGGCATGTTTTTGTGCGGCGCGACGACATCAAAGAGTGAACCGCCCCTGCCAGTAGGTACATGTATCCAATCGATACGACAGCCACCTCCTGTCAGGATTATGCTCCTCCTCCTAAGTTGATCCCTCACTGCTGGGGATCATGCCTCTGCTGAACTATTTAATATCCGCCCTCCGCCATCACTTTTCCATGTCAGGTAGGTACCCTGTGGACAGGATTACCTAACTAGATACATATATGACCTAATAATCTCGCAAAGTATTCCAGACTCACGACCCATTATAAGTTGTGCAAGTTAGGTAGTTAAGTATATACGAGTAAGTATAATTAAAAGGTTAGGTACGGACCTACGGAGTCTAGCTGGGGCTAGTTTTGTAGGTACTCTCGACTCGTTCTCCAGTGACCTTTTGATTTAAGTACCTAGTTTTTTGTAAAAATTACAAAGCCTTTAAACACTTACTTTTGCACTTCCTTCTTTATATCTTTTTCCCTTATCTGCCGCGCCTTGCGGGTAGGCGTGGTAGCCCTAAATCTGTAGTATTTCGGCATACTTCAAGTTAAATTTGAACAAAAGAACACTTAAATACTACGAGCTGTGATATAAGGTACATACATTTATTTTTGGTGCGTCATAGCCGATTTTACTTGCGAGCAAAGTGACATTTACTATTTTGACGTCAACGGGTATCTATATTTTTTTCTTCTAACCAACCAGTTTAAAGTCTAATAATTATTGTCTACCACTTCATTTACGAGGTTTGAATGACAGTCGAGGGAGAGGAGGGAACCAACAAACCCGCTAAGGTAATTTAATATTAGCCTTTATTGTCAAAAACGTTCCGATTGGCCCCAGTCTCCCGAAAGATAGAAAAGTTGAACGCGTTTGACATGTTTCAAAAGCCAAACATTACAGGACTATAAGGCCTGCAACACACTAGCTACAAGTTTATACCGCCGCAAACATGTTTGCCAAATAAATGTCTTATGTCTTATATTATCCGCCGCGGCCAGGCCAGTCTGTGAGATGCTTAAGTCTATAACTTAGTAGTAATCCTATTTTTGATTGTAGTGGTTATATTCTCTTTGATTGTCTCCAAAGAGAATATAACCACTACGTCTCCATCAAAGACTACAATATACATACGTCGCCAAAGAGAATATAACCACTACTCACTACTACAAAGAGAATATAACCACTACGTTTATGCACTACTACAAAGAGAATATAACCACTACGTTTACTACGTCGCCATCTTCTTGGCGAGAGTCACGTCTATTTGTTTTTAGAAATGGTTTAATTCGTTATTTCGTAGTTAATTTATATACTTACAGATGCTGGTAAAGGCCCTCGCGACTGCCATATCTCTTTTATAATAATAATCCTAGTTTTGTTGAAATGCCTTCGGCGTCGATTCGAATCCTGGCGTTATTGTGTCTCGCGGCCGCTATTATGAACGCTATGAAATGCCTAATCAGTAATTTGCTCTATGCGTCCCAATCCATGTATGACTATGAGAATCAGGCCAACCAATTCCACGATGAAAAAATAGACGAGGTTGATAAGAAGTATCCGGAGGTGCATTGGGGTGGGAGATATTCTCCACCTAATAGTACTCTACACAAAGTTGCTATTATAGTGCCCTACAGGTTCGTGCCAAGTGCCAATAACTCTTATCATCGTTCATAATCAGTGCCAAAACATAAAGAAACGAACAGCAAAACTCTCCATGCTATTTTGATTAGGTAGATAGTACCCACATCCTAGAAAAACCTCCAGAGAAATAGATTAGGAAGAGACATGCGGGCAAAAACTGTATTAGAAAAATAAGAGGTTGGAAAATATGTGTAAAGAAAAAAACAGTTTCGAAAAAAGATCTAACAAAATGGTGTAGTTAATTGACTATAATTAAAGTCAGTTACAAAAAAACAATTGTCATCTTACATTTTACAGAGATCGCCAGAAGCACTTGGCAATATTCCTAAACCATATGCATCCGTTCCTGATGAAGCAAGCACTAAATTATAGAATATTTGTAGTTGAACAAGAAGGTATCAGATTTTTTGAAACCAATCATTGAATCATCATCAGCCTATAAACGTTCCACTGATGGGCCAATATTGTTGTGATTTAGCGCTGTGCCGAGCCTTGAAGACTAAAGCGGTTAAATCGAAGACTAGTGTTATGCAGTAGGTATGTAGGTACTATCTACTAAGAAGACTCGCGTTAGTCCTAACGACTCGAGTATTTTTTAAGGCCCGGCCGAGCTCTAATCCACAACACTACATAGACCTGGATGAGAAGGTTGAAACCAATGTTTCACTAAAACCTTTACTGAAAATTAATGCATTCGTCTAATTCGGTCTTCCTTGCAACTTTGTTGCATTAAGCGAGGATGTACACTTACATCCATGTTACTTTGTTGAACTATTCTTGTGCCAGCTAGCTCAAGCAATAGCAATGGTCATCAGTTCTTCAACTAACTATAGATCGTCTCCAGGATCGCGCCCGTTCAATCGCGGCAAGCTCATGAATGTGGGCTTCTTGGAAGCAGGGGACTGGCCTTGCTTCATCTTCCACGATGTAGATCTGCTGCCACTTGACGAGAGGAACATATACTCCTGCTCGCGGCAGCCCAGACACTTGTCCGCCGCCATCGATAAATTAAATTTCAAGTGAGAATACACACATACTCTTTATACCTATCTCACTACTTACCTATACCTACCTACACTCACCGGCAAAAAAATTGGCCCAAAAACTTTTCATGGTATCAAACTATAAATTGAATAAATCAAATAATGTTTTTCTGCATAGTAAACTTTTTCTAATTTGGGCCAAATTTTCTGCCGGTGAGTGCACATCGTGTTAAATGCCAAACGACACAGAGTGCCCGGTTTACGACAAATGCGACTCAGTTTTAAGCTTAATCCTTTCTGCACGTCTCTTTCAATCATGTGGAGGAAGTAGGTAAAGGTGGAAAGGCTTCATGTACCATTTGTCCTTCACATATATCCTCCTTACGCAAGAGATATACAGCATCAGCTACAGCCTTGTCTGTCCATCACGTAGACAATTTAAAAGCCTGATAACTTTAAGTTTTCCTTGAATCACTCTTTTATCATGGTTATTCCACTGACGGCCTCACATCCAGGGATTAGACGAGATATTCTATAGGCATAACGACAGCAAGGATAACTTCTTTAACGCCCTCCAGACTTCCATACGGAGATATATTTGGTGGAGTGTCCGCCCTCACGACGGAGCAGTTCAAGAAAGTCAACGGCTTCTCCAACCGATACTGGGGCTGGGGCGGCGAAGATGATGACATGTCCATTAGGTAAATTATACAATAGGGATAGCGAAAGTTATCTCGCTCAAATATTTGGAGCAGCCCATAGTATCTCTAAGTAGTTTGTGGAGCAGCCTAACCAGGGAAGTACCTCCCACCTTACAGAAGACCACAGCTGTAATAACACCACAAGGGGAGACCAGGGAGGGATGAACGAACAATTTATTCCTATACATATTGTGCAGACTTCCTTCACGCATGTTTTAGTATACAAAAACATGTGATATATTCATTGGTTTTATAGAAAAAAAGCTTTCAGTGATAGATGGAACTTGTTACTTACAATCATCCCTAGGGGTAGGATTGACTGTTACAATGATTAGAGATGATTGCGGGTATGGCCACCAAAAATTGTATCTATAATAGAATCCATAATTAGGCGAACTAAACTGAAATTTCACAAATATGGTCATAGTTTGGCCAGTGCTGTTCACGAAGAGGTAGGCACGTAGACGTAGGTGAGAAAGCCTTGAATAATATCGATATGAACAGCACTGACCAAACTATGGCCATATTTGTGAATTTTCACCTGTCAGTGAAGTTCGCCTAATTGTGGATCACATACTAATTAAGTACTTTACTTTTTACATGTCCTATAAAAGTATATATTAATAACTTAATAAATAGTTTACACAGATAGCTTAAGTGTTACCTATTTGTGTTGTGTGAACTGTCATCATGATGTTATGAGAAATACATTTTGATAATACTTAAACCTGTTTAAATTCGACAAATCGTGCAAATATTTGTTAATTAAGGGGCTCTATACCTAGCCCCAACGACCTTGAGCGATCGGCTTGGCGTCTATCACTCTTGAGTAGATTTGTACAGCATCATAGTTTGCCTTTAAAATTATTTGTTACGTTCATCCCGTGTTACTTTCATACCTGGTCTCTGGGGTACTGGCTTTGTGAATGTTTGGTGTTGTGTTCCTGTTGGTGCGTGAGTAAGTTCGCCAGAGCTCCCAAGGATACGCTGTGTTGAGAGTGTGGGACCTGCATTTGGTTCTAGCTGTCAACACAACGAATCCTCAAACCAATAAAGGGTCGGCAACGCACCTGTGATTCTTGGTGACGCAAGCGTCCTTAGGCGACGGTGTCTGCTACCATCAGGCACTCGTTTGCACTCGTCGTAGTATAAAAAAGGATAACATTCGTTTGGCAGTCTGACAACCAATGGTTGTGCCAATATCTGACAATCAATGGTTGTGACAACATCTGACAACCTATAGTTGTGCCTACATCTGACAACCATTGGTTGTGCCAACATCTGGCAACCGATGGTTGTGCCAACATCTGACAACCAATGGTTGTGCCACCATCTGACAACCGACCTGTTGAATATCGCAAAGTGAAGGAGAAAAGCTGAAAGCTGATCCAAGGGCTGGTGAAAAAGTGTGAGGTCTCGTTGGCTTTGTCTAAAGCGTCATATTGTGTAGGAATCAACAGCGTTATTCAGTGCGGCCTACCATACACGTATGCGAGTCATTTAGCTCAATATTTTATCTCGAATGTAGCATAGCCGCAAAGGGCTTCCGTCTTCATACGAATAAATGAATTCTCCTTGCCTACAGGTTGAAGAAGATGAATTACCACATCGCGCGATACAAAATGTCTATTGCTCAGTATACTATGCTGAACCACGATAAATTACTCTCAATACCAAATCCAAAAACGTAAGACGAAAATAAAGGTCATCATTCACAGGAGCGCTTTGCGCGTGTTCAAAATTGAACGAGTGATAAGGACGCATCTATATTTTATGATGAGACAGTAATAGATAACACGACTCACTTAAGTATCTCTTTAATATGTAGACAACTTACAGCGTTCCTAATCGTATTTTTGACCATTACACACCTAGCAATTTGTCACAACAACTTGGTTACCTGGAATAAGACATCAATAAATATATTCCTTTCATTCAAACTATAGGTAGCATGTTGGTGTGACAAATTGCTTCGTTTGTAGTGTGTTTGACATGTCGATATCACACGTGAATGCATATACTGACACATTTGTATTACAATGAATAGTACTCTACGTAGTTTACGTAGTAATTTTCAACAGACTAAAAAAATGTGCTCATTAGTAAGTAACTGGGTCGTTCTTCTTTTCGACCGACAATAGCCTGTCCTTCGTCTTATTACGGCATCTCATTTGAGTAATGATGTTTACGGTTTTATAATGTTCGAATGAACGTCCATATTATTTTATTAATTAGTGATATTTAATATTTCACTTTCTCTAACTAGCATTCTTTTAAATTTTTTTTTTTCGTAGAATGCCGTGACAGAGTGGTAAACCAAAATGTGGTCCCCACTGAAAGAGTCCACTTTGTCACATGTTTTTTTTTAGAAACCAACCGTAAATAAATATTTATATTGGCCAGAAAGGAAACTTTAATTAGTTCTAATGAAGAAACCTATGCATTTTTTTTAAATCGCACTTCAAAACCACAATTTTCGATAGTTCAAAAACCAAAAAAACAGAAAAACCTCGGTTCATTGTCGGTAAAAAAGAAGAACGACCCAACTGCCCAATTGGAAATTACTTATAAGATCGACGGCTTGACAGAGACGGCACCGACGACCAGGCAGGGGCGTAGGGGGAGATGACAAAGGGTACCGGGGAGGCAGCGGGCGTTAGGTCCTCAGCATCAGCAGGACTTCGTTCCCCCTTTGTTGGCACGACGCGTGTCCCTGTCTCATGGTGGGCGCCGTCTCAGTTAAGCGGCGATTACACTGCTTAGTTCACCTAATGCGGTCGCTGAACTTGTTTCATACTACTTCGGACAGCGATTGTCATCTTCACATTAGTCTGTCCGCCTACTGCAATCACATATCTACATACCCTGTGTATCGGTAGCCGTCGGTCACCGAATTGCGGCCGACTGCTGTCGTCTTTGCATTGTTGCGGTCCCCGCACCTTGCATACGGCGTAGCTTTATGCGGCTAACCCACATGTTGTTTGCAGGCACCCACTTACGATACAAACGCTCAAAACATTCAAAGAAGACGGTTTATCATCGCTGGAGTACACGTTGCGGGAAACTACCCATCACCATCTCTACACTCGCTTCCTAGTGCATATTGACGAGTCAAAGTCGGATAACATCAGAATATCGTATTACTCAAACATGTTGTTTGGTGATATGTGGTAGCGCAAATGACTTGGAAAGTTCATCGACGTCCCTTTTTTTGGAGTGTTGCGTTGTCCGGAACAGGAAGAACACATTTTTTCACCTCTGCAAACTGGGCTGAATGGTTAAACTTCAGACATTTATAGCATTGGAGTAGGGGTGGTATGTACACATGCACCGTGTACGTATCTAAACATTTTGAGGTATGCAGGTTGAGATAATATTGTAGTCGCAAAAGCGATCGCTATTGTCCCCAAAGGAACCAGTTTCCCATCAACTTTTCGCATGAATCTTTTTATCGATATGGTTTCCGCGTCACATGCAATATTTTTTTATATCTCCTCGTTTTTCAATTCCTTTGGTACATATCGAAGTTATGCACAGCTCTCTCGATTTTTCTCGCACTATCCGTCTCTCTCTTATTAGAAAACTTAGAAAGAGAGGTATAGTGCGAGAAAAATCGAGAGAGCTCGCGCGCTGTCTTGTGATAGCCGTGCTGTGGTATCAGTCAGTGTTGCAGGCACAAACGCTTTAAGTTTATTCCAGCCGGTCCATTATGAGAAAATTATTTGCCGGCGCGGGCTTCCTGAATTTTGTAGGCATTCACTCTATGGACACCTACAATACTTTTCACTTGCTCCGTAAATAACAAGAATCAAACATATACAAGAATAATTAATTTGCAAAAAGAAGTAGTTTAAATGCCCGCTTAGTTTGACTTCCCGCCAAAAAGTCCTGACGTCTTCAACTGTCAAAGTGTTGCCAACATGATTGCTTAAAAATATGCTACCTAACTACCTAAATGCTAAATAAGTACTATACAAATGTATAACGTTAGCTATAATGCCAATTTTATTATGGTTTTATTTAAATATAATAATATAAAATATTACAACTGACTATTTACTTACAAACTATATAGTAAATACTGCCATTTGGAAAAGTATAATTGAAAGGCACGGCTATCACAAGACGGTGCGGACTCTCGATTTTTCTCGCACTATCCGTCTCTTTCTTATTAGAAAACTTAGAAAGAGAGGTATAGTGCGAGAAAAATCGAGAGAGCTCGCGCGCCGTCTTGTGATAGCCGTGCTGGTAAATATAAAAATACGTGTCACTTTGTGACGTTGTAATCCTTATTAAGAGGGCTTTAACGTACTCACTAGCGCACCTGGTAAATAATTGTGATTATTTAAATTTAACGATATATATTCAAAAAAGGAGGCCACTACACACTGTATATTGTATTTAAGTACCTTTAGAATATATCAAACTAGTTTTTATGTTGCTGGATTCGTCGATCTATAAACTCAAAAGAAAAACGGCCATTTTACCTTCCAAAGTTAAAACGGCCGTTTTTCTAATTAAGTTCAACTACTTTTATTTCGAACAAAGTCCATAACGTGTTAGTAACATATGTATTACTTAATTCTAGGGTTAGTTTTAAACGCTAAACGTTCGTTTTCGTTTTAAAAACTGGTTTGATGTATTCACACTTACTTCCATACTACACTACTTAAATACAAAATACAGTGTATAGTGGCCTCCGTTTTTTTTAAATATCTATTGTTATAAAATAATCACAATTATTTACTAGTGAAGCTAGTGAGTACGTCACCGCCCATTAAGAAACGAACGGTAGTTTGACTTAGAAAAAAGATTTTGTTTTGTACGAAGAATTACAGCTATACCTTAATAGAATAGAAGTGTGAGTTTAAGAATAGATATAAATAGCAAAGTATTGATCAGAAGTTTATCACACAAACACTATGATTGTTAGTAACAATCATAGTGTTTGTGTGATAAACTTCTTTGTTGCGTATGGTTAGAAACAGGAAGATGAAATATCTTTATGTAGGCCAGTGAGAGATAAAAGATTGCACGTACAGTCGAGTTCTCCAATATCTATACAGACAACCTTTCAAAAATATCTATACATGTGTCTTATTTCAGTAACAATAAAGCCTGTGTACAGATATTTTTGAAAGGTTGTCTGTATAGATATTGGCGAACTCGACTGTACGACGCTAATGATCTTCATATCTTGCTGAACATAGAAGTAAGAAAGAGAAACATTAACAGTAACTCATTGTTCATAATCGATTAATCGAATGATGCCACTTAAAACGGCTAAATTTGTAGCTCAAATAGCGTTGAACATGACGTTTGATAGTTTTGACATTGACACTGACAGTTTGTTGATAAGGCCCCTAGACGAGGATACAGGATACACAGAAATTCGTTGATCGTCATAAAAATAATTACACCCACAATATAATGCACATATTTTAGTTTTAAACAATCACCATGGCGTTCTTGGAGGTACGATTAAAACAATATATCTATTCTTATATTATACGACTTTCGTTAAGTGCTAAATTAGAAAAAGTTTTTGTTGTATACTTATTGCCAAATCAGTTCATTCATGATTACGCCCGCCTGTGCTAATTAGGGACTCATTAAAATAATCATTACTTCAGTCACTCAGCAATTCAATTTGTCATGAATTATGAACCACATTTGTTGTATGTTTCCAGTGGCGTCGTTTTACATTTTTTGATGTACACAAAAACATCGACAGTGGGAAAGTAGCTGAAAATTTACAGGTGAGTTTACATTTACAAGACTTAATTTTTTTACAAACCCCTAAACAATCCACCTCTGCTGCTTGTGTGAGTCATGGGTGGTATTATTATGTTGCAAGAACAATATCCTTTTGGGCTCAACTGTGGGATATCTGGATTATAGATTCTACTCCTATTCCCCATAAAACGATTCCTCACCAAATTTTAAGTTGCGGAACTACTTGGTTTGCGAGAAAAAAAAAATTTAAAGTATCAACTTCCTTTTGATCCTGGAGTGATATTACTTGGCCAAGATACCTAACTTTTAACATATTCTATTGGATTTCCATCTACATATATTTTAATAGATATTTTTTGACGTGTTTTTTTGTAATATTTTATCTATAAATGAGCATGAGTATGAATCCCCATTTAATTCATCATCATCATCAATTTAAGAGCTAGGCTCTTGTCAGTGGAGTAACCGCCACTGATTTGAGAGGCAAAATGATCGGACATCTAATACGGCACGACAGCTTCTTTTTAAACATCTTGGAGGGCAAGATCGAAGGAAGGAGAGGTAGAGGAAGGCCCAGACATACTTACACCATTTAATTATCATGCACATATTCAAAGCTTTGACAACCGAATAGCCTAGTGGTTAGAGAACCTGACTATGAAGCTTGAGGTCCCGGGTTCGATCCCGGTCTGGACAGATATTTGTATGATGAATACAAATGTTTGTTCTCGAGTCTTGGATGTTTAATATCTATTTAAGTAAATATTTATTCATATAAGTATTTTTATCCGTTGTCTAGTACCCCATAGTACAGGCTTTGCCTAGTTTGGGACTAGATCAATTGGTGTGAATTGTCCCACTACATTTATTTATTAAAGTATGTCTGTAATGTAAATAGTCTTTCCGGCCAACTCTATACATACAAGAAAAAACCGCCCAAGTGCGTGTCGGACCACGCACAACGTAGGGTTCCGTGCCTATTAAAGAGTTCGTATCGTCACAGAAACCTTACGGCACTTACGTCTTTTTCTTTAAGGAAGGCAGTTTTTCAGCAATATCTCGAAAACCTTTGAACTGATCTTGTTCAAAATAATTTTCGGTGAGAGAATTTAATAAGCCCTATGTCCATGATTTTTTTCATATTCTTAAAATATACCGTTCATAAATTAGAGGGTGGAGGGGGACAGAATTTTAGTGACTTTCGGGGCAATTATCTCCGACTCTATTCACTTCATCAAAAAAATTGCTGAGAAACCTTATATTTATTTTGAAAGGCCTATCGATTGATCCACACAACATGTACACTTACAATTAATAAAAAATTTTGACTTTCAGTTTTATATATATATGGAGTGAACCCCTAAAAATTTTTTTTAGTAATTTTTATTACAAAACTATGTAGCGGCTAACAAAATACACCTATCCTCAAAATTTTATTTAAATACACCTTATAGTTTTCGAGTAAAATGCCTGTGACATACGGACAGACGGACATGACGAAACTATAAGGGTTCCGTTTTTGCCATTTTGGCTACGGAACCCTAAAATGTTATTTAGTCACAGAGTTTATTAATATTGGTTAAAATTATCAAAAAAGAGTAGGTAAATTATGGAAAGAAGCTTAGAGGGTTTCTAAGAACAATAATATTGGCAGGGTACAACAATAACTGCAACAACCAGTGGCAACTCCCATGTGGTGCTCTGCGATAACACGGGCTGGGCGCACCTGGTGTCCCGTGCCTGGAAGTTCACGTCCTTCAAGGCTTACGAGCTGACTGTCACGCTCGCGCAGCAGCTACCCCATGACCCTTTGTTGGTCACTATTGGTGTGAGTATACCTTTACGTAATCAGCCGCACTCACTTGATAAAGGATAGTCGATCAGAGTGTCAAATCCGATATGTGCATTAAATGATACATGACATGATATGATGCATATGTCAAAACAAATAATGCCCTAGTAATTACACATATGGTATTATGTCTCTTAATTCAAACCGTGCACATAACGTATTTGGCAATCTCACCGACTTATTTAATAAGATCTACCTACTGTCCATACTGGGTTAACCTTTTGAGAGCACGGACGGCCACAGCCGCGCGCGCACTTTGCGCTTTTTCGTTAATTTTATGTAATAAAAAGCTTTACAAGTAACTTGACCCCTTTTTTAATAGTTCATGATACGTACATTAATTTTGACATGACAATATTTATCAGAAGTTTCATTTTATTCATATTTTGTCTGGCTATTGTTTTTGTTCTGGCCTCAGTTGGGCACCGTTTATTTTGCACCCTCGCTGTCAAAAGGTTAAAAGCATGGCAGTAGTTTCCGCCAAAAACTTTTAGTCAGATGCAGAGAATAGTGATCCCTTCAACATCAAAATTCTGATTGCTGACTGACTGCCAATTCTTGTTAAGCGTTAGCAGATCATGCTGCCTTGAAAATGCTAAATAAGAGCATAAGGAGGAATATGTTTTCAGTGCACTTATGTTAAAGTTTCTTCATGAAGTTACAGACAGATTCTAATGTATTTGTACCTGTCATAAGGTATTTCTGTCATATGTACTTTATTAATCACCATATCCAACATTTCTTGAAGCAGAAGTAAACCAAACCAACTACAGCTGACCCACAAATATGTTTGATGGTGTCCGGTTTTTATACGGCCAAAAATTCCGAGTCACTGTCTCTTTTTATTAACCCATGCATAAAGAGAGAACGTACCGGAAGGTCGCTGGAGTCCACTGGATGCGGGTGGCGCAGGACCGGTCATTGTTGCACTCCTTGGGAGAGGCCTATGTCCAGCAGTGGACGTCTTTCGGCTGATATGATGATGATGATAAAGAGAGAAAGACGCCTATTATTGGGCGGTGCATTATACGGGTCCGTTCGACGTGACGCTACTCATTTGTTGTGTGCAGGAGGACGAAGCGGGCGCGCCGCTGGTGAAGGTGTGGGACTGGTCGCGGCGCGACCGCCACGACAACCCCACGTGCGCGCGCGTGTCGCGCGCCGTGCCCTCGCACCTGCGCGCCACGCCCGCCACCGCGCTCGCCGTGCACGACAACAAGGTATACACATCTATCACACAACAACAACAAGCTCACAAACTAAACAACAAACTATCACATTCATTACAAGCTTTTATTTAACTTGCACAGTTGTCCATATGTTAGGAAGTTGTCTTTCAAAATTTGCAAACCATTTTTTAGTCTCTTACCGGTATTCAATTGAGCTGAAATTGTGTATACGTAGCAAATACTGTGTGTCTGCTGATGCAACTCCTAAACTACTGAACATAAACCTGTCGTGTTTGGGCTTATTGGAGCTCTCTCTAGGAGTAGTTGATGACTGCAAAACAAACAGCTGGCAATAAGTTTTTGACAGAAACTTACCTATTTATTTTGGACATATTTTCACCCATCCCCCCCAATATCCTCTGGATTTCTTAACGATATCAATGTGGTTAGAAAACTCCATCGCGACGACTCTCCGTAAGATGACAATAAGTCCTCTCACAATAAGCAATCTCTGAAGTCCAGAGTTGCTTGGAAGTTGTATTTATTCAATCAAGTTGATGATTTATTTGACAGGTGTAACCTGGGTGTTACTTTGTTTAGGAAAACAGCTTATAAATTCTACGCGAAGAAAGCTGCGGGCACAGCCAGCATTCTCCCAAAATTGGGGCAGAGTATCTAAAAATGCACACATTTGGTAGTAACCTTTTAGCATTTTTTTTCTAAGACGATTTTTTGCGTTCTAGGTATTTAAGGTACATAGTGATTTTGTTTTTTCGTTCAGAATCTGCTGGCAGTGGGTTTCCAAGATGGGTCAGTGACGTTATACAGAGGCGACATCGCGCGACAGCGTTCCGGCAAGATGAAAACTTTGCTGGACTCGGGGACCAGTCCCATTACCGGCCTAGCCTTCAAGTGAGCATTCATTCATTTATTTTTCATCTCTCATACTCTGAAAGTAGATCATTGTTTATCTGAATAGCGGGTTGAAAGTGAGGCATGTCGCCCCTAGGGCTGAAAAGTAATAAAAAATAAACAATGACCAATGACAGAAACTGACCCAAACAGCCACACTTCGTTAACCTGAATTGTTTTTTTGATGTTTATTGTTAGTTATTACGGTAACGTTATCTAAAAATTTAAGTCAATTAAAATTATTAAAGCTATTTAGAAAAGTAATAAATACATTTTTAGTAATAATTACTTTGATGTTGAAATGAAATGAAATGAAATGAAATGAAGTGAAATGAAATAGTTTATTTGCAAGATTACGGTTACAAGATCTTAAAAATAATAAATAAACCAACGTAATCAACCTGGATACAGGTGTGCAAATGTTTACGAATGAAACATTTAAAAAATTTATAGTTCCACGATGTCAAGACTTAAATACTAACACTTACAGCTATTTGTTACATACCTATTATTTTCTTGTCAAATACTCCTTGATACTACAAAAAAAAAACATTTTTCATGCAGCCATTTGGTCAACTTAGTTTTGAAAGAAGTCATGTTTTCTAATTTAATAATGTCAGGTAACTTATTGTACAGGAGTATACACATATTATAACAATTATTTTCGTATATGGCAGATCTGCAGGGAGGCTGATCTAAAAGGTTCATATATTGAGCTCTTACATGTATTTTACTGGTTTCGCTGCGCTGAGTAAAATATTGCTGGTTTTTCTTGACCATACAGCACGCGTCCCTAATGTACTGACATGGAAGTGCAAGTATATTAAACTTATTAAATTTCTTATTCTTCTTCTCTCAATCTTGATAATGTGAATGTTTATGGTTTATTTAAATTTAATAATATTTCTACGCCGATGACGGCCTTAGAGCATACTTAACTGGAGCCTTTACCCCTCTGTAGAAAACCTTGCACAATGTGCAAAAATCATACAAAGACAATTTCACAATCGTTTCATGGTCATTCACAAAATCGCCTCGCAAGAGAACACTGATTATAAAAATGCCCGCATGTTGCTGTAAGCACTTGATATTATAAACGTTCAACCACTTCAAGCTTTCAATATACCGTTGAATTTGAATATCCTATTAAGATGCTCCCCCCGCCCCCGCAAAATTCGGCAGACATTTTTGTATGCTAATACGACATAAGGCTACTCCAGTTATGTATGCTCTAAGATGACGGCAGGATATGTGAAATTGGCATGTGTAAAACATACAAACAAATGTGCCATATTCGGAGAGACAAAGTATAGTACATTGTTTAACGAGGGGCGTAAGTGCACATTTGCGAGGAAATAAATAACTACAAAAGACAGAAAAATCTAAGTTTCATACAGCCACACCAATCAAAAATTGACAACTTCACTTCCAGATCAGTGCTAGTGGAGCGTGCAGCATGAATATTTCAACCAATCACAGTGCAGTATTCTTGCGGGGCGGGGCTTGGCCAACTAGATTGTTTATTCAACCAATCACAGAGCAACCAGATTTGCTTAAGCCAATCAGAGGGTTCTATATTTTAAAACTAAACTTAACAGCCCGTGGGAGGTGAAACGGCTGTAACTGCTCTGTACGCTCGCAAGTAATAACGCCATTGACGAGCAAGTGTGATGAAAATAGGCATGATGACTCATGTTAAAAATTGATAACATAGTGTTGCTAAATGGATAGTAAACCATCAAATTATTGTAATAAAGTATAAATTACAAAATATAATTAATATCATAAAAAGATATGAACCTTGAAAGTTTAAAAAAAAATGCATTTTTTTATTGTCCAGGTGTTAATTTAAAGCTACCAATAGAATCCTTACGCTTTTATAGAAACAAAATTGTATGACAACTATGGACCTAAACGCAGTATTTCGCGACCGAAACAGCAATTTACTTGATTTCCCCTACAATGATTAGTTCAAAATACTAAAGTGTGACGTCATGCCTTTGAGTCAATCAGTATGAAGCGTTTCGGGTGCGGCCAGCGAGGTCCGTCTTTAACTCAATTTTTTTGGGTATTTATGTTCTTTTATGGTAGTTGCTCCCATACAAACATTTGTTCCTCTCCAAAAACTGGTTCAAATGGCATCGGGAAAAATTTTTAGTCATCACGCCTATTGTATTGTAAACTTGTGTACAGTGGCGCGGACAAGCTGTTCGTGGTGTCCCGCGCCTGCGTGCTGGTGTACTCGCTGAGCGCCGAGCGCGGCGTCGCGCTGGAGGCGCGCGGCGCCGCCGCGCGCTGCTCCGTCGCCGACCGCCAGCGCCTCGTCGTGGCCGCGGACGACGTGAGCCTTCACTAGCACTTATTATTATTATTATTAGCCATTTATTCCCACAAAAACATTTCAAGTACCTAAGGCTAACTACATTCCATACAATACATTTCATTTTAGAATAGGTTAATAATTATCTATGTTCAGCATGCAGTGCAAGATTTGGATACATGTGTTATTCTAAATGTCTATATTATATATATTTTTTTTTACAATATAATTAGTATTAAATCAACATGTGAATTAAGATCTATATCTATTTACAAATAATAAGTTAAATTACAAATCAATTAAAATTAAAAATAATTCATATTTCATTATTAAATTAAAAATTCGAATTTAGCAGTCTGCATGAGATCTTTGAACCGTAAAAATATAATTAAAATTAATGAATAGGTATAATAAAATATTTAGAGAATAAAATAATTTAAATAAATTAGTTTTTGGGGACCCAAGATTGGGCAAAGGCCTCCTCCATGCACGTCCACGATTTCCTATCCTGCGCGAGTCTGGTCCAGGTACAGCCGGCCACCTGCTCGATGTCGTCTCTCCGGCGCCGGCGCGGGCGGCCGCGGCGGCGCGGCGCGGCGCGCACGCTCCAGTGCAGCACGCGCTCGCTCCAGCGGCTGTCGCTCGCGCGGGCCACATGCCACTAGCACTACTCCAACCATATCAGTACCCGGGACCCCCGCAGTCACCAGTAGTCATCGGAGGAGGCACTCCAGAACTATACAGGGCGTCCTAAGGCTATGCCACATGGAGGGAAAGTACCTTGAATATTGTAGATGGAACATTTTACTGAAATAAGACATTGTTTTAATTTTAAAAACAATTTAAACTGTATTCATAGACTTTTAAATAATTACATGGTTGAACCGGGAATCGAACCCTCTACACGAGAAAAAAATGCCCTGTAGCTTTATCATACCGATCTAAAGGCTTTATCATAAGGATTATTTTTTGCTAAATAACACAGTTTCAGAAATAAAAGGAAGACCATGAATTTTAACATTTTTATTTAATTTTTTCTCGTGTAGTGGGTTCGATTCCCGGTTCAACCATGCAATTATTTAAAGATTCATGAATGCAGTTTAAATTGTTTTTTAAATTAAAATAATGTCTTTTTCAGTAAAATGTTCAAGGTACTTTCCCTCCATGTGGCATAGCCGTGGGACGTCCTGTATATAAAAAAACAGTTTCCCATATAGGATGGTTCAGTCAGCAGCAGAAGTAGCTAAGCGGGCCCGGTGTTCAAAATGACCTGCACACGACTTTATTCTTAAGAAATTAAGAGCGTGTGTAGGTTATTTTGAACACCCGGCCCGCTTAGCTACTTCTGCTGCTGACTGTTCATCAACATTAACCTTTACAGGGTGTATTATTCTAACGGGGCAGTGAGGGAAAACCCGAAACTATAAGACATATGGAAATATACTCTTAGGAGTCACGAGATCGATTATAGAAAAAACCGGCCAAGTGCGTGTCGGACCACGCAAAACGAAGGGTTCCGTGCCTATTAAAAAGGTCGTATCGTCACAGAAATCCGTCCTTTTCTTTGAGGAAGGCAGTTTTTCAGCAATATCTCGAAAACCTCTGAACCGATCTTGTTCAAAACAATTTTCGGTGAATGAAATTAATAAGCCCTATGTCCATGAATTTTTCCATATTTTTAAAATACACCGTTCAAAAATTAGAGGGGGGGGACAGAATTTTAGTGACTTTCGGGGCGATTATCTCCGACCCTATTCACTTAATCAAAAAAAATGCTAAGAAACCTTATATTTATTTTGAAAGGCCTATCGATTGATGTGCCACACGGGGGGGTCACAATAAAATTTTTTTTTTTTTGTCATTTTAATTACAAAACTATGTAGCGGCTAACAAAATACACCTATCCTCAAAATTTTATTCAAATACACTTTATAGTTTTCGAGTAAAATGCCTGTGACATACGGACAGACGGACAGACGGACATGACGAAACTATAAGGGTTCCGTTTTTGCCATTTTGGCTACGGAACCCTAAAAACTATAAACTGCATTTTCAAAAAAGCTTCATTTACGGTCAAATATGTCTAAAAATCGGATTTCCTTTTTGGCGGGGGAAAATTTTGAGTTTTTAAAATATCACTCCGTTAGCCTGCGAATGTCAAATGACGTTTTGTATGGAAATCGAACCATCTTAATGTAGATTGCACCAAACCGTTTGTAATCGTAAGCAGTGTTCGTTAAAATCTGAATATATGAAAAGTGTGACAAGTTTCTATGGGACGACAGCCGCCGGCGCCATATAAAGGTTGTCGCACACATAACAGCTCGGCACCGGATCTGCACCCCCTCAACTCGAGCCGGTCAGTATGCTTTGTATGAAACTCCAAACTGCAACGCACACTTATCCACTCCGTGACGTCATCGCCCCAGCTCGGTACCGGCTAACGTGGGACGGGCAGCTCGCCGTCGCCGGGTGAACGCCGCGCTTGCAGCTCGCCGCCGGCTAGAGGAGCGCGCGTGGACAAATGTAAAAAACTGGTCAAGTGCGAGTCTGACTCGCGCACCGAGGGTTCCGTACAAAATTTCATAAAACATACCCGTCTTTCCCCGCCTAAAGGAAAAATTCTAACAACGCTTAGTGTAGTTAAGTCATTAGTACCTACAGCGCCATTTATCGGTGTATTTTGTTACTAACTTGCGCGACCAAGAAACTCAGTATGTATGTTGGTTTTTCAGCCATAATTCTTTATTAAGTGAATTAATTTAGATAATTCTTTTTTTATTTGTTAGCATATACTTTCAGAATACTTTCATACAAATTTGAAGAAAAAAAATTATAAATTGAATTACAAACAAAATGAACAAATGATTATTGAAGAATAAAAAAATACGCTACATACATATAGGTCTCGTTATACTTTTCCGATAATATTTACGTTAATATGAACAATATATATTATTTTAAAATTTTTCGCTTGTTTAACTTCGGAGATAAAGGGGGGGAATGGTATTTTTTTCAACATTTTTCTTTATAAATCAAATTTTTACCACTGTAGAAACAAAAAACTGTTTTAGAATGTGCCCTTTCATATGATACCCCACTTGGCTTACCAACTAGACTTTGAATTTTTGCCCCCCCCCCCCCCCCCCCCTCTTATCCGTCCTTTCTTATAGAAATTAAAAATATATATTTAAATTTTTAATTTTCCAGACACGTGGATTAGCTTTGTTTACAACTATTCCAAATTGATAGCATTAGTAGTTCCCGAGATATTTGAGTTTGTGACAGACAGACAGATGGACGGAGTCGCACCATAAGGGTTCCGTTTTTACCTTTTTGGTCCGGGACCCTAAAAAGCTGTCAACACCGCTTGGCCATCTCGGCGCGGCGGAAGCGGTGCTGCTACGTGCTTGCGTTGGGTTGACGCCAGGCCCCGTAGCATGGTTGGCCTTGTCATAGCGATAGGTGATAGGATAGATCGTGCGTCACCGTTCGATAGAACGAGACGACGCTCTTATCTTGTCACTTGTTGCGTGATAAGGCCAACCATGCTACGGCTCCTGGTTGGCGGCGAGCCGGTGGGGTGAGGCGGCGCCGGTCTGGTGCCGACAACTTTATGACAGTGATCGGTCTGTAATCGAAAGTTGATGCAACCTGCCTCGAAACTCGGTGGACAATGTTTTAACAAGAATCTCGTTGCAGGCGATTTTTTGCTACACGAGCGAGGGCCGCGGCCCCTGCTACGCCATCGAAGGCGAGAAGGTCCGCCTGGACTGGTTCCACAGCTACCTGGTCATCACCACGACGGAACCCAAGCTTGGAGGGGGTACCAGCGCGCCGGCACACCACCTTACTATACTCGATATACAGAACAAGTTTATAGTGTTCTCGAAGACGTTCGAAGGTGAGTTTCCCGGATTGTTCATAGCACAGGCCGCCATCGAAGTCCCCCTGGACTGGTTCCACAGCTACCTGGTCATCCCAATGAAATGTGAACTGCTCACCGGATAGACTATACGCCTTGGTGCGTTGCCAGTGTTGCCACGATGCACACGGTAACCAGGGAAGACGATCTTCTGTTACTTCCTCACAAACTGCCAAGCCGCTAGCCTGCTCGCTGATATTTACCACGAAAAGCACGAATTACCACTACTATGATTAATAAAAAGACAAAAAGACTGATTGTGACAAGTCTGTGTCCCGAGTGATCGTTTTTTTTTTAGAAACAGAACACATCTGTTTCTAAAAAAAAAACGACGTGTTTTTAATAGAATCTACAAAATATATATAACTATATATTTCAGTTCACCAACTCGTTTAGGACTTTTGATTAGTTAGGTGGTCGCTAGCTGGCGCAATAGGGCTATAGCTTTTGAAAAAAAATTGTGTTAAAAAATATTATTATTGGTACCATTACCCTAACGACGCGCTCATGTCTGAATCCGATTTACACTCGACCACTTACTACCTAAAGCCGCATTTACATGGTGCAACAACTCGTATGCGATTTTCATTACATTGCCGGGCTGCCGGCTACCGATATACGACGAATTCAATCAAATCCTGCAATGTAATGAACCTCGCATGCGAGTTGTTGCACCATGTAAATGACCCTTAATAGTTCTACGTATTCAGGATAACTGAAGATTATTATCGACATCTTGTCAATTTTCTTGTGCTACTACGTTTTAGACGTTTATCGTATACCTTATATTTGCTATTCTATCATTTCGTATTGTGTTCTACAGCATGTGTTAACGTTTCCTATTCCTTTAAGTATTTTTATTACCCGTGATAAGCCCAAATCATTGCTGCAAAAAGTAGTATTTGCATGCCAGGACACACACACACAGGTCCGTCGTCGGCCGTGGCCACGTACTAACTCGTACTGAAACTGGCGCGTCACCGCGCGTGTACGACTTGGACACACGATTTTTCAGACAAATGACCAAATGTAGTGTTTTATCAAACCTATGGAAATCTAAGAAGCCATTAAATAGATCTACCAAAAAGCTACCTATCACAACAAATTTCATTGTAATATTCCAAATAACTTTCGAGATATTTCTAGTTTGGTGGTAAAAAAGCACTGTTTTGAAAGGCAAAATCTATCGAGGTTTTTGTCAGCAACCGTGTTTCTAAGAAGCACAAAAATAGCCAATGAACTAAAAATATACATAACAAAAATGGATCTGTAGCAATAGTACAAGTATTCTATTAATCGTTTCGGAAAAGGCAGTTTTTCTAAGCGCAGCTACGTAGAGCGCCTGAACCCATTCAAGGCCAGTGACTCAACATATGAGTCATGCCTCTACGTGCGATATCCGCTACAGAGCGGAAAAACGCTGCCACGCGCTACGGCGTAGCGTTGCGTGGCCTCGAATGTGTTAAAAACATTCGAACAATAATAACCGAAGTGGTTGCTACACGATGATGTTGGCAATAGGTGCCCCTTTTTTTTAAATTGATGTTTCGATTCAATTAGTTTATTGATAAAAACGATATTTTACACGTCAATTAGGATTAAGTTCAATTGGGAATATAATTATTTCTACAGCGGTGAAATCAAATTTAAATCCTCCGGAAAGTCCTTCAAGAACTCCATATCAATATCAGCGTACCCGTTTAGCACACTAAAGAAACACATCTCTCACCAGAAATCGATGCCGTCCTAACGGAGTGGGGGTCGTTCTACATACTCACAAAGAATAAAGAAATGATATATCTGGCCGAAAAAGATCTGCACTCAAAACTGTGGCTGTTGTTCAAGAAAAACCTGTATGACGTGGCCATTCGGATAGCGAGCGGGCAGCAGTATGATGCTGTAGGACTGACGGAAATATACAAACAGTATGGGGACCATTTGTACGGGAAGGTGAGCTTATGTAATGTCAATATAAAAATTAGTGACAATCTTACATAGATCAATGTAGTATCACAGTAAGCTCGATAATATCTGTGTTATTATATTTTTTACTATAAACTACTACGCCATACTATTTTTATGCAAGAAACAAATGAGCCTGTCATACTATTTATTATAGTTAGCACTTTATATTTAAAACCGGCCAAGTGCGTGTCGGACCACGCAAAACGAAGGGTTCCGTGCCTATTAAAAAGGTCGTATCGTCACAGAAATTTTACGGCACTTACGTCCTTTTATTTGAGGAAGGCAGTTTTTCAGCAATATCTCGAAAACCTCTGAACCGATCTTGTTCAAAACAATTTTCGGTGAATGAAATTAATAAGCCCTATATCCATGAATTTTTCCATATTTTTAAAATACACCGTTCAAAAATTAGAGGGGGGGGGACAGAATTTTAGTGACTTTCGGGGCGATTATCTCCGACTCTATTCACTTAATCAAAAAAAAATGCTAAGAAACCTTATATTTATTTTGAAAGGCCTATCGATTGATGTGCCACAAGGGGGGTCACAATGAATTTTTTTTTTTGACTTTTAGTTTTATGTATGGAGTGTACCTCTAAAAAATTTTTTTTTGTCATTTTAATTACAAAACTATGTAGCGGCTAATAAAATACACCTATCCTCAAAATTTTATTCAAATACACCTTATAGTTTTCGAGTAAAATGCCTGTGACATACGGACAGACGGACAGACGGACATGACGAAACTATAAGGGTTCCGTTTTTGCCATTTTGGCTACGGAACCCTAAAAATGGAGTGTAGGAGATTCTTTATTATACATAATACACACTTAACCCTTCGTATGCCGAGTCCCGTATTCGTCCTAGAGCTTTTGAGCCTTATATCTTAACTTCAAGGTTACTATTTTACAAGCAATTTTTTGACAGATGCATCCGAGGGGTTAAATAACATCCAACAATCAGAAACAAATACTCATGTTCATTACACAAATATTTGCTCTTACTGGGATTCGAACACAGGCAGGAAGGAATACTAGCTTTATAGTCAAGGATACTACCAACTAGGCTAAATAATTCGAATCAAATATCTATGCCATAGTAGTCTTGATACAATACAACTTCATGCCATAAGGCACTGATACCTAGCGAAAAAGGTGACTGTCTCTCATGGGTTAAAATTTTTACTCTAAGCATATTAGCGTCGCAGCTTCCCATCCAAGTGGGAGACAGCTATCTGAAAGAATGGAATAGTAACATATCTCTCAATTTACATATCAATAATGGATTATTGCAATGTATATTAATAATATTCTTTATTTCCACAGGGCGACCTAAAAGGCGCTATAGAGCAATACATCAAAACCATCGGCTGGCTAGAAACCTCATACGTCATCCGTAAATACCTAGAGTCTCGTCACTTAGAGCCCCTAGTACTATACTTAGAAGAACTGCATAAGAAAGGCGGTGCTACCGAAGACCATACAACGTTATTGCTGACTTGTTATGTCAAGTTGGACCAACATGACCAGCAGGGGAAGCTGAAAGAGTTTATCAATTCTAAGGACAAGGTTATAGAGTTTGATGTGGATGTCGCTATTAAGGTAAGTTGATTTTGCAAAATAATGTCTGAGTTCTACAGTTATATGCGAAGGTTAACTTTTGGTACACGAATTAGGTATCCTGAAGAAATAGAGAAATTATTTTAACTTAACAAAACTCATATGATGGTGCTCTTCAATTATCACGATATTCACGATTCTGTGAAGCCGCGGGAAAAAATACTCTAGAAATTAAATTGTCTGCTTCTCCAAATACACGCGAGCCTGTCATTTTTATTTTCGAAAAAGTGACTTCACAAAACAAAACTATATAGGTAATTAACGAACCTGCTCACAAAATTCCGAGAGAATCGGTTGAGAAATGCGACCTGTACAGGAAAACAGCAGGACAGACACCGGACACTGGACGCCGACTGGACAGTAACGATTTCCGGCCCAAGCTGAAGTATAGAACTTCGTTCGCTTCGCTCGCTCGTTCGATAAGTTTAATCTTATTTGAAAGAACGTCTATATAAAAAAAGTCTGTATGTTCTTTTCCATTTCACCTACGTAAATTTTGTAGGTACATATCGGTAACTGCACCGATTCCCAGGGCCTTAAACACGACACACGACACATCTAACAGACTGCACTCATGTCCACACTTCACACTACATGCCAACGAAATAGTACATTGTGTAACGAGGGCCGTAAGAGTTTGCAATATTTTTACGCCCGTGTTACACAATGTTTTTCATCACATTTGCGAGGAAATAAATAACTATAAAAGACAGAAAAATCTAAGTTTCATACGTTTCATGCGGCTGTCCGCACCAATCAAAAATTGACAACTTCACTTCCAGATCAGTGCTAGTGGAGCGCGCAGCTTCAATATTTCAACCAATTACAGAGCAGTATTCTTGCGGGGCGGGGCGGCTTGGCCAACTAGATTTTTTTTCAACCAATCACAGAGCAACCAGATTTGCTTAAGCCAATCAGAGGGTTCTATATTTTAAAACTAAACTTAACAGCCCGTGGGAGGTAAAACGGTTATAACTGCTCAGTACGCTCGCAAGTAATAACGCCATTGAGGAGCAAGTGTGATGAAAATATCTAAACAAAATCCGTTCCCAGGTCGTCCGCCAAGTAAGCATCGAGGACGCTCTCTCCCTCGCGGCCAACCACAAACGACACGACTGGTACCTCAAGCTCATGATCGAAGACAAGAAGGCGTACGGCGACGCTCTTCGGTACCTCTCTGATCTGCAGTTTGACGATGCTGATGCTTACATGAAGAAGTACGGCTTGAAGCTGATACAGCACTTGCCTGGGGAGAGCACGGAGTTCCTTATCGGTGAGTGGCTCATATTATGCTAGTTACAGTACTATTGCTATTGTAGGTAAATAGAGCGGACGGTATCAAAAATAACGACTGGCACAAATAACACGATTGGCAGTACAGACTTTACGACATATTATGACTATTCCGCAAGCGCCACGACGCATCAAAAACCACACGTAGTCGCGTCGTTCTCATCTGGCTGATACAACACTTTTCTGAAGAGAGCACGGAGTTCCTTAAAGGTAAGTGGCTAACTAATATTATGCTAGTATGCTACAACCAGTGCCAACGTATTATACCACAAACGTACCATAAACGACACGACTGGTATTAACATATTATAACTATACCACAATAACACGATTGACAGTATAAACTTCACGACATATTATGACTATTCCGCAAGCGCCACGACGCATCAAAAACCACACGTAGTCGCGTCGTTCTCATCTGGCTGATACAACACTTTCCTGAAGAGAGCACGGAGTTCCTTAGAGGTGAGTAAAACAATATTATGCTAGTATGCTATAACCGGTGCCAATCGTATTATACCACAAACGACACGCCGGGTACCACAAACGACGCGATTGGTACCACGAATAACACGACGGGTATCACAAACGACACGGCGTGTTTAAAAAATTAAGACTGTACCACATGCGCTCACAAGATTATATCTGCCCGAGGCCGAGAAGAAAAGAGAGTTACACTATTTAAATAACGTAATCATTTAATGTTAAGTAACACGGCTAGTACCAGAATTATAGTGGACTGTATAAAAAAAACAGATATGTGAGGAAGAGGATATTCTGTATTCTAACGAATGTTCAAGATCTTGGTTCTGTTTAGTACCTTCACAACCTTATGCATAAAATATTTACTACAATAACCCTCTTATATTTGGTTACATCAAGCTAATAGACTTCAAATCTTCCATGTCTCTAATCGAACGAAATTTGAAAGTTTTCGATTATAAGATTCACACATATTTTGAGTCCAACCAAAAAAATGCCTTTTATGAAAAAAAATAATTCGTAATTTTGGCTGTTGCTATGGTAACGCGCGCCCAAATGTCTATATGAACATTATATACCTACTGTTTATCACATGATAATATCGTCGGGCGTCAAGAAAAACTCACTAATTACAAGTAATAAGTAAAGAAAAACTCAACCTTATTACTACTGCAAAACAGTTGATATTTCATAATTTAATTTCCTGCATTTGGTGAGTTTTACTTACGATATACGGAAAATAGTACAGGCAGCCTAAGTAGCTACGCAAAATAACACGCTCAAAATGTTCTAGACAGTCCGTATCCTCTTCACATTAGAGTCATTTTGAGCACTTAACCCGCGTAGCTACTTTTGCTGTTGACTGTACTTACATGAAAATATTCATGTAAGTAAGACTATCTTTTGTTTCATCATAGTCAAATACATGAGAAAAACAAGATGTGTCTAAATAATCTAACTAGAAAATCAATTAAACAACGAAAACCTTTTTATATTTTTTATTTCATTAAAATAGGCAACTAAACAATGCTTATTACGAGTAAAGTCAGTATGCTGTTAAGTCCTTTATTATTTTTATAAAGTACACCAATATATATACGAAAACAATATTTCGACGAATATAATGTTTGGTCGATAGATAGCTAAATGTTTGAGAAAAAAGTAGCTGGTGACAGTATTTTGCTTTGATAATACATTTTATGACTAAGTTATTTTATAATTTCACAGGTGACGTTGAGGTTATACAATTACCAATGAAGCGTTTTGCAGTCAAAATGGGTCAATCAACAAGACAAAATTACAGTTTCTTAGAATAATTGTTACAATAGACATAGACATAGAAAATCTTTAATTCACTACGGACTTCCTAGACTGCCTAGAAGATGGTCCTTACAAAAAGGGGTCGAACATGACAGGAACCCACATTCGGTGATTTAAAACCCATAAATCGCTGTTTTAAAAAGTGACCCAGTATACGTAACCATGGCAACTAGTGTGGCTAATAGTTGCTCCACCCAAATACAACTTTTTTCGTGACAAATTACGTACTATACGTTTACTAGAACACAGAGCTTTTAAATATAACGCATATGCAAAGCGAATCCTAAATCATAGTTGGCAAATACTTTTATAGATTGAATTGTGTTCTTCACAATAAGCGAATAATTCAAGTTTACATTTAAAATCAAACGGAATTCGAATCGGGACACTACTACGGGCAATATGCGTACAGCTCATCCATGGTACATGCCTTGTCGCAGCATTCTTCCACGATCGGCCTCTTGCCCCTCCCGAAGCGCAGAGCCGTCTCCGGTTCCACCCAATACCCTTCATAGTAAGGCTGCATCAAGTATGATCGCTTGTGGGTCTTCTGGTATTGCCCTTGGTCGCGTTCCCTACACAACACAGCTAGTGCGTTTGCTAGATTTCGTCCGCAGAATTTTTGAGCTTCCGTCTGGAATGATTGTCCTACCATGACGGTTAGAAACGCTAGCAAGAGAATCGTCTGCATTCTGGACTCACTAGTTATATTCTAATGTGACTTGATTGTCGCGTTACGTTTTATAGGGACCGCTTATTAATATTCATACTAATGACGTACTCCCATGTCACATGCGGTTTGCTCATTGTGTGGAATATCTAATTGTTTGTATAGGGTACTATTAATAGGATTATTGTGACTGGATTTTAGGGATCGACGTCAAAACAATTTGGAGTTTAACGAAATGAGTATGTTGGTAAGGCTAAGTTTAGTGACCTTTTAGTGGATTTGCCTTTCATTATATTAATTTAAACTATGTGGGTGTAATCGTTAAATCTCTTAGTTTAGTGAACTGTAGAAGTCCTCTTCGTAAAATCATACTCGGAACGAGTTCTTCATAAATTGATCATAAATGGGAAGATTAATTATAAATAATAATGAAACAAAAACAACATTTCGACGATACTCTTATCACACATTACGAGACTGTTAGTTACTTTCCGGTGTAGACAAATTAACAATCATATTCATCAATACCACTCATTACATGTCTTTATTACCTAGTTGTCATATTTCGTTTACTAGTTAAGATGTTGTTCTTATACTATGTTGTATTCATTTTCTGGATATAAAGCCAGCGTCACGTCATCGACGTCAGTTTGAAATACGGTCAGAACATGTTGAGCTCCGCGCGTATAATCGCGTTAGTTATCGGGAGCAATAGTTTAGCTGTAAAATCAACAAGTGCCTTGAGAGAGTAGAAGAACACATCCGCCGGATATACTCAGGTGCCAGGTAACCTTGGGATCGGGTGAGTCTGTTTAGTACAATCCGGGTCTCAGGGTCCTACACCGGACGAAGGAGCGTCCCAGCAGCTCCTAGCAAAGGTGAGTGTGGTTTAATTTATTCTCGTTTATAAAAGTACCTACAGTCCACTAATTAACATTTTTTGGTAGGTCGTCGGTCGACGTTGTTGTGATACGCAATAAATGTTTGAACTTGAACTTGATCATGCTGAGTTAGATACATTTCGTGACAAGGCAGAGTCGTTTTCTTTGTAATCTGTGTGTCTTGTACGAATAACAGCGTCCGCATATTGCGCCACTAGTCGCACCCACTTGTGGCCGCTACAAGCTGCGGACGAGTTATTTTATACATGTTGTATAGAATAGAATCGGCGCACACCGACCGCGTCCGAGCCACAAGCTGCGGGAGTGGCTCGCGCTCACTATTTGTTACCTCGTCTAGTGGCGGCCACTAGTGGCTGTGATGGACCTATACAGCAAGAAGACCAAAAGCCAATAAGATGGTCATACTGAACAACTTTTCCCATGGGACCAACCACGAAATCGTAAAAAAATAAGAGCCAATTAAGAGTTAACTGTGAGTTAACTGAGAGTTAATGTATGGAATATTTTTTTTTGTGATTTTGTGGTCGGTCCCATGGGTAAAGTTGTTCAGTACGACCATCTTATTCGCTTTTGGTCTTCTTGCTCCACGACCCCTACTTCATCCTGTATACACGAGGCCATTTCACGAGACAATCCAGTAAGTCAATCCACTCGATGCCATTCGATGAAAAATGAGCTGTCTTTTACACGTAGGCCTAGAACCAACCGATTGATCTGTCATTTTCGAATTGTCACTGTCACTTGTACGACAGATAAACTATCTGTTCTCCATAGACATTCTTGTTCCTGGTATAGAGATATGAATTTTAACGTCATATCTGAAGCCCACTTTTGCAAAACCATTGTTAACCTAAAAAAACACGTTTCGCACGTTGCAACTGTGGCTTACTGGCTTGTAACACGCGTTCTCACAGAGCCAATAGACAAGACAATTCACCGCGCGGGGGTGGGGAAGCATTGGCTAGGCAAAAGTAAAGCGTCTGCTAGACGGTCGCCAATACGCCCCTCCGACCGAGCGACCTTGGTAGGCAGCGGCCGTGTAGACAGTTGTTTGCAGCAAAATTTCATACTACAACGGTCGGTGCCGACCAAGGTCGCTCGGTCTGAGGGGCGTGTTGGCGACCGTCTAGCAGACGCTTTAGCAATCGGTCTAATGCAGTGGACTGGGTTGATCATTGGCTTGAGAAGTGGATTGTCTCCATTTATACGGTGCCAATATTGGATTGGCTTACTGGTTTGTCTTGTGAATGGCCTCGTGTAAACGCTACGAGGGTGGGAAGATATGGTTTTAGCAGACCGAAGATTGAAGCTCTCTGAAATAGCTGACACTATAGGGATTTCCAAAGAACGGGTACATCATATCTTAAGTGACGAATTAAATATGAAAAAGTTATCTGCCCGTTGGGTGCTGCGTTTGCTTACGGACGATCAAAAAAGAATTCGGATGCTAAACTCTAAAGAATGCTTGGGCCGTTTTCAGAAAAATAAAGCAGACTTTATACGTCGATTTATAACAACAGATGAAACATGGGTTCACCACTATGATGAAGTCATTGCCGCCGTAGAAGCGTATTTTGCAGGCCTTGAAAGAAGTCATTTTATGGAGGGCATTACATCATTAGAAAGAAGGTGGAACAAGTGCTTAGAGCTACATGGAGACTATGTCGAAAAATAAAACCAATTTTATCACGATAACCTAAGTATTTCTTTATTAGGCTAGTTACTTATCATCCCACCCTCGCACGTGTGTTCTAAATGTTTGAATGTGAACGTTGCCCGCAGCGCTATGCACGGACTACAAGCCGCGCAGCTCCCCGCTGGTGGACGAGGCGTCGCTGACGGGCGCGCGCCGGCAGCCCGACCGCGCCTGCCCCGACGACTACATCCACATGTTCCTCAGCAACTCGGAACAGCTCATACACTTCCTGGAGCACATGACGCGCGCCGACCACCAGTGCTCCAAGCTCGTTTACAACGCGCTCGTGGAACACTACATACACGTGTGGTAAGTACCTACATCTTCGTACGTTAGTAAATGTTATAAAGAGGAAGTTTCTGTGATATTGTAGTTTTGTAAGCTTTTTTTTTGTTTGTATGTAATGGGTAATTTGCCTGCGTTCTTTGCAATGCGCGTAAAATTATTTTGATAATCGTCCAATTATCCTCCGTCCTCAGTCCATCTTGTTGGAATCAGACGCTAGTGGCATCTGACGATTTGCGGTTTTAACATCTCTCTTTTTAGGGTTCCGTACTTCATAAGAAAAAAAACGGAACCCTTGTAGCATCACTTTGTTGTCTGTCTGTCTGTGAAGACCCTTAATCTCGGAAATGTGTGGAGATATCGAGTTGAAATTAAAACCATATACTTAAGTCTACAGTCCCTTGAAGTTGTGAAAACATCAAACTTCTAAATTAACGTAAAAAAACGATACGGCCGTTTATGCTGAAAAGACAGAAAAATCATGTATGAAACTTAGATTTTTCTGTCTTTTGTAGTTATTTATTTCCTCGCAAATGTGATGAAAAACATTGTGTATAACACGGGCGTAAGAATATTGCAAACCCGAGTCACTAAAAGCCCTCCGCCTTCGGCGTCGCCCCTCGTTAAACAATATACCTACCATTATCTCATCCTAATTATTTCTTCTCCCTAGGGCGAAATGCCCCGCCGACAAGAAAATGGAATACGAGGAGAAGATAATGAAGGTGCTAAAAGACGCCACGGCCAACTACGACAAGGACCAGACCCTCGTCATCTGCCAGATGCTGGGCTTCCGCGCCGGCATGCTGCACCTCTACGAGGAGAACAAACTGTGAGCCAATTAATAGGGTGCTACAATAATCGCAACTATATTTCGCGCAAATGTATCTATTCTTTTAAATACGGATTCTCCGGATAGTTGCCAATAAAGCAACACTTCCACTGAAGCGGAACGATATACCAATTATAAACCAATCCAACCAATAAACCAATCATGGTAAAATAAAACAAAACAATCGCAACTATTACAAATATACCTAATTCTTCCATTCGGAACCCCTTTAAGTCTGCAGCTGCGATTGACAGTTTTCCGCGTGCTCCGCTCTAGGTACACTGTCCAGAGAAAGTGCAACATAAACTGTCGTTTCTAGGGTTCCGTTCCCCAAAAGGAAAAAAGTGACCAAAATCCCCGAGTGTTTTCTCTCTAACAACCAACATTAAATCGATTGTAGTTTCGTGATTTTTTGAGATATTTGAATGGGATTTTCGTCACTAGGCATATTTTTTTGGCTTCTTTCTTTTGTAAGTAATAATACATTGTGACGCAGGACCGGTCATTGTGGCACTCTTTGGGGGAGGCCTATGTCCAGCAGTGGACGTCTTTCGGCTGATATGATGATGTGATGGTGAATACATTTTGAGTGTATACCTTATTGTTCGCTGGAGGCCTATGGCCAGCAGAGGACGTCTTTCGGCTGATATGATGATGTGATGATGAATACATTTTGAGTGTATACCTTATTGTTCGTTGGAGGCCTATGGCCAGCAGTGGACCTCTTTCGGCTGATATGATGATGATGATGATGATGACCCGAATTGTTATCCAGGTGGCGCGCGCAAGTAGCGCTGCACATGCGCGCAAACATGCCCGAGCTGGCGCTGGACGTGTGCCGGCGGCGCGGCAGCGCGGCGCCGCGGCTGTGGCTGGACGTGCTGTGGTGGCCCGCGCGCGCGCAGGCGCCGGCGCCCGCGCCCATCCTGCCGGAGCTGCTGCACGTCATAGGTGACTGTTATCCAGGTGGCGCGCGCAAGTAGCGCTGCACATGCGCGCGAACATGCCCGAGCTGGCGCTGGACGTGTGCCGGCGGCGCGGCGCCGCGGCTGTGGCTGGACGTGCTGTGGTGGCCCGCGCGCGCGCAGGCGCCGGCGCCCGCGCCCATCCTGCCGGAGCTGCTGCACGTCATAGGTGACTGTTATCCAGGTGGCGCGCGCAAGTAGCGCTGCACATGCGCGCGAACATGCCCGAGCTGGCGCTGGACGTGTGCCGGCGGCGCGGCAGCGCGGCGCCGCGGCTGTGGCTGGACGTGCTGTGGTGGCCCGCGCGCGCGCAGGCGCCGGCGCCCGCGCCCATCCTGCCGGAGCTGCTGCACGTCATAGGTGACTGTTATCCAGGTGGCGCGCGCAAGTAGCGCTGCACATGCGCGCGAACATGCCCGAGCTGGCGCTGGACGTGTGCCGGCGGCGCGGCGGCGCGGCGCCGCGGCTGTGGCTGGACGTGCTGTGGTGGCCCGCGCGCGCGCAGGCGCCGGCGCCCGCGCCCATCCTGCCGGAGCTGCTGCACGTCATAGGTGACTGTTATCCAGGTGGCGCGCGCAAGTAGCGCTGCACATGCGCGCGAACATGCCCGAGCTGGCGCTGGACGTGTGCCGGCGGCGCGGCGGCGCGGCGCCGCGGCTGTGGCTGGACGTGCTGTGGTGGCCCGCGCGCGCGCAGGCGCCGGCGCCCGCGCCCATCCTGCCGGAGCTGCTGCACGTCATAGGTGACTGTTATCCAGGTGGCGCGCGCAAGTAGCGCTGCACATGCGCGCGAACATGCCCGAGCTGGCGCTGGACGTGTGCCGGCGGCGCGGCGGCGCGGCGCCGCGGCTGTGGCTGGACGTGCTGTGGTGGCCCGCGCGCGCGCAGGCGCCGGCGCCCGCGCCCATCCTGCCGGAGCTGCTGCACGTCATAGGTGACTGTTATCCAGGTGGCGCGCGCAAGTAGCGCTGCACATGCGCGCGAACATGCCCGAGCTGGCGCTGGACGTGTGCCGGTGACTGTTGCAGACTCGACTCGAGGGTGGCCCATAGTGGCGCCTACCACAGAACACTAAATGCTATAGAAGGGGTATCGAGCGCGGTTTCTATCGGGACTGGTATCGCCACCTCATCCCCTCTACGTCGCCAGAAATTGATATCAAGAATCGTCTCCCGCGGAATCGCCCCGTAGTAACGACTAATGAAGTCTGACACATTTACACTATTATAATATCTTTTTTTACCTTAATAATGATGCCCATGACAAAGTGGTGGCTTTGAAAATTATTTCAAACAAGTTTTTATTTAATGTTTTTGTTTCAGCCACGGAGAAGCTTTTATCGCCCATTCTAGTCATCGATTGCCTAGCGAACGTACCTTCGTACACTCTTGGCGACGTGCGAAAGTAAGTTTACACCAAAGCAACTGTAAAATTTATAAATTTACTAGCTTCTGTGGTATAGGCCTCACTAACAATAACGTCCTCAGATACCTGACTGACGTGCTCAAATTCGAAGACGAAGTCATAACCCGCGAGCAAGAGTTAGCAGCCAAATACAAAGCGGAGAGCGAGCGGATGAAAGCGCAGATCCACACGCTACAACACGAGCCAATTCCGTTCCAGAGCTCCAAGTGTGCGGCGTGTAGTCGACCCCTCGAGCTGCCTAGTGTCCACTTCCTGTGCCAGCACTCCTTCCACCAGCAGTGAGTGTATAGCCAACAGCAGCCAAGTACAAAGGGAGTGGATGAAAGCACAGATCCACACTTTGCAATAAGACCAGTGTATTCACCAGTGGCTCTTTGCATGAAACTACAAATTACAATTGGCAACACTTAGGCGCTTGACATAATATATACCAACTGACTATTTGACTGATGTTGTCTGTTTAATCTTGTCCAATTGTAAATTATAGTTTCGTGCAACGGGCCATCATGGTGAGTGTAGTTTACTGTGTACAAGTGTGACGAGGCTGGTCGCGTCACTGCAGCCTTGGTTTCACCCTTTAGACGCTAACAACGCTGAAACTTAATATGAGCTACCTAAGCGTAGGTAACTTCAAATCCAACAATAGTTATTACGTGTAAAGTATATAAAACAACGTCAAAATTTAAATAAGGCTGAGTCCTGCCCTGCATTAATAATAAATGTGTGTGTTCAAATTTTCTGTGTCCAATAGCGGTCAAAAGGTCCAGCATGTTTTTTGAGCGGTTGGAGCCAGCAGCCCTGAAGCTTTTGCTGAGAATCATAACTCTCTGTGGGTGGACGCCACCATCAGTGAGCCTAAAACGAATCATTTGCTTGACAGCTGCTTCCAAAGCTACTCGGAGTCCGAGCGCGAGTGCCCGGCGTGCGACAAGCGCCGCCGCGAGCCGCCGCCGCCCGCCGCGGAGAGCCTGCACGCGCGACTGCACCAGGAACACGACCCGTGAGTACACACACTGTCACCACCCGTGAGCACACACACTGTCACCACCCGTGAGCACATACACTGTCACCACCCGTGAGCACACACACTGTCACCACCCGTGAGCACGCACACTGTCACCACCCGTGAGCACGCACACTGTCAACACCCGTGAGCACGCACACTGTCACCACCCGTGAGCACATACACTGTCACCACCCGTGAGCACGCACACTGTCAACACCCGTGAGCACGCACACTGTCACCACCCGTGAGCACATACACTGTCACCACCCGTGAGCACGCACACTGTCACCACCCGTGAGCACATACACTGTCACCACCCGTGAGCACGCACACTGTCAACACCCGTGAGCACGCACACTGTCACCACCCGTGAGCACATACACTGTCACCACCCGTGAGCACGCACACTGTCAACACCCGTGAGCACGCACACTGTCACCACCCGTGAGCACACACACTGTCACCACCCGTGAGCACGCACACTGTCACCACCCGTGAGCACGCACACTGTCACCACCCGTGAGCACGCACACTGTCAACACCCGTGAGCACGCACACTGTCACCACCCGTGAGCACGCACACTGTCACCACCCGTGAGCACGCACACTGTCACCACCCGTGAGCACGCACACTGTCAACACCCGTGAGCACGCACACTGTCAACACCCGTGAGCACGCACACTGTCAACACCCGTGAGCACGCACACTGTCAACACCCGTGAGCACGCACACTGTCACCACCCGTGAGCACACACACTGTCACCACCCGTGAGCACGCACACTGTCACCACCCGTGAGCACGCACACTGTCAACACCCGTGAGCACGCACACTGTCACCACCCGTGAGCACGCACACTGTCAACACCCGTGAGCACGCACACTGTCACCACCCGTGAGCACGCACACTGTCACCACCCGTGAGCACGCACACTGTCACCACCCGTGAGCACGCACACTGTCAACACCCGTGAGCACGCACACTGTCAACACCCGTGAGCACGCACACTGTCAACACCCGTGAGCACGCACACTGTCAACACCCGTGAGCACGCACACTGTCAACACCCGTGAGCACGCACACTGTCAACACCCGTGAGCACGCACACTGTCAACACCCGTGACCAAACACACTGTCAACACCCGTGAACACACACACTGTCACCACCCGCGAGTACACTCACCAAACTGACCATTCTGTATTTATATAGAACCTTGTTACAATGCCTGTTATGGATACTATCGATATGTACTATGTGTTTATGTGGGTAGATTGGAAGAATAAAATCACTCCCAACCTAGCGCGCCTTTCATTCACAACAATGCCCATAAAGTGCACGGATGGTCAGTTAACTGTGTTGGCGATGGTACAGTCCAGACTTCAATAGTTGAGCCATTTAGGTGTCAACTACTTTTGGTTTTTAATAGTTAAGCTCTTTAATAATAATCTCAAATTCCTTTGGTATCTCGCGCTAAGCGAGGCTCCGGCCCGATCAGTGAAAATCGTGTTTTATGAGCCACTATTTCATCATACCTTTTGTAGCGTAACCATTTTTCCCACAAATACCTAAAGAAGATGTAGGTAAGATTAAAATATCATCAAATAAATTATTAAATTTCACTTTAAAAACACTGTTATGCATATAATGAACATTTGTATTTAAACACGTAATATCGCTTTATCCAAATCGACACCGATCGCTGCCCTCCAAGCACGTGTAACAATGGATTTCGATAACCAAATAACCCATTGTTGTCACAGCTGAAATTACTTTATTAACTTAACCTAACGTTGGGTCGTTGTCGGTATTTTACTTTAACCTCGTCAGTCCTAGGTTTCTTCTAAATCAAATATTTAAAAAAATTATGTTAATTTGTTTGTGTCGTTCGATTTTAGAACAAAATATAAATACAAAATTATTATCCGAACTGCTTGGTTCAAATTAAATTGTATTATTTTTGCATGAGGTCTCAGGGTGTTAAAAACTACGTAGAACGCTATGTGGCATGAAACTTTAGTATTTAATAATTACATATTATATTAAAAAATTCATTCACTCCAGCACAACGAATTTAGCTGAGAACCATATCAACAGACAACTATCGATTTAAAAAAAACGGCACAAAAATCGCTACATACGT
Source organism: Epinotia nisella (assembly GCA_932294315.1). Lineage (NCBI taxonomy): Eukaryota > Metazoa > Arthropoda > Insecta > Lepidoptera > Tortricidae > Epinotia > Epinotia nisella. The sequence goes on along the minus strand of OW028688.1, from coordinate 14,206,239 downwards.
TTGGGACCTACGAAGCCACGGACAGACATGCAGATAAACACGTTAAACGCGTTATTGGATCGTTCTTCTTTTCGACCGACAATAGCCTGTCCTTCGTCTTACTACGGCATCTCATTTGAGTAATGATTTTACGGTTTTATAATGTTCGAAAATGAACGTCCATATTATTTTATTAATTAGTATTATTTCATATTTTAGTTTCTCTAACTAGCATTTTTTTAAACGTATTTTTATCGTAAAAGTCTGTGACAGAATTGTAAACCAAAATGTAGTCCCCACTGAAAGAGTCCACTTTGTCACATTTTTTTTATAAAAACCAACCGTAAACAAATATGCATATTGGCCGGAAAGGAAACTTTAATTAGTGTTAATGAAGAAACAATCACAATTTTCGATAGTTCTAAAACCAAAAAAAAAAAGGAAAACCTCGGTTCATTGTCAGTAAAAAAGAAGAACGACCCTATTGTCAGTCTCACCTTTAAAAAACAAAGTATTCTTTTGTAATATACTTTTCATCACACTTGCTCGAAAATGGTGTTATTATACGCAAGCGTACTGAGCTGTAATGGGCTATATTACGCCCATGGGCGTTATGGTTTTTTTTTTAAATAATAGAACCCTCTGATTGGCTTAAGCAAATCTGGTTGCTGTGTGATTGGTTGAATAAAAAAATCTAGTTGGTCACGACGCCCCGCCCCGCAAGAATACTGCTCTGTGATTGGTTGAAATATTGAACTGCGCGCTCTACTAGCACTGATCTGGAAGTGAAGTTGTCAATTTTTGATTGGTGCTGCTGTATGAAACTTACATTTTTCTGTCTTTTGTTGTTATTTATTTCCTCGCAAATGTGATGAAAAACATTGTGTATAACACGGGCGTAAGAATATTGCAAACTCGAGTCATCAAAAGCCCTCCGCCTTCGGCGTCGGGCTTCTGATACACTCTCGTTAGCAATATTCCACTTACGGCCCTCGTTAAACAATGTACTATTATTTTGCTACTGAATTACTGCACACATCGTTTTCAACAATAATAATAACAATGATAAAATGTGATACAAGTCACAATATTTTCTCAACACTGAAAAAGTAGGTATTAAAGTCACTATTGGCTGGTCAATAAAGCCCACTTTCGAATAATCCGTCCGCATTGGTGAGATTTCCATAGTATATCGCCGATCGAGCCACGCGGATTATCGATATGTATTTTTCGGCCAACTCGCATCACGTTGTTACCTTTGCTCGAAATGTATACTTTATTTCCATGGAACAAGGTCGCGTTTTGTATAAGTTTCACTAATCAGATACGAGTTTATTCAATGGTCTTTCATTACGTGTAGTGTAGTTATTATCTCAGCGGCGTAAGTCGGGCCATTAATATAATCATCGCCGCCGATATCGGTAGCGACTTCATTATTTTTAATAAATTAGTGTTCATTGCAATGATTTCGCGTATACCGCCGTTTTCGTGGTGCGTGGCCAACGCGGTGGATGAAAATTGGTATGTTGTTTTTTTAATAATGTTGTTGTTTTTTTTTATAATATTTTAATGGTGCCATATGTTACGCTGTACATATACCGCTCGCACGAGTTCCGTAACTACTGATCGTAAATTATCATCATCATCGTCATCATCATCATATCAGCCGAAATATGCTGCTGGACATAGGTCTCCCCCAAAGAGTGCCAAAGTGACCGGTCCTGAGCCACCCGCATCCAGCGGACCGGTTGGGGCGGAAAATAGTTTCGGTTGCGAAAAAAAGAGCAAAAATAAAATCTGTGATTTTAGTTTAAATTGTTTATTTAAGATAGTTAAGTTATGACACATATTAAAATGGCCAACAACCATGGCTCTTGTCAAATAAAATACTGACGACTCAACGCAATCACCAAAACAGAAAACACCATGGCTAAACAAACGTCTGTTATTGAAATGAATGCTAGAAATTGCTCAATATAGTAATAAAAAAATATGTTTGTAAATAATTGCTTTCAATTTGTGTAACGGTTTCATATCAATATTTACGGTTTATCTACACATACACTACACAATAATTCGATTATGTGGTTACAACATATAATGCCAAGGTTAAATATTAAACAATACCGATTGTTTTTATTATCCATTCCATTAACTTTTTGCTTGTATGGAAGGCTCAAAATACATTTTCTCAAACATGCAATGAAATGTCGTCCTTACATGCGTTATAACAGGCTTCAAAGTATCACGTTTCGGGCGGAACAACTCGAGAGAACTGTAAAGGAATTTCATACAAAATTGAAGGCCTAGGCCGGGAAGTAATTTTTTTTTAATTTTAATGTTAACATGGCGTCTGTGTTCATGAACAGGCTAAACAGCTGATTTTTTTATTTTTTCTAGTGGCTGAATGGTTTAGCGGACCAAAAATATCCGCGTTTATGCCTATTACACACGAACCTTTATTAAGAAAACAAATCTGTATGATTCAATGTGTTGATGAATAAACTAAAATGTTATCTATACGTAAGTCACCAGAGACCATAGACAATATTTAAAATCCTCTGCATTTATTTTATTCATTATAGAAATTAAGATTCTTATTATCAGGTTATGTATAATGGCCCTAATAGGGTATATTCAAACACTACACACGCGAAATACGGACGACTTTCGTAAAAAAAAACATTAAGTATGGAGGGATTGGAGGGAAAATTTATGTACTATTGTGAGTGGTGTATTGTTTTATTTCATTGCATATGTTTGAGAAAAGCACTATACATGCCTGGCCGTGAAAAGGGCTTGCCGGCTTCGTATCACTATCCGGCCTCCCTACGGTCGGCCGTCTATACCTACTCACCCGGCAAACCCTTCTTTCCCGGCGTCTGCAGTAATGTACTATTTAGTTAATACAGGTTTGATAAGTTTAATCAATAAATGGGAAAAAATGCATCTCTTCGGTTTACGATGAAAATACACTACATCGGTTAATCAACTTTTTCTTGTTGTTATTCTGTCCCAGTAAGCTAAGAGACAACAGTGACAGAGTTTCTTAGAATAATTATAATGGTTTTACCAATATAATAAAAAAACGTGTTTAGTGGATTTAAATCCCATAAAATCATAGTTTTAAAGAGTGACCCAGGAGACGTAACCATGGCAACGACAAAGAATAGTTGATTGGCCCAAATAACAAATTACCTAAAAACGAAGTTCATGTCCTAGTACCGCTTGTCACTGACTTTGGTTAGTACAGTCAGGTGCAAAAACATGTATCGAATTAAGCCTCTCATAAATACAAGTATGTACTATCGCCCAAGGGTACGGGTTCACACTTTCTGTTCAAAATCGTCTGCACATGCACGGCGAACGCTCGAAAATGATCCTAGAGGTGTGAACCCGTACCCTTGGGCGATAGTACCACAAGACCTTAATACCTATGCCAAAATAAGAGCTATGGGACATATTTTTGAGGGTTGTATGCTTGCATTTTCGCCAGTAGGGGTGCATCGTTATTGACGTCACCGAGTAAAATTTGAAATGATCCATTTTGTAACCAAAATTATCAATACTATTTGTATGACAAATAGAAGTTACGAAATGGAACATTTTAACTTTTACTCGGTGACGTCAATAACGATGCATCCCTTCTCGCGACAATGCCCTGCACCCATGTTATTGGGGTAAAATAACCTTTGCATTACAGCTACGCGGTCGTATCAGAATACTACGGGCGCGGGTTGTTCAACAAGTTGACGGTGATCACGGACGCGCAGGAGTCCGCGGCGCCGGCGCCCGCCGCGCGCCCGGGCGCCGCGGGCGCCGGGGCCCCCGGGCGCGCGGGCGCCGGGGCCCCCGGGCGCGCGGCCGCGGGGGCGCCCGGGGCTCCCGCTGCGGCCAACTACGGGCCCGGCGCGGAGGCCAAGCTGAGGCTGCAGGAGGGACAGAGCAAGCAAGGTGAGACCGACCAATGCCTAATGAGTTGGAAGAATCCAAGTTATTCATATTCATGAAGGATGCTTACTGTGTACTTAAGTATTTATCATCATCATCATCATCATCATATAAGTATTTATATTTGTCTATTAAATACAATATTCGTCTAGTACCCATAACACAAGCCTACCTTACTAGGGCTAGTTTTATTTACGTTCTTACGTTGTACCCTAATCAAAAGGGTCCGGCTTGTAAAACTCACTTTCCCGAAATGTGCACTTTCTTTAAAGGAGCACTTCTTTAAAATGATCACTTTCTCGGAAGGTACACTGTCTCCAAAAGTGCACTTCCCAATGGGTACACCTTCTCAAAAAGTGCATTTTCTCAGAAGATTTTCTCAGATAGTGCACAATATATATTATTTACAAGATCAAGTCAAGATATGCAGTAAAATTCTAATAATGTCATAATGACAAGCTGAAAAGGAAGTGCATGAAAGTAGAGCGGCCAATTATCTTAGTATGTAATATAAATGTACCTAAACAATACGTATATGTATAGACTTTTCGATAAACGGAAAAAAAATGACGAGCACATTGTCATCATCTTCATCTGACAAAAACTCGTGTGGACTTTGTGGCAAAGATGGAAATAGTGCATCTTTCGAAAAAGTGCCCCAATTTTGCAAGTGCACCTTTTGGAAATGTACATTTTGCGGAAAATGCACTTTACATGCCTGACCTAATCAAAATCCGGAAGCAGGAATACGGTCTCTTCATCATATCCCATGACATTATTCCCAGCGCTTCCTTGAACAATCGTTCGTCAATGCAATTGTATTTAAGTAATAAATTATGTAATGCTCGATGAGAATGTTTACCTTACAATGTTCTCTCGTGTCACATTAAACTCATATTTATAAACAAACAATGAGCTACAACAAGATTTTCCGCTTCATAAGAATGCTTTGGTATTGTTGTAAATAATACGTCAGCAGCTCTAATGTCAAAATAAACGATCTCACCCGAGCCCGAATAACTGGTAGTAGAAGGTGCTCAAATGTATCTGACACGCACTAAAGATTCTACCAATACAGTTGTGTCAGAATTTTTTGAGCACGTTGTATCTATTGTGCCGATATAAGATAAGATAAGATATAATTTATTGTCAAAACTGTGTACATAACATGTTATAAAATAATAAGTCTCAACAGTCTGCCCATTTCGGACGTACAATATTAATAATACATTTAAAATATACAATTTACATCACAAAAAATATTCATTCAAATCATAAAAAGTAGATGTTGAAACGTTTTAAGTGTATAAATATAAACTCAAATATAAACCTGCATATGATTACTTATATATACAAACATATACTTATATTTCATTTTCCAGTATTCGTGCCAACCGCCGCCAAGCAGGTGGCACCGAAAGGCACCTCCGTAATCCCCGTGCCGGAAGGCAGGATGCGCCTCATAGAGCAACAACAATACAGCTCCAGCCTAGAGGCCAACATCTCCCGTCTCGAGCCCAGGGTCCACAACGTCGCCAAAACCTCCCCCTTGGCATCCCCTATGCCTACCAGGAAAATGGCCGAACCGAAAAGCCTGGGGCACTCCCCCAAAATATCGTCCGCTATTAGCAACGGGGCGAACAAAAATCCGTTCGAAGATGAAACATATGACGACACTAAAAACCCCTTCGCCGATGAGGTCAATGACCCCACGAACCCGTTCGGCGAGGATGACGACTATGATAAGAATCTGAATCCGTTCTCATGAAGTTAGTGGTGAGAGTTGTGTGATCTCAGTACTTTTAGGGTTGGAATGTGTTCGGGGAGTGCTTGCAGGCATGGTCCTATGTCTTGTGGAGACTTGTAGCCTTGGTTAGAAGTAAGAGACGAGAAGAGGATGTTTGGGAAGTAATTGTGTACTTTTATACAAAATGTTATTTCAATAATACCTTTACAATTAAATTCCAAGGGTGTTTTCGTTGTTTAAACCAAAGGAACGATAATTCTTGGTTGACGCTTTCTAAGAAATATGTATACGGATCATATCTGTGTCACAAAACTTACAATTACAATTTACGAATGACGTATTGCAAGTTTGTAATTTTTACCATGTTCTTTACCGTGATACGATATTTCGCCTACAATTCAACAATTTTGCACGGTCTAATCATTCACATGGACTTCAGACTGTTATGAAGTTTGACAACTTTAGTATTCACAATGGGTTTTCACTCAAAATTGTAACTTTTATTTTTCTCTCTTTAGCGAAAACCCTAATACTACTCGGTCACACTATATGTGCAACTCGCTACGTGATTTCATATCAGCGCTCTGGGTACGGTGTGAAGCGCATGACTAGCGCGGTGAGGTAAAAGAAGAAACGGGAGGGCGGGGAGGTGCACAACTATTGTGATCCAATAGTAAAATTAATGTTACTTTGCTTCTAACCAAGGGTGTCCTTGTTGTTTATAACGTGACAAGTTCTGTATATGTTTATCTTCAACGTTTGTATTGTTATCGATATTGCATACCTAGTACAATACTACGACGTAGCCCGTCGCCCTTCTCGCTCGCACACATTTGGTGCGTTACAATAGGCTTGTGTCCTAAGTATTTTTAGATGCCATTCGAACCAGCTTTTGGAGAGGAACAAATGTTTGTATGGGAGAAACTACAATTAAAGAACATAAATACCCAAAAAATTAAGTTAGAGACGGACCTCGCTGGCGGCAGCCGAAACGTTTGATACTAATTGACATTGAAGTATGACGTCACAGTTTACGTACTAATATTATGAAAAATCAAGTAAATTGCGGTTTCGGTCGTGAAATTCTGCGTTTAGTTCCATAGTTACAATTTTATTTCTATAAAAGCGTAAGGATTGTACTGGTAGCTTTAAATTTACTCTTGGACTATACAATTTTTTTATTATTTTTTGAAACTTTCAAGATCCAAATTTTTTTATGATTTTAATTATGTTTTGTAATTTATACTTTATTACAATTATTTGATGCTTTACTATCCATTTAGCAACACTACGTTAACGCAACTACGTTTTTGCTCACGGCCAATAGTACTAGCTCTTTAGATGGTTTAGTAATTAATCATCCTACTGATTTTGTACGCCTACAGGCAAAACATAGTGTTCCACAACCCATTTTATCCATCAATGTATCGCACCTATGTTTACAAATAAATCACTATGACTAGATAAAGCAGCACGCTAGTTTTTATCTTTAAGTGTCTTTTAGAGACGAGTCTCAGTGATAAACGTACCTTTTTATCCTCAGATTAAAAAAGATCGGATGTTTTTTTGTGACATAGCACAGTTTGCTGTATTTGCGATGCAAATCGCCCTTAAGATGCGTTTCCACCAAAGCCACTCGCACGGAAATTAGCTTAGCTTGGCGCTGGTAGAAAAGCAGCTTTAGTCTGCAAAAAAGTTATTCGTTGAGTCTTTAGTTGGAAACTATTTACGTCCGTGATAATAGCAAATCAGTCTTTTCACCGTGAGGTTTTTTTTAGTTTACACTTGATTGAAATATCGTCTCCGCTGAAGAGTCGTTGATATTAAAACGTGTTTAATGAGATTGTGGCGTGAGGTTTACGCAAAGATTAATTGAAGAAAAACTATTTTTTATTGCTTTCCATGTTTTCAAACATATATTAAAAACTGTAAGACGTATATTTTGTTGCTCCAGGCGTACGATTTAAATAAATAAATGAATTAAACGCCTTTATATAATTAGTAGCCTTAAATCAATTAATACAGTGCTTTATGTATATTGGGCCAACTATTATTTCGAAGTGTCCTACCATTTAAATTACATGAAAAACATTGTAATGTACATACCTACATATTATATTATTTATAAAATGTATATTGCCTTTTAAAGTATTCCTTTTGTATACTGAATCGTAATTAATCCGTTGATACTGAAAATAAAGAAAACTTATAAACCAATGTATTGTTTCACTGGACTCGCGTTACCCACTTAGTGATTGCTTATATTATTTTTGACATCCATCATACCAAAATATTATAAATGCGAAAGTAACTCTATATGTGTCTGTTACCTTTTCACTGCTGTAACGATTGAGATGCAATAGATAGGGGTCTAGAACCAAAATGTATTATTCCAAAAAAAAGAAGGCAAAAATATATGCCTAGTGACGAAAATCCCATTCAAATATCTCAAAAAAATACTTGTATTTTATTATTTATACTGCTTGTTAGAGGGAGAAAACGTGATGAAGGTGCGTCTTGCGGAAAAGGGACAGAATATACGCCCTCTTAAAACTTTGAACACATAACTTTGTGATTATTTAATCCCCTACTTGTTTCTTCATTTGACAATATTTTTAATCCTTTTTCGAGATTATTGGTTATTTTATTTGGTGTCTACACCCCTATTTGGTATGGAGATATGTAGTTTGAATCCAGGGGAAGGACTTAGGATAGTTTTTATCCCGGAAATCATCTGCTAAAAGGGTGAAATGGGGGGCGGAAGTGTGTATGGAGATATGATATAAACGAGTTCCGCGCGGACGAAGTCGCGGGCAAAAGCTAGTTAACTAACGGTGTCTCAATAAGAGTGCACTGTTAATTACCCCTATAATACCTAATACAATGGTTATTTTTAATCGAAATAGCGCACTCTTATTGAAGCATTCGTTATAAGTTGCACAATTTATGACGTGTCTGGGGTGCTTGCGAGATTTAACTGTGTCTGGGCTATCGTATCACATCACAATAAGTCGATGTGACAGCCTCGTTATGACGAAAGCTATTTTACCGAGTTCCCTATATCTCCAAAGTATTTCAAACTTACGACCTATCTCAAATGATGCAAGTTATAATTATAACATCGATACACTACGCACTCCGTTACGATGCAGATTTTTTTTTTCTTTATCGTATTCCCATTTTGAAATTTTAGCTTTTGGGGGGCACAGTGCATGAACAATTTTTTTTCATCCTAATCGGCTAAACTTACCGACAGTGTTGTGAACATCATACGTCGATTAAAACCGCCCACCCCTCGTATACTTACGTGTATATTAAACGCCAATACCATACCGCTAGCCTTCTTCGTCTGCAGCTCTAAGGGCTCACTTACATCTTATCTTGTTTCCCCTATACGAGACCTAGGATAGCACAAGCCCACCGCCTGGGTGTTCAGGCTCTAACGACCAGTGTAAATGAGCCTTAACTTTCGGAATACAGCAACAATTCGGATCGGATGGGAAAAAGTGCGAAAGTAAAACAACGGTTTGGAAATTTTCAAAGCATTTTATTTATGACCTTTAACACTGTGTATAATATATTTTGATAGTACATTTAGAGCAATGAGTAATATTACCAATCATTACATTGTTCTTATTTTCATAAATTGAATGAAATTTATAAATTATATATAATTTTCAATATCATTCTCGGCCAACAATCAACAATCACTATCTTAATCACTCGGAGCGCCCGGCGCCGGGCGGGCGCCGGGCGCCACCAACCGAACAGACCAAATAAACTAACGGAACGAACTAAACAACTACCCTATAAAAATAGCAGTACAGCTTAAAGAGTATAACTCTATAAAAATATATATAATCCAGCGCCAGCTGTTATCTCTAATTTAAAAAGACATTTTATTCGAATTACAAAAATATAACAAAACAACTAAACGTAAGCTTTGCAACGAATTTTCCAAATAAATAGTTCATAAACAGTTGCACCCACAACACGACACACCCGTGATTTATCCTGCTCTATTTCTCTACGTAAACATCATTTTGCTATGCAAAATACATCACTAGTTATTTGAGAAAGTAAATAGTTACAAACTTTGGAATGTTATACAAAATGACTAGAAAAGAAAGGTATGTATAAAATAAAACGGCGTCGCTAAACGCGAGATCTCGCTTCGTTGCGGCGTCGAGAAAGTAAACAACATCTTAAGACACTCGCTGTCTATAAAATACATCATCAGTTGTAAGCACATCGTCAAATATATATAATATAGATAAAAATAATGTTTAATATGTTTCCATTCAAACTAAAACTCCCAGATTCACGTATGAACTCGACGATAATAATTGTAATAAGTAATTTAAGAAATATAACACACAGCATGTCTAGACTTGGATAATACTTTTTTGATCTTAACCTATATAGTCTATGCTAAATTAATTATTATCGGGATATTCTCTAGGGCCAGCCGAGCCTACAGCCTGCCGGCTCGGCGTAACTCGGGCAGATACCAAATCAACTAGGAAATATTTACAACGACTAAACGTCACAAAAGCTTACTTTGTCAAGATGGAGTTAATGGAAATACAAAACGGTCACCTAGAAGCGATAGTATAGTGACAATATTAGATATAGTTTCAACATCGAAGCGGTAACGAGAGTAAGCATTGCTCGGACTGCCGGATAGGTACATCGAAATAAGTTATTCAAAGAAATATCATCCATATAAAACTACCGTCACATCGAAACTAACTACGCTATGTTTCCTGTATAAATATTAGTGTGATCCTATGGAGCGGTCGAGTGACGTGTATTTATGTATTACGCTGAGTGTACGACATTCATGGAACAGAACAACTTTAACTTACTGACTAACATTGTGACTGACAATTATGATGTGATAATTGAATCTCACCGGCACAACTCTCGGCGCCATTGACATCTCGATTGTGAGATTACATCAGATTGTATGAACAATCTGACGTAATCGGATGCTAGGGCAACGAGAGTTGGGCGACAGATTGTTGGAGAGGAGCACAGTGTCACTATGTAGCTACTCTATCACATACAATGTACTACACAGGGAGCACATGACTAGATCCGGTCGGAATGGTTGTGACAGCCACATCGGGCGACATACTCCCGTCGAGGTACATTAGCCTACTTTATACAATCCATTCGAACATACCTATATCATATAGGAACCTAACACGAAATCGATTCAAGGTATAACAGAAAATACAAATAAATAAACTACCAAATAAGTAGTGTGTTAATGATGTATATCGGAACGCGTATTCTACATTTAACTACAATGTTATAATTATTATAATGTATTTACAATCAATTCTAAACGTGAAACGAAACGTTACGTATGACGTCATACGGACACCGCCACTTCGAATTGGCTATTTGAGCCTCAAAATATATTTACTCTACCGTTCGGGTCATACGTATATACAAGGTAAATTACATTAATAATGTATCCAACATTAGAAGAAAATCTATATAGGTATTTTCAGTAATTTGTCTTTTCACAATACATTCATTTAAATTCTTATATCTCGCCGTTGGTTTGTTACAAAATGGAGTCCATCAGTCATCGCCGGCGTACATAGTTTGTGCGCAATTGAATTAGTTTATACTCAAAACAAATTGTGAGTCGCTAGCGCTACGCTTGCGCGTGGAGCAAAAGTATATTCAACATATCTAAACACGACTCTATTGCTAGAGGCGTAAGGGCGTAAATATTTAGGACAAAATATCCACGGCAGTTTTTTTTTATCAAACACAGCGCCAGCGAACTGCAAATACAATACAATGTTTAAAAATGTAACAACAGACAAGTAAAAAAAACCTAGTATTGCTGGTGGTATTGGTATATAATTTACCACGAACTACTATATGATGAAAGCTATATGATCAATAAGTAGCTTAGTGATACAGTAGATAAGCGCCTTACTATAGTATCCGCAAACTAGACGACTGAGGAGGTAATTAATTCTTAGAGAGCGTGTCTCATCTTTCATGGCCAGCCGTCAGTTAGGTTTGCGGACACTATAGCTCATAATCTTATACCACATTCGTACCAGTAGAAGTAACAATATCTAGACATTCACTATGGCCGAGATAGGAATACTTGGGTTACATTATTGCATACTGAGTTCTGAACTCACACCAGTTAACTAACGTATATAAATGTAACATAATATATAATAACGTGCATCCTTTTTGTATATTTGAAACAGCTCAATAGAGTCTTGTACAATTATTGTTCCTGCATGTTAAAATTCGTCATTTCCATTACCCCGTTCTACAGTGCACCGGTTTGGTCCCGCCTCGCACTCTTCCACAAACTGCCTCGCACTAATCAACATATATAAACATATATGCCTATTTACGTATAAATCGTATATAGCATTAAATGCATTTGTTTTATAATACTGTTAATAAATTGGGGATATGCTAAAATAATTGATCGTGTCTGGACTTACTATAGTTTAAAATTATAGATTCATTTCTGTGGTCCCAAAATTCTTTGAAACTTTAAAAGAGATGAATCCGTGGACCACGCATTCTTTACTTCTTGTCATAACCGTCATCTTATTGCCTCAACAGTCGAGAGTAAAATACAACCTCCTCTTAGCCCGCTACCAAACCAGCCACAATATCCATAAACAAACCTCTCATTCGGATTCTGATTCGATTTGTGATGGTTCTTCGCGACTTGTTACTGAGCATGAATTATCAAGCGAGGATATTGATATTCATAGGCTATTTCAAACTTGAATTATATCTGATTATGCTCGTATTTTTAGTCATACTTAAAATGTACCTCCAAAACGTTTATCTTTCTACATCTCTTAGTTAGTTGTGAACTCGGATGTAATCTTGTCATGATTTCGATAAAATTGTCAACAACTCACTGGGATAAAAGGCGTACTAAAAACAACCAAAATTATAGAGAGAGACAGGTTTTAATCCTAATCCAAAAATTTGGATTGCCGCAATTCACATCTTTAGTTTTGTCACATATCAGACCAGTAGCGCTAAAGACAGCTAATAGAAAGTTTGGGATATGCCTACCCTAGTTAATACAACGTCTTTAGCTAGTAGGGCTGTCACTCTTGGAAAGCTGACTGCTAATTATTTTGACGTCATTGGGATATACCATATCGTAGTCATTTAGCATCTTTGGCTCGAAATAAGGTTTTCAACTTATATGACAACCACTCGTTTACTCCCAGGCATTCAGACCCAACAACGTCCAAATATTCGACATAGATCTAAATAGGGTTGTCTCCTCATTGTGACATCCGTTTACATTCCCAGGCATTCAGACCGAAAGTTTCAGAAACAGATCGAAATAGGGTTGCCTCTCAAATCACTCGTGTTTACACTTCCAGGCATTCAGATAATCCGCAAACATTCGAAAAAGATCAACAGAGATATCTGAGGATTGTCAGTAGAGACACTGCAACAACCGTTTACATTCCTTCGCAAACATTCAGAAACATAAAACAAGTCCCAGCAGTTTCAATGGCAAGGATGCACGTTAGTACGCTGGTGCGTGGCGATGCGTTTAATAAACGAGAATAGACTCCATGGTGAGGTCTCATGCAGGCGCGGGTGCCGCCTTGTCGCCGCGGCGCGCGGACCGCGACCTGTGTGCCGGAGACTTTACGCGTGTATATTGATGTGGGCCGAGCGAGCCAGCTCAGCAGGGAACGAGGGCCGGCGCAGAACGGGCCAGAGCAGAACAATTGGATCATACAGAGTTAATATGTTTCAGTCAAAAAATTCATTTTTGGTACAAGCTTTTACTCGTACTGCCAACTTTTCTTTATACCGTCATCAACTACTCGTTGAGATGATTCTATTGAGCCCAAACTCGACGGGGTTACGTCTGTCAAGTCCTGAATTCCCATCCTTCCGTTTCCATCAGATCAGCTCGATGGTACCATAATATTGAATTGTCATCCAAACTATACTTGAACCCAAAATTTCAGCTCAATCGGTTGAAGATATCTGCTTCAAAATTGAGTTGCAAGATTCCACCCGCACATAGTTACATAAATACATTGCAATTAAAAGCTTGTAAAAAAACTAAACTAAAATGTTTTAAGCGCATATTATACAGAACAAGACACTGTCTAATGCGTATTAAGAGTCCAACCAAAAATTAAGTTTTATAACCGTTAACTTTGGCAATGTCCTCAGGAAGGACGCGATCCCAAATCTCTGTATGACCCAGTTGATTTGTCAATGTATATTGCACGCCATTAGCAGAGGCATAAGGTTTATACTTGAATGCTACCTTTTGCTAGCAAAATGTTCCGGGTTAAGGTAGACAGGCTGATAATGATGATGATGAAAATGAAAACGTCATTTCTATTTACGAGTAAATATGTGGCATACAGTATTTATTAACAAATTCTAAATACTCTCTCCCTATCTGCACCGGCCCTAATGGGGAACAAGAAATAGACCGGTAAATTGCCTGTAGTGGTCGGTTTAACGAAGTTACAAGCCACAATAGTACAAGTCTTTACCAGTAACACTGGTCAAGTGCCTCTTAATTTGCAACCAACATCTATGTAATTTAATGTACCTGATTATGCATGAAATAAATGAAATGAAAAAATGAAAAAGTTACCAGTTGTTATTGCTCAAACGCCTCAGTGTCGCCAGTAGTATATTTCGTTTCATCTTATTTTTGATGTAAAATAATATGTTATTTTCTAAAGGAAATAAATGAATCTATCTAGACTTGTAACATTGTAACTTGTAGCTTCGTGAAATAGGCCACTGATGAAAATGTATTTTTTTTAAGGAATGGTCTTTTGAAAATGAATGGGCATGACTTCCGGCTATTTCTTATTTAACACATGAACACAGAATCAAGTAAACAGCGGGAAGAAATATTTATCTCCAGGAAAGCAATAAAATGTACTATAATCACAATGCAATAAAAAACCGGCCAAGTGCGAGTCGGACTCGCGCACGAAGGATTCCGTACCATTATCTATAAAAACGAGCAAAAAAATCACGTTTGTTGTATGGGAGCTCCCTCAAATATTTGTTGTTATAGCGGCAACAGAAATAAATCATCTGTGAAAATTTCAACCGTCTATCACGGTTCATGAGATACAACCTGGTGACAGACGGACAGACAGACAGACAGATAGACGGACGGACGGACGGCGAAGTTTTAGTAATAGGGTCCCGTTTTTACCCTTTGAGTACGGAACCCTAGAAATTACAAATATTGCGGAAATCAGTTGAGTTACTGATTATTTTATTACTTGCATCGGACCATAACCCAAGAGGCAGTAACCGCCTTTTTTCAACAAGCCTTTTCTTAGTTTAGTTTCGATGTTATCTCAAATATTGTTTGGCAGATTTCACACAATTAATATTGTTTGGCGGTATTCGACGACAAGGCAATCGAACAAGCTGTGTCCTAGATTGTAAATTGGCCACATTGGGCTTGTCCATATAATTACCTCAATCGATTTTTGTTGATATTTGACCCCCTTCTCTAGTATCGTCCTAAGGTCATAATTGGATGGACAACCCCCCTCTCCCCGCCTACCATTAGGTTGTATTAGAAATGATGTCATTTCGGTAACAATGGGGAATGGATGAAAATTTTAGAAATGCCTGATTATTTTTTTGGTGATAGGAATAACCTTCCTTAGCACCAGAAAAAAATTTCGGATTTTTCAGCAGCGACAATTATTTTTGAAAAATATGAACAGTTTCCTCATTTACGTTTTGGGTCAATAACGGTAAATAGACACTTTCCTTGATCTGTCTCATATTACAAAAAACTATATTAAATATCTGTGGTAAACTGACACTGGTAATGACCAATATAGCTGCCGCAAGTGTCAATATCATTGCCAGTGTCAGTTTACCACACATATTTAATATATTTTTTTGTAATATGAGACCGATCGAGGAAGGTGCCGTAACTGACCCAAAACGTAAGTGAGGAACCTGTTTATATTTTTCAAAAAAAATTGACGCAGCTGAAGAATCTGAAACTTTTTTCTGGTGCTAAGGAAGGTTATTCCTATCACCAAAAAAATAATCAGGCATTTCTAAAATTTTCATCCATTCCCAATTACTTAAGGCCCATGGTACCTACTAAAAGGACTTATTCGTTTAAAGTAAATAATTTTCAATTCGAACAAAGTTGCATTTGTTTTGTTTTTGAAACAAAATTTTCAATTCTATTTCCTATTAGTTGATTCAAATTTCAAACGGGGGTTGATAATTTATTTCTCTTTTACTTGAAAAAAATTATGACAGTAATTGTTAGAAAGCTCGAAATTAATTGTTTTTACGCATTTTTTTGAATATGCGAGAAATGCGTCATGCTACCGTCATCCAATGGTCAGACCCCCTCCCTCGATTTTGAAATGACGTAATATATGGAGAAGCCCATGAATGTTAGCGCTATGAACGTTTGGTGCAGTTGTGGTGAGCTCACCTGATTTGGCCGGCGAGCAGCGGGTTGATGGCGTACAGCCAGTCGTGCACCTCCTTGTCGCCCAGCGTCTGCAGCAGGTAGCCGCGCTCCTTGCTCACCACGCTGCCACAACACAACACAATACCGTCACACTTCGCCATACGATTAATGTACTATCGCCCAAGGGTGCGGGTTCACACCTCTAGGATCATTTTCGAACGTTCGCCGTGCATGTGCAGACGATTTTGAACAGAAAGTGTGAACCCGTAACCTTGGGCGATAGTATAGTGTTCATAAATTGTGAGTCAACAAAATGCACATATGAAATTGGGTGGATTCCATCGACAAAAAAAAAATTAAAAAAAAAAAATTATGCGGCTCGGAGCGACTGACTTTACTTCTACGTTGTCAATTTAGACGTGTATAATTGTAAGTTCAGTTCTTAGGAGTGTTGACTAAGTTTTTTTTACGATACCATTCGAACCAGTTTTTGGAGAGGAACAAACGTTTGTATGGGAGCAACTACAATTAAAGAACATAAATACTCAAAAATTTGAGACAAAGATTGACCTCGCTGGCGGCAGCCCAAAACGCTTCATACTAATTGACATAAAAGTGCGACGACACAATCCGCTATTTGTACTAATCGTTGTATGGAAAATCAAGAATCTTTTTATGATTTTAATAAAAAAAAAAAAAACTTTATTACAACAATTTGATGGTTTACTATCCATTTAACAACACTACGTTATCAATTTTAACATGAGTCTACACCCGTATTGATTCATGAAACGGTCCACAGTGGGTAATTGGGTTGAGGAGTGTTGTACGTACCTGAATGTGTTGGGCATCCGCACCATCTGGTCCTGGTCCTCGGAGTACTCGACGTGCGCGTTGGCGAGGTTGATGACCGCGCGCTCGATCGGGTCGCGCTCGTCGCGGTAGATGAACACGTACGGCCGTCGCACCACCTGGAAACCATATGTAGCATTTATACATATGTACAGTCCCCATCAGATATATCAGAGCGGCGAAAGCGCTCACAAATATCTGAACACGTCTCTAATGCCTCGACAATAGCGACGTGTTCAGATATTTATGAGCGCTTTCGCCGCTGCGATATATCTGATGGCGACTGTACATGTATATGGGTGGATCAACTATTTTCTGCACTAGTTGCCATGGTTAAGTCTCCTGAGTCACTTTTTAAACCTGTGATTGATGGGTTTTAAAAATCCATAAGTGAGGTGTCCTTGTCAAGTTCGACCCCTTTTTGTATGGACCATCTTCTAGGCACGTTAGAAGTCCGTACTGTAACAATTTTTCTAAGAAACTCTGTAATTTTGTCTCCTGGCTAACGGGACAGAATAACAACAAAAAGTAGTTGACTGATATGTCGTGACATTGATCGTACATGGGGTACGGCCCAATAATCCGCGTGCACTATCACTGCCATACCTACTGATATGCCGCTAATATGGGCTATATCTCTGTCTCTTTTTAACGTATACATAAAGACTGAGAGAAAAACCTACATGATGCGATTTTTGAACGTGTAGAATGAAATGATGCGACAAATTCGATACTGAAATAACGTCTTTTTGTACCTGAGTTGGTAAATTTTCAAGGCACGCAATGAATACCACCGGCCAGTGAACAACAAAGGAACGAAGGGCGCCGAAGGCAGCCTACGATATGTACGCGCACAGCGCGTATTCAATGTCGTTTTTAAAGAAGTACGTAGTGCGGATGCGGATGTTGGGATCAAACACTCATAAACATAAATAAACAACGTCCATATGGTCACGTAGAACTCAAACACGTTGCGACTGATTTACAATAGTTGCAAACCTAGTGCATCACCTGAGCGAATCGTCAGATTATAGAAACGATATCAAGATTCTTATTGATTACTGACGAAAACGTGGCTCGCGTCGCTTTGGCCCCTTTCTTGTCACAACTTGTACTACATCCGCATCCGCAAAAACACCGCATCGATTTTTGCGGATGAGAATGTCTGCAACATCCCTGCTATGGGCTATGTACTCACCAGCCAGCGCTTCTTCCAGCCGTGTGTCCCGTGCTGGAGCACGTTAAGGTGTCCGCGGCGCGCGACCGCAGCCGACACGCGGACCTCTTCGCAGTCGGGCACGTATAGGGCGCCGCCCGCGCTCAGTTGGACTCCACCCCATTGCGCCATTGATTTCTCCAGAAGCGCGCGCTCCGGTGAGCATAGTCTAATGAAAACAATGGGATTACTTTAATTGTTTCTCAGTGTAAGCTTTATAAAAGTGCTATAGTGTAGAGTGCGTCCACGCTAACGAAATTTGACGGTTAAGTTGGTATTACCGAATAATTTTAATGCAAACATAGCGTGGACGGACTCTTAATTATGTTTGTAGGTCGATTTATATCATTTTCGTTGAGGCTTGATGGAAGAGACAGCAATCATATTGTATATCGTGCCTTTTCATGACAAAAAAATTACTACATTGACAATAGGGGTGTAGACTAAGATTTTTTTACGATGCCATTCGGACCAGCTTTTGGAGAGGAACAAATGTTTGTATGGGTGCAATTAAATACCCAAAAATTTGAGACAAAGTTGACCTCACGCTGGCGGCAGCCCAAAAAGCTTCATACTAATTGACATAAAAGTGTGACGTCACAATCCGCTATTTGTACTAATCGTTGTATGGAAAATCAAGTAAATTGCTGTTTAGGTCGCAAAATACTGCGTTTAGGTCCATAGTTGTCTTTTTTTTCTATAAAACCGTAAGGATTCTATTGGTAGCTTTAAATTTACTCTTGGACACTAAAAAAGTGCCAGTTTTTTTCTACACTTTCAAGGTCCATATCTGTTTTAATTTTTATTATATTCTTTAATTTATATTTTATTACAATAATTTTAACATGAGTACACCCCTAATTGTTATTTGCACCAAGCCTCGTTGAAAATAAAGACCGGTAAGCATTGTTATTGTCATTGTGTGCTAAAGAATGGTCATTGTTTAGAAATTCATTCTTGCGTGCGTGAAAGCTTGCGTATACTAAGGGTTAGCACATATGATACACACAATACCCAATGATCATTAGTCACTCGAATGATTTCGTTAAAGAAAATGATTATTTAGTACACTTAAAAGCAACAAAATGGATACATTTTGTATAGATATTCAATACAAAAAGTACCCGTTATTTGTGCTCTTGAGTGTATACCAATCACGCACGTGATCTTACGAAATAAATATGGTAATCTGTTCATGTCGTTAGGTGATCCTCGAGAATCACACTTTAAGAGCAACCCTAATACGGAAGTATTCTTATGAATGAATATTATAAAAGCGTTAAGTTGATGCGTTTATGTAGCATTAGTTTTAGCATTATTAGCAGTGTTGTGAGGACTAAGCCGAGCCTTAAATGCTCAGGCCCTCCGGATTAAGATTATTTTTTAACTACACAAGTAAGCCAGCGGGCTTGAGCCTAAGACTCGGCTTTGCCCTAATTCATAACACCAATTATCACGATCCCCGTCAGATAAGAAGTCAATCTTGTCGCCTGTCATTTCAATACATTCTAAAGCCTAATAGCTATTTAAAGGTTATAAAACTTATAGGAAGGATCCCATAGAGAGCTATACAAGTGCCACCGTAAGAGCGGAAAAGTTCTCATCATCATCCTAGCGTTATTCCCGGTTGGGCCCTAAACGAGCCCCGGGTCTGCTTTGACATCTAATCCCAAGATTTGGCATAGGCATTAGTTTTGACGAAAGGGACTGCCATCTGACCTTCCAACCCAGAGGGAAAACTAGACCTTGTTGGGAGTAGACCGGTTTCCTCACGAAGTTTTCCTTCACTGAAAAGCTAACGGTAAACTATCTACTATGAGACCTTGTTTCAAAATGGCTGGCGGTCTACCATAAATAACCTACTTAATATGGACGGGTAATCGTTTGTTTTCCCTAAAGTCATATCAAATAATATGGGCAAATAAAAAAGGTGAAACTATAACAAAGACTTGTTAGTATTTGTATGCACCGTAGTAGCGAATTTGGTTAGTCTGTGTTGTAAAATATATACTGAAAAGACAAGTGACATGATGGACCTAACAACAGGGGACCATAGAGCATGAGTTCTGTACCTCAGTATTATCGACGCTATCGTCCAAGGGGTTGGCGTGCATGGAAGGGGGAGTCGAGCGGGATACGATAAAAAGCTAAGAAAAAAATACCAAATAAAACAACGAAGTCAACTGGCTTTTAGGCTAAGCGACTCCGAAAACATAAGGAAAAATTAAAACATCCTGACACAAAACAAACAGTGAAATAAATAAAATAATTAAATAGAGTTTAAAAGAATTAAAAGGATTATTTAATGAGTAATGACTTATGTTTTGATTCGATGTGTTTTGTTAGGTGTATGGGAACAAGACACAAGACACACAATCAATTTAATAAGAACAAAAGTCTCATACTTAATTAACTTCAGTACACTTAACCTCTTGACCGTCACCAGTCATTTACAGATGACAACACATACAGTGTAAAGTGCACCTTAGCGCATTGCAACAGAGTTGAAGATTACGAGTTATTATTTTAGGCTTGCGTGGTGGTCAAGAGATAACACATCGGCCGCTTATAGAGCCGCTAGTGTTCCGCCTAGGCCAACTCAGAGATTGAAGATATGCACATCTTAGTTTGTACAAGTTGCGGACGAGTCCTTTCTTTCATTTTGTATAGCAGCAGCGTTTGAGTGGACGCAAGTTCACAAAAAAAAAGTATCCATCGACAACTAAGTCCCCACTGTCACCCAGTAGGTCTAGGTAGTTCAAACCGCAATTAGATAGCCAACTGAGTATTCTTTTTTATGTTTAAGAATCTAAAATCCAACCATTTTTTCTTCAAAGTTGTGAAATCCTACATAATGCCAGTTAAAGCATAAAGCTAAAATGATTGCATAGAAATGTCTCTACTTCTGGTATCATCATATCAGCCAAAAGACGTCCACTGCTGGACATAGGCCTCCCCAAAAGAGTGCCAACGTGACCGGACCTGCGCCACCTGCATCTAGCGGACTCCCGCGACCTTTAGTTTTACTTCTGGCATGATTTAAAACAATTCATGACCTGCATACGGTAATTAAGAGTCTGGAAATATATTCGCGGAGCATTATAGCATCGATAATTTATTTGAGTAAAGGAAAAAAAACCTCTCTAACTCAAACGTGAAAATTACGAAATCTAAGATTGCAGTCCAGAGATTTCGAAAGTTAACCCAAAAATGGATAGCAGCTGATAAAAATATCTATAACGCCACTCAAAATGATAGGTGAAGAGACTTTCTTTTAATTAAATTCTTAAATAAATGAAAAGCTGATTTATACAACAGTGGCTTCTTTTTTTCATGGACAAGCCTTGCTAGTGGCTGTAATGTGCGACAGAGTGGCCGCGTTTATATGCGGGTAAAATGCGGCCGCTCTAGGCGTTACATTCAATAGTGATCAATATGTTTAACGCACATCCCGCACCGCGTGATCGCGCGGTCCTATTCCGATAATGAAAGTTGTATTGTTCAGCCTGATATCCTTCTCGAGTGCATTTAAATTCAGACTCTATTGTTCGGGCATAAGGTAGTGTTTAGTACTCACTCGAAGCTGCTGGCGCTGTGCACGGAGGACAGCAGCGAGGGCGTGGACACGTCGGGCGCGAGCCCCTCGTCCACGGGCGAGGCGGGCGACACTGCGCCCTCTGCGTTGTTGTTCACTCCTATTCGTCCTGTACAAAATACTATTTTATACAATCGTTACACAATGAGGGCTCTTAAAGTCGAGTACCGTGTTTAGGCCACGAGGCTTGCCGAGTTTTTTTTCGATGTCTGACTCGTGCTTAAAAAACCGTTACGGTAGCTCATTTACACTCGCGTACGAGTCGCGAGACAACTGAACTCACCATTTACCGTCGTTCACGCAAGGTGCGATGCGAGCCGAGACACGAGACGTAGCACGAGTGTAAATGTAGTATTAGAGTTGTACTAGTAGAAGACTCGCCTTGTATGAGCTTAAGGAACTTGGTGGAGAGGTCGCGCTCGCGCGGCGACATGTCCCACGGCTCGTAGAGGCCCTCGTCGCGGCCGTGCGCGCACTCCGCCGCCGCCTTCGCCGCCATGTTGCACACCTCCTGTCAACAGTACACGGAATACATTACTACTTGAACTAATTCTCCCTAACCTTTAAGAAAGCCGGTTTGCTACGTAACGGGGTTGTTGACTGATAGTCAAATCAGCAATGCCTGTGGTTAGGTAACATACTCCGAATTATGCTCCGAGCTGGCGACGCGACCTTCTCGTATACCTGGCCAGTCGCTCTCCAAGCAACTCAGCTTCAAAGCAGTTCGAAGCAACTACTTAAAATCTCCCCTTTATTCAGAAACAGTGGTAGTGTGGTATTCCAATGATTAATGGGAGTGTTAGTTAGTTAGTTAGTTTTACTGGGCATTTTCCGCAAGTCGACATCCAGTGTGCCTATTTTGCGTGAAACGGCAGGGTGGCGCTACTCTAACCACCCCAGCTCCTCCAAAAAGTTTAAGAGTGCCTTGGTATTACTGACTGCGTTCTTTAGTGTGTCCGGAGACCCTAGGTGCTTTTTCCTGTATACTTCTACCTGCTTACAATGGGAGTGTGGAGAATGGAGGGTTTACAGATAAGAACGCACCTTCTCGGTCTTGGTGAAGTCGTTGGGCGTGACGGTGTTCTCGTGGCCATGGCGCAGGCGCTCGCGCAGCGCCAGGAAGTGCCGCGTGCGGCCCACTTGCTCTAGCCGGGTCATTTTCTCTAGCTCCCACTGCGGACACAAATTTATACCTAAATTATAAAGGTATTTCTTTTATCCAATTAGAACCACGGAAAAAATGGGTTAAATGGTGCAGTTGCACATACATTCTGTTTTTAACTCGATACGAACAGGATTTTCAATGTCAATATAAAGTAAGAACAAAAACGAAGGTATCTGGAGATCAAAATCCGTAAGTTATTGTCAAAGATCATATCCCGCCGATCGGTCATAATAGTATGCCTAAGCATTTGAAAATTATCTTGTTCGGACTCGTTTGTCCTAATTCTGGCAGAACGATGCATTGATGCGAATCAGCAATGGTTATTTACCTGATGGTCAAATATGAGAGAGTCTCCGCGTGGACGCCAGCCGTGTAAGTTCTCCTCTCCTCGCACGTATGTGCCGCTTGTGTCTAGCACGCGCCTCTGTCGTCGCTGGACACCTGGAATAATATATGGATTCGTTAAGTCTACATTAAAAAAATAAAAGAAAGGACTTCTGCCGATCCAGGTCAAACAGATCCTATAAAATGTGCCTATACACATGAAGAAACAGTTGTTTCTTTAAGCCTATTCAATATCGTATATTATTCATGGAAATATTACTACTCGTTGCGATGGGTTGCACCAAACCACCTGTAATCTAAGCGGTGGTCGTTAAAATCTGAACGTATGGAAAGTTTGCAAGCCCGTGCGCGCCTCGCGGCCCACTACCACTAGTGACAGGTCCTTGGTTATGATGTACAATATATACTGACCGGGCTCCAGCGCCCTGTGCAGGCTGAGCTCGTAGACGCCGGTGAGGCGGTCGGCGCGCGCGCACTTGGAGCCGAACAGCGCGCGTCGCAGCGAGCGGCCCGTGCGCGCCTCGCGGCCCACTACCACTAGTGACAGGTCCTTGGTTATGATGTACAATATATACTGACCGGGCTCCAGCGCCCTGTGCAGGCTGAGCTCGTAGACGCCGGTGAGGCGGTCGGCGCGCGCGCACTTGGAGCCGAACAGCGCGCGTCGCAGCGAGCGGCCCGTGCGCGCCTCGCGGCCCACTACCACTAGTGACAGGTCCTTGGTTATGATGTACAATATATACTGACCGGGCTCCAGCGCCCTGTGCAGGCTGAGCTCGTAGACGCCGGTGAGGCGGTCGGCGCGCGCGCACTTGGAGCCGAACAGCGCGCGTCGCAGCGAGCGGCCCGTGCGCGCCTCGCGGCCCACTACCACTAGTGACAGGTCCTTGGTTATGATGTACAATATATACTGACCGGGCTCCAGCGCCCTGTGCAGGCTGAGCTCGTAGACGCCGGTGAGGCGGTCGGCGCGCGCGCACTTGGAGCCGAACAGCGCGCGTCGCAGCGAGCGGCCCGTGCGCGCCTCGCGGCCCACTACCACTAGTGACAGGTCCTTGGTTATGATGTACAATATATACTGACCGGGCTCCAGCGCCCTGTGCAGGCTGAGCTCGTAGACGCCGGTGAGGCGGTCGGCGCGCGCGCACTTGGAGCCGAACAGCGCGCGTCGCAGCGAGCGGCCCGTGCGCGCCTCGCGGCCCACTACCACTAGTGACAGGTCCTTGGTTATGATGTACAATATATACTGACCGGGCTCCAGCGCCCTGTGCAGGCTGAGCTCGTAGACGCCGGTGAGGCGGTCGGCGCGCGCGCACTTGGAGCCGAACAGCGCGCGTCGCAGCGAGCGGCCCGTGCGCGCCTCGCGGCCCACTACCACTAGTGACAGGTCCTTGGTTATGATGTACAATATATACTGACCGGGCTCCAGCGCCCTGTGCAGGCTGAGCTCGTAGACGCCGGTGAGGCGGTCGGCGCGCGCGCACTTGGAGCCGAACAGCGCGCGTCGCAGCGAGCGGCCCGTGCGCGCCTCGCGGCCCACTACCACTAGTGACAGGTCCTTGGTTATGATGTACAATATATACTGACCGGGCTCCAGCGCCCTGTGCAGGCTGAGCTCGTAGACGCCGGTGAGGCGGTCGGCGCGCGCGCACTTGGAGCCGAACAGCGCGCGTCGCAGCGAGCGGCCCGTGCGCGCCTCGCGGCCCACTACCACTAGTGACAGGTCCTTGGTTATGATGTACAATATATACTGACCGGGCTCCAGCGCCCTGTGCAGGCTGAGCTCGTAGACGCCGGTGAGGCGGTCGGCGCGCGCGCACTTGGAGCCGAACAGCGCGCGTCGCAGCGAGCGGCCCGTGCGCGCCTCGCGGCCCACTACCACTAGTGACAGGTCCTTGGTTATGATGTACAATATATACTGACCGGGCTCCAGCGCCCTGTGCAGGCTGAGCTCGTAGACGCCGGTGAGGCGGTCGGCGCGCGCGCACTTGGAGCCGAACAGCGCGCGTCGCAGCGAGCGGCCCGTGCGCGCCTCGCGGCCCACTACCACTAGTGACAGGTCCTTGGTTATGATGTACAATATATACTGACCGGGCTCCAGCGCCCTGTGCAGGCTGAGCTCGTAGACGCCGGTGAGGCGGTCGGCGCGCGCGCACTTGGAGCCGAACAGCGCGCGTCGCAGCGAGCGGCCCGTGCGCGCCTCGCGGCCCACTACCACTAGTGACAGGTCCTTGGTTATGATGTACAATATATACTGACCGGGCTCCAGCGCCCTGTGCAGGCTGAGCTCGTAGACGCCGGTGAGGCGGTCGGCGCGCGCGCACTTGGAGCCGAACAGCGCGCGTCGCAGCGAGCGGCCCGTGCGCGCCTCGCGGCCCACTACCACTAGTGACAGGTCCTTGGTTATGATGTACAATATATACTGACCGGGCTCCAGCGCCCTGTGCAGGCTGAGCTCGTAGACGCCGGTGAGGCGGTCGGCGCGCGCGCACTTGGAGCCGAACAGCGCGCGTCGCAGCGAGCGGCCCGTGCGCGCCTCGCGGCCCACTACCACTAGTGACAGGTCCTTGGTTATGATGTACAATATATACTGACCGGGCTCCAGCGCCCTGTGCAGGCTGAGCTCGTAGACGCCGGTGAGGCGGTCGGCGCGCGCGCACTTGGAGCCGAACAGCGCGCGTCGCAGCGAGCGGCCCGTGCGCGCCTCGCGGCCCACTACCACTAGTGACAGGTCCTTGGTTATGATGTACAATATATACTGACCGGGCTCCAGCGCCCTGTGCAGGCTGAGCTCGTAGACGCCGGTGAGGCGGTCGGCGCGCGCGCACTTGGAGCCGAACAGCGCGCGTCGCAGCGAGCGGCCCGTGCGCGCCTCGCGGCCCACTACCACTAGTGACAGGTCCTTGGTTATGATGTACAATATATACTGACCGGGCTCCAGCGCCCTGTGCAGGCTGAGCTCGTAGACGCCGGTGAGGCGGTCGGCGCGCGCGCACTTGGAGCCGAACAGCGCGCGTCGCAGCGAGCGGCCCGTGCGCGCCTCGCGGCCCACTACCACTAGTGACAGGTCCTTGGTTATGATGGCTGGGCGGGCGCAGTTCTCCACCTGGTGAACGGACATCACTAGTATCGGCATAAAACAAAAACACTGTCACTTGGGACTAATGCGGTAACTGCCAATGCGATAGGACGTGTTATAATTGTTTGAAAATTAAAATCGTGTGCAAAAATATTGACCTACATCTCGACGAAATCACGTACCCGATCTCCATGTGTTTATTTTGTTTGTGTAGTATTACATATTTTATTTAACTCAATTTACAGCTTGGAAAATAAAATTTTCGTTTTTAGTATTTTCCTCGCAATTTTTCCATATTTTCTCATCGTTTAAACCTTCCCTGGACTTCCACGAATATTTCAAGACTAAAATTAGCCAAATAGGTTCAGCCGTTCTCGAGTTTTAGCGAGACTAACGAACAGCAATTCATTCTGAATTCAAGAACTTGTTTATAGTTTTAACTATATTATTTGATAAAATTCATTTAATAATTCTTGATACTTTACGACTCAGTTGGTACAATACGGTAGTGCGTTTCACACGTTTTTAGTGATTTCTATTTTTTTACACATATCCATAAGCATTATTTAAATTCGAATGTTTCGAGAACAAGTAACATTCATTGGCTAGCTGTGTGATTTTTTCAAGGTTGTGGAACGTCGTTTTGTATATAATTCTCTTAGTTTGTTTTGTAATATGAGACTGATCAAGGAAAGTGTCTATTGGCCGTCCTTGACCCAAAACGTAAGTGAGGAAGTTGTTTATATTTTTCAAAAATAATTGACGCAGCTGAAAAATCTGAAACTTTTTTCTGGTGCTAAGGAAGCTTATTTCTATCACCAAAAAAATAATCAGGCACTTCTGATATTTTCATCCATTCCCCATTGCTAGGGTGGCCGTCATCGAAATCGACGAGGAGGAGTATATAATTAGTGAGTTTTGGTTGTCACTAGACGATTATTGTGTGGGGTGGGACGCGTGTGGCTGGTCCTTACCTCGAGATACGCGCTGAGCGTGATGTAGACCACCTCTCCGTTGGCGCTGACCCTGTTGAGCAGCGCCGAGCCGTGCAGGCTGCTGTCCCACGCCGCTTCGAACCTGCCAACAAACGGTTACAGCTTCAATAATCACTGTTCGATTGAGTATTTTTCTTCCTTTCTCACACACAGAAATGTCAAAGTGACAGACAGAGACAAACGAATATAAACGTTATTTTAACAAATGTTTTGATGGACGTTCATAATTCATTACGAGATACAATTATATTGAAGTTTGATTGTGAACTTTCACAAAAACTGATTCTGTTCACATGGAGGTTTGAATTTTAGCAATGTTTTTGACTCTGTTTATCTTTGGATTCGGTATTATGCTTTTTTAGGGTTACCCAAAGGGTAAAACGGGACCCTATTACTAAGACTCCGCTGTCCGTCTGTCTGTCACCAGGCTGTATCTCATTAACCGTGATAGTTAGACGGTTGAAATTTTCACAGATGATGTATTTCTGTTGCCGTCATCATTCTGGCCAATTTTGACCACGGCGACTGGAAAAAAGAAAAAAAATCTGGCTACCTGGAGCGTCATTCGTGAGCTCTCAGGTGCCTGTGATGTGCGACCCCTCCGACAAAATTGTAGTGGATGCCCGCAGGTGGTCGAGCCTTTAACTCCCGGTACGGAACCTTTCGTGCGCGAGTCCGACTCGCACTTGGCCGGGTTTTTTTATTCCATTGCTATACTTTGCGGATCTTATAAACGTAACAACATTTTGCCAGATTGGGATGTGTAAATTCAAAAACGAATAATGTCAATAATGTAATCTAGGGACCCAATCTGTTCTCTAAACAGTACTCGAATACTCGAACAAGTAGAATTAAAAGATTTTTCAAAAAACACAACTCCTTTTTTGCAAATATTATAGCCTATGTCACTCCCACGATTAAGAGGAACTCAACGACACCTCATATGTCGAAATCCGTCAAACGGTTTAGGCTGTAGGGCGTGCCAAAGAATAAGACATACATACATACCTATACCTAGACCTACGGCAGTCGGGTAATTCATAAAAGTTAGTAAAAAATAATGGTTGGTATACCTGAACACGGCCCGGTCGTCGAGCGTAGGCCTCTCGCCGGGGAACAGCCCCAGCGACAGCGCGCCGTCCTCCTCGCCGTCCGCCGTGTCCTCGTTGGCCTCCGGCGCGTTGCGGATTCGCCCTGCAAACAAACATAACGATGTAATAGGTAAATACATACATACATACATACATCGCTAAAAGGGGTAGGCAAAGCACATGAAACTTGTGTTCCAGTACCACTTTTAGCATAAATGTGGGTATAAAAGATCGACAAAATGTGATATCGCTGTGACAGGTTGCTAGCCCATCGCCCACAACACACTTCAACCCTGTTCCCTTAGTCGACTCTTACGACACCCACAGGAAGAAAGGGGGTGGTGCTATTCTAACCCGACCCCACAGATTAGTCGTTAATCAAAAGAAATAAATATATCCCTGATTCTCAATTACTTATGCTACGGGACTTGCCGGGTGAGTAGGTATAGACGGCCGACCGTAGAGAGGCCGGATAGCGATACGAAGCCGGCAAGCCCTTTTCACGGCCAGGCCTATAAAATGCTTTTTCATCACACTTGCTCGTAAAGGGCTTCATAACGCGCAGGCATACAGAGCAGTAATAACCTTTATTACGCCCATGGGCGTAATGGTTTTGAAACCTCTGATTGGCTTAAGCAAATCTGGTTGCTGTGTGATTGGTTGCATAAAAAAATCTAGTTGGTCACGACGCCCCGCCCCGCAAGAATACTGCTCTGTGATTGGTTGAAATATTGAACTGCGCGCTCTACTAGCACTGATCTGGAAGTGAAGTTGTCAATTTTTGATTGGTGCTGCTGTATGAAACTTACATTTTTCTGTCTTTTGTTGTTATTTATTTCCTCGCAAATGTGATGAAAAACATTGTGTATAACACGGGCGTAAGAATATTGCAAACTCGAGTCATCAAAAGCCCTCCGCCTTCGGCGTCGGGCTTCTGATAGACTCTCGTTAGCAATATTCCACTTACGGCCCTCGTTAAACAATGTACTATTCTCAAACATATGCAATGAAATAATATCGCGGTAACCGAAGACAAAAAAACACAGTCGAAAAATATAATTCAGCTGTTTAGCCTGTTCATGGACACAGACGCCATGTTTACATTAAAATTAAAAAAAAGCTTCCTAGACCTTCAATTTTGTATGAAATTCCTTTACAGTTCTCTCGAGTTGTTCCGCCACAAACGTGATACTGTGAAGCCTGTTATAACGCACGTAATGAAGACATTTCATTGCATGTTTGAGAAAAAATCTTTTCGGCACAAGATCCTTCGCCATCCCTAAAAATTACGCGCATTAACACAGTGACGTCTTGAAAGTATTTCATGTCTGTGTACAGGAATTATTCTGTAACTAGATTTAGACGCCAAGGCTCCTGAGGAATGCCGCGTCTCCTGGCGGACATAGAGCCACTACGAAAGCTGATGAAAGTCAGTACTTTTATCCGAGCATGTTAGCTATGTTGACAAGCGATAGCTTTATTGCAACGATAGTTGCCATTGCAATTTCAACTTAATTTTCACAATGAAGGTGTGCATACAAAAGCCGCACAAGGTGCCCTGATAACCTGGTAGCGTAGGACCAGTAATAGGGTAGTTTCCTCACGTTAAAATTAATAACGAAGTGTTGCTAAATGGACAGTAAACCATCAAATAATTGAAATAAAGTATAAATTACGAAATATAATTAAAAACATAAAAAGATGGACCTTGAAAGTTTAGA
Organism: Epinotia nisella; assembly: GCA_932294315.1. Lineage (NCBI taxonomy): Eukaryota > Metazoa > Arthropoda > Insecta > Lepidoptera > Tortricidae > Epinotia > Epinotia nisella. The sequence continues at coordinate 14,176,026 of OW028688.1, read as the reverse complement.
ATAAACATGTATTTTTTTAATGTTTAAAAATTAATTTAAAGCTACCAATAGAATCCTTACGCTTTTATAAAAACAAAATTGTATGACAACTATGCACCTAAACGCAGAATTTCGGGAACGAAACAACAATTTACTCGATTTTCCATACAAAGATTAGTACAAAATATTAAACTGTGACGTCACATTTCAATATCAATAAGTATGAAACGTTTTCGAATGCCACCAGCGAGGTCCGTCTTTAACTCGACTTGGGTATTTATGTTCTTTAATTGTAGTTGCTCCAATACAAATATTTGTTCCTCTCCAAAAACTGGTTCGAATGGCATCGTAAAAAAATTTAGGACACAAGCCTATTGGGAGCTATGTCCAGCAGAGGACGTGTTACTTCTGATGAGGATGGTGATGGTGTCACAGAACACTAAATACTATAGAAGGGGTATCAAGCGCGGTTTCTATCGGGAGCGGTGTCGCCTCATCCCCTCCACGTCGCCTACAACTTTGTGAGCGACTGCACGGCGAGCAGGTGACGTTGGCGCGAAAGCTTTGAGCGCATGCTCGAAGTAGTGGCGCGCGTGCCACGCCCACATCGCCTTTCTATAGTATTTAGTGTTCTGTGGATGGTGTACATACCGACGACCAGCTCTCGCACGTCGCTCCACTGCAAGTCGGCGGAGGGCTCGTGCAGGATGGTGATGCGGATGCGGCGCTGGATGCCCTGGTGCAGCAGGAACAGGCCGCGGCACGGCAGCTCGTCGCTGTGCTCCACCACCTGACCAACATACCGACGACCAGCTCTCGCACGTCGCTCCACTGCAGGTCGGCGGAGGGCTCGTGCAGGATGGTGATGCGGATGCGGCGCTGGATGCCCTGGTGCAGCAGGAACAGGCCGCGGCACGGCAGCTCGTCGCTGTGCTCCACCACCTGACCAACATACCGACGACCAGCTCTCGCACGTCGCTCCACTGCAGGTCGGCGGAGGGCTCGTGCAGGATGGTGATGCGGATGCGGCGCTGGATGCCCTGGTGCAGCAGGAACAGGCCGCGGCACGGCAGCTCGTCGCTGTGCTCCACCACCTGACCAACATACCGACGACCAGCTCTCGCACGTCGCTCCACTGCAGGTCGGCGGAGGGCTCGTGCAGGATGGTGATGCGGATGCGGCGCTGGATGCCCTGGTGCAGCAGGAACAGGCCGCGGCACGGCAGCTCGTCGCTGTGCTCCACCACCTGACCAACATACCGACGACCAGCTCTCGCACGTCGCTCCACTGCAGGTCGGCGGAGGGCTCGTGCAGGATGGTGATGCGGATGCGGCGCTGGATGCCCTGGTGCAGCAGGAACAGGCCGCGGCACGGCAGCTCGTCGCTGTGCTCCACCACCTGACCAACATACCGACGACCAGCTCTCGCACGTCGCTCCACTGCAGGTCGGCGGAGGGCTCGTGCAGGATGGTGATGCGGATGCGGCGCTGGATGCCCTGGTGCAGCAGGAACAGGCCGCGGCACGGCAGCTCGTCGCTGTGCTCCACCACCTGACCAACATACCGACGACCAGCTCTCGCACGTCGCTCCACTGCAGGTCGGCGGAGGGCTCGTGCAGGATGGTGATGCGGATGCGGCGCTGGATGCCCTGGTGCAGCAGGAACAGGCCGCGGCACGGCAGCTCGTCGCTGTGCTCCACCACCTGACCAACATACCGACGACCAGCTCTCGCACGTCGCTCCACTGCAGGTCGGCGGAGGGCTCGTGCAGGATGGTGATGCGGATGCGGCGCTGGATGCCCTGGTGCAGCAGGAACAGGCCGCGGCACGGCAGCTCGTCGCTGTGCTCCACCACCTGACCAACATACCGACGACCAGCTCTCGCACGTCGCTCCACTGCAGGTCGGCGGAGGGCTCGTGCAGGATGGTGATGCGGATGCGGCGCTGGATGCCCTGGTGCAGCAGGAACAGGCCGCGGCACGGCAGCTCGTCGCTGTGCTCCACCACCTGACCAACATACCGACGACCAGCTCTCGCACGTCGCTCCACTGCAGGTCGGCGGAGGGCTCGTGCAGGATGGTGATGCGGATGCGGCGCTGGATGCCCTGGTGCAGCAGGAACAGGCCGCGGCACGGCAGCTCGTCGCTGTGCTCCACCACCTGACCAACATACCGACGACCAGCTCTCGCACGTCGCTCCACTGCAGGTCGGCGGAGGGCTCGTGCAGGATGGTGATGCGGATGCGGCGCTGGATGCCCTGGTGCAGCAGGAACAGGCCGCGGCACGGCAGCTCGTCGCTGTGCTCCACCACCTGACCAACATACCGACGACCAGCTCTCGCACGTCGCTCCACTGCAGGTCGGCGGAGGGCTCGTGCAGGATGGTGATGCGGATGCGGCGCTGGATGCCCTGGTGCAGCAGGAACAGGCCGCGGCACGGCAGCTCGTCGCTGTGCTCCACCACCTGACCAACATACCGACGACCAGCTCTCGCACGTCGCTCCACTGCAGGTCGGCGGAGGGCTCGTGCAGGATGGTGATGCGGATGCGGCGCTGGATGCCCTGGTGCAGCAGGAACAGGCCGCGGCACGGCAGCTCGTCGCTGTGCTCCACCACCTGACCAACATACCGACGACCAGCTCTCGCACGTCGCTCCACTGCAGGTCGGCGGAGGGCTCGTGCAGGATGGTGATGCGGATGCGGCGCTGGATGCCCTGGTGCAGCAGGAACAGGCCGCGGCACGGCAGCTCGTCGCTGTGCTCCACCACCTGACCAACATACCGACGACCAGCTCTCGCACGTCGCTCCACTGCAGGTCGGCGGAGGGCTCGTGCAGGATGGTGATGCGGATGCGGCGCTGGATGCCCTGGTGCAGCAGGAACAGGCCGCGGCACGGCAGCTCGTCGCTGTGCTCCACCACCTGACCAACATACCGACGACCAGCTCTCGCACGTCGCTCCACTGCAGGTCGGCGGAGGGCTCGTGCAGGATGGTGATGCGGATGCGGCGCTGGATGCCCTGGTGCAGCAGGAACAGGCCGCGGCACGGCAGCTCGTCGCTGTGCTCCACCACCTGACCAACATACCGACGACCAGCTCTCGCACGTCGCTCCACTGCAGGTCGGCGGAGGGCTCGTGCAGGATGGTGATGCGGATGCGGCGCTGGATGCCCTGGTGCAGCAGGAACAGGCCGCGGCACGGCAGCTCGTCGCTGTGCTCCACCACCTGACCAACATACCGACGACCAGCTCTCGCACGTCGCTCCACTGCAGGTCGGCGGAGGGCTCGTGCAGGATGGTGATGCGGATGCGGCGCTGGATGCCCTGGTGCAGCAGGAACAGGCCGCGGCACGGCAGCTCGTCGCTGTGCTCCACCACCTGACCAACATACCGACGACCAGCTCTCGCACGTCGCTCCACTGCAGGTCGGCGGAGGGCTCGTGCAGGATGGTGATGCGGATGCGGCGCTGGATGCCCTGGTGCAGCAGGAACAGGCCGCGGCACGGCAGCTCGTCGCTGTGCTCCACCACCTGACCAACATACCGACGACCAGCTCTCGCACGTCGCTCCACTGCAGGTCGGCGGAGGGCTCGTGCAGGATGGTGATGCGGATGCGGCGCTGGATGCCCTGGTGCAGCAGGAACAGGCCGCGGCACGGCAGCTCGTCGCTGTGCTCCACCACCTGACCAACATACCGACGACCAGCTCTCGCACGTCGCTCCACTGCAGGTCGGCGGAGGGCTCGTGCAGGATGGTGATGCGGATGCGGCGCTGGATGCCCTGGTGCAGCAGGAACAGGCCGCGGCACGGCAGCTCGTCGCTGTGCTCCACCACCTGACCAACATACCGACGACCAGCTCTCGCACGTCGCTCCACTGCAGGTCGGCGGAGGGCTCGTGCAGGATGGTGATGCGGATGCGGCGCTGGATGCCCTGGTGCAGCAGGAACAGGCCGCGGCACGGCAGCTCGTCGCTGTGCTCCACCACCTGACCAACAAACGCTCATTTATTGTATACACCGAATGTGATGCTAGATTGGATGATTCGACGTATCATAACTATATCAAAGGACATATCATCATCGGATGTTTCACAAAATTTATTTAAATTTCTTTCTACTGACAAAATAATAAAGCTTATTGTTTTGTCAGTGGAAAGAAATTCAAATGCATTCATTACTAAACTAGTCGTGACAGAATCGTAGGTTTTAACGTGGAATGTAATATTTTCAGATTTGTAGAAAATAAAATTAATGATATGTGCGCGTACACTGCGCTATAAATGTCGCCAGGCATGGGCTGAGAGCAGAGCGTCCAACGATACGTACGCGCAGCACGCAATAGACCGTCCGTTTAGTACTAGTACTCACGGCCGATACATATTCCCCGTTGGGCGTAGTAACAAATTACAAATGTATAGTAACCAAAGGCGTATACTTCTGCTAGTACTCACAGCAGAGCTACTACGAAACTAGAGCTACTGCTAGTACTCACAGCAGGCACGTATTCCCCGCTGGGCGCCAGCTCGCAGATCTCGAACCACACGAGCAGGTCGTGCTTGGAGTGCAGGTGCGAGGAACAGAGCGGCGCCACGCTGGCCGCGCCCCACTTGGGGCTGCGCACGGGCGCCGAGATCGGGATGGAGGGCGGCAGCATGCGCCGCGGGGGCGTCCGCCCGGCTACTGATACTAGAGCTACTGCTAGTACTCACAGCAGGCACGTATTCCCCGCTGGGCGCCAGCTCGCAGATCTCGAACCACACGAGCAGGTCGTGCTTGGAGTGCAGGTGCGAGGAACAGAGCGGCGCCACGCTGGCCGCGCCCCACTTGGGGCTGCGCACGGGCGCCGAGATCGGGATGGAGGGCGGCAGCATGCGCCGCGGGGGCGTCCGCCCGGCTACTGATACTAGAGCTACTGCTAGTACTCACAGCAGGCACGTATTCCCCGCTGGGCGCCAGCTCGCAGATCTCGAACCACACGAGCAGGTCGTGCTTGGAGTGCAGGTGCGAGCTACAGAGCGGCGCCACGCTGGCCGCGCCCCACTTGGGGCTGCGCACGGGCGCCGAGATCGGGATGGAGGGCGGCAGCATGCGCCGCGGGGGCGTCCGCCCGGCTACTGATACTAGAGCTACTGCTAGTACTCACAGCAGGCACGTATTCCCCGCTGGGCGCCAGCTCGCAGATCTCGAACCACACGAGCAGGTCGTGCTTGGAGTGCAGGTGCGAGCTACAGAGCGGCGCCACGCTGGCCGCGCCCCACTTGGGGCTGCGCACGGGCGCCGAGATCGGGATGGAGGGCGGCAGCATGCGCCGCGGGGGCGTCCGCCCGGCTACTGATACTAGAGCTACTGCTAGTACTCACAGCAGGCACGTATTCCCCGCTGGGCGCCAGCTCGCAGATCTCGAACCACACGAGCAGGTCGTGCTTGGAGTGCAGGTGCGAGCTACAGAGCGGCGCCACGCTGGCCGCGCCCCACTTGGGGCTGCGCACGGGCGCCGAGATCGGGATGGAGGGCGGCAGCATGCGCCGCGGGGGCGTCCGCCCGGCTACTGATACTAGAGCTACTGCTAGTACTCACAGCAGGCACGTATTCCCCGCTGGGCGCCAGCTCGCAGATCTCGAACCACACGAGCAGGTCGTGCTTGGAGTGCAGGTGCGAGCTACAGAGCGGCGCCACGCTGGCCGCGCCCCACTTGGGGCTGCGCACGGGCGCCGAGATCGGGATGGAGGGCGGCAGCATGCGCCGCGGGGGCGTCCGCCCGGCTACTGATACTAGAGCTACTGCTAGTACTCACAGCAGGCACGTATTCCCCGCTGGGCGCCAGCTCGCAGATCTCGAACCACACGAGCAGGTCGTGCTTGGAGTGCAGGTGCAAACTACAGAGCGGCGCCACGCTGGCCGCGCCCCACTTGGGGCTGCGCACGGGCGCCGAGATCGGGATGGAGGGCGGCAGCATGCGCCGCGGGGGCGTCCGCCCGGCTACTGATACTAGAGCTACTGCTAGTACTCACAGCAGGCACGTATTCCCCGCTGGGCGCCAGCTCGCAGATCTCGAACCACACGAGCAGGTCGTGCTTGGAGTGCAGGTGCGAGGAACAGAGCGGCGCCACGCTGGCCGCGCCCCACTTGGGGCTGCGCACGGGCGCCGAGATCGGGATGGAGGGCGGCAGCATGCGCCGCGGGGGCGTCCGCCCGGCTACTGGGCCGTCTTGTTTGGCGTCCTAGGGAATAAATAACAACAATAATAGTATACTGTTTAACGAGGGGCGTAAGTGGAATACTGCGAACAAGAGTCTATTAGAAGCCCGACGCCGAAGGAGGGCATTTGATGACTCGAGTTTGCAATATTCTTACGCCCGTGTTATACACAATGTTTATCATCACATTTGCGAGGAAATAAATAACTACAAAAGACAGAAAAATCTAACTTTCATACAACCGCACCAATCAAAAATTTACGAAATTGACTACCTCACTTCCAGATCAGTGCTAGTGGAGCGCGCAGCTTCAATATTTCAACCAATCACGAAGCAGTATTCTTGCGGCGCTTGGCCAACTAGATTTTTATTTCAACCAATCAAAGAGCAACTAGATTTGCTTAACCTGCCACTCCACCAAATCCAAGACTAATCAGATCACACACAAGCTCATTACTCCCGAGGGAATAGAAACTCGCTGTAACTCCCGAGGGAACAATTTAGGCCATTGTCCTTCTGTATTCAGGCATGGAATAACATTATTTACGAGCAAGTGTGATGAAATAGTATATTGTTTAACTAGGGACGTAAGTGGAATACTGTGTATACAGAAGGACAATGGCCTAAATTGTTCCCCCGGGAGTTATGGCGAGTTTGTATTCCCTAGGGAGTAGGTAATGAGCTTGTGTGTGATCTGATTGGTTTAAGCAAATCTAGTTGCTCTGTGATTGGTTAAAATAAAAATCTAGTTGACCAAGCGCCGCAAGAATACTGCTCTGTGATTGGTTGAAATATTGAAGCTGCGCGCTCTACTAGCACTGATCTAGAAGTGAAGTTGTCAATTTTTGATTGGTGCGGCTGTATGAAACTTAGATTTTTCTGTCTTTTGTAGTTATTTATTTCCTCGCAAATGTGATGAAAAATATTGTGTATAACACGGGCGTAAGAATATTGCACTTACGGCCCTCGTTAAACAATGTACTATTGATTTTTTTCTTTCCCGCTCACGGGACATGATGTCCCGGACCTTTGGGAGGCGTGCGTGGGGCTAGGTACCTACAAAGTACCAACTTAGCCAACACGTAGAGGCCCTTTTGACAATTTAATGGAATGCAAGGAGTACACCGAGCGGATGCTGTCCCTGCCCGTGTCATGGGACGCACACAGAGACAGCACCCGCTAGGGTGTATAGGGACTATTACTGGTTGATGGAATCTAAATAAAACGGGTTATTGGGTGAAAATGATGGACTAGTGACTGGGCTATTGGTGGACGCCTGCCTAATAAAACTGTTTCACTTTTTATCTCTGGCAGACGGTGACTCGCCAACTGCTAGATGGGCCCCTATTAATAGCGACATTAAAAAATGGCCTAAGGGCAACACCGGTCAGAGAGCTGGAGGGGTAGAGAGGTGGCACTGGACTTTAAACATATAGCCAACTCGCCACTTAGGTGTCCACATCTACCCTCGAGCAACAGCTCTTGCGACTCCACTCTGGACGGCCGGTTAAGGCAAGCCAGAGGTGGGGGGCCTGTCCAACCATCCATCCGATCGGCTCAGCCTGACCACAGGACACCCCCAGGAGCACTCAGGTACGTAGGGTCGCTACTCCCTAACAGCCCGCCACAAGCTGCCTTACGTTGACTGATTGCACCAGAAATCTGGTGGGCGATGGGGCCGTCACATCCCTACGCCGCTATTGATTTTATTGTTATGATCGCATTTGGTACAGGGATGGTATTATGCCAACAGACATCATTACTTTTTTTAATAAATTGGTTTCTATTTTAACCATTGAATATCATATCAATATTTTGTAGTTTTTATCGATGCCTTTCTAACTATAAAATGTAACAAAACATTTTTCTTAGATTTCAAACACATCCAATTAGAAACGAAATTTAGAATAAAGCAGTTCGTTTTGGAATGACACGATTCGAAATGGCATGCCCAAAAAGGGATGTTCTTTGTTCTTTACAATTTACATTTTTAATCAGGACGATATTTACGTAACAAACAAGGGAAACGTGAATCTCAAGAAGAGTGCAATCCCAATTCGTACGGTATGTTTACTGAAATAAACTATTTAATTTTATAATTTACTGTAGCATACGCGTCTGTTTAATACAACAATTACATTTCAGTAGGCTGTAGATACTTAAACATAGAAACAAACTGATACAGTAATATAAATAGCAATGTTTGTGTATCTCTGCTCACCCACCGTGTGGCCTACTTGTATTATATTGTAAAGAAAAATAAATTATTAATAATTTGGTATTTTTATTTATCTAGTACCTGGTGGGTGACTCGGCCCTACCTCTTAAACAAAAGAAACATATCACTCGAACGTTATCATAACTAAATTGCTTCTTGTTGCATTTAACCATTCAACAATTATCCGTTTTCGTTGTCATGTCACTGTCATATAGCTGTCATCCAACGTGACGCACAACGGCTAATCACAGCAATGTATTCCTACATTGACCAAGCGCATCCATTTGTGTTGGGTAATTGAAAATTGGCTGATATTTTAGGTGGCTGTGATTGGATGCGCAGTTAACAATGCGCATACCGAGTTTTGGGCACGTTTTTCGATAGAAATTTGTAAGGAGCTCGCCTTCTATACTTTTTTCGTTCGCTGATTAAACCTAAACTAGATTCACACCAAGAAGAAACATAGTAATAAATAAATTAGAATCGAAACAGTAAGATAATGTCGATGTAGGTAAGTATTATGCCAAGTATTGAACTTCTTACCTTGTGTAATGGATGTTGCTGGTAGTGTCCGAATACTTCAAAAACTATGGGCTGCGTTTTAATATACTCCACAAATGACTTTGTTATTGGTACTGTGATCTGCAATACAAAAACAGAAGATTAACAATAGAATAATACATCGAACAAACCACTATTTTTTCAGCATTTTAATGACAGATGTAGTATGATGACGCTTAAAAGACTGGTCGAATGCTGGTGGTTTTACGAAAGGTATATAAGTATTATATTGAAATACGTACATTCTGTACATGGTAGAATCCAAGCGGTGTGTTCTTGATAGTGTTCTTAACGGGCTCTGTCGAGAATGCATCTTCGTTACGGTGGAGGAAGCTGTAACAAAAGCTAACAATCAGTTCCATGTACAATTGTACATACAAAGCAATTTCAAACTTCGTTCTTAGGTATGAGGTAAGTTCAATATATGTACAGTTAGGTGAACCAATGATGGCCCGGCTCCTAATAAGCCCACCTTTAAAAACTCGCAGTTACGATAGTCCAAACTACTTTAAATTTCGTGAGCACATGCGGTTACGGTCACACACAAAGGTTCATTTCAGTTTTTACCCAAAATCGCTACCGTTTTGGAAAAAAAATACAGTAGCTGTGTCATGTTAATTTTAATTCTAATATATATATAGTGTATTTATTATATAGTGTATTGCACATATCTAAATTTTCCATATTTTCCCTAAATACTGTTATTTTTATTTATGTACTTTTACAAGACTGCATTGAACTGAAGTAAAAGTCCCCTAATAAGGCACACTGAATGTATCCCTAACTAAAAGTACATCAAAAAAAATAATTATTGAATAAAGAACTGATTACTGATTTATTGGATTCTGGAGGCAATCGCTTAAGCTCAGAGCTCCCTGGAAGCTTCGATGGCATAGAAGTTTACTGGATAGTCAGCATTGCAGGCCGCAACTTAAACTCGACGCTAACCTACCAGCACAAGGTGTAAACTCACTTAAACTGGCAGAACACGTCGGCGTAGTCTGTAGAGACGCTGTGGGCTTGCAGTACTGTGACGCGGAAAGTGAATTCCTTGCCGAGAGTCAGGTGTTCGGGCAGATCTTCCTCTTTCAGTTCGGAGGCCAGCGAGCTGTCGCCGCGGCCGCTGTCGGCGTCACACTCGCCACCAGCCAGTTCTGAAATAAACAGTGAGTTTGAATTTGACAAAAACCAGCATTACTAACGTCCTTCGCCTTACGTTTATGTCGGACGAAAAGCATTCGTTCTACATCTACACTAGCAAGTGCTAGCAAGTATGTTAGTGCAAGGGGGCGAATGCTTTATGGAAGTAAACGTGATCGTGCTAGCGGTTCTTGTCGACGACGCTGGCGAGAGTCTTGCGTCGCGCGGGTACTACGTCGTCGAACGATATCTTGTTTGGAAAAAGACTCACCTTCTATTTTAATGTTGAAGTTGAGGTCGAGCCGCTCGTCGAGGTTGATCGCGTTGTTCTTGTCGACGACACTGGGGAGGGTCTTGCAGCGCGCGGGTACTACGTCGTCGAACGATATTTTGTTTGGGACAAGACTCACCTTCTATTTTAATATTGAAGTTGAGGTCGAGCCGCTCGTCAAGTTTGATCGCGTTGTTCTTGTCGACGACACTGGCGAAGGTCTTGCAGCGCGCGGGTACTACGTCGTCGAACGATATTTTGTTTGGGACAAGACTCACCTTCTATTTTAATGTTGCAGTTGAGGTCGAGCCGCTCGTCAAGTTTGATCGCGTTGTTCTTGTCGACGACACTGGCGAGGGTCTTGCAGCGCGCGGGTACTAAGTCGTCGAACGATATCTCGTTTGAAAATAGAGACAGCTACACTCACCTTCTATTTTAATGTTGGAGTCCAGGTCGAGTCTGTCTTCTAAGTTGAGCGCGTTGTTCTTGTCGACGACACTCGCGAGGGTCTTGCGGCGCGCGGGTACTACGTCGTCGTCGAACGAGATCTTGGCTGATTGCTTTACGCCTGCTGCAAATTCGGCGTTATCTGGGAGCAAAATATTTATAGTCACTATGAGTTTAAACCTAATTGTCATGCTGTCAGAACTCATTTTACTTTAGCAGCTTTAATGACACCGGCAAAATAATTGTACATAGCAGCAAATCATATACCATTGAGCCACTAGTGGTCGCCACAAGCTGCGGACGAGTTCTTTCATACGTTTTGTATAGCATCGGTATAGCATGATTTTTTATTGTCCAAGTGTAAATTTAAAGCTACCAAGAGAATCCTTACGCTTTTATAGACAAAAAAATGTAGCACAACTATAGACCTAAACGCAGTATTTCGCGACCGAAACAGCAATTTACTTGATTTTCCATACAACTATTAGTACTTACATTGCTAGCTAGCATTGTGACATGTGTGACGTCATATTTTTCAATCAATTAGTATGAAGCGTTTGGGATGCCGCAAGCGGGATCAATCTTTGTCACAATTTATTGGGTATTTATGTTCTTTAACTGTAGTTGCTCACAAACATTTGTTCCTCTCCATACACTGGTTCGTATGGCATCGTAAAAAAATCTTAGTCATCATGCCTTGTAAGAAAATAAAATAAGATTTAGTAGGTGGGTACTTACTTTTTTCAGCGTCAATAACCGCCTGCACGGCGACCCGGAGGTAGCCTTTCACGTCTCCTTTCTCGTTCACGATCGCGACCTTGTGAATGAGCGGAACCGGGTACAGGAGGTTCGACAGGTACACGAAGCTCCTGGAAGTTAAATAATTTATTCGTGACAAAGCTTAACTATGCAATTACAACTTAAAATACTATATAATCTATATATGAGGCAGTTTGTCACGAAATGGTCTCGCCTCAGCATAATGCTGGCTCGCGAGCCAGCGCTGGTCTTCCGGCGAGACCATTTGTGGGCCACGTTCCCCGCTGTCCGACACGGCCTTAAAATTAACATTCAAAAGAACGTTTACTAAATAATGTCAGATATAATAAAATCATTCTTTGACTGTATCTCAAAAATGCTGAATCTGAATAGACGGTGTTACCGGTTCCAAATAAGTATCATATTTCGGTATATTCTGACACGTTTTGGGTGAAAATTCCACCTCACCGTGGCACAGTCAAAGTCATAAATATATAACGCGTGATTTGATTTTTTGTTCAAAAAACGCGAATGGGGAACTTGCATGGTACTTCAATTTCGAATAAATTGCACTCAATCGATGCGGATATACGTAGAAATATCATACAAAAGAAAAAAAAACGATTATATTAGTTTTATCTCACAGTAATATGACGAAAAAAATAATATTTTTTCGATAAAATAACAACAGTTACGACAGAATATTAGAAATAATATTTTGTATGACAAGTATAGACTTAAACGCAAATTTTGTGGAGATAATTTCAAATTAAAGATTTCATCATCATCATCATATCAGCCGAAAGACGTCCACTGCTGGACATAGGCCTCCCCCGCAGATAGCCAAAGTGACCGGTCTTGCGCCACCCGCATCCAGCGGACTCCCACCACCTTTACCTTTTTTTTTAAATTAATGATTTACTCCATAGTAAACGCGCCGAGAATATAAGTTGTGACGTCATAACATAAGCCCGTTTAATAAGAGCGTTTTCGGTGGGTACCGGCGGGTGCAGATTTCAAATGCATATAACACCAAAAAGAGAAAGCATAAGAAAGCTTTAGTGCTACAGTTCATATTCCTCTGGATTATACTTTTGATAAATAAAAAGATGCAAGTTCCCTTTGCGCCGCTGCACCTTTTGCAACGCTGTGTATGATTTATAAACATCATATATGCGGACGTCGCTGTCGTATTGGAGTTACAAGCCACGTACGCAGGTGCCGCATTTTTACGGATGATGCTTGAATCATCTTGAATGAATGACGATTGTCAATGGTGACTGTAGTCGAACTAACCGTCCGACCATGCGGAACCAGGGGAAGCGGTCGTAGAAGGGGTCCCCGCCGGTGACGGACTCCACGTTGTGGTCGGGGGACGTGGGCGACAGCTCCGCTTCGTTGTGGTACATCTCGCGCATTAGCTCCAGCCTTTGCCTGTACAGATAAAGGGATTCATTGCATTTTTAACAGACTTCAAAAAAGGAGGATGTTCCCAGTTCGACTGTTTTTTTTTGTGTACGCGATAACTCGGTAATTTATGAACCAATTTGAAAAATTCTTTCTTTGCTTGAAAGCATATACTTCCAGATTGGTCCCGTTATCACCAAAATCCAGTTCTGATGATGGGATCCTGGAGAAATCGAGGGAACTCTTCAAATTTTATAGGCAAACTTGAAGTAATTTGGCTACCGATTTGAAGTCGGTTAAAACTATGTTTTTAAAGTAAATTATTTTATTAAAAAATTAAAGTGAAAGTCATACAAATTTCTCTCTCGCTTGCTCTTACATGTTTTTTTGCCAATATAAACGATTTTACCCGAAGCCAAATCTTTAAGAGCTCACTTACTGATTGATGCTGTATTTTTCTTATATTAGCGTTTGGTCGACATATTGGTTGGAACAATTGACAATATTTAACTGAATAGTGTACAGAAAAACGTGACCGGAGGTCTAGAGGTTTGTATGCAGGGGGTTCACGCTTCTCTGCAGCTGACTTAAATTAATTATAAAGACATGCATAATGTATACAAAAACGATTGCTGTTTTCAAATACATACACAAACGTTACTTAAAAGGAAGGATTTTTTAGGGATATATATATTATATGGGAGGGTCACTGATCACAATGCGCCATTACGCCATTAGCAGCGTGTTTCGTATTGCGGTCCGTCAGATTTGGTCCTGCGTTGCGTCAAATAACGCATCGTGAACGGTGACCATAAGGCCAAAATTTATTTATTCCTAAAGTCAAACAAAGCACATCAGGGCCCTATACCACGAAACTCACAATTACAATTTACAAATGACATCTTACAAGTTTGTAAAGTTTACTTGGAAATGTACACTAGGTATGTGATATTTTTAATACAGTTCAAAAATTTTGTTGACTTGTACACTTGGTGAGTTTAGTGGAATAGGGCCTAGCAGACAACTTAACTGAGTAATATAACAAAAGCGAACTTGCGCAAAATACTTTTTACAGAAACATTCGCTCCATTCGGTGTACCAATACGGAATCAGCCTTATTAATATTAAGTATAACATGCGACAACAATGCTATAAAAAAACTTCAATAGCAAGTAAGTGAACACGAATTCATGCATTTACCAGTATTCAGATGATTTCATGAACCCTTTTTCTGGCAAAGGCTTTAAATCGACCACGTGCTGCCTATCAAACATACTTACATATTTATATCTTTAGCGAGTTTCATTTTTATCTGACGTGATACTCTCTGATGCGCTCTGACTCCCGACAGATCTAAATATATGAAACTGACCACATTCTGTCGCGTCACGTCAGATAAGTTTGAATCCGGATTTAATTAGTTTCAGTTTGACTGAAATGCGATGGTTATTTTGCAACTGCGGGCCCGAAAAAGAGTTCTAATAACTGAAATGACAGTTTCACGACGATTAATGTTCTTTTTTACTTATTCGATTAACACTCTGTAGGTTCATACCATAATAGTGCAATTAATGGTATTGATTCATAAACAGTGCTCGACATATGTACTATTACAATGCTTGATACCTAGACAATGCCAGATCTCTGCGAGGGCACATACTAAAATCATCACGAATACTGTTTATGGAGGATGCTGTTTATTTCTAATTTGAAATAACAAAATGATGTTAAGAAAGCGTAAGCATTATTACGCAATACATATGATAAAATTCAAGTTTAATTTGTCCTGTAAAAAACATTGTTAACGCGCGAAGCCAATTTATTAAGCCGGCAAAAGCTGCTTTTCTGGCAGCGTCGACAATTCGACACGTACTCTCTCAAAATGCTTACGTACTCACAAAACAGATCCAAACCAAATATATGTATAATGAGTACTCAGTACAGTATACCTCCTCATAGAGTCGAGAAAACAAAAGGTTCGCCACTTTTCAAATGTGACGAACGTGTTCATTTCGAGACTGGGCAAGTTACCATTTGGCGAATCAGGTCATACAACTCATAAATCAAGCTATCTTTTTACGCACTTTTAGAACCTTATGGAGCGACTCACAAGTCTCACAGCTGTAAGTAGTTTTACGCTAAGATAGGTTTTATTGGCACTTTTATTGCACGACTCACATCATATGGTATTTAAAGTCATTATATTGTAAAAAAAAGTATTGCAAAAATTTAGATAGCAAAAAGGTTTGTTCCATTTGTTTTCCGTGTTCAAGGCGAGGCGTAGAATTAGCAGGTTCCGTATAACTGCGTCAGCACACAGATCAACTCAAAGACGAAAGCCGTCCACACATCGGCCCTTGTATGGCACAACAAAAGTCCAGATAAAAACTAAGTGAATGGTAGCTACCTTTCGACTTTTGATTCAAAGCTGTTTGTTGATTCAATGAGCATTCCTAGAGCCCGGGACAGTGAGGTTGCGGAAATTAGAACTTTTTAGCATTTTTCTTTATTGCAGCGTAGAGAATGATTTTATAGTTGGTAAATTTTAAGTGTTATCAAAACAAAGAAGTCGGCCTGACAATTATGCGGTTCACTTGCAGTTCCATTTATCAAATTAATTTTAAATCAATACAAAGGCGACATGATTCGATCGAGTCATTCATAAAATGATCATGTTTGGCCGTTGTGACTGTTACTCATATTCGAGTGGTGCGGAAATCTTTGATTCAACTTTTTGAAACTCCGCAACCCCACTGTACTGACGGGAGCCTCCTTGGCAAGCCCCAAGCTTCAGGGCTCGACCACGGCGCCAGCACGCCATACATGGAAGCGAGAGGCCTCTCACTTATACCCCTGCCACACTCGTCGAGTGACGTGGGAAAATCTAGTGCGGAGCGTCGCTCGTAATCGCGTTAGTAGAGCAGTGTGTGGCCAGAGAGGGCAACATCGCAGCATCGCGAGGAGGATTAGTGTGGCTGAGATATTACACGTATGG
Source organism: Epinotia nisella (assembly GCA_932294315.1). Classification (NCBI taxonomy): domain Eukaryota; kingdom Metazoa; phylum Arthropoda; class Insecta; order Lepidoptera; family Tortricidae; genus Epinotia; species Epinotia nisella. Next base: position 14,160,056 of record OW028688.1, on the reverse strand, counting down.
CGCGCTGCTGTGACTGTCACTGGAATGCCCTCGCCGTCAGGGTGCCACGCACCTCGAGGGTAGCAGGTTGGCGAGCGACAGCCTGGTGGACTGCGCAGCCGCCGATATACACTGCAGAATGTCGGGAGTGGGCGGGGCCTGCGCGACCGCGGGCGGGGCCGCGAGCACGAGGGGCGGGGCCTCGTCCTCCTCGCACGCGCTCTCGTTCATGTTGTATATCTGTCGCATTAGCTCCAGGCGGTGGCTACAACAATACCTCTGCCCTGTAGCGCACGTCGCGTTTGGGACTTTTTGCGTTGATGCGTAACGTCGAGTTTTGGGTGCGTCGATGTGACGTGTTGATGGTGGCTTGAGATTCATAGATTTATCAAGTAGATATTATCACGCGCACGTCGTGTTTTGGACTTTGTGCGTTGATGCGTAAGGTCGAGTTTTGCGTGCGTCGATATGACGCGTTACGATTGTGGAGGCTCGAGATTCATAGATAATTATCAAGTAGTAGGTATCACGTGATAGGTATATATGTATAAGTAGTTCAGTTGATAAGTAGATTGGAGGAATGATATTCTATGAATCTTAGCCACCTTGTCGCATAAATGATGAGAACTAACGCAATTAAAACCTATATTTACGTCTAAATCTACCAATTATTAGAAAAACGATTAAGAAAAATCAAAATCATCTGCCATTTCTATATGGTTATTTCTAAGATGTTCTCATAATTTAGCTTTTCTAGAATATAATGGAAAATGTGATAAACAATTATATAGTACGGAGAAACCGAAATAGCACGTTAAAATTATAAATTATAATAACAAAGCAGCAACAAAAAGAAGCTCTATTAAAAATGTTTTTATATTTTCAACTAGACATTCATTTATTTCATACATAGGAAAACGCACTTACCCTTAATAAAATATATATTTACATCTAATATTATACACCCAATATCATATCTTAAGTATTCACCATCTCATTTAGACTTCACTATTTTTTCTCAATATGTAACACGGCACTAGCAAAAACAGGATAGTTCAAAAAAGGTTTTTGTCCAAGTCAGAAAAAACAATAGAAAAAAATACCATTCAAAGGAGACAACGTAACGCAATGTAAATAAAATAAATAAAATTATGCAATGAACCTGTATAAATTGGAAACAAGACAAAGTATAGAAAATCATGAAATTAATATACACATGTCATACTTAAACGGGCTTCAAACCCGACGCCTTCGATGATAAGAGATAACAAAATTTACAGATTTATCCAAAAACCTATTCACTCTTGCAAACATACAAGTCACTATTCAAGAAATTCAAGCAACGGGAGAGCTTCAAACCTTGCAAAAAATGTTGAATATCCAAACGTCAAATTGAATTTCTTTTGATAACTTTATGCAGCCTTTACACGAGGCCAAATACCGAGATAATCAATCCAATATTGGTATCGTCAAAAACAGGGGTCGGCAACCTTTTAGAAACCAAGGGCCAGATAGGAGCTAACAAAAATTCCGCGGGCCGCACCTTTCAATTATTTGTGACTTTTTTAGGCAATTCCAACATTCTGAACGACCGCTGGTCTATAGAGAGATATTGTTAGCCAACTACTTTTAAATGGCGAGTCCACGACATAATTCCGAAAATTGTGTTCCGCTGAATGAATTTTAGGTTTTTTAAGATAAAAAACTATTTAACCTAACTCAACCTACCTCAATCTATGTTTCATTAAATCATCTCTGTCGTACTGTGCGTTATAGGAATATGGCGTTCGGTATTTAGGTAGATCCTTTGGAATTTTTGGGTGTTCCCGTAAATGACAACGCTTTAATCAGTCGAATCGGGTCAACTGGACTGTTTCGGTTGTCGGTCACGTGTTCGTTAACCGCAGTGATAAGGTCTGAACCCTCCCAACAACCACCAACAGCACGCGTCCTACCACCACTACCGATCACACAAAATGGAGCCTTCACCGTATAGATATAAGGTCCACTGACCGCAGTTTCTCGAGCGTCCAGTAGTGCGTGGCGCCGTTCTTGGTGTCGGTGACCTCGACGGCGACGACGGTGGGCGCGCCGGGCCGGTACTCGTCGTCGGCGTCGTCGCGCGGCGCCAGCTCGCCCGGCAGCGGCGAGTACGGCGTGTCCGTCAGGAGCGTGAATTGGAACTGGACTCTCTTGCGGAGCTCGACCGATATCGCGTTTGCTTCCTGCAGGGATAACTATAACTTAGAAAATTTGAAAAACCCCCAACATTTTCATTTCAAAGTACCATTCACCTCAAACGCCGCAAGTATGCCTCCCTAGGGAGTGGTTACTTATTTGAGGCGTTTGGGGTCGAAACACTGGGACCATGGGGTCCAAGCGCGCGCCGACTTTATAAGGATTTGTTTTGCCTAATAGACGCCAGCGGTGACCAGAGGGCTGGCCTATATTTTGCTCAAAGAGTGAGCATTGCCAACCAGCGTGGCAATGCTGCCAGCCTTCTGGGCACACTACCCGCTGACAGCGATCTGGGCCAAATTTTTTATCTTTAAGTTTTAATTTATAGTCTTTTTTTGTCTTTGTAGGTTAAGTTGTTGTTTTATTGTTTGTTTTTATTAAATAAAAATGATCTTTCAAAGTTCAATATCTCAAAAACGTCTGAACCGATTATGTTCAAACGTAACTAAGAACCGTCTCGATCACGTCAGCTTTCGGATACAAAAAAACCGCATTAAAATCGGTCCATTTGTTTTGGAGCTAAGATGCCACAGACAGACACACAGACACGTCAAACTTATAACACTCCTCTTTTTGCGTCGAGGGTTAATAAGTTAAGTTAATAATAATAGTGGATACATTTTTGAAGACCGGGAAGAAGCAATTTGTGGATAAGTAGATTTTGCTGATAACCGATTAGTCATAGTCTCACTTAATTAATGGGAAATGGAAACAAGGATAAATATGTAGCTCAACTGTTTCAGTGATAGCTTATTCAGTCTTGTATTGAAAATTATTAGACAGAATATAGATGGCATAAGCGAATCTGATTATTTAGAGGTTCGTATAAGAGGAGGAAAAGTGCTCAAAAGTTGAAACTCACTCTCGTGTTCGAGACTACTTTCACGCACTGCGCAGCCTGTGGCCCCATAGTAAAAGTTGTTCAGAATCATGGATAGATTCACATTTTGCTATTTTGTATCACGACTTAAGTAACACCGAGTATATATAGGCCATCGAAGAATAAATGATGTAATGGCAGATGATGAGAGCGGATTGGGTACTTTCCTCGGTAAAAAAAATATAATTCTATTTAGTCCATCAGTTAGATTATCAAAAAATATTGGAGACGTATTTTTTTGTTTGTCAATTAACCAAAAAATTACGAAAATATAGCCCGTTAAAGTTCCGCGTGGCGTCACATTATGCCAAAAAGTGTACCATAATGTGACGTCACACGGAACTTTAACGGGCCATATCTTCGTCATTTTTTGTTTCATTGACAAACAAAAAAATACGTGTCCAATATTTTTTGATAATCTAACTGACGGATTAAATATTTTTTTGGAAAGTAGCCAATTCCATTCCTTCGAAGTCTGCATTAGGGGAAAGAAGTCAAATCGCTTCGTGATACCATAGTGATTAATGAAACCACTCCCCATATTTGATGTTTGATGCCATGATGACGACTCGCAACGTGCATATGACAACTAGCAGTATATTACCTTCAAGAATATAGCGTTCCCCCACAGATCGTCCCTGAGCGAGGTGAACTGGTGGTACTTCCACTTGCGGAACGCCCACGCGGCCAGCCCCACCTCGCGCGCCGACCAACACTCTGTCTCAAACAGGGGATTCACTAAGGGAACGGGAATAAAGTCAGTCTAGTAACTTAAAACTTACTATAAATGTGAGGGAGACATGAGATGCGAAAAGAAGGCTTTTGGTAATAAGAATAAACTATCACGCCGAATAACATATGAATGATATTTGCGCTGACCAGTGCCCTAATGAAATTACTAAGTAATCTCCAGTGCCCTAAAGATGAATAACCTACAGAGTACTGCGATGCTGCGTTGTCATATATTTGACTCTTAGATGTCAAGTCTGTTCTTTGAGATAATCTGTTATAGGTACTTAGTAGCTTTTATGAAACCAGAGCAGCCTCAATCTGCCACTTAAATTATGAAGCATTGCTAGAACTTTCATACACTATGTTTATTAATTTATTATATTACTTAGTATGTGAGATCATGGATCGTAAATCTTTAATAAATAAAACATTTCGCATGTCATGTACTAGGATATGGAATAAACAATAAAAATCTATGTCTAGTAATCGAAACTTAATTTATGTAAAATGTAAAGTCAAAATATTTTAAAAGTAATCGAAACAATACGCAAATCGCTTTCCTATTATGTAACAGTGCCGTTTGTATAATAAAGTTATTATATTATGTTATTCTAAAATAGTTAATCACTAAATTGATTGCATGTAAAGTAAATCTGTAATCAACTATACGTATGCTTGGTAGAAATAAATATTCAAAATAAGAATTAACTGACATTACAGTACAATGGTAATCCAGTTAACATGATATATTCGTCTTAACTGGATTAGCCCTTTAATATATATACCTTTTGCGGTTTAATTTTGAAGCCTATCCAAACTGTACAGGGTCGTTTTTACACAACAGAGTGATAGATTCTAGCTAACATCGCAAATGCTCACCAAAGATGTCCTCGTCATTGTGGAAGTCCTCAGGAGTGTAGGAGCTGTACATAGACATGGTCACACTCTGTTCTTCCACCTGGCGCTGGAGCGCGTCGATGCGGGCCTCGTAATTCTGAAACAAATGTCAACCTTAGGTGGCTGGATTTAAGGTTCATTTGCGCATAACAATGGAGCTATCGAATACTCGTTTAATTGGCAGAATATGAAACATGTAAAGGGTCTACGCTAACAAGAGTGGCCCCCACGAGGGATTTGGTTATACTTTTAGGTGGAGTAGTGGAAGGACCTAAGAACACTGTATGCCTAATATCAGCCTTCGATCTCCTTTTGTTTCAGATTTATTCATGAAAAATGTAAAAAAAAAACAAATTATTTACTGTAATTATAGCTAAACCAAGCAAGAGAGGGTAACCAAATAAAATCAGAATTTAGGAGGATATAATGGGGTTACTAATACATATTTTTACAGACCTTCATGTCCTTAAACTTAGATGGAAAAAAAATGGTTTTTTTTGCCACTTCTCGCGGAGACATAACTACCAAAAAAAATTACATGACAAGCCATAATTGTCAACTACGTAAGTGGGTCGTCGTTTGCAGGAAAGAGGACTGGATCCCCGCTCTGGGTCCTTTCTGGTGCAAAGGTTAGCCATAGCTGTTCAGCGCGGCAATGCGGCTAGCGTGATGGGCACCTTTGCACCTGGAGGGACGCGGGGCGGGTTGTTTAACACTTAGTTTTAAGTTTAGTTTAGAAAGTATTCAATTTTTAATTTTATTAATTAATGTAATAATGAATATGTGGTATAAATAAACTACGTAGACATTCAAAAACATTTTCAAATATCATTGTGCATCATGTTAAAAAAAAAACTATGGATTTAGAGGTTTTTGAATTTCGAGCACTGTATACCTTCCTCTGTTCTTCAAACTGCTGGTCAGCATGCTCTTTCTCGCGTCGGAACTGCTCTTCCAGAGCCACGAGCCGCTTCTGCATCTCCGCCTTCAGGTCGATGCCCTGCTTCTCGAGCAGCTCGCACTGCGCGAAGTCCCAGTCTACGTTCTCTGCGTCATTGCCTGCAGAGTGTGTCAGTGGAATTTGAACTTAGTTGCTTTAGGAAGAAAGTTGGAATTTAATTTCATCTGGGGTATTTTCAAACAGCGAAATGCTACTTAACTTTGCGCTTTGTAGAATACGAATAGAAGATTTGATCAGACTTATAGCCAGTGTTTTTCAACCTGCGGTTGGATCGTAGCCCCTTGAAGGGGGTCACAGCTACTTGCGTTTTAAAATTAAAGTGATGTATGGATTTGATATAAGTATATAAAATTTGCATGAAGCGGACACGTGGTTCTTGCCCAGGATCACGTCTGTAGGACTACAGTCTCTAGTTATCAGAAGTGGGATCTCACCAGCAGGGTCAGCGGTCATCTCCTGGTCCTTGACGACGGTTTCCTTGTCCTCGAGCGGCTGCCCGGGGTGCGTGAAGCGGAACACGTGGTTCTTGCCCAAAATCACGCGGGAGCCCGTTTTCAGAATTATAGGCTCTGTTACCTGAGGGAGAAGATTGATTTTTGAATAATACGTAAGTATCAAACTATTAAAACTAAAATGCCGTTAGAATTCGTTTGCCTCTATCTGACACCTTAATATTTGTGTTTGTAACAAAGGGGCGAATACATTTTAATTAACAGAGACATGTTAAGTTTTATAAACTAGGGGGATCTATTGCAGCTTCAACTAAGTACTTCTGCCACATCTGGAGAGGTTATATTAATTCGATTACTGGAAGCCTTAACAATTACATTTCATCATCATCATCATATCAGCCGAAAGACGTCCAATGCTGGACATAGGCCTCCCCCAAGGATTGTCAAACTGATCGATCCTGCGCGACATTCCGTCTTAATTTCCTTTAATATTCATATACATATTTGTTCAATATCTCCCAGGCGTGAGATTGTTTATCAACCGATAATCTCTCAGAACAGATACAACTCTACGCGTGGCTTGGCGCGTGGCTTAAAAATATGTCTCACTTGTGAAATGAGATCCCTTCATTAGTCACATTTAACACTTTACTTCTTGCTCTGCACGCAATATTATGGCACAGGACGGCATAATTAGGCGATTTTAAATATTTTTGACGCGAGTACGTACTCGGACGAACTCCGTGACCGACTACACGGCGATCGGGTGTCGTCGGCGCGAAAGCAGAGCGCATGCTCAGCGTCGTGGCGCGCGTGCCACGCCCACATCGCCATTCTATAGTACTCATATTTAGTGTTCTCGAAGGTAGTGGTGGCCGAGCCCCAGCGACCCTTCATAAACCTACCTCACGACCATTGACGTAGACGAGCGCCTCGCGATGCGGGATGAGGCAGATAACGCCGTCGGTATTCTCGAAGATGCAGTGCTCGCTCAGGATGTGAGAGCCACAGAGCTGGATGTCTTGTGGCACGTTCGCCTCTGAAGTGCCGAGTCTAGTCACGCCTGAAACCAAATATGTAATGTAATGTAACCACGGAATGCACGGTCGGATCTGGGCTTGTTGACAACCGGTGACTTCAAATAACACCATACGAATACCCAGTAGGTTTAACACCATCGTGTGTTGTTTGCTGCTTCAACCAAGATCTAAATATTGTATGCAAAATGGTCATGGGAAATTTAGACAAAAGAGTGCATACGTCTCAGGAAAAACGTGCATGCCATTTGCCCCGTGTGCTACTCCATACATAGCTCTATACTGTGCACTTTGTGATTCAACACTACATCATAAAAAAACATCAGAAAATTTTCTTTATAATTTTAATCTTTTGGGATAACCTATATCACTATTAAATCAACCTAAGTATTCCAAATCCATAACCACAGTTAATAATAACAAATTGTGCAAGTTATAGTTTATCTTGTACTCTTTAGGAAATGGTGGATGGATTGTGTGAGAGATGATATGAAGAGAAAAGAAGTGTGATGATAATAGTTTATCTTGTACACTTACCATCCTTGATGTAATAGATGAGACACTCAGACAGATTAGGGTCTTCGTTAAGATTGACCAGATGCGGGGTCTTCTTGGGCGAGTAAACGCCGACAGTGATGCCTTCCTTCACGGCGACTCCCATCTCGGCGAACACAGCTTCGCGCTGCACGCGGATCTGCTCGGTGCGTTTGAGCTTTTCTTCCCAGGTCTCGTTCAGTTCTGGAAAAGTAAGGTAGTTAGAAACCTGTGACAAATGGACGGATAGACAGATATGTGATTCCATAAGTTTTACCATTGATACAAAGACCAAAAAACAGAGAAAAAGTGTGGCAGACCGAGAATCGAACTCGATGTCTCTGAATTCCCGGTGCATTGCGTATACTTCTTTGCCACCGCTGCGCTAATTATGCTGCCAAATTTCCTTGTCACCCTTGTTGTATGGTATATTATCGCTGTGAATATTTCAAAGCTTGACCTTCATACATTTTGAAACGTCAATTTTGGTTTGGATTAGAAAATAAATCAAGGCAAAAGTCTATACTCAGCAGTATGTACATACGGTCAAGGACTTTAATTGTTAAGCCATTTAGGTGTCAACTAAATTTGTTTTTTTAATAGTTAAGCAATGAAGTGTCCAGTATAAAGTGAGCTCTAAATGGCTAAACAATTAAAGTCCGTGACTGTACCTTTTGTATGTAAGCACTTTATTGTACACTATAACAGGTTAAAGAATATACATGTCACACAGTAGATCAAAGTACAAAGGCGAACTTATCCCTATAAATAAGGGATCTCTTCCAGCTAACCTTTGAGCAATTGAGAGGCAGGGAAGCAGTCCGATTCAACTAAGTCTAGTCACCTAAGACAATGATCAATAAAAAGAAAGACAATGGTCGTATTTTCAAGATGACAAGGGATCTCCCTTGCTAGCTTTTGTTTGTCCGGTTGATATACTAAATAACTTCGGGAATAGGAATAGAGCGACTTCGCTTGATGTGTGAGACGCAATCGCTCTTACACAATAATAAGTTTCGTTATCACCTTAAAAGCATATGCTACAATCAATCGATATTCGTCCCTAACCCCTTGTAATACGACTTACCGGCAATAAGCTTCTCTGACGCCTGTAACTGGTCGACCGCCTCCTCGGCAATGGTGGTGGCCGCTCGGGACAGCTTCGGCGACAGCACTTCGGCCTCGCTCTTCTTGCGTTGCGGCGACGCGTTCTCCTCTGCTGTTTTGTCATATGGGATAGCGTTAGAGTTGGAGAGAGACAGTGGCATGTTGCGTTGTGCGTTTAAATTTTAGCTTTGATAGTTTAATGGTGCTCAAATTTGGAATAACCCCGTTTCTTTGTTTTTTATACTTGTAGTAAGAATAATCCGCTGCTGGATAGCAGTCAGTGATAACTAGCAATGCGTGCTAATTAATATTGTAATTATAATTATATTTTTTCCTTATTACCGTGACGCCAAGCGTGTTTATACTGCCCAAACCCGGTATCATGATCGTGTTATGTCCGACGTAAAGTATTCGCCTCTGTCGCACTTACTTTTTAGTAGCGACGAATAGGTACTTTATGCAGGACATAAACGTGGTCGTGTTAGCTAATTAAACCAATTTATTTATTTGTTTTTGAATAATATCATGTAGTCTATAAGAACTAATTTCTAGGTAAATGTAATCTAATATTCTCTTCAACTCACTTCTTAGAGTCATTTTCATATACATATATTAAAATACGAAATTAAAAAATATGTACGAATAATAAATATGGCAACATCGAGATCTAAAACGGAGACAAGATACGGGATAACATGCAGTTGAGGCTAGGAAGCTTTCTGCAGCATATAATATTGCCAACGCCCGTTCGCGACAAGTCAGATTGTTGTTTTCAGGTTTTTTTGTGTTAATATTTAAAGAAAAAACAAAATGCCAATTTCATTGTAAGAGGCCGCGAACGGTATAAATAATAACTGAACGTTTCAGCAGTTTGTATAACAAAAGTATAAGTATATTTGTTAGTGCTGAAATATTCAGTTTCACATACAGACACAATAAATATGAATATAAAAATAACTATCCCTACCATTCCCATACTAATTATATGCATAAATAGACCATTACCAACACCAATAACAAAAGCGCAGATAAAGTCGTATAAATGACTTTGATATCTTGCATATATTGAGAACTCGTGGAGTGCACGAGGTACCTACGAACGCCACAAGCTTTGGACAAGGGTGCAATATATTGGTTGCATATGCATAGATATGCTGGGTTGCCAGCTATAATAAATATATATTTTCAAGCGTGGCAACCCTGGGAGGCCAAGCGTACATGTGGGGTGTACAATGCAGAAGCCTCGTTTGAATTACTTACTGGCAGGCGGATCTCTCTTTTCATAAACGACTTTACCATCCGGTCCTTCCATTTGAAAACAAAACGGTCGTTTTAGTATCATGAAAATCGTTGTGGCGTTTTTGTAGCATGGTTATTTACACATTCAAACGGTCACACAGAACGAGCTAACCGGTCACATGACGACTAAACAACCTAACTGGATGACACGGTAACCCTCTTAACGCTTACCTTCCTCGACTTCGATGCCCTCGGCCTTGAGGAGTTCTCGTAGCTTGAGTATTTCCTCCTTGAGCTCTCGAATAAGCTTGGCATTGGCGTCTTCGTTGACGATCGCCTTGCAAACGATCTGTTTGGCGCGGTCGGCGTATCTATAAATTATGATCAATTTTGATACTTATTCTTTTGTCAATAAGGTTGAGAAATACATGTGAATCAAATTGGTGTTTTATTATTATTTATTCGCGTCGATTTTAATGTGAAAACTACTACAATCAAATCATAACCTGTGTCTCGGCGGGACTACTCGGAAAGTGAATATTTACGGACATATACGGGCGGATTGGTGAAGACGCAGGTTTGGTCCTGTATTAGACTACATTCGGTCACGGTTAATTTTTCTTTGTATTTTATCCCTGTATCAAATGATAGCATACATTCACTACGTTTCAGTAAATCATAAAGCACGGAATTTTGACTTTCAGTCATCAAAATCAAAAAACCGGCCAAGTGCGAGTCGGACTCGCGCACGAAGGGTTCCGTACCATTATCTATAAAAACGGCAAAAAAATCATGTCTGTTGTATGGGAGCCCCAGTCCGACTCGCACTTGGCCGGTTTTTTAGTATTTGTTGTTATAGCGGCAACAGAAATACATAATCTGTGAAAATTTCAACTCTCTAGCTATCACGGTTCTTGAGATACAGCCTGGTGACAGACAGACGGACAGCGAAGTCTTAGTAATAGGGTCCCGTTTTTACCCGTTGGGTACGGAACCCTAAAAATCAAAATCATTTATTTGTAAACATAGGTATATACCTAAAAACATGTAAAGTTACAATTTGCATGCATACCTCAATGTGCTAAGAGTTTCGTCGTAGTTGATATCAGCTGGCGATATAGCGGCTATCATGGCCGTCTTGGAGTTTCCCCCGAGGTTCTCTCGCAGCAACCAAGTGAGGACAGAGTCTCGATATGGAATGAAGTCTGCTTTCTTTGACTTTTTGCTCTTCGACGCCTGGAAATATTCGACATATGAGAAACGAACGGAATAATTAGAGAAAGAAATAAAATAGAAACGAAGCGAAGAGAAGCTACAACTTCAGAAAATTCATTTTAATAAAGGTATTGTATTGAAATCAATGAGTGGCGTACTCGAACCCTGTTGTAATAATGCAACTTTCATATATGAAATAAATCATTTACATTTTTTTTTCATTTTCATTTGTTGCGCGCACTTGTCCCGACACGTTAGGCTTGACGCCTTCAAAAAGGTCTATTTAATTTCAATACATTACGGTTAAGTCGAATAGACCCCCAGTTTAAACTGTAGAAAGTATGTAAATCATTATTTAATTATTTGAATGCTGCAATTTTCTCTGCTATTAGAAGCGGGTTAAGCAGACCGTATAATGAAACCTTGTTTACACAGAACAGTCAGTGTTCTAATAGGTTTTTAATTATCCATGTCAAGGTTTTAGCAATATGGCTCTTTTGTGTTTTATAGGAGTTTCCACTTGGGAAATAACAATAGGGTACTTTCCTGGGTAAAATATATATATAATTCTATTTAGTCCACCAGTTAGATTATCAAAAAATATTGGACACGTATAATTTTTTTTATCAATTAAACAAAAAAAATATGTAGATATAGCTTGTTAAATTTCCGCGTGACGTCACATTTTGCTATAATGTGACGTCACGCGGAACTTTAACGGGCTACATCTTCATTTTTTGTCTAATTGACAAACATAAAAATACTGTGTCCAATATTTTCTAATAATTTAACTGACGGACTAAATACCATTTTTTAGGAAAGTAGCCAAATTGTGCATACACCTCAACAATTAACAAGGTTGATAAATGGGCCAGTAATGCCTATGAAACCATGTACCATTTGAACAGTCAGGCAGGTAGCTTAGCTTAACTCTGGTGGAAAACAGGCTAGGCATGACATATAAAGCAAATAACATGATAGTCCAGGCAATAAACTGACAACTTGTAGGGAAAAAATGACATATTTGGAAATAATTTATAATAGCTAATTTTTTTAATGTAACGGATATATTATCAATTAAATTGTTACCTAGAGGCAAAATCCAACAAAAAATCAGACATCAAAAAAATCTATATTTAATTAGCTCCTAAAAAGTCCGGATAAATATGAATATTTTTTTTTATCTTTATTTAGGTTCATTTACATTTGCTTTAAAATATTCAATATAAATAAAATAAAAAAGACAATGAATGTTTAATTTAAATCTATATAATTACTTCCGGGTGGAAAGTTTGTTGGATTCTTGAATAAAGCATCTTAGAATAATGTTTTAGAAAGAAATAAACAAAAAAAAACGCTATTATAAATTAATGTTTTTTGAAACCGTATTTTGCCTCGGCTATGACATGACATGACTATGTGAAAATAATCTTTATTTTCGTTAAACTTGAAAAGTTAACATTAGCAAGGGTGGGGATCTCCTCCTAGGTATGATACGATTAAGAAATCCCGCTCTTCCATGTTTGTGTATCTTTTAATAGTTTTAAATCATTCTAATGTCTGCCCTAACCCTCGAATGATAATCATAATCACTATTTAGCTAAAAGGAACATGCCAACTTTTATAATTAGGTACTCGTATGTTCACACAGTAAGGGAAACCTGGACTTACCGACTACAGTCATCCAAACAAGACAGACGCAGTAAAAATAAAGTGTTACAGTGAATAAATGTTATTCAGGAAACAATGAAATCTAGCAAAATTTAACCTCCTGAGACAGCATACATAAAGGCGCAATTTCATTGGTCGTTAGAGCCGGCATCCCGCATGCGTGGAGCTCGCGCTATCCCCGTTTTTGTTAAAAGGGAAAACAAGATAGCACGAGCTCCACGCATGCGGGATGCCGGCTCTAACGACCAATGAAATTGCGCCTTTAAAATCACAATAGAGTATGAACCAAGCGGTTTGCGTTTTGAATTTTGACTTGTTCCAATTCAAACGAAAAAAAAGGAATGCAATTATTTTCCTAAAATTTGACTTACTTAATTGAACCATTTTGTTCTTTCTATAGGAACCTGGGACTCAGGAGGGTACATCAGGTAGTACATATAATGAAAATAAACTATTTACATGAGCAATATGTGTCGCAACGATGCAAGAACACAGATGAATTTAATTACAACCACATTGGTTGACTTGTAGACCTAAGTCAATTTACAATGTGCTCAAACAATGAAGAAAAATTGCATTCCTATTCGTTACAAAAATTAATTTGTTTTTCTTTGGTAACATTGCATTAATTAAAGACGTATATGCCCATTACGCAGGTTTCGTGGCTTTTATAGTGATAAAAATAAGCAAATCACCACAATTTATTTTTTATTTTTATTATAATTATTTAAGAAACCCAACAGAAAAGGCATAAAAAGAGTTACACATAGTTGCGACACTTTATTAGCTTACTCAATTCAAAGAAAACACTAGCTAGCATACAGGTCAAAAATACATATACATTTTCGAACTTATACCGTCAGAATAAGATTGAAAATCGCATCCATCTTCTTGATGTAAATTGAAAACAAAATGTTATTATTGAAACAAAGATCAATACGATCGAAAAAAAAATCTTTACCGAGGCAGAGAAGAACCTTAATCTAATCTACGATTTAACTTTTTTCCATTGGCCATTACTCATACATTTTATATGGTAACTTTCGTTACACAATAAAAAAAAGTTAAAGCATCGATTAGATTAAGGCCCTTAACTATGTTTTTTTTTTTTGCAATCCACCCAGATGGCCTTAACAATTAAGCTATAGGTCCATTTATTAAGTCCACGAATTGTCGTCATACTTGTTAATCTCCATACCTCGAACAAGTCATGCGGATGACGTAAAAATGACGTACCTAATTTTGCACACAGGATGTCTGTATTGCAACATCCGTATGACATATTGCACGAAGTAACAGATTAACCGCGTATAATTTTAAGAAATGTATACAGAATTATCTGAATGATAGGATGATGTACTTAGTGAATAAAATAAATGTTGCGAGATTTGTTTACGTAAGTACGATAATAAAAATCAATATGTTACTAAAAAAAAATTAATGACATTATGTACACAACTATTTCTCTAACAAGTCTATAATTGCGGTCACACACTTAAAATAAACACACACTTATTTTGCGTCTTTTGAAAAAATTGTAAAGAAAAATCTAAATAATTACGAAGTCACTTTATTGTTCAACTGAATGACAATGTCAGTCAAAGATGTTATGTACCTACTCTGCTCATGTCAAGTGGCGATATCTTTTTATTAAACAGGTTGATAATTGATAAGTAGTAATTGTTTATGAAAATACTTTTTGAAATCATCCTATGAGTGGTTTGACGTCATCCGCATGATTTGTTCGAGGTATGTTAATCTCCGTATTGACTTAAACATATTTTTACCTTCCCTATTGTTTCATTGTGTTGATCTTAGTTACAAATATATCAAAGTAGTGTCGTATCCTACTTTAATACATATGAAAACTGCGATGGTAGAACATCAAGATTTTCACAATGTTATAATACATGTCCTTACGATTTCAGCGAGCGCAGAGATGACCTTCCCCAGCGTGGTCAGAGACTTGTTGATGTTCGCTCCCTCCTTCAGCCGGGTGCCCTTGGCGCCCGTGGAGTCCGCTCGCTCCGAGCCGGCCAAGTCCACCAGGGAGATCTTGGACACCTGGTACAAAGAGGGCATGGGTTATAGAGAGATTTACGTTCGAGTCTTTCCTATGGCCATTGCCAAAGTTAAGGGGATATAGTTTAATTCTTGGTTGGACTCTTAATCCGCATAAACTTATTAATTTCATTTTCTTCCGACCATAAACAATAAAGAGAAAAAAAATTATCACCATGAAAACCGCGGTTTTCATGGTGATAATTTTTTTTCGCGGCGGTCCTTAGTCGTCTCGATTTAGTATGGCCCCTATCAGGATTTTAAAAAGTTGAATGCAGCGGGAAATAATGGGATTCGTATGGATTATTCATGGATCTAAGATACTCAGGACAAGCTATGGTAATAATAATACCACGTCCGAGCGAGATGGTAGCATACAAATCTCGATAAGTGTGACAGAAAGGGAAATATCATTCGTTGTCCTTGTCATAGTTCCACTCTTTTTCTGTTTGCTACAACTGATTTAGCATGAAGTTATGACCAATAAAACACTACCCACCCAAATTAAGTAGGTTGTTTATGGTAAGCGATCTGCCATTTTAAGACCAGTTCTTCATTTAGCTGCATAGAAGCCTTTCTGTTCCTCATTGTGGCATCACGTATAGCCTGTCCTGAGTATCATAGGTCCATGGGATGATTATACTACTACGCAGGGAAGAGATTTAACTATTTATATTTAGGCGGATGAAAATCAGGCACTTGGCGTGTTTGTTATTCAAACAAAATGCGACGCTTTCCGAGCATGTATGAGAAAAGTGTAATTATTCATTTTACTAAGGATTTATTCTTTAAAATTGACTCAAGATTCTACCGTGCCTAATTTTGAACTTTTCATATTCAGGTATTTTATCTAGGTAATTATCACATCGTATCGAGTGTTGTGAGGTAGCTAAAATTACAAATTACTAATTTTTTTGTACGCTTGTAAGATCAGCTAGTTAAAAAGAGCGTCACTAAGTCACCTACGAAAAATTAAAAACCATTGAACGCAGCTTAGATAAATGTTGATATACCTTCTCGGACATGAGGTTCGTGGTTTGGTCGTGCCTCTGCTGCGTGAAGAAGATGGTGAACACGGCGTGCGAGCGGGACGACGTCTCGTTCATGTTGGTTGCCGCCACCGTCCTGCAATGTTAATAGCACTTCCATACAATTTGACGCTGCGCGTACGACGTCCTCCGGAAACCTAATCTTACTACTGACATTTTATAGATCGTGTAAAACTAAATTGCCCCTGCTTGCCTATACACATCATGACAACACAATTAAGGAGGCAATCGTTTTATCATATTAACTGTTCTTTGATACCACTCTGAATAGTTTTAACAAAAACACTCTGATAATACCCATAGACCCCAATATATTGGTAAAAGAGATGTAACATTTAAAACTAGCTTTTTTATAAAATTCTATAATTTCATTGGGCCGTTCATTTCCAATACATTAAATATAAATTTATCCCATGACTAAAAACGAATGTAAAAAAAATTATTACAAACTGACTTTTAAGTAAAGATTACAATGACACTGAAGAGATTCTATGCGTACTAGCTTGAACTGTAATACAAATAACACACAAACACACACACATGTCAACAATAGTTAAGAATTAATGTGTTGTACACTGTTCCTCTTGCTTCTAACAATGTATGGAGGAGCGCTGCTTATCCTGAAGTACAGGTCTTACCTATTCAGGAGCCGTAGCATGGTTGGCCTTATCACGCGATAAGTGACAAGATAATAGCGTCGTCTCGTTCTATCGAACGGTGTCAGCCAGTGACGCACGCTCTATCCTATCACCAGCAGAATCCTAGTTTTAAGGATGTTAAATAACTATAAAAATATGTTAGTGTATAAGACGTTTGTTTCTATTTTCTTCTTTTGTTAAATAAATAAAAATAAATTACGGGTCCAATTCCAATATTGCCCCATGCAGCAGGTGTGTGAGTAGCCAGCTTTAACTGACCTAGCCTTGTTCCCCTCGTCAATCAGGTCGTAAATGTCCTGGTAGGAGGTGACGGCGAGCTTGCTCAGGTCCTCGACGTAGGGCCCGAGCGCCGGGTGCTCGCGTACGCGGAGGTTGCCCTTGTTCTTCGGGTTCAGGAGGTCGCGGACGCGCTCGCAGTATATCTCCATGAAGGAGACTTCCACCTGGTTAAAGAACGGATCATTTATCATATTGAGTAACTAGGTATTTGCCCGCGTTTTCGCCTGCGGGAAATCCCCTATTAACTTCCATTCCTTTCGTCTCTTTGGAGGACGAATTTCGGGATAAAAAGAATCCATTGTTTTAGTCCAAGTAGCAATCATCTAAACTTCCAAACATTCACATTTATAATATTAGAAGGATAAGATTAATCCAGTTGATTCAATGGAGGTAACACTTTCAAGGTTTGTAATAAAGTTATGAACTTTAGTAATTATTTACGAGTACTACCACTACGACTGATGCAATGTCGTCTCTATGTACAGTCAGCAAAGTTGTTTGGTATGCTTGCATAGATCTTTGTAGCAATTGGTAACTTTTCTCTGCAGCTGGCTGTTTGTAAAGACGATCAAGATTTACGTACATTGTTCTAATTTACTGGACGAGCGATTAAAGGCAACAAGATAAAGCACAACGTAGTTTCAGTATTTTAAAGCTTTCTTCTAAACTGTAATTAATGGTTTTCATTACGTCACCTTATTTCATCGCCAAATCATTCATCACTGCAGCTAAAAGGTCATTGTGTAGAACCCATTTGGTTAGGTTACGCTCGTTTATTAACAATCCTCAAAAGTGTATTTGATGAAACATTTGTCGATAAAACAAGGTACAACCGGTTTTCATTGAAAGAAAGAAAGAGATATTTATTCGTAACAAAAACCATTAAACAAAAAAGAGTGTCAGAGAGCGTTTTTTTGTCACGAAACAGTTCTATCTCAGTATAATGCTAGCATTACTGCCAGCGCTGATCTTCCGATAGAACCGTCGAGTGATTACACGGTACGACAAACAAACAAAAGATAACAAAATAATAATAGAAACTTACCTAAACACGAGAAGGGAAATAAAAATAAAAATCAGGATAAAAATTGTCCAGCGAGAACGCAGCCATTTCACTCCTGCGTGATCTGTTACAGCACACTCTCATCATTGCTCTCGTCTATACGTACCGAGTACTTAAGGTCATCAGACGTGGTCTGCCTAATGCGGCGGAACAGGTCTTTGCAAATCTGCGGGATGATGCCCTGGTCTTCGTCGCGGCCCATCATCGTGTAGGACTTGCCGGCTCCCGTCTGCCCGTACGCGAATATGCATATGTTGTAGCCTGGACAAATTAAGGATGTTGAGACGGACGCCCTCGGAATACATGGAGGCGGTCAGTTGAGTAAGAGGCTGGTTCAACTGGTCTCGGCTCGAAAGAGCTAGAAGTCGCGAATGATCGTGTAAAATGGATGACTCTTCTGCGAACCCTATGTCCCAGAGCGTTTTTCAAAAAAACTGTACATGAACTTTTTTTTTCAGATTTCGTTTTTTTTTTGGTTTTTCTTACTCAGAATCGTTGATAGTATCGATCCTCATACAGGAAAAAAAATTGCCCAGGTTTTACTATGTTTTTACTGTGTAAGTTTTCTGTTCCAGTGCGTCACGACCATATAAATAAAAAAAGACTGCATATGTGTGACGATCTGGAATGGAATATTTTGGACACTTTTTTTTGATCATTAAATTTTTGCCTGAAACGTAACGTACTAATGAATCGTCGTAAGGTAATACGATGAATCGTCGTAGAATGCGTAGTTTTAACACTGTGATCCTATATTTTTTGAACTGCCACAGCTAACCTTATTACTTATAGTAAGTCCTGAATAAAAAAGTGAAGTATCAAATACGATTATTGCCACGATTCGCTCTCGCTTTAACAAAAAAAAATACATGTAAGTATTTCAGTTAGAAAATTTATATAATTATTCATTATGCCGTGATACATTCCACTTAACAATAAATAACCAACCATTAACTGTAATGACTTCTTGTTTGGATTGTAATTATAATTATAAAAGTGTAAGCCCTCATTTCCAAGGACACATACTTACGCGGGTTTTGGCGTTGCCCTTGGCCTTTTTATTAAGGTATAACAAAAGTCCATTTTGAATTTACAAGTTAAGTAGACAATTCAATGAACAAAAGGTTATAGCTACAAGAGGCAGACAGAGCCGTTGTACAATAAAAAGCCTTTGTTTTATATTAAGTGGAAATACTTTCTTTTAAACTTCATATCATACGTATATTATGTGATGTCTTTTGTTATTATTACAAAGCATAGACAACACAAAATATAGGTGGGTTACTATTGGCTTATAGACGAAACGGTAATTAGCTGAAACAACCAAACTCGATCTCCAAAACGCATCAATCATCCGACAGAAGCAGTGACCCTTAACCTTTCGAATCCCGTAGCTCCCATGGACGCCGCAAGATTTAAGACTGACAGACATAAGGCCATAAGTGTCAGAATTCGGTAGAATTTTTAGTATAGTCAAGGAGTCACCGGGTATCGAAAGGTTAGTAATGTTGGATAATGCGACTAATTTTATTGGTCGAAGCCATGTAACCATAGGTTGCGTAACGTGCAAAATAAATATGATATCAAAAGTAGCGCAACCATTACGCGTACTTGGACCGAAAACGCTAATGTTATCTTTGCGGACGCGAGAGAAAGCGCACACTGCCGTTACGAAGGCACAGTTTCCGCGATCTGTCCAATTCAAACTAACTTTATAGTTAAACTACCTGCCGCGCGGCTTCGCCCGCGTATTGCAAAGAACGCAGGCAAACCCGCGGGATAACATATAGCCTATAAGTATCCTGAAAGTCCATTCTACAAGCAAGTGAAAGAATTTTTGAAATCGGTTATTCGGTTCCGGAGATAGCCCATTACATACAAACTTATAAACATACGTTACAATCGCACAGACTTTTTTTATATTAATATAGAAGTATAGGCGCACTATAAAATATCAACTGGCAAGGAAGGTTTATCATATGGCTAAGTAAAGATTTGTAAAGAGATTACGATTTATTTTATTTTATTTAAAAGCAATTTGTTCCAAAGTTTTTTCGCTTCACTCTAGATTCAATAAATTCACTGAACTCATCAAATATTGGGCGCTTTAACGAAATTTTCTTATTTCTTCAATGATTAGATCAATGGAAATTGGTCCCCACAATTAAATATTTATATTTAAGCAGTTATCGTTTATCGATACGGAGTATTTAAAACGTGTGTTAACAACACCACGGATATTATCATCTCAGCAAGAGCTGAGCTGGTCGCCTAAGAAGGCGAGCGCGAGTTCATAGGACTCTATAATCTCTATAGAACTCAGATTATAATGTCCGTGGTATAGTCGATTTTTTTTTAACTGCATGATCTCATGAATGGCCGCAATTTGTTGACAGCGCGTGCAAAATTTTGCAAAAAAATGTTGCCGCCTCGGTCATTTTTAACCCCCGACGCAAAAAGAGGGGTGTTATAAGTTTGACGTGTCTGTGTGTCTGTCTGTGGCATCGTAGCTCCGAAACATTCCTTTTGGACCATTTTGTCCATTGTTTGTGTCCATTCGGACAGATTTTAAAGGGGTTTTTTTGTCCGAAAGCTGACGTGATCGAGATGGTTTTTAGCTACGTTTCAACCAAATCGGTTTTTGAGACTTTGAAATGAAAATTTTCTAAATTGTAGTTATAGTTCATTGAATATTTAACTATATCGTCTTATTCAATAGATTTGACTACGATATAAAATGCCACACACAGCGTACCAGGTTAATCAGATAAATGTTTACTTCAATCTTTTTGTTAGTATATTTTGAATCTTTGGCTATAGAGATTATTCAATGAACATCGTATGTGATAACTTTTTTTGGCAAAATATGGCACGCGCCGACCACAAACAATGGCCATTCATGAGCTCAGTTGAAAAAATTAGATTATATAGAGAGTTGAGCCCACTATTATATTCAATTACGCGGCAACACCTATCGTCATACGCAATACATTTTGACAGTATTGCTGCGTAATTTAATCTAGAAGGTTCAACTTGCGTTCGCCAGACTCTAATAGAAAGATGTCTTACCGTCAAAAGCGTGCTGAAGCATTTCTTCTCCGATGTCTTTGTACACCATGATTTGAGAGGAGAATTCGGGATCGCTGGGCTGTTAACAAAATTTAATCTTAGAGATATTTATTGGATAGGAATTGCATAGAGTATCAGTTATTCAGCTCTTATGGTGGGAATAATTTTTTTTTGAACGAATTCACTTCTCTTTGTACTAAACTAATGCACAAAGAGAATACAAAGGCATTGTCTTTCATTGTTAAGTGTAACCGCTACTTGTTTACGTTGTAAAAGTTGTTAATACCGATATAGCTTTGGTTTTACCTTGCTACTTTAACAATATAGTCACTATTAGAGAAAAGTATTAATTAAACATGGCCTTTTAATTTCGAAGCGTTTGTGGCTCGTGGCTAAACAATCATTATCGCCATAATAAGTAATAACAGTGGCAAACTCAGTAGGTACTACTTTTTAACCTCCGACGAAATCGAGGGGTGTAGTCAATGTCAAACTACCAGTTTTCATTTTGATATTTGACTGTGACTAATAAAGTTTAAATATTAATCAAAGTAAACGTGACAGTCATATACGATAATTCATTGACACTTCGGGTATAGTCGCATTTCCGTGTTTGCCCGACGGAAAAACATTATTCACTACATCTGTACTGAATAAAGTATCACTATTTGAAGGTATAGAAATGGGTTACAGTACTATAAACTACATTTAATTATTACTTATCGGGTCTATCTTATGCACAGCCAAAAGCACTGGAAACTGGTACTCTTTGTTTCGGATCTGTTACAATCTCAGACAAAGAAAAAGAGATAGACGGAGCATTACTAACAACCTACTGACGCCAGTTTTCAATAATGCCACTTAAATTTAGCACAGCGCGCTCACGCACACATTCACAAACCGAATTGCACAAAACTCGAAATGTGTGATCTTGCAAACACTGCGACACGTACTGATGTGCAATTTAGTTTGCATATGTGTGCGTGAGCGTGTGCCTAACTTATTTGGCATGGTTAAAAACCGGCTTCACTAGGTTGTTCGAAATGCTCCGTCTATCTTTTTTTCTTGGTCTGAGATTACAAATTGAACCTTCAGTGCTCAAGCTTGAGTACAGTCGTATTAAATAAACGAAAGGGAAAACTCAATAAAATAAGTGATATTATTTAATGTAAATCCAGGGCCGCGCTGTCGCTGCCGAATAAATTAAAATAATTGGAGATTCAAAAACCTCTCATTTTAATTACTAATCAGGCCAAGCTCTTTGCTTTAAGAATTAATTGCAACAAGCAGTTGGGATTTTGGAATGAATAAATTTATGCGCCTGAATTATTTAGGTAAAGTATAGTTAGTAAATTTTATATTTTTATATTAAATGAATGAAGTCCAAATAAATGATTTTCCGAGTAATTGTTGAGTTAAAACGCTAAATAAATATTGCACACACAATTATTTTAGCCTATTACTCTTTGTAAGCTTAGTTTCGGCGTTAAGTTTATGTTAATGCTTATTTATGAATGGGACATGTCCTTAAATCACCATTATAGAAAAGTATTATTATGACGAGAATTTGTTTTGTAGTTTATATAATACAACGGATCAACGACAGCTTCAGCACTGAAAAGTGAAACCATAGACAAATAATCCGATAATCGAATTGCGGCTAAATCCAATATGGCGGCTGCCCAAAATCAGCAAAACGCTCTGGCGATTGGCGGGAAATCTTATTACACCATCGCATCGGTCAAGCGCTAACGATGGATTGATGGCAGGACGACGGCCATTATGGAGATTAAAATGTCCATTAAAACTTTGAGAACAGCTAGGGAAAGTCGACGAACCTTTAATGTTTAAAAAAGGTTTTAGTTAAAACAGTATACAGTACACATACCTACTTATGAATTCTACGCTAAGATTGATTAATAGGTACGATCATGGACTTTAATTGTTGAGCCATTTTGGTTTTCTATGAAGCTATGAAGTGTCCAGTATAAAGTAAGCTCTAAATGGCTCAACAATTAAAGTCCGTGAGTGTACAAAGATAGAAATGAGAAAACGGCTTGAACCCGCGTCTACCGCGGTTGTCGTCGTGAACCCTGATAATCCAAAAATTCATAATTAAATGACATGACACTCATTAATTTCTTGTATCAAATCAATCGCCACAGATCAGGAATCAATAGCATTACTTGGTAATCATTATTTTAGACACAATTGTATTTTTAACATTTTAGACGAAATCGTAAAAACGGTATATTTCCACGAGTTATACAAGCATAAATAAGCACTACCTATAAGCTGGGTAAACAGAATAGTGTTTTCCATTAATTTTTCCGCTGCTATTGACAGAAACCCGACTCAGGAAGGCGAGGCAATCTCCTTGTTTGCCTTTGATTTACTACCGGAGATAGAGTTTCAGTTTTAGGTGTACTTTGCATGTGTATTCTACTTGCGTTTATTTAGAACAGTTTCCATTTTGTTGTGTCATTTACAATACCGTTTTGTCTATCTGTTTAGAAATGATACGAGTCAGTAAGTAGCCAAACTTTGGTAGACCCGACAACCATAAAACAGGCGCATTTACGATCTCAGTCATCGCTTGACTTCCATTATATAGACTAACTATATTTAGATCATGTAGTCAACGAGTACGAGTACCTAACTCTGCTTTGCGTACTAGTTTCTGTTTTACTTAATCTGTGTAAGGGTAGTTATAGATTTATGTAACAGCAGACGCCGTTAATGCGTATTATACCTATATAGGTAACATAATGTCATTATCTTTGTATAGAATAATGTGAGTCAACAAACTTTGTTTGAAACTTAGATTTAATAAAAGTTGGTACTTACGTTATGGGACCAGTATGAGAAATCGAAGTTGAAGCTTTTGGCGGCATCTTTGTTCCCAGGGGGAGCTTTCGGATTTACTATTACTGTAACAAAAGAAAACAAGATTAAGTTTATGAATAAGGTATAAAAGTTCAATCGAAGCGAAGAATTCGTGGGTCTATTGATGTATGAAGTTTCGTTCACCTGTAAACGAAGGTAAGGTTGTCTTAACCTATGTAATCGGGGGTCATTGACCGAGCAGACTTAGCCCTTTGATATACCTTAGAGCTTCACATATACATTTTCTATTTCTTTATCTACTTTCTGAATATTTAAAGATCGCGCCCACTACGAGTAAATACGGTATTTTATTGATACTCAAATCAGCTACTTTTATGAAACCTCGAAAACGATATCGGGCCCTAGATATCGTGAAGTGTAAGAAGTTTGTTTTTGACGACCGGTCGGCCTAGTCAGTGGTGATATGCTGCCTACGAAACTGAAGGTCCTGGGTTCGAATCCCGGAAAGGGCAAATATTAGTAAGACGAGCATGAATGTTTGTTTCCGAGTTGTTTTCTATGTATTGAAGTACCTCTTTATATAGTATCTGATGTACAGGACTCTGTTGTCCACGGAATACTTAAATAATTTACTTGTTCTGTGCTATTGTCAGTGTCATAAAGGCGTGTGAGATATTTATGTCCTTTTTTATGTACGTATATTAACCTGACTGTACATTTCAGCATATACGTAACAACCGTAACTTCGTGCTGAGCCATTTAAATTACATAAAAAGTACTAGGGGTACATGTACAGCAAAAGCCTGTGAACGATACCATGTGTTCGCCACCTCTAGTTAATGGTAAAATGAACCTTGCTAAACGCAAAATAGAGTTTGCTTTTCAATATAACTGAAAAAGGGAGGTACAGAAAATTATCCCTCAATATTAAATGACACTTCGGTATATTGAGTGCCCGGCTCGTATAAATTTACAGTCTGTGTGGTACACAAGAGGTTTTATTCTGTTTATTCTGCAACAGTTAAAATTGAATTTAATATGATCGTAACGTGATGAAATGTTTACTTATAAAAACATTTTAATTTGAATTACGTTCATGTTGCAGAACCATATGGCAATATTTGTAACAGACTTCAAAAAAGCAGAAGATTCAAATTCGTCGGCATCTTATATTTTTAGGGTTCCGTAGCCAAAATGGCAAAAACGGAACCCTTATAGTTTCGTCATGTCCGTCTGTCCGTCTGTCCGTCTGTCCGTCTGTCCGTCTGTCCGTCTGTCCGTATGTCACTGGCATTTTACTCGAAAACTATAAGGTGTATTTGAATAAAATTTTGAGGATAGGTGTATTTTGTTAGCCGCTACATAGTTTTGTAATTAAAATAGCAAAAAAAATTTTTTTAGGGGTGCACTCCATACATAAAACTAAAAGTCAAAATTTTTTTTTTCATTGTGACCCCCCGTGTGGCACATCAATCGATAGGCCTTTCAAAATAAATATAAGGTTTCTTAGCATTTTTTTAGGGTTCCGTAGCCAAAATGGCAAAAACGGAACCCTTATAGATTCGTCATGTCCGTCTGTCCGTCTGTCCGTCTGTCCGCCTGTCCGTCTGTCCGTCTGTCCGTCTGTCCGTATGTCACAGGCATTTTACTCGAAAACTATAAGGTGTATTTGAATAAAATTTTGAGGATAGGTGTATTTTGTTAGCCGCTACATAGTTTTGTAATTAAATAGACAAAAAAAAATTTTTTTAGGGGTGCTCTCCATACATAAAACTAAAAGTCAAAAAAAAAATTTCATTGTGACCCCCCGTGTGGCACATCAATCGATAGGCCTTTCAAAATAAATATAAGGTTTCTTAGCATTTTTTTTGATTAAGTGAATAGGGTCGGAGATAATCGCCCCGAAAGTCACTAAAATTCTGTCCCCCCCCTCTAATTTTTGAACGGTGAATTTTAAAAATATGGAAAAATTCATGGACATAGGGCTTATTAATTTCATTCACCGAAAATTGTTTTGAACAAGATCGGTTCAAAGGTTTTCGAGATATTGCTAAAAAACTGCCTTCCTCAAAGAAAAGGACGTAAGTGCCGTAAAATTTCTGTGACGATACGACCTTTTTAATAGGCACGGAACCCTTCGTTTTGCGTGGTCCGACACGCACTTGGCCGGTTTTTTTGATTAAGTGAATAGGGTCGGAGATAATCCGCCCCGAAAGTCACTAAAATTCTGTCCCCCCCCCTCTAATTTTTGAACGGTGTATTTTAAAAATATGGAAAAATTCATGGACATAGGGCTTATTAATTTCATTCACCGAAAATTGTTTTGAACAAGATCGGTTCAGAGGTTTTCGAGATATTGCTGAAAAACTGCCTTCCTCAAAGAAAAGGACGTAAGTGCCGTAAAATTTCTGTGACGATACGACCTTTTTAATAGGCACGGAACCCTTCGTTTTGCGTGGTCCGACACGCACTTGGCCGGTTTTTTATGTATATCCCCGATTACTTGAATACGCCTGGACCGATTTGGAAATTCTTGTTTTGTTTGAGAGGGTATACCTACTTCCCAGGTGATCCCACGATCACCAGGTCAGGATCTGATAATGGGATCCTGGAGAAATCAAGGGAACTCTTCCAAGAAGTACTGAATTGAAGTCGGTTACTACTTTGTTTTATAACAATTGGTACAAATCTTATTATTTTCCGATATCTGGTAATCAATTTTCACAAAGCATTTTCTAGAAAGTCGTCACTGTTTTCGTTTTCTTAATAGAGATACCCGCGATCGCCGTCACGCTGTCTACTCTCCTCAAAATCGAACCCCTTTCGATTGGTCTTCACTCGCTCCGTCGAGAAATAGTTTACGACTTGTACAGGGGTGGTACTCACAACGCTTAACAACTCGCCAGAGGCGGTCCACTGTAAGTCTAGTCTTTACGCACAGATGTTGCTAGTCTCAGGGTCAAGATATACTAGGTGATACTGGGGTGAGTATTAGAAACAGTTTGTGAATCGCATAGCTGTCGATGTGTGCGTGCAGTCCGCAGTCCCAGCGTCGCGACGTATCGACCGACGCCGACGCCGCCGAGTCGCGGGCACTTCAGAAAAGCAAGCTAAATACGATTTAACTTTTCATAGGTTTTTACATAACGTTATTAAACTGAGTATTTTATCATCAAAATCATCACCATATACATCCCACTGCTGGGCCATGTTTACAATTCCCCAACTAAGTATTCGTTTGTTGTAAAGGTTTTTATTCTATCTACTGGGAGTAAATCGATAATTGATGATAAGTAATCATATATTTTCATTACGTTAAACTGAGAATTTACAATTGGCCAACGAAATATTCGTCTGTTACCTACAGATTGAAAAGGTTTTTGTATATATTGGTAGTAAATCGATACGTTGATGATTAATCACATAAATATATCTAGAAGACGATTTGAACTTAGCTTTTTTATATATCTTGGAGAGTTTTCTAACATAACCCGAAGATACAAGCGGGTTAATAAAGTCAGATTTTAAAATTGAGTCAATGTGCCTACACTAAAATTCTACAAATTCCATATCTTGGCTAAAAAGTATAAACCCGTCGCTTATTAATATCATCATAAATCCATACCGTATGCACGCGAGATTGTCTATGCGGCGACCGGGATGGGCCCAACCAAGCTATACTTTTTAGCCAAGATGTAGGATTTGTAGAGCGTGGCTGGTAGAGTTAAGCCGTGTGGAGTAACGCTACTTGCGATCTGATATCTTTTTAACGCTCAAAGCTATATGAGCTAGGGAGTCTTAGCAATCACTTTACATGTAATGTTTTTAATGGGTTACATATTTAGAATAACCACCACGACCGACTTTGACTTTTAAACAGAATCTGTAAGGCGACTTATTAAAGTAATAATCTTAAAAAATGGTTCACTATGCCCACACTCCAAAAATATTGTCGAATTAAGGGGAACAATATCGGAACGTAATTTTGTAAAGTCTCTGTGTATCCAATTCCTCCTGTGTATGAAGTCCCTCTTATAGACAAAATTCTATGCGAGCACAATATATTGGTTCCAAGATCTAAAATGGTGTCCGAGGTATTGAAATCGGTTGAAAATATCCCCCTTTCTCAGCTCCAAAGGCATGAAATGGTTCATTTCTTTATTTGCGAATAATCATATCAGCGAGGCTGTTATTCTCTAGTACAAGTAAAATAGGCGGCCATCTTGGCAAACGGATGTACCCGCACCGGTTCCGGCAACAACCATCCGGAAGTTTACGACGTGCAACCGTATGCTTAGGCAAGGTCATGATTAAATAGAGTGTATTTTTTTGCTTTCAATTTTACTTCCAGCATGGTAGTCGAGGTCGAAAATATGTAAACGGGCAAAGTGATCAAAAATTGTTTTTTATAAATCGAATATTCCATTGGTATTTAATCATTTATCATTCTACTGAGCACAGACAACTCATGGGCGAAAGGGCCAGCATTGGGAGCTTGGAGACTTCATTACTTTCATATACATGATCCTAGTAACGAATAATGTCTGTAATTAATTACTGTTAATAAAATCCCTTGGTCCTTCAATTTCGCTAGCCCAACAATAGCATAAAAGACTCGAAAGTAACCTTATACAATTGAAATATTTTCAAGGTAAAACAATTAAAACAAAAGAAAATCATAAACGAGAAAATGCTTAAATACACTCTAATGAACGACATTTGTGTATAAAAGCGCGAAAATCCCCGAACAATGACGTTTAAAAGAGGTCAAAGTACGAGTGATTCAGTGAGGGCGGGCGGTAATTGTGCGGAATGGTGCGGAAAATATGCCGACGGACGATTGTTACGAGCCAAGCTTTGCTTTAGGGTACTTTTAGTGGACACTAGTACTCTGGGAGAACGTGAGTATTGGGAGTAAATACTGGGAAATTCCCCGCTTTTCACAAATGCATTATCACTACGAGTTTCTCCCATTAAGGGTTTTCTGGCAAGGCTAAGAAAACCTGCTATACGTAATTGGAAAATGGCATTTTTTTCATCGTTCATTTTACTGTTAATTTGAAGATTTTCAATAACTCAATAAATATACTGTCAAATACATTCACTGGGGCACAGTTAAACGTGTTTGCCTTGTAAAATATCATCACTAAGGTGTTCTAGGATTAAACATACAGCAATACCATTTATTTAGGTTTTACTTCCCTAGTGTAAGCTGTACTTTTATGTCTATGTATGGTTTGCTCTTTCAATCGGTTCCTATCTGGCACAAAAGCGTTATAAACATGGTCTGACCCACATAGTTAGTTCCAGTTTAGGTAATCCGATTTATACCGTCTGGGTCTACACTCTCTAGACACAAAGCGTGGAAAACTAGCTGGGATCCAACGCAATTTCGGGCTAAATACAAAACTAAATAGAGGCTATGGAAATCACTTTTTTCCTCCGGACCTACAAGTTCAGTCAAGTGGTAAAATCAAATAGCTACAAGGTCAGTAAAAAGCAATTATTTTGTTGTGTGTGACCATTCGGATTTCAGAACTAAAATACCTTACGTACCTATTAGACTAACTGTTAGAAATAGTTTTGACTGTTGATTGGAGCTAAATTGATTTTTAACCAAAAAACCTGAGATTATATATTCAATCAACATACAGTCAGCAGCAGAAGTAGCTAAGCACTTTAACATGCTCAGAATGATCTTTTTTTTATTTTTTTTTTTATTTTTTTTATTTATTTATTTATTGCATACATGTTGTTAAGATTACATGGTGTTACACTAAGCTTATGTACCAAACATGTACCCTGCAAGGGCATCGCAATGTATTAATAATTACAACTATAACTATTTTCACAGTTCCGGAATAATTCTAATACAATTTTATGAGACTGTTAAATAAACATTTATTGTAAATTAAGATATAGAACATTATACAATTTTACTATTTCAATTTCAATTTATTAATTCCATATCAATTTTACTATCGTGTCGGACATACAATATTTACAATTTTTTACAATTTAATAATCAGATTTAATAAACATGCGGATTATAGTCAAAAAATTCATTCAATGAGTAAAATGCATTTTGTCCCAAAAAGTCCAACAAATATTTCCTAAAAAGAGGCATTTCGGATTGTCTTATTAAATTGGGTAACTTATTATACAATTTGGGTGCCATGCCATAAACACTTTTTGCACGCAAGGCTGTTTTTGATTGCTGATTCGAAATTTTGTGTCCCTGCCGCGTACTATTATTAGCAGGAAATTGATTAATATTTAATTTGATGTACATAGCAATTTCAAATATATATAAACATGGCACAGTTAGTATTTTCAGATTAATAAAATACGGTTTGCATGAGTCAGGTATCTTTAGTCCACAAGCAGATCGCAGACACTTTTTTTGAGCCTTAAACACCAATTCTCGATCGGTTGAGTTACCCCAGAACATGATACCATAACGCAATGTAGCTGTTACATAGGCGTGGTAAGCAGTAAGTACCTCAGACCGATTTACAACTTTATTTAAATTATATAATGCATATGAGAAACTATTTAACTTTTTACATATAGTGTCAATCTGGGATTTCCAAGTCAGTTTATTATCTAAATTTAATCCTAAAAATTTCGTATTATCAGTTTCCTCAATTATATAATTATTGTATGTCACAGTTATATCTTTAATCATGTTATTGGTTCTTTGGTAAAAATTCATAATTAGTGTTTTCCCTAAATTTATATGTAAATTATTGTAATTTAACCAATTTATTATTAATTCCAATGTATTATTTATATTGATTTTACATGTCTGTGGATCTTCTCCAGTCAATATAACCGTGCTGTCGTCGGCAAAGAGAACCATTGGGTGGTCAACAGCTTGTGGCAGATCATTTATATAAATGAGGAATAATAATGGACCCAATACGCTTCCCTGCGGAACGCCACGACTAATTTCTCTGTATTTTGATGAAAGAGTAACTTCAGATCTCGTTTTTAAACTTAAGTAATCCATTTGTACTACTTGTCTTCTACCAGATAAGTATGACATTAGCAAATCATGGACGTTGCCGCGTATTCCATAGCTATATAGCTTATGCATTAAAATTTCGTGGTCAACTAAGTCGAAGGCTTTGGTTAAGTCCATGTATAGAGCGCAGACTGGTTGTCTTTTATCCATATTTGTCACGACTACTTGTAGTAAATCAAAAATAGCCATATTTATTGACTTATTTTTGCGAAATCCCTTCTGTTCTTGCGCAAATAGGTTATTAGATTCAAAATATAAGCTAATTTGATTGCAAATCACTTTTTCAATAATTTTAGAAAAAATAGGAAGAAGTGCAATTGGCCTGTAGTTGTCCATATTTTCTTTATCCCCTTTTTTAAAGAGCGGTCGTACAATTGCGACTTTCAACTTGTCAGGAAAGATACCCTGTTCTATACACAAATTTATAATATAACTAATAGGGGATGCCAGTATATGTGCAACTTTTTTTATGACTTTCGTGCTTATTCCATCATAACCAGTACTGTTACTGTTTTTTAAAGAATATATTATGTTTAAAACTTCTTGCGGACTTGTTGGTTGCATAAATAAGGAATGAGATGAATTAAATGTCAATGTACTATGTCGATGTAAATTATTATATGTCAGAGAATTATTAGAACTAGTTATAAGTTTCACTTGATCTACAAAGTGATCATTAAATTCCTGTGCGATTAATTGAGGATCTGTTATCAACTTACCATTATGTCTTATATGGGATATATTCTCTTTAGGGTTAACAGTTTTAGTACTGTTAATAATATTCCAAGCTGCTTTAGATTTATTTGATGAACATTTTATGTAATAGTTATTTTGGGCCTTTTTTGTCAGTGATATCACTTTTCTCAAGCGCTTGGAATATTGCTTAAAAAGACTCTTGTTATTTTCATCTGGGCATACTATATATTTCCAAAGCAATGCTCTCTTTTTAACACAACATTTTTTTATTCCTGAGGAGATCCATTTTGGCTTTTTCGTCGAATTAATTTTTAGTCTAGATCTGCACAGAACCTTATTCTCTTGACATTAGAGTCCGTGTGCAGATCAATTTGAGCACTAGGCTAGGTTTAATTAGGAGATTGACTGATCGAGCGAGAGTTTAACGTTTATCTGGTAAAGAGCCTATACAACACATTTTTTCTTTGTATCGTAAAAACGCCGCGGTTCGCGTGTCGTGCTCTCCATTCGACCTTACGTTGTTATGAAAACACAACGGCTGCAATATCGTGAGATCGGAACAAATAACGCTATACAATTACTATAACACCGTTACAAAACCGCACCTCAATAAAGAATACAGTATCTTGGAATGAAAATGTGACAGGATTTAACAAATAGCGAGAAATTTGCATTAAAGTAAATGTTATTAAAATCTGAACGGGCCCAGATTCCGCGAAATCAAAGCCAAGGTCAGTTAATATTGCTGAGAACTGTATTTAAGTGGTGACGTAAGTAGCCTTTTCATGAAATTCATGAGAATTTCGTGATATAATTAATAAAAGCTTTGAGGCAGAGCTGTGGATCGAAGATACGAAAATCCGTGAATGCTATTTCATTAATGATTATCGCATTTTCATAAATTTATTTAGCACATTTATATGCACACGCATATGCTGTAGATTCATTTCCAGATAAGACATCGTACGTCGCACGGGGCCGCTGCGGAAAACCACCTAACTAACGTTTTTGCAGATGAGAACTACTGCCACGTATTCAAATGAGCAAGTTTTATCAAATTTGGATGTTGGCCAGCGAAGAGATTAGAATAGAACAGAATGCACAATCTTTAAAATTATGTGGTGAAATATTTATGCACTGAGTGAAACTCCGATGATGACTGATCATTAATGGGCGGCTGACGAAGTAAATATTCATATTTTTTCTATATTACATAATTTCAGTCCATTACTTTTTAGTTCATTATCCACTGTACATGGAAAATGATCTCTCCACATCAACAGATGTAAGAGATGCGTATTCGTAAAGTGATGCTTCACCATTATTTCGAACTTTATGACCATCACTCAAATTTCTTATAAAATCATAATCATAAAATGATATTAATTAGTCGAAATTCAATAAAACAACTTATCCATCTTATGCTTTCGTCACCATAATTGCATCCATCGGCTGTCCATTACTGATTATACCGCCTGATGTTGTAAAGATACGGCAAAATCTAATAAAACTACATACGAAATGTAGGTATTGCAGCTAAGTTAACACTTTGTGAGTGTCCGTCTCACACTCTACTGATAATGCATTTTAATGTAACACTGGAAGTGCTAATGCATCTCTTAATTTAATGTCCAAAACGTCTCGGCTCACACACTTTATTTTTTTACGTAAGTGAATTCAAGCATTAGGATTACTCGCGATGGTAGCGGGGAATCGCGGAGAATTTACGAGAATCGTTGGGCGCCCATGGACAAGGTTTATGGGTCATAATGGAATTTACGGCCCATTGGGGCGCATTGCGGCGGCTTAAGAGCCCAAAGGTCGCTGTTTACAGGTACGTTTGTGGTAATATTTACAGGATGTATTGCGTAACGTAAGTAATTCTAACGTTCTGGGGGCGCGATGGTTTTCATTTGTCGATATTTTTAAGAAAACTTGAATATATTTACTAAGAAATTATGCGAAGTCCCTAACCCGCACTTGGCCAGCGTGGGGTCTACTCTGCCCATTCCCTCTCATTCACGATAGCGGTCGTTTCCTAGTAGTGGAAAGTATTTATGTAGACAGAAACTTATTGTTCCATTTTTTTTTTAAACATCAATATAATTGTTTAAAGTTGATAAAATTTTAGCCACAATATACCTTTCGATAATAAATACAGTCGGCCTCATAAGTAGCTGAACACCTAAGTACCTTGTCGTTTTTACTCGTTTGACAACTTCATATATGGCAGTTTAACATGTCGTTTAATACGACGCGGTACAAAGGTGTTAAGCCCCTTGTGCGGCCGACCGTACCACTAAATCCAATCTTAATTAATTTCGGATAACATACTTTGTACATAGATACCACCACGATGGTACAAAATCTGTGATACATCAAATATAAAAAAAACTCACAAAGTAAAATTTCCTGGTATAAAAGATTGTGCTAGAAGAGCATTTCTAGAAAACTTTGTAGTTACCACGTCAATTAAGTTAGCTTTCATTATTCCTTTTTATGTTACCATTTTGTAATAATTATCAAGACAATGGTTTAAGAAAAATCTAAAACCATTTCATCCATTTATTCTTAATTGTAAAGAATTACCTTAAATACCAAAAATAGTAATAAAGTTCATATAAAATTGTTCATAAACTTGGTAACAAAAAAGGAATCATGAAAGCTAACTTAATTGACGTGGTAACTAACTATGTACACATTTTTCGAGTATTGCTCAGAAAGTAATGCACCCACGCATCCACAACCCTCGCAATCACCAACTAATGCATATTCATGGTATTCCAGGCTTTACGTGACGCACTTAATGACCTCACTTTTTACTGCAGGCTTTACGCTGCTGACAATGAACTTGACGACGTCGGTATAAAACACATACTGCCCGTTACCAACACCATCGGTTTTACAGCTTTCAACGTTAATTCAGAATATGAGATTGAAAACCGCGTACCTACAAATATACAGACTGTTTCAAAGATATCGCGATAGTGATGGACAGACGAGCTACGATAAAAAAGCGAATAGTACCTTAACTACAGTCAGCAACAGAAGTAGTTACGCGGGCGAAGTGTTCAATATGATCTGCACAAGCTCTAATTGTCCTAACAATAGTCGTGTGCAGGTCATAATGATCACTTGATATGATGAATGATCAGCTGCTTCTGCAGCTCACTGTACTCTACTTTTATTACCAGGAGCCGTAGCATGGTTGGCCTTATAACGCGACAAGTGACAAGATAAGTGCGTCGTCTCGTTCTATCGAACGGTGTCAGCCAGTGACGCACGCTCTATCCTATCACCTATCGCGTGACAAGGCCAACCATGCTACGGGGCCTGGATAAAAGAAATTGCTTCCAATTGGAGATTCTTTAATTAGTATAACAACACAACACAAATTTGTATAACAATTGTTCAACATAATAACACCCCTGTAGATCGTCACATATAATGTAAAAACAATGAAAACGGCAGCTGCATGCAGATGCGTATTCAAGCACTGACTTTAATGAGGTTACCTCGTTAACCCGGTATCGCTAACGAATAAACCTTTAGCTTCTGGCTCAACGCTCAGTTGCTAAAAGCCTTAATTGAAGAGAACAGGGGCTATGGCTGTGGATATCGAAATATAAGGAGCACGGATTCGCCATCACGTTATTCGAGGGATTGGTGCAAATTATATTTCGTCAATTTTTTTATACGAGAATTGTTCGACGCAAGCACAATCCGGTATTTCTTTCGTATTCAGTGAGTGCTGTCAGTGGGGTCTTACAAGCATACTATCGCCCACATAGTTAGCTGGCCATCCGTGCACTTTATATACATTGTAATAAGGTTCAATATAAATACAGGATGGTCAGTTAACTGTGTTGGCGTTTGTACTTCTAATCGCGGGTTTAGATTACACGGACTAACACACATCGTTATCTCCTGTTTTCTGAGACCAACTTTATGGTTTGTTTTCCGTAAAACATAGTAAAAATTAGTGGTTTTCTAACCATTTAATATTAATTATTACATGTAATTTAAACATCAGAAACAATATACCATAATCATGAGGACTAACGTAGATTTCCACAAAATCCATATTAATAAAAATAAATTAGAGACCAGAATACATTATAAGCTCACCTCTACTTTTCCACTGGTAACCATTTTACTACCGCATGTTTTTTTTATAAGAAATTTTGTAATCTTCGTTTCAAAATAAGTACAGTCGAGTTCTCCAATATCTATACAGACTAACTTTTAAAAATATCTGTACACAGGCTTTATTGTTACTGGCATAAGGTACATGTGTAGATATTTTTGAAAGGTTGTCTGTATATTGGAGAACTCGACTGTACAATAACTTGGTTTCCCTACTTTTTTAATAATGTTGCGTTTGGATACAAACTTGCTTGCAGCAAAGAGCACAACATATCGAGATAACATACCTATGCAGTCGTGTAAAAATACTGCGAGCTAAAAAAATGAGGGAAAACCAGCAAAAACCAAGGACACTTTGTTAATGCTTTATTAGTACGAACATATTTTCAGAATTCAGAGTATTAGTAGCGTATGTATATTTTATACCCCACCTAATATTTAATTGCTAAGAATGCAAGACATTAACTAAAATAAATTGTGATGTTATTATATTACCCCGTTGAGATACATTATTATTT
The DNA here is from genome assembly GCA_932294315.1 of Epinotia nisella. Taxonomy (NCBI): domain Eukaryota; kingdom Metazoa; phylum Arthropoda; class Insecta; order Lepidoptera; family Tortricidae; genus Epinotia; species Epinotia nisella. Next base: position 14,123,700 of record OW028688.1, on the reverse strand, counting down.
TAAAGACTTTTCTCTAGGGATCTCTATTACTTATTAAAGTTATTCTGTTGTTCCAAGAGTAATATAATTATTATTTAGCTCGTCGTTTAAAATATTCATTCTGAAGTAATCTTACCTAATTATAACTTAAGCTGATTTAAGTTTCCAGTGGAGTGAGTGCTTCAAAGTTGTTGACGAGGACCGGAGTTGTTGCCATTATGTCATAATCAGGTTTAGTTTTTAAACGACTGTTCCAAATAGAATAATTGGGATATTTAATTATTTGCAATAGCAATAATTTGTTCCTAATAATAATTTGATAATGGGACAGCTGAAACTAAATCTGATTAGTCAATGAAATGTAGAAAAGTAAGCAAATAGTAAAAGATCCTCAACTTCTAATTTCAAACGACCTATTACACATACCATAATCCACAAAAAATCCACTCCTACCTCCTACGTTATGGAATAAGAATGCAAAAAGGAGAGGGGCGCTTCTTCGCGAATAGTGGTAGATATTAATGCAACGCGTTAACATATGTAAAAATAAAAAAACGGCATTCAAGTTGTAAGCCAGAGGTTAATTATTAAAGTATACGTTTCATGTGCTTTGTAATAGGTGTAATATAGATGTCAACAATACAGGTAGACGCGGAAATTGATTTCGCCTGACATGACATTGTGAACGTTGTGAGGTTTCACCGTCTAACCTTCCTTCACATGCACATATACATGCGCTTGCAATGAAATTAGATTTTTTTATTGTTTGTTCCGAAGTTACACGAATTAGATGTTGACGCCAAATAAATAATCAAAAGTCAAATGGACAAAAGTAACGCAAGAGAAGTAACGCAAGAATCACAAAGTTATAAGTGTCCAAAGTTTTAAGAGGAGTTATATTCTGTCCCTTTTTGCATAACACATCTTCATATGAAACGATTGTCATTTTCTATGACGCTCGAGTGCCGCGACGTCACCTCAACCCGAGCGTTTTCTCTCTCTAATAAGCTACATTAAAACGGTTATATAGCTTCATTTTTTATTTGAGACTTGAATCGGTTCGTCATTAGGCACATTTATATTTTTTATGTTTTTATGTCACATAACTAAAATCTCTGTATGACCCTTATAGCTTAATGCACCAGGTGCGATCAATTTCTTCTTATTCCATACTAATTTTTCCATAACCTCAAGCTCTTAAAGTTGTAAAAAAGATAATTGTCGTTTTTTTTAAATAAACGAATCAACATTTTTCCAAATATTGTAGCCTATGTTACTCCCACGATTATGAGGAATCGAACCACACCTCACATGTTGAAAGTCATCAAGCCGTTACAGAGCGACCCAATGCAATAGATATACCTACATACGAGTGCACTCGAAAAACATAACCCTCCTCCTCTTCATAACAATGATTTCACGAAAACGTTTTCATTAGGCCGTTGCCTGACCCAATTTCAAAGTAACGCATTAAAAAGTTCCCCTGTTAAATACGGGATAATTTTCCGAGTATTTCCAAACTTATATCACTTGAGTGCTTTTATCGCGCAGTAAACGTCAGTCATGATTACTCGGGGTCAGGGTTCACCATGGACGAGGAAGTTAATTTGATAATGTTGGTTTCAAGGACGGTACCTGAACTTTACGGGCGTGCCCAACTTCATTTAATGTGCTATTCAGAACCCTTTTAACAAACTACATTAGGGTGTATACTGTCATAACTAACCGCTGCCTTATAATTTTAATTTGTTTTTTTTTTTTACATTTACATTTACTTTTACTTTTATATTTACATTCGTTAATGCGTTTCATTAATATGGTAAAGGCCTCTGCCTATTGATATGGATCGTTCAGTTCGCGAAGAAAAGCCCCTCTCCTTCTTTTATTACCAAGTTTATGAACTTTATTGCTATTTTTGGTAATTAGGCTTTGCTCTAAAAGGCCTATTATTCGATTACTGAATTTCTGGCAGAATAGTTTGTAATTGATTTCATTTCATTTCTGTTTTCTTATTGTTTCATGTACTTACTCATTTCAATGTATGTTCTATTTCGGCATATAATTTTCGTTGTATAGCTTTTACTTGACGTGTATGATTAATAGCAAATAAATGAATATGAACAATTAAGGTTCTTTTATCCTTATAATTTCTTAATTGTAAAGAATCTCAAGCCATTGTCTTCAAAGTTATTAAATAAATGGTAACAAAACAGGAATAATAAGAGCTATCTTAATTGACGTGCTGACTTTGTATGTACAAAGTTTTCTAGAAATGCTCTACGTACTAATTAGTGTTTGGTCCATACCGTAGAAGCACCCCAGTGTGCTACCACAATGTCGTTGCTTAGGTATATATGTATATGTCACATCACTCTTAACGAAACAAATTATTTTCTTAAATCCTGTCATGTCTTGGGCTGAAGATGATGATGGGGCGACTTTGATTAAATAGGTTTTTCTCCGAAATCATTGTTTTTACGTGTGGCAGTGAATATATTATTCTATCTTGCTGTATACTCGATTAAATTTTTTTTAATTTCAAATAGTTCTGCTTTTATATTACATTCTAAATTATCAAAGTAGCCCCATTTTTTTCTAAAGTAACCCCGGTTTACGCTACTTATTTGTTCTCTGTATCAAATTGTTCACAATGTTCACAATTTGATACAGAGAACAAATTGTTACAAACTGGTTATTTTCAATCAAATGTATTGATTTGGGAATCTTTACAGCACGAGCGTGCTTGTCTGATGTAGGTTAATGCTTTTTAGTTCAAACAATTAAGATGATTCTATTTAGTCGATGACCGTGTACCGTGTAGGTACACGAATGCTTAATTAATTCTAGTATGGTTACCACTACCGATATGCTTACCCTAACAATAGGGTTACCCTATGAGTAAGGTTACCTTATCATAAAGTTACCAAATCGATAGGCTTAAGCCTGAAAAGGGGTTTTCCGGTCCTTGCCCTTGTCTCACCTGTGGGCCTAAGATGGTTACCATTTTATCCACAACGATACGTGATAAAATAGCAACCATCTTAGGCCCACTCATGTTTATTATTACATAACTACGGTAAATATAATATTAGCCAAAAGGTAAGTCAACTAGCGTCGCTTAACATTTGTACACCTGTGCGCTCCTTTTAAATCAGGTCTATGAGACGCACGGGCGGCACGCGGTCTGATATTATGTAGGTACCGGCCTAGCCCGATTTACTCTTAAGTTTAACGTATCGACGCGTGTCTGGGTGAGTGCGTCGCATCGGAGGTTTATACTGATTTGTTTTACTGCTTGCCATATATCTAGATCAATCAACTATTTTTTTATTGCTCGTTGCTATGGTTACGTGTCCTGGATCAGTCTTTAAAACTATACTTTTATGTGGTTTAAATCCACTAAGCACGTATTTTCGTTATATTGGTAAGCCCATTGTGGTGGGGCGGCATATAGGAGTCCAATTTATAGTATTTTTTTTCTAAGAAACTGTCATTCTTGTCTTTTGGCTTAGGGTCTATTCAGTTATTACGTAAAACGATTTGGGGGGAGGGAGTCCGAACATGTTTTACGTTACAAGGCAAATGTTCAACAAAGTCATAGAGTTTTTCTTACGATAGGGTTATTACTACTACAATACCGGGCTCCGCGGTATTGTAGTAGTAATACATCTTGGGATTGGAAGCCCTGTTAGGGGGGGAGGGGGTCAAAGTGGTCAAATTTGTCTTACATAATAAATGAATAGCCCCTTACCGGGACAGAATAACAGCAAGATAAAGTTTATTAACCCATCTACTGTGATAGTACTCACCTGTAGTGTTGCCCGACATATCTATGATGCATTTACAGTCCCTGGAGATCTCGCGCGAGTTGAAGGGGCGCACGCGCACCGCCACCTTCACCGACGACATGGCGGCTTCTTTTGATTGCGGGGCGGGTCTCACTAAAACATCGGTATGGCGACCGATTTACACCTGGCAACAAGAAATAGTTTACATTAGTTGTGCTGGAAATGACAGGATAGAAACAGCTCACGGTTGCTCTATCGACAATACAAGTTCTTGAGTGAAAAATGAATAATTATAATTATCTTAAGAAAATGGCAACCGTAAATGGAAATCAAATATGTATATACATTTGTATAGTTTGTACGAGATCAAAGCGCATTTATTGAAAAAAAAATTGGATTCTTTCTAGCCATAAAGGTTCAGATATCTGATCATTTCTTAACAATAACTAACAATAATCGAATCAGTATATAAATACCAATAACTCTATAAATACCTATGTAACACATAATCGACGTTTATAACACTTTGAGAGAGGCCTAATACATTATCTACCTTTTTGTATCGAAGACGGTAGCTACGCTACGGCTAACGATTGTAACGATTGAGAAGACGAATACCAGGTTCTAAACGTGGGCATAATGAACAAAATAAATCTCAAATGCGAAGTAAAGAAAATAAACTAATCATTTCGTGTTTATTTAACCTCTTAAAAATTAACTATTGACAACAGTCATCTGTCTGCCCCAACGCAATATAACGTAAGTGAGGTAGTGCCCTTAAGAAGCAAAGGTTGAAAAGGACAAATAAAGTCGTAGTGACAGCTTCTATACTGTTAATTGGTATTTCTCAAATCAACGTCAAAGCGTCTGAAGTAAGTTAAACTAACGATCTTCACAAGTATCATTAAAGAACGCCGAGTAACTCTTTCCAACTTTGAATGTCGCTAGAAATAGCAGAGCGGAAATATTAAAGGAGCATTCCTGTACCGACACAGTAAAGGAAACTAACGAGGGAGTAGGCGTGGGGAGGTTCCACTCCAATTGCGAGCCCAGAGACAATTTTCCTTGCTATAAAGACAGTGATCTTTGGTATTAATGCAAATGCGCAGTTTGCGTCATCGGCGTAGACACGGGATAGCTTTTACTCGTTTATAATGCCCCGACGACGACGGCGTTAGCATTTGCGAATTGTCTTGGGATATTACAATATTCATGCGCTTGAGTTCGTAACAAAAAATCGTCTGGCTTATTTACTTTAATTGAAGGCTACGCAGAAAGAATATGTCTGGTCACATTTGATTGAAAATCTGATTTTTATCTGGTCGTTGCGTATTGTTCGGTCATTATGAGATGCCAAGCAAAGTCCATTGTTTTAAAAACTTGCTAAGTACTTAAATACAATTATTCTTTCCGTGCACCCTTTAAGACTTAGTGGCATCAAATACGCGAAAACTTAGGTGGCATCTCTTTATCGCAATATTCTCATAGCAAAAATCAAACGTCTAGACTCTAGAGGGATTTAACTTTGTTTTGTCGATATTTCCAGTTCTCGCTATTATGTAATCTCTTGTCATGTTAACAGATGATGACTATTATATAGAAAAGCTGAAAAAAATGAAGGTAAATTGTACCTACAGTTATAGATTCATTTCTGTTATTTTGCGTGAATGTCAGCTTACTGTTGGTCTTAGGCCTTTCCGTCTTGTGTAGATATTATATTTAAGTTGGCAGTATTATTTGGTTTTATAAAATACTTACATGTATGCATACATAGAAAGTCTAATACAATTACATAAAAGCTATCGTGCTGCATGCGAATGACTTAATAATAGTCAATAAAATATAATGGTCAATCCCTCAACTCCTGACACTCAATTTTCTCTATGAGAATTCCCCTCCCTGCTAATTATAATAAAACATTGCATAATATTGTAACACCATAAGTTTAGTGTAACAAGATTCCCTAAGCATTGAAATGCGAAGTGGCAATTTGTAAGTGTTTTGTAACTGCTAGGTTTCGCTAGCCACGTTCCTCAGTGTGTAATTTGTGCAAGGTCAACCTTAGCTGTCGTTTTTTGGCATTAGGCATAGCCGTATTACCAACAGTAATTTGGCCACTCGCATGTTACTCCATCGAGACCTTAGTTACAACGGCTTTCACTTTCGTTAGTAAATATTTAATAACCACTGACACTAACACATTCACAAGTAATAAAATATACCTACATTCTATTGTTTTGTAAATTATTATACGACAAAAGTTTGTAACTACTCGAACGCTTGCTCCTAAATTTCCATACACCAGAAGGTGGAGCTCAGTGAGAATAGGTAGGTACTACATCTTTGGTTCTGGGTAAAGTGGGTAACCATTGTCGAAGTCATTCGTTCTTTGTCTGACAAGGCACGGTATTCACACAGCGAGTGTTTCGTCGTGTGATCTTGTCCGCCACACGGCCAATATTATGGTTTTCTGCGAGAAATCAACAAACAAAATAGTTTTTATATCCCCTTCTTTCAAACTCCTCAGCTTTTCGTTGCCGATAAAGCCCTAAGTGCATTGGAAATCATAATAGTTGTGCCTTCCAAGCTTTCATTCAAAGCTGGAACGCCATTGTAAGCTATTGTAGATTCCATTTCTACTTGTGTCTGTCAGTCTACTGTCACTGAGTATATAGATAGTCTCCCCTCTAGTTTGTCTGTCTAAGTCTTCTGTGCACAGGCGGTTATGGTATACTTGTCCGCTTAGAAGACAGTTGCAAATCTTTCTATACTTACACTACTACTACTAAAGTCATTTACAATGCCTGCACCAGTACCGGATATACAAAAAATAACTCAAAAACTCTGTAGCGGTACCAGGCTAACGACGTCAAAAAAAGCAAAAACTGTACTGTTTCATTAGCTATGCCGTTACACTATGCAAAAACTCAACCGCTATAAATGATTTGAGTAAGATGTACTTAATGGTAAATTTGTCGGTCAAAACTATCTAAATACGTTCTTATGCCAGAGACCATAAGGTCGAATTAAATACCTAGATATTTTTTGGCACTGTACTCATTAATGTACCTGCTACTGTACTATTATATCAAGTCGCGCGCGTGTCTGTGCATTTATAAAGAGCAGTATATCGGTTTCAAATTTAAGTGTAACAGTAATCACCGGGTCAAGTACCAGTGTAATTGGTGCGATCGTCACGGTCCGACGGCTAACGGCGCGCGCGCGCGCCAGCTGATGCGATCGACGTTTCATAACAAACATCAATAACTAAAGATTAATCATTAATCTTAAAATCGATCAAAGCGTTTATGCGTTTTCAAGCAAATAAATGATTGGTCGACCTTATCCGATACACTGGGAGCACAACACTGTTGACGTCCTTTTAAACGTCAATATTTCACACACTATTGCGGCATCAATATGATTCAGCAACAAATCAATACCTACTTTTGCTAACGATTCAATTAGATTTCTTATGTCTTTTCACAAACACTATTCCTTGCAAACTTATTTCAAAAACCACTTTCACAATCCAACATAGAAATCACCAAAATTCCACGTCTTGAGACATCCAGCACGTACAACGACCGGCCACATGACGGCTCAGCACAGTATGAAACGGACTTCACAGTTGCCAGCACAAGATCCGCGTATAGAATGGTGAATGTTTTCCTGAAAGCAGTCTTCGCGTGCCGTAATGTGCCGCGGTCGAGTGCGCACCGGAGCTCGAAAGTGTCGGCACCACGGCCGCTGCACTGCTCACGCACTTACGTAACCACTGCATCAGCACATCTTCCTGCCAAACTCCACAAGATCGAAAGGGGCGGCCATGAAAACTCGTCGCCGCAGAGATGACTCACCGCGCGCACTAGCGCCCCCTACTTCACGGAAAAGCACATCGAAAGCCTTCAACCTTGGGCACTGCACTGTAATGACGAGGGTATCCGCTACGGACTTACCAGAGCCTCCGTGCGGGGGTCGGAGCGACGATTCCTGTCGCGGTAAACACTATCGTTATGGGTTAGAGCGGCGCTCCGGTCAGGTCGCAGCGTCGGCCGGCATGGCGCGTCGCAGGGCTACGCGGTGCGACTGCGGGCCGCCAGCGGAGACGGCAGCGAAGCCCTGCGGCGCATGCGCGACCCACCCCCGCGGCACCGGAGCCTTCGATCTAACGCCGCGCCGCTGCGCGGCCCAACGGCGCGCGCCCACTACCGCAAATATCATTAACAAATCCACAATAACCCGACCGCTCCGAACGATAGCGGTCACCATCCGAGTGGTTGGTACCCTTATCTCACTGATCATTACATTATTGTGAATTTAATACATGGGAATCCGCCTATTGGCCAGGTATGATTTCGTACGGTAACGACAGCAATTCAAACGCCCATAACAAAATAAACCACATCATGGATGTGTCGAGGGCGGGCAAATTACCCCGTCCGAGAACGAAGCGATTAACTGCGCCACAGTCTCTGTAATCCTATTTCTCTTGCGAGCTGTTTACCCGCGCACTTACCAGAAATTTCTTTATAAAGCCTATTCAGAAACGAAAGTACGCAATTCGTTTCCTTACAATGCCCAATTTGGGATGGTTGAGCAAAAAATAACGTAATTTTAGATTTATTTTAGCCTCCATAGCTGGAGGTATAACTAACGCCAGGGGCTGGTTTAAAATTTATGCAATCGACGATCCAATCACCCAAGTGAAATGGAACAGTGATTCAAGGCACGTGCGATTTGATTTCAGCGGCTTGATCTGGCTAGTGATCCACAACCGGCTTTGAATGCTTGAAAACCTAGCCTACACCTAACATTTTACTTACAGGCATTTTATTACCACCCCAGCATAAACTTAATCGCACTTAATATCAACATCATCACTCTTTGGTTTCTGGTTGTCTAAAGGTCATCAGATGGGTCAGGTCAGGCAATCGGTGAAACTACGTATTTGTTCCGAACGGAGCACCTAACGATGACGCAGTAGCTACGTATTGATTGGACCAGCCACGCAGACGATATCCCAGCTTCGAGACAAACTTCGGTAGCGAGAATTGTATGAACGGTCAAGGACTTTAATTATTGAGCCATTTAGGTGTCAACTAATTTTTGTTTCTTTGAAGCTAATATGAAGTTTCTAGTACCTATAAAGTGAGCTCTAAATGGCTCAACAATTAAAGTCCGTGACTGTACTAATGATTTACATACTGCAGTCAATGAATACAAAAGTAACTCAAGAGGAACATCGGCAATACAGCGAATACTGGACGTCTGATTCATTGAAAAACCAACATATTAAGTCAGAAAAACCAAGAGCACTAACTACAAAAGGTTAAAGAAGACATTCATATAGCTGGATACATCATTAATAAGCAATATTAATAGTACCTACTTCGTTTTATAGAAATTCCTATCGATATAGCGCACGTTAGGTAAATTGCCACTTGGGTGCGCATTACAACATAACGTGTCAATAAAAGAAGTTTATGAAAGAGTCCGTAGCAGAACATGTTTTGGGTCGCCGCTCGAGCTCTGGGCCCTTTATTTATTTACCACACGATATTGAACAGAAAGAATAATTTTGTAACTCTGTGGAACGTTTCGCTACCTTACCTGATGGCGCTTATACATGTGAAACTCATTTTAAAGGCAGGCAAGCTATTGTGATTCTAAGAACTATATTAAAAAAAGTATATTGCGAAAACCATTCACACCAAATTTGAGGTAACGTCAGAATAGTACATTTTACAACTAGTGTGAAAAGACATTTCACACGTGTTGTAAACGACGTTTTTTAATACAATTGCGAAAAAATAATAAATTAATATATCATTGCGATAAAATATGCTTGCTTCGAAGTTATTTTTGAACGAACCCATACTTTACAAATGACACTGACAGTGACAACATACTATTGGAATCAGCGCCATCGGCCTCGAGTTGAGAAACTAAATTGACACTTGGCAGTTGACACTGACAGTATTCATATTCACAGTATCACTCATTTTCAATATTTTTTTATAACTTCTCGTACCAAATTATATATTTATATGCGTTAATGTGTTTAAATAATGTTAGAAGTTATTTCAAAAGGGCGGGCTGATTTGCTTTTAAACTTTTTTTTCTAGGCATATGCTTGTATCATTCAGCCAAATCAAAGAACGATTTTTAGGAAAGTAAATATTTCATACATAGATACCTAAGACAAAGTAGGCTATAAAATGCAAATTCTTAATATTTTTTCGTCATTTATATATTAATGAATACTTTAAATAAATACTCCTAGTATTCGTAAGCGTTTTTAATTTCATAATTTCCAAGTAAAAAATCTAATATAAAATTACTGCGTTTCGAAAGTATAGTTTGGAACTAAAAAGTAAAAAGCACTAGTTCGAGAAATTGAGCTTCTCGCACGCTACGCAGCCACAAAAAGTACCACTTTTTGAGCAACTGTATTAAAAATAATATAATGTGCTTGTCTACGGATTGCGTCACTCTAGACCGAATTATTAGACCTTTCCCCATATCTTAATGAGCGCCAGGTGAGACGACTGTCAATAGCTGGAGGAAAACGAAGCGAAATAAAGGGACCAAAATAGAAGGTACGCATCCTGCCGTCTAGCCCTGCTAATGACGTAGGTGGTCTGTCGTCAAATAACTTTTTATATGTGTAAGATTAAGCACATAATCTGCCCACGCCGTCCTAATGAGGAGAGTGTAATTTTATCAAACTATAACTTGGCCTTTACGATTTAAATGACGTCGATAAATTGGTCCACTAAATGCATCGTCCGACTTTCATTACGAGTAAGATGAATTCATCAAGCGCCCTTGACTCTTGGACAAAGAATATTTAAATAGATAATCTATCTCAATACTTGAGAGAAGATTGGGGTATGAATTTTCATTCACAAAATCCTTAAATGGGGAGGGTAAACACGATATTATTGGGGCACACCGAACCGTCTCGTGGCGTGAATGAGGTTAACTCCCAGCCGTCAATCTTAACGTCTGACATCACCTAACCTATCGCATCACGCAACGCCAATTTGGAGGGGGCAGGACGTTACTCCCCTCAACATTAAATTACTTTGAATAAGTTACAATAGTTAAATCTCTGTGTTGATTTTTGATCATTTGAATGAATCAAATTAATGTTGCGACGTGAATGACCTTACGGTCCTTAGGGAGGACGTTTTCTGAGGTAATTTAAGGCCGAACGATAACCCGCTAAGCGTTGGAGTTTGGAGTCGTATGTTTTAGCAGAAGTTATATTATATGTATATAATATGAACTTAATTCGACAGACAGACGAGTTCAATCCGGTTATTAGAATATCCTATAATAATAATATCCTAGCAAAATGTATCAGCATATTTGATGCATTATGCCGACGTTGTTGGCGGGATATTTAGCTTTAAGAGGTACTCAGTTCAATGCAGTGAAAAACAGGAACGAGACTCCGCACTAACCAGTTTTTTTGATGACGAATTATATATTTATTAACACATTGTATTTACAAATGAAGGATTAGGCATTGTTGATAATGCCTAAGGAATTTAATTTCCATTTACCCTCAGTACTCACTGAACATCAGCAGACTGCTAGTGCAAAAAACATAACGTAGGAATCATTCCTCATAGCAATGTGACAAGCAATTCTGCAGTCACAAAGAGGAAGCAAAGTCACCATCAGATAAAGGTACGTCGGCAAATCACAAGTCGAGATAGCCGGGGAAGATACTAAGTGAAATGGATCGTGGAAACCGCTGGGGTCAATGGACGAGGTCTTTCTGAAGTGCCATGTTATAAAAGGAAATTGCCTTTTATTGCTTTTACAGTTGTACGAGTAGGTACATTGCGCGTGCGTCATAGCACTAATTTGCACCATCAGCATTTTCTTTGTATAATATTTCATAATTAGCTACTAAATCATTTTACTTCACTGTAGTAAAACACGCATAGCTAGCTCAACACTGATTTATTACATACAATGTAGGTAGACATAGTAATTCACAAGTACCCCATACTAATATACTACATCTTATCCCTATCGAGGAAAACAAAACAAAAAAAAAAAACAAAGATCAGAAAAAAAAAGAAAATATGTTTAGGTATAATTACCTTTTTAACAAACCTTACATAGAATTAGTTAATATTTAGTCCCAATAAACTACTAATTACTATAACATATAGCCACCACCACAAAGTTTCATGTTCACAAAGAGTTAACCATGTGTTCAACTATTAAAGTTTGAACTCTTCAATACTAACAAGAACAATAAAAAATGCACCTTATACCTAAAAAATAAAACTAATATACATAGTTTACTAAGACTATTCATCAATTTTTTCCAGAGTATTACATAACGCTTTAGCTTTTGAGCGCGTCAGAGGTAGAGTATACTTAGGCCATTCGGATTGTTTAGCGGGTCTCACTTGAACTGTCTCAGTACCGGGGGCTGGCGCAGGCTGACCTGCTGCCGTCCTGGCAGCCGCCGGCTCGGCCGAGGTGTCGGCGGCGGGCCCCGGGGCCACCCTGGCCGCCAAGTCGGCCTGGCGCGCCACTAGCTGGCGCCGGTTGCGCCGGTACCTTCGACCTTGACTGTCAGCTACTACGAATGACCGCGGTTCGGGCGCACTACTTAGTATTGTAACCGGTTTTTTGTTGTTCCCATCGATTAGTGTCGCCTTTTGTCCCGGCAACAAAGGTGATAAAGGTTTAGCTGATCGATCGTAATATGTTTTAATATTAACCTTTTGTTGCAACATTTTTTGATAATTATGCGTATTATCGACCCGTTCATGCAAAAGTCCGGTTTTTATTGGAAGCTTTGTGTTCAACCGCCTCCCCATTAACATTTGCGCCGGTGAATCTAGATTGTACCTAGGAGTTGACCTATAATTGAGTAGGCTCAAATAGAAATCTTCTCCCGAGTCCTGGCACTTTTTAATCATGTTTTTTATTGTTTGAACCGTGCGCTCACTTTTGCCATTTGATTGAGCATAGCGAGGGGATGACGTCACGTGTTCTATTTCCCAATCCAACATGAATTTTTTGAACTCACATGAGCTGTAAGCTGGGTAATGGGTAGTGATTAAGGATAGAGCTACTCTAAATCTATTCTTCGTGGTCCCAATGCAGCACGAGGTTAGCTCATTGGTGATATATGGCACCGCTTAAGCGGTTTGGGTATTGGAATCCCACCGCTGTCACCATGTAGTAAAACACGCATAGCTAGCTCAACACTGATTTATTACATACAATGTAGGTAGACATAGTAATTCACAAGTACCCCATACTAATATACTACACACTTCACGTTCGATCTACATTAAGTGCCTACCAAGACCTATCAGGTTAAATAACTCAAGTTAAAATCAAGAAATCGTCTTTCGTGTTCTATCATTAAGAAACATACCTATCAAGTAAATGTGAAGTACTCGAACAACAGTGAAATACAGGAAACAGATGAAGAGCGGAGAGTGGGATACATGTGCGATTGTTTTCTTTAACCTTTTATATACGTACATACTAAGAAGTCTGCGTGGACTCTATCATCGTGCAAATTCATTGAGTAACAAACATCCAAACATACAAATAACTTTCGCATTTATAATATTAGGATGAGGAGGACAAGGTGGACTGATGACCTGGTAAAGGTCGCGGGAGTCCGCTGGATGCGGGTGGCGCAGGACCGGTCAATTTGGAACTCTCTGGGGGAGGCCTATGTGAAGCAGTGGACGTCTTTCGGCTGATATGATGATGATGATGATGATGAGTAGGATTTATACCCTTATTCAGATTAATTTATTTCATAATAAGATTACATTGTAAATTAAATTAGTATGTTAATTTACATGAAGTCATTATTATGATGGCATTTATCTGTATGTCGCATGATAATGATCAGCTATCGATTATTATCAGTTATACATACCTTGTAAATCCTATACTATTTAACGTAAACGAGCAATAATTGTATGTATACATATAAGTACTATATATATTTGTAATCACGTTCTCGAAAACTGCTCTAATGATTTCAATGAAATTTGGAGTGTAAGCTTACGGGGGCGAAAAATTGATGTAGCTGCGTCTGATGTCTGAGAAAATTAGTTTTCTCCGTATTTTCTCTATTTGCACCCGAGCAGAGTTCGGTCGCCCAGGGTCTATACTGTTACCAATGGTATTCCTTTTCAAAATCTTAGTTCATCATAAATGCATAATAAACAATGTTCGCCGTAGTCACTTTGCGTAAATGGCTTAACTATATTATTATACTATTGATATTAATCGGACATTATAAGTGCATTGTCATTTAACGGTCGAGTTATTTTAAGTTAATACACAGTGACAGATATTAAAGAGATGCAGCCTTTATCACGCCCGTAAAGTTAGGCCACAAGGGTAAACCATGCCACAAGACATACCGTTAACATTAATAGCAAAAACGCCACAAAACGTTTATAGATAGTTCAATTCACGAAGACGCGTGCATTTGACGATATTAGATCTTACCAGTATAATAATAAGAACCAGGCCCTACGAATTGAATTTACTACAGCTTATAAAAGCTCGAGCTGAGCCTGTGAAGCGTTATTGAACACGTTCGCGGCACGCACGTACGCTCCATTTTATGATATTTGACCGCTAGCGATCAACGCTCCGCTTGAGAAATCGACGTATTGCGGGCTTATCGGAATTACTTGTATCGTAACACTAATTAGAGTGTTAAGAGTAATTATATGATAGTTTGCTGTTCGTGTAAACGCTATCAAGACAAAGTGGAAGAATATTTACGTCGTTCTCAGAATTAAAGGACCTTATTGTCGATGACGCTAATGCCATTTACGCCGTGAATCATCGCATTTGTATTAGCGTGTCGTTAATAATGGCGTAAGCGCCAACGACAACAAGCTCCCTTTTCATAGATAATGCCCCATTTTAGTATCCCAATGTATAGGTAGGTACCTAATTTATGTGTTAGAGTAATGTCATGGTTTGAATAGATTGATGACGTATTCAGGTAGATTCTCATTTTATCAAATTTCCAACTCCACAAATAGTTTGCAATTTTTCATTTGTTCCTAAATTTTCCCATTTTTAGGGTTCCGTACCCAACGGGTAAAAACGGGACCCTATTACTAAGACTTCGCTGTCCGTCCGTCTGTCTGTCACCAGGCTGTAACTCAAGAACCGTGATAGCTAGAGAGTTGAAATTTTCACAGATTATGTATTTCTGTTGCCGCTATAACAACAAATACTAAAAAACCGGCCAAGTGCGAGTCGGACTGGGGCTCCCATACAACCCTTCGTGCGCGAGTCCGACTCGCACTTGGCCGGTTTTTGCATTTTACCCAATGCATCTGTTCATAAGAATCCACGAACGCATAAAAATGCAAAATCGAAGAATGGTGCAAGTGAAGTTTAGCTGACGTGGAAATCGAATGCATTGAGAACTTAGTATTGTGATTCTGTAGAAATGGACTAAATAGTAATCTGCTAAATTGGGAACCCGTGTCCACAGAATTTTGTTCAATTGTAAATCTGTAGTTCATCGATGTACCTAGTGATATGAGTACGATTGGTACGATTTCGTAAAAGACAATGGGGTAC
The DNA here is from genome assembly GCA_932294315.1 of Epinotia nisella. Taxonomy (NCBI): domain Eukaryota; kingdom Metazoa; phylum Arthropoda; class Insecta; order Lepidoptera; family Tortricidae; genus Epinotia; species Epinotia nisella. The sequence continues at coordinate 14,108,314 of OW028688.1, read as the reverse complement.
CTAACAGATATTATTATATAATTACTAGCTGCCCGCGCGGCTCCGCCGCGTATACAAAGAACCTAGGCGGAGCAACGGGATAAAATACAGCACATAATCCCGTAGATTATATTATGTTATATATATAGATATTTCTATATATATAACATAAGTACCTACTGAAGAAAGGGTTTTTAGAATAGGATGGGTATAGTTTCTGAGACTACCCCCAACATACAAACTTACATTTCACCTGTTTATTATTAGTATCGGCACGATCAAAGAATACTGTATCGGGGACCGTTAATGGTTTAAAATAATATTTTACCGGTTATAGTTGCATTTGGCTATTTCTACCGCTAAATAGTTTAATGGTTTATGTTTTCCAGTATTAAGTCATATCGGTTTGATAAATTACAATTTATTTTGATAAAATACCTGTAATCAAAATATAAAGGTTTGAAAAATTATCTGAAATTGAAATAATTAGCACGGTATTCAAGTCAAATCAATAATGTTGCCAATGGGAGTACCCGGTATCCGAAAAGATATTTATTGCTTAATAGAGTTTCGTTTTCTACATCTTTACTTGAAATTTGAAGCCTATCGGCGCCTACGGCATTGTTTGTGCTAAGTAAGATAAACAAAGCCGTCTATGGGGTCCACGACAATTAATGAGTTTAAACCTCATTCTCCCAACATCTCGAATATGGGAAGATAAGTTAGTATATAAACTTTTTTGAAGTAAAAATAAACATGGCAAATAATATTGACATCTCCATGTCAATAAAAAAAATTAAACCACAGTTGACACAATACGTCTGTCAGTATTTGTAAACATTGTAAAAGATGGTCTATTTTCTATTTTCTTAATTTTCTTAGTGTTTTATCCATATGTGGCCGGCTCAACATTTATAATTTCTTATGCTGAAGAAGGTTTGAGTTCTATTCTTGTTTATTTATTTTACATTGTCATCTCAAGATAAAACAGGAGTAACGTCACGTGACGTCACGCAGCCAAGGTCACGTGGTAAGCGCACAGTAGATTCTTTAAATTAAAATTTTAGTACTTTTTCGATAAAAAATTAAAAATCGAAGACCTTATTGCAAATCTCCAGCATGAGACGAATCGAACGACATATCTTTTATCAAAATCGGACCATAACTGTAGATCTGATGGCATGTACAAAAATCGGGCTCGCGTAATATATATATAGATAGATACTACAAACGAAGTTCTAGCTCCCTTTCAGAAGCGAGTCGGAAATTAGCGTTACAATCGGCTTATATCGACATGAAACTCCGATACTTTATTCAGTATATTGAAGAAAAGCAAGTTACCATTCAAGCTCCAAGCAACAGCTAGAAGAACAACGCGAAGTTTACGTTCACCGAGATATTGACTCCCGCTGGGCACCGCAACAAATATTGCTATGAAATTGAACTCGCTGCAAACGCAAGCCCTCAGGGACTTGTGGAAAAACTAGTTAAACTAGGTATCGCTTTATTTATCGCTTGTGACCTACATACAGGCCATCAATTCGAGACGTGCCTAGTATTGTTGTGTCTTGTTGATCTCTAACCACTCTCTAACTCTTATGTAAGTACCTACGTCCAACAAAACTCCAAATGACAATGTTTACAGGTTTTCTTTAAGGTAGATATAATCGTGAACCAATCATACTCAGCTGGTCAATTATGGACAGAGGGCCTACCGCGAAACGATATTCGTTTTCGTTCGTGTATCTCCGTCTCTGTCGCACTTGCTAGTTCGAAAGTTTGTTGACATAAACTGTACTGAGATGGCATCAGCTGTCACCGCACTGCACTATTCCAATCTGAAACGTCGTTCAAATGACAGTTGAGTTGTCCTAACGCTCGTTCGGAAAACTAATTATTACCCTTTGCTAGTCGATCACGTAAGGCATTGTACGCGCATCGAGTAGATCTAAACGTCAATTTTTATAGGAAAAAGGACAGTTGGATCTACGTAACGCGCTTTCAAAATGTTACGTGATTAACCCCTCTGGACTATACTAGCCGAGGTTAGCTTCAGTTACTTTTTTACTGTCGAGGACTATTTAAATGATGAAAATGCTTGGCCTAGTTTAGTAAAAAAAAAATGAACTTTTGCTAAAGGTTTACAACTGACCTTGACATTACAATACAATACAATACAATACAAATACTCTTTATTGCACACCTCACACAAACAAAGCAGTTACATAGAGAAACAATACAATAACATGTAGGTAGAGGTAGACAACAGGCGGTCTTATCGCTGAAGAGCGATCTCTTCCAGACAACCTTTGGGTATCGGAGAAAGAGATAAAACTAGATTATGCAGTAGGTGGTGCAGAGATTATTATCAATCAAAAATCAAGAAATTATAAAAATAAACGTACATAAATACCTCTATATATAAACATACACACACAATCATACATATATACAAATAACACAAACACAAATATAATGATACATAAACAGTCAGCCAAAAATATAATCAGGGTTAGGGGAGAGACAAATAATGTTCTTTAAGAAGGGATTTGAGGTTGCCGATAGATTTTGCTTGTCTGATGTCAAGAGGGAGAGAGTTCCACAGTCGGATAGAATTAATAGTGAACGAACTATTGTAAAATTTGGTAGATGATGAAGGCACAGTTAATAGCAAATTGTTAGAACATCTAACAGAATTTAAAAAACTAAAACGTTCTTTGAGATAGCGGGGAGTTGCAGGGTTAAAAAGGATATTATACAGAAGCGAAATAATGTGAGAGTTACGGCGATAACGGATAGGGAGCCACTTGAGTTTAGAACGGAAACTAGAAACATGGTCATATTTGCGTAACCCAAATATGAACCGAATGCAGACATTTTGGAGACGCTCTAGCTTATTAAGTTGTTCCTCAGAAAGGTCGAGATAGGATACATCAGCATAATCAAGAATAGGAAGAAGTAACGTTTGAGCGAGCGCAATTTTAGTTGCAGTGGGTAGAAAATTACGAAGCCGCCTGAGAGACCCCACTGCAGCAAATACCTTCCTGCTCACTTCACTCACTTGAGGCACCCAGGACAAGGATCGATCCATAATGATCCCGAGATTTTTCACTTGCATCGAGTAAGCAATCTGAATTACTTATACTATATATAAACTATAATTATATTTTACTTAATGTATTCATTTTTTGTGTAACCATTGACGATGCATATACACGTTGAATGCTGAATTAATTCTCCATGTACTAGATAGGCTCTTATTTTAAAACAAATGTATTGTAAAATCCATACAATTTTAAGTATATTTTATAGAACCTGAATATGTCTATATGTAGCTGATGACGATGCAAAAGTGGTTCAATGAATCCTACTTGAATAAATGAATTCTTTATCTTTATCTTTATCTTAAAGACAAATACAGTATCGTCTAACTAAATCTTCCAAAGTATTCCTGAGAATTAGGATGTCTATAGTAGAAAGTAAGCAATAGATGGACGAGTTAGTTCGAGGCCTGACGCGTAGCGGAGACCCTCGAAAGTACGAGTCCAGCTATTGCACTTTCGGCCGAGGCTTAACACAGTGCTTTTCTCGCCTACTGCGAGGAAATTGCAAATAATTATAATTTTTAATCAAAATTAACTATCTAATTGAAGATCATAATACTAATCAGGCTCGCTTGCCTCGCGCCCGGCGCGGAGGAGGAGGAGCAAGCACGCCGGCGCGACCGCGCGCGGTGCCCTGTGATCGGTCGATCGCTGTTCAAACTGTCCAACAATAACATTATTGAACAGTTTGAAGTCATAGATGGCCTGTTCGTGCGACGTCCAACTAACCCCAGCTTTGAAGCCTGAATTCTGACCATCTTTTGCCACATTTCCTACTACTAGGTATAATTTGTACTATTAGTATACACCGTGGCTTGCTAAAACTCACAAAGCAACTAAGTCTAGGAACCGCGCAATAGTAAAGTTCAATTGAGATCCTATAGTGTGTACTAGGAGCCCCAAGAGGGCTACCTGCATTTTCATCTAGCCGCAAACAGGAGCTAATTAGAACAAACCGATTGTTTGCTGCGAACTTCTGTCCCACGTTGGTGAACAAGAAACTACTTCGTTTCAGTTTGTCTTTTGGATAGTAAGCTGATTAATCATTTGGGAAAACAAGATTTAGATTTATACTTAATAGGATGACATGGATGGATATATGAAAAAAGCCTTTTAAAATTATACACATACTACACATCAACGTCAAAATTATGTTAACTTTTGCATGGTCTCTCGACATCATTTTAATTTGCCAAATTAGGTTGTGTTGATAAAACAGTATTTCCTAATTTAATGTGGAAAGTCCACAACAATTTTATTGTACAGTTCTGCTCCGCTGGTGTGAGCGTACAATTATTTATTTTTGCTTAATCTTTGTACCTATTGGTAGTTTATTTGTAGGTATTTATTGTCTTGACAACGCAACCAAGAAATATGATATAATAGTGATCAAACCGAAAATGCCTCTCAGTAATAAGTCTTTTATAGACAAAATGATTATTTCGTCTCTTAGAAGACAAATTTCCGTTTTTTTCAACATGAAGGAATAGTATCCACATAAGATAACATCTATTTAAGTGGGCCAATAGAGTTTCAATTCATCTACTACAATATGAAGTATTTCATCTTCCAAACGTTTTATTTTCATATAGCGATTCTGAACGCAATGATGAGGTTAGTGGTTAATTCTCATAATATATCATAGACAACGAAACGATAGACATTTTAAAATATGAAGCCTACAACTTTCATTACGATGAATAAACAAAGCACGCCGTTGAGAAACAACAATGATCGTCGGGAACTCCTATTTAATGTACTAATTACAGCTTAATTAGAAACAAGCGCGTCTGGAGACCTCATTCGGGCTAATTGTACCGTTTTGTAGGCTGCGAAATGGAGGAAACAGACCTACAAACAGCATCTCACTATAGTCGACCTTATGTGCCTTTCTAAAAAAGTTGATGAATAGTGAGATACCCCCGATTAGGTACATTATGTAATCATATGTGTATTAAGGCTTTGCCTACGTTCATAATGTAATTTTAGCTTATGCCAAAGTCACCAAACTAAATATTGGTCGGTCTTCCCACTCACTTCTCGTCTAGTCAGCACTGACGTCTTGAGTTCTATGAATATTTGAATATTTTACATGAGGTGGCTCAAAGGCACGCCTGTTTGTCGTCCGCTATGCAAGACGTCAAAGGAAAGGAACCTGATTGATTGTGGTTCAATAAGTCGTTTCGTCATCGAGATAGAGATTGCAACTCAGTTGTTTATGTTTATGACTGTAAGTACTGATATTGGGCATTTCCAAAGAAATGTGTACCCCATTAGCGTGAGTCGTCAAACACCGAGTTAATTTCTATGTCTATTTTATAAATATTATGCAACAGTTTAACTATTAGCACTGACGTATAAACATCCGTTATTCTGATCTCTTTGAGCATGAAATCTAATTAAATCTTCAAAACTGGAATTAGGAAGTAGTAACCCATATGTATGTATGTAAGTGTCGATCTGATAGCGTTCTACTCATCTAATCATCTTAAAAAGTACTTTGATTTCCATTTAAACAACTCTTTGATGTCTAGAGGTTATCTACAGACCTCTAGACGCAATTTCTATTTAATTATACAAATAAACATGAAACTATACTACTCGCTAGCAACGAAATGGAATCACTTCGCCATGTTTGGCTCTTATGAAGTGATTTATTTCTTTGCTCGCAAGTATCGAGGTAAATCAACTCTAGAGTAAAGAATCCTGCGTACCTACGTTATACATATTTAAACGTATTAATAACGATTGATCAAGCTTTGAATGCCAAACACAGATATAAATTACCATACACCGCGTAACACCCTCAACGATACAACTTTGTTTTAAAATAATTTTGAATAATGGTCAAACTTGAACAAGATTCTGCGGAGCGACTCAATAAAGCTGTAGGTACTGATGTTATATCGATTTTCAAGTTGCATTTTTAAAGGTAAATTCACGAAGGCGGACTTGAATAGTTCGAATAGATAATAAGTCACTTAAACTCTTAAAATATTATTCAACTGCGACATGGTCCTATAACTACCTACTCAGGCCAAGCTATGGTAATAATAATACCACGACCAAGCGAGATGGTAGTAGGTATACAAATCTCAATAAGTGTGACAAAAAGGGATATGTCATTTGCTGTCCTTGTCATAGTTTAATTTTTTATTTACCGCAATTTAGTTACTGTGGCTAAGGTTTATAAACCATTACCCGCCCAACTTAAGTAAGTTGTTTATGGTTAGCCGTCAGCTATTTTAAGACCAGTTCTACTTGTACTATTATCTATTCTGTGTATAAGGATGTGCAAATTACGGAAAGTTTCCAAAAGACGTAAAAGTTCCCGGAAATTTCTAGAAAGTTTCACAAGAAATAAAGGAAATTTCCAATTTGGAAATGGAAAGTTTCAATTCTCATACAAAAATGAGGAAAATTTCCGAAAATTTCCTATGTTAAATTGCAGAAAAATTTCGCAATTTAGGAAACTTTCCGCGGCACATCAGTAATTCTGTGCCAGTTCTTAATTTAACATGCTGCATAGAAGCCTTTTCGTCCCTTAGAAATCTATACTCTAAGAACCGCACTTAGTTAGGGAATGGAATAGCTGTTAGATAATAACTATGTGTGTAGACAACCTCAAAGGCTTATTCCGCTTCATAATATTAGTATAGACAATGCATAGGGCGTCCTGTTCATCAGATAGGCCTTGTGTCAATACCCTGAAATAATGATCTATGAATGACTTGGTATTTCGCCATTAATATGCCCCTAATTCGGTGCCGCGTACAACGACCTTCGACGCCATTTTGACAAAACAAGGGATGGAAAACATCTGAAGAGCGTGGCTGATGACCCCTAATCTACATTTTATTTAATTACCTGCTCCGTCAGTTTAAGCCAGAGTTTTTTACGATTTCGAGGTGAAATTGAAAATGTTTTTGGATGCATTTTGAGCGTTAATTAACGTGATTCATCCCGTAGTTAAAGAGTGAATTCGAAATGAAAGATCAAAATTTATGCTGACATTGTGTTCGCATGGGTAATTCGTTTAGTTCAATTTTACAGTCAAAAGCTGGGAAAACGAATAGGTACGTTTTTATAAAAAATGCAGTTAATGCAGTGAATAGGGGCCAGGCAAGCTCTGGCAAGCGAATCGTGTCACAAGCATTTTTTTTTTCAAATTCTTCTAATGGTAAAAATGTCAACTATGAAGTAAGCTGTATCAGTTATAAGTACCTATCACCCCTCCCCGTTACCCCGCGTTTTCAAATTTGCCGCGTTTATTTCATCATAGTTATTTTTATAAAGAAAGGATATATGTAAGTCCAAGGGCTGCAATCTGCAATGCACTGCTGATTTATTGAAAATAGATTGAAATCGCATTGGTTTGAATATTTCAATGTAATCATTGTTTCTAATTTAACACAGCTTCAACGTTAATAATGCTTCGGTTGGCAAATTAGTCTTATGAGAGGTATATTAAATTAACACATTGGCTACCATGAGCAATTGAGCATCACCAGTGGAATCACGTTATTTTCTCTGTGTGGCCATGAGCATCACCGATGGGATCAAAAGCCCATTTTTCAGGGTATTGGGCGTGGGGGCAATACTTTAGGTGAAGTATCAACGAAGTATCGCGCGAGTGGTGGGCAGTCAACGTGTTAAGAGCGCCCAATTGAGGAAGTAACTCCACCTTACAGAAGACCACAGACACAATACCTAGGTGACACCACTACTTGCTCTGTATGTATGTGGTGTTAAGTACCTGGTAATAAGTAAAGTCATCATAGTTCCCGAGGATAACCATATATATATATATATACGATCAGTATTTGACCAATGTTGAGTTGTTAACAGGAATGACGCATCACCCGCTGCAAACTTGCATCGCTGGAGTGAGTCATGAAACAAAATCACCCCTACGCTGAATGAACCATTACATTACACATTCATTTGTTCGAGGAATCTAAAAATGTAATAAATGTTCTAGACCTCGTTTTGCATTTAATTAAATTGTAACTGCATCAGTGTGTCGCGCTCACACTCTAGGCTTAGCGCCACGCAAGAGAGAGCGCATGAACCAAGACGATTCTCATCTCAAATAATTGCAATACATCAACGTGTTCTCATATTGGTCTTCTGTTTTGTATCATCACCCCATCCGTCGAACTGCGTAACTGTGCGATGCTATTAGTTTAATTACAAAAAAATACAACCGAATTAAGAACCTCCTCGTTTTTTTGAAGTCGGTTAAAAATAACACAGGTTATGTCACGAAATGGACCCAGCTCAGCATGTTGCATGCTTGACAACCAGCAGCAGCAGCAGTTTGCTATTGAAATGTAAACGGATTTATCGAAGCATTTAAGAGTTTTGCTATTAATAATAATCATTTATTTCGACCATATAGATGCACTCTTTGGGGGAGGCCTATGTCCAGCAGTGGACGTCTATCGGCTGATATGATGATGATGATGATGATGATATGCATCTATATTCATTATTAGTACTATATATATTTAGTTCAGAATGTTGCTATATAAAATTGTCAAAACATGATTTTCGAAAAAAATATTTAAGAGGTTTGCGACTTTAGCCGACGAAAGGTGGTTCCTGAACAGCGTCGTTACTTATCGACCCAGCAATGTACACTTATCAAGATGGCGAAATAGCGGCCAGCTTTTAAAGTCAAAGTTATTTATTTTTCCATTTAGGCATATTACATGCACCTATGACTGTCGATAAACAACCACCGATTGGGAAAGAAAACCTCTGCCTCGTCTAGTCTACTCGAGGCAGAGGTTAACAGGCGTAAAAAATTCGGCGAGGTATCATTTTTTCAAAACAGTATAGGTACTATATACCTTCGGTTCGGGCCACAAACACCTGCGATCTGGGGCACTTACGAATTCACCGCCTTAGGTATGTAATGTACTATTCCGATAGATTGCCAAATAACCATATGCATGATGTAACCTATGCTTATGAAATAAGTGACTGTTTTATGACAGATTTCAATTTAGAGTCACTATAAGTTCGGTAATGTGTTTTGGAATTTTATTGTAGTATTTTATACAATTTATCAAGAACGACTTTTTCGCTTTTGCTAGTCTGTAAAAGTTGTGGTGAGCTTCCCTGTGCTTCTGATAAGCTCTTGGGCGTCAGACTGCATAAAATAATATAAGTACTCGAAACATACATCAACTATAGTCTTATCCGATTTGGACCCCGAAATCTTATCTTAGGGTTGCACGAAACCCTTTTGAGGTATTGCAGACACTCAATCCTCTATTGATTTGAGAGGGGCTTCCAGAAATAGGGTAATGCGTTCGGGTCGCCCTTGACTCGGATGCTGCAGCTACCAAGGACGAGATCCGGGTACGAAATGGTGCAGGCGAGGCATTGCATAGTAAACAGCTGGTTTCATAATATAGTATACAGCGTACACGGAAAGAACAATATTGACGACCGCTTTGGCCTAGTTGGTAGTGACCCTGCCTACGAAGCCTGGGTTCGAAACCCGGTACGGGAATTTATTTGTGTGATGAGCACAATTATTTCTTCCTGAGTCATGGATGTTTTTCTATGTATATACAGTAAGTATTTATTTATCTATATGTATAAATATATATATCGGCACCTAGTACGCATAGTACAAGCTTTGCTTAGTTTGGGTCTAGGTCGATTTGTGGAAGATTGTCCCCAAATATTTATTTATTTTATTTATTACAAGCTTTATATTAACTTGACCAGTTCGTATGTAAATATGTAAGTAAATTGTCTGTCAAAATTTGCAACCCATTTTTCAGTCTCTTGCCGTTATCCGATTGAGCTGAAATTTTGGGTTTAAGTATATGGTACCATCGAGCTGATCTGATGATTGAGACAGAAGGTGGCCATGGGAATTCAGTACTTAACCGACGTAACCCCGTTGAGATTAGGCTCGTTGGAATCGTCTCAATGAGTAGTTGAAGACGGTATACAGAAAAGTACAGTCAGCAATAAAAGCTTGTAGCAAAAATGAAATTTTTGACAGAAACTTATTTATATCTCACTTTTTGTAATCAGATTTGAATGTCACGTAATAGCTCATAACGAGCTCAATACTTCGAGATTAAATCTCATTTCTATTATTTATCTTTGTTTTTACACGACTGCCTTAGAAGTATGAATGTATATGGACAAGAAAATTCTGTTTCATGGGCTACAGTCTCAACGGCTTGATGGATTTGACATATGAGGTGTCGTTGGATTCCTCATAATCGTGGGTTTGATTTCACTTGTATTCAGTGTGTTTTGTTATATTGAATTATATGGAATTGTACGTTATGTAATATTAAGCGCCTAATAAAGTTTGTTTTAAGACACAGGTAAATTCAGGAAAGCAGCCGGGTATGGAATGATTGAAACTAATGACATTTAACATTTTGTGCCAGTGCCGGTTTGTCATATCAACCTTTATAAATATTATGAGAAATATACTAATATTATAAAGAAGTAAAGTCTGATTAGTCTGAGAGGTTGTAATATTGTATGTAGAGGGTTTAAAAACTAAAAAAAACCATCTACCAGTATACAGGGTGTAACAAAAATGGGATGTGAACCTATTAAGGCCAGGTCTGGTAGCATATTGCGATTCCAAAAATGCATTTTTGCATTACACATATTGTGTGTGTTCTGCCGCGAAGACACACAATATGTGTCAATTGTATTGTATGTCTACTCCTTTGTCTCTGTGTGTCTTTTGTGTAGTGAATAAATGTCTTCTTTTCTTTCTTTTTTCTTTTAAATATATATATATATATATATATATATTTACATTGAAATATTTGTTTATGTTTTCATTGAGGTATTGGTTTTTGTTTACATTGCTTGTGTATGACAACATTCCCCCGCGAGCCTGCAGGATGGACACTGCCTATATTATATGCCGCAGTTCTCCGCAATACGCGGGCGGAGCGGGCCTATTTTGATATAGTCTGTAACATTATTTTTGAGACCAATGTTAATTAAGTAAAACACAAAACAGAAAAGTTAAATTATGAAACCTGTTGAGCTTTGTTAAGAAAAAACAATACTCTTATACAGTTCGCTACTTCTAACTCATTCGCTGAAAAACCGTGCAACTTATCAGTTATCAACTTATCACCTACGCGCGTAGTGCTACGAAAAAATGGTACAGTGAATGTAAGCCTCGCCACATACAGGTTCAATTCCGCTGTGCTGATTCCAACCGCAGCTGCTCCATATAAAACTTAAGGCCCTATTACAGAAAGGCGGATAAATTTCGCCGCGGAAATGGCGGGCCTTAACGTGGTTTAATTTTTAAATTTAATTATCTCCTCCTCCTAGATGTGACGCCCTATTTAACCCTATTAACTCTAATTTTAACTCTAATGTCATAAAAAATACCGTTAAGTAACGATTAAATTACATACACCTCCTTCACCAAGAAAACTATTCTTGTTTATTAAACGTTCCACTCCGTCGCAGTTCATAAAGAATGATGCAAGACGCCTACGCAAACTACATTAGCCCACACGGAACACGCACCCATCGATATTCTACAACGCAGTGATTCTGTGTTTACACTAAAATGGGCCTTACTCATGAACACCGAAGATTGATTTTAGAAGCATTGATGGGAGAAATAGGACCTTGTAGAACATAATTTAAGTAATACGTATATCGGAGCGTGGGGCAAAGGTCAGAGTGTCAGCGCTCCGTTCATGCCTGAAATACGTCATCGTAAAGCCAAGACCACAATAGGCGAACGATTCAACGGCGTGGCTTACGAACAGAAAATTAATTAACGGTTTAACAGTAATTAAAATATTTTTCACACCTTTCGGAAAAGTAAGTTTTGCTGCACGACGAGAGGGATCAATATGCTACTTTTCTGTTCAAGCTACTTTTTTAATTTATTCATTGGCATGTAGCATTTACGCAATGTGTCAATTGAACACAGATCTTAATAAAATAATCGATTGTAATTTCATCGTAATCTATTAAAAACGAACATATTTCAAGTTTTAACTTTAACAACGTAATATGAAAGTTTATGAATTTTATTACTACATAACTATTTATCATAAACTCTGACTCACTAAAGTTTTAAGAGTACACACGTCCCACCCGTTTTTCAAGCTTTTATTTAACTTGCACTGTTCTGTAGCCGAGAGGTAAGGCACGCGACTTACAATCTGGAGGTTCCGGGTTCGAAACCCGGTAAGGGCATTTATTTGTGTGATGAGCACGAATATAGTCATGGATGTTTTCTATGTAGGTACTTAACACATTCACGTGGCCAGAATTGCTACGCGCTACGCCGTAGCCGATCCCGTGGTTTTGCCCGTATGTAGCGGAAAGTGACTACGGCGTAGGGACACATACGTGTCGTCACGGGCCGGGAATGGGTTAAGTATTTATTTAACTATATGAGTATGTATATCGTCGTCTAGTACCCATAGTACAAGCTTTGCTTAGTTTGGGTCTAGGTTGATTAGTTTAAGATTGTCCTCAATTATTTATTTATTTACTTATGTACGAAATATAACACCACCGAGGTGATCTAATAATAGAGACAGAAGGTCGTCGTGTTTGGGCTCCTTGGAATCCTCTCAACGAGTAGTTGATGACTGACCTTCACTTAGGTACTACGCATCATTCAATATGTTTCGCGGGCTTCCACGTGAGTCTAGTTTACGTGGCTATACTCGTACGAGCTCGCCATATAATATATTAAAATGATATTGGGTACGAAATATAGGTCCAGATTATAATAAACATTATGTTTCACTCGTTCATGTAGTCTTACGATCACATAATTACGTTGATAACATGGCTTACATAATATTTACGGAGACGTAGCAAATCGGGCGAATATAGCGCTACGTGTAATCGTAGCCGCTCTACGCGTTTCGTAGACGCAAGCTACGATGACGCAAACAGCCACTTGAGTTTCTCCTGACGTTATTGAAATACAGAATTACATATTTAAACGTCAATTGAAAATACAGATATTAAAAAAAGGCGAAATCACTATACAAGAAGTTTGCCAGCTACTGTACAGAATGGAGGCCTCCATTCTATACAGTAGCCGGCAAACTTCTTGAGCATTAGATGACGTGGTGGGGTAAAGTTTGCGCATCCTACACTTACGATCAAAAAAAAGGACGCCGCTTTTATGGAATTACATTTCTTTGTGTAAGAACCCTTAAAATGACACACATACATGGGTCTCTAAACTGTCAATACTGGCAAGAATGAGGCGCTTGACCAATAACGACTGGCTTTTTAAACTGTCTTCCAAAGTCAGATAGCATTTTAACTTAAAAGTCGTTTTTATTTTCTTATGACCTAAATACCAGAAGCTACAATATCCCGTATCGCTAGTTAAACTTTTCTTACATAAGTACAAGCCTTAACATCCTTACTTCGGAATATTACACGCAAAATGCCCCCAAATGACGGCGTTGTTTTATGTGCCCCAGATTGCCTCAGCGTGTCAGCCGCATTACTCTTAATCTTAACCGACTTGCCCTCCTTTACAATAATAACCCTTTCTTTTCTTAAGTTATCCTTAATGCTGTGTAACTGTACTTTACGCCTTATGTAATGAAAATTAGAGTTGATATTCCGTTTAGTCATTGGAAGTGAAAAGACTTTAAGTTGATACAATCAGTTGACTGAAAAGACTTGTGGTTTGGCTCAATTGTTGCACATTTAATAAACTTCAAAAATGTGCTACATCTTGTTTGTCAGAAATGCAAAGTTTATGACTTTTAGACCAATAAGAAAAAAAAACTAAAATTTTCGCATTTTTCGCATGTTGCGCAGCTAGCAAAAAACCATTACATCATCCTTTGCGATTTTAGTCTGTTTTTGTGTCGTTTTCTACTGGCGTATAGTCTATGGTCGCCATAATATTAGATAGATAGATACATTTTCCACAACATACATGGTACAATATTAAAACACAAAAAATTGTTATAATATCAAAGAGAGGCATGCAGCTTAGAATTTAAAAACCATGTGTCGTGGCATAGAATAGGCGCTGGCTCAGCATAATAAATAAAAAATAAAATAAAATAAAAATCGTTTATTGCAGACCAAACACCCATAGGATGTTAGTAACACATTTTGACTTAATAACTACGAGTATATTAGTAGGCACAGAAAATACAAAAGACAATAAAATAATAATAATGTTATGGCTAGCCACATCGCTGGCATTCTGGCAGGACCTTATATTAAGCCTTAAGCCGCATATGATATCAATCACTTTTCGTATGGGGTGGCTTATGAACAATTAAATTCACAACATAATTGAGACTCCATGTCTAATTTGACAAAGTCTATAATTTGATTGCTGCTTGTGTCACTTCAGTACCTAGTATAAATTTTAAAACTGTATGTACCTAAGGGTTATACCGGTGGAACGCCTCACCTCAATTTTTTTTTCGTATTTGTAACCTACCTGTACGTACTTTATTGCTTAACTAGTTGAATTTGCAATGTAATCAAGGTCAAATATTTCGTACCAAGGGTTTAATAGGTTTAAAATCGTCTAATGAATTTATACGATTCCAGAAATCTAGAACATTCATACCTACGTTATACGAATAGGTGGGAAATAGCAAAACTATTTACGGCAAGATAGCATCGCGTTCCGAGTCCCGGACTCATCCATCACGCTGTCAACCCGGTCCCACATGGTTCACTTCTAACGACCAGAAACCAAAACGCCAGATGACGAGGTCTATTTGACTCCGAATTAGTTCGATGTCAGTCTCGCTCTGATATGTTTGATGTTTTGGGGCACGTTGATGGAGTCAGCGACGAATCAACTTCTTATATTAAGCCTATCAATTTACTTCTCAGTTCTTACTGTCGCAGCAATTTTTTACCCCGCGTTTTCGATACGACTATTTTGTAGATATGGTGGCAGTGTGATTATCACGGCCACTGTAACATGTTTGTTAATAAGTTACAAATTGATCTTAAAATAAGACTTGTATTCTAGATTCTTTTATTTTGCAATGTCCTTATGCAAGTTCTCCTTCAAAGGTTGCAAACCATTCTTCAGCTTCCCATTGTGACATTCTTATGTAAGTTCGGTGACAATGCAATATTACGACACCACCGAGCCGATTACTAAGTACTTGAAATTATTTGAGTAGGTCGAATTGCAACAAAGTAGTCCATTCAAAAGTAACTCTAACGTCTAAGGTAAAATATTCCAATCCCAATGGCAGTTTTATAAAAAGTCAGCTACATTAAAATAATCTCAACCTTAGGTATATGTACAAGACAAACCCGTAGTGTTCAACGTCAGTGGAACCCTCTCAGCGCCTAGTTGATAAGATAACTGTGCAAAAAATTACAATCTGGAATAAACGCTTGTAACAAAACAAAACATATCTGGTTTAAAACATTGCTGAAATCATCCAAAAAGCGTTCCTCAAAGCAAAATGCAGCTTTTCTCACCATTTCCCAGCTTTAAAACGCGCATTTACAGAGTCAATCCGCCGCCGCTCTTGGTCTCGAGTTGCCGTCACCGAAGCCTTGAAGGCTTACATGGAGTTAAGTCGGGATTTGACTTGCAAATCGACGCAAAACTGCTGCACTTTCATTCGACTTGTTGACGCGTAAGCCTTGTTAGAATGGATTTTATTTACTTTGCGGTAAGATAAACTGCACTGTGTTCCGGTGAGTATGTGGCATGCAGAAATCACGATGTTGTTCCGGCAATTTTTGACGAATAATTGAGGTAATAATTCAGGACAATACTGAGGATACTAGAGAGCGGATAATATTAGAGCGATTTACACACATTATTTTTACTAAGTCGTGAATTTATTTACTTACATCGACGTTTCAGTGTTGTCACATTAGTCGCGAAAAACATTGTCTTCTTCTCAAGTAATATAAAATAATCAATAATGTTGTATTTTCTCGAAAAAGGATTAACAATGTAGTTAAATGGAGTAAAAAATCAACGCAAGAGGTTAAATAATCACAAAGGTATATGTATCCAAGTTTTAAGAAGGGGTATATTCTATCTCTTTTCCGCAAAACACACCTGGGATTTTCGTCATTAGGCATATTTTTTTGCCTTCTTTCTATTGAAGTATTAATGCATTTTGAGTCTGCACCCGTATTGCGCTAGTATTATAATTGAATGCAAGGGGCTGATAAGCATCATACACACTGGTATAATGTGCATCTGGACGAGTTGTCCACAAGCTGGAAATGGCGAACTGATAAAAAACTTCAAAGAATGCTGGACGTCGCCAATTTCTACTGTATTAGCTTCATAGGGAATATACAAAAAAGTGTAGAGATCAAATCATCCCCACTCCTTTTTCGGATCCAACCTATTAATTAGTTGAGAGCGTAGGTAACTATGTCATAGATAGAAGGCTCAGATTTCATCAAATAGGAAGGCATAGTGGATATCTTAATTGCGAGCTAGCTATACCCATACAACATATTTACCTCGTTAAGTAGTTCGAGCCCAGCCCACGCACTCTAGAGGTCGAGGCAAAGACGAACTCGCTTCATTATGGAATCACCTCTTAACTTGTTACCCACACTTTATCGAAAGGCGCGTAGTAATGCATGCTTTAGTTTAGATTATATTTTTAATTTAAACAAGAGAATACATTTTTCTGAAAGTATACTCCAAATGCTCACAGAGTCTTGTACTTCAAAAACCAACATATTACAATGCCACTCGTTTTGGAACGCTACGTTGTAAATAAAGACGGTACCTCGCGATCGGTATTTGAGGGTAGGCCGATAAAAATAGGAGAAAAACTACATATATCGAGCATTTAAATATCATGGCGAAGTCGAAGTTATTCCTCACCCCTTCCCGCTCAAAACGTCGTAGTGGCCCATTCGAATGTCAACGTATTTATGGTCCACCCTACATTCCATAGCCCACTTATACAAACGAGCATATTCTGCATTGATTTTCCCTACAAAGTACACCGTTCTTTTTGCTCTTGTGTTAGTTAGCACCTCTTTTTCCACAAGTAGTCATTGGTCGCCAACATGCCATTGGCCGCTAGTTTCTATGTTGAACATTTTAATATATTATTGAAATTCCCACTTTATACGTCACTAGCGTCCGCCCGCGACTTCGTCTGCGTGGACCCGGGATAAAACTATCCTAAAAGGGATGACATAAATTATAGCTATTAAATAATATCAATTAGAATGTTGGTCAAGTGCGAGTCGGATTTTAGTTTTCAATACATTTTGAGACCCAGCGCCTGATGAAGGCAACGAGCAAAACTATTTGGTCTCCATACAAAGTTTCATCCCCTTTTTCGTCCCTAAAAGGGATGAAATTTGACATAAATTATACCCTATGTCCTATTCTAATATAGGTATAAGGTATTCGTCAAGAAGTTTTTGAGATTAAGTGGAACGTAAATCCATCCATCCATCCATACATCCAAACTTTCACGTTTATAATATTAGTAGGAAGTAGGATATTCCTGAAACGAACCGAAATTAGTATAATCGTAGACTTCCATTTTCTGGATTTACTTGGATATATACCAACTCATATAACTTTCCCCGACATTCCAAAAGGACATTCTACAATATTCTAACTAGTGGAATCAAAATAAATACAAGCATTAATCGTCTGCGCTTACCCTCCGAGCAGCCATTTTCGTTGTTTATGTAAGTGCGTGGGATGAAAATGGATATTGCGTATTTTATATCCAAAATGGCTTCGTCCTTTGTTTTTTAACCCTCTTAAATTCTGTATACATTTCATTGAGTATTTGGGATTTTTAAGAGTGGAATAATATTTGCATATTGCATTTTATTTGAGTGGGCTACCTACGGCCGATTGAGGACGTTGCATTCAAGCTTCGCAACGTCCTCAATCTGACAAAAGGAGGGGAGGGGGTCGTTGGGGGGGGGGGGGGGGGGGGTGAGTCGGGGGTAAGGCGGATTGGCGGAGGGGGAGGGGAGGTTGTGTTGTGAGTCGGTGGAGGGGGGGGGTTAAGTCAGGGGGGTAAGTCGGAGGGGGGGGGGGGGGTGAGTCAGGTGAGATGGTGCACAGATTTGAGTGCGGTTTTTTTATCTAGTCTTGTGGGAATGTGGCAAAAGATGGTCAGAATTCAGGTTTCAAAACTGCTCTTGGCTGGACGTTGCACGAACAGGCCTTCTATGAATTCAAACTGTCCATCAATGTTTTTGTAGTCCAGTTGGAACAGCAGTTGGCGCGCTGGGCCTCACCGCCGCGGCAGCAAGCTGTGTCTGCGACCGCGCTCTTTTGTTTATTATTGTGATCTTAATTTTCAATTATAATAATTTGCAATTTCTTCGCAGTAGGTGAAAAGCACTATGTAATGTCTCGATCAAAATGCAACAGATGTATTCGAACCCACTCGTCAATCTATTGCCTACTTCCAAGCCTCTACCACAATGTACTATATTTTATTTATGTAGTTATAATTTTATTAGAGCGTGTTCAGAATTTTTGCACGCCTTGTCGTGACAGATTTATTGCGAGTGTACGTCAAAACGTTAGAAATCAGTTATATTACTCAAATTATGACCACGGAACATTACGCTCAAGGTTGTAATTGTAACCTTATCACAAAGTTGTTACAGTACCTAAGCTAAACAGCCAAAATACTTGGTGACAGGTGCTGTCAGCGTACCTGACGGGAATTAATTCCCGTCGAGGACAATGGGAGGGATTACGTGGAAGTGGATTACTGTTATCCTCTCGCAATTGTACTAATGAATTATGGAGATGTTCGTGTTCATATCTATGTACCTACAATTAAATGTGTTGCGTAATTACTTATCACAAGAAATCCTACTAATATTATAAATGCGACAGATTGGATGTTTGGATGTTTAAATGTTTGTTACCTACTCAATCATGCTTAAACGCCTCAACCGATTAACCAAACCATAAAACCAAATTAACGGACTTGCAGTTTACATATACAAAAAATAAAACTGCGTCCATTATCGTGAATTGAAATCAAGTGGTGTTTTTTGAACTGAAAAATAAAAGTTTTGCAATTCGCAGTTTTTCTGTGACAGGCGAGTAATTGAAAACCTTTTTAGAACTTTCAGATGTACATTTTCAATGTTTTTCTGCTCTAGACAGTAGACCAAGGAATCAGTTTTCGTTAGAGAAATTAGTCTAGGTAGGTAAATTGATTTGAAATCGCAACCGGTAGAAAGATAGTTCGAAGTTATAAAGGAGCTAGCTGCGCGAGCGGCTCCGCTCGCGTAGGTATCTATTAAAGAGGACTCAGGCAGAACCGGATAAAATATAGCCTACTAGCTTCTGTCCGCGACTCCGTCCGCTTGGATGATTTGGAACTCGTTTATATCGTAGCTCCATACAAACTTCAGCCCCCATTTAACCCCCTTTGATGATGATTTCCGGGATAAAAACTATCATATGTCTCTACACAAAATTTCATTTAATTAGGTTCAGCGGTTTAAGCGTGAAGAGGTAACAGACGGACAGACAGACAGACAGATAAGACAGACAGACGGTTTACCCTTGAATAGCCGACAGACATTTCATCGACAACTTTTCAAGTATTTTCATTTCATTGACAAGTCATTGCGTCGAAGAATCGATACAACCTAATTTAAATCAGGGACTTTTATTTCAAAGAGAATATTTCAAGTATTTTAATTTCATTGACCGCCATCGTCGTACGTCAATGACGTCTTGTCGATGGAATTAAAATACTTGAAACGTTGTCGATGAAATAATATTCGATGAAATGTCTGTCGGCTATTCAAGGGTACACGCAAACAGACAGACACTACACAACAATACAAACTGACAATGGTATGCTATAACCTCAGACTTTTCCTCTTTATAATATTGAGTACACATAGCAAACAAATATAATGAGACTGATAAGGTTGCGGGCTCAAAGTTTAGTGACATCTGATCGACTGACATTGACAGCCCCTCATTCACCACGGGACTTCTGACGAAGATATCGGCCTCGGGGCAAGGCCGACCATTCCAACAGAATTCCCCGCATTCCCGATTCATTAAAGTTCAATTAATTCGAAGCAGTACCTATTTCAGACCACTTTTACGACATTAAGGTTCCGTAGGTACAGGCAATTTTACGATTGAGGATCGACCGAAAACAATGTTCATAAGTACAATAATATATCTAAAATAACAGAATGATTCCCTGAAATGGAAACGATATTGGGTCTTAATTACAAAATTAGTTCATTTAATTCGAAGCAGTAGCTACTTCAGACCGCTTAATTACGACATTAAGATTTCGTACCGGCAATGAAGATTGGGAATCGACTGATAGCATGTTCAGAAATATAACTAAAACATCGAAGTGACTTCTGGAAATTAAAAATAAAAACTGTTAAAGTATATTGAAGACGTGTGTAGATTATTTTAACCTCCTCGTACGCTTAGTTACCCACTTATGCTGCTGACTGTAAGTGTCAGGGAAAAGTCAAAAGACAAGTGCCTTTTGACGTAACTCAATATTAGTGAGTTTGTATCCCAACCCATTCCATTACAAAGTTGCGCAAACAATGTTAAGTTCGAGGTAATAATAGAATAATCATGTGTTGGCGAGAGGGCTTTCACTGGTAGGTTCTAATAAATATGTATCAATTTCTTTCGTAACAGCCAAAATAAATCAAACCAAAGTTATAACATTAAGACAATACGTTAAGACTAGGATAATCTTGATATTTCGAGAATAGATGAATGTATTTTTCGAATATTATATTATTAACTGAGATTATATTTTACAACTCTGCCAGGGCGTCTATTTTGCGATATCAGATCAAAACTATGTATCCATACATTGACACCGTGGTTTTTAACTTTACGCAACTACCCAATTCTAATCCAATTCCAATACCTTCGTCAAATTAACATTCCGGTGAAGGAAAAAAGACCAAGTTAACGAGTTACCCAATTTTGAACAGGAAAATAAGCAACAACTTCTACGTGTTTCTGACGTACAATTTACTAAAAATACGTTATATTTGAAAGAGGAAAAAGAAACTCGACCTTTTATTATTTTATATTCCACTCAGGTACGATAATGTGAAGGATTTTCAGAAGGATAGCTTCCCTAATTACGGACCGGGCCTGACCAATCTAAACTAAATCCCCCAAAGGAAAATACATTTAAAAAAATCCCTAATGACACTTAGTCGGAACGTTTATATTACATGCCAACAGTAATTAAACATTCTGGCCCTTTTCAAAGTTGTTACTCAAATTCATAAAGTTATGCCTGTTAGGTAAAGTATCTGCTTCCTACACAACTTTATATAGGTATAGGATGAATCGGATACTTGGTCAATTTGAAAAACTTTATTAATGATCATCATGTTATACTCGTAGAGTAAAACATGACCACAAGAGAACGTCTCTATTTTAGAAGTTCTTTATAATTTATATAATAACACTGTTCTCTTCTGTTATCAAGATTCAGCGAATACTAAAACAAAACAGACCTTTTACCACATCCTCCGTAACTTTTATTGTATGTTACCGTTGCTAAAAGGCTGTAAAGGGCTGTTTTAGTACGACCATGGCTGATACGCGAACCCTTCGGCGAGGCCGCTATTATGCAACACATTACAATTCATGAGATAAAATACATCTGCAGAGTATTCGAGAACATTGTAAGGCTTTCCTCCAGTGCCAAGTTAAGATAACTTGTGTTCGATTGTAGACATTAACCCTCTATATAACTTAGCACTGATCAGTACTATCATAATTGACTATGTGACATAAACGAAAAAATCATAATTTTCCAGCACTGTTTCGTCAAAGCATCCGAAAGGTTATGAGAGGTGGAAGATTGCGAAATGTCATCTCGCTTACTTATGGAGAAGCCCTACTGGGGAGGTAGTTAAAGGGAAGTAGAAGACCGTAGGTAATAAAGTAAGTATTAGAGATGCGCCGAATATTCGGTATTCGGCATATTCGGCACGTTTTTTAATGTTCGTTATTCAGCTGAATTATTCGGTTGAAATGCCGAATATTTACTTACTAATTTTTGCAGGTGTTTATCTGCAAGTTGCAAGAATGTAATATAGTACGGTACATTCTAAAACGGATTCCTATTGTTATTTAACTAACTTTATTGTAAATATCTCACTTTAAAAATCAACAAGATTTTTAGCACTGAAAAATGAGTCGGTTTTGGAACGGCTGATGAAGGCATAAGGCGTTACTTTGAACCGAATAATTCGGCCTGATATTCGGTTCGGCAAAAGCTGGTAAAGTGAAATGTAAAACCCATATTGTGATGT
This sequence comes from Epinotia nisella, assembly GCA_932294315.1. Lineage (NCBI taxonomy): Eukaryota > Metazoa > Arthropoda > Insecta > Lepidoptera > Tortricidae > Epinotia > Epinotia nisella. The sequence continues at coordinate 14,085,914 of OW028688.1, read as the reverse complement.
TATGTTGTGTCCAAGTGGTGAGTTAAGGTCGCGTGAGTAAGTGCTTAGTAAGGCCGTACACTCGTTTATACCTACTGTCGAGGCATTAATAATTTACTATAAAAACAAAGTTTAAACCGGCTTCAATTCAGAACTCCAAGCCACGTACATGAACATTTTCACATTCCTCTAGGATCCCATCATCAAAACCTGACGATGACCATGGGACCACTTGGGAAGGATACACTTTCAAACAAACAAGTATTTTCCAAATCGTCAAAAAGTATTTCCAGGCGTCTTCGAGTAATCAGGGAAATGAAAGATTGTGACGAATTGAGAACCTCCTCCTTTTTTATTTATTTATTTACTTATTAATTTACGTCAGGCAACAAGTCAAGGCAACAAGTTTTTGAAGTCGGTTAAAAATAGACGTACTCAGGATTCCGTTTGAAGTAGATAAAAGCATTAAGGGTATTGGTACTACGACTAGACTCGCATCGAACAGCATTGCAAAAGGTCATGCAAGTAACCTGGCTTTGTTCTTTTGTGAATCGTTAAAAAAGCTCTCCAGTTTTATTGTTATACTATGTACTCCAGTTATACTAAGCAAAGGAGAAACTATTTTAAACAATGGTCTAACATTTTCGAAGCCGAAAACAAAAGCTCACTTTACTGAGTTCAAACCCTGATGTATAACAGGAAAAATTCGGCATGCCGAAGGTACAATCATTACCAAAAGTATGAAGCTTTACAAAAGTTCTTAGCTAATTTTGAGAATTCTTAAGCGAGTAAACAAGCATCGTTAAGGCTAAAAAGGCCAACAAAATAAAGTTATGGGCATGAGTCCTGACTAAACTAGAAAATTAAATTAATTATTTTTTCGGATATATCATCATCATCATCATCATATCAGCCCAAAGACGTCCTCTGCTGAACATAGAGTGCCACGATGACCGGTCCTGCACCACCCGCATCCAGCGGATTCGGATATATGTATCTTGAATACTTATATATTATGTTGTTTGTCAAAATCCAAATCAAGATTGCTTTAAATTTTCCCTATGGAGAAAAATCCAAAGTTCGGACTTTATTTTCCTTCTTTACCTCAGTTAACTCTAACAATACAATCTTAAACGACATAATCAAGTTAAAATTACGGTAAATTACGGTATTTTACTTAATAGAAAATCTTATATGTAGAAGCAAATATGAATAAAACTTTTTTTATTTGTCCAAAAAAGCTCCAAAACTTTGTATGCTACAAGATATTTATGAGATTTATGTCAGGATTGACTTCAACCTGCGTTTAACAGTTTTAAACATAAAGGATGTTAAAGTATTTTATCATGTTTACACACCAAAAATCAACCGCGTAACCATTAAAAATTAAAAAGTAACACAATCCTGTAAGGGCTACGCTGCGCTGATTTCCTATCCTAATGAAATCCCAGCTTTCTAAAAAACAAAAACGCTTTAAACCGTCTCATCCGTCCCGGGGAGCATCCAGCTTTCACATCCTTTTGTCGGGAATAAAGAACAGATGAAAACTGCTTTCTACTTTCTGGAGTGATAAGTGGGAAGTATCCTTAAATGAGCTCAAAACAACTCTAATGAGTACTTAAATGTCACGTTCAAGTCTTAATTAGTGCAGCAACGTAATGGCAGTGCACAAACACTGGTCTTGTTTGTCTATCGGAGTAGCGAGAGGGAGTAAAGCTAATGTTTACATAACATACACAGGTATAACACAAACGTAGAAAATAAGACATTACCGTATCCCAGAAAAACATACGTGTACCAGAAGAAACAACTTTGAACCATTGTTCATTATCATAATTCATAACAAAATCGATTTAAATATTAAACCTATATTTGATGCATACGTAACAATTTATGCCTCTATGATTTATTCATTAAAATTTTATTGGATATGAAAATGAATTCCGACAGAGCGTTTAAAAAACAAATAATATCATTGTTCCCCTTGGAGACTCTTCATCGTCCGGAAAATGAGAAAAAATAACAGCATCAGCAGCATCCATTTAGGTGAGCAGTCTGTCTGACATCGATAGGATATAGAATGATCAAAAACGATTAAAATGTAATTGACCGTGAAAAACTGGTAGTAATAGGACAACAATGGCGTTTGAAGTACAAATAAACCTGGCGACGGAAACGTTCACATCGATTGACGTGCAGCCGGCGCCATTGGTCGGCCATCGTGACGTCACGTGCGGTATCGACCCGACGCCTACGGACGCGCATGCGTCGCGATCGAAGCTCGCACCTGATTGGTTCTGGCCTTTACTAAGACGATTGACAGATGTAACGAATTTACGTTCGTAATATGAATTTCCATTTTTTTTTCTACCTGAGTTCGCTGTACGGCGACCACTAAATTAAAAAGATGCGGACAATGAACTTATAAGCTTTGTTAGCAGGTCAAAGCGGACCCCGGGCTCCTTTAGGGCACAACCGGGAATAACTCTAGGAGGATGAGGATGCTTTGCTTTACAGATGAGGAATGATGGAGATTGGAGAAGGCTCCGTAGATCTAGTTAGACCGAAATGTCCAGCCGCTTTAACTGAAACGGACAAGGCAAAGTAGGCCTCTATGTCGAGCCCTACTAAGACATATTTAAGCAATTTATAATTCCTATAACTATCCACTCGCAGGCCTTTCGATGGAAACACATAGCATATTCAATTATTTGTTTTCCAATTGACAATTTTCCTAGTTATTACACTGCTGATTTTACCATTTTCCCTGGGGCCAAAGTAAAGGCCATTGATCGGAAAATCCGCGCTCAAGGTAAGGCCAAGGCCTTCAATCAGCCCTCAGATACCGTGTCACATCATACGGAGAGAGGGTGGGGTTTGAATAGTAAATTAAAAGGATCTGTTTCGAGGACGACTTTGAACCCTGCACATGAAAGTATATATTGAATCATCCCTTTTCTCTGTCGCATGGCACAATGCTCTTTCAAGCTTGTTAGGGTTAGTACTACCTTGTCATTGCGTCACATAATTTATGAACGAAACATTTCACTACGCTAAGCACTGTTGCTGTTGTGTACGCGTTAACCTAAAGTTAGACTAAGCTAAGTTGCCGACGTTTTGTGGCGACATGAAAAATAATACGACACGTCCTGGTGTGGTACTGAATAATGATATTTACTCATTGTCTTCTATTTCGAACGGTAATTACCTATTAATTGAAACCAAACGAAACGGAAAACATACTTAAAATCCGTGAAGAACGTTCCATATAAAAAATAGGCCAAGTCTTTTCCACCGTAAAAAGTTGTTAGATATTTCGTAGAGCCAAGTCAGGCATTTTTTCTAATCTTTATTTGCTAGCTAAATAAAATTCTGCAACTTGGGAATCGCACGCACAACTTTAATGCATTTATTTATTTTTGCATACCTAAAACTATGTAGTATTGTGTGATTGCCTAGTCACAAAAAAATATTTAGCAATGTGTTTTATGAATTGATAGGCTAAAAACTAATTATGTTTAGAATTTGGAGCTTGTGGGTCTGCTATAAGTGCCTTATTAGAATTATGATGATCAGTCAGTGTGTCAGTGACAAAACCAAGGAACTTTGATGGGCAAATAATTCTTAAACTAAAAGTTCAAATTGAATGTAATTAATTGATGTGTTTTCATTTGAGTCTCAGTATTTAGGATCCTGCAGCACTAAATTTTCTGTTTAGCCCAATGGTTGACTGGCAGAGATTGCCTGAAGGCAATAAGTGCGCCAATTGTACTTTTATTTTTATATTAGTGCAATAAAGTAAAAATAAATAAATGTTATTGAGAATATATCTCTAAGCCATATTATACTATTAATATAAAATACTATATGTTACTGAAAATTCAGGGTTCTAGCTTTAGCCAGCACTTCGAGAAAAGGATGGTACGGCCATGCCTCTTTGTTTTGATCGACTTGGCGGGGGCGCTGCCGTGCCCCCTGATTTATGGAGTCAATTAAAACTTGCAAATACAATGTTATCAAAATCGTACGAAAGCTGGAATCATCCCACGCACGATATAACAGAGGGCAGGACAATGTCAATGCCGATTCCGAAGCGGAATTTTACTTTTATTTAGCACCCGCATAAAATGCCAGCCTTGCTTGAGGTCGAATTATGACACGAATACTGAATATAAATTGATTGATTATAGAACCATCTATATATACCCATCAATTCCGTGATAGAATAATAGTAACATTAGTAACTAACTGCTCTTTACATGCTAATAGTAACTAGCAACTGCTCTAATCTGTGCCAGAAGCGCTTGTTTGATGCTAATGCATTTCTGAAAATAGATTAATATAAGGCGAACCAGTAACAATGATTGATGGGCTCTCACACGTGCTGTCTACGTAATAAAATTTAACCCAGACTGTAAACAAAGGGTAAACATTCTCGAATATATTAGTTTGATAGATTAAACATAACGTACCATAAGCAATGACGCTATATATTACAAGTTTTTATTTAACTTCCACTGTTCGTAAGCAAATATGTAAGTAAGTTAATAAAAATAATTTGCAAACCATTTTTCAACCACCTGCCGCTATTCGATTGAGCTTTTAATATTCAAGTATTTTAGCTGTGTGCTTAATGATAGTTTGGTGACAACGCAATATCATGGCCCCACCGAGCTGATCTGTTGATGGAGACGGGTACACTACTTCCGAAGTCAATTATCCAAAAGCATATTTTTCCCGAATTGCATAATTCCGAAAACCATGTTCCTTTTAAGTATTTTTTGATTAACCTAACCGAACCTGTTTATATATTCCATTAAACCTTCTGCGTCCACTTTAGTGTAGCGGAAAATGGCGTTCGGAATTTTGAAATTTCGGAATAATGATGGTTTCTGACAAATTACTCTTCAGATGTTTTGTGTGTTCCCGATGGAGACAGAAAGTGACAGCAAGTGGTGGTGGTATCAACTCCTGTACTACACAAGATAAACCTCGGAATTAATTGCTTCAAAACGTGAACGATAGGCGTTTTATAAAATACACAGACATTACACATGTAAGTAATTTGGCAAAGAGGCAACAGTGAATTTATTACAGGTCCCTTCGGGACATAAATCAGTTTGTACTGCGCCCGTATATTGCGAACAAGTTATGATTAGGACGAGATATTTTCGTTAAAATTTCAAGTAAACTAAAGTCTTGGACAAACTCTTCGGCCTTGAGTGATGAGAGTAATAAAACTTCTTGTAAAGGACAATCTAGAAGAAATAGTGGACAAACTGGATGAGCTCTTTGTATAATAGCTAAAAGTAAAGTGAATATAGAGCAGACATAATTTTTAAAGCAAGCGGCAGTACGATGATTAGCATGCACCCCTAAAGTAAAGGAACTTACAAAAGAAGTCATTGCTGACATAGTTCTTATTAACATACAAGCAATTGGTTATCTCAAGATTATCCCTTCAAGCAACTGAAGCTAAGTATCTAACGAGTTGCTCGCAAAACATACTATTTTTAAGAATGAAACAAGTGAATTTGGCTTCGAGGAGATAATATTCCAGGCAGGAGAGTGTTTATTTTATTCAAAATATTGTCCGCGGTGAAAAGGTCAACGTTATAAACACAGAAAACAATGGAATTCCAACTTAGAACGTAAACAAAGCTCATGGCGTCAGCATTAATATTGCATAGAACAATACACGGCGAGGCACCCGCGAAGATATGTTACACCTTTATTCGGTGGGTCTTGGGAATTGTGAAGTCGAAACATCTCGTAAGTCTCCCGAGCAGTAAACGGCGATGTATCGCCAGTCTTATTTGCCATTCATTAGCTTTAAATAAAATATGCCGAGAAGTGGCGTACGACTGCAGTTAGTAGTAAACTGTTTATGGGCGTTACCGAGTACTATCTCTTGTTGAAACACTACATAGATGAGTGCAAAGCGGACTAGGCTCGGTAAGTAAAGGTAGACCAAAATGGAGGACTGAAAGATTCTGATTTACTTGTTAGATAGGAAAACGAAACCACTAATAAAACGGGTTTAAATGAACACATTATTCAAAGTAAAAATAATAATTGGAAGACTGGCTGTGGCTTTTAATAACAGTCGTAAATAAGCAAAGTACCTAATAATGACATTTACCCCTACCCCTGTGGCGCAGCACAAAAGACGTCCTATGTTTTTTTTTTTATATGTGTCTCAAATTGCAATATACTCCGCGATCAAAGTACGCGAAATCGAAACGCTAGGTGTGTGTAAATTTATGGACTAACTTTTAGGTTTTACGAAGGAGCACTGCTGAAGTTTATTGCGGTTACCTTGGATAAACAAAAGTAACTCGCATTAACACCAAATTTACTGTTGCTGGGCTTAAGCACGAGCAGTTCAATGAGAAAGACATACATAAATTGCTTACAAACATGTGTAGACTGTTTCAATTTGGACGAGAACATAAAATGGATTTATTACATGTGCTATTGCTGGAGTTTCAACCAATCCATACAAATCGTTACGATTACTTCGATGCCGTATTGGCGTGCATGCACATCGACTCGACAAAGTAGCAATATTATATGTGATAACCTCCGTTAAAATAAAAAGTATGCAATTTGAAGCGTAAAAGAACAATACGTACTTACAAAGGTTTTATTTAATAATTTAGTCGGAAATGAAACAATGCAATTGGTTTAAGGAGTGGAGATTTGAAGATTAAATCTCACATTCTATAGACAATATAGTAGTTTATGCAACTGTACAGTCGAGTTCTCCAATATCTATACAGACATCCTTTCAAAAATATCTAAACATGCGTCTTATGTCAGTAACAATAAAGACTGTGTATAGATATTTTTGAAAGGTTGTCTGTATAGATATTGGAGAACTCGACTGTACATAATGAGAGGCCTTAAAACACGAGTGTGGTTTTATGAAACGAGCTTTAGCGAGTCTCACACGATCGACACACATATCATAAATCCTCAATTATGTGTTCGGGAACCATTAGAATAACCGACATTGCACCGCCATGGCCGACTAGATTTCAAATCATGACCAACTAGATTTCCATCACAGTATCAAAGGCTCTGACCTCTGGAGTCGCGGCCCAGACATTTGAGGTTAGGTATATATGCAGAGTTTGACGAACAACACACTTACAACTATTACAATTGAACACAAACAAAATATTAAAAACTAACGCGCGGTTCCGAGGTTTTCGGAGATTACCTTCTACATACAAACACAAGGATCAAAGCTTTTGTGAATGTAATTAACAGCTTGTAGTCAATAGCTGTAGCGACCGATTCAGATCACGTGCTCTCTCGACAAAATACAGAACATCATCCCAAGGAGATGCGCTACCTATATGTTTAGGTATGAATGGTCAAAGACGGCGTATCCTTCATGTTGCATGTACTCATATCGTACTTGTACTTGAATTTGATGCTCTCTGATGCGCTCTGACGCACACAAAAGGAGCTGTCACGTCAGAAGGTACCTATAAGATGAATATGAATCTAACCGTACAAATTTTATGAATGATACCGATATCGTTCTGTCGCGTAACGACTTACGACACGACACGTCTGATAAGTATGAATGCGGCTTAACACACCTTACTCGTGTCGTGATCAAGGTTAATACCTAGTACCTAGTTTACTTACTTACCTAATTGTGTTTGTACCTTGTCATAATGCAGCTGTCACATCAACTGGTTAATTTACCAATTAATGTGCCTTATCCATATGACACCAACGTTATATCACTTTCAAATATCGCAAAGTATCCCAGACCAGTAACCATATTTTAATTAAGAGATAATGCTAGTTTCCAGAATTTACCAGAGGTATTATATAGTTGCCTTCAAACTTTTTTGCCAAAAGTATAGGTACATATGTAACTACTGCCTCTACTTTATAATTCAACCGCTTCAAGTCACTGGAGCACGTTCACAGGGCATCTAGGTGTCAAAGATATAAAAAATATACACTCAGAGTGCTCTTGGACCGACAGCAACATGACCTTAATAAAAAGGTATAATAATTTAAACAGTGCATTCCTGGAATTTATGAAAACCGCAATTCTTTCTGGCGCAGCCGCTAGGACGACAACTGTTTATTTTAAACAACTTCAACTATTCGGGCAGTCAAATTTCTTTCTGTATTTAAATAACTTAACCAACAAGTATGTTTACAAGTATACTTGCATCAACTATTTTTGAACTCTATTTCATATAAGATCAGAAAAATCATGCGTTAATCGTCATGCGATTTCAAGAAAAACCATTTTGCAACGCAAACATTAGTATTGTTATATAAAAAAAACTGTTTATTATTCTTAAAAAAAAAAATTGTGTACAGTTTTCTTAACTAAAGTAATCTTTATATTTTAAGATTTTATTTTAGCTAAGGAGTGCGGCGGGGGGGTGCCTCCTGAAACACAGTTTAACTTATTTGACTGTGTATTATTTACTAATTACATTAATATTAAATATACAGTATTTTTAATTTATTTATATGGTATCCTAGATAAACGAAGAAACGTAGACGAACTTGTCCGTTAAGATTCTTATGTTATGTGGAATGAGGTGCTACTCCAGGCATTCTTAAATTCAGAGGAAAATAACAAAAAGCTTAATAAATAGTCTATGTCTAATTTAATTTCCAGGCACTTTAAGCCTGTTATATCATAATAACGCTTTAGAAATGGCGGGTGGGTGGAGCCATAACAGTATTTCATCCGAGGGCTGGACTGGGACCGAGGGAAGAAGCGGAATATTAACCTCTAGTGATCTAGGGTCTAGAAAGTAGAGTCTTTCCAGAAGTAGAAGAATTGACAATATATTGACAGGAAACCTTGAATACTGACATTCACTAAATAATACGGTAGTAGAGAACAGTAAAATAAAATTATTCTTACATGTACAATTAAGAAAATGAATACTCTAAACATCGTGCTCCAACTTATTTTTGCTATTTTAAAGAAATACTTTTTTCTGGATGCGGGTGGCGCAGGGTCGTTCATTGTGGCACTCTTTTTCTTTAGCACATGCATTGTATAATAAGTTGTTAATTTGACTACCAGTCATCATCCCTATTGGTTTCTTTCAATTTATTTAGCTGGTACATAATGTAGCCTTTCCTTCCAACCTTTTATACAAAGCATGCTTTGTATAAAAGGTCGTGATATTACAATGCTGCGTTATTCTCTAAACAAAATATTAACACGTTCCCTTTTCTATATTAACTTTTGATAACCAACGTACTTTTTTCTTACTTCAGCGTGACTCAGGTTTGCTTTCCATATGGATACATGAAGAAATTGATAAATAGACAAAAAGTTGAATGAATCATCACTGGCAGCTTACTAAACTCTATTAGCTTCCAAAAAAAAACAAGTCATCGTTGAAAAGAGCAGAGGCGCCAGTGAGTCGCGGCCGACGGCCAATCAGCTTAAACTATTTTACCCCTTGACTTTTGAAGCACGCAAATAGAGTACCTACCTACGGAAATGATTATAACTATAAATGTCTCTATAAATCTACATAATATAATATGTGTGCTTTTTAAAATTAATAAAAATATACACATACCTATAGCAATTATAAGAGCTTCAAGAGTCAAGTTTTTTGAAGTGAAACAAATCGGCACAGTAGGTAGGTACTTTTAATTTCTTTAATTGTCTACCACACTTGACGTACCACACTCATAATCAGGCCTCGGATTATTTTTCGCATGGTAAGATGAAAGAAAGCTATGGAGTCGATATTAAAACTAAACTTTAACTCATATTCATAGTCATACTCACTAATTTTCTTAGTCCCGTAATACTTTTGTCCCTTATGCAGGTTGACGGATCGAAAATGTTAATCGAAAATGAATATTACTTAATGTAATTAAAATGAATTTATGTAGTATGACTTGGTAAGAGATAAGCCTTTCGCTTGGTAAAGGGTTACATTTACCCTGTAACTATATCAAATATGGAAAAAGTTGCCATTATTTACTCGTTTTACAATTGTAATTTTGAAATGGGCAATACACATGCCATACCTTGTCAAGATTTTGAGGCACTCATTCCTGTATCTACAAGCTCTATGGATATTGGAAACTAGGGGCACATTATGAAAGTAATGTTTTTTTTATGTTTTTTATTTAAAATATAATTTATTTCTATTCAAATGATTTATTTTATTTATAATCTAATTTCGTTCTTAATTAAATGAATGAGTATGAGTATGAATATAAATAACAATTTAATTTTAATATCGACTCCATAGTTTTCTTTCATCTTACCATGCGAAAAATAATCCGAGGCCTGCTCATAATATTTGTTTCTCATCTACATCTGCCCAGTTGAATTTTTTAAATGTAGAATTTAAAGCTAGGAGTCAGACCTAAGTAATAAAACTAATAGGGCAATAGGGAAGGTATTGACGTAGCGTTGTAGAAGTACAGTCGAGTTCTCCAATATGTATACAAACAACCTTTCAAAAATATCTAAATACAGTGTAGAACAACCTTTGGAAACGTACATATATTTATGAACTCGATTGTTAACTACTGTCTTCGCGTGACTACAGCAATTTCAGTAGCACAGCAATAGCATTAGTAGAATAACGAGCTGAAGAAATTCTACGTATGAATATCGCTCAAAACTAAACCAAATTGTTTAATTTGGGTTATTTAATGTGACTTTTACTACTTGTGACTTGTGACACGATACGGACTTTATATCGTTGAGTTCTGTTGGAGTGTGAGGGGCAATAAGACTTTTTTTTCGTTTTGCTTACGGGAAGGTACTTCACTTTGACACTCTTTGGACTGGCAGCAGTGGACGTCTTTCGGCTGATATGATATGCGTACCTTTACATAGGTACAACTACATACGTTGACGCGGTCTTCACGCATAATAGCACACTGTATGCCAACTAGCTGAAAATGCCCAGGATAACTAACCAACTCCCGTGTTCAAAAGGAATCCTAGGTTGAGCACATTAAATTAAATTGTCAGTGTGCCACTTCTAGCAATAGGATATTTTCATCTATCAAAATTAAATTATCAAAGTATATTTATATAGTTTTTACCATAAGAAATAGGAATAGGTATAACACTATTTTGTTATAAAAACATAAGATTTATTTTTTATTTCAAAATGAAAATCGTAGTTTTATTATATGTACGTCACGTGATCGAAAACGCCGAGCGCTATTTTGTCTTGTGAGTGACGTCAGTATAGCAAATGCAAAAACAAGTTTTCGTTGTAAACAACATTTTGACGTTTTCATGTTTCAGCACGTAGTATCTGTCTAGTCTGTGGTTTCTGCTCTTATGATGTCACGGTAATGGTGGCTGCCTTTTTTGACACGAATGTATAGGGTATTTGGTAGCAAGGTGCTAAGCTTTAAGAGGATTGTGAACCTGTAAATTTTCATACAAAAAGAGATAACGTTTTTCACCCCGTAAACATAGTTCGATTTTTATAATTTTTGGATATGTTGTAGATATAATGAAAAACTAGGTCTGTACGTTTTGATTTTTAAGGAATATTGCTTACGTTAAAAGTTAATAGCATCTAAAAATCTATATTTTTGACTTAAAAACTTTGTCTATCGTTTTATTTTATTTTAATTAATCTAAACTAATTTACTAAAAAAGGACGTAAACTACGTACAGACATAGATTCAAGTGTACTAAGTTGTAGGGGGGTAAAAACGTTATCACCCGAAACAATATTTCAACAAGGAAATGCAAGTCCTCCAGGACTTGCAACTCTCTCTATCGCACGATACGGGTCGGGGGGCAGAGCGGTGTGAAACAGATAGCATTTTTTTAAATACCTACTCGCGCCGCGTGTCAGCACTTCACAATCCTCTTAAGGGGGTGATAGTCGGGGTATTTTTGAGCAACTTTTAATAAGCAACCCTGAAATCGCAAAAAAAAAACAGGTGCCCCATACTAAAGTTCAGTTCCTATTCGACCAAATAACTGTATGTCTGCCGCCGCTGAACCGCTGAACTGATTGAGATGAAATTTAGTATGTAGATAGATAGTTTGCATACCAAGGAAGGTACATAAGTTTTTGTCCCGAAAATCATCCCCTAAGGGTGAAATTGGGGGTAAAAATTTGTATTGAAATACAATATAAACGAGTTGCACGCGGACGCAGTCGCGGGCAGAAGCTAGTCTTTTGTATGGCAACATAGGCATCCTCAAAAAAAATACAGTATTCCATTACACAGATTTCAAGGTGACAGGATAAAGTCAAACTAATTGAAACGCCATTTTAATTATAAAATTGGTTTTACAGGCGTTTATGAATAAGAACATGAGAAACTTTATTTCTAATTTAATTTCAATTTGTGTACATATTTTAAAGGCCTGTGATATCCAGGGTCATACGAAATATTACATCGCCTCAGGTATCAGGTGGTAGATGGCGTAATACAAAACCAATTAGAATCGCAGCTGACAGAGCAGGTAGGCTAATTAGTACTGTCACATCGGAGAATCTATTCCACTCGAGTTCCATACCTAAAGGATCAAATTGTTACAGAGGGCCGAAATAAATTTATACCGATTCAAAAATAGAATGCGGGTTTATTTATTTTTTTTCAAAGGGGTTTTCATTTCAAAGGTGGAGTAGTGTCATAACATAAAGTTTGCTTTGCTGACAACTTACCTATGTTTATACGTGTCTAAGGGGCAACCGCTCAGTAACGTCAACCGGGCGGAACGCGTCAAACAATCATTTCCGATTTTTTCCGACTAATTGTCACTCGTTTTTGTGGCCCTGCCTTCTCTCCGGCCATATTTGTTATTTGCAAATAATATTTCGTGAAAATTACAGTTTTCAATCAATTTTCTTGTCTGACACTGACGTCTGACACACAATGAAACATGTTCGTAATTAGAAAACCGTAATGATAGCTTTTGGCAAAGAGGTTATCATTATCAATTTAAGGGCCCATTCGATAAGACATTAATTGTCTTATCTTGACACTTCACCACTATTATTGAACTGAAGTTTTCGACCTTATTGCACGTGAACGTTCTAACAACATTTGAAGGAAATGGGGTCCACCACTGGGTTTTTTCAAAAACTTATGTACGAAATATCATTTGATATTTAACAGTGACTTTTCGGTCAATGAAAACATCGTGAGGAAAGAGGAAACCGGTCTAATCCCAATAAGGTCTTGTTTTCCCTCTGGGTTGGAAGATGAGATGGCAGTCGCTTTCGTAAAACTGGTGCCTACGCCAAATTTTGGGATTAGGTGCCAAAGCAGACCCCGGGCTCCTTTAGGGCACAACCGGGAATAACGCTAGGAGGATGATGATGATGATTAAACGATTGTTGTCACTCAATATAATGGACTCAGGATCGTAAATCAACATAAAGTCCTGCAAATCTTGAAATGGAACGTCGCCGCAGTCTCGCCACAACTTACAATACTTAAATTCTAAATAGCGAACAGTCTAGACATATCTTCTAATATATATAGTCCGCAAGGAAAAGTAATACTTTCGAATCTGTATAGTAAATTTAAGTGATAAACACTCGTTGGCATGTACACTACCGTCAAAAAGTTTAAGACCAAATAACACAATGTTTAGTTCATTGGTATAAATTCTTCTAAAATCACATCAAATTAAATTTGCAATCAATAGAAAACAACATAAAATTTTTGTCTTTCAATCTTTAGCAAATACTCTTTTCAATACATTTGAAAAGAAAATTTATGGGATGAACTCCATCGTAGAATCCGAAGACAATGTCCGACATCTGCAACAGCTCTCTACACAAACTTGTAGAAAGAATGCCAAGAATCAGCTTCGAAGTGAAAAAGCGTCGAGGAGGGTTTTTCGATGCGAAAAACGTTTTAATCTTTTTAAATTATTATGTTCCCTTTTTAAATAAAATTTCTGTAGAATAAATTGTTATACGCTTTATTTTCTCGATTGTAGGTACTGCAAAGTAATATTTTCATAAGGACTTCATAAAATGTTGATTATTTGTATATTTTGTAATGGTCTTGAACTTTTTGACGGTAGTGTACATGCTCTTGAGCCACATAAGCATATCTCATGATCTAGGTCATATCGTAACAATTAAGTTGTTCTACAAGTTCTTTAATCTGTAAAAGCTTCTAGAAAATAACTAACAACTATAAATGAGATTAGGACTTGTTGAAAACAAAATAAAAACGAATGCAACAATTTATAACTTTACCTCTAGACTTCGAAAAGTGCCCGTCATGAACGAAATTGGAGTAGTGTTGTTATATTATTAGACAGAATTAAATTTTAGTTAATAAGCTAATATTAGTTTCAGCAATTTGCGCTTTGTGTCCTCAATTCTAACAACCGACTTCTCCAATACTACTGGAGACACTCTTTGAAACTTTTATTCCGCTAAGATAGTAATCACAGTACGTATTCTTTGCCATACGATAAATTAATAATTAAACCAATCGACATATGTATTCAATTACAATAAAGACGTGTTCAGATATTTGTGAGCACTTTGGCCGCTCCGATATATCTGATGGCGACGGTACAACCTTTTACTTTGTACTTACCTTTGTCAGAGATTCAATTGGCAAGTCAGGCTGGAGACATCTGTAACAATAACATTTCAGTATTTAAAAAACGTTTACGTCATAGCATATGCATCCGCATTAGAAAATTATACATCTTAAGTGTCAATTCGCCCAAACAAAAATATTGTTTCCAGTTTGGTCAAATCCACACTCATTATTCACAAAACTTAACAAAACACTGTTAACTACTACGTGTTTTGTCCCTTTTTAACCGACTTAAAAAATGGAGGAGGTTCACAATCCGGTTTTTTTTTTATGTGTGTTACCTTACCTCAGAACTCCGTCATTTATGAACCGATTCGTACAATTTTTTTTTATTTGAAAGTATATGCTTCCAGGTTGGTCCCATTGTTATCAAAACTTCAGTTGGATGATCGGAACCACAGAAAATGTAAATACTGTAGAAACGGTAGTGGGCGGTGTTAGCTGGGTTCATGATTGTACACGCATGAATTTGTCAAACGTAGTCAAAATGCAGCTCAGTTGTCATTTGAATGCGGGTGACTATTATTAAAAACATAAACATGTTGTGTTGTGCAATGTTGTCATGCCGACAAAAAAGCAATAATCCAAGGGATCATCCGAGGGTGATTTCTTTTCACCGGTTTTTATGAAAAAAAACCATAATTGCAGCAAATTAAGGAACTACCGTAATGTCAAGTCAGTTTATCGCCGCGATTGCCAGTTTGACGAAAGTGGTACCATGCCCAATTTACATATGTATCGATAATTTTAAAATAAAACATGTACGCGGACGAAATTCGTTCTAAATAAAATGATTTCCTCGTATATTGCAGAGCTGATATACGGCGAGCATGCTGCACGATCGTAGACTAAACTGAGACGGTGGGCGCGCCTTTCGGTAGTTTCACAACTCATTCTTTTATTACCTATATTATTGTGTGCTCTCTGTGAAAGTCGCTTTTTTGGCGCTGTTCGTTATTCTTTAGTAATAGCCTTAGATGTAGAGCTTCTGTTTTGAGATAGGCGTTTTTGCTTCTCAGTACTATTCTTGCGGTGGCGTGGCAGCCATTGACGTGTGGCAGCCCATAGTAAATTTGACAGCTAATGACAAGTTTACTATTGTCAGCCAGGTCACGCCAGTCTGTGAGAGGCCTTATACGAGCAGCGCGTTTTGTAGGTCTACCTATTTTAATGCTTTCTTGTAAATAAACCTGACGCCGACTCCAAAAATAACAATATTTAATTGTACATTATTGTGGGTACTATTACCTTTTTGTGGTTTGTAAAAAAGAGTTGTAGTAAACACTCCGGTCATATTGAACTTAAGAGAACAGCTCCCAAAATAGAAGTCTAGACGTGAGACAAATATTGAGACTCGGGTTGCCATCAATTATCCCTACAGAGTTACAGGCGCCCTCTAGTAAAAATATTTATTAATTACAATAAGCTGACAACACCAAAATTTGTTAATTGATAGACCTTTACCCACTTATTTACAAAACTTAAAGTGATAAAGATAAACGATTTTAATGGCAATTTAGCTATCTAGATTAGAATAGGTTTGATCAACATTTAGACAACTTAGTGTCATAGCATAGTCATAGTTGTCCTACTATCCTTCTATAACTACTACTACTATTGTGGCCCTTTCGTCCTCTCCGGGTTGTGAGAGTGTTTATTGAATTTTTGTTGAATATCTGCCTCAAATAGCCCATCTCTTGACTGTTTCCTGTAGTGACGTCACATCCCCTGGAACATAATTCGCAAAAGGCGCCAAACAACTGGTTCTTTTACCGCCATTCAACAGGGCTCGGTATCGTTTCGAGCGGTTTTTCGTCATTGCGTTTTGGATTTTCGTTGAAGCAAGTTGTGCCTCAAATTTTTTTTTTAAGTTGAATTCAGTTGAATTTTAAATTAGGATTTAGCTTTTCTAAAATATTGTGTGAAATGTATGGTGTAGCTATATTGATAATTTAGCTATGCCAAGCCCATCTAAGACAACACAAGAAAAGAAAAGGCGACGTAAATCATCTACGTCGTCGGCGGAGGAGGGCCCTTCGCAAACAAAGAAAACACGTCGTGATGAACGGCCATCACGCTCTAAGCAACGGCGCTCGGCTCATGCGAGCCGCCGCCGGGAGCGCAGACGCCACAGCTCATCCAGCAGCAGTGAATGCAGCAGCAGCGCAGGTGGCAGAGAGGTGCGGCGCAGTAAGGATTTTGAAACGAGGTTTGAACAACTCTCGTACCAGGTGAATGCTATTACTGACTTTATACAAAGATCTATGACGCGTCCGGAATCCCAATCCCAGAATCGATCGGAACATTCTTCAGACGATGAAGCTCCGTTAGAAAATGTGGTGTTTAAAGACTTTAATACTACTTTAAAAGACAAAGGTTTTGGTAAAGCGGATGAAGCAAAGTTTGAATTGGTGAAGAATTTACAACGATTCGATTCTCGGGAATGGGCCGATATATCTTTCTTTGACATTCAAAAGAGTTATCTAGCAATACCAGGGTTTAAAGAATTGGACACCAATGACGAATTGCGGCATTATGACAAATCGAAGCATTTAGCTTCTTTTGAAAAAACCTTAGCTTCATTAACTCACGCTTTTCTTCTTCACCGTGACCACACGCAAATGTGTTTGCAAAATATCTTAAAATGGGCAATGCAGTGTGAGAATATTTCAGCTGCATGCTTGAAAGATAAAATAAAAGAACTGTTTGTAGACGATGATAAATACAATAAAAGTACAAACGATATCTTGCAAATTCTTTGCGGAAAGCGCGCGGATGTTATTTTAAACCGTAGGAATGAGATACTAAAAAATGTCACTGATGCTGTGACCGCGGCTGGATTTCGAAAGATACCCCCATCTCATGAAAATTTGTTTCATGCAGAAAAGTTAAAAGAATTCCTTAAAAATGAGGGTGGTTTGAACAAAGTGTTCCCACAAAATAACGTGCGTAAAAATCAAAAGTTCCAAAGATTTAATGGCGTGAATAAAGGTTACTTCCAGTCATCGATGCCTTCGTTTCGATTTAATTTTCCAAAATCGAAACCTGCCTCGAGTTTCCCAACATACGACTTCAATCAGCCCCGAACCTCCAGAGTCGATAGACACGAATTTAAGCGCAAACAGCCAAGACGATCCGGTTTCCAAGATCGTAATAAACGATCGCGAGAATTCTGACTCGGTGAGGTTCAGGGCAGGTTGCTTGGCGAATTATCAACGTCGTTGGGAGATGATAGGAGCCAATCAAACTATTTTAAAAATAATTACTGGTGTACGTCTCCCTTTTTATCAAAAACCTCCACTAGTCTGGCCGAATTCCAAAATTATGAAAAATTTCGAAATCCAATCGTCGTCAGAAATGAAAATGGAAATTACAAAAATGTTAGCGGACCGGGTAATAGAACCCGTCTTGCAGTCACCAAGTTATCTATCGAAAATATTCCTGGTGAAAAAGGGGGACGGGGCCAATCGACCGGTGTTCAATCTCAGGAATCTGAACGAATATTTGAAAGTAGGCCGTTTCTCCCTAATATCTCACTTCGACATCCCGAATTTTCTTCAGTCAGGGGACTGGCTAGCGAAAATAGATTTGAGTCAGGCCTATTTTCATGTGAACATTGCAAGTTCTCATCGCCGTTTTCTAAGGTTGGTATTTCAAGGTCAAATATACCAAATGACGTGTTTGCCGTTTGGAGCGGCTTGTTCTCCCAAATTGTTTGCCACATTAACCAATTTCATCGCCGAAAGGCTACGGCAAAAAGGGATCCGTATCATCGTTTATTTGGACGATTTTCTCATCGCCAATCAGAGTCAAACTGCCCTGCAGTCCCAATTATCTTACGCTATCGATTTCCTGCAATACCTAGGTTGGACGTTGAATTTCAAGAAGTCCGTACTGGTACCTTGCAAAGACCTCGAATTTCTAGGAGTGAGTTGGAATACGGCACTAAACAGGAAGTATTTACCAGACCAAAAAATTGTCAAAATAATGTCGGAAATTCGAAAACTGTTGGACCGAGGCGTTCGTTCTCGCAGGTGGGTAAAGTCCCTCCTCGGGAGATTAAATTTCGCGAGCTTTGTAATTCCGTTGGGTCGGTTACATTGCCGCAGGTTTCAAATATTAAATCGCGAGCTTCAGCGGTCAAGTCCCTGTTGTCTCCGAAGTCTACCGATACCGGTAATTCAAGATCTACAATGGTGGCTCATGAACTTAAGGAGACAGTCGGAAATTCATCAACCACTCGTAACCAACTTCCTGACCACAGACGCAGCCGGCTATGGCTGGGGAGCGCAACTAAACGACATGGTTCTATCAGGAACATGGAACTTCGAGCAGAATCACTGGCACTCCAACTTGAAGGAGTTGCACGCCATTTACGAGGCGCTTCGAGCGAACCGGTATGTCTTACAAAATTCCACTCTATTAATTCAGTCGGACAATCGCACAGCCTTAGCGTACCTGAAGAACGAAGGCGGCACCAGATCGACAGAACTGCTGGAAGAGTCCAGAAAGATATTGCTGTTTACAGACGACATTCGATTGAGACTTGTAACCCAACATTTACCTGGTATGCTAAATACAGTCGCAGATCGGTTATCCCGAGGCAGACCTCTTCCGGAGTGGCATCTGTCGCCCCAGGCTTGTCAAAGAATATTTCAGGCCTTTGGTACGCCACAAATAGATCTATTTGCCTCGAACAACGCGCACGTAGTGCCGAGATATGTGAGCCGAAATCCATTAGACAACCAAGCAGTGTTTTGCAATGCTTTCAGCCGCCGGTGGCATTACCATCTAGCCTGGGTGTTTCCACCACCATCGTTGATGCCGCGAGTTCTAGCACATCTAAATCTGTGCCAAGGGAAATACATTGTGATAACTCCCAGATGGGAACGAACCTTCTGGAGGAGCGACTTACGAGCACGAGCCCTTTGTTATCCGATAGAAATTGTGAACCTGCGCCATCACCTTGTCGATATGACCACCCGACGTCCTCCACCGAACCTGGCGCAGTTGGAGTTGGAAGCGTGGCTAGTTGGGGGTGGGAGTCCCTTCTAACTGCTTGGACGGACGAAGAACGTTCATTATTAAAATCAAGCTGGCGAAAGTCCACCTTGTCATCCTACCGTCCGGCATGGAACAGGTGGGTAAAGTGGTGTACAGAGAACAATATTTCGATTAATACTCCTAAGGCAGTTGATTTAGCACGATTTTTATCTAACTTGAGTACTAAAGAAGGTTTAGCGTATAGCACTATAGCACTACACAAGTCAGTCATTTCTACTTTTTGCGAACCATATATAAACAAGAAGCTGAGTGAGGATGTCGTGGTTAAGCATGTGCTTAAAGCGGTGGCTTTACGTAAACCACGAAATCCCAAACCTCCAATTTGGAATCCGGGACAAGTAGTGAACTGGCTAAAAGACGATATATCGGATGTAAATAACTTATATCAGGTTTCACGTAGGTGTGCTACTTTACTGTTGCTCGCATCAGGTCGCAGGGTCCACGACCTTACGCTGTTAGACATAAATTCAAGTAATATGATTAATGAAGGGTCAGAAATAATTTTCAATCCAATATTTGGTTCAAAAACTGATTCTGCGTTTTATCGCCAGTCAGCTTGGAAGCTACTGGATCATCCTGATTATAGAATAAGCCCTGTTTTCTGGATTCGTCAATTACTGTCGCTTTCGTCTAATAGGAGAGGGTCGATTTCCGCTTTGTTTATAACATGTAGGGGTGAGATTAAAGCGGCAAGCCGTATGATGATTAGTCTATGGATTAAATCAATTCTTCATGAAGCAGGAATTGACAGCTCTGCAGGGAGCACTAGATCAGCTGTGTCTTCATCCAATTGGGTAAATAACTTTCAAATTGACGAAATTCTTCTCAGAGGTAATTGGAGAAGTGAGAATACTTTTCATAATTTTTATAGACGGCAACTCATTAATAATAATGCTAATGATTCTGTGAATGATACGTCCGTAGCTCGCCTTTTTCAGCCAATTTAAACATAAGTAACATTTTAAGATCATATTTAATTAATAAACTTTATAATCTATCCATATGTTATGGATCTAGCATAAAATTACTATAAATAGCACCTCTATTGAACTATTGAAAATTAATAAATAATGTCAATTGACTTATAAATTGTATTTACTTTACCACATTTTATGCATAATTTCATTTAAGGCCATTCACCAGGTGATAACAGACAGGTCTCACAACCCGGAGAGGACGAAAGGGCCACAATAGAGAGATTTTACCTGCCAATAAAATCCATATTGTGGTCCAGAAGTCCTCTCCGGGCCTATTAAGGCCTACCTGGTGAGACGCAATGACGAAAAACCGCTCGAAACGATACCGAGCCCTGTTGAATGGCGGTAAAAGAACCAGTTGTTTGGCGCCTTTTGCGAATTATGTTCCAGGGGATGTGACGTCACTACAGGAAACAGTCAAGAGATGGGCTATTTGAGGCAGATATTCAACAAAAATTCAATAAACACTCTCACAACCCGGAGAGGACTTCTGGACCACAATATGGATTTTATTGGGAGGTAAAATCTCTCTAATTTAATAAATGCGAAAGTTTGGATGTTTGGGTGTTTGTTACGCAATCACGCTTAAACGGCTGAACCGATTAAAATATAGGACAGTTTATATCCGGATCCACGCAGACGAAGTCGCAGGTGGAAGCTAGTCATGACATAATTTAAAATGCTGGGTAAGTAACCCTATCGCTGCGCATGACGCGATATTGTGACAAACCGCTACGCCGTGTTTTCATTTACTTGCTACGGGCAGCGTAGTGCTACGAACGGAGATGTACAGTGGAAAAGTTGAGTCAATTGGTTTTTTTTACAATAATATCGACATAGGCAGTCCATTCAAGGCCAATGAATCACACATAAGTCATGCCTATCAGGAATTTCAGCAAAAAAATGCTGCTATACGCTACGGTGTAACACACGTAGCCTTGCTTTTGCTCAAATCACACATAAGTCATGCCTATCAGGAATTTCAGCTAAAAAATGCTGCTATACGCTACGGTGTAACACACGTAGCCTTGCTTTTCCTCAAATGGGTTTAGTCAATCATAAACACACACACACACACACACACACACACACACACACACACACACACACACACACACACACACACACACACACACACACACACACACACACACACACACACACACACACACACACACACACACACACACACACACACACACACACACACACACGCGCGCGCATACATCATTTCAATTTTCTTAATACTGTTAGCAGTATTCCACTTTTCGTAGGATTTTTCGTAGGTAAAGGATTAGTCCTTTTTATCACAAATTAAGAAACACTCATATAGTCTAGACTAGACATTATCCGAAACTAAATTACTAGTAGATCCTGGTCATCAAACTCGTTCACAGCAAATCGTAACCCGACGCCTGCAGAGGCACGTTTTACAGCTATTCGGACTATAAAAGCGGTACTTAGCGCTCAACAGCACTTTACGGTACGTCGCGGTACGTGGCCGGACGGTACAGTTAGCCTCATAAGTTGCTGAATACCGTAGTTTTCACTCGTTTGACAACTTCATATGGCAGTTTAACATGACGTTTAATGCGACACGGTACAAAGGTGTTAAGCCCCTTGTGAGAATACATAAATGTATAGACAGAAACGAGTTAATCAAGTTGCGTTTGTTTTTATTTTTTATTTTCATACGATCAGCCACAAAGCAAATGCTTTTTTTATTGCTGATAATTTGAAATTTCCCCCTCCACCTCCCCACGTCTCTCCATTGGAAAAACATTTTTAACGCTTTAGCACAAGCACGTATCGGCCTGTGCTACGCCGTAGCCTTCTTGTAGCAAGTTAATTGCGTGCAGAAAAGGGTTAATATTCGTAGCTATTCGTAATATCGTAGCGCTTGTCAGCGCATCTACGGTGCTACATGATGCTACGCTCAGAAATCTCTACATAGTTTCAGTACTTTTAATCCAATACCTATGAATATATGTATTCACCAAGAACTTACAAGTCAATACTAACCCATTCAACCCATTGAAATTGGGAACTTGTTTCAAATTGATCCTCCGAATGTGTAGTTTTTCGAAAGTCTTGTCCCTTCCTTTGACAACCTTTTTGAAAATATCGTAAAAAACCCATCAGATTTGACTTATAGCAATCCTAAAAAAAATACTTCAAAAAACCATTCAAATTATAAGTTAGAAAAATATCTCAAAAACGGCTGAACCGATTTTGTTGAAACGTAGCTAAGAACCATATCGATCACGTCAGCTTTCGGACGAAAAAAACCGCATCAAAATCGGTCCATTCGTTTAGGAGCTACGATGCCACAGACAGACACACAAATACACGACACACAGACACGTCAAACTTATAACACCTCTCTTCTTTCGTTGGGGTACAAGTATTTGGAGAAAAAGGATTATCCATTGACGTACAATGACGTCGGTCACCTTCCGTCTCCATCATCAGACTAGCACGGTGCTGCCATAACATAACATACCAGTGTTATATACCAAACTTACATAACTATGTTACGGCTCAATCGGAACCGGCTAGTGGCTGAAAAATGGTTTGCACATTTTGAAGAACCACTTACTTTCGTAGGTTCTAAGGTTCACATTACCCTATTACACAGGCAATACCTATACTGTAACCACCCTTAAGTGAATTTTGATTGAAGTGTAGTATATTTTTTGACTTGAAATTTATAATCTAAATGATGAAAAACTTTTTGAGAAAAAATATTATATTAGGATAATATTTAGAAAAAGAAAGAAAGATGAAACTAAACATTTATTTATCGCAGTTTGATAATTTATATAATGTCATATATGGATATGACATTATATCAAACTGCGATAAAAAAAAAGTAAAATAAAACGAAATTCACACAAAAAGCGTCCTCAGACCGCATACGAAATAATTTACTTTAAAAACAAAGTTTTACTTAACCAACTTCAACTCAGCACTGACTGCGCCAAGCAACATACAAATGGGGAAAAATAAAATACCGTTCAAACCGTTTCTAGTGCGCCTATAAAAATTTAAGAGTTCTCTCGATTTCTCCAGGATCCCAGCATCAGATCCTGACCTGACCATCTGAGAAGGATATCCTTTCAAACAAAAAATAATTTTTCAAATCGGTCCAGGCGTATTTGTGTACTCGAGGGACATACATAAAAAATTAAAGATTCCGACAGTTTCAGTTTCAGTTTATTTGTTTATTATTGTGTTTAAATGTAAAATAATAATTAATAAAACATAATTCATTCAATTAAATTAAGTCAAAATAAGTCAATCAATTAAATTAAAAAAAAAAATTACAATAACTAGTCAAACAATAAAATTACAATAAAAACAAATTGAGAACTTCCTCCTTTTCTCAAATCGATTAAAAATTACAATGTTACAAGTTTGAATATTAATTTGTTCTAAAATCAGACGTATAACAAAATAAACTCCTTAAAATTTTTACTGACATTTCATTGAACTATTTTGTTGTCCGCTGGATGCGGGTGGCGCCGGACCGGTCACTTTGGTACTCTTTGGGGGAGGCCTATATCCAGCAGTGGAAGTCTTTCGGCTGATATGATGATGACGATGATGATTTTGATATTAAACGAACATTGCAACTTAAATAAAAGCTTTTAAAAAGTTACTACAAACAACAACTAATTAACCGCTTCAGTTATAGCGCCCCGGAGATAGATGCAACGTTGCAGTAGTGCGAACTTAAATACGACACGTGTATCTAACACGTGCAGACCTAGATAGCCACGTGTCTTGCACCCATTCGATCATTGAATTGATTTTATCGTATGTCCGAATGTGTGATATCTCGGTGACATTACGAACCGCATGGTCGGCACCAAACCGGCAGCGATATTCATTAAAATCGGAACGTTAAAATGAAATCTTGACAAGTTTGCAACCTGCCCCTAGTGTCAATTAGTTCAAACATGTGAATAGAATTTATTGTAACACTAGTCCATACAATTTAAACGTTTAATTTCTGATTTAGTCCTACGAGTAATTCCTGTTGTCGAATAGAAATAGAAATAGAAATAGAAAAACATTTATTGCACAAAAGAATCTTAAATATACACATAAAAATTAAAACAATTACACGAAAAAGATTAAAAAAAAAAAAAACACAACAATAACACTATACTTAAGTTAAGACTCTAATGGGCAATGGGTCCCAGTCTCAGCATTATGCTGGGCAACACGGCCCGGCGCTGGTTTTCAGACTGGTCCCTGGCTGGACCTCGGTCGGTCACAAAGTAAATAAATTTAAAACATAATATCATTTAGAAACAAAATCCGTCCTAAGGCTCCCTTAAGCGTGGTATAGGTACTTACACTACTTACTTACATACTGTGGTGGCGCAACGATCCGAAGTGGATCTTGGCTTCCGACAATAAAGGCCGCCAAGCCAGGTTTATAAGGAAACAAGCTCTATGCCCTCTGCCCTTCTCTATTATTTAACCTAATTAAAATATCCCACCTATGTTGATATTATATCTTGTTAAACTCTAAGGAAGAACGGTATCTATTGACACAGGCACCTTGATTGCTTAAAAAGAGGCACCAGCCTGAATATTGTAAAGCTTTTTGAGCTTATGAATAAATTATTTTGTTTAAAAGAAAACATAGAAAGAATAAGTATATTTAGTCTGAGATTCATATGTAGAGAGAAATTTCGTTATTCATTTAATATAAATTACTACTCTACTGCAAAATTAAATTCTGAGCGTCTATGAATACATAATAATTAGGTCCTTTAATTAAAAACAATATTCTTGTCAAAAAACTCTCACGCCATTCACGCTTCCATTAACTACATCAACATCAAACGGGAAAATTATATTCCTTTCATCATTCACTCCAGTCGTGGAACAAAGAACGTCAGCCTTAGACGTCATGCCAAGCCTAGTCCTGTTCTAGCATTCACAACACCAACCAACTACAGGCATGGGAAAAACCAGTCAAAAGCTAGGATACGAGTACAAGCAGTTTCTTATATATATTTGGTTTTTTACCCCAAGCGGGTGAGTGAAGAGGTGTATCGAGACGGCTTGTGAATGCATAGCTGGCGCAGGGAGACAGGGAGGCGTCGAGCCCCTCGTATATCCCAATAAAGAAGGACAAGACTCTAATAACGCGACCCGAGTAAGCTCCCAAAACGACACCTCAGACTTTTCAAACACACCTGCTCAACAAAAACCAACCTTAACACAAAGCAATACACCACAATCCAGCTTGTACAGAACTCATGCAGTAATAAATACGAAAACAGAACCGCACGTCCGGTGAAGTTTTTAAGAACTAAGATCGAATATTAGGAGGTTCAAGTAATGGAAATTTGATAACACGTGTTGAGAGGAATTAGGCCTACCTGCGGCGGGCAACGTCTGGCATACAAATAATTTGATTAGCATCAAGCGCAAACTTTTTCGGGGAGGAAAATGAAGGGAGTATCGGAAAAGGGCGATGCGATGATACAACTTCAGAATAAGTTGCTATTACACGGATGAAATTACTAGAATGGATAACAACTTAGCTAATTTCAGTCCGGAATATTCCAGGCTACTAAAGCTGGCTAAATAGTATCTCCCCGAAGCTTAGCTTAAGCCTTCTTAATCAACCGTCATCTTATATCCGTTCCCTTAATCAGCTTTAATACCCGAGTTCTAGCAAGACTTGTACATGTCAAAAGATCTAAAGATGCGTTTTGTTTCTCTTTATGAAATGCCTATGCTCGACCTAATTAATTTTGCATCAAACGCTAGAAACACCAATTATAACGACTCCCGTTTTCTTTTCTGTATTCCCTGCGACCTTTTAAGCGAAGTGATTAGTCTCAATGGTTAGTCTGAAAGATAAATACAATTTTGGTGTGAAGTAATAAGCTGTCGAGTCTTTGATTATATCCGGGAAGAGGGGAATAGAAACAAACGCCAGCTTTGATTTTAATCTCGAGATTATCCGGTTCTTTTGGCAGTTTAAGTAAGTAAGGTAATGAAGCCGTTTCATTGCAACTCATCCAGTAGGTAGTCATTCGACAGATTTTACTCATAGGCACATCACACTGTCGCCGCATCCGCTTGCGGTGCGACGGTTCGCAAGTTTGCCAGTACCTCAGTTTGTATGTAAATTTCGCACGGTACGTCACACTGCGCCGCACCTCCGTCCGGCGAAATGTGCATGCGGCTCCGCACGGCGCAGCGGGATCCGGCGGCAGTGTGATGACCGCCTTAGCAATTGTATTAGTTTAAGCGTGCACCAAAAGTTAGGTATGTGATAACTGTGATGACTGACTGAGGAGGTTTCTCCGTACGTTTTATCCTCGGTCGCTTGCTCGCATTCTTATAAATGTATTCCTAGAGTAACTAACTCATTCAATGAATTCATTTTAAGTTATTTATGACAGAAAAAAAAACAAAAATGGCAGCCAGCTGCAATGGAATCCGCCGGCACCACTACAACGATACAAGCAAGGGGTTGGCAGCGGTTGAAACCTCAACAATAGTAGGTAAACATTACGTAACATTATATTTACGTTTCCAGTTGGCGGAACGCATTCTCGACAGTGAAATCCGCACTTCATTAAACACGAGGTGTCTAGTCCTTTGTCGTCTGGCGTGGAGTGGATACGCCACACGTCAGGCGCCGAATAATTCAAGCGTTTAAATCCGCCATTCTTTTGATTCCAGGGCGCTGCACTGGTAGAGACAACGCGAAAGTGCAGAATTTCTTTTTATCCCACGAACGCGGGCTTTCAAAATGTTGAAAGAAAAGTCAGTGTACAACTTTTCATATAATGGCCCGGGTGAGCCATGATTGTGTGTGTACATGTACGTGCACATTGTGTGTCTCACACACACGCAGGCACAACATGCAAGTGTAGTCTCACACAATCAGGGCACATCTGACTGCGTGATTCAAAACAACTATGACTTGTCCAAAAAAGCACTCGATTACTTTGTCGTGAAATCAAGGCGCCTTCGTGTGGAATAATTATTTCTAAAATGGCGACAGTTGAGGGCACCCAAGAAGAAAATATTTACTAAGTTTTGTCTAATAATTCGTTGATGCCAACGAAATTATAGTACATACAAGATTTTCTATTATATTAGAGACAGTTTATTTTCACAATGTTATTACATCTTCATTTAATCTACATTATCTTGTTCAAAACAATTGTACAATAATACACAAGGTCGCAGATTGTCAACCTTTCATGATACAACATTCCCAGCGAAATTACATTTATGTGGACTACTTTGTCAGACCGTACCCTACGATGACGTACAAAGAACATGGTTTGAAACAAGCCTATTCTATTCGGGAACAATGGAGGCTGCACAAAATACTATCATGTGTACACAACATAAGGCTGTCGGTATACCAACCTAGAGGTCTATTCGGCTCGAAGGTGATATCGGTATAAGATTAGTATCTACAAGTAGCGCTCGCGTTTGAAACTTTGTTGCAGTAGAATCAAAAAATAATTGCATACACATTAAGGTTCATAAATGATGGAGATTTGAGGTAACAAACATTAAAAGGAATAATAAAAATTATGATAAAATACAACCAAATTAAGAATCTTGTTCTTTTTTGAAGTCGGTTTAATTAAGGAAAAATAACTAAGTACACTTACCACTACTAAGTTTTTAGCGGAATAGCAAAGGAATATTGTTCTTGTAACTTATCATGGACTTCCGCAAAGTAACGCCTGATTCAATCACTTAAAATAACTAAAAAAAAAAACTCATCAAATGGTAGGCTATGCCACCCGGAGCATAATTTCGAATCAATTGACACATCTCTTTCAAAAACGGTTCAGCGGGGCTAGCGCAACTGACGCCGCACCGCGACGCGAGTCGAGAAAGCTCTACCCCCCTTTTTCTAATTTGTACGGTGCGAGTGAGATAGGGGACGCTTAGTCGCGCGAGAAGCGACTGAGCAGCAAGTTGTGCTAGACGTGCAGTATCTTAAATGCTACGGTGGAACACGCGTAACTACAAACATAGACTGCTAAAAACATTTCACTTCCTTTCCTTTTAAAAATGTGGGAATAGAACGCGGGCTGATGCGCTCTCTCTGTCGCACTTTTATGCCATAATAGGCGCCATAGAGAGCGCAACAGATCCCACTCTGGCTGGTCCCACATTTTATTACGAGTTTTTTTTTAACTCCTACAGGGCGAAAGTTTCAAAACGAGTGCGCGTGACTTGTCATCTATAATGTAATGTAATTTGCCATACAGGCTTGACTGACGAAAGCAAAGGCTAGCGAAAAATGACATACCAATATGACATCAATACAAGTCAGATAGACCTCCCAGCCTGCGAGTATTTCGTCGTACCAATACATGATAGAATATTGGTAGGATGCCATTGTTCCGTCCGAGTGTGAGCTTCCATATTACAACTGACGGGACTCATTCATTTTCCTTGTCACATCTCGACAATAGCTGCTGAATACACAACGAAGCTTCATTATGCGAAAATAAATTAATGTTTCATAGGAATGATGAAGATTTAATGAAATGATTGTACGACCACGTAGACTAGTAAAACTTTTTCCTCGACCCTGCCAATCTTGAAAGGCGGAATTGAAAAAGTCCTTGTCAGCAATAATCGTATTTTGTGTTCGACATGAATCTGAGTTTGCGCGAACTTTTCGCATTTTCTGTAGAACATGAAATATGTTTGCGTTGAATGGTACCTATAATATTTTCTTTGTATTTAGGTAGAGATATCTAATTCAATGCACTGTAATGCCGGGTCTGAGTTGCTGGATGCGGGCGCCGCAGGACCGTTCATTCTGGCATTCGTTGGGGGAGGCCTTGTCCAGTAGTGGATGTCTTTCAGCTGATAAGATGATGATATGGGTCATACAGAGAAAAAAAAACAAAAGAGGAGTCGTATTTTTTTTTTTACTGACACTAGACAGTAAAAAAAAAGGCCTCTTGCGAGGTCTAAGGCGGACATAGTGATGAATTAGGGATACAAATAATGTGTGGAAAATACATTGTTAATTCACGAACAGGCATTTGAGAATGAACAGAAGTATCAGGTTAAGGATTAAATCCGTTGTGGTTTTATGAATTGTAATTATAATTTAGTGAGTCAAGTTGTCGTAACGTATTATGTTACTAAGGGAAAAACGTTATCTATTCAATATTAAAAATAAACGTATGGCTTTCCGTATGAAAACTGAGGTACCGGCAGCGTTAGGTAATTTTTTATTGCGCCTTCCTTGGCAACCTATTGTAAAAAGTAAGTACCTAAGTAATGTTAACAGATAAACTGGTTTACATTTCTTCTATTATCTAGAATATGAAAGGGAAATATTGTACTAGTTTTCCTTATTTCGATCATTATCGTTTAGTGCTATCCAAACTTAAAGATACTAATATTTTTGGGTTTCAAAAAGGTTCTCCTTAAAATCGCATGACGATTAACGCACGATTTTTTTTAAACGATTAAGTCACGATTTAAATGTTATATGGAATAGAGTATAGTCGCTGTCCTGACACGTAGTATAGGTAAACTAACACCTATAGGTGAATGGCAAAAAAAATTGAACATAGTTAAGGGCCTTAATCTATGCTTCAACTTTCTTCCATTGTGTACCGACAATTATCCATATAAAATGTATGGGCAATTGTCGTTACACAATGGAAAAAAGTTAAAGCGTAGATTAGATTACGGCTCCTAACTAGTTATGTACATTTTTTTTTGTAATTCACCCCTATAGTCAATACACAGTCCACACACACTCACAATCAAATAAATTCTTACAGAATCGACATAGATTCTTACATCGCTTGATTTCCCTGCCTTATATTCGCAATACTTGTATAATATCTGCGAGCTCGAACAAGATACCAACAATCAAGGCCGAATGCCCAGGGAATTCTGTTGCGTGTCCGTCCACATTTTACAAAACCTCCAAGGCTGGCTGGGATATTCCTCTCTCATTTTAAAATTACTTCAAGCAATGTTAATGGTAAGTGCCGGGTGAAATTACCAGATTTAATGTAATACCAGTGGCCACATTTTGCATGTAAATTAGTTTTCTATGTAAGTATAAGTACTTTTAGCCGATCACCGTTTGACGATGTTTAGTCGTATATAGTTATTTAAAAGGATTTGGAATCAATATACTTAATAAGATTATAAATTATTATTTTTTTGGACAAAAGCTATATTTTTTTGACTTTGGTAATGAGTACCTGTATATAAATAAATGTAATTAATTCGGCGGAAACAATGCAATGCACTATATTTTTTTATTACAGGAAAAACTGTTTCTATAATCATAAATAAAGTAGGATAACGTTATATTTCCTCTATGCTATAATAAATATGATACGAGTTATTTTTACCTTTTTATTCTAGCGATTTTTCGGGCTTGTTTAGGGCACTACCGGGAAAAACGCTAGCTTCTAGCAGTCACATAGTCATATTTTTGTTCTCAATCGTTTCAATAATGTTGCTGTGTGCGTATTTATGTGCAACGCGCCGTAACTTCGTCTAGACCGGGCAAAGTTTCCTAAGGAGAAGGAATTTCATTTCTCAGATCCTAGACCCAGACCAGGACTAATTTGAAAACCACACACACGATCTAGAATCAATAGAGAAACTGAACGAACAGGATGATTTCTCAGATTCCGAAACCATCAAAAAAATTTTACATACTAGCTGCTATAGGCTGATCTTTGTATCAAAATGTTACATATGATATGATACAAATGCCTGGCAGTTATGCACGATCGTGTTTATGTCGGACATTAAGCATTCGTCCCTTACTAGCAAGGGTAAGTGCGAGAGGGAGAAATGCTTTATTATGTACCACATCAAGATCTGTGTCTGTTGTAAAACTACTCTCGTATTTTTTTAAATGTTTTTTCTCCTCTAAATAACCTCAATTAGATTGGAAATTATTATAGACCGCACTCATGTCAACATGTCATATCCACGATCCACGTTTTGCGAAAACATAATACGTACAATCCATTCTATGATATTCTAAAAGCTCCTTTTTGGTGAAATGTTACGAAGTTCTCACAATTTATTCTAAAGAATCTAAGTCTGCATCTGCAAGTGCTACGTGAAGAAAGAGCAATATTACGATTCTCGAAATACATTAAATAGGCGAAACGTAGCTTAAGTACTGTTAGCTTTGCTTTAAAGACGTTATTTACTTACACTTGAAATCTTTAAATGCAATTCTATGTTAGGCGATACAGAAAACGGCTCATAAACTGAAGATACATTATTTTCGAGGTCAGCGAACGAAAAACTCGTGAACTTCAGTCGACCCAAAGCTGAGTGGCGAAGCCATTACGCGGCTATTTAGCAACTTGGACCTATTGGGAGGTAACGAAAAACTTTTCGTACTTAAGAATGTGATGGAGGGGTGATAAAACCGCGTTACTAATATTCTACACCTCGTAATAGCACGACTTGGGATTGCATCGATTACCATTAGCATGCTGCTTATAAAAAGCCTTACAAGTATACTATAGACTTATGGTATTCAGCCTACTTTCAGTAGAACGAATTTGAGATGAGATCTTGGACCGGAACTTCATTCCCCTGTTCGTAAAACTGACCCAGAAAAGCCTCTCACAGACTGGTGCGGCCAGCGGTGGTGGTCAATAGTAAACTTGACAGTTATTTTCGAATGGGATTCAATTCAAGCCTAAGTTTTATTACAAAATAAAACCTATCTACTATTACAATTGAATAAATATGGAAACCGAGTAGACTTAGTATATTACATTATGAGTAGTATAATATTATGATTACAGAATTCACGTCTAAATTACAAACAACCTACCTAATAGTTAGATTAGCTAGTAAAAATACGAGATAGACAGTATGTTCAGGGTGTATATATGCAAATTAATCAATTAATGATGCACAGGTCATTGTGGTTCTAGCGACTAAATCATAATCATCAATAAAGGCAATTACACATATAGCAATTTGTCACAACAACTTGCTATACCTAATTGGAATGAAACAGCAATCCATACCTTCCATTCTACCTCAAGTCTGTGTATCTCAAATAGAAATTGCATCGATTGTGGTGTGCTTAAAACAAGACAGAGAGCAGAGACAAGTCGCACGTCCGCGACGAAATGGGTAATTTCCTGATTTCATTCAGAGTTCGTCAACACGCCTTCTTTCCCCCCAATAAAATTGGTTTACAAAAGGTCAATGGCTTGGGAAGTTCCAGTCTAGCCAATAACTAAGCGGGATTTAACGGTAAAGTGACTCGGCTTTAACTTAAGCTCTAAGAAAATCTTGGAAAACGATTACTTACCTAAAAACAAATGAGATAGAGACGCTTCATTTGTCATGTCTTGTATACACGTAACAAGTAAGTACAGTAGCATTACGCATAGAAAACTTAAACAATGACTCCGAAACGAATCTTTTTACTAGGTCTAACGCCGTCTCGCCACTTTGTTACGATTGACACAGACTTGTCCCATTTATTCCGTTCAACAGATCCGCATTGCAGGCCAAGAGGAATAAAGTAAGACAGCCCGGGAACCTAAATAGTGTATGGATCCAAGTGCATTCACCGGGCGTCGCGTGAGGCGCCACAGCGATACCCATCGACGCGTGTAGCCACGATTTTACAATCTGATACGGATTTTTTTAGGACAACTCCAAAATTTTTGTAATCCACGCCTGTGTAAGAGACAATGTCGCACGCACTAGAGAAAGAGATGGAACATCACAGGAATGGCTTCTTTGAACGAATTTAGGTAAATATCTACTAAGTTTGATACATATTTGCTTGTGAGACAACCGTACTATTGACGAGCAGTAATTGCTCAAAAAATTGTTAGCGTAAGAGCACCTTTACTTGCTCTGACCCATCAGCAAAACCAGGGACCGCAATCGGTTACCCTAATCAAATCAGGGTTTTCCATAGGCTTATTTTAGAAGTTGTTTTTAAAACCCTATCCATAATGGTAACTTTATGATTAGGTAACCTAACTGATAAGGTAACCCTATTGTTATGGTAAGCATTTCGGATGTGGTAACTTTATGCTAACCATAACAAAACCTAAACAAAACCCTATAGAGATAGGGTTTTGTTACGGTTACCACATCCGATATGCTTACCATAACAATAGGGTTACCCTATCAGTAACCAAACCGATAAGCTTAAGCCTGAAAAGGGGTTTTCCGGTTCTTGAGCAAAACTCGAAGTTTCCAACTTGTTTAAGAGAAGTAGGGCACAGCGGAATGTCATCTCGCTCGTATTTGGAGCAGCTCAACTGGGGTAGTACCTCCACCTTACAGAATAACGCCACTAATAGGGAATATGCATCTTTATTTTTTATTGCGAAAATCAAAAGTATAATCCAGAGGAATATCAACTGTAGCATTAAAACTTTCTTACGGTTTTTTTTCTGATGTTATAGGCATTTGAAATCTGCACGCGCCGGCACCCACCGATAACGCTCTATATTAAAGGGGCATAGACTATGACGTCACAACCCATATTCTCGGCGCGTTTGCTATGGAGTTAGTCATTCTTTCGTTATTATCTCCTTAAAATTTGCGTTTAAATCTATACTTGTCATACAAAATATCATTTCTAATTCAATATTCTGTCTTACTGTTATGTAATTTTATAGAAAAATTATTTTCAAAAAAATTGAGTGATTTTAACGTGAGATACAATACAATAGTTTTTTTTTAATATATATTTCTGTTGTATGATATTTCTACGTATATCCGCATCGATCGAGTACAATTTAAGTATTCAAAATTGAAGTCCCATGCATATTCCCTATTGCTCTGTAGGTATGTGGTCTTGTGGTGAGTATACCTAAGTTCGCTAGAGCTCCCGAGGAAATGTTGTATTGAGAGTGAGGGATCCCGCGTTCGTCTCTAGCTATCAACAAAACTAATCCTTAAATCAATAAAGATGTAAAGAATCGGCAACGCGCTTGTAAGTCTCCTAGAATCGCAAGCGTCCATAGGTTACAGCGTCTGCTTACCATCAAGCAGACCGTATGCTTGTTCGTCACCGGCGTAGTATTAAATATTATAAAATAAAACTTATTATAAAAGTTCCTGGTCACCCTAACACAAAACATGACCTATTTCCATACTGCACGTTCCCGCTAACAATCGGGACCGACCGTGTTATTATGCATAATAATGCAATTGAGGTAGGTCTTCACCTATTACGGCATTTAGGTGAACGCGTGCCAGGATAATTTGTAGTCGTAGCGTGGCATGCTTGCTAATTCTAGGAAGATAATTACCATTTACCACGTATGTTTTAAAAAATGGCTGGAATAGTACATACGGAGGTTAGAAAGTAGGCAATACATGGACAAGTGAGTTCTAGGTCCGAGCCGAAGGAGACGAGTCCATCTATTGCACTTATGCTGGTTGAGACATTACATACTCAGTGCTTTTCATGCCTACTGTGAGGAAATTGCAAATATGTAATTGTATGGAAATGAAAATCTTAAAACTAAACAATAGAGCGCGGCCGCGGTTGCAGCTGCGCTGTTCCAATTGGACTACAAAAACATTGTTGGACAGTTTGAATTCATAGAAGGCCTGTTCGTGCGACGTTCAGCTAACCACAGTTTTGAAGCCTGCATTCTGACCATCTTTTGCCACATTTCCGAGTAGCGTGAAATAGTACATTCCCAACTAACATTAGGGTAATAGCTAAGGGTATTATTATAACCTTAACCTTTATAAGTGAGTTATAATGTTCTCAGTTATAACGAATACTCTTATAAAGGAGTTAAGAAAAATAATTAAGTCCTAAAGCATTATAAGAGTGTTACTCAAAGCAATTACACTTAAGATGTTAAAGCTTTAACCTGTTTTTAACACTTAAACACTTACAAGAGTCTTAGCTACAGGCAGAGACTTTATAACAAAATTAAGTCTCTTGTAAGTATTGAAACTTTTTCTAACGCTTAAGGTGTTAGGCAGATACACTTTAAAGACACTGTAAGAGTGTTGTAAGTCAATAAGCGTTATAGTTGAGTTAACTAACGCCTAAAGCTTTAAGGTAATTCGCCATTGTTTTGGTGGACTCTAACCTACAAATTGATTAGGTTATTCAATATTTGACATCAAGATTCTTCATTATTTATGTTACTCTTGTCATTATATGGATGCCACTTAATTTATCATGCCACTGGCCAAGAAACAAGAATAGAAAATGATGAAAACTTTAGATGTATATTTTAATGTTCATAAGTTTTATTAGAAATCTTTAATAAATCCTGGGCGCTTTAAAATTGAGATGGGAAACATGGTATACACTTACCGTAAAATCACAAGGGCAGACTGTTTTCACTTCATGTCACACACACTTCCAATTTAATTCGCTTTCAATTAATACGACTCCATAGCTGTCAAATATTAATACCTATACTAACTATCTGCGCCATTTTGTCGGAAGACTATATTTGTCTCATAATTTTACGGGTAAAGAAAAGAGTAAGATGCTCACTTTATACTGCGTAAGAGCTAGACTCTTATAAGACTCTCAGCTAACACCTTAACCTGTAATTCGTGGGCCTCTTTCGTAGTTATAAGGGTGTTAGAGCACGCTATAAGACCTTTATTACAGGCATTCTTAACACCTTAACACTTGGCTGGAACCGATATAAGAATGATATAAGGGTTATTTTAACGCTAGTGTGCTAGTTGGGTTACTACAGAGGCCGGGAAAATAGGGATTGCCGAAAAGAAGAAAGACAGGTAAATAGAGAGAAATACATTTTCACGCCACTGCTCGAAAATGTGGCAAAAGAAAATTCAGG
The DNA here is from genome assembly GCA_932294315.1 of Epinotia nisella. Lineage (NCBI taxonomy): Eukaryota > Metazoa > Arthropoda > Insecta > Lepidoptera > Tortricidae > Epinotia > Epinotia nisella. Next base: position 14,049,457 of record OW028688.1, on the reverse strand, counting down.
CTTCAAAGCAGGGGTTAGTTGGACGAACAGGCCATCTATGACTTCAAACTTGCGGGCAAGCGGGGCCCTGTGATTGGTCGATCGCTGTTCAAACTGTCCAACAATAACATCCACTTTCTAGCCTCTTCAACAATGTACTATTGTTTTACTTAATAATGAATAAAAGAATATCTATTACAATTATAATGTTATTGTAAGCACTTTAATTTATAGATATTATGAAAGCTATGGATATCTTATTTTTAGGGTTCCGTACGTCAATCGGCAAAAACGAAACCCTTATATGATCACTTTGTTGACAACCCGTTTACGTTAAGTTTGGACCTCATTTGTATGCGGCGCCATACGTACTAGGTGCAAACTTAACCCTTTGTATGCCTAGTCCCGTATCCGTCCCAGAGCTAAGATAAGAAGAAGAACTTAGAAAATATATCTTAACTTCAAGGTCACTATTATACAAGCATTTGCGCTGGCGAACGTCGCAGTACTTTCAATATTTTATTTTATTTTACATTGAAAATAGTCAAATTTATATTAACTACTAATGTTTTTAGAATCTACATTAAATGGGCTTTCAGACAGTATTTTTTTATAAACCAAGTTTAATACAAAAAATATGAAAATATGAGGGTTTGTTTGCATTTCGTTACTATTAATAAAATTATTATTTTAAGTATTGTGTCATATTTTGCTACGGAACTCTAAATCTGGTATGGGGAATGAATTGGGCATTTTCTAGTTACCTGATAACGACACCAAACTTTGCAGGTCCAAACTAATCTGCCAAAAAAATCGCTCAGTTTTTGAGCGCCAGGAGCTCTGTACTTTGTTCAAACTGGCTACCGGGCGTTTTGGGCTTAGGTTGACGCGTATAATATTCGTGCCAAATGGCACTGCTGTACTCCAAAATGTCATGCAGTTTCCCCTTAGAAAACGGACTATAAATATTTATATTTTTAGTATGCATATTTCTGTCAACTGGTATGGTAGTTCCACCAGAGTTGAGGTCACGCACACAACAACATGTCATGTAATGACAGCGGGATTTTGAAATTACTGTTCTTTTTTCGTACCGATAGCAAGTTCAACAGTGAATTGCAAAATAGACCAAAAAGTTTCTTTAAAATATTTTGTTAAGCGTTATTTACATAAATACATCGAATTAAAAAAACATACAGGCTTATTTGAATAACTACGGAATAATAATATAAAAATGTAAAATAAGTATTATTAACGATATTTGTAGGTAAATACTTATTTATTTATTTATTTATTTAAACTTTATTGCACAAAATACAAAAAAAATATGTACAAATGGCGAGCTTAATGCCAGGTGGCATTCTCTACCAGCTAACCATTGGCCTAAACAGAGATAACAGGTGCAAGGAAAAAAGTATGATAAGTTCTGTTACGAATATACTCGAGGAGAGAGGAAAAAAAAACAATTGTATTATAGACGACATACATAAATAAAAATATATAAGATACATACAAAAAGATATACTACTACATATTCAATATATACTACCATTATGTGGATGGATTTTAGTCGAATTCTTGTTTAAGCAGATGCTTACGCAGCATCCGCTTGAAAGCAAACTTGCTTGGGGCTTGTCTGATATTGAGAGGGAGTGAATTCCAGAGACGGCTTGCCTGACCGACGAAGGAGTGAGTCATAAAACTAGTGCGGTGCGACTTATATATATACACTGTAAACTATTATAACTGCTATTATGTACAACGATCTATAACTACATGGCTGATCATGGGGAGAAGGACGGTACTTTGCCGTAATACAGTTTAAACTAGAATGGAAGGTGGCTTACTTTAACTTAATGTTGTAATTAAAATATAATGTTGTAATGTAAATAAAATAATATATAATACCTATACTTGTATCGCAAAATAACATATGATTAGTTACTTAATATGTTTACTGTTACTTACCTATATTATGCAAAAAAATGTTTAGTTTAAGTAAGCTGAATAAATAAATAAATAAATATATGTTTTATTTACATTTATATTCACTCATTCATCCATTCACTTTTTTACAATCAGTACTTCATGTAGCTGTGTGTGTAATCATTCACCCCAACTCTAGTGGAACTATTTACCTATACTAGTCTTGGATAGACTATTTATTACTAATATTGTTTTGTTGTGGGCCTTAGTGTGCGCTTCAACCAGAAAGTGATCCATTGTGGCAGCCTTTTAGATTTCACCATTAAGGTCTGTTACTTCAATGAATTTCCGAATTCTTTGGGTAGTGATATGTTGTACCTCTTCTGGTTGGAGGAGTGGTTTGTGTAAGATCCCTTCAACTGGATAGTTTGTGCACAATTTAGAAAGATTATTATTTACAAATCTAAAGTGACATCAAGACTTAAACAATATGCTTTTATTTTATTTTTTGTATTCCTTATAATTTATGCATACAGAATTTTACAAGAAATTACATGTTATACTATGTTGTGTCCATAGTACTGTACCTATACTTTTAGAATGAATTAATGCAAGATTACAAGATGCAGTCCGTAAAAATACCAATGTCTATTTAAGATCAGGCATGGCCATCTGGTCACCAGATGTGCATAAATGATCTTATTCAATAAAATCCAGAATGGTGAATCATTAACTCATAATATCGGTGTTTCACTTTGGAAGCATTTAAATAACAAGTGAACAAGATATTCTATTTTTAATACCCAACGGAATAAAACCTAGATGATCACAGAGCGTGACGGCGAGTTAATAATTTACGATACACTGAATTTGGCGAACTCCCTTTCCGAACTTCATAGTTAACAATTTTACAATTAAAAGTAATTGAATGTTATGATTGATGACGACAGGAATATCAACAGTTAAGTATTACTTTTTCCCTCAAAGTACATTATCCTGAAATTCTAGCAACGTCTGCCTTAGTTCGCTGAAAAATCAATAACACTTCCGAGTTATCCCTCACAACTTTCTGTGATTATTGCCTATTACAGACACAATTCGGCACTTACCTCCGCACAGATGAAACGTGAAGATATTGCAGTGGACAGAAACTAAGTCAGAAAGTACGAATGTCCCGGAATATTCTATTTATTTATTTATTTTCGATCACAACACACAAATCTCGAACAAACGTCGAAACGAAATTGCTCGTTCATTGAGGCGTTTTTCGTTTCTAAACGAAATCATGTCCGTAATTTAGAGAACTGTCAAATTACTCAAGTAAAGGGATCTCCTCACGATGTGATGCGCCATTTCAGTGTGATTTAAAATGCGTTTTAACCAAGTATGGCTTGAATAACAAATATGTATATTTTTCTAAACCTAATACAGATTTTTATCATACAACTGAAGTCAATCCCTAAACAAAAAACACGACTAAAGTTGCGTAACATGAGCAGACGAATTGAAACTCTCAATCTAAAAGCACATCATTCCATTGTGCGTCCATCGCATAACTGCGTCCTTCCTGCGCCATGATGGAGCATTGTGTAGTGGAGCCTTAAGGTTCGCTACATAGAAGCTGAATGAGGGCCACACCAGCTGCGCTCACCAGTTAGCGCCACTGGCGTGTCGGGTCCAGAAATTAGCTATTACAGTTTGTTATTACTGGCGTAAAACATACATTTAAATAGTGCTTAAAAGAGTAAATAAATAATCCAAAATAATAATACTTATTATTATTACCTCCGATTTATTTTTGCACGAGTTTTTCTTAGAGTTGGATTTAAAGCACTGAGAATCATTGACCCGTAACACATATTTGCCATAATTAATATCAGCTATACAAAATATTCACAAATTTATTTGAAATTATAAAAAAAACCCGCAAAATCCACTCACAATCACTCGCGGTAGCCCTCCGTGGGTTCGTCAACTGAGGGCCTACCGCGAAACGAAAACGAACTTCGTTCGTGTATCTCCGTCTCTGTCGCACTTGCAAGTTCGAGCGTCAGAGACGGAGATACACGAACGAAATCCTCTGATTACCCACTATAAAGCATCCGTCTCTCACAGTATGTAGGTACGAACGCTTTATATCGGACGCAAGCAAACCAATGCAGATAGTGACAACACAGGGTAAAAAAAGTTCATCCATAATTTTTCACTTATAAATTATACATATTATTGATGTTTATTAGTATCACATCTAAATCACTATGGCTTTATGTCTAAACAGACTTTATATTAAATCAATCATTCTTTATAAATGCAGGGTGTTCACTTGAGGGCCTTCTCGTATCTGGCAGAGATATCAGCCCAGTTGGCGACGTCGAATATGGCTTTGACGTAGTCAGCGCGGACGTTCTTGTATTGAAGGTAGTACGCGTGCTCCCAAACGTCGATGCCGAAGAGAGGCACCAATCCTGAAAAATAATAATGTTTTTCTTTAGTATTTGGTATAACGCCCACTGATTGGCATTGTCTGGCGGACGGAATGAGCGGGACGAAGTTATAAGGTAGAGTGAGATAGAGATAGAATTTGGCAGGACACCATGCATCCGGTACCTATCCACACGAGCTGAAACCACGTCCGGCGTCGCCAAATTGCTGATAATAGTCGCATCCTCACGCTCCAGCGCGGCGCACGGCGTGAGCGGTATGACATGCTTGCAGGCGTAAGGCCTCTCACAGACTGGCGCGGCCTGGCTGTGACGGTCAATAGTAAACTTGTCATTAGCTGTCAAATTTACTATTACCGCCACCGCAGGCCGCGCCAGTGTGTTGCAGGCTTATGATTCAAATGTTCCCTCTCCCACTCGTTAACGCAGAACTGAAAAGACTCGTGTTAGCCCTGACAGCTCAAGTCTTTCCGCTCGGCCGAGCTCTATCTCATAACACTTCGTTTTAGTCGCCTTTTACGCCAGGCAGTGTGGACCGTCGTTACAAGTCTAAAGAGGCAACACATATCAAATGGCCAGTCGTTATTAACTGATGCCACACGTCTATGAAAATTTAGTACAGTGACCTTGGTTTGGCCGGACGCCTTGCTTTGGGAACTTATCCACAAGGGCCGAAATCACACCAATTTCGTTCAGCTGCTATTGCTCAAGCACCTCTGTGTTACCTGTTTAGATTTCAAAAAATTTCACTTGTAGCTCCGTGATTGTAGACTGGGACCTACCAGTAGTGGCCTGGAGTGGGTCCTGGTTGAAGCAGGTGGCGATCTGCAGCTTTTTCATCTGCTTGTTATAGCCGAGCCAGCCCCACCCGGAGCCCTGGACGCCCACAGAGGCCGCTGCCAGCTGGTTCTTCATGTTGTCCAAGGAACCAAAGTCCCTGTGGAAAGTGAGAGAGCTATGAAGGTTTGTAAATAAAAAAGTATATTTCAAACCAGTTGTGCCCATAAGAGTTTTTTTATGCAATGTGATGTATGAGGTTATTTCAAGTAATTGCATTATGAACTAGCACATCAAATACAAAATTTAATATCAGTGGAGAATCAAATGCTGCTTTTTAAATATGTGGCAATGAATTCCTTATACGTATTTACGTGCATACGTACGTGTAACACCGAACTGCTTTGACAATAAAGACTAAACTTTTATGTATTTTCAAATTATTATGGATGCAAATGTAGAATTACAGTCAAAACCAGTTTTAATTAAGATAATACTTTTCTAAAACATCTGCTAAAACTAAAATAATGTCAAGTAAAGTCAAATCTAAAAATAAATAACAAAATAAGACAACAAGATTTGTAAGCCTATCACCAGAAGTTAATGTGTATAAAAATTTATAATAAAGTTCCAGATTTAATAAAAGACCTGCCTTTTATACAGTTTAAGAAGGCTTTAAAAAAATGGCTGATAGATAAATGTTTCTACAGTATTCAAGAATTCCTAGAATATAAGTAGGTAGATAGATATAAGATGATGTAATAATTTGCATGCCTTTTAAGGTAGATTTTAGTGAAACCTCTATTGTACTTGTTTGTGATCTGTCATCACCTAAAATCCTGCGAATAAAGATTTACTTACTTACTTACTTACCAACAAAAACAAAGCAATTGTTAACCTCACAAAGGTTAACACACGACAAAAAGGTGACCTTAAGCTATCACGTTTAAGACAGATTAGTGGGGACACAACAAGGGTAACTGTTATCATAGACAAAACAGACTTAAAAGAAAACAAAGCTTGGTAAAGGTAACATAAGATAGGTCGGCTCTATCACAGCACGGTTAGCACAAGACGGCGCGCGAGCTGTGTCGCGGCGAGATAGACTATCCGTCTCTTTCTAATTAGAACACTTAGGCTGGAAACAGTGCTCGACCGACGTCAGCGCGTATGGTCGGTCGCGCGTGTTTTACTATGGCCGCATACGCGCTGACGGTGAGCATCGGTCTTAACGCGCAATATGCTTTCTACAGCGATAGCTACGCCCGACCGAGCATACGCGCTGACTGTCGGTCGAGCACTGTTTCCAGCCTTAGAAAGGGACGCATAGTCTATCTCGCCGCGACATAGCTCGCGCGCCATCTTGTGCTAACCGTGCAGCACGGCTATCACAAGACGGCGCGCGAGCTCTCTCGATTTTTCTCGCACTATCCGTCTCTCTCTTATTAGAACACTTAGAAAGAGAGGTATAGTGCGAGAAAAATCGAGAGAGCTCGCGCGCCGTCTTGTGATAGCCGTGCAGGACGACCCGCCAGCTGTGTCGCCGCGACATAGACTATCTTTTTCTAAGAGTTCTAATTAGAAAGAGATGGATAGTATATCTTGCCGCGACACGGCTTGCGAGCCGTCCTGTGATAGCCGTGCAGCGCAAATAACAGCGGTAAAAAGATAACAAGTAGCTGTGAGCTCTTAGCCAGGCCCCATGCATAAAATCAAACTTGCATATTACTGGTTGATAGCCTTAGTCAGCTGGTCTGACGCTTTGCCACCGTGGGCGGAGAGATTCTGCCAGAATATGGAGTGGTTGATGTGACCTCCGCCATTGAATTTGAGGGCTGGAGCCAGATTGATGACTGTGTCAATATCACCTGTTGAAAATTGACAAAATATGAAAGACATTAAAGTAAACTTACGACAATGATCTGAATTGACCATGTGGTCAAGTAATGTCTTGTTTTTATATCACTCTTTATTATACCACAATATTATGTGCTTATCCTAATAACTTGGGGTAAGTATTCAAATTTCAAACCCAATCAAGGGGATTATGATACCCAAATAGCTACTGCTAAACCTAAATACTACTACTACTGCTGCTTACTATTGCTGTGGCATAACAACCCCAAGTGGATTTTGGTCTCTGACACTAAAGACTGCCAGACTTCTCTGTCCAATACCGTTTCGGGCGTAGGTATAGTCTAAATTTTTAGAACTAAGCTGTTCCTTTTATTGTCAAACAATTTATTTATTTCTTTATTTCACAAGACTGGTTAATACCAATTACACAATACCATTATGTGGTTGGCGCGCATATAGTTTATTATTTAATTCACATTTTGTGAGGCATCAAACTATTTTTTTAACAAAGGCTCATGAGCTCAATTCAGAAACTTTAGACTAAACAGTCAATGGCAAAGATATGTTTACACTTTTGCACCTTTTTTCCATTGTAATACAGCAAAAAGTGATCTCTTTGACAACAACTGTACTGGTGGAGCCACGAAGAACAGTTGTTGTCAGAAAAAACCTGGACTAATTAGCTCCGGGACGTTAACTGGATGAACCTAAATACAATACTTTTAAAATTAATGACTAATGTGCCTAACGCTTATCATAACGCAACATTACTCTGCCAGTACATAAAAATAAAAATTCAAAAATGAAACATTATTAACTGGTCAATAGCTTGTATCAATTCACAACTGGCTTCAGTCTTGTCCGCAGTTAAATTAAGCCAGAGAATGGAGTGGTTAATATGTCCGCCGCCATTAAACTTCACACCACTGACTAGGCTCACTAAGGCGTTAGTGTCTGCTGCTGTCAAAACAAGCCCCATAATTATGTTAGCACATAAATAAATAAAATATCTTAGAAAAATAAATTAACTCATGGTATAACTCTTATAAAAGATGACTGCAAACTCGCCTCCCAAGTATGGACAGGTAAGTTCCAAATATGTAGAAAAATATGAGCCACTATGTAGTATGCAGGGCACATTCCAAAAGGTAAGATTTCATAAACTTTACATTGTGAAGCTTATGGGAGCAGACAGACAAATATAAAACTATGTAAACATAGAAAAGAAAGAATTATTGGTGAATAGTACATACAATTTAGTATGGCAGTTAGTCTAGTTTTAGAACTTACAAATAACAAATGTGGCATTGAATTCTGTGGCACTGCCACAATCTCATCTTACTATTTGAACCCTTTATTGGTTTAGTGATCCATGGGGGTCAGTTTACACCGTGATCACCATGTGCCTATCGTTTTAAACTTTCATACATTATGATGAACAAGACATAATTTCTAAATATGTATGTATGATCCTTGTTTACAGATGTGTTGAATATGAAATATTCAATAGTGGCTAAACACCCAAGGTATATTGTTTCAATAAGATACCTTTAGCTTGAGCAGCCGCCAGCTTCTCCTCAGCCACATTCAAGTTGGCGACATAGGTGGCGTGGTGCTTGCCGTGATGCAGCGCCATGATCTCACGGCTGATCACCGGCTCCAGGGCGCTGTACTCGTACGGCAGGTCTGGCAGTGTGTGCTTCTGGCGAGCCACCACACCGCTGAAAAAAAAACTAACTTTTAACACTGGTTTATTATTTTAATTAAGCCATTCCTCAAATTTAGAGTTGAAAATGTTAAATTTAATTTGATCCAAGCTGAAACATAATCAGTTCTTATTTACATCAAGTTTACGATCCTCCGAGACGCTAACATGGTGAAAGTTGAAGTCGAACTATGGAATATCTGAAGGCTAAATAACCGGCGAATTTCAACTTAATGATACTGATATCAGTCTTCAAATGAAAACTAAATATTAAAGATTATGCAATTGCAATGCAATTATGACAGCTGGCTGTCAGAATTGGTGTTACCATGTAATATTAAGAAAAATTGTGAAATTATAGTTTTATATGATTGTGTACCTTCTTTACACCATTGCGGACCGGACCGGAACGACCGAAACGGGCCGGAACGGCGGCTGATGCCCGGGAGCATCATAAGGCGGGCAAGTACAGCTGTCTCGGCGCCCAATACTAGTTTACTGCATTTGGTGTCGAGACACTTGGACCGTGGGGTAGGAGTGCGCGGGAGGCACAAGTCACTCGCCAAACGGTTGAGGGAGGCAGCGGGTAACCCTCGCGCAGGCAGCTTTCTTGCGCAAAGGGCTGCTGCTGACCTGCGTGATGGGTACGCTACCTAGGGGTCCAAATTTAGATAGTCTTTTTTTAATGTTTAGTTTTAGTTATTTTAATTTAGTTTTAGTTCTAATTTTACATTTGTAAATATTTATTATTATAATAAATAAATATTCACCATTGGTTATTTTTATTTTATTATTTGCTTACGGAAATAATTAATATTATTTACGCTGTCAAGCGGCAGTCGTGTGTTTGAATCCCGGCTCGTACCAATGAGTTTTTGGAACTTATGTACGGAATATTTACCGTTAGCTGTTCGGTAAAGGAAAGCATTGGGAGGAAATGGGTCTAATCCCAACAAGGTCTAGTTTCCCCTCTGGTTTGGAATGTCAGATAGTAGTTGCATCGTAAAACTAGTTCTTACGCAAAATCTTGGGATTAGGTGCCATAGCGGACCCCGGGCTCAAAAACGCTAGGCGGATGATGAAAAAAGACGGATAGTCTATATCGCCGCGACACTGCTAGCGGGCCATCCTTTAATAGCCGTGCTGAATTGTTGCCCACTTCCACAATGAACTTATTCGTGGCAAACAAGTACAATATACAGACCATAAAGTAGACAAAAAGAAAGCATCTTCGAAACCCTATTGCGTTGCAACTTGCAAATTCATTCGCCTGTGGCTGGCTCATCGGTTTTTGGCACGTATTTGGTTATGGAATACCGCCCCTGTGTGGTGCAACCATATAGAAAAGTATCATTATACTTCGTTGAATAAATGACAGACTACAAATCAAAGCATGAAAGTAATAAATTAATAGTACTTAATCTATGTTTTTCTAACAATATCATAAGAAAATGAAGCAATTAGGATCAGTTTACTTTACAACGTTAGGTATATCTAATTCTATACTAATATACCTCTTGTCATGAACCTAGGATAGTATCCTAGGTTCATGCCTCTTGTTTATCCATACAGTGACGTCGTGAGTAAAGTCACGTACTTCACGTCACTCATATGCAACTGACTCTCAAACATTTCTACTGAGTATTTTACAAGCTTTTATTTGACTTGCAATGTATGTAACCATCTATGTATATAACTATCCTTATCTGACTCCTTATGATGGGAAGGTGCGACAGGTGTTGCTTCAATAATACCACGAACTTTCTGAACTCAAGGTTGAATATATTTCTGAACTCAAGGTTAAGTATATACGATCCCATCAAAAACATAAATGTGAAAGGCTGCCAAGTTCGATACTATGGGAATGCTTCGCCTATAAAAGAAGTGAGATCTGAATAAGTACCATAAAAATATATTCCATAAAAATACCTCAAATCATAAATAGTTATAGGAATGCACACTTGATTTCCAGCAGTTTTTAAGGTACATTTTGAATAAGTATCACGTTACATAGAAATACCTAAAATTATAATAGTCAGAGAAACGCACACCGGTTTTTTTAGCAGTTTCCTGATAACATTTATTATTTTCAGTACTTTTTAATGATGTAACTTGGCAAGTTTTAATAGAAAATTATATACTTGACACATTGCAGTCCAAAGGTGTCGATTCATTGCATTGAAAAGGTGTGTGGTGTGTGAAAACTATACAGACGAGTCTCGGTAGCGAGTTGCGGCGCGGAACTGTATGGGCATGCATCGAGCCACGTATCGCTGACTGTGCATACCTATGTTCCCAACATATGCATGTACTAACTATGTTTGTTCGGGTGGCCGTAGGAACTCCTTAATTACACAGGATAAACCCGTCGTATCTGGGCTCGTTACAATCCTTTCAATGAGCATGAGCAGTTGATGAGTGTGCAAAAAAAACTACAGTCGGCAAAAAATCCAACATTGCGGAATAGCCAAGATGGCGGGCTAGTTATTTTTAATGGACTCCTACAATATGGGTATCAAATGAAAGGGCTTGCTGAGAATAACTCAAAACATGAAGTGACGTCACTCTAAATCTAATATGGCAGATTATATCTGAGAACTTCGAAACTCGAAGTTCGTGTTCTGTCATTCAAGTAATGTAAGTGCGATAGAGATGGAGATACCCGAACTTCGAATTTCGAAGTTCGTGGTAATTGTGGTGGTAATAGCTCTGTACATCACCCCTTTAATCTAAAAAGGGGTTATCACAGGCGCTTGCAAAGTTTGAGAACCTTGCATGTAATGTTGCCATACATAAAATTTACTGAGAGTCGTACAAATAAATCCACATGGATTTCTTTGGAGAAAATATATACTATTTAGACAATAATTGAACATTGAAAACATTTGTGAATATGAATTATTTTACGCTCCTAGAGAGATAGTCTCCTGAATGAATTTTGAGGTCCTTTACACTGGCAATACTTTTATCAAAGTGTAAGTGGAAGTGAAAATGTATTAATGTGTGCGTAAACATTACGGCGGTGGACGTGCGAATGTGATGTTGTGATGTGAACGAAGTTTTTTTTACCGAATTTTCATAACTGCGTCGAAAATTTCAACAACATTCATTTTTAAGCGTGCGTATTAACGTGAGTGGACACCTGTTACAGTCAAAACTGAGTTGTTGATCTGAATAAAACCTATGGAAACAATTTAGTTTTCGTGCGGTGCGTGGTTCGTTGCTATAAGTGGTGGTGCATTTTGTTTATTTATAGATCGTCGCAATTTGCAGACATGTAATTATTTTAGTGGCGCTAAAATGTCTCACAGGGATACAGCAATACATCTTCTGGCCGGAGGGTGAGTTAGATACCGAATTAATAATTCTTGATATCATTTATAATCGTTGTTGACATACACGTACTCTGTGCACTTACCGTACGGGCGAGACGAGTGTGGACATGTGGCCAGTATTATTTACATCTTTCTGTTTTGTTTTTGCGATTTATAATTAATGGCTGCCAGCGTATGACTGTGTCCAATTAAAATAATAAATATAGCGAATGTCTGAAATCATGAAATGTGCTACTCAATATTGTAAACACTGTTATCAAAACAGGCGTGTGGACTTAAATAACCATACTTAACTCTGATAATATACTTCTGTAAAATTGAACTTCTCAGTCTGTAGGTTAATGAAACTATACAAGTTCCCTCTTTAAAATATCTATGTTTACAAGACTTTAAAACTAAAATTGTTTGTGAGGTTTTTTTCTTTATGTATAAGCAAATGAATAAAAAAAAGTGTTGGTTATGTAATTCCTGTGTAATATTGTTTCAAGAACAAATTACCAACATTTTCTTTATAGGTGCAATTGAACCTATTTTTTTTTAGTTTTTGCAATATTATTCTAAATGAAAATAACCTAGTTGTACACATCATTCTGGAACATATATGTTTGTTATAATATATTCAAGAATGTTGATAAAATATTTAACTTCTACTTTACGAATATGCAAATTGAACCTTATTTCAAATTTCAGTCGCACATTTGAAAGCCAAGATCCAATAAGACATTTCATGGTTATATAATTCCACAGAACACAATATGTACACACTACATACGATTTAAATAGTATTCAGGTGTACTTAACTTGTAGTGAATACCTAAAATGAACTTACTGCTCTAGAAATTAAGGGTTAATTTTATTTGATGGTGGTCATGATAAATTACTAGATTAACTTTCATGGCATACTTGTTTTTATCATACAAGAACAAATGAAATATTGTGTCCTAGATTCTCCAATTCTAATAGCAATGACCATATAGATTTTGTTACCTACATACATTTATTTACGGCTGGCTAGTTTTCTTACATTAAAAAAAAACATTGTCACTGTTTGTATTTATCCAAACCTTTGATATAGGCTCTATGCTCTCTCCTCTCCTCTACTATCCTAATTAAAATATCCCACCTACGTTGATATTATATGCTAAATTCTAAGGAAGAGCGGTGTCTCTTGACACAGGCATCTTGTTTGCTTAAAAAGAGGCACCAGCCTAATATTGTAAAGTGTTTTTTAGTTACTAAATAAATCATTTATCATTTATCATTATCATTATTTATATCTTTTATTATTATTATTAAACAGTATTAAAAAAAATAGTGTTACCGGATCAGATGACATTGATAAAAAAAAAAGTTAATTTAAGACCAGATGTGATCCAAAGAAAGTTCGTAACAAAAACGAAAACAAAAAATTGAAATTATAAATATGTGAGTGCGTTATTTTACTAAGTATATTATTATTATTACTTGGCCTTCCCAATAACAACCTGCAACCAGTACTTAGTAAGAGGTGAGTTGAGACACTGCCAGCTCTTTCAGAAGGCTGTCGTTGCTGCCTCACACTTGTCTTAGCAGTGAGGCTATTATTTTTCGCCTTATGGCAAAAAAGTCGTCGGTATGTGCCTCCGCAAACATACCCGACGCACTACAAGTGCTTCGGCAGCCTCAACAGCATCCGCAAGATGTTGTACTGGACACGTACAAGATTGTAGACCCAGGTAGAAAACGTCTGACATTAACTTGCATGTTACACAGTGCAAATCTGCGGGCAAGCATATTGCTCCTTACAGCCATGGCCCTCCATTTCCTCTCAAGGTCCAGATCATCAGTCAGCTTATTGTTAACTAGGTATATGCCCTATATATTTAAACATATCTACTACCTTAACGGGCACGCAGCAATGTCTTAAATTTTTGAAATGATAATTAAAGTGTGACTACTAAAACAACCTATTCATTGTAACATCCTTCATACTAATATTATAAATGTGAAAGTTTGGATGTATGGATGGATGTACGTTCCACGTAGTCTCAAAAACTACTGGACGAATTTATGTGGAACTTTCCAGTTATGTACCTACCATATATATCAGAAAAGGACATAGGCTATAATTTATGTCAAATTTCATCTCTTTTACGGACGAAAAAGGGGGCGTAACTTTGTATTGCTCGTTGCCTTCATCAGGCGCTGGGTCTCAAAATGTATGTCTGAAAATTAAAATCCGACTCGCACTTGACCAAAATTCTAATTGATATTATTTAATAGGCTATAATTTTTTAGGAGTTCTACGCGGACGAAGTCGTGGGCAGGGCTAGTCATACATAAACATAATAGACAATTTCGTTATCAAAAAAGAGTAGGTACTAATGAAGCAATAGATGCCCTAATCCAGGACTGACTACTCCAGGATGACTATTCTTAGACCTTAGCTCTGCGTTCAATACGGTCGACCATGTGCCATACTGTTGGGAAAATTAGAACACTATGGTATGGGGTACGACACAATGAATATAAGTCACAAATGTTGTCAATTACTCGTGGTGTTCCCCAGGGAACAATTTGAGGACCTATAGTGTTCATAATTTTCTTAAATGATCTGATACAATATATAAACAACCTAGGGCCACATATCAAACTATTAGTTTTTATTACTTATTTAGATTCATGATATTATAATTTATCACCATAGCTTGTCCTGAGTAATCATAGGTTCATGGTTACAGCGTTCTGGAAGGGTGGTATTAGCAGCCTAATGATACCTCTAAAATGAAACTAATAGCTATCAAATCACTATGTAAATATCTTTATGATTAAAAGTAAATTACAACTTCCATTCCAGAGTGGCCGGTACAGCAGGTGCAGTAGTGACATGCCCACTTGAAGTGGTGAAGACCAGGCTACAGTCGTCAAAGGGGGTTGGCGTGCCGCCGACGCAGCCCCCGCCCTCCGACAGCAATGCAGCAAGGGCTAAGAGAGTCTGCTCTAAGATTCCTAACCATCAGGTATTATTTTGATATCATTAGGACATTTGACGACCTAGTACGCCTAGCCTTGCCTTAGCGTAGTGGGTAGTGACGCTGCCTACGAAGCTGAAGGTGCTGGGTTTGAATCCCTGTAAGGGCAAATATTTGTGTGATGAGCATGAACATTTGTTCCTGAGTCTTGGATGTTTTCGATGTATATAAGTATTTGTATCTATTAACTATATCGTCGTCTAGTACCTATAACACAAACCTTATTCAGCTTACTATGGGACTAGGTCGATTTGTGTGAGATTGTCCTCTAATATTTATGTAATTTATTATCTAACATGTTATTTAGTATATATATTACTAACTAAATTATCATTTTGACTGTGTCGTCAAATTACAGTATCAATTCTCTTTACAAATGTAAGAAATAAAGACAACAGTCTTTTTTACCCTCTAAGTCTAAGGTGAGCGAAACATCTTGGTTCACATTTCATACAAATGCTATTACAGTAATGGTGTAGGTATTGATTTGGCTGGTTCTGGTTTATTAGGTTTCCGTACCCAAAGGGTAAAAACGGGACCCTATTACTAAGACTTCGCCGTCCGTCCGTCTATCCGTCTGTCACCAGGCTGTATCTCATGAACCGTGATAGTTAGACAGTTGAAATTTTCACTTTGAATGTAATAGGAGCTGAAATCTTCCAAACAACAAGTATGTGTGTCAAACTCCCAAAGCAAGGTAATACAGTCTGTGTGCTCGCTATATAGCATCTTTCTATTTCTGTCACATGCCCTTACACATTCTTATGACAAAATAAATGATTTCAACCGAACCTGAATACTATTCTAAGAGCTCACAGACTACATGTTAATCTTGCAATTATTTTATGTCATCCTACAACAAGAATTCGAACTTTCAGTCTCAGACAGTAAAGTAACAATTTGAATGCAATACTTTGCTACAAGTTGGCTTCCTCAAAATAATTACAAGCACCAAGCACCTCTGTGTTCAGTTGTTTCTGCCTTTCTTACTGTCATGGTCAATTTGAATTATGAATATTAAGATGAAAAGACCTACCTTCTGAGAAAACTGAAATAGTTCTTGAATATTAATTAGGTACTAAAAGCTATCAACACACATTTCTAAAGGCTGGTATTAGTACTTCTAATTTTCTTATCTTTATTTATTTTAATCTTGTACATTTGGAGATAACATGTGATATGTATTTGCATTGCATTCTAAATACATGTCCTGACTACTTCAGTCTGATATATACTGTGTGTTTGGAACTGGCGTGCAGGCCTTCAGGGGTAGGGTTAAGCCTTTAAAACGTTATAAAAATAGCGATATTATAACGATATAATTCCGTTATTTGCTGAAGTTTCTGTAGAAATTTATACATATCGTTATTTATATCGGTATAATATGGTTTTTTTCATAACGTTTTAAAGGCCTGGGTAGGGTAGAGGAACAACATTTCATATTTATTCTAAGTCTGCGTTTACGCACAGGTGTAATGTTGAGCGACACATCGCGCGAGTTGTCAGAGCTGTTATTCGCTACGCGCTCATGCGCCTCACCCCATGCGTCACATCTAACGAAACTAGACCTCTACTTACGCTTAGTTACTACGCACCACAGTGTCAAGATATATTTGTGGGTGAGCTTTGAGGTGAGCTTAAAACCAGTTACAGAATAGGGGGGCAGGTGACAATGGCGTGTCCCGCCTCCGCCGCTGTCGGCGACAGTCACCTGACAGCTCGCGCGTCGTGTCGCGCAACGTTAGGCCTATGCGCAAGCTTTAAGCTCAGCCTTATGATGTCCTGTAGTTTTTATTTGCCCATATTTCGTATACACATTGTAAAGCTACAAGAGAGTAGGTAATTGTGATCAAAACTGATCAGGATTGCCTTCTCAATGAATGTTTATGCAGTCACACAGTTAACAAACATCTCGTATAGTGTAAGGTTACTCTGTAGTTTTTAACTATCTTCACTATTATGTAGTTTATCAGAGTGTCCTTATCCTGTTTGTTGTTGTTCTTTTACAACATCAGTAATTAAAGATAATGCGCACTATAAATAGAATATAATTGAAGAAGTTGCATGTTTATGCATCCAAACATGTCAACTAGAATCACGTAGACACATAATAAACGATAATAGAGATACATGAGTAGGTAATCCACATGTAACAAATGCCTATTATCTATTACTGCCAGCATTAAGTAACTGCTCACTGCTCACAAGCAAATTGAATTAACTGATATGTAAAAGCCCTTTCTTTGCAATGTTATAGTAGGTACCTACACTGTTACATAATGGACAACTTAAGTGCATTTGATGAGTAATGCGCCCTTGGCTTCCAGTCTATTTATAATTTTACTCGTTTAGTATAATGGGCCTGTTTGGTAAACAATGCGGTCGGGGCAACACATATACCTGTGAATGCACACACATATACACAGTGACCGCGTTTCGAAGTAAACAGATCTAATATTCAATGAACTTGCATACCTTGCAAGTGACATACTAGTAGAGATATATGATTTAATGTCTCATGGTGGATGGTGGTCTCATATGAAAATAGTAAAATACAATGCCATTTTATTTTCTATCTCACTTAGACTTGCGTAAAAATCGAAGAGAAATTGAGCCAGTGACCCGAAGCAGCGTTGGCGCTTATCCAAATGCGAGCAGACATGCCAGCAAATATTGATTTGTTTTATGGACCTGCTTATGTTTTTAATTTATGCTGTATCGTTTATGCACACGCAGGGTCGACATTAAACTGATTTTTATTACGTAAAGCAAATTAGCTAGTAATAAATATGCGTTTGCATTAATTTATGCCAAAGACAATGAGGTTATGCAACTCTGTTCATTCACTTGGCCAACGACCTGATAGCTACTAGCACTAGCTATCCACACGGAACGGAGTCCTTTATAGAGCCGCCTTTAATAATTGTTTGTTTATGTCGGTAATCGGTTTAGATCACTTGCAAGCCCAGATCAAGATGGCAGATGTTATATGAAAATTCGCCGGGTTGCTAGTTAACTGGTTAACACAACAAGTGCAATGTTCCCTTCGCCAGGCCAGGAAAGAAACACAACAATGATACAAACTTCTTTGTGATAAGATAGTAGTGTCTTTGCGGTTGCGTTACTTGCGTTCTACTTTAAGGTCGGGATACTTCCCCAGTCGACTTAAAACTGATTACAATGAGGGTGATAATCTGCTACGCCTTCCCTACCTCTACGTTACACAGCTACACGTAAATATGGATCTGAATTCCAGTTTACCTCAATAGTTCACCATTATAGAAAATCTCGCAATTTAGATAACTAGATAACATTATTGATAAGAAGTTGAATTTTCTGGTTGCACATTTAACGGAATCACACTTTTCAAGGTTTTTCGCCAAACATTGTACCTAATACACTAGCAATATATGGACCAATGACACCCAAAAAGCGTAGGTACAATAACCTGCGCATATTGTATAAACCTGTTCCGGGCGATAGTAGGGCTTTCTCGACACAGCACTGCGACACTGCACTGTTTGTGCGGATGATATTTTTGCGCACTTGCGTAATAAAATCGCCTCGTTACGCCGAGTGAGATGAAGGCTCAACCGCATCCTGCAGCCCCTGCAGGTCGTGACGGGAAGGCAGCCCAAGTGTGTGCGCCTCGGTGAATTAACTGACGATTGTTTTTAAATAATTTTTGCTTCTGAAAATGTAGCTTATAGATATATATTAAGGCTGTGTTTATTTTGTCCACTAACATCACCACGAGGTGGACCACTAAGTTGTCTGAAAGTAAAGATATCTTTTTTTATAGATTATTCACTTTTATGCATCTCGACATGTTGCGTAATTCTTTTTACAAACAATATATATCTTAACTAAAATTGGACATCTATTTCATCTGGAATCATTACAGTTGCGTGAATTGCATAATATTAGTTGTGATTGACATAAGATTCAGGACTACGCCGGATTTATGATTCATTCTAGCTAGTAGAAAGGCGTGGAAGCGAGCGTGCGTATGATGAAATGGGAATGAAACAAATAATGATGAAATAGTCTACACCGCTTTAACTTTCCATGTAATAGTAGATACCTATTCGTCACGACGGAATTCTTCACTTCTAGCTTTCCCTCTGGGCTGGAACTTGGAAGGTCAGACTGCAGTCGCTTTAGTAAAACTAGGGCCTACGCCAAAACTTGGGATTAGGTGCCAAACCTCGTTTGAGCACGGAAAAATGCTAGGAGGATGATGACTATTATTCTTCACTGTATTTACTTTTTATTTGCTACAATAGAAACGTTACAGACAAAATTAATTGAATCCTGACTCGCGTAGGAGTAACTAATAGAAATAACAAATAACTAACCAAACCAGACGCGGGTCTTGAAACAAACAATTTTATTGAGTGAACATTTTAGCGGCACGTTATTTTTTCTTGTAAATTGGTAGGAAGGAACTTTACAATCAACTACTTACAGTTCACGATTTGTTAACATTTCTTAATTTACAATTGTGACCCCTTCAGACCTGATCAATTTGAACGACGAAGCCCTTAAGTAGATTAATGATCTGGAGATTAATTTATGATTTTGTATCTGACTTTTGCCTTGCCATACGAATGAATAAATAAATACACGGTTTTCAGGTCCTGATATTTAAGATGCTGATGCCCTTTTCAAATAATGGGGACTCTTTTCTCTGATTGAGACAAATATGCCCCTAAGTACTTACCACGCTTTGGGTTTAGAGATGGGTAGTGGTGGGTAAATACCGGGCAAATACCCAGTATTTACCTACCACCCCTACCCATCTCTATTTGGGTTTGAAATATTGTTTACATTTTTTGCCATTGATGTAATGATGTATGATGTGCTTGACGAAGATTTCCGATCAAGAATTCTAACATACTCTTGGCATTAAATCTATTGACGTCAGTATACGATTGTAAACACATCAGTTATACCTACTTATGTGTCTAGAACTGTAGGTAACGTTCAATAATAATTTCAATTGCTTTTACCGATCAATCAAACAATGGATGGTGTTCTTAACTGAAACCGGACGGAAGTTGACATTGTAATCAATGTCACTGCCTGAATCCAAGATCCAACTGGATGTTTAAAACCTTTTGTCAGACCGGTTTTTCAACAGTTCGTTATCCTGACCTTCCTACGCCGGTATGCCGGTAATTAAAGACGTGGCGACGAGCCTCTATGATAATTGCGTCGTATTTACAGACTATCAAAGAGGTAGGTCCGTTAGGTATTACCAATAGGTATTGTTGCGTAACTATCAGATAAACAATGACCTTCTCCAATGTCAGTGATACACTAACGGAACATCAAGGTCGATACTTTATGAGACTTACTTTTAGTGGATTATCTTTAGAAACTAATTTTAGATCATGGGTTGCCCATAAGTGAATATGCGCTCATGTAATCGGTTCAAAGTCCAAGAAAATAAAAGACGTCATACATTATATGTAAGTAGATATATCCATCAGCTGTTATGACTTGAAGTCTTTGCTGTGAATGCTGTGATTCAATGTTGTGACTAGATTGGCCGCCGGCTTGTGTGTCACACGTTGACTGGAAATGACAAATCCGTTCGTGAGAACTCATACTCTAAGCTAGCTTCATCAGGATTATTAGGCATCAATTGTAATTGAACGAATTTAAGAAATAATTAGAGAAGAATTTAATCAATTTAATTTTAGAACAAATATTCAACACACTTTAAATAAAAACCGGCCAAGAGCGTGTCGGGCCACGCTCAGTGTAGGGTTCCGTAGTTTTTCGTCCGTCACAGTAAGTGACCGTCCCCACTTAAGCGTTAAAAAATCTTAACAGCGCCATGTACAATGTGAGCGTTCCGCGTACAGCGACATCTATCGGCAAATTAAGTAAACCATTGCGCGCGAGCTTAAAGTATGGAAGATGATTTTTATGGGATAATTATTTATTGCGTGAACCGATTTTCACCGTTTTTTATTTACTTTATTTGAAAGCACGTCATTTCATTGTGATTTTGTAGAAATTACAGGTACAATAAACACCTGCTTATACGGTTAAATTACAAACTTAGTTCAGAAATTATTTTGCAATTTTTTTTAAAAACTATTCAACTTATCAAGTTCAAAATATCTTTCCTAGAAAGTTTTTATAAAGTTCTACTTTTGAGATTTTTTTCATATTTTTAAAACTTATGGTTCAAAATTTAGAAGGGGGGGACACATTTTTTTTTACTTCTGGAGCTATTATCTCCGAAAATATTAACATTATCAAAAAATGATTTTAGCAAACCCCTATTCATTTTTAAATACCTATCCAACAATATATCACACGTTAGGGTTGAAATTAAAAAAAAAAACACTCCCCACGTTACGTATAGGGGAGGTACCCTAATAAAATAAAATAAATCACTTTTTATTTTACCACTGTCGGCGTGATTGATATACATATTAGTATCAAATTTCAGCTTTCTAGTGCTAACGGTTACTGAGATTATCCGCGGATGGACGGACAGACAAAGCGAAACTATAAGGGTTCCTAGTCGACTACGGAACCCTAAAACGGAAAGGATCAGAATTCCACTGACAAAATTTATAAAATTGGGCTACTTACCTACATCCCAAAATAGCTCTTAAAAGTACTACTTAAAATGCATTATTAAATTGACCGCAGCAGCTGATTTGCTCAAGCCAACATACTATTTTCATAAGGCTTCTCTGTTTACTCTTTGGCATTGTTATTTTCCATGACTTTGATTAATGTACGTAGGTACCAACATTCAATCACTGAAGCCTTTGGGGCTGCCCACATGTAGTGTGTCGTAGTGTTACGCCATTATTCGATTTCCAGTCCAGCAGTTCCAGCAGCTCGACTTAACTTGTGCCCATCCTGTCTCGCGATGATGATGTGGATGTGATGGAAAGTTCTGTCATGGAAACGTAGCTTTTAGCTCTGGTCGGAAAGCATTAAGGGTCGCCAGGACGATCGACTCTCCATACAAACATACTTTAATTGGTTCTGTTTTTAGGGTTCCGTAGCCAAAATGGCAAAAACGGAACCCTTATAGTTTCGTCATGTCCGTCTGTCCGTCTGTCCGTATGTCACAGGCATTTTACTCGAAAACTATAAGGTGTATTTGAATAAAATTTTGAGGATAGGTGTATTTTGTTAGCCGCTACATAGTTTTGTAATTAAAATGACAAAAAAAAAAATTTTAGCGGTGCACTCCATACATAAAACTAAAAGTCAAAATTTTTTTTTTCATTGTGACCCCCCGTGTGGCACATCAATCGATAGGCCTTTCAAAATAAATATAAGGTTTCTTAGCATTTTTTTTGATTAAGTGAATAGGGTCGGAGATAATCGCCCCGAAAGTCACTAAAATTCTGTCCCCCCCCCTCTAATTTTTGAACGGTGTATTTTAAAAATATGGAAAAATTCATGGACATAGGGCTTATTAACTTCATTCACCGAAAATTGTTTTGAACAAGATCGGTTCAGAGGTTTTCGAGACATTGCTGAAAAACTGCCTTCCTCAAAGAAAAGGACGTAAGTGCCGTAAAATTTCTGTGACGATACGACCTTTTTAATAGGCACGGAACCCTTCATTTTGCGTGGTCCGACACGCACTTGGCCGGTTTTTTTATTTTATTGCATGTATTGCGATGCATAATGTATAATTAGTAAATCTCATTTTAAAACGACATGCTTGAATAACATGAAACTTTATATACACATGACCTATCTAGGTCGGAAACTAATTTCTATTGTTGGAAAAAAATAGTGCGAGTAGAACAGTTTTCAAACAAAGTCTCTAATAGCGTATTTTTTTTCTATTATGTTATTATTATAATTTATTAGAACAGAAACTAGTTTGCGACCTAGATATAGCGGATCCCGTTGTGTATAAAAAAAATATATTTCCGTAAGAGCACAGTGATGTATTATGTAGATTACAAGGTAAGTAGGAGCGTCCTATTAAGTATGCAATAAGCACCTGTATCAGGAAAGTCTGGCGTTATTCCAGCATGCCGTTTTATAATGAGAACCAATCTACGTTTGCATGGTCGTGGTCGTGGGGACTCTTAACCCATTCAATGACTCACATATGAGGTATGCCTCTACGAGCGATTTCTGCTACAAAACGAAAAAATACTGCTACTCAGACGCACTACACGCGCACGTAGCGTTATTTGGCGTCGAATGAAACATGCTCCGAGCTTATTCTGCCAGCCTTTCAGTCAACCTGTCAACTGTATAGCAACATTTCTTTTATTTATTACCAAAGTCGAGGTCCACATTGTGACATGTTTGCTAATCACATCAGCTTAGTCACGATATGTCAATATTATGTCCAAACATGTTCTTATGACGGATCTCAGCTATTCCAGTGGAATATTTTTTTGTGTGTTTAACTGCATGTTTTGCTAGACACAAGAGATGGACCTTTATTAGGGTTCCGGACCAAAAAGGTAAAAACGGAACCCTTATGGTGCGACTCCGTCCGTCTGTCTGTCTGTCACAAAGTTAAATATCTCAGGAACTACTAATGCTATCAATTTGAAATTTGCAATAGTTATAAACACAGCTAATCCACGTGTATGGAAAATAAAAATTTTAATATATATTTTTATAAAAAAGGACGGATAAGAGAGGGGGCCAAAATTTATAGTCTAGTAAGCAGGCCATGTGGGGTATCAAATGAAAGGGCTTGGATTGCACATTCTAAAACAATTTTTCTTTTTTTTCTACAGTGGTAAAATTTTGATTTATAAAGGAAAATGTTGAAAAAAAAATACCAAGGTATAAAATCTATAAACAAACAATAATAGGGTAGAAAATATTTTTGTGTATTAATACTATTAATGCACTTCACCTTAATTTATAGATGAATTATATTTCGGTTGTTGAAATGTGAGGTCCGAGTTTCATGGTCGCGTTTTAATTGTTTATCGCTGTTGATAGACAGGCATTATATAATAGGAAACCTTATAAACCACGCGGTTTTTTCGATACATCTATTAAGGTAAACGTCCTAGTCCTCGACCTTGCACTAGTGTATGGGCACATGACATGGGCACTTTATGTCAAAGCAATAGGCAATATTGGTTAAACTCGAACTAAGAGGATTCGGTTGCATTCGAATTTAAGCCGTGTCACTTTGACGTATAGTACCCATGTCATATACTAGTGCAACGTCGACGACTAGGCCTTTATTTTAACTTAATGCTTTTTAACCACGCGGAGAGAAAAGACGTGTTAGCTTGTATGCTGCCGCCACCTTTTTCATTGCGTACTAAAAACCATGAGTTCGCCTGGCAAATCAATCGTGCTCTTAATAGCGATAAATGATAAAACGCGACCATTAGGCCTTCTGAACTTTGCATTCCCGTTCAATCAAGAACACTGGTCTACAGAATCTTGGTCCACAGTAACATTGGCATTGTAACGCAGGAGGCTAAATGGGGCTACAGGCGTACGATGGGCGCCATGTTCGCATACAGCAAGGCAGATCGCATGCTGATGTCGTACAATTGTCAGGTGCAGCAGTGCGCCCGCGCCGGCACCGCCCGCCCCGTCTCCAGGATGAGCCTCATACAGTGCATCAGGTAAGAATTTGTTTGTTAATGTTTCTCTCAAGTTCTCATGTTTGTAGTGCTGTAAAAACCCTTATCCCAAAATGTGTGTTTCTGCTTAATTGTAAGACGAAGACCTACTTTTGAGCTTCTGTAACATTGTCTAACTCTCGAAGTATCCATATCGAAAAAGTGTACGTCTGTGAGATTTTTCTAACATCTGCGCTGCAACTCTCAAGACTAAGGCGGGACGTAAATAAGATTTGTTACCTTATTAACGCCCCGATATCTAAAGTAAGGTCTCTCAGTGGATCATAGACAATCTGCCTAGTTTCAGTCCATTCGATTTGTTACCGTAACGTCAATAACTCAATCAATGTCGATTCCAAAGATCCATCTACATATATACTTGTGTTTTTTTTATTTTATCGGCAGAGTAGTTTTGAAAATTACCCCCTACATACAATCATGCCTACATTTAAATTAGATATAAAATTTACCTACCTAGGTATTGTTAGTTTGTGGTAAAGATTTTTTATTTATTTACTCTAATGGACTAAAATCATTTGTGAGTTGCACGTATAAAATATTTTTTTTTGTGTGTGCGACTTTGGCTGCATGAAAAATTATTTTTCTATGTTTATCTTGTCAATATCCCAATAATGTTGCTATCTTTATGCAGATAGCAAGGTACATAGTGCTGCACAATTTGCATGAGAATTGCGTATATTTCGAGATGCATTCACACGATAAAACGTGACATAAAACTCACTTTATCTAATTGATTACGACCCAAACAACGCAATAAATTCAGAAATACCGCGAATACCTAATATCTACGGTACGATAAATTTTATTCTTGATTTCGAAGTAAAATACCGACGACATAAGTACCAGATTTTATCGTTGATTTTGTCTTTGGGTATGTATGAGACCTGTAAATCCTATAATGTCATGATGTGATACTTAATCTCAAGATTCCCATTCCCATTAATAATGTGCATTAAAAAGTGATATTTCAATTAAGGAAAACCTTACAATTGTTGCACACTGTTTTCCAACCTCTATTAATGCCAACATTGAATACAATATTACAAACGAAGTAGTATATCATCGTCATACGTCCCCCTGCTTGGACCAGCCCTCACCCCATGGGTGAAGTAAAACATAAAAAATTAAACTCATTATCTTTCAGGACCTTTACCAATATTGCCTTAATCCAGGCAATATTTAAATATTCCCGGCAATCGCCTACTAGCATAACCTACCCATAGCTAGATTAGCTAATAGTACCTACTAGAATCCGTCATGTCAATAATGTATGGTGACCATGTCTATTGATATTTGAAGTATGACGTTGATTGATATTGGCCGGTGGCCATCGCATGCTTTGGTAACCACTCTTGCATTCAAATTTATAACGAATCTATAGGTACTTGAAGATATAAATATCGTTGTGTCAAGATTGGTTAAACACCGCCCTGTCCCAATCGCTTTTTAATCCATTCATTGCCAACCTCAGTAGTTTTATTTAATAAGGACGCGTCCACGGCAATACGCCGTGTGAATGAGGCCTTACAACGAAGAATTAATGCATAGCCCATATCGGCGGCGACAGGACAGATACATACCTGACCCACTATTACTAAAACTGGCGCACCAAAGAAGATTGCCAATTTCACTCGCTTCGGAAAATAGAACACACGATACATCGATGTACAAATTGGAATGTGTATTTGGGACAGTAAATGTAGTTTCTACATAAAGATGTGGAAACTACAAATGGTGGCTATGGTGGCGTCAAAAGTGACGCCAGCATGCAAATTTTTTTTTTTCGACATGACCATCATATTTGATAGTAACATATTTACTGCTTAAGACCTACACAATCGATATCTAAATAGAAATAGTGTTCGTTTTAAGTTTCAAAACGTCCGCGTTCAATTACCGAGCTAAGTACAAGTTTAAAAAAAAATATGAATGCAGTTTTTCTTGTTACTAAAATCGATGACATGGTTCCTAAGAAGAGATCTTCGTATGTCTTATAGTTTTAGACTTTCTCATAATGACCGATCTAAATGTGCCACCCTGTAGGTATATCTAAGGATAATTTTATAAACTTTTAAGGTCACGTGAAAATTTCACCGCACCTAAAGTTTGATTGGTTTTATTCGATACTTGGTGGATAAAAGGTTAAGATTTATGTTTTTAATCTAAATTTCGATTGACGTACGGACATATTATAAAGTTAGCGACGTTTTCGCATGGTGGCCAAACGGCCAATAATCCAGTAGCTAAGCTTTAGAGCCCATTTTAACTTTCCATCCTGTTACATTCATCTCCAAACGCCATGTTGTGGTTTCCTTAAACTTTACCATCCCGTACTCCGGTCACTCAGTAGGTACTTAAAAGATTGGGATTCCTTGGGCTATTAGGCATACTTCGAGCTTTGAATGTGATATTATTAAATGTACAATGGAATAATTTGTTAAAATCTCACTCCTTATCGTTGCGTCTACATTTTTTCTTTATAATTATGTACCTATACCGATCCATCCATCAAATAAACAGTAACAAGTTATTACCGCTTTCAACCGGCATGGTTATCATATGTGCGCTAATAGATAAGAAATTAAATGCTCCCAGCGAAGATCACGTGTGGTGGTCGTGTGGAGTTGCACACCACACTTGGAGATTAGCTTTTTTAAAAGCAAATTTGTTATATGGCTAAACCGAAATTATCCATGTTTACGGTGTTTTTTAAACATTAGAGATTTGATGAGTTTCGTATATTGTACCTTATTTCATAGGTACTCTACACATAAACAAATATTACAAGGGAAAAAGAAAGTTGTTTGTTTATATTTTATGCGCAAAAACGATTTTAGTAGGATTTATCAGATTTACAAAGTTATTCATTTATTGACATTTTCGTCGCGGTACCTAATCTATATTCATCCCGATGAATCCCGACGGTTCATACTAATATTAGTGAAAGAATGTTTGAAATCGGATTAGTGTTCCGAAATATAAGCCTTAAATATAAAGCTTCAATCCCACATACTTGTATTAATATTAGTATAGGTAGATTAGTTGATGCTATTCCTAGTAGGCACTCGTTCCCTATATAATTAGTAATTGGCTAACTTTCCTAAAAATATATATTTAGTCCGTCAATTACATTATCAAAACACGTATTTTTTTGTTGTCACGCGGAACTTACCTACACTTTTTATCATAATGTGACGTCACGCGGAACTTTAACGGGGTACATGTTCGTAATTTTTTGTTTAATTGACAAAAAAAAATACGAGTTCTATATTTTTTGTTAATCTAACTGACGGACTAAATATAATTATATTTTTTTCACCCAGGAAAGTACCCAATTAAGTCACGCCTTTATTTGCTTATGTTGGTCACACTTATTCTCCTTCCATTTGACAGTTACTTTACACCATTTTAGAATATTCTTGCATGTGACAGCATCATCATATCAGCCGAAAGACGTCTACTGCTGGACGCCTCCCCCACCCAGAGTGCCACAATGACCGGTCCTGCTTCACCCGCATCCAGCGGACTCCCGCGACCTTTACCAGGTCATCAGTCCGCCTTGTGGGGGGCTTGTGACAGCATAATCGCATGTACAACGGAATGTCTTTTCATTCGCCTCCAGCTTAACTAGCATGAACACATAAAGTACCCATTCGTCCTTCTCGCATTTGAATACGAGTAAGAGCTTTATGTTCGACATAAACGCGATCATGCTAGCTAGGCAGCTGCAGATTGATGTTTACCGTCTGTCAAGCTTTTATCTCAGCTAGATCAGTCATGTTTATCGTGAACGTCATGACGCTCGTATCCCCATGACCCTCGTTTATTTTTAATTTAAGTCAAATGTCGACTACGATATCTCGATGGAAACAATCAGCTATTAACAGTACCGGTCAAGTGTATTGAACCTTTACGTGGAAAGTTGGAGATAAACCAATCAATTGACGTCATAATTTATCACCTGGCTCATTTTTTTAATGCTACGACTATGTCAAAATATTTACGGCCTTGCGTGATAGTTATAAGCGCAGAACGTAGCCTATATGGACCCTTGGGACTAGAGTTGCCAACTATTTTTGGGGAGATATAGTTATTTCCAGAAAAAATAGACAAAAAAATATAGTAGGTACCTACTTGGCTGGGCAATATTCATCAACATCATATCAGCCGAAAGTCGTTCACTGCTGGACATAGACCTCCCCCAAAGAGTGCCAAAGTGACCGGTCCTGCGCCACCCGCATCCAGCGCATTCCCGCGACGCGTTTTTTTAAATCTTGTGGTCATCAGTCCACCTTGTGGGGGAGCCTACCCACGCCGCGCCTTCCAGTACGTGGTCGCCACTCGAGAACCTTTCCGCCCCAACGGCCGTCGATTCTACGTGCAATGTTGGCAATGTTGTCTCTAGTTTACCTCGGCAGTTTGAAGCACTTCGTAAAGTCCCTCAAAATATAGTTAAATACTATATAATATAGTACGGTTGGCAACCCAACTTGGGACTCCAAAGGATTCATTACGCGCGTTGCCGACCTTTTATTGATTTGAGAATTCGTTGTGTCGACAGCTATACGAATGCAGGCCTCTCGCTGTTAACATAGGAGCTTTGACGACTTTACTAACCACCAGAACCGCAAAACCACATACCTACGGAGCAAGTAGTTTTCTGTAAGGTGGTGATACTTCCCCAGTTGGGCTGCTAGGAATATGAGTGAGATGAGCGTTTTTCAAAAAAAGTGTACATGTACTTTTTTTTCAGATTTCGTTTTTTTGGGTTTTTTTTTACTCAGAATCGATGATACTATCGATCCTCTTACAAGAAAAAAAATTGTCCCAAATATTCCATTCCAGATCGCCACATTTTTGTATGTAGTTTTTTTATTTATATGATCGTGACGCACTGGAAGAAAAAACTTACACAGTAAAATCTGGGACATTTTTTTTCTTGTATGAGGATCGATAGTATCAACGATTCTGAGTAAGAAAAACCCAAAAAAGTCGAAAACTGAAAAAAAAAGTTCATGTACCTACAGTTTTTGGAAAAACGCTCACATGACATTTCGCTGTACAGTCAGCATCATAAACATGTATATATTCGATGACCTTATTACTTAGACATAAGGTCGAAAAGTGTATACAATATACATGTTTATAATGCTGTCGTACCCTAACCTTTAACAATTGTTTACTTTTTCCAGACACATTGTCCAAACCGAGGGCCCAAAGGCGTTGTTCAAGGGTTTAGGGCCGAACCTAGTGGGCGTGGCTCCGTCCAGGGCGATATACTTCTGCACGTACTCGCAGGCCAAGGCCATCCTTAATCAGAACATAGCGCCCGACACACCCATAGTGCACCTATCAGCTGCTAGTGCTGCAGGTAAAACTAGCCCCTACAGATTTTATATTTTATTTTATTTAGAACACATGACATAAACAAATATATATGGGGTACACATTGAGTACCAACAAACATAAAGCATAAATACCTGGAGGTTCATTAATATATGATAATTATGTTAACAAAACAACCTAAGCAACAATGTTAACTAATATGTGTTATATTATATCCCTTTCACGCTAACACGAATATCAAAATGACAGATAAAGGCAATCTTCATAAAACTTAACGGACTGCTAACTGAAATGTGTTTTGCAGTCTTTTCGCAAACACAAATATCAAAGTCACAGATAAAGACAGATTTTTAAGACGTGTATGAATATCTAATTTGAATTTGAAAAATAGAAATGTTACGATCCTTTTGGCCCATTGGGCGTACCTTTAAGGATCTTCTACGTCTAAAACTTCTAGAAGAACATTTTATGCAGAAAGTTACTAATAAATTTGAAATTGTATTTATAAAATAATGTTTCAGGTTTCGTCTCATGCACAATGACTAACCCTATATGGTTCGTAAAAACGAGGCTTCAACTGGATGGACAGAACGTGACAGCCCTACAATGTATAAAGAGGATATACGTTAGAACGGTAAGAATCTTAAATTATGCCTAAATACATTTAATTACAGTTTAAATTTGGGTGTAGATATGTTGATTTAGAATGACCACACCCCACTTCATTGTTATTCCGAAATAACTTGATAAATCATTACATGCATACGTCGACTTTAGGTAGCGATGCAAACGCGATACAAACGAGAGACGATGAGTATAATTTGTTTCGTGAAATGTGCGTTAGTAACGCTGCAAAAACTGTGTGTGACAATGCTTCGATGGATCACAGAGCGAGAACACAAGTACCTACCTTAATTACTAGAACTATTAGATTACTGTCTCTGTCTGTATCTGTCTGATTTTTTCCTCCCCGAAACACGTTATCGGCTCCACATATCGTCATTGTTTTTAATGTACACATATATATATACACGCGGGTAAAGCGTGCGCTTAGTTTGATCACAAAAAAAGGAAATCTTTCCTTATCTTAGCAAAGTATCGTAGCATAGTAACATCGCGTAGACACAGTAGTTCAATATTAGTTCACTTTTGTTAGCCGAACATTTTCACGCATTACTATGAAGGGTTAAGCTTAGTTCTGTACCGGGTAATTTTTTTTGAGGTGTGCAATAATAGCTATTTATGATACAAGTGCGGAATAAGGCTATTACCTATCCGCACATGTATTTATCATACAACATTTTACAATGTATCATGTAAGCAAATAATAAAATATATATACCTAAGGTGAAATTTTAAATGTCATGAATTATGAAATCTCATTCTCAACGTGTGTGGGAATATTGGCCCGAAATCCATCGGCCCCGCGCTTGTACCGCTCCGCCATGCGGGCATAGAGGTCTTCCCGTGTCCCATATGAAGGCGCACTTTCAGAGCATGTGCATTGTAATAGTACATTGTTTAACGAGGGGCGTGGAATATTGCTAACGAGAGTCTATCAGAAGCCCGACGCCGAAGGCGGAGGGCCATTGATGACTCGAGTTTGCAATATTCTTACGCCCGTGTTATACACAATGTTTTTCATCACATTTGCGAGGAAATAAATAACTACAAAAAACAGAAAAATCTAAGTTTCATACAGCCGCACCAATCAAAAATTGACAACTTCATTTCCAGATCAGTGCTAGTGGAGCGCCAAGCTTCAATATTTTAACCAATCACAGAGCAGTATTCTTGCGGGGCGGGGCGGCTTGGCCAACTAGTTTTTTTTTTCAACCAATCACAGAGCAACCAGATTTGGTTAAGCCAATCAGAGGGTTCTATATTTTAAAACTAAACTTAATAGCCCGTGGGAGGTAAAACGGCTATAACTGCTCTGTACGCTCGCAAGTAATAACGCCATTGACGAGCAAGTGTGATGAAAAGTGTATTTGTATTGTATCGGTGACCATATTCCAGGGTATAAAAGGCTTCTACAAAGGCATAACCGCGTCGTACATGGGTATAAGCGAGACGGTGGTGCACTTCGTGCTGTACGAGGGCGTGAAGGCGCGGCTGATGGCGGCGCGCGCGGCGGACGGCGTGCCCAGCGACACGCGCTCGCCCAGGGACTTCCTCGAGTTCATGGCGGCCGGCGCCTTCTCCAAGACCGTCGCCTCCTGCATCGCCTATCCGCACGGTGAGCTACAATAGTAGATGGCGTCTGAGGCATAGGCATGCACACCGCATTTTTTAAACGTTTGTGTCGATTTACACGTGATTCATAAAAAACGCGCGTCGATGGCGCGTTTAAAAAATAAGAGGGTTGTGTCGGAGATACAATCGTTAATTAAATTTAAGTGGATACTTCTTTGTTGTCTATGCAACCCTAATATATAAGATAAGATAAAGATAAAAAGTAACTTTATTGCACAAAAAATAAAAATACAGTTGAAAAGAAAAGCTGGTAAGGTGCATAAGAATTTACATCTGAATTAATTCACTAAAAACTGTATAAGTACAGATAAATCGGTATATATGGCAACATTGACTGACGTAGCTCATTTGACTCGCGATACACAGAAAATGGCGGTAATTTCAGCATTATTTTCATGTCCGCCACATAAACTAAATAACATTTTGTTATTAACAACTAATGGCAAATAGAGAAGGATTAAAACATGTAACAAACAATTATTTGAAATCAGATTAGGCTTCTCTACAAAAAGTTATTCGGGAAGTCACGTGATACATTTTGAACTGTACTCCTATACAAGAAGTATCCACTTCAAAAACGCAGTTTGCTTAAGCCCTAAAGGGAACAAAATGATACATATTACATTTTCATTTAATTTATTTATTGGCGTCAGGTAATAAGGCCCATATTTACAAATACTTTACAGACTCACATACATATCAATATACCAAACTTATATAATATAACACAATGACATGTTAAGAAGGCGACACGCGGCGCATTTTCTTTGATAGTTTCGATGAATCTTTAGCGTGACGAGGGATTCAAGTGTTTACACCTAAGGCGGAAATAATTTAGCTGCCGAGAGGCACATACTGTTTTTCACACCTATGAAGAAAATCTAAAACTCCCTCGTTTGAGGGCAACAATGTCCCTTTTCTGAACAACAGAAGCACTAGCATGGTTCACATTTTATCACTTATCGCTTTCGATAAGACATCCGTCACGTTTTGAGAAATATGCAAGTGCGAGAGAGACAGATGTCTTATCCACAACGATAAGTGATAAAATGGCAACCATCTTAAGATGTGAAAAGCACTTTATGCACACGAAACTGAGCTGTCACGTTCAGGTTGGCAATGGTGAATCAGAAAAAAAAAACATTCATCAATCATCAATTTGAAGTCTCAGCCTTTTCTTTATCGCTCATATTGCAGAGCTCCGATCTATCTCATGGGATCCATGAATCAGATCCACTGTATATCGAATAAGATTTTTTTTACCGCTAGATACGTATTTACAATGGATCTACTGGAATATTTTCGTTCATTTGTTACACTTTTGTAAATGCCTTGAGGAATGGATCTAGTGAGAATTTATTTCTCATTAGATTATCCAAAATTAGATAGAGAATAATAAGATTAAATTTATTCATTATAACACACAAAACACAAAGGAACTACAACAATTCCATTAACATCAATTACAAAATTTAAAACTAACTAAACTAAACTTAAAACTAAGTGTCAATCAACCCGCCCCGCGTCCCTCCTGGTGCAAAGGTGCCCATTACGCTAGCCGCATTGCCGCGCTGAACAGCTATGGCTAACCTTTGCACCAGAAAGGACCCAGAGCGGGGATCCAGCCCTCTTTCCTGCATAGATAGAGAATTGGATAGAGATTTAGATATTTTTTTAGGATCGTGTTCCCCGAGTGTTTTCTCCCTCTAACAAGCAACATTGAAACGGTTGTAGCTTCGTAATTTTTTGAGATATTTGAATGGGATGTTCGTCATTAGGCATATTATTGTGCATTCTTCACACAGCGTACGGCGTGATTTATAGGAGACCATAGCCTTAGGTTTTTTTTTAAAAAAGGCCAGATTTCGACTTTAATTAAAAAAAGATTAGTTATTCATGTATCTAAAATTTGAACGTAGCTAAGGGCTTGTTTACACATTGATTAGTGATTAGTGCTAGTCCATACAAAAGCTACTCGCTCTTGCAGCAATTGTATGAATATACTCGCACTAATCAATGTGTGTGTGTGGTTTTATTTTCAAATGACACGCATGCGAAGAGCACACTTAATTCAGTGTGCTGTGCTCACGATAAACTGATTAGATACCTACATAGTTTTTGTAATCCATTCCTCAATTTATCTAGGTCATTCAGAACTAGATCGACACGAACCATTGAATGATAAAATAAACGAAAATCACTTCTGAATCGTTTCAGGTAAAATATGTTGATGTATAAAGGAACTAGTTACTCTCCGTTTGCAGAATAGCCTTTATTTCCTTACCTTAAGAGCGTTGCGCCTTACACCTAATCTGCTATGCTAAGGGTTCATCGACTATCAAATGTGTCATCTTATCTCGACTGCAGATAAGTAATTGTTCAAGTGAAATGAGGCGCTTGACGGGTCGTCTCGTCTCGGTACATTGTAATGAGTAAGATCGATGAGCTACTAGGACATGAGTGGACTGCGATGTGAACGGGCTGGTAGAGAGGAATATAAAAGGTACCTTTTACGATTCATCTGCACCAGCCTCCTCGCTCTTCGCTCGTCGTCGCACCTACACCGACCTGCCACCCTCCCTATGTGATAGTTGGTATTTTGCTTAAATCCATGTTGAAGTTATGGCTCCTCTACACTCTCGGCGATTACGGGCGAGCACGATCATGTAGAGGGCGTACTCGGTTGTACTCGCCGATCGTCGTCTATGATCGCCTGCGACCCGTGACTTGGGCACGCATCAAAGGAAATCGCGGCGTGGTGCGTTGAGCTGCCCACACGATCGCCGATTATAGACGATCACACGATCATCGCCGATAGTGTAGAACGGCCATTATGCTAAGTTGGTGTTTTGATAGTTAGGAATTTGGCGTACAGTTGGTGTTTTGCGTCTGTGGCGTTATGCGTGTAAAGGATATAGGCAGTACCTAAAAGCTTGGTTTGTGTGTGCAGAGGTGGCGCGGACGCGGCTGCGGGAGGAGGGCGACAAGTACCGCAAGTTCTGGCAGACGCTGCACACAGTGTGGCTGGAAGAGGGCTACCGCGGAGTCTACAGGTAACTATCAATACTATTGTCCACTATTCGTAAATGGATCCCTTGGAGACACTTTATTGGTGTGCATTTTTCAATGCATATTTGGTAAGGTTTGGATAACATTAAAACAGTGATGCTTATCTATGTGTGCGTATGCATGTTCTTATGTGTGTTAACAGTGCTTCAATGAATCCTACTTGAATAAATGAATGATTACTTATTAAATTTTATTTTGAATGAGAAACTGGTAAATTGTTATCTATAAATAAGATCGCATTGGCTCTTAGAGCATACATAACTGGAGTAGCATTTCAGTAACTTACCCCTCTGTAGAAAACCTTGCACAATGTGCAAAAAATCATACAAAAGAGAGAAGAAAGAGATTAAACAATCGATTAATGGTCATTCACAATATCGCCTCGCAAGAGAACACTGATCATAAAAATGCCCGCATGTATAAGCACTTGATATTATAAGCGTTCAACCACTTCAAGCTTTCAATATCCTATTAAATTCTATCGTAAAACTCAATATCCACAGGGGCCTCGGAACACAACTCGTTCGACAGATACCGAACACCGCCATCATGATGTCCACGTACGAAGCTGTAGTGTATCTGCTAACGACCCATTTCAACAGTTCCTTCTATGAGAACACTTAGCCGAACACACAACGCCCGTCCGAGAGACGCCACGCGTCGTCACTAGTGTAGAAGCTGCTAAGGTGAAGAAATGTTAAAAAAACAAACTGGCTTTTGCAAAGGATTTTTAGTAAATATCCTATATCCCAAACTTACTATTAAATAAACGAGCAATATTTGTATATATTTTGCAATCACGTTCTCGGAAACGTCTCTAACCATTTCGATGAAATTTGGAATATAGGGGTTTACGAGGGCGAAAAATCGATCTAGCTGGGTCTCATGTCTGGAAAAATTCGTTTTCTCTATTTCGCCCGGGGACTGTCAGTGATACAAAACACTATAATGTACATACATGTTAGGGTGGTATTCCACTTGTCCAAGATCTTTGTGCAATGTGTATTTCCGTCTCACATTTGCTTTATAAGTGCTAAGTGAGACGCAAATACACATTGCACAAAGATCTTGGACAAGTGGAATATAACCCTTAACAACATTTTATGTTAGCACTTTCGCCAGAAGCCCGCTAGGTGGGCTAGGGTTAGGCTGCTTTCCTCTACGAAGCGGAAAAATCGCGGTATCTGCTACGTGCGCATCCTACCAGGGTTGATAAAAATCATGATTATTATAAAAAAATCATAATAATCCGATTAATTTGATTTAAATCGGATTTATTTGATTCAAATCAGATTTTTTTGATTTTTTCATTTTCTTGTCTTTTTGAAAAGCGAAATGCGTCTCGTGTTTTAGTTTCGGGGAATCCTGGAACCGTTTCGGTACCATGCGTCACGTACTATAGTTTCGGGGTTTCCCCGAAACTGTTATGAGGCTTCTAGACGGGCTATATTTTTATGGAAATGTGTGGCCGGCAACTATGGGCGTCTTGCTCTTACTCCCATGCTAGAACAAGACGCCCATAGTTGCCGGCCACACATTTCCGTAAAAATATAGCCCGTCTAGAAGCCTCCTTACGCTATGACTCGCTTGCACATGTGTGCGTGCCGTAGTGGTCCGGGGAATTCCCTAAACAATTTTAGCCCGATTTGGTTGTAGTAAAAATTTAATGATTTAAATCAATGATTTTTTTGAAAAAATCCCTTGATTTAAATCACGATTTAAATCACTGATTTAATCAAGTGATTTAAATCATATCAACCCTGCATCCTACGAAATGTTTTGCACTGAATGTGTTAAACCAATGAGATCACGCTTTAGATTATTAGCAGAAGCTTTTTATCCCGACGCCTAATAATATCCGATTAAACATAAATAAGCCACAACATAACAACTCGGCTCAATGCAGACATGTAGTGTGTATTTCTGAGTTCTGTCATGCCAAAATTATTGAAGAATCACTGCATTATTCAAATCCATACTATTATCATAAATGCGCAAGTGTATCTGTCTATTACCTCTTCACGCTTAAACCGCTGAACCAATTGAGATGAATTTTGGTACGGAAATAGTTTGAATCCCGGGGAATGACAAAGGATAGTTTTTATCCCGAAAACCATCCCCTGGAAAGGTGAAATGGGGGATGAAAGTTTGTATGGAGCTACGATATAAACGAGTTCCACGCGGACGGAGTCGCGGGCAGAAGCTAGTATTTGATAAGATATCTGACATTCTTACTAAGGGTCTTTATAATGTGCAACGTTAACCTCTAGTCGCCCAGACGCCTTTTAAAAGGCCTTGTCAGTTACTGAAAATTCAAATTTATATTCCATTTAAATATAGCTGAAATTTCAGTGTTAATTTTTGCGTGCTGGGCGGCTAGAGGAGTCTTATTGATAAGAGCATGTGTACCTACAGTTCTGGATAAGTTTAGGCGTTTTATTTAACATCAAAGTAATTCCTGTGTGAGGAGTAGGCCTATGTAGACCACATCTATAGAAAGCACATTTTATTCCTTATATGAGTATGATAAGGTTTAGAAGTATTAGTAACTGGAGCTATGTAATTAGGAGTACTAAATAATTTTATTACTCCTGGCTTCACGGTTTGCCCTTGATCAACTACATAATTTTGAAAACTGCAAGATTTAAGATGTAAATATATTGATAATATTCAAAAATGTTTCTGATAGAATAATATGTGTAGCCTCTAGCCGTCCAAAGCCCTTCTCATCTTTAATGGAATTTGTACCATTTGAAATTGGAACTTAAGTTTCATTGTCAATTTTTCTTGTATGGTGGGCCGCTAGAGGATAGAACTGATAAGTTATTGAATGGTTGTATATAACATAGTGACATTGGATTATTTGTAAAATTTGGCATTATAGAATGCTAGTGTGATTGCGAATTGTATACACAACTGAACTGAATACAGAAGTGAACACATTTATTGTAAGGGAAGATATTCCTTTTAGTTTTGAATCAAAAGAATAATTATAGTCAGTAGTCTAGTCTTGTGCTTTGTTGCTGTGCCTTGATTTAGCCAAATTTGATATACATATTAATTTAGTAAGTAGTACGCAAAACACTGTTTTTGTGCCAAACTGCTAAAGCAGGTGTTCATTCCTTGTGTCAAGGCATTTTTGGCCGCTTTTCTTGTTGTGTATTTAGATAAAAAAACTGATAAAGTTAAAAAAAAAAACTTTCTAATGATGCCAATTTTTATTGCATACATATTAGGGTATTTCACTTGTCCAAGATCTTTGTCCAATGTGTATTGCCTCTCACATATTGCTTAAAAAAATGTGAGATGCAATGCACATTGGAACCTATGTTTTACGAATAAACAATTTGATTGATTGATTGGACAAAAAGATCTTGGACAAGTGGAATACCATCCTTAGTAACTGGCAATATCTTCCCAGTTACTAACAGCTCTAAAATTAACATTATAATAATAATCTGGTTTTGTACATACAGACAGAATTCATGTTGAATAGTTAGTATAGAGTTAAAGCAACACAAAGTTATGCAAGTTATTAGAAACTATTGCCATATACTTTTTTTTTAAAGTTGAACCTTGTCACTAAGATTTAAGGTAATATATGTATGTTCTTCAAATTATTTTAGTTTAGAAGGTTGATATTGAGAAAGGCGTTGAATGCTGACTATTCTAAGGCCAGACTATACAAGGAAATATGATTATTTTTCATATCTTGTAATTTGTTTTGCAGTTAATTTTGCGCAAATATAGTAAGTTGTAAGCTGTGATATAGAGCTTGTAAATATTAATAATGTTCATTAATTTGCACAAGTTTTCGTAGTTTCTATATTCTCAAAATGTATCACATCATTTGAGAAACATTTTTATTGTTCAAAACAATGGCAGGTTAAGGTTAACTAAAGTGATATTTAAGTCACATCTAACCTGTCGGTTATGTTACTAGACGTATCCGATTGACATTGACTGTTGGTTTTGTTACTATCTGTAACTATCAGTTTTAAGGGACATAAATTAATGAATATGCCCGTTAAGTTTAACTGTATATTTTTTCATATTCAGTCTATGACAGTGGTTCTATGTGACTTGTACCATAGGGCTTTATAATTAATAATTCATGGAATTTAAAATGTAAAGTTACCTTTGGAATAATAAAGATCATGGGCAAGTAGTATGATTGTTATATAAAATATTTTTAGAGGAAACATTGGACAATGGACTGAGTATAAAATATTAGTAATTTTGTTTAATTGAATAAATAATAAAACAATGAACATGTGTTTTAAATTTTCAAGTTTGTAATTAACTTAAGCATTATCAGCAATCTCAATTTTAACATTAATTAAGCCAAAATAGGTTTCAATAAAGTTCTAATAGAAAGATTAGAAATCATGACCCACATATGAGTAGAAATGGCATTTGGCTTTTCGCTGGGGTACCTCAGAATGTTTGACAATGGAAACAAATTTCCTTCAAGAGCAACTATAGGCTCACGCCTGAACCAGATCACTGAGACCACAATAACCAATGCCATAACAACTTGAAGAGCCACATGTACTGTACTCTTGACTGCCAGGCTCTTGCTTATTCTAGACTGTGAGTTGTCTTTCAGTCTGTTTTCTATATCATTAATTTTACGCTGCAATTTGTGATATGCGGCAAATTCTTCCTTCATGGAAATCGTCTTTTGTTCAGCTTTTAATTTCACGACTTCGGCGAAAGATGCTCTTTCTTCTACAGATGGTCTGGAGAAGCATGCTGCTATCTACAATACAATAAATTAATTAATAATCAGGTACAAAAAAAATACGCCATGAAGTCATATTGGCCTAAAAAGGTTATACAGAATACTTACTGGCTTAACAAGATGAGAAACTAAGACACTGACTGTGCATAATACAATAAAATACACTAGAAGGAAACCATTTAGAACTTCTAACATTGTTTCTAGACTGAATAACTACAAGTCAAAATCACGCTGACCTAATGACGACGAATGTAGGTAATTA
The DNA here is from genome assembly GCA_932294315.1 of Epinotia nisella. Lineage (NCBI taxonomy): Eukaryota > Metazoa > Arthropoda > Insecta > Lepidoptera > Tortricidae > Epinotia > Epinotia nisella. The sequence continues at coordinate 14,009,120 of OW028688.1, read as the reverse complement.
ATTCAAAGTAAAAATAGCAATTAAACTTAGTAAATTCAATTCGGTATTTTTCTAATTTTGTATAATATTATAGGTCCATTGTAGTAAAGAGGAATAGCAATGACATTGAATAAATAAAAAAATGACTGACGTGACATTATGATGGCGGGATCACACTTGGCGGTATTTGCCCAAATGTTCGTGTTGCATCTTTTTCCTTCCTACGGCAAATGAAAGAGGCAACGATGCAACTCGAATACGCAGTCGCAAACCCAAGTGTGATGCGACCATGACAGTTTACGCAGAGTTTTTGACTCAAACAATATCATAATCGTGCGTTTAATAATATGTGCCAAATAGCATCGTAGGGGCGTTCAAAAGTTAAAATATGGTTTAATTCGGGTTCGGGACCACTTTTTAAATTCGAATTAAAGTTAAAGAAACGAGTGTAAACGAGTTTCAAACGATAACGAAATGAGTTGTTGAATAATGCTTTACTTCTTAGGCGGTAGTTAAATTTCAGTTGATACTTTAATATAAATCGCATACGACACTGTCTTTTTGTGAGTATCTGAATATAGTATAGTATCCGAATGCGAATATTTGTAGACCATGTAGATTGTAGACTTTGAAATTGGGAGGTTATATTTATTTATAATTAAAGGATCCGAAAATCAAATAGGTTAAGCAATACTTCCTGGAAGAAATCGTTAAATAATCATGAATCATATTGTTTATTTGGAGGCTTACGTAAATGAAAATGACTATAAAAAGTCGGGTTCATTAAAATTGCCCTTGGAGTCTTTAATAACATATATTATGTACAAATATTGCTCCCCTACAAACATCGCTTTAACATTTGTCTTCGTGGCTCGAGGTCCAGAACAAAATGAAGTTACTGTAAAAGTGCCCAGTCCGGAGGATGTAAAGTTTACTAAGATCGTTGCATGGCAAGTGTCGAGTTGTGTATACCCAGTTTTGGTAAATGAGGACACCGTAATCACAGGCCTCTGTGCTGTGGCACGGCACATGAGCTTGCACCGAACTCTGCCTCCAAGTCCTTTCGAACATGAAGATGGTATCCTAGGATTCCGTAGAGGCTGCCTACAAGCGCCCAACGAAGTTTCTATATGGACTAAATTTTGTGAAGTTGATATGGTAAAAACAACAAGAGAAATACTCAAACTCGATACACTTGAAGAGATTCCTGTCAATTTGGTGAGGTTCGAAAATCATTTACGTAAACCAATCAGAGTTCACAATGTCTACAAATTGGCGAGGGAAATTAAAAAGAAAGAAGTTTTACTGACCAAACAAATTGACCAAAACAAAGAGAAAGAGGAAAATGTTAAAAAAGATAGAGTAGCCAAAGTAAGGAAATGGAAGTCATCAATAAGGAAAGAAACAGCAATTGACAACTCTATAAAAATAAAGGACTTGGACATTAGACATCAATTTGCTGAAGGTCCATTCTTGACTTTGGCTGACATAGTTCTCCTGCCTTTGTACTATATCATTATGAAGTCTCTTGGGGAAAAATTAGAATCTCTACTGCCATTGACTGACAAATGGTTCCAAAATGTAGAGCAGGTTCCAGAACTTGTTACCATTATCAAAATTTTGAATGGAATTGAAATAAAAAAAATGGTAATTGAAGATATCATAATACCTGACGCAGAAGATGTCAGTTTATACAAGAGAGACCCAAAAAGACACAACCCTAGAAAGAGAATGTTCACTAAGCCAGATGATATTGAAAATGCTCTAAGCTCTTTAGTAGAATCAATGCATATAGATGTTCATGGTAAAGACTTTAAGAATAGAATAGAGTGGAACACTGTACCTGATGGGGCCAACCCTAGTGCTGGCCACTTGCCTGATGAAAGGATGGCCAGAAAGGCACAGCAACTGGAAAATCTTGCTCTAGCAGTTCAAAGCATAGCAAAAGATGGTGACTTAATAGTTGATTTCTGCAGCGGAAGTGGCCATCTTGGAATCCTTATTGCCCACTTGCTGCCGCAGTGTACTGTTATATTGTTAGAGAATAAGGAACAGTCATTGATGAGGGCTAGGAAACGGGTGCATGATATGGGATTATGCAATGTATACTTCTTTCAGTGTAACTTAGATTTTTTCATAGGAAAATTTGATATTGGAGTTGGATTACATGCATGCGGAATTGCAAGTGATTTGATTCTGGATAAATGTCTGAAATGTAATGCAAAGTTTGTTCTCTGCCCTTGTTGTTACGGATCTCTGCATGCTACAGATAGATTAGTTTATCCAAGAAGTAAGGTCTTCAGCAGTGTTACCATAGACCAGTATTTGACTATAGGGCATGCAGCAGACCAGACACACAAGGAGTGTCCTCTCACTGTGAGGGGTGACTGGTGCATGGCCGTTATAGACTCTGACCGTCTCCGTTTAGCTGAGGAGTATGGATACAAAGTTACACTGTCTAGACTCAAACCACTATCATGTACCCCTAAAAATAATTTATTAATAGGTGTGTCAGTCTAAATAAAATCATTTTGTATGAAATAAGTATATTGCATTTCATTTATATCTCTATTAAAAAACCTTACAAGATATTTTTATAATTTTATACTTACACATAAAAATTCGAAAAATAACAAGAACAAAATTTCGAAACTTTTTTGCCAACTGTCTGCAACTCGCTCAAATAACAATTTTGTAGGTTTAAGAAACCTAACCAACTAATGGAATTAATTGATTACTTTGGCCATGTTATAAACATTAAACAGTCAACAAAGATTGTAACAACAGTTCCTACTTTTAATCATTAAAAGTAGTTATATACACGTCATTCGTAATTATATTATTTAACAGGGTATATCTTAAAATAGCAGACAAAGCAAAACAACCCTGGTATGTTTATGGGAATACATCTTTATGGCACAAAATTAAATAGCTAGACTTGGCCCATATCACATATCAGGTTACTAAAACCGGCGCATGTAGACGATTTCTAATCGCATCGAAAACGGCAGGAAATCAAATTGGACATCAGCCTGGTACACAGCTAGTGGACGAGCATTTACCGTGCGAGGCGGCCTCGACCAAAGTACGTTCACACTGAGCGAACGGTCTCGCGTGGCTAATGCTCGCTCAATGTGTACATCTGCAGATAAACGTGACCCTGCATAGAAGTTGTATACAACTGACAGTACCCGGAAAATTAGGAAATGACTGCGATCTGCCTTTGTGGCTATAAATAACCACGGTTTTACTGAGCCAGTGTTTTACAACCTGTGGGACCCTCTTGAAGGTCGCGTAGCCCCTTGAAGGCGTCGCAGCAACTTATATTTTTAAAGTTAGTGATGTAAAGATTATAAACTAATAAAATATACTAAGTTGGTTGCACCATGAAGGTTGACAAAACACTGCCTAATGGAATCAATGGCGTGCGTAGACGATGGCGGTGCGGCACGGGATGTAGACTTGGATGGAGTCGCGGCGGTTGCCCCACGCCATGCCCTGTGTCACATGCGCGTCGCCGCCCGCCTCCACGCGGCCGTGCCCGCCGTACTGCTTGCTGTCTGAGCACAGGACCACCTGGGAACAGAGATGGTTCGTGAGGACTGTCATCAGTTCGTCCTGTTATCTTTCAGCCTCGTGTAGTCTTGAAAAGTGCTTGGTGTCTACTTTAATTAAGACTGTGACAATGAATTCCCGCGACCTTCCCGAACCAGATCCTCAGTTCACCTTGTGGGGGTTCTACCCACGCTGCGTCGGTACGTGGTCGCCACTCGACAGCATTTCCGCCCCTACGACCATCGGTTCTACGCGTAATGTGCCCCGGTGTGTGGAGGGAGCTACACCGACAAGAGTCTGAAGCCGGGTCCTCTGCGCCATGTTTTCGTGGTTTTTAAATGTCAAAAATGTTTTGCCAATCAAAACAATACCCTATTTGTTTGCCAAAACTGACGGATAACATGTTAGATATTTAAAAACATCGAAAACATTGACGCAGCGCATGCAGCTTAATTCTTAAATGTGAAGTAAACGTACCTTATAGTCGCCGGGTTCGTTGACCCCGACGCGGTAGTCGGTGAAGCTCTGGTGCGTGTGGAAGTTGAACACGAACAGCAGCCCCGCGCGCTCGAACGCGACCACCTTGTCGCCATCGTGCTTGCAGGACACGTACGCCTGGAACAAGACATTCTAACTCAAGGAAGTCACTGGAAGTAGGTACCACACAGAGGATATAAAATGTTACGTGACATCATAGAGAAAATATTTATGGTAATATCAACAATTTTTCTTCGTCATCATAGTGTTATCCTTGTTACACTATATTATAGTACAGCACTTATCTCTGTCTAGGAGCACCATAAATGAAAAATGAAAAACCGGCCAAGTGCGTGTCGGACCACGCAAAACGAAGGGTTCCGTGCCTATTAAAAAGGTCGTATCGTCACAGAAATTTTACGGCACTTACGTCCTTTTCTTTGAGGAAGGCAGTTTTTCAGCAATATCTCGATAACCTCTGAACCGATCTTGTTCAAAACAATTTTCGGTGAATGAAATTAATAAGCCCTATGTCCATGAATTTTTCTATATTTTTAAAATACACCGTTCAAAAATTAGAGGGGGGGGGACAGAATTTTAGTGACTTTCCGGGCGATTATCTCCGACCCTATTCACTTAATCAAAAAAAATGCTAAGAAACCTTATATTTATTTTGAAAGGCCTATCGATTGATGTGCCACACGAGGGGTCACAATGAAAATTTTTTTTTGACTTTTAGTTTTATGTATGGAGTGCACACCTAAAAAAATTTTTTTTTGTCATTTCAATTACAAAACTATGTAGCGGCTAACAAAATACACCTATCCTGAAAATTTTATTCAAATACACCTTATAGTTTTCGAGTAAAATGCCTGTGACATACGGACAGACGGACAGACGGACATGACGAAACTATAAGGGTTCCGTTTTTGCCATTTTGGCTACGGAACCCTAAAAATGAAAATGAAAAATAGTTTATTTTTGGTTTAAACATATTAGATTTACATAGTAAAAGGTTGGCACCTCCTTTTAAGCATTGTATTTATGCTTGTGTCAGGAGACACCGCTCTTCCATAACAAGAAGTGATAATGGTAAAACCAAATAAAATGGTATTAACTTTTAACTTTTACATACTAATACTAATAATATACAACGATTTTACAATTTAGAAGTAACAGATAAGGAATGTGAGTGTGTGTGCGTGTGCGTGTGTGTGTGTGTGTGTGTGTGTGTGTGTGTGTGTTTGTGTTTATGTGTGTGTGTGTGTGTGTGTTTGTGTTTATGTGTGTGTGTGTGTGTGTGTGTGTGTGTGTGTGTGTGTGTTCGTGTTAGCGTTTAAGTGTGCCTGTATGCGAAAAGGTTTATATGCATTATTAATGTGTGAGTTTAAATTCTAAGTTGCAAAAGATAGGAGCGACTCTGTTTCTTCATAGGTTAGGTCTTTAATCCATGCTATTAAGGTTTTTTTACAATTATAATGTTGTAAAGGATAAATATCGAGTTTTTCATTTATACGATTATATAGATATGCTGACTGAGTACCAAATTGAATGCGAGCAAATTTAGATATGAATACCGTTTTCGTAGCTTTGTTCGGTTCGGTTCAATATGAATTGAGATTGCCTAGATGTAAAGTGTAGACGAGATGGATTCTTCCACAGGATGTTTTACTATTCCTACTACTTATCAAATTGGCTTCTATGGAAATTGACTGGATACTTAAGTCGTCGTTGACCAGGATTCACTGTTGTGCGTGATTATACACAGTTCTTTTTAATTGAACCTAAGAATTACTAATACTTATAAGGTCTACATACCGGATCGGCCCGGAGCCAGTCGTACCTACTTCTCTTACAATAAGTTTATATCCCTATCGAAATGGTTGAGGAAAGTACTTCAAGAAGGTCGTCGACAACCAGGTTCCACTGGCAGCGCGCGCAAGGTACGACGATAAGTGTTTAAAAGTAAACCTTGCTCGTAAATGGTGTTATTCCATGCCTGTATACAGAAGGACAATGGCCTAAATTGTTCCCGCGGGAGTTATGGTGAGTTTGTCTAGGGAGTTATGATCTTGTACGTGATCTGATTGGTCGAAAAGCAAATCTAGATGGCCGCGCGCCACAAGAATTCTGTTCCGTGATTGGTTGAAATATTGAAGCTGCGCGCTCCACTCGCACTGATCTGGAAGTGAAGTTGTCAATTTCGTCAATTTTTGATTGGTGCGGTTGTATGAAACTTACGTCCCTCGTTAAACAATGTACTACAAAGGTACATACCGGATCAACCCGCCGACAGCTGCATTTCTTCTCCAACAAGGACATGTCCCTATCGAACTGGTTGAGCAACTTGTATTTCAACAGATCGTCGTCGCCCAGGTCCTGCGGCACACGTAGTCGTACGACGATAGTCTTTAAAAGTGAACCTTATTGATTTATACTTAAGGTACATACCGGGTCGGCATGGAGCCAGCCGTATTTCTCCTCCAACAAGTTCATATCTCTATCGAATCGGTTGAGGAACTTGTATTTCAGAAGTTCGTCGTCAACAAGGTGCCACTGGCGGCGCGCGTAGTGGTACGAAGAGTTGTTGCCGGCGCGAGGGAAGTCCAGCCATTCGGGGTGGCCGAATTCATTGCCTGGGGAAAGGAAAATGTGAGTATTGAATGAATGAATGAAAACGTTTATTTCAGAACCAAGGGGGTAATCACGTAACGTTTTCCATAAAAAAATTGACATTTAGATCTATCGTCAAGCGCGTACAATGCGTTACGTGATCGACCATCAGGCCCCGTAGCATGGTTGGCCTTGTCACGCGATAGGTGATAGGATAGAGCGTGCGTCACTGGCTGACACCGCTCGATAGAACGAGACGACGCTCCTATCTTGTCACTTGTCGCGTGATAAGGCCAACCATGCTACGGCTCCTGGTCAAGTTTTCATCATTTAGATTTTAAATTTCAAGTCAAAAATGTACACGTCAATCAAAATTAATAGTTACAAACATAGTTAGTTATATTGATTACTTCAATCATTACAACTTCATCCCATTAGGTTCCATAGGTAGCATGAGTAATATTCATTCGTTAGGCAGGTACAGAGCGGATTTAACCAACATACGATTACGTTAAATATGGCGCTCGCAGCTGTCATTCCACAGAAACTTGTAGGTACATTATCCAATTTAGATTGCAACGAACCCCGCTTCCAATTACAGACGGTTTGGTGCAGGTATTGATTAAGTATTTCCTAGGAAAAGGGAGGTAAAAAACTGCTATGGGATGCGAAAAGCGGTATGAGATCTTCTTGAGGAGGAGAGTGTGTCCGCGTGGGCTCGCCCGTCGGGCCTCCAGCCCTCGGGCTCGCTTAGAGAGCGAGCTCTGCAGGGATGCTTCGGGCCTGGACACTCGGGGTGGGGCTCCGGGCCTTTGGCCCTCCGCCGGGCTTGGCCTACGATCTCGCGGCCTGAAGCTCGCATAAAATGGTAAATTTATATAGGATTTTGGGTGGTTTCGTTCTCCTGTAGCTCGGCCTTTGGTCTCGCCCAAAATTACTGAGGGGGGGGGGGGGGGGGCTTTGACGGGCGACGAGATAGGGTCCTCCTTGACATCTTTACCCCGGGCCCTTACTTATCTCGTCGCAGGCGAGGACCAGTATTTTTTTAACTGAAACGTCAGACATAAAGCATGCGCGACCAGTCAGGCTGGTCCACCTGTGCAGTAGTAGCTCGGTTGCGCGGTAACATACCTATGAAGTTGAGGTAGGCCTCTCCGCCCAGCGCGTGCGTGATGAGCCGGATCATGCAGTGCAGCGCCAGGCCGCGCTCGATGACGCCGTTGGGCTCGCTCACGGTGCTCATGTGTGTATACATCGCTGCGTCCATCAGCCAGAACGCGATGGTCTTGTCTCCTACTAGCGCCTGAAACACGTCCATGGAAGAAATCGTCACATAACAAGTATAACTACAACTCTGTTTGACAACCTGTTGGATAAGCAGATAAGCACGTTAGTGTTTAGGTCTCATCTAATTCATCAACATATTATTTATATGTTGCATCATCCTTGCTCTCATACTTTGGTTACACAAAAGTACCTAGCAGGTATAGTAGCGACTCAGAATATTATAGACGAAGTCGCTGTCTCAGCCGAGTCTTATGTCGTGGGTTGGCCAAGTGTAACTTGTGATCAAGCTCACTCACTCTCACTCACTCTCATCAACGCAAGCGGTGGTTCCCTCCATGTCTCCCTCACACCGCCTTATAGTGAGCGTGTGGACGATGTGGCCCAGTTTCCAGTCGTCTCTCTCCAGTCAGATAGCTGCGTCCCACTGTCTGACTAACCTGGTCGTGGCTCTCTGCGTAAGCGACGGCGCCCTCCATCCACCGCCGCCGGTTAGTGAGCGTGTGGACGATGTGGCCCAGTTTCCAGTCGTCTCTCTCCAGTCAGATAGCTGCGTCCCACTGTCTGACTAACCTGGTCGTGGCTCTCTGCGTAAGCGACGGCGCCCTCCATCCACCGCCGGTTAGTGAGCGTGTGGACGATGTGGCCCAGCTTCCAGTCGTCGTCTCTCTGTTCCTTGAGCAGTTTGATCCACATGTCGGGGATGGCCATGGCGAGGCGGTAGTCGAAACCGGTGCCGCCCTCGCGCACGGGGCGGCAGGAGGCTGGCATGCCAGACACGTCCTGTGGTAAGGAAAATTAGCTGATTATCTATACTAATATTATAAATGCGAAAGTGTGTCGTGTCTGCCTGTCACCTCTTCATGCTTAAACCGCTGAACCGATTGAGATTCAATTTGGCATGGAGATAGTTTGAATGTCGGGGAAGGACATAGGATAGTTTTTATGCCGGCAATAATGCCCTAAGGAGGTGAAAGTTTGTAAAGCGCAACGATATAAACGAGTTCCACGCGGACTGAGTCGCGAGCAGAAGCCTAAGCGGACCTCAGGCTCCTTTGTGGCACAACCGGGAAATTGCTAGGAGGTTGATGACTGTAGTTAATGCTTGGGTATCGTCGTGACCCTCAGAAAAAATCATGTTTGTTACAAGTTGAACAACGGCGAACAAGAAGACACCCCTTCAGAGCCGGATCTCTATGCGAGCCGGAGGACCTAAGGCCGAAAAGGCGAGCGCACGCGGACAATTAATCGCGGCAATTTTTGCATTTCCTATGCCGTATCACACAAATAACAACATCCATCTCACACTCCTTAAAAAAACACAAGTTTTTCTTCAATATTCTTGCAAGTGTTATACTAATTTTGAAATTCGGACTAAATAGGCCATCTTGTGAAGCTGCTTGCCATTTCTAGCGTAGTACATTTTTTTTCAGTAGGTAACTAGGTACAGCCAGTTAAAGTTAGTTGGTCTAACGATTTTAAGTGCAGATTTGGTAAAACTGTTTTCGGGTTGACGTTGACAAAAGGGACGAGTTGCATACAAAGAGGTTCTGCAAATCTGCATGTTTTCGCCCATATTTGTTCATTGTTGGCTGTAGAAGACTAAGATGATAAAGGTACGTAGATGACGCTGCCGATCTATTGCAGAATTTATAAGTAGGTACATAGTTACATATCACCATGCGTTTAAATTAACACATGTACTGCCAACAATATCTTAGACTCTAAGATATTACAGCCTGGACGTGTACACTAAGATACGTTCGTAGCTTAGTGTACACGTCCAGGCTGTGGTCGGTACTCGGTGCCTAACCTCAGCGATGGTGATGGCGCGCTTGTTCAGCGTGTGGACGAGCTCATTCGCGAGCATGAGGTAGATGAGCGCCTCAGTGTCCACGTCCAGACTGTTGTGATCGGTACTCGGTGCCTCACCTCAGCGATGGTGATGGCGCGCTTGTCCAGCCTGTGAACGAGCTCATTCGCGAGCATGAGGTAGATGAGCGCCTCAGTGTCCACGTCCAGACTGTTGTGATCGGTACTCGGTGCCTCACCTCAGCGATGGTGATGGCGCGCTTGTCCAGCCTGTGAACGAGCTCATTCGCGAGCATGAGGTAGATGAGCGCCTCAGTGTCCACGTCCAGACTGTTGTGATCGGTACTCGGTGCCTCACCTCAGCGATGGTGATGGCGCGCTTGTCCAGCCTGTGAACGAGCTCATTCGCGAGCATGAGGTAGATGAGTGCCTCAGTGTCCACGTCCAGACTGTTGTGATCGGTACTCGGTGCCTCACCTCAGCGATGGTGATGGCGCGCTTGTCCAGCCTGTGAACGAGCTCATTCGCGAGCATGAGGTAGATGAGCGCCTCAGTGTCCACGTCCAGACTGTTGTGATCGGTACTCGGTGCCTCACCTCAGCGATGGTGATGGCGCGCTTGTCCAGCCTGTGAACGAGCTCATTCGCGAGCATGAGGTAGATGAGTGCCTCAGTGTCCACGTCCAGACTGTTGTGATCGGTACTCGGTGCCTCACCTCAGCGATGGTGATGGCGCGCTTGTCCAGCCTGTGAACGAGCTCATTCGCGAGCATGAGGTAGATGAGCGCCTCAGTGTCAACGTTGAGGCCGTAGTACTCGTCGTAGTGGCCCGAGAATCCCTCGGCGCCACGGCTGTGGTACAGCATCGAGGTTACTCCGTCGAATCTGGATGGATAAAACGTTGGATCGCTATAACTATTAAGTACCTACTGCCTAATTTACGAACTGTCACGATTTTTGCTGTGGATAAATGATTTTCCACATCAACAGCACTCTCATTAGGTACTTAGGTAAAAATCGTGACGATAAATGTGACCATAGATACCTACGGCAGGTACAGTCACGGACTTTAATCGTTGAGCCATTTAGAGCTCACCTTTTACTGGATATTCATAGCTTAACTATTAAAAACAAAAATAGTTGACACCTAAATGGCTCAACGATTAAAGTCCGTGATGTAACGCGGAAACATTATCAAGAATATTCTCTGAAATTCCATACAACATGAAACTTATCTTTTAAAAATGTTTATATGTTCTTACAATCAAAATTAAACGAACGTAATTTAAAAATATTTTGTAATCTGTACATGTTTTAGTATGTTACAGTTCATTGTTTTGTTGACAAGTCATAAGTTGCTAATATTTTTCATAAATTCTCATTTTTACGAGAACATTTCAGAGAAAGTTGCAAACAGAATATTTCTTATCAGCAGACACCGTAAACTGCGATCGAAATCCATTGAAATGACGTATGACAACCTGGTTAGGGATGGCGATGGTTCTAAATTAATGAACTAAAATATTATGTACTAAAATAATACAAATAATAATAACTGAACAGAATCTGAATCTCAGTTTAATGTTATTATTACATTTAAATGGTAATTTTTTGTAAGTATTGTATTTACAATTTTTATCCAAAACTCTCCAAATTTTTCACTTGGGATAGTGAGTAATAATTTTCGCATATTCGATGGCGAAACAACGCAAACAATACAATCAGCATCGCTATTTTCTGAAAAAAAACTTACTTAATTGATTGTAAACCCGCAAACCGAAGATTTTTATCCAGATCGAAAAATATTACTTCGTTTCTGACAAACAAAATAATTAAAAGAAATATATATGTCGGGTGCCAAATGAATGAAATAATACAGTCCTTTTATGTGCAGTAGTTTCTGATTAGCGGCCTATTTTGATGACTGTCATGTCATGTACACAAAATCGATATATCTTTTTTTTCGAAAAACCTATGCTCTTTAAGCAGTTGCTCCATTGTTATTTTATAATTAATTATTGTTACAAAACTATTTGAAGATGTAAAAATAATCAAACAAAACCAGTACTTGACGGAGTCACATTGACAATCATGACAAGAACATCTCGTAAATCTATAGACAATATATTTATCAATTCCAAGAAGTTTTAGTTTAATATCATAGATTACACTTATCAGTGTCTAGTCTAGGTTACCCAGACATTGATAAGTGTAATTTAATACTATAATAATATTAATGATAAATAAACACATTCCGCCATATAAATGTATAAGTAGCATAACTGACGATTCGAAAGTGCTTGTTGCTGAGCCTACTCAATAAATAATTTTTGACTTTGACTTGACTGAGTAACAACCCTAGTACTTCAATGGATTTTGATCGCAGTTTACGATGTCTGCTTATCAATATTACGTAGGTATGTAGGTTAATGGTGAAATATTACGCAAAATTAAAACCAGAAACAAACTTAAAGTAGACGTAGCGACATCTATCATGAAACACTGGAATTAAAACCGTCATCTCCTGATTGTCATGACATACGGCATTTTTAGGGTTCCGGACCAAAAAGGTAAAAACGGAACCCTTATGGTGCGACTCCGTCCGTCTGTCTGTCTGTCACAAAGTCAAATATCTCAAGAACTACTAATGATATCGATTTGAAATTTGGAATAGTTGTAAACAAAGCTAATCTTCGTGTATGGAAAATGAAATTTTTTAATATATACTTTTAATTTGTATAAAAAAGGGCGGATAAGAGGGGGGGCAAAAATTCAAAATCTAGTTAGTAGGCCAAGTGGGGTATCATATGAAAGGGCTTGAATTGTACATTCTAAAACAGTTTTTCTTTTTTTTTCTACAATGGTAAAATTTTGATTTATAAAGAAAAATGTTGAAAAAAATACCATTCCCCCCCTTATCTCCGAAGTTAACCAGGCAAAAAAATTGAAAATAATATATATGATTAATATTAACGTGAATATTACCGGAAAAGTATAACGAGACCTCTATCTAGCGTAATTTTTTTTTATTCTTCAAAAATCATATGTTAATTTTGTTTGTAATTTAATACTTCTGTGTTTAATTTTTTTTCTTCAAATTCGTATGAAAGTGTTCTTAAAGTACCTTCTAGCAAATAATATAAGAATTATCGAAATTAATTCACTTGATAAAGAATTATAGCTGAAAAACCAACATATAGGGAAATGTATTAAATTAACGTACCATTTTAGAACCCTATCGCAATAAGATGACAAACTACTCGAGTTTGAGTGACGGCGGCCTGACAATTGCGACAGGGTTCTACGGTGGTACGTGAATACATTTCCCTTACTGTACATACCGAGTTCCTTGGTCGCGCAAGTTAGTAACAAAATGCACCGATAAATGGCGCTGTAGGTACTCATGACTTAACTACACTACGCGTTGTTAAGATTTTTCCAAAATTAATGGGTGTTTCGTTAACGGAACCCTCGGTGCGCGAGTCAGACTCGCACTTGACCGGTTTTATTTGCAAATGAGACGATATTTTCACAACATTATCTTTGACATACAATTGATACAATGGCTGAATGGTAGTGTGCGTCAGAATGACTGACCAAAATGGCAGATCAATGTTAGACTACCATTAACATTCACTACCTATTTGCTACTATTTACTACCTATGTTGACATATTTGCTACCTAAGTTTAAAAATATATATATATTTAATAAAGTGGGCAGTCATTCTGACGTCAGGATGACTGCCCACATTTATTATATGGGGTTGGACTCCCTTATTTGCAACTTTCTATATACTATGATTTACTACCTATTTGCTACCTACACATAAATTATTTCCAGATTTTTAAGGCAAAAAATAAAAAATATATAAGCAAAACATGGAATTTAATTACGAATCGGAGTGTACAGGCTGTTACCTCATGAACCGTGATAGTTAGACAACTGAAATTTTCACAGATGATGTATTGCTGTTGCCGCTATAACAGCAAACACTAAAACACTGAATAAAATAATTTTTTAGGGGGCTCCCATACAACAGACGTGATTTGGCCGATAGCTAATATAAAATGACCCCATACTGCGTACATTTTGCTTAGGAGCAGGGCTCTGCTAATACTAGATTGTAGTTACGGCCCTTTTTAGCGTATATTTTGTACGAAACCCTCGGTGCGCGAGTCCGACTCGTTTAATATTTTCATTTGTTATTGTTTAACTATTGTAAAAAAAAATTTGATGCGTTCACTTTTAATAAATTGATACTATTTGTAATTTCTGAACGATCTTACTATTTCCGCATACTACCCACATAATTCGATAATAATCCGATTCGTAATTAAATTCCATGTTTTGCTTGTATATTTTTTATTTTTTGCCTTAAAAATCTGGAAATAATTTATGTGTAGGTAGCAAATAGGTAGTAAATCATAGTATATAGAAAGTTGCAAATAAGGGAGTCCAACCCCATATAATAAATGTGGGCAGTCATCCTGACGTCAGAATGACTGCCCACTTTATTAAATATATATATATATATTTTAAACTTAGGTAGCAAATATGTCAACATAGGTAGTAAATAGTAGCAAATAGGTAGTGAATGTTAATGGTAGTCTAACATTGATCTGCCATTTTGGTCAGTCATTCTGACGCACACGAATGGTAGCTTCTTTTGCATTAATTTGAGAGCAACAGTCCCAGGTTCGATTCTTGGTGAACGTAGTCTTTTTGTTTTATTTTCATATTTAAAAAAATATTCCTAATGATTTAAACACTATAACGTTAAATAGGTACAGTCGCCCACACTCCTAAGTGACGATTCGTGAACCTTATGTCACTTGACATAAGGTTCACGAATGGTCACTTAGGAGTGTGGGCGACTGTACTATAGGATACGTGTTTATTGTGGTACATAATATCTTATTTGTATTTATATAACTAAATATGTCAATTTATCATAATGACTGTTATACGCATACTTATTTCCTATTGACAAATACGAGTAAATATGAAAAACCTTTGCACTCATTTAGTAAAGTACAGTGTAAATAATAGAACTGAAGATATAATAATGACTACAATTAAGCAAACATTAGTATCGATTATATAAATTACAAATATATTAAGTATTCAGATAAGTTCTCAGAATTAACGGAAAAGTTCTCATACAGAATGTTTCGCAACTTTTAACAACTTCTCTTCGGTGCATTGCTAGGTAGGTAGCTACTCGTGTTGAATAGTAATGTAACCTTCCATCAATGAGTAGAGCGTCGCATGGTAATTTTAGCTTCGTGTGCCACATCATTTATGAGGATTATTTCAGATGTGATATTTTTGGTTAAGTACGAACATTTAACGTATACCTTTTAAAGTGCTTGCGGAAGCCAACTTACCTGAATCCATCGAATTGGTATTCCTCTTGATACCACCGCAGGTTGGACAGCAAGAACCTCAGGACTTCAGTTCTACAACATAAATATTCAGTTAGGTTTTTAAAAGGATGTAGCCGTTATACGACTGCTGTCTAGTTATAAATATCTACTCTACTTATGAAAAATGTAGGTATGTAAAGTTTAACTTACTCCGAATAGTTGAACAGCCTGCTGTCCCATAGCGGATGAGTCCCCTTCGGCCCGTCATGGAAGAAGCACGAGTTCGTGCCGTCAAATTCATTCAAACCGTCCAGTGTATTCTTAGAGGCGTGAGAATGCACCACGTCAAGAAGGACGTATAGCCCCATCTCGTGCGCTCGGTCGATCAGCTGTTTCAACTCGCAGGGTGTACCGAAGCGGCTGAGAAGGGGGAAAGATATATTGCAAAGTTACCGCTTAGAATCTACAACTTTGAACTAAAGCAGTTCCATTGGCTGAGCGCGAAATAGTACATTGTTCAACGAGGGGCGTAAGTGGAATATTGCTAACGAGAGTCTATCAGAAGCCCGACGCCGAAGGCGGAGGGCTTTTGATGACTCGAGTTTGCAATATTCTTACGCCCGTGTTATACACAATGTTTTTCATCACATTTGCGAGGAAATAAATAACAACAAAAGACAGAAAAATTTAAGTTCCATACAGCAGCACCAATCAAAAATTGACAACTTCACTTCCAAATCAGTGCTAGTAGAGCGCGCAGTTCAATATTTCAACCAATCACAGAGCAGTATTCTTGCGGGGCGGGGCGTCGTGACCAACTAGATTTTTTTATTCAACCAATCACACAGCAACCAGATTTGCTTAAGCCAATCAGAGGGTTCTATTATTTTAAAACTAAACTTAAGAGCCCGTGGGAGGTAAAACGGCTATAACTGCTCTGCACGCTCGCAAGTAATAACGCCATTGACGAGCAAGTGTGATGAAAATGTTTTGACCGATCAGAGGCATCACATTTTTGCATCAACAGTTTTCATCAGCTAAGTATAGTTTACCTATTCGTTGCATGCGCGTTTTGGTACTGTGAATCAAGTACTCGTAATCTTACAAAGGCGTATATTGGTATCTATAATTAATCTGTTTGTTATGCCAGTTCTGAATTAGAGTTTTAACTACAATTCCCACTTAAATATTAGGGTAGGTAGTTACCTGCTCGCCGCGAAAAAACTTGTGACTTGGTATCCGAAAGACGCATAATACGCGTGCTCCATGATTGCCATCAGCTGAATGGAGTTGTAACCTAAAAAAACAAAATGAATAGTGTCAGATCAGTAAATTCTGTTAAATCCTTTCAGCAATATCGATTAGTCCAACTTTGTTTTAGAGGGATTTTCTCCCAATATTGGAATCGCGAGAATAATTTTTGTGTAGCCCCACGCCGACTGGCATGCTAACTATGCAGTTTGAATTTCTCTCTTAACTCCACATTTTTTCTGACGAAGTTAAATATAGGGTTATGTAGGTACCTTACCAAGGTACTTACGGAGAACGAAAGAATCTTGAATGTGTTCGAGGTATATACGAGTAATATTAGCTGCTGGGATGAAATATACTTTAGCCTATGTCCAGCCCGAAGTTCCATCCTAATTATAAACTGATGAAAGAACTAAGAGAAAATTAGAAAACGAGTAGTTCCGGAGGTTAACCCCTTACACACAATCTTACATGTCACAAACTGAGAACAGAATCCGTGTATGGGAACTAGGGAGTAGGGACCTAAATAGTTTCTTCTAAATAACTCTATGTCATTCCCACCTTGGTTCTTGATTCGGGGCAGCACATTATCTTTGAACTCAGCATAGGTTCCGACGCGACCCTCCGCCGTCGCGATACCCACGTGGCACTCGTATATCCGCAGCGACGCTGGACGCTCCACTTTAGGGTGCTTGAATTGGTAAGGCTGAAAAAACATAGGCTAGTTTAGGTACAAATTTTATTTCACGGGGATCTAAGAGATATTGAGTAGTAATAGTGTATTTGATATTTGGTTGAAGTGAACCGGCAGCGCCTTTACGAACCAAACATATTTATATATCTATGTTTTCCTGTCAATAGGTACTTATTATAGAGAAGCCCCTCTACAAGTCTTCCCACTACAATGTAGTGGGAAGACTTGTAGAGGGGCGAATGTCGGTTACCAGGATGTAGTGACTACATCCTGGTAACCGACATTCGATTGTCTTAGTCGCGGTCATATTATACTATTCTGTGCTACTAGGTAGCACAGTTTTGTAACCAACTAGTAGTAGGTAGGTATGTAATCTACTAGGTAGGCAAGTATGTAACTTACTAGGTAGGTATATATATGTAGGTGGTTTCTTCAATGTCCGAAATTATGTTCGATGAACAAAACGATCAAGAGCAGTTGAACACATGGGTTTTGCGTAACCTACTGACTATAAACATAGAAAAGACCAATTACTTAATTTTCGCCGCAAAATACAAAAAAAGTAGCCTTTACACATTCGACCCACGCTGACTCATAGGACAAAAGACATCCGAAAAATATCTTGGCTTTATATTGGACAATCAGCTCACATGGGAACATTGGGAACCACATGTTCAGAAGATGAATGGTTAAAGAACTGTATTTTCTCTCATAATAATACATGGGATTCACTTACATGAGAACATTATAATCTTATATCTAAGGTTTATAAAGTGTACACAATAAAAACAGCTGCGGGTAGGTAAGTAAATATTCAACATGCAAACTAGTTATCCTCATTTTGTAAAAAATATAGCATATTTGATGAAGCGCAAAATGGCTTCCGGAAAAATAAATCTACCACTCTGGCTGCATATAAGTACATGCAAGAAATTCTTAATATACTCAATGACAGAAAATATGCAATCGGTATTTTGCTGGATATGTCAAAAACTTATGACATGGTCCAATATGATATACTTTTAAACAAACTTTATGGAAGAGGAGTAAGGGGAACAACATATAACTGGTTCAAATCATATCTCGAAAATAGAATACAATACGTTGAAGTTGAACATCTTGATGAAGCATCAGGCGAAATAAAATATGTAAAATCCGACGTCCAGTATATGACACATTCAATTCCACAGGGAAGCGTGATTGGATGTCTCTTATTTTTAATTTATATCAACGACATTCCTAAAGCTATTAACCAAACTTGCGTACTTTTTGCAGATGACATCTCACTCTTAACTTCATGTGACGATAGCACAAACATTAACATTGAAATAGATTCGTTATTAAACTCGATAATAAGATGGATGGAAGACCACAATTTGAAATTAAACTTATCAAAAACTAAAATAATCCAATTTCGGCAAATATTATGGGGAAACAGCACATATGCAAAAGACCTATTTATACTTCAAAAGAAATGCATACAAATACTTGCTAATATAAGAAGCCCAGAAACTTGCACACCCCACTTTAAAAAATTCAAAATCCTAACTATGACCTCCATATATATATTCGAAATGTGCAAATTTGTAAGAAAATATCCGCAACTAAATACAATCATTAGAGACCAACCACGGCGCTACGAATCCAGGTTTAAAAATAATCTAGTTAGGTACAATATCGGGATCCAAACTAAAACTACATATAGGTACCTCAAGGCCACACGCGATGTCAGTAAAAATTTATAATAGAATCGACGACAGTATAAAAGAGGAAAAATGCGAGAGAATGTTTTCCAAACGATTAAAAAAATTTCTACTCGAAAAATGTTACTATATCTTGGATGACTTTTTTTCTAGCTAAACCTGTTTATTTTTTTAGTTTTTTGTTTTTGTAATAAATTCATTGTTATAGTTTTAAGCTAATACCTAATTGTAAGTTTCTGCTGCGCCCCATCGGGGTATCATTGTATTGTAGTATAACTTGTATGTGATGGCATCAATAAACGAATACGAATAGTTAAAATGTCGTGCGCGCAGCGCTCAAGTTAAGATTTAAGGAAGACATTGGACTTTATATATAGATGTAAGTAATAATAGGTATGTAGTAATTAAGCCACACGTCGATTACCTAATAGCATAGATAAATAATAATCTTTGCTAATAGAGATTTGGGGGGCTGCAGCGAAAACACATCTAAAAAAATACAAACGGCACAGAATAAGTTAATTAAATATTTATTTAATTACAACTAGGTAGCTAACCCGATCTGAGAGGATTTATAAAAAACCGGCCAAGTGCGAGTCGGACTCGCGCACGAAGGGTTCCGTACCATTATCTATAAAAACGGAAATAAATCATGTCTGTTGCATGGGAGCCCCAGTCCGACTCGCACTTGGTCGGTTTTTTAGTATTTGTTGTTATAGCGGCAACAGAAATACATAATCTGTGAAAATTTCAACTCTCTAGCTATCACGGTTCTTGAGATACAGCCTGGTGACAGACAGACGGACGGACGGACAGCGAAGTCTTAGTAATAGGGTCCCGGTTTTACCCGTCGGGTACGGAACCCTAAAAATACTAAAATACTTAGCATAACACAAACATACGTGTAGGTACAATACAAATGTATACTGGTACGACACATATTAAATAAAAATATCCACACGAATATTTATATTAAAAATAAAATCTCGTACAAAAAATCCACACTACATAATAATCGATAAACCTAGACTACAAGTAGGTAGGTATTAGTAATAATATAATCAATCAAATCTAATGGTAGTACTTACAAAAAATAATAAACATATAAACCTGACTATACATATACAATATAAGCATACCTCTCAACTTACCTAATATATCCCGCCTCCAACCAACCAAGCGCATCATCGTCATTTATGTGCGTAAGTAAGGTAGCATCGCCGAGTTGTAGTGCCGTTAGCAACACGGAGATACGGCCCGAGCGCTTAGCGCAATAATTATTGTAGGTAAAAGGTCTGCTAGACGGTTGCCAACACGCCCCTCCAACCGAGCGACCTTGGTCCGCACCGACCGTGTAGACAGTTGTTTCCAACAAAATTTCATACTACAACGGTCGGGGCCGACCAAGGTCGCTCGGTTGGAGGGGCGTGTTGGCGACCGTCTAGCAGACCTTTAATGCTTTTCTAAATTTCTACCCACATTGATTTTTAAAATGTAGTTTTAGTTTTAATTTGTACACTTCGGAGATACGGCCCGAGCGCTTAACGCAATAATTATTGTAATGCTTTTCTACCCACATTGATTTTTAAAATGTAGTTTTAATTTTAATTCGTAAACTTTCTCATGTACCTAAGTGAATTCTTGTGATTCTTATGGGAAATTATATAATAGGTACACAATTACACACTCGTAAACAAACTATTAATTCGATAAGAATCTATAATGGATACCCGGGCATTTTCGCGAGAAGATATCCATCGTTAGTGACGTTGCCGATTAAAAGTTAAAAATGTTCCATTTTGTAACCAAAATTAATAATACTATTTGTTTGACAAATGAAATTTACAAAATGAAATTTTTAACTTTTACTCGGTGACGTTACTAACGATGCATCTTCTCGCGAAAATGCCCACTCAGTACGTATTTCGATGGTAGGTACTTATTGTAATACTGCGCACGGTATAAGCCTATAAGGTTTAAATAGAAGTAAATTAACGTTCAGATAAAGTACCTAACCCCTTTTCATAGAACCGTTTATCGCCGTTGTGACCGCCGCTATATCTAAACTCCGGCTCATCTACACATCAGATTACATAAGATTAACTAAATACGCTTCGGCCTGCAGATGAACTGCTGGTACGTGAACCCCTCGTGCGGCTTCACGTAGCTGGCCCACGGCGACATGCGGAACAGGTGCTCGTTCACGATGAGCTGCACGCGGCTGTCGTGACGGAGCGCGCACGAACCGTCCGCGCTGGGTGCGTTCTGTAGCTCTCTCACCATACCCTAGTTTGTGACGAGTGTTTAGTAGTTCTCGTGCACACTCACCTGCTCCGGCCTGTAAACGAACTGCTGGTAAGTGAACCCCTCGTGCGGCTTCACGTAGCTGGCCCACGGCGACATGCGGTACAGGTGCTCGTTCACGATGAGCTGCACGCGGCTGTCGTGACGGAGCGCGCACGAACCGTCCGGGTTGGGCGCGATTTGGAGCTCCCATTTGCCGTACTCTAGCTTTCTGAATGGATGGCTCTTTGGGTTCCAATTGTCTGTAATTAAATAATTTAGTATTCATGAGATAGTATGACAAGGTGTAGAACAAAGCTACATAAAAGAATTTGTGGTTACCTACTTTAAAGTTGGTAATATATCTAAACATATTTTTCGTTCTTAATAAACCATAGCACAAGCCTAATTGAGCTTCCTACTGTTACTATGAGGGTATGAGGCTAGTTAGACATGGGTAGGTATCGGGAGGTTTTTTTTTATATTTTGCAAAGTTTAGGGATGTGAAAGAACTAAGAAACCATAGCCCCGCCCCATAGGAAAAATTAACGCCTAATCAACTATTCATAGCAAAATCAGATTTCATTAAAATAAAGAGTTTCCTTACTAAATTCCCCCTGGAGATGCAAGGTATGCGCGCCAGGCGCCCATTCGCGCCACGTAACAGTCCCATTCGGGTGGAACTGCGGCCCAAAGTACTTGTAGCCCTTGGTGAATCCTTCCACGCCGCCGTCCCATGATTCGATGCGATCCCATAAATCCTTAAAGCAACCGTATCTGCGAATCAGAGGATATCATACAAATTAGCAAGCATTTTGTTAGTCAGTCAGTACCGTATTTGAAATAATGATGTATGTTAGGAAGAATTTATACAACTACCCAACCAACACTGATAGGCCCAAGGTTACCAGAAGCGCAGAGAAGCTCAAAACAACTAAAATCGAAAAAGTCGTTCTTGGGAAATTGTATAAAATTCTACAATAAAATTCCAAAACACATTACCGAACTTACTGACTCTAAATTCAAATCGGTCGTAAAACAGACACTTATTTTAAAAGCATATTATAAGATAAACGATTACCTACATCATGGAATTCATGATGGATAGGAATATTTCGCAGAGATAAAATCCTGCACTAGAAATCTATCGCAAAATAAATAGGTTTTCTACTGTAGCAATGTAATTAAAATAAAATATAATATTCTGATACTGAAATGATATATTGTATACTGTTTTGAAAAAATGACACCTCGCCGAGTTTTTTACGCCGGTTCTTCTCAAAGCAGAGGTTTTCTTTCCGAACCGGTGGTAGTTTATCGACATTCATAGGTGCATACTATATGCCTAAATTGAAGAATAAATGACTTTGACTTTGAGTACCAAGACCTTAGACCAGATGATATTTGCGTAGTACCTACCTACCTAAGTCTAAAAAAATACAGAGTTGAGTTTATTCATTAATTAGAAGGAAATATACGAACGAATGGCGTACGTATAAACGTGGAAAGGTAATATCATAGAGCGCGGAATAAAGCGCATAGGTAATTCCATACATACATCGCATTATTCGCATTCTGCATTGAATGACCTTATATTTGACATTGAAGATGGGACAGAGCGTCGATAAGCGCTTGAAGCGCTTCGATTATTTTTGGTCGGGTGTATACAGAAAAAGTATAAGTAGGAGACTTTTCATGTACCATAGGATAGTTTAATACTTTAAAAAGGATCATTAAGATGTGATCGAGCAAATATTAAGTGTTTTTTTATGGAAATTTAAATGAAACATGGATATCTCTTTTTGATAGCAAGCGGTATTACACAAAGCGCTGCAGCGCTGAACTGTCGCGACTTTCGTAAACATGAGTTAACCTCAAATCTAAAAACTTATCGTTTAATTTAGTAAAATTTAGCTAGCAGGGAATGTAAAACATGTAGTAATTATTAATCTAAAGAGTTGCGAGACTTACCTGCGTCGGATTTCACGCTCATAGGGCTTCAAGTATCCATCGCGTTCCAATAATTTAGCTAAATCAGGGACTGGCACGTCCATCGGATCCATAGCGGAATA
The DNA here is from genome assembly GCA_932294315.1 of Epinotia nisella. Lineage (NCBI taxonomy): Eukaryota > Metazoa > Arthropoda > Insecta > Lepidoptera > Tortricidae > Epinotia > Epinotia nisella. The sequence goes on along the minus strand of OW028688.1, from coordinate 13,986,030 downwards.
GTTACCACCCATTATATTTATGCGCGTAGATACCTATGTGTCGTAGAAACCGGCTTAAATGCGCACGCGCCTGGCACGACCGAGCGAACTGATATCGCTAGTTTAAATGACACTAAGATAAACTTAGGTCACTGGTCACTACAACCCCACCCCACAATGGTGGTTATTTAAATTGACTTATTTATTTTAGTAATTGGGTAGGTAGATAGATATTAAATACGTTTTAACTGTCTACCTTGGTCACGAAAGTTACGCCGAAAATGGTTCATAGTACTCTTCCATTTTGTATTCTTAGCTAGAAGATTAAACATGATTAAACCCATATTCAAATGAGAATCCTGATTGTTATCTGAAGTCTGCTATTCATATAACCTGAATATTTTTTCATAAAAAAATATAGGAAATGCCATTTACCATACAAGTACAATAGCATAGCATACCTATTAGCAATGGTAATGTTTCATTGTTATTATGAATGAACTAAAATACAAAAATAGAATCTTAGTTCAGATGGTTATCCCAAGTCTATTCAAGTAACCGGAATATTTTTTCATTAAAAATAGCCTTCTTTGTGATAAATTTAGAATGTATAACTACTGCAATATTTTATTATTCAAGTGCAGCATTGCAACAATAAATGGTAATGTTATGTTCAAGTGGTTGATTGTTATTATGACTGGCATATTTTGTGGTTTGGTTGGCAGCAGAGATCGGATACCGGTATTTACACCATACAAAAATACCGGTATTATTTCGATCTTTGGTTTATAATATCATTTTTGATCAGGCAGTCTAATAATACGAAATTTTTACCTAAATATATAATAGAGTCCTACATTAAGAGCCTAAAATAATTCAAAATATTAAGACTAATTCGGGGATTTTTGAAAAAACCGGTTCCGATCCCTGGTTGGCAGTGAGCGAAAGAGAACTTAGAATACAATTAAATACTAGTAATTAATTGTTAAAAAAGTAGCTTACTAATTTAAGTACAGTAAGGGAAATGTACTCACATACCATTTTCACTCTTGTTACTATGACAATAAGGCATAAAAAGGTACGTGAATACATTTCCCCTGTACCTACTTCTATTAAATTTATTGCATAGCTCAAGTTAGATGTAGGATGAATTCACTGGTCAACTGGGCCAAACTGGTTATTCATATTGAAATATCAACACTGATAATATATGCTACTACAATAATCAAAAGTTGAAAAAAGGAAGAATATGTGATCAGCAGAAAACTGTTCACAATTTTACATGAACCCGAGTGAAAAAAAATTACATGAACCCAAGTGAAAAAATGATCACATGAGAAAAAAAATCATTTATAACTACTTTATTCATTCAATCACACTTATCTATTAAATTCTACATAGTTAAGTAACAATTAAAATATATCCGAGCCCGTTCGCTTCGCACGCGCCACCGCTTCAGCAGGTTGCAGTTTCTCTTCTTCTGAAGGTTCCAATGGCAGACCATTCTCATCCAATTTACCTTGCTTAAAATCTGTGACGATCTTCTTACTGTAAACGGCATCAAACAGTTGACGCGGCGTGAATTCGCTCTGTGTTACATCTTCAACCTTGTAGGAGACATACGGTTTGAGGTCGCAGTCTTTGAGGTCTGGTACAATTAGTTCAGGGATCATCTCAGGCACGGTGACGAAACGCCCGTCTAAATAGTACCCGACATCTCTCACACCACGTTTGTCGATTTCTAATTCAGGGTTCGGGCCTTTCTGCTGTTCCCTGTGCAGGCGAGACCCTCTCTTGTTGGGGATCGGAAATTTTCGAAAATTCCTTTTACCTTCAAGTGGCGCTGTGCAACTGATGCCTCGTTTTGATATGAAATTGACTAAGTTGGAAATCCTAGACATTTCGATTTTGAATATAATTGATGTATTAAAGAATTAATTAATTTGGTTATGTTATTATATATACATTTCTCAATTTTTTTCTCATAAGATGACATTTCGATTCCACTGTCAGTTTGACGTATAGGGATTTCTTGGCACTTAGAAAAACCGGTATCATCGGATAAGTCAACGTTTTCAGTTACTTTGCCACTGACATGCTTGTTTAGTAAATAAAAATGAAAACATTTTTTACAGTACAAATGGTGTTACTTTCCCGCACTAGTGCGAAAATGAGCACTTTCCGTGCATATGTTGAAACTTTAAAGAGCCATATGTACTGTAAAACGTTGTACGGTACACGTGCGAATAGGTAATTCGCATCTCGTGTCGATTTAAAACACTCCCTTCGGTCGTGTTTTAATTTATCGCCACTCGTTGCGAATTTCCTATTTTCTGCACTTGTATCGTAAATAACTATTCTGCATGAATAATTATTGTATGAAGTAGTTTTTTTTTGGTAGAAATCATCAGTTTGATATTAAAAAGTATAATTATTATCCATCCATGTGTTACCATCCATATGTTATGATGGTTTGGGCATGTAGAGAGGATGGATGAAAGAAGATTAACGAAGAGAGTGTATACAAAAGGAGTGGAAGGGCAAATTGGAAGGGGAAGACCTAGGCGAACTTTCTCTGATCAAATTGGAGGAATGTTACAAAAAGGCCAGGTCAAAAGTACCCTAAACCGACGACCATGTATGAGAAATCCCATCAAAAACATAAATGTGAAAGGCTGCCAAGTTCGATACTATGGGAATGCTTCGCCTATAAAAGGAGTGAGATCTGAATAAGTACCATAAAAATACTTCAAATCATAAATAGTTATAGGAATGCACACTTGATTTCCAGCAGTTTTTAAGGTACATTTCGAATAAGTATCACGTTACATAGAAATACCTAAAATTATAATACCTAGGTAGTCAGAGAAACGCACACCGGTTTTTTTGCAGTTTTCTGATAACATTTATTATTTTCAGTACTCTTTAATGATGTAACTTGGCAAGTTTTCACACACCACACACCTTTTCAATGCAATGAACCTTTGGACTGCAATGTGTCAAGTATATAATTTTCTATTAAAACTTTATTCATATGCGTAGATAAAATATGTTTTGAGTTATAGGGTGGTCGAAATTGGCCCGAAATGGTTCGTGTAATATAACCCACAGCCGGTGTGTCGCTTTTTTTTGCTCGAACTTGGCGGACACACTGCCGTGTGTCTAGATGTTATGAAGGTGAGTGAAGCGAAAGTGGTTTGTCAGGATCGTAGCAAATGGAGATCCGTGATCTCTGCCTACCCCTCTGGGAAAGAGGCGTGATTATATGTATGTATGTGTTACCTTCGTCCTTAATCAATAGGGGTCACATGTAAAAATTGATAACGTATCGTTGCTAAATGGATAGTAAACCATCAAATTGTTGTAATTATTATTATTATATTATTAAAAAAAAGATAGATCTTGAAAGTATAGAAAAATAGCATTTTTTTATTGTCCAAGAGTAAATTTAAAGATACCAATAGAATCCTTAAGCTTTTATAGAAACAAAATTGTACGACAACTATGCACCTAAACGCAGTATTTCGCGACCGAAACAGCCATTTACTTGATTTTACATACAACAATTAGTACAAATAGCAGCTTGTGACGTCATACTTTTATGTCAATTAGTATGAAGCGTTTTGAGCTACTGCCAGCGAGGTCAATGCTTGTCTCAAATTTTTGGGTATATTTATGTTCTTTAATTGTAGTTGCTCCCATACGAACATTTGTTCCTCTCCAAAAACTGGTTCGAACGGCATCGTAAAAAGATCTTAGACCCCTATTTAGATTAATAGCGCGATAGCTCTCGAGGCAGGAATAGTATTGTCCTCAGAAATCTTACCCCGACGACGGGGTGAAATTGGTTCCATTATGCCGACAGTGCGACAGTTAATACAATTGCAAAGGATAACCAACTATAAGGGTACGAAAAAAATACAAGAGTAAAGTCAAATTTTGTATAATTTACAATAAAACATCTTAATATATACACATTTTATAAACTTGTGAAAATGAAATTCATAATTAAATAACGGAAAAACATCTATGAAATGTCATAATAATGGCATTACATTACCATGCCGAAGCACACACCAAAGACATTGTTGCATCCCATATTGGACCCAAATTGTAAGAAAAATCGTAATATATGAAGAACTTTCGATCAAGCCGCGTGTAGAGAAATAATCAAGAGACATCTACCCCTCACAAAAGTTAAAAACACCTAAATGACAATCCACAAACATAATAACCGAAAAAACGAATGGGCGCGGTTGCTCTAGGCCAAAATGCAGTCTTTTCTTTTGCCCAGTCATTCCCGATTTTAAAGTGGAATCCGTTTTTAAAGTAACTTCTATAAAATAGACGTGGATCCTAACTTTTAGGAGCACTTAAAATGAGTTTGTTTTGTTCGAACTCCTACAATATTTTTCTTGGCACGATTACTGGTTACAGTAGTACTTACTTATAGTACTTATATGAATTTAATTTGTATTTTTAGCTTTAATATCAACTTCATAATACATTATATATTGTTAATATTTTTATATTTCACAATAATAATTACCTTTATATGGGGTCTTAGTATAGTGATAGCGTCGCAAGTCCCAGAGGATTTTCTAAAACTTCAAAAGGCAAATTTGTACTAGATTCAGCACCCGAGGACTTACGAGGATGAATGAGGCCAATATGGAGAGCTGGTTCCAATGAAGCCGCGAAGCGATTGAGAAAAATTGCGAATTCGACAGTCTTGTAAGAGTTATTAAGTAAGACTTTCGCTATTGCAGTCGAAACGCAGAATGACCGAGAGAAATCTGTAGGAAAATTACCCCATTCCCTAGTCAAATGTACCCGATTTTGAATAGTAATTCGGACTTCACAAGTGTATAGTGTGGATTCATTTTCTAGGCCGAATTCACTTCTCTTTGCAATTGTCTTTCATTGTTAAGTGGTAAACAAAGTGATTTTCTTTTATTGTTAAGTGTAACCGCTAATTGATACTGTAAAATAAACGTAATAAACGTAAGGAAAGAACCCCAAAGGAAGGAGGTCCACATTAAAAATACTACTTAGCAATGTTGACCACTTTGTATTTAAAACAATAGACTACATTAACAATAGAGTCGCTATTCGAATATTTATTAAACAGTGCCTTTTCATTTTGAAGTGTTGGTGGCACGTGGCTATTGTAGCTAAACAATTGCTGTGTTGGACCACTGGGTCTTAAGATAAGATCCGGTCTAGAAAAATAATCCGCACTATACAAGGATTACAGATTTGGGTAAAAAAATTCGTACAATGTTTTCATTATCACAATGTGTGTATATGACCGAATAATCAATATGTTCATCTCTCGCTCATTTTGCGTAAATTAATTTTATTTCATAATCATCATACATAATAATTCCAAAAGCATATTATTGTATTTATAGTAAAAATCTATAATAAACTTTCTTTGTGCTCTCCTGAACACTAATACGTTTACCTATGTACCTGTTACATTTTTGGCACTCTTAATAGCACCTCGCCGTAGTTGGTTACAACTAATATAAATAGCAACTCACTTAATTGACCATTGATAAACCTTTGTCGCATTATGTGGGCTTGTTTACGGTGTAAATTTCAGAGCTAACGACATCACTAAGGGAGTGGAGCTTCTGTACCTCAGTACTATTACTTATTCTGTGTTGTTACGTCACATTTATATTTTCTAGCTATTGTAGTTTAAAAATAGCAACAGTTACGATGGGTTAGGGTGGTATTCCACTTGTCCCATTTCGATATCCAATCTTCGATCAAATTTCTTTGACGTAGTACTTAGTAGTTCCTCATATATTGGATCAAATCATCCAATTTCTTAGATCAAATGCACGTTGGACAAACATATTAAACAAGTGGTATACCAACCCAAGGTTTACTAATAGTCAATTAAAGTGCATTTCCGTGGGCAGTTTCTATAATAGCCTTGTTTGGATCACCAAGCGGCAAAGGCACTTTGACGATGGTATATCTACATTAAGTACTCACTAAGTAATCGGAACAAGCTACATTCCTTAAATCCGAACCTTAACCGACCGTTTCACAATAAAACATAACAAGGACACATCCAGAGACATAACAAAAATACATGTTTATTGTCCGAAGGAATGCTGGAGAAATTGAATTTCAAACAAAAATATACTTTCACAATACTATCACAAAGCCAGTAAAATGCATCAACACACAAGAATCGCAGACCGTGGCGATGTAATAAAACTTATTGCACGTACTAAACAAAATCACTCTGCGATATCATTTTCTAATTTAGGCCGTCTCGACACTTGTATGTATTACGTATACGTCATTGTAAATGCCAAAGTACTTCACTTGGCGTTGCATGGTTGCCTCGCTTTCATTTGCCGTAGGTAGGAAAACGATGCAACACGAAAATTTGGGCAAATACCGCGAAGTGTAGCGCCAGCATTAGAATGGGAGATGGATACCATTAACTTATTCTAACAACAACTCCGTGTCTCTGCTTACGCAGAAAATTCTGACAAGTGCCAGGGCGGGGACGCTCAGAGGAGATTGTGAAAAACAAAACGCTCTCGTCACATATTTCAAAATGACGCGCTGATGTGATTTCGTATGAAGAAGAAAGCTCGCCCGCCGGCGTAGGTACTACGGAAAACAAAACACTACGTCATCAGATTTAAAACAACCAGGCAACAATCAGACTCGCTTGAGATGACATCCATTCCAAATTTAAACTACCATAATGACAATGAGATGCATCTCGGGCCTATGGGCAACCGGCGGCGATTTTTAAGGAATGTGTTAAGACAACGAGCATTCCATTGTGATACTATAAGGTCACGTGTCCGCTGGTCGGTCGTTGTTCTCCAGTTCCTCTAGATTGTCGCTGGACGAATACGTCATGTCGCTGAGCTCGTCGATCTGCTTTTGTTTCTTACGAACGTTCCAGTGGAGGCACTCGCCGAGCGAGTCGAACCAGTCGGAGATCTGGTCCTGGGCGCATATCGACGGCACTGGGTACACTGATGTCGTCACGTACAGACTGGAAATATTAAGTTAATGTTATTATGTGTTGTGTTTTTCAACTGAAAGTCGCCCGCAAATAATTTAGAATAAGGTGAAGAATTTTTCATGAGCCGTTTTCGTTAAGCTGTGAATCTGAGATTACGAGTATAAGACATACTTAACATTTCGCTGTGTCATTTTTGTAATGTATTCATATAGTAATCAGTAGAAGCTAAGAAATGCTAAACTTAAAGCGCTTCTGCACAAACGTGTTTTTTTCGTCGCCAAAGTCCACTGGGGGGGCGTATCGCTTTCCATACAAACGTTTTTCGGTTAAAATCTCTTAATTACTCTACTTTGAGATCTGCGGATATTGAGGTGACTTTCAGTTGAAATATTATTTGGTAAAGTAATTAGGTAAAGCGTTAATGCCACGCCAAACAAAAAGCCACATGCAACTAAGCCACTTACACGAAATAAGATGTACACGCAGAAACTTTAACCCAATCTCTTTTACTACGACTATCCCTATCAAAACATGAACCACCACCATACACATACTATGTTGATTTGGATGGAACCTAAACCATCGGATAGGTACGAACACAGATAACCTCCAATAGATAGAGCCTATAGGGCGACGTGCGGTCACCACGCATAAGTCTTGTAGCACTAATAACCACCCCCCAACCCCGCGCCATATTGTCAGTTTCGACCAAGTGCGCGATCTATACGTGCGTCAAACAACCAACAAATTAAATTTCATTTTGCGTTATAAAAATGACTTATTGCTGTGTGAAGTGGTGTGGAAAAACTCCCGAACGTCTAATTACAAAACCGACGGAATAACATTTCACAGGTAAGTTAAATTTATCATATAAATGTAAATTTCATTCTGTCACGCGGAGTTCATTTTACGCTGGTCCATAAAAAGTAGTGAAGTATGCATGTCCCTTTTCATCAAATGAATATGCCAATATACTGTTCCTTTCTGACGAAAGCACGTGACGCTCTAGTGATGGGCTAGTGACGCATTCGAATTTTACCGATTCAGATTCATTTAAGGAAACAATACATGAATTCATCCGGGCTTTCGTTTACTATTTTAATACGAAAATTCACTAAAGATTATATTCATTTTATTGTCAAAATTCTTTTGTTAAAAAGTCTCATAAAATAGATAGTATTATATACGATATACGATGTAAGATTTAAACTGAGGGGCTACCCCTTCCCTCCCTGTCGCTCGAACTAGCAAGTGCGACAGAGACGGAGATACACGAACGAAGTTCGTTTTCGTTTCGCGGTAGGTCCTCTGCATCAAGAAGGCGGCGTGGCGGACTGCAACCGTCTTACAAACTATGAGGTAGAGGGAGACGTAGTAAATTACTATCTCGCTCTATTTTATAGCTTCCAGAGCTTGTGAACAGAATATTATTGTAGTAGTAGTACCTACTGGAAGTTTTTTTGTTTGGTTTAAGAGTAGGTATTATGTAGTTTTATTTTATTTATATTGGGTAATTTAGAGTATTGTAGAATAATATGTAGTGCCGAAGTTAGCTGTTGCTATTTAGTATAAATATAATGTAGAATGAAATAAAAAAGAATAATGAATACATAGTTAGTTACCATATTATTGAATCGTATGAAATAATACTTTGATATTATTTTTGCTTTCACATAAGACGGCGTCAGGTGAACGAGATCTGCCGCCTGATTTCGGCCCGCGTAGATAGAAGCCGGAGGCATAGCGACCTGCAAAAGTCAATCCCTATCTCGCACTTTCTTATAAATTTTGTACCGCTCATGTTGTCCGCCGCGCTCGGACGTCTGGACGCGGCAATATACTACTATTAGTGCCACGAGCAGGCCAATGCCTAGAAAGAACCATTTCATATAAATACTCGATGTGATTTACGTACATTTTTATGTTACGTGGTGAGCAAAATAGTCAATGAACGAAACATGATAATAATATAACAGTGACGGCTGTTCAAAAAAATTAAACCATGTTAAAGGATACCTACGCCATGTAAAATAGTTTACTAACAATTAATTGCGGCAACGCTAAAAACCGTTAACGACCAACGCGTCCCATCACTACGCTTCTGGCGCCATGATGTGACAAAGCGCGCTAATTTCGAAACAGCCAATCGCAGCGCCGTTACCGTCTTCCCCGCAACCCGCAGCTGTGGTGACCTTTGAATCGAACTAAATCACTCATAGGCTCTATCTATTGGAGGTTATCTGTGGGTACGAATAACCATATACATATATAACAATATGCTATCTATAGGACCAGTCACCAGTATTAATATCTGCCACAAAAAAGCTGGCATAAATATCTGACACGACTAACTACGAGTATATGTTACGACCCGTCACATATTATAGTTTTTTTAATGCTGGTGACTGTACCTACTTACGATAGTTATAGGTACCAGCAAGCCTAAAGTCAATGTAATATTTGTAATCTGATTGTGAAATGCGTCAAAATATAGGAACTATGACGCAAACGTTCCACCCAATAGCGGATGTATAAGTATCACTCGTAAGTATGGTGTTTTATGATACACATTTTCAGATGTCCATGATGTCTAAGCATTTACCACACAGATAACCTCCAATAGATAGAGCCTATGAGTGATTTAGTTCGATTCAAAGGTCACCACAGCTGCGGGTTGCGGGGAAGACGGTAACGGCGCTGCGATTGGCTGTTTCGAAATTAGCGCGCTTTGTCACATCATGGCGCCAGAAGCGTAGTGATGGGACGCGTTGGTCGTTAACGGTTTTTAGCGTTGCCGCAATTAATTGTTAGTAAACTATTTTACATGGCGTAGGTATCCTTTAACATGGTTTAATTTTTTTGAACAGCCGTCACTGTTATATTATTATCATGTTTCGTTCATTGACTATTTTGCTCACCACGTAACATAAAAATGTACGTAAATCACATCGAGTATTTATATGAAATGGTTCTTTCTAGGCATTGGCCTGCTCGTGGCACTAATAGTAGTATATTGCCGCGTCCAGACGTCCGAGCGCGGCGGACAACATGAGCGGTACAAAATTTATAAGAAAGTGCGAGATAGGGATTGACTTTTGCAGGTCGCTATGCCTCCGGCTTCTATCTACGCGGGCCGAAATCAGGCGGCAGATCTCGTTCACCTGACGCCGTCTTATGTGAAAGCAAAAATAATATCAAAGTATTATTTCATACGATTCAATAATATGGTAACTAACTATGTATTCATTATTCTTTTTTATTTCATTCTACATTATATTTATACTAAATAGCAACAGCTAACTTCGGCACTACATATTATTCTACAATACTCTAAATTACCCAATATAAATAAAATAAAACTACATAATACCTACTCTTAAACCAAACAAAAAACTTCCAGTAGGTACTACTACTACAATAATATTCTGTTCACAAGCTCTGGAAGCTATAAAATAGAGCGAGATAGTAATTTACTACGTCTCCCTCTACCTCATAGTTTGTAAGACGGTTGCAGTCCGCCACGCCGCCTTCTTGATGCAGAGGACCTACCGCGAAACGAAAACGAACTTCGTTCGTGTATCTCCGTCTCTGTCGCACTTGCTAGTTCGAGCGACAGGGAGGGAAGGGGTAGCCCCTCAGTTTAAATCTTACATCGTATATCGTATATAATACTATCTATTTTATGAGACTTTTTAACAAAAGAATTTTGACAATAAAATGAATATAATCTTTAGTGAATTTTCGTATTAAAATAGTAAACGAAAGCCCGGATGAATTCATGTATTGTTTCCTTAAATGAATCTGAATCGGTAAAATTCGAATGCGTCACTAGCCCATCACTAGAGCGTCACGTGCTTTCGTCAGAAAGGAACAGTATATTGGCATATTCATTTGATGAAAAGGGACATGCATACTTCACTACTTTTTATGGACCAGCGTAAAATGAACTCCGCGTGACAGAATGAAATTTACATTTATATGATAAATTTAACTTACCTGTGAAATGTTATTCCGTCGGTTTTGTAATTAGACGTTCGGGAGTTTTTCCACACCACTTCACAGAGCAATAAGTCATTTTTATAACGCAAAATGAAATTTAATTTGTTGGTTGTTTGACGCACGTATAGATCGCGCACTTGGTCGAAACTGACAATATGGCGCGGGGTTGGGGGGTGGTTATTAGTGCTACAAGACTTATGCGTGGTGACCGCACGTCGCCCTATAGGCTCTATCTATTGGAGGTTATCTGTGATTTACCACTATCATAGAATATGTGAGAATGGAGTTTGAGATTGTATATAAACATGGCTATCAACCTAAAATGAGGAAGTAGGAGATGTCGTTTACCATCCACCAATACCTGATGAATTTTTGGAAAGGACGGTGGCGTAACGATACGGCTACGAGATATCAAACGTTTATAACGGTCATGAAGTTAACTTCGAAGCTTTTATGTACCTAATAGTAGAGCTTTCGAACAGGCTTTTTAATTCAAGATTTGAACAAGTCCTATTGTTACGTCACTCATGATACCACACCAGAAGGGCTTGCACGACTGTCTATTTCGCTTGTCACCATTCGTTTCTATCAGCTTCGATCTGGTAATCGAAACGAACACTGCTGCAAAAGTCGTCATAGAAGCGGAAAAACGCTGCTTCTATGGCGCCCCTTTTCGCCACAGTGCTTTTCGATTATCAAATCGTAGAGAGAACCGGGTATTTGAAATGAGGAACCTTCACTACACGATATTTCACGCGTGATAGAAAACTTGGGTGTTCCTCGGTTATTCCAAAAAAGTTACCCCTTATTCATATAACTTAACAAACACAAATGACAAAGTGAAAAAGGCATTTTGGCGGTAATTTAACCATATGCTGAGTTGGCAGCGCATCTTCAAAGGCACACATTTCTAGTCACCTCTTTGCATTAATTTTCTGAACATTTTTTTGGCTTTTTTTAAATTCTGGCAAGTTAACTAAAAGGGGTTTGATCAACATTTATGAATAAGAGCATGGGTTTCTTTGGTATGACGGGTATGTATAAAGGCCCTGGATCGAGTAGTGTGCGTGATGACTGATGAGTACCTATCTCCAGGCCTTAGCATGAGTTGGGAGCGTCCATCGAACGAGACGCTCGCCGGGTCCCGAGCCTCCGCACTAGGCGCTATCTGAAACAATACCCCGCTCCGTATTATTTATTTCTTAGTGGGGGTTGCATCGGGGCATTTCTATTGTAAGATACGGTTAAGCCTAATTTAATTTATATTTAACCCTTTGGACGCCAAGAACACCTAAAGGTGTTACGTGTTGTCGTGTCCACGGCGCCAAGGACGAGTATTCCACACCTATCACATCGGTGGTTATAAAGATATCCTGAATCGAGATCGAATGCCCTGTCATCACTACGCACTAATAGCCTAACCTTGCTATTTTCGTGCTATGTCAACTTCAACGATATTTTTTTTACCTGTGGAGGAAATACTAAAATTTTGAAGTAGTTTTTTTTTCTTACGTAGATTTATAAAATAGTGGTGGTTCAATTTATTCCAGTTCCATATAGTATCTACAATTATGTACTCGGTATACCCTGATTCTACCAAACAACATTCTACTTTAGGCGATCCATCTTGAAATAACAACTTCAAGGTCAGAATGCCGCTATATGGTAGGACGGGAGAACAATACATGTGTTCTGTAAACCTCTCATTCTAACACATAGCTGCATCTCTTGCTGGACGTACATCATGCACGAAGATCTTCAGGATCGCTATATCAGAGACTAGTAAATTATAAAGACTACCAATGTCAATAGTTATAAATACCTAGAACAAATCGAATATTCAGAAAAAAAAAAACAAGGACTTTAATTGTTGAGCCATTTAGGTGTCAACTAATGTTGTTTTTTTCTATGAAGCTATGAAGTGTCCAGTATAAAGTGAGCTCTAGATGGCTCAACAATTAAAGTCCATGACTGTACTAGTGAATTTGATGACATTGGCAGTTTCATAATTTACTACAGCGTCCGCCAACCGAACTGATATCTGAGAGTGAGACACGCTAGAGCATGCAAGTGCGAAAGAGATGACATTACCACCTCAGCTATCAATTTGATTGGCGGATATCACAGTCTCTATCTCTACAAGAATACTACAATACAACATACCTATTATGTACAATACTGAGAACAACGTCAGAGACACAACACAATTGAATACTTTCCTAAAAAAATCTATTTAGTCCGTCAGTTAGATTAAGTATCGATGTAGGTATCATTGCGCACGATTTCAGGGTGTACGACTCTACAATAAGCTTCCTGTCGAGTGGAGGAATATTACAAGCCTAAACATTTTCAAAAATAAATTGCGAGCATTTTTGTATTATAAATAAGAGTGTTTACGTATTAGATTTAGATATTCAGACACAATTGTAAATATTGTTATTGAATTATTAAAAAAAAAAAAAATACAAACTCAAAAAATATTGGACACGTATTTTTTGAGAGAGTAAGATATAGCCTGTTAAAGTTCCGCGTGACGTCATATTATTCTAAAAAGTGTACCACAATGTGACGTCCACGCGGCACTTCAACGGGCTATATCTTCATCATTTTTTGTTTGATTGACAAATTAAAAAAACACGTATCCAATTTTTTTTGATAATGTAATTGACGGACTAGATAGAGGAAATTATACCCAGGAAAGTAATTAAATACAGTTAATACAGTATAACAAGTCTATGCAGCGAAGCGTCATGCGTGGCGTGAGGCGTTTCGTGGTACCTATCGCCGTGTTGCAGCGCTTGTCTATTGCGGCCGTCGAATGACACCCACATCGCGTTCCGCGCGTCAGGTGATAGCGCGATCTATAACATGCCGGTCACGTCATTTCAGGGCACCTAGTAGCACACTGGATACATGTTTTAATTCGGCGGGGTTTGGTGTGTGAGGCAGAGCTCAGACAAGCTTTAAATTCCCCCGTCAGGGCTAACGCGAGTCTTCTCAGAACTGCATAAAGCTAGCCTAAGCTATATTGACTCGACTCAGAGTTTTAAAGCGCTAAATTACAACAATAGTGGAGTAAACGAAGAGAAGAATCTTATAAAAGATTTTTAAACTGGAATAAAAATTATTCGTTGCCTGAACCAGGTATGTTCTCGTAGTCTTAGAGAGGTTATCTTGCTTGCGACGAATACATCCCAAGCCAGGTCTAGCTCCTGCCTGTGCCTGCTTTGGTTCTCTTTGGACGTGGATGACTGTTGTCGCATCGCACGGGCACCGTTCGGTTTTGCACTCTTTGGTGGGAATTGGGAATGAATGAAAATTTTAGAAGTGCCTGATTATTTTTTGGTTATAGGAATAACCTTCCTTAGCACCAGAAAAGTTTCAGATTTTTCAGATGTGCCAATTATTTTTGAAAAATATAAACAGTTTCCTCATTTACGTTTTGGGTCAAGGACGGCACTTTACTCGATCCGTCGCATATTACAAAAAAAATCTTAAATATCTGCGGTAAACTGACACTGGCAATGATATTGACAGTTGCAGCAGCTATATTTGTCATTACCAGTGTCAGTTTACCATTGATATTTAAGATATTTTTTTGTAATATGAGACAGGTCAAGGAAAGTGTCTATTGACCCGTTCTTGACCCAAAACGTAAGCGAGGACTGTTTATATTTTTCAAAAATAATTGACATTGCCGAAAAATCTGAAAGTTTTTTCTGGTGCTAAGGCAGGTTATTCCTATCACCAAAAAAATAATCAGGCATTTCTGATATTTTGATCCATTCCCCATTGTAGATCGGGATGCGACCGGGATGGCAGCGCGTGGCCCGGCGGTACCTTGAGCTCGACGCCGGCGGGCACGACGATGGGCCGGAAGGACAGCGAGTGCGGGCAGATGGGGGTGACCATGATGGCCGGCACGGAGGGGTGGATCATGCTGGCGCCGGCCGCCACGGCGTACGCCGTGCTGCCGGTTGGCGTCGACACTATTAGACCTGGAAATAATAGTACATTACTGCAGAGGCCGTGAAGTAAGGGATTGCTGGACGAGTTTGGGGTAGAGGTAGTTCAGCAATCCCTGTTCCGGCCGAGGATTGTATAGTGCTTTTCTCAAACGATGTGAGGAAATATTAAAATTAAAATAAATACAATTAATTATTTGTTGAAATTACAATTGAAACGAAAGACCAGAAAACAATTGTGTAATTTGCCGCCTTTTTTATTTTTTAAACATGCCATTTGAACAAGCCGTTCGAGCACCATGTTTAACCCGCACATAAGTATAGTACCATAGATTTTGTTTTTTTTTTTAGTCGCAAGTATGCTTACAGTCTAGTGGTGGTTGGCACTATGTAATTTTTCCTTAGTCAGTTTAATATTAGTAAGCAAATTTAAAAAGTTAGAGTAGCGGCCAATAATGGTTTTACTTAGGGTTTTCATACATTACTTCTTGGCGTAAGGCCAAGAAGTAATGTAAGGAGCCTTAAACAAGAAACTTCATGTCTTCATTTCGTGACATTAACGCATACATTTCCGAGCATGTTTGAGAAAATGGATATTTTCTTCATCTAGATATATGGCTGCAAACGTTAGTGAGAGTACATTTGTATATGACGAAGATGAGGTAGGGCTGACGAAGATGAAGAAGGGTCCTGACCTGTTACGTGGAGTCGCAGGATCCTTTTCCACACTAGTATTTGCACGTACACTCGTATTTTCATCAAGTTCCAGATTAGAGGGTAACTTCACACGTGGGTGACAAAATAATAACGCGTCACGAGGGCCGATGATTGGTTTTAATTTACAGTAATGATTTGACAACAAAATAACACGTGATGACTCCGATGTAAATGGATTGATTGAAATAAAACGTTGGAATTAAACTTCATAATCAACAAGTTGAGAATGACAGGATTGGGTTGGGCTCCCATGTAATATTGTGTAATGTTTGCACACTGGGCTGTAGCGGTAGTAGTAGTAGCTTCAAACGCGCTCGACTCGAAGATCTGGACGCCAAACGCCAGTTCCGTTAAATTCGGCCCTAGATCTCCTACCACATTCAAAACCAAATTTGGTATTGCAAGTCACGCTCGGGCACACATGCACGTAAAGTTTCCCGACCTTTGAATCTTGTTAGGAGGTCGCCGTCGACGGATACAACCAGGAGGACATCATCGTCAGTAGGTATTAATAGAGCAGCCACACATTGAGCCTCCAGTTGCGGAAGAGTTCTTTGATACATTTCGCTTAACATCGTTGCACAGCGAGCGTTTGAGAGGTCACGTCAGAGCCACGAGCTACGAGAGTGGCACGCGCTCGCGCTCGCTACTATAGGTACTATCCGCAAAACTAAGTGGCGAGTCGGGCAATAAAAGTAACAATGAAACCTTTTTGTGCGTAATAATAGCATAATACTAATATTTTACGACCTGACTGGCCACTTTGTTTTGCGGATAGTATATTAGCCGCGTCTAGTGGATGCGGAACTGCGGACGCTCTTGAGACAACTCACCGTCACCCTGTACGGAGGTGATGTGCTTGTTGTCCAGGAACAGGTCGATGTTGGAGAGGTAGGGCGACGGCCCGCGGTCCACCACCACCTCGTTCAGCACCAGGATGCACTTGCGGGCCTCGTTATCTTTCTTGCTTTTGCGGAGGACCACGCATTGTAGTCTTGATCGGAGCGTTAACGCTGCGTGACCTGGAAATAAATTATAGGGCGGTAATTGAAGGTTGATGCCCGAACATTGCTCCAGATAGAATAACTTATATCGTCGAGTTAGTAGACTAAAACTCATTAAATAGTTATGAAATATCAACTGTGTCGGAGTAGCAATGGTTGAGTTTTCCTATACCCATTACGTGTAATTGTGAGATTTGGCTATCACCCGACGATATTTGAATTTACAACACCATACAACAATTCTTAAGGGCTGTATCGCTTCGTTACTACACTGATTAAACAATCAACAATATTTATTTATTTATTTATTTAAACTTTATTGCACAAAATACAAAAAAAATATGTACAAATATTATGTAAAAGCAACTCTTTTGCGTACCATGAATATGAGTCAACTACCATAGGATACGGATTTATCTTTGGGAAAATTCGGCATACCGCGAGAGATTTCATAAAACAGACGTCTTGGTCATGACATTGTAAAGCAACATTCTAAGATCTTACCTTCTAGAACGTTCATGACTTGGTCTTGAAAGTTGTTAAACTCGAAAGGTGTGAGGAAGCCCAGCGAGCCCAGGTGGAACGCCATCACAGGTGGCACCGATTGCTGCAAAAATACTCACGTTAACAACAGTTCCTTAATGGCTGATGTTCACTAAAGTTACGGTAAACAATATAGATATTTATTCCTCAAAGCTTTAAAAAAAATGTCGTGTTCATAGACTCCAAATACTGCCTCGATTATAAATAAAATAAATCGGGTATTAATGATTTAAGTACATTAACCTAAAGATAACCAAATCATATGCAGCACAGCAGCAAGGACGTTTTCATTTTTTATTTGAGGCTTAAACAATTAAACATACATAACTTAAACAATTAAATAAACATACGGACTATAATAAAAAAAGAATCTGGACATAATAACAGCAATAAGAAAAACAAAATTGATCAAATTACATATGAAAATCAAGTTTTTGACAACCCAATACATATAGCAAATGCCTTTAATGATTATTTTATCAGTATCACGCATAAAAATCTTAATTCTAATACAAATATAAAAAAGTATACTCACACGTTAAAATGTAATAATGAAAATATGTTTCTTTCTCCCACGGACCCAACTGAGGTGTCCAAAATCATAAAGAATCTCAGTAAGACTAAATCGGTAGGTTATGATGACATCCCTACAAATGTAATCAAGTTCACTTCTGATTGTATTGCGCCTGTAATATCATACCTGATAAATCTAACCTTTGAGCAAGGTATTTTTCCTGAGGTTCTGAAAGTATCTATTGTAAAGCCCATCTTTAAAACAGGAGATAAGAAACTTCCGAGCAACTACAGACCAATCACACTCATACCGATATTTGCTAAAATTTTAGAGAAAGCCATGTCCTCCAGAATAATCAGTTTTGCCAATAAGTATGCTATAATATGTGACCAACAGCATGGCTTCCAAAAAGGAAAGTCCACAACATTAGCTGCATTCAAATTAATCAATAAAATTATCGATAACGTAGATAGAAGAAATAAAACGGTAGCTATATTTTTCGATATGAGTAAGGCTTTCGACCATGTCTCTCATAATCTGTTACTTCAAAAGTGTGAAAACTATGGCATGAGGGGACTGGTCTGCAAATGGCTTCAAAGTTATCTTAGTGATCGTAGACAAACAGTAGAAGTATTAGGAATAGAATACGGAAATGTGGAAACTAAGCATAGGTCATGCACGAAATATAATAGGGTAGGAGTACCACAAGGTACTATTCTAGGTCCTTTGCTCTTCTTAATATACATTAATGACTTGCCTAGTATTACACAACATGAATGTATCTTATTTGCTGACGACATATCTATCGTAATTCCTGATACATTCACGCAAACATTTAATAATGTAATTAACGATACCATTACTGACGTAATGACATGGTTAAACGACAACAATCTGCAAGTTAACGTAATGAAAACAAAATATGTACAATTTATTAATCAGCGAGGAAAAAAACAAGAACTTCATATTGCTTATAACGACCAACCTTTAATGGAATGTGAAAGTACTACGTTCCTGGGCTTTGTGGTTGATGATAGATGCACGTGGAAATTGCATGTGGATAAAATCTGCTCTAAAATTAATAGGTTTGCGTATGTTTTATGGCGATTAACAAAGATAACTGATAGGAAAACTGCGCTTAATGCATATCATGGATTTGTGGGATCCAACCTACGCTACGGTATTTTGCTATGGGGAAACTCCTCACACATAAATCGCACTTTTGTCGCACAAAAACAGTGTATCCGGGCAATAGCTAATATCTCACGAAGAACATCTTGTAAAGACACTTTTATAAAATTGAAGTTGCTAACAGTACCCTCCTTATATATCTACGAAGCCTGTGTATTCGTAAAGTTGCACCCTGATTTGTTTAAAAAGAAAAGCGAAACCGTGCACTTCAATACGCGACATCCCAATAAACTAATGCTGCCCAATATGCACACTACAATGAAAAGCCGTTGCAGTTACGCCATGTGCGTTAAAATATACAATAAACTGCCCGAGGGTATTACAGATCTACCCTTCAATAAATTTAAAACTAAATTGTATGCTACGCTTGTAAATCAGTGTCACTACTCTTTAAAGGAATATTTTGCACTACGTCCTTAATTATAAGCATTATTAACTACTTTTATATTCAATTAATTTATTTTCGTTTGTTTTATTTTTTTATCAGCATGTATTTTTATTTTTAGGTAACATGTATTTTGCATGGCTTCTTAAAGCCTAAATGTATGGCCTCACAACACTAAATGTAACACCATAATGTACCACATTTATCGCAAATAAAATATTTCTATTTCTATTTCTATTTCTATTTCTAAGTACAAAACTTTAAAAAACCATGAGAATATTAACAATTCATGACAGATATAGCCAAAGTTAGTGGTAAAAGAGGCAATCATTTATATGCACTTGTATTTGAGTGGAAATGCTTGTTTGTTTCTTCTTAACGGAACTGCATTCCGTGCTAATAATAACAATGATATAGGTCTACGAGTATTTACACCACATTTTTGTAGAATCCAGCAGTTGACCAAATGAAAACATGCCAGTGCGTAGCACCCAACTATCACTGACCATTTCGTGGTGCGGTAATGTAATCATCATTAAGTAAGTGATTGAATGAGGCGTTACTTTGCGGAAGTCCATGATAAGTTACAAGAACAATATTCCTTTGCTATTCCGCTAAAAAACGTGCAGGTATATTATCGATGATGAGAAGCACCCATTTGCGTATTTTTACATGCGATTAATGCGCCCACCCTCCCTCTGCACGTGACCATCACTAATAATGGCAAAACCACGACACGTGATTCGCCTCTCTACGAGGCATCATCAGGAGGTGCTGCCAGGAGATGCTGCTTGCGCCACGTCCACTGATTAAATGAGCCGGCCGGTTTTTTTTTTTGGAACCTGATTGTTGCTATAATAGGACGGACCCAATATAGCTGTCGAACTGCATGGTTGGAGAGTAGCCTGGGGAAATCCAGGGGGAACTCTCCGGCACGACCACGCGGAGCCGGCCGGAACCGTCAGCCATATTTATATTCTGATCCACAATATTACCATGCATGCGTGAAAGAGATGGATGAACACGTAACAACGGTGATGATGCAACATTCGACTGTTCGTTAATAATCAAACCTGTACCTAATTATTTCTAATTGTTCTACAATAATTAAACGCAATGCTTTTTCGCAATCATGCAAGATGTTGTATAATTATGTGTAATAATTAAATAAATAAATAAATATTAGAGGTCAATCTTACACAAATCGACCTATTCCCACAGTAAGCTCAATAAAGCTTGTGTTATGGGTACTAGGCGACGATATATTTAATAGATACAAATACTTAAATACATAGAAAACATGACTCAGAAACAAATGTTCATAAAGTAATTTTGTCGCATACAGATCGTCGTCAACTCTACTAATTCATCTACCTCCCCTGGATGCAGGCTCTGCTTTTCAAAAACTTCTTTAAAAATGTTAAAGTATTCCAATATGGGTACATTCGTGAACAAACTATCTACATCCAGTGACATTTGGATTGCATTTTGAGGCACATTTTTAGCGGATTATTGTTCTTGTAACTAATCTTCATTATATCAGCCGGAAGACCTCTACTGTTGGACATAGGCCTTCCTAAAGAACACCAATATGACCGGTTGCGCCGCCCGCATCCAGCGGACTCCCGCGACCTTTAGTAGGTCATCAGTCCGCCTTGTGGGCGAATACAAAGAACAAACCTGAAAGAGCGAGCTGGCATGCAACAGCGTCCCATCGCCGCCGAGACAGATGATTAAATATTCTCTTCTGTACCATGCGTTTGTCCTGGGAGAGAATAAATATAAGAGACAAACCTGAAAGAGCGAGCTGGCATGCAGAAGGGTCCCATCGCCGCCGAGACAAATGATGAAGTCGATCTTGTCGGTGAGGTCGTCCTGGCCGGCGCGGAACGTCATCAGCTTCTCGCGCACCGCCGTGAAGTCACCGTACTCCGCTAGTAGCACGTCGTCCAGTACTGCTGCTTCCACGTACACTACCATACTTTTGTCCTGAAAGAGAATAGAATACGTTTATTTTGTAACAACAATAATATATATCACATAGGGTTCAAAACTAGAAACGGAATATAGTGTTGCCTCAAAAAAGGAGGCCACTCAGCATGGGTCGAGACACGGAGTGCAACGACGCCGGTTTTCAGAGTATGTAATGCAATGATCACCTTGTACATTGATAATCGCGAGAGCCTCGTTATTGTATTTAACTAACTGTACCTGCGTGCGACTTCGTTTTGCATGGGAATGTGGTGGGAGTAAACGTATGATGATGATGACAAATGAGAATACTAGTGAAATTAGTTACAAAACAAATATTTATGGAAAATGGCGCGAAATAATTTTTTTCTGTACTTTGCAGTTGCACTGCGCGCCCAGGTGAACAACGCTCCAAATAGCCAATATTAAATCAAATCTTTTTTTGGAGTAGTAGGTAAGTAATTGCTAAATAAAATACCAAAAGTATATTATTTGATTGAAGAAGGTATTGTTTATAAAAAGATTAAGATTTTTTAACCATCCATGATAAAAACAACCAAGAAACTTAAAAATTAAAACTACAACCAAAGAATATATAACATCTGGTACCTATAAAAAAAAGTTCTACAACCATAATGCGAGGCCGATGAGTTCCTTTCTAATGAAGGTAATTACTGTAGGGATCTATAAATATAAGTATATGTTTATTTTTTTCATATCGCAATGAGTGGGAGAAGCACACACTAAGACAAAGTGAGTCTCTTTCGGCTCCTTTTCAGCGTATCTATGACTGATTCAAAAACAGTCTAGTACCTTACATTACATCATAGAATTCGATTTTATTTGGCAAGGTTTTGGAAAAAATATATCAAGATATATACGGAACATAATATATACATACATACCTACATATACATACCTATGTCAACATTCATATTATGAATTCACAATTATTTTATTATCATTCTGAGTGCGGGTGAATAATTTTGTGAAGTCATTTAAAATTGGCTTTTATACGATAGCGCGGCATTGAGAGTTATGTTTATTTGTCACCTTCTTAATCTATTATTACCTGATTTACTGAAGCTAACTTCTATTTAGTAGCAAAGTAGGCCCTTTTTTCTAAACTCCTTGCAAACGAAACGTCAGTTCTTGCTAGTACCAAAATCTAGGAATTTGGTTCGGGTGAAAGAGAGTCCTACATTCTTAGATCTGTCTAATAATCTCAGTTCGACTTCAGTATTCTATCGCGTGACTAGGTACTATGAAAAACACCTCGCATTTGCGTCGTCTTACAATAAACAATAACAGTATTCCAGAAACCTCCATTCATTAACATTGTATAGCGCCGATGAGAATAATGTATAATGTACGAGTGTCAATACAATTTAAATTCAGTGGACCACAATAGCACATCAATCACATCATGCATACTGCGTAGACGTTCGATTAGGAGCGCTGTCGTTAGGCGACAGGCCTTAAACAATTACTGAATAATTAGTTAATACTTTTACCAAAAAAAATTGCAATGAAAGTACTGAGTACCAAATGTCCTTTCTTTTTCCACGCCCATAGCTCTTAACGGAGTGCCGATTGTGAGAGTGAGTCAGTTTAATTGTTGATATGGAAAGGGAGCGCAGGGCATTGCCAATTCGAGCGAACATGCTGGCTTGCAGATTTGCCCGATGTACAGTCAAGTGTACCAATATGTATACACCACAAATTCTCAAAAATATGTTCACATCTTTGAGTATTAAGCCACTGGAGATGCCATGACGTAAACTCTTCGAACAAATTTTTTCGCCACTTTTGGCGGGGGGCGAGGTAAAACACGTATAGCACACCACCAAAAGAGGAATAACTCAACAGACACAAGTTTTTCTGTTGCGATAAACGCACACTACAAAAAAATTCAACACATCAAAAATTACACGCACACAGACAGAGTTTTTACGTAACTGATGCAGCATACATGCGAACAAGTTAGTGATGGGACACATCGAAGACATCTGAAGAATGAGTCAAATTAGTTTGATGAATGAACTGAATTATCTTATACTATTTATTATTAAATTGTAAAAGTGAAAATTCTGTCCATTGAAGATACTACCCAAAAAAATGTTTGTTTGTAGATATGTCTGTCTGTAATTATGTGCCCTAGTGTCCTTAGCCCTCTCGCACAGTTAAACTGTGGAATGAACTCTCGCCCGCGGTTTTCCGGGCTGATACTTATTGATTGGTATTTGCAAGAACCTATGTATATGCAATTATATTTTAATAAGGCTCAGCTTTCACCACATTTATAAAGTTACTTCAAAACATAAATGATCAAAGGGAAAGCAATAAAATAAATTGTTAATTATATTAGAATTACCACATATTTATTAATTTAAATTCTCTGGTAGGGATTTTTAAGACCCGCTTAAGACTTTTATTAATTAGTATTTTTATTGATTTTTAAAATGAATAAGTTTATTGTACCTACACGTAGTCATTTTTGTAGCTTTCCGGAGTAAAGTGCTCCGAACAGATAACACTTGTACGTGTAGGTTTCCAAGAATAATTTTCGTAATTACAAATTGTTCTCCATTTCTCCTTTATATAGGGATCTTTTGGAAATCTAAAAGGACATACAATTATATTAAATAAAGTATAATACTATAAATAATAGTATAATGAATAACACATACACTCATAGTCCCGCACTAAATGTATTCCTTTTACCTAGATTTTTTTTTGCCAATAATTCATTTCTTTTTAAGACTAAATTTCAACATCGTAAGTCCAGAGAAAAGTAATTTTTCTGATTCACCTTACAAGATTTAAATGTAACATACATCTATACCTACTATTTAATTCAATATCTAATAAAAAAAAACGGCCAAGTGCGTGTCGGACCACGCAGAACGTAGGGTTCCGTGCCTATTAAAAAGGTCGTATCGTCATTGAAATCTTACGGCACTTACGTCCTTTTCTTTGAGGAAGGCAGTTTTTCAGCAATATCTCGAAAACCTTTGAACCGATCTTCTTCAAAACAATTTTCGCTGAAAGAATTTAATAAGCCCTACGTCCATGATTTTTTTCATATTTTTACAATGCACGGTTCAAAAATTAGAGGGGGGGGGACAGAATTTTAGTGACTTTCGGGACGATTATCTCCGACTCTATTCACTTAATCAAAAAAATTACTCAGAAACCTTATATTTATTTTGAAAGGCCTATCTATTGATGTGCCACACGGGGGGTCACAATGAAAAAAAAAATGTTGACTTTTAGTTTTATGTATGGAGAGCACCCCTAAAAAAATTTTTTTTTGTCATTTTAATCACAAAACTATGTAGCGGCTAACAAAATACACCTATCCTCAAAATTTTATTCAAATACACTTTATAGTTTTCGAGTAAAATGCCTGTGACATACGGACAGACGGACAGACGGACAGACGGACAGACGGACAGACGGACAGACGGACAGACGGACATGACGAAACTATAAGGGTTCCGTTTTTGCCATTTTGGCTACGGAACCCTAAAAACTGACTATTAAACAAACTGCAGTGATTGAATGAATGAATGATTCATTCAAATGTTGAGTCGCCTTTCTTACTTTATCACATCCCTAAAGACCGATTCGAACCCTTACCACTATAATCATGTTTACGTTCTGTCGTTTACGTATCGCTAACGGTATTTTCTTTAAATGGAGATTGTACTTCAATACACATTTAATAGTTAGTAAAAATACTTACCTATGATAGGAAACGCGAACTTGTTGCGAATTTGAGGTATCAGATCGCCTTTTACATGATAATACTGCACAAGTCACCATTTTTCGAGAGATACGTCATGCGACACGGAACGATACCAAATGACAGTGAAGCGACTTTAAGTAGTTTTATATAACGAGGTTGAACAGTTGACCAATGTACTTTGCCGGAGGGGGTCGCCTGTGTATGACATCTCCAGTGGCTTAATACTCAAAGGTTCACATACCTTATTTCTGCCACAATAAGGTTGTAGTATACATATTTATGAAACTTTGACTGAATACAATCATATTGGTGCCCTTGACTGTACAGACGAAGTTAAAATCACGCTTTTTAAGGCTTACTGCACATCAATTACACGTCAAGTCTGTGGGTCAGATATACTCAACGGGCCTACAATGTCCTGCGTATCCAATATAATATGCATTTAGAGTGCTGTTGGGACTGCCGCGTTTCTGCAGTGTATCATCCATGTTTGCCGAGGCGCGCACAGACGGCTTTGATGCTGTCTGGCGCAAGAAAACTGCCTCTGCTAGACAGGGTGCACGGCAGTAGCAACAGCATTCTA
This sequence comes from Epinotia nisella, assembly GCA_932294315.1. NCBI lineage: Eukaryota > Metazoa > Arthropoda > Insecta > Lepidoptera > Tortricidae > Epinotia > Epinotia nisella. The sequence continues at coordinate 13,960,419 of OW028688.1, read as the reverse complement.
CATGTCATAGCATAGCCAATAAGGCAGATTGTGAGATCCAGTGGTAAGTTGCGTCGAGTGGTTGTGAATGGCATAGTCTGAGTGGCTCGCCGGCGGGGTCGCGACTTTGCAGGTTCTAACTACATTTTTTTTCATGACCCGACCAATATAAATCAAAACATTTTCCTCTCCACCTTTTGCAAGGCAATGTATGGATGCCATTCTCCACAAACTGGATAATTACATGAACGAGCCAGTGCACTAACTGCACGAAGGGTGTGAGGCTGGTGGCATCGTGCACCTTCTTGATCACCAGCACAGTCAGCGGCTGCTTGTACCGCGTCAGTCGCTGACGCCGGGCCTTGGATTTGTCTTTATGGATTCTTTCTGTCGGCGCTGCCTGAAGTGAGCACAACTTACATGAACGAGCCAGTGCACTAACTGCACGAAGGTGTGAGGATGGTGGCATCGTGCACCTTCTTGATCACCAGCATCAGCGGCTGCTTGTACCGCGTCAGTCGCTGACGCCGGGCCTTGGATTTGTCTTTATGGATTCCTTCTGTCGGCGCTGCCTGAAGTGAGCACAACTTACATGAACGAGCCAGTGCACTAACTGCACGAAGGGTGTGAGGCTAGTGGCGTCGTGCACCTTCTTGATCACCAGCACAGTCAGCGGCTTCTTGTACCGCGTCAGTCGCTGACGCCGTGCCATGGATTTATCTTTATGGATTCCTTCTGTCGGCGGTGCCTGAAGTGAGCACAACTTACATGAACGAGCCAGTGCACTAACTGCACGAAGGGTGTGAGGCTGGTGGCGCCGTGCACCTTCTTGATCACCTGCACATTCAGCGGCTGCTTGTACCGCGTCAGTCGCTGACGCCGGGCCATGGATTTGTCTTTATGGATTCCTTCTGTCGGCGCTGCCTGAACTGAGCACAACTTACATGAACGAGCCAGTGCACTAACTGCACGAAGGGTGTGAGGCTAGTGGCGTCGTGCACCTTCTTGATCACCAGCACAGTCAGCGGCTTCTTGTACCGCGTCAGTCGCTGACGCCGTGCCATGGATTTATCTTTATGGATCCCTTCTGTCGGCGCTGCCTGAAGTGAGCACAACTTACATGAACGAGCCAGTGCACTAACTGCACGAAAGGTGTGAGGCTGGTGGCACCGTGCACCTTCTTGATCACCAGCACAGTCAGCGGCTGCTTGTACCGCGTCAGTCACTGACGCCGGGCCATGGGTTTGTCTTTATGGATTCCTTCTGTCGGCGCTGCCTGAAGTGAGCACAACCGACATGAACGAGCCAGTGCACTAACTGCACGAAGGGTGTGAGGCTGGTGGCGCCGTGCACCTTCTTGATCACCAGCACAGTCAGCGGCTGCTTGTACCGCGTCAGTCGCTGACGCCGGGCCTTGGATTTGTCTTTATGGATTCCTTCTGTCGGCGCTGCTTGAAGTGAGCACAACTTACATGAACGAGCCAGTGCACTAACTGCACGAAGGGTGTGAGGATGGTGGCATCGTGCACCTTCTTGATCACCAGCACAGTCAGCGGCTGCTTGTACCATGTCAGCCTCTGCGACGCCGGATCTTGGATTTGCCTGGAAAATAAAAATGAACTCACGTCATCAAACATATATTACTAACAGAAGGATCTAGGATGTTTGGCACAATGAAAAAAATCAACAACAATGTCGACACCAATGTACATCCCGTCGTAAATGACACAAACAGATTTGTAAGTATTGCGATTCATAATTTGAATAGTTAAGTCAGAGATTAGTTAATTATAAAGGCTGCCAATAGTGCCAATGTTTATATAATACCGGTATAGTGAAACTAACTACATAGCGGCTTCATTATTTAAAAGGAACGCGCCGTGGTTTAATTCACAGTCTTTATAATTTACTAGTGTCTGGTTAAGTCAAATCCCTAAAGCGTATATTTTAACGCTAATTTATTCCAAATAACTAAAGCATTTGTTACATCGTTTGTACAGTGTCGGAACCACGAATGTAGTTGCCATTAAGCAGAAATGAAGTAATTTGTAGCGCAGTGTTATATGAAAAGAGAACGTGATTTGTAATGAGAATGTTTTATAGCTACTATAAAATCTTGTATGCTGTTGATATGTGCAAAACTTTTACTTTATATAGTCGATGACGATGAAATGAAAAAAAGTCATAATAAATCGCAATTATCTATTTATACACGGAGCCCCAAGAGGATTCCAAATAAACTGCGTGTTCCTGGGGCTCTAGGGAGTAAAAATGTCATATACAGTGTGTGTTTGTCATAAGAACATTTATTTTAAGGGCTGAAAGTATAAGCCCTAATGAACGTAAATTGGTATCTCTAGTTTAAAAAAAACGGTTTTTTTTTTCATACAAATTAATTCGGCCCGCAATGTATTGGTAACAAAGCTAACAACTGACAGTAACTAGCTCTGCTTCTCTGAAACGTCGAGTGAATGTTAGCAGTACATTGCTGCTCGAGAAAATTTAAAAAATTAATAACTCTCCATTAGAAAAGGTAATTGTTATATTTTTTCGATAAAACGGTTCACGCTGTATATATATTATATTTTTTACTTCAGCCCAACTCAGCTTACTAAGTGTATACAGTGTGTGTCTGTCGTAAGAACATTTATTTTAAGGAACGATAGTTCACGCTGTATATATATTATATTTTTTACTTCAGCCCAACTCAGCTTACTAAGTGTATACAGTGTGTGTCTGTCGTAAGAACATTTATTTTAAGGAACTATCGTTCCTATTTTGACCCCTCCGTGTGTCACATCAATCGATAGGCCTTTCAAAATAAATATAAGGTTTCTTAGCATTTTTTTTAATTAAGTGAATAGGGTCGGAGATAATCGCCCCGAAAGTCACTAAAATTCTGTCCCCCCCCCCCTCTCTAATTTTTGAACGGTGTATTTTAAAAATATGGAAAAATTCATGGACATAGGGCTTATTAATTTCATTCACCGAAAATTGTTTTAAACAAGATCGGTTCAGAGGTTTTCGAGATATTGCTGAAAAACTGCCTTCCTCAAAGAAAAGGACGTAAGTGCCGTAAAATTTCTGTGACGATACGACCTTTTTAATAGGCACGGAACCCTTCGTTTTGCGTGGTCCAACACGCACTTGGCCGGTTTTTATTTTATTTTTTACTCCTTAGGACCTCAGGAACACAGTAATGATTACTTGGAATCCTCCCGGGGCCCCGCGTATAGTATTTATTCACATGTAATTTGCAATAATACAATTACAATCCCGTTTCATGTCATCGAGTTAAATCATTAAGTAGAATCATGTAATATTAATGTACAATGAGTAGCGTTTTCTGTAATCGTTGATTGCATACTCAACGTCTGTTATTACAATTAAGTACTCCACGTGGATACGGAAGAGATTTACAGTTTGAATTGTCAGCGTACATGTAGTAACATACTCGTAAATACACAATGTATCGTTTAGAAGGATACGTAAACATGCAAAATGTGAAATTACGATGACGACACAATTCCTAAGCTAAACATCGTGTTCGCTGTAGTACCACCATCTGTTAGAATTTGTAGCATTAGAAACCCGATGTAATAACAAATAGAAAATCCCAAAGGAGGGCACGATAAGGTCAATATTAAGTACATACAGAAGAGTATGTTAGTCCATATACATTTGAATCAAAATCAAGCCATGTAACTAGTAAAGGACATACTTTAATAGTAAATGAGACATACATCCCATAAAATAAAATGTCTGAAGCACGTATGTCACCATGCTTTAAATTAAATCCAGTGTCTTTAAGCACAGAATAAATAATAGTACTACGTACAGTCACGGACTTTAATTGTTGAGCCATTTAGAGATCACTTTATAGTGGTCACTTTAATAGCTTCATTGAAACCAAAATTAGTTGACACCTAAGTGGCTCAACAATTAATGTCCTTGACCGTACTTTAAGTTAAGAATATCCCTACTGTACATTATATTACATATTATAGTCCTCATAACGACTAAAGGTAGGAGCCATTTCCAATTCATTCCTTGTCTGAAAAAGTTGACCTTCAAGATAAATACCGAAAAGACAAAAACAAAACATAATTAATACAACGACCGGTTTTAAAGGTGTACGGCTACCAACACCCGCTTGATAATAGGCACGATGACTCATGTTAAAATTGATAACATAGTGTTGCTAAATGGATAGTAAACCATCAAATTATTGTAATCAAGTATAAATTTAAAAATATATTTAATATCATAAAAAGATATGAACCTTGAAAGTTTAGAAAAAAAATGCACTATTTTTATTGTCCAATTGTAAATTTAAAGCTACCAATAGAATCCTTCCGCTTTTATAGAAACAAAACTGTATGACAACTATGGACCTAAACGCAGTATTTAGCGACCGAAACAACAATTTACTTGATTTTCCCTACAATGATTAGTTCAAACACCAAAGTGTGACGTCATACTTTTGAGTCAATCAGTGCGAAGCGTTTGGGATGCCGCCAGCAAGGTCAATCTTTGTCACCTTTTTTTGGGTATCTATGTTCTTTAATTGTAGTTGCTCCCATACAAACATTTGTTCCTCTCTATAAACTGGTTCGAATGGCATCGTTAAAAAATCTTAGTCACCATGCCTATTTCTTGCACATGTTTGACATACCGTAGAATATTCAACAAGTAAAAACTGAATGAATCTCTCAAATATTTGCAGCATAATAGGTTGTTTATAATAAAATATACTTTACTTACAGACGGGTACATTTGTTTATGCCTGTAACCATTGGAATCAGAATCAAATCGGTGTTGCCGATACCGGCGATATTAAATGAGCCAATGAGTTTATCAGCACCATAACCTTACTAATAAGAGTGAGTATACGAATTTCGACAATCATTGTACCAATAATACGAGTAACATAATATGCAGACACAGGAGGTGCCAAACTTTTCTTGATTGCTTCATATATAGCTATACTAATATTTTCTCTTCTACGTATACTAATATCTGCGAAACGGTCATTCAATTTCAATCATTATTTCACCAGTACATACATATATAGAAAAGAAAACCTTCCGGATAAATATAATTATGCTTTGCGAAACGCAGGGATAGTTAGTCGTGGATCTTTACCTGGATGTTGCTTTCAAAGGGTCGAACCCAATAAAACGATCGGAATGTGTGGTGGGAGAGTAGCCAGGGGAAACCTCCGGTACGACAACGCAGTTGAGCGTTTTTCAAAAAAACTGTACATGACCTTTGTTTTTCAGATTTCGATTTTTGTTGGTTTTTATTACTCAGAATCGTTGATACTATCGATCCTCATACAGGAAAAAAAGTGTCCCAGGTACTATGTAAGTTTTTCCTTCCAGTGCGTCACGACACGACCATATAAATAAAAAAAGACTGCATACAAAAGTGTGACGATCTGGAATGGAATATTTTGGACACTTTTTTTGTATGAGGATCGATATTAGTATCAACGATTCTGAGTAAGAAAAACCAAAAAAAAAATCGAATTCTGAAAAAAAAAGTTAATGTACACTTTTTTTAAAAACGCTCGGTTGGTTTTCGGGGATAAGTGCGTGGGCTAGCCAGGAGAAGCAGGAAAGAGGCCTGGGTAGTATTGCAATGTCGCGTAGAAGAACTGCTTTAGGACTGAGGACACATGAAGAGTAACATGACTTAAGTCGTATGATAAGTATTTACTTGTGTACTTACATTACCATAGCCGAGTTCTTCATTATCCTGCCGCATGGTCCGAACTGGTGGATGGGAGACGGCGCGTTCAGGGACCTGGTCCTCCTGTAACAAACAAACATAGGTACAACTTTAGACACTGTACATTAAAATTACTATATTTCAAGAACTATATATTATAGAGCGTATCTAAAGTGTGCATTTGGAACAGTAAAGTATCTTATCGAATCTTGGTTTTAAAACTTCAAGATTGTAAAGATGCGATTTATTGTTGAGTCCATGCCGCTCGCTACGAATATCCCATTACCTGGCCAAGGGAAGACCTTAGGTTAGGTTAGTAAATACGTTAGATTTAGCACAATTGTCTGTGTTACTAGTATGAAACCGAATTTTACCGTCTATTTTAAATGAACATATTAATCAAAACACCTGAACGATGTCGACGGACGTCCATCGCCTTGGCTACGACTGTTGACAATCGAGCGCTCTCTGACCCTACCTCGAGTACATACGTATGAATTACATTAATCGAACATACAGCATGTCCCTAATGGTGACATACGCGTAAGTTAAATATTAATAGTAGCCAGTAACCAAGTTTTAAGCTTAAGATTTTCACTTTGAAGAATGTTTTACTCAAATGAGGAAATATGTAAACTTTATTGTACATAACACATAACACGTATTTCCTGAAGAATCAAGAAATGAAATAGGTATGTGTAGTATATATAGAAATATCAAATGCAGGTTTCCTCATTACGATGTAAAATTAGGTACATGTACAATAGTACATTATCATACTGCATATCTCGTTAGGAAAGTATTTCAACTAGTTAAATAAAAAGTTATAAAAAATTGCATGTTGCAAATTGCATTGCATGAGACCAAATCAGTAATATTTTCGGGGCTCTTTAGAAAAAAGATTGGTTATTTTTATTTTATTCCGAGGTAATCATTCGTTTTGACAATAAATACACTATCCATTTTTATTCCAATATTGCAACTTGGTACGTGCGCGGGCCAAGAGCATATCGAGCAAGCGAGACTAAAAAAATGAGGGTTATCCTATGGACGGCATCACAGGATGCATACTGTATTCCGAGTCTTAAGAAAAATTATAAGTTAAACAATATATTGTCCAGTATAGTGGACATTATCATCACGCCGTATATGGCGCACGGTATTCAATCACGTTCCACGCCAATTAAGTTTGTCCTGTAAATTATATGCGTCCATGCGTGTTTTGTTCGCTAACGAGCAAAACATCCTCAAGAGAAAAACGCGCGTAAAAAATATATGTTCACGGTGATTATGTCTTCCATGGATTCAATCATACACTCGGTCATTATGATGCTTATGATGATTACCTCTACTAATTACATACTTGGTTTTTCTTTGTTGTGAATGACTTCAGCTATTGTGGTATCACGGATGGCCTACGTAACATTCGAAGAATTTGTTATATTTTTCTTATCATCATATTAGTTTGTTTGTTGCATGGTTTGTGCTAAAGCTGGCTCCTGCAGCGCTACAATAATACACGACTTCTATGGGCAAAGCCTAAAATAAAAATTTGAATTTGAATAATTAAAGGTAAAAGACCTCTTGCAGCAATCAATGAAACATTGAACCATCGATATACATATATATATGTAATCCTCTTATCTATATGTATAAACTAACAATCGAGTGGTAATAATCGGTGAAATGTATGAATGAATGAATGGTTTATTCATAATGAATACATCGTTACATAAGATCTTAAATATCTATACATATTTCGTCCCAGAATATATTCAGCCAGGTCAGGCATATGAAAACTTAGGTCAGTGATTTAAACACTCAGCAAACTGTAAGTTTGTAGCTTTGTAATTCGGTACTGTTCTGAACCACTCATCCGATTTCTAATTAATTAATTTAGTATAATAGGATCGAACTTCAGGATGGACATACGCTATATATTAACCCGCGCCTCTGCCGGATATAAGTAGCCCCTCTCTGTAATAAGCGAGCGGAGCCAAGCGGCCGGCTAGTAAAATCATAAACGCGATAGTTAGTGAGGAGGTTTGATGTTGTATAATTTGGTAATTCATGTAAAAACTACAGAATGGATTTTCATAAAATATTTTGGTAATAGTACAGCTTATACTTATATAATAAAGTAAAGGCATTCTTGCTGAAGCTAGTTACTATAGGTAACCTTATAAAGTTATAAGTACAATATACACACATTACAAAATTTCCAGCCAGATGTATTGAATACGGAATACAGAGGACATATTACTTCGAGCAGTACTGATAATTAGAAGTATTATCAATGCCAGTTTATCTTGAAACCAAATTGTGTATTATTTCAGGGCTGTCTGAAATAAACGGTACTTAGGTAACTAGTTGACGTAGTTGTCAATTGTTTTGATAGTAATTTCGATCAAAATAATATACAAACATAAATTACTGATAGCATCCCAAGGTCGATATACTCAACGATAACGCTTGTATCGAAGCCATATGCAGTCACATGCACTGTAGTCTATCTTTGAAAATGTTCCATACAAAAAATGGTCAAACACCTCTAATATTTGGTCTATACAAGAGTGGTGCGGCGTCGAAGCAGCAGCTCGTTTGACTTATGTTTCATTCAAAAGCTGTAGAATAACGTACTTCACAGTCTTCAATAGGTAAGCCGATGGAAATCGACTTCTACGGATGTTTCCCTGCTGCTATACAGCAACAGGGGTGGGTAGGCCCCCCACAAGGTGGACTGATGATCTGGTAAAGGTCGCTGGAGTCCGCTGGATGCGGGTGGCGCAGGACCGGTCATTGTGGCACTCTTTGGGGGAGGCCTATGTCCAGCAGTGGACGTCTTTCGGCTGATATGATGATGATGATACAACAACAAAGTGTATTGAGACACTTATCAACGTTACATTTTGATAGTGGATACGGAACACATATTTATTTACAAGTGTCTTCAAACAAAAACCCAGTATATAAGTCAACGTTAAAAAGAGCTCCGCGTGCCATATAAAATGTATGGCCGCTCCTTTCGCGGGCTTTGACTTGTAATACTAAGGAATTAAGGTTGTCTTGAAGTGATCGCTCTTTAGCGGTAAGACCGCATGTTGTTTACGTTTACTAGTTTAGTTGAGGTGTATACGAGTATTTGTATTATATTGTATCGTAATTCGAAAACAGTTCTAAATAACATTTAAACTCGATTTACTTAAAAGCTTTGACCTCGCGACCATCGGAATGTTGATTGCATTTTAATCATTTAGTTAGTTAATACAACAATAAGTTAACAGGCGTAGTTTTACTTTGGCCATGTTGCTGTCATCATTTTACTACCTCTGGTCTCCCACCAGATAAGGAATCAATCCTGAGTAGGTACAATAGACACCTGTCATTCTAATACATTTTGTATTGTATCCTAAAACCCTAAATCATTCATTGTTATATGTTGCTGTCATAAGTAGATGTTATTCTATTCTATTCTAAGCACTCTAAGTTACGTTCGTAGCGCTACGCCGTAGTCCGTAGCAGGTTAATATCCATATGTAGCGAAAAACACCCGTAGCCCTCTGACGCATGTGTCGTGATTAGCGTTATATGTACAAAGATAATATATACACAAAATATAAATCAGATTATTTATGAAGACCTTATATACACCTTGTCATTGCAAACATTTCTGTCAAATTGGTATGAAAACAGTGGGTGGGGCGTGATTTCACTAATGAATAGATCTGTAGTGGTGTCAGGACTGTCTTTTTATCTGCCGGGGACCATAGGTTTACCCTCCATCCCTAACATGCATAAAAAAAAATCATACCCTCTGTTATATTCTTCCTTAGCTATAGTCAGCGCCGTCTTACCGGATTCATGCGAGAACTGCCTTCGCAACAATTGCCTTTCGTTAAACGAATCCATCGTTTTAGGAAAATATTACAACACGAGAAACATTTTAAAAACACTCGTAGCTTTTCAATTATTAAAGATTAACGTACGTTTTAGTGAGTTATGTATAGAGAGACATTTTTAACTTATTAGTTTTCATGCGAAGGTACGCGCATATTATTATTTACTTTGTGCCGGGAGATGCGCAGTGGTTGCGCGTGCGGCGCGGAGCGACTGGCGCGGGAAGGCTCCGCACTTGACAGCCGCGACCTTGGTGTGCTCTTAACTTGCGCTTGAGATTGCCGGTTTCGCAACCGTCTGTTCCGTCCGGTTTAAACGATCTTTATCGGACTTCCATAAGGAATCTTCCGAAATTACCAACGTCCGTGCTACTTTGTTAATTGCTAACGTCGTTAACGTTCAATGTATTCAGACATGTAATGTAACGCCTTAGCAACTGGCGCTATTTTCGACCTTTCTTTTTAAGATTGTTCAGTTTTAAAAGCGAGAGGCGCCCTCGTGTCGCCGTCACGTGGTTTGTATTGACCGATAATCGTCGGTCCATTACGATCGACCGAGTTCAGAAGCCGGGCCCAGCCGATATCCTTGTAAATGAGAAACGTGACGAAAGTACTATAATCCGCGACCGGCCTTGTGCTATCAAGTTAAACCTTGTTTAAAATCCTTGTCGAAAGATATCTGCATACAACAATGTGCAAGTCAGCATTTACTCTCACTAGAGCGCTAATGATTTGAAGTGGCATTGGCAACGCAATACCGTTGTTAACATCAGTAAAGATAAATTATACTTACGTTACCAATAAATAAATACTAGTTGCTTTGTGAGCTGTAGAACTCGCGAACCTGTCTTTTTTTTAAAACAAAAAACTGGATCGACGAAAAATTAAATATCACTGTTGAAATATCGGACCAGATATAACCCCGTTCAAATTATAATAGGAACGAACAGTCATTAGGTCCAAAACGTTTAGCGAACACGCCGACCGCTACCTGTAGCATCGACCGCTGCGGGTTAGGTGTCAACACACAGCATTGACCCACATGTGGCATCGTTGTCGCCATCGTTTCGTCACCTCGCGGTCGGTCACTCACGCGACCAGCCTTTGGATGCTTCCACGTAATCTTGTGAGGTTTTCTAATACCATGAGAGATCAAAGGTTGGTTTTGGTCACTGTGAGGTGTAATTTGGTCACTGTGTGGGTAGGCCCCCCACAAGGTGGACTGATGACCTGGTAAAGGTCGCGGGAGTCCGCTGGATGCGGGTGGCGCAGGAGCGGTTACTTTGGCACTCTTTGGGGGAGGCCTATGTCCAGCAGTGGACGTCGTCTTTCGGCTGATATGATGATGATGATGATGAGGTGTAATTTGTGATGGTTTGTCCACCAGTCACTACTTGCACTAGAATCGATTTCCAACCCATATCTTCCATAATAATATTACAAATGCGAAAATAATTATGTCAGCTCTTTCGCATGCATAAACGGCGTCAAAAATAATAAATATGAGACCTAGAGAAGAATATTATATCTTTGTATGGGTAATTGCCGTGACGCACCTGAAAAAAGTTAAATCGTAGATTAGGTAGATTAACCCTTTTCCAGGCCGGCAGTTGGAAAATGATAATCGGATGTCTGTCTTATTCATTGACATTAAGATATTATGTTTGACAAGCAGAATGAGGTCGTATAACGCCTCTGCCTGGAAAAGGGTTAAAGCTTTTAACTATACCTATATTTTTTTTGGAAACCACTCATAGGCACTTTTTACCCCGGAAAATTTATAATTTATTTATGAAGAAAAAGTGCAAAAGGGGAGTGGAAGTATGATTGTCAAGTTCAATACGGGCGGAGCCGCTGTTACAAAGTTAATAATAACGAAATATAAATAAACGATTGTTGTACGCTACTTATAATACCAAACCGAAAGAAAGAATTTGCTGAAGTGCGACAGACGGATGTTTATACGATGTTTACAAGACCTTTAAAGGCCCGCTGAATACTTCAGCCATTATAGTGCAACGGTTAAATATCATATTGTACACACATGAAAGTGATACCACTAATGAATGACACGAGGTCGTCAAACGGTCGTCACCCTAGATGATAAGAGATCACACGAATAATAGAGACGAGACGACAGTGATAAGTCGAATAGGTAAACTGAAACAACATAGATAAAGAAAGAAGCAACACAAGTCTCGAGAATGTTCTTTTCGATAAATGGCTAGCTGGCAACGGTGTGGGGGGTACGGGGTTCAGGATACATGTAGCCCAGTCAGTGGTCCATTTGGCTCACCGGAACTTAATTTCTCCGTAAATTTTATCTCAATGCTGCAGTTTTTCAGAATAAATAAATTCCCAAACAACGTACCTTGTCTACATCATCTAAGCCGGAGTTTTTCTTTCAGAAGAATGATTTTATAGGAGTTATATATAAGCGGAGAAATAAGTCTTCATGAGCAATATCACTCTCCACTTGATTATATTACTTGTAGAATTTGCAAATATGGTCCGTCTGAATCTCCATAAGGCCCGGGGCATGTCTAATTTTGACAGCCGCAGCCACAATCAGTAGCGCGGGCGCGCCGCAACTTTCACTATCGGCATACCTACAGCCGCGCTAGGGCAGCTATTCAAAGATTACCGACAACTCGCCTGAGGAGCACCAGTATAAGTCAGACCTGTGATTTCGTATAGTTGCAATGGCTCTCGCGATTTTTGTGATCAGTAACCAATTTTTCTAATTCAGTTATTGATTCCGAACACGATTAGCTCGTAGTTACTTAAAACAGACGTTCTTTTTTTCCTGAATAAAATTTAATTAGGAATTACTTTTAAATGAAAAATCATTGTCACCCCAATGGTAGTTTAAATCTATGAACCTAAAACCTCCTTGTTTTTTTTTATAAACCAACCTAAGAACCAACAATTGTGTCCAATTATTAAATTAAAAGTAACAAATCGTCAATTGTCACATGCATGACAAGTATATGTTAGAGTTTATTGACGTTAGAAAAGAACTATCAAATTTCCCGCCAAAGCGCTGAAATTTGACTTATTACTACTACTTAACTTTACAAAATTTAGGGTGACCATACATTCAGTGGATATTAGTTTTAACATTATTATTCAATTTAATTAACTAAACAGCGATGTAATTGCGTGACGCCTCATCCATTGGAATCTGTTTTGGCTGGTTATTCATATTTTTTTGACTCCTGATGACGGATTAAAAATCATCGTGTATACAAGGGGCGAAAGGTAAGATGAGTCGAGATAAATTGTGAATAGCATATCAGCACTTCACTTAGGTACTCAGCCGTGTGAGGCATACAAAGTCATGATGATGTGAACGAACGTAACAATAACGCGATTATCGGTTACCGGACTGGTGGCAAGTCATTTTATGATTAATGATGATTGATGAATATAGGTAATTTGGTGAAATCTTATCTACAATGATTGCAGATATGTCTACTCATGGTCTGAAAATACGTCAACACTCAAAATCTCTCTCTCTCTCTCTCTCTCTCTCAAAATTTATCTAAACTTTATCCTGCGTCCTGCGTAGTCTATTTATACTATATGTGCAGTCGCCATCAGATATATCGGAGTGGCCAAAGTGCTTACAAATATCTGTTATAAAATTGGTACCTGATCGAATAAAAAATCACCATGTACCTATATGAAAATGGGGTGTGAACCTATCAAGGCCATGTTCGGTAGCGTATTACACGTACGATTCCAAAAATAAAATGAATTTTTAAATTTTTTGTTTTTTGTTTTTGTTTACATTGCTTGTGTATGACAGTGTATGTGTTGTGTACTACAAAGCTGGACGTCCTGGGTTCGAATCCCGGTAAGTGCATTTATTTCTATGATGAGCACGAATAGTTCCTGAGTCTATAGGATGTTTCCTATGCACTAGTACGTATTCAAATATTTATTAATCTATATAACTACCTATATATATCGTCGTTTAGCACTCATAGTACACCTTTGCTTATTTTGAGACTAGGTAGGCGTATCTAAGTACGTCAGTAGCCACAACCACTACAAGTGATGTACTTAGAATGTCTGCGTCGAGTAATGCCATTATGGGTCGTTGGACAATGGCCTGATTTAAAGCTTCTACGAAGACAACCCCTACCTCGAAGCCTATAGGAAAATTGTTGAATGTATACATTCAACAATTTTCACAATACGCACATTGATCGTTCCGTTGCATTCAAACTATATTCGTTGAAGGTTTCCCAGTTTGTAATGCCCTATCGGGACACGTGACTTCGTTATGGCAACCGAGGCATAAACAGAGCTGGCGGTCACTTTTAGCCGCTGACAGTAAAATCAATAATGGTACGAGTACGTTAGTAGCCCACATAGCGATAGTTTAAAACACACTATCGCCACAAAGGAAATGGGAAAATTTATATGGCTTTTGGTTTAGCTAATTGACAATACCGAATCTAGCAAGGTGACATAAGCGACACTTTTCCCAATTTTAAAACGTAGCAAGAATGAAAGATTCGAATGCCAACCTAACAAAATTGACGCTCACGTCTTAACTTTAGTTGGTAATTTTCTTGATGCAGTCAGTCTTAGCGGTTAGAGCATTGTCTCCTTTTTCTAAGGAAAGTTATGAGTGTTACACAGTGTTACATATACATTCGATGGGAACATTCTTGGTTAGACTCCGATTCTCATCGAATGGTTTATTAATTAATAAGGTTAAGTATATAATATCACTGTTGAATCTACCAAGGTCCCATCATCATCTTCTTTATCATAATCATCATCATCAAGGTATAGTAGATATAGAATTCAAGTCTGGCATTGTTTTTTTGAACCAGTGTATCTCTTAAATATATTATGTGTTCCGTTCGACTTCCAATATCCGGTTAACTTGAGAGGGCGCCGCTGCGCACGATCGAACGTAGCCATTTGCGTAAACAAGTCGCTCCACGCCATCGCTGTGACGTCACATCCGCCTCCACTCCTGACAAACCAGAGCCCGCGCCCGTGCACCCGCCGCCATGTTGGCTTTCTCACTGTTGCGTCGTCTGCCGTAGAGTTCGGACGTACCATAGCTATTCTGTAAACTATGCAACGAGGAATCTTAAAACCTCGATTTTTAAAATCGGATAATATAAATTTTACCTAGAGGGAGTCTTAAAAACGATAAAAATTAAAGAAATCGAATCGCGAGTGATATTTTTTCCGTTGGACTACCCTCTCTTGTAATTTTTATTTTATTTTTTGTACTTCGTTGTTCGCGAGTGTTTCGGAATTGCATTATGAACAACGAGAGTCGCTCCGCGTCGAAGGAGAAGGAACGCGCTTCGTGATCACGTAGGCACGTGCGCTCATCGAGCTGCATTATCGGGCCCGGAACGGAGGTTTGAATATCTTTCGAACCAATCGGTGAGTCAGTTACATAACAATATCCTCGGTGCCCCGCGTGCCCGCCGTCGCCGCGGCGGGGCAGGCCGCCGGCCCGCGCGCCACGTGGCGGCGCCCCCGCCGCGACGGCGCCAACTTCTGTGGTGTTGCCGACCGTTATGGTGTAATGGTGCCAATGGCACAATGCCGCCACCGACAACGATGTTCATCACTTCTTACCCTGGTGCCGTCCGCCTCAATGGCGCCACCCCTTTATCTGGTGCCGTCCGCCTCAATGGCGCCACCCCTTTATCTGGTGCCGTCCGCCTCAATGGCGCCACCTCCTACTATGGGCCGTCCGCCACGATGGCGACGCCGTTCGCGATGGTGCTGCCCGCCGCTGGCTCTGTCGCCACGGCGGCGCTGGCCGTCTCGCTGGTGCTGTGGAGGAGCTCACAGAGGTGATCACCGCGGCAGAATGGAATGTGGCGCCACCCGCCTCGGTGGCGCTCTCTACCACGGCGGCGCTGTCCGCCACGCTGGCGCGATTCTATAGGGTGGCGCCGTCTGCCCCTCTGGCGTTGTCCGCCTTGGCGCTGCTGTCCGCCACGCTGGCGCTGCCTGCCACAGAGGTGCTGTCCACTACGCTGGCGCAACCCGCCACAGTGGTGCTGTCCACTACGCTGGCGCTATCTGCCACAGTGGTGCTTGTCACTATGCTGATGCTACCCGCCACAGTTGTGCTGTCCACTACGCTGGCGCAACCCGCCACAGTGGTGCTGTCCACTACGCTGGCGCTATCTGCCACAGTGGTGCCTGTCACTATGCTGATGCTACCCGCCACAGTTGTGCTGTCCACTACGCTGGCGCAACCCGCCACAGTGGTGCTGTCCACTACGCTGGCGCTACCTGTCACAGTGGTGCTGTCCACTACGCTGGCGCTACCTGTCACAGTGGTGCTGTCCGCTACGCTGGCGCTACCCGCCACAGTTGTGCTGTCCACTACGCTGGCGCTACCTGCCACAGTTGTGCTGTTCACAACGCTGGCGCTATCCGACACGCCGGTGCTGTCCACTACCCTAGCGCTGCCCGCCACAGCGGTGCTTTCTACCACGCTGGCGCTACCCACCACAGCGGTGCTGTCCCACGCTATCGCTGGCCGCCAAAGCAGTGTTGTCCGCTACGCTGGCGTTATCTGCTTCTCTGGCGCTGCCCGCCATCCTGGCGCTGCCTGCCACGGCGGTGCTGTCCGCTATGCCGGCGCTATCCGCTTCTAAGGCGCTGCCCGCTACTCTAGCGCTGCCCACCAAGGCGGTGCTGTCCGCCATACTGGCGCTATCCGCTACTCGGGCGCTGCCTGCCACGGCGGTGCTATGTTGGCGCTATCCGCTACTCTGGCGCTGCCCGCTACTCCGGCGCTGCCTGCCACGGCGGTTCTATGCTGGCGCTATCTGCTACTCTGGCACTGCCCTCTACTCTGGCGCTGCCTGCCACGGCGGTGCTATGCTGGCGCTGTCCCTTACTCCGGTGCTGCCCGCCACGGTGGTGCTGTCGACCACGACGGTAACGCCCGCCGTCCGGAGTGGAAGATGACCACGTTACATCGATGCAAGAGAACTACTTACGTCTCCGGGCTTCATAGAGGTAATAATCACTGAGGAGCTGCCCGGCTTCCCCGGCGTTCTGGCGCTCGCGAGTGACCCAGTAGCTGCAGAGTGCCGCGGTGCAACCTAACGCTCAAAATGAAGCCCTAGGTTCTCAATTCTATCCAATTGGTCCATTAAGCTGCAAGCCGGGACGCCCGGCACGCTCTTACCTACTTGACAATCAATCTAATTACAAGGTCCTGCAGTTCGTCTCAGGAAAACGTACCATAAGGTCAGGGGACTCAATCTGAGATTTGTTAACGAGTAAGTTGTGGAGGTTATCGGATGGGTCTCCGACCTCTGATTATATATTTCTCAGCCCCGTCAAACTGTCCTCGTACCTATGGAGAATGGAGGTCATGGGCAAGGTAGGCAAACAGATTTCACATCGTCTCTTAGCTCGCTCTCCCGCTCAGGTTCTTCTCTATAAAGACAAACCTTTCGCAGAAGCCTAATAAACAAAATTGGGATAAAACAACTGGCCGCTCCTAAGCGATCCCGAGATTCCGCTCACCTCAAATCGGATAAGCCACTTTAGAAAATTACTTCCGTGAATTCTCAGCGAACTGTCTTACCGTAACAGTTGCATTGACTTGAAAGCCCCGAAAATCATCTCAGAGTTCAGATCAGTAACGGTTTTTTCTTTTGTTCAATAACCCCTATTGATTGTGCTATCTATCGACTTCGCTAATGCACAAGCTTTTACACTGCCATACGCATCCCGATACAGTCTCGACACAGAAAATCTCTTCAAAGAAGCTTTTCAAAGCTTAAGTACTTCTGCTAGTCTAAAACTTGTAGTTATAAATTATTCATGACTTTAAAGAAATTAGCGCAATTTACTAGGGCCTTCTGGTAATTGTCTATGTGGACGACGTCCTTGTTACAAACCAATCGAAGTGATCGCTAATAAAACCGAGGATTCCTTCATAAAGTTCATGTCTGTTTGTAGACATTGCCAAAATTAAGGGTAATAAAGCCCAACTTCTTGGTAGGACTCCTAATAGTCCGTATAAACGTCTCCTGTTATATAATTTTATGCAATAGGAACTTTGTATACTTGCAAGTGAGCCCTTAACTACTTGCCACGGGAAGAACGACTTTTGATTTTGGTCCTCACGCAAACCTTCGAGTTCCTGGTGCCGAGGGAAAAGGTAAACTACTTGGCGCGACTTATATGCCTGTCTCGCTTTGGACAGTCTCGTACTGGAAGGAATCGTCTCAACTTTGCAATATTTGCGACCCACGGAGAAAGGTCGCATTGCTGCACTCTCCGACTATACCTGTGAGACCACGAGGAGCGCCATGCAATCTCCATCGTCTCCCTTCTGCTGTACAAGATACCGTGCCATAACAGTAAGTAAGAAAGACTAACTATATTGTAAAGAGTGTTGTGCTACAAATGGACAACCGGTGGATGGTAGCATGCATGCCTTTCCTGCTGCAAACTGCTGACAAGAAAGAACTGGGAAACACTGGTCTCATACTACCTGCAAGATCGGTAGCGCCCAGAAACTACCGAGAAAGAAATCTTCATCCGCTCTGGGGTGCCTCGCCCGTCGACCTCAAGGTCACCTCGCAGGGCACACACTTTATGGCAATACGTCTCGATCGACTCGCAAGTCTCGAGCGCCTACTGTCACGACGTGTTCAACAGCTTCTGGTGTTACGACACGACTACGCCTACGTTCCAGACTCCTGCCTCGCGCTCCACATCACCTCGACATTATGTTGTGTCTGTTGAGCACAATGACTATCAAGTGAAGCAGTATCATGTGTTGACCAGACCTGAAGAGGCAAGCCGTAGCGGAATCATTGAAGGTTCACAATTTGCAGGCGTTCCTGCGTGACACGACATACACGGGAAATACACGCCTGTATGACCAATGGCCGTCATGGCGCGCCAGGTACAATATCAACAGCTAGTTACCTCCTCCCATGCGCACTTATTTCTGTCGCATGTGTTCGCGTACTGCATTCAGTACGAATTATTATCTTTGTTTATAAATCTGCAATGATCGCTATTGTGTGACCTACGTTTTTGGTCACTAGGATATCTTCGAACGCCTCACTCAAGAATACCATCAAAACAACGTTCTTGTGAATACCACTGTCTCCCAAACCACTGAATAGGTTTGGAATGTGGTAAATTTAGATAATTAATTATGCTAAACATAACTATCTTACTTCAATAACTTATATGACGTATCCAGAAGATCGGCTGCACTTTTACTGTAAGAGTTTTTAGGCCCCAGAGATCATGGCTACACTGTAGCCCAGACAAATAGACAAATTTTGCTCTATACCCGAAGTCTGATCCTAAATAAGATTGTTATCAACAGAGTTATCGAAAGCTGTGTTCTGGATAGGTATAACGATTTCAGAAGGTGTAAACTACTAGAGTAGCGTCCAAGCCAACCTCAACCACGCTTATCGGAGACGAGATTTAAAGTACATATACATACATATACTTTATCTACTCTATGATTCATGCTACGCCTTTGGACAGAATCGGGCCTTCAAGTAACATCTGAGTAACTTTTCGACCCGTGGTATCGTTAAAACTGGCTGGACAACTACCCAATTACATTTTTAACAAAAGCTATTTGGTAACTTGAATCTATTCTCAGACGTTTATCTCGAATCTATTTAAGTACCTATAATGATTAGTGCCCGTTAGAAATCTAACGATAATCTAATAGTTTTCTTTTGTAGGAATTTTATTTTTCTACAGGCGCGTGGGCGCCCGCTGACCCGCCACCAGGAGATAATAAACAGATCTCAAGTTAACCGGATATTGGAAGTCGAACGGAACACATAATATGAAATTTTACCTTCCAATAAAATTGGTATTATGTTTCCTGAGACTTCCAATATCCGAATAATGGCTTCCTGGTGGGCTGCCAACGGCATTTCCTCCGCAACAGTGAGAAAGCCAACATGGCGGCGGGTGCACGGGCGCGGGCTCTGGTTTGTCAGGAGTGGAGGCGGATGTGACGTCACAGCGATGGCGTGGAGCGACTTGTTTACGCAAATGGCTACGTTCGATCGTGCGCAGCGGCGCCCTCTCAAGTTAACCGGATATTGGAAGTCTCAGGAAACATAATACCAATTTTATTGGAAGGTAAAATTTCATATTTCTATCTTTATTTTTGGCAATTATCAGTCTTTCAGCGGTGCAGTGAAGCGAAAAGAAAATCTGCAGTGATTCTGTTAATATACTTAAAGGTACAAATAATATCTCCTAACAAAACCTTAGTAGTAGTACCTAAACATACCTATCTTTGTCAACACATTACACCTCACCACAAACCACGCATGAACGGAAATTAAATTAACTGTTATTCATAGAAGTGCTAAAATGGTCAGATAGCCATTTGAGGTCTCAATGGGATGCCTGGACTGGAGATGAACCGATTGACGCGTGAGCAGCAAACTTAGTGAATCTATTGTATATAAACTAAACCAATGTAGACTAATCTAAGTATAATTTCGACCCAACAAGAATAGGTTTTATTCTTAGTATAATTACAAACACAAAAAGTATTCACTCTAGTTTATTCAAGTAAAAAATGTCAGTTATTCACGGAAACAATAATGCATCATGTGAATAAGGAAAAGTTTTGTGTGAAAAATTATCATGTGAAACGGAGTAGACAAAAGCGTCGAATATCATAATTGCAATAACACGAATATGTATTTTTTTGGCTGTTGATGAAATATACATAATGCAGTACAAACTAAGTAATTAAATGTTCAATCTCCATCCTTTAGACATAATCTTATTCTAGGATAGTCATGTACCTAATACCTTAGCCGCTCTAACCAGTTTCAATGCTTTCAAACTAACAAGAATATGCCAAGAAAATGGGTGAGCCAGTACCATGAATATGGATGCAGAATCTTATCAATATTATCACCAGCACAGTCGAAAGTAGAACACAATCAACATATACATTTATCACTATTATTGATGCAAGTCCATGGGTTGTCAGCAGACATCGAACTTCATAGCATTTTCGGTGCAGCATGGTTGTGTTAACGATGTTGGCTTAGAGAATGTCAATCAAAATTGTTAATTAAGGCTAATATTAACATTATTAACGCTAATTAAACATTACAATTGAAATTGTTTATATCAATTCAGTTAATAACACTACGCTGCACCGAAAATGCTACAAAGTTAACGATGTATGGTTATCAGTGCTAGACTTTTTTTAAAGCAGGCATACAAACACAAACATATTGTTATCTACAAATAATGAACAATAATACTAATAATTACACAGTTAAACTTACGTATTAAATGTCACTAGGGGCGATATATTTCGAACTCTTCGGGGGTTCTTCTTCAGCGCGGCGGCTATCACAAGACGGCGCGCGAGCTCTCTCGATTTTTGTCGCACTATACCTCTCTTTCTAAGTTTTCTAATAAGAGAGAGACGGATAGTGCGAGAAAAATCGAGAGAGCTCGCGCGCCGTCTTGTGATAGCCGTGCAGGATGAGTGTTTGAACCTGTAGCCCGTAGTGAGATTTAATACGTGAGTTTAACGGTGTAATTATTAGTATTATTTCAAAATGTCTCACGAAAGTTTAAATTCGAATAATTAACAACTTAGAAAAATTAAAAAACCCCCAACTAATAACAGTAACAACTTATGAACCGTCAAGTGTAGAAATATGGGTGCATACATCTTAAAAATACGTATGTCCCGTCGCTCTTATGTCAGCGGATTAAGATTTCGGTACATATTTATGAGAGGAGTAGCTGTTGCCCGCGACTTCGACCGCGTAGAACATGTTATCGTGTTAAAGTAATGATTGCTATTAAATTATTTTAGGCGCAAGCTTAATTATCGCTGTCCCAAACAAAATTCGACCATGTCAAGGGATAATTTCCGAGATAAAACTATCCTATATCCTTCCAAAGGTCTCAAATTATCCCTACGCCAAATTTCATCTAAATCCATTCAGAGATTAAGCGTAAAAGGTAACAGTGCGATGAGTTCGTTAGTTGAAATTGCTAAATCTATAGAAATGTCCGTTTTTACTAATATAAATATTTTAAATATCATCAACAGACGTTTCTGCTTAAATTGTTTTTATTTTTTCATAATGTATCAAAGGAATATATCATTTTTTGATGTCTACTAAGCTACATTATTACTTCAGTAGTTTTACTCACCAAGCAAAATTATCTTATGAAAAAAACGTAGAACTTTCCATCTCCTCCCCAGTCCCCATTTAACGGTGTTAGAAAATAAATTATTTTGATTAGCCAATATATAAACTTCTTAATATAAAAGTATTGTTTTAATTTAAGAAGTTTATATATTAAATCCGCAGTTTTAATCTAACTTTACTTCTCCTTTTCGGTTCTGTAAGCATCGCAGTTCTAACATAACTTATTTCTGGTCGCAGTTCTAACTTAACCTAACCTACTTTTCTGCCAGTAGTTGGATTATGTATTTTAATGGCTTATAATTAAAATGCCTTGTTCTCTATACAAACTTCGAACCCCATTTTAAACCTCTTAGGGGATGAATTAAAAAAAACACGCTGAAATCAGTGTAGTCTTAATATACAGTCTAAGACCGAATTACAAATGTCTTACTTTAAATTTTCTTGCCGTCCATATAAACTTTGAACCCCCTTTTAAGTCCCTTAAGGGTAGAATGTTCCAAAACACTAAAAGTACTTTTTTGTATTCTAATAAGTAATCTTTCTACAACATTTTTAGTCTCTAAATAAAATAAAATGTTTCCTTCATTCAAACTTTGCATCCCTTTTTAACCCCCTTAGAGGTGGAATTTTCCAAAAAGCTGAAAGGACTTTATTTGTATTCTAATAATAAGAATTCAAATATTGCACCCCTATTTAACCCCCTTAGGGGTTGAATTTCCAAAAATCTGTTCTTTTCCTTTGCCTGTGTTATAAAAGGAAGTTCTGGTGCAAATTTCAGGTTTCTAGTCCCAGTAGTTTCGACTGTGCGTTGATGATCAGCCAGCACTTCTTCTTTTATATATATAGAAGATTAAATCGATACATATTTTTGCTGTTGACTGAACTAGACGCCAACTTTTTGACACTATTTACAGTTTACAGCTGTATATCTTATACATCTCCAATAGTAATCAAGAGACGCCAAGAACAATGAGATCCACATGTAGCAACAATGGAAAAGAGGCTGTTTAACAAATTACGTGATCGCTGGCTCGAGAACGCAACGTTGAATAACTCAAGCGCAAACATGGCCGCGTAACTTTTTACAAACATGATAACCTTACTTAATCACCGGCAAGGACGCTTAAATTAAACAGAGCTATTCTATTAAAGTGAGATAGTGATCCACAAGCCTAAACCCAGAAAACACTGACGTTGCTCTTGCACTTGCATCTCGTATGGAAGACATTATTATTTGTTATGCAAGGCTGCAAAGCCTGCAAATAGAGAAGAGATAGAGGCGCAAACACTATCGCGTGATGTCATGTCAATTAAGCCATTGTACATCATTATCAGCCTATACAGTGTGTCTATCATAAGAACATTTATTTTAAGGGCTGAAAGTATAAGCCCTAATGAACGTAAATTGGTATCTCTAGTTTCAAAAAAACGGTTTTTTTTTTCATACAAATTAATTCGGCCCGCAATGTATTGGTAACAAAGCTAACAACTGACAGTAACTAGCTCTGCCTCTCTGAAACGTCAATTGAATGTTAGCAGTACATTGCTGCTCGAGAAAATTTAAAAAATTAATAACTCTCCATTAGAAAAGGTAATTGTTATATTTTTTCGATAAAACGGTTCACAGCACTGAAAGCTATCGTTCCTTAAAATAAATGTTCTTATGACAGACACACACTGTATACATCCCACTAGACACAGGCTTCCACTTATGGATGGAGCAGCAGTCGTCACGCTGATCCAGTTGTGACTTGTGTGTTGTGACAGAAACGATTACTTTTCTCGAGGTAAATAATCGTGACGATTTTAACGATGTTCACTAACATGTTCAGTTAATATTAGTATTGTCATTACAATGTATTTTATGTCTCCATGCGCAATAACGTCACGAAGCAGAATCATGCATGGCATGACAATATTATAATTTCGGTTAATCTTTGTTCAGAGTTTTGCATGTAACAAAAAAAAAAACCTGTCTTTGATTTCTTAACCCAAGTGAAATAAAATGACAAAAATCTCGAAATAAATACTTTAAGCAACAATATAGGTTTCTCAGAATTACTGAGAGCAATCAGGATAACAATCATATCCACCTCTCTCTCTCTCTCTCTCTCTTTTCAACAAAAACCCTTCCTATCTCGCTATAAGTATGGGTACGGTCTCATTCGATAGAGCGCAAAAAATTCATAGAAAATGACACTTTAAATAAAAATAATAAGCATCTATTTCGGTAAGTGTTTCCATAATTCGGTAGTAACAATGGTCTTAAAACTATATTAGTAGGTATTCTATTATAATTAGCATGCCCTATGAAACCTATCCCAGTGAAACAGGAAGAAACCATCCAGGCGCGCCGCCACCGTTTGCAGGAGGCTATATTCGGGCTTACTCGCCTAGTTTGTAAAATGGTTTTTTTTTTACTTTCCCTCCTGCGCAAACCCCACGATGGGGTTAGGACCCCTAAATTTTGGTAGGACTCGGCAGATCCTCATTTCTAGTGCCAGGATAAAGTTATAAACAAAGTTTCATTGATGTACATATTTTGCCTCGAAAATATGCAATTTTTCCCGTAATAATTAGAATAATATATATTTATGCATTAAATACGAACCTAATCTTGGACTTTTTCCGGCCTAGCTCTAATCTCCCATACTTAACAATATAACAAAATATTACAATTTACAACGGTATTCCAAGGTCTACAATTGGCCGGATTAGTCGCGATGTGCTCGCGGCATTCGCATGCGAGTGTAATAATCATCCCATTAAAAAGCTAAGCTATTAAACCCTGTAACGTACGGTTTATGTAGCTCTAGCTGCACCCAGTTTAAGTAACATGGACATGGACCACAGGAACAGCTGTTTAAAGGCCAGCGGAGACTGAAGCAGCTTGAGTATTTTGAGATAACAAATTATTGCTTACATATTGAGAGATTATTATTGGGATGTCTGGAACAACGTTCACTATCACGTTTTTACATATCGCTGATGCAGCGAAATAGATTTGAGCAAAACGTTTATCGCAAGTGATTTTCCCAAAAAAAACTCATTAACTTTAATGGACTTTTCAAAAGATGTTTGTATACCAGAGTGTCGAGAGAGAGGGTTCTGTTTTATAACAACTAGCAATAAATTAAGGTTACAAATTCGTGAACGATTCAGAAAAATGCGACATGACAAATAAGACACTATTTGATAGTGCGAAACGTGAATAAACCCAAACATGGGCTATGTTGTGTATTGATTGCAATTAGATACCTATAAAACAACTACTTGCACTCGTAGGTATAAATTGTTAATCGAGTAGCAGCATTCTTACGCCCTTGTTATTTTCATGTCACGGGTAGTAATTAAAACATACTTAATCTAGCTCTATGTACTCACTAAACTTAAAAAAGAATTAAAACATTACAAATCGTATATCCATAACATTCCCGTAAATGTTCAGTGTGTGAAGGCCCTAAGCAGGCAAAGTATCTAGAGAGGCAGTCATTACTCCGATACGAGTTAGACCTGAATATCAGCGTCAATTAAATTCATTCACGCAAGCTCAAAAGGAGAATAAATCCTAAAAAGCATTTTAAAGCTTTCTAGAAACGCTATAAAGGTTTTAATGTCTTAGATGTCTGGAAAGTTACAATTAATAGCAATATAGTAAATCAAGTTGGAAATAGAAGTGAAAGAAATTTAATTGACAGCTTGATTAATATCGCAAAAAGTAAGCTGAAACTACCTATTTGGTCTGATGGTTGACAGAATACTATTTAATGAAGGAACGCATTATTATTAAACATAATGTAGTCGTTAAAGTGTATCCAGATTCCAGAGTCCAGACGTTTATTCCGTACATAAAAGTGATTTACTTTGACTTAAATTTTATAGCGATAGTCTCCAATAGGGAAATTCGAAATAAAATATTATTATAGGATTTATATTAAGGCAACATCCGGATGTTGCCTTGGCGATGTTTTACAAACCATTGCACAGCGTTGAGCGTCAGATACATAAGATCGTCAGAGTCTGCTTCATATAGTAGTCTTGTTTCCACAGCTGTATGTTGTAGGTTCCCTTTGTATGTGTCAACAGTGTTTTGACTAAGTGTTACTACCGGGTGCGTATGTCGGGCGCCGCGCCGTACAGTAAACAAAAAAGAAGTAGAGAGAAAAAGGTAATAGAAAAAAAAAAAACAATTGTGTTAGGTACGAAAAAGATTAAATATAAATTAAACAAAGGCATACTGTGCGTTGCAACAATGCGTGAGCACTGATATTCTGCTAGTACCTCAGGTCACGATGCAGATGAAATATTAAAAGAAAAAGAAAAATAAAATAAAGAAATAAAGCTTGCAAATAATATTGGGTAAATAAATAAAATAAGTCTGTGTAATAGTAAAAATGACAAAAGTATAAAGTGTAACTAAGTGTCGACAAGGAGTGTACCTACTTATATATATATATTATATATTATGAAAAAGTGTGGTGAAATGTATATTACAAAATCTGCAACCAAATAGCCAATTTACGGAATAATTGCCTGGGTACACTTAACTATTACAGCTTGTATATGAGTATGTTTAATTTCGAGGACGAGTTATATTAGTTGAACATTATGGTGATTAGGTTAGGGTCAGGCAAAACTGTACAAGCATGCAAAGTCCTAAGTGTAATGTCACATTTTAACAAGTTTTGTGACAATGTTATTTACAATTTTTTTTAAAAGAGTTTCATTTGCTAATTTTGTATAACAACCATTTTGTACAAAATTAGCAAATGTTGCAAAAATCGTGACTTGTATTAGTAGTTTGCGAAGTCCTACATACATTTATAAATAGTACATTCAACGTCAAATATATAGGTAAATTTTCGCTTTATTATAATTAATAAATAAATTACGAGAACAATATTCCTTTGCTATTCCGCTAAAAAACGTGCAGGTCGATCAGCGGAGATCAAATGTAACTAATTGCGTATAAACATGCAAATAATTACAGCAAACCACCACCAATAATGAAAAAACCTCGACACGTGTTTCGCCTCTCTACGAGGCATCATCAGGAGATGCAGGCAGGAGATGTTGCTTGCGCCACGTCCACTGAGCAACTAGTTACATTTGATCTCCGCTGATCGACCTGCACGTTTTTTAGCGGAATAGCAAAGGAATATTGTTCTCGTAATATATCATGAATTTCCGCAAAGTAACGCCTGATTCAATAAATTATTAATAAATAAGGTAAAAATATATAAAATAAAAATATCTTGGACATCGACCGTACAATGCCTATGTCTACAACCTTATCTCATTATATAAAAGATAAATATTATCTACCGAGAATATTACCCGAGCTACTTATTGAATTAGAATAGAATAGAAGGCTATATACTAATTACTAACTTATACTGAAAAAGGTGAACACTCAGCATAATGCCGATGCCGGGTGCTACTAGAGTACCCGACGCTGGTCTTCCGTGATCACCAGTAGGGTAGGGAGCGTAGTTGCGCGTAGCTGCTAATTGGATCCCACAAATACTGGTGCTAAAATTTACGACAGTAGGTACGAAGCGGAGATGAAGCAAGTGAGATTTAATAAGAGAATAAATATTATAATAGTATGGGAAATTTAATAATATAATATACATTGTATGATGTATTGCCTGTTGGTGATCCTTAGTAAATAAATAAATAATAAGATGGTAATGAAATGATAATCTTTTTATTTATGTCAAGAACGATATCTAAAAATCGACAGGCACGCGAATTTTGGCACGTAAAAACTAGCTTGTTGAGCACTCGTATCTTGATTGATGACCATGTTAATAAAATGTCAACCAACCAAGCATAATGTCAAACAGAATTGATAGTCATGCTAACTCGGAGAATTGCCGGCTCTATAGAGCGTGATACTCGTAATAATTAAATAGTTGCTAAGGAGCCTAATCCCAATTAGGTCTGTCCTCTTCGAATAGATGGAAATTGCTTCCGAAAAAACTAGTGCCTACGCTGATAATCAGAATTAAGTAGCAAGCGGACCCCAGGCTTCTTTAGGATGATGCAACTAGGATAGCGTTAATAAAGACGAGGATTCGGAAAAAACTTGAAGAGAAGTGAAACCCGGTAAATAAGGAATGAATTGCGTTTAGTCAGCACGGCGCTGCTGTGTTTCATTCAGTTTTTAGGGTTCCTTACATCAAAAGGAAAATAAACGGAACCCTTATAGGATCACTCGTGCGTCTGTCTGTCCGTCTGTCACAGCCGATTGAGTTGAAATTTGGTACACATACTACACATATGTAAATTGGTGATCCAAAGATGGATCGTAAAGTAAATTAATGAACTCTGAACAAGGGAGCCCCTTCTGGGGGGTAAACTGGAAAATTAAAAAAAAATGTTTCTCAAACCGTATTGTGTCATATCAAATGAAAGGGGTTGTTGTAAGCATCTCAGTTTTTTTTTTATAATTTTAACACAAGAAAATTCTCAATATTTTTGTGTATTTTGTATGGAGCGCCTAATGCTTAGAGAATAGGAATTTTACGGAACCCACACCATGTGAGTTGAACTCGCACTTGTCCGGTTTTTTCAGTTGTGTTCATTTACAATCTATTATTTATTAGATTTCAAGCCTGGTTTTTTATCAGGTTTTTTATTAAACCGTATACTCGTTGACTACTATGCGAAGCTAGTAGCGTAGTGTAGTAGTTACACAATGTTGACTTGACTTCTTCACTAATTAGAAATGAAACTTAATGATAACCGACTTCATTAACTTCAAGGATTAAGATTGCACTGCGCGTGTATGCTATTCTCTCTGTAATCTGCAATTAAGTACATGTATGCAATACATTTGAAATGTGTACAAACATATGTTCATAAACTTGATATCACGCGATCTGGTAGGTATTTTAGGGGTTTGCAGAATACAAATAAAAAAATCGAATAAGAATACTTCGTATTATACTTTTGTCTATCACAAGAACCTTAAAGACACAGGCGTACTTAGTTCACAGATAATTTCGGGTCATACAGATTGAAAAAAAAAAACAAAAGCCGTCTTTCTCGTGGTCAATAGGTACAGCTGATCTAAATCTCTGTATGACCCGACTTACAGGATGCTTCTATCATATTAATTCATTGCAGCAATTAAAGCAGACTTCTTCGCACTGATTATGGTGTAAGAGACAGACGGTAACATTTTTTAAGCTATAAACGAAACCATAATACATAATAGGCCGCTAATCGTGGAATATGGCAAACCTTGGCTCGCACCTGACCTGGTTAGAGATAACAAGAGATAATAAAAAAACCGAACAAGTGCGAGTCGGACTCGCCCACCGAGGGTTCCGTCCGTACAAAATTACAAATGTTTAGTTTTCAGATTTTTCCCTGTACTTGTAGTATAAGACATTATTACTTGCCAAACACAGTTGTAGGTCAACGGAAAGTACGTACACGATACTCCAGGCAAAATACGGTTTCGAAAAACATTAATTTATAATAGCGTTTTTTTTGTTTATTTCATTCTAAAACGTTATTCTAAGATGCTTTATTCAAGAATCCAACAAACTTTCCACCCGGAAGTAATTATATAGATTTAAATTAAACATTCATTGTCTTTTTTATTTTATTTATCCATACTAATATTATAAATGGGAAAGTGTATGTGTTTGTTTGTTTGTTTGTTTGTTTGTTTGTCCGTCTTTCACGCCAAAACGGGGCGTCGAATTGACGTGATTTTTTAAGTGGAGATAGTTGAAGGGATGGAGAGTGACATAGGCTACTTTTTGTCTCTTTCTAACCCCCCACTTCCCCAAAATGGGGGGTGGAAGTTTGTATGGAGCATTCCGCAATTTTCAAGGTAGAAAGCTAAAAATTGGTATGCGTACTATTTGTGACTAACAAAAAAATCGTGCATCATTTTTTTTGGAAATCTGCACCCAACCCCTTAAAAGAGGGGGTGAAATTTTATATGTGGGTCCAGATATGTAGAGTCGATATGTAGAGCCGATATGTAGAGTCGATATGTAGAGTCGATATGTAGAGTCGATATGTAGAGTCGATATGTAGAGTCGATATGTAGAGTCGATATGTAGAGTTGATATGTAGATTCGATATTTATAGTCGATATGTAGAGTCGATATGTAGATTCGATATCTAGAGTCTATGTTCGATATGCAGAGTCTATGTAGAGTCGATCTAAATATATAAAAGACTGAAACTGAGATGCACCTTTTTTGTAGACGGTTAACATTACTCTTAGTACGCGGGCGAAGCCGCGGGCAAAAGCTAGTATTGAATATTTTAAAGCAAATAAATATTAATATTTATCCGTACTTTTTAGGAGCTAATTAAATAATATTTTTTGATGTCTGATTTTTTGTTGGATTTTGCCTCTAGGTAACTATTTAATTGATAATATATCCATTACAATAAAAAATAGCTATTCTAAATTATTTCCAAATTTGTCATTTTTTCCATACAAGTTGTCAGTTCATTGCCTGGACTATTTTGATTCTCTTGAGTGTCGAAATATATACGTTTTTTGCGGCATAAACGGCCGTATCTTTTTTTTTACATTAACTTAGAAGTTTAATTTTTTCACAGCTAAAAGGGACTGCAGACTTGAGTATACGGTTTTATTTTCATTTCCATACCTCTACGCGTTCCCGAGATAAAGGGTCTTGACAGACAGACCGACGGACAATACGCTGATCATAATATAAGGGTTCCGTATTTTCTTTTGAGGTACGGAACTCTAAAAATGGCTTTTCTTATCATACTGTGTATATATGCCGGAAAAGTAGCATAACAGCCAGATCTAATGATAACACATGAAAAAAATTGATTAAAAGTAAAATGTGTGTAAACATCTCAGCAATAATCTGTAATTAAGTGTAATAAGTTTCTTACTATAGTAACATTATAATGTTCTTAACTTTTCCTTGATTTATCGATTATGAACACAGACGTCAAATATCTTCATGATTTTATGATGCCGATTGATTTAAATTATGCCCCAGGAGCCCATAAATACAAGAGAGTCAAAAGGATTCTAATTACAGAGTTGTTTTTAACTTCTCAACATTTAAGAGATATATAAAATTAACATTTTTTGAAGCTCTTTTTTATTGCTCTATTTGCCGCAAACGAACTGACTCACGAACTTTTTAATTTGTCAAGAAAATTAATTTTAACGTATAACACTTACGGCCAAGTACCAGACCGTCGCCTCCTGACCGCTCTCGGCTGCTCCGGGTGCGCATGCAGCAGCCCCTGCGGTATCAAACTCTTCGACGGCTTGCGCCTGAGTCGATACTCCTGCTTCTCAATCGCACTCTTGCACAGCCTCAGCGTCGAGAGATCACTCTCCGACCCGCACCACAGAGAGTCCATAGCTAACATAGTCACAGCCAGATTTTAGCACATCACTTCAAAATTTGCAATTTTTTTTCACGTGCGCCGCCACTGAGATGTAACTACGAAATGAATTTTTCGACAGTTTCGTTACACCTCCACCAAGTACGTCCTGCTACAGTTCGGGATGGTTGAGTGGCCCGAGAGGTGAATTATTGAGCACGGATACGCGAAACACACATCCGACCGTACGTGAGAGACCGTGTCCGAGGGCCGACTGACTGAGCCACTGCATGTCCGTTGCTAGTAGGGGTTTTAGGCGCTGTGCGCGCTTTTCTCTCATAGTTTCTGTACAGGATAGGTTCACGAAAAAATGATTTAGAAAACACAGGGGGAAAGTGTGTTGTAATTTTGTATAGAAATACCAATTTCAAATTTAATGCGGGAGTTATCGCATGGCACGAGCCGTATCTATCCTCACCGGCAGAAAATTTGGCCCAAATTAGGAAAAGTTTACTATGCAGAAAAACATTTAATTTATTCAATTTATAGTTTGAAATCACGAAAAGTTTTTGGGCCAAATTTACTGCCGGTGAGTGTATAATGGCATATCTAACATAACATTGGTGTACTGTATTACTAAGCTATAACGAGTCTGTGTCTATTTTTAACTGAAACGACAAAAAAAACGAACCACCTCACAAAATTTCACGAGAATCGGTAGAGGAGAACAGCTGGACAGCCGGGCATACGAAAGGTCAATTAATTCTGCGTGTTACTCAATTCTTCCACGCACCGCGCCATGGCTTTACATTTTTCTATCCTTAATATAAATGTAGTTTTCAAGTGATTGTTTTCTCTGGAAATCCAGCAGATAGCAACTCAGAATTATATCTAGGGTGTTTACAGGTCACTTCGGGGTCAAGAATTTCTTGGCCAAGATGGGACTCGGATAGTTTAGGCTGTAGAATGTCATGCCCTTGCCAGATAAAGAATGAATCACTTTGGTAACGGCTATCCGCAACCAAAGAAATTCAAGGTGCGTCGTCCGCTGAGCTGCATCATCCGTTTTGTGGAAATGATGGAGCGAGCTTGGGAGTAGCCATAAAGGAGAGATAGAGGAGATAACAAACTTCCAAGATGACTCATAATATCGTTCAATCCACGAAGAAGCCCGCAATACCAGGGCTATGGACAAAAACAAACTAGTAAACAATGAGAGGGAGTGAGGCGCTTCCTCGAGGATTAATCCATCTATACATAGAGCAAGCTAACGGTAACGAGTGTGCCAAGTGCCGTCTTTTCAGACACATTTGCTAGAGCATGCCCTATAAAAAAACTCCGACTAGGTACCACAAATTCGTGAGAATTGTAGCCTGTCCATTATCACCGCGATTTAGGACAAAGATTAAGATGATCGTGAATCATGACTCGGTCGGGCCAAGTCGTGTTTCATGACACTGGATTACTGAAATGGTTTTTATGGGGTCATTCGGACCACAAAGTGAGAAAGCAAACGATGTAACAACTTATTATTATCGGGGTCGTACGCTAACAGAATATCTAATGACCACGAAACGAAATTGTCAAATTCCTTAACTATGTGTCTCTATTACTGTTTGTTTCTAAGAATGTATAATATGTATGTGAATACTTTATTGTACACAAAACACAGGTAAAAATAAAGACAAAATAGGTTAAGTCGGTACA
Organism: Epinotia nisella; assembly: GCA_932294315.1. NCBI lineage: Eukaryota > Metazoa > Arthropoda > Insecta > Lepidoptera > Tortricidae > Epinotia > Epinotia nisella. Next base: position 13,927,544 of record OW028688.1, on the reverse strand, counting down.
AAGGCGAATTTAACCCTGTAAAGGATCTCCTTCAGTTAACCTTTGAGCAATTCAGTGGAAATCAGGAACTAAAGGATAGACAAACTAACACATCTTTATGTGAAACGCCAATCAAAACTTTTATCCGTAGGAAAATGAATACAAAAAAACTGTAAATAGTAGATGTCAGTATTTTTGACCGTTTTGTCAGTTTATAGACCATCTTACGGCGTGAAATTAGGTGTGCCTGTACCGTTGTAGTCAATTACAAAAATCGTATAGGTACATGTCAAGTATCTTAAGTACCTACAGAATAAATAGATGAGGAGTAACGGGTGGGTGGCATATCATCATTACACCGGCATTATTTTGGAATTCTGTAATCTACACGACTTGATGGATTTTTAGCGTACCGGACCGGGTAGCTAATATATTATTCACGCCACTGCTCGAAAATGTGGCAAAAGACGGTCAGAATCCAGGCTTCAAAGCTTAGTTGGCACGAACAATCTGTCCAACAATAGCATTGTTGGACATTTTGAACAGCGATTCGACCAATCACAGGCTCCTCTTCTTCTCTTCGCGGGGCCGCGCTCTTTTGTTTAGTATGATCTTTAATTATGTACTTACTTTTGATTTAGTTATATTTATAATTAGCATCGCGTGCGAGGCGGGGGCATCGCATGATATAGACGTGCGCTTATCGAGCATGCGATTGTTTTATTACAATTTATTACCTAGGTATCGTTGCAAAGATTATACCTCCTTGAGAAAAAAACAAAACGAACGCTGCCCTGGGAAGATAAACTATCTACCTACTCCGGAATAAATGCGACATTTGCGAAGAACAACTATATATTGAGATGATAATTGATAAGATATCTTAACGTATTATTTGGGTCAATTAACTATTTCCTGTTGTTATTCTGTCCCGGTACCCAGGAGACAATATGACAGTTTCTTATTTAAAAAATATAACAGACTTCTAACATTAGAAGATGGCTCAAAAAAAGAGACAAGAAAACCCACAATTTCCTGTTTTAAAAAGTAACGACAGAACATAGTTGATTCCCCCATTTATATTACCTAAACAAAATCTAAATTAGAAACTTCTTACCGCGCAGACGCGCAGGAAAATCCAAACCAAACATTACCTTAATTAAATTACATGCAATTTCTTAATTACGTGTTAATGGAAAGTAAATTAAGATGACACGAGTGAATCACAGCGTAACGGGCTAATGCATGTGCATCCATTCTGCAGTAGTGAGTGCACAATCGCGGGTTGATGATCTCACGACACGAGCATCAGATACGGGTTTATGGGCGATTTATATCCGCAATCGTGTCTTCGACGCTAGTGTTTCCAGGTCGATACCCTGAAAACACGTGTATTGTGACGCAGATGGTCTAGCTAGACGTCCATAGAACCCGGTTTTTAATCCCACCAGCTGTTGGCCTAAGTTGACCCAAATCCTAAAAGTTCTTGTAGGAAAACTGTACTGAGGATAGATGCTTGTTTAATAAGTTTTATCAACTTTGGAACATTGATAATGATGATTAGGTATCTAAATTATCTTAATCCAAATTAGCAGAAATAGCAGAATGTGCCTTGTAAAATATTTAGACTATTAAAATGAATGCGTCCTAAACTTGATTGTTATACATTATACAGGGTGATTTAAGGGTCGTGGAGCAAGAAGACCAAAAGGGTGATTCCAAAAGCGTTTCAACCGCCGTCAGTCCGCTGATCGCATTATTGTCAAAGTTCTTGCAGTTTTGGAATACATTTTCCAATCATTTTGTAGGAGTCCTGGACTTAGTTTGCCGGTACATTGACAAAAATGCGATCAGCGGACTGACGGCGGTTGGAACGCTCGTGGAATCACCCAAAAGCGAATAAGATGGTCATACTGAACAACTTTTCTGATTTTTTTTTGCGATTTCGTGGTCGGTCCCTTGGGAAAAGTTGTTCAGTATGACCATGTTATACGCTTTTGGTCTTTTTGCTCCACGATTCCTAAATCACCCTGTATAGCCTTAGCGCGTTAAGAATTTAGCAACCAAAAAAAATACATGAGAAAAAAGGTAAACCTCTAAATTGTCGCCGAAGAGACGCCGTTTATGCGGATTATGAGTGCAACCAAAAATTAGGCTTTATAGCGCTTAACTTCAATCTACAGGAAGAACGAGAAACAATGTCTGTGTTCTGTGTGATCCATCAGGCATACTCTCGAAACTGCGTTTGCTAGGTGTAGTCAAAATTAATAGAAGAGTTTAAGTAGGGTCAAATACCCAGCAGCTACGACAATTAATCAATCTATACTAGGCATATTTGCAGATCCTGATCTTAGAACCTAATATTGTATATATCATTAATATTTTGGAGTGTATGTCCAGTAGCATAACAATTTGTAACTGACATGAACAGAAAAGTTAGTTAAAATTGCACTTTTTCATCTTTTTCTTTGTAATACGAGCGCGAGATAACACAGGCAAATGCAGTTGTTGGAACTAAATGTGACCAGCGTAAGAAACTAGGCCAAGAACCGTTGACATGGAATGTAAAAGAAACTGTTCTACAAGTTAAATTAACGTCCAGTTTCTATGAACCCTGCATTATCGTGAAAGTCTAGTCTTAGTCTCGCTGAACGGCTGCCGTGTACCTAAAACTAATTGCTAACGATGTTATGAGAATTACGTGGTGTAGTAGTATATATATCCGAACAGTTTATTATCCTATACATCCCGCTGCTGGGCACTAGTAGCTCTCATGAACGAGAGAAAATGAACAGCATGACTCCACGCTGACCCAGTGCAGGTTGCGGACTTTACATCACGTATTTAATTGAATTGTAGGTGTTCTATAAGTGTTCTTATCTTCTTCTAGGGGTCTTTCTTAAGTTTCTTATGGCGAGAGAATGATGTAATATTTGGGTGAATCATTTTTTTTCTGTCGCTAGGTGCGAGGGTTATCTACGTCCAAAGGGTTTAAATCCTGCAAATGCGGCGTTACGTTGACATTTCAACCCCTTATTTTATGGGCCGTCTTCTACGCTAATTAGACGTCCATGTTGTAAAATTAATTAATTAGTAAACAACAAGCACACACATTATCTATTGCCTTGAACTGTTCAAAGCAATCCCTATAGAAATAAGCGTTCTGTTCTGACCCAGCATAACAATTTACTAATGAAAGTGCTTCACTAATTGAACAAGCGACTTGCACGCAAACCCATTCTCTGAAACCTAATTTTAATTATAACTCATTGTCCTGAATTAAGAGTGAAAGCGACGGCCATTTTTGATTTAATACTCGAGTATAAGGTAAAGACTTGTGTAATACCTACTAGTAATATTGAGTTAGTAGGTAGTAGGTAATTGACAAGTTTGACAACATTTCAAAATATGTAATGATGCCTAAATCTAAAACCATTTCGGTAATTATGTTACCTGATCGTAATTATGTAGTTGTTTATCAGATTTTTTTGCGCACTCGTTTTTGAGAAAGTCGCGAAATTGTATAAACGTGTTTTAAACCGTGTGTGACGTCAATACTACGTCTGTCATATGAAAGATGTGCAAGCTGCCATACAGAGCCGTAATATTGTCGTCATAATTTACTTATGACACTGTGATCACTGCATATAAACATTAATTTTTGAAAAAAAAAAAACATTAATCATTAGGTATTTTTTTTTAATAGTTGATATCATTTATTAACGTAATATACTATAACAAATAATAATAACATCTCTGCAATGCACAGTCAGGTGAAGTTTAGTTAGAGCTGGGAATGGCTGCTCTGTCGTCAAACAAGGTATATAATTATCGAACCTACTCACAATATTTAACAAGAATCGGTTAAGAAATGCGACCTGTAGACGAGAACTGCTGGACAGCCGGACATACGAAAGAATTTTGCCCCTAGCTGAAACAGAGAACTTCGCTCTTTTCTCGCTCGTTCAATGAAAACATGACACTAAAATTATCCTATCAATTTTTTTAGCCGCAACTTCGTCTGCGGTAAACTCGCCCAAGTCCCAAGTTGGGGGATGATTTCCGGGATAAAAGAATATACTGCCAAATTGCATCCCAATTGAGCTAAAACTTTGGGTATTAGTATAGTTTGGATTACAATTTAATAGTATACCATCGAGCTGATCTCATATTGGAGACATAAGGTGGCCATGGGAATTCAGTATTTTACCGACGTAACCCCGTTGAGTTTGGGCTCCTTAGAATCGTCTTAATGAGTAGATGATGATGGTATACAGAAAAGTACAGTCGGCAATAAAATCTTGCGCCAAAATAAATTTTTTGACAAAACCTTATTTAAAATGTGCCTCCTTGACACAGCATCTTTTTTTAAATGGCAGCGCGTTTGCGTAAAGACTGAAATGTACTTTTGTTTGTGACCATAACCGCATGTGCTCACAAAATTTGAAGTAGTTTGAGCAATTATAACTGCGAGTTATTAGGAGCCGCCAACCTTGGTTCACCTACTGTATGACATTATGCAAAGTAGGATCAACAGTTCAATGATAACACGTAGGTAATAGTTAGCTACAGTCAGCAGCAGAAGTAGCTAAGCAGGCCGGGAGTTCGAAATGACCTGCACACGACTTTATTCTTAAGAAATTAAGAACGTGTGTAGGTTATTTTGAACACCCGGCCCGCTTAGCTACTTCTGCTGCTGACTGTACTAACAAATATTTTAGAAATAAAATGCGATACCAAAGACTGGGATATATGCTAATTAGCGTTATAGCTTAAGCGTTGTCATTCGTCCTGTCATGTTAGTACTTAAATAACATTGTATGCATTTCAGTTTTTTTTTTGGTTGACAATCTAATCATAAATAAATGACCCGTATCAGGGTGCCATAATCGGAATTTTCTACACAACATTCGGTTCTAGTGCTACGATCATCAGGGCTAAGAAGTCCATACATAGTTAGACACTGGGTTTTTGTCAAAGGCAGTACTTACCCAAACATCTAAATGCATGAATGGTGTCGGCCTATCTAGGTTAAGAGAGCACGGCGCAGCGAGCAGTGACTTGGATTGGAAGCTAGGCGACAATCAATTACATAGGCCAGATTGTTATTCGATATTGTGTTTACTTATAGTGTTGACGAAACGGGAAGTTCATTGACCCCTGATAGTAAAAAAACATTAAACGGTGTCTAGTCCTACATATCGATTAGAAAACTATAACATAGTTTTTCAAGATCTGCAATAAGGAAGGCGGCGGGAATAAAGTTCTAGAGTTAGATCTTCGAGAATATTGCGTTTAATTTAATAACACAGTACCGCTATTATGTAAATTACTTTAACCTCACCTCACCGTTCACCCACAAATATATCTTGACGCCGCGATTCGTAGTAACTAAGCGTAATCAAAGGTTTAGTTTCGTTAGGCGTTAGCATGACAGGTGAGATGAGGCGCATTAGCGCGTTCCGAATAACAGCGCCGAGCTGTTAGCTTAAATTTGTCACAATAACTTGGTATAGTTGAAATGAGACAGCAATACCATTCATTCTAACCATAGCATGCTCATGTACAAAATTGCATTGTTTGTGTGTTAGAAACGCCTACACAAGATATACGTATACTTCAGAATTATACTATTCATGAAACTTTGCTAATCAGTTTTAGTAGGCGTTTTGATCAACAAGCAATAGTCTGACAGTTTACATTTTTCTTTTGGATTTATTATGTACAATTTGTACAAATTATAATGTACAAATACCTAAATATCAGTGTAGTAAGCAAACATTGATTTTTTCTCACCATTATAATAATTCAGAATGACAAAAAATCACATCTTAGCAAATAAAACATACTCCTCCTTAATTTTGTGGCTAGCAGTAGATTCCTTCTAGGTTATGAAACATTGTTCTAGCAGCACGCAAGCTATATATATTTATAAGTGCTTTCACAGCCATTATCATTGCATATGTATTATTAGCTTCCGCCCGCGAATTCGTCCGCGTCGAACTCCCTGGGGAAGGGGATGATTCCCGGGATAAAATATTATTTATGTTAATCCAGGCTATACAATACACTATATGTATACCAAAATTAATCCGTTCAGCGTGATTGAGTAACAAACATCTAAACATCCAAACTTTCGCATTTATTTATTTATTTAATTGTATGGCTAATTGGTTGAATAGGCTAATACTATAATAAAACATTAAGAGATCTAAGCCAGTTGGCTGCGTCAGGGGGAAGGTCGAACAGATCTCCGGGGGGTCCATTATACGATGTCAGAGGGCAGCGTTGGACAATGTGCTCCATGGTAGCCCTTTCGCATTTATTATATTAGTAGGATAAAAGTTGTATATAAGCCACTATACAGCACGGCTATCACAAGACGGCGCGCGAGCTCTCGATTTTTCTCGCACTATCCGTCTCTCTCTTATTAGAAAACTTAGAAAGAGAGGTATAGTGCGAGAAAAATCGAAAGAGCTCGCGCGCCGTCTTGTGATAGCCGTGCTGATTTTATGCTACTTGGGTTGTTTTTTTCATTATAATCTATTTGTATTTATTTATTTGTGAAACATAGGTAATACAAAAGGTCTTACATAAGAAGTATACATGAGTATACATATAAAACTCTTGCGATACTGGCCGATTGACAGACAGTGCACAGCCTAAACCGCTAAAGATATAAGCATGAAATGAAGAACATATATTCTTCACACTATGTGGACGTGTACTAAGAAACGATTTTTCGAAATTCAACCCTTAAGGGGGTGAAATAGGGATTGAACCGTTGTATGGAAATTGTTCATTCGGAAAGTTATAGACTTGAATCTTTCTATTAATGATTGTGTTCTGAAATAAAGATTTTTAATAATTCAACAATTATTGCAAAAAGTATGCTTACTACGCGGGCGAAGCCGCTGGCAAAAGCTAGTAGTCATATATAAAAGTGTAGATGCCAGTTATTTCTAATGATTAATCAATTACATTGGTTGAAAATTGAATCTATGAGAAGTTTGACAATTCTCTATGGGATGAATTTGGGTACCATATTTAATGTTCACTGGTTCATGGAATGTTGTTGACATAACCCTCTTGAGTAAAATTATGTCTAAGCACACAAATAAATGTCTCTTTCTTTCTTTCTTAAACTTAACATCAAGCAGCATTACATTTCCTGTCAACGCTGATGAGAAATAATTATAAATACATTTTCACATCATTGAGCAGCCAGAGTGAATTAATTTATGTAAATTGTTATGTTTACTATTCTGATGTATAGACCAGTGTTATTCTACTTGTGGGTTGCAACACCTTGGGGCTTGCTACTCCATTTCAAAGACGTAGTGGTTATTATAATTTAAAATAAAAATTGTGGATTTTGATATTTGTTACATCCAAAATACATGTTAAAACTAACTAAGAGTGTAGGTCTCGAAAGTTTTGTCACACTTAGAAAAAGGGGTGGCACAGTATTATTTTTTCCAATAATTATTTGTTTATTAACAACAAACAGCTGCTGCTTGCACGAATCTCGACTGACTAGATAGCACGTACGCAAAATAAACAAAAGGGAGAATAGGATGACATAGATGACTATGTAATATTCTTCAGTAGGATACCAGATATACTAGTAAATACCTATAGACCTACCTTTCGTCGTCCTCCTCAACTTCTGAGCTTGTAGCAGGGCGTCTCGGTTTGTTTTTATTTTCCGCCTTCAATATACTCTTGATTGACGGAATGTCCTCTTTTATTTCACTTTTTTCTGCCATGATTTATAAACATTATTCGATGTTCATTAAACAAGTAACATATTGTAATTAATATTTATAAATTAAACATTTAGGGGATTATTCGCCCTTGTTTTAGGTTATGTTTCATGAAAATTAAGACGTCCTGTCGTCTAGTCGTCTTTGCTTTGACAGTTATGCAATGCTGCCATATTGCATTTTTAAAGAATCCGAAATGGCGAAAGAACTTCTTCATTAAGTACGTTTAAAAAAAAACAAGCACATATTTTACTTGATGTTATAGTTTATTGTAAGAACTATTTAAAGTTTAGGAAATAATAATGATCAGTGAAATTTACAAAATTTTCAAGAATAATTCAACGATATACTCTTTGCACTGGCATAATTTAAATCTTTGATTTAATTTTTGTGACAACCGTCAACTAAAATGTAGTGGTTATTATTCTCTTTGAATTCTCATTCTCTTCAAAATGCAACACACCGAGAACAGACCGTCCCATATTGCTAGTAAGTATATATTGTGTATTTGTGTAATTCCGGTAAACTTTGCTGCGGCTTATATCAAAGATCCTTGGCGACCCCGCACCCACTCTGGGCAGTATTCACAACCTCATTTTGTCTGACCTGCGATTAAGGCTGGAAACAGTGCTCGACCGACGTCAGCGCGTATGGTCGGTCGCGCGTGTTTTACTATGGCCGCATACGCGCTGACGGTGAGCATCGGTCTGAACGCACAGTACCTATGCTTTCTACAGCGATAGCCACGCCCGAACGAGCATACGCGCTGACCGTCGGTCGAGCACTGTTTCCAGCCTAAGCGTAATAATTGTGCCTGCATCACACTGACGCGGCCTGCGGTGGCGGTCAATAGTAAACTTGTCATTAGCTGTCAAATTTACTATGGACCGCCACCGCAGGCCGCGCCAGTGTGATGTAGGCCTTAGTGTAAGGCCTGAGTGGACGCTCCGCTGTGAGCGGTGCGTGCAGCGTATAAAACAAATGCAATTTATATGGACGCTGCACGCCCCGCTCACAGGCCTTACACTTATTACCTACACATCTCTTCACCTTTACACCTGTAAGTTACTTTCGTAAGTTCAGTACAAATATTGCTTACAGCGACTTTCGTGAGCAGTATTTGTACGGAACTTACGTAAGAACTTACAAGTGTACAGGCTCATATATAACTATGAGGTGAGCGACATAAATAACTTCATCCCACAGCGCATGAATTAAATAATAAATAAATAAATCAATATTTGCGGACAATTTTACACAAATCGACCTAGTCCCAAACTAAGCAAAGCTTGTACTATGGGTACTAGACGACGATAAACATACTTATATAGATAAGTACATACTTAAATACATAGAAAACATCCATGAATCAGGAACAAATATTCGTGCTCATCACACAAATAAATGCCCTTACCGGGATTCGAACCCAGGACCTCTTGCTTCGTAGGCAGGGTCACTACCAACTAGGCTAAAGCGGTCGTCAAATAGGTATATATGCAGCCAGTGCACCGTGTCACTATTAAATTTTAGTATTAAGACTGAACATTTAAACATTGTACTTACGCTCGAAATGAGCAACTGTTGTTACTTTTTATATATTTTCACACCTGTAGGTATGTATACAGTTTACAATGAGTATATACTTTACTTTACCACACATGCGTAACTTGTTGACAAACGCTATATGGACGGAAGTCTTTACCTACATTCTGAAAAGTGCGCGCGAAGGCGGCCTTGGTGAAAACTAGCTCCTTCTAGGTACATGTATCTACCGTATCCTGGAATATGTATGTCCTACGATAGCTTACCTGAATGTCTTCAGTCTGTCAGCGAAGTTTGTGAGCGGTGTTTTCCGGAGCGGCGTCGGCGAGTCCCCCGGCGAGTTGTCCCCGGAGTCACGGGACGCCGCCACCAGCGCGCGCGCCACCATCAGGTCTTGTTCATTCATCCTGACAATAAAAATAATATCATAATTATGGTTTAAGAGCTGCGAAGAGTAATGGGTCATACAGTTAGGTTCGCGCCCTTTTTGTGAATATATATAGGTAGCCAAAGTTAAGGGCCAATAAAGCCTTATTTTGGGTGGGGCTCATAATCCGCATAAATGACGTCTCCTCTTTTATAAATCGAAGTGATTAAAACGTAACTTACATGCTCATCAGTAAGCTGTTACAATAACCATTGCCCACGTGAAAGACGACTTGTTTTTCAACTCCGTATGTCATTAATACACTCTTCTCATTCGAACCGACTTATATAGACACTTAAGAGGGGATTGTGATTCAATTCAACTGTAAGTTTTGTATACCACCGTGGTGGCGAACAAGCGTACAGCCTGCCTGATATGCGTACGACGTAGCCATGGACGATGGTGGCCTACGGCTGTGATCTTTTGTTAGATGGAGGGTGTTTCAATGTCTTACTTAACTTAAAACGGCTGATGTTTTCAGAACCGGCTTTTTCTACGGTTTGCCGAAATCTGCAGTGGTTATGTAAGTACCTAGATATTTATATCCTATCTGGGCCCTGAACCAGTGTTAGCGTTAGCACAGTAGATAATGAGTAGATATACCTAGATGGTGGATAGAGTTTACGCCACCTGAAAGAAAATATCTACATGATAGCAAATTTTGCTCAAAGGAAACATTCCTCTGTTTTATTAAATACGTAACACTCATCTCAATTATGTATGGAGGTACCTACGATACAAAAGTTCCATGCGGATGAAGTCGCGGGCAAAAGCTAGTACCTATACGTACTATGAATACAATACAATCTATACATGGATATATCGGCAAACATGTCGTGCTCAAATCTTAACAGGGTACTTACTATGCAAAATCCGCTCGATTAGATATATTCAATCTCGTAGAACAGCCTACAACCTGTGATGACCTCTTTTCAAACGCTGTGCGACTATGAACCTTATGTCTATGCAGCAAGATCGAGGCATTGTCAACTGGCAAAATGTCGGTCGACGTATAAAAATAATTCAAAATCCTGTTGCGATTCATAGACTATTTTCGACACTCCTCACCACTCGAGCCCATTTTAAAACTTGAACTTGAGGTATTTTTACAAGCTAGGTATGTAAATTGTCCGTCATTTGCAAATCAATTTTGAAGCAGATCTTTAACTGAAATTTTGGGTACAGATATAGTTTGGATGACAATTCAATAAATTATTATGGTACCATCGAGCTGATGGAGACAAAAAGTAGCCATGGGAATTCAGTACTTAACCGACGTAACCCCGTTGCGTTTGGGCTCGTCAGAGTCGTCTCAATGAGTAGTTGATGACGGTATACATAAAAGAACAGTCGGCAATAAAAGCTTGTACTAAAAATTAAAATTTTGACAGATGATGGTAAGCAGACACCGTAGCCTATGGACACTTGAGATTTGAAAAATCTTGTTTTGGTGTAAGCTGCAAACCAACTAGTCTTGATACTTTTCAATATTATTCATAGAATAATTGAGAAATAACTACGTTAAGGTATGTTAAATAAAATACAATAACAAGTTACATTAATTATTTATTCATTGAAATACGTGATTTTTAAAAGGTCTGCTAGACGGTCGCCAACACGCCCCTCCGACCGAGCGACCTTGGTCGGCCCCGACCGTTGTAGTATGAAATTTTGTTGGAAACAACTGTCTACACGGTCGCTCGGTCGGAGGGGCGTGTTGGCGACCGTCTAGCACGGGCTTAAGGTATGATGACATTTCTCCTGTTTCTGCTACTTTCGGTACTTTCAGTGTCAGAGTCACTTCCGACATTTATTATAAAATTGGACCATGTTGTATTTAAAAATCCTTCTTCAATCATTAAAAAAAAGAACTGTTGCAATATTGTTAGACGAAAAGGTAACATAGGAAAAGTGTTAAGATCGTTTGTAGCACCCGCCGGCCGCACGTGTTTAGCAAGTGTTTACAAAAAATGCACTTGCCGCGACTTAAGTCTATTGTTATTGCTAATGTAATTACGGTCTCAAATGGAATCACGCCAAGTAATTGAATGCACCTAAATGAGTAATTTGAGGTCAAACTTATACTGGTTCGCCTTTGGCGTTGTCAGTAAGTAAGCTTTGTGAACGCAGTCCTGCCACCCAAGGCAAACTCCTGAGTTTAATTGGCTACGAGAATACGGCCGGCGTGATGCAAATTGGTCGTCTAAGAACAAATTTGCCCATTATTTTAATAATTGGCTAACGTTGGATAATTGACAGTTATTTGATATTTTGTCGTGTCGTGTATGGTGTTTCATTTACAGCTTTAAATTATAGTAATTATTCGTGGTAGGTAAGTGATTGAAGGATATGTAAATAAATATTGTAATGAATACAAGCCATGGAATAAAATAAGACCTATCCCACTTACAATTTGAAGCAATGTAATTAACAGGTGGGTCTAAAGCGGCCTTAAGATCTGGCTAAATGCAGTGCACAGTGCACTAACTGCACTCACATTCACTGATTAGAGCGAGATGGTTTATCTCCCCTCCCTCAGTTAGTGCACTGCATTTATTCAGGTCTAAAGGCCACTTCCGCGGAAGAGTGTTTCTGCGTGCCCATAACCCGGCATCATTGGTGACGAGATGGAACACAGTGGGGTTCTAGACGGCAGTCCGGGCGGTTCCCGGGAGTCCGTCATACCCGCCCTAGCTTCCCAAACCGGGCGGGATGCGTAAATGCATTTCCCAACGTAGGTAAAAAATAAGTCAACATTCAAAATCAACCATTTATTTCGTGTAACTAAATGACACATTTAAAATAAAAATAAATACAAACTACAGCGACATTTAACACAGAATGACATTTACCTCCCTGAAGCACCCAGCAAACCTCCGAGCTATCTATATTTGCACGCACCGACAGAGCCCTCCGCTCCCGTTCAATGTCCAAAAAAAAGCCGCTTAAATTGACGGTTACTGTCTACTGTCGCATTACTAACTTTTTTACTTTTACCCATTCGAGGCCACGCATTGCTACGTGTGCTACGCCGTAGCGCGTATCAGCATTTTTCCGATCTGCAGCGGAAATCGCACGTAGAGGCATGACTCATATGTTGAATCACTGGCCTTGAATGGCTTAATTGATTAAGCGTAGCGACCGTGGCAGTGAATGTGGTAACCCATTCAACTCTGCGCTACGCTCGTAGCGCTACGCCGTAGTCCGTAGCAGCTTAAACTCCATATGTAGCGATAGGCGCTCGTAACGCTCTGACGCATATAGTATGTGTATCGTGATTGGCGCTGTATGGGTGATACAATTACATAACAAATAAGAGTGGACTCGTAAGTTAAATATCTAGACTCGTCTTTGGAAGTAACTTACATTTTACAAAGTAGATTAGATAGGTATTATAACTACCTAATCTCGTAAATATCTCACCTGTCACATTAGCACTTTAATGGCCACTAAACGTGTTATATATTAACAACACTTAAACCTATGCCTTGGTGCTAGCTTGACTGGTGTAGATAGATGGCAATAGAATGAATGAAGATTGAACACATTTTTAGAGGACATAAAATGTCTGAATAGGACTAATTGCAATTAGGATCCAACAAAAATCTGAAAAAACGTAAAGAGTCGAGAGTCAAGTTATTCTAGCAGGGCTGGCTGCCTCTGGAGTATTATTTCATTAGTAATATCAATTTCATCTCTAGTATGTAGGTAGCTACTCAGAAACGGCAGAGATAATTATGTTAATTGCTTTGTCTTAGATTATTTATAACTTGCATGTCTGCATAAGCGAAAAATTCATTTAAGATAAAAAAAAAAACGTTTTCCACAGGCCAGGCAAAATCAAACTTTATATCAATGTCATAAAGAGTTTGACTGGGAATAGTTATTTGTTCAACAAGAGAGCAAAGTAGATTTTTGCTGCGAGTGTTGATGTTGAGTCCCGAGCAAGCGAAAGATTCTATAGTTGAATCACGAGCGTAGCGAGTGATTCAAAATTAGAATCTTGAGCGTAGCGAGGGACTCAAAGACACGAGATGCAAATATCTTTGCTCTCGTGTGATACATACAACTTTTCACCTCAGCGGCGAGAACATATAACGCAAAGGAATAAAACGCCACATGGAAGCAATTAAATCATTTTTATGAAAAAAAACCGGCCAAGCGCGAGTCGGACTCGCGCACCGAGGGTTCCGTACAAACCTGTAGGTATATAAATTATTAAAAATATTTTTATTTTATGATGTAACTAAAAATTTATGGTTTTCGCAATTTTTCCTTTATCTGTTCTAATATAAGACGTTGCTTCTTACCAAATTTCAAGATTCTGAATTCACAAGAAGGACCCTGTAGGTTCTGATTCCCTTGCGAGTTTCGAAAATTTGCGGCATAAACGGCTGTATCTTTTGATTGCGTTGGCAAGTTTGATTTTTTCACAGCTCTAAGGGACAGTAGACCTGAGTATTTGATATACATTTTAGCTTGATACCTCCACGCATTCCTGAGAAAAAAAGTGGACGACAACGAAGTGATCCTATAAGGGTTCCGTTTTTTCCTTTCGAGGTACGGAACCCTAAAAACAGACAATAAATATTATGAAATAACAAACATTAACTACAATTACTCTCTCCCATAACATTAACTTTACATGACATTAAGAAAAAACTAAGTCCGTTTCCTTTTGTTTATGCACTTTGCTGATACTTGTCCAATGTCCAAGATGAACTTACTTAGAAAACACAGTTCAGCCTCTTTGACGGTATCTCTCAACTCTTGAGGAGTTAAAACATCGGCTTCGTCACTTGATTCACTCATATTTAGTACAGTTTTTAGTGTTTGTTTAAGTTATGTTTTATCTCCAAGAAAACGTAATAAAGTTCAATCGCGCTAACTTTTCAAAGAATATAAAGTGCGTTCTGAAACTGTATATAAATTTATATTAATTCACCATATAAAAAAAAAGTAAAGACTTATAATATTAAATGTTCGCGATAAATATCGCATTTCTTCATTGTATTTTAAGAATAATGTAATACTAATATGATTAAAATAATATTAGAATTAATATAGGTTTCATATTTTTATACGAGTTTAACACGAGTCGAATTTTATTTTGTTTCGGAACGAGTTTTTCGTTCCCGCTTTTTGGGGGCCTACTACGAAGGTTTCGAAGTCGAATAACGAATCGACATATTTTATCTCTCTCTTTTTTTGTAACGGAGTGAAAGGGACAGAGATAATGAAGTTTAAATGTTCCAAGTATGTATTACACCCCGCAGTATGAAAAGATGACCTGCGACTAACCTACGATATGAAAAATTAAAAAGTTAGTTTTCTTCACGCTCGCAGCAAAATTGCATTTTCCTCACTGGTTTTACGCAGCAAAACCTACATGTTCGAGCCGCTGAGGTGAAAAATCTTTTTTCATTTAATTAACCCGCACGTTCTTTTGCGGAATTGCAATAGATTATTGTTCTAGTAATACTCACATTTGAATCATGTCTATAAGTGGGGTTTCCGCTACAGAGCGGAAAAATGCTGCTACGCACTTCGGCGTAGCCCACGTAGCATTCCGTGGGTTGATTGGGTTAATCTGTGATCGCACTTTTACTTCCTTACAAGCTTCTTCACCTACCCACGGTATAGTTTCCCAGCTAAAAAGTGTCCTAGGTATGGTGGAGATTATTGAATGTGGCCGACTTTTTATAAACCTGACATTGGAATTGGAATCTTCTCCCTTGGGCGGTAGAGTTGCTTTTTGAATGGACTACTTTGATGCAATTCGGCCAACTCAAATAATCTCAAGTACAGTAATCCCTATGTAGTATTGTATTGTATGTAGGTATGTTAATCTGTAAGGTATTTGTAATTATGTAGTCCAGGCAATAAACTGACAACTTGTATGGAAAAAATGTAAAATTTGGAAATCATTTATAATAGTTATTTTTAGGGTTCCGTAGCCAAAATGGCAAAAACGGAACCCTTATAGTTTCGTCATGTCCGTCTGTCCGTCTGTCCGTCTGTCCGTATGTCACAGGCATTTTACTCGAAAACTATAAGGTGTATTTGAATAAAATTTTGAGGAAAGGTGTATTTTGTTAGCCGCTACATAGTTTTGTAATTAAAATGACAAAAAAAAATTTTTTAGGGGTGCACTCCATACATAAAACTAAAAGTCAAAAAAATTTTTTTCATTGTGATCCCCCGTGTGGCACATCAATCGATAGGCCTTTCAAAATAAATATAAGGTTTCTTAGCATTTTTTTTGATTAAGTGAATAGAGCCGGAGATAATCGCCCCGAAAGTCACTAAAATTCTGTCCCCCCCCTCTAATTTTTAAACGGTGTATTTTAAAAATATGGAAAAATTCATGGACAATAGGGCTTATTAATTTCATTCACCGAAAATTGTTTTGAACAAGATCGGTTCAGAGGGTTTCGAGATATTGCTGAAAAACTGCCTTCCTCAAAGAAAAAGACGTAAGTGCCGTAAAATTTCTGTGACGATACGACCTTTTTAATAGGCACGGAACCCTTCGTTTTGCGTGGTCCGACACGCACTTGGCCGGTTTTTTAATGTAACGGATATATTTTATCAATTAAATAGTTATCTAGAGGCAAAATCCAACAAAAAATCAGACATCAAAAAAAATAAGTAGCTCCTAAAAATCCGGATAAATATTAATATTTTTTTATCTTTATTTAGGTTCATTTAAATTTGCTTTAAAATATTCAATAAAAATAAAATAAAAAAGACAATGAATGTTTAATTTAAATCTATATAATTACTTCCGGGTGGAAATTTTGGTGGATTCTTGAATATGGCATCTTAGAATAACGTTTTAGAATGAAATAAACAAAAAAAACGCTATTATAAATTAATGTTTTTCGAAACCGTATTTTGCCTGGAGTAATGGCCCTTAATTGCCTTAAATAAATGGTTATTATTATTATACTATTTAGGTGTGCAGCCCTGCACGGAATTAGAGAATTCTAATCTACATTCCTGACATGGTCCGTTTCAGATTCTTTCGGATTGACAGTTGGGTCTAGATCTAGATCTGATGTGTGCAGTTGGACTATTATTGATAAAATCTTAAGGATAATTTCGTTACAAGCGAGCCAGTACAGGTCTGACGACGTCTGACCTTCGATATTAGGCATAGTTGTTACGAATTCAGGGGTCAATTTTTATAAGAGAATAGGTTTAGATATATGCCGCGCAGCTCCTAGGTATCTCGTTTTGTAAACAATGCAGGCGAGGGCGCTGGATAAAATTAAGCCTTTGAACTACTGAATTTTCTTTGAATTAGTAGTTTTTGAGATTGCGCTGTGCAAAACTACAAACTCACAAAGTTAACCTGTTTACAATATTAGTATAGACGAGCTCAAAATGTTTTGAGTGTGAATAAAGAAGTTGTTGGCTTAAAGGTATACCTCTATTTTGCTCATGAGTCTCGTAATATTCATGTTACCTACGCTGGTAACTAGTCTAAGGTTCTTAGGGGCTACATCTTAAGCAAACGTTTTCTTTAAGCGTTATCAGATGAAAACAGTGAGTTAATATTTACTATGTAGGGTCGACGCCAAAAATACGTTTACAATATTCGCCTTATTGCAATGGAATAAGGTGCAAAAGTGTAAACGTATTTTTGGCGTCGACTGTACACTAGCCGATTGCGATAAATTACAAAATGATAATGATTTGTTAATGTTAGGTATCTATTCGTATGCATGCTTAATGTAATGAATAGGTAAAACATAATATAACTGTGTAGCTATATTTCAATCTCAAAATATTTACCTAAGCAATATCTAACTTATAACACCATTCTAAAATCCTTAAAAACCAATTAAACCAATATCTCTGATATACTTACTCTGTAACTTGGACACTATTTCACAGACCACAAACTCACTAAACCATTTCGATCGACTTATTTGTCGATTTTCACTAGACGTCGACCGGCGCACACGCGGGTTCGTATGACAATGCGTTGGGGTCGCGGGTCGGGCGCAAGTGAAGTAAGCCACGGTCGCAGACGCAGGCGCAGCCTCTCACTCGCTTCCGAGCGCGTATGTCACTTATGGGGTAAAGCCTTAATTACACTTGACGACTGTAGGCCGAGTAACCACGTACCTAGTCAGTAGGACTGTTATTCTTTAAAACAATTATATCGTTAAGCGTCGCACGCAACTCTCACCCGTCATGTGACAACCAAGATAGTCTTACCCCGGTACGTCACATGTCTTTAATTTGACAAATTATAGGTTTTGTACTTGATATTTCACACACAAGATTAGCAAACATTGTGTAAATCCCCATCATCGTCAACGTTAACACCGAATGTTTGGAAAGAGATGGCCACTCGAGTAGCTCTCGACTCGAGTGACCGATGGCCTCTGATTCTCGCTTTGTCTCTATGCTCGTATCCGTGATACAAGGGTTATAGCACAATTAGGTATATCTGGCATTGATTTTGATCAATTTGTTAATTTTTTATACCACACCCGTGGTGCCAATTAAGCGGATTAATTACATACTTATGCTCTCATGGTGTTGAGCAGCTGTGCAGACAATAAACGCTCGCAACTCTGGTTAACACTCAATCGTCAACAATATGCAATAGCAACCGTACCTGCGGTTTTCTTACCTTATGGGGCTCTGTTGGTTAGATTTATTAATATGTACATAAATAGTAAACACTTTTGTTTTTTGTTACCTATCTTTTATTAAATTAACTGGACTAGATAACATACAATGTTCGTTAGTTTTGGAAGAGGCATCAGACAAGTGATGATATCTATCACCTTCAAATACGAAAACCAACAACCAACCCATTTGCCATTTCATCATGGAAAAAACCGGACAAGTGCGAGTTCAACTCGCGTGGTGAAGGTTCCGTATATAATCTAAATTTCATAAGTGTTTTTGAATACTCAAACTTCTTATAGGTTTTCAAGCTTTAAGCAAGGAACTATTTTCCATATTTTTTCAGAATTTAAATCCTAGTAGTTTCGGAGATAAGGGGGGGAATGGTAAATTTTCGTCTTTTTTCCTAAATTACTTCAAATCGGTTTTTGCTTAAATTATAAAAAATTGATCTGAGATGCTTACAACAATCCCTTTCATTTGGTATGTCACACAATACAGTTTATGAAACTTTTTTTTTTAATTTTCCTGTTTACCCCCTAAAAGTGGCTCCCTTGTTCAGAATTCATTAATTTACTTTACGCGTCCATCTTGGGATCACCAATTTACATATGTGTACCAAATTTCAACTCAATCGGTCCAGTAGTTTCGAAGCAACCGAGTGATCTTGTAAGGGTACATTTTTTTCCTTTTGAGGTATCGGAACCCTAAAAACAGCACATATCATATAAGCAGGAACCGCCAGCTGGTCGCAATATACCTAAGGAGGATACCTAGGATTTGTGACCCTATGGTGGTCCGTTGAAGGAGTGGGAGTACGGTTCAACCGATTAGTCTGTCGTAGATTATCTACCTGCCATCTTCAGGTCCTTCGCCGGGCAGGATACGCAAATTATACTTAAGTATATGCCTACGTTAAAAAAAGGAAACGCCAGTTTTGTAATGGATTTTACGACCCTTAAATCTTCTCTTAAACCGAGAAGAAAGAGCTACCATGCCAGAATATTATTTGAGATTGCATGCTGAAGCAGCAAATAGGATACATTACGAGTACTTAGATAATTTAAGTGGCTGATTGGTTAAACAGGATGTTTGACAGCAATGGCCTAGCAATTAAACGATTTTTTAGTTGTTAAATATTGACTCGGTATTGACGTTGGCGTCATTGAGCGACCGGTTAGTGGATAAATCGTGATTTAACACACCGATGGTAATTACGTGTAATCATTTCTCAATAGGCGTATCCGTAGCGCGAGTTGGAATTCTTGGCATTGTCGAAATTGTAATGCGATGAAAGTATTAATGTTTATGAATTTTGTGGTGCCTTCCCAAAACTTTGAATTTAGGAAGTTACATTCCGCGATAGAAGGAAACAGGTTGTGAAGCCATCGTCATGTGGTGAAGATCCTCATGTTAGAGTTAAGAATCCCCAGCGCGGTCGACTCAAGTCGACTCTCCATACAAACGTAGTTTGGTTCTCATTTTAAAACAGCATACTGGAATAATATGAAGCTTTTTATACACAATGGGATCCACCACATCTAGGTTGGATACTGATACTAGTTTCTGTTGCCAATAAATTATATATAATAAATATAATAATAATAATAAATCAGCCTATATACGTCCCACTGCTGGGCACAGAGGGCTCCCAGTCATAGATGAGACTCTCACAGATGAGAGGGAACGGTCATTAGTCCCCACGCTGGCCCAGTGCGGGTTGGAGACTTCACATACACCTTTGAATATCTTCGCAGATGTATGCAGGTTTCCTCACGATGTTTTTCTTTCACCGAAAAGCTAACGGTACCTAAATATCAAATGATATTCCATAACTCATTAGTACGAGCCGGGATTCGAAGTACGAATCCCGGCTCGTGGGTTTTAACCCACGATCGCCGTTTGACACTTGACAGCCGCATGCCTGAACCACTGGGCTATCGTAGCTTTTTTCTATTATAAAAAAAAAACAAGAAAAAAAAATTAAGCGATTACAGACTATGTATGGAAAATCAATGAAAAACCTTCTACAGCTCTATGTTTGTTCTATTTTAATTTCTAGCAACAGAAAGTAGTTTGCAACCTAGATATGTGTGTGTTACAAAGTTTAATGTTTCTTGTTTCCTTCTTTGAGTCGAGCGACCTGGCGACCCTTAAACACAGACATGCGAAGATTGAATGGCATAGCATTCATGACGTACTTCAACTTCACGACTCTTCAAATTCTGTCTGACACATCTGCCTATATCGCCTATACATACAACGTTTAGCCTCGTGAGCTGGTCCTTAGTATAATTTGGCCTCGAAATTCGTAACAACTCTGCGTAATCGGAGGTCAGACAAACTAGTTCGCTTGCGATGCGATCTGTGAGATTCGTGACATATGAACATATCATACCTATTCGAATCGATCATTCTCAATGCTCAGCATTGGTCAACCGCTTTCATAAATCCAATCCCGTTTCTATCACGATGTTCATGATAACCCTTCAACGTGATTGATGGTGACAGTAAGTTGGTCACTCGTGCATGGGTGGGTAATGTAGTATAGGTACCTACATATATTGGTATAAATCTACGCATTAGGTAGGTACTACTATGACTACCTTTTGTCTGTGACTCCGAACACGTTGAGTTCGTTAATCTGCCTTCTGTACAAACTTTCATCCCCATTTCACCCCTTACGGGACAATTTTCGGCCACAGGCCCCGTAGCATATATACTCGTAAGTCTAAGTTAGTGTAAGTAATAGGTACAGTCACAGACTTTAATTGTTGAGCCATTTAGAGCTCACTTTAATATACCGGACACTTCATTAGCTTCATAAAAACCAAAATTAGTTTACACCTATAAATGGCTGACCGTACAACAGTTTTTTTTTTTAATATTCTTTTAAAAATACGTACATTTGATACGAGTCGGATAATGTCCTCAGGTAGGCTGTTGAGAATATATGGCAGGCGTTTTTTTTTAAGTTCTGTCTCCTAAATAAGTAGTTTTTAATGCTTGTGAGACATCAAATTTACCCACGGACACCGATCTCGTACCGTGGTTATGTGTAGTTCTATACAGCCCCGCTATTCTGTAACTTGTTTTAGGCTCACCTCACCGTTCACCTACAAATATATTTTGACGCCACGATTCGTAGTAGCTAAGCGTACCTAATCAGTGGTTTAGTTTTGTTTGGCATGACGGGTGAGGTGAGGCGCATTAGCGAGTTCCGAATAACAGCAGGTTATGCTCCTGGTTGTCGTGGTTATTAATTGCCAAACTGTTACTACAGTAACTAGAGTAACGGGAAGAATTTTACACATTTTAAAGAGGACAGTTAACGATCAGTACCCAACAATATCGACCCGTCGTTATTATCCTCAAAATTTAGCAAAGCTATAATTTGCAAGATGTCGTTAATCGTTACGGTTTAAGTAATATTATGTTTAAGTAATTTATGCAAATATTGCCCATTCAATAGGAACCATTAACAAAAGTTAATGCTATATAACTATTAGATATTAGACACATGACTATACTGAGAACCTGTAGGTATTAGTGACCATATGGTTTGACTGTCCTCACGAAGCACCAACTGGAGCCAATTACCAAGACCTAATTTTATACAGTTTATTTTTGTAAGACTTATTATAATGGATGATTTTTAACCGACTTAAAAAAGGAGGTTATATGTTTCACTGTATATATATAATATACATTTTTTTATGTATGCTAGCCGATCAATCAATACGTCAATTGTGGACCGATTTGTTTTTCTTTTATTCGAAAACGTATACATCTGAGATGGTCAGATTGTCACCAAGTCTAGATCTGATGATGGGATCCCAGGGAAATCGAGGGCAACCCTCAAATTTTACAGGCACGTAAGTATTACGTGTTTCATGTATTTTCTAAAGCTATTCAGGTATTTGCGTCTGGTAGTCATCACTTCATGTTGGTGGGCTGATGATGAAAGGTACCTATATCTCTTCGATGGTTAGAGATTGGAGGATATTTTTTGAAATTTTATAGGTACACGTATAGACCTTTAATCGTATTATTATCATACCTATTTCTAAATCTCTGCTCTCTAACTATAGGAATCCAACAATGAACCAGTCCCTACCACAACAAGACTGTCAATACTCCCATTGACTATCAAGATGTATGTCATTATTGTCATTCATTCATAATAATAAAGGCGTTCTAATACAATACGACGCTCGAGGATAACAATCTGGCTTTAAACCACGTATGGGATTGTGCAACTGAATATCGGCTCTTCCTGCTTGATATTTAGGTCGTCATTTCTTTACATGCACGGTGTAACCACAAATAGACTTACAATAGTAGGTAGTAGTAGATACTACTCATACTCACCCGAGGAGGCAAAACAAAAAAAAAGTGAGTTTTTTGTTGTTTTTTGTAAGTTTAACTAATTAAATATGTGTCCATAAATAAATAAAATAAATAAATAAATAAATATTACGAGACAATCTTACACAAATCAACCTAGGCCCACGGTAAGCTCAGTAAGGTTTGTCCATGGTTACACAAAATAAAAATTTCATTCATTCATTCATTTGATGCTTAGCCAGCAAGCGAGATATATTTTATTACAATCGGAGACTTTCTTTGTTACCGCCCGTGCAGAGAGATCAGAGGAGACGTAAAACTAGTGTTCCTTACGTATCATGGTTCCTATCATGGTCGCCTTACGATAAAAATACCCTTTTAGTTCGGATTTGGAAACCAACCAAAGCTGATGATGTGTTGATTACCGAAAGTAAAATATGTTTACCTTTGGCCCTAGCTCGATTCGTAAAATATATGCCAAAGATTAATGAGGAAAATAATCTTTGATATCCTTAATCCGAGGACAGGTCACGCTTCCTCGGAATTAATTTCGATGAAATATGTTATTATTATTTTGAGCCCGTAGTGTCCCACTGCTGGGCAAAGGCCGCCCCCCACTTTTTCCAGTGCTCCCGATCCTGAGCAGTCTCTGGCCATTCTTTTAACTAGTGAATTAAAACATTTTTCAAAAAACCCAATTGTATTTTTGCAAATATTATATTCTATGTCACTCCCACGATTAAGAGGAATCCAACGACACCTCATATGTCGCAATCCGTCAAACGGTTTAGGCTGCAGGGTGTGCCAAAGAATAAGACATACACACATAGATACATACATACATACATACGCTCGAAAAACATAACTCTCCTTTCCTTCGGCAGTCGGGTAAAAAGGAGTCTAGCTCGTCTCTCCATCGCCGACGAGGTCTGCCACGTCTTCGTCTCGAGCTGTCGGTTTGCCATTCAGTGGCAATCTTGGCCCACAGTTCACTCGGCATGCGGCAGACATGACCAGCCCAGTCCCTCTTCAACTTGGCTGACTTCCGAGCTACATCGACT
This sequence comes from Epinotia nisella, assembly GCA_932294315.1. NCBI lineage: Eukaryota > Metazoa > Arthropoda > Insecta > Lepidoptera > Tortricidae > Epinotia > Epinotia nisella. The sequence goes on along the minus strand of OW028688.1, from coordinate 13,903,773 downwards.
ATTTGAGTATGTTAAGTATAGGTAAATTTTGATTCCTTGGGATGGACAAAGCTTGCGTAATACTGAAAAATACCTATACTTGCTCTCTAATAAAACAAATGATAAAGCAAGAGCACTGTTCTAAGCAAGCTTCACATTTCTTCGCAACGAATATAAGTTCCAATTAGGCACATATTATGAAAAAAAAGTCAGATCCAAGTCAGGACAAATCTTGCGACCGTACCCGCGTGGTAAGTGGTGGTAGACAGACAGTCACCACTTCGACCGGTCGGGCGACTGACCTTTTGTGCTCGCGCTCTCGATTTATGGCAAAAGGTCAATTTTGGTGAGAGGAAGAGGTCAGACTTAGATATACAAGGAAGTCTAAATGTTCTATGTTGACCGCATGGATGTGTTGATATTGATATAGGGATCTGCATTTCTGTTTAGCTATCAACACTAGTAATCTTTAAGCCAATAAAACGTCGGTAACACCATTGTGACTCTTCTGTGACCGATATTCATAGGTGCATGTAAATATGCCTAAGAATAAAAAAACTTGGACTTTAACTTTTGGAGTTGCAATTAATACTGGCTAAAATTAATAATTTGAATGTAAAATAAAGGTGGATTACTTTCTTAGAAAGTAATCCGTCGATATGACTAATGCCATGTGACAACGGATTGGCAACGCAAACAGTTTGCACTTTGTACTTTTATTCATAACGCTTACCTACGACGTGACGACAAGTACGACAACTCGTCTTGGGCGAACCAGTACAAGTCTGAACTCCAATACAGGGCTTTGAAATTAAGATGGGCCTTATTAGGCGACGGTACCTTATAGTAAAACACTGGTGGATATCCACCGTTAAATTTAAGTCATTAAAGGAAGAAAATAAAACACTAGGTTGAGCATTATGCTATTTATTTAAAAAATTATTTACTTTTAAATATGTTTTAGATTTAGAACCTACGTCTTCATGCGATCTTTAATGCTAAATAGACTGTTCCAACCCCTTTATTTGATCTCTAGGCAAACTCAAAATAAGTGGAAGATAACTTCCATATAACAGAAACCTAATATGTGTAAGTGCTGTTATTCTAACAATATTACCTACAGGTCTATTTAATGAGCTACCTACAGCCTATGAATTCCCAAGTCCCCGTTTCTAAGTAGTAATTATTTAAGTTCAAAAAACTTTGTCATAAACACGTAGAAAAAAATATTTATTAACGGGCGGGCGTCTACCGAACTCTTAACTTAAATTGACCATTCTCAATAGACCAGTCATACAAAAGTTTTAAAGTAAATTAAAGTAAAGTGTCCCCATACTGTTAAATTGCGCAAAAGATTCATCAAAACAATTACTGCGCACTAAACACTCATATCGATACTCGTATTATCTATAGATTATGATAAATCCCTAAATAAGCGTACGATAGTCCAAATAAAAGAGAAAATCAAGCTTTTGAGTACCTACTTAATCAAACTAAAATTATGATATGGTCGAAAGAAGACCTACTCGTTGACTGATTATAGCAGGTAAATAATTAAAAAAAAATTGCTTTTCAACAGACTCAGAAGCGTAATTTCAACTCTGAATCAAGGACAAAAACTTATTCATAATGAAAAATCAACAGTGATGGATGTAGATATACTTAATTCAAAGTCGACAAAATCGCTTCAAGATAGAAATACTTAATCTTAGAAATGAATTGTATCTGTGGCGCATACATAAAATTACCTAAAATATCGTAGACAATCAATAGACTAAACATAACATATATCAATGGGATTTATTTATTCAACTTAAGAATAACGAACACAAACATAAAAGATGTATTGAATTCACTTCAACATTATTCAATGGATTCAATATTTTCAGTCTTATCAATGCGCATTGGAAGATTACATTTTCATACACAGACTTTTCATTTCGAAGGTATAATATACATCTTTGTACGATACGAACCGCGCTCTTTGACAATTAAGCGTTAACTGAAGCGGAGCAATTCAATATTCTTAAAATTAATTTAAAACGGAATAATTTCTATTAAAAATCAAATTAAGGCTATAGATTTCGACAACGTCCACACTGTCTGAAACGATGTTCACCAAAGTTTGTAGAGGCCGCTCGGGCTCGTAACTTGGCGCGATATCGTTTCTCATTTGTTTGTCCAAGGTTTTTCACTACCGTGGACTGCATGTTGCCGGGTCGGGCGGCCCGGTAATGCTGGTGTGGTAGAACGGGCCCCGAGGCCCGACCCCGCCGCCTAAAGTTGTGCCTCCGAGTTCTGCCACAGGTTGGACGGCAGCGTGTCGTAGTGAGACGGCACTGTTACTAGCGCGTCGATGGAACTCCGTGTGATTGAGCAATTCTGGAATAAGATAAGCATATTGGTTAAATATTGTATTAGGTACCTACTTGGCAATGGCGTGTTCCTATTTCAACGAAAATGACTAGCAATATTCGTGATGCAAATGAATCGTTAAATCTTTCACTTGTAAGTAAGGTGGCTACTGATTTACCAACCATCGTGCTCAAGAAAGGACCTATCGGAAGGGCAAACACGGCGTCTATGTAGGTACCTACCATGTATCATAAAAACATCTGCCATCCATAATTATTTCTGGTTAATAAACAATTTCCGAAGCTCAAGGTTCCTTATTTTAGAGGGGTAATTAATTACCTATGTAACTTTTAGAAAAAGCAGCGTTAGGACAAATCTACTGTCTACAGACTAATAGCGCTGCTGAGTGTCGTCTAACAAAGTGCTCGAACGAATAATTCACAACCGCATATCAAGCACTATTAACGCCGCTATTCCACGGAACTACTCTTGGGAATAACTGCTTTAATAGTCCTGTTATGTGCAATGAATGATTAATATCCTGGCACTAACGACTCACATCGAAAACGGCTTCCAGAGCAAAAAGAAGTCTGCTGCAGCTTTTGTGGTTCTGACCGCTGCCAGACAGTGTGGGTCTGCCGCCAGGGCCTCATCTACAAGCTCTTGAAGATACCGCCCTGTATAACCATCTACAGGCTTCTGGAAAACGAACTCGGCAACAGGCCATTCCAGGTCCACTTGGATGGGACAAGCAGTTCCGTTAGAGAACTTAATAACAGTTTCCCTAGGAATCAGTACTAGCACTTCTCTTGTTCAACCTACACATCCACGACCCGAATACCCTACCTATTTTAAATTAAATTATGTAACGTGTTAGTGACAAAATAAATAAATAACTACTTTTAAATACCACCTCGCGGAAATTTGCCTACACTGATGACCTGGCTCTCGCGACACAAGAGGTCAGCATGAAAACTGCTGAAGCAACTCTGGAGTCAGATCTGGAACTGCTAGATTACTTCTTCTCCCGCTGGTGTTTGAGCCCTAGCGCTTCAAAGGCCGAGGTATCCTGCTTTCACTTGTGCAACAAACTAGTTAAATTCAGAGACAAGGTTCACTTCCACAACTCCTTCCATAAATATCTGGGCATCACCCTGGATAGGAGTCTCAACTTTAAGGAACACCTGTGTATCTGCAAAACTGAAAACCCGGAACAGCATCATTCAGAAGCTCACTGGAAGCAACTGGGGTGCAAACGCAGCTAACATACTCCGAACTACCGCACTCTCCCTGGTCTACTCTGCTGCTGAACACAGCTCAGTGGTGTGGCCGAATAGCGCTCATGCCTCCGAGGTCGACGTCCAGTGCCAGCTTAAAACTCCCTTTCATCGTGGATTAAAGAATGCGAAGCCAGGTCAGTTTCTGTGGACCTGTTTGAGCTTTATGCTGGCGCCCGGCTTGTGGGTTTTGAGGAATCTCGACGGGTCCGTTGTCTACTAAACCGGATCAGGTTGGAAATTGCGCATCTCTTTGGTGCAGATGGGGATGGTGCGAGTCAGTGGAATGACAGTGTCCCATCACCAAATTTTGTACCTTTCTTAGGCCACTCTCAGCCACTCTTAGGCAATTCTCGTACCTTACTTAGGCCACGAGGCTTGCACGGTACTCGACTTTAAGAGCCCTTATTGTGTAACGATTATATAAAATACTATTAAACCTACATAGGTACCAAACGTACAGTTAGGGAAATGTATTCACGTACTTTTTTATGCCTTATTATAATAGTAAATAGAGCGTTACGCAATCGACCAGCAGTTTCTTAACGACTTTTATCGGTGTACGTTGCTGAAGTAGCCTGGTTTAACTCTCACCTTGGGCTGCTGGCGCTGTGTGTCCACACACTCGATGGGCAGCTTGATGGTCTCCATCTTGTACTTGTAGCCGTGCGATGTCAGCTTCACGATAGTGTGCAGTGGCACGTTCATGTAGGGGAGCTCGTCTGGAAGGGACAAACAACTTTATATTATTGCAGATCATCATACCTATATTCTTAAATAGCCTAGCTCTTTATCGGTGGAGCAATTTATAACTTATTCTACAGCATTCCACTATTCAAATTTAGGGAATTTAGTGTGGTGGTTTCCCTCTTGCCTTTCACACCACAGTTTCGGAACCGAGTTTGCCTCGTTCGTGATCCCTGGGAATAATAGCTCTAACAGGTTTATATAATATACGTTCTCCAGTTAGTACTAGTACTACTAGTGCCGCTTCTGCCTGACACCAGAGATTTGCTTATTTAATGCAGACATATATGACGTGTCGGGTCACCGTATATAAACAAGGTCTTGCGATGCATAATGATCAAGAAGACATTTTAGATAGTAAGATTAGTTCCTTGCTATCGCTCAGCTACCGGACTAAAGAGAAACGATTGTTCTTTTAGTAGACGTCCCTCCAGACTAAACTAAACGGTCTTATAGTTAGAGACATCGTCAATCTTACAGAAGGGTTATTGTTCGCGTATCGACTGTCTGTTATATTTCCTGCCGATTGTCCAGAACAAAGTTCGAATAAGTACCATTCTTTGAGCCAGGAATATAGACACGAGTATTTTTATCTACAAAAGTGCAGTTTGCTTAATCCTCCTATCTATTATAGTTACCTAAGCAGACCCCTAATGTATAATATTGTACCTCTGACTTTCAATGACTTTGACTTTATGCCCAACGAAGATTATTTGAGTGGAGTGTTAAGATTTTATAATTGTTTATTTTCGATTTATACGAGTCAGGTGCGACGGAGAGGGAGATACAGGAACAAACTTCGTTTTCGTTTCGTGGTAGCGCCCCAGGTTTGATAATTATATACATTTATGTTGCCGATTCAGCTTTCGTACAATGTTAGACAGATGTGACACGCGACAAGCGAAATATACCTACATCCAGTGTTACGGCATCAATTGAATCAGGACATAATGTCACAATCACAACTTTCCATCTCTGGTCGAAGATCCAGGGGCAGACCCAACACAATGTGGAAAGATGTAGTTCGAAAAGATATGATAAGAGTGTCAGGCATCCGAAGACGATGTCGAGAACAAAGCGAAGTGGAGTAGATTAACACGGAAAGCAGATCCCACCATGTAGGATTGATAGCTAGGAAGAGAGGGAGTAGAGGAAGAATCAGGACATTAGTGTACTCACCGAGCTTAGCATCGAGGAAGTACCCCAGCATGCAGCGCAGCACGGCCTGGTGGCCGACCACGATCACGTTGTGCTCGTCCTCCAGCGCCGACAGCACGGGCCGCAGCCGCGTCATGATGTCGATGTGTACTCACCGAGCTTAGCATCGAGGAAGTACCCCAGCATGCAGCGCAGCACGGCCTGGTGGCCGACCACGATCACGTTGTGCTCGTCCTCCAGCGCCGACAGCACGGGCCGCAGCCGCGTCATGATGTCGATGTGTACTCACCGAGCTTAGCATCGAGGAAGTACCCCAGCATGCAGCGCAGCACGGCCTGGTGGCCGACCACGATCACGTTGTGCTCGTCCTCCAGCGCCGACAGCACGGGCCGCAGCCGCGTCATGATGTCGATGTGTACTCACCGAGCTTAGCATCGAGGAAGTACCCCAGCATGCAGCGCAGCACGGCCTGGTGGCCGACCACGATCACGTTGTGGTCGTCCTCCAGCGCCGACAGCACGGGCCGCAGCCGCGTCATGATGTCGATGTGTACTCACCGAGCTTAGCATCGAGGAAGTACCCCAGCATGCAGCGCAGCACGGCCTGGTGGCCGACCACGATCACGTTGTGCTCGTCCTCCAGCGCCGACAGCACGGGCCGCAGCCGCGTCATGATGTCGATGTGTACTCACCGAGCTTAGCATCGAGGAAGTACCCCAGCATGCAGCGCAGCACGGCCTGGTGGCCGACCACGATCACGTTGTGCTCGTCCTCCAGCGCCGACAGCACGGGCCGCAGCCGCGTCATGATGTCGATGTGTACTCACCGAGCTTAGCATCGAGGAAGTACCCCAGCATGCAGCGCAGCACGGCCTGGTGGCCGACCACGATCACGTTGTGCTCGTCCTCCAGCGCCGACAGCACGGGCCGCAGCCGCGTCATGATGTCGATGTGTACTCACCGAGCTTAGCATCGAGGAAGTACCCCAGCATGCAGCGCAGCACGGCCTGGTGGCCGACCACGATCACGTTGTGCTCGTCCTCCAGCGCCGACAGCACGGGCCGCAGCCGCGTCATGATGTCGATGTGTACTCACCGAGCTTAGCATCGAGGAAGTACCCCAGCATGCAGCGCAGCACGGCCTGGTGGCCGACCACGATCACGTTGTGCTCGTCCTCCAGCGCCGACAGCACGGGCCGCAGCCGCGTCATGATGTCGATGTGTACTCACCGAGCTTAGCATCGAGGAAGTACCCCAGCATGCAGCGCAGCACGGCCTGGTGGCCGACCACGATCACGTTGTGCTCGTCCTCCAGCGCCGACAGCACGGGCCGCAGCCGCGTCATGATGTCGATGTGTACTCACCGAGCTTAGCATCGAGGAAGTACCCCAGCATGCAGCGCAGCACGGCCTGGTGGCCGACCACGATCACGTTGTGCTCGTCCTCCAGCGCCGACAGCACGGGCCGCAGCCGCGTCATGATGTCGATGTGTACTCACCGAGCTTAGCATCGAGGAAGTACCCCAGCATGCAGCGCAGCACGGCCTGGTGGCCGACCACGATCACGTTGTGCTCGTCCTCCAGCGCCGACAGCACGGGCCGCAGCCGCGTCATGATGTCGATGTGTACTCACCGAGCTTAGCATCGAGGAAGTACCCCAGCATGCAGCGCAGCACGGCCTGGTGGCCGACCACGATCACGTTGTGCTCGTCCTCCAGCGCCGACAGCACGGGCCGCAGCCGCGTCATGATGTCGATGTGTACTCACCGAGCTTAGCATCGAGGAAGTACCCCAGCATGCAGCGCAGCACGGCCTGGTGGCCGACCACGATCACGTTGTGCTCGTCCTCCAGCGCCGACAGCACGGGCCGCAGCCGCGTCATGATGTCGATGTGTACTCACCGAGCTTAGCATCGAGGAAGTACCCCAGCATGCAGCGCAGCACGGCCTGGTGGCCGACCACGATCACGTTGTGCTCGTCCTCCAGCGCCGACAGCACGGGCCGCAGCCGCGTCATGATGTCGATGTGTACTCACCGAGCTTAGCATCGAGGAAGTACCCCAGCATGCAGCGCAGCACGGCCTGGTGGCCGACCACGATCACGTTGTGCTCGTCCTCCAGCGCCGACAGCACGGGCCGCAGCCGCGTCATGATGTCGATGTGTACTCACCGAGCTTAGCATCGAGGAAGTACCCCAGCATGCAGCGCAGCACGGCCTGGTGGCCGACCACGATCACGTTGTGCTCGTCCTCCAGCGCCGACAGCACGGGCCGCAGCCGCGTCATGATGTCGATGTGTACTCACCGAGCTTAGCATCGAGGAAGTACCCCAGCATGCAGCGCAGCACGGCCTGGTGGCCGACCACGATCACGTTGTGCTCGTCCTCCAGCGCCGACAGCACGGGCCGCAGCCGCGTCATGATGTCGATGTGTACTCACCGAGCTTAGCATCGAGGAAGTACCCCAGCATGCAGCGCAGCACGGCCTGGTGGCCGACCACGATCACGTTGTGCTCGTCCTCCAGCGCCGACAGCACGGGCCGCAGCCGCGTCATGATGTCGATGTGTACTCACCGAGCTTAGCATCGAGGAAGTACCCCAGCATGCAGCGCAGCACGGCCTGGTGGCCGACCACGATCACGTTGTGCTCGTCCTCCAGCGCCGACAGCACGGGCCGCAGCCGCGTCATGATGTCGATGTGTACTCACCGAGCTTAGCATCGAGGAAGTACCCCAGCATGCAGCGCAGCACGGCCTGGTGGCCGACCACGATCACGTTGTGCTCGTCCTCCAGCGCCGACAGCACGGGCCGCAGCCGCGTCATGATGTCGATGTGTACTCACCGAGCTTAGCATCGAGGAAGTACCCCAGCATGCAGCGCAGCACGGCCTGGTGGCCGACCACGATCACGTTGTGCTCGTCCTCCAGCGCCGACAGCACGGGCCGCAGCCGCGTCATGATGTCGATGTGTACTCACAGAGCTTAGCATCGAGGAAGTACCCCAGCATGCAGCGCAGCACGGCCTGGTGGCCGACCACGATCACGTTGTGCTCGTCTCCCAGCGCCGACAGCACGGGCCGCAGCCGCGTCATGATGTCGATGTGTACTCACCGAGCTTAGCATCGAGGAAGTACCCCAGCATGCAGCGCAGCACGGCCTGGTGGCCGACCACGATCACGTTGTGCTCGTCCTCCAGCGCCGACAGCACGGGCCGCAGCCGCGTCATGATGTCGATGTACGACTCGCCCCACGGGTAGCGGTAGCGCAGCTTGTCCTGGTCGCGCCAGGCGAACTCTTGCGGGAAGCGCTCCTGCGTCTCCTCGTACGTTAGGCCCTCGCAGATGCCCTGGTAACAAAGAAACGCTGCTATTATATAAAAGTACAAAGGGTTATGAATGACCGACTAGGATGGCTAGCACAACTCGCCATGACTTGAAATGAAGAAATGCGTATCCAAATACGCACATACGCGACTTTCATAAAGGCTCAAATAATGACTTTTAGCAGACTGGAAATCATGCTACACTCTGTTTTAATGTATGGAAGGAGAATTATTTATCGACAGTTTCTTCCCACGATTTGTATCATTGATCGTCATTATTTATTAATGTAGGTCGGTACATACAAACAGCCATAAATCCATCAAGAATGGCAGCCGAGCCAACCTATGCAAACGTGAAAAGTAAACAAATGTGGACACATTAGAAATGGACTTACACGCGACGACACACCTTATGTCGTCGATGCTATATTTGATAATCGATTTTTTCCATCGCATTTCTTATGCAGCCGATACTTTGCAGCTCTTGTTACATTATATACAGGGTGTCTCTGACTAAGGGGCTTTAAATGCAGGGTTTAATTGTGCTCTACAAACTGAGTATCTTTTGTTCTGCAACATTAAAAAATTTTTTTTTTTTGAAATTTGTTTTTTTTCATACAAGTTAAATAATATTTTCAATGTACGCTATCCAATGCTAACTTGACATCATACTGATAAATGTTTATCTTTACGAGACGTCAAATGTCAACTGAACAATGTCACGTCAATTTCATTAGATTGTAAACTAATTTACTTGAAAGTATCACTAATGCCGAGTTTACATCTGTAAGTTATTGCTGCAAGTATTAAGACGCAACTACAGGTAAGAATGAGTTGTAAATATCTGCATCTCTGTCTTGTTTTGTTTCAAAACTTGCAGCAGTAACTTGCAGATGTAAACTCCCAATAAGATTATGATTGTTACGAGTATGAAGGCAATCGTTACGAAAAGAACAGTAAAAGAAACGTTTTTTGTAAGAGACCTCATTTATTGTTTAGAGTAATCACAACAAAAACTAACATTCAAATCGAATAGCTCCTAATTAAGTACCAGTTAAGTAACACTCACTCTAGGTTCCGTCTTGAAATTTCAACATGCCTACCCTCTCGTCGCATGCAAGTTAGGTATCTTCTTAAGATTGATCTGTGTACAGGTCGTAAATTATTAGCCAAACGAATCTTACGAAAACTGGCAATGATCTTTTCTCTCATTACTTCAATCGTATCAGACTCTGTCGCATACACATCATCTTTAATGGCTCCCCATAAATAAAAATCTAGCGGCGTCAAGTCTGGTGATCTTGGTGGCCATCGATGAGGACCATATCTTCCAATCCAGCGATTTCCAAAGATTTCGTTTAATCTGTTACGGACGGCAACCGAAGAATGTGCTGGTGCACCATCCTGTTGATACCAAATTTCGGCATGGCCAACAGGCAACCCATTTATGTAATTAACAACGTGCTCATTTAAAAGCATCAGGTATTTATCAGAGTTCAATGTGCCATCAATGAACACGGGGCCAATAATGGTGTTATCAATAATACCTGCCCATACGTTCAGGGACCAACGATATTGATGACCAGTTTCCTTAGCCCAATGAGGATTCTCTGCTGACCAATAATGGATATTTCTGCGATTCCACATACCATTGCGGCAAAATGTGCTTTCGTCCGTCCAGATAACACTTTTTAGGAAGTCTGCATTTTCACCATGTTGTCGTAAAAACCAGTCACAATAAGCTCTACGTATTGGCAAATCCCTCGGAAGTAACGCATGCACTTTTTCTGGTTTGAAAGGGTGCCATTTGTTCTTCTTCAAAACTTTATGAATTGCCGAGTGGTGGACTCCAAAAATTCTAGCTGTGACCCTTGTACTTGCGTGAGGATAGTCAGCAAAATAATCTAAAACTCTGTCATGGACTGGTAATGGCAAAGGGTTGTTTCCCACTTCCGCCCGCGTATTGCCGGTAATCGGGCGATCCTCTCTTATTCGTTGAACAGCATTTACAATTACACGAGAGTTGTGTGGATGCCTACGATTAGGAAACCGTTCTTGGTAAAGTCTGAGAGCTCGAGCTCCATTTCCTTGTGTTTCCCCGTACAACAACACCATATCACTTAATTCTGCCGCTGTAAACATTTGATTCGGCATTTTGTATTTATTGAATAAAAATTATTTGACAGAAAGGCGTCAATGAAAAATTTAGATTGTCAACTTTGTGTTTTTTAAGCAAAGAGTAAGGCTACGTAAAGGTGAAAAACTAAGACAAACCTCTTTATAGCACATTAGAAAAGAAAGTTTGTAAACGGAATAGAAAATTATCATTGAAAGGCCCCCGTACCAAGTAATGCTACCCTCGTACCATGAGATGACGATATTATCGCTAGTTCTGATACACTGACTTAACGATTAAACTTTGAGGTCTAATAAAGTATCTAAATTTTTTTTTTTTTTTAATGTCTCAAAACAAAATTAGATCAGTTAAGAATCGAACCTTACAATTAAAGCCTCATAGTCGGCGACACGCTGTATAGAGGCAGTTAGTCTTCTAGAAAAACTAGTATTCATTAAATATTACAATGGCAGGAACCTTATTGCGTTATTCATAGGAAATCTGTCAACATGGAAAAATATTTCTTCTATTTGTTATGGAAATAATGGTATGGGTTTCCACACAAGATGAAATAGAACACTGCCTAGAAATAATATATATAAATACCTAATTGCATTCTATGTATGTATAATCTTTACAAAATAAACAGATGACACGTAGCTATTACATATGCGAGTAGATGTTCTATTTGTGTAGATCCAAGATAAGAATAAAGTCAAATGGGTTGATGCGATAACATCGAAAGAATGTCTCCATTGTCATTAAAATCTCAGCAAGACGATTAATTATGCTAAGATATACATTCTTGAATTGTTTCCTATTACCTAAATACAAGTATATATCTTATTAATTACGAGAACTAGTCGGTTTAATGAGCGACGATAATTATAAAGTGAGTCATGTACTTACGGCGTCCAACTCATTGAGCGCTCTAATAGCCCGCTTGGGAGCCCTGATCTCCGCGGCCGTTTGCTTGGTGCGGCTGAGCTCCGAGGTCCACACGGAGAACGGTTCGTGGTCAGCGACAGCGTTTATATGCTGAGCCAGACCACGCGCGTAGCTCTCCCCGCGTGGCGAGAGTAACGCGTCGCCGCCGATGCGGCCGACCACGTTGTACTCGCTCTCGCCGTGCTGAAAACATATTGCAATAACTATCAACAAGTTTTGGGATAAAACTTTCTATCTTTATCATGCGTCACGCAAGCATCATAGGTTCATAGGTCCATGAGTCCCATGACGTCGATAAGATGCTATTGCATAAGGACATGCATTACCTAACCAAAAACAAAATCAATTCTGGCCACGTTAAGTAATTAATACAGGGTGCAGAAGATGCTTGTGGTTTAATGATTAACATTGCGTTGAAGAGGTTTAATTTTCTTTAGTACGAGAAAAGATTTATTTTTGTTGTATGTTTTGTATAAATGTTTCGCTATGTCAGAGAAATTTATTATTGCCTCGATATAAGACAATTGACGCCCACCAGTAAGTGAGGCCTTTGAGCAGTTTAAGATTGCCAGTTATATAAACCTCGTCGTTGAGATAGGCCCATCGGGACGATTGACTGGACGGGACTGCATGACTATAGGTACATATTACTATACTTCAGATAAAAACACTACCATGTTCCTACTTAAACGTCTTGTTTTTCTGTAGGCACTGGCATTTTGTAACCTCTAGATCACCGCCCGCCGAAAATAATAGTGACTTAACGTTTATATACACAGCCGGTTTTCAAAATGTTGTATTTGTCTAGCGCTGCTGCGGCTTATCGAATTGACTCAACAGATAATAAGGTAAACGTCCCTGTACTCGACGCTGCACTAGTATATGGCATGGGTACTTTATGTTACAATGACATGGCTTAAATTCGAACGAAAAATCCTCTCAGTTCGAATTTAACCCGTATTGCTTTGACATAAAGTGCAGCGTCGAGTACAGGGACGTTAACCTTATACGCATTGCTTTAACATTTCACCCTACGATAACGCCGATTTCCCGTGCACTTTAAATATATCTAATCACATTGACAAACATGTTTATCTACACCAATTAAGAGATAATCATATCAGTTAATGATGCAATCATAAAAAACACTTACTCTGGTGAAGTACAATGTTTGCGGCAGGGGACGCAGGCCGGAGAGGTAACCGAGGATGCCGGATTCCTTCTGGCCAGCAACTTTATGAGCGGTCACAGTTTCTCCCATGTTCTCGACGCGTACGAAGCTGATCGTCTCCAGGTTCGCATCGATAGGCTCATACTGCCTCATGTAATGCTCTAGCTTCTTCCTCAAATCGTCCACAGCCTCTTCCTCGCTCATCGACTTGTAGTCTTCAGAGTAACGCAGAATCTCAATGATGTTCCTTTCGAGCAAGTCCTGGTCCTCACAAACGCACTCGATGAATAGGATCCTGAAGCCCATATCCGAAAGGCAGTACTCGTCGAGTTCCCGACGCTGCTCGCGGGTGATGTTGGTGCCATCGAAAATCTAGAAAAAGATTAGATGAGTGTGCTATTTCGTTCCAATGTCCGATGGAGATTAAACTTGTTTACGAGACAAGAGGTCATGAGAGGCGCGGCTTTATCTACACACATGTACAAGCTTTTTATTAACTTGCAATGCGTGTAACTATGTAAGTAGGTATGTTTTTTCGGGTGGAATCTTGCAACTCAATTTTGAAGCAGATATCTCGAACCAATTGAGCTGAAATTTTGGGTAAAGGTATAGTTTGGATTACAATTCAATATTATGGTACCATCGAGCTGATCTGATGATGGAGACAGAGGGTGGCCATGGGAATTCAGGACTTAACGGACGTAACTCCGTTGAGTTTGGGGTCGTTAGAATCGTCTCAACAAGTAGTTAATGACGGTATAGTACTGTACTTTTCTGTATACCGTCATCAACTACACTAACAATAAAAGCTTGTACCAAAAAATTAATTATTAACAGAAACTTATATTAATACCTAAATACCTATACCTACATAGTAATTTCGACGGAATTTTATTTTTTCTTATCAAATAAGTACTAAGATTTTGGGAAGTGTGTCTATCATTCTACTTATGTTCTTCAAAGACAAAGACATAGATGGCGTAAGTTGGAACAGTTGAGGACCTGCGTGGACCCATCTAATTAGTTCACGCTACGTAAAGGTGTTCTGGTATTGCAGCGTTTCATAAAAGTAAACTCACAGCAACACTGTTCCCGTCCTTGAGCCACAGCACGGCATCCTGCACGGCCTCGCGGGCGCTCTGTCGGCGGATAGCGGAGCCCTGCGCGTTGTCCGCGCGGAAGATGTCGTGGGTGCCGTACAGCGCCATGTGGCGCCGTCGGTACTCACTGCAGTTGAAAACTGCAACGGGGAACAGTTGTTACTGGCCGGTTTATTTCAACCATTCGGCTGAATTGTTGTGGGCGATATAGGGATGGTATCTACGGTTGGACAGAATGAACGGAAAGGAAGCCCTTGCCCGGTGCCCTGTATTTATGACACTAGATTTGCTGCAGCATTTTATTCCGATTTATAAGTAACATCAATTTAAAAAAAACCGGACAAATGCGAGTCGGACTCGCCCACCGAGGGTTCCGTACAAAATTACAAATATATAGTTTTCAGATTTTTCCCTGTACTTGTAGTATGATGATTTGATGATATTACTTGACAAATTTCATAGTTCTAGGTCAACGGAAAGTCCCCTATAAATTTTGATTTTGCGGCATAAACGGCCGTATTTTTTTAAGTTTGATTTTATTACAACTTCAAGGGTCTGTATGTATATGGTTTTAATTTCAACTCGATACCTCCACGCGTCACAGAGACAGACGGACAACAAAGTGATACTATAAGGGTTCCGTTTTTTCCTTTTGAGTTTTGACGGACTGAACTCTAAAAACAGCTGCTACCGAATTCAATTTTACCTTGAAACACTTTTCAGAGCGGCATCGGCATGTCATCTACACTAATAAAAAATATCTAATCTAGGACAAATATATCGTGTCCTATGCATATACGTAGACCGTAGACCGCGCTGTAGGTAGGTATATGCCTCGTGCGTGAGCTAATAGGTGAATAACAACAACACATCCATCTAGGTCAAGACTAACAATGTCATGTTAAATAATGCGCTGATTACCTAACATATGACTATTCCAAGCGTTTCATTAAATGTCATATTGAGTTGTATATCTTGTTTTAGGTGTACTTTTATGGAGTCATAATGAGTAGGTATATTTACTATATTTGCAGTATGTTACTAAGCATTAAAGCATGTAGTAAACTTGCAGTAGATTGTAAATTTTATGTTTTATTTGAAGTGATTACGAGGTAGGCAATGTCAGTGCCTGATTATAGTGATTATTTTCTTAGACGGCGGTAAAATTACTATGAAACATCTACGCTGATTGTGCTGAGGCAGGATGCCGATGTGTTTGCAGACAATTGGCAGAGCCTACTTACCAAAATAAGTGCTTTATGTGATATGTATTGTTAGTGCTATTTTTTATGTGTTTGTATATTGTTTGTATATGTTTAAGTCCTAACATTATAGGCGCTTTGGTCTTACTGTAAGCCTAAAATGTAAATGATTGAATAAATAAATAAATAAATAAATAAATACGCAAGTGCTATCATAATATTTAGCTCAGTAAATTGAAGCTATCACTAACTATGACGAACCTGGGGGATACTGTGTGGATATCTACACACACGGCTGAAAAGTCGAAGGCGAAAAATAGGGCCGAAATAGTTTTGAGAGCAGACCGCGAAACGAAAACGAACTTCGTTCGTGTATCTCCCTCTCTGTCGCTCGAACTAGCAAGTGCGACAGAGACGGAGATACACGAACGAGCCCCTCTTGTATGGCTCTTCTTGTATACGGAAAAGCAAGGTGGGCCAACGACCTGGTGCAGGTTCAGGGAGATAGTTATGACGGCACCAAAAACGATAAATGTGTCAATCCTTACTGGAGGCTTACGTCCAGCAGTAAACGTCTTTAGGTTTTTAATATGATATTAACTAATGATATGTAACATTTTTAACGCGTGTCTTAGATTAAACATGTACCCTAGTCAGTGGAAAATAGCACAGGTGGTGATGATACTGAAACCAGGCAAACCGCCTCAAGAAGTCACATCATACAGACCTATAAGCCTTCTACCAGTAATTGGAAAACTGCTAGAAAAGATCATACTTAACAGAATGCGCGAACACCTCACAGACATCATACCAACACATCAATTTGGGTTCAGAGAGGGCCACGGAACCATCGAACAAGTGCACCGGCTGGTAGACGTCATATCTAGAGCATTTGAATGCAAAAAATACTGCTCAGCTATATTCATAGACATTAGTCAAGCATTCGATAAAGTATGGCATGATGGACTTCTTTATAAAATTAAAGAAAAATTACCACACTCATTTTTTCTCATCTTGAAGTCGTATCTTGAGAATAGATGTTACGAAGTAAAACACAATACTGAAACATCAAAAATGCACTGTATCAAATCAGGTGTGCCCCAGGGTAGCATCCTAGGACCAGTGCTCTACCTCATCTACACCGCCGACCTACCAACTGGTAATAACACCATGACAGCAACTTACGCAGACGACACGGCATTGCTCTCCGTGCACGAAGACCCCAACATAGCCTCTCAAAACCTCCAAACGCACTTGCTGACAATTGAAAAATGGTTTGACAAATGGCGCATTAAAGCAAACAAGAATAAGTCAGTTCATATTACATTCACGCTCAGGAGAAAAACCTGCCCCGCTATTAAGTTATATAAAGAAGAAGTCCCGCAAAGCGATGACGCCAGATACTTAGGCATGCACCTCGATCGCCGTCTCACATGGAGAAAGCACATATGGACAAAAAGAAAACAACTAGATTGCAAGCTCCGCAACATGTACTGGCTGATCGGCAGAAAATCGCAGCTATCAGACACCAGTAAAATGGCCATCTATAAAACTATACTGAAGCCTATATGGACGTACGGCATCCAGCTGTGGGGAACAGCCAGCCATAGTAATATCGAAATATTGGAGCGTTTTCAAAGCAAGGCAATGAGAACTATGTTCAAGATACCACCTTACATAAGTAATAAATATATCAACTTAGACCTCAAACTGCAAACAGTAAAAGAAGAAATAGCAACATATAGTAATAATTATCAAGTCAGACTGAATACTCATAAAAATGAATTAGCTGCGCAGCTGCAAGGAGTTGGCAGCCTGCAATTCTCCCGACTGAAGAGGAATAGTGTAGTGGACCTGGCGAGGAGATTCGCAGACAACGAATGAGGAAAGCATCATTGGATGGCTTCCTCAATATAGAATTTATAACCGATGAATGATATCAGACAGCAGAAAGGATTATTGTTTTGAATAAAACAGATTGCCAAGCTTTGCAGGATATAAAAAAAAAAAAAAAAAAAAAAAATATGATATTAACGAAGAACCACATTGATGTCCTATCGTAGCGAATGTGAAGTTCAGGTATGAGCTCCCTATTGCTTGAGGTGAGTATCATTGCACCAAGTAAATGTATCCTTGAAGTATTAAGTAGGTACCTTTAGTGCTCTCTCCGTTCCAGTTGAGGTGTCGCGAGAGATGATGCGCCAACTGGCTCTTGCCACGAGCCGGGAGCCCGACCAGCGCGATCATCAGCGGCGCGAACTGGCTGATGCGGCGTGTGCGCAGGGACACTGCAACAATGGAACACTGGTTAGATGATACGGCCATTGGACAAAAACAAATGATTGCATCATTTGTTTAAAAGGTCGTTGTTATGATGGTTAGAATAACAGTAGATAAATACGTATAGTAAGAAGTTAAGCAAATAAGTGACTGAGACGAGTTGAGAGTGCAGTTTTTTTGCAATGTTTGATTGAGATATACCTACTTAACAGATGTAAACACAAGCGGCTAGGTATTCATACTTCCATTAGATACTTACTTAATAGTATAAATGGAAAAGTGTGTACATGTTTGTCCGTCTTTCACGGCAAAACGGGGCGACGAATTGACGTGATTTTTTAAGTGGAGATAGTTGAAGGGATAGAGAGTGACATAGGCTACTTTTTGTCTCTTTTTAACGCCCCACTTCCCTAAAATGGGGGGTGGAAGTTTGTATGGAGCATTCCGCAATTTTCAATTTATGACTAACAAAAAATCGTGCATCATTTGTTTTTTGGAAATCTGCACCCAACCCCTTAAAAGAGGGGGTGAAATTTTATATGGGACTTTTCGCAGTTTTCAAGGTAGAAGCTAAAAATTGGTACACAGACTCTGTTACCAACGAAAAATACCTGCCTTTTTTTTGTTAATTTTCCCCCAGCCCCTAACTATGTAGTGTCAGTACGTAGAGTCGATAGGTAGAGTCAGTATCTAGAGTCGATATGTAGAGTCGATATGTAGAGTCGGTATGTAGAGTCAGTATGTAGAGTTGGTATGTAGAGTCGGTATGTAGAGTCGATATGTAGAGTCGATATGTAGAGTATACAATACAATACAATACAAATACTCTTTATTGCACACCTCACACAAACAAAGCAGTTACAGAGAGAAACAATACAATAACATGTAGGTAGAGGTAGACAACAGGCGGTCTTATCGCTGAAGAGCGATCTCTTCCAGACAACCTTTGGGTATCGGAGAAAGAGATAAAACTAGATTATGCAGTAGGTGGTGCAGAGATTATTATTAATCAAAAATCAAAAAATGATGAGTATGTATGTAGAGTCAATAATTATATAAAAGAAGAAACTGACTGACTGACATATCACCGCACAGCCCAAACCGTTGATAAATGATAATGATAATGATAAATGATAAATGATTTATTTAGTAACTAAAAAATTTGGATATGGAAAACGTTGGATCTAGAGATTCCAAATTTGGCACATGGGTTCCTTATAAGTTCGTGTGCACTAAAAAATGATTTTTAAAAATTCACCCCCTAAGCGGGTGAAATGGGGGCCCAAAGTTTGTATGGGGAAACAAAATAAGTAAGACTATTTCATTCGAAACTTCACAGGAGTATTCCTAGCGATAAATGAGTGAACACGTGTTTCAGATTTTTTGAGAATTCAACTCCTAAAAGGGGGAAATGTGGTTACAATGTCTGAAAATCAACATGGGTATTGTTTCTATGGTTTATCGGGTCGCTGGTCGCTGATTACGAAAACAACAACAATTTTAAAATCCAAAGTGGCGGACGTGAAATACCATCTCCCCTGTTGGAGTGCGATGGGGTTGAAATGTCTAAATATGGGTGTCGTTTTTATGGTTTTATGGGACGTTAATTACGAAAATGGCATCGATTTTGAAATTTTACATTGTGAACATGAAAATTCCTGAAAGTATTTGTGCCAAATTGCAATTCAATTGGAACATACGGGTCAAACTGAGATGCAACTTTTTTGTAGGTAAACGGTTAAAATTACTTTTAGTATGCGGGCGAAGCCGCGGGCACAAGTTAGTATTCATAATAAATACATATTCCGTAAGAGATATTTCGTTGAACTAAACTAAGCTATAGGCATCTTTATACAATTATGCATTAAAACTCACTTTAAATCTAGCCTTAGATATATTAAAACCAAAGACCGTGACGTGCCTATCGATTTACCAGAGTCTATCTATTTTTATCTACGATTAGATATTGACTAGAAACTGTCGACTCAAACGCCAGTAGTACTTTAATCGACTATGCTGACGATTTATTGCATTAAATATAAAAATATTAATCGATATTTTATACCTAATTAGACTGTATGGTAATATACCTAAAGCAATTTTATCAAGAAACTCGCGCGGACCATGTCTCTTGGGTCAAAAGATAATGGAGAAACATTTTCATTGGACCATGGAAATAGGTATTGTACCAGAGATGCGGAATGATATGATGCAAAGTGTCTGAAGTAAAATATGACATAAACTTAACTGTTTTACTAGTCGTCGGAGCTTCAAAACCAAGTGTGTAATTGCAAGGCATTGCCGTGCACGTAAAATAAAAATAACTTAAATATTAAGTTTGTCAAGTTGCTACCATCCACGGACACGTCTGGGGGAATAATCATGTGTTCGCAGTGTTCGTACCTACTTATATTACGAAATTAGAACTCGAGAAGTAGGTACCTTCTGAAACTGGAAAAATCGTTACCTACCTCTGATTTTATCAAATTGCCAGAACTAAGTCGAGCTGTTTTCGGCTTGTTATATTTTTATAATCTTAGAGGTATTAAATATGCTATATTGTTCACATAGGTATTGTGGCCTTATTTATCGTTTATAATTGTAATTTATTAATGACACTATCTTTACTTACCTATTTACAAAGTGCTTACGGTTAATTATTCAAAACGAGAACAAGAGATAATTAAGCGCCAACCGCAATGAAAGAAATACTTAAAAGCAGCTAAGAGTCAGGATTAATTTGAAACAAATGTATTTTCTTTGTACTAACACGCTCAAAGAGTATTTTATACAATCGTTACACAATGAGGGCTCTTAATTCTTGGTATCTATTGAAAATCTAAGCCCTGCTGAAACGAAGCGCTGCAGCCCACCGGCTCAGCGTTTCGTTGATGTCTTTTGTTCTATGACCAAGGCGACGTTCTATCAATCAAATTCATTATAGTTCAGTAAAGGCGATCGGCAAATTCATTATAGTTGTCTAAACAGTTGTATAATAATTGATTATAGTTGAATTGGGAGCTCTATAGAAAAAAATATGTGATTATAGTTTGGTGATGAAGTCTTCAAACATTAAAGTCGACGAGTATAAAAAACATATTTTAATATAGTGGATATTTTTGCGGTCTAATGTATAGTAGGTACTTAGGCTTAGTTATTGCAAGATGAAACGCAACGCAACACAATATTGTTAGATAAGGCATTTCGGATAAAGATTATTGTGATGATCTCATTCCAATATTTAAATAAATTGATAACTATGATTGATTAGATCAAAGGACGCAACACTAGAAATACCGAGAGCCATATCGCTTTATCTCTGAATCATTCTTACATATTAAGCATTTGCTTGGGTTTATTTGAATAGATACGACTAGGTAAGTTGGACCATTAGCCCTTAGTCAACCATGCGAAACGACGAAGTCGAAAAAAAACCCGTTCCATCGTGTTACACCACGTGCCTACAACAGAAAATTAAATTAGGTAATACTTACTTATATGAGTTATGATGGCCAACATTTTCGTTTCCAGCACAAACGGAAAAATTCAATTTCTTTATAGAAGGCATCGTAACTGTTTGTCAAACAAAGAGATAATACACAAGTTCGTCCCTACCAACATTTTG
The DNA here is from genome assembly GCA_932294315.1 of Epinotia nisella. Classification (NCBI taxonomy): domain Eukaryota; kingdom Metazoa; phylum Arthropoda; class Insecta; order Lepidoptera; family Tortricidae; genus Epinotia; species Epinotia nisella. The sequence goes on along the minus strand of OW028688.1, from coordinate 13,882,501 downwards.
TTTTATAGTGTTCGGTAAAATTTTAGCTTTTGCGCTGAAACTTTGTTCATTTTAATAATGAAAGTACCTAACCATGAAGAAATCGATAAATTCGATAAAACTGCATTAGGCATAGATAGGAGCCTTTCTGCTAGTACCTAACCTGCAAGAATCGATTTTCTCCACGGTCTAACAATGCAAGTTTACGGAAATAAAGTTTTATGGATACCTACGAACAAATAAATGAAAATTGTGGTCCCATAATAATCATCTAAACAATTCTTTAAAGTTCAATGTTAATTCAATTTTAAATAAGGCAATCTACGTTTACAAGGCATATTCAGTATTGCATGTTGTGGTTTAAAATAGAATAAACTATAGTTATTTAACTATATAGTTGGTTAGTATTATGTCTCTAATAAAGACGAAATAGAATGATCCATTCATATCTTGTTTGACTAAGACAGGCCAGCCAGAGAACTACGTGGAAAAATGGAAAGTATAGGTATTAATTGCTAGCAGCCCTTAAATTTACCTAAAATTAAAAACCTAACTATATCTACCTACTTAAAATTCGACCTAAGATATGCTTAAATATTCTGCATTCTGTTTCTCTTATTCGTAAAGGACATTTCGTGCTATGAAAACTAGAGTACCTAGATTATTTGGGGTATCAAATCTGGTCCTTATATCGCACCCTTAGAATGAAACCGAACTCAAAAAAAAATACAAAATGAGTTAGCAACACATCTTGATGCAGTATGTAATTTTGAGTCGATACGTGTTGCTAACTCATTTTGTATTTTTTTTTGAGTTCGGTCGGTTTCATTCTAAGGGTGCGATATATGTAGGTAACCTGGACGACGCGATGTTTATATTTTTTTATGTCATAACGGGACATAAAGGGGCTATTAGTGCTATTACAGCCCGCTACGCGTGCGAAAATCTCTACTTACTGTCCAGGAGGAGACTTAAAATTTTGCACGTTATGGGCGGCAATTACCTAATAAAATAAAACCTAACCTGCGATTTGAGACATTCTTGACCACCGCATTTGAGGCCGCCCTAGCGGAGTTATGTACTATTCTGTAATATGTTTGTTTTAATTTTAGGTTAGTTTAATGAGCAGGCTAATCAGAAGCAAACTTATGCATGTAAGCTGTATAAAGATAGAGATAAAAGATGGGTGAACTCCGTAAGAAGGGGCACCCAAGAGGCGCGGCTTGCTCCGTTGCCAATGCGAACGGACTTTGGACTGCATGTGGTGAACTATATAAAATAGTATACCGGCTCATACTTCCACTGGCATATATATTGTAAAAGACAGCAACATTGGTCCAATCGGTATTCGTTAAGGCATAGGGACACGAGGAATATATTAATTAAACATTGCACATTGTACTTCTATTCTAAATTCTAACCCATTGGTTCCGACCCTGCGTGGCTAAAATTCTAATTACCTACGTGGGGGTAAAGCGGTTATTTTTGGGGGTAACAGAGTCGGTATCTAAATGGATGAATAGATAGGCGGGTATAGGTGGTTATATAATTGGGGATAAAATAGGTCTCTAGGATTAGAAAGCGGATAAGAAAATTTAGTTGTAGTGAAGGAAATATAAAATCTTAGGTTAACCTTGAGTACCTAATTAAAATCTTTTTCACGTTAAACGACCGACTGAGCGATAATTTTAACTCCAAACCAACACGTTCCTAAATTAGTAAACTGGATTAAAGAGCAGAAAAATATAAAAAAGCATATTTCATTGAATAAACTGAACACAGTCATTAACAAAGGCCTTAATGATGTGTCGTTAAAATATTGAACCAATTATAACGTTGGCAAGTTTAATAAACGGTTTATTATGGGACCGTGGGGGCGCGGTGGACAGTTATCTAAATATAGAAAGTGATCTCATTTGTCGGTCCATTTGTCAGCTTCGAAGAGACTGTCTTTGCAACAAGATAGTGAATCGTAATTTCCGAGTACCTACCTAATATATCCAAGTTTTAACTGCTTCCAAAGAATCTACTTACATTTATACGATAAATGCGAGCAGCTTGCAGGGCAATGCGTAACGAGAATGAGTTTTTTTTTAATGAATAAACTAAATTATACTCGTGTATGATCTCGTAGAATCTTACAAAGCACTTGTACTACCTGCTAGTAAACAAAGCAAAACATATGTAGATAGGGACATGAAATGCCAACGTTTGCAGCTTTTCAAACAAAAGACCAAGGCAAGACAAGGCGTAGGTAGGTAGGTACTATATTAGCTACTGACGTCTAAAGCACGCTCACTAATCGTGATCTGGAAGTATACTTATTGACATGAAATCTGTTCTGGGTCAAAACATTTCCTTAGATGTGACCCTTTATCCAGATAACATGCCAGCCGCTGTGTCCGGATCGATAAACAGATTGACGCATCATTAATCTAATACCTACTCCTATGTATTGTAACTACAACTATACCTTTAGATTTACATTAGGTATAAAAATAGATCGAAATTATCAATGAGTTACCGTCACAAACATTCGTGCATGTATTCTAATTTCAACTGTTATACAATACAACGTGTCCCAAAAGTCAACGTCAAGCCGAAAATGGGTGATAGGGGCAGGGCAAGTCATAACAACAGATATCAACAAAAAAAATAAAAAAATGGACACCCTGTAATGATGTTTAAAGTACTACTCTAGTCTACTGCTACAAAAATTTACTTCTCTTCAATATTATTCTTAATATGTAATTGTGAATAGCCCTTCCGTAAATGAAATACTAAAGCTATACAACACAAGTGCCTCTGTTTTAAATAAAATGACACTATGTCGCTGAAAAAATCTACCACGCTAATTTGGCAAAAAAATGAAATGTATACTGTTCTAAAAGGAGCGTGAGATGCATGTTGTTAATTGTGTAACACGGCATAGGAAATCCAAAGCTCAATTTCCATCGAGTAAGGAGTAAAATAGTAGATTGTATGACAAGGGGCTAAAATAAGCCATACTACCACGAGATGGATATTTTCCCGAGCGAAGCGAGGGAAAATAATTCGAGGGGTAATATGGCTTTTAGACCCGAGTTATACACTCTACTTTTCACTTCGACTGCGAGAAAATAGTAAAACAAAGATTATCCATCCACAATCAATAACAAATTTCACTGCGAAGAGATTGTTCAATTTAGCGTGAGGCGTTTTCTTTTTTAATGATTTGGAATTAGGGACTAAAAAACACCTGATGTTTGATTGGTCGATTTTAATATGTAGCTGTATTCTGGTTGGTTGATAGCAAAGAGAAATGTTTTTTGAAAGAGTTGTGATTGGTGGATTTAAATGATTTGGAATTAGGGACTAAAAAAAAACACCTGATGTTTGATTGGTCGATTTTAATATGTAGCTGTAGGTATTCTGGTTGGTTGATAGCAAAGATAAATGTTTTTTGAAAGAGTTGTGATTGGTGGATTTAATATGGTGAAGTGTTTTGATTGGTCAAATTAAATGTGTTAAAAATCATAAATATGTATACATATTTTCCCTAGGGGCTAAATGTACTACTTTAGTCCCGCTTATTAAGCCTAATATGACACACTTTTCGAGCATGAGATGTGAAAAAATTAAACATGACTTGTTTATTTTTTGAACTTTGACTTGTATTATCTATCACCCGTTTGCGGCTTGACTTTGACTTTTGGGACATCCTGTATATGAGGTGGGCCCTGAAACAGGAGCAAATATTTAAAAGGAGGCTTCCTTAGAGCATCTGTAGTAACCCCTTGTGTCCATTTCTTTTCAATTTTTTTTAACTCGGAGAAATTTTGATCTAAAGTTATGACCTCCGAGTAATGTATCTTGGCACCACGAGATCATAGCACAGTGAACAAAGCAGATTTTGAGGTAACATCATGTAGTGAGTCATAATAGTTTTTGCATTTTTGTTTTCAAAAGATATTTTTGTGATTTTTTAAATTTTTAGGGTTCCGATACCTCAAAAGGAAAAAAACGGAACCCTTATAGGATCACTCGGTTGTCTGTCTGTCCGTCTGTCACAGCCGATTTGCTCCGAAACTACTGGACCGATTGCACTTATATCACTCAAGAAGAGTAAAAAAGTACAATTACGTACAATTAAAACCACTTCCAGCTCACAAGCTTAATAATCTACCGTTTAATTTTTTGCTCCTGTTACAGGGCCCACCCTGTAGGTATTTACATTATTTCTGTCTTCTTTTATAGTGACCTGTCTACCCTAATGAATAATTTCAGTTAACTAGGCTAGCATAGTTTTCTAGTTAATCGCGCTCAATTAAATGACCTTTATTATAAAATTAATGACCTTAATACTTAAAGATAAACTAACCACAATAGTTTCATAATGAAGAAGGTAATAAAACTAATAAAATTGTCAGCGAATAGTAAGCGCTTGCCAACGCCCATTCTGTTGTTCATTCATCGTCGTCTTTATGTAAACTATATAATATTATAAACTATAATTATCTCGGAGATATAGTAGAAGACATACACTCACACACACAAGAAATACGATTCCGTAGCTTTTCTATTAACAACATAATTCTCTTAAATTCGTCCTTATTCAACAGTAAGTAGGTAAGCTGTAAGATAAGCTGGCCTAATTAAAAGCTGTGTCAAGTTAATTTCTTAGTAGGAAAGGAAAAACCCGTTTACATTCGCAGCAGAAATTATATTAACGAGATTTAATACATAACAATTTCAACGATTGTCTCCATGTTATAATCGTAACTTTGCTTTTGTTAAACATTCGATAATCAACGTGCCAACAACCGCAGATAAAATTGCAAAAATACGATAAGAATGAAAAACACTTGCCGAAAACAAGTTCCAGCTAATCGATTTTTTATCAAATTTTAATAACAATAATAATTGTCGAACAAGCCCACCCAGCAGATGCTTTCATGATCCTATTATTAAAGACTATTGAGAAAGGCATATCCATAAAGCATTCATACCACAAAACAGCGTCCCAGAGTCCCAAACAACAAATGTTTGCTTCCATACCCATAATACGCCCAATTATTTGTTAAGCCGCTGTACCAAGATAGTTTAAGCAACGATACAGTTTTGGCTTAAATGATCAGCATCCCACAATTCCCACACCACAAACCCTTTCTTAAGCCGCTCGCGCAGTACCATCAAGATGCTTTAAGCCACTATACAGTTTTGGCCTTTGCTACCAAAACCGGTTGTCAACTCGGTTGTCAATTGTCACCATGTTTTATATACTAAGATTTTTATTATGATTTTTAAATAGTAAACCATCGTCATTAGTCCACTTGTCGGCATGTGTCGTTTATATGCGATAAACTTAATTCTTATTATTAAGCGCTGTACAATAAATAACAAGTTCGGCTTGTTTGGTAAGTGGCGACCAGCTGGGGGCGTGGCTCTACGTCACAATGGCGCGCGCGATGCCCTCGAACATTATTTTCACAACGCACAAACAAATCGCCTCAGAAGATCCGGTATAAGTCCGGCCCCCGATTACACACAGTTGTTACTAAACTAGGTATCAAGTTATACTAGGCTTGAGTGGTGTGGTGAATCGAAACAGATTGTGAATGGTATACCGCTTCTTTGTCCGTTAATTTGTATTCCGAATCCCGAACCTTTCAACATGAGCGACTCAACTTTCTCTATTTTTAACCGACTTCACCAAGAAGGAGGAGGTTCTCAATTCGGTTGTAAATAAATATTTTATAATTATTATTATTTTTAATGTGTGTTACCTCAAATACAAATGTTTTATTTCAGACCATAGGTAACCATAGGTAAGGTAGGTAGGCATATACTGTTAGTTACAATGTCGTCATTTATAAACCGATTCGTACAATTCTTTTTTTATTGAATTTATTTCAAAAAACAACATAAATATACTTATCCTGTTTCGCCAAACTGAGCAATACATCATTTGAAAGTATAATATGCTTCCAGGTCCAGGTTGGTTTCATTGTTATCAAAACTTCAGTTGATTGATGGGAACCATGAGGAATTGATGGAACTCCTCAAATATTTAACGTAATGTATTTTCGATGTTTTCTATCATAACTAGTGTATTTACACACGGAAATCACAAATTTGGTGAAGTGGAACTGATGATGAAGACCACAAAACTGTAAAAGTACGTTACACAGATTCTGATATGATTCAGTTGAAATAGCAACTAATGAAGTGCTAAATGTCAAGTGTGCCAAATCGACGGAACTCTTCAAAAATTATCGGCCCACATACAGTGATATGGTTTTCGTCTTTAATAATCAACGTATTTACTCTAGGAAAGCAGTTCATGAGGTAAAGTGAAAAAGAAATATGGAAATGTTCATGTGGCTTGGCAGAGTAGGTACTAAATTGAAGTCGGTTGAAACTTTGTTTTAACTGCGTGTCAGTTCTTATAACTACTTATTTCTTCGTTTCATGTGTATTTTAATATTATTCTGACATTTCACATAAAAATACCTAGATACTTTAAAGTTTAAACTGGACAGTCCGAGATGTTTCGTGGGTTTTATTTTATCTACTGCATAGCTGGGAGAATATTTATTGTGAAAGTAATTAATATGTAAGCACATAATTTTACCCACTTACTCGTGTATTTCAGCATTGAGCAACTCTACCCAACAGATACAGGAAAATAATAGGTATATGCGACACACCCTCGGTTAATTTAAATACAGTCATTGGTCAGTTACGTCACTAACAATAACAATGTTTCTTAATTACCAGTTTGTAAATTTCCGTGTCCAACAAATGGGTTGAAGAGGTTAACATTGGCTCATTAACTAACGTTAATTCCATGACAACAAGTTTTAATAATGTACCGAGTCCTACTTATTTCAAAAGACGTCTAAGTCAGTGTCGAGTTGTCGACTCATGTTTAAGAGAGGCAACCTAGAACGGTTTGCATATGATCATTTGTATATGTATGTATGATCATTTGAGATAAGTGTGAGGTCAAGATTGATGTAACGATGTTTTTAAATTCGTCACGCCTCGAGCCAATGCTCGGCCAGTCTACCTACCTACTTATTGTACTGAACATTATTACAATATTCCTATTTGAATTTGGCAATTATTCAAGGCCACAAAATGTAATTTACAAAGTCCCAAAAACCAATGTCAATCTAACGTAAGTATTAAATATGAACTATTAGATGTGCTAATTATAACGGCCCAATTGGAGTCATGGCAACAGCAGTTATTAAAACGTAAGCAATAATATTTGTAGTACTATTTTGGGACGCAATGTTACCGACAAATTAGTGGCCAAGAAGACGAGGCAATTGACCACAGCAAACCACAGCTGCCGAGATCATTGATGTCAGCGTTGAGGATTATGACGTTAAACCTTAATGTGTATCGTTCGTTAGCTTTATCGGACACGGTTATAAGTTGTTACGGATAATTAACATTCATAGATTAACATTCAGTTTAAACCAATATTGGAAATGTTCCATTAGTACAAGATTAGAACGATACATGGAGCATGTAGCAAACAACACATTGATTACATCATGATTGATCGGATTTGTGCTAAGTAACGTTATCAGAATATCCTCTAAAAAGCAGTACTAAACAGTACAAATAAACACAAAAGGGTTAACCCATTTCGATTTCACGTTTACGCCTCATGTGAATCTAAAAGTACCTGGCTGAAATTTGGAACTTGAAATTTTCCCAGAACATGACGAGACGACATGACGAAATGAATTCGTTGGCGCACTGCCACCATGATGCCGAATGTAGGTAGCTGGCAATACGAGCGATGGTACACTACATAGCTAGGGCGCTCTTGGATCGATTGATCAGACTGAGTAAGTTAGCCTTAACGGTGCTGCCAAAATAAACGCGCCAACTGTATCAAGGTAAAGATCGGAAGCAAAAAGTTAATTCCGGTCAAGTCAAATAAATAATATTTATTTCTTGACTGGTTCCTTGCGCTTATTTTAGAAGTTATGTTACTTATATAAAATGAATCTCCATAAGTATGGGAAATATTTTATTGGTTTAATGCCAAGGGCTTGTTGCAATAACGTGGAATCTATTTACAGTTGGACTTTGGTCGCGAGCTGCGGAAATCGCTTGTACCTAATTGCGTGTGCCTTAGAAATGGAGAGTCCATCGTTCAAGTCGCATGGACGAGAAAATTATCGGACGTTGCAATCAAAGATGTTCTAACTCATCTCTGTTTATATTTATGTAGGTTTAACGCATTCGCTGCCGAGCCAGGCCCCATAGGAACAAACTTGTATGGAGACAAACGCACATATGCGTCGGTGGCAGTGAATGCGGAGAAGTGCCTAGATTTAAAATATGAATTATTAGCAGTCTTCGAGGACAAACATTCACTAGGAAGTAGCCTCACGGAAGAGAGCGGTACGTTTAAAAATGCAGTCGGGGGGTACATTTGAAATTTTCGCTAATCATTAAATTTTGCAACACAAATTCCAACTTTCGTTTTCACCGGCAAGTAAAATGGTTGTAATCCCGATAACTTTAGTTTTACCTTATCAAGCCAATTATTCCCATTGAACAATTATTTGTAGGTATGAAATTATTTGGCTTATGCAGTCTTCGACTCTCCAGCAATTCAGTCGATAGGACTTGTAAAAGTTTATTAAACATGTTCACGACGAGATCGACGTGGTGGTTAGAGAAACTGACTATGAAGCTTGAGGTCCCGGGTTCGATCCCCGGTCGGGGCAGATATTTGTATGATGAATACGATTTTTTTTTAAGTTGATAAAATCGACCTCTACTAGGCCTCATCGATAGATTTGTAAACAAACTAAATTTTGTAACTTTTTCGTATTTCCAGACGTCATACATAACATAACTAACCAATATTGAAATACTACCAAGAAATGGACATAAACATATCAACTAAAGATTTTCCTTCACCTACATTTAAAACTAAATAAACAGCTTCATGATCGTCAAATTACTAACCGAAGGTGCTGGAACTGAAAATACCCGACGTTCATTGATAGTATGTTCCGAGTTAAGGTCATTGTTGAAAGCGCGTTCACTTTTGAACAACATAATAAAGTGGACTGACCTGCGGCAGTGGCCAAGGCTCCGAGGGCTTTCTCCTTGTCCTCCAACATGGTGTGCGCGGTGCTTGCTCCTGGGGCCATCACTATTCTTCTCAATGAGGGTCTCCTAGCCAAAGCGACGATGTGCTTGGCGCGGTGCTGCTGCTGCGGTCTTCGGCGACGCGTGCGTACTCTGTGAAGGCCTATTGGCGACTGTCCGCCGACTCCGGCGCTTATCACCGAGCGACCCTTATCAGTTCCACGGCAATGATTGCCGGCCAACCAAACGATGGCTGAATAGATTTTGAAGTATATAAGGAACAGAAACGTATACCAATCGCCTCGGAAGCTCAGTAGCGCCATCGATAGCGATCTGGAACAATAATATTTTTTGAAAGCATTAGTGTCGTCGTCACTGGCGGGCTTGCTTGTTTTGTAAACAAAGACTTAAAGAAGTAAGCTTCTCGAAATAAATTGGAGTAACCTTAAAGCAAGGTTTAATTTGCCAAACCCATTGAAACGATGATTATATTTGTTATTTTATTGATGTTGAATATACATGACATTATTAAGTGAGTGTTTTGAATGAGACATTAAGTAAAATAATCATTCAGCTCACGTTTTGGTGAATCAATAGTCGCCATGTATGTAAGGGAATTTTTGGTTTACTGTATCTGAAACAGGAAAATTGAGAGATAATTTCAATGGAAAATTTAATTCACAAATTTTTTGAAAGATTCATTAAAATATTGTTAAGAGCGGGGTAGGGTACGGGATAGAGTTAATACACATTTTTAACGCGACAGTAGATTTATTTCGGGACTTATACAGGACAAAGTCTACTGAATCCACGCGTACTAACACTGACTAAATGAACACACACACAAGTTCACTGAGACTGAGTCCGCGCCTGCTAGTACTGACTGACACAGTTACACTTGACAGATACTTTGCACTAGACTATACTTTTCTATTCACCACTTATTTCCGCTTCTTCTTCTAATTCCCACTCCGTTACTGCTCACTTCAGTAGTTCACTCAAGACTGATCTCGAACTTGGTCCCTTTATGTACCCCTTTCCCATTACTCATTTGTTTTGAGTAGCATGGGTTTTTCTAAATAAGGCCTGAATCATACTGGCAAGGCCTGCGTTGGCGGTCAATAGTAAATTTGACAGCTAATGACAAGTTTACTATTGACCGCCGCGTCCAGGCCGCGCCAGTGCCCATACATTAGTCTATAAATTTCCGGTAGCATCTAATGTTCTATTCGCTTACTTTTTTCTATTATTTTCCATGCTACTCGGCGTTTTAAAAATGTACTCACTAAGAATTTAAAACATACTACTTGTGGTTCTGTGAGCTGTAGAAATCGCGAGTCAGTCTTTTAAAAGCTCACAAAATTTCAGGAGAATCGGTTGAGACCTGTAGCGGAGAACAGACGGACAGACGGAAACCGGACATCGTGACAGACACCGGATATACGAACAATTTTCGGCCCAAGCTCAAGCTCAGAACTTCGTTCGCTTCGCTCCCTCGCTCGAAAAGTACATGTTTGCAATTTTGAAATACCTTCACAGCGTGTTTATCAGTTATCATATCACCATGGTAATGAAATTGTTATAACCCCGCCGTCGTAACAATATTTATTCCTTTATTTATTGTAGGAGTGGACGTGTTTTGGAATCATCAGAATTTACCAGAAAAATGATAAGTAATGAGGATATTGAGGCTTTCTGATCGACTGCAAAGCAAAAGATAAACAATAAGCAAAGCAATAAGCAAACTGAAGATCAAGATACAAAATGTATAAAATGCTCAAGAGGTAGATAGTATAGGAACATTAGGAACATTGTGATTTAGTGGTGCGATGCATGCGCAGAGTCCACAGATAGATAGATAGAACCATTTTAGACTATGAAGCAAACGGGGTACCTACATACTGTTCATCTAAACTCTCTCTCTAGTGAGCAGTTTTGAATTCTTAATCATCCATCACGATAATGATAAATGATGCTCAGTTGTCAGGAAGTAGGAAAAAATTAGATCACAGGTTTCATTCTTGGATGTTTATCAGCCATTATCAAAAGGTGTGACACCTCGTATAATCTAGGGCAAGGTGTTTTTTAAATAGGTGCGTGCTTTATTACGTGCCAAGTGTTCCAACAGTATATGATTTCAACAAATAAGTCATACTACGTACATTATAACGCCATTGAACTAAAGCAAGCGACTTGCAAGATTAGCATTAATTTACCGATAATGGTTACTAGTTAATACTATTATGGTTTATTTATAAATAAGACGGAAGAAGACCCGACGGAATGACTCTCATTCCCTGGAAGATGGGTCGACCCCCAGTGTGGGACGCCACGTGCATCGACACCCTGGCGTCGTCCCATCTTCCGGGGACTTCGTGTAGGGCTGGTTCCGCTGCTGACTCAGCTGAGAGTCTCAAATGGCGCAAGTATGGAGCCATCGACAGTGGCTTCATATTTCAGCCGTTCGGCGTAGAGACCCTCAGACGTGGGGACCAGGCGCGCACCGTATCTTCAATAGATTGTGCAAGCGCTTGGTCGGGGCTTCGCGAGACCAGAAGGCTGGCTTTTTCCTTCACCCAGAGGATCAGCATTGCCATACCACGTGGCAACGTACCAGTCTTCTGGGTACACTACCGCCTGGCAGCGATCTGGGGCAATTTTTTTACCTGTAGTTTTAGTTATATTTGGTTTTGCTTTTCCTAGTTTAGATTTAAAATAAATAATTAGATTAAATATACAAATTATATAAAGAAAACGAATATAAAACTATTTACAATAACAATAATATTAGAAACTAAACCTTATAAGTTTAAAATATCTCTGAAAAGGGCCCCCGTGGCATCGTTACCAAAGATGCTGGATAGCAATACAATACTATTAATTCACCACCAGTCACCTGTAGTGTCGACAACCCTATTACTGAGCTAGGCCCCAAGGCCCAAGGGTTACCATTATGCCGAATGTCATAAAGTCGTATTGAGAGCCGAGACCCCTGTATTTTGTGGCCTTTTTTGGATATAGGACACATTCGTCAGATTCCTTTTTCGTCAGGATGAGTTATAGCCTGTGTTTTGTTTCAGACGAAAACGAACTTTTGGTCAGACTCCGCTTTCGTCAGGTCAAATTACTTCTTGTTTTTTCTGACTAAAGCGGAATCTTATATTTAGGTAGGTGGTTTTTTTTCTTATTATTCGTTTTAATCGTATTCGTAGCCGGGACAAATTGCCTAGTATCAAAAAATATGTTGTAGTAAGTGGATAATTAAGAAGTAGGAACAAGTTATTCAAGCTTTTTCTTTTTCTTTTAATATAAAGTCAAAAGTCAAAGTCAAAGTCAAAGTGATTTATTCTTCAATTTAGGCATATTACATGCACCTATGAATGTCGATAAACTACCACCGGTTCGGAAAGTAAACCTCTGCCTCGAGAAGAACCGGCGTAATAAACTCGGCGAGGTGTCATTTTTTCAAAACAGTATACAATATATCATATCAGTATCAGAGTATTATAAAATTTTAAAATTACATTGCTACAGTAGAAAGCCTATTTATTTTACGACAGGTTTTTAGTGCAGGATTTTATCGCTGCCAAATATCCCTATCCATGATGTAGTCGTTTATCTTATAATATGCTTTTGCAATGAGTGTCCGTTTTACGACAGATTTGAATTTAGAGTCAGTAAGTTCGGTAATGTGTTTTGGAAGTTTATTGTAGAATTTTATACAATTTCCCAAGAACGACTTTTTCGCTTTTACTAGCCTGTAAAAAGTTGTTTTGAGCTTCCCTGCGCTTCTGGTAACCTTGGGCCTATCAGTGTTTGTTGGGTAGTTGTATAAATTCTTCCTAACATACATTATTATTTCAAATACGTATAGCGACGGCAGTGTTAGAATATCTGTTTCCTTGAAAAATTCTCTTAATGACTCACGCGACCCGAGGTTATAAATTGCTCTAACAGCCCTTTTTTGTAAAATAAATACAGTCTCAATATCTGCCGCTGATCCCCATAAAATAAGACCATAAGTAATTATACTGTTAAAGTAAGCGAAGTAAACTAACCGTGCCGTTGCTACATTGGTAAGCTGCCTTATTCTCCTGACTGCAAAAGCAGCGGAACTCAACCTACTTCCTATCGCAGTTATGTGGGAACCCCACTGCAGTTTAGAGTCTAACGTAATACCTAAGAATACAGTTGACTTTACAAATTCTATGGTTTCACCATTAAGTTTAATATTTGAGGCTATGTTTACATTTGAGTTTATAAGGGCTTACTTACTTATAAGGGCTTGTAATCCGGATACGGAGCTTATTGATTTTTTAATAGATGTAACAAATAAATACTTCAAAAATTAACCTAAGTTTTTTTCTGTCCCAAAAGGAATTCCGTTTTCGTCCGAAAAAAAACAGGCTATAATTTATCCTGACGAAAAAGGAATCTGACGAATGTGTCCTAAATCCTTTTTTGTTCCAGCCGCCTCCGCTGCGCGGCCAGCCCTGGAAGAAGTTCGTGGCAGCTTAAGTTAGTATGGCTGAAGCATATTTTAATTTTCCTTTACACTTTGGGTTTAAGGCGCTGGTGAAAATTTAGAATTTTAACGTGTTCTAGGTTTTGGATAAGTATCTATACTTAAAAAAAAACACATTTTTACTATATCGGATCTCGGGCAATAATAAGATGTTGAAAAATCTTCCCTTGTGCTTCTGGAATAAATACCAACTATAGCCCTTGAGCATTTAGAAGCTCTTAGAAGTTCTTATGCCAATATAACCGATTTCACCCGAATCCGAATGTCATTCTAAATGCTCACGGGATGTACCTACCTAGGTTTCGCGTCGACATAATGATATTAATGCAATTTTGGACCAAGACAAGAAATTCTCCACGCTTTCTACTTCCGCGATCATATTCCGTAGACCCGTAGATTCCGTTAGCTTAGTCAGCATGATCAATATTACACCTTACGTCGCAATTTATCTAATTGAAACAAACGCTTGTGAATAGGCATGACACATACTTATTGTTATGTAACATATATTGTGACGTATTTTCTAGTAATTACTAATTACGCTAAGGAAAACGTTGAACTAATCTCCAACAGCGTCAATAGTTGGCAGCATTACCACAGGAAGATAATATCACCACAAAGTTAGCTATCACTCATTAACAAGTCCCAGAAAATATCAAAATAGTGATCTCAAAAGGGTTTCGTTATCTAACGAGTTATGTATTTACCTACACTACCTACCGATAGACGAGGACGCGAATAGATCCTTTCATGCCTTCTTGAGGTTAATCCACCATTCACTATCCGTACGAAATCGATTTAGATATGAAAATTACAGTAAATACCCGTGTCAAATTGGAACAAATGTTGCATTCCTTCAAGTTTAGTCACCGAGACGAATGTAACTAGCATACAAAATCCGTTACACATAAACTCACACCGGTATGTATGCCTCGGGTCTACCCTGCCCAATGAATACATACCTGCATGACTTAAAAGTCAACATCTACTTAGCAATAAAAATGTATGGAGAAAATATGATAAGTAGAACTGTGATAATTCCTAGCTCATCGCCCGCAACATACTTTTCTCAAACATGCAATGACATATTGACGTACGTTTCTTAAAATAGGCTTACGCCAGTCAGTAGAGTAATTCTTCGTTACAAAAGGTGGTGTAGTAGTTTTTTTTTAATATTGTGTATATGGATTATGTTTTGCAACCGAGTAAATATCAATACATACATAAATAGGCTCGAAAAACATAACCCTCCTTTCCTTCGGCAGTCGGGTAAAAATGGTTACACGGGATATCTCCGGACAACTAAAATCTTCGAAATTTTGGGCCTTTGATTTCTCGTTCGTAACTTCTTACGGTATCCTAGCGAAAAGTTACTTGATAACAAATTAAAGAACATAAAACTTTCCGTCTAATGAGTTTTTTTTACAAGCCTACACTGCTGGGCAAAGGCCTCCCCTATTAATTTCCACTCGTCCCGATTCTAAGAAATCTCTGGCCAATCGTGAAATATGTCCAAGTCATCCCGCCATCTCCGTCTCGGCCTGCCAGGCCGTCGCCTCCCATCATGCGGCACCCACTCCGTCTTATAAGTACCAAACTTAATAATTCGGTTAAGCGACATAGTAGAAAAACATAGACGAAAAACGAAGGTTTTCCCTAACTTTGTAAATAACTCCAATATAGTGGTTTTTAATCCATTCCCGGCCCGTGACGACACGTATGGTCCCTACGCCGTAGTCACTTTCCGCTACATACGAGGAAAACCACAGGATCGGCTACGAGCGTAGCGCGTAGCGATTCTGGCCACTGAATGTGTCAATAAGCGTCTTCGTTTTTCCTTCACGTTTCCTGGAATGGAAATCTAGCATTCGACGTGTGGCACAAAAACTCCGTCGGATCTATTGTTAGTGCGCTACACTTTGTATTTACCAGTAGGACAAACTGGAGGACTAACGAACGTTTGTAAAACGATTCACAGAAATATTAATTCGTAGAAATGTAATAAGCTAGCTATATCTCATTTTTGAACTACTATAGGTTTAAGTCTCTGACAACCATCATCGTTATGATCTTTCATCTCTGTTCTAGAGTCAAATGTAACAGGTATAGTTTTCGGTGGAGTCGAGAACAGTTTGTGATCGGAGAAGTTGCAAAGTTTCTTCTATGGAAAATTCTCAGAACTTAAATTTTGTAAACACTGAAAACATGTCTTGAACTCCCTGAAAACATACATTATCAGGTGTGTATATTGCTTGCCTAAAGAATAATAGGTTATAGATGTTATAGGTTAATGATATAATGACACATCCATGAAAAGTTCCCATCGGACACTTCCTAACGGAAGCTAATTTTCAAATTCTCGTGAATGTTTCCGGAATTTTCTGCGAACTTTCCAGATATTTTGAGAATGCTCTGCAACTTGAACATTGCTATTTCTAAGTAAGGTAGAAGTACTAGTGCCCGACGCGGTACTAGTACTCGACGAATATAATTTAACTAGCGAATAATAAACTAAGATTGATCACGACATAATTTTTAAGTTACTAAATGTTAGTGACTTCAATATTTCTTATCACAATTTCAAGACAAATAACTTATTTATAAGTTATGAACATATTTGTTAAAACCAGCTGCCATCAATTGGGACAATGAGTTAAACCTTCAAGTCCCAATAAATGTCAGTCTGTCATTCATGACATTTGTACTGAAATGACATATATTGGGACTGCCAGCATAACCGCCTGCCATTTACTCGTACATTCGGATTGATTACCTAATTCTTATATTATCAGGATTTTTTATAAGATCACCATATGAAACGAATTCCATATCAGTAACTTGAGTAAATACCTCGTCGCCCAAACCGTATGAAACTGTTTAATACATCTTAAATGAGCATAATATCGTGATTCAAATAAGTATTTTCTGTTGACATGTCGGGCACTAGTACTTCTACCTTAGTACAGGGGGGCGATTTTTGACTTTCGAGCGCTCGAAAATTAAATAAACGTAAATGCGATTGTAGTTTCCAAATTGCAGGCACTTACTTTCTACCGATATAATTAAATACGAGTGGTCAATACCACTCGTTTCCCAATTATCTACTGCTATTTCAAAATAGCATTTCATAGTTTTAGACAGTTTTCGAGTGAAAGAGTTGAGCGCTCGAAAGTCAAAAATCGGCCCCCATTTTGTTTTTGTATGTACCCAACATTAATATTATGCAGAGATGGCATTAGTGTCGTGAGTAATATTATGGAAAGATGCGAGCGACGTCAATAGTAGTTTTTGCGTCACGGAATAATTGACATAAAAGTAGTCATGCTGCTTTTTTCAATCGGAGTGTTTACCTTGTTAATGTTACTTGTCGAGCTTATGTTTTACGAAAACATAAGGTATACGTTCCTGTCCTCGACGGTGCGCTAGTGTATGACATGGGCACTTTATGTCAAAGCAATATGGGTTAAATTCGAACTAAGAGAATTTTTCTTCATTCGAATTTAAGCCATGTCACTTTGACATAAAGTGCCCGTATCATACACTAGTACACCGACGGCGAATAGGGCGTTTACCTTACCTACTTCCTAAAAATATTTGTTTTTGCAAAAAAAAAAAAATTGCTGAGGGCAAAAAAAAATGTTAAATAAATTAGGTTCAGTCGCCCCTACAGTAGAATCCACAATTAGGCGAATTAAACTGACAGGTGAAAATGCACAAATATGGCCATAGTTTGGCCAGTGCTGTTCATATCGATATTATTAAAGGCTTTCTCACGCTACATAAATAGTGTGTTAGTTTGCCTAATTGTGGATTCTATTTTAAGGCAATTTACAGGCTTTTAGTGCAACGTCATTGTACGTCCAAGCGTTGTCTGTTAAATTGAATATCAGTCAAGTTGTATGTTTATTTATTGCAATGTCGGCACCGATACATGTATATTCTGGACTGTTTAACAGTTATCAGTCTCAGTCAGTGGAAGGGCACCATTGTAACAATATCCTTCCGATAAGTACCGACCCTCAGATAACCCACTACCTTTAATTCTGTAGGTTCCCGATATTTCTGTAGGTGTGTACGTAGCATTATCTCATTAACTCTCGATGGCCATGTAACAAGCTGCTCAAAACCAGTTAAAACTAGTTTGAAAGCAGCTTTAAACATTGGGTTTGCGAAGTTTTGCAACTGAGAAACTTGTAGTTAGATAAGCGTGAAATCAATCGGTACTTTGAGATGCAGTTATGTATAATTTCCAAGGCATGTAAAAATGGTCATGTTTAAATTACGACCAACTATTGTACGATGATTTAAAGTTAGGTAAAAGGAAGAGGTAGCTGTACATATTCCATGATATTTGTAGCGATACTACCGATGCATGTGTTGGCAAACCGGATGACACGGATCAAGGGACGGCCAAGGGCAGTGCAAGATCTAAAAACGATAGGTACCAAACTATAATCGCTATCTACGACATTATGCCTGATAGTGATAAACGATGATTGTATTTATTCAGCATAATTCCCTGCATTAAGTACCTACATTGTGATGTGTGAAGGCACCCAAGCGCCGAGTGAAGCAGAGCATAAAGTAGCAAGGACGACGAGTTGAGAATATGAAAATTTTCTTTGTTCATGCTTATAACAAGGAATGCAAAGATCCTTGTATGTATTTATTACTATTAATCAGCCCTTTGTGTCAGTATTTTACCTAATGAGAATACAATGTATCCGTCTCTTTTCTTTGACGTGCTGCTTTAAGTTCTTTAGAATGAATGACAATGTTAAAAATAAGTACCTGAGCTCTTACACATCCTGTGGGTGGCAGTGCATCGCTTTATTTACTTTCTTTGACCGTTTTTTCCGGAGTCAACGTCTCCAACTCTCATATTTACGGAATTCTGGGTAACGCATGTTGTTAGCGTCCTGCTTTTTAATTGAGTTTTAATTCAAATTGTAACGTTAAAAGAGAGATTTCTTTGATGTCATCATCGCTGCCACGTGTGGCATTGAATCATTAATAAGCCTCGTTGACGTACAACCCGTTTCCTCTAAGAATGGACCTCGCTGGAACCGACCGTCATCGTCGCCAGCTCCATACGCATAGCATACGTTTTCTGCTTAATCAATTATTTGCTCAATCATTAGGTACCTAGTTTAGAGTGCATTAGCAGGAAGGAAATATAGTCGTAAATGTATAATATGGTGTATGGGATATTTGTTTTTATTCAGAGAACTAAAAGATTACTCTAAATAAATTTGTGTAGGTACCTACTCCGTGCTGTCTTCTATAAATAATTCAAGACTATTATTTATTCTGTGGTCAAGCTAAGCTATATAAAAGCCGTACGCATGCAAGTGCAAGACAGGATAGGTACTTAAAGCAATAAATTCCCGTATAGATTCTATTCTTACCTGGCCTCAAAAACTAAATCCTTCCTTCGCAGTAGTGGTCGGAAGATGTATGCCGTATGAAATGCACCAAATCGTGGCGCATAGCAGTGCGCCCGTGTATGGCAATAAACGTTTCAATACACATTCGCGACAAGTCCCACTGAACGTCCAAAATCAACTTTTTAACCGAATCTTTCGCCTAACATGTCAGGGGATAGCACAAAAGTTATACAGTCTTGCAGTTCTCTTTTCCGCGGGTTGTGAATTCACTGGAGAAATCAACTACCGACTGCTCTTATTTGACACCGGAGCGTATTTTACGCATTTTAACATCAGTAAATTCACGATTTAGGAGTAGATTTGACAACGTGTTATTGTTTACGCGGTACGTCCGGCGCGGCAGATACTCGCACTAAAGCCGTAGCTAGAGCGGGCTTGGCAGCGGCAACGGGCGACGAAAGTGAGATAACAAAAATGGGACGCCGACGACTGGTTGTGTTAACATCGATTCTGCTTCGGGCGCGCTCGGCTCACGAGTGGTGGGAGCTCGGGGGCTCAGAACTTGGCGCGGTGTTTTAAATGTTATTTTCACATCTCATGCTCGAAAAGTGTGTCATATTAGGCTTAATAAGTGGGGCTAAAGTAGTACATTTAGCCCCTAGGGAAAATATGTATACATATTTATGATTTTTGACACATTTAATTTGACCAATCAAAACACTTCACCATATTAAATCCACCAATCACAACTCTTTCAAAAAACATTTATCTTTGTTATCAACCAACCAGAATACAGCTACCTACATATTAAAATCGACCAATCAAACATCAGGTGTTTTTTAGACCCTAATTCCAAATCATTTAAATCCACCAATCACAACTCTTTCAAAAAACATTTCTCTTTGCTATCAACCAACCAGAATACAGCTACATATTAAAATCGACCAATCAAACATCAGGTGTTTTTTAGTCCCTAATTCCAAATCATTGAAAAAGAAAACGCCTCACGCTAAATTGAACAATCTCTTCGCAGTGAAATTTGTTATTGATTGTGGATGGATAATCTTTGTTATACTATTTTCTCGCATTCGAAGTGAAAAGTAGAGTGTATAACTCGGGTCTAAAAGCAATATTACCCCTCGAAATATTTTCACTCGCTTCGCTCGGGAAAATATCCATCTCGTGGTAATATGGCTTATTTTAGCCCCTTGTCATACAATCTACTATTTAATGACACTAGTTTACATTTTCTTAACGTTTATTATTAGGGTACCGTACCTCGTAACCCTTTATCTCGGGAACGCGTCGAGGTGTCGAGTTATAATTAAAACCATATACTCAAGTCTACAGTCCCTTGAAGCTGTGAATAAAATCAAAATTCTAATTTAGCGTAAAAAAATAGATACGGCCGTTTATAAATGCTTCAAAAACCTATATTTCGACACTCAAGGGAATCAAAATTTATAGCGTAGGTAGGTACTTCCCGTTGACCTAGAACTATGAAAGGCAAGTAATATCGTCTCGTACTATAAGTACAGGTTGGTACAGTGAAAAATCTGATTTTTTTTACATTTAGCCTAGGGCCGGACATATGACTAATAAAAATTTGGGTTTTAAAGCCCAATATCACGCTAACCCATCTAATCCCTGAATTGAAAAATACTTTTAGGGTTCCGTACCTTATAGGATCACTCGTGCGTCTGTCTGTCCGTCTGTCACAGCCGATTGGCTCCGAAACTACTAGACCAATTGAGTTGAAATTAGTTAAACACAAATGTAAATTGGTGACCCAAAGATGGACACGTAAAGTAAATTGATGAATTCTGAACAAGGGGGCCCCTGTTAGGGGTAAACTAGAAAATTTAAAAAAAGTTTCGTAAACTGTATTGTGTGACATATCAAATGAAAGGGGTTGTTGTGTTGTATTTTTTAATCTCAGGTGTATTTTTTTTATAATTTTAGCAAAAACAGATTTGAATAAATTTAAGAAAAAAGACGAAAAATTACCATTCCCCTCCCCTTATGTCTAAAACTACTAGGGTTAAAATTATGAGAAAAAAAATAGTTCCTTGCCTAAAGATTACAGGAAGACCTATAAAAATTTTGAGTATTCAAAGTAACGGGAAAATTCTCAATATTTTTGGGTATTTTGTATGGAGCGCCTGATGCTTAGAGCATAGCATATTTTACGGAACCCTCACCACGCGAGTTAAACCCGCACTTGTCCGGTATTTTTTAATGATTGTGAATTAGGATCTAAAAACACACTTGATGTTTGAAATGATTTCTGTTTTCTGATTGGTCGCTTTTAAATATTAGCTGTAATCTGGTTAGTTGATAGCAAATACAAATGTTTTTTGAAGGAGTTGTGATTGATGGATTTAATACGGTGAAGTGTTTTGATTGGTCAAATTAAATGTTTGATAAATCATAAATATACATAATTTCCCTAGGGGCTAAAGTACTGGGTATTTACTTTAGCCCTGCTTGCTAAGCCTAATATGACACGCTTTTCGAGCATGAGAAGTGAAAAATATAATGAATTTACTTCGAAAATTTTCGCAGACAAGTACCCGAGTATTTGTATAAAAGGCTCACCTGGCGTACTAATAGAACCACAGCGTATGGCCTCAGGTCGATCGGCCAAGATTTAATAATTCCTCATTATCACACCACCGCTTTTCGAGGTAGTTTTAAGTATACAGCAACTAAATGCTGGAATAACATACCTCCACCTCTCAAAATTATAAATAGCCTGAATACTTTCAAATTACGATTAAAGCAGCACCTCCTCCATTTACAAAAAGATCTACCTCCGGGTGGCCGAGTCTTGCCCTCGTATCTTTGAAGCCTACAATAAATACTATATACATATGTCATTTTATTTTTATATTTTTGTATTTCATTCTATTATTATTTATAACAATTATATATATTTGTCACCTAACATATATATTTGCCCATAAGTAAAACCAAACCACGATCAGAGTATAATAAATTTTTAAATAAGTACACACACAGTTTACACACAACATTACTCACACTTAAAATACATTTTTACTACGTTCCGATATAATAATACTATGATTAAAGCTATATGAAAGGGTCTAACTGAAAACCAGCGTTGCGGTGTAGGTATACCTATACCTACTCACTGCAACATTATGCTGAGTCTAGCCCCTTTTTAACATCACACATTGCTATGCCTCGTATTTACGGTACTGTATAGGTGTTAAGTCTAATCTTAAGTCCAATTTGTATACTATATGTCTAACATGTGATGTTAAATAAAGATTTTCTATGTCTATGTCTATGTCTACATAACTAGTTAATACATTCAGTGCCGGGGAACCCGACTAGCGGTCGCCTACGCCGTAGTCGCTTTCCGCTATATACGGGAAAAACCACGGGATCAGCTACGACCTAGCGCGTAGCGATTCTCGGCAGCGAATTTTTTAACCCATTCGAGGCCACGCATCGCTACGTCGCGTAGCGCGTAGCAGCGTTTTCCGCTCTGTAGCAGAAATCGCACGTAGAGGCATGACGCATATGTTGCTGAAATTCGGGAAACGCAACCGCAACGTTTAGTTGGCGCGCGCGTGTCGACGCGCGTTGACAAAGGTCAAAGACAGACAGGCAACTACGGAACTCTACACTGCGCGTGGGCCGATACGTACTTGGCCGGTTTTTAGGGTTCCGTACCCAACGGGTAAAAACGGGACCCTATTACTAAGACTTCGCTGTCCGACCGTCCGTCCGTCCGTCTGTCTGTCACCAGACTGTATCTCAAGAACCGTGATAGCTAGAGAGTTGAAATTTTCGCAGATTATGTATTTCTGTTGCCGCTATAACAATAAATACTAAAAAACCGGCCAAGTGCGAGTCGGACTGGGGCTCCCATACAACACATATGATTTTCTTGCCGTTTTTATAGATAATGGTACGGAACCCTTCCTGCGCGAGTCCGACTCGCACTTGGCCGGTTTTTTTTTATACTATAACGACGATGGCAAATAAGCTTACGTTCTGCCTGATGGTAAGCATACATCGTAGCTTATGGACGCTGGCGATTTCAAAAGAACATCAAGCGCATTGCCGACCCTTTTTCGATTTGAGGATTTATTTTGTTGATAGCTAGAGACACGTCTTCTTCGTCATATTTCTATTAGGAAAAGTCATACGGCAAAACTGGTGTAAATCTATATACATTCGTAAACCTATTTTCCCTTTAAAAACTGTGAGTAAAGAAAAAACGCAGTCACAGGAAATTCCACAATTCATCATGAAATGAATACCTAACCAGTGATCTAAACATAAGCGCCGTACTTTTGATTTAAATTTTTAGTAATTTAAAAACAAATTGTAGTGATCACGCACGCAGAATAGAAGAAACAAAGAAAGAAAAACGTTTATTTAGCATCTCAAAGTTACACAGATATTAAGAATAGGAAGTATTACATTGCGATATGGTCGCACCACACTTGGGGTTGCGTGTTGGCGTTGCATCGTTGCCTCTCTTTCAGTTGTCGTAGGAAGGTAAAAGATGCAACACAAATATTTGGGCAAATACTGCAAAGTGGAGTGCCACCAATAGGTGCTAAAACAAGGTCGTCACTCACCTTTGATGTCGCGAAGCAAACCGTGGTTTACTTCGTGACGCTGATTTTCAGTGACGCCTTTGGTCGCAAGGGTGATCATTGTGGCTTAATTATGCGTTGAATAATAGTACCTAAGACTCAATATATATATATATATATATATATATGTATATATATATATATGTACAGGGCGTCCCACGGCTATGCCACATGGAGGGAAAGTACCTTGAATATTGTAGATGGAACATTTTACTGAAAGAAGACATTATTTTAATTTTAGAAACAATTTAAACTGCATTCATAGATTTTTAAATAATTATATGGTTGAATCGGGAATCGAACCCTCTACACGAGAAAATAAATACCCTTTAGCTTTATCATACCAATCGAAAGGCTTCATCATAAGGATTATTTTTTGCTAAATAACATAGTGTCAGAAATGAAAGGAAGACCATGAATTTTAACATATTTTATTAAAAATTAATCAATTTAATTTATCAAATGCTCAAAATTAGTCCTGTTCTGTTGAATACAAAGTCGCACTCTTTTGATTATTTCGCTTCCTCTCCCAGGAATAGTTACTTTAAAATGATTATGTCAGTTGTATGTCCTTACGGCAATGTCAGCTTTTTATTTTTCTGAACAAAATTTCACATCAAATATTACAATTCATGGTCTTCCTTTTATTTCTGATACTATGTTATTTAGCAAGAAATAATCCTTATGATGAAGCCTTTCGATCGGTATGATAAAGCCACGGGGTATTTTTTTTTCTCGTAGATATAGCGGGTTCGATTCCCGGTTCAACCATGTAATTATTTAAAAATCTATGAATGCAGTTTAATTTGTTTTTTAAATTAAAATAATATCTTCTTTCAGTAAAATGTTCCATCTACAATATTTAAGGTATTTTCCCTCCATGTGGCATAGCCGTGGGACGCCCTGTATACCTATATAAAAGTTTAAAAAACTATATCCCGACTACGGAAAAGTAGCTATGAATAATATTTATATATTTGAACTCGAAACTTTCTGCTCTTTCATTTGATACCCCACACGCTATGATCCTATTTTTCTTTTTCATACATAAGGTAGCCTTAACCCGGTAGCCCGGAGAATAATTTCGCAACCCGAGTTAGGAGCATGGTTGCACGCGATACTTATCAGCCCAACTTGGCACTTTTCTTGACAACAACTCGCTTTAGGTTGGGTGCTAAAGTGTGCCGCTGCCGACCCATCGTTGTCGTTGCGGGGAAATGATGGGCGTCATGGCAGCAGAGTCAGCAAAAATGCTTTCGACAGATTGATGTCCGAACGCCGAACACCTGTAGTACCCACTTTACAAGTTGCTAACAACTAAAGTAAAACCTACAAACAAACCTACATTATTTTAATAAAAAATAAATTATAACTTACAAAATAAATACAACTCAGGTAGATATTATAACATAATATGTAGTAGGTACTGTTACTGAATTTGATTGACATCATTAAGCCTTTTAAAATTAGGTTACTCATTGTTGTTTCACCGCTTCCGATTTATTGTGCATCACGTTAATTAATCAGCATCAATCGGTTAAGGACGAGTTATCTCGAACACGAGCATGCCTCGTTTCAATTCGCAAAACAATGCGATCATGAGTTTACCCAAATCGCTTCTCAGACCTGTACAATAAAGTAAATTGATAATCGTGCTCAAGTCTCCGTGGACAACGGTTTCAGCGGACAATGCTCCGACTTTAAAAATGACCAAGTGTGTTTATAGTCGGAAAGAAACCCATTATGTTAAAATTATCTCAGTGCAATCTAGTGTCTACTGTGTTTTTATTTGTACTATCTTTAGTATTTAGTACTGGTATTATATATTTAATTTACACAGTGGGAGCAGGATGGACGATCTTATCTCCTGAACGTAAGTTTCTACAGAAATGTAGGTATAAGTTGTTTTGTAATATGATAAATTCATCTTATCTAACTGTCATGCGAGACTTGGCTAAATTAAATAAAACTAGGTAGTAGGACTTTTAAAAGAAAATTAGCAGCAGATAATCATCCCTTCAATCCTTTCAAAACAAGAATCAACCAATAAAACTTAATAACAATAAAAATTAATATTTACTTTGGTACCAAAACTTTTTTAATAGGAAAAGGAAAATTACTTAGGTACCTTACTCGAAACGATAATCATCCCCCAAATCGCAAGAATCAACCGCCGGCTGTCACCGCTTACAGCCAGAAACGATAGTCGGTGCTCTAATGATCTTTGAACTCCATTAATTAGGACATTTTACCCACGTAGGGTCATACCTAGAACTAAGAAGTATTCCCAAGAAACATTGTGTAAGAAAAGAAAGATACCTATGAACACCATTCAAAGTCAAGGCTACATCTTATAATTAGAGCATACCAGAAAAAATCTGTGCAAAAAGGCGTTTAAACTTTAACGCCAAATCCTTCCGCACCAGTCGCACCTGCGCTCCTAATCTGCCTCGTTACGTGCTTACAGCCAGAGATCATAAACAAAGCAATCGATTGCAACCAGAGGACTTTTTGCATTTATTAAAATCATTATCGGTTTATTCGTTAGCGAGTGTTATGTTCATTTTGAGTCGCGGCTCGGTACTGGTAGTGTGTTGTATTGTGCGTTGTGCGTCGCGGAGTACGAAAGTGGAATACTAAATACACAGCCAAATAACGGTCCTCAAAAAGCCAGTGGGTATTTGTAAGTTTCATCTGACGTGACAATGATGTTGGGATCTTGTTTACTTATCGCAGGTATGGCAAATTCAATTTTAAATACTTAGTTGCCAACTGTAAGTCGGTACATATTTCTATACATAACTCCATTAATTGCATAAAAAAGGAATAATTTGCGAACTCTTGATTGAAATCTAAATGCTTTATTTACTTAACTTTGAAAAGTCCTTGCATTGCAGTATTTTGCAGTAAATAACTACCTACTTGTCGTCATTTGTCGTCTAAAGACTAAGCTCTCAACGACTCAATAATTCGCTGCCGTTGAGCCGGTTGCATTAGCACAAGGAAAACATGAGAGATTAACAAGAACTTGTTGCTCTTAGGTAGTTACCGCTACATACATGACGGTTCGGTAATTTCGGTATGAATTATAAATTTAGTAAAGTAAAGTAGTAAAGTAAAGTAAAGTTTATTTGTAAAACATAGGTAACAAAGATGGTACAATGGTTATATGTGTATCACTATGTTTGGCCATTAGGCATACAAATTTGCAAGCAGCATGCATTACATATTACATACTTATATATAGTCTTCATTATAAATTACATTTTGCTAATTACAGTTTAAGTAGTCATTCACTGAATAAAAAGCTTTATCTGTTAAGAAATTAAATAATTTTGATTTAAATTGGGGCATGTCAGTTTCTCTTATAAATTCCGGTAACTTATTGTATAATTTCGGTGCCATACCGAAAGCACTTTTTGCTAGTAAAGCTGTTTTTAAAGGCCTTGAACTAATTCACATAATTTAATTTAGTGCACAGTTATGCATAAAAATATGAATGCGTGAACTTTTCTCAAAATACGTTGTACCTAACTAATTACAGAGGTGCTAAAATGCATAATCATTATAATATTATTGACTACAATTAACATTTGAAAACATATTTGGAATACAGTAGGTACCTACAGCGAGATAACGGTGCGTATTTTTTTGAATCTCTATTAATCTAGTTCAAGTCTTTATATAGAGAGGTAATGTTATGCGCAGTGGAATGTTGTCTCGCTCATATTTAGAGTAGCCAAGCACGGTTAACACAAGACCGCGGCCGCGATATATTCTCGAGTTCTCTCGCACTATCCGTCTCTCTCTTATTATACCACTTAGAAAGAGACGCGGATAGTGCGAGAGAGCTCTAGAATATATCGCGGCTGTCTTGTGCGAACCGTGCAGACCTTACAACTTTTAGGTACCGCAGTTATAATAACATCACCACTTGCCCTGTGTTGCGCCAGCACTTGTTCCCGGTCGTGAATAAGGTCGTAAGACCTCCCGAGGATTTCTGAGAGTAAGGGATCTGCATTAGTCTTTAGCGGCCAACACATCGAATCCTCAAATCAACAAAGGGTTGGCAACGCGCTTGCGACTCATCTGGAGTCGCAATCGTCCATAGGCTGTGGCGGCTGCTTTACCATCGGGCAGGTCCCAAACGTGGTTCGAAAATAAACTAGGTAGTTCAATGAAAGGCGTCTGAATTTAATGAAGTTAGGTAGCACAAACGTCATAAATAGAGTCTGGCTTTTTCAAATTCTTTGTTTGGCAACAAAGGGCATTGGGTAAAAATGTTGTTCATTCATTCAAAATGAAACATACTTTGTTATGAAATATAATACTCTAAAATGCACCGGAGCCGAATTTGCAATATATATTTCCACAGCATAGGTCAAATTGAAAAGTTATAAAACTTACAAAAGTTAAAACTTAAATATCCCGGCTTCCATGGACCTAAGATACTCGGGACAGGCTATACGTGCCACAATGAGGAACGGAAAGGCTTCTATGCAGTAAAATTAAGAACTGGTCTTAAAATGGCTGATCGCTTACCATAAACAACCTACTTAATTTATATATAAGGTGGCCCTATGTCCTTTACTACCTATGAAATAAGCTGTCAGTTGTAAGTACCTACCTGTAAAATTTCCTGATTTTCATTGTTTATGCAAAAACAAAACGCTTCTCTGACGTATTGTTTGTCACCGTGACGTTGACATATAGGTGACAGATTATTATCTTACCGATTTAAAAGGTTCTATGCTTGCACTATCTATTGGGAAATATTATACATTACAAAATTACCGAATACTTATTTTGACTTGCAAGTACACTACAGTATGAAAACATTGTAAACATTGTCGTTATGACTGAAAATGAGTTCTAAATTGTTCTGCAAATTACGATAAGTTCAATGAACTATAGGCGCTCGAAACTGACCAACCCAAGGCCCGAGCAGTCCACGATTCCATAATTAGGATGACGTGATTCATGGCAAACAGGTACATAGTTTAACCTCGAGTTGAGATTTTATCTTGGTATACGATCCATTCCCCATCATCGAGTTGCTGAGCCTATACACTTAATCTTGTTTTTTTTCGACCCCATCCTTAGTCACACACACTCTTTTTATAGTTTGTGGTTTCCAGCAATCGTAATGGGTGAAGCACAGGAACTAAAATTGGAGACCTGGATGAGAGATCTGCCAGAGCAGCTGAAAGATATGCCATTTATTTATCTTGCTATACCAGGTAAGCATACCTATTGATTTTATGTTGTTACTTAATGATATAATGTTTTCTCTTGATATACTTTGTATGAAATTTCGATCCTGTAGTAACTAATATTTTAAATAATAATTGATAATTTTTAGAAAGATAGACAAGATAATTTATCATATATTCTTTGATAGATAGATAAATCATTTATTTGGCATTTTGCAACCACAATAAATCAAACAAAAATAAAAAAGTACACAAAAAATAAGTAGAAAGAAAAAGGTAAAAGAATAAGTAAAAACAATTGTGTTACGAAAAATATTACATATACATTAAATAAAGGCATACTATGCGTTGCAACAACACCAAAAAGGTACTAGCTCAGTTTTGCTTTGCTCGCGTGAGCACTGATATTCTGCTAGTACCTCAGGTCACAATGCAGGTGAAATATTAAAAGAAAAACAAAATAAATAAATAAAGCTTGCAAATAATATTGGGTAAATAAATAAAATAAGTAGTAAAAATGACAAAATTATAAAGTGTAACTAAGTGTGAAGGCAGTCTTCTATACATATTTATGTCTATTGGTTCAAAATGTTTATTTGTAACATCTTGTTACTTCTTCATGAAATTATCTACACATTTCGGGCAGTCTTGTCGACTAAGTGTCGACATGGAGTGTACTTATATATATATTATGAAACAGTGTGGTGAAATGTGTAATTTGTGAGTCCCTTCGAAGCACACCTTTATTACAAAATTTGGAGTAGACCATTTGCGGAACCTTACATACAACCGCGGCTATTATAACTGCACTACTTGCTCTGTACTTCTGTAGGTATGTGGTGTTGTGTTCCAAGTGGTAAGCAGGCTCTAGCTTGCAAAGATTTGCTGTGTTGGGAGTGGGCAGCATCAGTATTAAGGTTGGCAACACTCATGGGACTCTGGAATTCCAAGTGTGCATCGGCTAAAGTGTCTCCTTACCATCGTATAGGCTGTATGCTTGTTGCTACTATCATGGAATAAAAAAAAACTGCCTTTGAGAAGTTTGTTTCTTGAAGTTTATATTTTGTTTCAATTGTAGTACAAAACTTTTTATTTATAGATTCAGCAGCCAAATTAAATGATGATGATGATGTCCTCCCGGACGTATTCGTTGACGGCGACATCCTGACAAATCGATTCTTTGCGTAGTTATTATTTGCGTGCATGGGCGCGAGAGTGACTCGCAAATCCAAACTTGGTTTTGAAGCTCCGGCGACATGTAAAACAACACCACTACCAATTGAGGCCCTGATTCCACGTATTTATGACCATGAAGATTTTAAATTCGCATTTAATGTTTACAGGAAGTCATGACTCCATGACATATGGCATCACTCGCTCAAGCGGGCTAGCCCCCGACGCTGAGCCTATCCTCCACAGACTGTACCCTCTGTTCCGAGGTACGATCTTACGCTGGACAATAACGCAAGCCCTTGACACGTGGCAGCAACTTCTTATTGGCATTAGGTACAGGATTATGGTACCTATACTGCTTAAAATTTTAATGGCTATATTTTCTTAAGATGTGTTAGACCCAGGCCGCGTTGTGGAATTTTGGGTTTCATTTTTAATCGAGCGACTATGTGTGTGCTTTTAGTAGTTTCTCTCGTTCGGAAGTTTAACTAGAAAAAGTACTAAATGGTTGCACAATTACATAAAGTTTGCTCGATAAAAATTAAACTAAAAATTCCCCAAGTTGGCATGGACCTATTTTGCCTAAAAGCGTGTAATGCCACGCAAGGAATGTGTCAAGTTTCTGCCATCTGATGCTAATGCTTATCTTACTTGCTGCTCAACAATACCGCAGACGTTCATATTTATCTTACAAACATAATTGTTAAATCGATGGATAAGGTCAAACGAATTATAACGGAATTTTATTTAAAATAGTTTTGAAAGATGTTTATGAATAAGAGCATAAAACTTTTGAAACTGACTGTACAAACAATAATCTACATTATTCACACTAACTGACATTATCTTATTTATTTGCATTGTGTGGTCATAATAAACTCGTTATCTGAGACTATTATTAATACCTATTAATAATTATAAGAGTGAAGGCTAGAGACAAGTAATTATGTACTAGAGCTAAATAGAGCACCTGCGGGCATCCACTACTCTTTTCTCGGGGAGTTGGGAGGGAGCTGACCAGCACGGTTATCACATGTTATGTCGCGGCGAGATAGGCTATCCGTCACTTTCTAATTAGAACGCTTAGAAAGAGACAGATGTATGTCACCACGACACAGCTCGCGGGCCTTCCTGTGAT
The DNA here is from genome assembly GCA_932294315.1 of Epinotia nisella. Classification (NCBI taxonomy): domain Eukaryota; kingdom Metazoa; phylum Arthropoda; class Insecta; order Lepidoptera; family Tortricidae; genus Epinotia; species Epinotia nisella. The sequence goes on along the minus strand of OW028688.1, from coordinate 13,851,341 downwards.
GCTGTGGAATGTGCTCACACATTCACTGCAAGCAATAGGCTATGTCAGTCACTTGAGAGCTCAAGAATGATTTCACTAGCCAGAACCGTGGGCGAAATCGGTCAGCACGATAATGATAGAAAGAAAGAAAGATACATTTATTCACAAACACACAGGACACACATATATGATGTTGATATATTGTTTATAATTTCCAGATACCTCGACTTGAGACTGGCCACCAAACCCGGAACCGAGGATTTCTTCTTCACTCATGGCCTCTATGCTGAAGAGATATCTGGGGCTTTGAAGCAAGTCAAAGATTTTGTTGATTCACACCCTGAAGAGGTTTGTACATCCTACTAATATTATAAACGTGAAAGTGGATGTATGGATGGATGGATGTACGTATTGTACGTTCCACTTAATCTCAAACTACTGGACGAATTTACATGAAACTCTCCAGTTATGTACCTTATATATCAGAATAGGAATTAGGCTATAATTTATGTCAAATTTCATCCCTTTAAAGGACGAAAAAGGGGATGAGACTTTGGATGGAGACCAAATATTTTTGCTCATTGCCTTCATCAGGCGCTGGGTCTCAAAATGTATGGGAAAACTAAAATCCGACTCGTACTTGACCAGAATTCTAATTGATATTATTTAATAGGCTATAATTTATGTCATTCCTTTATATAAAATAGTGTAACGCCATATACCTACGTAATTTTGGCTATTCCAACACCATACACTCAAAGTTCATCTTTAAAAAAATTTTTAGACTTTTCACACCTTTCATTCGGAAAATTAAGTTTTGCTCCACAACGAGAGGGATCAAAATGCTACTTTTCTGTTCAAGATACTTTTTTTAATTTATTCATTGGCATGTAGCATTTACGCAATGTGCCAATTGAACACAGATCTTAATAAAATAATCGATAGTAATTTCATCGTAATCGATTAAAAACGAACATATTTCAAGTTTTAACTTTAACAACATTATTTGAAAATGTATGATTTTTTCCTAATATTTAAAAAAATTGTCACAATAAATAATACGTTTTACTGAAACCGAAACTATCGATGACTGTTATATTTTTCTCATTATCGGTGTGAAAAATTGTATGTGTCACTCAGGAGCAAAATTATTTTCGTCATGGGCGTTAACGCTTGAATCCTTCGCTTTACTCTGGATTCAATGTACCGCCCTCGCCGTAAATGTATATCATTTTATTCCCTTGAGACACAAATAACTATTTGTAACCAAGAAATTAACCATTTTCCAGGTAGTAATCCTCGATCTCCAGCATTTCTACGGCTTCACCCCGGCGGACCACCAGCGGCTGATGCGGCTGCTGCGCAATCAGTACGGGCCCAAACTGGTGCCGAGGCACCTGGACCTGCGCACTGTCACTCTCAATTCACTCAGCAGGCTGCGTCAGCAGGTCAGTGCCTGTCCAAATTTCCGTTTCTGAGCCTTTAAATAATAATGTTCATATAACGTATCAGTAAAAAAAGGTATCTCTGCTTGGGTGATATTACGGAGAAATAGTACATTAATATGTATGATCGAAGAATACAAATATGTATGATTCAAAGTGTCGATGAATAAATTTAAAATATTGTCTATACGTAAGTCACCAGAGACCATAGACAATATTTAAAACCCTCTGCATTTGTTTTATTTATTATGTTTTTTTTTACGCAACCTGATAATACGATCAGGTTGTGTATAATAGCCCTAATAGGGTTTATTCGAACACTACACACGCGAAATACAGACGACTTCCGTAAAAAAAAAACATTTTGGAGGGATTGGAGAGAAAATTAATGGGCTATTTTGGCCGTGAAAAGGGCTCTCTACGGTCGGCCGGTTCGTGTGTAATAGGGTCGTTCTTCTTTTTTACCGACAATGAACCGAGGTTTTTCTGTTTTTTTGGTTTTTGAACTATCGAAAATTGTGGTTTTGAAGTGCGATTTTTAAAAAAATGCATAGGTTTCTTCATTAGAACTAATTAAAGTTTCCTTTCTGACCAATATAAATATTTATTTACGGTTGGTTTCTAAAAAAAACCATGTGACAAAGTGGACTCTTTCAGTGGGGACAACATTTTATTTTACCACTCTGTCACGGCATTCTACGAAAAAAAAACATTAAAAAAAAATGCTAGATAGAGAAAATGAAATATTAAATATCACTAATTAATAAAATAATATGGACGTTCATTCGAACATTATAAAACCGTAAATATCATTACTCAAATGAGATGCCGTAATAAGACGAAGGACAGGCTATTGTCGGTCGAAAAGAAGAACGACCCAATAGGCATTGACGCGGATATTTTTGGTCCGATAACCATTCAGCCACTAGAAAAAGATTAAAAAAATATAATTCTGATGTTTAGCATGTTCACACTGAACACAGACGCCACATTTACATTTTTTTTTAATACTTCCCGGCCTAGGCCTTCAATTTTGAATGAAATTCCTTTACAGTTCTCTCGAGTTGTTCCGCCCGAAACGTGATACTTTGAAGCCTGTTATAACGCACGTAATGACGATATTTCATTGCATATTTGAGAAAACGATTTTTCCCAACACGGCTGTCACAGGACGGCCCGCGAGCTTAGTGGCGGCGAGATAGACTATCCGTCTCTTTCTAATTAGAACGCTTAGAAAGAGGTAAATAGTCTATGTCGTCGCAATACAGCTCTAGGGCCGCCGTGCTGATATAAGATCTAGCTAGGTAGTTTCTTTGCCCCGTTACACCGCCATCGCCATCTAAATTAGGACATGTACTTTTGTCCCAACCACTAAGCGCGCTGGTGGCTCGCTTATCTTCCTCTAGCCGCTTTTTCTTCACCGGGGCTACACGAATTGAAGAAGAATAGGCTATTCTATTTTTTTTAAATATATTTTTAAATGTTTGTATATATTCGATAGTCAACTGTCTGTATGTTTTATTTCGTCAAAATAATATCGCTTTATGCAAGTACATAATGGTTGAAATTTGAACGTTATATATTCGCGCCACAAAGCCAGCTGCCGTTATCGTGACGTCATAACTGCAACACCAAACCACAGACTACTCTAAGAAGATACTATGTGCATAAACATAGAAACGTCAAATTTTGTTTACAACGAAAACTTGTTTTTGGATTTGCTATTCCAACGTCACACACAGAAGACAAAATGGCGGTCGGCGTTTTCGGTCACGTAACATACAGAAAATAAAACTACGATTTTAAATTTCAAATTAAAAATAGATCTAAGTTTTATAACAAATAGATATTTGTATTTCTTATGGTAAAAACTATAAAAAAATAAAAAATACTTGTTCATTTAATTTTGATAAAAGTCGCCACTGCCTTTTCTAGGGTCGTAAGCCAGGAGCGCTCATTATGAAGGCCGACACACTACATTATACACTCGCCGGCAAAAAATTTGGCCCAAAAACTTTTCGTGATTTCAAACTATAAATTGCATAAATTAAATAATATTAAATAATTAATATAATTAAATAGTAAACTTTTCTAATTTGGGCCAAATTTTCTGCCGGTGAGTATATTATGTGGTTACTGCCGACATACGGAGCGCGCTCATAAGCGCATTCGGCGCCTAACACACTATTATATTAGCCACCTCAAAAACTACATTTTGAAACCCTGCTCCACCATCCTATTTTAAATTCCAGGTAATAGTGGTGTACCGCAACGAGTCGGTGTACACGACGAGCGAGTTCTGGCAGCCACAGATGCTGCCCTCTCCCTGGCCGCAGCAGGACCGCGCGTCGGGCCTCCTGCGGTTCCTCGAGAACATCCGCCGGCACCCAGGCACGGGCTTCGTGCATCAGGCCGTGCTGACACCCACGCCCGCATTCATAGTGTTGAGGTATTTTCCTCCCCACAGTGTCCGTAGCTAGTACTGTACCGCAACGAGTCGGTGTACACGACGAGCGAGTTCTGGCAGCCGCAGATGCTGCCCTCTCCCTGGCCGCAGCAGGACCGCGCGTCGGGCCTCCTGCGGTTCCTCGAGAACATCCGCCGGCACCCAGGCACGGGCTTCGTGCATCAGGCCGTGCTGACACCCACGCCCGCATTCATAGTGTTGAGGTATTTTCCTCCCCACAGTGTCCGTAGCTAGTACTGTACCGCAACGAGTCGGTGCACACGACGAGCGAGTTCTGGCAGCCGCAGATGCTGCCCTCTCCCTGGCCGCAGCAGGACCGCGCGTCGGGCCTCCTGCGGTTCCTCGAGAACATCCGCCGGCACCCAGGCACGGGCTTCGTGCATCAGGCCGTGCTGACACCCACGCCCGCATTCATAGTGTTGAGGTATTTTCCTCCCCACAGTGTCCGTAGCTAGTACTGTACCGCAACGAGTCGGTGCACACGACGAGCGAGTTCTGGCAGCCGCAGATGCTGCCCTCTCCCTGGCCGCAGCAGGACCGCGCGTCGGGCCTCCTGCGGTTCCTCGAGAACATCCGCCGGCACCCAGGCACGAGCTTCGTGCATCAGGCCGTGCTGACACCCACGCCCGCATTCATAGTGTTGAGGTATTTTCCTCCCCACAGTGTCCGTAGCTAGTACTGTACCGCAACGAGTCGGTGCACACGACGAGCGAGTTCTGGCAGCCGCAGATGCTGCCCTCTCCCTGGCCGCAGCAGGACCGCGCGTCGGGCCTCCTGCGGTTCCTCGAGAACATCCGCCGGCACCCAGGCACGGGCTTCGTGCATCAGGCCGTGCTGACACCCACGCCCGCATTCATAGTGTTGAGGTATTTTCCTCCCCACAGTGTCCGTAGCTAGTACTGTACCGCAACGAGTCGGTGCACACGACGAGCGAGTTCTGGCAGCCGCAGATGCTGCCCTCTCCCTGGCCGCAGCAGGACCGCGCGTCGGGCCTCCTGCGGTTCCTCGAGAACATCCGCCGGCACCCAGGCACGGGCTTCGTGCATCAGGCCGTGCTGACACCCACGCCCGCATTCATAGTGTTGAGGTATTTTCCTCCCCACAGTGTCCGTAGCTAGTACTGTACCGCAACGAGTCGGTGCACACGACGAGCGAGTTCTGGCAGCCGCAGATGCTGCCCTCTCCCTGGCCGCAGCAGGACCGCGCGTCGGGCCTCCTGCGGTTCCTCGAGAACATCCGCCGGCACCCAGGCACGGGCTTCGTGCATCAGGCCGTGCTGACACCCACGCCCGCATTCATAGTGTTAAGGTATTTTTCATCACACTTGCTCGTCAATGGCGTTATTACTTGCGAGCGTGCAGAGCAGTTATAGCCGTTTTACCTCCCACGGGCTGTTAAGTTTAGTTTTAAAATAATAGAACCCTCTGATTGGCTTAAGCAAATCTGGTTGCTGTGTGATTGGTTGAATAAAAAAATCTAGTTGGTCACGACGCCCCGCCCCGCAAGAATACTGCTCTGTGATTGGTTGAAATATTGAACTGCGCGCTCTACTAGCACTGATCTGGAAGTGAAGTTGTCAATTTTTGATTGGTGCTGCTGTATGAAACTTACATTTTTCTGTCTTTTGTTGTTATTTATTTCCTCGCAAATGTGATGAAAAACATTGTGTATAACACGGGCGTAAGAATATTGCAAACTCGAGTCATCAAAAGCCCTCCGCCTTCGGCGTCGGGCTTCTGATAGACTCTCGTTAGCAATATTCCACTTACGCCCCTCGTTAAACAATGTACTATTTCCTCCCCACAGTTTCCGCAGCTGGGCCATTTTACGGAAAGCTGTACACTCGACATATTTTCTTTTTAATTTTGATAAAATCGGGGTTTTTCTAGTCAGAATCGAAAGCACTTTCGAACCTAATAGGAGAAAAGAAGATTCTATAATGTTGTACATACAATTTTCGGTTTTCGGTTCGGTTACCACAATAGAAGCTATTGTAGAAACGGTAATGGAATTTGGGCTTGGGATATTTTTTTTCTCCCATAACATTCAAAGTGCTTTCGATTCTGAGTAGAAAAAACCCGATTTCATTTTGATAAAATTGGGGTTTTTCTAGTCAGAATCGAAAGCACTTTCGAACCTAATAGGAGAAAAGAAGTTTCTGTAATGTTACATACAATTTTCGGTTTTCCGTTCGATTACCACAATAGAAGCTATTGTAGAAATGGTAATGGAACTTGAGCTTGGGACATTTTTTTTTTCCTATAACATTCGAAAGTGCTTTCGATTCTGACTAAAAAAAACCCGATTTTAACAAAATTAAAAAAAAAAGTCTAGTGTAAAACTTTCCGTAAAAAGGCTTAGTTAAAATATGAAATTTTACCTTCCAATAAAATTGGTATTATGTTTCCTGAGACTTCCAATATCCGGTTAACTTGAGAGGGCGCCGCTGCGCACGATCGAACGTAGCCATTTGCGTAAACAAGTCGCTCCACGCCATCGCCGTGACGTCACATCCGCCTCCACTCCTGACAAACCAGAGCCAGCGCCCGTGCACCCGCCGCCATGTTGGCTTTCTCACTGTTGCGGAGGAAATGCCGTTGGCAGCCCACCAGGAAGCCATTATTCGGATATTGGAAGTCTCAGGAAACATAATACCAATTTTATTGGAAGGTAAAATTTCATATTATGTGTTCCGTTCGACTTCCAATATCCGGTTAACTTGAGATCTGTTTATTATCTCCTGGTGGCGGGTCAGCGGGCGCCCACGCGCCTGTAGAAAAATAAAATTCCTACAAAAGAAAACTATTAGATTATCGTTAGATTTCTAACGGGCACTAATCATTATAGGTACTCAAATAGATTCGAGATAAACGTCTGAGAATAGATTCAAGTTGCCAAATAGCTTTTGTTAAATAAAATGTAATTGGGTAGTTGTCCAGCCAGTTTTAACGATACCACGGGTCGAAAAGTTACTCAGATGTTACTTGAAGGCCCGATTCTGTCCAAAGGCGTAGCATAAATCATAGAGTAGATAAAGTATATGTATGTATATGTACTTTAAATCTCGTCTCCGATAAGCGTGGTTGAGGTTGGCTTGGACGCTAGTTTACACCTTCTGAAATCGTTATACCTATCCAGAACACAGCTTTCGATAACTCTGTTGATAACAATCTTATTTAGGATCAGACTTCGGGTATAGAGCAAAATTTGTCTATTTGTCTGGGCTACAGTTTAGCCATGATCTCTGGGGCCTGAAAACTCTTACAGTAAAAGTGCAGCCGATCTTATGGATACGTCATATAAGTTATTAAAGTAAGATAGTTATGTTTAGCATAATTAATTATCTAAATTTACCACATTCCAAACCTATTCAGTGGTTTGGGAGACAGTGGTATTCACAAGAACGGTGTTTTGATGGTATTCTTGAGTGAGGCGTTCGAAGATATCCTAGTGACCAAAAACGTAGGTCACACAATAGCGATCATTGCAGATTTATAAACAAAGATAATAATTCGTACTGAATGCAGTACGCGAACACATGCGACAGAAATAAGTGCGCATGGGAGGAGGTAACTGGCTGTTGATATTGTACCTGGCGCGCCATGACGGCCATTGGTCATACAGGCGTGTATTTCCCGTGTATGTCGAGTCACGCAGGAACGCCTGCAAATTGTGAACCTTCAATGATTCCGCTACGGCTTGCCTCTTCAGGTCTGGTCAACACATGATACTGCTTCACTTGATAGTCATTGTGCTCAATAGACACAACATGATGTCGAGGTGATGTGGAGCGCGAGGCAGGAGTCTGGAACGTAGGCGTAGTCGTGTCGTAACACCAGAAGCTGTTGAACACGTCGTGACAGTAGGCACTCGAGACTTGCGAGTCGATCGAGACGTATTGCCATAAAGTGTGTGCCCTGCGAGGTGACCTTGAGGTCGACGGGCGAGGCACCCCAGAGCGGATGAAGATTTCTTTCTCGGTAGTTTCTGGGCGCTACCGATCTTGCAGGTAGTATGAGACCAGTGTTTCCCAGTTCTTTCGTGTCAGCAGTTTGCAGCAGGAAAGGCATGCATGCTACCATCCACCGGTTGTCCATTTGTAGCACAACACTCTTTACAATATAGTTAGTCTTTCTTACTTACTGTTATGGCACGGTATCTTGTACAGCAGAAGGGAGACGATGGAGAGTGCATGGCGCTCCTCGTGGTCTCACAGGTATAGTCGGAGAGTGCAGCAATGCGACCTTTCTCCGTGGGTCGCAAATATTGCAAAGTTGAGACGATTCCTTCCAGTACAAGACTGTCCAAAGCGAGACAGGCATATAAGTCGCGCCAAGTAGTTTACCTTTTCCCTCGGCACCAGGAACTCGAAGGTTTGCGTGAGGACCAAAATCAAAAGTCGTTCTTCCCGTGGCAAGTAGTTAAGGGCTTACTTGCAAGTATACAAAGTTCCTATTGCATAAAATTATATAACAGGAGACGTTTATACGGACTATTAGGAGTCCTACCAAGAAGTTGGGCTTTATTACCCTTAATTTTGGCAATGTCTACAAAAAGACATGAACTTTATGAACGAATCCTCGGTTTTATTAGCGATCACTTCGATTGGTTTGTAACAAGGACGTCGTCCACATAGACAATTACCAGAAGGCCCTAGTAAATTGCGCTAATTTCTTTAAAATAGTCATGAATAATTTATAACTACAAGTTTTAGACTAGCAGAAGTACTTAAGCTTTGAAAAGCTTCTTTGAAGAGATTTTCTGTGTCGAGACTGTATCGGGATGCGTATGGCAGTGTAAAAGCTTGTGCATTAGTGAAGTCGATAGATAGCACAATCAATAGGGGTTATTGAACAAAAGAAAAAACCGTTACTGATCTGAACTCTGAGATGATTTTCGGGGCTTTCAAGTCAATGCAACTGTTACGGTAAGACAGTTCGCTGAGAATTCACGGAAGTAATTTTCTAAAGTGGCTTATCCGATTTGAGGTGAGCGGAATCTCGGGATCGCTTAGGAGCGGCCAGTTGTTTTATCCCAATTTTGTTTATTAGGCTTCTGCGAAAGGTTTATCTTTAGAGAGAAGAACCTGAGCGGGAGAGCGAGCTAAGAGACTATGTGAAATCTGTTTGCCTACCTTGCCCATGACCTCCATTCTCCATAGGTACGAGGACAGTTTGACGGGGCTGAGAAATATATAATCAGAGGTCGGAGACCCATCCGACATCCTCCACAACTTACTCGTTAACAAATCTCAGATTGAGTCCCCTGACCTTATGGTACGTTTTCCTGAGACGAACTGCAGGATCTTGTAATTAGATTGATTGTCAAGTAGGTAAGAGCGTGCCGGGCGTCCCGGCTTGCAGCTTAATGGACCAATTGGATAGAATTGAGAACCTAGGGCTTCATCTTGAGCGTTAGGTTGCACCGCGGCACTCTGCAGCTACTGGGTCACTCGCGAGCGCCAGAACGCCGGGGAAGCCGGGCAGCTCCTCAGTGATTATTACCTCTATGAAGCCCGGAGACGTAAGTAGTTCTCCTGCATCGATGTAACGTCCACTCCGGACGGCGGGCGTTACCGTCGTGGTCGACAGCACCACCGTGGCGGGCAGCACCGGAGTAAGGGACAGCGCCAGCATAGCACCGCCGTGGCAGGCAGCGCCAGAGTAGAGGGCAGTGCCAGAGTAGCAGATAGCGCCAGCATAGAACCGCCGTGGCAGGCAGCGCCGGAGTAGCGGGCAGCGCCAGAGTAGCGGATAGCGCCAGCATAGCACCGCCGTGGCAGGCAGCGCCAGAGTAGAGGGCAGTGCCAGAGTAGCAGATAGCGCCAGCATAGAACCGCCGTGGCAGGCAGCGCCGGAGTAGCGGGCAGCGCCAGAGTAGCGGATAGCGCCAGCATAGCACCGCCGTGGCAGGCAGCGCCGGAGTAGCGGGCAGCGCCAGAGTAGCGGATAGCGCCAGCATAGCACCGCCGTGGCAGGCAGCGCCGGAGTAGCGGGCAGCGCCAGAGTAGCGGATAGCGCCAGCATAGCACCGCCGTGGCAGGCAGCGCCAGAGTAGCGGATAGCGCCAGTATGGCGGACAGCACCGCCTTGGTGGGCAGCGCTAGAGTAGCGGGCAGCGCCTTAGAAGCGGATAGCGCCGGCATAGCGGACAGCACCGCCGTGGCAGGCAGCGCCAGGATGGCGGGCAGCGCCAGAGTAGCAGATAACGCCAGCGTAGCGGACAACACTGCTTTGGCGGCCAGCGCTAGCGTGGGACAGCACCGCTGTGGCGGGTAGCGCCAGCGTGGTAGAAAGCACCGCTGTGGCGGGCAGCGCTAGGGTAGTGGACAGCACCGGCGTGTCGGATAGCGCCAGCGTTGTGAACAGCACAACTGTGGCAGGTAGCGCCAGCGTAGTGGACAGCACCACTGTGACAGGTAGCGCCAGCGTAGTGGACAGCACCACTGTGGCGGGTTGCGCCAGCGTAGTGGACAGCACAACTGTGGCGGGTAGCATCAGCATAGTGACAAGCACCACTGTGGCAGATAGCGCCAGCGTAGTGGACAGCACCACTGTGGCGGGTTGCGCCAGCGTAGTGGACAGCACCTCTGTGGCAGGCAGCGCCAGCGTGGCGGACAGCAGCGCCAGGGCGGACAACGCCAGGGGGGCAGACGGCGCCACCCTAACGAATGGCGCCAGCGTGGCGGACAGCGCCGCCGTGGTAGAGAGCGCCACCGAGGCGGGTGGCGTCAGCATGGCGGGCAGCGCCTCCCTGGCGGTCTAAATTTACCACATTCCATTCTGCCGCGGTGATCACCTCTGTGAGCTCCTCCACAGCACCAGCGAGACGGCCAGCACCGCCGTGGCGACAGAGCCAGCGGCGGGCAGCACCATCGCGAACGGCGTCGCCATCGTGGCGGACGGCCCATAGTAGGAGGTGGCGCCATTGAGGCGGACGGCACCAGATAAAGGGGTGGCGCCATTGAGGCGGACGGCACCAAATAAAGGGGTGGCGCCATTGAGGCGGACGGCACCAGATAAAGGGGTGGCGCCATTGAGGCGGACGGCACCAGGGTAAGAAGTGATGAACATCGTTGTCGGTGGCGGCATTGTGCCATTGGCACCATTACACCATAACAGTCGGCAACACCACAGAAGTTGGCGCCGTCGCGGCGGGGGCGCCGCCACGTGGCGCGCGGGCCGGCGGCCTGCCCCGCCGCGGCGACGGCGGGCACGCGGGGCACCGAGGATATTGTTATGTAACTGACTCACCGATTGGTTCGAAAGATATTCAAACCTCCGTTCCGGGCCCGATAATGCAGCTCGATGAGCGCACGTGCCTACGTGATCACGAAGCGCGTTCCTTCTCCTTCGACGCGGAGCGACTCTCGTTGTTCATAATGCGATTCCGAAACACTCGCGAACAACGAAGTACAAAAAAAATAAAATAAAAATTACAAGAGAGGGTAGTCCAACGGAAAAAATATCACTCGCGATTCGATTTCTTTAATTTTTATCGTTTTTAAGACTCCCTCTAGGTAAAATTTATATTATCCGATTTTAAAAATCGAGGTTTTAAGATTCCTCGTTGCATAGTTTACAGAATAGCTATGGTACGTCCGAACTCTACGGCAGACGACGCAACAGTGAGAAAGCCAACATGGCGGCGGGTGCACGGGCGCTGGCTCTGGTTTGTCAGGAGTGGAGGCGGATGTGACGTCACGGCGATGGCGTGGAGCGACTTGTTTACGCAAATGGCTACGTTCGATCGTGCGCAGCGGCGCCCTCTCAAGTTAACCGGATATTGGAAGTCGAACGGAACACATAATAGTTAATTTAAAAAAAAACACGTCGTCGGCAAACTAGCCTACGTTCCGCCTAATGGTCAGCGGTCACCGTAACCTTTGGACACTTGCAACTCCAGGCGACTCGCATACGCGTTGCTTGCATAGGAGTAAATACAATTAAAGAGCATAAATACCAAAAAATTTTTTAAAGACGGACCTCGCTGGCGGCAGCCGAAACGTTTCATACTAATTGACATTGACGCATGACAGTTTACTATTTGAACTAATCGTTGTATGGAAAATCAAGTAAATTGCTGTTTCGGCCGCGAAATACTGCGTTTAGGTAGTTTAATAGTCGTAGTACAATTTTGTTTCTATAAAAGCGTAAGGATTCTATTTAAATTTATTCTTGGACAATAAAAAAAATGCATATTTTTCTAAACTTTCAAGGTCCATACATATTTTTTTTATATTTATTGTAAAAAACAAGAGTCAAATCGGTGTTAGTTATCCTTAGCCTACGTTAGTATATTACTGACTAGCTTCTGCCCGCGACTTCGTCCGCGTGGAACTCGTTTATATCATAGCTCCATACAAACTTTCGCCCCCCCCCCCCCCCCCCCCCCTTCGCCCCCGTAGGGGATGATTCCGGGGATAAAAAGTATTATATATGTTAATCCAGGCTATACACTCTATGTATACCAAAATTCATCTTAATTCTGCGTGATTGAGTACATCCAAACATCTAAACATCCTAACACCCAAACATCTAAACATCCAAACTTTCGCATTTATAATATTAGTAGGATTAGTAGAATTAGTAGGATAGTGTGGATTCGGTCCTCTGGCTGAGTTTCCACATCAGAGGACAATCTGCCTATGCCAACCCCAAGAAAAAAAGAGCGTGTGCTAAACTGTGGTAGGTTGTTCGTAATGCTCAGTCTATCTTTTTTCTTGGTCTGAGTGCCAACCATATAATAAAATAAATAAAATAAAAATAAAAATATAAAAGCCTTTTATTTCTTGCTAATTACCAATACAATAGTTTATAATTTCCACATTTAATATAATAATTTTGCATGCACATTTTGAATTTATTATTAATTATTTTATAGTATAAATGTACTATACTTTGTTTTGCATTTTTTTTTGACATTTAATCATGCACATTAAAATGTTTACATTAATAATTATATAGCATAATTTGAGCAGTTTGTATATCAAAGCGTGAATTTTGATAATGTAGGTAATAATAATTATGTTCGAATCAATGAACTTACATATAATATTTACGCAAGAACCCCTGCTGAGAGGGTAAAGGCCTCCTCCCTTCTTTTCTAAAAGTATTCTTATTTAATTTAAGTAAAAATACGTGGTTTTCCTGTGAACAGTTTTTCTTCTAATCTTTTCTCTTCTTTTTTTTTTTCAAATTGTTCAATGTTCATCATAGCATTCAAAATGGCATGACTCGATATAGCGTCTCCCGCGAATGGGTAATGTTTTGAAATGACTCTATATCGCGTCATTAGCAGTGAAAGAGTTAAAAACGATGAACATTACAAACTTAAATGGGCGACTAAATATTTGTTTAAATTTGAACATTCGAATTATTTACACAAGGCATATAGGTAACTTAGGATCAATTGATACAGTAACAATTATAAGTCTTATTGTATATTGTTGACGGACATAAATGTATCTAAGCATACCTATATGGGAAATAAATGAATTATGAATGAACATGAGGAGGGGCGGCGGGAAGCTGCAAAACCGGCGCGTGTGAACGTATGCGACAGGTACAGCCATTAACTAGTATACACGCTGACGCTACTGTTCCGTTTTATAAACATGTGTATCTCCGCCTTAAGGTATTGCGCGCGGGAAAAACCCTGACGGGATAGCGGCCCGGCCGCGCGGGTCTGTGAGCACTGAGCAGGTACGAAACGGGGAGCGCGCGCGCTCAAGGCAGCGCAGCGGGGGAACTCAGCCCAAACTCGATGCGTTTATCTTGGTTAGTTTAGGAGTTCCCATGACCACCTTCCAGCTCCATCATCGGACCTTAGCAATCATCTATCACCAGTGTTCACCGAGACAAAACAAGCGAGCCCCAACTCGATGGGTTTATATTGTTTGATTTAGGAGTTCACCTGACCATCTTCCAGCTCCATCATCAGAGCCTGGAAATCATCCAGCACCAGAGTGTTTGCCAAAACAAAACAAATGTGCCCAAACTCGATGGGTTTATCTTGTTCAGTTTAGTAGTTCCCATGGCCACATTCCGACTTCATCATCAGACCAGCATAATACCATGTTATTGCATTGTTAGCGAAGATATGCAAGTATACCAAATTTCGGTAGTTCATATTCATATTATCTTTATTGCATCCATGGTAGTTACATATGGTCTTAAAAATTAATACAGTGTCACATCATGGGCCCTGGTAGGGCGTAGCAAATTTATCTTAGATTATTTCGTAATATTTATATAATTATTAATCAAGTAAATAGTAAATGTCAAATACTTTAAATTAAAACATGCATATAGGATTAAATTAAGATAGTGTCATTCATAAACTCATTGACAGTATAGTAACATTTTTTTATTAGTAGACTTCTTAACTTAGTACGAAAGGTTTTGTCATCATAGTTCAAATTTAACTTCCAATAAAACTCAAGCAGCGCAATAATCGCAGTGAGGGACAGGATGGCGCGGCAACAGGGAGCGAGCTGCCTTGGGGCGTGAGGTCGCCGAAAAAAGCGCAGGCAGCAGGCGATCTGGCAACGACGCCGAGACATGACGTCATACCGTTCAATAAAGGTCCCTGCTCCCCATACAGTCAGTTTTTTAAATGGGCGCAACGCAACTTAAAATTACCGATGGTTTGACGACCGTAAAGATTACCGGCCTTTAAAGTGTGGTTAACACAACTCGATCTTAATCTATTTATAAAACTAGTTCGTGGCAATCCTAACACGATGATAATCGTTTCAGGTGGACATCAAACCTTCGTGCAAAATGCGCAGCGCCAGTCATCAAAGAGGTCCTACCAGTGCTGTCGGCGTTGTCTCCCGGCGCGCCCGGACGGAGCGGCGCCGCGCCACTCAACGTCGTCATCGCGGATTTTGTCGACATGTCCGACGCAATATTCCCTCGTACCATTATCAATCTCAACATGAAACTCTTGCAGAATAGAGATGTAGTCTACGGGTGAACAGATCTCAGTGATGTACCTGCTTTTAGTTGTAAGTTTTACCGTGTAAGTTCTTTTTACCCGACTGCCGAAGGAAAATAGGGTTATGTTTTTATGACGGTCTTCTGTGATATTCCATACATTTACTTACAAAAAACTCAATAGCGTTGTTATGTAATAACTTCATAAGTACATATAATAATAGTGATTTGGGAGATTTTATTGCGGGTGTTTCCAAGGATACGTATTGTTTTTTAGGGTTCCGTACCTCAAAAGTAAAAAAAACCCTTATAGATACGATCACTTTGTTGTCCGCCTGTCTGTATGTCTGTCAAGACCCTTTATCTCGGGAACCCGTGGAGGTATTGAGTTGAAATTAAAACCATATACTCTGGTATAATCAAACTTCTAAGTTAACGTAAAAATAAACGGCCGTTTATGCCGCAAAAAACATATATATCTACACTCTGAAGGGAATCAAAACTTATAGGGTACCTACTTTTCGTTGACCTAGAACTATGAAATTTGGCAAGTAATATCGTCTTATACTACAAGTACAGAGATAAACCTGAAAACTATACATTTGTAGTTTTGTACGGCACCCTCGGTGGGTGAGTCCAACATGCACTTGTCCGGTTTTTTTAGATAGACTGATAAACAAATCTACTTACTTGATTTACTCGCTTACGCCTACTCTTAAATATTAAGAAAAATCTTGTTTGGGTCATAATGTTAAATGTCAACCTTTGGGCCCATGTCTACAGATTCCCAATTCTACAGATTCTCATGTCTACAGATTCCCAATTCTACAGATTCCCATGTCTACAGATTCTCAATTCTACAGATTCTCATGTCTACAGGTTCCCAATTCTACAGATTCTCATGTCTACAGATTCCCAATTCTACAGATTCTCATGTCTACAGATTCCCAATTCTACAGATTCTCATGTCTACAGATACTATAACCAACCAGTAATTATTAATCTAGAGAAATAGGTTTTATCTCTTCGGAAAAAAGGTACAAGCTCCGATTTTTATAAATGTTCTAATTCTAATCACAGGATCATACTTGTATGTGTCTATATTTTGCGATAGTTAAGACTAGAATTGGGAGTCTGTAGAATCAGAAATATGTAGAACCGGAAATCTGTAGGATTGGGAATCTGTAGAGTTGGGAATCCGTAGAATTGGGAATCTGTAGATTTGGGAATCCGTAGAATTGGGAATCTGTAGAATTGGGAATCCGTAGAATTGGGAATCTGTAGAATTGGGAATCTGCAGAATTGGAAATCTGTAGAATTGGAAATCTGTAGAATTGGGAATCTGCAGAATTGGAAATCTGTAGAATTGGAAATCTGTAGAATTGGGAACAAACCAATGTCAACAGACGAAAACTATCCAAAATTCTATTTTTTTGGATTGTAGTATAGGCGTCATTAGGTACTACATTTTTGAATTGTACCTACCGAAATCATGTAGGTACGGGTATTCTCCTTTAATGCTCCCGTTTATAGTAAGCATCATATATACAGTAGCAGATAAAGTAGCCAAACATATCGCAACCTAATTTAATTACTGAAGGAGTAAGGACGTATTAAGATCTCTTTGGCTGCTGTAACTTTTGGGAACAGGAAGGATATTTATTCATTTGTATACGATTTAGGAATGATGGAGGTAATAACATGTATATTATATATATCCATATATGCGATTATGCATTTTAACAAAACAAAATGCTCCTATATTGTCATTTAAACGTACCTAGATGCTCATCATGCTCATATATCATCTTATCAATATTTCCCTCCAAGTGATAATGTACAATTAAATTACGATTAATATACAAATATTTATACACTCGAATATGATATTCCAATATTATTTGTAGTTATTTGACATATCGAGATTTACCTAGTGTTAATACCGCTGGCCTTATAACATTAAAAAAATATTTAAATTTTTAAATAAATTACTTTATTACTTATATTTTTTTGACATTCATTCAGCAAAGACCTATGATGCTGGCTTTTCAAACAATTCGTTACAAAACTCGTCAAACTTGATTCTCTCACACAAATCTTGGAATGACCACTTTCTTGTTGCGGTGTTTTCGTAGTTAAAGCTGTCTAGGGGCGAAAACAACTTGTCTGACAGCTCATCGGATATTTCCATGACCCTGCAAATCTTATCCAAACGAGGCAAATCCTCTAGCGAGTAAGTCAGATCTGTAATTCTAATGACCTGCGAGGTTTTTTCGCGTATTCTAAATGAGCTATCGGAGTCCGACAAACTTTCGCTGTCCAATTTATCATAAATGTCTTCTAAATATGGGCCATTATTTTTGCTTACACTAGTTACAGTGTAGTTCGAGATGATGCCGCTCAACGATTCGGAGATATTCTCAATTGTACTGCTAGAACAGCCTGGAACAGCCTGCGTTTTGTCTGGCGCTTTCTCATTTACTAATTCATCTCCAATATAGTTTTTAGTTCCGAGCAAAGTATTTACGCATATAGCTTCTACCACTTTAACATATTGTTCCTTCTTATTCTCTTTTGAGGGAAACGGTACTCTCGGGCCAACATCAGAAATAGAATCCGTAACAGCGGGTCGACTCATGCAAATCGACTTACTTAAAAATTCATTATTTTGTATGTCGCTATGGCTATTACTTTCGCTCTCATCACGTTTCTTTAGGAATGTATTATTTACTTTTGTACCGTCCTTGGAGGTTACATCGTCTCTAAGTTCACTTTTAGTATCGTTTACTTCGTGATTTGTACGATCATTCAACGAAAAACTTTTAATGCATTCAATCATACCTTCTCTCACATTTGTTTTATTTTCTATATAAGTTTTCTTTTCATTTGTAATGTGAGGTTTGTTGGTTTCTCTCAATGATGGGTTTATATTTATCGTAGGACTACGTGAATCCCAATATAACCAAGAATTCGATTTCTCTAATGATAAATTAGATCTAATAACGTTCTTGGTGATTTTGGTAGGCGAATTGTTTATTGACAATTTTAAGTAAGAGTTGTTAAGAGAATCGTTTTCACGTGGAGACAGACTAACTTTATCCCGATAATCGTCTACGTCTAGTAATAAGGGGTTATTATCTCCGCTAATTTCAACGTTTTGTGTATTAATTTTCTCCTTCCTAATCTTCTGGAGGGTATCTGAGATTTTGGCTATGATATTTTTTCTCATTATGTTTCTAGTTTCCGCAAATTCTGAAGAGTTTTTTTTCGAACCTGTTTTTACAGATTGTAGCTTTCTATTAGACGATTTATCAAGCAAATTCTCAGTCATGTTTAATATTTCAGAAATTTCTTTCTCGACTCTTTTTAAACATCCTTGTGTTTTCTCATTTGCCTTATCCTCTGGCGGATCTTTTCTCGTTTCTAGGACGCGAGTCTTTTGTTGTGCCACATTACAATTACATTTTGTAAAGCTGTCTATGTAGGATTTTATGGATTGTGCTTTCTTCTCAAAATCGGATGCTTCTTCTAGTTGATATTTGGGTGATCCAGTTGCGGCACTAGGCCTTGTGAAACTGCGTGAGCATGATTTCATATTTGACCGACTTGTCTGTAGATTAGGAACACAGAAGGAAAGGTATTGTCTTCTTACATTTGCTGGACTGTTCTCTGTTTGATGGTTTCTGTTAGAGTCGAAAGAATCATGTCTCGTATACATTACTCTGGTGGGTGGAGAAATCTGTGTTTGGAATTGTCTTTCTGAAAATAAAACTGTGTCCATAACCCGACACGAGTATGAATATTCGTTCTCGTACCAACAAATAAGTTTGAAGAAGTTAGGTTTTATTTGCAAACTAGATTCGATGTCCAAAATGCAAGAATGTGTCTCTCCCATGAAGTCCGACGACACTGTCTTTTCGTTAGACACTCGTATGATATTTTCTAATGCAGTGTGCCTTAATTTTTCTATTATTTGGGTTATTTCATCTATAGTTGTGTTCTTATTCAACCTGCAATGTGAAGCGTAAATTAAAGTTTAAAGATGTGACAGCCCTCAACACCTAACGAGCTCTGTATCTACCTAAGTAACTAGTACGTTAAGTTAACAAGTGACGTTATAGTACGTTACATTTACAGTTTTATGACTTGATAAGATAACGTCTTATAAATCGATGAACGTTGGCTGCACGCACGAAAACGTGTGACTCATTGTCCCGTTCCGTTGACTGACATAACAAAGCACAGCCCAAACCGCTGGTTCTAGAGATTCCAAATTTGGCACGTAGGTTCCTTATAAGGTTTAGGAGTGCACTAAGAAAGGATTTTTCAAAATTCACCCTCTAAGGGGGTGAAATGGGGGTCCAAGGTTTGTATGGGGAAACAAGATTAGATCGACTATTTTATTCGAAACTTCACAGGAGTATTCCTAACGATAAATGAGTAAATACGAATATGTGTTATGCAATTCCATAAACTTTGACACGTTTAAGGCTTCGTTCACACGGCATTGTCCTGCATGTTTTCTTGCAGTATAAGTACGTCTTAACGGATAAATAGTGGCACATACTTTGTTCATAGAACCATTCACACGGCGTTTGTACTGCAAAAAAACGTACATTCTTAATACGTTTAAACGGATACTCACCGGACTTGTCAAGCAAATCGAATAAACTTTAACGTATTCGGTTTGCAGTGGCGCGTAGTATAGTTCTGTTTCATTCACATGGCACGATGTTATACGTTATCGAATTTTAACTTTTGGCGGGAACGCACGTATTTTGTTAGCAATTTCAAGATTAATTCAAAATGATTGACGAATCTTTGATAGACAATGAATTATTTATTAATTTAGTCGTACATAAGCCAGTTTTGTGGGATAAAACCTTCTGTTTTGTCGGCAGCGAAATCTTTGTCGCCATCGATACCAATATAAAAGTACCATGAACCGTGGATCCATCTCAGACGTCTGCCCACTGCGACAACTGCGTGAAAACTGTCGCTATTCGGCGTGAAAACGGTTATTAAACGCATGAAAATCTACCGTGTGAACATCCGAGTGCTTCATCATCATCATCATATTAGCCGAAAGACGTCCACTGCTGGACATAGGCCTCCCCCAAAGAGTGCCACAATGACCGGTCCTGCGCCACCCGCATCCAGCGGACTCCAGCGACCTTTACCCGAGTGGTTGTACGTTTAAAATCGAATACGTGGAAAAACGTGCAGGACGTTGCCGTGTGAACCTAGCCTAAAGGTACAAGTTGAAACCCGACAGCAGACAGCAGCACGTCCGTCACTCATGTGTGTATGTGTGTGTGTGAGTCCCTCTATCCGCGTCTCCCTCTATGCTCACCGGACGCACACGTCGAGCACGGACACGCAGACGACGGGCACTCGGAACGCGAGTCCGGCGAGCTTGTCCTTGCAGGCGGGGATGACGCGGCCGAGCGCGCGGCACGCGCCCGTCGGTGCGGGGATGATGTTCTGGTGGATGCTGCGGTGGTCGCGCCAGTGCTGACAACCACAGAACACTAAATACTATAGAAAGGCGATGTGGGCGTGGCACGCGCGCCACTACTTTGAGCGTGCGCTCATAGCTTTCGCGCCAACGTCACCTAATCGCTCACAAAGTTGTAGTCGACGTGGAGGGGATGAGGTGGCGACACCGGTCCCGATAGAAACCGCGCTTGATACCCCTTCTATACTATTTAGTGTTCTGTGCTGACAACAGAACTGTACGCTAAAATGCAGAAAGACACGGTCGCACCTTTAAAGGACACAAAACATATGAAAGAGATCGTGACGCAGGTGTCTAAGTACTACTTTTCAACTCTATTATTTGTCAAGTAGTCTTAATCCGGCACTGTCTACCACATTTGTACCTTAATTATTTGTAGATTAAGGTACAAATGTGGTAGACAGTGCCGGATTAAGACTACTTGATGTAATGTCCTAAGTAATCCCTGGCTGTGGCCCCCCTATCCATAAGCAATTTTTAATGCTTTTTTTTGCAAGACGTGATGCCCTAAGCAATTGCTTAATTTGCTTATGGGCTAATCCGGCACTGGTGGTAGACGTCCTTTTTGGCTGACTGTACACCGTTAGGTACCTTGCCTCGCACGCACAGGCCATCGAGCGGTTTGAGCGACGGAGTCATGGCGTGTATACTGGTCACGAACCCGTCGGAAACTCCGAAAGCGTCCTCTAGAACCTTCACGATGGGCGCCAGACAGTACAGCGTACTCGACGCGCATGACACCACCTTCGTATCTGCAATGTAATTGTAAGGAACGTAAGTCGTCCATGACGAACGTCGAAATTCGAAGTTCGACTATCTCCGTCTCTATCGCACTTATAATACTCGAGTGACAGTTACGCGAACTTGGTTATCTTCTTGGTAACGCCGCAGGCTTCTGTTTCAATAACTTGGCAACAGCCACGACACTGCTCGGTTAATAAGTAGGTAACGAACGATGCTGTCCAGCGACCATTTTTACCTTCTGACCCAACAATGTACCTATTACCTACGTCGAATTGTCATTGTCAAGTAACTATATTATAAAGTTGGTTAAATAGGAGCCAGAGGGCCTACCGCGAAATGAAATTCGTTTTCGTTCGTGTATCTCCGTCTCTGTCGCACTTGCTAGTTCGAGCGACAAAGAGGGAGATACACGAACGAAAACGAATATCGTTTCGCGGTAGCGCCCCTGGTCACGACCCCACGGACCTATCATAGGACCTATCTCAGAACAAGCTATACGTGATGCCAAAATGAGGGACGGAAAGGCTTTTATGCAGCTAAATTAAGAACTAGTCTTAAAATGGCTGATGGCTTACCATAAACAACCTACTTAATTTGGGTAGGTAGTGGTTTTTTTGCCACACTTCATACTAAATCAGTTGTGACTTGTGGCAAATAAAAAAAGTGGAACTGTGACAAGGACAACGAATGATATTTCCCTATCTGTCACACTTATCGAGATTTGTATGCTAATATCTCGCTCGGACGTGGTATTATTATTACCATAGCTTGTCCTAAGTATCATAGACCCTTTTAAGGACCCACTGACCGTTTTGGTCACGTGTCAGAAGTTAGGTCGTTGAGACTATGACATTATCATCTTAGCTCTGAAGCAATAATACCTTCTATCCGTGCATCCTTTTCATACTTAGGACTATAACTATCGCAGCTCTCGGTTCATAGTGCGAGCAAGATGTCTAGGTACAAGCTCGCGCTCACCTCGGATGATAATGTCAGTGCATACTTACATCGTGTACAAGAGATCAGTCAGTAACCCCAGGGCTGTTATTCGCTACGCGCTCATGCGACTCACCACGCATCACGCCTAACGAACCTACACCTCTACCTACACTTAGTTACTACGAATAGCGGCGTCAAGATATATTTCAGGTATTTTTTACGAAACTGTACCCGGCTGTATGGCGTCTTCGTTAACTCCCAGTATGAGCATGGGCCCGTCTGCGCTTGGAGCCGTTACTATAACTCTTCTGACGCCATCGCTGTTCAAGTGACCCTAGAGATAACATTACAATCAGCACCTCTTCAAAACTATTCATAACTTATAGAAAAACGTATGTACCTAGTCTAAAATCTATAGTCAAATTCAAGAGGTACCAGGAAACCTATACCTACCTACAATTTGTACAGGCTACAAACCTAAAGTTAACACTCTTTTCTGACTGAAGCACCGAACATGATCACGTTGTCTCGCGAAAACGATAATATAATGCATTCAGTACACACTTAATTACTGCATATAGGTAGGTAGGTAGTACTTTAGTAGTGTGTCGTAGACAAAGAGCAAAGTGGCTCCGGGGTCAATAAGAGACCTACAGGCGGCCGTATGTAGAGGAATTACGAAAAACTAAAAAAAGGGCAATGTTTTCAGTTCCCGGACCTGACATGGCGAAATAGAAACATGTTGCTTAAGTACTTCTTGCTAACTCTGTCTCACCTGCACGATTACCTTGATCAGCCTGCAGGCAGGCTCCTCACCGAAGCCTTCTCCTCACTTGTGAACATCCCAGAAGCCTCGACCACATACTGCACGCCCGCCTCGTGCCACGGTATGTCAGCCGGCGCCTTGTGGTGGAACACCTTGACAGGGCGGCCTGCATCGTACCTACACGGTGTATCTCCTAGTTTGTGCTGATTTTTATCAAATGTGGGCCTCACCGAAGCCTTCTCCTCACTTGTGAACATCCCAGAAGCCTCGACCACATACTGCACGCCCGCCTCGTGCCACGGTATGTCAGCCGGCGCCTTGTGGTGGAACACCTTGACAGGGCGGTCTGCAGTGGGTAAACATTTATAAATAATATTATAATACTGCATACTTATGTATAGTGTAATTTGAGGTAGAGTAAGTACTCTATTTGCATTGTTTTGACCTGACCAGCCAAGGTGTAAGTACAAGAGCGATGAAAGATTTTATGCCGGATATAAATTCGATCGTGGTGCGGTTCAGAGGTGGTACCACAAAAATCAAAATGGTCGTCCTTGGTAGTAAAGTTGCTGAGGATTTTAGCCAGGCTAGCTAGAGGAATAGGAATTACCCGAGACAAACTTCTTCTTAAATGATCAGCACTAGCGCTTTGCTGCCTAGCTAGCATGATCGCGTGTTAAGGGTGAGTATCCAATCCACCAGAGGGGCTACCGCGAAACGAAACTCCCTCTTGGTCGCCCTTGCTAATTCGAGCAACAGAGAGGAAGATACACGAACGAAGTTCGTTTTCGTTTAGCGGTAGCCCCTCAGAGCTGTGCGACATTGCAAGGTGGGTGAGCGAGGCAAAGATCCCCCAATGGTGTGGCTGGCCGAGCCCGCGCATAGATTCTTATTGGTTCAACCTGAGTGGGACATGAAACATTCGTCCCTTATTACCAAGTATGTAAATGTGATAGAGACGCATGCTTTATGACCGACATAAAAGCAATCATGCTAGCTAGGCTTGAGTTGCAAGCAATAGACCACAAAGTCGGCGTATCATCTCGCACGGCGTACGTTGTACGTTTTATCGCGTTCACGTTTTAAAGGATTTCTAAGTTAGTAGACAAGTGAAGTACTTAATCTTCATGTCGGAATTAAACATATTTAAATAGGTAGGTAAGCAGGCTAATAAGAGCTTGTTCACACCAATCCGTAACTGTCGGTGTCGGATCCAGTAACGAAATCGGAGGGCAAGTAAATGAATGGAAAAATTGCTTACTGTTCACACCACAGTCCGATGTCCGATATCAGAGCAAGCTCCAATCAAAAAGTGTCGTTATCGGATCCTACTATGAATGAACAAGCTCTAAGCATTAATAAAAAGCTCTTGATTATAGGAACAGGAAGTACATGAGAAATAACAGTAACTAACCGTTGATTTTAATTTCATTGCCTTCGTGTGAAACGCTTCCAGTGAATTTTCCGTGCGTGGAATCAAATTTGATCAAATAAGACATGTAACCTATGTCGATGGCGGGGTCGTTGATTGCTGCAACCTGTGATACACAACGTAGGTACCTATGTCAACTCTTGCAATGACGCTGAAAATAATTATCTCTCTAATTAAAAGTTTGAATTGATATCGACGGGACTCAACACTTTTGAGGAACTAGACATGTTCCTGAACTCTTGTTCTTCATAGAATATAAGTACTAACCCATAAAAAACATTCCGTAAAAAGTTGTGAGATATTTCGTAAAGCCAAGTCAGGCATTCTTATTAATCTTTATTTGCTTGCTAAATAAAATTCTACAACTTGGGAATCACACAACTTTACCGCCTTTATTAATTTTTGCATACCTACCTAAAATTATGTAGTAAATTGTGTGATTGCCAAGTCACAAAATTTTATTTAGTAAGCAAATAAAGATTAATAAGAATGCCTGACTTGGCTCTACGAAATATCTAACAGCGTTTTACGGTGAAAGAGTTTCGAGACTTGGCCTATTTTTATTGGATCTGACTTCTTTTTGTAGGTTATTAATATATACAAATAAAATGAATGCAGCTGAAATAATATTTTTGTATAAACTGTATGAAAATGTTATTTTACTAACCGTAAAGTGTTTGTTGTTTTCTAGTGCAAATACCTACATCGTATAGTGCACTTACCTATTACGTTGTTATAGGCATATGCAGGAACTACAAAAGTAACTTTGTAATCGGACGTATTTGTGTAGGATTACAAACTTACTTTATGCAGTTTGTATATCTCGGAAACGTGACTGAAATTGCAATATTTTTAGGTTTTTTTTATGAATTGTTAGGCTAAAAACGAATTAAGAGTGTTTATAATTTGGAGCTTGTCTTTGGGTCTGCTAGAAGTACCTTAAAATTATGTTGATCAGTCAGTATTAGGTAGGTAGTCAGTGAGTGTATCAGTGACAAAACTAAGGAAATTTGACGCGCTTAATAGTTCTTAAACTAAAAGTTTAAATTGGATTATATGGAGAATATATCTAAGCCATATTATACCCTATGCCCTATATGTTACTGAAAATTCAGGGTTCTAGCTTTAGCCAGCACAAAATTACAGTATGTTGAAAATAGCCTGACTGGCTTCGAGAAAAGGATGGTATGGCCGTGCCTCTTTGTTTTGCTCCACTTGGCGGGAGCACTGCCGTGCCTCCAGATAGGCACCTACTCACAATTTAACTTGAGCTATGTGGAATCTATTCTGGCCTGTGCGCAATTTTTTTACCTTTTCTTCGATCCAGATCTGATAATAGTGTATACATGACGCTAACCAATACACAATACAACACTTCAGTAAGCTAAGCTCCTATGAGCTAGAAATACACTTACTTCTATTTCAGAGTTTTCACAACAAGTTCTAAATATTACTCTGCCGATACGCCCAAAGCTATTGATTCCAACTTTTATAACCATGTCGAAACTTTGAATTTTTGTAAATAAAAGAAGATTTTGATCTTAAAA
This sequence comes from Epinotia nisella, assembly GCA_932294315.1. Lineage (NCBI taxonomy): Eukaryota > Metazoa > Arthropoda > Insecta > Lepidoptera > Tortricidae > Epinotia > Epinotia nisella. The sequence goes on along the minus strand of OW028688.1, from coordinate 13,825,564 downwards.
GAGGCTTAAGTCATATTATTTGAAAGTGCCGCTTGAAAGGAAATAGAAGGTGAATAGAAGTTCAAATTCAAATATTTATGAATGGTAACACTGACCACCTGAAAAACCGATGTTTTAATATGGCTGCATGGACTTATTATTACTAACTTAGTAAGTAATAATAAGTCCATATATGGCTGTATTTGAGCAATTTGATGTCATTCTTCTTTTTGTTCCTAGTTGCGCGACACTGGTTAGAATCATGAATTAACTTTATCCAATCGATTATCTTGGCTAAAGAGGTAATTCTATTTGGGGTACCGTCTAATCTGAAATGACGTTTCTATTCTAAGATCTCTTATTAGTCTGTGACTCTAAGGTTGGCGTCCACTAGGCTCGCCGAGGCGTGTCGAATCGAATCGAAAATAATTCGCCTTCATACATTAACTATGAAAGTGCGTCGATTGACGCAAGGGCCTACCGCGAACGGCTTTCGAAGTTTTCCCTCTCTGTCGCACTTATGTACGAAACGAATTCGTAAGTATGACAGAGAGGGAAAACTTCGAATGCCTTTCGCGGTAGGCCCTCAGAGCCGCGGCGCGCCGAATCAATGGACGCACTTTCATAGTAATGTATGAAGGCGAATTTTTTCGATTCGATTCGACTCGGCTGGACGAGCCTAGTGGACGCCAACCTCTGTGAGTCATCGATCTTCTAGCTAGAGTCTGCCCCGCCCAGTGTTGCCAGATACCCCGCATTTCCGCTTTTCCCCCCGCATTTTTGCCAATGAATCCGTTCTCCGCTTTTAGCTAAGCTAAGGGGGCGTTCAAGTATATAATAATAATAATATGGGGGCCTTGTAAAACGTTACGATCCGTTACAGGGGCGGGACAAGATTCGACTAATGCGTTACGTAACATTATTTTTGACATTACAATGTTTCGGCGGAATATAGAAATTCCGAAGATATTAGCTTGCAGGATCCAGCAAAAACTAATCTGAGGGCCTACCGCGAACGGCTTTCGAAGTTTTCCCTCTCTGTCGCACTTATGTACGAATTCGTAAGTATGACAGAGAGGGAAAACTTCGAATGCCTTTTCGAGCGTGAACAGCAAGATTCGTCCGCACATTTAATCACTTGCAAGAAATATTGCGATTCACGGACGTGAGTGCTATACCACGCCAGAGGGCCTACCGCGAAACGATATACGTTTTCGTTCGTGTATCTCCGTCTCTGTTGCACTTGCTAGTTCGAGCGACAAAGAGGGAGATACACGAATGAAAACGAATATCGTTTCGCGCCCTCTGGTAGGGTATAGCAATGGTTCTTAAAAACTAATTTATATACTCTAGTGCATACATCAATTAGGTAACCTAATTATACTATGTAAGTGCTAAGTAGGTTCATAACAAAAGCACACATGTTTTACATGTAGTACCTACATGTTTTACATATTACAGTAGGTCTTCCTGCAGGAACTCTGAGACATAAAAATATCGTTTTTTATCAGCAATGTTTTTAGTTTGCTATTGAAAGGGATTTTTTTTCTATATTCCTTAAATTTGAAGGTAATTTGTTGTTAATATTGATTGCTCCGTAATATGGTCCTTTCTTGTAAATGACTAATATCAGTTCCGGAGGTGTAAGTTTGTCTCTGCGACGTGCACTTTTGTTGAATTTATATAAATGAAAATTATTTCTAACAAACGTGGCTATTTCCAGGATGTATAGAGATGGTAGAGTCAAAATTTGTAGTTTTATGAAATGTGGTTTGCAAGTTTGTGGAATCTTAACTAATATTCGGACACATTTTTTCTGGGCTATAAATATATTGTGTGCGTCTGTGCTATGACCCTATAATGTGATACCATAGCGGAGCCACGATTGTGTGTATGCGTGGTAGGCTGACAGGGCGCATTCTGTGTTTGTGTTTGATTTTAAGATGTACAAAACGTAAATAAAGCTGGATACTTTAGATTTTGACTTAAAGCTAAAATTTATTGCATAGAAATGTAAACTACTTACTGGCATGATTTAAAACAATTTCTGACCTGCATACGGTAATTATGCATTAGGAAAATGGTGGAAGAACAATGGTGGATGAAGCCATTTTTTTTAAGGATAGGGCCAGGTCTGGAAAACTACGTAATTAAATGTAAGATTAGTAGTAAAAGTTTATTAGGACAAATTTTAAACCCATTTTAACATATGGTCACTTGGGTGTTACGTTACATAGGAAGGGGATTGGAGGCACAGAAAAACTTTTCGGCGCGTTACACGAGGGAGGAAGGGTCAAAAATCTTTAAAAAATTGCGTTACGTATTACTTGAACGCCCCCTACCGTGGATCCGCTTTTTTGAAATATGCTCTAATAATTAAAAAAGTAACCAATTGCTTGTGGAAAAAGGCGGTAAATTCAAAACATCGAACAAATGAAACGTCAGGACCGTCCAAAATAATAACTTACTTTTGCGCGCTGTTGTGACACTCCGTTTTATTCAGATAGTACCCTAAAATCTTAATCTTATGTAAAAAAAACTCAGATGAAACGTGCAACCGCATTAAAAAAAAAAAACCGTGACTTTAAAAAGGAGGTTCCGTTTTTTGTAATTCTGCATCTGGCAACACTCCCGCCTACAATTTGCTGCCGGGACGTCCGTCCTTCACCTGACATTTCTATACTCCATCTTGTGAGCGGCGTACGTGTTCATCAGTGTCAGCCACTTCATCTAAACTTAATTCCGGTAAGTTAGTGTTAAATTATATGTAAATCGGTTTCCTTTTATTTCTAACATCTTAGAACACTGTTCATAATATCAATTTACGTATTTTATAGTTAACATGAGTGAATAATTACCCATTTACATCATCATCTACAACATTGCTATTCATTGATCATAACTATTCTTTACAAAGTGTACAACGCTTAACAAGAAGTAAAAACGTTGTTTTAATTAATTAGCACATATTTAGTTCATATTCAGTATCTAGCGTTCGTTAGTTTCGTCGTTGGTGAGTTTGACCTCTGGGCGACCTCCATAAGCCGGTAGTCGTAGATTTCAAGCGGTTTACTCCTTTCATAGTATTTTATATCGTTTTAAAGAAAAAACGTATGACAGCTTCCATGAACCAAGGTCACGGTCGGTCATCCTATAAATAATATAAATATGCGTTTATTGTTTTGTCTGTTTAACCTCTGTAATCAAGACTTATGAAACTCAATTGAGACCCGATCCAATTGATTATACCTACACCACATTTCGTCACTTTATAGAACCGGTTGGTCACTTACATGTTTATTGAAAGTTATCATTTATCAGTCTGCTTTGAAGTAATAGCTGTTATTGTGATTCATTCAGTCTGTACAGACAGTTCTGTCTGATGTAAGTATTTATGTTGGATAATACCATAAAACTAGCTGTGTATATATGGTTTTTCAAGCAGCAGGCAAGTGGGAACAGTATGAAGTTAATTGCTATTCATTGACTTAATTGGTTTCTTTTATTTAATAATGGTCGGAGTGGTTTTGTAAAACATTCATCATAATATTAATCTGTCATGTAAATAAAAAAAACTGGAAACTTACCTTTTAGGACCAAAAGTTATATATTTTGTGACCTAGTTCATATTCAATATTGAATATTTAAACATATCAGATATCACCTTCATAATTTAGTCACTAGAAGAAAATAAACTAACAAGAGTACATATTTATAAAGCCTGTCCCTGTTGCATATATTTCCGTTTCTCTACTTGAAATTATATGATTCAAATGAGCACTGTTGATTTTTATAAGGAAAAATAGTTTCCCCTAGTATAGACACTTATATTTTTTTGTTAGGTTTTTTTCCCCATATAAATAAACCAGGTTACATGAGATTAAAATAGAAATTTGTTAACCCATAATCATAATTAATTTATATTTTCTTTTTGTAAACTACAGAGGATTATTCTAAACAGAAATATATATATTTCTGTCAGAGTAAGGCTTTTGCCCACGAAAAAAAGTAGCCACTGTTGTATAATTCAATATGAATATATTTGTAACATAAAATTTGGTTCAATGTATTCACAAGGTACTTAAATACAAAATACAGGGTGTAGTGGCCTCCTTTTTTAAATATCTATTTATAAACCTTTGTGATAGGATGAGACATTAAAAACCTCAACCCATATACTGATGGGCACATCTAAAATCCTATTGGGAAGGATTACCTTGCAAATGATAAAAATTTATTTGTTTTTTGCAGCTAATATGTCGAAGATCGGTATCAACGGATTTGGCCGCATCGGTCGCCTGGTGCTCCGCGCCTCGATCGAGAAGGGCGCGTCCGTGGTCGCCATCAACGACCCCTTCATTGGCCTGGACTACATGGTCTACCTCTTCAAATACGACTCCACCCACGGTCGTTTCAAGGGCACCATTGAGGCTCAGGGCGGCAACCTTATTGTCAACGGAAACAAAATCGCAGTCTTTTCTGAGCGCGACCCCAAAGCCATTCCCTGGGGCAAGGCTGGCGCAGAATACGTCGTAGAGTCCACCGGCGTCTTCACCACCATAGCGGCCGCCTCCGCTCACTTGGAGGGTGGTGCCAAGAAGGTCATCATCTCCGCTCCCAGTGCTGACGCGCCCATGTTCGTCGTCGGCGTAAACCTTGACGCGTACGACCCCTCTGCCAAGGTCATCTCTAACGCTTCTTGTACCACCAACTGCCTCGCCCCTCTCGCTAAGGTCATCCATGACAACTTCGAGATTGTTGAGGGTCTGATGACCACCGTCCACGCCACCACTGCCACCCAGAAGACCGTCGACGGTCCCTCCGGCAAGCTGTGGCGCGATGGCCGTGGCGCGCAGCAGAACATCATTCCCGCTTCCACCGGCGCCGCCAAGGCCGTCGGCAAAGTTATTCCCAATCTCAATGGAAAGCTGACCGGTATGGCTTTCCGTGTCCCCGTCGCCAACGTGTCCGTAGTCGACCTGACCGTCCGCCTGGCCAAGCCCGCCAGCTACGATGCTATCAAGCAGAAGGTCAAGGAGGCCGCTGAAGGTCCCCTGAAGGGCATCCTTGGCTACACCGAGGACCAGGTAGTGTCCTCTGACTTCATTGGCGACACCCACTCGTCCATCTTCGACGCCGCCGCCGGCATCTCCCTCAACGACAACTTCGTCAAGCTGATCAGCTGGTATGACAATGAGTATGGCTACTCCAGCCGAGTCATCGATCTCATCAAGTACATTCAGACCAAGGATTAAGTTTGTAGCTTTTAAAGATATGATACATGTCGAAATTATCGGCTCTTTAAGTTAAGTTTTAAATGAATGCAGTGTTATAATCTAAATTATATTGTTCTACTTTGAAAGTAGTAATAAAGAATGTGTAATTTATCGTTCGTTTTGTGCATAAAACACGAAATATTGATGTATGCGATACATACACTTTGAAATTAAAACATTGATATAGCGAATTATTGCATTTTTACTTCATCACCAGTTCTATTTAACTTATCTATCTTGCTCATTCACGCAGTCTGCAAGCCTATTAGGCCGCGGACGAGACGCCAGCGGGCAGCGCAGCGGGTGACGAGCGTGCGTATGATAGATTGAACCAAAGAGAATATAACCACTACGTTGGATTGAACTCCACTACGTTGTATGAACTGCCGCTCTTCGCCCCGCTGCCTGACCACTGGCGTCCAGTCCGCGGCCTGAAAGACTCGGATGAAGGTGCAACAGAGGCCCTAGCACAATAGGTTTTATCGTCACGTTTTACGGCGAAAATGTACCTACTAAGACGTCACGTAAAACATAACGATAAAACGTAGCAGTTGCAGAGACCCTAGCACAATAGGTTTTATGGCGAAAATGTACTGAGACGTCACGTAAAATATAACGATATAATTACAACTTAGAAAAGTTGAAAAACCCCCGATTTTTTCATTTCAAAGTTCAATATCACAGCTGAACCGATTTTGATGGACTGAACACACGGGTTAAAATTATCTATGACACAAAAAAACCGCATTCAAATCGGTCCATCCGTTTGGGAGCTACGATACGATACCACAGACACGTTAAACTTAACACCCCTCTCTGCGTCGGGGGTTAAAAACGTATTGTGTTATGGCGGGTGGTAAGGACAGCGTTTGAAAAGTACCTACAGCGCCATTTATGGGTACATTTTGTTACTAACTTGACTTGCGCGACCAAGGAACTCGGTAGGTATGTATGTTGGTTTTTCAGCGATAATTCTTTGTCAAGTGAATAGGGGTGTAGACACTAAATAAAATAAACCAATAATGTTGTATTTCCTCGAAAGAGGATTAAAAATGTAGTTGAATGTAGAAAAAAACAACGCAAGAGGTTAAATAATCACAAAGTTATAAGTGTCCAAAGTTTTAAGAGGAGGTATGTTCTCTCCTTTTTCCGCAAACGCTCCTTCATATGAATGAAATGATTGTCACTTAATATTACGCTCGAGTGTCGTGACGTCACGATCTACGAGCGTTTTCTCTCTAACAAGTAATATTAAAACGGTTGCTTCGTAATTTTTTGAGATATAGAATGGGATTTTCGTAATTAGGCATATTTTTTGCCTTCTTTCTTTTGAAGTTATATTATAATAAATTTAGAGTCTACACCCCTATTAATTTCGATAATTCTTTTTTTTTTTGATTGAAGGTACCTACTTTCAGAATAATTTCATACGAATCTGAAGGATCTTTTTTAAACAGAGTATTAAATTACAAACTTAATTAACAAATGATTTTTGAAGAATGAAAAAAGACGCTAGATAGAGGTCTCGATAGGTACTTTTCCGGTAAGAATTACGCTAACATTAATGTTGTTGATTATTAAAATAACCCCCGCCCATCCGTCCTTTTTTATAGAATTTAAAAACATATATTAAATAATAATTGTTATAAAATTGGGATCGAAGAAAAAGTCGACAAAAAGGGAAATTGAGAAGCAAACCTGTTTCCTGATTATTTTGCCCGCGCGTACTTGGTATAATTGGACGCAACGTACACTCCTTTAACTTCTTCTGCCCCGGGCGTATGATTGGCGATAGAATCGCGCTGATTTTCTTGGTTTTGTCCATTCGCGGTATTTTTTATGGAAAGGAGCGTGTGCTCGTCCCGACGCGCGCAATAGTGGAGGGAGTTGTCGAGTTTTTGTTTTCCTACCCCCAATTCAGGTATGCGAATGTATGGAGTTAGGAGACCATAAAAGACGGTAGTTATACATTACTAGTGATGAGATGAATCGGCATTTTTCAAAAATAATAATAACTATTATTATATGAACTTTTTTTCCTTTATCATATTGTAATTATACTGCTGGCTAACCGTTTTCACGATGTTTTTTTATCTATAGGTGTCCCAAAAAGAACGCAAGATTTTCCATACATAATGTATGGAATGCGTTCTTTTTCAGTAATCAGTAATCAGTAATCAGTAATTTATTTTGTGAAACATAGGTATTATACATTCTAGATCTTAAATTAGGTTGAGAGTCCTCTATGTTCTGCCTTGCGGCGTACAAAAATAAAATAAAATAGGAAATCAATTAGGTTAATAAATGGTTCGTTACATCATAGCACATGTGTTCTTATATTAAATACCTACATATATATGTCAAACAGAATTCAAATATTTATATCATCAAATAGTAAGTACATGTCATACAGAATTAAGAATAAGGAATGTCAAAATTAAAGAAATACAAAAACAATAATAATAATTAAAGTTCAAAATGTCAGGAAAATTATATCTTAAACACGACCGTAAAAGTGAAACTATATAAACATGCAATCAGACTTTGTCATTAAAGAAGTCATCTAGCGTGTAATAAGCTCTTTGGACCAGTTTTTTTTTCAGGTCCTTCTTAAATATGTGAAGATCTTGACATTTAAGAGCATCTGGTAAAAGGTTATAAATTTTCGTTGCCATTCCCAATATACTTTTTCTTAGTAATGCAGTTTTGCCAGGGACCACATTTAAATTATATTTATGCCGAATCGGTCTTCCGCTTGCGCAAGAGCTTTTTAGTGGAAATAGAACCGGATTTGATTTAATAAAGACTGACACTTCAAAGATGTATAGGCTTGTTAAAGTCAGTATGCCTAGTGTTTTAAAATGGGGTTTACATGATTCAATTCGTTTAATGTTGCATATTGCCCTAATACATTTTTTCTGCGCTTTAAAAATACTTTGGATTGAGTTTTGTACTGAATTACCCCAAAGTACTATGCCGTATCGTAAAATTGACTCCACATATCCGTAATAAGCTAGTAATGCTGTTTTTTGATTACATATTGTTGAAACTTTTCGTAAGGCAAATACAAAATTATTTATTCTAGTGGATAAAGAGTCAATATGTGGTTTCCAGCTTATGTGTTTATCAATATTAATGCCTAAGAATTTCGCTACATCAGTCTGTTCTACACGCTGATCTTTATATTGTATGTCAAGATTTATAGTGCGTGATTTAGATTGATGAAATTGCATTATCTTTGTCTTGTCAATATTAATATTTAATTTATTTAGGTCCAGCCAGTCAATTATAGTCGCAAGAGTATTGTTAATGTCCGCTTCATAACTTTTAAGATCATTTGATTGAATTAAAACGGTACTGTCGTCTGCAAACAATATCATAGGATGGGGAATACATTTTGGCATATCATTAATATAAATTAAAAATAATAAGGGTCCTAAAATACTACCTTGAGGAACTCCGCGCATTAGTAGCCTTGGTTCTGAGTAATATGATGTTTCCTGCATCGACTTTGAGCAAATTCCCTTGATCTCCGTATATTGTGTTCTATTTTTTAAGTATGACTTTATTAAATCTAGACTATTTCCTCTTCAGCGTTCTAATTTATGTAATAGTCTATTATGGTCGACACAGTCGAATGCCTTCGACATGTCCATATATATTGCTGAGATAGGGGTCCTTGCGTCTACACTCAAAATAACTGTTTTTATTAAGTCGTAAATTGCGAGGGTGGTCGATTTATTTTTACGAAATCCTTTTTGTTCGTTAATAAGAATATTTTGACTTTCTAAGAATGTATATATCTGGTCGTATATAATTTTCTCTGCAATTTTAGAGAAGATAGAGAGGAGAGCTATTGGTCTGTAGTTTTCAACTTTATCTCTATCTTTGTTTTTGTACAAGGGTTTCACCACGGCTATTTTGAGTTTATCGGGAAACAATCCTTTTTCTAAAATTAAAGTTATAATAAAAGATAGGGGATGCGCCAAAATGTTGACACAGTGCTTTATAACTTTGGTAGCGACTTCATCGATGCCCACGCTGTTAGTATTTTTGAGTGATTTTATCACTTGTTTGACACGAGCTGGTGTGACAGGAGTCAAAAAAATTGAGTTTAAAGTATGGGGTGGTAGGCTGTCCCTGAGTTTCGGTTTTGAGCTCTCATTATGTTTGGTCTGGTCTATGAAGAAATTATTGAAAATGTTAGCAATGATAGATGGATCAGTAGCAGTATTATTTCCATTGTCTTTAATCTTTGCAATCGAAACAGGGGGACGATTTTCGTTCTTATTATTAATTATTTGCCATGCGGCACGACATTTACTACTGGATTTTTTTATATGATGTGCGTTTTGGGCCTTTTGCGTTAGGTTAATTATTTTTTTTAGCCTATAAGAGTACGCTTTTAATTCGGCTTTATTAGTTTGATTCGGGTTCGCTCTGTATCGCCATAGTATCTCCCTTTTTCTTTTACAACAGACTTTTATGCCTTTAGAGACCCAAGTTGGTTTTCTCCTATGTGACATTTTAATTCGTTTGAACGGAAAACATAGATTGTAGAAAAGTAGAAATGATTCTATAAAATTATTGTAGGCTTCATTTACATCACAGCTTTCATATACATCGGAAAAACTAAGATTACTAAGAGAGTTAATAAATTTGTCCATGTTGCTGGGGGAGTAGTCACGTTTCTTAATAAACCAATGTTTGATTAAACAAGTATGTTTGACTGGACAGTTTAATAGAATGGCGCTGTGGTCAGATAGGCCTAGGTCTATTACCGATCCTTTCGAGCCTCGTATATTAACCGCAAAGTTGTCGATACACGTTCCGCTAGAAGGCCGTGTCGGAGTATGAATTAGGAGCTTGAGATTGAAGTTAAGAAGAGAGTTTTTAAATGTAGTAGATGCATAATCATTATTGAGTGTGTTGATATTAAAATCTCCACAAATAGCTAGTTTTTTATTTTTATTACTAGTAGTTAAAATACTCAAGGCTAATTCAAGTCGTTCCATGAAATGTGTAAAATCTGAGTTTGGTACTCTGTAGATACATACAATAATCAAGTTTTGTGATATTATCTCGACAGCACAACACTCAAAATGCATGTCATTAGCCAACTTATTAATATCCGTTAGTTCTCTATATTTAATATGTTTATGTACATATATGGCACTACCGCCGCGTTTATTTTTTCTAGAATATATGGAGGCTAGGGTATAATTTTTTAGTTTAAATAAGTCACTTTCTCCTTTCAAAATAAAATGTTCAGTAAAGCAGACAATTTTTGGGACATCCTTTAGTATTAGACCATGAACTAAAACCGGTAACGTGTCAAATTCGCATCACTAATTATGATGGCTGCACGTCGTCCGTCGGCAGCTGTCACTGACAAATTCGCCTGCTTCGTGTAAATTTGTGTGATGAACGAGTTTAGATTTTTTTATTTCCCGTATAAATATGGTGTACATTAAAGATAATGGATATTTTGGTTGCCTACTTTAGTGTTAACTTAATAAGTTGTGTATAAGCTAGTTAAGCTGTGTTGTTTTTGATATAATGGAGGATCTCAATTTGACAGAAACCGAAATGAGATATTTCGGTGATTTGTTTTTATGTTGTGACGAGGAATCCAATGGGAAAATACCAATTTTGAAAGCAACGGAACTATTTAGATCATCAAATATACCTAACGATATCCTAAAACAGGTAATATATGTAATACTTTACACGTTTGGAATCATAATAGAATAATTGTGCAGTAGCTACTATGGACACTTAATTATATGTTACAGATCATGGATATAAGCGTGGCTCCTAGTACCGCAGCTTCGCTAAATCATTTGAACAGAAAGCAATTTTATTCAACTTTAAAATTAATAGCAGCCCATCAAACAAATGTGACATTGAAGCCTGAACTTCTGTCCACTCCTCTGGACTTACCTCTGCCGAGGTTTACATGGGCACTAAACTCGGAGGCTAGCGCAGACCTAATACAATTATCTAATTCACCTAAGGAACAACATATCCCTAAGAGAGATCGAAATTTTAGTGGTAACATTGGAGCTTATGAACCCATACGGCTTTCATCTAATCTATCTGACAGTGATGTACCACAGACCCTGTCCCATGATAACACTGAAGCACTAAGCACTGACTCTGAAATGGAGTCGGAAACAATGTCACAGAGGTCAGATACACTTGGGGTGAGTAATCATAATATTATGTTTTGCAACAATTTTATAATATCTGTCACCCAATATGGGATAATGAGAACAATTATAATTATAATAATCATTTATTGAAAACCTTATTGGTAATCTTAACAATGCGCTTGCATATTAATACATACCTAGTACATACATTATTATGTGCGTCGGAAGTAGGATGATCCTGTCTCTCCGACAAAGATAATAATTATGAACTAATAAGTACAGTTTATCTATAACATATAAAATAAGTCAAAACAGAAGTACTGTAAGTGGCACCCTCAATTTAGGCCAACGAATTAGGCCAAAGTAACATTGGCCTAATTTCCTAGTAGGACATTCAGAAATTAACTAAACTTAAATATTACTCACTCATAGGATCTATAGTAATAAAAACTGTGACAAAAAGTTTTAAGTAGGCGCTCTCACACAAGACACCCTCATAGTCTATGGAGTTTATGAGTTCTTTTTTCGGCTAGTTTTCGAGTGGGATATTCGTCGTCGCCAGTCTCGTGGTCACATGGCACACTGTGTAATTTTCCTCTAAGTGCGGTCACCTATAATTTACCCCTTTATCCTATAGATCTACCTAAGAACTAAAACTTCTGGCAAGAAACCATGTATTTTTTAAGTTTCTTTTTGAAGTTATTTAAAGTTATGCTGACGTCAGCAAAAAACTGTTTTTGTTTGTACATTTCAAAATAATAATATGATTTACATATTTACTTGTTTTATTATTATTATAGTAATAATGCAATATCTAACTCCATACAATGTTTAGGTATTGCATCTACGATATTCAAAGAGAAATTGGTTGTTTTTTAATTTTTACTTAATTGCGGTTTTCTCCGTTTTCTTATCGGTTCTGTATCTGATTTTAATACGAAACATGCATAATATTGTTAACAATAACACAAAATAAAAAGCAAATTGTTTGAAAGTGGAACCTCGGAAATATTGCATTTCTAAAGTTCCATAGATTTTCTATGGAAATAGGGTTGTGAAATTTAAAATTTTCAAATACTTAAGTTTAATTCAAACGGAATAATGTTTCAGGGTGAATCAACTTTGTAGTGTCCTCCCCGCTTCTCTATTTGATCTTTAAAAGGAGATTAAAAGAAAATATGATGCCTACTGTTGTTAACTGTTATTGCATTCCTTACTCAATTAATTATACCTATAATAGAGCCGTTAGCATCTGAGCATTAGGGTAATAAAACTCTGCTATCGCCTTCTCGCTCGCACTCATCCTTAGTTGCCGGCGGGTTTTATTACCCTAACGCTCAGATGCTAACGGCCCAGGTATAGCGTGAAACTACATGAGAACTGTATTTCACCGGGACGTAGAATTTCCCCCAATTTGTATGAAAGATCGTGGTTTGTCCCCTGGACAGCCATGTTTTCTACTAGAATGCGTTTATTTGCGAGATGCAACATATATGATCCAATAGACAGTTTATCTTAAGAATTTATAGATTTTATCAAATACACATGTTGCTAACCAACTGATAATGAGGAAAAAACTATGGGTCAGCCCCTGCGGAGGCAATGCAGCGCCATGGGTCTTTAACGGCTCCATGACGCCTCACCCCCGCTCTTCCAGATACCATGTAAAGATATTGGGTTTTAGCAAAGTGCTTGACGAGGGTGGACCCCTTCCCAATATCGCATGATGTCCTTCATCGAAGAAACTACACAAATCATGATTAAGCCTTCCATGATAATGTGCAACGTATAATTAAAAAGAGTATGTAGAATACCTATAAATAGATTTCTCCCATTCTACTTTTCAACTACTCACGTGAAAGGAGTCTAGCTTAAAATTGGTACTTAATTCTTTTTTTACACCAAAAAAACAATTTATATTTTATTTCATCAAGAAAGGTAGTAAATTGGCAGTCGAAGTTATCTAAGAATTGTTATAATATAGTAGCTAACCTCAAACTTAAAAAAATGATATCTCTGATGTTCCGCATTGTTCGCATCAGTTTTTTTATATTATAGCTAAATACAATATAAAACGATTCATGTTAAAAAACAATGCAGAAACAATGGGAAATTTTCAATTTAAAAAATCAGGGTTTTCCCTTTTAGTAACGATTATTTATCTCTCAATGTATTTAAAACGAAATAATGCATTTCTATGGTTTTTATGAAGATTTCTCAATTTTTTAAATAACTTCAAAAATAAACATACAAAATACATGGTTTCTTCCCAGAAGTTTTAGTTCTTAGGTAGATCTATAGGATAAAAGGGGTAAATTATAGGTGACCGCATTTAAAGGAAAATTACACAGTGTGCATGGTAAACTGCATACATGTTGCACATTTTGGTGAATCTGCTTTCTTGGTACATTCCTTATAGCGCGACCTACAACACCACAATGCGCATAGATATTGACCTCCATCTTGCACGTCTTTGCTGCATGCCGTACTGCTGACATCGGCCAGATTTTGATGGTAATGCTTTAGTAATGGTATGCCTTGGAATTGCACACAGATGACTCAGAATTACTTCTTGAGTATTTATCCAAAATGATGGTGTAGTTGTATATATTAAGCAAAATTTAAAACACAAAGTAACAGAAATAAGATTAAACCAAGCCTCTTGTCTTCAAATAGAGGTGCTAAACCATACCGTTCTATGTATATATCGATCCCCCTCCAATACTAATGCTGAAAACTTCATAGAATCTCTAAATACACATATGGAAACTCTACATTCAAGCTCAAATGTCATAATTACAGGGGATATCAATATTAATATTAATCCTAAACCTACGGAACCCTCTCATGAATATAAAAATAGAATAAATTATCTAAACATGTTATCAATCTATGGACTTCTACCAGGTCATACAGAACCCACCAGGGAAAAAAATTGTTTGGACCATTTTATTCTAAAAATAAATAAAACTAAGTTCTCCCCCACAGTCGCTATCATAAAAACCTCCACAACTGATCATTCCACAATATTTCTGTCTATATCAAAAATCAAAAATGTTTCACCTGCAATTAAAACTAAAAAAATACTTAGTTTCGAAAATGCTCTAACATATTTACAAAACTCTAATATAGCTGAATTAATGTTCTGTAACGACCCTAACGTAGTTACAGATCGCCTCATATACATGTTAAGTGAATCCATGGAAAAAAACACCAAGGTTACTATCATACCCAGTAAAAACAGGATCATTAAACCCTGGATCACTACAGGTATATTACGGTGTATACGAAATCGGAACAAATTGCAGATACAAGTACGTAACAACCCCTACAACACCATATTAAAAATTTCGTATACCCGTTACAGAAACTTCTGTAATAATCTCATAAAAAAACTCAAAAGAAAATATGAAAGAGACTTGATTGCCAAATCAATAAATAACAACAAACTATTGTGGAAAAATATAAAAACCTTAACATATTCTAATAACTCTAACAAGCTTCAAACAAATCTTTTAAATATCAAAACCACTACTCTAGAATCAGCTAACTATATAAATAAATACTTCGCTAGCATTGGGAAAGCACTAGCTCAAAACATATCACCAAACCCTGAACAAGACCTAGGACATTACCCCGATAGTTTTCCGATACAAACTGGTTCTTTTGCATTGCTACCAGCCAGTCACGAAGAAGTTTATAACACTATAACTAACCTCAAATCCAGTAGTGCGCCGGGTTGGGACAATATCACAACATCCTTTTTAAAATTTATCTCTAAATTAATAGTCCCTATTATCACTCACCTTATAAACCTTAGTTTCGAACAAGGTACTTTTCCTACCTCCCTAAAGCAATCTCTAATCACCCCTGTATACAAGAGTGGAGCCAGAGACAGTGTCAATAATTACAGGCCGATTTCAGTTTTACCTGTAATTTCAAAAGTTTTGGAAAAGCTACTTAATACCAGACTACTCAGTTACTTAAATAAATATGAACTCCTCTCTAGCGCTCAGTACGGATTTAGACAGCACAAATCAACCGAAGATGCAATAATAGCCCTCACGTCCTTAGTAATAGATAAACTTGATACAAACAAAAAGTGCTTAGTCGTTTTCCTTGATCTGAAAAAAGCTTTTGACACTGTCTCTATTCCTATTCTTGTGCACAAATTAGAGATGAAAGGAATCAGGGGATTACCACTGCGCCTTTTTGAAGACTACTTGACTGGCAGGAAGCAGAAGGTTAAACTTGGTGACATTGTAAGTGACAATGAAGACGTACAATACGGAGTCCCCCAGGGAAGCGTCTTGGGCCCAAGTCTTTTCCTCGTATACATCAACGACCTTTGTGACATGACCATCCATAATGCAAACATTTTTTCATACGCTGATGATACCGCAGTCTTCTTCACTGGTAATACTTGGAGTGAAGCTAAAACCAATGCTGAATTGGGTATGGCTCTAATCTCGAAATGGCTAAATAAAAATCTCCTGTCACTAAATACGGATAAAACTAAATACATCTGTTTCAGCATCAACAAAAGTACACAACCAGAATTTCGTGAACCCTTTAAAATACACTCATGTCAGCCATTCAACCATACCACATGTGACTGCCCTATTATTGACAGAGTTGCCCAAATAAAGTATCTAGGGGTTCTTCTGGATGAGCACTTAAATTGGTATGCACACCTCGACTTAGTTAGTGCTAGAATTAGGAAATTACTGTGGATATTTGGGGCGCTGAGACATATTGTACCAAAAGATAATAATGCATTAGAAACGAAAGCAAAACCACGTAACACACTAAATGAAATATATATATCTTTGGTACAATCTGTCTTAACGTACTGCATTACAGTATGGGGAGGTGCAGCAAAAACCCGTTTTATAGACCTAGAGCGAAGTCAACGTGCAATTATAAAGGTCATGTATTTCAAAAAAACTAGGTTTCCAACAGAGGAGTTATACCGTATTGCTGATCTATTAACTGTTCGTAAATTGTACATTCTGCATTGTGTCCTAAATAAACACAAAATCCTACCTTTTAATCCAGAGTATAACAACCGAAGGAAGATAGGCAGCGTAGCTTTCTCAGACAGAACCAGAACCAAGTTCGCCCAAAGGCAGTCGAATGCGATGTCAGTACACCTCTACAACAAAACCAATAGAGAACTTAACTTCTACCCTAAAACTTACCACGAATGCAAAAAGCTTTTTTTTTTTTTTTTTTTTTTTTTTTTTTTTAGAACCTGACTGTTGCTATAATAGGACGGACCCAATATAGCTGTCGAACTGCATGGTTGGAGAGTATCCTGGGGAAAATCCAGGGGGAACTCTCCGGCACGACCACGCGGGGGATGTAACACTGGAATACTCTAAGAGTTTGCGCTCCAGTGAGATTGGTTGAACGGTTTCAACCGAATCTGATGTGTGAGTGGTGATGAACTACTGGGATTTGCTGGTTCGCTAAACCTACCCTAGCTGAGAAGAATCCAGCAAGAAACTCAGCTAGGCCCGACCCGGGTCGGGTTGCGTCGGATCGACTGCGCCCGGTATGCGGCGGTACCGGGTTGAGTAGGGACTATACTCGTATGTGTCTGTGTTGTCGCGGTCACGCGGTGGACGACCCCGCCGGCGGGGACGCCGTAGTGTACGCGATGAGTTGGACGCCGAAAGCGCAGCGTTCCATCTTTCGATGGACGCTGTGATTTCGTCGTCCGGGTCCGTGAGTGTGTGCCTAGGACGCCGGACCGTGCGGCCCCTAATCAGTGAGCGTCGAGTAACGACAGAGGGGGGAGAGACGGGAACGTAGTCAAATGCAAAAAGCTTCTCAAGAACTGGTTAAAAGCTAGAACGTATGATGAGACTGAGTTTTTACTAAACTATATATAATAATAAAAACAAAACTGGATATGACGATGCACACACTCACTCACTCGTACATACACACACACACACACACACGCGCATACACACACACACACACACACACACACACACACACACACACACACACACACACACACACACACACACGTACAACGTATTATTGTAATTTATGGTACTTACTTACTTACCTGACACTTAGCTTTTAAATCTAAATGTGTATACAAGTTTAATAGTTAATCTCTTCTTTATTTACTTATTTAAATACCTACTGTATAACTGTGTACCTTCTAATATTACTTTTTACCACAACGAAGAGCGGCGCCTTCCGACACAGGCATTATCATGCTTAATGGGAGGCACCATCCCTTGTATAATGTAAATGAAGTGTTTTTTACCAATAAAGAATTTTGTATTTTGTATTTGTATTTGTATTTGTATCTAAACAAAAAATGGGTTTTTTTTTATATTTCTGTAAAAAAACGAAATTTCTGTACCCATTTTTCACAAATATCATTTTTTTTACCAAGCATTTAATTTTTTTATTTTTGACCACCTAGATAAAAAGTTAAGCGGCTTCAGTTAGGTGTACTACCAAATAAATTACTAAAAAGTTTAAAAATCTGTAAAAAGAACAAAATAAAAATTAGTTCCAGGGATAGAATGAGTTGAAATTTCACCCCTTTTAACATGTACAGTTTATCGAGAACCAACCTGTATATTATATATCATCCTCATAGAGCATGGAAACGTGAATCTACTGGGCCAATGCTAAAATTACATAAAATATGTGGGTGTGCCACTGTACACATTCTCTGCCATTGGTCAGGCTGGTCAATACAGTTGACTCGCTCCAGTCAAAGCACTGCAATGTGCCTGGATGCCTTGTACAAAGGAAAGCTAGACCCCTCTGAGTTTTCACACTCCCTTGTCCGGTTGGTGCAATTTGCGTGACCCTAGCCTGGCACCCGCCGGACAGGAGACCTGGAACCTCCACCTTCCCCAATAGTTCCACCTCGGTTTCTCCAACTTAAAGTTGACTATTGCAAATGGGTGAGGGATACTCGCTCCGTCCAATTTCATAAAAGGAAGAGTTTACTGACTGAGACATCGCCAGGTCCTTCTTTCTTACCGGTTCACGCGTGAACCATTGTCTGCCCGCTATTAACCAACATTTGGCCCCAAAATTGCTCACCTGTCATTTTTATACACGGCAATATAAGGGTGCACTATCACAAGATGTAAATGATTTCACTGATTGCAATAATAGGTATAAATTTAAGTCTATCACCCAAATTAACCTACCTTGTGTGTCCGCGCACATACTATTTCAGTGCTTGCTATTTACACATCCATGCTCCATGTTGCATTACATGAATATTTTGATCTTTCTATGGTTATTTTGTACTTTGTTCAGTGCCATATAAACATCAGGCTGAATCACCTATTCAGTAAGCATATTTGCAGATTTATCTGCCAGTGACCTTGTTAACTGTTTATTGAATAACCAATGATACATGATAAATTGTATTGATGTTTGGTCAGAAAAACATTTTCTAGTTTACATTCATATTGCGATATTGTAAAATATTACGTTATTATTGTGTCATGTATTTCCAAGAGTCAAAGTAATGAGTCAAATAATTGTCATTGAATGCTGCTTGACCTTATTCTTACCTGATGGAATGTTAAGACAAGGTCTAAAGGTGGTAATTCTCCAAAAATACATATGCCAGAAGATAATTCCAGATAGATTGTGCAAACCAAAAACGATTTCTTGAATTGTTGAGCTTGAATTATTCAAACATTGCAATCACTGTACTTCAGTTCAGTACTATTATAGTACTGAACTAAAGTACAGTGATTGCAATGTTTACATATGTAATACAAATTGTATTATACAATCATGCAAGCTTCCTGGTATGTTTATAAACAGGGGATTCCTACATTACATTATAAGATGGGGATGCCCAGGTGTATTTCATTAGTAACTAAGGTTTTTGTGTCCAAACTCAATAGTTGTACCAAGAGGCCTGTCACACCCTGGCCTGATGGTGAGTGAGATGTAAATCTTTGAGATACAAATAAATATAAAAAAAATTGTTTCCCTTCTCCTAATCAATTCTTTCCTTAATCTACTAGTTTTCCTTGAATACATTGTGTTGAATGTTTCAATTTTCCTGCTCTTATTCAATTATTACAATTTATCCACATTTTTTTGGACTGGCACATGCAGCTTGGCCATTAGACCCTGAGGACCATAAACCTATGCCCTGAATGTAAATAAAATTATTTGTTACCATGATTTTTACGCTCTGCTCTGGGTACACCCAGAGTCAAAAACTTACAATTAACCTATGCTATCGTAACTAAAAAGTGTAATGAATTGACATTCCCAACCCTATCATGGTCAAATAATATCAGTAATTTTCGAAAATGTGCCGTAGAAAGGTCATCGTAGATACACGGTACACGCTAAGCAAAAGAATTACATAAAATAAGTTACTCTTTATCCAGTGTTGACAGGAATAGTGATTTGAGGGTAGTTTCACTGTCTGTTTACAGCGACGGGGTAAGAACGGCTCACCATGGAGCACAGCCAGCGAGAGTCCCACGCCGACCAACAGCGTGGCAGAGCGCGTGCACCCAGTGTGGGAACACAGCGCCACCGGCCGCGGCGTGTGGCCTGCTAATACCGGCGAGGAGCACACCAGGCTACTCGGTATGTCCCATCTTAACTGCGAGGAAAGACCGGCTCTCTTAACCTTTCGTATACCTTGTTCCGGATTTGTCCAAAACGGTTCGAAACGTTTATGTCTACAACTTCAAGGTCATTTTTTTTTTTATTTAAGTAAAAATAAATTACATTTTATAGTTTTTATATAAACTCGCCAAACTGTGACGTTTGATGGCGAGAAACGCTCATGTTTTCGTCATTTTCTTTATGATTTGATACATCCGTATCCCGTAAATGTTGAGCCAAATTAGGCGAAAGGAGGTGAGCAGAAACATGTAGACGTATTCACTTCGCCTCGTGGCGATTCGGCGACGCTCGCTTCTGATCGTTGTTTTTGAGTACGAGTCGTAAGCTCCATGACTCCTCACATTGGCTTGGCGCAAGAGAAGGATGACTGTGAACTATACTAGGCTAACGTGATGTTCGAATATGTGCGCGCGTTGTCTGGCAGACGTTCAACGGTATGCGCATTGGCGGAGGTTCGTCTAACTTGTATTGACGGCATTAGGAGCTCTGCCGACCAAAATTACCGAGAAGCAGTGAGGGCTCGGCCACTATTACACATGGGTGAATGTAATATGCCTAAATTGAAGAATAAATCACTTTGATTTCGACTTTATTTCAAGCGGGGCGGCAGCGGCAGCGGTGCGCCATTCGTGAGAGCAAGAGGCCGTGCTCTCATCTCTCGCTCCCACGTTTGGTCCACCGCTGTCGTGGGCGAGCTGTAGGACTGTTTTGGTGCGGTGGGTTAACCTCTTGTATGCTGGGACACTTACAGCGCGAAAGGAATTTGAATTTTTTGTTTCTGACACAGATTCAATTTTCGATAGCCCTGATCGGTGCAGATCTGCTACTAAGCATACGAGAGGTTAAGCCGGCTTAGCTAAAGAACAGATAGGAAGAACTTTTCGCCGATCTATCCTATCAGCTTGGTACTTACTCGAGATGTCCCTATTACAGTCATAATCATCATATCAGCCGAAAGACGTCCTCTGCTGGACATTGGTCTCCCCCAAAGAATGCCAAAGTGACCAGTCCTGTGCCACCCGCATCCAGCGGACTCCCGCGACCTATTACAGTATATTTAAGCAAAAGAGAAATTGCCACGTGTAGTCTAGTGCTCATAATTACTGATAACATTATCTAATTGTACACACACCTCAACGACGTTGATAAAACATCGTGTTGACAAATACTCAGCTATTATGGAAGGTCTTGTAAAAATATTGACTGCAGGATACACAAAATAAGTACCTAATGGAAAATAAGAATCGTAATGGATTCGAAGAGATGCCTTTGCTAATCAATCTCATTAACAGACTGGCTCATAGGCTTAAGCTGTTGGAGAGAAAGGCGCAAAATGTTTTTTAGTTAACTGAGGTTTCTTAAGTTTTATGAATAAGGGGGTAGATGTTTACTATACTCCTATACTTAATATTTTAACCTTATCAACGCTCCGTCAAAGAGAAAAGTTGTCAACCACACGCCAAATCAACAAGACATTTAGTGCTGAGTTAAACCTTATGTCAATGCAAAAAGGTTGCTATCGCGCTGGGCTCCTTGACGAATATATCAGTCGTTGGCGTTGGACATGCGGTGCGGATATATGCGTCATTGGCGTCGAAAAGATTAATGAGAAAACGTCTTTGAGATTGTAGCTTTGTATTGTAAATTAGTATGCAGGGGGTAATCTCCGAAACTACACATACGATTTTAAAAATTATTTCACCAGTCCATAGACCTCCGAGAGGGGTATACATAGCGAGCGGGCGAGCGGAGCCGAGAGTCCCGAGCGGAAAACAGCTGACAAACGGATCTTAGTCAGTGTGACATCACTCTCACGGTCAAGAAATACCGCTATCTAGCTTGTCTACTTTATATGACGCATAGCAGTCAACTCCCATTACCGTGACTCCTACGCAAAATTAACTCACCAATTAGCGAGATTTATCCATTAGATAATCTTGTATTCCTTTTTTGGACAAAGCTTTATAGCTACTACAGTTTCAGCCATTACATTTATATTTAAGTTTTATTGTGTGAATTGACCTCGGTACAAAATAGACTTAGGTTTAGCCCCGTTAATTGGAGTTATTTTCGCTTTTCGTTATCTCGCGGCCTCTAATTAGATTAGAAGATAGCAAGTGAATGAGCTGAACGAATTGTATTATTAGTTAAAAACGTAACATAATTTTAATTTATATACTGTTTTGTAGTAAACTCAACTTATTGGGATTCTATGTCAAATATCACAATTCAACGAAATATTGGTTAGCTGTTGAATGACTCAAAATTATTTACTTTGAACAAATTAAGGATTCCATTCTATTTAGGTAATTTAATTTTAAGGAAAAAAAAACTAATCAGGCATAGATTCTAAATAATGACTATTCTAGACTTCCTATAAATGAGGAAGTGACATTGTCATTAAATGCAAAAACGTAAAAATACTCACTGATTCACCCTAAGCATGTCTCATATACCTACGATTTCACCCACCACTGTATTATGTTACACACTTGTTTTGGGTATATCAATACGTATTCTTATGTTGATGAACTCGCTTGCAGGCACAGAGGAGGAATCTTCAGACCGCCACTCATCCGAGGAGGAGGGGGAGGTGGACGGCGAGGAGGCAGCGAGCGACGCCTGGAGCATCAACAACGAGCAGGCGCAGCACTACGCGCAGCAGTTCGCGCAGCTGCGGCCCGAGCGCGGCCTGCTCTCCGGACACACCGCCAGGTGAGGGAGGGAGCATCAGCAACGAGCAGGCGCAGCACTACGCGCAGCAGTTCGCGCAGCTGCGGCCCGAGCGCGGCCTGCTCTCCGTACACACCGCCAGGTGAGGGAGGGAGCATCAGCAACGAGCAGGCGCAGCACTACGCGCAGCAGTTCGCGCAGCTGCGGCCCGAGCGCGGCCTGCTCTCCGGACACACCGCCAGGTGAGGGAGGGAGCATCAGCAACGAGCAGGCGCAGCACTACGCGCAGCAGTTCGCGCAGCTGCGGCCCGAGCGCGGCCTGCTCTCCGTACACACCGCCAGGTGAGGGAGGGAGCATCAGCAACGAGCAGGCGCAGCACTACGCGCAGCAGTTCGCGCAGCTGCGGCCCGAGCGCGGCCTGCTCTCCGGACACACCGCCAGGTGAGGGAGGGAGCATCAGCAACGAGCAGGCGCAGCACTACGCGCAGCAGTTCGCGCAGCTGCGGCCCGAGCGCGGCCTGCTCTCCGGACACACCGCCAGGTGAGGGAGGGAGCATCAGCAACGAGCAGGCGCAGCACTACGCGCAGCAGTTCGCGCAGCTGCGGCCCGAGCGCGGCCTGCTCTCCGGACACACCGCCAGGTGAGGGAGGGAGCATCAGCAACGAGCAGGCGCAGCACTACGCGCAGCAGTTCGCGCAGCTGCGGCCCGAGCGCGGCCTGCTCTCCGGACACACCGCCAGGTGAGGGAGGGAGCATCAGCAACGAGCAGGCGCAGCACTACGCGCAGCAGTTCGCGCAGCTGCGGCCCGAGCGCGGCCTGCTCTCCGGACACACCGCCAGGTGAGGGAGGGAGCATCAGCAACGAGCAGGCGCAGCACTACGCGCAGCAGTTCGCGCAGCTGCGGCCCGAGCGCGGCCTGCTCTCCGGACACACCGCCAGGTGAGGGAGGGAGCATCAGCCACGAGCAGGCGCAGCACTACGCGCATTAGTTCGCGCAGCTGCGGCCCGAGCGCGGCCTGCTCTCCGGACACACCGCCAGGTGAGGGAGGGAGCATCAGCAACGAGCAGGCGCAGAACTACGCGCAGCAGTTCGCGCAGCTGCGGCCCGAGCGCGGCCTGCTCTCCGGACACACCGCCAGGTGAGGGAGGGAGCATCAGCAACGAGCAGGCGCAGAACTACGCGCAGCAGTTCGCGCAGCTGCGGCCCGAGCGCGGCCTGCTCTCCGGACACACCGCCAGGTGAGGGAGGGAGCATCAGCAACGAGCAGGCGCAGCACTACGCGCAGCAGTTCGCGCAGCTGCGGCCCGAGCGCGGCCTGCTCTCCGGACACACCGCCAGGTGAGGGAGGGAGCATCAGCAACGAGCAGGCGCAGCATTACGCACAGCAGTTCGCGCAGCTGCGGCCCGAGGAAACTCGTCGGAAATACAAAAATGTATGCAGCGAGGTCCAACGTGTTGTACCTTTAAAAATTAAACAATGTCGCCATAGAGCCATACACACATATATTTAAAATCTTTGTATACATCACTGACAAACATTTTATTTTCTTTCTACAGATTGTTCTTTGAAAAATCTCGACTCGCCGTGCCGGACCTACGCAAGATATGGCAGCTGTCGGACATCAACAAGGACGGTTTGCTCTCACTCGAAGAGTTCAGTATCGCCATGCATCTGATAGTCCTGCGGCGGGCTGGCGCGCCCGTGCCCTCGATCCTGCCTTTAGCTTTGGCCCCCCGGGGTGACCCCAGGTATTCTCAACCCACCACAGACTTGGTAGACCTCGGAGCGGACATGTTTGGCTCCGGAACATCCGCCGACTTCAACTTCGCGCCCAAAACCGAAGCGCCCGACCCGTACGAGAAACCGAAACCCGACGAGCGACAGCCGTCGCTCACCCCACCCAAGCCGGAAGCCCAAGTTAATAACAAGGAGTGGACGAAGTTCGTCGACTCGCCCACGTCGAGCGTCTCCAGCCCCGGGCCGAAGCCGGTCAACTTCGACTTCCACAAGTCCGCTCTCGAGCGGGACCCTAAGATATTTCATCCGGTCGCGTTAAGGGTAACTCCGGACGTGACGGTGCCTCACGGCGAGGAACTACGATCGAGCACGTCACCGCGGCGGGACGATTTCGCGCACGCGTTCGAACTCGCCAGCCCCAAGCGCCTCATTCCTCCCGCCGAGCCCGCGCCGAACGGCGCCCCGCCGGAGATCAAGTCCATACAGCGCCCGCAGCCGAAGAAGCCTCTAAAAAGCGCGGGAGTCCTCCCGCCGCCGCCGGCGCGCGAGACTTCAGTGCACGCGGACGAGGGCCCGCAGTCCCTGCAGTACGCCCCGAAAAAGGAGCCGCCACCGCCGCCGCCGCCGCGGCCGCTCCGCAACCACGCGCGCTCCAGCTCGCTCGACCTCAACCGGTTCAAGGGCGCGCCCGCGCCGCCGCCGCAGCCCCCGCCGCGAATGTCGCCCTCGGCCGCGTCGCCGCCGGCGCGCCGCCTCGTCAACCAGCGCAGCGAGGGCGAGCCCGCGTTCGCGCCGAGGGAGTACGACGGGGAGGGCTTCGGGTACAACCGCGAGGACGCGCCGAAGATGCACGGCGCGTTCGAGGTGTACAGGAAGCCGAGCAGGGAGGGGTCGGCGGGCGGCGAGGAGCCGCACGTGCGCGCGCTGCAGGAGCAGAACGCGGTGCTGCACCGCGTGTGCCGCGCGCTGTGCGCCGAGCTGGCCGACGTGGCGCGCGAGCGCGAGCAGCTGCGCGCGCGCCTGCAGCCGCGGGACGCCGTGTAGCCGCGCCCGCCGAGGTGTACAGGGAGGGGTCGGCGGGCGGCGAGGAGCCGCACGTGCGCGCGCTGCAGGAGCAGAACGCGGTGCTGCACCGCGTGTGCCGCGCGCTGTGCGCCGAGCTGGCCGACGTGGCGCGCGAGCGCGAGCAGCTGCGCGCGCGCCTGCAGCCGCGGGACGCCGTGTAGCCGCGCCCGCCGAGGTGTACAGGGAGGGGTCGGCGGGCGGCGAGGAGCCGCACGTGCGCGCGCTGCAGGAGCAGAACGCGGTGCTGCACCGCGTGTGCCGCGCGCTGTGCGCCGAGCTGGCCGACGTGGCGCGCGAGCGCGAGCAGCTGCGCGCGCGCCTGCAGCCGCGGGACGCCGTGTAGCCGCGCCCGCCGAGGTGTACAGGGAGGGGTCGGCGGGCGGCGAGGAGCCGCACGTGCGCGCGCTGCAGGAGCAGAACGCGGTGCTGCACCGCGTGTGCCGCGCGCTGTGCGCCGAGCTGGCCGACGTGGCGCGCGAGCGCGAGCAGCTGCGCGCGCGCCTGCAGCCGCGGGACGCCGTGTAGCCGCGCCCGCCGAGGTGTACAGGGAGGGGTCGGCGGGCGGCGAGGAGCCGCACGTGCGCGCGCTGCAGGAGCAGAACGCGGTGCTGCACCGCGTGTGCCGCGCGCTGTGCGCCGAGCTGGCCGACGTGGCGCGCGAGCGCGAGCAGCTGCGCGCGCGCCTGCAGCCGCGGGACGCCGTGTAGCCGCGCCCGCCGAGGTGTACAGGGAGGGGTCGGCGGGCGGCGAGGAGCCGCACGTGCGCGCGCTGCAGGAGCAGAACGCGGTGCTGCACCGCGTGTGCCGCGCGCTGTGCGCCGAGCTGGCCGACGTGGCGCGCGAGCGCGAGCAGCTGCGCGCGCGCCTGCAGCCGCGGGACGCCGTGTAGCC
The DNA here is from genome assembly GCA_932294315.1 of Epinotia nisella. Classification (NCBI taxonomy): domain Eukaryota; kingdom Metazoa; phylum Arthropoda; class Insecta; order Lepidoptera; family Tortricidae; genus Epinotia; species Epinotia nisella. The sequence goes on along the minus strand of OW028688.1, from coordinate 13,799,128 downwards.
GCGCCCGCCGAGGTGTACAGGGAGGGGTCGGCGGGCGGCGAGGAGCCGCACGTGCGCGCGCTGCAGGAGCAGAACGCGGTGCTGCACCGCGTGTGCCGCGCGCTGTGCGCCGAGCTGGCCGACGTGGCGCGCGAGCGCGAGCAGCTGCGCGCGCGGCTGCAGCCGCGGGACGCCGTGTAGCCGCGCCCGCCGAGGTGTACAGGGAGGGGTCGGCGGGCGGCGAGGAGCCGCACGTGCGCGCGCTGCAGGAGCAGAACGCGGTGCTGCACCGCGTGTGCCGCGCGCTGTGCGCCGAGCTGGCCGACGTGGCGCGCGAGCGCGAGCAGCTGCGCGCGCGCCTGCAGCCGCGGGACGCCGTGTAGCCGCGCCCGCCGAGCGCCCGCCGACCGCAAGGGGCCGATCGCACTCGCACGAAAGCGTAGCCTAGTGATTAGGGAATGCAATCTCGCTACATTTCAGACTGAGCCGAGATCTCGCCGAAATTGGGCGTTTTTCACTGAACACGTAACTGCTAAGAATTCCATTTAATTATTAATGACACGTGAAATAAAAATTGACACTGCATGTAGCGGTTTATAATATCCGTTTTATTTTAATATTTGAATAAAGATTATTGATGAATATTTTTTTATCATCCACCACCACCGCCGTTTTGAATTTTAATCATCATTAGTCAGATGAAACTTTTGTCATGCCATGTTTTTTATGGAAAGTTCAATCTCGTAAAATATGGATGAAATCTCGCGAGATCTGACATCGAGATTGCATTCTCTACTTGTGATTGATTTCAAACTCTAAACAGTATCTTCCTTCGGGAGTAAATTAGAGTGTTCCTGTATATAAGATTATTGCGATCGGCCGGAGCCACGGAGCCATAAGAAAGATTTAATACTTACGTTTACATCGACTGCCGCTTGCGATTCGTATTTAACAGCAGGCTCGGTATCGTTGACAGTTCTGGCATCCTATCCTGTTTCAAAATAGTAACGATAACGTACTAGTAATTTAATATATGTAGTAATGAATGAAATTTGCTTATTTCTACATATTTTTATTAGGGTTCCGTACCTCGAAAGGAAAAAACGGTACCCTTCTAGGATCACTTTTTTTGTCCATCCGTCCGTCCGTCTGTCAAGACCCTTTTTCTCAGGAACGTGTGGAGGTATGAAGCTAAAATTTATATCAATACTCAGGTCTACTGTCCCTCGGAGCTGTGAAAAAAATCAAACTTCTAAGCCAACGCAATCAAAAGATACAGCCGTTTATGCCGCAAATTTTCGAAACTCGCAAGGGAATCAAAACCTACAGAGTACTTCCCGTGAACTCAGAATCTTGAAATTTGGTACGAAGCAACGTTTTATAGCACAGATAAAGGAAACATTGCGAAAACTGTAAATTTTTAGTTACATCATACAATAAAAATATTTTTAATAATTATATACCTACAGGTTTGTACGGAACCCTCGGTGCGCGAGTCCGACTCGCACTTGGCCGGTTTTTTTTAGATCTTTTTAATCGGTCCACATTTTATATTGCTACGATTGCTAGCGGTTTGACTCGAGAAAACGTTTTTATTCGACTTCGAATACATTTATGGTAATATTAAAATACAAATCATTATATTTTATGACAGGATAGGAGGCGCGGCGAGTGATCGAAGTACTGGTGCGAAGTTGTCATTTTGTATTAATAGTGATCCTTTATTTTATCAAACATTTTGTATTATTTGACGAATGTAATCTCATGAGAAATATGGATATTATTTACATATTTTACTTCCTGTATCAGAGCGTTTTTCAAAAAAAGTGTACATAAACTTTTTTTTTCAGAATTCGATTTTTTTGGGTTTTTCTTACTCAGAATCGTTGATACTATCGATCCTCATACAAGAAAAAAAGTGTCCAAAATATTCCATTCCAGATCGTCACACTTTTGTATGCAGAATACTATAAACTTGTAACGTCATAACACATTTTCGATGATTTGAAAAAAATTAAAAGTAAAAAATACTTTTTAAAAACAAGTTTTTATTTAAATGCGCTAAAAAGAATAAAATAAACTTTTCCTTTAAAACTTTTACTATAAACTTATAACTAGTGTACGGACAAGTGGTGGCATTTTGATCAGAGCGGGAAATGGAGTCGTTATTATCTACTATTTTTTTATGATTGAATGAATAAATTCAAATTTTATATGATATTTACTTTACTTATAAAATCTATTTCTCTTGTTCTCTCACATTCAATCAATATGCTTTTTAACCATATACAACAACCTTAATTAATTACTGGCCAAAAACTTTATAAACTGTAGATACGACAAAATAATCTGATGTTGTCAATTTAGACAACTGTTTGCTATATTTGTTGTTGTAATACGCTAGGCTTAAAACAGCACGACAGCAGAAATATAAATGAAACAATATTATGAATGACCCACCAGAATCAACAATTTTGAAGTGGATTGAACCATATACGAAAATCTTGTATATAACGATAACAATAGCGTGTACCTACTGTATATCATGTGAAATATATATCATCTAACACAAATGAAAAAATATAACATTAAAAAACGACATGTTTTTCAATGTTATATTTTTTCATTTGTGTAAACAGCAGTAAAAATCACCAAATAAATTGTGGAAACCAAAACGATACCTTTGTCTACGACTTATGCGTTTTCCTAATTGCATGCAACATCCCTCGGATACGAGTAAATCATCCAGAATTTAGAAAGTTGAATAAATAAATAAATAAACTTTGGCACTACTTGAATAAGAATTAAAAAGTGTAATAAATATGTTTTCGAAAAATCATTTAATCGTTATTCATTTTAATCATAAAATGCACCTAGGCGACTCCATTTTTCGCTCTGTTCAAAATGCCACCACTTGTCCGTACACTAGTCATAACACATTTTCGATGATATAAAAGCTTGTCGCGAGATTTACCTGAGTAATTCGAGTACCTAATTCTCGCGACAAGCTTTTATATCATCGAAAATGTGTTACGACGTTATAAGTTTATAGTAAAAGTTTTAAAGGAAAAGTTTATTTTATTCTTTTAGCGCATTTAAATAAAAGCTTGTTTTTAAAAAAAATAACTTTTTTTTTTGTATGGTCGTGACGCACTGGAAGAAAAAACTTACATAGTAAACCCTGGGACACTTTTTCCGAGATCGATAGTATCAACGATTCTGAGTAAGAAAAACAAAAAAAAAGAAATCTGAAAAAAAAGTTCATGTACAGTTTTTTTGAAAAACGCTCATCATAGTTACATATATCGATAATTTAGAGTAGTTTATTTTCTATCTCACCGCACTATTACAAGAATATTTCATTCCAAATTATTTATATTATTGCAGAATACATTTCAAGGTCTGTCAAGCGTATAGGAAATTTCGCTATGATAATCAATAAGTATTGATTTTGAACAGTATCTCGGGAACTTCTATCCGATACTCATTTGCTTCGGCGTGTAATTAGCTTTAAGAGGCTATTGTATCAATCGTAGCGTTTTATTTCTCCATTTATTCATAAGAATCCTATAACATAAATTATGTTACAAATCTTCGACTTCGATTATGGATAGTGGTTGGTTTCTGGCGGCTTATTTATTGTATCTCGAAAAGTATTTAACGATGGCCTTGGCACGTAACTAGGACCCAGATTTTCGGGTGTGATCTGAGGTGAGGTCCCTGTGCATGCTATCTGAGCACGGGGGTTCTAGGTACGGTCAAGGACTTTGATTGTTGAACCATTTAGATGTCAACTTATTTTGGTTTTCTATGCAGCTATGAAGTGTCCATTATAAAGTGAGCTCTAAATGGCTCAACAATTAAAGTCCGTCACTGTACGTGCTGGATGTATAATCGTTGGTTTCGAGAAGCAAACATTGTAATTTATATACATAAATCATTATTTAGTCACAAAACTAACATCAATATAGTATACCTACTTGTATTCTATTTCGTACATCGCTTAGTGTTCAGTGGTTATTGCATTTAGACTTGAGATATCCGGCTTTTATCAATACAACACGAACAACCAGTTACAATATTTGCACTTGCTAACTAATTGTATAAATGCGATTTGTGAACGGGTTTTAGTTAGTTTTACTATTAGGCATCGCTCTGTGAAGCAATTGTATTGATTTGATTGATAAATTGTTCAATTTGTTGTGCTATATGAATGTAGTACTGTGTTACTAACGAACTGAACATGGAAGTATCCGAAAATGTTGGTAGAAGTCAGCAAAATATCACACATGTAAATATATACCCACTTCTAACTTAACAAGCCTCTCTTAACTAAAATGTGTTTGTCCGTTTTTTAACAAATGTCAAAGTGATAAAGACATAAAAAACGGCATTTTAGTTTTAAAATAGGTTTGAATGACGGTTATGAAAATTATGAATAAGGGCATTAGTAAAAATAAATAGCAAAAAAGTATAAGTACAACCGAGGATATTATAATATGGGCCAATGTGAATCTTATCAAAATGACTATAGGGTTCAATCAGGATTTCGGCTGACCGCACATTATTCACTAGGTCACCAACTCCATAATGCCGATTCGAATTGATTCCGATTTGGTATTGATTGATGAGCTTTTTTTTATTCTTGTGTTGGTCGCCTAATAGAAATGGGTCCCTATAATGTACGGCCTTATAATCCGCGTCAATTATATCTCGGTCGCTTTTAAACCCATGCATAAACAGAGAGAGAAAGATATTAGAGGACGGGGATTATTGTGCCGTGAATTGTAAGGACCCATAGAAATCACATATCGCTAATTGAAATTGTGTTTTATGAGGTTGTGCACTAAAATGTCTATAATTTATAATCCGTTCCTTCCGAACATAGCTTTATATACGCGTATATTGTCTTATACTAGACTAACGCTTGCTATATGTGAAAAGTGTTAGCATTTACTTTGGTTTAGGCGGTGGATGAATGGTAGGGTCTATGTTTCATTTGGACTGAATTTCAAAATTCAAAATCAGATTTATGTATATGTTTGTAACTAACTACCATTTTCTTAAACATGTGACAACGTGTTCCATTTCATGTTTATGCGTACTAAAAGGCACACGGAATCTTTTGAAATATCTTTTACGTTAACTGTAAACTTATGTGATTATAGTAACAAAGTATACACGCAGAGTACATTTTCGTTAAATCTTAAGAAAAGGATACCAAAGCAGTAGGCAGGTTGAGCTATTCTTTTTAAGTCTTCCCACAACTCGTCCAAGCTATATTTCACTTAAGAGTCCAAGGGAAAAACAGCGAGCCTTTTTTCTTTAGATTAAAACTAACCTTATTACAATACGCGTAAAGTGTACATTTGTATTTAATATGAAATGGACTCTCAACGATTTTTCCCTGCAATCTTCACTTGTATTGATAAGAAGCTAAGTTTGGCTTTTGCGGAAAATCAGCCATAATTTTTACTTTCAATGCAATACAAATGAAACATAGGAGCCTTAATCCAAACATTCAATCAATCGAATGTGTTTTTTATTAAGTATCCGTACCAGTATATATAATGGTGGCTATGTAATGTCTTTGTAATGTACCAAATCGCTGTATTGAAGTCATCGAGTAGTGTAGTGTCGCTCGCTTGTATGTATTGCATTCCTTTTGTATATCTTACTGTAATTTGATTATCGTTCTTGTATAAATATATGAAATACCGGAAGGTGTTGTTGAAATGTGAATGTTGTATAATATGCTTTAGTGTAGGGAATGTAAAAATGGAACTATCAAGATAGGATATAGTAATAGGACGAAGCGCCACGGTCTAATGACGAAGGTTGTTGTAAACAAGATATATTACAATTATAGCGTAGTGTACAATTTTATTGAATTTGCGTGAAAACATCCTGTATCATAAGATTACTCTAAAGTATTTATCATTTATTTTAGTCATACGGAATGTCCGCGGGTACGTCTCCATGTAAATATGATTTCTCGATCCGCGTTTCACTGTCCTTAAATATTATGAAGCTCGATAAGTTGATAAACCCACTGAAAATATTTCGGTCCAATTTTGAAGTACTTTTCACCATTGTATTTACCTATTTATATGTTTCTTAAAGTTTATACAGTAATGCTTAAATATTATTGTAGTAAAATATGTACAATAAATTTATTTCAAAATTTAATTTGTATTTTTGTGCGATCTATCCCCCAAACGCGGTACGCTAACAACTTTATCAGAAAATCGATACGGAGTATCTTTGAATTGGAACAATCGGTTCGCGGCTGCGTAGTTGATAACAGATAACAGTGATAGCAACGCACGCGACAATCATTCCTCGTTCGGGACTCCGAGGAGTTGTTTGTTACTCTCAAAATTCTCCCCTTTTGCCTCCCCGGCGTTACGATTCCGCATACCTGCGGCTGCGGCCCTTCGCAGCGGACTCCCCTCTCCCCGCGCCGCGCTCCGCCACCACACACCGGCCCGAGCCGCCGACCGAAACGCGCACGTCATGTGTCGCTCCGCGCCGCGCGCGTAAACATTCCCGACTACAATGAAAACAATCTGACTCGAACTGTGTCTATCAACATGAAGTGTTTCGTGATCCTGCTAGTGACCGTGGTGACCGGGGCCGCCGCCGAGGCGTCCGTGCGGACATGTGAACCGATTAAAGTGGCGATGTGCAAGAACATAGGGTACAACCAGACCGGCATGCCGAACCTCGCGCGGCACACGCTGCAGGCGGACGCCGACGTGACGCTGCAGACCTTCAGCCCGCTCGTGCAGTACGGGTGCTCCTCGCAGCTGCACCTGTTCCTGTGCGCCGTCTACGTGCCCATGTGTACGGACAAGGTGGCGCTCCCCATCGGGCCGTGCCGCGGCCTCTGCGAGAGCGTCTACGCCCGCTGCTACCCCGTGCTGCGAGGCTTCGGCTTCCCCTGGCCCGCCGAGCTGGACTGCAGCCTGTTCCCCGCCGAGAACAACCACGAGCACATGTGCATGGAGGGGCCCGGGGAGCGAGCGCCGCCCGTGGGAGCCATACCCGACGCCGGTTTGGGAGCCGGGCCGGTCGGGCGCGGCGGGTGCCGGCGGCTCATCAAGCCGAACAGCTGGGTGTGGGTGCGCACCGGGCGCTGCGCGCAGTTCTGCGACGCGGAGGTGCTCTGGGAGGGAGGCGAGCGGCGCGCGGCTGAAGTGTGGCTGGCGACATGGGCGGCGCTGAGTTTCGCGTGCACGCTGGCGGCGGTGGGCGCGCAGCTGGCGTGCGGCTCGCGCGGCGGCGCGGGCGAGCGCGCGCTGGTGCTGGTGGCGCTGTGCCGGTGCGCCGCGGCGGCGGGCTGGGGCGTGCGCGCCGCCGCCGGCCGCGCCGCCGCCGGCTGCGCCAAGGACTCCACGTCGCCGGCGCGGCTGCTGCTCGCGCACGACGGGCTCGCGAACCCCAACTGCGCCGTCGTCTTCCTGCTGCTCTACTACTTCGGCCTTGCTGCTTCCGTTTGGTAAGTCCTATTTTGCTTTTCTGTATCTACTTACTAGGTTCCTAGTTAGTTGTTACGGTTCCGGAGCGCGTACCCATCTAAACCCTAACTTTTTTATTTATAAACATCGTCTAGGTATTGTGTAAATTCTCAAAAAAATGTAACGGGCGTTTCAAGCGCTGTCCTTACCACCTCCCATATTAACTGTGGTGTTCAATAACTAACCAAGTTATCTTACAAAATCAGAATCTATCCGCGATACCTAGCAACATATATTTTTTTGTGATTTTAATTAATAATCGAAATATTACAAAGATGCTAAAGACAACCGCTGAGCGTTTAAAAAACGCTACGTGAGAATCACCCATACATTCGATTATTCCCGTAGATTTTATCGATTTAATATTAATAAGTTTTCTACACGTGCCAATCATTCTATTTCTTCACTTTTACCAATATCAAACATCCGGCGCGGCGGTTGTCAAACGAGATTGTTGTATCTACCCTTAACACCGTGTAAATAAACCTGCATAAAAACTTCGGTACCTTGAAAACGCTGTGCAATTCTTTTGACAACCCGATTTCCGAACAACATTGGCCATCGACAAAAAAATTGCAGTCTGACGACTAATTCCTGCTAGTGGGCCAACACAATGGGCCATACGACAATGAGATCGCACCTCGGTACCTGGGCCATTGTCGCGCGGATTTGGCCGTAGCTCACCCGACTTTTATCACCAATCAATTATGTTTCGTCACTTGTCGTCTAAAGCCTTTGAGCTAACAATGGCTCGTGCTTGCCTTTGAGCGATGGATCTTTTGTGAGAGTTACTTAAATGAAAACTTTACGTTCAATTCCAGGTAGATTACCAGCTATATTACTAGGTAAATTAACTAAAGAGCAACATAAATAACTAACAAGAAAAATAAACTCTTTTTGATGACTGTATTTACGTTACATGCTCTCATTCTCTGTATTATAACTCATTTACCTAAAAGTCCCAAGATTACAAACAACACACAGACCTGTCCTGTCTGTCAGCTAAGGGCCTGTCTATATATAAGTGACTTTGACGTTGACTTAATTTTACAATTAAAAGTATTAAAACCAGTTTAATAATTTATTTTATTTGACAAATAAAAATTAATAATCTTTGACAAGACCCCCGTCATCCCCCTAAAAAAGGAAAGTTAATAAAAACTGGAAAGTTAAAAGAAGAAGAATTTTTCCATTCTGTAGTTTTTGTATGAATTACTGACTCTCCAAACGTTTATGCTATCCAGATTTTAGCCTAAGTATTTTAACGCAATAAACATAATAATAAGTATTTTAATTTAAAATAATATAATATGCAGAGATCGGAATTTTCGCGGCAAAACAAAACACTGTCGCAATCTAGCTAGTGTTAGAAACGAGTCTTTTATCGAAATCGAGTATTGTTATACTAAAAAAACATGCCTATATATTTACATTATTTTATAATCATTCGCGACTGTTAATTTAAAATATGCAAAAGAAGTGGTAAGATACGGAATGGTTTTATATGTGTTATTCCATCTAAACCTTAACTATACTTTATCATATCAACTAACAACCCTTTCTTTTGGCTTTGTCGTAGTCGGGTATCAAAGACGTAAAACTTTTAATGAAGTGACTATACTACTTCATTGAAAATAATAGACACTTAAGAAAATGAGTACCTACTCAATAGGAGATTGCATCTGTCTCTATACAATTTTATACAAACCTCACGTAAAAAATTGTATTAAATATTTTAATTTATTTGGTGAACCTCGTTTGTCTTCTATTACACAACTATCGATATCGATAAAAAATGTTTCTAACACTAGCTTGATTGCGACAGTTTTCTGTTTTGCCTCGAAAACTCCGACCTCTGAAATATGTGCATGATTGTTTTCTGTCAGTTACATGATACAGTCAGTGAGGTTTGTTAAGCTTAATACGAAAGTTAACCAACGCTGATTATAGAACCACCTTTTTTGAGAAATAGGTATGTAGGTATACTTAGTTCACAAACGTATACTTGCACTAGCTAATGCGACAGCTTATTGTGATTATAATCTGAACTTAGCTACGCAGCATAATGCCATAACGGAGCGCAATGAGAATACCTATACTGTTATTGTTTGAAGTCGAGAGAAGCTAACAATGTTATATTTAAAAGTGAATAGGTAGCTTAGTTTAGGTCGTTTAGTCGAAGCGATATGGGCGGCTACCGACTATGCAATTCATAACGTGTCTCTCACCTCACAGTCACTCCTAGTATATTTTGACGCCGGACTAGTAATAACAAACGCCTGATCGGAGGTCTGTCTTATATTGGTTCTCCGGTGGTGAAGTGACACGTGAACTGCCCCGGCTTTCGAGGCGAGGGCATTGTTTGCTCGGTAATAAGTCATGCTTTCAAACGGATAAGAACAAATGCACTGGTTTGTCTCGAGATCCTTTCGAACCTGTTCTAAACGTACATTATTTATACAGGAACCGTTTCACACTTCGTTGATTAACTATCGTATAACCACTTATATTATAAGTCATATAACTTTGCTTTGCTCATGACATTAAAAGCTTTCTGAGTTCTCTGGCTCATATCATAATTTCATAATGCACGCTTTCAATGGTTTGAGTCTCGGGTATGTTAATGTTAGTTAGTTAATATAAATCAAACTAGTTCGTCGAAAAGCATTTTTTTTCTGTTTCCCAAAAACAAGACCGGGCCGTAAAGTAAAACGAATTGGGAAATAAAATAAACGAGGTTCAATAAATCACGCGCTAGGCGACGCGACGCCGGCGCAGGCAGTCAGTGTGGGATGCGATGCGATCATTTCTTCCTTTTACTACCTTACTCGGTGCTATAGGTAGGTAAAGGTATACATTATACTGTGTGAGGCTGTGCTGCGTCACGCCGAGGTATGTAGTGCTTTTCTCAAATATGCAATGCAATAAATAAGTGCGAGTTCAACTCGCGTGGTAAGGGTTCCGTAAAATATTGAGAATTAAAGGTTTTCCTGTAATCTTTAGGCAAGGAACTATTTTTCATATTTTTTTCAGAATTTTAAGCCTTGTAGTTTCGGAGTTAAGGGGGAAGGGGGGGGAAAGTCAATTTTCGTCTTTTTTTCCTAAATTACTTCAAATCTGTTGATAAAATTATAAAAAAAATATCTGAGATGCTTACAAACCTTACTTGAGATGATTGCGAAACTTTTTTTTTTGATTTTCCAGTTTACCCCCCAAAAGTGGCCCCCTTGTTCAGAATTCATTAATTTACTTTACGTGTCCATCTTTGTGTCACCAATTTACATATTGTTACCAAATTTCAACTCAATCGGTCCAGTAGTTTCGGAGCAAATCGGCTGTGACAGACGACGGACAGAGTGCAGACGCACGAGTGATCCTATAAGGGTTCCGTTTTTTTCCTTTTGAGTTAAGGAACCCTAAAAAACCGGACAGTTAGAGTCGGACTCGCCCACTAAGGGTTCCGTACAAAATTACAAATGCAAATTCTCTTTCCCTGTAGGTACTTGTACAATAAGACGATATTACTTGCCATATTTCAGAGTTCATTTTGATTCCCTTGAGAGTGTCGAAATATACGTTGTTTGCGGCATAAACGGCCGTATCTTTTTTTTACGTTAACATAGAAGTTTGATTTCTTCACAGCTTCAAGGGACTGTAGACTTGATTATATGGTTTTAATTTCAACTCCATACCTCCACGCGATCCCGAGATAAAGGATCTTGACAGACAGACAGATGGACAACAAATTGATCCTATTAAGGTTCCGTTTTTTCCTTTTGAGGTACGGAACCCTAAAACCAAAAAAATAAGGTTTGGACATTTAATTTATTCTTTATTGTTATTTAAATATAATTTCAATTTATATTCAGTCTGATTGGACAGTCCACAGTGGCTCGCGTATGTACTCTGCCGAAACGAGCCACCATTGCCGCTTTCGCCGTTTTAGATCAAACTAGACATTGCAGAATCACCGAAACGGCGGGACTTAAATGATCAGCCGACACTAAGTAGATTAGACACACTCTTCGTTTAAAACATTAGTAATTTAAAAAAAAACTTGTAAGAGTCTAGAAAGAAAACAAGTGAACCTCAAAATTTATTTTTAGGGGTTTAGCAACAAAAACACATCACAATAGATCGCGTGTTGCTGGAGCAGCTCACTAACTAGTTCTTCTAGCACAGGACATTCTAGCCAACCGCTAATATTTAAATGAAATATTTTTCATTTCAAAGTTCATTATCTCAAAAACGGCTGAACCGATTTTGTTGAAACGTAGATAAGAACCATTTCGATCACGTCAGCTTTCGGACAATAAAACCGCATTAAAATCGGTCCATTCGTTTCGGAGCTACGAAGCCACAGACAGACACACAGACATACAGACACTGACACGTCAAACTTATAACACCCACACCCCTCTTTTTGCGTCGGGGATCAATAATTTAAATTTGGTAATAATGTGTTATTTGTTATGTTCATGTCGTAATTATATAAATAAAACTGCAAAATATAGCAAACATCGTTTATTTTATTTTTTAAATAATCCTACCTAGTGGCAGAATGTCCTAACGAACCAAAAAGCAAATATTGCTTCTAGTTTTTTTAATGGCTAAACGCCGTGATGCTGTGTCACAAATTAATGTGGAATAGAAATTTAAAAAGACCATATTGCAGACTTAGGCCTCCAATTCTGTATGAAATGCCTCACCTCAGGGAATGATTTTCGGGATAAAAACTATCGTATGTCCTTTCCCCGGGACTTAAACTATCTCCATACCAAATTTCATCTAAATTGGTTCAGCGGTTTAAGCGTGAAAAGGTAACAGAGACAGACACACTTTCGCATTTACCTATTAAAGGTATTTGTATGGATTCCTGGTCATATGAGACATTCCATACTTTGCGCTATTATGAAATTTCGAGGAATGCTAAACATTCGCTACAAAACTGTATTTTATTAGCTCTGTTAGAATAGAAATCCTCACCCATAAAGTTTAGTCTTGTGTAGGTGCATACTAAAATAGAATGTCGTTAAGGAGGATTCAGAAAAAACGAGATCCTCTCTTCCATGGATAAGTCCTAGAGACATTGCACTTTATTCATCACGGAATAAAACTCAAAATGCAATAGCGTATACAGCAAGCGCCTTGTAAATTTGATACCCAAGTGGTTTGACGTAAAAACTTACTGTTCAACATTTCTACATACATTGGTATTGGCTTTAAGTTCAAGATTCGTTTCACAATAATTTGTTGCGTCTCTTGTTTCATTTATTTAGTTAATACGATCGGCGAATCCTTTTGGATCGAACGATGTTTGTCAGAGGGGCAGAGGGGCTACCGCGAAACGAAAACGAACTTTGTTCGTATATCTCCCTCTTTGTCGCTCGAATTAGCAAGTGCGACAGAGACGGAGATACACGAACGAAGTTCGTTTTCGTTTCGCGGTAGGCCCTCAGGATCTCTTCACACTTCACACCTAATCTTCTTACTGTTAGTATTATGTAGGTTAATGTTCTAAACAGTCCCCTGTCTGTACCTGTGTAAGTCGTTAATAGGTACCTATTACGCAATTTTAATTATGAAATTTGATACCTTTTACAAACCCGCAAAGAATTTCAGGACTGTAAAAAAGACATCTTTCTCCGTGGTTGATACCGCAGTCATTCCAGAAATTCGTGTCATTCGTGGTCGCGAGCCCGTCGCACTAAATGAGACATTTTGTGTGGATATTATAAATTGCATTGAAATTTAGTAATTTTGTGGATTTCTCACTAATTGGATCGGAATCTAAGATTTCTCTTGCTTGACGGCTATTTCGCTGTTAAATTGATTAGGAACTATATCTGAGTATACTAGGTATAACTACAATAATTAAGAGTATTTTCTATATTGATTTCCTATCGTTAACTTGTAGGGTATAATAACTGCCCTTCACTTAAGTCTATTTAAAAAAAAAAGTCAAGTAAGCTCATATTATAGTGAACATTTTTTAAAAAGTAGGAATCCACTTCAAGTCTTATCTGCCGATGAATGGTTTTGTTCTCTATTGTTAAGGCCGACCGCTAATCACCCGTGCAAAATAAAATGCATAAATAACAAATGATTTCATACGAATAACAACTTTATATTAAATTAATAAGGTTCAAATTTCATCAGCACGCACTCGACATAAAACCTTTTGGAACGGAAGAGCCGAACACCTGGGCGATCACGGCTCTTATTTAGTTGTTGTATATAGTAGTATGTTGACTATATGTCAAGAGCTTTTATGTAAAGCAAAGAGTTGTAGGGCTATTGTGGGCTTTTCCACCCTTCCTAGTCCACAATACACTCGGGAACAACCGTCCGACGTTTCCTACAAATTACTTCATTTAATTACACCATTAACAACACAATTAATTGACATCCATTACAAATAAACCCTTACGTAGGTACGCTTATTGTAAATATACCTTTTATAAAAGAACTCTAGCATTTGTTTTATATGTTACATATTTCCAACAATTCCAACAATCTTTCTAAACGCGGTCCAAATTATTCTATATCAAATTCAATCAGCTTTAAACCTAAAATGTCTACATAAATTACGTTGAAGATTAAATTTAATTACAGATCCTATCAACAGATTTCGCATTTCGGTAGCTTTGTAAATAAAAGTCTTCTCTGATTAACAACACGCTATACTATAAGTAGCATTATTTAATTTTGCACCAAACAGAGTCGTCATTTTAAAGTCGATCAAACTTGAAATCTGCTAGTTACGTTCAACCCATATCAAATCCATCAACGAGGCCTTGTAGCACCTAATTAATATAGGCTGGTCCGAGGCAAATACACGCCGCGGAGAGCTGTAAACCAACTTTATGGCTGACATTCTTAATTTCTTAGAAAGCCCCAATTTAGTTTCAAAACCGACTCGTTATGATAATTTTACGTAGATTTATGTGATAGCGGCGTTCTTTTCTTAGCGACCTCTGGTTCTCACATAGAGTATTGATAGCGATTATGTGCCGTTTAGATGTTTGTATTTTAAATGTGTGGGTCGAAAATTGCCTGTTTAACGCCTACCGCTCGATAAATTCTTTTTATCGATTTCTTCTGTGTATAGAAATTAATAAACCGTAACGAAGGGACTGTTGATTGGGAATTTTAGCACGAATTGAAGACGTGCGATTGATGTCGATCAATCCCCGGTACAGAAACAATGCTAGGAGCTAGTCCGGCCCAGTTATAGCATCAATTACAGGCAGTTATCGCGTTTTATTGATACATGAAAGACGCCGGCTCAAATTGTTTACAAACGTGTAGGGTGAAGCCCGGGCAGAGCCGGGGAACCTCTAGACTGGCTCCATTACCATAATAACAGATCGCTGTGCACGGAACTAGTTAGCCGAGCGCATATTGTATTGTGGTCGCTGAGTAATGAGAAACGTCAAATTGGTTTTGTATTCATGCGCTCGGCTCAGTCGCTCAAGTCGCTCTGGCTCAGTACAGTAACAGTACAAGGGACTTACTTACTCCGTCCAGAGAAATCTACATGGGAATGTTATCAGGCAGATCTTTAGTTATAAATTACGTTATTTATGATTATGATAATAAAAGCAATTTGTTACCTGTCTCCTATAACGCTGTTATGCGAGGTAGAAACCCGGAAACCAATACGAATATAGGTTAAATAATATTCTTTGTGACTCAATCCTTTCGTAAATCACGAAACTTCAATTATTTTCATTCGGATGAGACGCAGTTGCTGCAGTAAAACATATTTTATATGACGCAAGACTCCGAAGCATTTCCCAACGGAATTGAAGCGCATACGCTATTATTTTTGATGTTGCAATAAAAATAGGCACTATTTTGCCTTGTTATTACGGAAAGCAATTTGTCGTTTAAAATTGATTGTTTCTACAGCTACGTGGCCGGTTGTTTATGGGTGTAATTATTTTTGCGGGAGTTATTATGAATTAACGACGACTCGCCGCGGATGCGATGTCGGGTGTATAATCTTATGGTCGTTTCATAATTTGTTGTTTATTTTAAATTTCCTTGCGCTGCCGATGCAATCACCGCCCCGCCTTGCAGCGGCCAGCATTCTTGTTAATAGGGTTGCCACTTCTCACTACATAAAACACACCTCGATATCGATTACTAAATCTCTAATTAAAACTGCGACCACACCTAACTAACTTCATAATTCGTTACAAGCCCTATTTAAGTGTTTATTAGTATCCGTTTTGGGTCTGGCTGCATAGTAATTTGAATAACATTAACTTGGCCAACATTTCCTTCAATTTACGCAACTTGACTTACTTTATCAGAGCAATTTATTTAAACTAGCACCTAAAACATAGCAGGTGGTATCTTTAATTAAAATCATTCGGCCCTAATCAACATCGCTCCTTTCTTGGCTTTAGCATATGCATAGTGATTTGATCACAAGCAGTTGTTAGATACCTACCATAGATTAACGCAAAATTGTTATCTACTACAGCCATTCATTAAGCATGTTAAGTTTAGCTAATTAATATTAGCATCGAGGCGCAGAGCGGTGTTAGAATTAATTAGGTTTGTTTAATTTAAGAGATCTTAATGTTGATAAGCCTCTTGACTCGTACAGCTAAAAGTGCCTATTTGTAAATATTGCACTTAGATGACCTTGTAAAACGCATCGATAACATTTTTCTCATCCTTACCTTGAAAGTACATCACTACAAAGCCGAAGATTCGATCCCACTGCGCTCGCGTCGTAATTGGGATGCTAATCAGATGCTGAGCTGTTTCCCTCCCACTCTGGCGCGCGGGGCAAGGATGCTGCGTCCCGCTCGCGGGCCAGGATGGCCGCGGAGGCGGCGGGTCTTCAATCATCTGGCAATAAGCGCAAGAGACGCTCCCCGCGGGCGCTCTCGCACCGATATGTAATCACCGTGGTTTGCGCTGCCAGAATAATTTTTCGTCTTAACAACTGACCCACCCAGCGGACCGATATTACCAAACGACTCGTTTCGAAAATAACAATTTGCTGTTCGACGCCATCTTTTTGCAACATTGTTTCCTGTTATAAAATTAATTAGCTTCGGGATCCTTAGCGCTAAGGATATTGCCTCTTTAGGGCTTAACGGCCGGGGCTGTTTGGGCTAATATAAAGTGGCCGTAAAGTTTGCGGTTTTTTTTTAAGTTTCTTTGCTTGCCTGTCTGTCCCTGGTTAGATTCTCTAAGCGCGATTCGTGCGGGCAGTAACAATGCGGTGTTTACCCGGAGAGCACAAAGGAGCCGAGGATGTATCTCGGGCGGGCATCGGCGCGGGCGAAGATCGTATCGGACCATCCTCATTATTGGAACATGCTTTGTTGGATACAAATAGAAGAATCGGAGTTGTGAGAAGAAATTTACAAAAAAGTAAAACAACATTGCTCGGTGCCGCGATAGGTTACGGGAGGGTGGGGGGGGAATCACGTACGGCGGGTAATGGCGAACACGTCAGTTTAGGTGTATCAGTAAAGGCTGGAACACATTTTGAATGACACAATCGCGAGTCGAGTCCGAACATATAGTGCTGCACGGCTATCACAAGACGGCGCGCGAGCTCTCTCAATTTTTCTCGCACTATACCTCTCTTTCTAAGTATTCTAATAAGAGAGAGACGGATAGTGCGAGAAAAATCGAGAGAGCTCGCGCGCCGTCTTGTGATAGCCATGCAGAACAGTAAGCGCTTGAGTGAGTGTTTTTCAACAATCTCATCAAAGTTTTGTGTTATATTGAATAGATGATACAATACAATACAAATACTCTTTATTGCACACCTTACACAAACAAAGCATACAGATAGAAACAATACAATAACATGTAGGTAGAGGTAGACAACAGGCGGTCTTATCGGTGAAGCGATAAGACCAATACAATATATTATATAAATATATATACATACATGTTTTAGACAATACATAGAAATCCCGTATTTTTTTATTGAGTCAGTCACTTATATGAAAAATGTTCTAGAAGAAAAAGAAGAAGAAAATAGTAGAGAAAAGAAAATGACACGACTGTATAGGTACCACTCAAAGAAAGGAAGTTGTGAAGAATCTTAAAGCGTTTGCAGATGAAACGAAAGCCCAAGACAGGCACATACCGCGCAAAAAAAAGAAAGTCATTAAGGGTGCTATGAAGAATGACGTCCACCATCCGTAATTACCCCTCAAGCTGTAATTCCGAACACCATAGGTATTGTTTTCTTATCAAATATAACTTATTTTTAAATTTTGATAACATTGATTATTAGAACATCAAAATGAATAGGTAAAATAAACATTAAGCAATAAATTACTTTTGTTACTTAATTTGATTTTGTTTTGACATTTCTCGATTAGGTGTTCGCAATTACCCCACTCTCCCCTATTGTAATCTAAATTTTGATAACATTGATTATTAGAACATCAAAATGATTAG
This sequence comes from Epinotia nisella, assembly GCA_932294315.1. NCBI lineage: Eukaryota > Metazoa > Arthropoda > Insecta > Lepidoptera > Tortricidae > Epinotia > Epinotia nisella. The sequence continues at coordinate 13,781,183 of OW028688.1, read as the reverse complement.
GTAAAATAAACATTAAGCAATAAATTACTTTTGTTACTTAATTTGATTTTGTTTTGACATTTCTCGATTAGGTGTTCGCAATTACCCCACTCTCCCCTATTGTAATCTAAATTTTGATAACATTGATTATTAGAACATCAAAATGATTAGGTAAAATAAACATTAAGCAATAAATTACTTTTGTTACTTAATTTGATTTTGTTTTGACATTTCTCGATTAGGTGTTCGCAATTACCCCACTCTCCCCTATTGTAATCCGAGTACTTTTACAAATGCAGTAACAGCAGATATCAAGTAATACCTACACAGTACACAACCAACCTTCGTGCAAACTGATATTACAACACGTGTATTTCTGAGAAGTAAATTTATAATAAGGATTATACTAACTGGGCGCAATGGCGACTTGGTGCTAGCGGAGATTTTCTGAAATAATAATTACCCTCAGATCATAGAAAAAACTATATCGAGCAATGCAATATATTGTTCCATTCGATTCTGGAGCAAAAATTGCACATCCTCTTTTCATTGCATCAAAATTAAAAACGTTAGCGTTATATATTTGGCAAGTATAATAAAGGCCAAATTTGCGGCACTTAAATTATCTACTTACCAATAACTATTTTAGCTAAGCTACTGCGAGCCAAGGCCTGTATAAAATTCTCCCGAAGCCTAGAAAATTCCTCCAGGACTTGAGAAAGGTTCGATACTCGATAGTGATAATTGGCCACCGCGTTCCCTCGCTGCTCGTTACCGATGCACGCCGCGATACAATGCACGCCGCACGAAGCCGGCTATCTGATGCATTGTACGGACTATCTGACCCTCGTATTGTTTACTGCTTGACAGAATCTTGGGCGTGATCGGACGGTTGGGTTTCCCCGAGACCAAGTCGCTCTGGGCTGCTATATAGTCCATCGCAAAGGGTGACTCCAAGAAACTTTTATAGACTTTTCTTACGAGTATCGTTGGGAGTCTTTGTATGAGCTTGAGTGGCAAGCTGTGAGGATGTCTACGTTGAGTTCAACCTGAAATCCTGAGCTCCTCCGACCAATACAGCTCAGATGACGGCCGTGAAAGAGTTATTATAGATATAGATCGGTATTAGAAAAGAACTACCATAATACTTAACCTAGTTTTCCCCCAAAAGTTAAGTGACTGGTTCTTCAGTTTTCTTCATGATAAAAAAGCCTTGGACATGAACAACTGACCTCTGTTAGAAAAGGAAAATTGGGCATTTCGAGCAGCTAGAAAATACAAGGGAGTTTTATGTAACGTCTACTGACACCACACCGGATAGTAGTTTCATCTGCCCTGCTAGCATAACTTGACTCTCGATTCTACTCGTGCGCGAGATAGACTGTCCGTCACTTTCTGATTAATGCTGTCAAAAAGTGACAGTTAGTCTATCACGCGCGAGAGTAGTAGAGAGTCAAGTTATGCTAGAAGGCCTGGTCGACTGTCAGGAGTATTTTAGACCTCAAATGGCACGTATGAAAGTGGCTCGAAAACGACCTGAACCGTTTTAGATATCATCAATGCAAGGCACAGAAGCAAGGATGGAATAAAAACAACCCGCCCTTATAGCCCGACTTGTCTGACCTCGAGTTTTCGCGGCGGTGGGTGGGCTTGTATCCGAAACCTCGTTTGTTGGTTTTCGATGATGGATAGCCGTGTAATTATGCCCGATTATCTTTAGACCGATGAAACCTGCCTCTTGTCAGGAATTTCGAAATTGACGGTAATTTCTAGGTAGTTCGCTATGGTAATAAGCTGCTTATTATCGATGGACGCAATTTTACCCCCGGCAAGTACAGTTTTAATAAGAGCTCATTATTTTGCTTATTTGATATGAGACTTGCGTGTCGATACAGTTCATATTGACGACTGTAAGTACTCCGACAAGTAATACCAAATGAGGAATATGCCTAAATATAGCAAAACTATTATATGATAATTTAGTCTGTTGCAAAGCTTATATACAGGGGGGGGCCTGTAACAGGAGCAAAAAATTAAACGGTAGATTTAAGCTTGTGAACAATTGTTTCTAAGTGGTTTTAATTTAAAAAAAAAATTGGGTTTTTTTTCTTTAAGTAAAGTTTACGTGAACTTTTTTACTCTTCTGGAGTGATATAAGTAACTTTTTATTTTAAAAACACAAAAAAAAATGGAAAAAATCACAAAAATATCTTTTGAAAACAAAAATGCAAAAACTATTATGACTCACATGATGTTACCTCAAAATCTGCATTGACTACCATGCTATGATCTCTTGGTGCCAAGATACATTACTCGGGGTAATAACTTTAGATCAATTTTTCTCCGAGTTAAAAAAAAAACTGAAAAGAAATGGACAAAAGGGGTTACTACAGAACAGATGCTCTAAGGAAGCCTCCTTTTAATTATTTGCTGCTGTTACATGGCCCACCCCGTATACACTTTAAATTATATGTATGTTAGTATGTAAGGTACTATGTGTAAATATGGGTCTGTGTCTGTGTTGCCTGAGTTAAATGAATAAATAAAAAATAATAAAATATAATATAATACGTACTCGTTTATAACAATTATGTAATTAAAACAATAGCGAACATGAAAACCAGAACATAATTATGGACCCAATATCCAGATTTTTAAGTTAAGATTTATTTATTTAATCTTTTTTGCACAAAAGAAGAACTTAAGCATTCTCTAGCAAACAGTCTAGTCAACCTTTAGGCAAAGCAGACAGATTGTGGGTGGGATTGAAGTTATCTTGTACGTGTTCTGCCGTTTAATGCAGTTTAGTTTCAGTTATTAATTTCTGATATCAAATGACCGTGTAAATGCAGAGGCAAACAGTGTAATGACATGAGGAACAAGGGCTGTTGTTTGTCGAGACGGGAATGCTGCGTCGTGAACATTTTCGAGTTTACACACACGGCCATATACGGCGTAGTGCTAGTGATGCACTTTATAGGGTGCCCATGACTAATAATCATTTCATTTCAAAATAAACTGGTATTAAAACTGTTGGCAATTGTGAAATTCTTAAAGTTTTACTATCTACGGTTTCATAGGTTACAAAAATAGAACTGCAACATGTACTCTAGTCTTAATGGGTAACTGGCGAGTTATGGAGTTAGTCAGTCAACATTCCAGAGATCTTACCAACCACATAGGTAATATCTTGCATTCAGTTTCAGAATTAACCGTCATCTGTTTAACCTCTAGTTCTTCTACCTTTCACCGGATATATGTATCGATACAGAGAATATTTTGGTTGCACCATATCGTGATCAGTTTATGAGCTACATGATGGCGGCCGTAGCGAGCGTACGTATGCCTGTTTAGCGCCTCCTCTCACAAACGAGCGCCGGTCTGTCTTCGACGTTTAAAAGCTTTCACGGCTCATTTTCACACTGAGCACAGCATCCAAACTTCTCTAATGTGGTGTAGTACCGCTCGATTTATATATGGTTGTTTCATCTTGTATATTGAAGAGGTTAATGTTCTTTTTGGTTGGTCGCTCTTGTGTGGTTGTGATAATGGAATTTATGGGTCATTCATAGCTGTAACCGCTTACTAACTATGCTGCTTTACCTATCCCTGGGCGTTGGATTAATTGGGTAGTTTCCACATGTTAAAATTGATAACGCAGTGTTGCTAAGTGGATAGTAAACCATCAAATAAATGTAATTAAGTATAAATTACGAAATGTAATTAAAATCATAAACAGATATGGACCTTGAAAGTTTAGAAAAAATATGCATTTTTTTTATTGTCCAAAAGTAAATTTAAATTTAGATAATAAAATCCTTACGCTTTTATAGAAACAAAATTGTATGACAACTATGGTCCTAAACGCAGTATTTCGCGATCGAAACAGCAATTTACTTGATTTTCCATACAACGATTAGTACAAATATCACACTGTGACGTCACGATTCAATGTTAATCAGTATGAAACGTTTTCGGCTGCCGCCAGCGAGGTCCGTCTTTAACTCAATATTTTGGGTATTAACAAACAATGTTTATTTTATTGAAATAAAAATACAAGATTATAATTAACATTAACTAAGATAAATTACAACTAAGTTAAATCTAAAAAAGGCCCTCGAGGCATTGTACCGAGGATGCTGGCGGCATTTCCTCGCTGAATTGCAATGCTGATGCGTTGCGCGAGAAGGCCGCCAGCTCTTTGGGTATTTATGTTCTTTAATTGTAGTTGCTCCCATACAAACATTTGTTCCTCTCCAAAAACTGGTTCGAATGGCATCGTAAAAAAATTTAGGACACACGCCTATTGGTTTATATATCTTGCGTCGAGTATTCGTGGAAAGTGGAAACTCTGTGACGGTTAGAGACCGACTAATGGACTTCGATGTCAATTTGATAAAGTTATTTTACCTTACAATCACAATAAGCTATAAAACCACAATGACAATAAGCTGTTTCTGTTTGCTTTTTCATACGTGCCAAACTGCAAATTCTATACCTACTTTTAGTTTTGGAAGCAGTTTCAGTGGGCTCTACTTCTAGAGAACTTAGGGTAGCGATACTTTACACTAGAAGTTTAGAGACTTTGGATATTCCTAATCTTATTCATGACTAGAGTTACCATAAGATCTCGTATACATGTAACATTTAGATTTTATCCTCGTCTGAAATACAAAGTTTACATCGCTCCAGCTGGCATGCCAGTTTTACAGCGGCCAGAAATATACACGGAGACATTTATACAGATGTATAAATACAAACACAAGAGACCCAGTTCCCCGTTTAGTGCACTGTCATAAATTATGTTCCGATCGCAAGGTCACTTTTGTTCTCTGAAAATGCGGGAATACTTTTGTGTGTAAGTTTGTTCCTTTTTTTTCCGAACGAAAACGTGAAATGTTACGACGTTCGCCCAAATAAACGGGGGAGGCATTGTGGCCCGAGAGAGCAGGTAGGCTTTTTTGCTCAGACACCACTGCCGGCAAAAAAAATGCACCGACTCAAGCATAATTTATTGTGGCCGGCTGTTTTGAAATTTTGAACAGTAGTTTTGTCACCGTAACTCATGAAGTTAGTGCTTATTATTATTATCATTTTCGGTTTACCTACAATTGTTTCACACCAAAATTACTTATCTAATAAATAGTTCACAATTATAATATGTTAAATGTAAAAATTACTTAGATGCAAACACAGCGTGACGTGCATGTATTTTATATGTAAATAAACAGGTAAAAGTTCCTACAAACAAAACTTATTAATAAAATGTTAATACTAATTCTGGACAGACAATAAGAGGACCTTTTGTAAATTTTTACTTTGAATCATACACTTAATGAGCACTAAATGTGCTCATTAGGGGGCAGGGAGATAAAGGGCCAACAAAGTGAGATATGTAATAATTCCCATGAACTCATTTTTGTGAATGCATCTCATCTAAAGCCATTATTTTATTTTATTCCATGATTAAACGTCTCTTACGTAAACGTAAAAACCCATTTTTCCCCATATAAAACGTTTTAGATTTTTTTTTTAAAAAGTGCACCTGGCCGGGAAATTTTGAGTACGCCAAAAAATCATAAATAATTGGTACTAAATTTGTGCGGAAGGATATTACGGGAAATTGTCCACTTTTTGAGATATTCCGTTTTTTGAGATATTCCGTTTTTTCATATACGCTGCTGCATACAAAATTTTCGTAAAAAAAATATTACTCGGCGGTTTTTTAGCCAAATTTACCCATATTCATTTTTTTAACTCATTATCAAGAGAAGACTCGATTTCAATTTAAAAAATAGGCACTTTGAAAATTAAGTCCCTAATTCTATGGAGAGGCCATTTTCGATCCACAGTGCGACGTGAGCATCCCAACAGCAACTTCACAACTTGTTCTTTGCTTCATATCTACCTCGTCTTTGGTAGTCTATTTTCTCTGGAAGTTTGTCCTCACTATTGGTCGCTTGGTCTGCTGGTCACATTAACGATGATCAAAACCACTGAACTAAACTGAATTTAATTTGATTATTTCTTCATCGATAATCTATCGTATCTTGTTCCAGTATTGTTGCCATGCCAGATTCTCAATGTTCAGATTGTACGTATTATTTCTGAACCCAGAAATATATATGGATAGTTCTATAACAAGCAACCTGAAAAGATCTATTATATACTAAATGGAATGTAAAGGATACCTTTTATTATTTTCAACAGCTTGGTTAAGTTAATGCTTTCAGATATAGGATTCTGGGAAATAAAATTAGGCAAACATACGAAGAAACATCGATAGGTTTGCCTTTTAATACAACATGTTAATACAATATTAGTAATAACATATGTATATAAAACCTGCCCAAAACTTTCAAAAGTCGCTTCCGTTTAATAACAACTAGGCTCGAGGTCCTAAACAAACAAGGATTCCCATTAATGGCGACTGGCCGACGCGGGCGCACCTATTGATTTATTGATCGTAGGGAGAAATCCCGACTGGCTTAATTTAAACACGCATCCGACGCCGGAGAGGACTACACTGACCAATAAACGAAAAAAGCATTAACGGTGTATGAAATACATACATTCTTCATTCGCTTTTCCTTTGAAGTGGGGACTACATGTTTGGACAGACCAGTTTAGATTACGCATGCATTGGATAAAAGTTTGGATTTATTATGATTATGGTCAACATTTTGGATAGGTATGTTATTCTACACTGCTTCCTGCATTGAAGGTAATGCAATTGAACGGATATATGTATGTATTTAGGTGTTACCTTTACGAATTTTTATTATAGCAATATTCTTTTATTTTTAAATTATTGCCTACTGACTTATTGGTGTCAGCGAATACAAAAACTTCAGATCAGACCGATGATGTAAATTTTGTATCAGAAAGTTTTAGCTTCCAAATTTTTTTGTATTACCTACCCTCTAATCGAATGCACGTGTCCACACTGTCGACATCATACCATACCTGCCTTCGCCCACAATTTAGTGCGATAACCCCCGTCCCTCTTATTCTTCACGTGTATTTCATTAGAGCAAGCAAGACAGCTAAACCGTGGCTAAAGACAGATGATTTTACGACTTCGAGGTTGTTACGTTTCATGGGAAGATTTCACCCTCCCGTATAAATATAGGTTACGGGTTATCATTTTGAAAGTATGTACTTAATGATTTAAATAGTGGTATTTTAACTAATATAATATAATACGTACACAACAATTTTCAGTTTAATGTCGCAAGTTAAGTAGATGATTTTGCAATGACTAGATGTATGTAATTTGACTCTACATTCATTAGCGAGAGTGAGAATAAAAAAACCAACCAAGTGCGAGTCTGTCTCGCGCACCGAGGGTTCCCTACAAACGTCCTTACACCATACCCGTCACGTCACGACCCTGTTCTTTCTTGAACAATCTTAACAGCTCATTGTAGAAGTGGCCGTTGTACAGCGCCATCTCTATTTTGGTACTAATAACTTGCAACCTAATAGTATGTTTTTTTCAGCAATATTTTTTTGTCACGTGTACCGATTTTGATAATATTTTTTTATATGTAATAAGGGACTTTTAAAATAATCTCGTAGAAATTTAAAGACTTAAAATTACCTAACAGGCTCAGAGTAATTAAAAGAAAGAGGTGGGCTTAAGATCAGACAGGACGGGTGGTTACAGTACTAAACTTATGATGTAGCTGCCCTTGCGTTTGATTTTTATTCTTAATATAAACAAATCAAGATATTTTATAGATGTTAGTGGTTACGGTTAGGTCGCTACTCGCTATATAAATGTTTTCATTTGTATGTACTTTTTTTGTTGTTGTATAAAACATTCTATAAAAGGGTATGTCAGACTCACTTAGACACAACTGGCCCGTCCGCCGTCGATCAAGCGTCCAATGTTTTTGTAACAAAGGATACAGAACCCGTTTATTTACATCGTATAAGAAATTTCGATTGTATGTAAAATAAGCGACATAACGAGGTGCAAGCTACGCAAACTCGTATCGCGCGTGCTCCGACTTTCAACTTTCAGTTTTTGGAGTAAGGTAGATTTTATTACAAGGTATTATAAGGTAGATGTTTTCAAAAGCGGTTCATAAAGTTTCATAACGACATAGTTTGCTGAGGCTGCGCCGCGCATTATTATTTCATGAAGGATATGAAGTTTATTTAGAATTTAGTTTTTAGGGTTCCGTACCCAAAGGGTGAAAACGGGACCCTATTACTAAGACTTCGCTGTCCGTCCGTCTGTCTGTCACCAGGCTGTACTCAAGAACCGTGATAACTAGAGAGTTGAAATTTTCACAGATTATGTATTACTGTTATTTATTTATTTTATTTATTTATTTTTATTTATTCAATAATTTACATAATAGGCTGCCGCTATAACAACAAATACTACAAAACTCCCATACAACAGACATGATTTTTTTGCCGTTTTTATAGATAATGGTACGGAACCCTTCGTGCGCGAGTCCGACTCGCACTTGGTCGGTTTTTTTATTTCATTTTCTGTTAGCCGCTTTTTAAAAGTTGAAGATTCGAATTCCAACGAAATTCGATTCGGATCGGAATCCTCGTACGTAGACACATTTGTGCTTCTTTTTCAAGATATTAACGAATTATCATCGAATCGATAGTGAGAACAATCGACATATATCAATTGCACCGAAGCGTATAACTCACTTAATTATCTTAATTAGATTAGTCTTAAGAATGGTAAAGTATTCTGCGGATTTATTGATCTCCTAGCCAATCTTGAAGTATCAATTATCATTATCCATTACGCTCGGCCAAGCAAAGTGTTTTTATTGTATAATCATGTTGTGTCGGCGCCATCCGCAATATCCACTTAGTATCTCCTTGTTACTTGCTATGCTCCACACATAATAGTGCATTTGGAATAAACTCGCGTGATTCCACTTGAACGTAAACAATACGGGAAATAACCAATCACTCGTAGAATCCATAAATATTTTAAGGAGCCGGTTCGGCTTTACCTATTTTGGTGCAGACCAACAAGTCTTGATACTTTTAGATATTATTAATAGTATAATTGAAAAACCGCTACGTTCAGGTATGTTAAATAAAATGCCATATCAAGTTACATAAATTATTTATTTATAAAGTAAGACATTAAATTAAAATACGTGGTTTTTCAGTTATGATGACATTTCTTCTGTTTCCGGATTATCTTCGGTACTTTCAGTGTCAACTGTCAAGTCACTTCCGACGTTTATTATAAAGGGGGCACATGGTGTTATTTAAAAATAATTCTTCAATTTTCGTAGTGATTGCAAGAATAGGGGTGTAGACTCAATTTCTTTTATTATTCCTAAAGAAAGAAGGCAAAAAATATGCCTAATGAAGAAAATCCCATGCCAAAATATCAAAAAATTATGAACCTAACGCTGAGAGCCCGTGACGTCACGATCCTCGAGCTTCGCATAGTAAATGACAATCGTTTCATATGAAGGGTGACGTCACGAGCCTCGAGTGTCATGGTAAATGACATTCGTTTCATATGAAGGCGTGTTTTTCGGAAAAGGGACAGAACATACCCCCTCTTAAAACTTTGGATACTTTTAACTTTGTGATTATTTAACTTCTTGCGTTGCTTTTTCCTACATTTGACTACATTATTAATCCTTTTTCGACAAAATACAACATTATTGATTATTTTCAACCCCCAACGCAAAAAGAGGGGTGTTATAAGTTTGACGTGTCTGTACTTCTGTGTGTCTGTCTGTGGCATCGTAACTCAGAAACGATTTTAATGCGGTTTCTTTGTGCTCCGAAAGCTGACGTGATCGCGATACAAAATCGATTCAGCCGTTTTTGAGATATTGAACTTTGAAATGAAAATGTCAGGGGTATTTCAACTTTTCTAAGTTGTAGTTATATTTAGTGCCTACACTCCTATTATTGTTACACGGAAAGGTAACATAGGAAAATTATCAAGATTGTTTGAAGCACCGCCGGCCGCATGTGTTTAGCAAATGTTTACAAAAAATGCACTCGCTGCGACTTAAGCCTATTGTTATTGCTAATGACGGTCTCAAGTGGAATCGTGCCAGAGTATTCTGGATGCACTTTTATTATAGTTGAAACTTTTGGAACTGAGCCGATCTACTTATCTTCATAACAATAGCATTGAAGTTAAAGAATACGATTGTGTGGTCGACGCGTGCCAACAAACAATGAAAGAAAATTTCTTGTTTATACCTGGCTCGCTGTGAGCGGGGTTTTTTTTTATCTTTTAGTCAATTTTGAATGTATTGAATAAGACGTTAGAGTTCATTATTCAATGAACATTTTATGTGGCGGTAACCTCTTTTTTTGTAAAGTTTGGCACACGCCAACCACATAATTGTATTGTTTAACTTGAATGCTATTGTTTTGAAGATAAATAGATCGGCTCAGTTCAAAAAATTTCAACTATACTAATTATATATATATATTATACTAATATTACAAATACGAATGTGTCTTGTATTACAAGCCTTGTCAGTTTCACGCTTAAACCGCTGTAGGATTTGATAAAATTTGGTACGGAAAAATTGGTCGCAAAAATGATCATTGAGACTTTTTTTCAACACCCTTAAATCTAAAGTTTGTACGACATACATCCAGAATCCGGGGGAGAGAGGGGCAGGGTTTCTACATGCCCGCGCCTAAGGGCGTAAGAGATGGAAATTTGTTTGGTAGGTAGAGGTAGTAGGTAGTGTGATGGTCGAGTTCTACGCGAGCGGAATCGCCAAAGTTAGAGTAGATGCATCATGCATTTACTTACAGTGGATCGTAACGACACGACATTAGTGTTTTACGCAAATGTCCCTTGAAGTGTCTCGACCATTTGTTTATTTTATTACGCCAATTAATTCATCCGACCAATTTAGCCAATTGGTATTTTATCTCGCCGATAAAGACGGCGTATCCAAGAAATTACAAATACACCAGCCATTTTGAATTAATTAACTTGGATGTGAAGATGGTTTTGACCTTTCCGCGTGATTTAGGTGTACGATTATTTTAAAAACTCGACACCTCTTTCATCTTGATGACACATAATTCTTTATTATTTTTATAACATACTAAAGTGGTTAAATTCGAGCCTTTCTCCTGCATTTCAAAAATACGGACAATCTTTACCTTCAATTTATTTACGTACCTACTCATCCATATTTATCTGCCTATGTGTGTGTTTTTATCAGAAGTTTAACAGTTAGTGAGATGTGTTTTGGTTCACGGCTTAGTACATGCATGTTAGTATATTATTAGTATAGATCCATAGGTAGGTTAGATCTATTTGTTAGTAATGCCGGTAACTCAAGCTAAGGCGTAAAATTTCATCTGTGTTGTTCGTCACATCATTGCAAGACGTCTCTGCACAATTCATCATAAAGGTTCGTATTACTTCTGTCGTTGTACGGGCTTGGCCACATGTCAAAACCCGCGTTTCTCGGTAGCTACCTACTAAACATGCAGGGTTCCTGCGGCGCCGCGCCGCGAAGTTTTGCGGCCGCACCGCAGATATGTAGCCAGGTCCTATAGTGGCCCTACCTGTCTGAAGTGAAGTGACTAAGTACATATATATATGTTAATTTATTTAACGTGATCTTATTCAGTGTCCAGTTAACTTAGATAGTGAGGTCGGATAGCTTGCATTCAGCATACAGCGTATTTTAGAATTATGGATAGTATTTTATTATTATGAATGGTTAGCATTTTCAAAAACCTGCTTTTGCGATCGAATATTGAGTGGGCCCTGAATTATTTTGACAGTCCTTCATTCTTATAGCTACAACACCCCGTTTTTATTCATGACATGACAGTCCAAGAGGTGTCGCTGTCTCGTCAACTTACCCACCTAAAAAGGTTCCTTTTGTAGTACCCAAAGTTGATGAAATAACTATACCATCTAAAATATTCACATATGAGGATGGATCAATTAAATATAATTTAAGTACTTTTGTGTGATTCGAAACAGACAAACGAAATCCAGAGCAAATTTTTTAGTAGATAACTGGCGGGGTTACTGTTGGTTTTTCGCTAAGAAAACTTCATAGTATGATCAAGAGTGCTTGGTACCCATGAACGTAAGACAAGTCTACGTCTACGAGTCACATTGAATTCGTATAACAATTGAGTGTAAAATTGAAATAGTGTGAGGAGAACGCGTTAAAATGCGATGCTTGCATCGAAAGGCGCGAATCGGCCGCAGCCACCTAACCGTTTTACGACTCCATATTAATTGCACCCATAAACATAACTACATGTTAAATTACACCGATAACGAGATTGTACATGGAAAATAACCATGTTGGTGCTAACTTTTTATGGCAATGTTTTGGTGCCGTGCACTTGATAAGTGGTGAACTACTAGCCGCTTTGTGAGTTTTGTGACATGCTAGCACCCATCTTTCGCTAATTGTATCTACCAATTAGAATAGAGGGCCTGTATTACTGTGAAACTATGGACCATGGGCAATGATTATATGGCTGAACAGCGCTCACACTTCCCTGTGGGTGACGTCCAACTCCACCACACGATGCGCCTCATCTCTGGATGCCTCAACCCTTTTTTTTTGAGTGGGGAAAATGCGTTACCTACGCATACCACCCGGGTGCAGGGAGTGACCTGAGTGGTAATGTGGGACTCCCGTATGGGCTAATGAGACCCACGGTGTACCCACTAAAAACTCCCCACTTGCCGCTTGCCGAGAACGAGAAGAACGCCAGATGTTTTGGCGCGCCTGTGTCCTCGATCTCCACCTGTTTAGCAGCGGACCCCCCTGAGTCCGCTACGAGGAGATCATGGGTGCGGGAAATTCCAGCACCCGGTGCCTCAAGCCTACTCCAACTTACTGGCTACCAGCCGTATCCCATATATTTACTGCCTCCTCATATGTGGAGAGAAAGATGCCTTGGCCTCGAAATACAAAACATCCGGGCATCTCCAATACTGGGTAGTATTGGAGATGTCCATGAAGACCTAGCCGACCTAAAAAAGACATGAGAGAAGGAACTGGTGCGATTCACCGGTGTGGAGCTCCCGAGCAGAATGTACACCACGGTATTTGACAGCCCTATATTTTAAAATTTCAACCGAAGACGCGGTAGCGTACTTGAAAACTGTTAATCTTTGAAGTAGAGAAATATAATCAGCCGATCATACGAGAAATAAATGAGGCATAGGCTTATTTAATTTTTACAGAACCTTCTGTGAGTGATAATGATGCGATAAGCTCCTCAATGCTTTCGCGATGTCTGCTAGTATTTTTTAACCGCGCTGCCTTGTCAATGTTTGATCAAGTGAACTATCTACATGTCTACCTATTGAACTGACAGTGGTTGTTTTCCTTGCCGTACCAACAATACCCAATAAGCCTGTTACTGAAACTGTAAACCCAGAATCCATTTGACCATACTAACATTTCACCGCGCGCTATCTGTGCAATGTATCTCATAGCTGACATTACCTCAGTTATTAAGCGCTATTGGCAGGGTGATATTATGATATACATCATATCATATATATCATAATTACTATCGCGAGTTATAGCTTCAACTATTAACGAGGCGGCGACTTTGAGCCGTGATTTGCACGCGGCGCGGGCGCCGGTGAGATCAAAGCGGTCGCTGCGCCAATACCTCATGTGCGCACTCGATCGAAATTTCCCCGCGGGCCCACTAAAATGCTGCATGTCTGATACTATCGCCAGGTTTATTCCTCTAGCCACTTCAGCTAAACTTGGCTCTCACACACCTCCTGGGTGTTAATTTGCCCGAACCTGGCTGACATCATTGACACTGGGCAGTGACATTCTGTGCTATCGTGGATGTAGCCTAGTATGGGCCTACTATGGGCCTCTAAAAAGCCTATGCCCACGAAGATTCTCACGCGATTTATCCAATGACGCCAAAGTTTCTGAGGACCCTAGTGACCAAAGGTAGAAGTCCATCCTCTACAAAATCTCTCATTACCTACAAGCCTACAACTCACCATGTGGTTTCCCGCCAATCGCCAGTTTGGAGTTTTAGATCACTGCAACATCCACCAAATCGGCCCATCAATATCTTGTTTAACTAAGCCCAGAAGGTTATCTTCTGTCCGTTTCTTTGATGCTTTTTTGATCGGGTCATCTTCCATTCGCTCTGTGAGGCCGTTTTTTTTTCTTTCCACTAATAAGGTTCAGCAAATAGGCTCTCCGCTACGGTATTTTTAAGGATATCCTTGTTAGGCTTAGGATTTTAGCGATTACTAGAAGCGTAGTGTCTTCTTTAATTGTTAATTTACTTATTATGGTTTACTTAGTATGGTTTACTGCTTCAATGGCGAGCACTCAAGGCCAAGACCAAGACACATGGGACCGTTCCTCCAAATCACCAAGAAATCGACTAAAACGCTCTCAATGTCGAAATTTTCTTGACTCCGTCCCGAGCAGCATTTAAAGCCCGATATTTTATTTCGGTTGTGTAACGAGGCGTGATGCGAGCGACACGACACGGGACCGACAGCCCGCCGTGGTGCTGACTCCGACGCTATGCTTGTTAGAAACGTCAAACTTTCAAAATAGACAAAAAACCTATCAATCAATATGTTTTTGACTTTTTGTGTGGATAAAACCAACATAAATGTTTTATTGATGTATTCGTTGAACCGTTAGGCAACTTGATAAGCTACATCAAGTAAACCAAACTAGGGTGAGACACTGGTGAAGGCCAAATGTTCTCAACGACAAACTTCTCTTTTTAATAAATACCGACCATAGCTTAAACCAGCGTAACAAGTAGGTAGTTGGTTAATTGGATATATCGGAACCTACTAAAGAACTCTAGTACGGAGTCACTGAAGTTCAGTTCAGTCATGTTAAGCTTTTCACGTGACTCAAACTTTAAAAGCCCTCAAGTCTTAAGGCCAAAAGTAAGTCAATCAATTACGGCCATTATTTTGTCGACTCTCAAACCCAAGCCTTCAAAGTCGAAGACCCTTGACCATTGCGAGATAATAACTATCGTAACCTCCTATCTTTAACGCCTACTTTATTCCAAAGCCAACCATGGAGCATACGACATAAAGTTTAAACTTCAAGCAAAGGAAGAACATGATACAAAGTGTTACGTTACTTCAAAAGGTGCTTGTTAATTTTGTTCTCTTTTCAAATGTTGAGCTTGAGTGACGTCTGCGCGGGAGTTTCTCAAATTCAAGATGGCCGCCGTTAATCATGTGATAAATAAGGCCGATAAAGGGATTCTGTTAGTCATGCCCCTCATAAAACAAACTCAGCGGGATTTGCCTTAATTTATGTTTAGGGTTTTAAGATCTGAAGGGCAGGTGGACGTAAATAATTATACACATTGTTTTAGTTATTTGTTTACAGCATTGGGTGAACCCAATTTTGTATTGAAATACAAAATATAAATAAGTATACTAACATTGTGGCATTCTATGGGGGGAGGCCCATGTCCAGCAGTGGACGTCTTTCGGCTGATATGATGATGATGATACTTTACTTTCGAACTAAAAAATCATGTTCATTTCCTGGGGAATATTCCACATTTGCACGGGGAATATTTTCCTATACCGGGAAATTTTGGGAATATTCCCGGAGATGTATCACATCGCTAATCGAAATACTTACCATCTTATCATTTTGTTTTATATAATATTATAACTGCGCTTCAGTATTTAAAGTATCACATTCAGAATACCTATCACGGTATAAATATAAATGGTATCTCTTTGTTATCGAAATTGCCCGTATTCGTATATACTCGTAGGATTATAAATAAACGTAGGAAATGCAACATTGTATTGCAGGTTGTTCTCAAGCAAGAGAACCTTGATCAAGTGCCAGTAAGCAGGTGATATTGATTGTTGGCCCGACTTGGCCCTTATCTTTGATAATTACAGTTTTAGTGCACAAAAACTGGATTCCGTTTTCATGGCTCCCGCATTTTATCGCTTCTCAGAATCGTTTACTTGTTCTCGATAATTGGAATCGATTCGATAACTTTCATTATATATTTACAATATTAAATCACTCGGTTGTTAAGTCGTTGCTTGTTTATATCGACATTATTTATGCAAATGTTTTGTCTGAGTCAACGCAAGCGATGGTCGTTGCGCGTTGATGTCTTTTACACGGCGCCGCAGCCTTTATAAAAAAAAACCGTTTAATTTTATCCATTCCTATCAGGAAAATACTCGCTGCTTTGCTTATATACGTTCATAAATACATAATACGTATTCTATAATCATAATAACTGTTACTCTAAAAATATATCCCCATAAAAACAGGCTCGTAACATTCGAAAACTTTTATAAATCGCCACAGTGAAAAACCAATTTGAATAAATTTCAAACGGACGTTTACATGGAAATCTCGTAACTCCCTCTATCTCCGATCAAATATAAACTCTCATCTCCGACAGAAAGGCCTAAATCCTACATCACGTCGGCGGCGGCTGAGTCATTCTCGTTAGCCTCAGCCCTCGTCAGCACACGTCAAATAACATCCAATATTTATTTACACAAAATTACGTCTTATCTAAATAAAAATAGGTTACATAATTCAATAAATAAATGGGGCGTTTAAGCCAGTTTTTAGTTGGTAGCTCCGTCTTGTTAGTAAGCTTATTGTTGGCGGCGAGATTCGCCGTCCTTTTCTAACGCGTGAAGATGTGCGCTCGGGCGTGCTGCTGCCTCGCTTCAGTCGTTAGGGCAAGGTCGGCTCGTTAAAAGCTCTTAACGAGAAGCGAAGGAAAAGCTCACGCTCTGCTGTGGCTCCCAAAGTTTTATTAAATTGTTAGGCGACATACAGCCTTTTTTCAGCTCTGCTTAATATTTTAAAGTAAACCTTAACTTAACTTTTGGGCAGTAAAGTAAGCACCAGTTGAAAACGAAAAAAATGTAAACAAACTATGTATTAAATTCGACATATTAAAAGTCAAATTCAATACATTGTTTGTTTACATTTTTTCGTTTTCAACTGATGCTTACTTTACCATGTATCAGAAACTATTTTTACAATAATATACTGCAATAACGAGATCCTTATGACCTTTGACACACTGGATGCGTTCTGCGGTCAGGTCAAATTGAATTTGTTCATACATAATGCGTGGCAAAGGCATAAATGTACGAAAAAGTCGAAAAGACTTTAGCATAATTGTCTGAGTCGAATTAAAGTAGAGGCATGTTATAAAATGGGGTGACTTTGAATTGCTGAGGTGACTTGGCAAAACTAAGTTGTTACGTCATATTAGCTTATTTTGGCGTTAGTTGTTAACAATTAGATGTTAACATCTGTTGTATTAAAACACGTTCGCAGAACCAAGTAAAAGCTGCGTACACACAAAATATTTTTTCAGAACTAATTATTAATTACGCCAGCAGTACCATGCTGAGATGGAACCGTTTGTGGCACTACTGCAGCCCCGCTATTCTGTAACTTGTTTTAAGCTCACCTCAACGCTTTCGTAGTAACTAAGTGTAGGTAGAGGTCTAGTTTCGTTAATAGGTTGAGGCGCATGAGCGCGTAAAGGATAACAGCCCTGATTCTTATAGGCTGATTTCTTCTTAGGGTTCCGATACCTCAAAAGGAAAAAACGGAACCCTTATAGGATCACTCGGTTGTCTGTCACAGCCGATTTGCTCCGAAACTACTGGACCGATTGAGTTGAAATTTGGTACACATTGAATTGGTGGCCCAAAGATGGACGCGTAAAGTAAATTAATGAATTCTGAACAAGGGGGCCACTTTTGGGGAGTAATCTGGAAAATAATAAAAAAAAGTTTCGCAAACTGTATTGTGTGACATAACAAACGAAAGGGGTTGTTGTAAGCATGTCCGATATAATTTTTTTATAATTTTAGCAAAAACAGATTTGAAGTAACTTAGGATAAAAGACGAAAATTTACCACCCCCCCTTATCTCTGAAACTACTAGGATTACAATTCTGAAAAAAATATGGAATATATTTATTTATTTATTTATTTTTTATTTATTTATTGCACTCATGATTACACAGTATAGTTCCTTGCCTAAAGATTTCAGGAAAACTTATAAGAAGTTTGAGTATTCAAAGTAACGGGAAAATTCTCGATATTTTACGGAACCCTCACCACGCGAGTTGAACTCGCACTTGTCCGGTTTTTTGTCACTGCCACGAATAAATGCCTAATAATTAATGTATTGCATTTGTTGCTGTTATCATGAAATGGGTAAAGTTTGAGCACCTCCGCGGAGGCTTGTGAGGTATGTTCCGCGCGTGTCCCGTTCACACCTGCGCGCGCGCCGCGGCGATATCCTCCGTCCCGCTCCCGCACAGTACTGACACCATTCTACACGCAGCCTGGGATAATCTGACGCTTACGCTTTTACATTTTAAATGTTGTTACAGTTCAATGGCGTTACTTTTATAAAGCAGAACGTATCTTGTGGGATTCAATTTAGGTAAAGCTTTGTTTCAAAACTTGATGTTGTCGATAGGTATCCCGTACTTTTCCGTATTAACATATTACATATTAGTTACTAAGTCCCTGGGCCACCGAGCTCTGTTCGGGTGAAAATAGAGAAAATCCGGAGAAAACGAATTTTCCCAGACATGAGACCCAGCTAGATCGATTTTTCGATCCGTAAACTACTATATTCCAAATTTCATTGAAATCGTTTGAGTCGTTTTCGAGAACGTGATATAATATTTATATACAAACTAGCTTTTGCCCGCGACATCATCCGCGTGGAACTCGTTTATATCGTAGCTCTATACAAACGTTCACCCGTAACTATAACAAAATTGTGTTATTGTATTGTACCCACAATTGTATTTGCATTGTACATACTTGTACGAAAAGCAAATAAATCATTTGATTCTGAATCTGAACAGCATACAAGATTTATGTTATTACTAGCTGTTGCCCGCGACTTCGTCCGCGTAGAACTTTTTATCGTCTTAGAAAAATGATTACTCTCCATACAAACTTCGAACCCTCCTTTAACCCCCTTCTAGGATAAATAAAAAAAAAACTATGAAATTCATTTTCTAGTTTTGAAACAAACTCTCTACACAAACTTCTAACTCCCTTTTAACACTCTTAGGGGATGAATTGGAGCTTACCCCCTTTTTAACCCCCTAAGGGGTGGAATTTTCTAAAACGCTGAAAGTACCTACTTCTTTTGTATTTTATTAAGTAATCTTTCTATAGAGTCTCTATTAGCTCTAAAAAGGTGGTCTAGCTCAAAAAAAAGTTTTCCCCGTACAAATCTTTCATCCTTTGTTAACCCCCTTATGGGCGGACATTTAATGTTTCAAGTCTCTAGCTCAAAAAAAAGTGTTCCTCGTACAAAACTTGCAACCCTTTTTAACCCCCGTAGGGGTGGAATGTTCTGAAACGCCGAAAGTACTTTATTTGCATTTTAATAAGTAATCTTTCTACAAAATTATAAGTATCTAACTAAAACGAAAGTTTCCCTCATACAACCTTTGCAGCCCTTTTTAACCACATTGGGGATGATCTTTTTCAAAACGCTGCAAGTATTTTTTTTTGTATTTTTGTAAGTAATCTTTCTACAAAGTTTTAAGTGTCTCTCAAAAAAAAGTTTTCCCATACAAACGTTGCAGCCCGTTTTAACCGTTTTAGGTTTAACGTTTAGGGGCGAAATTTTCCAAAACGCCGAAATTACTTTATTTGTATTCTAATTGTTTATTGTTTATTGTTTATTATTACATAAAATTAGCACTGACAGATAATCCTTACGTGCTAATTGTTAATAATATATATTACGTATGTTCAATTACATTTCAATTATAACTATTCTAACAACTAACTATTTATATTTATATTATTACATTGGGTTATATTTAATTAGGTACATTACATCATATTAAATTATATTACTATATATGTCAATCACAGTACAATTCTTACATTTATATTCATTAATTTAATCCTTATATAATTGTCGGTACCTTCTGTCTCAATTCATGTTAATGGTGCTAGCGGTAACAATGGACTCCAAATAGCGGCGCGATGCGGTCAAAAAACTAGACTCCGGGGTTGAGAATATATCGAGCTGGACGCTGCTGGTCAGGATGTCATTGAGCAGCCCTAATGCTTGGTGCAAAGGGGACGAGGCAAAAGCACGCGTCCTGGCCGGGGGGACGGCAAAGAGGCCTCGGGGACGGGCACGCAACTGTTTGGAATAAAGTCGGGGGACCTGTATTGGTATTTGGGAAAGGAGCTGAGGATTAGCCAATTGTCCCCGTATTAACTGGAAGAAATATTTAATTAAATATACATTTCTACGGGTTTCCAGGGATGTGTAATCCACCATACCAAGGATAAAGAGTGTCGGGTATAAAAACGGGTAATACCCATATTCTTTTTTGTATAGGAAGCGTATAAATGACTTCTGAACCTTTTCTAGGATGAGTTTATATTGCTGCTCATGGGGGCTCCAGATGATGGCATTTGTCTCCAGCTTACTGCGTACGTAAGCGTTGTATAGAATGCAGATAACCTGACGGCTTGTGAATAACTTAGCCTGGCGAATAACAAACCCCAGGCACCTTCTGGCTTCATTGGAGATCTTGGTAATGTGCAAATTAAATGTGAGCTTCGCGTCAAACAACGTGCCCAGGTCTTTAATTTCATTGACACGCTTTAGCGGCTTACCCTCTATCATGTAAGGAACTTCCATAGGTATACGTGCCCGCGAGAACGACATAATCGAGCACTTATCGTCATTTAGGGCGAGACTATTTCTAAGAGCCCAGGCACAAACTGCATCAATATCCGATTGCAATAAGGTTGAATCATTGGTATCGTGAATCGGTAATGCAAGCTTTAAATCATCAGCAAATAGAAGGCATGTTGAAAATCTTACTGACGCTGGTAGGTCATTGACTAGTATAAGAAACAGCAATGGCCCCAGATTGCTCCCCTGCCCAATCCCAGAGGTTACCGAGAACGAGGCTGATCTACAGCCCTCGTATTGCACGAATTGCTGTCTACCCGAGAGATAACTAGCCAGGAAAACGAGTAAATGATCCGTGAATC
Organism: Epinotia nisella; assembly: GCA_932294315.1. Classification (NCBI taxonomy): domain Eukaryota; kingdom Metazoa; phylum Arthropoda; class Insecta; order Lepidoptera; family Tortricidae; genus Epinotia; species Epinotia nisella. The sequence goes on along the minus strand of OW028688.1, from coordinate 13,760,140 downwards.
CTGCTATGGAAAGCTTCTTGAGTAACACATCGGAGTCGACTCTATCGAATGCCTTCTGATAGTCAAAGTAGGCGACATCTACTTGCTTCTTATTATCTAGATTGCTGGCTATTAACGAGGTAACATTAAGAAGATTGGATACCGTTGAACGCTTCGGCAGAAAACCGTGTTGTTCATCACAAAACCAGCCATTAAGTTGCTTAAATGTTTTAGCGTATATGATGGACTCAAAGATTTTCCCGAAGACTGACAGGATAGCAATGGGTCTATAGTTACGGACATCCGATTTAGATCCAGACTTGTATACAGGCAGTACTTTGGTTGTTTTCCACATCGATGGGTATACTTTGTTTTTTAATGCCAAGTTAAACATATATTTAAGCGGTGGCACGAGAGCTTCACGACAGTCCTTGACCAAGTACTGTGGGATTCCATCTGGCCCTTGAGTATGCGCGGGCCGCAAACGGTTGATGGCTTTGCGCACATCTTCATCATCGACACATTCAATTGTGACAAGCCGATCACCCGCACACGACGGTTCCTCCGCCGCCGCAGCACGGGCTGCTGTTACGTCCAGCGCTGGGGCATTCTGGAGAAAGACGCCCTTGAAAAAGTTGGCAAAGGAATCTGCAACCTCCTGTGGAGATAAGTTGCCAAACGTGGCAGGTTGATTGGATCCACGCAAACGCTTTATATACGACCAGAAGGTAGAGGGATCCCTTACAATATTCGCTTGTAATTTAACCATGTAGGAGTGCATCGCCTCACTGATCTGGTTTTTCAGCATCTTTCGGTAGTACGAAAAAAACGCATAGTAGAGTTGGTTACCTGTTTGCTTAAACAACTTATGATACGAATTTTTTATCTTGTTTATCTGGATAATGTCAGGTGTAAACCATATGGGGTAGCTTTGGTTCTTGCCATTTATAGAGGAATTCTTATATGGGACACAACCGGTCAGAATATCATTGAGCATAGAGTGGAAGTACTCAACACTACTATTCACATCACTTGTGCTCTGTAGTTGTGACCAGTCACAAGTTGCTAGTTTATGATAAAGCAGTGGGAAATTCGCCTTATTAAAGTTTCTATCAAGCGGTCTAGTCACCGGTGGGGTACGCTTTGAGACATTAGACGACCCACTAAACCTCTAATAGGTAATCATTCTACAAAGTTTTAAAACAGTAGCTAAATAAAAGTTTCCCCCATACAAACTTTGCACCCCTATTTAACCCCTTTAGGGGTGCAATTTCGAAAAACGCTGAAAGTACTTTTTTTGTATTCTTATACATAATCTTTCTACAAAGTTTTAAATGTCTAGCTCAAAAAAAAGTTTCCCCCATACAAACGTTGCACCCCTTTTTAACCCCCTTAGGGGCGGAAATTTCCAAAACGCTGAAATTACTTTCTTTGTATTCTAGTAGGTTCTACAAAGTATTAAAACTGTAGCTCAATAAAAAATTCCCCCATACAAACTTTGCACCCCTATTTAACCCCTTTAGGGGTGGAATTTCGAAAAATCCCTTCTTATCCGTCGCCTACGTTATAAAATGTAGTTCGGATGTAAATTTCAACTCTCTAGCCCCAGTAGTTTCGGCTGTGCGTTGATGAGTTAGTGAGTGAATAAGTCAGTCATAATGTATAGATGACTATGAAGTAGTACTCAAACGTAAGTGTTAAATGTAAAATATGTGGGATAACGAGATTGTGTCTCATATATAATTCTAAATGTCTAATTCTCACAACAAGCAGTCAATCATATCCTTCTAACATGGTGATTCTGGTTAATTTATAATTATAACTACCACTTAAGAACACACTTAATTTATTACGGACCCAAATCAAATTCCCAAAATCCACCCCACAGTGTTGGTAACCAGTACTTGTTCGGAGGCATTGCTCCCGCATCGCCGCGCAGCAACAAAAATAAGAAACGAGAGAAAAAAGTGGTATTTCTGAGGAATAACGACTCAGCGATCGTTCGATCGACTGTCCCTGAATCGATATTAAGTTTAATACTTAGCTTATAGCGAGGCCTGTCATGTTTTGATAGGAAATCGACAATATTTAAAACAGAATACAGAATCTGTACATTAAGGCAATTCAAATCGTATGTCACGCGTTTTAAGGTACAAATTTTCTAGATCCTTGGAACTCGTGGAGTATAATTTACTACTTGCATAAGTAAATCACACTCAAAAAGTGGTTATTTCAATGATTTACCGTCAATAAAGCGCAAGCTGCATGTTTTGCGTGTTGCTAGCCACAAGCCGCTTATGATTAGTGGTCGTTTGTCCCTGTTCTATTATAAAAGCCCCTGCTATGATAATATATAATGTCGGTGCTTGGTAAAAAAAAGGATTGTCTTATAGGGAAACAAGTAGGTACCATGTTCACAGAATTCACAGATAATGTTGAAATTGTGACCGAGAAGAAACAAGGATAAAACATTCTTGAGTTGTGTTGTGACGACAATGATTTACGGAGCGGCAATTTGTGAGATTCCGTCGGCACCTCCACCCGTCAAAAGTTAATCACCCTCGAAACCAATCGACAACACGACGTGCCGGGCCACTTCAATTACAAACAACGTAAAGCCTTCGAGTACAAACAATCTCGATTCCGACAGGGCTCTCGACGTTAACAAGTTTCCAGTTTATCGTATCAGACCATGTATCTCCAACAAAGACCGTTTGCCGCTTTCGAGTCCTGCCCGTCACGAAATAGGGTGGTTGTTCCGCTGCTAAACGTTTCTTGCTGACTCTTCCCGTAGCTTTCGAAAACCTCTTAAAATAACTCGACCCACAATAGAACTCGCTTCAATTTGATCGGATCGATTGTCATTCAGTCGGGACGTTTGAAGCGTGAATCTAGTTATTACGACCAATTTCATAATGCGTTTTGAAAGCTTTTTAAAACACGTCGCTCAAAGTGTTTAACGAGACACGGTGTTAGGGTTTCGGTCTGTTTTGCTGCCATTAGATTGAATGCTGTAACGGATCACCACCTTTTTGTGTAAAAAAAACTTAGGTTTTATTCTATTTTAAAACTTGAAACACATGTTGTATGTCAAAAACCATTAGATTCTAGCGAGTACCTTTATTTTTCTGCAACCATGATACACTATAAATGCAGTAGAAGTACATATAAATTCAATAGGCTTTAATTATTAACAGCAAACCTTACCTTACCTTACCTGGCTGCAAATGCGGCCATCTTATTGGAATACCCACATAAACTTTAAGAGATTGAACGGTAATGTAGATCCACTCTCATTAGCATTATGGCTTACAACCGGGAAGCTGAACCATCAATCTAGGTCGTTACCGCAAATTACCCGCGGGAGCTGCTATTAACTCGATCGACCAGCCAGCGGATTTTAATAATTAGACGTACACATCCACGAATATGCTTAATTGGCGAGTTGAACATTTTTATAATTACTCTATTCGCTTTGGACATAAAGATATAATTACATAGGGGCGTTGAGAGAAAAGAATGCGAGTGAAAGAGTAAAATTGCGATAGTTTAAAAGAGTAGAGCTCAAATATGAATCATTTGGACATGCCACAGAACACGATACAGGAAAACCAGTACCTATTAGCGTCTCGGTTACTGTGTGAACTAGAATAGCCGAACATTCGTCCACAACAATACCTCAAGACGAGATAAATGGCATAGTTTGTATGCACGAAGCTCGCTTCGTTAGCCGAGTAGTATTATGTAAATTGTAGATGGCTACAAGCCTTACAAATGGGAGCAAAAAGTTGTAACAAGCGCCGGTATCGGTTTCACAGATAACGTATAATCGCTGTCTAGATACAAGCGCTGTTAGACGGCCACGGCCGAGGGAAATTACATGGACGGTTTTGCAAACAATTACCAAGATAGGAATCGGGAGTTTTGCTTATTTAATAAAAAGTAACGGTCGTGAATTGGGAATGGATGAAAATTTTAGAAGAGCCTAATTATTTTTTCTGGTGATAGGAATAACCTTCCTTAAAAAGCTGCAGATTTTACAGCTGCGTCAATTATTTTTGAAAAATATAAACAGTTTCCTCACTTACGTTTTGGATCAAGGACGGCACTTTCCTTGATCCGTCTCATATTACAAAAAAATATCTTGTGTGATATTTTTAGTATCGCCTCAAAAAGCCCTTTCATGTGATACTACTATACCTAGATATTTTTCTAGCAGGAACAACATTTGCTTAGTGCTTGCCACAATAAAAATATCGACAATCCTGTTATCGATAAGTACATACTACTTCAACGACAAGACGTACATACAACCATAGACTTATATTGGCTACCTACCTTGAGGTCGCGTGCACCTACACTAACCATATACAGAGACACAGATTTGTTTTGGGACCGAAAATGGATTTGGGAAAAATTACGTTTCGACATTCTGCGTCGATTTGAAAGACAATTTCGGTGTGTGTGTGTGTTATGGAGTGGCTTATGGTATAATTAATTCAGAGACACGAACAAAGAAAGTTTCGAAAGTATTGCAAACCCTTTTCTGAAGTATGTAAAATATAAATACATTGAGAGTTTTGTTATCTATTTTCTAACGCACCCTATATATATTTAAATAAATAAATAAATATCGTGAGACAATTCACATTAATTGATCTAGTCCCAAACTAGGCAAAGCCTGTACTATGGGTACTAGACAACGGATAAACATACTTATATATAGATAAATACATACTTAAATAGATATTAAACATCCAAGACTCAAGAACAAACATTCGTATTCATCATACAAATATCTACCCCGACCGGGAATCGAACCCGGGACCTCAAGCTTCATAGTCAGGTTCTCTAACCACTAGGCTATTCGGTCGTCATATTCGTCTTTGTAAGTGGTACTTATCGATAACAGGACTGTCGATGTTTTTATTTTGTCAATCACTTACAATAAGTCGTTCCTGCTAGAAAAATATCTAGGTACAGATACTACACACGATAGGTTTCGGATTTTTTTTTCCATACAAACAATAATATGTCTCAAAGATTTTTTTAGGAACTGCGGGTCAAAAATTTTGTTTTGACCTCTAGTATGCGTGTGCCAAATGGCTAAACTGTACATCGATTTGCGGTTTAAAAACCGCAAATCGATGTGTGTACAGTTCCGGACCAAAAAGGTAAAAACGGAACCCTTATGGAGCGACTCCGTCTGTCTGTCTGTCACAAAGTCAAATATCTCAGGAACTACTAATGCTATCCATTTGAAATTAATTTGGAATACTTGTAAACAAAACTAATCCACGTGTATGGAAAATGAAATTTTTTAATATATACCTTTAATTTGTATAAAAAAGGGCGGATAAGAGGAAGGGGCAAAAAAAGTCTAGTTAGTACGCCAAGTGGGGTATCATATGAACCCTTTCATATGATACCCCACTTGAATTGTACATTCTAAAACAGTTTTTTTGTACAATGGTAAAATTTTGATTTATAAAGAAAAAAATGTTGAAAAAAATACCATCCCCCCCCCCCCCTTATCTTCGACGTTAACCAAGCAAAAAATTTGAAAATAATATATATGATGAATATTAACGTGAATATTACCGGAAAAGTATAACGATAAATATTATAAGTATATAGGTATAAAAATTACGCTAGCTATCTAGCGTAATTTTTATACGAGTATAAAAATTACGTTAGATAGCTAGCGTAATTTTTTTTTATTCTTCAAAAATCATATGTTAATTTTGTTTGCAATTTAATACTTCTCTATTTAATTTTTTCCTTTAAATTCGTATGAAAGTGTTTTGAAAGTACCTTCTAGCAAATAAAAAAAATATCTAAATTAATTCAGTTAATAAAGAAGTATCGCTGAAAAACCAACATACACACCGAGTTCGTTGGTCGCGCAAGTTAGTAACATAATGCACCGATAAATGGCGCTGTAGGTACTCATGACTTAACTACACTATGCGTTGTTAAGATTTTTCCAAAATTAATGGGTGCGGCAAGACGGGTGTGTTGTTTGATATTTCGTACGGAACCCTCGGTGCGCGAGTGAACTCGCACTTGACCGGTTTTTTTATCGTACGGCTAAATCAAGCATTAAGTATCTTTATCCTAGTTAAAGGCGATTGAAAATGATCGTCCACTCTAGAACATCCCACTGACTGAGCATGCTCAGGTCGTTTGTAACGCGAGATGATTGCACCCTAGCCTGGCGGGGAGTGTTCGCAATTTGCCAGCACAAAATAAACCAAACCAACCCATTCCACTCCCACCGCAGCTATCCATAAAAGACGCTGAAAGTTGCTATAACGAGCCGCAACTGGTTCCGTCCATACACTAGCCACGCTTCCCAGTACCGATCGATCAATATTTATCAGTTCAAAGGAAACATACAATGCGGACAATTAATTCGGTTACTTACGGATGACTTAACGATACGGAACCAATGGTTTTGCTATTTTTAACTGGAACCGAACTGTAAATAGAAGGCTCGATAATTTATTAGGTTTGTACTCGTTTTTAAATTAAAAATACACTGAGGGAGTGGAGTTTTTTAAAGATTAATTCACTCTGTTTTGCCTCGTTAACTCTTAAATTAGACGTTATAATTGAAGGAATACGGCTAGTATACGAAAGATGTTCGTATAAACACGTTTCAGTTTTCTTTTTGCATCGATTGCTTCCAACAATCATTCATTACTCCCCTTCGCATCATCCTTCATGTGCTGGGCTGATCGAGCTGACGGTCGATAACAACACGTAACACGTCCGGTTTTGAGCTTCGGCACCACATTAATCTTTCCCTTTACCGTGTTCAGAATACGTAGTTCAGACATCCTCGAACGAGTTGCCCTAATACTAATTAAAGACCACCGAAATCATGTTGAGATTAATCGGTTTGTGATGTAACGACAGTAGCTACCTTCATATCTTATGAATCATTGACTGCATCATCTATATATATATATATATACATAACTACAACTTAGAAAAGTTGAAAAACCCCCGATTTTTTCATTTCAAATGTAATATCTCAAAAATGGCTGAACCGATTTTGATGAAACATGGCTAAGAACACTTGGGTTAAAATTATCTATGACACGAAAAAACCCGCATTCAAATCGGTCCATCCGTTTGGGAGCTACGATACCACAGACAGATACACAGACACGTGTAACTTATAACACCCCTCTCTTCTTCCTGACTGATTCATCAACGCACAGCCGAAACTACTGGGACTAGAAACTTGAAATTTACACCCAAACTACGTTTTATTACGTAGGCGACGGATATGAAGGGATATTTCGAAATTCCACCCCTAAAGGGGTTAATTAGGGGTGCAAAGTTTGTATGGGGGAAACTTTTTTTGAGCTAGAGTCTTAAGAATTTGTAGGAAGATTACTTACCAGAATACAAAAAAAAGTAATTTCAGCGTTATTATATAATATTAATATTAGGTTAAAAAGGGGTGCAACGTTTGTATGGGGGAAACTATTCTTTTTGTGCTAGGGTTTAATACTTGGTAGAAAGATTACTAATCAAACACAAATAAAGTATTTTCAGCGTTTTAGAAATTTCCACCCCTAACAACAGGGTGCAACGTTTGTATGGGGGAAACTTTATTTTTGAGCTAGAGACTTACAACTTTGTAGAAAGATTACTCATTACAATACAAATAAAGTCCTTTCAGCGTTTTGGAAAATTCCATCCCTAAGGGGGTTAAAAAGGGGTGCAAGATTTGTATAGGAGAAACATTTTTTTAAGCTAGACTTAAAACTTTGTAGAAAGATTACTTATTAGTATACTAATAAAGTACTTTCATCGTTTAGACAAGAAGACAAGAGACCTATAGATCTAAAATGCGACAAACCATACGTGGAGTCCCCCAGGGTAGCGTATTAGGACCACTCTTGTTCCTGGTATACATCAATGATCTCCCACAATACATTGAATATCCAATGGTTCTTTTCGCAGACGACAGTACAGTAGTTATCGAATGCAAGGATATCAATACTTACGGAAAAGAAATTAATAATACCTTAAGTCGTATCATCAGCTGGCTCGATAATAATAACTTAATGATTAATTTAAAAAAAACCAAAATTGTTCATTTTAGTCAACGCCAACGTACGCTGACTACTCCCATTACTTGTGTTTACCAAGGAACTCCAATAGAAGTGGTTAATGATACCAAGTTTCTGGGGCTTCACATAGATGGTGGGCTGACATGGAAACCTCACACTGAAGAAACTTGTAGGAAACTAAACCAGTTTGCCTACGCTCTCTACAAACTTGCGAAACAGGCAAGTGTTGAGGTTGTCATGACGGCATATCATGGTTTCGTGGCATCGACGTTGCGCTATGGCACCATGTACTGGGCAAACTCCACAAACAGAGAGACTGTCTTCAAGGCACAAAAGAGGTGCATAAGGGCAATCCGCGGACTCAAGCAAACAGACAGTTGTGTGTCACATTTTGATAATTTAAAAATACTAACATTGCCCTGTCTGTATGTATTTGAGGCCGCGGTGTTTGTCAAAGCAAACCCAACTCTTTTTAAGACGGTCTCTGAGTTCTTTCCGCGGAGCACTAGGTATGGTGAATATATATTCACAGAGCCTGCAAATACTGCGTTAAAACAAAAAACCGGCCAAGTGCGTGTCGGACCACGCAAAACGAAGGGTTCCGTGCCTATTAAAAAGGTCGTATCGTCATAGAAATCTTACGGCACTTACGTCCTTTTCTTTGAGGAAGGCAGTTTTTCAGCAATATCTCGGAAACCTTTCATCCGATCTTGTTCAAAACAATTTTCGGTGAATGAACTTAATAAGCGCTGTGTCCATGAATTTTTTCATATTTTTAAAATACACCGTTCAAAAATTAGAGGGGGGGGACAGAATTTTAGTAACTTTCGGGGCGATTATCTCTGACTGTATTCACTTAATCAAAAAAATTCCCGAGACACCTTATATTTATTTTGAAAGGCCTATCGATTCATGTGCCACACGTGGGCTCACGATGAAAAAAAAAAATTTGAATTTTAGTTTTATGTATGGAGTACACCCCTAAAAAAATTTTTTTTAGTAATTTTAATTACAAAACTTTGTAGCGGCTAACAAAATACACCTATCCTCAATATTTTATTCAAATACACCTTATAGTTTTCGAGTAAAATGCCTGTGACATACGGACAGACGGACAGACGGACAGACGGACAGACGGACAGACGGACATGACGAAACTATAAGGGTTCCGTTTTTGCCATTTTGGCTACGGAACCCTAAAAAGTATGTTCTGTGTGTCTAGTAAAATATTTAATAAACTTCCCGATAGGATCAAAAACTTACCATTGCCAATATTCAAGACAGAGTTAAAAAAATTGCTTACTAAAAAATGTTTTTATACAATATCAGATTTCTTGACATGCGACAGTCTATAGTTATAAGATTTAATAATATACATTTAATTAAATAGGTATGGACATGTAAAAATTGAAATTGTTATAATAACATACTACGCTGACATATTGAATAATTCCATAAAATAAATTAATTATAATTATTGTTGTTGTTGTAGACTTCTATCTAAATATTTATAATTTATTAATTGTACACTAATATTATGTTAGTATGCAGCATGTTTTTGTATGCCGAAAGGCAAAACATAGTGGAACGAGATTTTTTTACTATACACCTCAATTTGATGTACCTATGTTTACAAAATAAACACTATTGACTATTGACTATTAGGAAAATTCTACCCCTAAGGGCGCAACGTTTGTATGAGGGAAACTTTCTTTTTTGAGCTAGATACTTAAAATGTTGTAGAAAGATTACTTATTAAAATACAAATAAAGTACTTTCAGCGTTTTGAAAATTTTTGCCCCTAAGGGGTTAAAAAGGGGTGCAAATTTTGTATGGAGGAAACTTTTTGTTTTGAGCCAGAGACTTACAACTTTGTAGAAAGATTACTTATTATAATACAAATAAAGTCCTTTCAGCGTTTTGGAAAGAATGTGACTAGACTGTGTGTAATGGTGTACACTCATATTCATATGACATTTACACATAAGCAAAGACATAAGTACTAAGTTTAGATCCCACATATATAAAATGTGTTCTTTATTTGTGTCTAGTGATACGAGCATGCACGCAGCCGTTTGTGTTATGCTATGCCTAATATAATATTAGAATCAGCACATTAATAACAAACACAGATCTCTGTCAGAGCGGCGCATAACAGAAATAGTGCATCCTGTTTCGTCCGGTGCGTGCGCAATGAGTACTCCTAATATAGGGTGGAACGCCATGGGAATGTACTCTACAATCTCTGCATGCCTATGCATACTTATAATAGTTACACTTAATTTCATTCCAGTGTGGTAAGAATAAGTTAACTCTGTGAATTTAATAGAAAATTACCAATAATGTGATAGATATTTAATTAGTGATCGTAAGACAATACCTATATGTATAGTGATTCTCAAAATCTTCTATTTATTAAACCAGATATACTCTTCCTATTTGACGATACAAAATTTCTACCTAAAAACATAGCGTGTCGCAAACTCGAAACCAGCCTGTATGTTGTCAAGCGGCGTCGTACACGATTCAGACGGATAATCGATTTTACGAGCTCCCGAAATAGCGCGCGTCCCTTCGGCAGCATATATGCATCATCGGCGCGGCGCATGTCGCAAGCGCCCGTGCTCGCACTCGATACAATCTGACAGTTTTTGACAGCCATTTATCGTCTAGCCTTTCCTACAACTGAAAGTCTTGACAGTTAAATAACTGGGAAGTAAAATGGGGTGACTGATATCAGGGGCGACTTTGATCGCTCACTTTTAACGTCCTAATCGATTTTGTGTCACAACCCCGAGGGTAATAAGTTGGCTAAGAGCATCTAAGGTGGCTTATTAAAAAAAACTAATTTTTCTTAGTCATCGCAATGTAAAATACCAAAGAAGTTCAAGTTTTTGCTTATGTGTCTGAACGTTTTAGTTCCAAGATAGGAATTCTATCGCCATAGCATATATTTACACCGGATAACATCAAAATATTTTACGATTATTATGGCTTGTATAATATGTGATATTTATGAGAACAGGACGCATTATAATGAAAAACTGCACCGACGACTACGTAGCGGAAGCGATCCAGCTCGTGCAACCATATATCATTACGCTGAATAATCTAATACAGTTCCGACACACGAGTCTAAACGTTTTCCACATTCGAATTTACTTCAGGACATAAAATATGTTCTGCTGCAGACATTTAAGACGCGGACCAGAATAGCGTCCGTCTAAGGCAATAAATGGGTGCATTCACCTAAATAGTGCAGTGGGAGTTAGGTTTTATTGTTACGGGGGACGTAACGAGCCACCCTCCCAAATACGGCTGCTTGTCGCCTTTTTCCAATATAATTCATTACCGTCGTAGTTAAGGTAGGTATTTAGCTTCTTAATGAAATCTTGATTCCGTAACAACGAGCGGACAAAAATCTAGACGTTACTGCTTTAAGAAATGTTACCAAATGATAGTCGAGTGTCATAAATGCCGAATGGAAGAACAGCAGTCAAAGCGTACTCGTAAATATAATTATATTAGCTTGAACATTACAAGTTGAGGTGAATCTCCAGGACAGTCGACAGCGTGCAAAGGTTGAAGGCGAGCTCGGGCCCTCATGTTGACGTTTACGAGCCAACGCATTTGAAATAAGAAGACGATTGTAACGACTGTGTGTGGTCCCATCAGAAAGACTCACAACGTAAAACAATTTTGACACCACTTGTTGTTTTCTTAATTAAGGCCATTTTTGCAGGTTAAACATGAATCGACCATGAGATTGGTGTTGCTTAGTCGCTTAATTTAATAAAAATATCATGAAAATGACTTCTCTGGAACGGGACACGTATTACAGAGATTACCCTAGAAACTCCTTAGATTTCAATAAGATATCATAGATAGAGATGTCGTAACCGGCGGTAACTAGACACCACTGCATTGAGCCCAAGGCGAAGTAGTGTTGATTCAATGAGGACTTTGTAATTAAATGCACAAATGTTATTTATATCAAATCTAGGTTAAGTAATATGTATTAGTTAGTGCATCACTTGACATACAAATCGCTCTAGACTCTTAGCCACTCTAATTAGATATAATAGAATCTTATAGTAGTTATGCCCTCATCTAATGCCTGAAGGCTTAAATAAGATTTGCGTTCTCAGTGTGTTGATGTTGGACGTGAAACCGATCATTCCCCACAAGATAACGTTATCGTTTAATGGCCACTCGAGCCTCGACATGTTGCCACTTAAAAAGGAAAATAAAAGCGCTTTAAAAGCGTCTGTCTGTTCACGCCTCGACCGTAATAACATTTGCATTTACCGCTCTTATGATAAAACCGATTTAGTTTCTTAATGGCGTAGGTAGCTTTCAAACCTATTTCCTGCCAGAAGCTAATGAAACTTTAGTGGCCATCGGACCTACTTACTTATTTCGTCATCCCAGTCTCGAGTTCCCAGTAACTCAGCCCTAAAGAACCGTCGTCTACAATCTGAGAAAGACATTTGCCTTTCAAATTATGGTTACGAATCACACGCTGCCACCTCTACTCACTACACATAATTGCGCCTCCTTCAAAGAACCAGCACCTAATTATCACAATGCAAATCGTACAAACATTAGTAAAATGTTGGCCAACATATGTTAGTGCCGGGGGCCGGATCAAACATGCGAGCGGCCGAGCAAACAGTCATGTTTGGACTATCGCCACTTTCGGTTCTGTTCAAATAGGGTTCGTTGTTTGTTCAAGTGTACCTTCACGCCACTGCGGTGCTGGTTACCGGCTTTCTAAGGTCTCCGCGCATCCTTTGAAACCACCCGATAGTATACATTGGGCTTAGCCATTCTGATCGCAGTCGGCTTATCTTACGCTGGTCTGAACCGAGGCGACGCCTTTTTTGTTCGTGGGCTGGATTTACCTGTCAGAGGTTTCAACTTTTAAGCTAAGTAAGGGGTGACACGGGCTGTAATTTACTCGCAGCTAAGTTCAACAAGCGAGTTTTACGAGGATCAGTTTAAAGCCGACGCTGGTTCTTGAACCTGAGGAAAGCTAGTTAACACCAGTAAATCTAGCAATGTACATATACATTTTGTTGAGGCATTTTATTATATTCATTAGTAATTAGCTAGGTGAATCCCGAAGTTAGATTTTTATGTGGGTAGCAGTCTAAGTATAGAAGCTACCCGTAGGCTACCTCATGTTGTGTCTGGTCAGAATGGAATCAGGCACAAAGTGGTCCATATTTCAATTTCCTTGACCGCGCACCTAGTTATTATATTTATTTTATATCAAACCGTATCGATTAAAATTGTAACTTAAACGACCTGTCGTGCCACGGTGCCATTTATACGAGTATTGAAGGTAGAGACTTTGTGATCAATAATTACTTGATACCGGCAAACCTAGCAATTTCATTTCACACCTGCCCTTTAAAGCTGATTATTCACAAGATACATTTATTGAGTGTTTAATTTAAGCCTTAACGAGAAGCCTGTCAGTCAATTGTTTTATTATATCGTTCAAATCGAAAACGTGTCTCTTGACGAATGGAATTGAAGCGACAACGACTAACCTTAGCGTGATAGTTGACGATGTAAAAACTAATTAAGTATTTACAGTACCTATTGATTACGAAAGTCGTAATGATAATGATGGGGACGGGTTGTTGATGAGTACTTGCAACGAGAATGAGTGATGAAATGATTGCTTTACACATATGTTAATTGGAGAGCCTCCTCAGTTTACTCGCAACAGTAATAGGGGTAGGCTAATTAACGGTGAAATATAAAGTGGAATGGACACATAAAATATCCAGTATCAGTATAATCATGTAATTTTCCCGTCTGTTTCTAATCCCACAAATAACAGTACATTCGTATTTGCTATACGCCTTTTACTAATTAGATAAGCCATGTGAATATCGTTGTAACACTTGTACACCTGTAAATATAATAAAAGTAGGTATGGAACAATCAACTATTTTATACTAAGTTTGATGCTAGTGAATGTATTATACCTATTGCAAGGTTTGAGGGTTAGGTACCGTTTGAAGAGGACGTAAGTCGGCATTCATGACGCATGCACCTACCTTATGAAACAGAAACAGACTACCCATCGCTATCAGTTTCGTAATTATCACATTGTTATGCAAGTATAGCCCATAATGTTGATTGATCCATGCCAGAACTGCCGCGGGAAAACAATAAAAGGTCTCCTATCCCACATGAAATTACTTTCTGGACGCGGGTAGCGCAGGAGCGGTCATTGCATGGCACTCTTTGAGGGAAGCCTATGTCCAACAGTGAACGTCTTTCGTCTGATATGACGATGATGGTGATCCTTACTTTCGGGAACAGCTTATAGGAAAGTAGATTTTTTCCATTTCTGTATTATCCATAGTTGGTGGACTAATAGTCGTCTCCTTGTTTCCAGGTGGGTGGTGGTAGCTGGCGCGTGGCGAGCCAGCGTGCTGCGACCACCGAGCGGCACACGAGGCGACCACTCCTCGCTGCTGCAGCTGGCGGCGTGGGGCGTGCCCGCCGCATTGGCTGCAGCTGTCCTCGTCACTAGGGACGTCGACGCTGATGAACTTACTGGTAAGCAATTCAAATTGGGACTTTTATCAAGTCTCCTATTTCACTAGCCTGTAATTTGCCTACTAAAGCTGATAATTTGCTATGGAAAGTTACGTTTCTGAGTCGACAGGTTTCTTTATATAGTTGATATCGACACATAAATGTAAACCGAATTGTCAGCATGTCGTGTTCGTGTATTAAGAATAAGAATAAACTTTATTTGCATTAAACATTACCAGATACAAGGTGTTATAACAATCATAGGTAGGTTTATATGTTTAACCATAATTGGTATGCAAAATTGTTGTTACAGTAACTAATATTTGGTAATCATAATTACCTCTACTACTTAAAGAGGTCATTAAATTCAAGTTCAACATTACAACTTCTGAACTATGACATCATAACAACGATTACCAGCTATACCACGCTATACATAAATAATTATCACAATTCTGCCAGTAATTACGTGTCAAAGAATTCATGTAAACTGTAGAAGTTTTGATTATTTATCCATCGGTGTAGTTGCTTTTTAAATGACATAATATTAGCAATGCACCGCGGAGAAGTGTCTAAAGTTCCGAAAATTCTAATAAGGAAATTTCTCAGAACTTAAATTTTATAAACACTGAAAACAAATCAAAAACTCTCTGGATAGATACATTATCAGCTGTTTAATTTGCCTGCTTAAAGAATAATAGATTATACATGTAATCAATGATACATCCATGATAATTACCCAGCACAAACTTCCTAAAGGAAACTTAATTTTTAAATTCTCATGTAAGTTTCCGGAAATTTCTGAGAACTTTCCTGATATTTTGAGAATGTTCTGCAAATTGTACATTGCTACATAATATTCAATGATTTTCGTGAAATACACGCTAGGTAACTCTGATGGGAAGAAGCTTTGGTTAAAGTAGATCAGTGGACAAAATCTATCGTATTCTTAGCACTTAGTTTGACTTGTACTATTTAGACCTTAATAAGATATGTTACACTAAATACTGAACATACGAACCTTACGCAACAAAACGAATTTGGCAAAGATTATCATACTTACATACTTAAACACGTAACGGGATCTTTGTATCAATTTCTTCAACTTTTGTTCAGTATGTTTTTATAATAAAGCTCACGAGCCATTAATGCTTCTTCAATTCAATACAGTTGATAGATACCTAACATGACTTTCCTCCACAAGAAACAGTCCATAGTTAACATTTCAAACATGGTGTCCCCGGCTCCTACGTCGGCACGCAATCTATCCAAGTAGTTTCGTTTTTGCAACCATCCTCATTCCCATTTCTCAGGCCGGTCATTAAGTTGGCTCAAACGGGCAATTCATCACAAGAACTTGTCATAGGTAGTACGTTGATCATCTTTATCAGGGCACTTTAAAAGGACCTACCATTTACGTAAGGTGGCACCGATCCTGGCTCATGAATACTTATGGAGTGTGATATTTTAATAAAGATAACGAAAACAAAAACGGTTCTAACGGTTAAACGGTTGACAGCTTTTTAAAATTCCATTAAATGTAACTTTTTAGGTATAGGTACCGTAAAAGCTTCCAACTATAGTACTTCCAATAGCCCAACTATGACACAAAAGTAAACTCATTCGTTTTTATCCATAGGTATGTACCTACCTACAAATTTTGTATTACCCATTTAAGACGATTTTATTTGAATTTGTGCAGTTATATGACTTGTGTTAGAGTTCACCCATAGTAATAGTCATTTCTAAACAAGTGCCCAACTAACATTTAGGTAATAGCTAAGGGTATTATTATAACCTTAACCTTTATAAGTGAGTTATAATGTTCTCAGTTATAACTAATAGTCTTATAAAGGAGTTAAGAAAAATAATTAAGTCCTAAAGCATTATAAGAGTGTTACTCAAAGCAATTACACTTAAGATGTTAAAGCTTTAACCTGTTTTTAACACTTAAACACTTACAAGAGTCTTAGCTACAGGCAGATACTTTATAACAGAATTAAGTCTCTTGTAAGTATTGAAACTTTTTCTAACGCTTAAGGTGTTAGGCAGATACACTTTAAAGACACTATAATAGTGTTGTAAATCAATAAGCGTTATAATTCGCCATTGTTTTGGTGGACTCTAACCTACAAATTGATTAGGTTATTCAATATTTGACATCAAGATTCTTCATTATTTATGTTACTCTTGCCATTATATGGATGCCACTTAATTTATCATGCCACTGGCCAAGAAACAAGAATAGAAAATGATAAAAGCTTTAGATGTATATTTTAATGTTCATAAGTTTTATTAGAAATCTTTAATAAATCCTGGGCGCGTTAAAATTGAGATGGGAAACATGGTATACACTTACCGTAAAATCACAAGGGCAGACTGTTTTCACTTCATGTCACACACACTTCCAATTTAATTCACTTTCAATTAATACGACTCCATAGCTGTCAAATATTAATACCTATACTAACTATCTGCGCCATTTTGTCGGAAGACTATATTTGTCTCATAATTAGCGTTAATATTAAGCTAGACTCTTATAAGACTCTCAGCTAACACCTTAACCTATAATTCGTGGGCCTCTTTCGTAGTTATAAAGGTGTTAGAGCACGCTATAAGACCTTTTTTACAGGCATTCTTAACACCTTAACACTTGGCTGGAACCGATATAAGAATGATATAAGGGTTATTTTAACGCTAGTGTGCTAGTTGGGTTGTTGTTGTTGTAATTCACTGCTAATTTAAATTATATTGTAAACCTTGTTCTAAAGTTCCACAGTTGTTTAGTAATTACTGTTATGCTGTGTAGGTAACTAGTTTAAATAAATAAAATAAATAAATTATAGTCAATAATTTGGTTGTAAGAATTTTTTAACATGAATCGATATAATGTCTGTGTTAGGTAGGTATTGCCACTCACTATTCTGGCACACGCAACAAGTAAATATGACATTTTTAGGGTTCCGTACCTCACTAGGAAAAAAACGGAACGTTTATAGGATTACTCGTGCGTCTGTCTGTCCGTCTGTCACAGCCGATTTGCTCCGAAACTACTGGACCGATTGAGTTGAAATTTGGTTAACATATGTAAATTGGTGACCCAAAGATGGACACGTAAAGTAAATTAATGAATTCTGAACAAGGGGGCCACTTTTGGGGGTAAACTGGAAAATTTAAAAAAAAAGTTTAGCAAACTGTAGGTATTGTGTGACATATCAAATGGGTTGTTGTAAGCATCTCAGATATATATTTATATAATTTAGGAAATAAGATGAAAATGGACCATCCCCCTCCCCCCTTATCTCCGAAACTACTAGGCTTAAAATTCTAAATGGAAAATCGTTCCTTGCCTAAAGATTACAGGAAAACCTATAAGAAGTAGACGACCTATGAGTATTCAAAGTAACGGTAAAATTCTCAATATTTTACGGAACCCTCACCACGCCAGTTGAACTCGCACTTGTCCGGTTTTTTTTGTCCTACGGTTCACGTTGTCATTATTCAGAAACTTCATATAATTAGTTGTGTAATGTGTCAGGATTGACTTCATAGCGACACGTCACGGTAGGTAGGTACCTACGTGGGTTAACTGTTACGTGCATTTGTATGAAACAAAGAAAAACTCGGGATTTCCAAATGAATCGGCCTATTGTATGGATTTCCGAATCAATATGTTCTAATACAGATCCGTATCGGAACCCACAATGCGCGAATAGGAATTCTCAGTCCTTTCTTATTTTGTTTGATCGGCGGCGCGCACAAAGCGATTAAATCTGGTACGAGAACGCAGGAGCACGCATTCATACGATAATGGCATTCAGTGTTTGTATGAAGTACCGCCTCATTGTAGTCGCAAGTCCCAACGAACTCACTGAGAGTATGTGAGGCTAGCGTCATACCTACTGGGGATTTGCAAAGACTTAAGTAAATATACAGTAATAGGAAATACAAGATTATAGTTAATTAACATTAACTAAGATAAATTAAAACTAAGTTAAATCTAAAAAAGGCCCTCGAGGCATTGTACCGAGGATGCTGGCGGCATTTCCTCGCTGAATTGCAATGCTGATGCGTTGCGCGAGAAAGCCGCCAGCTCTTCGGTCACCAGTTACATCGACCAGACGTTTCGCGATTTCTGCAAAAAAACTTATGCGCACTGGGACCCCACGGACCAAGGGTCTCGACGCCAAAGGGTACAAAATCGTACTCTCTGCCGAGGCCTCTATATTTATTACATTTCAGATTTTCGGCGTTTTCCGCCGCTGCACCCTTTAGAAGTAGTCCGTTGGAGGTGAGACGGTGCCAGTGTGTCTACACATGTAGCGTCCCACACAAGCATCCGTCCCAACCTTCACGGAACCAGAGACACACCATTAGGTCTTTTGCCATCATCTCTGACAATGCCAGGCGGCTCAAGAAGAGCAGGCACATTGATGCTGGCAAGAGATCGGCGGATTATGTGTACAGTAATATAGGTGCCTAAATTCAAAGCGATTTTGTGTCGCTACAACAGTGATATCTTTTATTTTTAAAGTTTGATAAAAAACAATGCTTATACATACCTAACGTTAATTTAACTAATTCTAAAAATAACAAAGCGGCGTGTTCTTTCTATGAATATATTTATCATACAAATCTTCTTATCAAATAAGCTAGGGTAGATTAAACAGGCCAGCAGCGACTGTTTCAAGTAGACCGCACTGATAATGTACTTACTTAAACTAACAGTCTAATTAACAACAGGAATTAATGTCCAGATTACTAAAACGAGCGGCATGTATCTGTTCTTGTAGTTTTTCCCTGAAGAAAAGCCATTGTCAATAGTGCATGGAAATATCGAGTGTGCGTTACTTATAGGCTTACATATTGTAAGGCGATACTAAGAATATCAATTTACAGTATTCTTCATCATTTAGTAAGATCATAATATTAAAAGAAGCTCCCCAACTGTAATAAAATAGCTTCTACCTACTCTTCAATTATGCCTTTTCAAGCTTAAAGATATACTTTAGTTACCTATCTACAGCTTAATAATATTTACAGCCCAACGCAGTTTAAATAAATATATTATACTACCTTTACCGCCGCAGAACCTTCTGCGAAACTAAAATAAACATCGTATTTTGTTATCACGTTGAGTTATGCCATGTTTCGATACGTCCATAATAATATTTTACTGCCACTGAATAAACGGGAACCAATAAGTCAGGATACAAGTATAAGAACCTCGTCCGTCGAACGGGGACCAATAAATTCAGCATCTACAAAAGCTTGGATTTACTACATCATGCAAATAACATGTCGCCATTCCTGAATGGAAATGCAACGCAGTTTTATTTAAATAAGATTTTTTTAAATTGCATCGTCGTGTGGTACTTTTTTCCTAAGGCTGGGAACGCGAACGATGTTCCGTACCAGTCCGGTTTCCGATAATGATCTCCACAAGAGCTTGTATCGGCTCGTTACTGTCCCGATATATTCGTTTTTGTTAAAGAGAATCTGGGCGTTACCGGAATTAAAATTTTAAACGCTCTAATTATAAACAGGGGCCGGTGAAATTGTTATTCCGTCCTTAAAACAAACGACCACGGTGCCAGAATGTTTCATTAATCTTATTGCCCTCAGCTTGTAAAAGCTCTTTACATTTTATTTTATCATGACACAGAAGTGCGAGCCGAGTGCCGAGCCGATTCACAGGCATATTGCAGTTTCAATCATGCCACGAGTGTTGTGTTTTTATTTTTATTTTATCCACTTCCATTATGGCGAACGAAAGAAATGCGCGACCATTATTCGAGCCGTTAAATACGACACCTTTCCTCCTCGCACGCTCGTATTTCAATTTAAATCGGCTCTTTTAGCCGCTGCCTTATTAATGCAAGCCTTTTTCTCGCCGTATATTTAATATTTACTTATGTAGGTGTTCGCTTTGAGAGCTGTTGCTGGAAATTGGAATGTTATTCAGCGCGATAATGAACATTCAGAAGGGAGGAGTCCGTATCCGCTGTGTTATAAAGCGAGGAGTCAGCATTGTTTGTCTAACGCGTGTTTGTTTTGTTTTCAGGTACTTGTTTCGTGGGGAACCAGTCGAGCAAATCGCTGCTGGCGCTAGTGATCATCCCGGAGGCAATTTGCCTGCTGCTGGGCTGCGTGTTCCTGTCGTCGGGGCTGCGCGCGGTGCTCCGGCGGCCGGTGCCCGCGCCCGCTCCCTCCGCTCTGCTGAACGCGCCACCTCAGCCGCACACAGACCAGAGCGTTTTGAGACTGGGAGCGTTCGCAGCGCTATACGCGGTCCCGTCAGCCTGTATACTGGCTACATGGGTGTACGAGTACGCTTGGAGGGACGAGTGGCTGGCGACGCCTATGCCTTCAGCGGAGCCGTCGACGCACGCGCGGCCGGCGTTCTGGGTGTTTCTGTTCCGGATTTTCGCGAGCCAGATCTTGGGCGTGATGGTGGCGGTGTGGATCGCGACGCCGCGGCTGAAGGCGCTATGGCGGCGGCTGAGCGGGCCGCGCAAGTCGGCGGCGAGCGTCAAGTGCCCGCCGGGCCCGCCGCCGACGCCGATGACGCTGCACTGCTACGCGGCGCACGCGCACACTCTGCCGCGGCACACGCACAAGTACGCCACCTACCGCCCGCCGCAGCAGCACTCGTACAGAAAACCCCGACACTACCACTACTCGGCGGGCGAAACGATTCTTTGACCGCGAATTGTGAACGGTTTTGGACGTTATTTACTCGTACGTTTAGGGTGCCTTTCGTATGCATTTATTGTTGTAAGTGTAGATAGATAAATATACATATAGGTACGGCAATTAGTACCTATAGGTTGAGTACCTAGTGATAGGTCTGTAAAATTCATAAGTGCCATTGAAGCTTATAATATTATTCATAATTAAAGTATTAATGAAACAACAATATGAGGACAATGAACATCTCCACTAATTACTTAATATCATGGACGAATAAATCAAGGGGACTGCCAATGTCAATACTAAACGCATGCTCCCGAATCAATAAGTCACTATAAAGAGGTCTCTGTACTATCATTCATTTCGTAAGGCACGGCGTAAACCTCTGCTTAACATAAGTAGATTTTCATTGAGTACCTAGCTACAACTTCATAAATAGATGGCGGTATATTATGAAGCAGAGATCTAAGTGCCATACGCCCCCACTAGAGAGGTGTCTGTACATACGTAGGTTTTTTTTTTGTTTTGAAGGAACGCGACTATGTACAAGTTTTTGCAGCCCTCTTGATTTTAAAGTTCATTCCTAATATCTAGAATAATATGGTTACAGTCAAATTATATTTATTTTGAATAATATTTCAAAGGAAATACATATGTGCCTCGCATAAGGTTGGCCCTTGGATAAACGTTACATAATTGTAACGATATTTGCGGAAGTATTAATACATTGTTATAGATGTAAATAAACGAATTAAAATTGTACAGTATTTAGTTAAGATTAGGCGTAATTTATACCTCAGAAATATAATCAAGTTCTTTTTTAAGTTGTAAATAAGTGAACTCCTAAGGAAACTAATATTTTTTGACCAAGGCAAGACTTCTACACTTTTATTTGTGACTGAATAAAATCAATTGCTGAATTTATGCAGTTGCCTAATCAATATGTTGAACATACCTGAACATGTTCATACAAGTCTTAGAACCTTGTCGTGGAACGAAAATTTCGTTTATTGGCGTTTTATACAAACAAAATTACCTGCAAAATTATCCGGCTCGAAGGACCATAGGATGAGCACCTCTTGTTTTAGACAATTTATTAAGACAGCAATATAAATAAATGCGAACTAGTCCGACAAAACACCATGACGAAACCCGATCCAAATCCGTCATCATCTAATAACAAAAATGCTCAATATAAATTTTCCTACGCCTAAGAGCTTGTTCACACCAATCCGTGACTGTCGGTGTCGGATCTAGTAACGATATCGGAGGGCAAGTAAATGTATGGAAAACATGCTTACTAGTCTGATATTGGAGCACGCTCGAAACAAAAAGTATCGTCGGATTCAAGTGATTCAACACCTGTCGTTGTTACGGATTGTGAACAGGCTCTAAAACGAAGTCCAGTGAATGTGGTCTTTGTTTACATTTGCAATAGGCACCTTTTTGTTGCTTTCATTCATTTCATACACACCAAAATGTCCTCACTGCCAAAACGTCATAATTCATGCATTGCTTTGTAAATAGTACCTACCTACATTAGTATTAAGTCTATACAAAATTGTACATATTTTAGATACATACGCGCATAAGACAATAAGTTATTAAGTACTTAATTGTATCTATAGACGAACGACTTAATAATAAAAATTTATGACTAAAAATATAATTTGACAAGGTTTTATTGCCCAACCTCCCAGAATCCAGTCGAGTTGAAATCTGTACGCTTATTTTCATAACTAAGTATACTATACCCTATTATATAGGGTGTTTTTTTATAAGTATCCAATTTTTTTCCAGGCGTTAGGCATCATTTATAGATTTCATTTAGGAAAAAAAACAACATATTTTTTATTTCATTTTCTTTTTCAAAAATAATAACGACTGTAGTGTGGTCACCGAGTCGAATGTAAACAAACTAGAGACACAAAATTAGTTGTAGGTACATGAGTTCAAGTAATCTTGAATTAACTTGTGCGTCACGCGTGATTTTCGCTACTTTTAGTACGACGTGACATTTGTATTTAGCCGTTGAAACAACGAATCCTTAAATCACTAAAAGGTCGGCAACGCACTTGTGACTCCTTCGAGTCGCAAGCGTCTGTATCTGCGCTGCGGCAGCAACGCAACGCTGTACTACGTCGTAGCACACGTAGCGTTGCTTGGCCTCGAATGGATTGAGTGAAATAGGAATAACTATAACTTGCAAAAGATAAAAAACCCCCGAAATGTTCATTTCATAGTTCAATATCTCAAAAACTGTAAGTGCCTATATCGTTGAAACTTAAAAAAAATGCAAATTCAATATTTTATGTAGATCCTGGTCACACCCTCTTTATAGCAAGTAAAGCCGTAAGTTTCTATTTGACAATAGCTACGTATAAATCTAAAATTTATTGAGATAAATTGTTCGGTTATTTACATTTATTTGTCTATGGTCCAATTGGCTGTATGAGGTGAGACTCCTTTGCCGGATCGCTGAACGAGACAAACAAAAAACAGAACATTTTGTCTTTGGTTTGTTTGTTTGACGTTTTGATTAGCGAATGAAAGGAACTCGCGCGTTTGTATTTTAAACCCTTGTATTTTATGTTTATTGAACATAAAACACTTCTTGTATATGAAGATGTCTGCAATAACTCAATTTTGTCGTTTGAGTAATTTAACAATAAGCAATTACAAAACTGTTCTGCAAGGAAGGTGAATGAGTTGAGGTTATGACGCTTTCAAGACGCAAGCCTATTTTTGTTTAGTTTCCTACCCGTTTCTATTAAACTGCTGGTGTTTTGGGTCTTAAAAACGCATAACAATTATAAAGTATTTTAATATTTTAGGACAAGTTGGTTAAACCAAGTGCAAATATGCAATTACACAAAGAAATCAGCGGAACAAAAACTGGGCATAGAGCGGCCAAAGCGGCCCCTAACTCCGTTTTTCAAGTTCATGACACAGATGAGACCGGCGCTGCTGGCCAAGAACCCCGGCATCACCGCCAAGGAGGCCATCACGTGGAGCTCGAAGCACTGGCAACAGTTAGATGTGGAGGTAACTGCTCATGTTTGACTAATTTACTCACATCTCAGAATGTTGATCAAGTTCGAACCGCGTTCGCGATCTTTCTATAAAATAAAAGGCTCACAAAACTGACGGTATCTAAGAAATAACCAATTTTTACAGAACATACATGGTTTCATGATAATATGTACGTACTTGTATAACTACTACTATGTGGGTATGCCTAAATATATCAGTTATCTTTGACAAGCCTACCAGAGTGTTTCATTACTATGGCTCCCGAATACTATACATGGGCTGAGGTTTTCTAGCACTGGTTTACATTTGATCCACTTTAAAGCTGAAATCCAGTATACTCAATTATTTTGTAGTTACAGCCTAGTTAATTTACAAATTTCAAACTATTTATTGAATTTGCAGACTAAGTCACAAATGACAAAGGAATATGAGAAGGACTTGGAAGATTACAAAAAGATCAAAGGCATATATGAGTCTTCTTTGACTGATGAGCAGAAGGCGGACATCCAGCGGGTGCGGGAGGAAATGGCTGCAGCCAAAGAAAAGAGAAAATTGAAGGCTGTAAGACGAAACACTGTCTTCTTAATTATTACATAAAAATGAGGTCATACTTTCCGAATTGCTACAGTCACACTTGTGAAGGAAAAGCCCTAAAGTTCTATATAATGGCAGAAGATATATTTAAATATGGTTGTTAGCCCATTACATGTTAAGTAACTTGTGTAAAAATTCATTTTCAGGAGTTCAAAGAGCTAGGAAAACCAAAAAAGCCAATGTCTTCCTATTTTCTATACATCCAAACTAGAAAAGATACATTCAAGGGAAAACAAATGAAGGAATTCCAGGAGAAAGCAAAAGTGGATTGGCAGAAATTGCCAGAAAGTGAAAAGGCGAAATTTGAAAAGCAAGCTCTGGAACTCATGAATAAATACAGGTATTATATTAAAAACTCTTGTTACTATTTTTTTAAACTTTTTAGGAGATGTACACAATAGCAAACACTTATCCCATGAGGTCTAAACAAGATCTGCGCATAAACCTACTACATTATTTATGTTATTACTAGCTTCCGCCCGTGACTTCGTCTGCGTGGAACCGGAATAAAAACTATTGATTGATTGAGTAAACAAACATCCAAACTTTTTATAATATTAATAGGATACATGTTTTTCAATTCTTAATTATTTCCATAAACTTTCAGGAAAGACATGGAAGCTTGGGAGATGAAAATGATCTCACAAGGACGCTCAGACCTCGTACGGACCAAGCCTGTACGAGAAAAGAAATCAACAAGCGCTAAGAAATCACAATAGGAACTCGGGTGCCCCGATGACTCAACTGACTCGAATTTCACACAAATTATTAAGAGCAATGAAGAAAGTAATTCTGATGCACACAGCACGTATAAGAAGAAGCCACTAATATTAGAACCCACCGCAGATAAGAAAACCATTCAGAATCATACTTCCAGTATTAATAAGTCAGAGTCAGAGGAGCTTCGGAGCACGGGTGACAGCCAAACACAATCTGATCAGATTAAGCCAGATAACAAGGAGCCAAGTAAGACTATCATGGGTAGCATTAAGAACTTCTTTAAATTTTAGTTGCCTAGTCCTGATCGTGTTTACAATTAATTTCCTAAAGTAGTGTTCATTCATTATCATTATGTTAGCATTTATATTGTTTTTCTTAGTATAGACTTGATTTACCATCATATGTAAGTTGTTTTCATAAAATACATGTGTATATTTTGTTGTTTTTTTTAATCATTTTTCTAATCATTATTTCGATGTAGTCCGTTTTTTCCTACACGTGAACTAAAAGGACTGCCATCGAAGTAGTACATTTTGTCCTACGATTTAGTTATAATCATAGGACTAAACGGATAGAAAATGCAGTGCTAGCGGCACTCGATAATTATTTGTATAAGTACCCCTTTTTTACTTAATAGTTTAGTGTCATTGTGCGCTCATAACAATTTTTTGTTTTTAATAATGTGTTTATCTCATGTAAGTGAATTGTACAATTCTTTATGATTATGAGATTAAATGATCTTAAACCTTCGAAAAGTAGAACTAAAGGGACAAACAAATGGAAGTTCTAATAAGTACACAATGATTTCTACTGATAGTTGTATTATAGTATGTTATTGTTCCATACATTATGCTCACACCTGCGTTCCCAAAAGGGGCAGGCAGAGCACGTGATTTTTTCGACTGAGGATAAACTGAAACCGTAGCCTATTGACTAACTCCAGAAGAAGCACAAGCGCGTTGCTGACCCTTTATTGATACGAGGATTCCCTGTGTTGACAGCTATATACAGTTCCAATTCTCGGAATCACATGAAGATGGAGAGAATGTGATATTCCAGAAGTAGGTGGCTAGTCCATCCCCCAAAACACATGTCAACTCTTCTGGCATACTTATCATCATATCAGCCGAAAGACGTCCACTGCTGGACATAGGCCTCCCCCAAAGAGTGCCATAATGACCGGTCCAGCGGTGATAATAATGTGAACGCAACACAATCTTAGTGTATGCCATGTTAAAATGTATTATTGTAAATTAAACTAATCTTCTATTGCTTTCCACCCGCATCCAGCGGACTCCCGCGACCTTTACCTGGTCATCAGTCTACCTTTTGGGGGGGCCTACCAACGCCGCAAATACAAAACATGTTCTACATTAATTTCAAGTCAATTACTCAGACTTTTCTATTCTACACTAGAGGTCGCTAGGTTTACTATTTCATTTGAAATAAGCTATTATAAACTTTGTCCTACGGAAATTTAGTTCTACGATCGTAGGACAAAACGGATTTTTTGTCGTACGAGTACGACTAAATCTTAGGACAAAACGGACTACATCATTATTTCCTATTAGATACATGTCAAGTATGATAGACCTACCTAGTATCAGTAGACTTCCAGTTATTAGTACCTGCGATACATGTGGATGTAGGGTTTGCAATCCGGATCCGACTTGTATGTAAATATCCGGATCTAGATCCACGGATCCGGATATTTCCATACAAGTCGGATCCGGATTGCAAACCCTATGTGGATGTCAACTACTTGGGTTTACCTCGGTACTTATTGTCAGTACTCCACCAGGCTTTCTCTGCTCCAGACGATTCTCAAAATACCAGACTGATGCAACTTTAGATCAGATACTAGAAATTCTTAATTTATTTATTTATTAAAAATCATACCCACTGGGTGTACAGTGGGTAATTTTCGACCCAATCCAAAAAATAGTGTTCCCCACTTCCAAACTCAAGATGGGACACCAATATAGCTTTGGTAGTATATGGGTAATTATAATTATCCTTGAATTTTATAATCAATTGGTGTGGGAGTTATTAAAAACAAATATTTGTGATATAGTAAAGAGTGTGCAACTCTTTGAAATCTAAAAATAAATTTCTCTCTTTCAGCTGAGCTCTGGACGAAACTAATGGTTTGGAGAATATGGATATGGATAATACACTGCCAATTTAAGTAGAAACGCAATTAACATATTACAAATTATTTTATTTCAAAAGATGCATTACAAAATATTTAAAAATAAATATTTTTCTATTGTTTGAACTTGAATTAAGCTGACCAGTGGACTATTACATGTATTTTTTAATAATATTGTGTACAATGTGAAATGTGGCAATAGTTGTGACCTACATTCTTTTCACATCATTGTTACAAGAGTCTATTACTATCACAGGCTATCAAAATATTGATCATCATGTAGGATTAAGTGAAAAATTGCATCAATTGCAGTGTTTCTGTAACTTGCACAAAGTTTTCAATTCATACATTAAAAATTCAGCTTAATTCTTTGTTCAAACCCTATGAACTATAGAAGTTAGGTATGCATAATTATTAGTATTATCCATTCTTGAAGTGTAATACGGAGTATAGAAATAGATTAATAAGCAGTTATTAGAACGATCAACAAATATATTAGTACATTACATGGTAAGAAATTAACCTCCCTATGAAAATTCCATCCCCAATATGTTTAAATATCATAAGTCACAGACTGCCATCATATAAAATATGTCCAAAATGGTATATCATTGCTATTTTCAAATAATCTAGCTCTAGTACATCAAAATGTGAACAAAACTAGCAGTTGCAATAATAACACGATTTATTCAGGCGAATCTAAATGGTTAATAAACTTTTGTCTATACAAGATATGAAAAAACCGGCCAAGTGCGTGTCGGACCACGCAAAACGAAGGGTTCCGTGCCTATTAAAAAGGTCGTATCGTCACAGACATTTTACGGCACTTACGTCCTTTTGTTTGAGGAAGGCAGTTTTTCAGCAATATCTCGAAAACCTCTGAACCGATCTTGTTCAAAACAATTTTCGGTGAATGAAATTAATAAGCCCTATGTCCATAAATTTTTCCATATTTTTAAAATACACCGTTCAAAAATTAGAGGGGGGGGGACAGAATTTTAGTGACTTTCGGGGCGATTATCTCCGACCCTATTCACTTAATCAAAAAAAATGCTAAGAAACCTTATATTTATTTTGAAAGGCCTATCGATTGATGTGCCACACAGGGGGTCACAATAAAAAAAAAATTTTGACTTTTTGTTTTATGTATGGAGTGCACCCCTAAAAAAATTTTTTTTTGTCATTTTAATTATAAAACTATGTAGCGGCTAACAAAATACACCTATCCTCAAAATTTTATTCAAATACACCTTATAGTTTTCGAGTAAAATGCCTGTGACATACGGACAGACGGACAGACGGACATGACGAAACTATAAGGGTTCCGTTTTTGCCATTTTGGCTACGGAACCCTAAAAAGTGTATGTAGGGTTAGCACAAGTATTGCTCTTATGCGGCCAGTCATTTATTGGTACATTTAAAATTTGTAGTACAAATGTTGGCCTTCAAACTATATTAATTCATTTTACATACATGAAATAGTATCAATCAAATAGTGAAAATAAATGTAAAAATAAATACAATATTATAAATGCATTATTATTGAAAAAGCAAATAATTGAGCAAATGAAATGTTAATAAAAGTAACAATTTTTTTGTAATTTACTATGTACAACGTGGTCCTAATTAAACTAAAATGGCAATATGTGACTAAAACGCACACTTGTCACAAATTCTCACTTATGTGTAAAGGCACAAGCAATCAAAACTCTGGAACATTTATATCAATTAAATGCTATTTATTTAACTCTGCTCAGTCAATATGATGCCCACAATTTAACAGGAAAATTATAAATTTCAATTATTACTATGTAATGAAAGAATCTGTGATAGTCATACATAAAGCCTGCATACAAATGGTTGTAAATAAGTACACACAGACATCTTGAGAAAACATGGTCACGCAGCGCATTACCGACATAATCAGCTCAACCCTTTGAACTGATACACCATTTAGGAGAAGTAGGGCATTGGCAAAGTTAGAACTACTTGGCGCTGGGAGCCATATGATCTTAGTAACAACATAAGCTGCTAGAGGCAGGAAAAAGTATGTTTCGTCAAATGTCAACATTGAAAAACTATACAGAAGTTGAACTAGTAATGACATTAGCACTACATCATACTTGTATAGTATCAGTTTCTCCCAAATGGTCACTGGTTGAGTGGTGGCAGTGGCAGGTTGGGTTGGCGACATAAAAGCTGCCAGGTCACCGGCTATCGCTGTGAGGCTGTCACCCGCCGCGTCGCCCTCGTAACTGCGACTCGATGTCGATACAGCCAGCGAAGGTTCCTCGCTAACCACGACACCATTATTGAGCGAATTGTTACCCCTAACAGTTGTGACACTGTTAGGGATAGGTGTTGATGAAACTTCGTGCCCTTCATTAGGAATTACGGTTTTAAAAGATAATTCTGCAACAAAACATCAGTCTTTAGACAACAAAGGTTAAGTGTACACGAAATTCAATTGAGTATCAGACAAACTTGTACCTTTCGGAATCCCTTCCTCGCATTTTCCAGATATACGTTGAAGCCTATTGTGAGAATTTTCTAATATTTTTCTTCTCCGGGCTTCCCTACGGGCTGCTACAGCATCAGCCATGTTCACAATTCATTTGACATCTGCAATAAAATTGTTGCCATGATATAGGGATATAGGGACCCGAAAACATAGTGCCAATGCCCCTTGGACCAATGATACTCAGGACAAGCTATGGTAATAATAATACCACGTCCGAGCGAGATGTTTCACAAATCTCGATAAGTATGACAGAAATTGAAATATCATTCGCTGTCCTTGTCATAATTCCACTTTTATTTATTTGCAACAACTGACGAAACGTATGAAATTGTAGCAAAAATCCACTACCCGCCCAAATTAAGTAGGTTGTTTAAGGTAAGCTATCAGCCATTTCAAGACCAGTTTTTAATTTAGCTGCATAGAAGCCTTTCCGTCCCTCATTTTGGCATCACGTTTAGCTTATCCTGAGTATCATATCCATGCAATGCCCACAAATACAACACTTTGTAATTTTAAATGTTTTGTATTATAAAAAATAAAGTTTTAACATCATCATTTATGTATTAGATAATAGATTTAAATTAATTTGTGATTGCCAAAAAAAATATCTCAATAAAGATATCGCCAAATTTAACAATCTGACCACCAACATTTTCATTCGTATTGGTCGTTAGAGGTACAGTTTACTTTTAAAGGTCTGCTAGACGGTCGCCAACACGCCCCTCCGACCGAGCGACCTTGGTCGGCTCCGACCGTTGTAGTATGAAATTTTGTTGGAAACAACTGTCTACACGGTCGGTGCGGACCAAGGTCGCTCGGTCGGAGGGGCGTGTTGGCGACCGTCTAGCACGGGCTTTAGATATACTGATTCAACGAGTTAGAAGAGATCCTCAATATGCAAAACCTCTATCTACGACTTTGTACTCACAAGTACTCACAACATATAACAGCGATAAGTTGGTGGCCAGATTGTTACGTATAACATCCCACACTTCCGGTCATGTTTAGGTTTTTCTATTTAAAATACCGTTTAATCTACAGTATATACCAAAATAAAATAAGAAATATTTTTAATAATACCCAAATGTAACTAATTATGTAATGCTAACGATCAAAAAGGTTTTTAATTAATCATACCAATGAACTGACTCCGGAAGTTTGTGTGCTGTCTTCCGAACAGAACAACGCCAAGGATTGTTGTTTGGCGCCTTTGCGAGGCCGGTATTTTCAGTAAAATTGGGTTAAAATCGTTGCTACCACTTAAAAGTAATAGAAAACCAAATTTGTAAAATGGGAGATAAAGGCGACGGAGGTAATGATTGTTCACTCGTTATCCCGAGATGTTCGTGTAGCCGTTGTGTCTGACAGCTTTCTTTCAATTTGTTGGTTATCGAAAGTGCTTTATGTGAGTGTAATCGGTGTTCGTTTGTAGAAACCTTCGACGATGCGGTCGAGGAGCGGGTTATTAACGAAGAATACAAGATATGGAAGAAGAACACCCCTTTCCTATACGACCTGGTGATGACACACGCGCTGGAGTGGCCCTCGTTGACCGCGCAGTGGCTGCCCGACGTGACCCGCCCTGAAGGCAAGGACTACTCCGTGCACAGGTATGACACCACTATTGTCACCACATTCATGCCTAAGGTTAATGACATCTACATTCCTTTGTTCACACTTTCCCCCCTAAAAATGACATTACCGGGCCTACAGGCCTTTGTAGCCGAGTATCTGAGCTGATTTTCATCATCCTCCTAGCGTTATTCCCGGTTGTGCCCTAAAGGAGCCAGGGGTCCGCACTGGGGTTTGAAATAAAACCAAGTTCAACATGAGATAAAAAAAACCGGCCAAGTGCGTGTCGGACCACGCAAAACGAAGGGTTCCGTGCCTATTAAAAAGGTCGTATCGTCACAGGAATTTTACGGCACTTACGTCCTTTTCTTTGAGGAAGGTAGTTTTTCAGCAATATCTCGAAAACCTCTGAACCGATCTTGTTCAAAACAATTTTCGGTGAATGAAATTAATAAGGCCTATGTCCATGAATTTTTCCATATTTTTAAAATACACGGTTCAAAAATTAGAGGGGGGGGGACCGAATTTTAGTGACTTTCGGGGCGATTATCTCCGACCCTATTCACTTAATCAAAAAAAATGCTAAGAAACCTTATATTAATTTTGAAAGGCCTATCGATTGATGTGCCACACGGGGGGTCACAACGAAAAAAATTTTTTTGACTTTTAGTTTTATGTATGGAGTGCACGCCTAAAAAAAATTTTTTTGTCATTTTAATTACAAAACTATGTAGCGGCTAACAAAATACACCTATCCTCAAAATTTTATTCAAATACACCCTTTAGTTTTCGAGTAAAATGCCTGTGACATACGGACAGACGGACAGACGGACAGACGGACAGACGGACAGACGGACAGACGGACATGACGAAACTATAAGGGTTCCGTTTTTGCCATTTTGGCTACGGAACCCTAAAAACTAATCATATTTTCCAGATTAATCCTTGGAACTCACACATCGGATGAACAGAACCATCTCCTCATAGCTAGTGTTCAACTACCAAATGAGGATGCCCAGTTTGATGCCAGCCATTATGATAATGATAAAGGAGGTAAGTGACCAACATTGGTTTTTTGTTAGAGGTAACCTTTACTTTATGATTACATTTATCAAAGTGTAACTGAACCTATTGTTTGATAATATTGTCTTAGGTTTTTGCTATTATTATTCTCTCGGCAGGCCCCAAATGATACAAAGAATGATATAATGGTGAATTCTTTTTTGTAACTCTACATACAAACTTACAAAACTACCAATTTATGATATTAGTATATAGATTAAACAAAATTATTTGAATTGTGCTGATGGTTTGCTATTTCTATACTTTAGATTATGCGGGAACAGAAGCTGGTGATGGCTAAAGCCCTGTCTGTTGCGTCACAATGGTCTTGCTCGGAGAAGGTGTATGAACCATTCTTTGAATGGGATTTTGTCATGTGTATTAATTATTTGATTAATACATCCTTTCATTTCAAGCCCTTGGCAGTGCTGTTCTGTTAAAATCGTTTTTTTTTTTTACTAGAAATGTTAAATTTCATATTTACTTTCATTTGTGTGTGGATGGAAAAGCATCTTTACATCAACATTCTGTTGATGTAAATTTACTAGTTTTAACCTCAACAACTCATTTAATTATAAACCCTAATCTAGCTTGCAATACTGTTAGGTGGCTATTGAGGCCCATAGATAAATTTACAGAGGATTATTATTATGTTAATTAGCAGGATTTTACTAACTTAGAAGTTAAGTCACAAATAAGTTTAATTGAACAAGGAGATAGAAGAAGAGAAAAGGGCTTAACTTGTCTAAAAATAAGTTAATACACTGCAACATTGCTATTGGCTACTTTCCTAAAAAAGTTATTTAGTCCGTCAGTTAGATTATCAAAAAATATTGGAAACGTATTTTTTTGTCTGTCAATTAAACAAAATCTGACGAAGATATAGCCCGTTAAAGTCCAGTGTGACGTCACATTATGGTACAATTTTTAGCATAATGTGACGTCACGCGGAACTTTAACGGGCTATATCTTCATATTTTTTTGTTTAATTGACAAACAAAAAAATAAGTGTC
Organism: Epinotia nisella; assembly: GCA_932294315.1. Taxonomy (NCBI): domain Eukaryota; kingdom Metazoa; phylum Arthropoda; class Insecta; order Lepidoptera; family Tortricidae; genus Epinotia; species Epinotia nisella. The sequence continues at coordinate 13,726,150 of OW028688.1, read as the reverse complement.
CAATATTTTTTATATTCTAACTGAGGAACTAAATAGAATTATATAGTTTTTACCCAGGAAAGTACCCAATTGTGATTTCTGAAAAAACCAACAATATTATTCAAACAAACTTGACCCCTTATACATGAGCCTTTCTTTTTGGAAATTAGTTGAAATAGCAATCCACAAATTCCACATTTAGCAAGTACAACATTTTTTATAAATGTTCCTTTTTTCCAGAATTTGGAGGCTTTGGTTCAGTATCAGGTAAAATAGACATAGAGATCAAGATCAACCATGAGGGTGAGGTGAACCGGGCGCGCTACATGCCTCAGAACCCCTGCGTGATCGCCACCAAGACGCCCTCCTCCGATGTGCTGGTGTTCGACTACACTAAGCACCCTTCCAAGCCTGAGCCGTCAGGGGAATGCCATCCAGACCTCAGGTGACTACTGCTGACTATAAAGTTAACTATACAATTACAAACAATTACAAGTGACTATAAAAATTTGCAAATAGACACTTATTTTAAAAGCATATTATAAGATAAACGATTACATCATGGATATTTGGCAGTGATAAAGTCCTGCACTAGATATCTTTCGCAAAATAAATAGGTTTTCTACTGTAGCAATTTAATTTTATAATACTCGATACTGAAATGAAATGTTGTATACTGTTTTGAAAAAATGATACCTCATCGAGTTTTTTACGCCAGTTCTTCTCGAGGCAGAGGTTTTCTTTCCGAACCGGTGGTAGTTTATCGGCCTAAATTGAAGAATAAATCACTTTGACTTTGAATATACATTTGCGAAATTTTGTTCAGTTTAATGTGATGTATGGGTTGCTTGATGATTTTCTTTGAAAAGTCTGTTGTCTGTGCTAATTATAAATCAGTTGCACATTCTGAAAATCGGTGTATAGGGATAAAAAAACTTACTGTAAACAAAACATTCTCATAAAATGATTAGAATAATAAAATAATTACAATCCTTGTGGGACTAATGTATTTTTTTATATTTCAGATTGCGTGGGCACCAGAAAGAAGGCTATGGCCTGTCATGGAATCCTATTCTCAATGGGTATCTTCTCTCTGCTAGGTAAGAAAATATTCATCAAAAAATAATTGAGAGTAAGATCATGTTAGATAATCTTGGGCTTTTCCTTTCCGTATCTCACAACCATACAGTTAATTCAATTTCTAATTAATTCTATTCATAGACCAACATGGTTAATATCTATAAATATGCATACATTTCGTCATTTTTTGTGTGTGGAAAGACTTAAAATTGTCTATGTATTTTTTGATAGAGTGTGTAAATTGTGTAATCATTTGCAGCGACGACCACACAATCTGCCTGTGGGACATCAACGCGACCCCAAAAGAGGGCCGCGTGATCGAGGCCAAGTCCGTGTTCACCGGCCACACAGCCGTCGTGGAGGACGTGGCCTGGCATCTCCTGCACGAGTCTCTCTTCGGCTCCGTCGCCGACGACCAGAAACTCATGATATGGGACACCAGGTTATTGTAATGAATGTTGCATACATTACCAGTTGGTGGAGAAAATTTGTGTTGGACACTTGTTGTACAATGTAAACTCATTTTCGACATACAGAACTGTTTACTGCAGTCTCGGCGTAAGTCTTGTAAATATCACACATTTCATTACCAAGTTTACTACATCAACATTTCATTTGATTCTAATATAGTCGCTTTCTTGCTTTTAAATGTTGCTCTCGCGGAAACTGAATAAGTACAGTTACCTGCATCAATATCTGACTAGATAAATGGCCAAAATAAACTTTATTCAGACATTTTGAGTGTCTTGTTCAATCATATATTATTGCGGGTGACTTTACAAGTAAATAGTTAGCGATTACAGAGACTAACAGCTTACAGAATAACTCGTCTTTTAACTTAATAACTAATTTCATTGCATGTCATTTAATAATTTGCCATTTAATTCATCTTGATTGCATACTAATTCGAGATAATGCTTTTTAGAACCATTGACGCCTAAATTTGACAGATACTGTGATGACAAGATGTGCTAACAATACTAGTATACCACTGTACAACCGGCCGCAACTCGCAACCATATTGTATAGAATATGGACGTGTGTCGTGTGGCCTGTTGTACCGGCTACAAGCCCCCGTGCGGGCCGCCGGGCACACGCGTGACGCGAGCGTTTCCTCAGATGCAACAACACGTCGAAGCCGTCGCACACGGTGGACGCGCACACGGCCGAGGTCAACTGCCTGAGCTTCAACCCCTACTCCGAGTTCATCCTGGCCACCGGCAGCGCCGACAAGACGGTGAGAACGCGGCTTTCTTCATCACACCTTGTAAACTGTCAATCTTTGCGCTGATATTTGTGCTCGAACACGGATATAGTTCATTCAATCTACGAGGACGTACTCTTTTCTACAAGTTCAAAATTATAGTCGATACCCTCCCTCAGTAAACCGAAATTGGACCTCGGCAGGATCAAGCTACCACAAACCTGGTACTCCCCTCCCATCCCATGAAACTTTCATCTGTTCATGTGTCAAACTTTCACTTCTTCGATGTATTTGTTAATGTGTTTTTACTTATGATGTGTTTCCTGAATAAATATGATTCTATCCTGTTCTATTCTGTGGAAACGCAAAGTAGTGCTGTCTGTACCCTTCCAAGGAATCTGGTATGAACTGTGATTTCCCTTAACAAGTAAAGTGATTCGTGTTTCGGCAGGTGGCACTGTGGGACCTGCGCAACCTCAAGCTGAAGCTACACTCGTTCGAGTCGCACAAGGACGAGATCTTCCAGGTGCAGTGGTCGCCGCACAACGAGACCATCCTCGCTTCCAGCGGCACTGACCGCAGGTACGTTCGAGTCGCACAAGGACGAGATCTTCCAGGTGCAGTGGTCGCCGCACAACGAGACCATCCTCGCTTCCAGCGGCACTGACCGCAGGTACGTTCGAGTCGCACAAGGACGAGATCTTCCAGGTGCAGTGGTCGCCGCACAACGAGACCATCCTCGCTTCCAGCGGCACTGACCGCAGGTACGTTCGAGTCGCACAAGGACGAGATCTTCCAGGTGCAGTGGTCGCCGCACAACGAGACCATCCTCGCTTCCAGCGGCACTGACCGCAGGTACGTTCGAGTCGCACAAGGACGAGATCTTCCAGGTGCAGTGGTCGCCGCACAACGAGACCATCCTCGCTTCCAGCGGCACTGACCGCAGGTACGTTCGAGTCGCACAAGGACGAGATCTTCCAGGTGCAGTGGTCGCCGCACAACGAGACCATCCTCGCTTCCAGCGGCACTGACCGCAGGTACGTTCGAGTCGCACAAGGACGAGATCTTCCAGGTGCAGTGGTCGCCGCACAACGAGACCATCCTCGCTTCCAGCGGCACTGACCGCAGGTACGTTCGAGTCGCACAAGGACGAGATCTTCCAGGTGCAGTGGTCGCCGCACAACGAGACGTACATTCTGGGGGTAAATCAGCCATTTTTTCGGGGGTGACCTACTGAGTATCTTAAAATGGATGAATAGGTGTTTGGTATCTTTTTATGATTTTAATTATACTGAGTATCTTAAAATGGATGAATAGGTGTTTGGTATCTTTTTATGATTTTAATTATATTTTTAGGGTTCCGTAGCCAAGATAGCAAAAACGGAACCCTTATAGTTTCGTTATGACCGTCTGTCCATCTTATAGTTTCGTCATGTCCGTCTGTCCATATGTCACAGGCATTTTACTCGAAAACTAAAAGGTGTATTTGAATAAAATTTTAAGGATAGGTGTATTTTTTGTTAGTCGCTACACAAGGTTTTTTTTTATGAAATTACTAAAAAAAAAAAGTTAGGCGTGCACTCCATACATAAAATTGCAAGTCAATTTTTTTTTCTCAGCCACTTTTTTGATTAAGTGAATAGAGCCAGAGATAATCGCCCCGAAAGTCACTAAAATTGTGTCCCTGCCCTCTAATTTTTGAATAGTGTATTTTAAAAATATGAAAAAAATTGTGGACATAGAGCTTATTAAATTCTTACACCGAAAATTATTTTCAACAACATCAGTTCAAAAGTTTTCGAGATATTGCTGAAAAACTGTCTTCCTGAAAGAAAATGACGTAAGTGCCATAAGATTTCTGTGACGCTACGACTTTTTTAATAGGCATGGAACCCTTCGTTTTGCTGGTCCGACACGCACTTGGCCGGTTTTTGTAATTTATACTTAATAATTGGATAGTATCCATTTAGCAACACTACGTCATCAATATTAACACGAGTACACTGTAACGGCTGTCCGCGCAGACTGCACGTGTGGGACCTGTCGAAGATCGGCGAGGAGCAGACGGCGGACGACGCGGAGGACGGCCCGCCCGAGCTGCTCTTCATCCACGGCGGCCACACCGCCAAGATCTCCGACTTCTCCTGGAACCCCAACGAGCCCTGGGTCATCTGCTCCGTGTCCGAGGACAACATCATGCAGGTCACCATCCCCACCAGTACTTTACTCCTTAAGGGGACTGTTCGCTCATTCATTTTAACCTGTTGTCTCCCAGTCCCAGAGATCTCCGGCCTTTTTACCACCTACCTCTGTACGACGGTCCCGGAGATCTCCGGCCTTTATGAAACACCCCCTCTATTTGACACGTGATCGCCGAATCGTGTACCGTGATTGGTCGGGGCGGGGAACGGGGCGCATGCGGTGGTGGGAAAGCGACAGACACGAGTGGGCCAAAATTAGGCCGGAGATATCCGGGCCCGTCAATCAACGGTAACTCATTTCAGCAAGTATAATGACAAACCTGACAAATCGGGATATCAAATTTAACGGGTGACATGGGATACAACCAGAGAAAGTGTCTACTGTAGCTCTAGTATAAGTTTTATCGACAGATATACGTTTTCGAACGCGTTAAGATTCAATTTGTATGGCAAAGCGTAGTTCCTAATAGTGACCACCAGAGGCGCTGTTCGCGTTGCCTTACAAATTGTAACTAAACGCAAACGCGTTCGAAAACGTATATCTGTCTATAAAACTTATACTAGAGCTAAATATTGGCCGCGCGTGACTCGCGTTTTACGCCCGAGCGTGTCTCTTGCACCAGTACTTCTGAACAGAACTTAGGGCGAAACGAATGCAATAAAATAAAATGTTGATATGTTATCACAGGTCTGGCAGATGGCAGAGAACATCTACAACGACGAGGAGCCCGACACGCCCGCCTCGGAGCTCGAGTCCGGCGTCAACGTCAACCACGGCTAGGCACGCCCTACACCTCCCGCACACACTTAGCCAACTTTGAACCTTATCGCAATGAGGTAAGGTCCTTGTTGCGTAAGTGTGGATCGTTTATCAGCGGCGCGATCTTGCGAATATTCTGGAATCTGACGAGTATCATTCCGTAATTTTGTGTGACATTAAACGCCACCAACTACTGAGTACGCATACAGACGCATCTGACGACCAAACTTTCATTCCTATCTGTTGACATTGAAGCAATTTGTCGGCTCATTGTGTAATTAATTTGGTGTCAGACTATTAGATACGTCTGTAGAACCTTTTAATGTTGTTCATACCGTCAGATTCAGAAATAAATGTTTGCCCTATTTGTTTTACGATATAAGATGATCAAAGATATAGGTGTCCTTCACCAGTAATTTGCTATTCAAGTAAACTGAGGTCAGGTTTTATAAAGATTTGTCAGATCACATTTTTGTAACTCGATAAAACATAGTGTCCTTTCGCAACGTCGCACCGCATACTCGAAATGAATACGGCTTCGTATAGCGCTGTTCTGTGCAAATGGCGCCACAACATAATTCTGATACCTGAACGTCAAATCGGGCAGAAAAGTTGGTTGGTTACAAAAAGATTGGCCAAAAAATGTACGTGACTTTACGAAAAGCAAAACGCATAATGTCAGATGTAGTCGTCTTTTAAAAATGAAATGTTAGGGTATTAAACAAAAATGAGAAGGTATCAATTGTGTGACGATGTAATTATTTATTTATCACTATTTGTGCGTCAGGACATGGACCATACAGTTCGACGTCTTAATCAAAAGGCCCCTTGGTTAGCCCCTTTTTGCGCCCCCTGTGAGATTTTGCCCCATCTATCATATCTATGATAGATGGGGCATGGCATCCGATTGCATTATCGTCCAAAAAAGCCTGCAACACACTGGCGCGGCCTGTGGTGGCGCTCTATAGTAAATTTAACAGCTAATGACACGTTTACTGTTGACCGCCGCGGCTAGGCCACGCCAGTCTGTGAGAGGCTTAAGAGGAATATATTGGGTAACTCAACTTTATTAGCCCTGTTCCTAAATTCATGATTCCTTTTGGATCGGTCAGATGCAACCTAGAAGTTAGAACTCTGTTTAGTTAGCTAGTTAATATTAGCAACTGTTTGCAAGTCGGTTGTGTTCGTATCAGTTAAGGTAGTTTGTCGAGAGTACATATGTATATGGAATTATTTGCGATGTGTAACAAACAAAACATTCAGATATCAAAGTTAAAAGGTTAAAAATGTAATAACAGTGTTTATAAGTTGTTGAACTTCTCATATAATTTTTGTAGATGTATTGCGTGAAATTAATAGTGAAATAGTTTAACTGCTACATTATTATTATTGTATATATATCGCAACGAGAGTTGAAGCGAAAGGATTACACACACACTCAGCTATATGGTACTGACGGCAAAAAAAGAGAGCGAATGGCATGTGGTTATCATTATTGTTTGTAGCCGCAATATTTATGACATCTAAAGCTGTCAAGTTGCAAGCAATGAGAAAAAAATACGCTGTCGAAAAAACGTGCGTTAATCTTGGCGAGAGTCACGTCATTTGTTTTTATAAATGGTTTAATTATCGGACTGCCGAAGGAAAGGAGGGTTATTTGGTATTCGTAGTTAATTTATAAGCTTACTGTCTCTGGCAAAGGCCCTCGAGGCTGCCATTTCTCTTTTATAATAATAAATACTCGTCATGTGACATGACGCTGTGTGTGTCATCTTGACAACTCTCCTTGTGACATCTATATTTTATGAAGTTCATTTCGTCGGGTGACAAGCAAAAGTCACTAAATGCAGAAAAATAATTTAAGAAATAGCAACTGTGTAATACTTCAGTATTAATAAGGTTGAGTTTTCCTTTACTTCTTACGAGTAATTAGTGACTTTTGCTTGTCACCCGACGATTTGAAGTTGCATTGTAGCAGGAATCCTTTTGCCAGTTCACCTGTACTAATTTATGGCGATGAGCTGAGCTCACTCTTTATACTATGTGTCAAAGTGTGAAGAATTTGATTTAAACATAATTATTTACTGCACCGTAACTGTTGTGTTGTAGTCATAAACTCATATCAAATAGTTTAATACAAGCATGTAGTGTAATTCAGTATATTCAGCAATACATACACATTAACCTATAATGTTAGGTGCTAGCGTCCGTTACAAATGTCTCCATTGAGCTTCTTGAAATAATGTGACTATATATTGATTGATGCAGAGGAAGGGTCCAGATTTCGTGAATCTCGTCAACGCCTGAAAGTGAAAACATGATTGCCTGTTGTCTTATCCTGTTGCTGTCCAGAATTTGATGTTTATTTCTTTCTTAAACAGAACTTATTGGATAAACTTAGTCCTAGAAGGCACAAATGTAACCGTTTCCATAAAACCGCATCATGAAATCTCATTTTATTTATTCACTGATCCTTAAGTCACAAGATTTACTTCAGAAGTGTGTTTTCTGTACATTTCTCGGGTGACGCGACTGAACGAGGGTATTTTATAATGTTAATGCAGTAATGGATGATAATTTTAAGTTTCGCTATTATTACGAATAAAAGTAAGTAATACGTAATTGGGTTTTCTTTTATATTTACACTTACACACACATGGATACACGTCTGGCCCCATAGATGAGCCGATTTTTATCATACAATGTCACTTACGTATATCAGCTACCCGGATGTGCGCATGTAATTAAAAATCCGCACAACAAGATTAGGTAGGCGGTAGTCTTTATTTCAGCATAATACAAATAGAACATTTACATAAAAAACCGAGTAGATATTTCAGTGTCCAGGCATATTTTAAACAACGAACACTAAGAATTAATAGAATCAGTGCTGAACTCTGGCCAGGTAAACCTGCGTGTAGCGAGAACTAAGGATATACACCCATTCCTTTCTTTAGATTGGCATCAGTTGCATGGATGGTGTTTTCTTAACTTGATCCATTCATAATTTCACTGGCCAGATTAGTGGCCAATGAGACAGATCTTGGTTTAGATGGTGATTTTGTCCGAGAACAGTTTGGGAAGCGCCTGCCAGCACTCGTAGTACTTCGCGTCCAGTTTCTGACACGTCTCAGCTCCCCACTTGGTTATAGCCATGCTTAGCGATGATTCGAACATGAAAGCCTGCCGAGGAAAATATTATTATTTTTATACAGACTACATGCTATTTACTATCTTATAACTTTGTGTCTGTTGCCCGTTTCACGAAGCTACAAGTTACAATTTTACAAGTCTAAACAGGCAACACAGGTGAAATGGCCAGTCGTCGTGAATTGGTGAAGCTTGTAGGCGCCCCAGGCGTCCAACGCCATGAAAAATATAAATCGATACTCGTAACGATTCGATTGGGTTTTCGAATAATCTTGGAGACAAGGGAGGCGTCAAAATAAGGAGCTCTAAATGCCCACGATTCAGGTAAAGGAAAACCTTGTAAGAGTAAATCCTGACAAAAAACACAAGTAAAAAAACTACTTTTTTTGCTTGTGTTCGTTTGACAGAATTTACTATTACTGTTTCGGATAGAGTGTACGTCAGATCCCGTCAGCCAGCCACATCATCCGCGTAGCTCACCTGAGTCCCCACAGCTATCTTCTGCGGCGCGAGCTCTGCCCGCGAGGCCGCAGTGTAGCACCGCGCGTCGGGCCCGTGCGGGGTCATGAGCGAGTGCAGCGAGGCGCCGCCCGGCAGGAACCCGCCCTCCTTCGCCTCGTACGCGCCTAGGATCAGCCCCATGAACTCGCTCATGCAGTTCCCTGGAATAATAGGTACAGTCAGTTTCATACACGTAGCAGAAAAAGAAGCATTATTGCTACTATAAATTTTTTTACTATGAGACTACTCTTCTCTCCTTAGGGATGTGTTCTAAGATAGAGAAGCCCAAGCAAGAAGCCCAGGACACAGCGACCTTGGGACTTAGAAAAGTAGCAGCATGGCTGAACCAAAACCTCCTAACATTAAATGCAAAGAAAACAAAATTTCTTTGTTTTCATAAGACCGTTTTGTCAGAACCTCCTCCCTATTTAACGAGTTTGAAAACGCATCATAAATCTTGTCCTTCTGACGACAGTTGTAATTGTGAAAGCATTCAAAAGTGTGACTCTCTTAGATATCTGGGTGTGGAAATAGATGACAATCTAAATTTCAAAAAACATATTTCTCTTACAGCGGCTAGGATTCGTAAGCTCGTCTACACTATGAAGTTATTACGAGAGGCTACTAACGGGCAACTTTTAAAAACTGTATATCTCGCCCTGTGCCAATCCATAACCAACTACTGCATTCTTGCATGGGGAGGCGTCGCAAAAACAACTCTCATAACGCTCGAAAGAGCTCAAAGAGCAGTTCTAAAGGTGTCCTTGCGGAAGCCTCGCTGGTATTCTACTGCTGACCTATTTAGAGAAGCGGAGGTACTTAGCGTTCGTAGGTTATTCCTGTTACGTGCTGCCATGTACCAACATAAGATAACATTGAACCTGCCATGCTATGGGGACCTGATCAGTAAAAGAGTTTTTAAAGTACCAGTTCCGATGGTCAAGACCAAATTTGCACAGCGGTTTCCTGGGTTTCTGTTTCCTCACATCTATAACGCATTTGCAAAAGTGATTGAACTTCGACATTGCAGCGTCCATGAAGCAAAAAAGAAATTATTAACGTTTTTACTATCTTCGAATTATGAACAGTCAGAAATCATACTTCAGGTAGTGTCATAACGCTCATTGTCCCGCACATACACACACACACACACGCAGCACACAACAAACACACACACACACACACACACACACACACACACACACACACACACACACGTAAAATAAAATTGTAACCTTCCACTAACTTCTACTGCGACTACTCGTAAATTGTTAATCATAATAGGTATTTAACTAATTTTAGGCGGTGAAACTGTTAATTAATCGGTACTGTTTGGTTTCCACGGGACAGGCCCAGCCTAGTGTGGGACCATAGCCTCTGTTCTGTATTGCTTTTTCTGGAAATAAATATATTTCATTTCATTTTCAAAAGATACATTATATGCGACAGCCAGGTGTTGAGTGATGTGAGTCTGTGTGTCCGCGACAGGTACGTGTTACGCCGCCGCGGCCGCAGCCGCTGGGCGCGCCGCGCGGGCGCACCGACCTGCTCGGTGGCGCCGCTGACCCGTGTCTTGTGCACCCTCAACCTAATAGCAGATAACATATAGACTTGTTTTCGTGTTCTCTGAATGAATTCACAAAGTCGGCATTGTTCATAGTTTTTATAATACATATGTATATATAAATAAAGGTAACATGATTGTACAAATAGTTACACTATTGTCTTAGGTTTATTACCTGTAAAAATAGTTCTAAGTGTGGAAAAAAAAATATATATCCATACTAATATTATAAATGGGAAAGTGTATGTGTTTGTATGTTTGTTTGTTTGTTTGTTTGTCCGTCTTTCACGGCAAAACGGGGCGTCGAATTGACGTGATTTTTTAAGTGGAGAGAGTTGAAGGGATGGAGAGTGACATAGGCTACTTTTTGTCTCTTTCTAACCCCCCACTTCCCCAAAATGGGGGGTGGAAGTTTGTATGGAGCATTCCGCATTTTTGAAGGTAGAAAGCTAAAAATTGGTATGCAGACTATTTGTGACTAACAAAAAAATCGTGCATCATTTTTTTTGGAAATCTGCACCCCTTAAAAGAGGGGGTGAAATTTTATATGGGGGTCCAGATATGTAGTCGATATGTAGAGCCAATATGTAGAGTCGATATGTAGAGTCGATATATAGAGTCGATATGTAGAGTCGATATGTAGAGTCGATATGTAGAGTCGATATATAGAGTCGATATGTAGAGTCGATATGTAGAGTCTATATGTAGAGTCGATATGTAGTCGATATGTAGAGTCGACACCTATCTAAGTACACGGTGGACATCTATACTCTACATATTATGTAGAGTCGATTATGTAGAGTCGATATGTAGATTCGATATGTAGAGTCTATGTTCGATATGCAGAGTCAATGTAGAGTTGATCTAAATATACATATAAAAGACTGAAACTGAGATGCACCTTTTTTGTAGACGGTTAACATTACTCTTAGTACGCGGGCGAAGCCGCGGGCAAAAGCTAGTATATATATATTGCTTCTTACCTACGACGGGACGGATATGCCTTTACGGTGAGAGGTTGTATCTTTTATCTATGCTGACTGTAGGTACATATAATTTGTCATTTCTGTTCCTGAATTCCTGATACTACAAGAATTTTAAAATCGCTATAATATCAAGCAGAGACTTTTTGATTCATTACGGTGATGCCAGATGATTTACTAATTAAATCGGTGCATTCGTTTGGGAGCTACGACGCCACAGGTAGACACACAGATGCATTCGCTAAGTAGTAGTGTACACTTATACGCAATTTTTGACGCTCTCTTTAATTTTTTTTGCAGATATTTAGTCGCTACAAGAAGGCTTCAACGCAATCACTGCCAAGTATTACTACCTCGTAGCCGATCCTGTGGTTTACCTGTGGCCTACGGCGTGTAGGCTAGGGGAGTTTCTGGCAATGAAAGTGTTAATTTACTTTTTTTCTTTATTAGGGTTCCGTAGCAAAAATGGCATAAAAGAAACCCTTATAGTTTCGTCATGTCCATCTGTACGTATGTTACAGGCATTTACTCGAAAACTAACTATAGGTATTTGAGTAAAATTTTGAGGATAAGTGTATTTTGTTAGCCGCTAGCATACATAGTTCTGTAATGAAATGATAAAAAAAAATCTTATAGGGGTGCACTCCATACATGTAACTGCAAGTCAAAAAAAACATTGTAAGTCCACGTTTAGCACATCAATCGATAGGCCTTTCAAAATAAATATGAGGTTTCTCAGCAATTTTTTTGATGAAGTGAATAGAGTCGGAGATAATTTTCCCGACAGTCACAAAAATTGTGTCCCTTCGCTAATTTTTGAACAGTGTATTTAAAAAATATGAAAAACATCATGGACTTATTAAATTTTTTCACCGACAATTATTTTGAACAAGATCGGTTCAAAGGCTTTCGAAATATTGCTGTAAAACTGCCTTCCCTATAGAAAAGGACCTAAGTGCCGTAAGATTTCTCCGACGATACGACCTTTTTAATAGGCACGGAACCCTTCGTTGTGTGTGGTCCGACACGCACTTAACCAGTTTTTTGCGTTGCGAAGGGTTAAAAAGTCGATCAACAAAAAATTTCGTTATTTATTTTTTTGCCACGCACAAATTGTTTACATGCATAAAGGACGTAGGTATATACAGTCAAGGGCACCAATATGTATTCAGATTTCACTCCAAGTTTCATAAATCGCACCCTTAGAATGAAACCGACCGAACTCAAAACAACTCAAAATTACATATTGCATCAAGATGCTAACTCATTTTGTCGATTTTTTTGAGTTTGGTCGGTTTCATTCTAAGGGTGCGAAATATGTAGGTATACTACAACCTTATTGTTGCAGAAATAAGATCTGTGCACATATTTTTAGGTGTATACTCGTACATATTGGTGCCCTTTGACTGTACACAAACAGTGATATGAGAGCTAAATCTGAAACTAACTGTGGTAGTACGGCGGTCGGAACGTGTCCTCCTGCACGGACCAGCGCGGCGGGAAGATCACGAAGTCCGCGATGGCCACCCCGGGCCTCGTCGACGGACACGTCAGCACCGTGAATATTGAAGGGTCCTGTCACATTCAACATTCCATAACTGGCCTGAAGACGGCGATCAGGGCTCTGAGCATCTGATAGATTCTGAGGTACATCTACTGAGAGAGAATCTATGTCTGGTGAGAAGTAGTCACCCAACTCAACAATGTCAACAAGTAGAATCAAGAGATTTTTCGAAAAACCCAACTGCTGTTTTGCAAATATTATAGCCTATGTCACTCCCACGATTAAGAGGAATCCAACGACACCTCATGTCGAAATCCGTCAAACGGTATAGGCTGTAGGGCGTGCCAAAAAATGAGACATACACACATACATACATACGGTCGAAAAACATAACCCAGCAAGGAGGGTTCTTCGGCAGTCGGGTAAAAAGGCATTTATTACGCTGCGAACTTGCGATAACGTCTAAAATACTTATTGAAGGGTACTTACTTACTTTCGAATCCTAAGTCTAGAAAGCGCGTGACACAGGAGGTCTTATAGATAGATTACGTTTATTTGCTCGAATCATGGTCATTACAGGTGTTACATTGAAGTCGTCAAAATAACCGCCTTCTGCTCAAATTGATGAATATATTGCAGTACCTCCGCTACACAAAGGTTGTCTGGAAGTGATCGCTCGGATCCTTAGCGATAACCGCCTGTTGTATTATACTTCCACCTTAAGGGTCGCCAGCACGGTCCATTTTAATTTCTAGCAACAGAAACTAGTTTCCGCCTAGGTATGGCGGATCCAAAGTTTCATGTTGCTCTAGCATGTCGTTTTTAAATAAGGACCAAACTACGTTTGTATGGAGACCCCTGGCGACCCCTTTGTCCTTTGTATTACCTATGTTATTTTTTGAGGTGTGCTACTTATAATATAATACATACATTGGTGTCGATTTTACAGGAAGCGAAAAAAACTTATTTTCTCCTAAAATATTATTTCTTTAAACAATAGGTACCTTCCATTTACTATGCAGGCGTATGGCCATAGAGTAACTCTAGGAAATAACACGCAAACTAGCAGAATAAACGCGAATATATTATAGAAGATAATATCGAGAACACAGAAAGCACAATTCAGTTGGATAGACAGATGACAACGAACGTTATTTAAAACCTAGACACATTAAGTCACCTAGCTAATAAGCTGACAGTATTAAGCAAGGAGTATGTTTATACTATTCCAACATCCTCCCTTAAACATAATCCCATCATCCTGGAGCAGAAGGCCAGCTTCGGGAGTGACGTAGCCTTAGTAAGCGCGTCAGCCACCATCATGTCTGTCTGAACGTAGCGGACATCGATGGCACCGTCGTGTATTTTGTCGCGCACAAAATGGTGCCTCACATCAATGTGTTTTGTTCTTGAATGATAGCCATCAGTACCAGAAAGTTTGATACTGCTCTGGTTGTCATCTGTCTATCCAACTGAATTGTGCTTTCTGTGTTCTCGATATTATCTTCTATAATATATTCGCGTTTATTCTGCTAGTTTGCGTGTTATTTCCTAGAGGTGGCTGGTGCTACTCTTGTGCTTCGTAAAGAATGCCGAAGACTCAGAAACTTTAACTTCTTGTAAAAGTTTTGTCTTTACAAAATCTGAGGATATTTTCGTGCCGGAACTTTCCAGACCCATGATCATCGGTTTGTACGTGTCCGGTAATCCCGCCAGCATGAGCGTTCCTAACCACTCGTCGTCTACCACGAACCCGATGTTCCTCAGTTTGTGTGCGGTACCCAAAATCTTATTTACGTAGTCTTCTACGCTTGGGCAACCATCCAGTGACGTGTTTATCAAATCTTTCAATAAGCCGACTCTTCTCGACAGCCCAGAGTCCTCGAAAGCATTTCGTAGATTGATCCACACTTGGCGAGCAGTCTCGGCCGTTTCAATGTGTACGTAATTGATTGGATCTACTAGTAAAATGACTTTGGACTTAGCTTTAACATCCTTCTTGGCATCGGTTACGGTAGTTGTTGGGTCCACACATTCCCACAATTCCTCATGCTCGAGGTATGTCTTAACCGCAAACTTCCAAGTGGCATAGTTCTCCCGACCGGCTAATTTTTCAATTTGAAGATTGTGTGACGTCATTTTTCCCGTGCACTTTTTTATTCTCCAGAATTTACTTCTCAGTAATAATTCGACTGCTAGCAGGCATGGGACGGCCCATAACCTCTAGGAAATAACACGCAAACTAGCAGAATAAACGCGAATATATTATAGAAGATAATATCGAGAACACAGAAAGCACAATTCAGTTGGATAGACAGATGACAACGAACGTTATTTAAAACCTAGACACATTAAGTCACCTAGCTAATAAGCTGACAGTATTAAGCAAGGAGTATGTTTATACTATTCCAACAGTAACACCTGCATCTTGGATTCCATTAATAATCGGTTATCTCTTAAATTCGGTTATTGTGCAAAAACAATTTAAATTCCTATAATATAAATAATTATACATTTTAAGAAAACTGTTTTGTTACCAAATACATTTCATCTAAATTACCTATACATAAATGTATAAGAATGTAATTATTATTGTACAGTCGAGTTCTCCAATATCTATACAGACAACCTTTCAAAAATATCTGTACACAGGCTTTATTATTACTGACATAAGAGACATGTATAGATTTTTTGAAACGTTGTCTGTATGGATATTGGAGAACTCGACTGTACTATAAGTTCCGTGGAACTGAGTAGGTAATTTTATTTTACGGATTAAAGCGGTAATTTTGGGCAAAAGAGATCCTAAGTAAACAATGCCTACTGCACAGTTGTAGCGTCTTCACAGACGAACATAATCATACCAATAACTCGATTTCGTAAAATATGTAAGTTATGGTGTTTTTGTAAACATCCCTTCAATTGTAGGAATGTATGATCACAACATTCGCGCAGTGCCTTTCTACTGCTGATTCTTGTTGGTTAGTGTGTGTGAAGTGACTCACGCAGTGGTCGAAGGACACAGAGTTGATGACCATGAAGTTGGCGAGGTTGTACTTGTAGGGCGCGTAGTTGCCGTGCCACGCCACCACGTCGAATGGGGAGTGGCGCTGCTGTGCGCCGAATAGCGCGCCTTGGTACTTGCTGATTATTGTGAAATCTGGCCAAAAACAATTTTCATGAGAAATATAATATCAGTCAATATGAATGAGCTAAAATTACAGATCTTGGTTTTTTTACAAGCTTTCTTACAAGCACCTGTCCCGATGTTTTTCATCAAATCGTGCAAATTAAATTTGATCCACTTGCCGGTAACCGATTGAGCTGACATTTTGGATAGGTATGTACATATATAAAACGCGTGACAATGCAATATTGTGATGACATGGTGCCTGATCTGATGATGGAGCTGGAAGGTGGCCATAGGAACTTCGCAATGAAACGACCTAATCGAGTTTGGGCTCGTTAGAATCGTCTCAATGAGTAGTTGACGGTATACAGAAAAGTACAGTCTGCAACAAAAGCTTGTACCAAAAATGAATCTATTGACAGAAACTTTTTTCTTTGTTTTTGTTAACTTGGGCTTTCACCCGTTTGCGGCTGGACGTTGACTTTCGGGACACCCTGTATAGCGCGCAATACTCGGGAGCTGGCGACCTCAATGACTTCCAGTAACACAGCACATGTCTACAGAGCAAGTTTTACCTGGTAGTTGTTACTGTTTCTGCGACTTCTATACGAGAGGTGGGTAGGTACAGTCGAATTCATAAGTAACTGAACACCTTGGTACCTTGTCACTTTCACCCGTTAGACAGTTTAAACGTGACGTGAAAGTGACTCGCTACAATACAATACAAAGGTGGTAAGGCCACTTGTGTGGCCGACCGTACAGGCCCAGCGTACTGGCTGGCTTGTGGGGCTGGTACTGGCTGGCTGGCGTGGAGGCCCAGTTGGTTGATCAATATGACATTCGGCTGTGATAAGTTCTAGGTTTACCTACCAATATTATCCTCGTCATGGTATTTGGCGACGGGTGTGAGGAAGTCGCGCGGGTTGGCGAGTCCGTTCGCGCCGATCGGGCCCAGGTCCGGCAGCTTGAAGTGCCCGTCGAACACCTCCAGGATGTATCCCCTGGCAGAAATACACGTTTATTGCTAAGGGGAGATTGAGAACGAATGAAAAAGACTTTGCTCCTTACCTGACAATTTAAATAGATAGATAAATTCTTTATTATTTTCCAGAATATACATACATGGTACAAAATGAAAACACAAAAAATTGTTATAATAATAAAGAGAGGCATGCAGCCACATCGCTGGTATTCTGCCAAGACCTTACATTTTGTGCAACGCATTTTTATTTAGTCAATGTGCGCATTGTGTGTGTACGTGTTAAAGTGAGGTAGTAATCTCAAGTTATTGTACTTATGTATACGTGTATTTAATTTCATTTTTCGATTTTTGTGTGTACATTTCTATAAATATAAATAAATAATTGGCATGGTTTCGAGTTTTCAAAAACAGGAGGGAATTTCAACTAGGTTTTTTTTGTGGGTTCAAAAGATATAATTTGTATGAAATCTTAAAATTGAATTTGTTTTTTAATTGACGTACAGGCGAAGGGATGTTGTACCAACATTCTGTTGCACAGTAGCGAAAACTCCCTTCAAAAGCGACAGACCGATGTAGGATTGGCGGTGATTCTTCGACTGCCATGTAAGTTTTTACTTGATGACATAGATAAATACCTACGAGTACCTACTAATATATACTATAACTATCATTGATGAATCACAAATCTATTACCGAAAACCGTACCTGTTTCCTTTTATTCATCTTAAATATTGAACTTAATATAGAAACAATAAATAAATTAAAAAAAAAATTAATATTAAAATATTATAAATAAAAAATTTGCCCCAAATCGCCTTCAGAGGGCAGCGTGCCCAGAAGGCTGGCCTGGTAGCATTGCCACGTTGAATGGCAATGCCGATCCGTTGTGCCAGGTATGATCCAGCCCTCTGGTCACGCGTCACCTCTACCAGGCGTTTGGAGCACTCCGTACCTAAATCGGTCAAGCCGTTTTGGAGATAATTGGGAATATTCATGTAAAATGTTTACTACAGACACCCTGGTGAGTTAACATAAAAGCACCTATCTAAGAAACACCTTTAGGGAACCCAACGACCCATTGCTGACACCCGTAACTAAATCGATCAAGCCGCTTTGGAGATACCCAAATGGGAACGATGTGCACAAACAAACAGACTCGCTCTCTCCTCTATACCTTCTCCGTTCCGTCGCGTCGCGGTTAATAAAGACGAAAAGTTTGTATGTAGGTACCTAGAGGGTAATCTCCGGAACTCCTCTTCAGATTTCAAAAACTCTTTCACTAGTGAATAGAATACTCGTAGGGCCCTCTGCATGGCATTTGGACATAGGCTATAGAAGAATATTTTATCCTGCCGTTTCGCTTGCGTTCTTTGTATAGTGAAAATGCTCTTACATCCAATATTTGACAACTGCCATTCCAATACAATTTATGTCATCACTGACGATTATTGTACCGGGATGAAGGCTGTCAAATATCGGCTGTTAAAAAATCTAGTTAGTCTTATTAAAATTTGTTAGTCTTAGTGTGTGTTAGTGTTATAATGATGATTCAAGACTAAGATCATCCAAAAGACGTCCACGGTTGGTTATAGGCCTCCCCCAAAGAGTGCCAAAGTAACCGGTAAATTAAGTATAGTCTTGAATACAACTGGCTAATTGACCTGTGTATTGTCTATAGACGTGTAAAATTATAACTTTGTAGCTTCATGAAACGGTTACAGGTAGGTAATTTTATTTATTTTATTTTATTTAGCAAGAAAATAAAGATTAATAAGAATGCCTGACTTGGCTCTACGAAATATCTCACAACTTTTTATGGTGGAAGAGTTGGCCTGTTTATTACATGGAATGTTTTTACGGGATTTGTCATGTTCATGAAGATCCCGCACGGCTATCACAAGACCTCTCTTTCTAAGTATTCTAATAAGAGAGAGACGGATACTGCGAGAAAAATCGAGAGAGCTCGCGTGCCGTCTTGTGATAGCCGTGCTGTACAGTTGTTACCTCGAGGGCCCATCCACGGCGACGGCGAACCTCATGCCCAGCTGGATGACAGCGATCTCGTTGGGGGCCACCTCTATGATGCCGAACTCGGTCGTGATCCGCAGCGAGCCTTGTTGGGGAACTGGAACAAACAAGCTTATCACACCTGCTATTCAGAAAAGAGTCATGTTTGCCCCCAAATGAGTGATCAAATTTGTACTGTTCTTCCCTAATCCGGTTAGACTATGATAAAGGGGGCCGGGGACAGAAAATTTTCGAGTGAAGTGGTGTCATTATGACACCTATTTTAAATGATTGTTTCGTGTAGAACACATTAAAATAAGCTTCTTTTATTTGATTTTTTTTTCTCTAAAATGAAAAATGGCGGAAATATGGGGCTTCAAATATTTTGTTTTTCAGACACTTAAAATAGTTTTCGTCAAAATGGTGTCATTATGACACCCATTTTAAATGATAGTTTCGTGTAGAACACATTAAAATAAGCTTCTTTTATTTGAAAAACTTTTCTCTAAATTAAAAAATGGCCGAATTATTAGACCTCAAAGACACGAAGATTCTGGGACTTGTAAAATTTTCGATGTATGTTGTGTCATTATAACCCCTATTTTATAGTCTTTTTGGGGGTGGGACCCGCTATGGTATAGAAGACGCTAAAATAAGCATGTTTTGTATGAAGAAACTTTAAGGCAGGTCGGTGTAGGTACGACGACGAGCGAAGCGAGGAGGAGTGTTAGGAAGAACTGTGACCCTACAGCGCGCGAGCCGAGCGAGCGAAGCGAGCGTGCCGCGGCAGCGGCCGGCGAAGCGCCAGAACCGGACATTTTATTACTACCTAATAGTAACATATTAAATAAGTCTGAAAATCATTTTTTACCCATTGAAATTTTTACAAGTCCTAGAATTTTCCCAACTTTCAAGTAAAATATCTCGGCCATTTTTCAATTTAGTAAAAAGTTTTCCAAATAAAAGAAGCTTATTTTAATGTATTATACACGAAACTATCATTTAAAATAGGTGTCATAATGACACCACTTTGACGAAAACTACTGTCTGAAAAACAGAATCTTTGAAGCCCTATATTTCCGCCATTTTTAATTTTAGAGAAAAGTTTTTTCTATAAAACATGCTTATTTTAGCGTTTTGATTGAAAATATTCTAAGTCTTTTATGATTCCTATATATTTTTCACTTTTGGTCAAAAAAATTCTCTTTTTAACGGGCCCCCTTTGTCATAGTCTGACCCCTAATCCTACTATTCAGATAGGAGCGATTGCTACCCTGAAATGAGGAATTTAAATTTTGGTCATAGAATCGAGTTCACATGTATCGGACATGTGAACTTGACAAAAACAACAGCCCATAGTTTGGACTGTTTTTTTGAATTGTTTACCTACTAGGCCTTAGCTTTTTAATTACGACACTAAACTAATAAATATTATATTATAGGTTCCTAATTATACGACGCAAAAATGCTAATCTAGTAATCTAACAGGCAGTTTGTTATGTATGTGTTAGATTAGACTACTGTCAGTTTCGTATACTTGAACTAAGAAGTAGATAAGTGAATGCGATTAAGCGAGATCACAATAACATATTTTGTATGGTTGACATTGGTACTATTGATAGTCTTTATAATTTAGGTAGGTACTTTAGCTATTGTTCGGACTCGACTTATTATTGACGATGACGGTTCTTGGAAGTCCCTGCGAAACTTGACTCCGAATTTTATAGGTAAGTAGTCTTATCGCATATCCGGCAACGGCGTCAACCGAATGTCGTGAGCCATGCATGTTATTCCGGGAATTACCTTTAAAACTGGCAACATTCAACGACACATAGGTATACGTATAGGTACCTACTGTATCATAACACTTGCTAAGTACCATATACATACTGTTACTGCAAGGGAGATTGAGGGAGTTGAACTCTGATGTTATGCAATCATTTTTATCGTCTACATATTTACAAGTATGAAGCTAAGAGTATATTCCATTATGTTTACCTGCGCATTCACGCGTCAGCTCAGTGGAATGATTGTGTGTGGCAACATTCAATTGGCTCCGTCATAGAGCCCATAGAGGTAGATTAGAATAGAGGGTTTCACACACATATACACACATGAGCGACAAAGATGTATGCATAGACAATACCACAAGTGGGAACAAGATACAATGTCAAATCTCCTGGCCCTCACTCAACGCGTATACGCTTTTTTTTGTTTGTCAAAATAATTTATTTGTCATTTCATTTCAATCAAGTCCGTAGCACCATCAACAATCGTGGTTCAATTATTTGAATTTTCTAGCAAAATGTGTTCATTACGTTTACGTGTCTTGCTAATTTCAACTATTGCTGTGCTCATGGTGCACGAAGGTAAAGTATGAGTAGGTGTCTATAATAGCTATTTCAATTTGATATCTATTTGTGTGTTTGAGTGTAACGAAACTTTCCGTAGGTAATCTTGTGAGCAGTAGTTTGAATCAAAATCAATGCATCTAATGCCCGCTCATAATTATATTCCTGGTCGCAAAAATTCAATAGGGTCACAATTTTCTAGGAGTAGTCACGATTCCACCACATACCTACAAACAGTGTGAATCTGGTTGCGATATGTGGTAATATGTAAACTGTATTTAAAGTTTTAAAAATTGACTCCTAAGAACAAATTCCCGTATTTCTGATTCAGATTTCCCCTCAATGCCCCATTTGAATAATATACCTCGTATACCTATAAGCTTTTGCTCTTTTTCGTTTATGGACATATATGTTAGTAAAACTGGTAGATAACTAAGAAATATTAATTTGCATCATAAATACCTTCCTCCATTCTACAAACGTTCTCAGTACTCAACTAGCATTATGTTATAAAACAAACATAATGTAACCTAATAATGAGTTCTACTTCTAAATACAAAATTATCTTTTAGCTGTTGGTAATTACACTAATTACCTAGCTAAAAAGATGATAAAGATTTCTAAAAAAAGTATGAAATGAAAATTCTGCAAATAATAAAAAATAATGGGTATAAATATTACGGGACAATTCCAGGTGAAACCCTAAACTGCTGGACGTGCCAGTCTAACAATCCTATTGCCGGAGCCGGATGCGGCGACCCATTCCTTGGGTCCGCTGAGGACGACGCTCTTATGTATATTAAGGAGTGCGACAAGGACAAATACTCGAGTTCTTTACAGCTCCTCCCGAATGGAACTACGCACACACACACCGTTAATCCTGGATTGGAGTTTATCTGCCTCAAATTGACCGGAAAGAGTAAGTAACAAAACTTATAAAGGTTTCCGCGAAAATACCTACTAATGGTACACCCCGAACTGTGAGCTCGCCATGTACCCTTAATTCGTCTACCAAGTTTCACGATGTTCCGATAAACGAAAACGATACCCCAGTTATCGTCGAACAAACATTTATCCATAGGTAGGTACCTACCTACAGTAAGGGAAATGTACTCACGTACAGTCAATAGGGCACCAACAAATGTATGTGTATGTATATACACCACAAAGTCTCAAAAATATGTACACATATCTTATTTCTGCAACAATAAGGTTGTAGTATACATATTCATGAAACTTTGAGTGACTACATAATGGTGCCCTTGACTGTACCACCGTATAACCCTATCGCAATAAGGTACACATATCTTATTTCTGCAACAATAAGGTTGTAGTATACATATTTATGAAACTTTGAATGAATACATATTGGTGCCCTTGACTGTACCACCGTATAACCCTATCGCAATAAGGTGACTCGAGTTTGAGTTACGGCGGCTTGTCAATTGCGACAGGGTTCTACGGTGGTACGTGAATGCATTTTCCTTACTGTACATACATACAAACGCCGGATTGCCTGTCGACTCGGAGAACTTAGCTCGCTTTGCTCGCTTAACTATGTAATTAACTATGTATAATATAAGGTAAACGCAGCTATCAACGCAGTTATCCTCCAGCGCAGCGTTATTCCCGGCTGTGCCTTAAAGGAGCCCGCGGTCCGCTTTGACACTAATCCCAAGATTTGGCATAGACACTAGTTTAGGCAGAAGATTTGGCAAACGCAGCTATCAACTAACCCTCGAAAATCTGCAGGTACCTATTACCGACCTACACTAGCGATCATAAGTATTTTGACAACAGTAATAAAGGATTAGTAAGTTCACATTTAAAACCACTATCCCAAACAAAGCTACGGTAGCCTAGTGGTTCAGGCATCGTAGGTACCAATGAGTTTTTCGGAACTTGTACGGAACGTTTTTTTCGGAACTTGTATATACCTACGGAACGTTTATCGTTAGCTTTTCGGTGAAAGATAACATCGTGAGGAAACCGGTCTAATCCCAATAATCTAGTTTTCCCTCTGGGTTGGAAGATCAGACGGCAGTCGCTTTCGTAAAACTAGTGCCTATGCCAAATCTTGGGATTAGGTGTCAAAGTGGACCCCGGGCTCCTTTAGGGCATAATCGGGAATAACGGTAGGAGGATGATGATCTATATAAATTATTTAGTTTCTTACCCAATTTTGTGTAAAATTAAATAACGGTTCATTCGACGACCGAATAGCCTAGTGGTTAGTGAACCTGACTATGAAGCTTGAGGTCCCGGGTTCGATCCCCGGTCGGGGCAGATATTTGTATGATGAATACAAATGTTTGTTCTCGAGTCTTGGATGTTTAATATCTATTTAAGTATGTATTTATCTATATAAGTATGTTTATCCGTTGTCTAGTACCCATAGTACAGGCTTTGCCTAGTTTGGGACTAGATCAATTGGTGTGAATTGTCCCACGATATTTATTTATATTTATTTATTTATTTATTTTGCCATACGTTGCAAGCCCATAAAATCAATAGTTTTCAAGGAAAATACAAATTTAATAAAAATTAAGTACACTTATCAAAATAACGGTTAACCTCTATGGATAAGGTATCAAGATAGCGGTTAACCTCTATGGACCCTAAAGTTCAAATTTTATGCTTCGTGCAAGAACGTTAAAGGATGTCTCTGTAGGCTCGGCGGATGCAAGTCGGACGTACCTATTGCCTCGACACAACCATAAACAAATAAATAAATGAAGATGTGTATGGATTATCTGTGATTCTGTCGTGTCTGATTTGACTTGTGTCCGACAAGCGTGTACACGCGTCCATTCTTGCACAGATCCAGCAACTTCTCCTTCTATTAGTTGACGACCGGTTAGCCTAGTGGGTAGTGACGCTGCCTACGAAGCTGAAGGTCCTGGGTTCGAATCCCGGTAAGGGCAAATATTTGTGTGTTGAGCACGAATATTTGTTTCTGAGTCTTGGATGTTTTCTATGTATTTAAGTATTTATATCTATTATATATATCGTCCTCTAGTACCTATAACACAAGCCTTATTGAGCTTACTATAGGCCTAGCTTGATTTGTGTAAGAATGTCCCATAATATTTATTTATTTATTTATTAGTAGGGTGCTTGCATGCATGGTTGCGTACCATAATTAACGGTTTGTGCCCTATTTAAACATTCAACGACGAGGTGGTTACATTATCTTAATTTGTTTACAGATCTCGGGACAAAAGTTGTTATGCGTTTTTGCGCGATGGGGTTGCCCAACATCACAAGAGGTTCTTGTATGTACGCCGAGCCACAAAAAAGAACAGGAGGGAATATTTTAACGTGTGACGCTTGCGCCGGTGACTTGTGCAACGGAGCTGCCAGACTGGGGGCGGTAGCTGTGCTGCTAACTCCGCTTCTACTCTTGTTAGCGTAAATATCTAACTCACTGATAAGAGTTTTCCACCTAAATTAGATTTAGAAAGAAACAAAAAAAAAACATTTTTTCATGACAGATAAAAAAAGTAAAATTAAACTAAAATTAAACAAAATTGACACAAATGTCACGAAAAGGTCTCGCCTCAGCATAATGCCGACGCAAGAGCCTTAGCGGCTCCATATATATGATTCGATGTTTGCGATTACTTTTTAAGCGAGTGAAGCGAGTTAACTAACCGCAAAACCAAAATGGGTTAATTTGTATTTTTTTCCTAATGTACTTAATTATAAGTTAAATTAATTAAACTGTTGTTTTTTTTTTGAAGTGATCAACCATTGACCAGCAAAACATACAAAAATGTAAAAAACCAGTAAGCGCGAAATTCAAATTGAGTATTAAATAATGTCCCATAAATCAATGTCAAGCCGAAAAAGGGTGATGGGCCATTCATCAGTTATCAACAAATAGAAATAAAAACGGATTATTAAATGTTAGACCTACGCTTATTTTAATTGATAACTGTAATGACTTGGCCTATTAACTTAATTTCGGCTTAGCTTTGACTTTTGGGACCTGTATTACACACTACATTGAAGGAGCAGCCCTCATGGCATAATAATGAGTATGTAGGTGTTTACACCTACATACTAGATCTAGTTAGATCAGGTTTCTACCTCCCAATCTTATGATTATTAGATTCTTTCGTAACACACCGTAACGGACACCGTAGGCATATCCGCTGAAGAATAAGTTTCCGCTAACCCTAAACTTTACCAACCAAGAAGTCTATGGGTGCTGTATGCCATGGCTGGATCAATGGGCAGACCGAACGGGAGTCGGCGAAACTCGTACAACCCTAGTTGAGTTATGATTGCGGTACATACCTATGAGGAAATCTCCATCGCTGCTGTAGAAGGCGCTGCGGTCCATGGACGCGTTGCAGAGGTAGACATGGATGGCGAGTCCATTGCGCGCGCGCGGATCGCCCGCGCCGCACACGGTGTGGAGTCCTGCTACGAAGTCCACGGGCTTGGTTGGCAGGTCGAACGGTAGCCAGCGAGACTAGAATAATGTATTTATTGACTTTTATTATGGGACAGTCTAATGTGACAGAGGCTGATCTATTTACTCCCAAAACAAAGTTTAAAAGAATGTATGATGCCATAAACATAAACAAAGTTTTAATACGTATATTTGCGTCAGCGATTAATGTTGGAAATATTATCTTAACATTTTAAAGTTAAGTACATTTTTTAAATTAATTTATTTAAAAATAGTTACACAGCATAACAGTCACTAACAAAACTAAATCACTGTGAAACAACAGAAACAACAATACAAATAACAATACTAAATATATTACATGTTTACATTTGGAGTAATAGGTACCCTATTGACACTGGCGGCAACATCGCTAGGTATTATGTGTAATCATTGTTGATGTTTAAAATGCTAAATCGTAGGTACCTACTTGATTTGGATCAGGCTCCTGTTGATCCCAATTGTGGGTGAGATGTTTAGCGACATCCAAACGTTTGAAAGGTTTGTGCACGACTGACGGACGGATCCTGGAACATTATAAAATATGAATTTGAGGACTTATATAATGTAGATGTTAAACTAGGTATTTGGTACTATAACAATATTCTTTCGCTATACGTTTAAGAATAGCTAGCTTCTTTAACGGAATAGCAAAATACTATATTGTTCTAGAAACTAATCACGGAATTCCGCAAATGGGCATACTCATTATTTTTGTCCTCTTAAAGCCCTTAAACGGACAGTTACGGATAGTAGGTAACAAAACCGACAGTCAATGTTAATCGCATACGTTTAGTAACAAAACCGACAGGTTAGACGTGACTTTAAGCATCACTTTAGTTAACCTTAATCTGCCTTAATTTTTTTAATTCCCCAAATAATCAGTCTACACCAAGGGTCCTCCAATCGGAGCCTGTAGTGTAGAGCCAGGAGCGCCTGTTGTCGTGCCGCGGCGCGGTGAAGGGGCAACTCGCGAGCTGTTCAGCCCAGCGGACATACCGTAGGCACTATATCTAACCCTGTTACCTGTAGAGCCAGGAGCGCCTGTTGTGGTGCCACGGCGCGGTGAATAAGTGGCAACTCGCGAGCTGCTCAGCGGACATACCGTAGGTACTATATCTGAGCCTGTTACCTGTAGAGCCAGGAGCGCCTGTTGTCGTGCCGCGGCGCGGTAAAGGCGGAGCCCGAGAGCTGCTCCGCGTAGAGCCCGTAGGCGCAGCGCTGCGGGGTGTTCCGCCCCGCCGGCAGCGCGCCCGGCCGCCGTGGGTCCTCCGACGAGAACTCGGAACCGAAGCCCGATAGATACTAAAAATTGGAAACTAATGTGATAAGTTCCATATGAATTCAATGAATGTTACTACTATTCTGCCGTTCGCTCAAGCTGAATAAGCGCAGAATAATAGCTTCCTGCGATGTCTACGCATTGTGCGTAAACGCGGCCTATTAAGCTTTTATGCACAAATGTTTGCGCAAGTACGCATCTGCAAGTTTTAAATTAAACCTCACCTACCTAATACAATTCAAACGCATGAAACGTCATGTTAAACTACCATATGTCAAACGAATGAAAACGACAACGGTACTTAGGTGTTCAGCTACTTACGAGACCGACTGTACTATATGTACATAACAGGATTTATTTTGGACTCGCAGATGTTTTGACTTCTTCGTATACATATTTTTTTCTGACTGCATGGCTATACCTACCTATATTGCATTGGACAATGAGTATGTTCACGGGAGCACAAAAATTTCAAAGCTACGTAAATGCAAACTGCGTGGGAGCAACATCGCACAGAATTATATCCAAATTAACGTTTTTAGTATTATCGACAATTTAAAGATCAACAAGTTGTTGTACATTTACAATAAACAAAAAAATCTTACCTTCAACTCCGACATTTTCTTCTTAAATTAAAACAAATCCAGCGCTCTCCTCGATCCAACGCACGACACAGAGTATTCGAGGTGTTTACCAGCCGGGCTATATAATTTCTACGAGTTATGCTAATACGGCCGGTTTATAACTAAGATAACTACGAGCAATCTCGAAAACAACAGTGCGTCGATCGTTGTAAACATAACAGATTACTTAACGCATTCGCCGCCAGTCACGCCCCCTTGGAAAAAAATTGTATGAAGGCAAACGCACATGTGCGTTGCTGGCAGTGAATACGTTAATGCACTTCTCACTGATAATTTTACTAACACATTCAGTGCCCAGAATCGCTACGCGCTACGCTCGTAGCCGATCCTGTGGTTTTCCTCGTATGTAGCGGAAAGCGACTACAGCGTAGGGACGCATACGTGTCGTCACGGGCCGGGAATGGGTTGCAAATCTCTGTTTCCACCAAATACGCATTCAATTATGATCTAATAAGAAAAGCATCCTGGCGGGTACAAGTGATACAACTAAGTCTTTCCACCTTGTAATCACTTCAAATTAACATTTGCACGAGTAAATAGGTACCTACCTAATATCTTCCGAACCGTATAGCCTAAAACATCATACTTACCTTATGTTGCCAAAGCGATAAAAAAGTTTGTAGGTACTGTGACAATGTATAAAATATAATACCTTTGTACGTATTCTTGCAAATTTTAATATCTATTGTAGGTCTACAATCTGCAATCTACAATCTTGCACCCTTGAAATTACGTCATGTCCGCATATTTTTGTCACTGTCGACTGTACAGGTCTCTGAGTTTGAACTTATTTAGCTTAGTACATAGGCTTCAGAATAAATGAGCATGCATGACCATGCCTAGCGGCATTCCTGACCACCGTTAGCTTGCAAATGGGTGAATCAACTATTTTCTGTTGCTAGTTGCCATGGTCACCTCTCCTGGGTCACTTTTTAAAAACTGTGATTTTTTGGTGTTAATCCTCCAAATGTAGCCCATCTTTTAAGTAGGTATCTACCTGTTATGTAAGAAGTTCATGTAGTAAAAATGTTGACACTACTAACGCTAACGTGATAGAATAACAACAAGAAATAATTGTTTGACCCAAATACGATCAAGGTATTCTCACAGAGCCGATGAGAATGTATACATTTTGCACCTTATTACAATGGAATAAGGTGCAAAAGTGTACAATATGTATATCGTTGACGTGGATTGTGCCAGGTGCTAGTACCATGTACAAAAGGACAGTTCCCTGGTTGAATTGAAAGTAGAAGGAAAGCAAGATCTTTATGGTGAGTGAGTTTATTTCTGGTGAGCTCTTGTAATGGTTGCGATGTTAGAGCTGGACAGGTAACATGAGCGAGCGACCAGTTTCAAAACGTTGTGTAATATGGTGTAAGAATTCCTTCAAGGTGTCTTAGACATTTTAAAATATTTATCTACACACATACTATAAAGCCGCTAAAATGCGTTCAGCAACTGGCAGTAATGACTTATAAAAATAAATTACCTACTTGTCTCTGTATATTGATAAAGTAATGGTAATGACTTTCAAATTTCGAAGCGTGGTCGAGATCATGACCAACTCGATTTTGTTATAGACATCTACTTGGTCACGATTTGAAATCTAGTCGGCCATGGCGGTGCAATGGCGGTTATTCTAATGGTTCCTGAACACATAATTGAGGATTTATTATATGTGTGTAGATAAAGTAGTGTATGCAACTGTACATATAATAATTAGGCCTTAAAAAACTCGTGTGCTATTTTGAAACTCGCTGAAGCTCGTTTCATAAAACCACACTCGTGATTTAAACCTCTCATTATGTACAGTCATTCATTCATTCATTCATACCATTCATATGTACAGTCATATAAACGACTATTTCAATATTCAGTAAAATATTACTAACACATCTAGAAAAATAAGATTCACGCCTTTATTTCCAATAGGGGTAGGCAGAGCTGAGACTTACGTGCCAGTGCCACTTTTAGCATAAATATGGACTTAAAAGATCGACAAAATGTGATACCGTAGTGATAGGATCCCAGCCCATCGCCCACAACACACTTCAACCCTGTTCCCTTAGTCGACTTTTACGACACACAAAATTCTAACCCCAAGGGAAAAAATACCGGACAGCACGCGAGTCAGACTCGCCCACCGAGGGTTCCGTACAAAATTACAAATTCATAGTTTTTCAGATTTTTCCCTGTACTTGTAGTATACGATATTACTTGCCAAATTTTATAGTTCTAGGTCAACGGGAAGTACCCTACATGATTCCCTTTTGTGTCGAAGTATACGTTTTTTGCGGCATAAATGGCCCTATCTTTTTTTTACGTTATCTTAGAAGTTTGATTTTTTCACAGCTTCAAGGGACTGTAGACTTGAATATATGGTTTTAATTTCAACTCGATACCTCCACGCGTTCCCGAGATAAAGGGCCTTGACATACAGACAGACAGACGGACAACAAAGTAATCCTATAAGGGTACGAAACCCGAAAATAAATAAGATGAGCATTTAATAAAAACTCCTATCACAATTAAAGCTAAATGAAATAAAATCTGTACAATGCAATCGGCACTTATTTATATGTATACAAACAAGTTGTGATAATCAATTCCTTACGAATAACTGGTTTCCAGTTCTCGATGATATTAATATTTTAATGAGGTAGGTGTGTTTCTTACGTCGGACAACATAATATCACTTGGCAGCGATGGAATTAGTTTAAATGTATTACAGCTTACGCCAAGCGACCGGTGGGGCGCCCTATGTTACGCTTTAAGGACGGCGCAAAACGAGACATGCTGTCCTTCAAGATCGACCCCATGAACTGAGAAAAGCAATCCCAGGACCCAGACCTTTGGAGCAAGGCACTTTATGATGGCGTGATACTACACGATGTCGCCTGATTTGACCTCATGTCCCACAAACGAGCATTGAGACACCAGCGCGCTGCTGCGCCTCCAACAGCGCTGTGTACATTTACATGTCATATATGCGGGCGTCACTGTCGCTCTCGTATTGGCCTGACAAGCCACGTACGCAAGTGCCGCACTTTAATGGACGCTGCTTAAATCATCTTTTATAGATGCTAAAGGCTAATGATGATGATGATAATGTATTACAACCTTATTGCATAATTTATAAAACAAAATAAACCGGGCAAGTGCGAGTTCAACTCGCGTGGTGAGGGTTCCGTATATAATACACAAAAATATTGAGAATTTTCCCGTTACTTTGAATATTCAAACTTCTTATAGTTTTCCTGTAACCTTTAGGCAAGGAACTATATTCCATATTTTTTTTCAGAATTTTAAGCCTTGTAGTTTCGGAGATAAGGGGGGTTGGGTCAAAATTCGTCTTTTTTCCTAGATTACTTAAAATCTGTTTTTTCTAAAATTATTAAAAAAATATCCGAGATGCTTACAACAACCCCTTTGATTTGATATGTCATACAATACAGTTTGCGATACTTTTTTTTTTGTTTTCCAGTTTACCCCCCAAAACTGGCCCCTTTGTTCAGAATTCATTAATTTGCTTTACGCGTCCATCTTCGGGTCACCAATTTACATAGGTTTACCAAATTTCAACTCAATCGGTCCAGTAGTTTCGGAGAAAATCGGCTGTGACAGACGGACAGACAGAGGCACGAGTGATCCTATAATGGTTTCGTTTTTTTCCTTTTGAGGTACGGAACCCTAAAAAGCCCAATTTATTATCTTAATAATGTTTCTATCGATTGTTTAACCCTTTCACCACCTATTTTATCATATATTAAGTATCTCACGAGCCAATATAAACCTTATTTGAAAGCTGTTAAGGTTATATTCAGGTTTTTTGCAGTTCTTGGCACTGGACGCCACTCATACGCAAACGTAACAAATTTAGGTGTTCCTGTGACGTAGAAATGGGCTTAACCTTTTCGCCGCTACGACAAAAGACCAAAAGAGACATTGTCACGCCAACATCACTGTTACAAAATAGCAAACAGAAACCTTATGTGAATGACTGAAGGTTGCTTTGACAGCGCTGCGGGCACGACAACAGACGACACCTTTAGGTGTTCTTGGCGTTCAAAGGGTTAATATGTATAGACGCTGCGAGGAACAAGTTAAAGACAAAATAGTTTCGCAAAGATATTTATTTCGTTTACATGAACAATAATGGTAAGCGATCCGAATGTTGTTGTATTCGAGTACAATTCAGGACAGTAATGAGTACTTTGTAGTGAGAGATGAGTCTTCAACTATATTATACAAATTCTGACAACAAAACAGTCCATACACAACAGGCAAGAACTCACGTAGTTGAAAATTCATTATAAGTGATTATAATATGGGTGGACTTGATACTGAAACGATTTTACAATTTCAATGGTAAATTTCAAAATTGTAACTACATTACATCACTTATAGCATGACGTTAATATTATTATTGTTCGTATTAATACTTTATAGCTACCAATTTACGAGACTAATCTAGCATAAAGGTCTGACCAAGTCACGCCAGGTTCTAAGCGGGCACATCAGAAAACATGACACATTGCACCAATGTGGTCAGGCCTTTATCTTGAAAGTCGAGAAGTGTGTCATACAATCACACCAAAGGAAGATATTGTCATAAATATACTTAATTTCCAATTCATTTCTACAAATTAAAAGCAAAATGATTTGGACAAAAACATTGCGTGCTAATATAGCAATAAATAACATCCAATTGAATGAACACTATAATAATAATGAAGCTAAAACATCGATCCTATTATTATGCATTAATTTAACAATAAACTTAATAGTGAACAACACAAATCACAGTTACGTAAGATGAAAGCGCAAATACAAACACAGTAAGCGCTTCACTTCTCTTATTATAACTTAAAACGTAGGTATTCGTAATTATTACAACATACAAAAACTAAAACTATACAGTTAAAATAAAATGTTAACATTTTTAATTCAGAAATAACCAAAACAGATTACAAAAATAATTATAAGAAAATTGATTTATCATGTAGAAATAATAATAAAATTATATTGGGTAAAATTATAATAATATCCTTTGATCACTAGAGCCTACCTTACATACATTAATATCACACGGCCTTACAGTGGCCTTATA
The DNA here is from genome assembly GCA_932294315.1 of Epinotia nisella. NCBI lineage: Eukaryota > Metazoa > Arthropoda > Insecta > Lepidoptera > Tortricidae > Epinotia > Epinotia nisella. Next base: position 13,693,256 of record OW028688.1, on the reverse strand, counting down.
CATACACGTAATGATATCATATCATACATTGATATATTTGGTAACAATTGAAATAGCAAAGACAACCACTTGGGATAATGTTCTAGTCCTATGTTTCATGCTTGTCTCATTTGGTTAACAGACTTCTAACCTCAAAAACTGTAACCCTTTCAGCTATATTATAGCTACAATAGTTTTGCCTAAGTAAAGCAATGCCAGACGAAATACTAGCAAAGTGATGTGATGAATATTGCCTTATCATTCAAGGCCAGTGACTCAACTACGCGCGATTTCCGCTACAGAGCGGAAATACGCTGCTACGCGCTATGGCGTAGCACACGTAGCGATACGTGGCCTCGAATGGGTTAAATTGCTTTTTACACGTTTAGCTAAACTTTGAGGTTAGATTTCTAGGCTTTGTGGTCAATAAACTAAACAAGATCAGTACGAAAACAAGGATCATAAGCGTATGAAGGCAACTGCTGAGCCCGTATTATCTAACATATGGGTAATATCAAAAATTCCAACGTTCCCAAAACCACATTTTTTTTTTTAAAACGAAACCATTAAAATTAGCTTTAAAATAATAAAGCTACAAAAGGTTCGTTATACAAAGTCTGTTCAGGTATAAAATCTACTTTAGACATCAGCGTCAGACTAAGCCGCGTATTCTGGAAACTTGCATGAGGTTCCCTGTCCCCCTACTCGCAGATATTGAATGAGGTTGCACTAGACGAGTCACATAATCCAAATTCCATATACAGTGCGTTACCGGCCAATTGGCTTTTTATAAAATACTTAGATACCATGACCTTAATACAATTAATTAACAAAAAAATCGACTTCATAAGTTTTCTACCAAAATTTTAATTGCCAGCAATGTAAGTACAGTCCCAGCATCTATATGATGGAACAAAGACCGCTAATATCTGCTACAACTCTATTCCTAGAGCCGTTAGAGCGAGTCAGATAATTTTGCGGTCTTTGATCTATCATATATTGTTGCCGGTGACTGTAAAGCAAAGTAAATTGACGAGTGTAAATGACTTTACCTACATTTAATTTTGAAGTTCGGATTTTGGTAATTTAATTGTAATTTGTTAATAAATGCCCGCGTGCCAGTAACACATTGCATGTCAAATGAGTGTAAAATTGCCTTCAGACACCTTACTGAAGACAGGTTAGGCCGAATTATTTTCCGACATATTCTCCACTGGATTGTGAGTACGTGGAACGATATAGTTGTTATTTTATCACTTACCGTTGTGGTCGTTGTGGTCATTTTCGCACTAACAGTTTGTGAAAATGTGACGTTTTTATTTATTTATGCCTACTTACTTTTGACAAACGCAGTTGAATATATTCCTTTCAGTAAAATTATCAAATTATCATGAAAGAATATGTATGATTTATTGCAGGAGACAATGTGACCATGTGACCACTTGTGACTGACCGTTCAGTGTCATTGAACCAGTTTATAAATGCGACGTAATGCGACACATTTTAGTTAAAATTATATACTTCGTAGTCGTACTGACATAAGTTGTTTAAGACTCATGCACACATTTTAACTAAAACAGGTCTAGGTATTAGTTATACATATATGAATAAGGGGATTAGGATAAATTCAGTGCTCAAGTTTCAAAATAGCACATTCACAAAACTCTGCCTAAGCCATCTACAATACCTTCCACTTACAAAAATAAACAAATGTAATAATTACTTAACATCGACGTTTACCGTATTACACTTTGAAAAATAACATCCATTTCACTTGGGATATAATAGATATGCAGTTATTTATTCGATACCATAAAGAGAAAGCCGCAAAAACCGACCAAGTAAACTACATATCCTTTCTCAACCGAGATTACCGAGAATACTATTCCTTTTCTAAAGAAATGCTCGTTATATTATAAGGTTTGGACTAATTGATTATATTTTGTTTACTATTATTTGCGTATCTATGGTGTCTTAATTCTTAAGCTACAAGTAGTTAGGTATATCTAACTATATTATACGCAAAAGGTACCACTATGTATGCTTATAAAGTTATACATGAGTATTCACTACACTGGACGACTACATAGATTTTATATTCGCATTTCACGGGGAAGCATATTTGTCATGAAAATTACAATTGTGCTCATGAGTGGCTCTGTTACACAGATCTAGAGAGTTCTACATGCGAAATCAAACGTTATGCTTTTACTTAATAAAGTACGAGTATAGAACGAATAAAGAATCCCAGAGTAAGTATTATTGTGGAATGACTTCTTGAATAATGTTTCTAGTCTCAACTCAATTAATAAAATGGTTTGACATAAATAAACTTACTGGGTCTTCTATTATAAAAAGTATTCGATAGGGTTTTAACAATAATATTGCAATAATATATTCAATATTAATAATAATTTCCATGTTTTTTTATACAATAGGAATGCTCGTAGTCAGTTTGTTCCATCACACACTTTATGATGGCCAAGTATGAATAATATTTCGACTAATTTGTTCTATTTAGGACCGCTTAAACAGTTATTTATAGTCTTTCCAACACCAGTGGCGCGTCACGCTGTTTAAAAATTACTATTTAACAATAGTAATTTTTAAACAAATTTGATTTGACTCTTGACTTGTTAAAGTCTAAACGGGCATCACCGGTTGACCGGCCAGTTTTTATTGGGCAGACCTCGCGAAACCTCGTTTCAAAATCCACCACCAAACATGTTTAACCATCACTAATTTGATTGGTGGATTTTGATGTCAGATGTCGTTTTTTTTATTCTCTACGATCACAAACGCAGTGAAACTGTGAATGCAAGTCTAAAAATCTGTTCACGAGTATTTTAGTACGTCTTCTTTAGCACGTCTATAAATATTTAACCATCTGATCGTTTGCTTGTCGAAAGGTGTCTTAAAATACTTTCACGAAAGATTGAAAGTCGCGTTACGATGTTCGTACTATTTCTTTAAACTATTAGAATATCATATTAGCACAAAAAGCTTCTACAGAATCGCTTTAGATAAACGATTTAAGTCGCTAATTATATACACCTTTTTATAATACCCTAGAGCTCTAGAAGTGACGTTCGGGTAAGAGCCGTCTTTAGGACGTTTTTAACATTTTGGCCAGCTTCAGAATAACATTTCCAAATTCATGGTTTCGAATGCTATAGGACCATCTAAATCCGAAGCTCCATAATCTTAGTTAAAGTCTAATTACAAAAATTTTGCAAAGACAATAAAGCAATTTTCTCAAAATAAGACTTGCATTTCTGAGACCTCTTACTCGATCGCCGCTTTAAAACTCAGACCTCCCTCCCCTTCTTACACGGAGGGTTTCGCAATTCGAACTTCACTTTAAATCAATTCATGATTGCAATCCCTGTTGAAAGAATATCTAGGATATTGGCTGCCAGTGGAAAAGTGCAAACCAAAAATCTCCTTCGTAAACTTAAGTTTTCATCGCAACAACTATATTGCATTTTTATTCGTAGCGATTTCAAACATCGCGCGGTAACATAAGTATGAAACGTCCGACGCGCAACGCCCTGAACCGCCATATTCAAAAGTGATTATCGAGGTTTAAGTCTTATTCTCCACTGACAGCCCCGTTTAGCCGCCATATTATAGTTAACCTACCATCAACACAGTTAACTGATCTTAAACCTTATTACACCAACTTAAGGTCCAAGGGCGTAGCCAGGGTTTTGTTCAGAGTGAGCAAAATAGCAGGACAGAATTCATCTATTCAGAAGCGCTTACCTAAGTTTATCCCGCTAGGGAGGACCCTTTTTTGGTTTTCCCAGCTACGGCTTTAATAAGGTCAGTTAATGGTCAGTTAAGTATGTTAGTTTGTACCTTAGTCTACTGCTGAGGGAGCATGTGCGTCCAGGCGGCTTCGAACTTGGAGTGTGCTGTGCTGCACGCGGATTTAGATGCCTCCACCACGCTCAGAGGGAACGGTTCGCTCTGTGGGGAAAGTTCTATGTTATGATTTTTTCTCCAATACGCTCGGAAATGTTCGCCTTACTGTAGCGATAACTACCACTTAGAAAAGTTGAAACGCACCTAACAAACCAATGCATATCTAATAGTTCATCATATCCCGACAAATTAAAAATTGGACTATCCGTCCCATACATAAAAATGGTACCTACACGGACATAAACAACTACAGACCGATCACTTTATTACCCACTATAGATAAAATAATCGAAACATATATGGGGAAAACTATCAATGACTTTCTATCGGGTAACGACATTATACACGAGAGACAATCCGGTTTTCAAAGAGGTAAAACATCTCAACTACCAGCCAAATTAACAGCTGAGGTGAATACTCGCCTCAGTGATAAAAAACATATACTCATAATTATGAAAGCATTTGACACTCTCAACTTTGAAATATTGTATAAAAAGCTTCAGCAAAATGTTATACAGGGGCCAACCCTAGATTGGTTAAAGCAAAGTGAAGTGCTAGAAGGGCATTTTCGCGAGAAGAAATGCATCGTTAGTGACGGTCACCGAGTAAAAGTTAAAAATCTTCCATTTTGTAACCAAAATTAACAACATTATTTGTATGACAAATAAGAGTTACAAAATGGAACATTTGTAACTTTTACTCGGTGACGTCACTAACGATGCTTTTCTTCTCGCGAAAATGCCCTTTTAGCACTTCACTTTGCTTTAACCAATCTAGGGTTGGCCCCATTTTTAACTTTTACTCGGTGACGTCACCAACGATGCATATCTTCTCGCGAAAATGCCCAAAGACTTATCAGGGACATAAGGATCAAATTTCGAGCCAACTGAATACTTACTGTATGTTAATGACATGTTGAACATATTTAAAACCGCCTCTGTGTACCAATTTGCTGATGACAACTGCCTGATAACAGGTGACAGTGATATGAAGGCTGCGGAGTGCCAAATGCAGAATGAATTTGCTGATGACATCTCCCTGATAACAGCTGACAGTGACGTGAAGGCTGCGGAGTGTCAAATGCAGAATGAATTTGCTGATGACACCTGCCTGATAACAGCTGACAGTGATGTGAAGGCTGCGGAGTGTCAAATGCAGAATGAATTTGCTGATGACACCTGCCTGATAACAGCTGACAGTGATGTGAAGGCTGCGGAGTGTCAAATGCAGAATGAATTTGCCGATGACACCTCCCTGATAACAGCTGACAGTGATGTTAAGGCTGCGGAGTGTCAAATGCAGAATGAATTTGCCGATGACACCTGCCTGATAACAGCTGACAGTAATGTGCAGGCTGCGGAGTGTCAAATGCAGAATTAATTTGCTGATGACACCTGCCTGATAACAGCTGACAGTGATGTGAAGGCTGCGGAGTGTCAAATGCAGAATGAATTTGCTGATGACACCTGCCTGATAACAGCTGACAGTGATGTGAAGGCTGCGGAGTGTCAAATGCAGAATGAATTTGCTGATGACACCTGCCTGATAACAGCTGACAGTGATGTGAAGGCTGCGGAGTGTCAAATGCAGAATGAATTTGTTGATGACACCTGCCTGATAACAGCTGACAGTAATGTGCAGGCTGCGGAGTGTCAAATGCAGAATTAATTAGCTGATGACACCTGCCTGATAACAGCTGACAGTGATGTGAAGGCTGCGGAGTGTCAAATGCAGAATGAATTTGCTGATGACACCTGCCTGATAACAGCTGACAAGTGATGTGGAGGCTGCGGGGTGTCAAATGCAGAATGAATTTGCTGATGACACCTGCCTGATAACAGCTGACAGTGATGTGAAGGCTGCGCAGTGTCAAATGCAGAATGAATTTGCTGATGACACCTGCCTGATAACAGCTGACAGTGCTGTGAAGGCTGCGGAGTGTCAAATGCAGAATGAATTTGCTGATGACACCTGCCTGATAACAGCTGACAGTGATGTGAAGGCTGCGGAGTGTCAAATGCAGAATGAATTTGCTGATGACACCTGCCTGATAACATCTGACAGTGTTGTGAAGGCTGCGGAGTGCTAAATGCAGAATGAATTTACTGATGACACCTGCCTGATAACAGCTGACAGTGATGTGAAGGCTGCGGAGTGTCAAATGCAGAATGAATTTGCTGTTGACACCTGCCTGATAACAGCTGACAGTGATGTGAAGGCTGCGGAGTGTCAAATGCAGAATGATAGGGTGTAGTATAGTACTGACGGTGAGTGCGCAGAAGGCCCGCTCGACGGCGGCGATGAGGCGCTCCAGCTCGGCGCCGCTGCCCAGCACCAGCGCCAGCCCGGAGCCTCGCTCGCGCGCCTCGCACACCGACCACTCCTGTACAATAATACGATATTACTGCAGACGCCGGGAAACGAAGGGCTTGCCGGGTGAGTAGGTATAGACGGATAGTGATACGAAGCCGGCAAGCCCTTTTCACGGCCAGGAGGGTAATCACGTGGGTCGTTCTTCTTTTTTACCGACAATGATCCGAGGTTTTTCTGTTTTTTTGGTTTTTGAACTATCGAAAATTGTGGTTTTGAAGTGCGATTTAAAAAAAATGCATAGGTTTCTTCATTAGAACTAATTAAAGTTTCCTTTCTGGCCAATATAAATATTTATTTACGGTTGGTTTCTAAAAAAAAACATGTGACAAAGTGGACTCTTTCAGTGGGGACAACATTTTGGTTTACCACTCTGTCACGGCATTCTACGAAAAAAAAAACATTAAAAAAAAATGCTAGTTAGAGAAAGTGAAATATTAAACATCACCAATTAATAAAGTAATATGAACGTTCATTCGAACATTATAAAACCGTAAACATCATTACTCAAATGAGATGCCGTAATAAGACGAGGGACAGGCTATTGTCGGTCGAAAAGAAGAACGACCCACGTAACGTTCCAAACGCGCGTTAGGTAGATCCGACTGTCATTTTTTCGTATAAAAATTGACATTTAGATCTACCTGACGCGCGTACAATGCGTTATGTGATCGACCAGCTGGCATGTATAGTGCTTTCCTCAAACATATGCAATGAAATAAAAATTACACCACTTAAAAAATATAACTCAGCTGTTTAGTCTGTTCATGAACTCAGACGCCATGTTTACATTAAATTAAAATAATAAATTCAAGGTCTAGGCAAGAAAAATGGTTGGCAAATTTTGAAAAACAACTTTCATACGAACAGTGAAAGTTCTGTATAGTGACTTACACCGTGCACGGCTCTATACTATGGTTCAATGGTTTTAATTGGTGTGTAATGTGTTTCACTAGAGAAGTATCTACCCTATATTATGATAAATATAAAGAGTAATTCAATTAACTTACCAAACAGCACCAGTTCTCGTCAGTGTCGGGTATTTTGAAAGCGGTCAGGTTTTTGAGAGAGCCGCACGCCAAAATCTCGACGTCCGTCCGCATCTCCGCAATGTATTCTAGAAATTAGAAAAGTTGAAAAACCCCCGACATTTTCATTTCAAAGTTCAATATCTCAAAAACGGCTGAACCGATTTTAATGAAACATAGTTAAGAACACTCGGGTTAAAATTATCTATGACACAAAAAAACGCATTCAAATCGGTCCATCCGTTTGGGAGCTACGATACCACAGACAGATACACAGAATACAGATACATAGACACGTTAAACTCATAACACCACTCTCTTTGCATCGGGGGTTAAAAACAGGTACCTAGTAACCAAAAGATAGCTAACTCAGCACTTTATGAAGGCCGATTTTTGATTTTCGAGCGCTCTAACTCACTCGATTTTAAATTTTCTATCGCTATTTAAATTTTTAGTCAAATAGTCCCCCTCGAGTCATCCCTGGCGTAAAGATACCTATCACACTCGCCGCGTTACCACGTTGAATGGCGACGGACAACCTTTACACCAGGTACGACCCCACGCGGGCGTCCGATCCCCTCTCCCTAATTCGGCGTCCCATTTCCCTAATGAAGATAATAGCCTCCGACCCCCAGCACCCAGTAGTCTCAAACGCAAGGGGTACAAATTAGCATTCCATCTTTTTTTGATAGTTTTCGAGTAAAAGAGTCGAGCGCTCGAAAGTCAAAAATCGGTCCCCTGGTCGAAAGGTGTCCTTTTCCGGAGGCTTTGCGATTCTTTTCCACAACATACATGGTACAAAATTAAAACACGACCTTACATTTTGTGCAACGCATTTTTAATTAGTCAATGTGCGCATTGTGTGTGTACGTGTTGAAGTGAGGTAGTATCTCAAGTTATTGTACTTATGTATGTGTATTTCATTTCATTTTTGTGTGTACATTTTTATAAATGAAACATTGGCATGAATTTGAGTTTTCAAAAACAGGAGGGAATTTCATTTAAGTTTTTTTTGTTGGTTCAAAAGATATGTTTTATTTTTATTTTTGAAATTGATTTGTTTCTTAATTGACGTATAGGCGTAGGGATGTTGTTCCAACATTTTGTTGCACAGTAGCTTCGAAAGCGACAGACCGATGTAGCGTAGTAACAGACGCCTCGCAGCGTCACTTAAAACATGTTTGTTATTGTTAGTTCTCCAGCTCGGTGGCCTACATTTTGTATAGCATCGGCGCGCACTTAAGCATTTAGTGGCCGCGGCCGAGCCACAAGCAGCGGGAGTGGCTCGCGTTCGCTACTAGTGGTCGCGTTTAGTCGCCACTAGTGGCCACCGCCACGCCTAGTGGCTTAATGTGCGGCAGAGTGGACTTCTAGTGGCGGCCACAAGTGACTTAATGTGCGGCATAATAGTCGCGTCTGGTGGCGGCCACTAGTGACTTAATGTGCGCCATAATGGTCGCGTCTGGTGGCGGCCAATAGTGACTTAATGTGCGGCATAATAGTCGCGTCTGGTGGCGGCCACTAGTGACTTAATGTGCGGCATAATGGTCGCGTCTGGTGGCGGCCACTAGTGGCATGTGCGGCAGAGTGGTCGCGTCTAGGTGTCTGTAATGTGCGTTACCTGTGAGCAGCGCCTCGGAGCCGCGCTGCTTGAGGTAGGCCGCGGCGCCGGCCACGAACGCGAGGTCGAGCGGCTCGCGCACGCTCAACACCTCGCGTGACGTCACCAGCACGGAGCACGCGCATGGGGGACCTGTGCGTTCGACTGCTAGCCCGTCCTTCTCCTCTAGCGCCTGGAACAATAGGATTCATCTTTACACGGCATCATAAAAACAAACGGCGCACTTATGACGTCGAATTGCGGCAACCCAGCCTGCGAATACCTATTATATACACGTCATCATAAGCAGATAAACGTCCATTTTTGGACATTGGTTTACCAAGGAACGCTACAATAATCTGTTTCTTCCACTATCGGTCATCGGATGGGTATCCAAAGTCACTAAACAGTCAGGTCTTTAGAATTTAAAACTTTTTAGCCAGTCGACCATTCCTTAGGAGTAATCGATCGTAAAAATTAAATAAATAGGGTTTCTACTGGTAGCCATTTAATTTTATAATAATTGAAAATGTATAATGTATAACGTTTTGAAAAAAAAAATAGGGTTGTGGACTCAAGACTTATTATTACTCCAAAAGAAAAATAAAGAAAGACCTGCCTAGTGACGAAAATCCCATTCGGATATCTCAAAAAATTACGAAGCTACAACCGTTGATGTTGATCGTGACGTCACTCCACTCGATCTCGTCATAGTAAATGACAATCATTTCATAATTTTCATATGAAGGTACGTTTTGCGGATAAGGGACAGAATATACCCCCTCTGAAAACTTTTGGACCATAATTTTGTGATTATTTAATCCCCTGCTTTACTTTTTTCTCCATTTGACAATATTTTTAATCCAATTTCGAGAACATTCATGGTTATTTTATTTATTATCTTCATCCATATCGAGGAATAAATAACTTTGACTTTATAAACCGATCACTCTCAAAGAAAATGGCATATGTGCGTACAGATGTAGTGCATGTTTTCCATCGTATTTTCTCGGAAACGTTCGTATTTGTCATGCTACTTCAGTCAACCTCAGTACTTTTTGTACCGAGACTTACTGAAATAGCAAGACACGTTCGTACGTTTCCGTGAAAATACGATGGAAAATAATTATGCACTACATCTGTAATTGACATATATGCAATTTTTTATTCATAAGTAACTGTAACTTAACTTGACTGTTCCGACTCACACGGTGAAATGCGCTCAAGGACTGAGTTACGACCGTTTCCGTTTGTTTGAGCCCTCAGCTTCGCTCCAAGTTCAATATTCGTTAACCCGTACCTGCGCCGCATGCAGCAGCAGCGACTGCAGCCACGAGGACGCGGCGGGGTCGTCGGGCGCGGCCAGCAGCAGCCGCGCGCCCGTGTTCATGGCGATCTCGAAACAGTGCGGCCGCCGCGAGCTGTCCACGTGGCGGCGCACGCCCACCACAGCACGCAACGCTATAGCGTTGGGTAATGCTGTGTTCGAGTCGGGCGCGTGGGGACCCCATTGGAGCACGCCGGCTCTGGAATGAGCAATGGATTAGTATTTTCAAACAAGTTTATCTGTACACATACTATAAACCCGCCAAAATGCGTTCAGAAACTAACAGTAACCAGCATTACATCAAAGTTTTATAAAAATAAATTACTTGTCTCTGGCCGTCGCGTAGGTAATTTTGTACGTATCTTCATTAAGATATCGATATTGATAAAGTAATGACTTTCAAAATTCGAAGCGTGGCCCAGAGGTCAGAGCAAAACATGACCAACTCGATTTTGTTATGGACAACTAGTTGGTCACGATTTGAAATCTAGTCGGCAATGGCGGTTATTCTAATGGTTCCCGAACACAATATTGAGGATTTATTATATGTGTGTAGATAAAGTAGTGTATGCAACTGTACATAATTAGACCTTAAAACACTCGTGTGATTCTATTATGAAACTCGCTGAAGCTCGTTTCATAAAACCACACTCGTGATTTAATGCAAATAGGCCTCAAGAGATCATTGACATATCAGTTTTACAGATAAATTTACAGTGGCAACAAGTGACATAAGAATGAATGGGCGGCTGGCGGATGCAAATGACGTCAAAATAATGTCCAACGATAAACGTAATATGGATATGACTACAATTGATTTAAAAAAGAGAACATAATTGCAAAAAAGTTTTAGAATTTTATTGTTAAATAATCATATTTTTTTCTATATTAGATATTTTCAGTCCATTCCTTTTATGGTTCACTATCCACTTATACATAGAAAATGACCTCTCTACATCTACGGATGTAAGAAGTGCGTATTCGTAAAGTGATACTTGACCATTATTCACTCAAATTTCTTATAGAATCATAAATATTACTCGAAATTTAATAAGTCTTATCCATCTTATGCTTTCGTCACCATATTGCATCCATCGGCCACACATTACATTAATGAGAATACATAACAATATTAACACAATAAAATAATACACATTTGGCGGAGACATTTATAGCCCGCTTTACTGCTAAGTTTATTGTAATGTAATAGGCTCGGAGAAGATTCTCAAGGACGTAAAGATACAGATGTAAAGAGTCTCCCTGGTGAAATAATTAACCCTTTGAACGCCGAGAGCCACTAAAGTGGTCGAGTGCTGACGTGCCCACCACGCCAACAACCACTAAAAATATCGGAGTGAAGGTGTACTTTGACCATGAATAAAATCTATTATGAATTGTTTTTATTGGTTTTTAACGATACATCAAGTTACAGTGCTTAGCGTGTGAGTGATTACTTCATTCAAATATGAAAGCGTTTAAAGGGTTAAATTAAATTTGCATGTAAAAGGTCTCCAAATGTCAAACCAAACTAGATAGTAGTCAGGTGCGATGTTGGGTCTTATAAGCTTGTGTATCTAAAGCGGGAATTACATTACGAAATTAGTGTCATGCATGTTGACATCAGTTTCACGAAAGTAGTTTCGATATATGCGAAAGTAATTTCGTAACATAATTAGTGTTGTGAAAACAACAGTATCGCAGTGGCCATGGCGCCATCAGCATCAGCTATTTCAACATGCATGACACTAATTTCGAAATGTAATTCCGGCTTTACACTATGAAACTAGTTGCATGACACTAATTTCACCAAAAAATCGCGCAGAGCACGAAACTAATTTGCATGCACGACATTAATGCATGCATTACGAAATTAATAAATTACACGTGAAACTGTTGGTAAAACTAATGTCACGAAATTAATTTCATGCCACTAATTTCGTAATGTAATTCCGGCTTGAGTACCTGAGCAGAAAGTAGCAGGGCTCGAAGCGCTTGCTGCGATCAGTGCGGCACATGAGGTACCCCTCGAGCGGCGGCGCGAAGGCGCCAGGCGCCTCTATCAGCCGGTCCCCCGCGTCGCCGGAACACGCGCGCCCGTAGTACAGGACCTCCGAGATCTAAACATTTACATATATTCACTACTTGATCATGATACCTGTTATAAGTTTCTGTCAAAAATTTAATTTTTGGTACAAGCTTTTATTGCTGACTGTACTTTTCTGTATACCATCATCAACTACTCATTGAGAGGATTCTAACGAGCCCAAACTCAACAGGGTTACGTTGGTTAAATACTGAATTCCCATGGCCACCTTCTGTCTCCATTATCAGATCAGCTCGATGGTACCATAATATTAAATTGTCATCCAAACTATACTAATACCCAAAATTTCAGCTCAATCGGATAACGGCAAGTGACTGAAAAATAGATTGCAAATTTTGACGGACAACTTACTTACATACGAACAAGTCAAATTAATATAAAGCTTGTAATAAAATAGGCTATTATGCTGTAAACTATTTATAAAACATTTATGTAGGGTGTTTGGTAGCTAGGTGCAAAGCTTTAAGGGGTGATAGTCGAGGTATTTTTGAGCAACTTTTAATATGGGAGCAACCCTATTCGCAAAAATAAATATCAGCTCTCCATACAATTTGGTCGAACAGGAACTGCACTTTAGTATGGGACACCTGATTTTTTTTTTGCGATTTCAGGGTTGCTCCCATATTAAAAGTTACTCAAAAATACCTCGACTATCACCCAATTAAAGCTTTGCACCTAGCTACCAAACACCCTGTATATTATACTATTTATGAAAAAAAATTTTTTTGTGAATCCAACATAGCATAAACTCGTGAAAAAGTGAGGATTGGGTCATTGAACCATCAGAATAATGCTGTCGCGGATGAGGAATATTGTGGTTTGTGGCATAGAAAAAAGAAAATATCTAAAGCAAAGGCAACAGTCACCACCACATATCACTATTACTAGATTATTCAACTACTATTCCACTATCTTTGTTTATAAACAAGCTGATTTAGGGCTTTACGTATATGTTTACCACCTACAATAACCTTCTACGTGAAAAGCCATTGACTTGCAGATAACGGGCTATCGAGTACCCTTAATTACATTTTATCTACATATTATGTTATGACTTGTGATGAACAACATAACAGTCCGTAACAACGGCTAGTTAACAGCTAATCATTATGATTAATTGTAAGTACCTACATAATCGTATTAGTAGTTTAAACACGTATCAGCAATGGTATAAAATTACTGTACGCGAAACAATTTCCTTCCTCCTCTTTCCACGCTAATTTTACTTGCACATAGCTTATATATAAAGTTAACAAGTCTTCATGATTTTAGCAAATTTTAGGTAGGTACTCCCACTTTATTGCTACTGACCTAACATCGAAAAATGTTCACTAGGTACAGTCGAGTTCTGCAATATCTATACAGACAACCTTCCAAAAATATCTACACATGTGTCTTATGTCAGTAATAATAAAGCCTGTGTACAGATATTTTTGAAAAGTTGTCTGTATAGATATTGGAGAACTCGACTGTACATTGTAGGTGCGCCCTGTAGCCCGGGCATTAGAAAAAAGGCTACGGTATCCCCTGTCGTACAAGGCGACTAAAAGGGGTCCTCGGGGCGGTACACGGTTGCCATCGGGGGGTTTTAGTCGGTGCCAGTGCACAAAAGATTTATCTCCCATTCATTTTTTTTTACATTGTAGGTACGGAGTTTGTCCATTAAGAGAATTCCAGAACGACCAAAGAAAAGAAATTTGTTTTTTATCACACTTGCTCGTAAATGGTGTTATTCCATGCCTGCATACAGAAGGACAATGGCCTAAATTGTTCCCCCGGGAGTTATGGCGAGTTTCTATTCCCTAGGGAGTAATGAGCTTGTGTGTGATCCGATTGACTTAAGCAAATCTAGTTGCCCTGTGATTGGTTGAAAAAAAAACTAGTTAGCCAAGCGCCGCAAGAATACTGCTCTGTGATTGGTTGAAATATTGAAGCTGTGCGCTCCACTAGCACTGATCTGGAAGTGAAGTTGTCAATTTCGTAAATTTTTGATTGGTGCGGCTGTATGAAACTTAGATTTTTCTGTCTTTTGTAGTTATTTATTTCCTCGCAAATGTGATGAAAAACATTGTGTATAACACGGGCGTAAGAACATTGCAAACTCGAGTCATCAAAAGCCTTCCGCCTTCGGCGTCGGGCTTCTGATAGACTTTTGTTCGCAATATCCCACTTACGCCCCTCGTTAAACAATATACTATTTCATCACACTTACTCGTAAAGGACTTCATAACGCGCAGGCATACAGAGCTACAATAGCCTTTATTACGCCTAGAGGCGTAATGGTTTTTCATTACGCCTAAGGGCGTAATGGGTATTATCTGATTGATTTAAGCAAATCTAGATAGCCGCGCCACAAGAATTCTGCTCTGTGATTGAAACAAAATCTATGTGGCCATGCGCCGCAATATTACTACTGTACTGCTCTGTGATTGGTTGAATGAAATATTGAAGCTGCGCGCGCCACTCGCACTGATCTGAAAGTGAAGTTGTCAATTTCGTCAATTTTTGATTGGTGCGGTTGTATGAAAAATAGTTTTTTTCTGTCTTTTGTAGTGTGTCTTGTGTGTGCTCGGCGTCGGGCTTCTAAAATACTCTCGTTCGTAATTCATATCATACCGTACTTTTAACACAATGTTAGGCGCTTCACTCTAGAAAGGACACTAGTCGCGTCGCGTGCCCAGCGAATACTCCCGTTACTAGACGATGCTTTTTGACACACCCATGGAGTTGTGCGTACCTTATCCTGGTGTCGTTGCCTGGCGACCTCAGCAGCGAGATGCCGGCAGCTGAGCGGGATGATGGCCGGCGGCCGCGACACGCGCAGGGGCGACGTGCGCGCGCTCCACTCCAGGGAGGACACGAGTCGCGTGCCCAGCGAACACTCGCCGGTGACGAGGGAACACGCAATCTTGCCGGAGATGTCGATTATTTGGACGTATTGCGCCTCTGGGCCCACCTGGTAACAATACGGTAGTTTCCCCATGTTAAATTTGATTACGTAGTGTTGCTAAATGGATAGTAAACCATCGAATAATTGTAATACCTTGAAAGTTTAGAATAATATGCATTTTTTATTGTCCAAAAATAAATTTAAAGCTACCAATACAATCCTTACGCTTTAATAGAAACAAAATTGTACTACAGCTATGGACCTAAACGCAGTATTTCGTGACCGAAACAGCAATTTAGTTGATTTTCCATACAATGATAGTACAATTATCAAACTGTGACGTCATACTTTAATGTCAATTAGTATGAAACGTTGCGGCTGCCGCTAGCGAGGTCCGTCTTTAACTGTTTTTTTTAGGTATTTATGTTCTTTAATTGTAGTTGCTCCCATACAAACATTTGTTCCTCTCCGAAAACTGGTTCGAATGGCATCGTAAAAAAATAGGACAAGCCTATTATTTAAAAAAAACTGTATTTCAGCCTCCCTGTGTGTTCCCGGTTAACGGGTTGTGCCCTAAAGGAGGTCAAGGTCCGCTTTGGCATCTAATCCCAAGATATGGCGTCAAGTTTTACGAAAGTCAGAGCTCTCTGACCTTCCAGCCTAGAGGGAAAATAGACCTTGAGTTTAGACCGGTTTCTTCACGATGTTTTTCTTCACCAAAACGCTAATTACTGCTGTTAAATATGAAATTATTCAATAAATACCTACATTTTTTTTTGTACGAAATCCAAGGGCACGATCGGAGTTCGGAACCACGACCTCCAGCTTGAAAGTCGCGTACCTTATCGCTCAGGTACTGTTAGCGACAGCAACTAGAGTTTTACTGTATGTAGACTACGCACTTAAATTGATGCATAGTTTTGCGAAAATACACGGAAAAACCTTTCAACAATTTAATCTATATTTACACCAGGAAAAACTCATATAAAAAGTGGCTTGACCATTGCAGTTTTAAGTAGTATTCGTTTGCAAATAGTTTCGAAATTTTGAGTAGCTAATTTTATACAGTAAACTACTGTATTTTAGCAAACAGTACCATTGACATAGAACCCACAATATCGAAGGGCACTAAATGATGACGAATTACTTCTTATTCATAGTTTTAAGTTCAAGTTTGCATGTGGACAGGCACCGTGGGAATTCCAAGTAACGCACGTAGCCGAAGACTATAATTTTATTATGCTTTAGTTGATGTGGTTTTTCTAGGCCTATGTGTAAGGAGGACAAATTAACATAAAAGGAAATTGCAACGGATGTTTGTACTTAACAGTCAATGATGTAATGGCTAAGATACTAAGCGTTACTAATAATTACATTTCCCTTACTGTACCTAATGCTAAAAGTATTATGAGAAGAAATATAAACATTGCTTAACACTCATTACTGAGGGTCACTATCAAATTTACCTTATCGCTAATGGACAATATAGCTGAAATGTCTGGATTGTGTTATGTCTTTGTAACTACATAGACATGATTGCTAAATGCCTTGTTGGCAAAACGTCTGGATCTTAGAACGTAACAATTTAAAATGATCTAGCAGCAAAACATCTTTATCTTCGAATGTCTTTATTTCTTAATAGACACAAATGCTAAATAGTCCGGTAGCAACACGTTTGTATGACATAAACAACAAACAGACATGAACGCTAAACAGTCAAGAAGCAAAAAGTCTGGATTGTGTAATCTTTTTATTGCTAAATGGAATGAACCCCAAGCGACCCATTAGTAAAACGTCTGGATTTCAAATGTTAAGTATGGAAAAATCCAAATACAAGTTAACACAAAGTTAGCAGCAAAGGAATTACTTCGAATTGGGAATTCTAATTATATAGACTAATTTCATGACGTTTTGCTATTAACTCGTTCTGTGTTTATGTCAATTAACTAATTTCACTTTCGGCTCGTTAGATATTCGAAGCATAATATGGACTATTTATATTTTCAGACGTTTGGCTACTTATTCATTCTAATTCTTAGCCATCCAGCTAAACTGTCTTTTTGCTGACTGAGTATTCTACTTTCATGTCGTCGCAGCTAAATTGACTATATGCTGACTGTATTTAAATTTTATGTCATCTAGCTGAAATGTTTGTTTAACGATAAGGTAAATTAGTGACCCATTACTGAGTGTTAGTAAATATGTACACTACTTCAATATAAGTACAGGCACGGCTATTTACTTAGTTGTCCATACTATGGAGTTGTGACGTCATAAATCTGTGTCAATTAGTTTTTTTGCGTTGGCTAGTGATGTCTTGATTCTTTCTCTTATTTTTGCCTTTTGTTGTGGTCTAATTGTAGTTGGTCACATACAGACATTTGATCCTCTCTAAAACCTGGTTCGAATGGCATCATGAAATAAAATAGGAAGGGCCAATAATAGTGGCACACAGATGGACCTTTAAAGTCACTGCAGCCAATGCTTTACTACTTTTACTAGCAACCATAGGAGTGTAGCCAGCATGTGCCGACAATTTCAACTTTAAAGATATGAGAATTGATTATCTAGATATTTTCTTTGATCTAGAACTCACCGCTATAGCATCCAGCTCGTTGTGCGGCAGCCGGCAGAGGATGTCGTACTCCGTGCCGCCCGGGGTCAGGCCCGCCACGTAGAGGGCATAGTCCGTGATGAACACGAGTAGGGGAGTCCACGCGCCGTCCTCCTTATTGTATTGAGACTGCACTTTCATCATCTACAAAATGTACAAATGTAGAGTAGAATCTAATCACGCCTGTTTTCTATAAGGACAGCAAAACGCGTCACGGATTTCCAAATCTACAAATCTTAGTTATGTAACGTTAATTGTGTCAATTGTGTGTTTGGTTGTCTGGAAGAAATCGCCGACCATCGATAAGACCGCCTGTTGTTTGCCTCTATGTCGGTTATTGAAAATAAAGATAAAGTAAATAAACGTAAACTTAAATATAATGTCGCAAATAATTTGCTAAGCTGCAAATCCTAATCCTAGCCTAGCCTAATAAAAATGAAGTCAACATGACATATACAACTTAATTTTGATAAGGGCAATTTTTTTGGCACTTTTGACTTTTCTAAGCAAATCTGCCACTGAGCACACTGAGGATATGAGATAAAGCCTTAATATCACATAATTAAGATGTTTTACATAAATTATAAACGAAAGTGTATTAAAGTTACAAAACATAGATCTAGACTAGAAAGTATACTAAAAGATCCATCTAAACTAAAATTCAGATTATAATTACACTTCGTTCAAGAGCACATTGGAAAGGAAAAAGAATAAAGCCCACTCACCCTATTCAAAGTTTCATTGGGATATGAGAATAATTGCAGCCTCAGCTTTTCATTGCATTCTATCGCGACGTTATCTTCGAAGCTGTCGAAGTAGGACGGCTCGTCCGCCGTCAGCAGCCTCACCGACAGTCTTTTGTTCTCAATCACTTCCTTGTCTATCAGCCGCGACATCCGAGCAGCGGAAACGTGGAACATCCCGGACACATCCTCAAACGGAAATATGATGCTGGGAAAACCTTTCTCCGAACGCAACTTGTTCTGAAAGAACTTATTGTTCCGGATTTTAAGCTCTAGGTCTTTCCTTTGACACACATTCTTTAAGTACCGATTCAGTAACGCCGATTTGTCAGAGTGAAGCTTCTGATTTGAAGGACTGTCAAAAAAGTCGTCAGTGAAGTCTTCGCCGCCTTTGAGAGTAGAGTTGTCAGTATTGGAGCAGTTGTCACTAGTTATTCGTGGTTGCTCATCATTACTGGTTTTCAGTGTTGAAGCAGATTTTTTGTAGCGGTTCACATTCTGCCGTTTAGGGGAGGATAAATGCTTTGAAATACCATTCCTCAGCTCAGTTTCATCCTGGACATTCTTGTTAAACTGTCTCTTGGGAGTGGATGCTCTGCTGGAAGAATCTGTGTCAGTCTGCTTTAGAAAGTCAGTTTTGCTTGCACTATTCACTAGCTCTTTTACTGGAGTGCTCTCGGGTAGAGGGACAAATGTTTCTTTCGGAGCATCAAATGCGGTCTGGAATGTATCATGCACATAGCTATAGGACACTCCCTTATGCTCATAAACTGTGCTTTCACAGTTCACAACATATTTGTTCACTGATGGAAAAGCATCAGCTTTGTTAGCAGATTTCTTGTCAAATTGCGCTTTCATGTTTAGAGTGAGTTTATGACGAGGGGATCCTTCATTAGGCGTCTTGTCTCCTGCAATGCTTTTTGTTGAGGACACCATGTCCTTAGGAGGCCCAGCTTCAAGTTGCTGTCCATTCAGATTTATCTCGACAAAGTCATCTTCATCATCAATCTGAAAGCCTGAATCTAAGCTTTTAGACAGCTTCTTGTTCTGATTAACATCACAAGACAAAGCTTCAACTACATTAGTCAATTCAATACTGTTTTCAGGTAATCCTTTTTCTGGTGTAAAATTAAAGTTAAAATTCTTGTAAAAACTCTTCAATGAGTCAATGATGTTGACATCTAGTAGATTTAAGACTTTGGTGTTCTGTTTTTTCTCTTCAACAACGTTGGTGGTTATGTAGCGTTTCTTCTTCAAAACTGATTTAACTGTGTTAGGGCTTTCTGACACTTCTAAGGATTTCTTTGTTCTTTCATGGGGTTGATCTATATCAGCCTCAGAGAAATATGTTTTTCTCATAAAGGCTACATGAGCATTATTTTCAAATCCATCACATGAGTAAGATTTTTGAGCTTTGTCACACTTCCTATGCATCAGTGTGGTTTCCGTTTTATTAGAATGTGAGGAGGATGAGTCACTTGATGATGTCTCAGAATCACAGCTGAAATTAGAATCCGAACTGTTGGAGTCGCATCCATACAATTTACCTCTCGGTCTTGCATCATTATTGTTATCCTTGTCTTTGTTGTCATTCTCCTGATTCTCATGTTCATAATCTTGGCAATATTCAAATATCCCACTTTGGTCACTTTTAGAGTCACCATAAATAAGTAGGTCAGACATTGTCTGCTGTGTCACATCCGCAGCATACTTTGGTGACCTATCTCCAGAAGCACACCATGAGAACCTATCAGTCATAATATTATTCTTTTGCCTAAATCTATCACAATATGAGCTATCTGGTCCATATGAGATGAAACCTCTTTCAATATGAATATTGTCAGTTTTGGTATTGTTTAAAATATCTTCATGGAACGAGACCCGTTTCTTCTGTGAGCTGCCTGCATTTTGTGACTTCTTTCTACATCTTCTCCTATATACAATGTCTTCAGACAGTGATTTCTTTGGCTCATTTGGTCTAGGGCTTGGCTTGTCTATATTTTCTGTACAAACTTTTTCACTCTCTAATGCTTTTAATACTACATCTGGCAAGTTTTCGTAAACTGGAGATTTTTTGTTGGCCTCCACTAGGAGCTCTGGGACTATGTCATCAGAGGCTCCCATGTTCTGATTGTCAATGTCGCTGCGAGTCATGATGCTGCTTGTGCTACTTTTAATCATGTCTTGAGAACAGGATGGGGCAGCATCATAGAGGCTGTCACACGCTAATTCTTCGGCCCCAACTAAACTGTGGGACATCAACGCTTGACTGGTTACCTCAGACGCTTCGCTATCCAAACACAAAACACCAGAATCACCGGGCGTATCGGCTAAGCTACTGGTAGTGCTAGATGCCAAATGTAAGTTGCCTTGTAAACATAAATCTGTAGGCTTCCCCGTTCCGTCCTCAATGCCCTCCATCTTCACGAATTGTAGCGAATCTCCCCCGCCAGTCAATGCCGCTGTCGCAACAACAGTGTCTTCAGTTCTATGACGACGTTTGCTTTTATCGATCTCATTGCTCCTTAGCTCCATTGACTTGTCGACCGACATCGCGATTGTTGGTGGTTCCATGCAGATAAACGAATATTTCGACTTAAGATACGTTTAAACCGGCGGTTCTTACTTAATTATAGTACACATTTCCAGTTTCATGTGTAATATTCGCGTAAAATACGACACCAAACACATAATGACGAACACAAAGCAGCCATTTTTTATTTTGATTTGACAATTTGTTTTTCTTCCTTTTTGACATTTATGTAGAGCTGCACCACTGCTGTCCTCAATACGGTTTTTAGAAAAAAGTAAAATACCATACATACTGGCCAAAACTAGCGAAAAAAAGTACCCAATTGCCATAAAACTGCTTAAGAAAAAAAAATGATATCTTTTTAAACCACCCTTAATGGCATCCAAAATTAATTGAAGCCAGATTATTTTGAAGTTATATTAAATATCACAAATTATGAATTATCTAATTAATAACTTAAACTCATTAAACTTTCATTAAAATAAATATTCAATGGAAAAATCATAACTATTTCACAAGCATAGTAATTCAACATTTATAACGAAACGCAACGCAACTTGAGAAAACAAAACACTATTCCGCAATCGCAAACCTCGCAAACCCGCAACACCGGTGTAAACTGTCATTATTTTAAAAAATGCCCTGCTTGTTTTTGTAGGTTATAGCCGAAAATAAAGTTGTTAAATCTAGTTTCTCACATGTAATTCAAACTATAAGAACTATGGAGTCTTTACGTAGAACTCTTATGCTGATATTTATCACGTATTTGTGTGTAAATACCTGTGAAAGTGCAAAGATAAACACACCTAGGGTGTTGTTGCCTTGGTTTGAAAACTTGACCGTGAATTTCACGTTTGAAATCATAGAAGGTGGTTGTTATAGTTGGTAAGTACACTTATCATTATTTGGAGTTAGATTCTTCTCGAAATTTTGGAACATATTGGTTATACAATGGTTTTTGTAGGAGTTTGTCTCGCGATGACATCATCGACTTGGAGCCTATTTACGACGACTCCTGGGGGCATTGTTCGCGTTCCGCACGAGTCTCCGTGTCCAAGACATGCGTGCCCCCCGGCTCCGTGATCATACTGGCTGAAGAGGTCAACAGCGGCGAGGTAAAGTCGCCGTATTTGTTATGGCGGGAAAGATTATGATATAGTACATTAGAGTGAGCATTCGGCATTGTTATTGTATTAACTAAGTCGTATAATTTCAACTAATGAGACAATTGATTAAACTGAAACGGATGAACAAAGGTTGATTGTAAATAACATAATAAACATTATAATATTTGTGATTTGATCAACATCCACACATTTTTTCTCCAGGTTATTAGCTAATTTATGCACTTCTATGCGTTTCAACTCACGACACTCTAAAATAGTACATTAACAGTATAGCGTAGTACAAAGGTTGAGAAAGAAGGGATTTCCAGCCAAGTGTTATTATAGATAGATTCAATAAGCCAGCAATGTTACATGAAAATTCATTACCTGCATCTCCATATCACAAACATAATTATAATACCTCTGAGATTGAGAAGAATTCGAAGTAAATAATGTCCGGATCCTCAAATGTTGATTGTATTAACCTGAGCTTATCGGAAAATCATGCAAGGCACTAGATCAGTTTCACCAACACAAGATACAAAGTCAAACAATGTAACGTTTACCAGCTATTAGCTATATTTAAATAAAGTAATTATTTCAACAGATTTTGCGGGGAGATGTAGACATAGATGTGATCAGCTCACTGAAGGTGATGAGCACAACTTGGAAGCTGTACTTAGAGGAGGCTCCAGAGGCTTTTGAGGTGGTTGCTTATGATGATTTGGGTGAGTATTGAAGACGATTAAATAAATTAAGATAAGAATGATATCTTACTGTAAATATACTATGAGGAAGCGTCAACAAATGAAACTATATTTCAATAAAAAAGAACAAATATAAAAATTGGGATAAATAGTTCAGTGGCAGTATTTGCTTAATCACTGGCTCTGTATATTTAGTATGTACTAAATGTTTTAGTGAGGTTAATAATGAAATCCACAATTAGGCCAAGCTGATGAAGACAAAACAATGCAGGCTGATACCTATAATATATTTTTGTTTTTCTTTCTTAGGTAACAAATTCTCAACACTAGAAGGAGTGACTTTCACATGGTCTCTGGAAAATCTAGGCAATAACATTGGAAAAGATCCGTTAGTTACGTAAGTGTCCATATTCTTGGTTTTTCTTATCTTATAATCTATCGATCTTCAATGGCTTACCGAATCAAAGTGGGTCTTGGCCTCCGACACGAGTTGTCGCCATTTGACCCGATCTTGCGCCATCTGCCTCCAGTTCATGGCTTTAAGGTCGCGCAGGCGTTTCAGCAATACAGATGTAGTGCATAATTGTTTTACATCGTATTTTCTCGGAAACGTTCGTATTTTTCATGCTACTTGAGTCAACCTCAGTACTCTTTGTACTGTGACCGTCTGACATAGCAAGACACGTTCGTACGTTTCCGTGAAAATACGATGGAAAATAATTATGCACTACACCTGTACCTGGCACGTCCGATGGGTTGCCACCCTACTGGATGCCCCAAATATGCCCGTTTGGTACCCGGATCCTGCTCCACTCTTTCAACATGACCAAGCCAGCGGATCTTATAATATAGTTAGGTAAAAATAGTAAAATAGTAAATAGTAAAAAATTTATTTGACAAGAATCATTACAGAAATGTATCACGACCCTGAGTCCTGCGCTAGGAAACCTTGTGTTACAGGACTCAGTTTCGTTTCAATAATGTTTACACTTAACTAAAGTTTGCAAGTTATACAGAGGAGTTATCTTTTTATATCTTATATTAGATTTTACATTTGGGTATGTTTGAGTTACTTACGGTGTGTGTATGTATGTGTGTATGTGTGTGTGTATGTGTGGGTGTATGTATATGAGCTTAAGATATAGCAAATAAAAATAAAGCAATGTGTATGATAAATGATAATATATACCTACGCTATGAGAGTAATAATAATGACTTTGTCACGACCAGAAGGAGTTCGGTCTCGTGGTAATCAAGTTGCATGAGCCACTTTGTCAGCAGGTTCTTACTAGGGAGCCTTGTGATTTGATGATGCTTGCTAAGAGTTCTCATGGCTAATGGGGAAATAAAAGCGTGGAATCTTTGAGCGAACTTCGTCTGCGTCTTCGGCGTTTTCCAACGCTGGCGCCGTCTTATGTCAGCCAAGAAGATCTTGTCGTGCAGTTTGACATAATTGTAGATCACTTTTCTTAGGTACAGCTGTCGAATTATATCGATAAATGGATACAAACATAGACTGCTAAAATGATAGCCCTTCTAATTTTGCCGTAGCCCGGCAAAAAACCAAAGGAAACCAAAGTGCCTAGTGTTCATGATAAAATTTGTTATTTTCCTTATGCTTAAGTTGGTTTGTCTGTCAATACGTTAAAACGTGCGTACGAATTAGAGCAGCCTCGGGTTGAGGAACGCACGGCTCGCCTATTTTGCTCTAATTCGTACGCGTTCGCGCGCTGTGCGCGATTAGAGCGCGGTGAGCCGCCCTAAGGCTGTCTTTTGACCGTGCTCAAAGGCGCCTCAGTGTGCATGCCTCGCGTAACTTGGACGTGTATCTGAGTATGCCGCGGACAGAGCGACAAGATCGAACATGTTTGTGCGCAAAACGAGTACGAATTTAAGCAAGTGGCTGAGCCGTGCGTGTGTAATAGTTTGTTAGTAAATTTGGAACAATTATTGATACAAATACATGAAAAGCAAAAGGTGTTTTGGGTCCCGAAGTCAATCAGCTGTCATCGTGTCGACGCCATTTTGAATGTCGGCTCGCCGCGAGTACGCTGCCTCACCCGCGCATGTTTATGTAAAACTATTTGGCGCGCGGCGAGCATGCCTCACGTACGCAGCTTTAGATTTAGGATGCTTCGCTTCATTGTTCTCTGGCATGATTGTCTTTTTTTTGTTTCAGTTTTTCTATTTTATATCCATGTTTGGCTTGCATATGATAGGCAGGGTAGTAGGCAGGAATCTAAAACAATTGACTTAAGGCTGGTGGGCAAGTTAGATAAAGGTAATCAAATATTAATGACATTAAATGTTTACGAATAAGACCTTTTTGCAAATGTTCACATTAGTTTAATTCCTTTAGACCTTAAAGGAATAAGACACATATTATAGAACTAATTAAAATCCAGTCATAACACTTTTATTGGCAGCCCTCTTAATGGCATCTCAAACAAAAGTCTATTTACCTAAAACTTCTACATTTCAGTCTAGTAAGATGGCAAGACACAGACTACGAAGCGCCTCGCAGCGTAGCCGAGCTGGAGAGCCTCGGCGCGCGTTCCTACTCGGTGCTGCTTTACGGACAGGCCATGGGCGAGTGCCGCGTCACCGTCTGTCTCCACGACATCTGTACTGACTTCCAGCTGCATGTAGTGGCTAGCGTTCTGCTCACGCCAGCCATGGCGTCGATAGCGCCGGGAGACACGCTGCGCTACAGGTGCGCATAGCCATATCTGACTGGTCTAAGTAAGATGGCAGGACACAAACTATGGACAACAAGGACCGGAAAACCCCTTTTCAGGTTTAAGCCTATTGATTTGGTAATCCTATCAATTTGGTAACCTTCATCATCATCATCATATCAGCCGAAAGACGTCCACCTCTGGAAATAGGCCTCGCCTAAAGAGTGCCAAATTGACCGGTCCTGCGCCACCCGCACCCAGCGGACTCCCGCGACCTTTACCAGGTCATCAGTCCACCTTGTGGGGGCCTACCCACGCCACGCCTTCCGGTACGTGGTCGCCACTCGTCGTAACCTTATGATAAGGTAACTTTACTGATAGAGTAACCCTATTGTTATGGTAAGCATATCAGATGTGGTAACCATAAAGTAACAATAAGTTAACCCTATTGAGATAGGGTTCTTTTAGGGTTAACTTATGGTTACCACATCCGATATGCTTACCATAACAATAGGGTTACCCTATCAGTAAAGTTACCTTATCATAAGAATACCAATATGGAAAACCCTAATGAGGGTGACCGGTTCCGTTTCCTGACGGATAGGCCATGCTCTGGCCAGGTTTTATGCCTAAGCCTATGTCTGTCTCAAGAAAATTTGTACCCATGCACCATGCGATTGATCAAGTCTGCAAATTACCTAATGGCTCATCATCATCATAATCATATCAGCCGAAAGACGTTCACCGTTAAACATAGGCCTCCCCACCGAAAAAGTGCCACAATCCAGCGGACTCCCGCGACCTTTACTAGCATGCTTCCTGGCAGGAATATATTACTTTGTGGAAAGAACTACTTGCTGGAAAGAGCTAGTACTAGAACTTTTCGGCAAAAAAACAAGAATGACAAAGCTGTCATGCACAGTAGAAAACAGTATAATGGATTACTTAGAGTGAACAAATAACTATCAAAACATTATTTCCAGAGTGGTCAGAGCTCGCGCAGGTCGCCTCACCGTGCAGGAAGTCGCCGACACACTTTACTTCCTAGGAGTACCGACCACAGACGTAGCCCGCCTAGAAGACACAGTCAGCCTGGTCCGAGGCACACAGATAGGCACAACCACCATCCGACTACTCTCCGGCGCTACCGAAGTCGCTACAGCCATCCTCACTGTCGCTGAACCTCACAGTATCCGAGTCTCTATACGACCAGCGAACTTGGTTATACAATCGGAGCTATTCGTGATACACTGTGTTGTGTTAGATGAGAACGGGCATATGTTGATGGCTGGAGATGAAATGCTGGTGAGGTTGACGGTTGAAGGGCCGGCGAATGTGGACCTGGTGAGGTCGACCGAGAACGGAACTATAACGGACGCAGTGGCGAATGATGCGGGACCGTTCACTGTTACGGCGAAGCTTTATTCCATTGCTGGAAGAAGTATCTCTCGAAAGGTAATAGAAAAAACGATTTAAATTATGACTTTTCGTAATAATTGCATATTATTCGTTTTTGAAATTAATATTTGTAATAGAAAAATAATATACATTGGATCTATTACTATTTGCAGGTGGAAGGCAAGGCATCAGGGGTGGCTGTGGAACCATTAGCAGTAGTGCCTCCAGAACTCTATGTGGCGTGGACTGACACCATTCAGTAAGTTGTTGAATAGGGGTATAGTATATAGTGTTGCTAAATGGATAGTAAACCATTAAAAACATAACAAAAAATATCATTAAAATGGACCTATTTCGCGACCGAAACAGCAATTAACTTGATTTTCCATACAACGATTAGTACAAATAGCGGATTGTGACGTCATACTTTTATGCCAATTAATATGAAGCGTTTTGGGCTGCCGCCAGCGAGGTCAATTTTTGTTTCAAATATTTGGGTATTTATGTTCATTAATATTAGTGGCTCCCATACCAACATTTGTTCCTCTCCAAAAACTGGTTCGAATATCATCGTCAAAAAAATCTTAGTCTACACTCCTATTATGCCGGTCAACCTGCTTGTATAGTACACAGCAATCAAAGCTAATACTACGTTCATTGGATTGCATGTATATTTGAAAATCTGTCTTGAAATACCCTTGTATATTGGTAATATAATATTTGTAAATTTTACTAAACAGTTTACAATTGAATAGGGAAATCCAACTGCAGCACCGCGGAGGCGGCGACGAGCCCGTGCAATGGTTCGAAGTGGAAACCTCAGGAACTAGTGCCGTCTCGCTCGCCCCCACGGGCGCGTTAGCTGTCCGCGGCGCGGGCGAGATAGACGTGCGCGTGCAACTCAAGGCGTACCCTCATCTACGGGCTTTTGGCAAGTGAGTAACTAATAATCCGGCCATTACAGTGGCAATGTAAGTGTACATTACTTACCTAGGGCGGTAAAACTAAGAATGTCTCAAATCGCAGGTATTTGACATATACTCTATCTGAGGCTATCTTTATTACCGCCCGTGGTGAGTACACAATTTTACGCTCTCCCTGACCAGGAAGTGGGATTCTCCGCACGCGTGGTGTGCGCTAATTGCTACTTTATGGCCAGGTGTGACATAAAGTACAAAAAAAGTCAAAGTCAAAGGTCAAAGTGATTTATTCTTCAATTTAGGCATATTACATGCACCTATGAATGTCGATAAACTACCACCGGTTCGGAAAGTAAACCTCTGCCTCGAGAAGAACCGGCGTAAAAAACTCGGCGAGGTGTCATTTTTTCAAAACAGTATACAATATATCATATCAGTATCAGAGTATTATAAAATTTTAAAATTACATTGCTACAGTAGAAAGCCTATTTATTTTACGACAGGTTTCTAGTGCAGGATTTTATCGCTGCCAAATATCCCTATCCATGATGTAGTCGTTTATCTTATAATATGCTTTTGAAATAAGTGTCCGTTTTACGACAGATTTGAATTTAGAGTCAGCCTCAAATTAACACGTCCGCAGACACGAATTCTTCAGGCATCCGCATTCGAATTATCTTCTGTTTTGTTTGGTGTAGAAATGCCATGTCACTTGCTGTTCTATGTGTTAAGGATCCAATGAGCAGATGTGAAACCAGTTAACGATTTTGAATACCTTAGTCAAGCCAGTATTAAGAGTATTTCCATTTCGTTCGTTTTTTGTTTTGTATAATAGAGTTTCAGCACTCAATGCGGAGATATACTTGTAGCAGTGGCTTTGACCATTTGTAACGATGACAGCGGACCCGGTTCGAAACGCCGAATATCAAATGACCAACAGTCTTAAAAGATCCGTTTTGTTATGAGCTTAATTCGTCAGATCAGAGGCCCTAGCACGATAGGTTTTATCGTCACGTTTCACGTGACGTTTCAGTGCATGTTCGCCGTAAAACGAGACGATAAAACCTTGCAAGGGCCTCAGATCCCTACAAAGTTCACACAGCCTGAATCCTAATCTGAATTCATAATTTTAATTTTTTCAAGTTCGAAATGAATGTGAATTCTATTATCTATATCATAACGCTCAGTTCGTTGATTAATTTGTTCCAGAGTCCTATCTGCTCCACCTGAACTGATCCAAGTGTCGAGCTCGGGCCACGCGCGAGTCGGGAAGCCGCATCAGCTACACATCGCATTAACCGCCACGCATCCTACTACTGGCGAATATTACAACTTTCATACGTGAGTATGGCAACAAAAGAAGAGGCCTATTTCACGATTATACCAGTTACAAGTCTTAACTGGCAACACTGAGGAGCTCGGACCAATGATGACCGGCCATTTTACCAGTGATGCCGGTTTAGGCTTGTTAAATTTGAGATTTTAATGAAGTATTTGTATTCTTCTTATTTTTTATGGACTCTAGGGATTCAGGATGACCAAAGGAAGGAAGACAAAAATATATATGCGCACTTAGTCGTGTTATGTGTATATGTTCCATTCAAATGCCGGAAATCAAAGAAAATAGGAATTCGATTTAGGTATACTGCAATTGGTTCGTTTTGTAGAGCAAAAGTAAGCTATTGCCTAATCAATCGGCAGCCAAGTAAGAAAAGTAACGTAAAAATGCCCAGTTTGACTTAAGACCAGCTTTAGTCTTGAGCACATACGCGAATACTTCACACATTTGAAAGTGCGAGTGATCCGAAATAGAGTGAACGTTTTGGGATAGCTCACACTGTTATTAATTTATTTTTCATTCATGAGCATTCATTCGTTTTTTAACCGACTTAGAAAAGGAGGTTCTCAATTAGTCGGAGAATTTGAATGTATGTTCCCTGATTACTCAAAGACACCTGGACTGATTTGGAAAATTCTTTTTTTGTTTAAAAGGGTATCCTTCCCAGATGGCCCTAGGTCAGGATCTGATGATGGGATCCTGGAGAAATCGAGGGAACTCTTCAAATTTTATAGGAAAATTGGAAGTAATTTGGGTACTGATTTGAAGTCGATTAAAACTTTGTTTTAAAAGGTAAATTATTAATACATTAGCACTCGTTCGTTTTTCTATAAATTGTATC
The DNA here is from genome assembly GCA_932294315.1 of Epinotia nisella. Lineage (NCBI taxonomy): Eukaryota > Metazoa > Arthropoda > Insecta > Lepidoptera > Tortricidae > Epinotia > Epinotia nisella. The sequence goes on along the minus strand of OW028688.1, from coordinate 13,663,152 downwards.
GTTTGCAGATGCAACTGCGCATCATTCTCGGTGTCACTGCTGGAAGGGCCGGAGCCGCACAACGTTACTGCGGCCCCCTGGGTGGAGCCCGTTGGTAAGTCTGTTCGCTCGATTTCAGGTCTATTATCACGAACGAGTATATTTTTGTGGTTTTGACAAAAGTAATACAAGTAGTACATTACTTCAGAGGCGAGGAAGCTGGAAGGAAGGCATTGTCTGCTGCGGGTGTTGTAGACGGCTGCGAGTCTAGTAGTAGAGGCAGGCAATATCTGATTCGGCCGAAATATGTGTATTACATTTCTCAAAAAAAAGTCAGGTAATTTGAAATATACAGGAAAAAAAATAGTGAAATCCTTAAAGTTGAGTTATAAAACTTATAAATGGTATTTTTTTAATTTTTTTTTTATTTATTTAAGTATACATACCACTTACAGAATATCCAACGCGTGATACATATTACAATAAGAAATATTTACAAGACTAAAACACAATATATATACCTATATACAAATAGGTAGGTACCTACTTTACAATTTTTTTTTAAAGGATAACATAATTGTCTACATGCGACATGTGAGAATTCAGCCAGAGTACAACTAAATAAGTCGGTTATATGCTATGTTCGGTACACGTGCTGAAACGTCCGGTGAAGTCTATTATTGCGAACGTAAGTAAGTAATGTGGAGACATTCACTGCTAGATGTCCGAAATAGAAGAGGAACTGACGTGAACAGCGACCACCATCTTATTGTTGCCAAAATCAGTCAGAAGGTGCATAAGAAGTCAACCATTTTATCTCGACGATTTGATGTCTCGAGGCTACGAAATCAGGACAGGAAGCAGGAATTCAGCGCACTGCTCACAATGTATACCACTCACTGATTACTCACGTGAGGACTGTTGAGAAAGAGTGGAGAGCTGTTAAAGACACATTCCAAACATGCTGTGAAACTTGTTGAGCTACAAAAGCAAAAACCGCAAGGAGTGGATCTCCGCAGACACCTGGGATAAGATTATGGACATGAAAACGATCAAGAACAAACTAACCTGCTTAAAAGACCAAAGTACAAAAGAAACTCTAGCAGCTAGAAAAAAGTATAAAGCGAAGTGCTAGAAAAGTTCAATGTATAAGAGCTGTGAACACGGGCACCATTACAGAGCTTTACCGTGCTGGTAAGGAGTTATGCAATAAACCACCATCCCAAAGCGGGCAAGCTTCTCACCACACAGAAAGACCAAAAGAGCAGATGACATGAACGCTTTGCCGAAGTTATCCACAGTGCAATCGATGGAAACAATGACACCGCTTCTTAAGAGAAGGAGGTGACTACTTAGGACATCAGTGTCTTCGACATAGCCGAAATGTCGAAAGCAATACGAGCGCTCAAGAGCGGTAAAGCTCTGTCGATTGCACGTTGAGGCACGAACATAGTGGATTTAGAGCAGCAGTCTTGCATTGACCAAAAACGTTCTTCGGATGATCTTGGAGCAGTGCAATGAAATGCGTAGCGAACTATTCACTTCGTTTGTGGACTTCGAGAAAGCATTCGACAGGGTCAAGTGGGCAAGTATATGGAGCATACTGAAGAAAAGAGGTATACCGGACAAGATCATTAAAATTATTCAAAATCTTTATATGGATTCCTCTTGCACAGTTATGCACAAAGGACAGTTGTCAGACTCTATCCCTGTTACGGCCGATGTGAAGCAGGGTTGTTTGCTTTTGCCATTTTTGTTCCTCATTGTCTTGGACGACGTAATGCGAAGGGTAACAAGTCAGGAGAAGAGACTTTGCAGACGATCTTTGTTTATTCGCAACATCACTGGACCAGCTGCAGTCCAAGACCAACGACCTCGCTGATTTCGCTGCAGACGAAAGCCTGCGCTTAAATTGTGCAAAAACGAAATACATGCGCCTAATCACCGCGGATGCAGTGCCGATATACATCAACGGCGAGGCAATTGAACAAGTCGGTCGGTTCTCATACCTGGGACAGTGAAACGGATAGCGATGTCGAGGCGCGAACAGCGTCCGCGCAACGTGTCTGGACTTCCACCATGATAACCCGGCGCACCAAGATCAGCGTGTTCAACTCCAACGTCAACGTCACATGGTTCGTGAGTTTGCAGATATTTGTGAACAAATGCTTGCGGCAAATTCTTGGTGTATTCTGGCCACGAACTATATCTAACGTAAGACTGTGGCAGATGACTGACCAGAAGCGCGTAAGCCAAGAAATCCTGGAACTGAAATGGCGATGTATTGGACACGCGCTTCGCGCAAGATCGTGTAAAATGGAGAACTCTTCTGCGAGCCCTGTCCCTAACGAGGGATAACAGGAATACATCATCAAGGTCTACATTTCCGAGCATGTTTGAGGAAATTAGCCTTATTTTGACCAGATCACAGCTAATTAGAACGTTTATCTACAGAGGGCGCGTGCTGCGTGCTAGAGTGCGCTTGGGCTGTGCGCGGCGTGTCCCTGCTGCGCGTGTCGCGCGGGCGCGCCGGCGCCACGGCCCGCGTGCTCGTCCGCGCCGCGCCGCGCCTCGTGTGGCCGCCGCGCGCCGCCGCTCTCGTCGGCTCCACGCTTCCCGTGAGTATACAATGCACGCCACACACAACAGTGCTGCGTGCTAGAGTGCGCTTGGGCTGTGCGCGGCGTGTCCCTGCTGCGCGTGTCGCGCGGGCGCGCCGGCGCCACGGCCCGCGTGCTCGTCCGCGCCGCGCCGCGCCTCGTGTGGCCGCCGCGCGCCGCCGCTCTCGTCGGCTCCACGCTTCCCGTGAGTATACAATGCACGCCACACACAACAGTGCTGCGTGCTAGAGTGCGCTTGGGCTGTGCGCGGCGTGTCCCTGCTGCGCGTGTCGCGCGGGCGCGCCGGCGCCACGGCCCGCGTGCTCGTCCGCGCCGCGCCGCGCCTCGTGTGGCCGCCGCGCGCCGCCGCTCTCGTCGGCTCCACGCTTCCCGTGAGTATACAATGCACGCCACACACAACAGTGCTGCGTGCTAGAGTGCGCTTGGGCTGTGCGCGGCGTGTCCCTGCTGCGCGTGTCGCGCGGGCGCGCCGGCGCCACGGCCCGCGTGCTCGTCCGCGCCGCGCCGCGCCTCGTGTGGCCGCCGCGCGCCGCCGCTCTCGTCGGCTCCACGCTTCCCGTGAGTATACAATGCACGCCACACACAACAGTGCTGCGTGCTAGAGTGCGCTTGGGCTGTGCGCGGCGTGTCCCTGCTGCGCGTGTCGCGCGGGCGCGCCGGCGCCACGGCCCGCGTGCTCGTCCGCGCCGCGCCGCGCCTCGTGTGGCCGCCGCGCGCCGCCGCTCTCGTCGGCTCCACGCTTCCCGTGAGTATACAATGCACGCCACACACAACAGTGCTGCGTGCTAGAGTGCGCTTGGGCTGTGCGCGGCGTGTCCCTGCTGCGCGTGTCGCGCGGGCGCGCCGGCGCCACGGCCCGCGTGCTCGTCCGCGCCGCGCCGCGCCTCGTGTGGCCGCCGCGCGCCGCCGCTCTCGTCGGCTCCACGCTTCCCGTGAGTATACAATGCACGCCACACACAACAGTGCTGCGTGCTAGAGTGCGCTTGGGCTGTGCGCGGCGTGTCCCTGCTGCGCGTGTCGCGCGGGCGCGCCGGCGCCACGGCCCGCGTGCTCGTCCGCGCCGCGCCGCGCCTCGTGTGGCCGCCGCGCGCCGCCGCTCTCGTCGGCTCCACGCTTCCCGTGAGTATACAATGCACGCCACACACAACAGTGCTGCGTGCTAGAGTGCGCTTGGGCTGTGCGCGGCGTGTCCCTGCTGCGCGTGTCGCGCGGGCGCGCCGGCGCCACGGCCCGCGTGCTCGTCCGCGCCGCGCCGCGCCTCGTGTGGCCGCCGCGCGCCGCCGCTCTCGTCGGCTCCACGCTTCCCGTGAGTATACAATGCACGCCACACACAACAGTGCTGCGTGCTAGAGTGCGCTTGGGCTGTGCGCGGCGTGTCCCTGCTGCGCGTGTCGCGCGGGCGCGCCGGCGCCACGGCCCGCGTGCTCGTCCGCGCCGCGCCGCGCCTCGTGTGGCCGCCGCGCGCCGCCGCTCTCGTCGGCTCCACGCTTCCCGTGAGTATACAATGCACGCCACACACAACAGTGCTGCGTGCTAGAGTGCGCTTGGGCTGTGCGCGGCGTGTCCCTGCTGCGCGTGTCGCGCGGGCGCGCCGGCGCCACGGCCCGCGTGCTCGTCCGCGCCGCGCCGCGCCTCGTGTGGCCGCCGCGCGCCGCCGCTCTCGTCGGCTCCACGCTTCCCGTGAGTATACAATGCACGCCACACACAACAGTGCTGCGTGCTAGAGTGCGCTTGGGCTGTGCGCGGCGTGTCCCTGCTGCGCGTGTCGCGCGGGCGCGCCGGCGCCACGGCCCGCGTGCTCGTCCGCGCCGCGCCGCGCCTCGTGTGGCCGCCGCGCGCCGCCGCTCTCGTCGGCTCCACGCTTCCCGTGAGTATACAATGCACGCCACACACAACAGTGCTGCGTGCTAGAGTGCGCTTGGGCTGTGCGCGGCGTGTCCCTGCTGCGCGTGTCGCGCGGGCGCGCCGGCGCCACGGCCCGCGTGCTCGTCCGCGCCGCGCCGCGCCTCGTGTGGCCGCCGCGCGCCGCCGCTCTCGTCGGCTCCACGCTTCCCGTGAGTATACAATGCACGCCACACACAACAGTGCTGCGTGCTAGAGTGCGCTTGGGCTGTGCGCGGCGTGTCCCTGCTGCGCGTGTCGCGCGGGCGCGCCGGCGCCACGGCCCGCGTGCTCGTCCGCGCCGCGCCGCGCCTCGTGTGGCCGCCGCGCGCCGCCGCTCTCGTCGGCTCCACGCTTCCCGTGAGTATACAATGCACGCCACACACAACAGTGCTGCGTGCTAGAGTGCGCTTGGGCTGTGCGCGGCGTGTCCCTGCTGCGCGTGTCGCGCGGGCGCGCCGGCGCCACGGCCCGCGTGCTCGTCCGCGCCGCGCCGCGCCTCGTGTGGCCGCCGCGCGCCGCCGCTCTCGTCGGCTCCACGCTTCCCGTGAGTATACAATGCACGCCACACACAACAGGCCCCAACTTGACGATTATCACTGGCTGCCTATTTCTGGATTCATACGTAACAAGCCGTTTGAAACAATTGCTACTAATCAACGCAGAAAGGTGTGAAATAGGGGCTAGATGTAAAGACCGAATTATGGTAGTGCTATTGAACTGTCATGTTGTCTTGGAAAATTACTTCCAGAACTTCTGTCTCTGGTAGTGATGATAAAAATCCTGCCTACTGATCGTTACGTCCGTTACTCATTTTGAAATATTTGTTAAACCACTTATTTCCTCCGCAGGTCCTAGCGGAAGGCGAAGCGCTGGTCCCCGAGTCGAACGACCCCCGCATAGCGGAGCTGACGTCCCGCGACGGCCCGCCGCCGCACCGCCATCCCGACTTGCAACTGTTCACACTCTCCTGTCGCAGGGTACGTTTCTACTAGTGTACTCCGCAGGTCCTAGAGTAATACGCCCTGGTCCCCGAGTCGAACGACCCCCGTATTGTTGTTGCGACATCAGTTACGTCTGTTATCTTCACAGTCGATTTAAATCCACCAAAATCCAAATGTGTTTCCTATCATGTTCAACCACTTTTTTTATGGACCATCTTCTAGAAGTCCGTGATTCATCAATTATTCTAAGAATCTCTGTCATTCTGTCACCTCGCTGACGGGAAAGAATGACAAGAACTATTTCATTGACCCTTTTTTTTCGATTTCCTCCTGCCCCATCTAGATTTCTCACCCTATAAATGATGTTTGCAGAAAGGCGACACCCAATTAACTCTAAGCTCGGACGCGGAACACCGTGAATCCGCGCAGTTCGAGGCGGCGTGCGCGCAGCACGTGGCGCGCGTGCGGCTCGAGCCCGCGCACGCGAACAACTGCTCCGGCGGACCCAAGTACGTTCCAATACCCACCTTAACGTCCGCCCGAGAAGGTTTACATTGTAACGACTTACGAGGGACATCGTGAGTCAGTGCAGGTCGAGGCGGCATGCGCGAGGGTGGTCAGATCTTTGAGCTCTTAATCACTCATTTATTTATTTATTTATTTATTTATTAAAAACATGTTAACATGACAGTACAGTAAAAAAAACAATGCGTCATGGAAAGAAACTAAACAAAACTTGGTACACTATTTTGGCGACGAAACGGCGTGGCCCCGTTGCATCGTCATCTCAGGTGTAGGATTCGGCAGATTGCCCCGGAACTGTCGAAACACGACACCCTTCGGCCAGAAGTCAGCACATGCGATGGTCTCCTGCAGCGGCCGCGGCACGCGCACCACAAACGAGCTGAAGTGCACATAGTGGCGCGAACGCAGCTGGAACACCCTCAGCGAGAAGCCGGTCTTCTGACGAACGTACTCCACCACATCATCAGCCGTGGCGGTGTAATGCAGGCGCGATACATATAGCGCCTTGCTCGGTGTGGCAACCCGCAGACCGGAACCAACCAGTTCTGCAGTACCACACTGACTCTTGCGCGGCTTGCGCTTCCTCGACACCGTTGTGAAACCCTCCTTATCCACATCGGTGCGCGGGGTCTTCTCCTTTGGAGGAACCCGAACTTCACGCGCTCTTGAGGGCGCGTCTCTCCAGTCTCATCGTCGCATCCTAAGATTTGATATTTGAGAGAGTCACAATGACGTATTTTGAGTTGTTAGTAGCTTAAATCGATTGTCGTTATTAGCTATTGCTAAGAAAATAAATCTATTTATTTTGTGGCTACTGCAAAAATTATAACAATTGTTAAACCATTCTTATTATTTATTTATAACGATTTACTCAAATTACAACCGATACCAAACGATAAATTTTAAATAAAAAATCGTAGAACGTAAACGTCCATATATCGATTGTTAATACGAGATATTTCACTTTATATGCTGAAAAAAATAAAGTATTAATTTAATTACTGGTAAAAATAGTATACGTAGCGATTTTACGTAGTCTTTTTTAGTAAAAAGCGATTGATTCTTTTATTTTTAAGAGCAATGCCAATTTACGTTTTATGGGTGTTATGTGGCATAGCCGTACCAGAGGCAACCAACCTGACGTTTTCCACTGAACTGCCCCCATATGGGCTTTCATCGCACGACCGTATCCTATCCTCCATGTGACTTATTGTGAGCCGAGGGCCGCCGTGAGAACCAGGATTGAACCTACGCCCTCCAGTTTGAAAGTTGCGAGCTTTCCCAATCGACTACAGTGGCTTTGTTAACTTGAAAGTGAACATTGTTTTTTTTCCCAGAATTTGGTTACGTCCCGGCCACGAAGTGACAGTGAAGGTTACTCTACTCGACACGTTAGGCAGAGAGCTGCTTGACGAACTGGGACCGCGCGTGTCATGGGAAACTGAACCTAAACACGCCGGCATAGAGTTCAGGGCCGTCGACAGACTGTTTATTGAGACCCATCCCGAGTACGTGCCGGTACCAGTGCCGTACAAGTATTATCAGGTGAGGATAGTTATAGTTTGAAACCTAAAGATATTCGCATAAGGTTCCTAATTGTGAAGCGACAAATAGTAAACATTTCTACATAATCAATTTTGAAAGTTTCAGCTTTGCTGAAACAGAAGTAGACAAAATCTACTTCTTCTGACGTAAACAATTCGTCAATTGGGAATGGATGAAAATTTTAGAAATACCTGATTACTTTTTTGGCGATAGGAATAACCTTCCTTAGCACCAGAAAAAAGTTTCAGATTTTTCAGCTTCGTCAATTTTTTTTGAAAAATATAAACAGTTTCCTCACTTACGTTTTGGGTCACTTACGGCACCTTCCTCGATCGGTCTCATATTACAAAAAAATATATTAAATATGTGTGGTAAACTGACACTGGCAGTGATATCGACACTTGCAGCAGCTATATTGGTCATTACCAGTGTCAGTTTACCACAGATATTTAAGATAGTTTTTTTGTAATATGAGACAGATCAAGGAAACTATTTACCGTTCTTGACCCAAAACGTAAATGATGAAACTGTTTATATTTTTCAAAAATATCTGTCGCAGCTAAAAAATCTGAATCTTGTTTCTGGTACTAAGGAAGGTTATTCCTATCACCAAAAAAATGATCAGGCATTTCTAAAATTTTCATCCATTACCCATTCTCTGCTGCTTTTTAAATTAGGGAGTTGATATGTATTTCAATTTAAATTACAAACAAGAAATCCGTTCCCTTATTTTTCTCTCTTACTTAATTTTGTATCTAAGTTCTATATGCATCTGCAGCCTTGTGAAGTTAGAGTTTTTGTTTGTTTTATAGCTAGTGGTAGCAGACGAGCAAGCTATCGGATGGAGCGGGACTTTGAAAGCGAGTGTCCCCGAGGCCACCGCGAGCATCCAGGCGCGGGTAGTGGCGCCACTCAAATGTGATCCCCTCAAGGTAAGTGCTCTATAAAGTATCCAATTAATGAATGCATTTTATTTCACAAGAACATGATAGTATACATAATATCTTCTAAAGTTCGGCCGGTAAGCTTATCTTAGTGTGTGTGTTACGTAAATTATGTGATTACAGAAAATTCATGTAATTTTATGCATGTCCAATCTAATTAACAATACAGGTCATTACTTAGTCTCGTGTAAAAGATATAATTTAATCTTGTCAAAAATATGTAGTGACTTGTGATTTCAATTCGCCTATTAACCTCTCGTATGCGTTAGACACGGATCCGTGCAAAGCATTTGAACCCATTATTTTACATATCAAAGTTATAATTTGATTGCACAATTTTGACATACGCATACGAAGGGTTAATCATTTAAATAAGTAAGTGGCGAGAACTGCTAATAAAACATCTCATGTAATTCTTGACCGAGTACCAGTAAAAAGTTTTAATTATTAAAATATCTGTTTAGGCGCAGTAGGTATTCAGCTTTTAGAAATTGTCAGCTATATGCTTGAGCGCTCTACTTCTCGTTAGCGTACCCTTTCACCACATACTGTTTTTGTCGTGTCTAAAAAGAATTTCTGCAGAACTGTCCGGCGAATATTTCTATAGTTTGTATACAACCAAAAACAAAACTACTAAACTCATTAATTGTTCCACAGACAAGCCTAGCATGGGAAGGCGAAACCGTGTCAAACATAGCGACCGTCTCGGGCGGGAGCGGCCGGTACTCCGTCGAGGCGCCCAAAGGTTCCAGCGGCAGCGTGGAGGGGGCGAGACTCGCGGCCGCAGTGCCCGGGCCGGGCAGCTACGACCTCGTGGTGGTGGACCAGTGCGTGGCCGGGGACAGGCTGCCTGTTGAGGTGACACCTCACTCCGTGTTCTTACACCCCCTCCTAAAATAACTACTTGCTTTGTGGATGTTTGGTGATGGTCTCCCGAGGATGCCCTGGGTTGAGAGTGAGGGATCTTCATTTGTCAACAAGTGGAATCAAAAGATTTTTCAAAACACCTCACTCCCACGATTAAGAGGAATCGAACGACACCTCATATGTCGAAATCAGTCAAACGGTCTAGGCTTCAGGGCGTGCCAAAGAATAAGACATATATACATACACACGCTTGAAAAACATAACCCTCCTTTCCGTCGGCAGTCGGGTAGTAAAGAGTCGGCAGCGCGCTTGTGATTCTTCTAGAATCGCAAGCGTCAATAGACTATGGTGTCTGTTTATCATTAGGTAGACCGAATGAAAAAGAAAACGCCACTCAAACGAAGCAATTGCAAAGAGAAACGATACAATAACATGTGGGTAGACAGCAGGCGGTCTTATCGCTTAAGAGCGATCTCTTCCATAATTTGCTAAATAACCATAATGATGTCTTAATAGGGGCATAGGCTCAAAATATATTATTACTTCAAAAGAAAGAAGGCAAAAAATATACCTATTGACGAAAATCCCATTCAGATATCTCAAAAAATTACGAACGCTCGGGGGGAAATGACAATCGTTTCATGTGTACAGATGTAGTGCATATTATTTTCCATCTTATTTTCACGGAAACGCACGAACGTGTCTTGCTATTTCAGTCGGTCACAGTACAAAATGTACTGAGGTTGACTGAAGTAGGATGAAAAAACGAACGGTTCCGAGAAAATACGATGGAAAACAATTATGCACTATATCTGTAGGTGCGTTTTGCGGAAAAGGGACAGAATTTATACACTCTTAAAACTTTGGACACTTATAACTTTGTGATTATTTAACCTCTTGCATTGATTTTTTTCTCCATTTGACTACATTTTCAATCCATTTTCGAGAAAATACAACATTATTGATTTTTTTATTTAGTGTCTACACCCCCATTGATTCCGACTGTTAACCTCACAGGTCCACATCGAAGATGTACTAACCGTGGAGATCTCGAGCTCCCGCGCAGTGTGCGTCGGCGCCTGCGTGCCGGTGTCCGTCGTGCTGCGCGGCGCTTCTCGCGCGCGCCTCACTGCCTCGCGCGCGGTTCAATGGAGACATGACGCGCACTTTACTATCAAGGACGGACAGCTGTGCGGGTTGAAGGAAGGCGCTGGGAAACTCAGGGCCACGTTTGGAAGCGTGTCTAGTTCTGATCTTGAGGTGAGTGCTCCTACAGTCGACGACAAATTGTTAAGACTTTAGATCTTTCACGTGTAACGGTGTGTGGGGACAAAAGAAAGGCAAGGAGGAGCTATGGAATGGTCTAGTTCTGATCTTGGTCAGTGTTAGCTTCTACAGTGGAAAAAGGGTTGTGGAGATAAAACAAAAAACAATTGACCTGAAAGATTTTAACACTACAATTTACAATTTATCGGCAACCCCATACTACACTAAAGTATAGTTCATGTAGAATTGGTATGGAACAATGGACTGATAATTTTTAAGTCAATAAGACAAAGTATTTTTTTTAATAAAGATATATATTTATTTTTAATTATAAAGCAATATCCATTTTTATATGTTGTGTAAAAAAACCGGACTTTGGTCGTGATCGAGTTCATCATCGTCTGAACAACACTTTTGTTCACTTTCTTGGCCTGTTGGTTCGTACCACGTGGATCGTAATGAACCGATGTTTTGGACAATTCTACCGGTCTTGTTTTTAGGGTTCCGTACCCAAAGGGTGAAAACGGGACCCTATTACTAAGACTTCGCTGTCCGTCCGTCCGTCCGTCGGTCAGTCCCAGGTTGTATCTCAAGAACCGTGATAGCTAGAGAGTTGAAATTTTCACAGATTATGTATTTCTGTTGCCGCTATAACAACAAATACTAAAAAACCGGCAAAGTGCGAGTCGGAGTGGGGCTCCCATACAACAGACATGATTTTTTTGCCGTTTTTATAGATAATTGTACGGAACCCTTCGTGCGCGAGTCCGACTCGCACTTGGCCGGTTTTTTTTCTTCATAATTGCCCAGTAATTTTCGATTGGTCGAAACTGAGGACAATTTGGGGGATTCATCTCTTTGAGTAGTTCTGTAAGGAAACTTTGTGTCTTGAGACCTCAGCTGCAGTTTCCTTGCCATATCTTTTATTTTGTGGCAAACTTTCATGTTTGACGAACTTTCTCATCAGTATTTCCTCTTGCGTCGGCCATATAAAATTTAGTACCCGGTAGTTGATTGAAAGCGAGTTTCAAGTAAGTCTCGTCCAACAACAAGCACCCGTTAAATTTTGTCAATACTTGGTCGTACAATCGTCGAGCGCGAGTTTTGGCTGTTCGGTTCTGTTTAACGGTCCGATTTGGCTGTTTTCCAGTACTGCGATTTTTCTTAAATTTTCGATTTTGCTTGACTGACCTAATAACTTTAATCTCCAGGTGTGTCCTTGGTGCAAGTGCCAGATCTTCGGTTGGTTTGAATATTCCTATCGAAAGATAAGGTCTCCTTGTATCGTTTTATAACCCTGCAGACAGTGGTTTTCGGAATTTTAAGGGCCTTAACAATCTTGGTTCCGGACCAATTAGGAATTTCTAGGTACTTGTTCACGATTAAGAGGACTATAACAAAAAACACGCGTAATTGTAAGTTTTTATCGTCAAAATTACATACCTTCCATTCGTTTTTTTTAAATAACAACTAGTTGGTGAAGATAGTTTGATTTCTCCTTTACAATATCAGCATGACAATTGACCGATAATCTTTTTACTGATTTAGTAATGAATTTTCTGCAGCGGCATGTTTCAGCTAAATCTCGTGAGAGACCTCATTTCGGAGTGATAATTGGTCAAATCAGTTAAATAGTATGCACAAAAAAAATCTGTTACAATCACAAATACCCTGTAGTTTAATCAACGTAATTAAAAGTTAAATTTTTATGAGCCATGGGCTGAGAAAAAAAATCTGAAACGAATTAAATTTTGCACCGAAAACGGTCAAAATCAAGTCATGATTTCTCAAAATCCCTGCATTATCTTAACGTAATTCTGATACCAAAATGATCTCCAGTATCTGTTTATTACGAAACATTTATTAAGTGGATTTAAATCACCATGATTTATTTTCGACGAATTATTAAACAATACCTCATTTTACATGACTACGGCGGCCACGCGCTGCCTAACGCTCAGACCCGCGCCAGCGCTCGTCGAGGTAGGACCTATGTTCGTCGGCTCCGCACAGCTAGCAACGTCGCTATGCGTGACATTTATGCTAGTGTGCGTCGGACGGTGTGTAGCGGCATGAAACATTGTTAATGTGTGCGCGTATAGGACGATAGTATCGACTTGATCGTTGTTTGTTGGAAGTGGAAGTATCTAAGATTGGTGTTATAATAATCTTTATGTTTAACTGTTTTTCCTTAATTGATTGCTTTATACAAATTGCATAATTGTTATGGATGTCAATCCTAACTTTTTTATATCTACCATGACGGCGGTAAACGAGTGTATGGCCTGCCCGATGGTTTTATATGCACTGATAATAATGATATTTTCAGTAAATAAATATTATTATCCTACTACAATATTACAAATGCGAAAGTTTGGATGTTTAGATGTTTGTTACTCAATCACGCTTAAACGTCTCAACCGATTTGGATGGAATTTTGCACTAAGATAGTTTATAGCCTGTGGGTCGATCACGTAACATTTCTTACGCGCGTTAGGTAGATTTCACTGTCATTTTTCCATATAAAATGTGAAATTTAGGTCTACCTGACGCACGTACAATGCGTTACGTGATTGACCCTCTGGAATCCATACTTAATATTATAAATGGGAAAGTGTATGTGTGTGTTTGTTTGTCCGTCTTTCACGGCAAAACGGAGCGACGAATTGACGTGATTTTTTAAGTGGAGATAGTTGAAGGGATGGAGAGTGACATAGGCTACTTTTTGGCTCTTTCTAACCCCCCACTTCCCTAAAATGGGGGGTGGAAGTTTGTATTAAGCATTCCAAGTAGAAATCCATTCAAGGTAGAAAGCTAAAATTTGGTATGCGGACTATTTTGTGACTAACAAAAAAATCGTGCATAACTTTTTTTGGAAATCTGCACCCGACTTCTTAAAAGAGGGGTTGAAATTTTAGATGGGGGTCCAGATATGTAGAGTCGATATGTAGAGTCTATATGTAGAGTCGATATGTAGAGTCGATATGTAGAGTTGATATGTAGAGTCGATATGTAGAGTCTATATGTAGAGTCGATATGTAGAGTTGATATGTAGAGTCGATATGTAGAGTTGACTTGTAGTCGACATGTAGAGTAGACATGTAGAGTCGACATGTAGAGTCGATACGTAGAGTCGATATGTAGAGTCGATATGTAGAGTGGATATGTAGAGTCGATATGTAGAGTCGATCTAAATATATAAAAGAAGAAACTGACTGACTGACATCACCGCACAGCTCAAACCGCTGGATCTAGAGATTCCAAATTTGGCACGTAGGTTCCTTATAAGGTCTAAGAGTGCACTAAGAAATATTTTTTTAAATTTTCCCCCTAAGCGGGTGATATGTGGGTCCAAAGTTTGTATGGGGACACAAAATAAGTAAGTTTATTTGATTCGAAACTTCACAGGAGTATTTCTAACAATAAATGAGTAAATACGTGTTTCAGGTTTTTTTGGAATTCAACCCCTGAAAGGGGGAAATGGGACAATGTCTGAAAATCAACATGAGTATTGTTTCTATGGTTTATCTGGTCGCTGGTCGCTGATTACGAAAACAACAACAACAATTTTTAAATCCAACGTGGCGGACGTGAAATACCATCTCCCTGTTGGGGTGCGATGGGGTTGTGTCTAAATATCAATATGGGTGTCGTTTTTATGGTTTTTTGGGACGTTAATTACGAAAATGGCATCGATTTTGTAATTTAACATAGTGGACATGAACATTCTTGAAAGTATTTGTGCCAAATTGCAATTAAATTGTCATACGGGTCAAACTGAGATGCACCTTTTTTGTAGACGGTTAAAATTACTTTTAGTACGCGGACGAAGCCAGTTTCTTCTTTTATATAATTATTTAGATCGACTCTATATAGACTCTACATATCGAACATATACTCTACATATCGCTTATTGACGTTTGCGTGTCAGACCCTGCGCGGTGATTCGGACTGTCCAGAATTGGTGAGTCGAGTTGTGCGACTGCATGTTCCAGACATCCCCAGGATAGCCCTCAGGCAGCGGCGACGCGATCTGTTGGCTTTGCCAGCGGGACGCACCGTGTCGCGCCTGAACTCTCCGCTGCTCCGTGCCCTCACACACTTGAATGCTCTCATGGCATCAGCACCCGAGTGCGACCTGTTTGCGTGGCGATGGGCGTCTGTGAGAAAAGAATGCCTCAGATTCTGTGAGATGATGGATGCGAGGCCTACAACCGTGAAACTGTAATTGGTAACAATAATTGTACCTGATTGTTATTTGTAATAAATAACTTTGTTGTATATGTTAATTTTAAGTGTCATGTCGAATTGGAATAGTTCTGTAAGGGCATGTATACATATCTTCAAATAAATAAATAAATAAATATCAAATCTACATATCGACTCTATATATCGACTCTACATGTTGACTATACATATCGACTCTACATATCGACTCTACATATCGACTCTACGTATCGACTATACATATCGACTCTACATATCGAATCTACATATCGACTCTATATATCGACTCTATATATCGACTCTACATATCGACTCTACATATCGAATCTACATATCGACTCTGCATATCAACTCTACATATCTGGACCCCCATATAAAATTTCATCCCCTCTTTTAAGGGGTTGGGTGCAGATTTCCAAAAAAAAATGATTCACGATTTATTTGTTAGTCGGGTCGTTCTTCTTTTTTACCGACAATGAATCGAGGTTTTTCTGTTTTTTTGGTTTTTGAACTATCGAAAATTGTGGTTTTGAAGTGCGATTTAAAAAAAAATGCATAGGTTTCTTCATTAGAACTAATTAAAGTTTACTTTCTGGCCAATATAAATATTTATTTACGGTTGGTTTCTAAAAAAAACATGTGACAAAGTGGACTATTTCAGTGGGGACAACATTTTGGTTTACCACTCTGTCACGGCATTCTACGAAAAAAACAAACATTTAAAAAAATGCTAGTTAGAGAAAGTGAAATATTATATATCACTAATTAATAAAATAATATGGACGTTCATTCGAACATTATAAAACCATAAACATCATTACTCAAATGAGATGCCGTAATAAGACGAAGGACAGGCTATTGTCGGTCGAAAAGAAGAACGACCCAGTCACAAATAGTCCGCATACCAATTTTTAGCTTTCTACCTTGAAAATTGCGGAATGCTCCATACAAACTTCCAACCCCCATTTTAGGGAAGTGGGGGGTTAGAAAGAGACAAAAATTAGCCTATGTCACTAACTATCTCCGCTTCAAAAATCAAGTCAATTCGTCGCCCCGTTTTGCCGTGAAAGATGGACAAACAAACACACACATTCACTTTCCCATTTATAATATTAGTATGGATTAGTATGAATATGGAAGTATGGATTAATTAAACACTTAATCATATAACAATACCTACAATACGTTTGTATTCTCATTCCCATACATGGCATACTGTGTCCTCACTAATGGCTTCAGCGCTGGATCAACACTATTTCGTCGTCTTTCACATTCCAGCGAGTAAGACGTGAGACAAATGATAGCGCGAGCGGAATGGCAACGTCGCGTAAAAATTGCGAATTGGCTTACAGCTCAAATGTTAGAGGGCTCTTAATCTATTTTCGATTTCCAGTGTCGAAAACTAAAATAAGTATAATTATAGCTAGCCCTAAAACGGTTCCAGCATTTAAACGTCAAAGTCTAGTCATCAAATTGCGATAGTTTTTTTTTCGACACGGTACGAACAAGTTTTTTATTTATCCTTAATTACGAGTATGTGCCAGTTCTATATGAACTATACTTTAGGCCTGTATCGTTGCCGTGGTAGTTAAGTGCCAATCTCCTGCGCTGTATCATTGAAAAGTCTTACAAATGATGTTTTAAATGAGTTATGATCAAGGACCGGAAAACCCCTTTTCAGGCTTAAGCCTATCGATTTGGTAACCCTATAAATTTGGTAGTATGATAAGGTAACCTCCTGATAGGGTAACCCTATTGTTATGGTAAGGATATCGGATGCGGTAACCATAAGTTAACCCTATTGAGATATGGTTTTTTAGGTTTAACTTATGGTTACCACATCCGATATGCTTACCATAACAATAGGGTTAGCCTATCAGTAAGGTTACTTTGTCATAAGGTGACTATTATTGATAGGGTTTTAAAAACAACTTCTAAAATTAGCCTATGAAAAACCCTGATTAGGGTAACCGGTTGCAGTCCCTGGTTATGATGACCAATTGACCATTTAAATGAGTTATGATCAAGCACCGGAAAACCCCTTTTCAGGTTTAAGCCTATCGATTTGGTAACCCTATCAATTTGGTAACCTTATGATATGGTAACCTTACTGATAACCCTATTGTTATGGTAACCATAAGTTAACCCTATTGAGATAGGGTTTTTAGGTTTAACTTATGGTTACCACATCCGATATGCTTACCATAACAATAGGGTTACCCTATCAGTAAGGTCACTTTATCATTAAGGTTACCATTATGGATAGGATTTTAAAAAACAACTTCTAAAATTAGCCTATAGTAAATCCTGGATAGGGTAACCGGTTCTAGTCCCTGGGTATGAGGAACATTTTGCTAACTAATTCCATCCTTAGGTGCTAGTGTTCCCGCCGCTGAGCATAGTGCCGCCTCGAGCCCGCATCCCGCCGAGCGGTAAGCTGCAGCTGCGGCACGCGGGCGGCCCGCCGCCGCACCTCGCCGCGCTGCAGTACAAGCTGCTCTCCTCGCATGCCGTGGAGGTAAGTGTGGGCAGGTGCTACTGTTGTCCTACCCTACTGAGAGTAGTGCCGTAGTAGAGTCGCAGGCGTCCATAAAACAACGTTGTCTGCTTACTATCAAGCGATGCGTAGATATTATATACCAATGATAGGTGATCTAAATGTGTATTAATCGGGCATCGGCTGGCGTGATAGCTTCATGTATGAAGGAATCTTGACATAGTTTGACTGTCTATGTTTCTAAATGTGTGCAAGTGATTCAAATATTTCCAAACGTAAAGCTCCGACTAATGACATATTGTGTTAACCTCGCAGGTCAGCCAGTCTGGGTTGGTGCAAGGCTTGTCGACGGGCACGTCACGGGTCCGTCTCGTCGCGCTTGACATTGCTGATGTCGAGATGGCCAGCGCAGAAGCTGAAGTGGAGGTGAGTTGGTTAGCTTTTTTTAATAGCGCAGTGGTGGTTGCTTGCTACGAAAACTTGTGTTGTAGATACAGTGAGAAAAGTCATCGCGACATTGACATAATCTTGATTCTGTCCGGGCCCGTGGAAAGGCACTTTACATACTATTATATCCAATGGTTATTTTTGGATAATACCTACTAATGTTTTAAAATTAATCTCGCTTCAGCGAAAAAAATCTCATTACCCACGCGTTGTTGAATAAAATCTTGGGCTAAGGTGTCACAAAAGTCTCCGATCTCCTTACCGGGAGACCGCTATGATGATGTTCATTATTACTGCGTGTCACCCACAGGTGATCCCCATTACTGGTATCCGCGTGCAAGCTGCCACGCAGACACTGCTAGTTGGGTCTCCGGCGCCGCTTTGGCTGGAAGCGGCGGGCTTGGGAGCGGCGGCGCTGGCCGCGCTGCAGCCCGCGCCGAGGGTCGCCTGGGCGCTGCGCGACCCCACTACAGCCCGTCTGTACACTACGCATGTCGACGGTGAGATTCTTATATCCGCGTGCGAGCTGCCACGCAGACACAGCTAGTTGGGTCTCCGGCGCCGCTCTAGCTGGAAGCGGCGGCGCTGGCCGCGATGCAGCCCGCGCCGAGGGTCGCCCGGGCGCTGCGCGACCCCACTACAGCCCACGGTGTTTTCACTTTAGAACCTTCTGTAGAATTGCTTTTCTTTTGTTTCTTTTCCTTTATTCGGATAATATTTATTCTCTCGGCTATAGATGTCACTAAAGTCAAATTTGTACTTAGGTCCGGTGCAAACCCATCGGCACACGTCAGGTGGCGGGAACCGACCAGTTCCGGTAACGGTCCGGTAGCGTGCGCCAGCACTAACCTTGTATAATTTATATTTTTTTTGCAGTAGCAACATTCATGGAAAATGAACTTTGTGGTTCTTTTCACGCAGCTTTCTTCTTAATTAAACTATATTATTGAAATAATTTTATTAATCGCAATAATATTACTACTAAATAAATAGCAAAGCAAAAAATAATCATAAGCAGATTTTACTTATCCATAAAAAATCTACACGGGCCTTCTCAATAGTTCTGGGAAATGGAATGGTATCTGTCAAGTGTCATTTATGATGTTTAGATAAATTTCAAATTTGTTTTATTTGAATTGAGTCCATGAATGCGATTTGAATGGAATTCACGATTATTACTGTATTTTTGGAATTCCTGACTCGTAGTTTGCTTATTTCTCTGGACCCCCTGCTTTGTGTTATCGTAATTGCAATCGGAAGACATCAAATTATTAAATCTGAACATGTAATCGCGAAAATGCAATAAGTGTGTCGATTGCGATGAAATTTGTAAGTACTTACATATTTTCGCTTATTTAGGCATTTCATACAAGTTTTGAATCCGTATTTGGCCGATATAGCTAAAAACTTACTGCACTCTAATAGCTCGGCAATAATAGCTTGTATTTACCAAAAATTTATTGTTGACAGAAACTTGTTATAGATTTGTTGCCTCGATGCCAAATGAATACACCTAACAATATAATCTTAATTTCACAGAAACAAATAACTACCAAAAGATAATGAGGAAGCACTGGAAACAGATAATATGATAACATTCAGAATTTATAGAATCGGGATCCTTTATGGGTTGATGTAGGTAACCTGAAGAAAAGATAAATATAAAGTATTGAAAAAAATATAGGAACAGGAAATGGAAATAAAGGAAATTTGTAGGTAGACTATATTTGGCTAATGTTCATTTTGATTGAGTACAGACCTACAAATATGAATGTAAAATAAAGAAGTGTAAGTAAATATATTATTTTCAAATTAGTTTTTCATTTCTGATTTCTAATAGAGTATTAATCCATTATTTCGGAAACTACCAGAGTAAACTTATATAACAAACCTGCTCTGGTAGGATTTCGAAATGATGGATACAAATTGTTTCCATTAATTCAAATTCTCCTCACACATATAGGCATGTGTTTGAGGTATTTTGAAGTGAATGTATTCTTGCGACTCTAGATGGCGCTACTGCCAAAAATGTTGAGTGACAACTCTACTATTATATATTCAATATTCTCTTTGCTACAGCCCGCCTGCACACCAAGGAACGAAAAACCCCTTTCAGGCTTAGCCTATCGATTTGGTAACCCTATCGATTTGGTAACCTTATGATACCTTAGTAACCTTATTGGTTCCGGACCAATTACGGTTTTCTAGGTACTTGTTCACGATTAATTTCCTATTTTCGATTTTCATTGTAGAAAACTAAAATAAGTATAAAGCTAGCCCTAAAACGGTTCCAGCATTTAAATGTCAGCAAATTGCGATAGTCTTTTTTTCAACAAGGTACAAATCAGTTTTTTATTTATCCTTAATTATGTGCCAGTTCTATATGAACTATACTTTAAGCCTGTATCATTGCCGTAGTAGTTAGGTGCCAATCTCCTGCGCTGTATCCTTGAAAATTCTTACAAAAGATGTTTTAAATGAGTTATGATCAAGGACCGGAAAACCCCTATTCAGGCCTATCGATTTGGTAACCCTATAAATTTGGTAACCTTATGATGAGGTAACCTTTCTGATAGGGTAACCGGATATCGAATGTGGTAACCATAAGTTAACCCTATTGTGATAGGGTTTTTTTAGGGTTAACTTATGGTTACCACATTCGATATGCTTACCATAACAATAGGGTTACCCTATCAGTAAGGGTACCTTATCATAAGGTTACCATTATGGATAGGGTTTTAAAAACAACTTCTAAAATTAGCCTATGGAAAATGGTAACCGGTTCCGGTCCCTGCTGAAGACTACTCATGTCTATATTCTCTCTACTTATATTTTCATGCAAGATTTTTTGATAGTAGTCCCTGAAATGCCCACGGATGCTTCTATTTCACGGTATGTCACATGACGATCTTCGACGATTAGCTGCCGCACGGCGTCGAAATTCTCTTGCGACATGGCAGTTTTTGAACGACCTTCACGTGACTTGTCACTGAGGCTAGAGTGTGAAACGAACGAACGAAAGAACGTGGGCAACGTTGAAATTTTTAAAACCAGCGTTCTACAGTCCTGACATGGTGCTGCATCACTAAACACAGAAGTGATCTCCTCAAAGCACTGAAGTCGCGTTAATCCCCTTTTTGCATTTTTTGCATTGCACGCATATTTTCCTTTGGTATTTCCATTTCTACAACCGTCTTGTCACCTTTGAACAGACGCTACAATAAAACTATTCGACCAATCAAAAAACATTATTTTGTTTTCGAATTCTTAATTCAAAAAGATGAAAACGCCATAAGTTTTTTTTTAACAATCGCGGGAGGTTTGCAAACGACAAGACTTAAAAGGCAGCCCTCGTAAATATTAGCTGGATTTGAGGTTTACACTACACACATTGTTACAGACAAACTAGAGAGAAGCGTAGCGGAAGGGCTGTCGGTTCGAGTGGTTCCTCTCAAGCCGGGCGTCATCACGATCGACGTCAGAGTACGGAATTTGGGCCAGGTACAGAAACCTAGTGATAATATAAATTGCTTTCTTACATTGATTTTCTATCCCTCTATCCGCCCACTATACATGTAAGGAAAATTGGCAATGAAATCTTAACCAACTGTTATAGAAAATAGAGTTGTTTTGCTTTAGATTCGA
Organism: Epinotia nisella; assembly: GCA_932294315.1. Lineage (NCBI taxonomy): Eukaryota > Metazoa > Arthropoda > Insecta > Lepidoptera > Tortricidae > Epinotia > Epinotia nisella. The sequence continues at coordinate 13,641,764 of OW028688.1, read as the reverse complement.
ACGAAACACAAATGCAACGCAATTCCAATTTAGAATGGTATCAATTCCATTGAAGAAGAGCCGTTGGGTGGCTAGCGGTTAACACTATCAAAATAAATCTCGTATTACATATATCATATTTATAATCTACAGGTAGCAGAAACCCGTTCCTGGGACAGCACAGTCGAGATCCTAGCCGTTTCCGACATCGCTATATCCGTCCATGGCCACCCGAATCCGCTAGACACTGGTGGCCGAATCGCTGTAGCGGTCGGCTCGACGATCAGACTCATGTCTCTACCGAGGAGCGCTTGGCAGGCGTTCGGAGATGGCTTCGAAGTCAGCCCCAATGGGGAGCTGAAGGCGCTGAGTGTGGGATATGGAGTCGTTATGGCGCAGCATAGGGATGACGGGAACAATATTTACAGGGAAACGGTGAGTGTCTAAGTTTGGCCCATGCTTTGCTTTGAGTAACCCTCCTAATCGTCTCTTCATACGACTTACATCTATCTCCATCTGTCTCGAGACCGGCGCCGGAATATCTGTAGCGGCTCGTTCTGGACCCGGAAAACCCAGATTTTTTTGTTGTCGATACAAGTACAAAATAAATGGCATATGTTCGTCTAGGTACTCTAGCTCATGCGGTCAATTGACGTAGCGGGCATCCATCTCCCACTCGCATGCTGTAAACAAAAACCTAGTTGGAACTTGTTAAAGGTCTGCTAGACGGTCGCCAACACGCCCCTCCGACCGAGCGACCTTGGTCGGCCCCGACCGTTGTAGTATGAAATTTTGTTGGAAACAACTGTCTACACGGTCGGTGCGGACCAAGGTCGCTCGGTCGGAGGGGCGTGTTGGCGACCGTCTAGCAGACCTTTTTCAGTCAAGTTAAATGTCTAACACTCAAATTATAAACGAATGAGTCAACTTTCCCTATAGGTCGGAAGATCAGACAGGCAATAGCTTCCGCAATACGGATGAAGTAGCCAAACCCTCAACGAACTCTAGGAAAGGAGTCTATACAGGGTTATTAGTAATTCCTTCAAGTTTGCCTATAAAATTTGAAGAGTTCCCTCGATTTCTCCAGGATCCCATCATCAGATCTGAATTTTGGTGACAACGGGACCAATCTGGAAGTACATGCTTTTAACCGACATCAGCAAAGGAGGAGGGTGTGTGTTCTACTGTATGTACGAGGGTGGTTTGAAAAGTAATTTGGTTAGAAATGATAAAAAAACTTGTATAGATGTTGTATATATTTTATTTTTCTACGTAATCCCCCCGAAGTTTAACGCACTTATCCCAACGCTTCTGCAACTTCTCGAAGAAACTCTGCTGGATTTTTATTAAACACCTGCAAGTTTCCAGCAGATGTTTGCATGCAAATACGCTTTTGTTCGGGAGTGAGCAACCGCGGCAAAAATCTTGCGCAAAGCTTTTTCATGTGCAATTCATTGTGAAAATAAAATGCACCCGCTCAGTCGAGATGTTTGAGACTTCAGCTAACTCCCGTATTTTTAATCGTCTGTCAGCTAAAACTAAATCATGGATTTTATCAATGACTTCTGGTAAAACCGCTGATTTTGGAGCACCAGGTCGAGGTGCATCTTCAATGCTTGTCCTGCCACGCTTAAACTCATTTACCCAAAGCCGAACTGTTTCGTATGAAGGACAAGAATCGCCCAACGTAGGAGTAATCCTTTCATGAATTTCTTTTGCTGTTTTACCTTCCAAAAAAAAGAATTGAATCACACCACGAATTCCAATTTTCTCCATTTCGCCGATCTACTGTCAAATCTAAAATTCCCGCCGGAGATGACTTCATGCCACAGATTAATTATATTTAGTTATCAAACTTTAAGAATAAATAGACAGTTACCGCAAACGCCATCTATTAGTGGCCGAAACAAGTTACTTATCAAACCGCCCTCGTATATTCTTGTAATGAATCTTCACCGATTTCTTTGTCAATTGTGGACCGATTATCAATTTTTTTTTTTGATTCCAATGCGCATACTCCTGACACAGATAACTTCCAATAGATAGAGCTTATAGGGTGACGAGCGGTCACCAAGCATGAATGATTTAGCACTGATGCATCTCCCCGCCTTGCGCGGCAGTCAGTGTCGTCCAGGTTGCTTTAAAATAACTAATGAATTGTTTTATCTTGTTAGTGGGTCTAAGGAAAAAAAATAGATTACAAACATTGTTTTTATACATTTTTAAAGTGGTCGAGCCGACATTTTCTAAGAAAAATTGAAAGTGAATTATCTCGAGAATGGTTCACTTTTGCATAATTCAGTTTGTGGTCCACACTATTGCAATCAACCTCCCCTATAACCCCTCAACATGAATACATTGGATTACCAATAACCCTGTACATATATGAATTGTACTGAACACTTGTTCGTAGACTTTACACGTGGAGGTGTCGGCGCCCGCATACTGCACAGCGGAGCCGAGCGGCGGCGGCGAGGACGGCGCGCTGCGCGTCGTGCTGCGCAGCGCGCTGGGCCGCGAGCTGCTCGCGCCCGGCGCCAACGTCAGCGCCGCGCCGCTGCCCGCGCACGCGCGCAAGCCGGACAGGTGAGCGTCTTTGTATACTGCACAGCGGAGCCGAGCGGCGGCGGCGAGGACGGCGCGCTGCGCGTCGTGCTGCGCAGCGCGCTGGGCCGCGAGCTGCTCGCGCCCGGCGCCAACGTCAGCGCCGCGCCGCTGCCCGCGCACGCGCGCAAGCCGGACAGGTGAGCGTCTTTATATACTGCACAGCGGAGCCGAGCGGCGGCGGCGAGGACGGCGCGCTGCGCGTCGTGCTGCGCAGCGCGCTGGGCCGCGAGCTGCTCGCGCCCGGCGCCAACGTCAGCGCCGCGCCGCTGCCCGCGCACGCGCGCAAGCCGGACAGGTGAGCGTCTTTATATACTGCACAGCGGAGCCGAGCGGCGGCGGCGAGGACGGCGCGCTGCGCGTCGTGCTGCGCAGCGCGCTGGGCCGCGAGCTGCTCGCGCCCGGCGCCAACGTCAGCGCCGCGCCGCTGCCCGCGCACGCGCGCAAGCCGGACAGGTGAGCGTCTTTATATACTGCACAGCGGAGCCGAGCGGCGGCGGCGAGGACGGCGCGCTGCGCGTCGTGCTGCGCAGCGCGCTGGGCCGCGAGCTGCTCGCGCCCGGCGCCAACGTCAGCGCCGCGCCGCTGCCCGCGCACGCGCGCAAGCCGGACAGGTGAGCGTCTTTATATACTGCACAGCGGAGCCGAGCGGCGGCGGCGAGGACGGCGCGCTGCGCGTCGTGCTGCGCAGCGCGCTGGGCCGCGAGCTGCTCGCGCCCGGCGCCAACGTCAGCGCCGCGCCGCTGCCCGCGCACGCGCGCAAGCCGGACAGGTGAGCGTCTTTATATACTGCACAGCGGAGCCGAGCGGCGGCGGCGAGGACGGCGCGCTGCGCGTCGTGCTGCGCAGCGCGCTGGGCCGCGAGCTGCTCGCGCCCGGCGCCAACGTCAGCGCCGCGCCGCTGCCCGCGCACGCGCGCAAGCCGGACAGGTGAGCGTCTTTGTATACTGCACAGCGGAGCCGAGCGGCGGCGGCGAGGACGGCGCGCTGCGCGTCGTGCTGCGCAGCGCGCTGGGCCGCGAGCTGCTCGCGCCCGGCGCCAACGTCAGCGCCGCGCCGCTGCCCGCGCACGCGCGCAAGCCGGACAGGTGAGCGTCTTTATATACTGCACAGCGGAGCCGAGCGGCGGCGGCGAGGACGGCGCGCTGCGCGTCGTGCTGCGCAGCGCGCTGGGCCGCGAGCTGCTCGCGCCCGGCGCCAACGTCAGCGCCGCGCCGCTGCCCGCGCACGCGCGCAAGCCGGACAGGTGAGCGTCTTTATATACTGCACAGCGGAGCCGAGCGGCGGCGGCGAGGACGGCGCGCTGCGCGTCGTGCTGCGCAGCGCGCTGGGCCGCGAGCTGCTCGCGCCCGGCGCCAACGTCAGCGCCGCGCCGCTGCCCGCGCACGCGCGCAAGCCGGACAGGTGAGCGTCTTTATATACTGCACAGCGGAGCCGAGCGGCGGCGGCGAGGACGGCGCGCTGCGCGTCGTGCTGCGCAGCGCGCTGGGCCGCGAGCTGCTCGCGCCCGGCGCCAACGTCAGCGCCGCGCCGCTGCCCGCGCACGCGCGCAAGCCGGACAGGTGAGCGTCTTTATATACTGCACAGCGGAGCCGAGCGGCGGCGGCGAGGACGGCGCGCTGCGCGTCGTGCTGCGCAGCGCGCTGGGCCGCGAGCTGCTCGCGCCCGGCGCCAACGTCAGCGCCGCGCCGCTGCCCGCGCACGCGCGCAAGCCGGACAGGTGAGCGTCTTTATATACTGCACAGCGGAGCCGAGCGGCGGCGGCGAGGACGGCGCGCTGCGCGTCGTGCTGCGCAGCGCGCTGGGCCGCGAGCTGCTCGCGCCCGGCGCCAACGTCAGCGCCGCGCCGCTGCCCGCGCACGCGCGCAAGCCGGACAGGTGAGCGTCTTTGTATACTGCACAGCGGAGCCGAGTGGCGGCGGCGAGGACGGCGCGCTGCGCGTCGTGCTGCGCAGCGCGCTGGGCCGCGAGCTGCTCGCGCCCGGCGCCAACGTCAGCGCCGCGCCGCTGCCCGCGCACGCGCGCAAGCCGGACAGGTGAGCGTCTTTGTATACTGCACAGCGGAGCCGAGCGGCGGCGGCGAGGACGGCGCGCTGCGCGTCGTGCTGCGCAGCGCGCTGGGCCGCGAGCTGCTCGCGCCCGGCGCCAACGTCAGCGCCGCGCCGCTGCCCGCGCACGCGCGCAAGCCGGACAGGTGAGCGTCTTTGTATACTGCACAGCGGAGCCGAGCGGCGGCGGCGAGGACGGCGCGCTGCGCGTCGTGCTGCGCAGCGCGCTGGGCCGCGAGCTGCTCGCGCCCGGCGCCAACGTCAGCGCCGCGCCGCTGCCCGCGCACGCGCGCAAGCCGGACAGGTGAGCGTCTTTGTATACTGCACAGCGGAGCCGAGCGGCGGCGGCGAGGACGGCGCGCTGCGCGTCGTGCTGCGCAGCGCGCTGGGCCGCGAGCTGCTCGCGCCCGGCGCCAACGTCAGCGCCGCGCCGCTGCCCGCGCACGCGCGCAAGCCGGACAGGTGAGCGTCTTTGTATACTGCACAGCGGAGCCGAGCGGCGGCGGCGAGGACGGCGCGCTGCGCGTCGTGCTGCGCAGCGCGCTGGGCCGCGAGCTGCTCGCGCCCGGCGCCAACGTCAGCGCCGCGCCGCTGCCCGCGCACGCGCGCAAGCCGGACAGGTGAGCGTCTTTATATACTGCACAGCGGAGCCGAGCGGCGGCGGCGAGGACGGCGCGCTGCGCGTCGTGCTGCGCAGCGCGCTGGGCCGCGAGCTGCTCGCGCCCGGCGCCAACGTCAGCGCCGCGCCGCTGCCCGCGCACGCGCGCAAGCCGGACAGGTGAGCGTCTTTGTATACTGCACAGCGGAGCCGAGCGGCGGCGGCGAGGACGGCGCGCTGCGCGTCGTGCTGCGCAGCGCGCTGGGCCGCGAGCTGCTCGCGCCCGGCGCCAACGTCAGCGCCGCGCCGCTGCCCGCGCACGCGCGCAAGCCGGACAGGTGAGCGTCTTTGTATACTGCACAGCGGAGCCGAGTGGCGGCGGCGAGGACGGCGCGCTGCGCGTCGTGCTGCGCAGCGCGCTGGGCCGCGAGCTGCTCGCGCCCGGCGCCAACGTCAGCGCCGCGCCGCTGCCCGCGCACGCGCGCAAGCCGGACAGGTGAGCGTCTTTGTATACTGCACAGCGGAGCCGAGCGGCGGCGGCGAGGACGGCGCATTACAGTACAAAGCATTTCGGCTGCCGCCAGCGAAGTCCGTCTTTGACTCAATCTTTTGGGTATTTATGTTTTTTAATTGTAGTTGCTCTCTCCAAACACTGGTTCGAATAGCATCTTAAAAAAATCTCAGGTCAGCCTATTGTAGCGCCAGAGGTATTCGTGGGTAGTAAAAGAGACTGGAGCGAGGCTTTTCTCTCTTCTAGTGTGTCGCTCTCGGTTTGCTCAGCTGCTGATGAAGATACAAAAATCAAAAACAAAAATATTGCATCAAAAATATTCGCGAAACAAAGATTGTCGAGGCGCACAATTGTATTTGTTATAATTATAACTGTTGTTACATCCTCACGCCAACTATAGGTATTTTAGCAATTCCTATTTCTATCACTGCAATTCTGGGAACAAAATGAGTATCTGGTAAAGGTTGGGTTGAGCCTACAATAATCAAAAAACTACTTAATTAACGGCTCAAAAAACTCAAACTTAATATCTTGCAATTTACACTCATAGGACCGAGTCCCTTGCCTGTATGCATCGGACTAACTTGTGTTAAACTTTCAGCACCCTAGGACCGGAGCTGCTGGTCTCTGGTCTGGACTCTTCTGGATCATTCATGAGCTTCCATGCCACCGCGAGTGGGGTCACCGTTAAAGACGAGGTGTGGGTCACAGGCTCGGACTCGCAAACAGACAGGATCGTAGGTAAGTTCTGTGAACTTTCTCGTAGCTTTTTGATTTTCATACACTTTCCTGGCCGCTAAATCTGTACAGTAATGACTTTTTAACTTTTTAAATTTGCACTCGTCAGTAACGAGGAACTCCACGTGCTATTTTTGCTATGACGCACATTTCCGAGCATATTGGAGAAAAATACTATCCGATATTCATCCGGATACCTCGGCGCTATTCGACCGTATAGTAAAACTGTGGCCGGATATTCGTTGAATCTCTAATATGGAGTCGTTGGTGGTGTTATGTTCGGGGCGGGTGGTGTAAGTGTATGTGTGTTCCCCAGTGACGGGCGGCTGGGTGGTGTGCCTGGAGGGCGCGGGCTGGTCGGGCCCGCCGGGCGTGGCGCTGGGGGCGGGCAGCGGAGCCACGCTAGCGGTGCTGGCGCGCGACACGGCTGCGCGGCACGCGCTGCGTCGCGACCGGCCCGCCGCTGCCGCAACGCTGGTGCAGCTGCCGTTGGAGAAGGTATGTGTGTGTGCCCCAGTGACGGGCGGCTGGGTGGTGTGCCTGGAGGGCGCGGGCTGGTCGGGCCCGCCGGGCGTGGCGCTGGGGGCGGGCAGCGGAGCCACGCTAGCGGTGCTGGCGCGCGACACGGCTGCGCGGCACGCGCTGCGTCGCGACCGGCCCGCCGCTGCCGCAACGCTGGTGCAGCTGCCGTTGGAGAAGGTATGTGTGTGTGCCCCAGTGACGGGCGGCTGGGTGGTGTGCCTGGAGGGCGCGGGCTGGTCGGGCCCGCCGGGCGTGGCGCTGGGGGCGGGCAGCGGAGCCACGCTAGCGGTGCTGGCGCGCGACACGGCTGCGCGGCACGCGCTGCGTCGCGACCGGCCCGCCGCTGCCGCAACGCTGGTGCAGCTGCCGTTGGAGAAGGTATGTGTGTGTGCCCCAGTGACGGGCGGCTGGGTGGTGTGCCTGGAGGGCGCGGGCTGGTCGGGCCCGCCGGGCGTGGCGCTGGGGGCGGGCAGCGGAGCCACGCTAGCGGTGCTGGCGCGCGACACGGCTGCGCGGCACGCGCTGCGTCGCGACCGGCCCGCCGCTGCCGCAACGCTGGTGCAGCTGCCGTTGGAGAAGGTATGTGTGTGTGCCCCAGTGACGGGCGGCTGGGTGGTGTGCCTGGAGGGCGCGGGCTGGTCGGGCCCGCCGGGCGTGGCGCTGGGGGCGGGCAGCGGAGCCACGCTAGCGGTGCTGGCGCGCGACACGGCTGCGCGGCACGCGCTGCGTCGCGACCGGCCCGCCGCTGCCGCAACGCTGGTGCAGCTGCCGTTGGAGAAGGTATGTGTGTGTGCCCCAGTGACGGGCGGCTGGGTGGTGTGCCTGGAGGGCGCGGGCTGGTCGGGCCCGCCGGGCGTGGCGCTGGGGGCGGGCAGCGGAGCCACGCTAGCGGTGCTGGCGCGCGACACGGCTGCGCGGCACGCGCTGCGTCGCGACCGGCCCGCCGCTGCCGCAACGCTGGTGCAGCTGCCGTTGGAGAAGGTATGTGTGTGTGCCCCAGTGACGGGCGGCTGGGTGGTGTGCCTGGAGGGCGCGGGCTGGTCGGGCCCGCCGGGCGTGGCGCTGGGGGCGGGCAGCGGAGCCACGCTAGCGGTGCTGGCGCGCGACACGGCTGCGCGGCACGCGCTGCGTCGCGACCGGCCCGCCGCTGCCGCAACGCTGGTGCAGCTGCCGTTGGAGAAGGTATGTGTGTGTGCCCCAGTGACGGGCGGCTGGGTGGTGTGCCTGGAGGGCGCGGGCTGGTCGGGCCCGCCGGGCGTGGCGCTGGGGGCGGGCAGCGGAGCCACGCTAGCGGTGCTGGCGCGCGACACGGCTGCGCGGCACGCGCTGCGTCGCGACCGGCCCGCCGCTGCCGCAACGCTGGTGCAGCTGCCGTTGGAGAAGGTATGTGTGTGTGCCCCAGTGACGGGCGGCTGGGTGGTGTGCCTGGAGGGCGCGGGCTGGTCGGGCCCGCCGGGCGTGGCGCTGGGGGCGGGCAGCGGAGCCACGCTAGCGGTGCTGGCGCGCGACACGGCTGCGCGGCACGCGCTGCGTCGCGACCGGCCCGCCGCTGCCGCAACGCTGGTGCAGCTGCCGTTGGAGAAGGTATGTGTGTGTGCCCCAGTGACGGGCGGCTGGGTGGTGTGCCTGGAGGGCGCGGGCTGGTCGGGCCCGCCGGGCGTGGCGCTGGGGGCGGGCAGCGGAGCCACGCTAGCGGTGCTGGCGCGCGACACGGCTGCGCGGCACGCGCTGCGTCGCGACCGGCCCGCCGCTGCCGCAACGCTGGTGCAGCTGCCGTTGGAGAAGGTATGTGTGTGTGCCCCAGTGACGGGCGGCTGGGTGGTGTGCCTGGAGGGCGCGGGCTGGTCGGGCCCGCCGGGCGTGGCGCTGGGGGCGGGCAGCGGAGCCACGCTAGCGGTGCTGGCGCGCGACACGGCTGCGCGGCACGCGCTGCGTCGCGACCGGCCCGCCGCTGCCGCAACGCTGGTGCAGCTGCCGTTGGAGAAGGTATGTGTGTGTGCCCCAGTGACGGGCGGCTGGGTGGTGTGCCTGGAGGGCGCGGGCTGGTCGGGCCCGCCGGGCGTGGCGCTGGGGGCGGGCAGCGGAGCCACGCTAGCGGTGCTGGCGCGCGACACGGCTGCGCGGCACGCGCTGCGTCGCGACCGGCCCGCCGCTGCCGCAACGCTGGTGCAGCTGCCGTTGGAGAAGGTATGTGTGTGTGCCCCAGTGACGGGCGGCTGGGTGGTGTGCCTGGAGGGCGCGGGCTGGTCGGGCCCGCCGGGCGTGGCGCTGGGGGCGGGCAGCGGAGCCACGCTAGCGGTGCTGGCGCGCGACACGGCTGCGCGGCACGCGCTGCGTCGCGACCGGCCCGCCGCTGCCGCAACGCTGGTGCAGCTGCCGTTGGAGAAGGTATGTGTGTGTGCCCCAGTGACGGGCGGCTGGGTGGTGTGCCTGGAGGGCGCGGGCTGGTCGGGCCCGCCGGGCGTGGCGCTGGGGGCGGGCAGCGGAGCCACGCTAGCGGTGCTGGCGCGCGACACGGCTGCGCGGCACGCGCTGCGTCGCGACCGGCCCGCCGCTGCCGCAACGCTGGTGCAGCTGCCGTTGGAGAAGGTATGTGTGTGTGCCCCAGTGACGGGCGGCTGGGTGGTGTGCCTGGAGGGCGCGGGCTGGTCGGGCCCGCCGGGCGTGGCGCTGGGGGCGGGCAGCGGAGCCACGCTAGCGGTGCTGGCGCGCGACACGGCTGCGCGGCACGCGCTGCGTCGCGACCGGCCCGCCGCTGCCGCAACGCTGGTGCAGCTGCCGTTGGAGAAGGTATGTGTGTGTGCCCCAGTGACGGGCGGCTGGGTGGTGTGCCTGGAGGGCGCGGGCTGGTCGGGCCCGCCGGGCGTGGCGCTGGGGGCGGGCAGCGGAGCCACGCTAGCGGTGCTGGCGCGCGACACGGCTGCGCGGCACGCGCTGCGTCGCGACCGGCCCGCCGCTGCCGCAACGCTGGTGCAGCTGCCGTTGGAGAAGGTATGTGTGTGTGCCCCAGTGACGGGCGGCTGGGTGGTGTGCCTGGAGGGCGCGGGCTGGTCGGGCCCGCCGGGCGTGGCGCTGGGGGCGGGCAGCGGAGCCACGCTAGCGGTGCTGGCGCGCGACACGGCTGCGCGGCACGCGCTGCGTCGCGACCGGCCCGCCGCTGCCGCAACGCTGGTGCAGCTGCCGTTGGAGAAGGTATGTGTGTGTGCCCCAGTGACGGGCGGCTGGGTGGTGTGCCTGGAGGGCGCGGGCTGGTCGGGCCCGCCGGGCGTGGCGCTGGGGGCGGGCAGCGGAACCACGCTAGCCTGCAATCGTTTAAAATTCCTCCGTCCATCTTTCTGGAACCCTGTTCGCCTCCAGTTCAGCCATTAACACAAAAATGCTCTTCACAGATTGAGTTCCTCCAAGGCGAATGGCCGTCGTCCATGGTCCCGCTGGCCCTAGAAGCCGCGGGCCTGAGCTCGGGCCCGGTGCTGTGCTCGGAGGAGCGCCGGCTCGCGCTGGAGGGCGTGCCGCACCAGCTGCCCTACACGTGCCGCGTCAAGGCGCCGCACAGCGCACAGCCCGTGCTGGACTTGCTTAATGGTAAGATAGAATTTGATAGGCGGGTTCTATCATTCATTACCCCAGACGCCCTGAGAAATATAGGGTTTTTAGAGACTTCCTATAACCCTTTGCGTAAGGCACTAAAGCCGGATTCATACTTATCAGACGTTTAGTATCGTCATGCGACATAACAAGTTGTATCTCCGACTTTCTCCTCCTCCTATGGATAATTATAACACTGCTTTTAGTTTCTTACAAAAATTGATCCAACTGAACACATATGCGATCACATAGTGTCCATCCGTCTGTCACGAGCACTTTTCTCTAAGACCGTTTGACAATATTGGTGGTCTTATTTTATAAATACCATATGCTCGCGTGAATAAACTTTCATTAATTATTTCGCCCCAAGCGAAGGGCGCTGTTTTGGGGGTAATAAGAGGTCAAGCAGTTTTTGACTATGGCTTGTTTACACAGCCATCAAAAATAATCCTAGTTAATCTTCAAGTACTTTTCCAGGCAAACTCGGCTGCTCAGTGATCCCCGCGGGCCCGATCACTCAGTCATCGGAGATCGAGCTCTGCGCCGAGTGGGGCGTCCACAGAGCATGCACCAAAGTTATGTTGGTCCCTCCGGTCCGGCTGTCGAGCACGAAAGTGTCTCTACTCAACCCGCCGGCCTTCTTTACCGTGTATGGGGACTCGCATGCGTTAAAATCTGTGAGGATAACGCCTTCGCCCGGTTTGAAGCTGGAGCAAACTAGTTCGAATGAAGAGGTAAGGTTGCTTTACAGATTTTTATGGTTTACTAGCTTCCGCCCGCGACTTTGTCTGCGTGGACTCGGGATAAAAATTGTCCTATATTTAAATCCAGGCTATAAACTATCCTCGTGCAAAATTTCATTCAAATCGGTTGAGCCGTTTAAGCGTGATTGAGTAATAAACATCCAAACATCTAAAACAAAAAAACAGGTTAGCAGCAAATAAATATGCTTCAATAGTAAAACAAACTCAATATTAGATTTGTTAATAAATATTAAATTTCTTAAAATTGTAAAAGTGCTATATTAAAATGTAGTAAAATGTGTTACTTTTTTTTTAAAACGTGGGTAGAAGAATTTACACGAAATAAGGGCTACTGGAAATAACAAATCAATCTTGTCTTTTACGGTTTTCGCAATTTTTCCTTTATCTGTGTTATAGTGCTTATAAGACGTTTCTTCGTACCAAATTTCAAGATTCTGAGTTCACGGGAAGTACCCTGTAGGTTTTGATTCCCTTGCGAGTTTCGAAAATTTGCGGCATAAACGGCTGTAATTTTAGATTGCGTTGGCTTAGAAGTTTGATTTTTTCACAGCTCCAAGGGACAGTAGACTTAAGTATTTGATATAAATTTTAGCTTGATAAAAAAGGGTATTGACAGACGGACGGACGGACGGACGGACAACAAAGTGATCCTATAAGGGTTCCGTTTTTTCCTTTCGAGGCACGGAACCCTAAAAACTAAATCATGGTACATAAACGGATTAGGTACTCTCGCGTGGGGAACGCGACGTAGCTGGTGCTCGCGATTGTGGCCGACTGTGCTCCTGCGGCGTCCCGGACACATCGTAGATGGTGATAGGTGCAGTCCCCAGCCTCGTGGCGACGTACGTTGGTGTAGGCCACAGAACACTAAATACTACAGAAGAGGTATCAAGCGCGGTCTCTATCGGGACTGGTGTCGCCACCTCATCCCCTCTACGTCGCCTACAACTGTGTGAACAGTCGCGCGCACGGCGATCAGGTGACGTTGGCGCGAAAGCTAAGAGCGCATACTCAAAGTAGTGGTGCGCGTGCCACGCCTACATCGCCTTTCTATAGTATTTAGTGTTCTGTGGTGTAGGTAGTGGCTGCGGAGGATCCTCCACCCAATTCACAAGCCCGAACTTTGGACCCTGGAAAGTGCCGTTCAAAAGGTATTAGAAAAAGGGTACTGATACGATTTGTGAGCATCTCAGCAAGCGGCAGATGAAAAAAAAGGTGCCTAATTGTAGCAGTGATGCCGTGGATGTTCACAATCAGAAGCGGAGATTACAATTTGCGTGGATCAAACGCTTATAAAACTGAAATGTTCACAAAATGAGGGTGGATTTAAATATAAAAGCGATTGCTTTGTACTAGTGTGATGGAGCAAAATCAATGGTGAAATTAATGGAAGCAGAAAATTTACCTTATTTCTAAAATAATTCATTACTACAGTTCGAATAGCGTTATTATAATGTATCAATTACCCAAATTTGGTTTGAACAAGACTCGCGACAAACATTTACTTATTGTACTATAATCACCAGGAACGTTTAGTGACGATCACTATTGACTTCGGTTAAGTTTTTTTAAACAATTAGGTACTGTCTTCACGTGTTAGAGACCGAATAATACGTATGTGACATGCGTTCAACCTCGGTAGCAGATCGGGAGTGTCGCGAAGGCGATGCGCAAAAATGCATTCTTTAACTAGATAAGAAACAAAGGACTTGTTACCAAGGGTAATAAAACTGCGCTTCGCATGAGCGCTAAGACAACGCCGATGAATTCATGTTACATTTAATGTTAGTATGTAGTTTTAAGGTTGTATATTTGTAAATATTTGATTGTGATGATAATTTTAAGTATTGTACATATTTGTTTCTACTAATAATATTAATAATAGTCTTATACATGTAACGATAACGTTACACCATGCTGGCATTCTAGAATGAGAATCTTCCCGCGTGTTCGCCGTAGATGATTAATATTTTTTTAATTTCGCAGATAAGTGTGGTAGTGAACACCGAAACGTCAGTGTGCGGGCTCGGCTGGGTGACGGTGACGTCCCGGCTCACAGCGCAGGAGCTGCGCGTGGAGGTGGAGCGCGAGTGCGACGTGGCGTGCGGCACGCTGCTCGGCGCGCTGTTCGCGCTCGTGCGCCCGTTCCTGCCCTCGGTGCTCACCGCGTGCGCCGTGGCCGTGGCGTACATGTACAGTGAGTAGTGTTGTTTACTATGTGGGCTCGGCTGGGTGACGGTGACGTCCCGGCTCACAGCGCAGGAGCTGCGCGTGGAGGTGGAGCGCGAGTGCGACGTGGCGTGCGGCACGCTGCTCGGCGCGCTGTTCGCGCTCGTGCGCCCGTTCCTGCCCTCGGTGCTCACCGCGTGCGCCGTGGCCGTGGCGTACATGTACAGTGAGTAGTGTTGTTTACTATGTGGGCTCGGCTGGGTGACGGTGACGTCCCGGCTCACAGCGCAGGAGCTGCGCGTGGAGGTGGAGCGCGAGTGCGACGTGGCGTGCGGCACGCTGCTCGGCGCGCTGTTCGCGCTCGTGCGCCCGTTCCTGCCCTCGGTGCTCACCGCGTGCGCCGTGGCCGTGGCGTACATGTACAGTGAGTAGTGTTGTTTACTATGTGGGCTCGGCTGGGTGACGGTGACGTCCCGGCTCACAGCGCAGGAGCTGCGCGTGGAGGTGGAGCGCGAGTGCGACGTGGCGTGCGGCACGCTGCTCGGCGCGCTGTTCGCGCTCGTGCGCCCGTTCCTGCCCTCGGTGCTCACCGCGTGCGCCGTGGCCGTGGCGTACATGTACAGTGAGTAGTGTTGTTTACTATGTGGGCTCGGCTGGGTGACGGTGACGTCCCGGCTCACAGCGCAGGAGCTGCGCGTGGAGGTGGAGCGCGAGTGCGACGTGGCGTGCGGCACGCTGCTCGGCGCGCTGTTCGCGCTCGTGCGCCCGTTCCTGCCCTCGGTGCTCACCGCGTGCGCCGTGGCCGTGGCGTACATGTACAGTGAGTAGTGTTGTTTACTATGTGGGCTCGGCTGGGTGACGGTGACGTCCCGGCTCACAGCGCAGGAGCTGCGCGTGGAGGTGGAGCGCGAGTGCGACGTGGCGTGCGGCACGCTGCTCGGCGCGCTGTTCGCGCTCGTGCGCCCGTTCCTGCCCTCGGTGCTCACCGCGTGCGCCGTGGCCGTGGCGTACATGTACAGTGAGTAGTGTTGTTTACTATGTGGGCTCGGCTGGGTGACGGTGACGTCCCGGCTCACAGCGCAGGAGCTGCGCGTGGAGGTGGAGCGCGAGTGCGACGTGGCGTGCGGCACGCTGCTCGGCGCGCTGTTCGCGCTCGTGCGCCCGTTCCTGCCCTCGGTGCTCACCGCGTGCGCCGTGGCCGTGGCGTACATGTACAGTGAGTAGTGTTGTTTACTATGTGGGCTCGGCTGGGTGACGGTGACGTCCCGGCTCACAGCGCAGGAGCTGCGCGTGGAGGTGGAGCGCGAGTGCGACGTGGCGTGCGGCACGCTGCTCGGCGCGCTGTTCGCGCTCGTGCGCCCGTTCCTGCCCTCGGTGCTCACCGCGTGCGCCGTGGCCGTGGCGTACATGTACAGTGAGTAGTGTTGTTTACTATGTGGGCTCGGCTGGGTGACGGTGACGTCCCGGCTCACAGCGCAGGAGCTGCGCGTGGAGGTGGAGCGCGAGTGCGACGTGGCGTGCGGCACGCTGCTCGGCGCGCTGTTCGCGCTCGTGCGCCCGTTCCTGCCCTCGGTGCTCACCGCGTGCGCCGTGGCCGTGGCGTACATGTACAGTGAGTAGTGTTGTTTACTATGTGGGCTCGGCTGGGTGACGGTGACGTCCCGGCTCACAGCGCAGGAGCTGCGCGTGGAGGTGGAGCGCGAGTGCGACGTGGCGTGCGGCACGCTGCTCGGCGCGCTGTTCGCGCTCGTGCGCCCGTTCCTGCCCTCGGTGCTCACCGCGTGCGCCGTGGCCGTGGCGTACATGTACAGTGAGTAGTGTTGTTTACTATGTGGGCTCGGCTGGGTGACGGTGACGTCCCGGCTCACAGCGCAGGAGCTGCGCGTGGAGGTGGAGCGCGAGTGCGACGTGGCGTGCGGCACGCTGCTCGGCGCGCTGTTCGCGCTCGTGCGCCCGTTCCTGCCCTCGGTGCTCACCGCGTGCGCCGTGGCCGTGGCGTACATGTACAGTGAGTAGTGTTGTTTACTATGTGGGCTCGGCTGGGTGACGGTGACGTCCCGGCTCACAGCGCAGGAGCTGCGCGTGGAGGTGGAGCGCGAGTGCGACGTGGCGTGCGGCACGCTGCTCGGCGCGCTGTTCGCGCTCGTGCGCCCGTTCCTGCCCTCGGTGCTCACCGCGTGCGCCGTGGCCGTGGCGTACATGTACAGTGAGTAGTGTTGTTTACTATGTGGGCTCGGCTGGGTGACGGTGACGTCCCGGCTCACAGCGCAGGAGCTGCGCGTGGAGGTGGAGCGCGAGTGCGACGTGGCGTGCGGCACGCTGCTCGGCGCGCTGTTCGCGCTCGTGCGCCCGTTCCTGCCCTCGGTGCTCACCGCGTGCGCCGTGGCCGTGGCGTACATGTACAGTGAGTAGTGTTGTTTACTATGTGGGCTCGGCTGGGTGACGGTGACGTCCCGGCTCACAGCGCAGGAGCTGCGCGTGGAGGTGGAGCGCGAGTGCGACGTGGCGTGCGGCACGCTGCTCGGCGCGCTGTTCGCGCTCGTGCGCCCGTTCCTGCCCTCGGTGCTCACCGCGTGCGCCGTGGCCGTGGCGTACATGTACAGTGAGTAGTGTTGTTTACTATGTGGGCTCGGCTGGGTGACGGTGACGTCCCGGCTCACAGCGCAGGAGCTGCGCGTGGAGGTGGAGCGCGAGTGCGACGTGGCGTGCGGCACGCTGCTCGGCGCGCTGTTCGCGCTCGTGCGCCCGTTCCTGCCCTCGGTGCTCACCGCGTGCGCCGTGGCCGTGGCGTACATGTACAGTGAGTAGTGTTGTTTACTATGTGGGCTCGGCTGGGTGACGGTGACGTCACGGCTCACAGCGCAGGAGCTGCGCGTGGAGGTGGAGCGCGAGTGCGACGTGGCGTGCGGCACGCTGCTCGGCGCGCTGTTCGCGCTCGTGCGCCCGTTCCTGCCCTCGGTGCTCACCGCGTGCGCCGTGGCCGTGGCGTACATGTACAGTGAGTAGTGTTGTTTACTATGTGGGCTCGGCTGGGTGACGGTGACGTCCCGGCTCACAGCGCAGGAGCTGCGCGTGGAGGTGGAGCGCGAGTGCGACGTGGCGTGCGGCACGCTGCTCGGCGCGCTGTTCGCGCTCGTGCGCCCGTTCCTGCCCTCGGTGCTCACCGCGTGCGCCGTGGCCGTGGCGTACATGTACAGTGAGTAGTGTTGTTTACTATGTGGGCTCGGCTGGGTGACGGTGACGTCCCGGCTCACAGCGCAGGAGCTGCGCGTGGAGGTGGAGCGCGAGTGCGACGTGGCGTGCGGCACGCTGCTCGGCGCGCTGTTCGCGCTCGTGCGCCCGTTCCTGCCCTCGGTGCTCACCGCGTGCGCCGTGGCCGTGGCGTACATGTACAGTGAGTAGTGTTGTTTACTATGTGGGCTCGGCTGGGTGACGGTGACGTCCCGGCTCACAGCGCAGGAGCTGCGCGTGGAGGTGGAGCGCGAGTGCGACGTGGCGTGCGGCACGCTGCTCGGCGCGCTGTTCGCGCTCGTGCGCCCGTTCCTTCCCTCGGTGCTCACCGCGTGCGCCGTGGCCGTGGCGTACATGTACAGTGAGTATAGGCTAGGCTGTCAGATCGTGACGGTGACGTCACAGCTGGCGGGGCAGGTCATTCGATCTACGCAATATAGTAGGAGATCCGGTATTAGATGTATACAGGGTGTCCTAAAAGTCAACGTCAAGCTGCAAACGGGTGGATCCAAGTCATAACAGTTATTTTCGGCGTGATGTTGACTTTTGGGACACGTATAGTCTATGCGAAGGTTCTGAAAGTAATTATTGAAAAATTGTTAAAACAAGTCGGCCGTCAACCACCCAATCACATTATTTGTGTACGATCATAATCAAAATAATTTATTGATAATATAAAATTACATGTCAAGTAACCAACACAATATCTACGTGGAAACATTTAAACAACAACAACCTACTTATATAATTAAGTGATAAATAGTTCCCTATGGTTGTAGAACGTCTGCTCAAGAAGCCATTTTTTTTTTGAATCTGACTGTTGCTATAATAGGACGGGCCCAATATAGCTGTCGAACTGCATGGTTGGAGAGTATTCTGGGGAAAATCCAGGGGAACCCTCCGGCACGACTACGCGGGGGGTATAACACTGTCAAGAAGCCATATTTTAAGTTTACTTTTAAAAATTGATGCACTATGAGCGACGACAATAGGCATGATGACTAAAATTTTTTCCCGATGCCATTCGAACCAGTTTTTGGAGAGAAACAAATGTTTCTATGGGAGCAACTACAATAAGAGAACATAAATACCCAAAAAATTGAGTTAAAAGACGGACCTCGCTGGCCGCACCCGAAACGCTTCATACGGATTGACTCAAAAGTATAACGTCACACTTAGGTATTTGAACTAATCATTGTAGGGGAAATCAAGTAAATTGCTGTTTAGGTCTCGAAATACTGCGTTTAGGTCCATAGTTATCGTACAATTTTGTTTCTATAAAAGCGTAAGGATTCTATTGGTAGCTTAAAATTTACACTTGGACAATAAAAAAATGTTTTTCTTAACTTTCGAGGTTCATATCTTTTTATGATATTAATTATATTTTTTAATTTATACTTAATTACAATAATCTGATGGTTTACTATCCACTTAGCAACACTATGTTATCAATTTTAACATGAGTCATCATGCCTATTTCACGCGGGAGGTGATTGTAACTTTTACGGCTATGCGTCAGTTTATTTGATTTTGCCAGTCTGACGACATTCCCGCGTATGAGTTTAGTCTCACAATGAGCAACCCGTCTCCCCCAGTCAACCACCGGCTGAACCAGAAGGCGATGCTGCGCCTGCCGCAGGCGCGCGAGTCGGTGCTGCCGGCCGCGGCGGCGCCCCCGCGCACGCCGGACGCGCGCCGCAGCTGGTCGCGCAGCCCCGCCGGCTACACGCCCGTCTACGGCGACGCGGACACGGACGCCTTCTCGCCCAACTCTACGAGGATGCACTCGAGGTTCCTCTAGTGTCCGAGACGAATTCCATTGGTCGCTCGTGTTTATTACTCGACCGCGATAAGGGTGGTGGAACCTGTCCGATATTTGATCAAATTTCTTTGACGGTGGCCCATTCCGCTTGTTCAATATCTTTGTGCAAGTTGGAGTATTTCGTAGCGATATTGATTTAAATAATAAATGTCAAGATAAGATAATATTTGTTGTCAAAACTGTGTACATTTTTATAATATGGCATTCTAATTTTTGATCAAATGTCGATGCTCCTTCCTAGCATATTTGAACAAATCATCCAATTTCTTTGATCAAATGCGCATTGCACAAAGATATTGGACAAGTGGAAGTGGACCCTAAGTTTGTGAATAGAAGTGATAGTTTTGCCATATAATTACGTTAAAATGTGTATGAATTTACAGCTATCCCATTCCCAAACCTATCGCAGTCGACAGAAACGTCATGTACACGATCGTACACAGGAAAGCAAGTTACCTAAGGTTTTATAAAGATCTGACCAAATGTATGTAACATTTGGTCAGATCTTTATAAAACCTTACCTTTTACATTTTTGATTACTTACCGACATAAGGTCCGAAGGATCTTGATAAAACCGGGGGTAAGTAGGTATAATTATGAAAGTATTCAGCTTTTATAACCGACAACACATACCGCTGCTCTACGGGAAAAGAAAGTAACCGGTGTTTTTTGGCACTTTTAGACTCTTAAAAGTGCCAAAAACGAAAAAACGCCGTTTTTGAAAAAAATGTTAGTTACTTTCTTTTTTCCGTAGAGCAGCCGAATACATACGACTTAAATACATAGAAAACATCCAAGACTCTGTCACAATTATTCATGCTCATCACACAAACACTTGCCCTTACCGGGATTCGTACCCAGGACCTTCAGCTTCGTAGGCAGCGTCACTACCCACTAGGCTAACCGGTCGTCAAACGATTAACGACTGGTCATTTGACAGGTATTGCCTGTTTAAACTTGTAGGTTCGTGCAACGGGCCTCTGATATCAAAAATTTGTGTGCTGAATGACCAAGTCACTTTGTTTTGGGTCCTTTTCTCAGGCAGTTTTAACTTTCGCCTTTAGAGACATTACTAGATACTGTATGTGCACAGTTAAAAACGCAATGAATCTGTAATAATAATTTTGAGCTTGCGATATTGATGCGTTTAGGATTTAAACGTAGACAGGGCATGTCATTGATGCCAATTAGTATTTAATTAATTTATGTTACGTTGTGACGAGCCGGGCTAATATATGTTATAAACTATCGATCAATACGGTGAAACATATTTTTCAATACGAGTTTGTAAATAGTTTTGTTATATTATTCAATGTGTGACATGTTAAATTGACACAGCGCTTTCGATGTCTATCGCCGTTAAAAGGGTTTTACACGCAAGTTTATAGAAATTTTATTTGACTACTATACTGTTGTGTTTGACGAAATGGAGTGGTGGAACACGATAAAAGTAGGTCCTATCTCTTATCCTATAGGCGCGAATTAATATACCACAAAGCGCTGCTGTTGCTCTTTTATCTCCGGGCAGGACATTTACTTGCCAATTAGTCTGTCAAGCGAGTCGTGTCCCTGGAAAGTAGCGGCCAAATTAAAAAAAAAAAGCATGCTGGTAACACGAAATGTATGGCGGCGTAATAGGTACTTATAACTGACAATTTATTTCATAGGTAAAATTGTTGCCATATAAAGAATTTGATAAAAATGCTGTGGACACGACTCGTTTCACAGACTATGTGGTCGTGGCTGTCGCTCCCGTATCGGCCTCTCAAGTCACGTACGTATGTGCTGGACCTCTAATATGGAACGCTGTTTAAATCATCTTTTCATAAATGTATACGGCCAATGTTGATGTAAATATTATAGAAGACGCCGCTACATCTTTGCATGTATATTGTTAACAAAAATACCAGCTGAAGTGATTGATTACAGGTGAAGGTTTTTAGGGTTCCGTAGCCAAAATGGCAAAACCGGAACCCTTATAGTTTCGTCATGTCCGTCTTTCCGTATGTCACAGGCATTTTACTCGAAAACTTTAAGGTGCATTTGAATAAAATTTTGGGGGTAGGTATATTTTGTTAGCTGCTATATAGTTCTGTAATAAAATGACAAAAAAAAATTTGTTTGGGTGTGCATAAAACTGCAAATCGATAAAAATATTATCATTATAAGTCCACATGTGGCACATCAATCGAAAGGCCTTTCAAAATAAATATAAGGATTCTCAATTTTTTTTTGATTAAGTGAGTAGAGTCGGAGATAATTGCCCCGAAAGTCACTAAAATTGTGTGTCCCCCTCTAATTTTTGAACGTTGTATTTAAAAAATATGAAAAAAAAACATGGACATACGGCTTATTAAATTCTTTCACCGAAAATTATTTTGAACAAGATCGGTTCAATGGTTTTCGAGATATTGCTGAAAAACTGCCTTCTCTCTATAGAGAAAAACACACACAGCACAGAAATCTCTGGAAAAATTTCTGTGACGATACGACCTTTTTAATGGGCTCGGAACCCTTCGTTTTGCGTGGTCCGACACTCACTTGGACGGTTTTTTAAGAAAACTTATCATCTACTTTTGTATTATATTGTGATTTTACAACTGTATTATTTTTTTTCTTTTAATTTTATGAAAGCATTCCGTAATGAAATACAGCTAAGAGATACATACATACTTATGTGTACATGCTCAATATTTTCTAAAGCAAAATAGAAGGCTAACTAAGATATTTTAAGCTCTTTTTCATATTTTTTACATCTGCTTCATCAGACTAACATGATTTTAGGTGTAGTGAAATACCCTTTGACTCAGGTCAGGTGAAATGAAACTATACGTTGATATGCGAATTTTTTTTTCATATCTATTCATTTGTATTTGTAACGGTAGACTAGTAGTTAAATAATTGACTTTAAAAACAAAGTTTTAAACGACTTGAATTCAGTACTCAGTCAAGGCACATGAACATTTCCACATTTCCTTTCCACTCTACCACATGAACTGCTTTCCCAGAGCAAATGTGTTGATTGTTACAGAAAAAAACAAAATCGCTGTATGTGGGCCGTTAATATTTGAGGAGTTCCGTTAATTCCTCAAGGATCTCAGAATCACCAATATTGACAACTACAAATCCTATGTTTTGTACTTATGATTTTTATTTCTTAGAGTTATTTTTTGTATCTAAGAAATCATTTGTATAATATGCTGTGCTGGGTTAGTTTTTTTATGGTAGGTATTTATGGTAACAGGTTGGTACAGTCAGCAACAGAAGTAGCTAAGCGGGCCAGGTGTTCAAAATAACCGACTAAATTTTTTTTTAAATCTTTATTTATAGAGTTTTGTCATAATGACAATGTCACTCTATAGTGCCACTTACTAACTATTACAAATTAAATTCTTAACTATGCACCCTAGCAGCCGGCAGGACTTAATTTCTTAAGAATAAAGTCTTGTGCAGGTCATTCTGAACACCTGGCCCGCTTAGCTACTTCTGCTGCTGACTGTACAAAATATTCATACGTAGTTATCACTTGCGGGAGATGAACGATAGTTCAAATACGCGAATCTTATTTGTTTTATATAACTTATACCTAGTTGTAAAAACGTTACTTAATATGGTAGACAAAACATATTTTCTAGTTCACCTCGTTAAAAACGTTTTTGTAACTAAAAAGTAACGTGATGCCTGGAAAGTTTCTTGGCGTCTCATTGCTTTAGTTTAATAATTGGACTCTTTTAAGTGAAAAGCTTTTTCAATACATTGTTGAAGATGTCGTTTAATTGTCTGTAAGAAGGTTGTAAATGTTGTTTTCATCACACTTGCTCGTAAAGGGCTTCATAACGCGCAGGAATACAGAGTTACTATAGCCTTTATTACGCCTAAGGGCGTTATGGTTTTTTATTACGCCCAAGGGCGTAATGGGTGTGATCTGATTGGTTTAAGCAAATCTCGTTGGCCGTGTGGGCCACAAGAATTCCGCTCTGTGATTGGTTGAAAAAAAATCTAGGTGGCCACGAGCCGCTGTACTGCTCTGTGATTGGTTGAATGAAATATTGTAGATGCGCGCTCCACTCGCAATGATCTGGAAGTGAAGATGTCAATTTCGTAAATTTTTGATTGGTGCGGTTGTATGAAACATAGATTTTTCTGTCTTTTGTGGTTATTTTATTCCTAGCAAATGTGATGAAAAACATTGTATGCGACACGTACGGTAAAATTGTTACATTCATATCTTACCGTACTTGTAACACAATGTACTATTACATCGCTTCAATCACCTTCATCTATGTTCAGTCGCGGAATGAAAAGGTTCGTAATTTCTGAATGTTTACCATTGAAATAATGTCTAAAAGTGGTCAACCTTTTCATTCTTCGACTATACATCGTTCTATCCACGGAGAAGCGCCCCACTCCTTACGAATCGTATTCCTTATTGCGTAAACGCGACAAGACTAAATAGCACTCATTTACGCAATAAGGAGTGAGAAACTTCATGAAGGATTGTTTTTTTTTGTCAAATTGTGAGCATTTCAATGGAGGCGAGTACAAACACACATTTTTATATTAATGATAAATAAAAATGCCAAAGGATATGTTGACTTTTGTATTGTTGTGATTTTACGTTTTGGTAGTAGAACAATTGACGAAAAATTTGTGTTTGTTATTTATACTCGGTTAAGATGAAGATTGTCATAATTCTCATAGGTTGTAATGGAATGTGATTAAGAAATAAAGTATTTTTCAACAACTGCGTATACTTTTTATAAACTGATTTTTAATATTGGGTTTTCTGCACGTCAATAAACGTACCTACCTAATATACATAGAGCAGATAGGTAGAGTCAAGTGTAAAAATATAAGTGCATACAACTGACTCATAAATATGTCCCATTGCTCTTGTGTCAGCAGGTTTCGGGTGATTTCGGTACATATTTATGAGAGTAAGTAAATCGATACATATTTTTTCACTTGACTATACCATAAGTCCTATTTGACCAAACTAGAATATCTCATCTCAACATTTCTCAGGGGTCCTGAGGTGAACTCAAAATAACCGGCATACTTATGGTCATTTTGCCGGTTAGGATTAGGTTCTTCACAGATAATAACAATTCTGCAAACCCTAAACAAACGCTATATGCAATTGTTATTGTAGTTACACACACACTAAATTAGGTGGTCTCTAACCGGTGCAATTAAATTGTTTGTAATTTCATGTTCATAGGTTCTCGAAAACAGCTCTAACAATTAACGGGGGCATATACGCAAAAAGACAAAAAAAATTTTTTTTCGATTGGTTGGACTTTTCGGTGGATTTGCTCCGAACCCATTGGCAGTCTAAAGTCTAAACGCTTTATTTATCATCTATCGCTCTATCTATTCCACGGACCTATAAGGGCATTTTCAAAAATGAGTGTACCATGATGCTAATTAGATACAAACGCCAACACAGTTAACCTGACCATGTGCACTTTATGCGCATTGTAATAAGGATCAATATAATACAGGATGGTCAGTTAACTGTGTTGGCGTTTGTATCTAATTAGCATTTTAAAAAAAACTCGAGTCCGTTTTGTGACGAAAATTAAGCATATAAATTACGAAAATTGACTAGTTTCACATTTGAGTAACGTGTTCATGTATATCATTTACAAATTGAATAGAAAAAGTTAATTACCATACAAACCGGACAACAACAATTACTCACGCTTATTGAGTACCTACATAATTATTTGAAAATGCCCATATTACTAAATCTATACCCACTCTAAATTCTATTCAAACAGGTGCAAGTGCAGGGAAAGTCCCTATTATAGATACCTTCTTTATACTATGTTTAATGTTACCAGTAAACAAAATTTACGTTAAATTCAAGTTTTTTAAACAATCAATGTACGTTTTAATGGTAATAGGCACGCGTATGGATTTATTTATACATTGCTGGAAGATTATTATTATTTATTTATTTATTAAGAAACAAATAGTCTCATATTACATTTGACACAGTAAAAGTTACTAAATTATGGTCTTACAGTTTTCTTAATTCAAATACTTTTATTATTATTATTTGGAAGATACTATTTTACTATTATTGCCCGGTATTGAGGGTCCACCGTTGGCACCGTTAGCGATTGAGCTCCCCCTCACTAACGCATCTCTGGGCACGGTAGGTCACACCTGGTTGAGGTTGTCTCCTCCGGGTAGGGGAAAAGGTAAGGATCAAAGGAGTGTGAGAGGATGGTGATAGTGGAAGGATGGGATGTTTGGAGTGGCGGGTTAGGAGTAGGTCGTTGTGGAAACAGTGGGTCATGTGGGCACACTGGATCATCACATTGGACAGAAATAATAGGGATGAGCATCGAGCATCGCCTCCCATACTCAGCTGTCTCAGATCCGGGGTAAATGGTAAATAGTGCGACGCCCGTTCTCAATCTTTGACATCACTGGTACATACCCGACCAGGACCGGACCGGGGTGCACGACCCACGCACTGACGGGTTCGCCTCAGGTCTGCCTGTGACTGAAACGTGTTTGAGCAGACATGGAGAAGTGAACCGATAGCTCAGCGTCACGTACCAGAGCGTGTTCACCTCCCCTAACCTCTCTGGAAGATACTAGGAACAAGGTCGTATTTTGTAGAAATTTTATCAAATAAAGTACTAATAGACAGACAATATTTATTTTATTAATCGATGATAGTGCATTAATAAGTTAAAACGAGCTATCTTAAGTTATTGAGTTGAGTTATTATACTGTACCCAATTTGTCCATCATCTCTAACAGATCTTCATGTGGGGATTTTGGAATATCGGGGACGAAATTAAGATCAGTACTAATATTTCTGATCTGAGTCGTAACAATAGTTTCAAACTGAGTGTCCCTGTTAATTTCAATGGTTTTCTTCTTAGATTCTTTATTATAAAGTTCAATCGGTAACTGTAACTCGACCTTTGCCTTTACGGTGGGTACTTTTTCTATTGGTCCTAAAAGGCAGCTAATTTCATTAGTGTCGGCACACCGACTTTCATATTCCTCAGTAGAGTTCTTCTTATGATCATACTTGTAAATGTTTTCTCCCAAATTACTAATTATGTTTGGACTGATATTTGAAGGCAGATTGAAAGTGCCGTCTTTTCTTTGCAAACCCAATCTTAATAAAACGGATATTTTTGTATGGTATTCGGAAAACCAAAGGATAAGAGTGTTGTTCAAGCAATTATAGTCACCGTCAGTGAAACGCTGAGCTAGCGTCTCAAATTTCCTCATCGCGTGCTCGATGATGCATTTCGGGAAATTTATAGGCATTAGTATGGCCACACTTTTTAAATGTCGCCGGGTAATGTCAAAAATGTTTTGATTAGTTGCAACCGATAACTGCCACTTGTAGATCATAGTCATTAGATCCCATAATTTGCTCATAGAATAATCGTCTAATTTCATGATGGATGTGGCCGAGATGTCTTGAAGAAGCTGCTTGACAACTGCATGTGTGGCGACCGGCTGGGGTATAAATAGCTCTTCTATAAGTGTTGGGTGTAACAGCACTGTCACAACGTCGGTAAGTACTGTAATGTAACAATGATAACTATTAGTTATTCCTTTTATAAAACAGTTGAAGAGTAATATATAAAAGTAAACATTGCCTAACGTTAGCTTTTTAATTTCAGATCTGTTAAACTAACCTCTTTCGGATTTTTGTGCTGCGATATTTTGGGCCTTCAATCTCTGTTCAACGACATAAATCATCTCACAGCCCAAGTTTATGGTGATGAACGGTGTTGCGAAGTGAGACATCACTTTCCACACTTAGTTAATCAATAGTTGTCAAAATGAGTATAGATTCTTGTTACGAAAGTGTTATTGAAAAGTTAACACTACAAGGTAGAATAAAAGTGATTTCTGATAAACTGCTGTCTTGTAAAACGAAAGCCGAAAGCGTCCAGCTAGTTTATGAGATTCTCGATGATTTAAACACTTTCCCAGAACTACTGGAGGTTAGCAAGTCAACTGATTTGTCTATATACTACCGTAACCGTGGCAACGAGTGCTTCAAAAAATCCCAGGACTTTGAAGCATGGCAATACTATAACTTGTCCCTTTTGTATGCTCCCACAAGCTCGGATGATTATGCATTGGCCTTATCGAACAGATCAGCTGTGTTTTTCTCATTAAATAAGTATAAAGAGTGCCTAAAAGATGTTAAAATGGTACTGACATTAAATCATCCAGAAAAAATAACTGAGAAGCTTGTTAAAAGACAAAAGTCTTGTGAAGAGTGCCTTAAATATGATTTGGATGAGTTGAAAGGTTCAGTTTGTGAGCAAGCACATGAAATTGATAAATTAACAAAATTGCAACATCCAAGAAATAGCACTTACCTGTGTGCTAGTAACAAACTTCAAGTGGCATACAGTGCGGAGATGGGCAGGCATGTTGTTGCCAGAGAAGATATAAAAGTTGGAGAAGTGTTAGCGGAAGAAAACCCATATTTGCTCTTGCTCCAAAAAAATGAATTCTTATTCAGCTGCAGCTACTGTTTCTCCAGAGACATGAATCTCATTCCTTGTGAAAATTGCTGTTTTACCTTATTCTGCAGTGAAGATTGTAAAACTAAAGCACAGAAGGACTATCACTCCATTGAATGTCCATTGATGGCTGCTCTAATTGATTTAAAATTCACCAAATTAGAATTGCTTTCATTGAGAACTACAATCAAAGCCCGTAATGACCATAGAGATTGGGATGACCTCTTCAAAACAATTGAAGACGCTGAATCAAATTTAAATTCAGAACACAGAGGATGCATCCTTAAAGATAATGAGTGGATATATGATTCACAGTACTATGCATCTATTCACACATTAGCTACAAACATTGAAAGGCGATCTGTTTCTGATATGTTTCAAAAATCTGTGACAGCTGCAGTTTTTTTGAAGTTCTTGTCAGACAAAACACCTTTCCTCAATGATGATGAGAAAGTTCGTAGATGTGTGTCTGAGCTGCTGCTTTTGCATGTAATGACCAGTGCTACCAACATGCACGGGTTGAGTTCCAACATTGAGAATGCTGAAGGCAATTTTGTAGAAGAATTGAGTATAGGCAGTGCTCCATACGCCTTTCACAGTCTCCTAAACCACTCCTGTGCACCGAATGTGGTGCGGTTCAGTAAACTGGGTTCAGGGAGGACAAGCTTGTTCACTCTCCGGCCTATTAAGAAAGGGATGCAAATATTTGATAACTATGGGTAAGTTGAGCAATTCTGCCAGCATTTCTTTGATATCTTCATGATACAGCATAGGCCTCCCTATGCTGTAAAGCAAGACCAAATGGATACAGAAGAGTAGAAAAACACATATTATAAAATACTAATATTTAAGTTTGGTTCAATAAAGGCTATATTATTATCTTCATGATAGGCCCAGGCCTCATTACTGAGGTGCAGACATGACATTAATTTGTTAAACGTTTCCAGATAGATAGCTAACTCTTTTCTCATTCGTTTTAGATCTTGTTGCATAGACCTAACATTGAAAATTGAATTTCAAAATTATGTGCTCCTTAAGCACCCTGCCTGGCTAGGCTTAGATTATATAATTTAATTTATTTAAATAATCCAACATGATGCTTTTGATACATTCAAAAGCATCATGTTGGAAGCCGAGCTGTAAGGCGCGCGATTTTCTATCTAAAGGTCGTGGGTTCAAACCCCAGCTCGTACCACTGGGTTTTTTCAAAAACTTATCTATGAAATATCATTTGATATTTAACTGTGCCTTCTTGGTGAAGGAAAACATCGAGAGGAAACCGGTCTAATCCCAATAAGGTCTAGTTTTCCCTCTGGGTTGGAAGGTCAGATGGCAGTCGCTTTCGTAAAACTAGTGCCTACGCCAAATCTTGCCAAAGTGGACCGCAATAACAGACCACAATAAATAGATGATGCTATTGAACTTACTCACTTTTCAAGTTCCCTATTTTGTCTTCAGTTTCAGTTTATTTATCTTAATCTCAGGTGACAAGTTGTAAAAAAAATATAATGTGTGCAATATGAAGTTTTATATTCAATTTTCAGATCTCATCATGCCCTTCAAGATCTGCAGACACGGCAAGCTAATCTCAAATTCCAATACAAATTTGTATGCATCTGCGAGGCGTGTGTCAACAACTGGCCCACTTACCTCAGCATGAGGATGTCATTTGCCAAAACCAATGTCCCGGAGAAACTTAGACGACGCAAGGAGCAACTTTTAAATTCATCTGTCATAGACAAGCTTCAAAAAGGAGATGTGGATACTGCGGTATCTATATTTAAACCTCTCTGCAAGTTGACAGAAGAGTTGGATACCTTTGCCCCTAATGTAAATCTGGCTGACTGTCAAGAAAGTCTAAAACAGTGCCTTGTCATTTTTGAAGGGATGGTGCCTTATGGATATAGTAAGCTCGTCGAATGGGACGCCAAAATTGGTAAAAACTGTTGCATTAATAAGTTTTTGAAGGGCACATATTTTTCTTAATTCCTAGTAACCTGTACCTACATGTTGCAGCACAGGCAAATAAATGACCGATCAATGTTAAATATGGCGCCGGTAGCTGTCTTCCCATAAATACTTGTCAAACTTTCCATACATTCAGATTGTAACGAACGCCGCTTATATGGAGATCACTCTTGAAGGCGAAGCAGGAACAAAGGGGAAATGCCCCTTCACATTTTATTTTCTGAGTTACTTATAAATGTTTATTGATATTGCTTCACATTTAAAGTAGGATTTAATTGTGTTATAGAGGTAATATCCAAAACCTAAACTGTTGTATTATCATTGTTGATTTATCTTTAATTAATTTTAAGGCTTTAGAAGAATAAGCACATATGGAGATCACTTTTGACGGCGAAGCAGGAACAAAGGGGAAATGCCCCTTCACATTTTATTTTCTAAGTTACTTATAAATGTTTATTGATATCGCTTCACATTTAAAGTAGGATTTAATTGTGTAATAGAGGTAATTGCCAAAACCTAAAGTATTGTATTATCATTGTTGATTTATCTTTAATTAATTTTAAGGCTTTAGAAGAATAAGCAAAATTTACCTTTTGTATTAGGATTTCTAATTTGTTAAATATTGTATTTGTATCAAACCTGTGCCTTTTAGTGCAGATGGTCCCAAGCTGCAAATCTCGCTTTCCTGGGCGTAGCAGGTGGCAATGGCTCGCGAAATAGGATTGCAAAAAAAACACAGCATCTTTGCCATGAAACGAATTAAAGAGGAGCATCAGAGGTATGCACTTGTTACTAGTTATCAGAGTCTAGTCCATTTAATAGTAGACGGACTCTCTAGATGGCGCTGTATAAGGAGGCTTACAGCGCCTTACAAAATTGGAATGGTACCTACTCATTGGTAGTTTTTATAGTTAACTAGTCACTTATATTATTCATCTTCCAGGGAAACTTGATGGGAAAAAGTTTGGGAAACCACGCTTTGATTTGTATGACGTATCAATTTGTATGGGTTAAAAGAATCTAATAATTTGCTCGCTTAACTTAAAACAGGTATATCCTTAAACTTCTGCAAAGTCGTCATATTCAACGATAAGTAAATTAAATTTTTATAGTAACGTTTTCATGTATGATGTAAAACTTGCAAACTTCCAAGCAGGTATTCTTAATTAAGAACGTATTGTGCAGCTTGTGCAGTGCAGGTCGTATATCAAAATATATTTTTTAGTTTTTATTTAATAATAAGTATAAACAATTGCCTTCGTATAAATTAACTTGGTGCTTTTGGAGAAATGTTACTTTTGGATTAATATTAAAAGTTTGATATGATCTTCAATGTTTGTTATTTTCGTCTATTAGTTTAATTACCACGGAATACCCGGATACGTAGTAATAATACAACTTCGACTATATTTGATGACTGTCTGGTATCGCATGAACTAGTTACAAAGTTACAAACCTTGTATATTTCAAATGGGCACCGTCAGCTCTAAAAATAAGTATACAATTTTCAACTTTATTCAACCGACATTATGTATGTACAGTACATTCATAAACGTGTACATATTTATAGATAGGACTGTACAATGGCAATAGCTAATTCACCAACAATCTCATCATGGGATGAAATTACTGAAATTAGCAAAAGAATAAAAAAAAAACTTTGTAAAAACGATTAGACTTATCAATAAGTAGATGGCGCCCCAATCGCATCACGGCAGCGGCAGCGGCATTTGAATCTATCTAAGGATGAAGGCGCCAGAGATTACTAAACAGAAACTTAACAACGCGTGCTATTGTATCAAGGCTTTACCTATCAGGACTGAAGGACGGACAGTCTTAAACTTGTTGCAGTCTGACACTAACTAAAGTAACAATTTTGTCTGCTATCCCTGATAAAACTTGTTGGCAGATTAAGGCCTTAGGCCTGAATCACACTGGCGCGGCCTGTGGTGGCGGTTAATAGTACATTTGACAGCTAATGACAAGTTTACTATTGACAGCCGCGGCCAGGCCGCGCCAGTCTGTAAGAGGTTTTAAGCCTCCACCACAGTGGCGTGGCCTGCGGTGGCGTATAATAGTAAACTTGACATTCGCTGTCAAATTTACTATTAGACCTAAGGATTCCAATTTTAGAGTTTCAAAATGAAGAACCCAAAAAACAGACATACTACCTATTTTCGAAATGTATACAAACTTTAGTCTGTATCACATGACATCGCGGTTACAAAAAATGTGACGTAACATAAATAAATAAGTTCTTAATTATTATTATTAAGTCTATTAAAAAAAATAGTAAAGAAATCCATACCAGATTCTGATGTTAAAGGAATCCAGGTACGAAGATAGGTACAGAAAAAAACTTGTAGGTAAGGTAAGTTGAATTACAGCTTATAGCTAATCCTATAAGCTGAGGAGTCCTCTTGTGATTCTTTATAACATACTTAGGTATGTTTTCTTATTTCAGGAACCTAGAATCCAAATGAGTGAACCAAAAAAAGTGTGAAGTGAAAAGAAGCCACCCGCGCGTGAATCGCCGCGCCGGTTACGGATCCAAGAAGCGGCTGGCTGCACCATCAGATAAAAGGTACGTGCCTACAAACTCTCCCCACTCCTTCACATTTCGTAACTTAGTTCGTGTTTCGTGTAGGTATAGATTCAGATTCGGTTGAAACCGCCTCAACCAAATCTCACTGGAGCGCAAACTCTTAGTAACTACT
The DNA here is from genome assembly GCA_932294315.1 of Epinotia nisella. Classification (NCBI taxonomy): domain Eukaryota; kingdom Metazoa; phylum Arthropoda; class Insecta; order Lepidoptera; family Tortricidae; genus Epinotia; species Epinotia nisella. Next base: position 13,609,986 of record OW028688.1, on the reverse strand, counting down.
CTAACTTACCTATACCAGTGTTAAACAGCTTGCTTGGGTTTCCACTGGATTTTCCTCTAAGAAGCGGCTGGCTGCACCATCAGATAAAAGGTACGTGCCTACAAACTCTCCCCACTCCTTCACATTTCGTAACTTAGTTCGTGTTTCGTGTAGGTATAGATTCAGATTCGGTTGAAACCGCCTCAACCAAATCTCACTGGAGCGCAAACTCTTAGTAACTACTCTAACTTACCTATACCAGTGTCAAACAGCTTGCTTGGGTTTCCACTGGTTTTTCCTCAGGACACTACCACTATGCACTCCTATCACTGTATCGAGCTCGACCTAAGTAGCAGTCAGGTTTAAAAAAAGTTTACATATACTTAGTGTAGGTAGGAGTGATAAGACAGAGGACGTTCAGTTCGAGTTCGTTCGGGATATGTTTCGGGTGTCAGGAAGACACTCATCTTTATTGATTAGCGACAAAATGTATTAGCTAATAAGTTTCTGCCAAATATTTAATTTTTCATAGAAGCTGTTATTGGCAACTGTCCTTTTCTGTATACTACTCGTTGAGACGACTCTAACCAGTGGTGGCCACCTTCTGTCTCCATCACCAGATCAGCTCGATGGTACCATAATATTGAATTGTCATCCAAACTATACTTAAATCCAAAATTTCAGCTCAATCGGTTGGAGATATCTTCTTCAAAATTGAGTTGTAAGATTCCACCCGAACAAACATAGATACATTCATGCAAGTTAAATAAAAACTAGTTAAAGTACTCATTGTTAAAAGTACTTAGAGTACATACAGTATATACCTACAGTAGGTACCTACTGGAATCGTCAGAGATTGGTAGGGCACAGCGCAATGTCATCGCTCAATTTCGTAGCAGCCGACCTGCACGTCTAGCACAACTTGCTGCTCAGTCGCTTCGCGCGCGACTAAGCGTCCCCTATCTCACTCGCACCGTACAAATTAGAAAAAGGGGGTAGAGCTTTCTCGACTCGCGTCGCGGTGCGGCGTCAGTTGCGCTAGCCCCCCTGGAGAAGTACCTTACAGAAGAGCAACCTTAATAACACCACTAGTATTAATTAGGTAAGTAGGTAGGTATACTTGCTCTGTAGTGTAGGTATGTGGTGTTGTTTTCTTGGTAGTAAGTAAGATCGCCAGAGGGTCCGAGGATGCGTTTTGTTGTGAGCACTGAGTGTCGAGGGACCTTCATTTGTCTCCAACCGGTTGGCAACTAGAGGTATCTTGTGACTCCTCCGAAGACGCGTTCAAGCGCCCATATTAGGCCGCGGTGTCTACTTACCATCAGGCAGGCCGTATACTAATTTGCTACCGTAGTGGTATGTAGGTATTTAAAAAAAGGGACGCGTACGATATGGTCAAAATAATCTGCACATATAATTAAGATAAAACAATTTGTGCAGATCATTTTACAGCTGACTGGACCTCTACCTATTTGCGAAAGGCAGCTGGGATGGTCAAGTGACAATTTCATTAGAATTGTAAAGTATTTATTTGCTTAAAAATAATGCATTTTAAATATTCGCTTTTAACCTACTCCCATTATTTGAATAAAAAAACAGTTTTTATACGTTTAAAATCCCGTCAACTGCGGCAAAAGTCTACATAACACTACGAGTAAAGTTGCAACATAAGGCACATAAGGACTTGAGTGTATCGAGGGACCTTTGGACGGCGACAGAACGCCCGTTCTGCTATAAATCTTCATAAACATTCCGATGGCTTCTTTCTCATTTAACAAAATAATACGGTCCGATAGTTCTGGGCTTATAGTCCCGTACTTCTTTAGATACTCGTATATGCATGTCAATTCGTTGTAGGGCACAGGTTCTTGAGGCAACCCTTCGAACATACTAAATCCATCTCCGCCTTCGGCTAAGAATGAAGGCATCATCAACTTATATACATATCTATCTTCAATATCTGATAATTGAGAGTTGCCACAGCCAGAACAGATTGCGCGAGCTTTAACAACGCGAGATCCAGCAGGTTTTAATAAGTCGTAGACAACTTGTATTCCAGATATTTGCAGAAATTGCCCTACACTATCAACGGGCCGCCACAAGTCGACCGAATGTTCCAAAGCACTTCGCAAAATGGATCCGTTCATAGTCACAATTGACATGGTATCCGTAAAAGGTAGGGCATTTATCCAATCTCCTTTCGTCATGTTAAACGGTTTCTCTGGCTGGTCTATCGAAATTCTTATTCTCCCTCCCTGGCATATAGCGACGTGTACGTCTGGGTAAAGTTTATTGTAATATGTTTTTGTGTAATTTAATAAAATATCTGTAATAATGTTTCCCAAGTTACACTCTCTCAAACGGCAGCTACCCTCTAGAGTAACATTAGATGTGCCTATGATTTCGTTGCTGATCTGATCGACGCTTTCTCTATAGCTGTTGACTATGCTCAATACTTCCAAGTCTTGTGTTATTGTCCTGTCTAATAGTATCGGCAAGCCATTGTATTCCGTCACTTCTCCTTTGGAATTGAAAGTTAGATGTAACTGTCCCATATATTTCGTGTAGGCATAAGCCTGCACTACTAATACCTTCCTGCCTGCAGGATCCGTTACGACAGTTGGGTAGGGTCCTTCTCGTACTTCAGGTTTTTCTGTAAGCTTGCCATTCCATAGAAAAGTATTCGAGTGTCCTCCAATCACCAAGTCAAGATCATTAACATTTCTAGCAATTTCAACGTCCTTTACGAATCCTGAATGTCCTAGAGCTATAAGTATTTCGACTCCTTGTTTTTTGAGTTTATGTGCTTCTCTTTTGATGGCTATTATTTCGTCCTCGTACTCGACCTTGTTTTTTGGAGCAAGAGTTCCAGTGTCCGGTGTCAAGTATCCTATGACGCCTATCTTCACGCCATTTTTGTCGAGGACTACAGAGTCGTAAAGATTGTTGACTTCTTGTAGTTCTGGCACGTAGTTTAGTATAAGGTTGGCTGCTACTACAGGCGACGATATGTTCCTAATGAAGGGAACTAGTCCATCAACGGTCTCATCGAACTCGTGATTACCAAGTGACTGAAAGAAAGAAAAAAAGCACATTAATATGGTCTTATTTCATAAATTTTATTTCACCCTATTTCATTTAAATATAACCCACCTCAATTGGAATTCAGTAAAGTATTAGATTTTTAAATGATACAGAAAATTCAGGCATATAATCCATTTATTTGTTCTCATCCATATAGCAGTCATCGTTATGTCGTGGGATTCATCAGTTCATCACTACCTTTAAGGTACAATCACCATTAATGTTATTCAAGCTTTGATGAATTAACTCGGTTTAGATATTTAAAAATAACTAACTTTCACCTGAAATAATATCGGAATCGCTCTAAGGGCCTAAATTTGAGCTGCTTGTCCTGTAGAATATCCAACAGACGTGCGAAGCTGTTTTCATATATTTGACTTGCTGTCAAGCATGTGAATGACACCACACATGCTTGACAGCTATGCATATATATATATATATATGAAAACATAGCTTCGTGCGGATTCACCTTAACCTCTTGTATGCTGGGACACTTACAGCGCTAAAGGAATTTGGATTTTTTGTTTCTGACACAGATTCAATTTTCGGTAGCCCTGATCAGTGCAGATCTGCTACTAAGCATACGAAAGGTTAAGATATGATTGCAAGTAACTGTACTAGGTTTACAAAATCATTGGTTTACAAGCTTGTACTTCTAAGAGTTAAAAGAGTAATTTTTATATCAAAAATGTTAAATTCTACTCTGATACAACATGTATTTCTAGGCTTTGCTTATACAGTACAAGAAATAAATACAATACTTTTGATGTCATGTTTTTGGTCATTCTCCAATTTTGTGACTGCGGTCGTGTCTAATTAACGCGACGCTGAACATTTTATATGGAGTCGCGTCAATTAGACGGAATCGCAAATCTGGAGAATTACCGTTTTATAATAAGGTGAGTTTAAGATAACGTTGTTTTATTCGTTTCGTTGCATTCTTATACATATCACACCTTGATTATAACTTTATAGATATCTATCCACTAAATTATTTTAAGAGAACAAATACGTCGTATTCCTAAATCACCAATAAATTGGACGGTTTTAATTTATTCACATAATAAATACAATTTGCACAATCCGACTACGTTATCTTTAGGAGTATTTCTGTCGACAGTCATTTGTTTCTTAGATGGAAGAAGGTATAATATGTCATGGTTCTGGTTTGCATCATAGAGTACATGTTTATACATACTCGTAGTATGCTGGTATCCTTGAAATACATTAAGATAGATATTCAAGTATATAACTGGTTGCACGTAGGCGTAAGGTCCCCGCTGAGCTGAATAGGTGTATGTTTATTTAAAACATGGGGTGACAAAACAGTATAACAAGGAAACTGATAGCACATCAGTAAATTAAGCGTAATTTGGTTTTTTATATCTATCTATTGATTTAGCTCTCAACCATTTAAGCTTAAGTTATGAGTTTACTATGGGAATAAATAATTAGAGTAATTACTAGGGATAACATCAGACTTGGCGAAATTGACACACTAGTAGAAGAATCTTTGAGAGACAATAAATAGTCATTCAGTATGGTAAGTCTTCCTTCCACTTGGGGGAAGACTGGACTTCGGTGTCGGATATAATACTCTGTACATTGTAGTTCGTTGTAATATAAAATGTTTTGTTGTAATCCAACTAACATGGAATACCCATCGCCACCATTGGCCACAAATTGAGGCATTATAACCTTGTACATTTGAGTTGTATTAATGTTGTCGTATTGTGGCACTTTGCAATTCCCACATCTCACTTTTGCTTCAAGTACCCTATAGTATGCTGGTTTTTTATAGTCGTATACTACATGTAATCCAGAAAACTGTAGAAATTCACCGCGATCTTCCAAATCATTGAGATCGTGGACAGAGTGTTCGAGCATTTGCAATAGGACACTACCATTCATAGACACTGTTACTAAACTTCCTTCGAACGGCATAACTATGAGAAGGTCTCCCTTGGTGATATTCGCTGGCATATGCATGTAGGATATTGATGCTCTGATCCCTCCACCTTGAATGATGGCAACAGGGGCGTCCGTCCAATATTCCCCTTTATAAAGCGTCGCATAACGGTACACCATTGCGTCAGTAATTAAATTTCCAAGATTGCACTCGAGAAATTTACAATGAACACCCGAAATTATGACGGATGTATTTCCGACAACTTCATCGCCTACATTTAGCACATCGTTTCTGTATCGTTTAATTATAGTGAGGATATCTGGATCTTGTGGTATAGAGTTGTTCAGGACTATAGGCTTACCAGTGATTTTAATGACTTCTCCTTTAGAATCAAAAGTCATAAGTAGTTTGCCAAAATATTTTGTATAAGCGTATGCCTGAACAACAGGCACTGAGCGCCCTGAAGCCTGTGTAATGTACGTCGGGTACGGGCCCTGTGATTCTTCTGTGTCAGGAGTAGTGCCGTTCCAAAGAAAAGTATTCGTATGTCCTCCAATTACTAAGTCCACGCCATCCACTTCTTTTGCTATCTGTATGTCTTTAGCAAAACCAGAATGACCCAGAGCAATAATGATTCGTATTTTCTGTTTTTGTAATTTCTTGACTTCTTCGCGGATCGCTTCAATTTCATCAATGTATTCAACGTCATTCTGAACTGCCAAAATTTTCGTGTCGGGCGTGAGATAACCTATAATGCCTATTTTGACACCATTGACATCAATGATCATAGATTTCTTGAGATTAGTTTCATTCGCTAGTTCTGTCACCTTATTGAAGTCGATATTCGCAGTGAGGACTGGACAAGTCAAATTTTCTATAAACGGAGTTAGACCTTTAACGCCATTGTCGAATTCGTGATTACCGAGTGACTGAAACAAAAAAGCAGTATCTATAGGTTACGAGTACCATCTAGCGACGTGCAATAAAATACACATTAATACCTAGTACAATTTATCATTATTCAAATTGATTAAGATTGATTGATTTATGAATAAAGTATTGCAGACTACAATGATGTAATATAAAAAAAGAGGTAGATAGTTTATAAGCGCTCCAAAAGTGGCACACTAAAAGTCGTCAATGGAAACGTGTAGCTGTCAGATTTGGTGGCCATTTTTAAATACAGAATTTCGTATAGGCGACATATCTACCTCTTTTTTATATTACATCATGGGCAGACTAATTTTGTTCATATAATTACCTGGGATATTAACTATGGTGATTTAACTAATTTAATTTATTCTAGACTACACTACTAGTTAAAACAACCTGTTGATTTAATATTTATAAAATTTGTTCGTACAATTTAAAGTAGCTACAATGTTTCAATACAGCAGTACCACGCCTTACATATAAAAAAAAAACGATAACGCGACGTGGGTAGGCCCCCCACAAGGTGGACTGATGACCTGGTAAAGGTCGCGGGAGTCCGCTGGATGCGGGTGGCGCAGGACCGGTCAATTTGGCACTCTCTAGGGGAGGCCTATGTCCAGCAGTGGACGTCTTTGGGCTGATATGATGATGATGATGACACTACTAGTTAAAACAACCTGTTGTTCAACTTATTTAATATTTATAAAATTTGTTCGTACAATTTAAAGTAGCTACAATGTTTCAATACAGCAGTACCACGCCTTACATATAAAAAAAACGATAAAATAAGCATATACATAATACACTGTTTGCACACATTAGGTACTATTCAAGAATGTGAAATATTACTGCACTAGTCCCAGAACCACAGTAGAAACAATAATGAATCTGAATGACATTGAGATGGTCACTGCTGAATTTACTTTCAATTTGCTTTCGTGAAGTATTACGATTCGACCTTCCGCAGCTGGATATACAGGGCTGGTTTTATTCAAATATTCAGTAGTTGCCTTCAACTCATCGTAAATCAAAGGGTATGCTGGCATACCATAGAACATATCAAATCCATCGCCACCCATGGATAAGAATGACGGCATGAGAATGTTGTACTTTGCCGTTTTGTTTAACGCTGAGAACATGGGCACTGCACACATTCCGCAGCGCACAGATACTTTAGTAACTCTTTTGCCTGGAGGATACCTAAATTCGTACTCTACCTTAAGCCCCGAAATCTGTAAGAATTGCCCGGGAGCGCGAGTAGGGTTGTACTTTTCTACAGCATGTTCGAACATCTTCCAAATAATAGTGCCGTTAACGGAAACCTTTACCATATTTCCATCAAAGGGCATCACGGTCAACAGATCGCCCTTTGTCACTATCGAGGGTAGGTTTATGTGAGATATGGAAGCCCTTATCCCTCCTCCTTGCATAATAGCGATTGGAGCATCAGTCCAGCCGATGCCTTTGTATAATGATGCATATTTATGAACCATCGCGTCAGTGATGAAGTTGCCTAGATTGCACTCTCTTAACCGACAAGAATGGCCATCTAATATGACTGACGTGTTACCTACTACCACCTCAGATATTTTCATAACTTCACCACGGTAATGGTGAACAATAGTTAATACCTCAGTGTCTTGAGGCACCGAACTATTTAGAAGGACTGGATTGCCATCGACTGAGGCTATTTCGCCTTCGGGATTAAAAATTAAATTTAACTTTCCTAAATATTTTGTGTAAGCGTAAGCTTGTACCGCTGGAACTAAACGCCCTGAACGCTGTTTGACCAGCGTCGGATAAGGGCCTTCGGCTACTTCTATGTCCGGAGTTGTACCGTTCCACAGAAAAGTGTTAGTGTGCCCACCAATGACTAAGTCGATGTCCTCAACTTCTCTAGCTATTTCTAAGTCTTTAGTGAAACCTGAATGACCTAGTGCAATTAATATTTTAACACCTTCTTTTTTAAGCCTGGCTACTTCTTGTTTTATGGCTACGGTTTCTTCTACATATTCGATGTCGTTTCTTATAGCTAGAACTTTAGTGTCGGGTGTGAGGTAGCCGATGACTCCAACTTTAGTTCCGTTAATATTGAAAATAACGGAATTCATGAGGTTGTTTTCGGCCTGTAGTGAGGGCTCGTTGGCGAGGATGAGGTTGGCTGCCAGCACCGGGCAGGTGAGGTTAGCGATGAACGGCGTCAGGCCCGACACCCCGTTATCCAGTTCGTGGTTCCCGAGGGACTGAAAACCAAAACCACTTATGACACGTCAACTACTATCTGCATTACTTACATGATAAGCATTCATGCATGAACTATTTTAATTTATCTCTTGCATAGCATACTAAATAAATAAAAATCAACGTTGCGTTTATATGTAAGCAAAATGAGCCTATGTTTTCTTGTACACTAATTTAATTTAGTGGAATTCTTAATATGAACGGTAACATTTTCACAAGCCAGATACACATGTACCTACATTGTTAGTTTTATACACACATTAGACTTACCTACCACCTTTGTTAAAGTTGAATGAAGTCAAAAGAAGACAAATAAAGCTTGATGGGCTTTTTGACATTGGTTGTACTAGATGATGATGAGATTCAGGGAATTATGTATGATCTGGTTGCGAAATTTTTCAATCAACATTTTCGTACCTATTTCAAAATTGCGTCTGATGTGCCATCTTTATCATTAGCATTATCAGGCTTTATAAACGTCTCACTTCTGGGCATAAATCTCCTATTATTTACTAATATTAGCGTAATATTAGACAATCTTTTTTTGCCAAATAATTAAAAGTTTCTCTAAACATGTTGTAGACGTTTTGTAGATCGGAAGATCAGAGAAATCAGTACTTTTATTTATTGTGCTATAAAGTTGATTGGTCATTTTTATACTTGGGAGGGGAGATTGAACATTAAGTTTTCAGTTAAATACATACACATGGATTCGAGTTAAAGAAACAATAACTACTTTGCCAGGACATGTCAAAAAAGATGGATAAAGAAAATAGTGCGATTTTACAAATAACCGAAATAAAATAGCGTGGGAGGAATAAATTTTAACTTACCCAAAATGGTAATGGACTTATACTCTACCCTAGTCGTTTGGCACATGCTTTACAGTGCGCCCTTATGACTTCAGTAAATGAATCAGTACTTAGTAACTGTCGCTCTTTGTCGTACGTATTCCCCTATTACCCATGTAACCAAGAAGATGGCTTGGAGGAAGAAGACTTGCTTTATCCATCACATTTGCAAAGTTATTAGCACGTAACAGTTAGTTATACAATTCAGTTTTCATTATTTCATGTAAAACCCTATATTACATTACACATAATAAATATGTGTATTTATCATGCTTAGAATCATTAACAATAGACTTACTTTTATGTTATGTAAATATCAACTTAACGTAGTAACAGTAGGCATCAGATCACGGTAAAAAACAAAATGCAAAATAACTCAATGCTTAAAAAAGGCAATGGCTTAAATAATTGAGAAATTTTAATTTACAATATTATAAACTTTTACATGAGATTTACGGGAAAGCTGTTGAGAAAAATAAATCAGAAAACACTGCAATTAACATTTATATATATACATTAAATTATTTCATCAACGGAAAAGAAGCAGATACAGCAGCTAAGAAGGTAATGGCGGAGCACGAAGTAATCAAGATGCTTGAATCTGGTGTGGTATCAACATTGAGAAGAGTGATACGGCCAGCCACCTCGGGGTACACAGGGCTGCGCAGACTGATGTACTCAGCAGCAGCTGTCAACTCATCATGCTGATACGCTTCCATCGGCTGATCCTTGACCATGTCATAACCAAATTCACCTCCAGCTAAAGCCGCTGGCATCAGTATCGGGTACGTCCTGAAATCGTCAATGACGAAGAACGTTGGCAAGTAACAGTTATGGCAACGAACGACCGCGCTAACCACACGAGAGCCAGGATCTCTAGCCAAGTCGTAGACCACACGTACGCCAGAGAAATGTAAGAAGGCCCCTGTAGGATTTCGCAAGCTGTATTCCGCCACGGATTGTTCGAGCAGTTGATTGAAAACAGTGCCGTTAATTGTCACCAATACAACATTGCTTTCAGTTGGCAGAGCAGACATTAGATCACCTCTTGTGACTGCGGCGGGTCTGTTCGCTGGCGCGATGGAATCGGCGATGGCAGCGCTGTGGATGACCGCTATTGGTGCATCCGTCCAACGTTCACCTTCGAATCTAAGGGCATGATAGTAAACCATAGCGTCTGCTATCATGCTACCAAAATTACATTCCTCAGTAGCGCACGAATCACCATCTAGTACTACTGCCGTGTTACCCACGATCTCATTATTTAGAGCTACAATCTCGTTAGAGTATTTATGAATTATTTGAACAGATTCTCGGTCTTGAGGAATAGATTCGTCGAGGAGAATTGGGGTCATTTGAATGTCCTCAAAATTGCCGTTGACATCAAATTTCAAGCTTATTTTTCCAAGATATTTGTCATATGCTACGGATTGCAGAACATGGACGACTTTGCCGGATTCCTGGGTCTGAGCGGACGACTGCCTGAGAACTTCTAATTCACCAGTTATGGTCTTTCCACACCAAAGGTATTGGTTTCTGAAGCCGTTGATGACCAAGTCAACGCCTTCGACCTCTTTTGCAATTTCTTTATCGATGTTAGTTACGGCATGGCCTAATGCAATGACAATATTAACGTCCTGAGCTTTAAGATTAGCTACTTCATCTTTAACGGCTATGATTTCATTTATGTATTCAATGTTATTACTCTCTAAGGTGTCTGTATCGGGTGTCAGATAGCCAATAACGCCTACTTTAACTCCATTTACGTCGAAAATTACAGATTTTTGTAATTTTTCATCTTTATTGTTTGTAAAAACGTTGCTGGATAGGATGTTTGTTTTGATATCCTTCAGGAATAAAGATAGTTGGTCCGATGCAGGTTCAATGTCATTGCTACCCAGTGACTGAAATAGAAATGTTAGTATGTTAGTCAACAGCACATACGAGTTAGTTTTAGATACGATTGATAGTGATATAGACATTTTGTTTTAAATGCTTATTGTTTTATTATTATTAGTCTAATTAGAACATATACACGTAAAGGAACGAAATTATCCTGTCTATAGCATGGACAATTATCAAGATTCAAACATAGTAATAATACAACACAATACAAATATGTACTCTTTATTGCACACCTTACACAAACAAAACAACAAAGTAACTAGTGTCAATGTCAAATGTTGAAAAAAATAGGGTTTTGATAAAACATTTACCTAAGTAATTAATTGTAATAAAAGCTTGATGCCCTACAATCTAAGATGAATTTAAACCAAAATACTTGTTCGCTAAATTTCGTCCCTTTTCGTGGATGCCACCCAACACCCATGCACTACAATTAATAAGCAATAAACAACATTATAACATAATACTCGTACATATAGGTATGGAACACGCAATATATATAATCAATAATTATTCACAATTAATATTCCCATGTCCATCGACTACCACAAGTTCCCATTTTTACAGATTCCTACTAAAACATGTCTTTAGATATCTATAGTCTCCTGTTTATATTTTCTGATATATCTACTATTTTCAATTTGTAATGATTTTCATGTTTGACAGATTTCCTTTTCTAAATATCCCATTGTTTCTTGTATTGTTCTACATGCATTTCATTGCTAAGAGTAAGAATCCACAGGTGCAGGAAAAATGTAAACATGGAAAACATATGAACATACAAGAAAATCTATTGGATTGGGAAATGGAAATTACTTAAAAGGAACTAGGAAACTTGATACTTGTGAAATGGAATTACCATTTTATAATGACTACAAATGTATGCAGTCATAATAAGCGAGAATAACGAAAATGATAAAATATCAGTAAAAGTTAGTAAATACCCAAAGCTCTTGATTATATCATCGGGTGACAATCAAAAGTCACTAATTACTCGTAAGAGGTAAAGGAAAACTCAACCTTATTACTACTTCAACACAGTTGCTATTTGTTAAATTATTTTTCACCTCAGCGGCTCGAATATGGCGGTTTTGCTGCTTGAAACCAGTGAGGAAAATGCAATTTTGCTGCGAGCGTGAAGAAAACTAACTTTTTAATTTTTCATATCGTAGGTTAGTCGCAGGTCATCTTTTCATACTGCGGGGTGTAATACAAACTTGGAACATTTAAACTTCATTATCTCTGTCACTTTCACTCCGTTACAAAAAAAGAGAGAGATAAAATATGTCGATTCGTCATTCGACTTCGAAACCTTCGTAGTAGGCCCCCAAAAAGCGGGAACGAAAAACTCGTTCCGAAACAAAATAAATTTCGACTCGTGTTAAACTCGTATAAAAATATGAAACGTATATTAAATCTAATATTATTTTCATCATATTAGTATTTCATTATTCTTAAAATACAATGAAGAATGCGATATTTATCGCGAACATTTATTGTTATAAGTCTTTAGTTTTTTTATATGGTGAATGAATATAAATTTATATACAGTCTCAGAACGCACTTTATATTCCTCAAAAAGTTAGCGCGATTGAACTTTATTACGTTTTCTTGGAGATAAAACATAACTTAAATAAAGACTAAAAACTGTACTAAATATGAGTGAATCAAATGACGAAGCCGATGTTTTAACTCCTCAAGAGTTGAGAGATACCGTCAAAGAGGGCTGAAGTGTGTTTTCTAAGTAAGTTCATCTTGGACATTGGACAAGTATCAGCAAAATGCATAAACAAACGGGAACGGACTTAGTTTTTTCTTAATGTCATGTAAAGTTAATGTTATGGGAGAGAGTGATTGTAGTTAATGTTTGTTATTTCATATGTATTTGTTGTTTATTTTTAGGGTTCCGTACCTCGAAATGAAAAAACGGAACCCTTATAGGATCACTTTGTTGTCCGGCCGTCCGTCCGTTCGTCCGTCTGTCAATATTAGCAAAGATAAAGGAAAAATTGCGGAAACCGTAAATTATTAGTTACATCACAAAATAAAAATATTTTTAATAATATATACCTAACAGGTTTGTACGGAACCCTCGGTGCGCGAGTCCGACTCGCACTTGGCCTGTTTATTTACATAAAAATGACTTAATTGCTTCTATGTCTACTCCTTTGTCTCTGTGTGTCTTTTGTGTAGTGAATAAATGTCTTCTTTTCTTTCTCTTCTTTTCTATGTGGCGTTTTATTCCTTTGCGTTATATGTTCTCGCCGCTGAGGTGAAAAGTTGTATGTATCACACGAGAGCAAAGATATTTGCATCTCGTGTCTTTAAGTCCCTCGCTACGCTCAAGATTCTAATTTTGAATCACTCGCTACGCTCGTGATTCAACTATAGAATCTTTCGCTTGCTCGGGACTCAACATCAACACTCGCAGCAAAAATCTACTTTGCTCTCTTGTTGAACAAATAACTATTTCTGCATTTAGTGACTTTTGCTTGTCACCCGACGATATCTCTTAACAAATAGTAAGTTAGACATTATGTTATTAAAATGTCTTACGTTGCGGGAATTACAAACATCCCGTGATAAAAATATTTACTTAACAACTTTTGCGTCATACCTGGCCACAAAGTAGCAATCACCGCACGCTACTCGAGCGGAAACTCCCACTTCCTGGCTAAGGTGAGACGTAAAATGTTTTACTCACCACAGGCGGTAATAAGGAAAGCTTCTGATAGCATATCAAATACCTGCGATCTGAGATATTCTTTGTTTTACCGCCCTAGGTAAGTATTGTACTATCGCCCAACGATACGGATTCTGCATCATCCGCTTTGTGGAAATGATGGAGCGAGCTTGGGAGTAGCTATAAAGGGGAGGGCAAATGCACAAAAGATCCCACTGGGTCGAAGTGTATCCGAAAGGGCCCTCAACTAGATAAAATAAGACTATTACCGCATACCTTAGCTTGCTGCAGTAGGTACTAATTATCTACGCATGTTTTTATTTACATAGTATAAGTCAGTTATCAATATTAGCCTCTAGAATGTCAAATATCTGCGAAGTTTTAAAATATGATTATTAGATTTATTAGGTAAGTATATTGCTTTTATTCTGTTTATATACTTACACCAGGCACTAACAGCCAGCTTATGAGTTATGATTATGGGCATACTGTACAACATGTAGTTTTTCGAACCGGAATTCATTTATGAAATGATGAATACACAGGAATTAATTTTCCGATTATAACACGACACGTACAGTCGCCCACACTCCTAAGTGACCATTCGTGAACCTTATGTCAAGTGACATAAGGTTCACGAATGGTCACTTAGGAGTGTGGGCGACTGTACAATAACATTATTTTACAAATATAGTTACTTTAACGGTTTGAAATATTCCAACACATTAATATCAAAATAAACTGAAATAATTGAATTATAATATCGCATCAGCACGGCTATCACAGGACGGCTCGTGAGCTGGGTCGAGCCGAGATAGACTATCCGTCTCTTTCTAATTAGAACACCTAGAAAGAGACGGACAGTCTATGTCGCAGCGACACAGATCGCGTCGCTGGCCATCCCGTCACAGCCTTGCTGAGTTGGGACGTTGAGGCATAGGTGAACCAAATGAGATCTCCGCGTCTTAACGGCTAGCTTCCTGTAGTTGTCAAGGAAAATATTTGGTGCCTATACAACGTGTTACAAAAAGACCCATAAAAATTCAAATGAATGATCGAAGAATGAATGAAAAAATGACACCTAGCCGAGTTTTTTACGCCGGTTCTTCTCGAGTCAGAGGTTTACTTTCCGAACCGGTGGTAGTTTATCGACATTCATAGGTGCATGTAATATGCCTAAATTGAAGAATAAATCACTTTGACTTTGACTTTGACTTTTAAAGCCAAGTATAATGACGCCAATGACGCGCGCGCTGCGCACTCTGAACCTCATAGGGACTGATCTAGATCTGTTCTTCTGTACACTGCGTGAATTTACAAGGATAGCATTGTTTATAAAATTTGTTATTATAAATAATTAGTTATAAGGTGTGTTGTGCAAAATTATCGCATTGGGTCTAGCCAGTAATGATAATTGTATGTATGGAAATAAATAAATAATAATGTCAACCTAGTAAGCTGTCATGTCAGTCAACCGGAGCATAGACAATTATTGTAACAGGTGGGTAATATTTGTTACTATTTAGGTTAGTTCTTTTAAAATCTTCCAAAATTCGACTTGTAATGCTAAGGGAATTTTATTTTTGGTTTTTTCTGTATATTTTTTTTATTTGACTCAGTCGCTCCGCGGATGTTAGGTAAAAATGTAAAGAAACATTCTGCGTTGTTTAATCTTAAATTTGACTGAAATAGGGTTTGCACATTAATTATATAATTATAATATAATGTTTGATAAATAATAATAAAATAAGAGTAAATATGCATAAAGGAAATAAAATAAAATAAGAAAATTATATAATGTTATAAGGTTTTCGATTATTGTAAGTTTTATAAGGGACCATTTAACCCCCGGTTGACAAAATGAACAATAATTAACGAGACTTCAATTACAAATACAAATTTGTTACATGAAAATGTTATTATGAAGCGCCGGTGGACGGTCTACAACTTTCGCTCAGCCGTATTACAACCCGACTCCGATAAAAAAGGACCTAACTGGATTTAAACATAATTCACATACGCTTTTTATGCGTTACAGTGTCGCTGACAAAATATCCCGCGAATAAAGCAAAGTTAAATTAAACGCAGCGTTTATATACAGTGCAGCATCGCACATTATGTAGTGCGGTGTGACGCAACGCTATGTAGGTATTGATTTTTGCTATAATTCTACCAACGCACGGATCTGCCAAACCTCATTACGTTCAGCCGGGAAAATAGCGCAGCGCTCTTAATCCTGGTAGTAATGAAAAACGTACATATTGCACTGGAGAGCTCTGCACCTAAAAACATGCCCATGCAAGTGCTTACATCATGAGATCATTACGAATGTAATACATGCCTTTATAAAATACTTAGTATTCTAACTTCTAACTACTATATTTTTAAAATCATATTTATTGAAAGGCCTCATAGTCCAAAATTTACCTCAAAAACCCCGGAGAAAATTGGACTTACTTTTTCGTAGACTGCCGCTTATAGATAGATACTCGTAGATGGATAATAGATAAATCATTTATTTGGCATTTCCAACAAACAAAAATTAAAAAATATATATAAGTAGGTACACAAAAAAATAAGTAGAGAGAAAGAGGTAAAAGAACAAGTAAAAACAATTTTGTTACGAAAAAGATTACATATAAATTAAATTAAAGACATATTGTGCGTTGCAACAATGCCAAAAAGGAATAGGGAAAGGAAAGCAAAATAGCTCAGTTTTGCTTTGCTCGCGTGACTGATATTCTGCTACTACTTCAGGTGAAATATTAAAAGAATAATAAAAATAATAGGTGTCGTTATATACACTCACCGGCAGAAAATTTGGCCCAAAAACTTTTCGTGATTTCAAGCTATAAATTGAATAATAGTATTTTATGCAACAGTTGTATAAGAGAGGTCAAAAAAGGCGAGTGGCGTGGGTTACAATGTGAGCCGAAGGCGAACATTGTAAAGAAAGACGCCACGAGCGTTTTTTGACTTACTTATACAACGTTGCATACAATACTTTTTCTACGACTAGCTACTATGGAATAAAATGCAAAATTAAACAAAGAATAATTTTTTCTTAAACTTCGTCGTATAGGTGCCGAGATTTAGTAGGCAACAAATTTTCGGTCACTGCTTGTGGGCTGCCGGTGTATTTCTTCTGGTGTAGAAGCAATATTTTCATCGTCATCCATTTTTATTACTTTTGAGAAACACCAACTATTTTGTACCAAACACAACGGCCGCAAACTCAAACAACAATTTATAAAATAACCGGGAATTCGGGAAACATGAAAATGAGACAAATGGGTGTCTATGGTTAACTTTGTTTTTAATTGATGTCAACTTGCCAGTACTGCCATATTAAGAATAAAGGTTTTTCCTAAATTAGCAGCAATGCCTTTAGTTCAAAAATTTCTAAAAAGTAAAAACATTCAGTGGTTTGTTAAGTTGGTAGTACCTAATGTATAGGTTTAGAAGCGTATGGCTGCTAAGCGTATCGTTTTGGCAACATAACAGCACGGCTGTGCCGTACTGTTATGGGGAATAGAGTATAGACTTTTCTGCAAACTTATTTTGTATGTCTTTATATTAGTGTTCGTGACTATGTAAATGACAGATAAAAGTACAGGAGTAGAAAAATTAAATAATGTTTTTCTGCAATAAACTTTTTCTAATTTGGGCCAAATTTTCTGCCGGTGAGTATATGTATGGTGGAAGTTGCACTAAAGGCCCTTTCAAGAAGACACTTATCTTATGATGGTACCTATGAATTATGATTACTCATAAAGTAGGTTATAACAATTGTATTTCGTTACGTTCAAGCAATGAAATGACCAGTGCCGAGTATGTTCAAGCACTTATATATAATTTACGATTTTTAAGCATCTTAAATGCGTTGCGTTGTACAGATAACGATTATGGAAAATATGGTCATTTAAATATAATCACGTTTTTCACGATGACGTCACAACACAAATCACGCTAAATAGTCACATTTACGTTATCACGGCACAATGTCACACACAATTGAGCGACAAAATAGCTCCTTCCTTTCAACGGCAGCTAAACACACGATTACTTCACACCACAAAGGAACACATGACGTGACACAAATTATAATGCGAATAAAAATGCAATGTCACATGTCTAAATCGACAATTATTTCAAAATCAAACGTAAAATAAGACTGATAAATTGATAATTTATGTTTACCTACTAATAAAACCGTCTAGTACCTAATTGTGGACTAGGTATTTATGGAAATGAAAAAAAATAATGAATAACCGCAGATACTGAAATATTAGATACATCAATAGGTACTTGTCTAGCGAATATGTTACATTACCGTTTACAAAATAAACATAAGCGTCCTAGCGAGCATACGACAGTAAATTTGCTTCGAGCTTTTTGCCGAGCCGAGCAATTTTGTTATCGTTCTGCCGCCGTCCCTCTCCGCCTACACCTCCCTCCCTCATTTTGACGAGTATTTACTAAGCGTTCGCTAGAATGATCGGGAAAATGTTCGTAGAAAATTTGGCTCTATACGATTGGCTCTACGCTTGGCTCTGATCGTTGTTTAGTACGACTAATTTAAAAACATGTGAATGCTCAAGTCTATCAGCACCTTTTAAACTCTCTACTCGTTTGTACTATTAAATTTGAAGTCAGTGCAATTTTACGTTTGGTTTTTCAATAACATAATAATTAAATGAAAAGGCAGTAGGTAAAGAGCAAACCCTAACTGTCTATCCTTTCCTTTATATAAAGACAAGAGATTGTATTGAGTTGATAAATTTCATTTTAATGGATTTTTTGTGACACATACATTCGTGTTGCGTTACATAGTCAATGGAATATAGTGTACAAGCTCTTCGTCATATTCACTGTACATTCAGCGTCAGATACCTACTTGTACCGTAAGTGGGCTTAAATAAGTCACTGCTCTATTGCGTTGTTAAATGTGTAAAGTTATTTAAAGAAAATACGTGAAGGTGGCACAAATATTTATTTGATTTAATGAGTTTTCACTGCTGCAAGACTGAAGAGATTTGCGTATAACAAATGTTATAGGCAAATCTCTTCAGTCTTGCAGCAGTGAAAGGCTGAGCACATTAACCACTGAAACCGCTATATAATGCTTTACAACGAACAGATGTCATGGATTTAATTTGGACACTTGTATCTGAAGATGCTTGTACAGTTAGCTGCAGAGAAAAAGCCGCCCTTTATATGGTAAGTTTGGGGAGTTCAGTTCAATTTTCGAGAATAGTTTATACTTACAACAGCATCAGGCCGGAGAGCGTTGATGAACTCTGCTGCGATCTTCCACTTGTATATGGTGAACCAGGCCGTCCCAGTGTAAGTGTCTCCTGCGTTCAGATATAGTACGGGAGGGCCCTCACCGGCAGCTGCCTTGCGTCTCGCCTCTTTCACTCTGAAACGAGAAGAGTGTGATTACTAATCAAAGTAGCAAGTCAATTGTAGCACAGTAAGGTCTCCATTCTGCAACTAAACATGATGATACCATATTTGCTTAGAAAAATTAATTAAGTCTGATGTAGAGATCCTTGGCAGACACCACGAGTATTTGATAAGCAAGGGCTAGACATGTCACAACCTCTTACGCTAGGAGGATATTAGAGATAAGAACTCTTTTTACGTCATATTCTTGGCAAGCTTTAGTTCAAGATAACTCCATTCGGTCTACAGAATGCGCCAGCGACTCGGTAACGTAATACACGACTTTAAATTCGTACCTTTCCTAAGTTCTTCTAAGCCTGGGGAATGCATAATGATAGCGAAATGACAGATTAGATGCTTTATCTACTACTTTGCGTATTGTATTACCATATCAAAAGACCAAACATGTAATAAATTCATAGGTAAGTCGTGTGACAGATAAGAAGTGGGCGTCAATTTTGCTCAAGCTTGGAACTGGGTGTTAAAATGTATTCACAGAATTCATACCTATCTTCGCTAATAATTTAATGTGTAATGCACTGCGTAAGGTATCTATAATATTCCTTGTTAATTTAGTCTTCTGTTTTTGATCCAATGCAGCGCGGAACATTTTAAAATAGAAAGCATGAAATGTCTAGATTAGAGAGCAATTTAAATACGAACGTAGTTTCATTTAAAGCCCTGGATGCGGATTAGTCGATCCAAATGGTATTCCGCTGAGGCCATTTTTAAAACGGCACAAGTGTATTTGTATTTGAAAACAATTGGCCGTTTCCTATTCAGGGAGCGGTGTTTGTGATGTTAGAGGGGCTTAGTACGCGAGCTTCCTGCTGTTTCATGGTTTTTTAGGTATTTATTTACTCAGGCAGCGGATAGTACCTACTTATGATTATTTTGAAAAGCTTATTGCAATGTGAATTAGAACTTATTGGGATGTTTCCCATTGCCTAAATTAAGGAAATTAAGCTACGACCATTGATTATCGAGTATGCTATGAGTTACAGGGACACATAATAAAAAGGGTTCGAGAGGATTCACAAGAGATATAATGCTGGATAAAGTGCTCGACCAACGGTAATACGGGCGTACAATGTAGTGTACGGTCGAGTTCTCCAATATCTATACAGACAACCTTTCAAAAATATGGACACATGCGTCATAACCTCATAACATAAGCCTAAGTCAGTAACAGATATTGGAGAACTCTTCTGTACACTTCGGGGTGTGTGTGTAGAGTTATCGCTGTGGTAAAAAACATGAGAACGTTCTAAATTCAAATATTTACTCTGCAAGTAAAGCCTCAAGGCCTCTTTTACATCTCAGAGCTTACACATACATTTGCAATGATATCATTAAGTGACATGATTAGGAATACATAGCTACAGTAAAACAATAGACATATACCAGCGGGTGTAGCATGGTTGCCATTTTATCACTTATCGCCGTGGATGTCTCGTCACATTTTGACAAGTATGCGAGTGCGAGAGTGACGGATGTCTTATCCACAGCGACAAGTGACAAAATGGAACCATGCTACCATACTAGTTCGGACACACATTTGCCTAGGGGCCTAGGGATGTACCTGTAGGTAGAGTGTCGCTTACATTACGATAACTTATCATACCTATATAAAGAGATGTAAAGAGTAACAAGCATATAAATGAAAATAAAAAGTTTATAAATCTGTATCCCGACTGCGGAAAAGTAACTATTAATAATATTTTTATATATTTGAACTCGAAGTTTTCCCCCTTTCATTTGATCCCCCACACGCTATGATAGCAAAAGATTTTTTTCAAAGTCAGTCAAATTTGTATGCACAGTCATATTTTTCTTTTTCATACAAAAGTTAGCAAATGTCACCCGGAGAATAATTTCATATCTATTGACACCCCATTTATCAAAATCGGTTCACTATTTTAAACTCTACAGTGGAACACGCGTAACTACAAACATAGACTGCTAAAAACATTTCCCTTCCTTTCGGCTCTGACATAGTCGGGCAAAAAATAAAAGAATGAAGAAGTAAAGTAGGGACTCCCATGGTCAAAGAATTAAGCTTTAAGTAGGTACCTCCGTCAGTACTAAATCCGTCATGGATACCTCCGCGCCACGGGGATAGCGCGGAGGTTATGTCGGACTCGCACCGACTAAAAACCCCCCGATGGTCCTCCTCGACGCATTTCGGACGGCTCTGGGATCTAAGCTTTAAGTACCTACATGCGTAAAACGTCTCTAAACGTCAAACGAAAAAATCTTTATGAACTAAAATCCTACGGTAGATAATAATAATAAGATCCATCGAAACGCCAGGCAGTGCTCGTTGACATCACCATCTCCCATGACGAGAACCTCGTGAAGGCCGAGAAGGACAAAGCCAGCAAGTACCAAGACCTGGCTCACGAGGTAACCGCCATGTGGGATGTTGATTCGACGATCATCGTCCCGATAGTCGTTTCGGCGAACGGTTTAATAACGAAGAGTCTCGACCATCACCTCAAGAGACTCGCTAGATGGCTGGATCAAGGGTCAGATACAGAAGGAGGTACTCCTGGACACTGCGCGGATAGTCAGGAGGTTCCTGTCTCTTTCGCCCTGACCACCGGTAGCTTAGGCCCCGCCTCGCTGCCGGCGGCACCCTAGGTTAGGTTTTTATAATAATTTTATATGTTGTATGTATTGTTTTATATTTTACTTTGTATAATTATAATTATTGTAAAAATCTAATCTAAGATTTTAAATGAATAAAGGAAATATAATAATAATAAAGCCATTTATTTCCAAATAAATGGCTTTATTAGGAAATAAATGGCTCTAAAAATAAGCGGTTCTAACAGCATGCATTATACATTTATAAAATTATATTACATTATGTTTCTCATTTCTATCTTAGATTATAGTACTACATGCGTAAAACGTCTCTAAACGTCAAACGAAAAAATCTTTATGAACTTAAATGCTAAGGTAGATACAACTTCTATTTTACGTTGACGGTCACACGCATTTTAAATGAGTGAGTGTCATTATGTTGCAAGTGTATAAATTGCATTGTCTCAGGTAGGTAGACATGAAACCAACACGTTCATAAAATTAACAGAGAGATTTATATTTTTTCAGAAAGTGGATTCCGGAACGAAAGTAATAATAATAATAACTAAATTCTTGCTCTCTCCCCGTGACATGAGCCAGGGAAACAAGATTAAGCAATTTCACATTGCAGCAGAGCCTTAAATGTGAAATTAGAAATGTGCACTTCTTGGAATTAATTTTAAAATGTGAATGATGATAATTCATACTAATATTATACATGCGAAAGTGTGTCTGTCTGTTACATCTTCACGCTTAAACCGCGAAACCGATTGAGATGAAATTTGGTATGAGATAATTTGAATCCCGGGAAGGACAATATCAGTACCGGAGCGTCCATATAAGCCGATTTCCATCGGCTTGCCTTTCTCTTTAGGCGAGCGTATAGTTATATACTCTAAACTCTTTAATGCCTAACTGTTTTTGTTCCGGGTTGCCCCTCGAAAATTTTCACGCGTCGGCACTGCTGGGACATAGGATACTTTGTATCCCAGAAATCATCTCCTAAGGAGGTGAAATGGAGGTGAAAGTTTGTATGAAGCTACGATATAAACGAGTTACACGCGGACGGAGTCGCGGGCTGAAGCTAGTGATTTATAATGACAAACACAAAACTAAAGTATTGCCCATTAGATAATTTCCTTCTAATATTATTATTTAGCGTAGACTTCTTTTACACAAATATTTATTTTGTCGTCTTAGTATACAAATATTTACGTGTTATTCGGAGGCAAAATCTGAAATGGCGGTTCACTCTCTTGTTTAATTAGGTAATAGGTATATATAGTGGGGCAGATTGCTGGAACATATTATTGTCGTAAATGTGGACACGCTGGACAAGCACCAATTTTCTTTCAGGTACTAGTTAAGTATATTATAGCTTTAAGTTTTTGATAGGAACCAACTCCTCTGTCGGCCATCTTTGTAGGGTTCCGGGATTAGTAATTTCGTTTTTTTTTTCGAGTTGTGGAGTTCAAGATTGACCTGATTGCCTTATCGAGCTAAATTATTTCGGCTTATGGAAAGGTAGTTTTGGGGCTTGAAGGCAAGGAAATGGCATTTTATTTCGTGTTATAGAGGATTTCGTCTTATCGAGGTATACCGTGTTATAGAAGTTCCACTGTATATCGGTCAATCGATCAAAGCCAAACGAAACACGGAAATTGGTATTCAGTATATCCATAACGTTTAATCTCTAGACGGCATTATCGATTTTGTGTCAAGGCCCCCGAGTTTGTGCCACCAAGATTACTATGTCTAACGACGAGAAGTGTACGACTAATAATCGTCCTTGGGTAATTAAACAATTTATGTAACTGTTTAGAGATTATAAATGTCTCTGGTAACCTAGATAGTTTATTTACACCGATCAGTTTGGCCCCATGCCGTGACTGTTGTCTTGCGATTTGGAGCCGTATGAAGAATACGATAAAGTCGCTTTTTGCAAGTGCTTTGCTAGATTATTATTTTATATCACCACTAAGTACTTAAAGAAGTCTATCCTGCTAAAGCCGACCTCGGGCTCCTTGCGACTTATTAAGTGAAAGTCTCAGAGATTCAGCGTTAGGTACACAACTCAGATTTTTTCCATGGCCAATCATTTCCATTCAACCTGTAGGTATGTAGCGAATAGTGATAGTGAATCTTACATTCACAAATAACACACACGAAAATGTTTATGAAGGAAGAGGTCAATTAAGAAATCAGCAAAAGATCAGTTCTATATAATCATAGTAAGTATGTAAACGGATTTAGCATCTTATTTGTATTTCATTGTCCCAAAATATTGGTAAATGTTGAAATTATATTAAGAGTATTATACTTATTGCCGCATGCCAGAAGCGTTATAGGCTGCAATTACCACCAAGTGGATCCCACAGAATCGAATACGGCTTCGTGGTAAACCACGTAGGAGATGGCGAGACGAGCTTGACGCTTTGACCAAGACTAGTGGGAGGCCGCCCAGTACAGGGAAGAAAAAGAGCCTTTGCCCAGCAGTGGGACACTTAAGGCTCTTAATAATAAAATAAAGTAAATAAAAATAATAATATATTTATACGGATATAGCTGCTTACAACTCTAAGTGTCTCTACGAGATCTAGAACAGCTTTTTTCAATAAGAAATGCATGAATTTAGGTGGCAGATGCGAAACACATCGCTTTTAAGACTCTTATCGATATTGAATGGTCAGTATAGATTGAGATCATTGTTTTTGTAGATAAACAGTTTTTAGACTTGTAAAAAGAGAAAAAATAAATTATTTGAGTTTGAAATGAAAGGAAATGAAACGGTTTATTTCGCTAGAGATATGGTTACATTTTACATTAGATGGTAGAATAATTTCATAATAATAACGGCCCATAATATCTCGCCAACATAGTCGGCGTGCAAAAATATTTGTATGTAAAACTCTGCATGCTAATTCATTCATTAAATAGGTACACCAGTTTAACAAATACTAATAAATTACAAGGTAAATTGAATGTCAATGAGAATTTAATTACTTATCCTAAAAATTTACAATAAATAAATAAACCTATCATTCAGTTAGGTGTATAATAAATAAATTTCTAAATATTACCCATATATTATGCATACTTTCCTTAAATGTCAAAATATTATGATATAATTGAATACAAACAATTCTGTATTAGCCATTGCTGGAGCTTTCTCAAAAATAAGTTGGAGGGTTAGTCTCGAATATTGCTAGGCAGTTTTTGTATATTTACATTGATATCAGATAACCGTTTCGGTTACACAATGTTGTATTATATTTCATTGTTCGCACAAGTCTATTTGGGTATCTAGTATGAACTTCCATGTATTTCCGAGTTTTGTAAATAGTTGTGGGTGTAACTTCACGAACTTGCAAGATTCCAAGATATATAGTGATGGTATAGTTAACAATTTCAAATCCCTGTATAGAGGTTAACATGTAGTTCGAGGCACCTGCACCGTATTACAAATGGCACGTATGCATTTTTTCTGACTCATAAAATAAAAATAAGCAAAACGATTTATTTCAGAACATTGTTTATCTACTATTATTTCATTTTCGTATTTAATTTTGATGTCAAGAATTTTCTTACGTTTATAAAAAATACATATTTAGTTTTTTCTAGATTTGCTTGTAAATTATTTTGTTTCATCCATAGTCGTATTATGCCACTAACTATTTTATTTATTTCGGTGTTGTACAGGGTGGACCAAAAGTCCGTTAACTTTTGAATCGGTAGCTGCGTCGGGGAGCGGTGGCGGGGTAAGGCGGCGGGGTTACGAAATGCAAGAGCGGCCAATGGGAATTTAGTGCCATGGCGTCCTTCACCGGAGTACAACGTGCGTTCTGCGTACGCGAGTATTATAAAAATAACGATTCTTTAACATTATCGCAACGAAAATATTGCAATCATTACAATATACGGCATAAAAGTGAAGCTCCATCGATTCAATTGATTAAAAGTTGGGTAAAGAAATTTGAAGAGACAGGTTCAACGTTAAAGCAACCACGATCCGGCCGACCTAGGACATCAAGAGATCCCGAAAATATGAAACGTGTAAGAGCGTCTGTTCGTGAACAACCCAGGCTCTCTACTCGAAAGCGGTCTAGCGTCTTAAATGTGCCCAGAACATCTTTAATCCGCATTCTTCATAAAGATTTACGTTTTCATCCGTACAAAATCCAAATGGTACAGGCATTAAAGCCTCAAGATCACGCTACCAGGCTGCAGTTCGAGGAATTTTCGGCCAAAAAGTCATATCCAAAAGAGGTGACATTAACTGGCCTCCTCGCAGCCCGGACCTGTCCCCAATGGATTTTTTTCTTTGGGGATACCTTAAAAGTAAAGTTTTTGAGACCAACCCAGTGTCTGTTGAAGAATTGAAGCAACGTATTCGCGAGGAAATGCAAAACATTTCTCGGAACACTTGTCAGGCCGTCACTGAAAATTTTCGCTCCAGGTTACATCAATGCCAAAATAATGAAGGATCACATATGGATGACGTAATTTTTAAAAAATAAAATACCTATTCATGTGTTTTCATAATTAATAAACGGTTTTCATCTGATATAATTAGTTTTCATTTTATTTTAGTTTGAAATGTAAAAAGAGTTATGGTCCACCCTGTATTTATCCATTTTTTCACAAGGTATATTACTACCGATACGTCGTCAGCAAAGAGTACGCAGTCGAAGGGTCGTGTTTTGTAGCCATCGGTAAATCATTTACATAGAGAAGAAAAGAAACTGAGTTGGATCAGTTATTGCTGTCAGCCAAGGTATTTATTGCAAAATGGCTATCCACCGACCGTGGTCCATTTAGGACAATTTCTATTTCATTACTTAATGGTAATTCTGAGGTCTGAGGAGCCCTCCGTGGTTAGAGATAGGTTAGAGATTGACAGTTGGCCATAGGTTAGAGATTGACAGTTGACGGAGGAGACGCGGGGTGCTACCCCGGTATATATAACCTACTATCTTGGGTTAATTGTTGTGAAGTAGGGGCAGCTCGAAGTTGGGAGAAATGAAGCCGCGTTTAGGTGACTTAACGACTGTGATACACCTTTTCACCCCCATATACTCGGCTCGTTTGCATTACTGGTGGCGACTCTACGGTGGGAACCCGCCGTAGCACTTCCACGCCTCCCTGTCAGCCGTGGTGTACACTGTACACTCTGTACAGCACACCCCACTGAGCTGCGAGGTCTGTTCGAAGCGCGCGTACATGTCATTGTTGTGAAGTATGAGCAGTTCGAAGTTGGGAGGAATGGCGCCGCGTTCTGGTGACTTGACGGCTTAACAGCTGACAGCACTTTTTCATCCCCGTATCACCCATTATTTTATTCATTTAGTGAATACTTACACGGTGGCGACCCTAGGGAACCCGCCGTAGCACTTCCCTGCATCCCTATCAGCCGTGGTGCACACCCCACTGAGCTGTGAGGTCTGTTCGAAGCGCGCGTGCATGTCATTGTTGTGAAGTATGAGCAACTCGAAGTTGGGAGGAATGGCGCCGTTTTCAGGTGACTTGATGACCGTGCTGGACGACAGTGCTACTGACGCCAGCAGCAGTGCACTGACAGTTAGAAGGTTCTGGAAAGGATAAGTTACGGTTAGATATTTTTGTAGGTAGCGGTTACATTTTAGATGTAAGGTAAACGTCCGAATGTTTGACTCCATAATGCCTTACAGTTGACACCTGTTCACCTCTCTTGTAATGAATTTGAAAGTAATGCGTTGTTAACATTCGGTCACGATACATAATGTACGGGTTGGTAATCAGACACTTTCGTGCCAAGCGTATCTTTGTATTTTCTGGTAATGTGCTTCTTTCAGGTTTTATTTTGCTATTACATTTAAAAATTCAAGTACTTTTCAACAAGAAACGGAAAAAATATCTTAAAATATGTGAACTATACATATATACATATTTCCCCCAAATCACTGCCTCTAGGCAGAGTGCCCATAAGACTGGCTGCGTCGCCACGCTGAATGGCAATGCCAATAGGCTGTGTGAGGAACGAGCCAGCCCTACCGTCACCAGAGGACCGAGCATATATTTGAAAGTGTCATGCACTAAGTATTTCAGCATGTGAACTAGAGTAGGTACAGTCAGCATCATAAACATGTATACATTCTAGGACCTTATTGCTTGGAGATAAGGTCGAAAAATGTATACATGTTTATGATGGTGACTGTACCTATATAAGTAGTAGAGTTTTTGCAATATTGCTTGTACGACATGATATTTTTCGTTATATTTAACCGACTTCAAAAAAAGGAGGAGGTTCTCAATTCAGTTGTATTTTTTAAAATGTTTGTTACCTACCTCAGAACTCCGTGATTTATGAACCGATTCGTTCAATTCTTTTTTATTTGAAAGCATGTGCTTCCAGGTTGGTTCCATTGTTATCATAACTTTAGTTAGATGACAGGCACCATGAGGAATTGAGGGAACTCCTCATATACAGAAGGCACGCATGTAGTAATTTCGGTATTTTCTATTATAACTAGTGTACACCCGGAAATAACAAATTGATGATGAAGACCACAGATGATTTATGGAACTCGTACTTAAAACTGTAAAAGTACGTTGCTGATTCTGATATGATTCCGTTGAAATTGCAACTAACTAATGAAGTCCTAAATGTCAAGGAAGTGTGCCAAATCGACGGAACTCCTCAAATATTATCGGCCCACATACAGTGATATGGTTTTCGTCTGTAATAATCAAAATATTTACCCTCGGAAAGCAGTCCATGTGGTAAAGTGGAAAGGAAATGTGGAAATGTTCATTTGGCTTGGTGGATTAAAATTGAAGTCGGTTAAAACTTTGTTTTTAGGGTTCCGTTCCTCAAAAGAAAAAAAGGAACCCTTATAGGATCACTCGTGCGTCTGTCTGTCCGTCTGTCACAGCCGATTTTCTCCGAAACTACTGGACCGATTGAGTAGAAATTTGGTACACATATGTAAATTGGTGACCTAAAGATGGACGCGTACAGTAAATTAATTAATTCTGAACAAGGGGGCCACTTTTGGGGCGTAAACTGGAAAATAAAAATAAAAAAGTTTTGCAAACTGTACTGTGTGACATATCAAATGAATGGGGATGTTGTAAGCATCTCAGATTTTTTTTTATAATTTTAGTAAAAACAGATTTGAAGTAATTTAGGAAAAAATACGAAAATTTACCATTCCCCCTCCACCCCTTATCTCCGAAACTACTAGGCTTAAAATTCTGAAAAAATATATGGAAAATAGTTCCTTGCCTAAAGATTACAGGAAAACCTATAAGATGTTTGAGTATTCAA
This sequence comes from Epinotia nisella, assembly GCA_932294315.1. Classification (NCBI taxonomy): domain Eukaryota; kingdom Metazoa; phylum Arthropoda; class Insecta; order Lepidoptera; family Tortricidae; genus Epinotia; species Epinotia nisella. The sequence goes on along the minus strand of OW028688.1, from coordinate 13,581,058 downwards.
AGTAACGGGAAAATTTTCAATATTTTACGGAACCCTCACCACGCAATTTATTCCTTGACATTATCTAACCGTCTTTATTATTTACTTGTCTCTGCCCGTCGTGTCTGCCTAATAGCGGACATAAAATGCATTTTGGGTATTATATCTACCTAGACATAATACATAACACCTGGGTCGTTCTTCTTTTCGACCGACAATAGCCTGTCCTTCGTCTTATTACGGCATCTCATTTGAGTAATGATTTTTACGGTTTTATAATGTTCGAATGAACGTCCATATTATTTTATTAATTAGTGATATTTAATATTTCACTTTCTCTAACTAGCATTTTTTTAAATGTTTTTTTTTTTCGTAGAATGCCGTGACAGAGTGGTAAACCAAAATGTGGTCCCCACTGAAAGAGTCCACTTTGTCACATGTTTTTTTTTTAGAAACCAACCGTAAATAAATATTTATATTGGCCAGAAAGGAAACTTTAATTAGTTCTAATGAAGAAACCTATGCATTTTTTTTAAATCGCACTTCAAAACCACAATTTTCGATAGTTCAAAAACCAAAAAAAACAGAAAAACCTCGGTTCATTGTCGGTAAAAAAGAAGAACGACCCACCTACAATCAGTCACATTGTTATCATGGGTTATAGAAAATGGTTTAAAAACTTCTGAATGTAGGTACCTAAAAATGTATTGTACGATACAATGCGAACCTATTGTGTTACTGTAACTATCCTTTGACGGCTGGGTCTATTTCATGAGACTTGAGAATGTCAATCGGTTATTTGTTGCGCGCATTACCACCCGCGAAGCTAAACACGTCAACTATAAGCGCGTGGTAAATACCATTCTGACATATCTGATTCCTTTGAAAAACATCCAGTTAAATACTTGGCTAGGCTTCGACTATAGTCGTCGGACACAGCTATTCAATTTCTTAGACAGTGTGGACATGTCGTCATGACCTCCAATTGGCGTGTTCTGAGACTGCATGCATGCATCTCAATTAGTCTCGCCTTGTATTGTGTTACCTAACTGAAATCCACACAGAATAATATTCAAGAGAAGAATCCCTGGAAGGAATCCTGGGAGACATCGTCACGCCAATCAAGAGATACTGAAAAACTCAATCGTTAATAAGTAACGATTGAGTTTTTCAGATTTCAGATCATTTATCTATTGATAAATGTCCTACCTACATCTTATTTACAAGTCACAAAATAAATAGAATTTACAGTTTTGGACTGTGTTAGGGTCTATGATCTTGCTGAACAAACTCATTTACCTACATTGTAGTGTAACACGCAACGTCGGTAAGCAGTGCCTTAAATTTGAATGTAATCAAATCTTAAAGCAGGGTAGACCCAGGCAGATTGCGATTTTTCGGTTCTATTAAATCTATTCTATCGAACTATATATCTTCGTGTAACCATTGGATGGTTTCAGTAGTTCAGAACTTCCAGTAAAACATTACATAAGGAAAAATGGAACCGAAAATTTCAGAAATCGTCCGATTTCTGAAATTTCGGTACAGTCCTGTACGTAGTTCACCTTCATTTAAAATCTGTCAGTTATAATTTCTGATATTTTATTTCGAAAACCTTTTAACAGTAGCTTTGGGGGCTTATGGGCGCTTTAACACGGTGGTACTTTCGTCACTCACTGTATATTTCCAAGTAAATCGTTTACCTATCTATTTTGTTATCGCTCAATGGAAGAACGAAAGAAGAAATTATCTTAAATGCAGTCTAAATTTAAAGGAAATTAAAAATAGGGGATTACGACGGCTCGAAATGCAATTCTTTGTATGGGCTGCGGGCCTGCCCGCATTTTCTCTTAATAATTGATGCTGAACCAGACGTCTCATTACCTATCAATTATTCTGTACTTGTATAACACCTATACCCGGTAATGTTTAATGCAAATAAAGATTATTATTATTATTTGTACAGTAAGGGAAATGTATTCACGTACCTTTTTATGCCTAATTGTCATAGTAAGAAGAGCGAAAAAGGTACGTGTTTCAATTTCCTTGACTGTATGTTAGTGCCATATCACGGAACCATGGCGTCCCGGAATTTTGGAAGGCATGCGTGGGGGCCGAAGCCACAAATAATCTAAACCGAGGTATACTAGACATGGCGGATACCATCTCCGAGCGCACAACATGATACAACCTGACGGCCTACCGCGAAACGATATTCGTTTTCGTTCGTGTATCTCCCTCTTTGTCGCTCGAACTAGCAAGTGCAACAGAGACGGAGATACACGAACGAAAACGAATTTCGTTTCGCGGTAGGCCCTCAGTGATGGTCCCCGCCAAGTGCAAAAAAGGCTATTGTAGTGCAGCACTGACTGCGATGGTACTTTAGGTTATTGAATGTTGGGTCAGTCTACATAATGGGATATGGAAGGAGACTAGCGGACACCTGCCGTGACAATCAGTCTCAGAATTGTAAAAAGGCAGGTGGTGACTCGCCTGCTCGCTATGTGGGCCCCACAAAACACTCGCACGCACAGTGCGACAATGGAGCAACACCTCTGAGCGGCTGTGAGGTTGTCGAGATGAGATTCCGATAATCTGTTCAGCAGGCCGCCGGCGTTAGGACATTTTACACTTCCAACCTCTTGCGATTCCACTCTGGCCGGCCGGTTACGGCAAGCACAGAGGCGAGGCCTAGATGGGACCCGCTGGAGACCCAAGGGTAATAGGAGTCCGCGGTGTCTCCACTCACCGTCAGCTCGTGACAAGCTGCCCCCGCGGGCTGATTATTATTATTGTTTCGACTAAGCGAGAAAGTCGCGGTCATTAGAAGCAACACGAAATTAAAGGGAAAAGGGGAATAAACGAAGTCTTTGAGTATTTTAATTTCAAAAATAAACTGCTTACCTATAATATTGTAACTTCAAGACTTCATCAGATAGGTGGGTCGTTCTTCTTTTTTACCGACAATGAACCGAGGTTTTTCTGTTTTTTTGGTTTTTGAACCATCGAAAATTGTGGTTTTGAAGTGCGATTTAAAAAAAAATGCATAGGTTTCTTCATTAGAACTAATTAAAGTTTCCTTTCTAGCCAATACAAATATTTATTTACGGTTGGTTTCTAAAAAAAACATGTGACAAAGTGGACTCTTTCAGTGGGGACCACATTTCGGTTTACCACTCTGTCACGGCATTCTACGAAAACAAAAAACATAAAAAAAATGCTAGTTAGATAAAGTGAAATATTAAATATCACTAATTAATAAAATAATATGGATGTTCATTCGAACATTATAAAACCGTAAACATCATTACTCAAAATGAGATGCCGTAATAAGACGAAGGACAGGCTATTGTCGGTCGAAAAGAAGAACGACCCAGGTACCAATTTAGTTTATTTTTAATTCGGTTTATGCACATTCAATCCAGTCAAAGACTTTATTCACGTGAAACCGGTATTTTTCATTACGTGTTGTAACCGGTAATTGGTCGGCGTGTATATCGTAAACATCGAGTTATTTTCGCTGATACAAAATTTAATTTGGCGCAATACACAACACTACCTACCTCAATTTATTATTATTAGCATTGATATATGTAAATACATAGTTCTAAATTATAAATAGTTCATATCGGTATTGGTAATTCTGGTATTTCAATGTAAGGCGTGAAATGAAAAATGGCAGCATATCTTTTATTATGTACGTACCACATTGAGTGATAGTGAATGCCACCAGGCATACAAACGAACAGCCCTCCTGCTGGGAAGCGGTTACCATAGCCTATGGACGCCTGCAACTCTGGGAGACTTTTAAGTTAAGACTGAGTAATACAATTTTAATCAAATAACAGTAGATAAGTACCTACCTAGTTTTCCACCCCGTTTAGACCCAGTCTCGTAAAATATGGACAAGATCTCGCGAGATCGAGATTGCATTCCCTACGGCCTTACGATAGCTGCATTAGAATAACATTACATTTAGAGATGCATAAATGTTTGTTTTCCGCCCGCGTGCCATTGCGATCTCCGTCAATGAGTGGCAGTTTGCGTTGATCCCAAGCCAATTCACCCAGGGCCGTCCAATTGACTCCAGATGCCTCGTTCAGCTCAAAATGACGCGTTTACGTGCTCTAATAAGGTGTTTTCCACATGAGCACGGGATAAAGAAAATTGAAATATAATTGAAATGGAATAGATTTCCCTTAAGCTGGAAGCTTGGAAACTTTCAATTTATTTTTCAATATCCTCTAGTATTTAATACGTTAACATAAAATTTACGCTATTAACCATTTTTGGGACAGTTTAAGTAAGCCCTTTGACTTTTAATCGACTGACAGTGAATCGTTTAAAATAACTTGTTATGTTGCTAGGATACTAACCATCTCGGTAAACTTAGGTTCGATTTGACCTAAGTGGAATAAGAATTTTAATCAGCGATTAAATAACGATAGTGTACGGAATACTCTTTGTATATAAACTGGTTTTCATTGGTCGAATTGACACTTTGTTTGTTCCTTGTTTACTAGGGAAGTTTATTAAGAGTTCACTTTTACACAACGTTTTAGGTTCTGACGACCCTGGGGTCAATATCGTCGAACATTATTAACCTTTTCGCCGCCAATCAAGAGTATCAAGATATCCAAAAGAGACACTGTCACGCTAACATCATTGTTACAAGAGAGCAAATACAACCTTATTTGAAAGACAAAAAGCTGCTTTGATAGAGTATGCCATAACACCAACTAGGATAGTCGTTCTTGGCGCTGCGGGCACGACAACACACGACACCTTTAGGTGTTCTTGGAGTTCAAAGGGTTTAATTTAAATACATTATATTATGCAATCCTTATCCTAGTTTGGAAGTTACAATGTAAAATATTTGGTAGGTACTACAGAGACACTTTTATAATAACTTGGATTAAAATATGATTATTTTTTATCCCATATTATCAACCCCTAAAGGGTGGATTGTACGTGAATTATGTATGGACCATAATTATTACGTAAGGGTAATTACCGTTACACAATGGAACAAAGTTATGGCGTAGATTAGATTAAGGCTCTTAACTATGTACGATTTTTTTGCAATATACCCTAAACATGACATGACAATGACATGGGAGTTCACGCGGACGAGGTTGCGGGCAAATAGGTACTAGTAAAGCTATAAATTCACGAAGCCTCATATAAAATAAAAGGAGTAAAACTTCAACTTAACCGGCCACGCTGACTTTGCCGGCTGATTGTGGCATTACACAATGTAAGATGGCGTTTGGCGCCAAAAAAGCCGGGCTCGTTCGTTGAACTCCTTAATTGCTCGCTACCTGCGCCGGCGCTTACTGGGAAGCAACACCGACCGGGATAAAAACGCCTCAAAACGGGACCTCAATAAACGCTGTAATGTAATGGCCAAAAATACCACCCACGTTAACCTTTTTAAGTTCGTTTAAGATATGCGTGATGAAATGTTATGCAATTCCTATTCGGTTAAAGAGTTTATTTATTCGATCAGTGATAAGATGCAAAGTGAGTGATGAAGGACGAATTCACTTTTTTTGCAAAACTTAAAACTAAAAAGTCTTGGGCTTCAAATAAGGTAGGCTTTAAGCTGAATGTAAGATTTTGACGGTAGGACTCAGCTGGATCCATTACTGCCTACCAATATGGCATTTGGTTATAAAACTGTCAAGATTTTATAAAGAAAGTCTAGCCCGCAGAACCAAGCAGTAAAATCCGTTTAATGTAAGGTCAATAGGGGCAAGTGCGCCACCAGGGTAAGTGCGGGGTAAGTTGTTAGTATTGGTTGACAGCTACGACAAGTCCGAAGCGAAGTTGTTTTATATCCAACTGATATCTACCCTTAGGGTGAATATCTGTCAGAGAGGTGCGTAGCTGTGTTTTCACACATTTGACAAGCATGCGAGGTGTCAAAGATATGACACGAGATCTTCGCACATCTCTCTGGTTATAGGTATGCTTGAACTTGGCTTGACACGCTGCCGCGTGTCTAGATTCTTAGGCTCTCAAGCAATACGTTCTAATAGGGCCGGATTCGCCCGACTGCGAATAAGGTAAGGACTAATCTCGGAATAAACCTTTGGAATTTCTACCTATAAACAGACCCATTTTGAAAAAAATGTTCCCATGAATATTTTTCACAACCTAGTTACTTTATAGATATTTTATTGATCATAAATAACTAATACAAGTAAGTAAGTAGTTGTTATCGAGTAGATTATTCGTCATAAATACCGATTGATACGAGTTTGATGGAGGTGTAAAATATTGATTATTATACATTTACTACGATCAAAGTGGAAAAAATATTCGCCACGAACTGGATTTGAACCCGCGTTCTCTGGAATCCGTCCATCCACTACGATCGAACTTTAGAATTTCGTTAGCGTACTTTTCTGCTTAGTAAACATTTACTGTTAAAATGGGGTAGCGCATTGTTGCTAACGATTCTCAATGTAACTTGAGACTAGGGATGTCACCCCAACTAACATTTGGGTAATAGCTAAGGGTATTATTATAACCTTAACCTTTATAAGTGAGTTATAATGTTCTCAGTTGTAACTAATAGTCTTATAAAGGAGTTAAGAAAAATAATTAAGTCCTAAAGCATTATAAGAGTGTTACTCAAAGCAATTACACTTAAGATGTTAAAGCTTTAACCTGTTTTTAACACTTAAACACTTACAAGAGTCCTAGCTACAGGCAGAGACTTTATAACAGAATTAAGTCTCTTGTAAGTATTGAAACTTTTTCTAACGCTTAAGGTGTTAGGCAGATACACTTTAAAGACACTGTAAGAGTGTTGTAAGTCAATAAGCGTTATAGTTGAGTTAACTGACGCCTAAAGCTTTAAGGTTATTCGCCATTGTTTTGGTAGACTCTAACCTACAAATTGATTAGGTTATTCAATATTTGACATCAAGATTCTTCATTATTTATGTTACTCTTGCCATTATATGGATGCCACTTAATTTATTATGCCACTGGCCAAGAAACAAGAATAGAAAATGATAAAAACTTTAGATGTTTATTTTAATGTTCATAAGTTTTATTAGAAATCTTTAATAAATCCTGGGCGCGTTAAAATTGAGATGGGAAACATGGTATACACTTACCGTAAAATCACAAGGGCAGATTGTTTTCACTTTATGTAGAGGCTATTTATACAATTTGCTACTATTAGGTACTTCAAAACAACAAGTGATATTTTCCTGGTTAGTTCTTTCGGAAAAAGAATGGTTAATTCATTTATCTATTTCAATGCTGAGGGACGTTAAATGTTACTGAAATCAGGGACTATTACGGTTTTCAAATATCTTCCTCAATTCATGATGTTTAACAACCAAAGTAGGTTTAAACTAGTCGTCTAAAATACAAAAACACATAATACGCGAGATACTGAACTGTAAACTGGTTAATTAATATGAAAATAACACCAGTATTCGATCTCTACTGAAAAAGCTAGCTTATAGAATACTTAGGGATTAATTATAGAAATACCTAAGTATAAACTTAACAAAGACAACATATTTTTAATTACTGTGAGTACCACAGCAGCTCAAAGGCGGGTGGGTGGAGCAGGAATGCGTATCAATTTTGCAGAGGTTGTTTTATTTAGCTACGTTTTAAGTTACCTGGACTGGCTCTGTTCCGGTTGTCTGTGTTTGGAACACGAATTAAGCTTAACACAAATTACTTTACACTGTAGTTGAATGAAATTTCGGAACTCTTTGGTTGTGCGTACCTACTTCTATTACTTTATAGATAAAGCAGAGTGCGCATCTAGTTAGGCTCGGTTGTATCAAACCGTCGTTGATTGTACTTAAGTTACGTCCATCGCCAAAACCATACCAAAAACCACGCCTACTGTGGCTGGGACGGCGAAAGCTGAACCGCCAAAGAATGTGTCAAACAAAGACGTGAGGTTGGCTGAGAAGGAGCCAGTGCAGCTGGGTAGGACGCGGACGCTAGGGTACCGAAAGGAACCCCGGCCAAGGTGACCAAGCCAGAGACGGTGGAACCCTCGAATGCCTCACAAACAGAACCAAAGGCAGTTGAACCCACGATCCCGGCTGGGAGATAAGGTGTAAACCGAGAGCTGAAAGAAAACCTGCCCAACCGCAACCCCAAACCAACGACCCTCTGAAGAAGAAGGTTTCGCAGAGGCAGCGGCAGAAGCTCCAAAAACGCAGACAGCAAGAGGTCGAAGCTCTCAATAACGCAGATGTGGAAGCGATCACCCCGAGAGAACAAACCCAGGTGGAGTAGGTCAATAAGACCAAGAGGGCACGCCTGGTTGAGACTGTATCCCCAAGAGGCGACCAAAAAAATATCAAAATTGACGCCCAGGGGACAAGAAAAACACACCCCACTTACGCGGTGGCCGCAATCACCAATGAGCGCACGGGTAGACTCTGTCACAGCAGGACGCCATAGAGGTGGAGAAGAAGATCGGAGACGCTATCTTCCAGGCAGCGATCGAGACCGACCTAAGCACAGTAGCGGAGGCCCCGGCGTTCACAGGAAAACCCAGTCTCGTGGATGGGTACTTGAGTTGTGGTGCCAGACGAAAATGGATCAAGGGGCACAGTGGCTCAAGAAGAAACGATGCAGCTGAACTGGCCAGGAAGGCCAGGAACTGGGAGGAGATAGACACATGCACACAAATCAAAGAGATTCTGTCCAAATGCGACTACAAAATCACAACCGCACTACTGATCCTCGAGGACACATAGAAACCAACTACACAAGATAATAGGAATAATAACAGGACACAACACCTTAAACAGACACCTCTATAATTTAGGTATTACAGACAGCCAGCCCCAGGTGCAGAGCGTGCATGGAGGCAGAAGAAACGGCTAAACATATTCTAATGAACTGCAGGCAAGTAGAAGTATAGAGAAAGAAGCACCTAGGGTCTCCAGACACACTACGGGGGCCAGTTAGCGACACCAAGGCACTCACTAACGCCTTGGCCACGACTTTGGTCTTATTAAGCGACCTGCCGCAGCGGTTTTTCTAATTCGTTGCGCGTGATCCCAACTAACCACAGTGCGTTGCGCGTCTCGACCGCGCAATGAACAGATAAAACGCTGCCACAGGTCGCTTAAGACCAAAGTCGTGGCCACGGCGTAACTTTCTAGAGGAGCTAGGGTGGTTAGAGTAGCGCCGTTTCATGCAAAATAGGCACACTGGATGTCGATTTGCGGAAAATGCCCAGTATCACTAACATACTACGTCCGTTAAAATCTGATTGTGCAACCTCTTTGTGTCAATTTCAATTTATTTATTGCATATCACATTACAAAAGATAGATGGTAGGTACTTAATAAGGAATTCATGTGACGCCCTTCACGCCCTGCCCTTGGGCACAACAATATACAGATACAGCTGATTATTGAAACGGATTTCAATAAGACAGCAGACTTTAGACTTAAACTTATAACATATGGGCATTAATTCATGCAAGGATAAATAACAATAATGTTGAAAAGAAAAAATATTTACAATTTTTCGTTTAATTAAGAACTCATTTAGACTATAGAAGCATTTGTCGATTAATAATAATTTCAACTGTTGGTTAAACATTTTTGGTTTGTCGAGACCCTTTATATGGTTAGGAAGATTGATTATAGATTTTTATTCTATGTAATGCGTACTAGACGTGACGAGTTTATATTTGGAGAAAGGTGCTCTAATTTTGTGCATATTCCGATTGTTTCTTTTAATACTCCTTATCTGTGTGTATAAATAAATTATTAGCTAGGGTTCTTACTTATGATCTTTTTCTGGAGGGTAAAAATCTTATTTATATCACAAGCACAACTATTTCCCCACAGAACAATACCGTATGATATTCTTGAATAGGCATAGGCGTAATATGCCGTGAGTGATGTCTTAAAGTTTGTTGCGCGCTTAAGGTGATTAAAGGCATAGATAAAGAATGATAGGGTTTAAGGTAACCTTTGGATAAATATGTGGTTTCTAACTCATACAGCGGGGCTAGCGCAACTGACGCCGCACAGCGACGCGAGTCGAGAAAGCTCTACCCCCCTTTTTCTAATGTATACGGTGCGAGTGAGATAGGAGACGCTTAGTCGCGCGCGAAGCGACTGAGCAGCAAGTTGTGCTAGACGTACTGGTGTCCAGATCTACACCCAATAATATGGCAGAATTCACAGAATCTATTTTATTAGTATTGTAGCTATAGTTTATGGGCAAATCTAGTTTTTGATAAGGTTTGAATTGGATGATTTTTGTTTTACTCAAGTTTAACTGGAAGTTATGGATTTTTTATAGTAAGCTCAATAAGGCTTGTGTTATAGGTACTAGACGACGATATATAACATAGAAAACATCCACGACTCAGAAACAAATATTTATGCTCCTCATACAAATATTTGCCCTTACCGGGATTCGAACCCAGGACCTGCAGCTTCGTAGGCAGCGTCACTACCCACTAGGCTAACCGGTCGTCAAATTTATAACCAGTTCACTATTTTATCAAGCGTTACATTTAGTTTTGTTGTCGATTTGCACCTGTTGCACCAACTTACGATTACAGACCGATCAACGTTAAATAATTATGTCATTCCATACAAACTTGGCAAACTTTCCATACATTCCGATTTTAACGAACGCCGCTTAAGATTACAGCGGTTTGGTGGAACCCACCCTATAAGAGGTATGACGTTTTCAATATTTTTTTCTATGGGGTCACAGTTGCCGGTGCCATATTTAAGGATTGCCGGTCTGTAAAGAATGTTGATGCTCAACACATAGGTAGTCACGGACTTTAATTGTTGAGCCGTTTAGAGCTCACTTTATACTGGAGACTCGTAGCTTAATTACTAAAAAAAAAACAAAATTAGTTGACACCTAAATGGCTCAACAATTAAAGTCTGTGACCGTACCTACATACATAGGTAGGTACTTAGTTAAAGTTAATATAAGACTTGTAAATGTATAAGATGTACGTGCACTATTAAAATTAACAAACTTATAAATCGGCCAATCAACTATTTTTTGTTGCTCGTTGCCATGGTTACGTCTCCTGGGTCACTCTTTAAAACTATGATTTTATGGGGCTTAAAATTAAAATTAAAAAAATTAAAAAAAAAAATTTATTTCCGTAACTTAATTTAGGATACAGTATCTGTGCTGGTGCCTCTTTTTAAGTATAATATACTTGTGCTAAGAGAACACCGCTCTTCCACATGTTGTGATTTACAATTTGTTAGCTTAGGTGGCTATAACTTAAATATAAATTAAAAAGTAAACATTTCGTATTATGTGTGTGTGTGTATGTATGTGAGTGTGCGTGCGCGTTCGCGCGCGCGCGGGTGTGTGTGTGTGTGTGTGTGTGTGTGTGTGTGTGTGTGTGTGTGTGTGTGTGTGTGTGTGTGGGTGGGTGTGGGTGGGTGTGGGTGTGTGTGTGTGCATGTGTGTGTTACATTCAACAAACTGGTTTTTGAAGTAAATTTTCAATATCAGAATAGCTTTTAGTTTTTAACCATTTTGTTAACTTAGCTTTACACTCGTGTGTGGTGGAGGAATACATATCTATGTGCTTATTTATAAGATTATACAGGTTGGCTGATTGGGCTGCTTGTTGTCTCCTTGCAAATGCAGATTTCACTGTGGGAGTGTGGATAACTTTGGTTTTTTTTCTACGTGTACTTGTTTTTTCCGGTGTATATGTGGTTGTCTTATGTGTTTTTATAATTAGGTTAAATATATACAATTTCCTTACAGATAATAAGTCACAAAGTGTATAAAGTTTGTTGGTGGAAAATCTGTACGGTTTTAAATACATCACCTTTAGAAGTGCCCTTTGAGCTCTCTCTAGCTCAAGGAATTTGGTCTTTGTTGCACCACCCCATATAGGGATACAATATGTGAGGACTGACTGAGCTAGTGATATGTAAACTTGATTTAGTACAGTCCTCGTAACTACGTGCCTAAGATTTTTAAAGACCCAGATAAGTTTGCGAATTCTGCTCATGATACTCTCAGCGTGCAAGTGCCAGGTGAGTCGCTGATCGACTATAACCCCCAGGTATCTAGTGGCTTCTACCTTCTCGATGGCTGGGCAGGAACAGATGGTTTGCGTGTTGTGGCAAGTATGGATTCTGATTGAGAAGTCTATATCTGGTTGCGTACGACTATAGTTTGTGTAGCAAAGTGTGTAGTCTTAAATCCACTAAACATGTATTTTTGTTGTATTGGTAAACCCATTCCATGGTGGGGCAACTCCTTACCAAGATAGGAGCCCAATTTATAGCTTTTTATCTAAGAAACTCTGTCACTGTTGTCTCTTGGCTTACCGGGACAGAATAACAACAAGAAAAAGTTGATTGACCCAAATATTTAACTCACTAACAAGTAGCTTCTGATGAAAACATAACTTAACTCGACTGTCTTAACTTTCTTAAATAAATCGCATAAGTATTTAAGAAACACAAAACCTAAATTACAAATAAGCTTATTAAGAAGTACATGATCGAAATATATAAAGATAAGCTAATCATGAAATAATTAAATGAAATAATCATGAAATTTTATCTCCACAATATTATTCTAATTAAGATTAAGAATTACATATTTGACGATGATTGACAGTAAGTATTTATTTATAGCCAAACAGTCATGTATCCGAACTAGCACGACAATAATAATAAAAAAATAGTGATAGGTAGTCCCAAAGAACAGCAGCCTATACCTCATTCCAGATAGAGTCTTGGCCAACGAAAGCTGAACCAAGGAAAACGCGGCAATTTCAAAAAATCATAACAGGGTAACACAGGGTCACTCACACAGCCGCAATTTTCTCAGAGAAATTTCAATTTGACATACGTCATGACACCTCAGATAGACACACATAGAGACAAAGTGTTGCCAATCAAATAACTACGAGGTTCAACTTTCGTTTGCCAGACTCTACCAGTCCCTGGGCGCCCGAGCTCTGCTCGGGTGAAAATAGAAAAAATACGGAGAAAACGAATTTTCCCGGACATGAGAGTTAGATCGAAATTGCGACCCCATAAACCCCTACATTCCCAATTTCATAGAAATCGTTAGAGCCGTTTTCGAGAACGTGATTGCAAATAAGTATAGGAATATATGTATACATATATACAAATATTGCTCGTTTAATAGTATAGAATTAGGATTTTAACGGTCAAATTCGTCTACTTTTCTTCGTTTATCTAGGATATCAAAGGGAAATATTGAACTAGTTTTACTTATTTCGATCATTAAGTGCCTTTCTAACCTATGTTCAACAATTTGAAAAGCAAAAAAATAGAATTTTCCTATCAATACTATTTTCTTTGCATTTCAAATTGTTTTACGTTACTATAAAATTATAATACGAATCAGCGACCTTTCCTCAACAGATCTGCCGATGCAGTTCTAAACCAGTTAGAAGCTAATAATGTTCTAAAACTTGCATTTGAAAAAAAGTAAAGATAAATATAAATAGACCTTAAGAGTGCTATCGTAAAATGCGCTCGCTCAGAATTCGGCAGTTTGAAGCACGTAGTGCGTTTGTGTGTGTAGATACTACACTATCACGCACACATACTTACCTCCCCCCACACTCAAAGCGAGATCGCCCCAGTCACGCGTGCCGTCCCTTTCTAGCTATGAAAGTGCGATCGGGGTAGAACTAACGGCTCGGCAATGTTCGGAGCTATTCGATGCGAGTAGCAGTATAGTGCACCTTTGGAGCGTTAGCGTGACCGATATTGATACTTGCACTTAAAAATTGTAAGTATTACTTCGTTAACATGTTGCGCTAACTTAAACAAAGAACTATTTGCTTTTTGTGCACATGTTTTCTATTTATATTAAAATTCTATGACAAAGTATATTAAGAGTTTTTTTAAAGCTTTATATTAACTTGACCTGTATGTAGTAAATAACATGTAGGTATATTCGAAACTAAATAATGTGCCTAAGTAAAGAAATTCAGAACCAGATAAGAGCTCAAGAAAGTCGCTAACAATTTTTCGGAAGACTCTTTATAATTAATGTAATGAATTCACTAAAGATTATATTTATATCCATGTCATTGCATGATACGATTGACAATTTTGGCAATGTAGACACTAGACAGCGAAAAAAACGAACCGATCGTTTCAAACCTCTTTCGGTTTTTTATCATGCAACCTTACCAGAACTGTTTTTTTTTAAATAACAGTCAAAAAATAAATACTTTCAAAGAACAATTTCATATAAATACTCGATGTGATTTACATACTTTTTTATGTTAAGTGGTGATCAAAATAGTCAATGAATGAAACATAATAATAATATAACAGTGACACAGCCGTTAAAAAATTTAAACCATGTTAACAGGTACGGTCAAGGATTTTAATTGTTGAGCGATTTAGGTGTCAACTAATGTTGGTTTTCTATGAATCTATGAAAAGTCCAGTATAAAGTGAGCTGTAAATGGCTTACCAATTATAATATAATAAAAAAAACCATTGTTTCTTACAGACTTACAAATAAAACGTAAAAATTCGTTTGGTCGTTTATTTCGAAATAAAGAGCGAGACTCAGAAACGTGGCAAAATCACGTAGGACCCCTTTCTTTTCTTTCCAGTGTAAACCCCTACTATAGTCAAGAGCAAGAAAAAACGTGCCCGAACATTTTGTATTGAAATTCTTTTCAATACACCTTCCACCTCACCTTCCAGCTCCATCATCCGACTCTGAAAATCATCCAGAACCAGTGTTTGAAAGGGCAAATCAAATGAGCCCAAACTCGATGTGTTTATCTTGTTTACTTTAGTAGTTCCCATGGCCACCTTCCAGCTCCATCACCAGACTCTGGAAATCATCCAGCACTAGAGTATTTGCCAAGACCAAATAAATGAGCCCAAACTCGATGGCTTTACCTTGTTTTGTTTAGGAGTTCCTATGGCCACCTTCCAACTTCATCATCAGACCAGCTCTATGATATTATTGCATTGTCACCGAAGATACGCAAATGTACCTAATTTGAAGATTTGGTCCAAACTAACATACATATATACATACTAACTAATCATGATGGCTGTTAGGGAGGGAAGGTTCTCGAGAGGCGACCACGTTCCGGAAGGCGCAGCGGACACCCCACAAGAAGACTGATACTAACTAATAAATAAATTAAATCAACCAAGTATCATGATCACTGGTAAAATAATTGACTATTTCATGACAGCGCTATGCGATTCATAACTTGTCTCGACTCGCCTCACGAATGTATCCCCAGTATAGCTTGACCCCGAAGTTGGTAACAACTATACCCAGTCGGAGATCAAAATTATATTTGTTTTGCTGACACGTTGTCGGTTAGCTTCGTGAATAGCCTCAAATAAACACGGTACACGACTGGCTCGTAGGCCGGCTCAGCCGGTACTGAGAAGTGTTCCCGCGCGGAGGTGAATTTAAACGAATTTTGAATAATTATTAAAACATATTATTTTTAAGAAAAGTTTTTATTTTTTTACTAGATTGTGTTGGTCGAAGTATCAACTTTAATGTTATGTAAGATTCAATATACTAATAATTCAACAATAATGAGAAAATCCTCGTGTTTTCAGTACGATTTTGTTGAAAAGTATGGTGTAATTGAGTACGATTTACGTATACATACGTGCAAAATAAGAAAAAATAGAGGCGGGTAGTGTCAATAAGGACATATTACAATTGTGAAAAGAAAAAAAAACAATTGGGTTTTCTTTTGACATCATTGAGTATTGACGGATCAAACTTATGCCTCTGCGCTCTCTTCTGAAAACGACTGTCGGTAATCAGGTATATTAGGTTTAAACATTCAGTTTTTCTTAAATTCCTGGCGGGTAGTGTCAATATGAGGAATTGACCTATGTAAATAAGTAATCAGAATCTAGAAAAACCTTTCTGTTTCTTAGAAATACAACGTCAAAAATCCGGTTTTTCGCTTATTCCTGACGAATTTCAGTAACGCCCTCTTAAAAACAATCAGCAAAATTAAGCTTGATCTGCGCGTACCAAGGACGTGACATAAAACGATAAACTTTAACTATATGCCTTCCGATAGTCAACTATGAATAATGATTTGACATATGTAAGACGATAGCCATTGATGTCGGGGTAAAATATGACACCATAAGTGTATACTTCCTCCCGTTAGCGATCGAAGCTTTGATTAAATGGTAGGTACTTATGTTACCTACGCATGAGAGCGCAGATGCCGGCCGCCGTGGAGTTTTTGAGTGATACGAGATAGAGTTAGGTAATACACGTTTTAAACACGACAGTAGATATATTAAGTGACTTAAACATATTCAAAATTGGATAAATAAATGAAATCTATATATTTCCGATCAGTCTTACATCAATTCTGACGATTATATTTCGTATTATCAAAATAAGGTTGGTTATAGAACGTTATACTATAGTAGGTTTAATTGTAACAGTGATATTTCTTGGTAGATTTGATGGAATTTAATAATGGTTCTGGGTATAGTTCATTCAAAAAGCAACTATATTTAAAATTCAAATTCCAATGACAGTTTTATAAATAGTCGGCCACATTAAATAATCTCAACCATACCTCTACCATCGACTGTAAAATTGTAATTTGATTCATCGTGGTGGAAAATTTCAATTCAATCCTCATCTTACCTACCCAACAGGTGGAAAAGCAGTTTAATAACTACAATTACTAGTATAATATATATATATCATCATCATCATCATTGTCAGCCTGTAATCGCCCACTGCTGAGCATAAGCCTCTCTTCGAGTACGCCACACTTATCCCGATCCCGTGATAGTCTCATCCAGAAATCGTCGCACTAAGGTGCGTGACGTCGGAGAAGTCATAACTAAACTCAAATAGAATTGGGCAGGACATATAATATTGCCAGGCATCGTGACGGTAGGTGTACGAAAACGTTAACGGATTGGTGGCCACTTACAGGAAAAAGAAGCGTCGGTCGTCCACCAGCTCGATGGGTTGACGACGTAAAAAAGACCGCGGGTCATTTCTGGATATATATAATAACAAACTGACTAACTAACTGAAAACTATAATCAAACTGTACTCCCGTACACTATCAGCTATATAGTACCAGAGTACTTAATCTCTCTGGTATTCATATAAGTATTCTTGTACTATATCATAGTATATGATATAGTACAAGACTTAAGTCAATACATCTATAGGTACCTTGGAAGGATAACTAGAACGCCGAAAGAGCAATCTCGTTTTTCCTTCTCTTTACTGTTACTATAGTCTGGCCAGGTAAGTAAAGGTTTTTTATATGGCAACAGTTTTGCTTTCGTAAGCGCTCCTGTATTGTTAATTTCATCGTAATCGTTACAGCCGTTATACAGAACCCATTTACAAACAGATAAATATGCATGTAAGTGATTTTGTAGTAAAGTCTCAGCCTATAGTTACAATAAAATGAGACGCGTACCTATTCGATAAGTTGTCTGACGTATCGTAAAGCAAGTCTAACTAAAAGTCATGCATATTTTTGCCTGCCAATGCCTAACCTTTCAATTTAGCATCTTTACATTCATCGATCAGATCTTAAGTTATTATTAATTAGAGTTTACATAACATTCCTACACAATAATACATAATGTAGAGGTGTACAGTCGCCATCAGATATATCGGAGCGGCCAAAGTGCTCACAAATATCTGTACACGTCTCTATTGGCGAGGCATTAGAGACGTGTTCAGATATGTGTGAGCACTTTGGCCGCTCCGATATATCTGATGGCGACTGTACATCGAAAAATGTTGTTTGCAACTTTGCAGCAGTATAGAATCACAAGGCCGTCTTATCTCAAGGGAATTACCCACATACTTACTTACAATCTGCTGCCGATATTGACATAGCATTTTTTTTCCTTGTGGGAGAAGTAGGTAGTAAACAACCGTGACGTACTATACAATTGGTTTAGCATCTCGATTAGTTTAACTATACTGATTACTGTATGCCTGGAATACGTCCATAGAATTTAAATAGGCATGGAAATAGCTTTCCGTGCGGAAGTCCGCGTGTCATCCATTTTTGTCCAGCGTGCGTTTGACGTGGTTAATTAATTTCATAATTATTCGCTAATTGGTTTGATTTTGCGATCTTTAATAATAATGCGTTGGTGGATATTTCGTGTATTTATATTTTGCCCAAATGTGCGGGGTCGGAGTGTTTTATTAAACTTTTGCCGTTAAATAGCTCTTGTCAGTTCAGTGACCTGTTTAATTAACCTATTGTAAATCTAAATTCGGTAGACCGTACTTACGAGTATATACACTTCGATTCCATGTATAAGCATTCCGTAAAATGATGTAATTACAAATTGAGTAAGTAGACCCGTTTCTGTTTCACCTTTATTCGTGTTACGTATTACTTATGTTGTATTTAACGTCGACATTTACCCGTTGTTTAGAGATTTTATTCTATACTTTATTACTCTTGATATCAGATTGCTGGTAGGTAGGTTAACAAAAGAAAGTTGATCCCCGGAAGAATTTGATACAATGCGATATTAGTGACCAGGCCTTTAAAACGTTATGAACAAAAGCGATATTAGAACGATGTTTAAAATTTCTATAGAAATTTCAGCAAATTACAATTTGAATTTAATTGGAACATACGGGTCAAACTGAGATGCACCTTTTATGTAGACGGTTAAAATTACTTTTAGTACGCGGGAAAAAGCTAGTAATATTATAAATGGGAAAGTGTATGTGTGTGTTTGTTTGTTTGTCCGTCTTTCACGGCAAAACGGGGCGACTAATTGACGTGATTACTTAAGTGGAGATAGTTCAAGGGATGGAGAGTGACCTCGGCTTCTTTTTGTCTCTTTCTAATCCCCCACTTCCCTAAAATGGAGGGTGGAAGTTTGTATGGAGCATTCCGCAATTTTCTAGAAAGCTAAAAATTGGTATGCGGACTATTTGTGACTAACAAAAAATCGTGCATATTTTTTTTTTTAAATCTGCACCCAACTCCTTAAAAGAGGGGGTGAAAATTTATATGTGGGTCCAGATATGTAGAGTCGATATGTAGAGTCTATGTAGAGTCGATCTAAATATATAAAACAAGAAACTGGCTGACTGACTGACTGACACCACCGCACAGCCCAAACCGCTGGATCTAGAGATTCCAAATTTGGCACGTAGGTTCCTTATAAGGTCTAAGAGTGCACTAAGATATGATTTTTCAAAATTCTCCCCCTAAGCGGGTGATATGTGGGTCCAAAGTTTGTATGGGGAAACAAAATAAGTAAGACTATTTCATTCGAAACTTAACAGGAGTATTCCTAGCAATAAATGAGTAAATACGTGTTTCAGGTTTTTTGGGAATTCAACCCCTAAAAGGGGGAAATGTGACAATGTCTGAAAATCAACATTGTTTCTATGGTTTATCGGGTTGCTGCCTGCTGGTCGCTCTGATTACGAAAACAACAACAACGATTTTAAAATCCAACGTGGCGGACGTGAAACACATCTCCCCTGTTGGGGTGCGATGGGGTTGTGTCTAAATATCAATATGGGTGTCGTTTTTATGGTTTTTTGGGACGTTAATTACGAAAATGGCATCGACTTTGAAATTTAACATTGTGGACATGAACATTCTTGAAAGTAGTTGTGCCAAAATAAAATTAAATTGGAACATACGGGTCAAACTGAGATGCACCTTTTTTGTAGACGGTTAAATTTACTTTTAGTACGCGGGCGAAGCCGCGGGTAAAAGCTAGTAACTTTATAATTTCGCTATTTTTATAACGTTTTAAAGGCCTATTTGTGTCGATAAAAAACGGACGATCGATGAAGGGTGACGAAGAATCCTTTCTGTACCAAAACGTATTTATAATTATGTTAATCCCCAAAGGATCTTGAAAACAGTGTTCTTACAAGAAATATAGTTTTCGTCGAGGCATTCTAGGAAGGTAATTTCTAGAAAATGTCTCGACGACATCAGAATCTAGGTCACCTAGTGTACCGGTATGAATCGATCATGGCGGACCGCCGGCTCATGTCATATGCTCAGGACTTTCTCGTGCTAGTACGCACGTTATGCGATATATGGTGCTCTCTCTTAGTATAACGACATCGAAGTCTGATTTGCACGAGCCTGTTAGTGCTAGGACTAATTTTGTTAAGCAGTAACGTTTACTAACGAAAGTTTCCTATAAAAAATAGCTACATAATTATTAATTGGAAATCTTAGGAGTTATCTATGTTGAGTGTCACTTTAACCTAGCTGTTCCTAAGGCACGCGACTATATATTGTAGGTCGCGGCCTTGGAACCCCTGCTTGCGCCATTAGGTAAAAATATAAGTTTCTGTCAAAAATTTAATTTTTGGTACAAGCTTTTATTGCCGACTGTACTTTTCTGTATATTTATTCAGACGATTCTAACTAGCCCAAACTCAACGGGGTTACATTGGTTAAGTACTGAATTCCCATGGCCACCTTCTGTCTCCATCATCAGATCAGCTCGATGGTACCATAATATTGAAGTGTCGTTCAAACTATACGTTTACCCAAAATTTCAGCTCAATCGGTTAAATGCTGCTCCAAAATGGAGTTGCAAATTTTGACAAACAACAAATTTTTACATATTACGAACAGGTCAAGTTAATATAAAGCTTGTAAAAAAGTATGTACCTTCAGGAAAACATCGCGAGGAAACCGGTTTAATCCCAAAAAGGCGGGTCACTATCAAATTTACCTTATCGTTAACGACCATTTCAGCTAGATGACATAAAATTTAAATACACCGTCAGCATATAGTCAATTCAGCTGCGACGACATGAAAGTAGAATACTCAGTCAGCAAAAAGACAGTTTAGCTGGATGGCTAAGAATTAGAAGGAATAAGTAGCCAAACGTCTGAAAATATAAATAGTCCATATGATTAGAATATCTAATGAGCCGAAAGTGAAATTAGTTAATTGACATAAACACAGAACGAGTTAATAGCAAAA
This sequence comes from Epinotia nisella, assembly GCA_932294315.1. Taxonomy (NCBI): domain Eukaryota; kingdom Metazoa; phylum Arthropoda; class Insecta; order Lepidoptera; family Tortricidae; genus Epinotia; species Epinotia nisella. Next base: position 13,560,074 of record OW028688.1, on the reverse strand, counting down.
CGTCATGAAATGTAAATAGTCTATATTATTAGAATTCCCAATTCGTTGAAAGTAAAATTATTTGATTGACATGAACACAGAACGAGTTAGTAGCAAAACGTCTGGTTTAAGCAAGGCTTATAAGTTAGGTATAATATTAATATGGATATTCTAACATTTTTATTTGTTAGTAACGCATACCCCCTAAAAACATTGGTTTATCCTATCACACTTAAAAATAAAATTGGAAGTAATTCCTTTACTGCTAACTTGTGTTAACTTATATTTGGATTTTTCTATGTATACTTAACATTTGAAATCCAGACGTTTTGCTAATGGGTCGCTTGGCGGTTATTCCATTTAGAAATAAAAACATTACACAATCCAGACTTTTTGCTTCTTGACTGTTTAGCGTTCATGTCTGTTTAGTAATTAAGACGTTCTAAGATACAAACGTGTTGCTATCGGACCATTTAGCATTTGTGTCTATTAAGAAATAAAGACATTCGAAGATAAAGATGTTTTGCTGCTAGATCATTTTAAATTGTTACATTCTAAGATCCAGACGTTTTGCCAAAGAGGCATTTAGCATTCATGTCTATGTAGTTACAAAGACATAACACAATCCAGACATTTCAGCGATATTGTCCTTTAGCGATAAGGTAAATTTGATAGTGACCCAAAAAGGCTAGTTTTCCCTCTGGGTTCGAAGGTCAGACGGCAGTAGTGTTCGTAAAACTAGTGCCTACGCCAAACCTTGGGATTAGGGGCCATAAAGACCTTCTTCGGGATCTCTGTGTAGAATCAATAATTATAATAAGTATACTGAGTGGAACAGATCGATGGACTTTTAAGCAAATGGGATATAGATCAGGTTTAGTACTTTACTTCTCACATAGTAACCATATTAATATGTCTAACAGTTACCGAGATACAACTTGTGAAACTTTGGTGAAAAAAACTGTATGTTTCAACCCTATCCAATAGATTCAATAACGTCAGCAAGATCAAGTAAATTACAAACAGCAACATTATGAACTGACCGTTGACAGACCTTATGTCATTGCAAAAATGTTTAAGAATAATTAGTTCACTGTATGTGATGGTATGACTTGTGACATGTGTCAATTTCAAATTTAATTATAACTATGTATAGTATTAGGGTTGTCACTAAGATTAAAATATTTTGATTTTTATGTTTATTTTTTCTTTTAAATCCAGCTTAACAATTATAATAATAGATCGGTTGTACGACACTTATATGTATAACACTGTGCTTTCAGCTTAGTCCAAGGAAATGTTCCTCCCTGTATAAATTAAGGCCAGCATGATAATGATGTAACGAGCTGTTCCGAGTTATGATAGCTGGTAGGTAGGTAGGTACGTTGTATTTTTTGTTCAATTGTTTTGATGCCGCATAAAAAGTGATAGTGTACTAGCAATATTAATTATGATATGGAAGTGCAAAAAAAGGGTAATCCCAAGGCACGGAAATGTACCACTAGTAAAACTATTGGACAAAAACATTTACACAAATATTCCACTAATAAGTAGCATAACATAAGACTTCGTTTAATCAATGTAAAGCTTACGTTATTTTACACACGTTTTGGTGTAAAGAATTCACTTTTACGTCATAAATGAATAATATAATGCTAAAAAATGGAATTAAATGCTAGTCATATAAATAATAATAATAAATTGAATTGTATAAAATGTTACCTTACTTAATTGGTTTTTTTCTTTGTTTGCAAAGTCTTAAATGTAATCTATACCCATATGTACAGTAAGGGAAATGTATTCACGTACCTTTTTCGCTCTTGTTACTATGCCAATAAGGCATAAAAAGGTACGTGAATACATTTCCCTTACTGTACCTATAATTGTATTGAATCATAACTTAATTATGCTAAGTATATTGCAATACCCAAAATGGGTGCATGTTGATACCTACTGTTCACCGTATTTAACACCCTGTAAAACACATGTAAGCAATTAAATAAATAAATAAATAACACAATAATTAGCTTAAAATTTTCACAAAATCGTTTTTTTGTTTTGATGGTGTTGATAGTAGCGGACTTTACTGAACCTGATACTTGCCCTGTTTATCTCCGTTTCATTAAAAATACCTATATTTTCAATGAAATGGAGAAAAACGTTTCACTATATATGATTTGATCTTTGCGGTATTCTATGTTACGGGATCGTACGAATCGATCTACGCGTGCGGAATTGCGTGCATATGCCTTATGCTAATTATTTTGTTCTTAATTTTTATTTTTAAATCAGCGTCAGTCAGAAGTTTTTGGTCTTTGGAGGTTTAATATGTTCAATTTAAAGACAGAGGTTTTTTGTGGAATCAAACAAATCACATGACAAGTAGATATGTAGTAGGTAGGCACACTTAACTTATAGTCTGCCTTTAAAAAATGTAATTGACCTCTTTAATTATCCAATAAAATAAAAGGAATTGTGATCAAGACCAAACAATTCTTCTTATTATGTATTTACTACTCCCCACAGAATTTCATTTTCTTGATAGAATGGAATTTATTGTTAAAAAATACGTGCACAGTTTATACTAATTGAAAAAAAAGTCTCTTTTTGGTGTAATATAACAGTATACTTTTAAGTTAGTAAAAAGTTTCCGTACATTCCATCAATCCATTCAAAATTAGCCGCAGGGTGATATCGCATATAACTATATTGGAGTCGTACGAGTATATAAATGATGAATAATTAACAACTGGAATAGCAAGCATTTTTTACTGCATAATTAAATGTTTTTTTGCGTTGCGTCAATTTTATAGCAGTTAATGATTGCGAAACTTAAAACTACACGTGTAATGATTGTCGGATACTCTGACGACACTGTTGTACTTATTACATGTTTCAGTAGGTGCCAGCAGGGCTCCGCCCGCTTTTTGCAAACAACGCACGGGATCTATAAATTGTCTTTTACCAACCTGTGTGTAGTAGACTGAACTTTTCAACATATTTGCTCGTACCATGGTTCTTATCTTACTGCGTCGCTTTTAGGCTCATAATCCTGGATATTAAATACGCGTGCATATGAAATTACGGCACTTGTGTTTCATAGTTACTAATATATCCCGATAGGGTGGTACCTATTGTTTTTTTTTTAATCTTGGCAAATGGATTCTTACACGACTATAAAAAGTTAAACCTTTTTTGTGAATAAATACACGACTCCTTTTTAAATATGTTGTAGAAAGTAGAAACGGTTCATTCTGTAAAATTAATTATATTTGATAACCATACGAAAATATTTACTGTATTTTGTAATATGGCATGCGCAGAACGCATCAACAACTAAAGAAAATAACGATAAAATGGATTTCCTCGCAAATGTGTTGAAAAAAGTCGTATGAAACGCGTGTCATTTGATAATTATAATAATTATACACACTTTCGGCTGTCTTATCAAGCCTGCGGCTCGCGTGATTAATTCCGCTCCAAGTGTAACGAAATGACCAACATAGCACACTTGTATCACAATGTACTTTTCTGGATGGACTGTATTTTATCTCGCGGCTTTGGCCTTCAAAAGAGGCGGATGGAGCCGCGCGAACAGCTAATAGTTAATCCTATCCTACTTCTGACTAATAATATAAATGCGAAAATTTGGATGTTTAGTGAATTCATAAATTATACGCGCTAAATAACCGGTCTTTATTTAACATCATGTGACACACTTTCCACTACGAGTATTGTAACTTTCATTTATTGTCTACTGTTTTTAGGATGTCCTTTTTTACGTAATATTTTGTGGTAGCGCGTTATTTTTGTGTTTTTTAATTTATCTTTTAGGTACTTGCCTACTTTTATTGCTGACTTACTTAAAAAAAGGATTTCTACGATCTTACCTATCTTTGACGACAGGTTAGCCTAGTGGGTAGTTGACGCAGCCTATGAAGTTAAAGGACGAACAGGATGGGTTCGAATCCCGGTATGGGCAAATGTTTGTGTGATGAGCCTTTCTGATGAACCTTCTGTTTAAGTTGTTTGTTCTATATTTTATATATAAAGTTCGTTTTGTCTTGCACGACTTTTTTAGTCCTTTTGTCTGCCAATTTTTTTTACACAAGCCTTATTGAACTTACTAGGCTAGTTCTTATAGGTTCTTATAGGGCTAGTTCGATTTGTGTAAGAATGTCCCCTAATATTTATTTATTTATTTGTAGGTATTTGGTGTTGTGTTCCTGGCTGTGAGCTGTGAGTAAGGTCGTCAGAGCTCGCGAGGAGACGCTGTGTTGAAAGTGGTATCACCTCGCTCATATTTTGAGCAAACCCAACTGAAAGCCATAATAACAATATTGCTTGTTATTTAGGTATATGGTACTGTATTCCCGGTGGTGAGCGAGGGCTCCAGAGCTCCTGATAATGAGGGAAATGCATTTTTTTCTTTGACAACGCAACGGATCCTCAAATCAATAAAGGATCGCAATCGCAGCGCGCTTGGTTACTTTAGGGCTGTTATTCGCTACGCCCTCATGCGTCTCACCCCATGCGTCACCTAACGAAACTAGACCTCTACCTACGCTTAGCTACTACGCACCGCAGTGTCAAGATATATTTGTGGGTGAGCGTTGAGGTGAACTTAAAACAAGTTACAGAATAGGGGGGCTGGAATCGCAAAAGCGTCCATAACGTTCAGCTAGTCGATCACGTAACGTATTGTACGCGCGTCAGGTAGACCTAAATGTCAATTTTAGTATGGGAAAATGACAGTTGCATTGTCCTAACGCTCGTTCGACACGTTAAGTGTTTACCCCTCTGATCAACTAATTTGGATAGGTAATTGTCTTTTGTAAAGAACTACGTTAGCAACAATGGTGAGGGAAAACTACGCGCTCAAGGCTCAAAGTCTAATAAAAACAATGTATTGGTAATTATATAGAAGTCACGATTTCATAGGTAATTTAAAAGAACATGCAAGGTTATCAAATCATATAAAACAGTGCCTAGTTATACATGAAATGATACAAGATAACACTAGATTACATATAACAAATTAGTGAATTGCCTTTGATAAGGCTACTGATTAAGATATTATTTGAATATCGTCTTTTTGGATGACGTTGAATCCGTTTAAAAAAAGCGAAACAAATTGAAAATATTTATAATGCCGACCTGGATGCCTAGGTGTAATAAGCATTTAATTATGTAGATCGACCAGTTACCAGAAATTATAATTACCTTGCACCGTGTAAATAATTATTAATTTCTCGGAAACTGATACCTCATTGTGTTTATTGTTTGCTGATTATTAATAACGATATTCCAGTTGAGTTACTTTTCATGAAAATGCATGTGTTATTAGTTCGGCTAAAAGGTAAACACCAAGAGATAGATAATAGATTTTAGTTTAATTATTTTTCAGTACCTTTCGACACGTCCGGTTTCACAATTAGTAAACGAATGGGATTCAGAGGACGAACAATTACAATACGAATAGCTCATTCCCGACCAATACATATTATGTAGGTTTATATAGATTTAAACAGCCTAGCTAAGGATAATGCACCACATTCCACCTACACCTCTTGAAAAGGCTACCACACGGATTTTATGATAAATATTGTACCACTTCATCCATTTTCATTAATAAATAATAACTATTTTGGTGTCGTAGAAATATTAGCTACATTCGACGTAGGTAGTTAATTGTCAATTTGCCTAACTGATCGTGAGGTTGGATGTAATTTTATCAATAATCGATGACCTAATTGATTGGCTCGTTGTCACTTGTTGAAGGTAACTAAAGTAAATAGTCGACAAGTTATTTACGCAATAAAACAACACGATGGAGACAGTGAAATTTGCATATTTAAAGATAACTTTTATGCGCGCAGTGCTGCAGTGTATGCACAGTTAAGATTGCGATTGTGAAGGATAATAGAACGGTTGTATGTATTTTTTGTGATCATCACATACGAGTAGGTACATTAAAATACTTCCACTGTGGCGCTAATGAAGTAATTATACAATTTATTAAATAAAATAAAAAATGGTTTTAGCTTCGTACCACCTACCTGCACAGTACACAGTAACATTATGGTAAAATATCGAATCACTAAGCGATCTCTACAGTCATGTAATTTTTTTAATACTTGAAATATGTATAAATATGTTTTTAATATGTGTGTATTTAAAAACTAAATTTTCGTTTTTAAAATTAAACAGTAATCACATGGGTTTTCCATTAAAAAAAACACATTTTCACTTGACAATTTCAATGACACTATACAAAAGCGAAGACTATAAAGATCACAGGACACTCACCATAATTAAAGTTAACACGCGACTGGTCGGATGAGACGCGCGTGCGCTCCGCTCGGAGGTCGGTACGAAACTGGCGCGGTATCTAACGATTTGCTCCCGCGCATCTTCATTGATAAAGATAATTTGATAACGCATTTCCCGTCTCGTATGCATTTGATTGCAATTGCGTCTATCTACTGTTTCCAATGTCTAAGGACGATTTGACTGTTGTTACAATATATTCGCCACTGTCTTTGCGTGATTGACCAGATTGCATAGGAAGTTTTAGTTCCAAATTGCAACACCATCCATTTTTTGGAAGAACTCCATTGATATTTGAGTCAATAATCACCATTATTACACGTTTTATGGAACATTACAATCATATTAAAATCAACGTCAGCTCTGTTGGTGGGTGGGGGCGGTGCCCATACAAATCTGCCCATCTCGTCCTTTATCACAGAGAAAAATGTATTAAACGTTATTCTTAGCCTTCTTAGGTAGGTACAAGTTTAAACTGAAAAAGGGACCTCTAAATATCATTTGTCTATATAAATGTTTGCCTATTATAGCGAATAATTCTTATAATAATATTGAGATTTCATCTAAGTACTCGCTACGTACTAGCGGAACCAGTATTCTACAGTACCGAACATTTGCACCTGCTGTAGATAACTCTGTGAGAAACTGAAACGTGGAACTATTTTCTATAGAACTTGATTTTTTTGAAAGATGATCTTTAATTTAATGTTATGCTCATTAACAATCTATGACGAATGTGACCATATTGGACCTATATGAAATCAATAGCTCATCATCATTAATAAAATTGGTAGCTAAATGGAAGTAATTTTCCAGAATCGAGATAAATTTGAACCCGCCACCATTCTACTGCGAGTAGGTATTGTTTATAGGTACGTTTATTGCGAACTGCTGCGCACTGAAACGTGCATTCTGAAAAGCCCCGTATTAATGAATCTCTTTACAAAACTGAAAATGAATTTACGCGGTAAAATGACTAGTTCATTACGAAATGGCTTTTGTACTTTATTACCGGTGATAAATAGCTGCCTATGTAGTACATAAGTATCATTCTTACACATACAAGTAGTCGTATTGAAAATGAACCAAACAGACGTGCATTTGTTCGAAATAACCAATTTTGAATCTACTAATATCACTATCCATCGTGTGTAATAATATAACCAGTTTATAGTTGTTTTTTGGGACGGAAAACAAATAACAATCGCTATTAAAACAATAAAAGGTAAGGTAGAAGTACTAGTGCCCGACGCGGTACTAGTACTCGACGAATATAATTTAACTAGCGAATAATAAACTAAGATTGATCACGACATCATTTTTAAGTTACTAAATGTTAGTAACTTCAATATTTCTTATCACAATTTCAAGACAAATAACTTATTTATAAGTTGGCACTAGTACTTCTACCTTATATAGTGCACTGTATCACAAGTATCACAACTCACAACAAAACTTTACCTCAACTTTAACAGCTAAATCAAACGTCATGAAACAGACATTTGACAAGTGCCAAGGGGTTTACAGACTAAATAGTGGTCGCACCTTGAGAACCTTTCCACCCCGACGGCCATCGTTTTTACTTGCAATGTGCCCCGCCCCCGCCCACTGCCACTAATTCATTGCTACTTAATTCACTTCGCTTCCAAAGTTGAATTAAAGTAAATGTTCACTAAGGATAAACTTTACAGAACTAAGAAGTATTCTCAGTTAGCGAAACGTAACTCGCACTTCGGACTTTGTAACGAATCCTGAGCCAAGTTGGAGCTAAACTCAATTTACTTTTGTAGCTAGTCCTGATAGATCGTAGCTTACCAAGGGTTCTTTCCACTGACGCTAAGGGAAATGCATTATTACATCGAATCAATTTTATACTTTTCTAAGAGCCTGTTCACACCTTTCTTTAATCTATCGGTGTCGGATCCGACAACGATACTTTTCATTTTGGCTGTTCACACCACTCGATAGTGTCGTGTCGGACCGATACTGTCATTTTGTTGCCAGCTTCAGTCACAATGCTGTCGCATGACTCCAAAATAAAAACTTCTTTTATTAACCGAATTCAAAAAAAGGAGGAGGTTCTATGTTCCACTGTATGTCATCTTATATTTAATGTGTGTTCACACTGATTTCTCTGTCAATTATGACCGATTTTCAAAATTCTTTTTTTATTGGAAAGAGTTTACTACTGAGATAGTCCCATTATCATCACAACCCTCAAATTTTATAGGCACGTTTTCGTTATTTTCTATTATAACTCTTGTATTTACCCTCAAAAAATCCACAAAAAAACAAAAGACCATAGATGACTAATGGAACTCCTCAAGGATGTAATGTACCTAAGTTAAAGATTTTGACATAATTCCGTTGAAGTAGCAACTAAGTGTCAATTCTGAGATCCTTGAGGAATCGACGGAACTCCTAAAATATTATCAGCCCACATAATTATAGCGACTTGGATTTTTTCTGTAATAATCAATGCACTTGCTCGTTGATGTGGAAATTTTCATGTAGGTAGGTACCGAACCTACATTACCTATGTGGCTTGGCGAAGTACTGAATTGAAGTTGGTTTAAACTTAGTTTTTAAAGTAAAAAAAAATAAAAATAAATTATACTTGCGGGTGAGCGTCGAGATAAGCTTAAAATTAAAACAAGTTACATAACAGCGGGGCAGCACACAAACAAACGTCATCCGATATCGCTGGCATGCTAGTGTCGGAAGCATGCTCTGAGGGGTAATGCCTCGAACGCGCGTTAGGACTGTCCATCTGTCATTTTCCCATCCAAAATTGACATTTAGATTTACCTGACGCGCGTACAATGCGTTACGTATTCGACCAGTCGATATAGGACTGGGCGGCGTGAACAGTGAGCAAGTTTTCGATACATTTACTTGCCTCCAATATTGTTACGATCCGACACTGATAGTTACGGATAGATGTGAACAGGCTCTAAGGATAGTAGCAGGTCCATCCGCATGCCCCGTTTAGAATTCGTTAATGGCATTTCCATACAAAAAGGAGGTGATGGTGATTGGTTCTACTTATTAAAAGCGTCAAAAGGTAACAGACCAACAGGTACTCAAATAATAATTGTGTCTTAAATTCCACAGTGGCTTAGTGTAATACTGTAATGCTGTGTAATTAATTGAATAAATAAATAAAAAAATAAAAATAAAATAATAATATAGCGCGGACACGTATATAACACATTCAGTGCCCAGAATCGCTACACGCTACGCTCGTAGCCGATCCCGTGGTTTTCCTCGTATGTAGCGGAAAGCGACTACGGCGTAGGGACGCATACGTGTCGTCACGGGCCGGGAATCAACTATCTATACATACAACTTCCGGAATGGATTTTTCACACAATTATTTTAAAATATATCCCTATATCAATAAGATAAAAACATCTTTACCTAAACCTGAATTAAATTCTATATCCTATGTAGTGTTGTTCAGCAAATATCAATTAATTTTCAAAAGTATAAATGTAAATACATAAGTAGGTAGTTCCTATTTTTTCGGTAAAAATATAAAAGGAATTAATAAATAAATTAATCTAATATAATTAACGATATTAACGATATTCAAAATCCCAAAAAGCAATCGAGGACTTACGAAGCTGAAAGAATAGTACATTACTGCAGACGCCGGGAAAGAAGGGCTTGCCGGGTGAGTAGGTATAGACGGCCGACCGTAGGGAGGCCGGATAGTGATACGAAGCCGGCAAGCCTTTTCACGGCCAGGCATGTATAGTGCTTTTCTCAAACATATGCAATGAAATAAAACAATACACCACTTACAATAGTACATTAATTTTCTCTCCAATCCCTCCATACTTAATGTTTTTTTTTACGAAAGTCGTCCGTATTTCGCGTGTGCAGTGTTTGAATAGACCCTATCAGGGTCATTATACATAACCTGATAATAAGAATCTTAATTTCTATAATGAATAAAATAAATGCAGAGGATTTTAAATATTGTCTATGGTCTCTTGTGACTTACGTATAGATAATATTTTAGTTTATTCATCAACACATTGAATCATACAGAATGGTTTTCTTAATAAAGGTTCGTGTGTAATTGGCATTAACGCGGATATTTTTAGTCCGATAACCATTCAGCCACTAGAAAAAATAAAAAATATATAAATCAGTTGTTTAGCCTGTTGATGAACACAGACCCCATGTTAACATTAAAATTAAAAAAAAATACTTCCCGGCCTAGGCCTTCAATTTTGTATGAAATTCCTTTACAGTTATCTCGTGTTGTTCCGCCCGAAACGTGATACTTTGAAGCACGTAAGGACGACATTTCATTGCATGTTTGAGAAAAATATTTATTGTAACACTCTAGTTGGTAGTGGTAGTCTAGATAGACTCTTAAATGCCACTGGTTACATTAGGTAGGTATGTAGGTGTGATGACAGTTATAATAAAGTGTCAACGTATCAGTTTTTTGTGATGTCAGTAGCCGCCATCGCTGATGAAACATCAATACCGTCATCGGTTATTCAACTCGGTTAGTTTGGTACGACCGGAGAACTTTATGAAAAAAAAACCAGTTCGTTTATATTATTGTAGTATTGATATTATTGTATCGTTTTTATCACGCACAACCGTGCGATATACTCTATAATTTAAATGTGTCGTTCCCAGGCAAAAGGGGGCGTCTATCGGATGTCAATAAGAACGGTTTTAAATTTTAATTGCACCAATAAGCCTTAAGGACCAACAAAGCACAGCCCACTAACCCAAATCAGCCAGTTTGTACAACAAGGCTACCTTAAGGACTACATTTTGCCTAGGAATCACTCTAATATCTACAGTAACAAGACCACGCTTCAACTCCTGTATCGGAGACAACGGAACCTGTTAAGCACTGCCTCAGGAGTCATATTGAAATGCCGTTCCCGTTCGGCCCCGGCTGATCAAACATTTGAGTTAACGCCTCGCGGTGTTTGCCGTGTCTGCGATACTATTGAGCCAGTATGTAGCTCCCTTAATTGAAATTAGGGATTTGTGAGCTTTTTAAAACACGTGCCATTCATGAGTTTATCTTCAACTATGACGGTACCAATGGCAAACTTGCAGAAGGCCTGCCTGTTGTGAGGCAGGCAGTAGGCCGAGGGTGCGACTCCAGCACGGCTATCACAGGACGTCCCGGGAGCTGTGTCACGGCGACATAGACTATCCGTCTCTTTCTAAGCGTTCTAATTAGAAAGGGACGGATAGTTTATCTCGCCGCGAGACGGCTCACGGACCATCCTGTGGTAGCCGTGCAGACGAATCACAAGCGCGTTGCCGACCATTTATTGATTTGAGGATTCAGTGTGTTGACAGCTAGGGAACCAATGCAAGTCCCTCAGTCAGCGCATCCCCGGGAGCTCTGGCGACATCATTCACCACTAGGAACACAACACCATGTACCTACAGAGCAAGTAGTGGTGTTATTATTACATTACTAACAAACAAAACCTCCGTATCTACCAGGAAAAGCTGAATTTACGAGTTATCTTTCCTATTCTCAATGGTTTTAAATACACGACGGCAAAAAAAGAACGCTGTTTGACCAAAGCTCATAGTTAGCGGGAGTCGTCCCGTGACCATGGATGTTGACACATCCGAGACGTCGGGAAACAGAGAGGTAAGTAAATAAATAAGTTAATTATACGCGATTAAGTCCCGTTTAGTAACAATAATGTGTGAGAATCGTGAAAGTTTAAATCAATACACACATAGCTCTCTATCTTTGTGGCGTCCTAGTCTGTATTTCTGAGGAAATACAGACTAGATAGTGTAAGTAACAGAGCATTTTGGACATTTCATAAAAAGTTTCTGATTTGACTATCAGTCAAACACAGATGCAGTCGTGAACACTGGAGCTGTCCTTTCCGATATTTTGGTTGGGGATTCACGGTCACGACTGCTATTATAATGAAGTGTATCTAGTTTTTGTCCACCTGGCATTGACCTTCGAGATTGATGGCCGTGATACACAGCTTGGGCTGGTATTCACAATTCTTACCAATACGCGTTGGTTGAACCATTAGAAGTCGAACCTCCGAATACGTATACAGTTGTCGTGGGTTTTTTTAATGGGAGAAAAACCCCGTTACGGGTACTTACCTCCGCACCACGAGGATAGCGCGGGGGTTATGTCGGACTAGCACCGACTAAAAAAAGCCCACAAAAGTATTTCAGACGGCTCTGGGAGCTCCCAAGGAAGGCACAAGCGCCGCTCTAGCGGCATGCCTCTTGGTCCTACCCTTTTATACGATTGCAGCCCCCAACTGTAAATGTAACTGCGTCCCGGGGACCCCTTTTAGTCGCCTTATACGACAGGCAGGGGATACCGTAGCCGTATTCTAATGTCTGGGCTACAGGGCGCGGGTCCCGGGTCAAGGACACTTGTGAGATGTAACAGTGATATAACCTTGTCATAACGATTGTCCAATTTAAGTTAATTAGCCAGTCGATCTGAGAGGTAGGTACCTACCCCATAATAACTTGTGCAAGTTATAAGGGTGAGTGATGAGATGAGGAGATAGTGGTTGTGAATTGCTGCCCTGTAATAATTGGACGATTCGGGGCGTGAATCAGGTAATAGAACAGTTTTTTACGCTTACCTACTCGAAATGACGCTGTGAGTTGTAGTTAGCGACTCGGCAGTAAGGAATGCGATTCTCATTGGTAATTAAATGAATGATGTGGTAGGACGACGTTTATGTCTTTATGTTTCTTGTGATTTATTTTCGATTATTAAAGCTAGTCTAATTTTATATATTCAATGGCCAAATATGCAGAACTTCCCCGCAAAATACTGGAATGCAGGTAGACAACATCTATACGGCAAATATCATTACATCACGGCAATGAAGCACGCCGGCAACTGCCAAAAAACAGTCGGATTGCAATGCTTAATCGATGACATGGTTTCGATGATGCAAGTCTAGATTTTAAGACATACTATTTAGCGGCGATGTCTTTAATTTTGGCGCTAAAACCTCGCGTCGCGCTGTAGGTTATATCAGTTCTCATTAAGATTAAATATATAAATAAACTGTTTTAGGTCACGTTTTTTTGCTAAAATTGTCTTGAATTTGTCACACTTTTTTTGGTAATCAATCATTGTTATTGTCCATTGCGGGAGACCATAAATGTAGTTCAGTAAGGATCTGTCATTACATCTGGCCCCTATTTCACCCACTTGACAATTGTCACCTGACACTGACAATTCGCCATACATTGCTTGTTCTAGAATATAAGGTGGTCGCTAAGTTACTTGTGGAACCAGCAATGTGCGGAGAATTGTCGTTGTCAGGTGACAATTGTCAAGTTGGTGAAATAGGGGCCTGATGTGTCATTGTCACGCTTAGGTAATTACTGAGTTACGTCGTTTTAACATTAAATAGAAAAAAAATACAAAAAAACCGGACAAGTGCGAGTCGGACTCGCCCACCGAGGGTTTCGTACAAAATTGCAAATGTATAGTTTTCAGATTTTTCCCTGTACATGTAGTATAAGACGATATTACTTGACAAAATAAATTTTATAGCTCTATATTATGTATTAAGAGATCCTCTAAATGATTATAAAATAACATCTTTGAGCGATGCAAAAAAAAAACGACCGTTCATCATACAAGGTTGCCCACGCCCTTTGGGAACAAATTTTACACAAATCGACCTAGTCCCAAAATAAGCAAAGTATGTAATATGGGTACTAGACAACGATTTACCTACTTAATAGTAACAAATGTTTACTACTTAAGCAGAACCGTCTGCTAACAAATTTTTTAATTCCGATCAAAGTGAAAAAATAATTTTGCGATTAATTAAAAAAAAAACTCACTTAGATCGGAATTTGATATACTTAGTTACTTTTTATACTTAAATACATATATCCAGTAACCTTGTAGCCTGAAAGTACGGGGTCGTTTGCGTCAAATCCGGTAGTTTTGATTTTTTACAGACTTGTTTATGTTGTGGCCCAATGAATAAGCCAAGTTTGTGACCTCGAGCGCCGAACGCAACATTGTCAAAAATCGGAAATAAGTTCGCGTTTTTTTTTATTTTGGTGATTATAACCCTAGAGGACTAGTTTTTGATAGTACCTTTTCAGGACGTTTTCAAAGTACGCTAAATTTGCTACAATATGAGACTAGAATTCTCTCTGTAGACCCAATAGTTTCCGAGATAAAGCTTTTCAAAATGTATATTTTTTTCGAACTTCGCAAAATCCACCTTGTACCTATTCAGTATTTTAAAGCAAGGGTCAACGAAGTTTGTAGTAGTGGATGGAAGGCATCTACTTCACAAAGTTGTGTGCCTCGAAGGTCATCATTTGGTGTTAAGCTCAAAAAGAACGCAAAATTCGAAATTCTAATATTTATTCTGCAAGTAACCCTCAAGAGCTTACATACAAATACAATTGGGTTGTGTCCTAAATTTTTTTTACGATGCCATTCGAACCAGTTTTTGGAGAGGAACAAATGTTTGTATGGGAGCAACTACAATTAAAAAACATAAATACCCAAAAAATTGAGTTAAAGACGGACCTCGCTGGCGGCAGCCGAAAACGTTTCATACTGATTAACATTGAATTGTGACGTCACAGGGTGATATTTGTACTAATCGTTGTATTGAAAATCAAGTAAATTGGTGTTTCAGTCGTGAAATACAGCGTTTAGGACCATAGTTGTCTTACAATTTTGTTTCTATAAAAGCATAAGGATTCTATTGGTAGCTTTAAATTTACTTTTGGAGAATAAAAAAAATGTATATTTATTCTAAACTTTCAAGGTCTATATCTTTTTATAATTTTAATTATATTTCTTAATTTATACTTAATTACATTTATTTCATGGTTTACTCTCAATTTAGCAACACTACGTTATCGATTTTAACATGTGGAAACTACCCAATACGAAACAAAAGGGCCACATTTGATGAGAGATGTAAAGAGTCTCCGGGTCCATTACCATTACATCCTATAATAAATAGATGATGATATTATCATTTTATAGTGAAACAGAAGAGAGTAGTCCACACTGTGTTGAAATTGAAGTATGATCGAAGGATCGCTCATCTTAAAATTGTAGGTACTCAAAATACATGACGGTAACAGTCGCCTGAACATTTGCGCGATATGTAGTCAAATACAGCGTGTGTACCTACCTACATACCGGACAATATACCCGAGCATATACATCTGCATTCAAAGCTTTACTGTGCAAACACAAGTCTGAGATAACACTGTTTGCGAACCAGTGTTATGTACAAAGGCGGGCGTATCTCTCCAAGGAACATCTTCCGGTTAACTTTAGAGTGATTACTGAGCTTCTGCTTAATGAGAAATGGCGAGTTTACCTTTTGTAAACTTTGTAACATTTATTGGGTTAGATGGGTTTAAGTGTCTTTGCTGGTATTGCTTCAATTAATCATAGTACGCGTAGGTATATCAATCGTCCCTTTGGCCTCTAGTCAATAATAGTGTAGTAAGTAACTAACCACTTTGAATCGCTACAATAATTTTATGGTCGACATTTAGTCGCATACGCTACTACAGCAAAATGCTAATTCCTAATGAAAAATATGAACACGACACGACACACAAGGACAATTGTTGTAGTTTGACAGTGTGTAATCCGTGACACGGCCGCAATCAGAGCTACAATAATTTTATGGTCGACATTTAGTCGCATACGCTACTACAGCAAAATGCTAATTCCTAATGAAAAATATGAACACGACACGACACACAAGGACAATTGTTGTAGTTTGACAGTGTGTAATCCGTGACACGGCCGCAATCAGAGATTTCGATTCTGGTTGTCAATGTGAGATACCAACAAAACTCGTGGAACTCCCTCGGAAAAACACATAGAAGAGTTTGTTCTTGAGTGTACCAATACTGTATATTTCCCATAACCTTGACAGTGAAGTGGGTGATACCATTATTAGGAAGTTTTGATTAGACAATTAGAACCGATATACCAATTACCATTCCAGATACAATTGCGCAACATTACGTGCCGCGCGTATTGGCATTTAATTTGATATTGTATTGTGTTACATACACAATATTAAGGTTTGTTCCCAATTCTACAGATTTCTATTACATATTTCCAATGCTACAGATTCTCAATCCTACGGATTCCCAATTCTACGGATTCCCCATTTTTCTACAGATTCCCAATTCTACAGATTCCCAATTCTACAGATTCCCAATTCTACGGATTCCCAATCCTACAGATTTCCAGTTCTACATATTTTTGATTCTACAAACTCCCAATTCTAGTCTAACTATCGCAAAATATATACACATACAAGTGTGATCATGTGATTAGAATTAGAACATTTATTGGAGCTTGTACCTTTTTTCCGAAGAGATAAAACCTATTTCTCTAGATTAATAATTACTGGTTGGTTATCGTATCTGTAGACATGAGAATCTGTAGAATTGGGAATCTGTAGACATGAGAATCTGTAGAATTGGAAATCTGTAGACATGAGAATCTGTAGAATTGGGAATCTGTAGAGATGAGAATCTGTAGAATTGAAAGTCTGTAGACATGAGAATCTGTAGAATTGAAAATCTGTAGACATGAGAATCTGTAGAATTGGGAATCTGTAGACTTGGGCCCAAAGGAATATTAATAACATATTATACTTGTATGTATTTGAAACACACTGACATCTTACACATTACACGTTTACCTAAATGTTTTTACTTATTAGTAAAACAAGATTATTTCATTTTCTAACTAGATTTTCTAATTTACAGGTACATTCAGCATCAAAAGTAATTAAGCAATCGAAGACGTCAAAAGCTCTTATTCCCTTTTAATAAAGACTTTTGGCGTCTTCGTTTGCGTAGCTACTTTTGATGCTGACTGTACCTATTTGCTTTCGAACTAATCAGCAAAGCATCCAAAGGACGTGTGTCTGCTTGAAAGGTAAGTGACAATTATCATAGGTAGGCATGATTTACGAGAAGAATACAGCTTCAGGATTCAACGAGGTAACTATTAACAAATGGGAACGGCTTGGCGACTCTTCAGTGTTAAATCATTCATAGAATTGTCATTGACTGCTGAGTCTAGCAGTATTAGCCCATTTGGCTAGCAGTAGGGCGTTAATGCTCCACGCTGGCTTTGGGGAAATTGTGCAATAATACTTTACGATTCACTGTTCAATACCCCAGTCCCATAATGTGGTGTTAGTCGGTGTCGGTGCATCAACGGGTGAAGCTAGGGAAATCGTTTCTGGCTGTCGATGTACGTCAGAACCAGTAGCGTTAAGTACCTACTTAGATACCCACATGGTGTTTGATTATCTAAGGTAAGGTGTAGAATTATACTCAGCGATGTCATACTATGACTCATACCCCAGTAATAATATCGGGAAAAATGCTTCAGTGTTAATCTTCCTGTAATGCAAGTTAATCCGAAGTCGTAGTTTCACTTGCAACTTTCAATGTCTTTCGAACAACGATAATCATAATTCGAATTCAATTATGCTTTATGTTTATTGTTTTAGACGTCAGAATATCCTGTGTGGCGTAGGTACGAGTACATTATATATTTCAAATTAACGAGGTTACTCATGTGTATTGGTATTTCACATCAATATCACTTTGTAATTGACACTGCCTTTCCGATAGTAAATAAGAAGGTATTCCACTAGTTTTTTTTTATTTAACTGGTTTTTTTATCCAATGACCCCGCGAGGAATACGGGGGGGGGTGAATTTTGGTTCTTTTAACTATTATATAACTTTGAAATGTATTGTTACTATGAAATATTTTGGTTTACGTGTTCCACTTCTTTTCCTTTCCACTAATAGGTATTGTCAAGTTGAGTGTAAAAATATGGGTGCATACAAATTACTCATAAATATGTCCCATCGCTCTTATGTCAGCGGATTAAGGTTTCGGTACATATTTATGAGAGAAATAAATCGATACATATTTTTGCACTTGACTGTACTAAAATACGAGCTTATCAGCTTATGCCTAATTTTGGTACTTAATAGCCAACATGTGTTTTTTCATGTAACTACATTTTAAAGCAGCCTTTTAAGCCCAACATTGATATTTAATTTATTGAATTTCTAAGAATCCAGAGCTGCAAAGAGAAAAAGCCATCTCAAATTATAGTTTCCAGTGACGAGTATAGAATAATAAATTAGTAGTTCCAGACCGAATTTCTTGTTAGTTTTTTTGCGATCTCAGCGAGCGTTCACCCGACACTTTGGCGATTGACGTACTATAAATATCCGTCTCCGTGCCACTTGCACACCTATGCACGGTCTCTAGGGACCTATTTGGCTTAACATAATAAAGAAAATGGATTAGCATTTGTTGTCTGCGTTCATTGTCTACATCAAGGAAACTGAAACATGTAACTTTTATTAAGGTAGAAGTACTAGTGCCCGACATGTTTACAAAAAATACTTATTTGAATCACGATATTATGCTCATTTAAGATGTATTAAACAGTTTCATACGGTTTGGGAGACGAGGTATTTACTCAAGTTACTGATATGGAATTAGTTTCATATGGTGATCTTATAAAAAATCCTGATAATATAAGAATTAGGTAATCAATCCGAATGTACGAGTAAATGGCAGGCGGTTATGCTGGCAGTCCCAATAGATGTCATTTCAGTACAAATGTCATGAATGACAGACTGACATTTATTGGGACTTGAAGGTTTAAGTCATTGTCCCAATTGATGGCAGCTGGTTTTAACAAATATGTTCATAACTTATAAATAAGTTATTTGTCTTGAAATTGTGATAAGAAATATTGAAGTCACTAACATTTAGTAACTTAAAAATGATGTCGTGATCAATCTTAGTTTATTATTCGCTAGTTAAATTATATTCGTCGAGTACTAGTACCGCGTCGGGCACTAGTACTTCTACATTTATCACAATTACAATTTTTTTTCAAATGTAATTTTTGAGGCATCGTTTTAACGTCGATTTTTTTACACAGTCTTCTGCTACTCGTCAAGAGGTAGATAGGTTATAAGCGCTCCAAAAATGGCACACTAAAATTGAGTCAATTGCACCAAGTTGCCTCAGTTTCGAGTCAATGGAAACGTTAGCTGTCAGATTTGGTGGCCAGTTTTAAACACGGAATTTCGTATAGACAACATATCTACCTATTTTTTATATTACATCATTGCCTTGAGCTGGCATTTATTAAACTAAGATTTTCAAGATATGACTTATAAAAACTTATTACAAACATTGCAAGTTATTCAAAAACTCGTGAAAAAGATATACGTGTTTCAGTTTCTGTACTGTAACTTACCTATCACACTTCGGGCTTGTGGAATCGCTTCTACGCAAGAATAAATCCAATATTTCAAATTCATCACGGTCGAATAGATCCCCTGGGCTAGTATTCACAGAAAGAACACAGGTACAGACAGACCAGTATAATAAAAAGCGAAGTTTGTTACGAATCCAGGTCATTTTAAACTGGAGGAGACCTACTCAGGACGAGTGCTAAAGATTTTTGAATAGATATGCTGAACACGGCTAGACTGCATGTCTATATCAAATGTTTTACTGGCAGTCCTATCCTGCCGGTAAGGTATAATATATATAAGGTATTTATAAACATCATCTATCTTGCCAGGTCAAGCTGAGCTGTAAATATATTTGATCCAAGAAAAAACAAAACGGACTTTTTGTGAAATTGCATATCTACTTACTATAATTTGAACACAGTTATTAGCAAGTTATTTAAAGAAAACCTGGCCACATTTTCCATTTTAAAATTGTAGGTACCTACAAATAAATGTTTGAAGTACAAGATTACAAAAATGTGTGTGTGTGTGTGGGTACAATGAATGATTTGAGTTTGAGTTTGGCTGGTGACTGCACTTTAAATCGTGCGTCAGCACTGTATGGTTATTATTTTACGCAGATAATTAAATGTGACTGTGTCTGGGAAAAGGGACCACTTTAGCGGTATAGAGTTATTAATATCTCCTAAAACTAGGTAAAATTAGCTATTCAGTGAAAATAGAATCATTTTCCTAGGTGCAATCATTATTTTTTTTATAATTTTTTAAATATGCAGTAGGCAAAATGTACGAATTGAAAAAAAAATGATTTTAAAGTTTATGCTCGTGAAAAATACAATTCTACTTGGAAGTTATGAATTGATTGGTACCAAGTTAATCTACTATCATCAAAGATGTATGATATTAACGACCAATTCGTATTTAAAACCCTTTTCAAAGTCATTTTCAACTAATTTTTAAAAATGCATATTACACGGAAACTAAAATCCTCAAAGTGGCCTCTTTTACTAGAGACAGTCACAAATTTTACATAATATATTAAACATTTATCTATTGTAAATGAACGTACAAATCTAATCTGAGCCGCAGTTCAGGTCCAGACCGCGCAAGACTTTTGGCGGTCGGAGCCAGAGTCCGGTCACGGCTACATGCCCATCCCTCTCCAAATACCGGTATACCTTCCTGGATTGGACCTCCCTTCGTCTGGCGACTGGTCTGCGGCTTGGGGTCACGGTCACACCACACCTATGCCCTTAAATTGTGGCACGCACATGGACTGACTGGGTTACCACGGACTATGTTGTCAAAAAAGTGCATGCCGCTTTTCATGATCACTTTCTTTGATCAATTCCAAAACACATTACCGAACTTACTGACTCTAAATTCAAATCTGTCGTAAAACGGACACTTATTTCAAAAGCATATTATAAGATAAACGAATACATCGTGGATAGGGATATTTGGCAGCGATAAAATCCTGCACTAGAAATCTGTCGTAAAATAAATAGGCTTTCTACTGTAGCAATGTAATTTTAAAATTTTATAATACTCTGATACTAAAATTATATATTGTATACTGTTTTGAAAAAATGACACCTCGCCGAGTTTTTTACGCCGGTTCTTCTCGAGGCAGAGGTTTACTTTCCGAACCGGTGGTAGTTTATCGACATTCATAGGTGCATGTAATATGCCTAAATTGGAGAATAAATCACTTTGACTTTGACTTTGACAAGACATGCGACACTATGATATAATTCGCCGGTCTTTTGCCACCGTCAGTGTGCCTGCTCTTCTAATGATGGCAAAAGACGGACCTTGATGGACTTTGGTTCCGTGTAGTTTGAGACGGATGCTGGTGTGCAACGCTATTACCTGTGTAGACACACTAGCACCGTCCCACCTCCAACGGGCTACTTCTAAAGCGGGTGCAGCGGCGGAAAATGCCGAAAATCTGAATCGTAGTAAACATAGAGGCCTCAGCAAAGAGCAAACTTTGTACTCTTTGGCGTCGCGTAGTGCGCATTAGGTATTTGCGGAAATCGCGAAACATCTAGTTGATGTAACTGGTGACCGAAGAGCTGGCTTTCTCGCGCAACGCATCACATTTGCAATTCAGCGAAGAAATGCCGCCAGCATCCTCGGTGCGATGCCTCGAGGGTCTTTTTAAGATTTAACTTAGTTTTAATATAATTTAGTTAATGTTTATTATCATCTTATATACTTTAGAAAATAAATAAATTATACTTGTAGAAGGACAATGGGCAAATCCCGTCTAATAACGCATTTCCCGTCTCGTTTGCATTCGATTGCAATTGCGACTATCTACTGTTTCCAATGTCTAAGGATAGACGGTTTGACCGTCATAGCTGTACCTATTATCTGATGTTGTTCTTGAATAATTAAGGTCCGTGTAACGCCAATAATTTTGAAGATACTTACATTATGTTAAGTTACATTACACACAATGGGCAAAACGTCCCCATCCACCATCACGATCGAGACATCCTCATTTAATAGATCTGTGTAAGAGGAGTATTTTTTGCTATTACCATAATCCCGTAATGCATGGGGTTTCGTGGAAAATCAGGTTGAATGTTATGTATATAAGCAATAATTATACAATATATATGATGTGTTAACTACTGTAGGGTATTTTAGTAAAAAGGACGTGTAAAAAAGCACTTTTTGTTGTACAACTCTAATACTGATATGTACACAAAGCTGAAATATAAGTGTGTCTTAAAAAAACACTAATGAGTGTTCAACACGATCACTGTGTATATCATTATTATATTTTATTATTATTATTTATTGGAAAAATAATTACTAAAATAAACTAAATGATTTCCGTTCATTTTGAGCTCGTTAACTGATGGATGTTACAATATAGGCGCCACTGTCTTTGCGTGATTGACCAGATTGTATGGGAAGTTTTAGTTCCAAATTGCACCACCATCCATTTTTTGGAAGAACGCCATTGATATTTGAGTCAATAACACGTTTACACGTTTTATGAAACATTACAATCATATTAAAAGTTAAAACCAACGTCAGCTCTGTTGGTGGGTGGAGACGGTGCCCATACAATCTGCCCGTCATCCAATTTACTTCTCATTGATGACATTAAGAATGTGTCCTAAACATTGGTTTACCTTAAGGCCACTTTCGCATTTAGCAGAGTGGGATCGGTATGCAGTAGGTACCTATTATCAAAATCACGGTACTACTCGGAACGTCTCGTTGTTATAAACCACCGTAAATATATCCCCTGTCCTGTAAAATTATATCACATAATACGACTCGAACTCGACAAATACCGTCTCAGTCCTGAGCTCGAGTAGTGATTCGTGGAAAAGCCATCGCATTGACTGTAAGCCGCTTAACGCCTACACGTATCTAATAGCAATGTCGCTTTTATGAACGTTTACAAGAGAGTAATGTAAGGCTCCGAAGACCCTTAGATTTCTTTTAATTTTATGACCTTTGGGATATGAAATGATTCAAATGATAAAAGCATGTTTTACTCACTTTCTGACGTGTTTTCTGAAGACAGGTATCCTGGATCGATATGAAAGCGCAGTGAAAAATAAAAGTTCTTATAGATAAAATTGCATCAAGGAACGACGCCGCCTCGTGGAAATCAAGTTGTGTACTTGAATGAATTACGGTCATTTTATATACATACATATAAGGTGGAAAGCTGGAAAGTAAATTCTTGATCCTTTTTAAAACTTGTAGGAAAACTAATAAACAACCACTTTGGCTTTATTGGTAGTGACTCTGCTTGCGAAGCCAGCTCCTGAATCTTGGATGTATTTTAGGTACAGTCAGGGACATTCCCGGTCGACCTCCTTTAGGGCGATATTCGTTTGTCCGATCGACGCGTAACGAACCGAAGCGACGGGGATTAGCTATTTGCGCCGGCCAAGGTAAAATTTTGTTAAAAGGTCGACCGGGAATGTCCCGGACTGTACATAAAATTATATCTATTTATCTATATATGTAAGTATTTATATCGTCGTAAGGTACCTACTAAGTATGAGTGTGCGTGCGAGTTTGCGTTAGCGTGTGTACGTGTGTGTGTGTGTGCAGTAAGATAAAAAATTCAAAAGATTTAAGTATTAATAAATTACTCACCTTTACCACAGGACAGCACATTCAATCTTATATCAAGTCATATAGACATCCCGATTTGGATGTATGAATGCGTCTTTGTGAACTAATATAACTTTTTTTTAAGTATGCCTTTGAGTATACTTTATATTGCGCTTGTCGTTGTCACCGCTTTTATGTTGTGAATCGTGTGTTCATATATGTACCTACCATTCATAGCGCAATGAATGGTAGGTAATATAAAAAGCTGTACCACATACTTTATACAATGATCTTTTTAGGCATAAACATTGAGGTAAAAAAGGTAAATTGAAACAACCACGAGTCCAACCGCGTTTTTTGTCAATTAAGGAATTCAATTAATCGGGAATCACAGCGATTTGATTGGATACTGCGTGGGTAGCCATTTATTTGGATAGGTTTATATGACTGTTGCGATGTTGTTATGGTTAACTATAGGTACAGAAATTTCAATTTTTACCAACCTCCGCTCCGTCTGAACTGAAGGCATATTGAAGGGTTCCAAGATTTCTGGAGGGCGAGTTGAGGAATGCAATATCATTTTCTTGTGTAAGTAGGTTGCCTACAGTTAGATACAAAAAAATATAAAAAGCGACTGTAGCTTTTGAATTGAAATCAGATGCTTGTAAGTACGATTATATTCTTGCTGTTTAGCAATCCAAAGTTAATAGCCGTAGGAAGGAAAACTGTGTAATGTTTTAAATCTATTATAGCCTTATCAGAAATATCTAAAATAAATAAAATATCAGATAATTTTGAGCAGTTCTGCCATATTTCTGCCTTCTTAGGTATGTGAGAAATTGAGCTTAAGTATGAGTCAAAATCATTTTTAATTTGTTTCATTTTTGCCCGACTACGGCAAAGTCGGAAAAAAAGGGATTATGATTTTAGCCGTCTATATTTACGTATGTTCCACCGTATATACTGAAACAATTTTTGATAAATAGACTCATTAAAAAGTGCCTTTAGGACGAATAATTTGTAATAGTAGGTAATACACATGTTGTTTTTGGAATGTTAATAGTTATAATTAATTTTTCATTTATTCATTTATAAATTCAGTCATTACAATATACAATTAAAATTTATAAAAATTAAAAACCAACAACACAATTAAAAATTAACAATTAAATACTTATACAACCTAAGCTTAGTCAAAAAGGCCCCCGCGAGTTGCTCCGGGCGCAAAGGTGCCCATCACACTTGCAGCGTTACCACGTTGGATCGCGATGGACAACCTTTGCGCCAGGAAGCAAGCCGCGCGAGCCTCGGACCCCCTTTCCCTTATTCTCCTCCCCACTTCTCTGATGAAGGCCATCGCCTCCGCCCCCCAGCACCCCGTCGTCTCAAAGGCTAGAGGAACAAAATAATAATTGCCCTCTAGGGCCGAATATTTGTCCCTTTTTCTAGCCGCAGCAAATTCTGCCGCGGCACCAGCTATCCGCACCGTTCGGCCGAGGTGCGAAGCGGCAAAAGTGCTGACGCACGTAGCGTCCCAGAGTAAGCACTTGCCCTTCTGCCACGGAACTAAGGTTAGCCCGTCCGGCCTTTTGCCATCCGCGCGACATAGGCCGGGTGGTTCCAGCACACACGGGATGTTGGCGGATATTAAGGCCCTCCGAACGATGTCATTGAGAGCGTGGTGGCGAGGAAACCGCCCTGAACACCGACAGCAACTCAACGCGTGATGGCCATTCGCTTCCACCATGGAGCCGCAGATGCATCTATGAGGTACACAAACATCGCAGCCCAGGCGGAGAGCTACTGCCACACGCATCGAGTCACTGTCGAGGAGTGTTCCCAAGTGCGGAGCAGGCAAAGCCTGCACCCACGCTCCCGCTTCTGTCCTTGACACCGCCCTGAGTCTAGCCAAATCCGCGCCCGTGGCTGCCCCTATGAGCCGTGCAAGTGCGTCCTTGGCCCCAACCTCATCCCATGCTCGCTGAACGTGACTCGCCTCTGGCACGGACGCACCTGGGATATGAGCTGTCCATTTCTCCAGCGCATCAGCAACAAAAGGAATGGTAACCTGGTCTCCATTAGAATTCAGAATTTTAGAAACCAGGCCCAGGCTATATAGTTATAATTAAAGCAACTTTATAGTATAAAAATATAATAAATCTGCAGGTAGTTAGCTAATACTGTACATGTATTCAGGTGTCAAGCATAATATAATATACTGTATAAGAACCTTCTTTTGAATAGTTTTAGAATAGAACTTTATTAGTTACATGTATAAGTAAAAGGAATACAGCAACTGTTTTTTTTTGTATGAGGGCAAGCACCCCAGTGCTCGACACTGGCCCGAAGTACTGACACTTTTCATAATTCATTTTCAGAGTAACAATTGAAGTGAACTAATTGTATATAATATATGTCAACTAATTGAGCACTATTAGTTGTCGAGCATAGGGATTTTTGCCTTACATATCTATATTTATACGTTTTTGATTTACATTGGAAACTATAAGTCTGTGTAGTGCTAAGATAGCTGTACGAATATCTTTGTATGACTGTTTGTTTCATAATAAATAAATAAAAAATAAATGAGGTGTCAATCGATTCGAAATTATGCTCACCGATTTTTTCAATTAGATTTCCGTGGCCGGGTTACAGTTTTTTTAACTTTTTATGCTTTTTAACTTGCATTTATGGTTCGAACATCAGTTGAAAGATTTAGAAGAAAACTATAATAACTATAATAGAAACCTGTTAACCTCATGGTTTATCACCGAAACAAGGGAAACCGCATCTTTGTGGCCGCGGGGACTGTCGGTGTAGTAAGTGCCGTAATAAAGCACTGTTAGGCACCACCATTTCAATTAGGTCTATGATTATGTGGCCGTTTATCGGTGAAACTATGCCATAGATTACTGTAATGGCATTGTTACAATCATTCGTATTCTGGGCAGGAAACTGATCAAGGATTGCAGTTGTGTTCTAGTGTCAACTGGGCAGTATTAGTAGGTAACGTTAGCTATATATGTTTATGTACTTCTAACTCATCCTATAACCTATCTTATACTACTAAACGAGCGATATTTTGTATATACATATATATATATATATTTGCAATCACGTTCTCCAAAACGGTTCTAACGATTTCGATGAAATTTCAAAATTTGGAATATAGGGGATTACGGGGGCGCATTATCCATCTAGCTTATGTCTCATGTCCAAAGCCCGGACGACGGGAGCAAACATGCACTTTTCACTAGTGCTTAATTAAATTAAATATCGACTGTTCTAACGACATCCATACGAACAATTTTTGAATCAGATATTTATTGATCAAACTTATTAGGTATTTATTATCTTACATGTCAGGTTATCACTTAGGCGAAGGAGTGTAAAATCGGAAAATGTAGAAAAATACTAATTGTTTATTACGAAAATTATATAAAATATTTAAAAAAATACAAACAGCTCATTTTAATTTTGTTTACAAACCTATAATTTTTCTGAATTTCGGTGTACCATTACATCGTGTTTTTTAACGACATTTATCGACTTATAAAATATGTGTCCTCCACTATCGAGACGTCAACACATAATTTCTTTTGCTTTGCCATGCCTATGAAAATTGTTTTTTTCTGTACTTTCTCTATTTTCACTCGAGCAGAGCTCGGTCGCCCAGGGACTATACTTTAAACGAGAAATATTAATGTAAACATATACATACACATATATATATATATATATGCAATCACGTTCTCGAAAACAGCTGTAACGATTTCAATGAAATTCGGAATATAGGGGTTTACAGTGGCGAAACATCAATCAAGCTGGGAGTCATGTCTGGGAAAAATAGTTTTCTCCGTTTTTCTCTATTTTCACCCGAGCAGAGCTCAGGTGACTAGTCATTGATACAACCTGAAAGGTAGCATTCGGTGCTTGGTGACCGTGATGTGCGACCCAAGCTCACAATTCATGCTACGAAACCATACGGGTGCGATATCTGCAAGACGTTCAGGCGACATCGCGTGACGTGGTCGCTTGCATTCGGCCAGTGTTTCATAGTAATCCATACAAAGCAGTGGGTCGCGGTCGCCGGTCGCCGTCGTGTGTCGCGGTCGCGCGTCGCGGTTGCCAAAAACCGAATGCTACTTTATTGCTTGTAAATGACTGACATGTCATTTTATATTAAGTGGGTCAATCAACTTTTTCTTGTTGTTATTTTGTCCTGGTAAGCCAAGAGACAACAGTGACAGAGTTTCTTTAGGAAAAATACTATAAATTGCGTTCCTATCACGTTAAGGAGTTGCCCCACCATGGAATAGGTTTACCAATATAACATGTGTGGATTTAAGCTCCATAAAATCATAGTTTTAAAGAGTGACTTAGGGGACGTAACCATGGTAACGAGCAACAAAAATAGCCCAAATTGGCCCAAGTATCAATAAATTATTATGATGTTACCTCACTCATACCTATTTTGAGAAGCCCAACTGGGGAATAACTCCACCTTACAGAAGCCCGCAGGCATTATGCACTGCTTGCTATTTAGGTATATGCTGGTGAATGGGGGAATTGCATTTGTTTCTAGCTGTCGACACAATCCTCAAATCAATGAAGAGTCGGTAACGCGCTCTTGACTCCACTGGAATCACAAAAGTCCATCAGACAACACGTGGTTTAAAAAATACTTTAACCCTCTTATTCATATAACTAAACAAGCCTCTGCTTACTGAAATGTGTTTTGTCTCTTTGTCAAATTGGCAATGTAAATAAAGATACCTAAACGAATTTGAACGCCATTTTAACTAAAATAGGTTTCTTGGTTGTTTTAAATAAGGGAAGGGAAGTAGTTTTCGCTAATGCTCTGTGGCAACTTGCAACTCACATTTAATATGTATGCAGTGTGTTACTGGCAAGCGGGCTTTTTTAAGTGGGGTAAATTAACGGAGTTCTTTAACTTAACCATCGCCTTACTCGTAAGTCAATTAATTAACTAAAATTAGGCTCGTTCCTCGCTCAACGCATTGGCATTGCCATTCAGCGAGGAAACGCAGTCAGCCTTATGGGCACCCTACCAAGTGGTATTGATTTAGGGGATATAATGTAAATATAGTATAGGCCCCATAGTTTTAGTAGTTTTTTATATGTACATATTTGTATTTATTGTAAAATACAGTAATCAAAAAATAAAACCCACTAAAATTCCGACTTCATAAATATTCTAACAAAATTTAAATTGCCAGTAATGTACAGCAAAGTAAATTGAAAATTGCAGCTCTTCCTACTTTGTTTATTACGACATCATACACCTAGTACATTGAAGATTCGGATTTTGGGAATTTAATTGCGCAGTTAATTTATATAATTGATTTGCTAATACATGCATAAATTGCTAATGGAACATAATATAATTATAAGTTTTAAAGATGCCTGCGTGCCGGTAACACATTGTATATTTGTATCCAGGCTCGATGACTGGTAGACTTAGTCGTTATTATTTAACTGTTAATTGAAATGTACCCATTGTGAGGTGCTGCATTCAATACGAGAAACCGAATTAGCTTATTGTATTGAATTGAGATTCACAATGGATTGCTCAACATGCAACAATAGTTTCCAATGTTTGAAAGCACACTTAAGTACCATCAAATACTGTAACATGGCCTATGAGGCCTATCTTTGTCTTCCTTAAAACACTGTATTTTTGTTATGTACCTGGTTTTTTTTGTATTAACAAGAAAATAATGTATACAGCTCCCGGGTAAAGTCGATTACAAAGAGATCGATACGGCCAAAGTTACTAAATATGCATACTCGACTTTATTGCCTGAACATTAAGGCATATACATATTTTTGTAACTTTGGCCGTATCGATCTCTTTGCAGAGTCGACTGTAAAAACCATTTGGTAGATCGTTAGAGTAAATCTTAATTTTAAGGTTAGGCAAAGATGACTTGTCTCTGTCGGCATATGACGGTAGTGGCTATAATTAGATTTTTTTAACAACGAATATTTGACAGCCGTCATCCCGGTACAATAAACGTCAATGGTGACATATGATGACATACATTGTACGTACTGGGATGACAGCTGTCAAATATTGGATATAAGGGCATTTTCACTATATACTCGTAGCTGCTCTATAACATGCACACTTTACGACGGGCAGTGGCTTTGTGAGACTTAACAGTGATGTATTCTATAATGACGTGGTTGTTATAACAATTCAACACATTAACTGTTAAATTAACCAGCCTATTTATCAGTTATTGAGAGGGGTTTTTGGGGCTAAACACTACACTAACAAAAATGAGACTCAAAGTCAGACTTTAAGCTGACCATTCAAGATCGCTCCACCGATGCCTACGTGCACGCAAATGACACACCGGGGAGATTGACACTATCAGCAAGGTTTGTAGTCGTTTGCTATCACAATGCGTCTGAAACAGAGATAACAGCGTATTCTCAAATAATCAGTCAAGGCAAGGGTAGATACAGGATAGGATGGTTAGGAGACGATGAGAAATTATAACTGCTTGTTAAAAGGGTTCCGCACCCAAAGGGTAAAAACGGAACCCTATTACTAAGACTCCACTGTTCGTCCGTCTGTCTGTCAATCTAAAAAACAACAAACGTGATTTTTTTGCTCGTTTTTATAGATAATGGTACGTAACCCTTCGTGCGCTAGTCCGTGGCCGGTTTTTAACGAGTTTTGAGTTGTCAGTCTTCGTCAATGCTTGTTGATGTATTGTATTATACAGGTACATTGATAAAATTTCACACCCAAAACATGACAACGTGACCTTATTAGGTCGTTCAATAAACTTCGCTGTATGTCCGCCCTTTGCAAACAATAACAATGCAGATAGGATTTACCCTAGGACACAGTATTAACGATAAGAAAGATATATAGATATACTAATGAATAATGTATAAATGATGCCTCGGCTCAGTTACGAGTTAATTAATACATATTAGCTGGAAACAGTATTAATATCAATAATCTCGTTGTATTTAATCTATCTATACTGTTCATCTTCGCGGCGGAACGTTAACACTAGTCAGATAAGATAATAAGATCGCTTGTTTGAAACAGCTTATCTTATAAGATCTTAGCTTGAAATAGCTTATAAGATCGTAGGATGAATAGGAAATGTTTTCATGTAGGAATTTCTAGATTTTTGCACGGTTTCTTTCGAGTTTGATTTATAAATTTAAACTGCATGCATGCGGGTTGTCACATCGAGGGCGAATGTCTTAACAACATTTACTTATGCCAACGACATGGTGCTGCTGAGTTCATCTGTTGGTATCTGTCGTTAGGCAACTTATGACGAACAAGGCAGGCTTCAAGGCAGGTAAAGTAAAACCTTATCTGTCATTCTCCAGATTTGTGACTGCGTCTAATTGACGCAACTCCATATAAAATGTTCGTATAAAACGTCGCGTTAATCAGGGATCGGATACCGGTATTTTCACCATACAAGAATACCGGTTTTGTTTCGTTCAATTTCGTTCTTTGGTTTATAATATCATTTTTGATCAGGCTGTCTAATAATACGAATATGTTACCTAAATACATGATAGAGTCCTACATTAAGAGCCTAAAATAATTCAAAATATTAGAATACTTCGGGGACTTTTGAAAAAACCGGTTCCGATCCCTGGCGTTAATTAGACCCAAACGCAGACACAAATCTGGAGAATGACCGATTTCACACCCCCGTCACTGTTGTGCTAAATACAGCGAGTACATGTAAATATCTTGGCCACATAATTAAGAATGATTTATGTAGATATAGAAAGAGAGCGTAGGGGGTCACGTTATCTGTGAGAAGTAACATGCTGGCCCGAAGGTTCGCGAGATGCCCAAAACGTGTGAAGACCACCTTATAAAATGATTGCCAATAGGATCTATAATGACAATCATTTTATTCAAGCGGCCTGTGGGTCAACTATACTAAACGAGCTTATAACGCGCTGTGCCTTCAATACAATAACGCATTCAGGATGTTTTTGGGGCTGCCGCGATGGTGCAGTGCGTCACGAATATTCGCTGAAGCACGCATTGACGGATTTTAGGCACTAATGCGGAAGAAAATAGCGTCGTTACTGAACCGGGTCAGGAACACTCCCAACAGTATCCTAAAAACAATAGCTGGCAGATTTGACTGCCCGATTTTGATGCACTGGGTTCAGCAAATTAAAACGGCAGTCAAATATGTCAAATAAAAGCATCATTAGTAATGACTAACCTAACTTAATGAGATACCATATATAATCTCTAATGTTTATATCTACTAACCTATCATAAGTAATCATTGTCACTAACGGGGAATTTCAAAAAATAATGGCAGATTAAGGTTAACACGATCACGGACACGGCACCATTCTGAAAATTGTGTGACGTGGCACATAAAAAATTCATACATTTTTATGTCCGGCCATGGACGTACTGCCACATCACTGTTTAGGCAAATATTGTGCCGCCGCTGTTTCGTCCAGGTATGTATGTAATTTGTTACAAACTCGAACACTCCTCTTGTGGCAGCACGGCCACAGCCGTACGTCTACAGACGTATTGTGTCACAGCACGCGTCATTTCCCTCATGTAAAATTGAGGTGGCCCTTTAAGCTCTTGCTGCGGCACTAGGAAAAATTGTAATATACCTAAAGCGGCACAACATGTCCACCTTCATTATAATCCTATGAAAATTTGTCGCCCGTGGACGGAGTGACAGATTTGTCACGGTGAAGATCACCGGCCACAGCCGTAGTGCCGTATCACGAGGGTCTCAATTTACGCCTGTGGACGTACTGTCCGTGAACGTGTTAACTAAAGTGATGTTTAAGTCGCGTCTAACCTGCCGGTTTTGTTACTAAACGTATGCAATTGACATTGACTGTCGGTTTTGTTACTACCCGTAAAGGGGCATTTACATAGCGCAACAACTCGTATGCGATTTTCATTACATTGCGGGGCTGCGGGCTACCGAAATACGAAGAATTCAATCAAACCCTGCAATGAAATAAACTCGCATGCGAGTTGTTGCACCGTGTAAATGCTCTTTAGCTGTTCGTTTAAGGGCACAAAAATAATAAATATGCCCTAACACATCATATGAGTCTATGACCTGATATAAAGAAATTCTTTAAACTAAAACCACTGTACATGCCACTGTAGCTCAGCAGTAAGGCACGCGACTGTCAATCTAAAGGTCGTGGGTTCGAACTCCGGCACGTACCTTACCACTGGATTGAAAAAGAACGTATTATGTATGAACATTTGTTTCTGAGTGTTGAATGTTTTCTATGTATTTGAGTATTTGTATCTTTTAAATATATCGTCGTCTAGTACACAAGCCTTATTGAGCTTACTATGGGACTAGATCGATTTGTGTAAGATTGTCCTCTAATATTTATTAATTTGTTTATTTTATTTCGGCGACTTAATAAAATATTCATCTGAAATGCTGTTATATATATATATATATATATATATATATATATCGACTAATTGGAAGTCTCTTAATGATACCCTCTAACCTAATTAAAGAAAAAGATATATATTAGGGTCAAATTACTTAAAGTAAACATTCTTATCAGAGTTCATGAACGGTCAGTGGGTAAGGAAATGAAATAAACTTTCATCAATAATCAGTGACCTACATTACGCACATATTATTTATTAATATAATAACAATATTAACTGTTTTCCTAGAAACACGACAAATTATAAACGTACCTACCTACTAAATAATAATCAAATCGTATTGACAAACCTGTTATAAATCTGATGATATTGTGTACCTAATGTTATTTAAGAACGACCTAAACTATAAAAATAAAAATAAACTGACATGCAAAACTATGTTTTATCAAGGAATAAATGAAATGAAAATTATAACATGGCAGTGGCAAACAAGCACACGACCTACCTGATGTAAGATTATGTAAGATGCCAACAATCACTAGTATCATCTTTGTATCAAAGAGGAATGCTATTATGTTACAATTTGTTTATAATTACCAGCGACCGGAATTTTCGTGGCGTTTTATGAGTTGTCTAGGGACTTCTCATTCATCGACTTCGTAATATCGATATTAACGTAATGAAATCTTAAAATTTTTACTAATATTTTTCATGTGTTACCTAGTGATTCTTCAGATTGCCGGGTGCCAAATTGGACCTGGGCTCCCTTAGGATGCAACCGGTAAAACGTTAAGAAGATGATGAAAATGCCACGAAAATTCCGGTCTATGGTCCGGTATATTATGCGGTTTACAGCAACACTACTTCAGGGTCAAATAGCGGCTTGTCGGGCTATAGTACCTTCCATTACAAATAATTGAGGAATCATTCATTATTTTCTGACGTTTTTTCTCGGTTGCATCCTAAGGGAGCCCGGGTCCATTTGCACCTGGCGATCTAAAGAATCACTAACACACGAAAAATATTAGTAAACATTTCATTACGTTAATTTCGATATCACTAAGTCGATGAATGAGAAGTCCCTATGACAGCTCAAAAACGCCACGAAAATTCCGGTCTCTGATAATTACTAAAGCTATTAGTAAACAAAAACTTCTACCTACACTATTAACAATTTTAGTGTTCAAGTAATAAAGTTTAAAGTATACCTTATATACGTATATTACTACTATAATCTAGTACAGTTTTACGAGTAGATAATTACTGCAATCCAATAATGTCGAACACGTCAGGCCGATAATAGATCATATACCTAAACCAAAGGTTCAATAACATATTGCAATATTGACATACAAAGAATTCATCCCAAATACAGGGTCATCATCATCATATCAGCCGATAGACGTCCACTTCTGGACATAGGCCTCCCCCAAAGAGTGTCAAAGTGACCGGTCCTGCGCCACCCGCATCCAGCGGACTCCCGCGATCAGTCAAAGGGTGCCATGATTTAATAGCAAGATAATCACTAGCTTTTGCCTGCGACTTTGTCCGCGTGGAACTCGTTTCATACTGTATTCCTACCTCTACCTATACAAAATTTCGCCCCTTATTTCACCTCCACTTAGGGGACGATTTCCGGGATAAAAACTATCCTTTGTCCTTGCTCGAGATTCAAACTATCTCCATACCAAATTTCATATCCAACGGTTCAGCGGTCCTCGTAAGGCCCATCGGCCTAATTTTGGGACCAAGGATTTTCGGCTTAACAGCCGAACTCATTAGCTTTTGTAATAGAATTTAAAATTTCAAAATATGTACTTAGTTATTTCTGACCTATTTTCAGGACTTTTTGGACTATTAAGTTAGCGCTAAAAATAGCTTGGGCCTTACGAGATTAAGCGTAAAAAGGTACTTTGGTATACGATATTAGTATGGATTTATCTCTAAAATATTTTGCCTCCGTATTAAAAGGCTGGTTTATGGCAAGCAATAAATTATACAGTATAAGATTATGGAACCTAGGTATTCTTAATAAAAATGAGTAAATATGAGTAGGTAAACACGAGCAAACTAGATTAATTAGCCGAACGAATATAGTTCTTAACACAGCGTGATAAAGGCTTTTATGTTTGCTCTGAAACTATAAGCAGGAAGCATGTAGGTTGTGCAGGGTGTTGCCTTAACGACGGAAATAAAAAGGTTGTGAAAGGGGTCGATGCATCCTTCTTGGGTCTCTATTCGGTCAATCGCTTTTGCATCTGTTTCGCATTTCAATATGACTCGAGCCCTCATACTGACTTGATGGCTTGTCGCGTGTGAAAACGAGCGAGTACATATTGAAAAGCAGAAAAGATGCGAATCTACATACAAATTACCTCCTGGACGTGCTCGCTGGCTGCTGTTGAATCAAATACCTGCTAGAGATACTTACAAGTATATTTTATACCTACATGTAAATACGTTCACAACTCGTTTACTTATATTTAAACTCACTAAGTTTGAAATTATTTGAGCACGTCGGGATTTAACAAGACGAGGTTGGAATTATGAGACACTTTTCACTTGTAAAACTATAGTATTTTATGCAACTATTTTATAATAATGGTCTTGAAACGCGAGTATCGTGGGTTGCGGTGCGAGCCTTGGCGACCATCACAATTAAAGACGCCACGAGTGTTTTAAGATCAAGTTATACACCGTTGTTGCATACAATACTTTGTCTACGACTTATTTTAAATAAATTGCATTTTTTTGACTTCAGGCAGTAAGTTTTCCATGAGTACTTTTACTATTCACGCAATTTCTTCAGGAGTAAATGTCCCAATGTTTGACACCTTAATGCCTAATAGTTAGTTGAATACTGTTGTTGTTCACCTTCATTTTTATTTTTGAAGATTGAAAGTGTTAGTTCTAGCACTGGGACTACTTTAAATCCTGTTGATAGTGCAATAATAAAATAACCTTTAGTTTCTTTTACTAAACCATGTGTCTATTGTCTATTGTTTCACTCCTATCACGTCCATCAGAATGTTCTTACAAAAAGAAGAAAATATGTTTAGGAACATGCATATAAACACTTACTTATTTAGGTAGACCTATAGAGTCGTATACGATCCGATGCAACCAATGCCTCTGAGTTTCACCTTCAAAGTAATTACGTAGGTACTTACCTCTATTTGCTCGTTCTAGCTCTAGCCACTTCACTGGCGTCCTTTTTTCTTGTTTATAAAATGCACTTTTTATTTGAGCTACATCTCTTTTCTTTGACATTAAAATGAAAAAGGAAATACAGCTTTAGCTCGTTTTTATCTGGTATGTTAATATATGTTGTAAACCTGTAACATTCTGTGGACCTGTCTCTTTGTGTACCTACAGAGTAAGTATAAACATCTGTATTTTATTAAAACCGCGCAAAATAAAATGCAGATGTTCATACTTACTTAATTCGTCGCGATCGAAATAGACTAGTACGACTGAAAAATAAAGACTGTGTTCATAATTCATATTATTTATTTTGACTAACAATGACTAGTATTTACCTATCCATTTAATACAACAATTATCACATATACTAGCTTTAATAACTGGTAACGATCTGAATGAGAAATGGCTTAAAGGTGTGCTATTTCTTAGCTAATAACAAACGTAAATAGGGCAAACATCCCAAATGCTGAGCACTGGCCCAATACTCGACTCTTTCGATTTTATTTCCAAACAATAGAAACAAACTATAGCTGCGAACTATTAGGAAATAAAATTACAAAGATTGGGACGTGTACCTTAAAAATAATAAATTCATCTTTGTTCGCACACAATCAACCCACATTCATTATCATTAAAAAAAACATAAATGTGTCATCAGAGACATGGTGAGCAATTTTGACGAGATCACGTATTTATATCCTCCTATTGTGTTCTTAGTATCTATTCAAGGCAAGCAAAGCATGATGTTCATTCTGATACGTCGCGAATATCACGTGCTGTATCATTATTCAATTAAAGTAGCCACAACATTCAGTTAACAGTAGCGTGTCGTCACTATGCCTGCTTCATCACTATGTTTTCTAGAAAATATCCCGCAGTATTAGATTAAAACATATGAATTTGAAAATAATCAAGTATAATAAATTATAACAGTACCTACCTACTGTATTACAATAATGGGTAATTAACATTCCATTGCACACATTGTTCCGTTCAATAAACACAAAAAAACGTGAACTATGTCACAATCATCAATATGTGTGAATTGTGCAATTGCCAACTATGCCAAAAACGGTGCCATTATGAGACACATTTACACGTGTCGTGTCGTGTTATTAAGTAATTACTTGATACAATTCAACGACCAAAAACTGCTGCGAAGCGGCAGATTGTCATGACCTAGATAAAAACCCCATCTACCGAATAACCACGTGCCTTGCCCAGACTTGTAACCAGAATAGAGAAAAACTAACTATGCGCCAGTTTTCAAAGTTGGGGCTCAGTTGGGCACTATATCCCGCAAAAACGCTTCAGGCTGCACAGAGTTCTACAAAAATACACTACACGTATAAACGGAGCGCAGATCTCCTCCTCTCCTTAATCTAGATAGAATGGATTGACGTCAGTCTAAATAAATGTGTAATATTTATAGGTATTCAAAAACGTTACTTACATAGGTCTTTTTAATACAAAATGTATGTACAAAAATCTGCACGGCGCCAGATAAACTTATTGTAATACTAAAAATAAATAATACTTATATGATATATCTAAAACGTTCCAGCTCTCTCGGGTCTCTTAGCTTTCTGCCAACGTTACAGCATGTTTTCCAGCGGTCTGCATAGTAGTATACAAGTGGAAGAACAAATACAGCAGTAGTCCCACGCATATGATGAAGAACACTATACATATGCACACCACACACTCTGAGAGGTACACCTTGAAACGTTCAGCTCTACTCATGCGTGAGTTTGGGAGCTCCACACTCGAATAAGACCACATCTTCACAGAATAAACAGCTACAAGTTGTACAACTATAATGACTTGATCGCAGTTTGTAAATTTTCACCGGCGCGCATTTGTTATCACCTTATCAAGTTTTGAAAAGTCAACTGTCGTGTGTTTGCTTCCCGCATTAGGTTTCTTGAGACACATTCTTTCACGATCGCGATTTTTGGAAGTTTTTACAATCAAGTTTGAACCTTGAGCTGGTTCTAATTGAGTTCGGAATAAATCGATTGTTTTATTTGGTGGAGGTGAACGCGCGTGTCGCCGGATGCGTCGGCGGCTGACCGCCGCGATAGTTTGTTGGCGTATGCGTTCTATTCGCGCATTATACCTACCCGTATTGTAAAGTACAATAACTTACACGACAATGTGTGCGTTACCTCACTGATAACACTGCGTTGTATTTTACTCTTTTATGTCACAGGCGGTGGAAGTTAATTTGGCATAAAATTGCTTTCAGATTAGATTCAAAGTAATTGTATTGTTGAAATTTTCAACGTTTTCGAATGTGTTGTCTTTGGAGATAATTGTATTTTTAAATAACGAGTTAATTACATACTAATTGCTTCTTAATGTAGAAGGTATTTGCTGTCAGTGATGGTTGATACTTTAAAGTTAGACACAGTCACACTATTACTAGTAAAAATGCTACATTTGAAAGGATTAAATCACTATCGTTTCAAATGTAAGGGTTTTAAAATAATCTAGATGTCCAAACTAATATATATCCGTCCCTCGTTATTAGTGAAGTATTCTGACCACCACTTGGAGTCCCATTTGGCAACAAAAAAAACATTTCCTTATTTGGTTCTTGCGGCTTTTTGTGTCGCCACAAGTTCATACTTTTCTTAGCATTACTAGATTTTAAACCTGTAAAAGAGGTGTTAAAACTTAACAAACCTCTGTGAACTAGGATGTGTTCGTCCTGTTTTCACCACGGAATATAAAAAAATTGAAAGCGGCGTCTTAGCGAGTTACTTACGGGATCCTGTGTAGCCAGTCTAACACAATCACAAAGAACTGAATGGATACAGTCATGTCAACGCTTTTGCAAAACGCTTCTAATTGGTAAAAGCTATTAATTCCATTACGATGTTAATGGTCGTAATTTTGAGGAAGAAAAGTAACTCAAAACAGCGTTATATATACTTACGGCCTAATTTAGAATGCCAAAAAAATGCCAAGTAAGTAAATTATTTATCAACTAGCTTTTGCCCGCGACTTCGTTCGCGCGGAACTTGTTTATATCGTAGCTCCATACAAACTTTCGCCCTCCCCCCCTTTTCAGCCCCTTAGGTAATTAATTTTAGGATAAAAAATATCCTTTATCCCCAAAATTCAAAGTATTTCTGCACCAAATTTCATCTCAATCAGTTCAGCGCAAGAAATGAAAATTTTAAAGAGGTCAAATATTTCGGAAATTAATCGTCGCAGTTGCTTAAAAACTATCGTAAGCGGAAGCCAGAATAATAACACACTGTCACTCAAATTCGAGTGTATGGCACCTTATTGCGATAGGTTTCTATGGTGGTACGTGAATCAGAGATCGGATACCGGTATTTTCTCCATACAAATTAAACTGGTATTATTTCGTTCTTTGGTTATAATATCATTTTCGATCGGGCAGTCTAATAATACGAATATGTTACCTAAATACACGATAGAGTCCTACACTAAGAGCCTAAAATAATTCAAAATATTAGGAACTCCCGTCATAAATATCAAATTAACACTGTTCCGGGTAAAACAGCCCTCCTTCGCAATAGTATTCTAGGTATGTCCTCTAAAATATACAACATTTTACCTGATGTACTCAAACAACTACATGTAGAAAAGTTTAAAAAAAGATTGAAGGAGGAACTCGTCAATAGGGCCTAAATATTATACGATAGATGACTTTTTTAGACATAAGTTTTAATTTATAACAGATAGTGGCATGCAATATTAGAATGGTATGACTATTGTAAATATATCATTAATTGTTTCCATATAGAAAATAATTTAATTTGATTATTTGTTTCTATTTTTGATGCCATATCTTTAAATTATTTAAAATAATGACTGCTACAATTGTAAAATTGAATAAAACTAGTATAAGGAGGATTGACATTTGAACTTTGTTTGCATGCAAATTGTAAAAATCTGACAATAGTCTCAAAAAATATTCACATGCCTTTCGGCCGAATATATAATGGATCAATGTATATACTATAATTTAGAACACCTTATGTACCATATATTCTGATCAATAAATTATGATTGATTGATTGATTGATAGACTACTTCGGGGATTTTTGAAAAAACCGGTTCCGATCCTTGACGTGAATACATTTCCCTTACTGTACGTTAAAGTCTGGCTGATTGCATGGGAAGTTTCATAGTTCTCTATGAGGTGACAGTTGCCGGCGGCAGGTTTAACGTTTCATCATCCTCCTAGCGTTATTCCCGGTTGTAGCCCAAAGGAGCCCGAGGTCCGCTTTGGCACGTAATTCCAAGATTTTGAGTAGGCACTAGTTTTACGAAAGCGACTGCCATCTGACCTTCCAACCCAGAGCGGAAACTAGACCGTATTGGGATTAGACCGGTTTCCTCACGATGATTTCCTTCACCGAGAAGGCACTGTTAAATATCAAATTATATTTCGTACACAAGTTAATCAACGCCATTTTTAAGGAAATAAACGGAACCCTTATAGGATCACTTTGTTGTCCGTCCGTCTGTCCGTCTATCTATCTGTCTGTTTGTATGTCTGTCTGCCTGTCTGTCTGCCAAGACCCTTTATCTAGGGAACGCGTGGAGATATTGAGTTGAAATTAAAAACATATACATACTCAAGTCTATAGTCCCTTGAAGCTGTCAAAAAATTCAAACTTCTAACGTAAAGATAAGATAAGGCTGCTTATGCCGCAAAAAAACGTATATTTCGACACTCTCAAGGGAATCAAAATTTACTTACCGTTTACATTACGTTTTATTTACTTGCAGATAGAACTATGAAATTTGGCAAGTAATATCGTCTTAACTACAAATACAGGAAAAAATCTGAATTTACATTTGTCATTTTGTACGGAACCGTCGGTGGGCGTTTAGCGGTCACGCGGTCAGTAAAGTGTCAATGCAAGCCTGGCCTAAACGTAGTATAGATAAAAGTGCGCTTTCGAGCGATGCAGACCGCAGACTGCAGTCATAACAGAATTATTTTGGTATCAAAATAAAATTATTTTTATTATTACTTAGTTGAAAAATGGTGACCCTGTTTGTCAAAGGGTGAGAATATAAAGGTACTTACACTAATAAGGAATGCATGTTACGAGGGTACGTTAAACCG
Organism: Epinotia nisella; assembly: GCA_932294315.1. NCBI lineage: Eukaryota > Metazoa > Arthropoda > Insecta > Lepidoptera > Tortricidae > Epinotia > Epinotia nisella. Next base: position 13,518,589 of record OW028688.1, on the reverse strand, counting down.
ATCGATCCCCTCGGCATGCGCGGACGCACGCGTGTTCATTGTATCGATGTATTTTTTATACGTTGGAGCAAAATCCCGTATTGAATGTAGCGTGCTCGACGATTCTGGGTAGGTGTCTACTTACGGTACGTACGAGGGGTCGTACAAATTTTGACGTACGAGATGTGTTCAATTTAGTATTGATAGGTAATCTGCATGATTACGTCTCATGATGATAATTTCTGATTATTGGTCATACTGTGTCACTATTCATTAATGCAGTGAATAAGTAAAAAAGGATACTTAGTATTCATTTGTTTTTCTGCTAAACAAAGATGATGGGTATATAGAGAACAAAATTTTGACGTGTCTTAAAATGGGAGGAGGATATTACACTCACCTGCGGATAATTTGGCCCAAAAACTTTTCGTGATTTCAAACTATAAATGGAATAAATTAAATAATGTTTTTCTTCATAGTAAACTTTTTCTAACTTGGGCTAAATTTACTGCCGGTAAGTATATTATGTTTTAAAATCTAAAATGTAAAAGGGGCAGTGTTGGCAACATTCTGGGGTGGTATAATAAAAAATAAGGTTTGAGTCGGACTCGTGCACGAAGGGTTCCGTACCATTATCTATAAAAACAAGCCAAAAATCACGTTTGTTGTATGGGAGCCTCCTTAAATATTTATTTTATTCTGTTTTTTAGTATTTGTTGTTATAGCGGCAACAGAAATACATCATCTGTGAAAATTTCAACTGTCTAACTGTCACGGTTCATGAGATACAGCCTGGTGACAGACGGACAGACAGACAGACGGACGGACAGCGAAGTCTTAGTAGGGCCCCGTTTTTACTCTTTGAGTACGGAACCCTAAAAAGGAGGGTCAAAGACGGACCCTCGCTGGTGACAGCCTCAACGGCTCATACAAATTGAAGTATTTGAGACGTCACATCATTATCTCCGTACTAAGTGTAGTATGGCAAATCACGTAAATTGCGATTTTCGTCCTGAAATACTGCGTATAAATACCTACATAGTTGCTGTTTTTTTTTTTTATTAAAGTAGGTATAAGGATTCCATTGACTTATGTTAAAGTTGTACCTATGTTAAACGTTCTATTTTGTGTTTCTTTTTTGGCAATAAATTAATTTTAATTTGTATTTGATATCTTGAAAATCTTGAAATTTGCTCATGGCCGATAAAAAAATACATATGTATTTTTTAAACTTTCAAGTCTAATACTTTTTATGAGTTTTATTAATATTTTGTAATTTAGACTTTACGGTCATAATTTGATGAGTTACAATCAATATAGCAACACTACGTTATACATTTTAACATGAGGAAAGTACCCAATATACCTACATCATGTAATTTCCAAAGTTGTCTAATGACGTGATGATGTATATTTGGTCGTACACTGGTATACATATACACAAATACACACGCTGTATACTCATTATGATTATAATTTTATCACTCTGCCAGGAAACTGCGTGCACAATATTATATGACTGTTTTATCGTAGAGCGTAATCCTTAAATATAACCTGAGATTATCGATAGGCAAGCCATTATTCACATGTTATGATAACGTGTACATTTGCTGCACTTTATTCTCAAGTAATAATAGTGAAATAATAATGCAAAATACCGACGGCAAAAACTGTTAAAATTAAATTACCGTTTCGACCGAATTCCAAAAATCCTTTTTGCCTAATTTAAACGGACCGCATCGCTACTGCAGAACAAAGGGACTATATTCTTTATTCTTCAATTTTTGAATGAAACCAACATCAGTCTCTTTTACAGCCAATTCATTTCGTGCTCTAAACAGATTATGCCCCCACCACACCACATGTTGGGGTAAATCGGTCATATAGGGCCAGACGGCTCCCAGATGCACCCCCATTCAAATCGATGCATCGTAAAACAAACCTTAATGCATACCACATTTGGTCCATTATTATTTAAAAACGGTGTAGTAAACTATTTAAAAAAATATGGTGAATGGTGGCATGGGCTCGCTGTGGCATTTTGTCGACGGTTCGCGTACGATTGATAGCTCGGAAGTGCGTTCTGTTTTTTCTTGATTCAAGAGGTGTAACTTCAGGTTTGCGCAAGATTTCACCGCGACGGCGAAGGGGACGCAAGGTGGGAACACGTGTTTTTTGTTTTCTTCAAGTGTGTTTGTGTGTGTGAGCATATGTTCGAGGCACAAGTGAGTTCGGGTGCCGCTTGGCAGGGCTCGTCTTGTCAAAATACAATTTTGCTCCACATAAATAATTTAAATATTATTTGGATGATTTATAACAATCATAACAGTTCTGTCCAGTCCTGCGATTAATTTCACATACCTAATATGATACGAATAGACAAAAACATACCTACTCCAGATTTTGGTTTCATTTGAATATTGATTATGCTTAGGTACATAACTACGATGTTATCGTTACCTAGTTTGGTTGTAAAATCCACTCTATTAAAGTGTAGTTGACTAGTTGTAATAATTGTACGAACGAGCGAAGAGAATGAAGTTCTCCTCTACTGGTTGTATTTCTCAACAGATTCTAGTGAAATTTTGTGAGCAGGTTCAATAATTACTAACAATTTTTATGTAGTTTCAGTTTTTGAATTAAAAAATAAAATTCAAAGAAAGACAGGCTCGCGAGTTCTACAGTTCACATAGCTACTAGTATATAGGTAAATTTATATAGGTAAATTATATCTTTGAATTCGATTTTTTTATTCATGGTTATGCAGTTAAGAACAAATGTGCCAAATGTAAAAAACTATATGATTTTAATAAACATTTTCCGGAAAATTTTAATTAACATCATATAGTTTCTCTTACGCTAGGGAGGGACGGGGTCAGAAATTGGTTATATTTGTCTTACGTAATAAATGAATAACCCCTAAGAACAAAATAAATTCAACTCTATTTTATAAAATAAAACAATATGATTCATAATTTTTAAGATATCTCTAGTTCATCATCATCATCATCATATCATACATAGGTCTCCCCCAAAGAGTGCCACAATGACCAGTCCTGCGCCACGCGCATCCAGCGGACTCCAGCGACCTTTACCAGGGCATCAGTCCACCTTGTGGGGGTCCTCTACCCACGCTGCGCCTCTAGTTAACTAAACTATTTTTTTATAAAAAAGCTGAATCGACAAAAAAAGCTATATAATTATTGAACGTGATCACAAAATTTCGCTAGAATCGTTTGAGAAATGCGACCTGTAGAGGAGAACAGCCGGACCGCGGGACATAAGGACATCCGGGCATTCCGGACATACGAAATTTGTTTGGCCCAAGCTGCAATGGAGAAGTTCATTCGCTTCGCTCGCTCGTCCAATAATATACATACGATGCAACTCACGCTTGTATTCCCTAAATTTTATACAAATACAAATTTTTATTTTAGGCTTTGCCCATAGAAGCGTTAGTATTTGTTACAATTTTATAAGTGCCATTTCTATTTCTCTTAATTACTAGTGACTCTGTGAGCTGTAGAAATTCATTCATTCCTGTCTATTTAAAAAAAAATCGTTAAAGTGGCTCGACAAAAAAAATATAATGAACGCTCACAAATTTTCACGAGAATCGGTTGAGAAATACGACCTATAGAGGAGAACAGATGTATAGCGTGACAGACACCGGACATACGAACGATTTTCGGCCCAAGTTGAAGCGTATAACTTCGTTCGCTTCGCTCGCTTGTTCGATTAAACGGGTGTTTGACCAGGAAGCCAAATGTGTACTCATTTGTTAAAAACATACCCGTATTACACGATATCCCGCAAAAGCCGGGCAGCTCCCACGATGAAACCAAACCAAAATACTGCACATGAAAAATAAACTAATCCCGAAATATGCTTTGTGCCATAGACCCTCGACGTAAACCAATTTCACGTAGCAACAGAAACAGTACACAGTTGAATGTTGTGCCGATTTTCGAAGCGGCTGCAATGCAATAAAGCTTTGTTCGGCTTTTACAGACTGAGACGGCCGATGAAAACACTGACACGGTAATTGAAAGAGCGTATGTAGATCCCAATTTGGGATGCACATATGACAGTTTTATTGGAATTGTGTACGCGTGTACGAGTACATGCGGTGAGGTGTCTATGATCTATTAATAAAGTTTGCTGTTGTGCATTCTAGTTCTATTTTGGTTATTACTTAAACTTTAACATATTTATGAACTAGTTTCCACCCGCCACTTCGAGATAAAAACTATCCTATATTTTAATCTAGGCTACAAACTATCTTCGTGCAAAATTTCATCCAAATCGGTTGACCCGTGATTGAGTTACGAAACATCCAAACTTTCGCATTTATAATATTCTGTATATGCATACAACGTAAATGTTTTGTATACAATGCTAAAATAAGTAGTATTTTATTCGACTGTGGCAGTCGTGAGTAAAAACCCGGAGGAAAAGAATTGACAATCACACCTAGGTAGATCGATTTTTGCCGGTCATGTAAACCCGTATTGTAAATCTGATCTAAATCGTTGGAGCCGTTTTCGAGAACCCATTTGCAAACAAACTAGCGGTGATCGTTTAATAGTAGGTATGTATAGGATAGGGTTTTTTCAATTAATTGTATCATCCTTTGCATGATATTGTACATAATATGTCTAGGCGTAATCTATCTAGCTTGTTAATAGGCAAGCTTTCTCTAGTTACTTGAGGAGTAAGGAACGGAAATCGATACATTTTTAAGGAGGCATGCATACTTAAAGTTGACGTTGACGTAGGTTCATGGTCTTCTCTCCCTCTCACTGAGCATAAGCGTGAGCGAGATGGAAGTTCGGAAGCGTAGATATCATGTAATTTTTTATTTTTTGTGCGATAAAATAAATAAAAAATCAAACATGATATTGCCGATTTTTAGAAACAATTTTAATATGTTTAGCTTTTGTACATAATTTGTTACGAATGTTTTAAGTGTATTTTAACCATTGTTCGTGATTTTTGTCTATCGAGCGAAAATCAAAAAACTCAGGATTCGAATAGCTATAGTCCCTCGAGAAAGGCCTCAAGATTGCTAATTAAATTTAGGGCAGTCGTATTATGATCCAAACAATCGCTACGACTTTTTAAAATCCGTTTTCTGTACCTACGTGGCCTACTGCGACTATCAACTGTAGAGTAGGGGGGCGTACTTGGACGACTGTCCCACTACTCTGTAACTTGAGCTTAAAGCTCACCCACAAATTTATCCTGACACTTCGCTGCGTAGTAACAAAGGGTAGGTAGAGGTCTAGTTTCGTTAAGCGTGACGCGTGGGGTGAGGCGCACGAGCGCGTAGCGAATAACAGCCCAGATGGGAGCCCGTAGCAAACTAAGTATGGTATATTTTCATAAAAAAGATACTTGTTTTATATTTACAGTTCACGTCTTAGATGAATGTAAATTTTTCGCATTATTATTTATTTATATTTATATTTTATTTATATAAATATAAATAAATATTGTGGGACAATTCACACTAATTGATCTAGTCCCAAACTAGGCAAAGCCTGTACTATGGGTAGTCGGGGCAGATATTTGTATTCATCATACAAATATCTGCCCCGACCGGGAATCGAACCCGGAACCTCAAGCTTCATAGTCAGGTGCTCTAACCACTAGGCTATTCGGTCGTCTAATACAAAGTAATAAGGCGCCAAAGTGTAAACTATATATGACGTCGACAATATTATTAGTTGACAAACTTTGCTTAAGAGCCCAAGCACGGTCGACGAGGTCGATTTTAATCTAAGCTTGGGCCGAAAATCGTTCGTATGTCTAGTGTCTGTCACGCTGTCCAGCTGTTCTCCTCAGGCCCCTATTTCACCAACATGAAAATTTGTCACCTGACAACGACAATTCTCCGTACATTGCTGGTCCCACAAGTAACCTAGCGACCGCTTATATGCTAGAACAAGCAATGTATGGCGAATTGTCAGTGTCAGGTGACAATTGTCAAGTTGGTGAAATAGGGGCCTGGTCGCATTTCTCAACTGATTCTCGTGTCATCTTGTGAGAATGTTCATTAATTATATAGATTTTTTTTCCGACTCACTTTTCCGAATTTCCAAAAAAATTTTTTAAAAAGACAGGCTTGCGAGTTCCCACAGAGCCACTAGTTTTTAGCAACAGAAACTAGTTTCCGACCTGGATATGGTGCATCCCATTGTGTACCTATACAAAGTTTCATATCATTCTAGCCTGTTGTTTTAAAATGAGAACCAAACTACGTGTATATTGTATTGGGAGTCTGGCATCCTGGCGTCCCTTACCTTTCAGCACGCACGCGTGCCATAACAGAGAAAAACACTAAAATGCATGTGCATTTGACGCACAAAATTCTTGCCTTTTCTTATGTTTCATCCCTTCATGTACATGTTCGAAAATTATTTCAATCCTAATTCTGCTTGCACATTAGCGAGTTTAATTTTTGATGGTTTGAAATGCGTTATGCTTATGTTTTAGTATGTTACAAAGGTCCCAAATAACACTGAAAACTGTTGCCTGGTTACTGCTATTATGCATGTAATTTTGCGATAGGGTCATGGTCTTAGAGCATACATAACTGGAGTAGCCTTATGTCGTATTTGCGTACACAAGTCTGCCGACTTTTGCGGGAGCGGGAGCATCAAACTCAATTATATATTAAACGCTTGAAGTGGTTGAACGTTTACGCCTTGGCCACGACTTTGGTTTTTAGCGACCTGCGGCAGCGGATTTTCTAATTCATTGCGCGTGATCCCAACTAACCACAGTGCGTTGCGCGTCTCGACCGCGAAATTAACAGATAAAACGCTGCCGCAGGTCGCTTAAGACCAAAGTCGTGTGTAATAATATCAAGGGCTTACAGCAACATGCGGGCATTTTTATGATCAGTTTTCTCTTGCGAGGCGATTTTGTGATCGATTGTGAAATTGTCTTTGTATGATTTTTTGCACATTGTGCAAGGTTTTTTACAGAGGGGTAAGTTACTGAAAGGCTACTCCAGTTATGTATGCTCTAAGGTCATGGTATATAATAGTCCTAGTCATTACAGATGCAGATTAGAACATAATGCCCCACTGATCCCGATAAGACAGGCCCGATCAGATGCAATCCTGTCCAATTAAGCTTGCCTAATACTAGGTATAGAACAGCCATGTTATCACCAATTAAAATATTTATTTGTTTAGAATGTTCTCGGAAAAGATTTCTAACGTTTGCCATAATCGTCATTTGTCTTAAACAAAGCTTTGCAATGTTTAAAATTGGCGTAACAAAATACGACTTTGAGATTTAAAACAGGTTCAATTATATGTTTGACATGAATCTGTGAATATGTACCTATACCATGGGTAAAAGGTGGTTTTCTCTGAGACTACATATTTTTTATTTTAGGTTGTAATTAAACAAATCAAACCTATCCAAATTGTCTAATTTGGATAGGTTTGATTTGATTGCAGTTCGGTAATGCTGGCAAAGACCAGGTACCGGTTGGTTTTGTGAATTTGTTGTAGATAAGGCCCTAAAATACACGAAAACTTAAAGTTTAAAACCCGCACCTAGACACTAAGGAATTTCAAGTCCGCAAAAATACTCCAGAGAGGTGATCACGTAACTTTTCGAACGCACGTTAGGACAACACAAACTCCAATACAAAAGTGACATTTAGATCTACCTGACGTACGCTCGTGTACAATGCGTTCTCACAATTCTTAGGCCCAATTTCACTAAATAGGAATAAGAATTTACTTAAGTAATCTTAGATTAAATATAATAATCTTACGAACTAAATAATTTTGGACGAAAGTCAACATAATTAACAGATTAATTGTGATTAACAATACCTATTTATTTCCCACAGAATAAGATTGGCCTTTGCCCAAGAGAGGGATTCTTTGCAATTAATATAAAAACAATACGGGTTATTTGATACTTAGTTTTAAGTTTAGTTTAATTAGTTGTAATTATTGTTAATTGGATTTTTGTACTTGTTTTGTGTTCATGGAATAAATATGTAATTAAATAAATAAAAACAATACTAACAAATAAATATACATATACAAATAATAGGTACAAAGCAGGTACTAACAAACACATGAAACTTGCATTATATTACTAGGTTAATTAATGAAAATAAAGATAACAAAATTCCCACAGAATGATACCAGAGCTGACATCACCACCAACCCCACGCATGCCGAAGCCTAAAACGGCCGCCCACGAGTTTCACAAAGCTTTGCTCAAGTTACTACAAGACAAAGGAGACATCGACGAAGAGGGCACCAGAATGCTCATTGAGTACGCATACAGAGGGAACAACGTTTGTTATAGCGCTCAAAACTCTACGAAAACATAATGAATGTACAGGATAATGGTACTGTTTGAAGTATTTAAGAAGTTTGCCAATTAGAACTGTAACTGTATACAGCTTCTACTCCACCGATGGAGGCGAGACGAGGATTTAATTGATATCAATCAGGGATCGGATACCGGTATTTTCTTCATACAAATGAAACCGGTATTATTTCGTTCTTCGGTTATAGTATCATTTTTGATAGGGCAGTCTAATAATACGAAAATGTTACTTAAATACACGATAGAGTCCTACATTAAGAGCCCAAAAATAATTCAAAATATTAGACTACTTCGGGGATTTTTGAAAAAACCGGTTCCGATCCCTGAATCAATACTAATAATAAATAGATAATATTAGTAAAAAAATCAATTAAATCCTGGTTCATAAAAATGCGAAAGTGACTGTGTCTAGTTTTGGTACAGAGATGGATTGGACATTGGAAAAGGATATACTTAAGTAAGGTATATCTTGCCACATTTGTTGACAGACTGAATCGCACACGGACTGACCCGGACAATCAGCGATAAAAACAAAAATTAATATTTTACCTTCCATAGTATGAATTTTTCCACTCCGCTATTGTCTCGTCTCGTCGGTGGAAAACGACCATTGCAATAGCGGCCCGATAGCCTATTACTCATTATGTTTTGTATCTCCGCAATATTTTCGTCATGAAAATATTATCGCCATCATCGCTGGGATCGGCGCAACAATTTTTCTTCCAAATCTCACCCTCGGTTCTATCTCCCTTCTTTTATAACCTATATTCGTATATTATACCCTCTCTTCTTGTCACATGACTCATAAAAAATAACCTATCTATTATTAAGTAAATATTCATGCTTCATTTGATGCACGATAACATTCACAATTTTGTGAGCTATTTTAAAATTGAGCCGAACACGAAATGCCTTTTAGTAGATCTATATTTTTGGAGTAATCCGTTTCATTTCATATCGAAAAATCGAGTCCGTAATAATATCTAGGTATTACTTTTAGAAAGGGTTATGACTTTCTTGTTGTGACTTAACCTGTCGGTTGTTAAGATGCTGATAGACTTAAGCATTAACATGTAACAGAACCTAGAGCATTCGCCGTTTTTAAATTTGTTGAAATGAACAATTAACAAAGTGAATACGATTGTAGTGTCATAATTGTAGGCACTTTACTTTCTATCGATATACGAGTGGCCGATACCACTCGTTTTTAGAAAACGGAACCCTTACAGTTTCATCATGTCCATCTGTCCACCTGTCCGTATGTCACAGATATTTTACTCGAAATATAAGGTTTCTCAGCAATTATTTTGACTAAGTGAATATAGTCGGAGATAATCGCACCGAAAGTGAAAAAATTATGCCCCCCTTTTAATTTTCGAACAGTGAATTAAATAACATTTAAAAAAACATGGACATAGTGCTTATTATATTCTTTAATTTCTGTGACTATAGGCCCTTTTGAATAGGCACGGCTTCGTTGTGCGTGGTCCGACACGCAATTGGCCTTTCCATCGCTACGAAAATTTTCGTGAACATTCTAGCAAACTCTCTTGTAAATGCTGCGCAGGAGGTGTGAGCGGAGAGGGACGACCGCGAAACAATAACCAAATTGCTCGGCTCGGTAAAAAGCTCGAAGCAAAATTACTGTCGTCTCTCTAGAATGCTCGCTAGAACGCTTGCTAGAATGCTCGCTAAAAAGCTCCTGTTTATTTTGTGAGCTTTTAACTGTACTGTAACATTCGCTAGAATGCTCATTACATGTTATCAAGTGAATGCTCAAGTGTGTCAGCACCTTATTTGGCCTGTTTAATTTAGATCTGTGACTCCTTTTTGCTACATTTTTATAGTGATCATAATAACATCCTAAATAACTTGTATGGTTTACTATGCGATTTGTCACTTTTTTACTTTACTGTTATTGGATTAAAATACTTATTGTAAGATTTTCTAAACCACTTGTACAAACGCCAACTCAGGTAACTGACCATCTTGTATTTATATTGAACCTTATTACAATGCACATAAAGTGCACGGATGGTCAGTTAAATGTGTTGGCGATGGTACGTATAAAATATAGGTAAGACGATTTCCGTAACGCCCAGTAATTTTAGATAATAATGTAATTTTTAGATAGGTAAATATTGTATTCATATAAATTTGTATGATCTTCCTGAATATAATAATCCTATTTGTACGTAACCAAAGTATGTAAGTCTAGTCTAAGTTAAGTAAATTATTTACTCGTTTTTAAACTATATTTATATAAGGTTGCTAGTTTAGTTCTTATGTATCTCGAGTATTTGTGTGCTGGTAGAGCGTATTACGTTAATGGAGATTACTTTTTAGATAATATAATAATTAAATGCCATGAAATTACCGAATTAAAGCATTTTTAATGATTTGTATGGTTTTATTCTGTACCTACGCCCAGGGCCTTTGTTCTCTAGAGTAGATTTTTATTCGCAGTGACAAGTAAAAGGTCTTATTGGAATAATGTGAATGTTCTAGCTCTAGAGTGAGATGTAAATAAATAAGTATTACCCAAATCTTACTCAAATCGAACTAGCTCCATAGTAAACTCAATAAGGCTTGTGTTATGTTATGGGTACTAGTAGAACGCTACAATACTAAATACTTAACTTTAAAACAAGCTGACATAAAATATTTATTTAAATCGGATGAGTAGTTCAGAGTATTACTCCCTACATACATACACTCACACAGCTACATTCTCACAATCTTTACCTCTTTATTATATTAAGCCAGTCAAGGCCAGTGACTCCACAGATGAGCCATGCCTCTACGTGCGATTTCCGCTACAGAGCGGAAAACGCCGCTTCGCGCTACGGCGTAGCACACGTAGCGATGCGTAGCCTCGAATGGGTTAAGTATAGATGTATGTTGTGGCTTACCTTTTATACTTAAAACCTGCCGGTACCTACTGGTAACGGTCGGGTCGGCCTTACAAGGGGCTTAACACCTTTGTACCATGTCGCATTAAACGTCATGTTAAACGAGTTATCAAACGAGTGAAAAGGACAAGGTACTTAGGTGTTGAGCTACTTATGAGGCCGACTGTACCTTATATGGTGTGACATGACGCCAATCTTTGTTTAGTTGCAGTGCACTAACATTCGCAAAAAGCTGAATCAACTTGAGTTCTTTTACATTATGTTACTTACTCAAAAAGAACTAGCACGAATTGAAATCCATTGGGAAGGGTCGAGAAATAATTTCACAGTTTATAATGGGTCGCTTTATTCGTTACACAATAGAGATTTACTTAACAATATTAATTCGTAAACTTTGACTAGGTAGTGACTAGATTAGCCCACTGGGCCACCTGTTGCTTCGATTAGCAATTTTCAGCCTTACGGCTTTTTCCTTAAGCACTAACCGGAGCCGGAGGAATGTTTTAATTAGGTAACACCGAACACTCAATAAATAAACACTGAAGAGTCCGAGCGATAGCGAAGAAGTTTAGGTTTTGGAGGGCTCCGGGCCCAGCAACACTCAGGCCACCGCCATCTCGTCGATGCCGCGGAGCAGCCGCGAGCGCAGCCGCGCGAACACCGGGTGCTCGATGGGGATACCGCGCCCGGCCAGGAAGCGCAGCGTCTCCTGCGCGCACACCAGGAACCCCAGCTGCTCGGGGTCCATGTCCACCGGCACCGAGTCCAACAGCGGGTCCTCGTTCTCGTCCCCGAAGCTCGCCTCCTCCTCGCGCTGCGACTCGTCCAGCTCCACCGAGCATATCCGTCCGAACAACCGCTTCAGAGCCTGCCGCTTCTCCGCGCTCTCCGAGTCGTGAAGCAGCGGCTCGCTGCGCGACCGCTTACGCCGCCGCTTCGCCCTCATCTCCGCCGTCTCGTCACAATCGCGTTTGCGCTTGCTAGTCATTATCGCAGTTTGCCTGCCGGCGTCAGGATACAGACTGCGAATGGGCCGTGCACAGGGAATTGAAGGGTCTCGACGCAATTACACGGGCGTCGTCCGTCCCTTTCCGGCGGCGCGGCGGCGGGCGCGCGCGAGCGGGACGGCGACGGCAGCTGCACCGGGAACAGCTGGGCGACCAGTTGCAGGGTGCGGGGCACGCACGCTTTGTTTGATAAAGTTTATTCGGTGAAATAAAACTGTTAGCCGCGATTGCGCGGGCCGGGGAGGGCGCGCGGGGGACAGGACCGGCCCGGCCGGCAGCTGCCTCGCATCTGCCGGCCGACTTCAGGTGGATTCCCCGTGCTTCGTCTCAAGGCGCCTTATATCGACTTAGCTCGGTGTAAACAAAGACTGGCTTCCTAATCTATGTACGTAACTAAACCCGTACAGGGTGAAACTGGAACATGGATGGAACGGACGGTGCACTGCCGAGCACAATCTTTGTTTAACTAGTACGACAGACAGTTCAGTAAATCGTGTTGTATTTCTGTTCCAAACTAAAAGGCTTAGCGAACAAATCTTAGTCACAACAACTCAAATTAACCTAGTCACCTAACAAAAAGTCCAAAATTCGCATTGCGGGCGATGGAAAAAACGAAGTTAAAAATAAAACGCAACCGAGCTCATCGTTTCACGGACATTTCAGGCCGCTATATACAAGTAGGTAAACTAAGTACATAAATTGTAAAAATCAATACTGCCCGACTTATGTACTGGGTATGTACCTGCAGGAAACGAGCTGTCGAACATAGTGAACTACAGGTGCAATTTGCGTGTGTACGTGTGTGTGGTTTTATCAAAGTTGATCCGATGCATCGGAGTAAAGTTCATGGTTCATAGTTGAAAGAGTTTTAACGATGTTATTTAACTGGCTTAACACCATTAACAATCTTCGGGAGCTATGATGCCACAGATAGGCACACAAATACACATGTTATACTTATAAACACCCGTTGTTTGCTTGGAGGGTTCAAAATAATCTATTCAAATGTTCCCTTCCGGTCTAAGCATAAAGGTTCAAGTTCTACTAACAGACTTTGTAAATTATTATATATTTTTATCATCAAGTACAAAAATTAAGTTTTTTTAAGTATGAAAGATAAACGACCTTGAGTACCATATGAACCATATCCTATAATTAAATTTAAAGAAATACTAGGAGCGGTTGTATTTCACTTTTCGGTACACAAAGCACAATAAACTTATTCGTATCTATCAAAATAATTCTTCAAATAGACCAAACATTGCTATTTGACCCTAAAATTAAGAGTAAGAGACTACAATTTAAAATGAAATCGTTCACATTGTTGACAACAGGTCTCAGCTACATATAAGGGCTTTACTTAAGTTATTTACATAAGTATACATCATCGGCTCGAGTTCGGCCCGGTATAGTCCTCCTTTAGTCTGTATAAGTGTTTTAAATCAATAAAATTATTTGTATTTGAACCACTATGCGATTGGATTTAATTAACAGCAGAGGACCCCTACTCGTAATATCGCTTTCGCTACATGATTCAGTTATTCTGACATGCATAATGTGGGGATATGCCTATGACATGCCGAGGACGGCACTCTTTGTTTTCTCGAATCGGGTCCCTGGATATTTAATAACTCGAGTTATCGACAAATTCGTAAATTACCCCATGTCCATTTCATCTCTCTGACTCCAACCACCGGTTAATTAGACAGGTCACTGCACAAGCTAACATGATTGCGTTTATGTCCGGCATAAAGCATTCCTCGTTCTCGAACTCATATTAAAATTGCTCGTACGCAATCGTGCTGTTGTGTGCTGATTTGGTGTGCTCAGGTGAAATCATAGTCGGATTTTTACCAGTTGCAAAATTACTTGTTACTTTCAATAGTTGCAATACTAATGGTTCTTGAGCTTTGGCGCTGAGTTGTGGCCATTTCGTGACAAATATGAAGATCTTTATTTCTTATACATATGTCTATGTCCAGTAGTGGACGTCTTTCGGCTGATATGATGATGATGATGATATGTCAGGAATAAATACTTTCTTTCTTTAGAACTCGCAGTTTTCAATTTCTTTTTTATTAAAAAAAAATTGGATCGATAAAAAAAAATCTGTATACATATTGAACCTGCTCAAAAAAAATCATGAGAATCGGATAAGAGATGTGACCTGTAGAGAAGAACAGCCGGACAGCCGGACATCTGGACATACGAAAGAATATTTTTGAGCTTGAGCTTAGTGTAAAACATTATCAGTAGGCTGTCAAGAATACCAATTCGAGGCCTATTAGTTTACTAGCTTTGATTCATTTCATCCATCACATAGGTACACTCAACGACAAAAAAAACTGTGCACAGTTTGTGCAAAAGTCGATCATAAAAAATCTTTCAACTGATACCAATATTCATTGCAAAGTATTATTTCTCTAAGAGCTACATTCGCTTGAATCCGTTACTGAAAAGGTACGATTTTTGAGACATCGATTTTACTAATTACATAGAGCAGTGAAGTTTTCGGCATTGCGATTGACTCGACTAGTAAGACAACGTATTTCAGCAATTTCATTACAATCGGAATGCTTTGAGAGCCGTCGCTGCAAAGACGATGGATCGGCAAGGGAATATGAACTTTGCTGTGTTACTGTTAAAGGTCGAAATGGTGTTTCAGGGTAACGTTCGGGATTGGATCGGCGACACATGGATTACAAGGCATTCCTGAGACAGACATGCTTTGTCATCTGCATTGGATTGGTTCTGGTTTCCCGTTTGGCCTGTATGGCTACGGTGACTATATCTCAGCCAGAGATTTGTCTAAGAAATGAGGTAGATGCGGCAATATTGAAACGAAAATTAACCTTCAAGTCTTAGGTTGGACGAAAGAAAGGTAAAGGTGAGAGAGGCAGGACACAGCGGAAAGTCCTCTCGCTCATATGTAGAGCATCCTAACTGGAGGAGTACCTTCACCTTACAGATAACTACTACCACAACAACACCACGACTTGCCCTGTAGGTAGGGTGTTGTGTACCTATTGGTAGCGTTGGTTGTGTTGCTGGCCCGGTCAGGGGGGGCGGACGGGTGTGTGGGACTCCTGGGCAGAATGCGCAGACTACCCACTAAACCCCCAACGATTGTCCGACCTTTTCGCTGCCAAGGAGGGCCAAAGGTTCGCTTGACGAATTCTACTTTGACCTCGCCAGGGCTCCCTATAATTAGTTTTTTTTTAACAGCCGATATTTGCCAGCCGTCATCCCGGTGCAATAAACGTCAATGATGACATATGATGACAAAATTGTACTGGGATGACAGCTGTCAAATATTGGATGTAAGGGCATTTTCACTATACATGAGCTGTGTTGAGAGTGAGACTTGCATTTTCTCTCTAAGTGACAACATAATAAATGCTAAAATCAATAAAGAGTCAGCAACTCACTTGTGACTTCTCTCGAGTTACAACTGTACATTATTCGAGATGGCCGAATTGCATCAAAGTAGTCCCTTCAAAAATCAACTCTACTGTCCAATGTAGAAGATTCCAATTCCAATGACAGTTTTATAAAAAAATCGGCAGCATTAAATCAGCTTACTATCAGGCAGGCCGTATGCTTGTTCTGACTTTTAGAATGGATATATAGGGCAATAAGTTATCCCGCAGCTCCGTCTTGCTTCTCTGTTCATCATCATCATCATCATATCAACCAAAAGATGTCCACTGCTGGATATAGGCCTCCCCCAAAGAGTGCTAAAGTGGCCGGTCCTGCGCCACCCACATCCAGCGGACTCCCTAATAACGTAACGTTTAGAACGCGCGTTAGGACGGTCCAACCGTCATTTTTCTATATAAAAATCGACATTTAGATATACCTGGAGCCGTAGCATGGTAGGCCTTATCACGCGACAAGTGACAAGATAAGAGCGTCGTCTCGTTCTATCGAACGGTGTTAGCCAGTGACGCACGCTCTAACCTATCACCTATCGCGTGACAAGGCCAACCATGCTACGGCTCCTGACGCGCGTACAACCTCTTACGTGATTGACCTACAGGTCATCAGTCCACCGTGTGGGGGGTCTTTCCACGCTGCGTCTTCCGGTACGTGATTGAGTGGCGACTCAAGAACCTTTCCATTGCGCGCGGGTTTGATATACATGTATTCGCGCGGTTGTTCCGCCTGTCGGGTGAAGCGCAACGATATCAAATTGGAATCGGAATTTATGTGGCAGGCTATTTGGATGATAAAATAAAAACATGACATATATTATTTCAACAAATGTCATCGCATAAATGCCTTGTGTTGTGCATCTCTGTGTCTAGGAATGATTGGAATAGCTGCAAGCAATGTCTAGACTCAACATAGTAAACTTGTACGGAGATCATTTTGTACTGCACGGTGTCGACAAGCCTTTGTCTACATGTCAATTTACTTACCTACAGTTGTTTTAAAGACTGCTTAAGTAACAATTGAACACTAAAAGACATTTGTTTTTAAAAACCTTAGACTCCTGAGAGCCTGACATACCTACCATAGCACATAGTATGCATACCAATCAGACTAAAATTGGTGATAAGATCATCATCATCATCAGCGTAGGTATAAACGTCCCACAGCTGGGCTTTTTGGTGAAGGTGTCTAATTAAAATATTATTTCGTACCTATGTAATTAAGCAAGAAAACCATAACACCATTCGTTTCTGAACGTTTGTTAATGACTTCATTCTTAATTTATAGAAAAAAATTGGATCTCGCGATAGAACGCCGCGTTCAAATTTACCTACTTACCTCGCGAGCGGATAAACTGGACTTTTGGTCGCAGATTTTGCGCGATAAGGTAACATATATTTTCCGTAGGGGCTAAATGTACTACTTGAGCCCCGCTTGCAAGCCTAATTTCGAGCAAGAGAGGTGAACAATGGTTTACGCAGGTTTAATTTTAGAGGAGGAAAAGATCTACAGCCAAAGTTTCGAATTCACCCTTTTTATATGAATGACCCGTTTATGGACATCGGTCCACTATACAGGTCATCATCATCATCATCATCATCATATCAGCCGAAAGATGTCCACTGCTGGATATAGGCCTCCTCCAAAGAGTGCGAAATTGACTATACAGGTGCTCAAATCAATCAAGCCTCAAAGTTTTAACAAGGCGTCCATGTGAAACTGTTTAAATTATCTCCCGCCAGGTTTGATTTAGCCTAGTCTGTTGCATAGTGAAGCTGTGCGTTCGCTTCATTACGGACGGAGTGAACTATGCAAGTAGGCTACGTAGATGAGTTGCGTTAAGAGTTCGGTGGCCTGTGTATAGATGGCGCTATACTTAATGCCATATTAAATAAGGTTTTTCTTTCCGAAAAAAGTGGAAAATAAACATAGTAACTTTCGTACTAAATATTAATTTACAATTGAGGGGAAAAATGGAAAACTAAACCTGATTGTTCCGATAAGACAGCAGATTGGCAAGGGTATACTAGTAAGTACGTAGCTATTACATGTGTTCGCCCCGGTTCGAATCCGGCTCGGGGGAACAAATAAAAAAAACCATTTTATTTAAAAAAAAAATTAGCAGATGATGCTACAAAAAATAATTTGATGAAATTAGTATGATGTATCACTAATTCAATATAATAGGAATTATAAACATAATTATTGTCTAATGGCTTTGCGAGCATGAATTTTATTAAATTTTTATTTTTATTTTGAGTAGGTAACGGAATCAACAAAAAAAACTATATATCTCTGATCACAAAATTTCTCAAAGATTGGTTGAGAATCGCCGACCTGTAGTGGAGAACAGCCGGACAGCGGGAATCTGCACATACGGAAGAATTTTGGCCCAAGCTGAAACGCAGATTCTCGTTCGCTTCGCTCGCCCGCCGCGTCCAAACGTTCAAGCGTGGTTGACTGCATACATTAAGCTATGAAATTGAGCGAGATAGACTGCTGTCTATCTATCTAGTGGCGTTTATTCGTGGTGTCAATATTTTATATCTGTGTCAAAGCAGTTTATTAAAAAAAACATGCCACCAAATTGAACAATCTTTTCGCCGTGGAATTTATTATTGATTGTGGATGGATAATATTTGTTCTTACTATTTTCACGCAGTCGAAGTGAAAAGTAGAACTCTGGTCTAAAAGCCATATTACCCCTCGAACAATTTTCCCTCACTGGTGGTGATATCGCTTACTTTAGACCCTTGTCATACAATCTACTATTTTTACAAAAAAATTAAATGTCTAGATTACCTATTCATAAAATATCAAAGGATAACATTCTTTTTTTCAGATTAATTCAGTTACCTCATTTTAAATGTAGCTTCTGGGTAGGTACTCTCCTTAAGAGTCAAAATGAATATAAAAAGATCTCGACATCTGCTGCCCTGATAATTGTACTTGCAGTAATCGACATTTTTGGGATTTTCACTTTTTTGCAGAAATGACATCCCAAGAGCCTAATCTATACATAAAAAAATTAATTTCAGTTTTTTTTTAATTAGAAACATGTTTTTTTTCTAACCAGAAACGCAGTACTTGCACAAAAATATTACTTTTGCTAACAAGATCTGCAGCATTCAGCATGTGCTAGAAGTTTGTGCAGTACTTGCTACGTTTACTGCAGATTCATTAGGAATACACTTTTTTGCAACGAATACTAACTAAAGCCAAACGCAGTATTCAACATTACTGCATTTGAGTGTACCGAGAATAATAAAGAGCTCCTCTTGCGATGCTAAAACTAAACGCAGTATTCTACAGTGCTGCGTTTACGAGTAGCGAGAGTAACAAAAAGCTTCGCATGCGTCGAAGCCGCACGGTACAGTGCCGCGATTTGTGCTAGCAAATCAGAGCGTCGACGTCATTCGCGGACGAGATAAAGTGAATTTTATAGACTGATTATAATTACTTATTAAAATTAAGTCCTTCTTGGTTGTGATATAATATTGAGTTTTTGGGTTCGATATTATAATTAAGAATTGTAGACCAATAGATTTAGGAAGTTGGCTACATTAACTTAGGTATTTTAGTTCGGTTATTACGATAATAAAAATATTTTTCTAATACTTACCTAAAATCTGTTTTATTTCATCTCTTCGTCACTTAAAATATTTGCCAGAAGAAGCCTTAACAACACTTTTAACTAGTACTAAGCATAAAAATAGGGCATGATTGCGAACTAGAAACGCAGTATTGAACACGTGCTAGGTGATTTTGCAGTAATGAACACAAATACTGCATTTATCCTTAGTAATACTGTAATGCCCACAAGCCCAGATAGTTGATGAAAATGCAGTACTGCGCATTTTGTCCAAATAAGGCAGTAAAGTAAAGGAAAAAATATGTCAATAGAAAGCTTGATTTTTTTAAGTATTATTCAGTACACTTCAAAAGTTATACCACATAGATTTGTTGTATAGATATCACAAAATATGTTTACCGCGTTTATCTCGAAACCGCCATTTTGCAAGTACTGCATTTGCGATTACCAGGGCAGATCTCACTCTGACAATTATTTTTAAATGAGAAAGAAACAGCGGATACATTTTCACAGGCTCCTTGTCCTTGTAAACATAGCTGTGGATAACGAAAATGGTTTGATGCCTGTTTTCATATTTCTATTTCCTTGTGCAAATTCAGTGGGTTTCTTATTTTAGACGTGTCAATATTTACTGAGATAAATTGAAAGGATGACATTCAGATGGCGTAGGCGGAAATTATTTTCTGTCATAATGTCCTCTTGTCTTCATATTTAAAGATTGGAATTGATGAGGAAATCGGATCCATTGACTTTGAGAGATGAGAGAAATGCTATTATGTTACCGGAAATGTGTAAAGTCCAGGGACTTGTGTTGTCCCCACTTTCTTTCAAAATTTTTGTTCATTGTCTCTCAAAATCTAAATCACGAATGCTTGAAACTAAAGCTATTTATCCTAGGGATGTCCTCTTCGATCGTTAAAACATTTGGAATCGGGACCGACGAGATACTTCAAATGTCGAATCGTACCCCGAACGGGGTGGGTTACACTACTTACACTTTAATGCGGTGACTATGCGACAAAATTGTGTATTTATAAAGCTCAGCTGTTTCAAACTGTCGTAATATAGTAAGTGAAATCCGTTAAAATCGGTGTCAAAGTGTGGTCAACGAAACCCCCGAGTGTGTGTCATTTTTGGAAACAATAAGATTCATATTTAATTTCTATATTTTTTTGTGTTATGAGAATATATATCGTCCCTGCTACGATCACCGAGTAGCTGCTAGCTAATCACTAAAAGCGCGACGTGTCGTCACAATAGTTCATTTCCCCAGCCGTGTCTTCACTGGCCAGTCATTTTAAAACTACGAGAATTCCGGCTGTTGGTATTTCCCTTGAGACACTACTTCATTACCAGTGTCGCTCACAAGCCGGATTTACACTGGTCGAGTACACGGCATGAACCAAGCTATTGATCCGTTTGCTTAGCGAGTGGAATCGGATATACCTACTTTGTTTAACTGTTGTATGGGTCGCGATTTAAAACATATTACCACTTTTGGCTCTGTGAGCTGTAGAACTCACGAGTCTGTTTTTCTTCAAACATTTGTTTTTAAATTTCGAAAAACCAAATCGTCAAAAAATACTTTATAATGATTGAACATGCTCACAAATGCGACCTGTAGAGGAAAACAGCCGGACAGACGCCGGAAATACAAAATAATTTTGGCCCATGCTGAAACGGAGAACTTCGTTCGCTTGGCTTGCTCTTGAAAATGTGATATTAAAGTGATAGATATAGCCTATCGCCCACAACACATTTCAATCCTATACCCATATTTGACTCTAATGACTCCCGCAGGAAGTAAAATGGCGGCGCTAATCTAATCCACCATAGGAGGATTAGCGATTTTAAAAGTACTCTAAAACTACAACTCCAGAAGAAAAATATAGTCTAAAGTAGACTAACTATTTTCTGCCAGAACCGAGGACTTTTTTCGTTATTTCTTAGATTTTATTTGTCCTCTTGCAGTAAAATTACATAAATTTACATTACATCCACAATGGTGTAATATAGAGTTCATTTGGAACATAGTTAGGTTAGATGTTTTTGACTATAGTTCGGAGGTTTTACGGTAAAGGAATTAATGTTTTTTTTTATTTGTAAGTTTTTTCAAACGAAAGCACACGACACGTGCAAAGAAATATAAAAGTACATTTGATTTGAAGTCTCTATTGTCTCTAATGCACAGTGAGCACGCGTGAAGATAGTAACCCATTCCTTTTCATACATGAGAAGAGCTATGTGCCCAGCAGACTTTTTGGGTTTATGATAACGAAGAGGAATAGTTTCGCCTTATTTACTCAACAACACATTTTTTACCGTTTACCTCACTAGTGTAAACTAGGCCTTATATGCTTCGAAGATGGCTATTTGTTTAATAAACTCTAAAATGCGCGCAACAGGTCTTCTAGTTACAATATTTAGGTAGCCTAAGCCGTAAAGTTTCGTGTGAACGTAGGCTATCTATTAAGAATGAATTGAAGGCGACGTAGGCCACGGGCGATTTGGGGATGTTTCGATTCAATTTCTAATGAGCGAACTTTATATTATCGTGTTACCGCTAAGTAGTTCTGCTAGTTGAAGTTCCAAAAACAACCTACTACTTAAACAGTTACACAATTACATAAAGTACGCTCGATAAAGAAAGGAATCGAGAGTTCAAGAAATCAGCCTAGGCCTGGGCGATTTACGTATGGCGAGGAAGGCTTTAAATCATATTTTTAAAATTGAATGGCCAATGGCTATAAATTCAAACAAGTTTAAGATTAACTACACATATAGTACGTGCTGAACCTTACTAGAAAACATATATCAGGAAATTAGTTAACAAGCTCTCAAATCATCATACATTGCAAAAAATGCCCAATTGTAAACCGAGTTAATTGGATCATCAAGTGCGGGCCCACGTAGGTGACAGGGTATGGTGCCCTACCCACTCCGCTGTTGGCGCCCCAGAACGCCATGGGGGCCTTCCTGCTCGGGACCTTTTCTAGGCGGGTGATGGGTCAGGAGCTCCGTCACCCGCCTAGAAGGTACAGGTCCCTGTTATGGCGGGAGTATACGGCCTGCGAAGGCCCTTCGCCGCCTGCCTGGCCTCCTTCTGCGTCAGGACCGCGACGCTGAAAGTGGCCACTGCCGCCCACGCCTCCTCACTGCAAGACATTCGGCTGATCAACGCTGGCAGTGAGAGGTCTCTTCCTACAGCCGTGGACAGGGCTGCGCGGGGCTCCGCCCATGTAGGGCACTCATCTGGCCCCGTAGCATGGTTGGCCTTGTCATGCGATAGGTGATAGGATAGAGCGTGCGTCACTGGCTGACACCGTTCGATAAAACGGGACGATGCTGTTATCTTGTCACTTGTCGCGTGATAAGGCCAACCATGCTTCGGCTCCAGGAGCCGTAGCATGGTTGGCCTTGTCACGCGATAGGTGATAGGATAGAGCGTGCGTCACTGGCTGACACCGTTCGATAGAACGAGTCGACGCTCTTATCTTGTCACTTGTCACGTGATAAGGCCAACCATGCTACGGCTGCAGGATGTCCTATCCCAAAAGTAATCCCAACATGTAAACTCGGTAAACCCGTTCAAATCATAATGGTTACATTGCACCAATGTAACTGGATACGAACGGTTCGCAATATTGTGCCTTATTTACTGTACGCTTAAGGTCTTGTGACGTGCCTTGTTGCTTTATGCATGATGTGTGGCCACGTTCACACGCGACTTGCTGTCATATTATAACGAGTGAATTTGTATAGCGTTTGGGTAGGCAGACGTGCGATTTTAACTGTATGCTATAGTGTAAGTTTTGTGAATTGATATGTATGTTAGTCCGTAAGGTGTTTGTAAACATGGGCCTTGTTGCCTGACGCAGATAAATAAAAAAAAATCCGTGGGGTAATTTTCCCGAAAGCGAAATTTCCAAATTACATAATTCCGAAAACCATGTTCGACTATCTTTAATTTGATGATAAAATACTAACCTACTCGTAACCTAATCTAGTTAATGAAATAAGTAAATATCAGGGCACATTAATATTAGGGGGGGGGGGGGGGGGGGGGATTTAGTATTAGTTAATTATTGTAAAGTATAACTTTTCTAAAATATCTCCTCCGTTTTCTGAATGTATGGTAAAAATATGCTGTCGGACTAATGACTTCGGAATTTTTAGGTTCCACATTTCATAACACAACGAGATATCGTCCATTGTAAGCTATTAAGTAGAGTTTTTAACTATGTAGATTGTTAATATTTCACATTTTACATTGTTCTGTGTCGTACATCAATCCGCCATGTTGGGGTTCGAATTTCTTGACATTGTATCTCATAATAAAATAAAAAAGCCGGCCAAGTGCGAGTCGGACTCGTGCACGAAGGGTTCCGTGCCATTATCTATAAAAACGAGCAAAAAAATCACGTTTGTTGTATGGGACCCCCTTAAATATTTCTTTTATTGGATTCCGAACCTCAAAAGGAAAAAAAAACGGAACACTTATATTATCACTCGTGCGTCTGTCTGTCCGTCTGTCACAGCCGATTTGCTCCGAAACTACTGGACCGATTGAGTTGAAATTTGGTATACATAATATATGTAAATTGGTGACCCAAAGATGGACGCGTAAAGTAAATTAATGAATCCCGAACAAGGGGGCCACTTCTGGGGGTAAACTGGAAAATGAAAAAAAAAGTTTCGCAAACTGTATTGTGTGACATATCAAATGTTGTAAGCATCTCAGATATTTTTTTATAACTATAATTTTATTTTGGCCATGACAATGTTAGTAGAATTATGGTTCTCAATGTTCTTGACTGTATCTTGCCTGTTATAACTCACATCGTGAATTCTTCCTTATATACTGGAATGTTTCCCTCGTGTTGGCGTAAGGCTTTTGTCATCCCACTTCCCAAAATTAGCAATCCCAGTTCCCTCAATCACTTTCGGCCCATATCAATTCTCCCATTTCTTTCCAAAATTCTTGAAGCTGCGGCTCATAAACAGATCTCAAATTTCGTTCATAGTAACAATCTACTTTCTCCTTTCCAGTCTGGCTTCCGATCTGGACACAGCACTACCACCGCGCTTCTGAATGTGACAGAGGACCTTAGACTTGGTCTGGAATCCTCTAAAGTTACAGTGTTAGTGCTCATAGATTTTTCAAATGCCTTTAATGTTGTAAATCATGATCTACTTCTTGCAACGCTTACTCATTTGCGGGTCTCTTCAAAGGCGACGGAGTGGTTCTCTTCCTATCTTTCCAATCGCGTCCAAGCAGTTCGTGCCAACCGCTCATTATCTGACTGGTGTGAGCTAAGCACCGGAGTGCCACAAGCTGGTATTCTTTCTCCCTTCCTATTCTCAGTATTTATCAACCTCATCACCACCATGATTAAATGTTCTTACCATCTGTATGCGGACGATCTGCAGCTGTACGCTCAAGCTGAAGTAAATGATATCAATGGTGTCATTTCCCTAATTAACGCAGACCTGGATCACATTGCAGAATGGTCTAACAGTTTTGGCATTTGCGTCAACCCAGCTAAGTGCCAAGCTATATTTATTGGTAGCCAGCGGCAACTTTCCAAACTCAGTTCAGTTTCTGTTTCACCGATCCGGTTTGACAACGCTGTCATTCCCCTGAGCAAACAAGTTAAAAATCTCGGATTAGTTATTGATTCGAACGTCTCCTGGAATGGTCAGCTCTCCGAAATTAGTCGCAAGGTCACCGGAACGCTGAGAACTTTATATAATTTTAAGAATTTCCTCCCAGTCAGTACAAAGAAGTTGTTGGTCCAGGCGCTGGTGCTGCCAATTATTGATTATGGTGATGTGTGCACTACCGATGTCACTCAACAATACCTCAATAAACTGGATCGCCTCCTCAATAATTGCATACGATTCATTTTCGGCCTCCGTAAATATGACCACGTTTCCTTCTACCGTCGTCAACTTAACTGGCTCTCCATTCGCCGTCGTAGATCCCTCAGATTACTTTGCACCCTTTTTTCAATCTTGTCTGAGCCTTCTGCTCCAGGATACCTCAAAAGTAAATTTATTTTCGATACCCCTCGCCCAGGCTGTGAGCTGCGTACCTCCCGTGTCCTCAAAATATCCATACCTTCGCACCGCACTAGTTTTATGACTCACTCCTTCGCCGTACAGGCAAGCCGTCTCTGGAATTCACTCCCTCTCAACATCAGACAAGCCCCAAACAAGTTTGCTTTCAAGCGGATGCTGCGTAAGCATCTGCTTAAACAAGAATTCGACTAAAATCCATCCACATAATGGTAGTATATATTGAATATGTAGTATATATATTTTTGTATGTATCTTATATATTTTTATTTATGTATGTATATGTAGTGTATAATACATTTGTATTTTTTTCCTCTCTCCTCAAGTATATTCGTAACAGAAATTATCATACTTTTTTCTTTGCACCTGTTATAAGTCTCTGTTTAGCCCAATGGTTAGCTGGTAGAGAATGCCATCTGGCATTAAGCTCGCCATTTGTACATATATTTTTTTGTATTTTGTGCAATAAAGTTTAAATAAATTTTAGCAAATACAGATTTAAAGTAATTTAGGAAAAAATACGAATTTTGACCATCCCCCCCCTACCTCCGAAACTACTAGGCTTAAAATTCTGAAAAAAATATGGAAAATAGTTCCTTAGTCAAGTCAAATCTAACCTTCTTTAAGATCTCACATTTTTAAACAACAGCAATTGTTATAGGTATGTTCATAATGTTATTTTGTTCCTATAAATACATATTTGGATTTTGCAAAACTTGGCACTCATTTAGATCTCCATTCTTTTTGCGGCGAAGCCCACAGCCAAGCATAATTTTTGTATTGAACTTGGCTCTCCTTTTTTACATTTATGTTTTTGGTGGGATATGTAGTTACAGTTACATGTTCATTCGCTCGTCTGTACTGATCTGTTTATATATCAACTTAATTAACGGAACGGCATTCAGCGGATACAGTGATTTATCAACGTGTATAATCAATTAATAGTACCTATTCACTAGACTATACCTTACTAATTGTACATAATCTCATTACTAACTGTTAACTGATCAGTCCTATTAATAATAGTTAGGTAAGACTTTTTTCAAGATTCTGAGTTCACGGGAAGTACCCTGTAGGTTTTGATTCCCTTGCGAGTTTCGAAAATTTGCAGAAATTCGCGGCATAAACGGCTGTATCTTTTGATTGCGTTGGTTTAGAAATTTGATTTTTTCACAGCTCCAAGGGACAGTAGACTTGAGTATTTGATATAAATTTTAGCTTGATACCTCCTCCACGCGTTCCTGAGAAAAAGGGTCTTGACAGACAGACAGACGGACGGACGGACGGACGGACGGACGGACAACAAAGTGATCCTATATTTCCGTTTTTTCCTTTCGAGGTACGGTGCCCTAAAATGAGTTCAAATTGAAAAAAAAATCTAATCCCAATACAATTTTAATGGCACACTCATGGAGCAAAGCGGGTCCTGTGCTCCTATAGGGTATAGGGCTACCGGGATAATGCTGAGAAGGTGATGAGATGACCCTTATTGTTAATAGTCCTATACGATCACTAAGTGTCTAATAAATAACTAAATATACCTAATAACCAATTTAATATCCTCGGGGATGTATAAGGTCTCCAAGCGTCAATCTTTGGAATTTTCGAAATACTTGACTTAATCAAATCTGCGCAATATTTAAGTTACTGGCCGTTCCTACTTATATTCATATTACTTTCCAAACCAGACACTCTTTATTAAATTCGAAAGCGTTCTGAAGATTTCTTTTTAATATTCCCGCTGGGGCACTGGAAATAACTCACATTCAGCCCATTGTAAAAGAACCAATAGGAGGGACGAAGTCCCGTTGTGAATTATAAACGAAGGAACTTCCCGCTCACTCTGACTATTCCCGACGACGTCATTCTGTTACGCGAAAAGTAAAGCTAGCCATTCAGATAAGCTCGGTGGAATAGGGGCCGCGCCAAAAATCGGGCCATGAATGTCAAAATTGTACTAGCGATTAAAATTTTTTTGTTGCGGCTCGTTATATCCAACCAAACGGACGGAGAGCGCTACGCGCCATCCAAAACAAACGATCGTGAATGTCAAAATTCAACGTTGGAACACATCGCGCCACGGTGCCAAGCCAATAGGAGTAGTTGTTAATGCGTCCGCTGGCCAATCCGACCACAAGCACAAAGAAACTACGTGGCATGGTCAACATATTATTCCATCAATTTATCGCAGAAACGAACGGGGTGGCGAAACTTATACTTAAATTGTTTCTTATTGCAATTCCAAGTTTATCTCAGTTATTTGGATTACAAATACGTAGAAGGGTCTAACTGCGATGAATAATACTTAGAGGTCTAACTCCACAATGACCTAATCGTATTTTGTGAGGTAAAAATATAATATCCATATAAACCTCTTAATTCCATGCATTTTTGAGAACTTTCAAGTACTTATCGTTAGATGATTGTCCCCAGTCAATTAACTTAGCAATTACCGGATTTCCGTATCCACTTCAGTTGAAAATACACCACCGTCTTAAGTGGACTCTCATGAATATTCCTTCGAAATCGACCGCATGACCACTAATTTCTCAACCTCTGAATTCCCTAACCTCCCATTTGCAAAACATCCTTACTACTTTAAGAATAGGTTCAAGCTTCGATTTATTATCGTCATGAGATACGATAAATCGGCGAGTCGTAGGCAAAATGGTATACTAAATCGGGTCCTATAGTCTCATACAATTATCCTTTGTGGGTTCATACATGGCCCCATTATATGTGACCTTACCAAGACATGGGGTAATTTAACGCAATTTTGGAGGGATTATGACTTTGGTTTGCAAATGGCTTGAATAATTTGCATCCGTTTCCACTGAAAGGTTTGTAGGCAGATTTATAAGAACGATGACATTTAATGCCCATATTCTGGTTTAAATAAGTATTAACCTTAAGTGGAGGGTATTCATTTATTTATTTTAGTGGGTGTAGCTTAGCTGCGGTAGTATTAGTGGGCGGCGGGGCACATTGCATGCAGAACCGATGGCCGTTCGTTCGTTCGTTCGTTTTAGTATAGCTCTTAAATTCTCGTACCTTACTTAGGCCACTCGGCAGAATAAAATACTATTGTGTGTGGACCATTTTTGCACCGCGCCGCGCATAAATAAATTTAATGCATTATATAAATAATGCATTCAATTAATTAATTTATTTTCTAAATGGCTTTAATAACTTTAATTGACTTAAATTACAACTTTTTTGCATAACGTTACCGTAATAACTACCAATAAACATAAAAACAATTCATCTTAATGAAGTGTGGCTGTTTAGGTTTCGTCCGTTGGTAATTGTTTTTTTTTATTACTTTTCAGCCCTAGGGGCGACATGCCTCACTTTCAACCCGCTATTCAGATAAGCAATGACCTACTTTCAGAGTATGAGATGAAAAATCATTTTCTTTTATGCTAATTTTCCCAGTACTTGAGACTGGCCCATATCTTGACAGTTGCAACCTTAATTCATATTGATAGAAGTGATCAATTGGTGTCCACCATTAGGTATTTTAAGGTGTCAAACAAGACGATGTACCTACTCACAAAATAGGCTATTAAAAATTGTTCCTAGGTAAATGTTTCTTGGTTGTTACAACAAAAATAAAAAAACACCCCTGACACAACAAATATAGGTACCTACTCGTTAAGAATTAGCCAGACAAGAATTTCCATATAAAAACCGTTTTCAAATCGGTTTTTCCCTTAGAGCATACATAACTGGAGTAGCCTTTAAGTAACTTACCCCTCTGTAGAAAACCTTGTAAATGTGCAAAAAATCATACAAAGACAATTTTTTTTACAATTGATTAATGGTCATTCACAAAATCGAGTGTGTACTGTATTTTCCGGATATCGTTTTTCCAAGTTGCGATTTCTGCCATTCGCAATGTTTACTAGGTACTTTATTTTTTCTCAATAGCTTTTTTTCCCGAAAGCATTACTAACCATTCGCAGTCTTTCCCGCTATATTTATTTTTCAATAGCTTATTTTCTTGAAGGGATTTTTAATCATTTGCATATTTTACCACTTTATTTTTAGGGTTCCGTATTTCTCAATAGGCAACTTGCCTTATGTCGGCGGGGCTCCTATTTCCGGGCAGTTTGCCCTTCGGGCATCTGAACATACCTTACCTACTAACCTAACCTACCTCTCTGTTTACCTGTGCACCTTAACCTTAGTGTGTAACATTATTACACATTAAAAGATAGGTTAGGTTAGTTAGGTATTTTGTATGGAGCGCCTAATGCTTAGAGAATAGGAATTTTACGGAACCCTCACCACGCGAGTTGAACTCGCACTTGTCAGGTTTTTGGGAATTGGCGTAACACGTGATAATTTCCCACATGTCTGGGTACTCCCCGCCATTCAGGATAATGTTAAAAATAAACGCGATCGGGACAGTCACGAGATCGATACATCCTTTGATGACGAAGGCAGGGATTGCGTCGGGTCCTGCAGATGTACCTTTAAGTCGCTTAACTGCGCGACTGATTGAGCCCACGTTAATTTCTCGAATGTCCACTAGTCGTGCGCTGGCCAACGTCATCGAACTGGCCACCCTTGGGTCGAGGGTCGGGGCATCGGGTAGAAACAGATTGGAAGTGCGTTGCGAAGGCATCAGCAGCTTCCGCTCCACTATACTCTAAACCTTCACGCGTGACTACTGGTTCTATTCCGCCGCGACTCCTTAGAGTACTAACCTATTGCCAGAACTGCGATGGGTTACTGCAGAGGGCACGACATGGCACATTCAAGCTCGTAATCTCGCGAGATTCAGTCTCGTAAAATATGGACGAGATCTCGCGAGATCGAGATAGCATTCCCAAGTCGGAGATAAAAATACCCGCGTAAAAAAATTAACTACAAAATGTCAAAATGGTTCTGATAGCTGTAAGGATGAATGATTTTGCTGTAGATAAAATAAATATCGTACCTACTTCGATTTCAGAAGTCTTCAACGCCTTGAAAAACGTATACGAGCTCACAACGCATCATTAATATCATGTCGTCGCATTTCAAAGGGACCTTTTATAGTAGATCTGGAATCTGTGGAAAGTCTTGCTGAAACGATCGGCAGTTAATCCAGGGGTTCTATTCGACTAAATCTCTTGAATTGCAATCTGTTGGATATAGTTAGTTAGTTTTACTGGGCATTTTCCGCAAGTCGACATCCAAATGTGCCTATTTTGCGTGAATCTGTTGGATATTCGTTGAGCGATAAATCAAACAAATTTTAATATAATACCGAGGTTCTTTTGTCCTCTTTTACTGCAAATCCCCGCAGACCTTATAGAAACATAATAGACAAGTATCGAGTTAGGCGTTTACATAAAAGAAAACATAACTATCTTCGTATAAGGCGTTATATAGGAATGAGCATTTTCATGCTTACCAGACAGTCCGCGTCTCGAGTCGCTGTACGCGTCGGCTGTCCATAAACAAGGCAAAGGCTTTATTTAAAAGGTTTTATTTAGCTTGCCTTGATTGTTTGTATCTATCTAGTAATTGTTTGTTTTGTGTACTCACTTATTCACGAGCGCACATCTCTGAACACCGCAAAAGCAAATACGATTAAAATCGAATACTTTTAGGAATACACGTTCGTAAGAGAGGGCCGGGCCGCAGGCCGTTCAGACCCAAATAATTATGTCCTATAAAGTGCCCCCATCAATTTGTTTGTCCTTAATGGCGGATCGATCGTGAACTTAATTTGTTTTAAACTTTAAGTATTTTACCCCTGGGCTTGCCTTAATTTGGACTAATGTGAGTGTTGGTTGGATCTATATTATATATATATCATCATCATCATCATATCAGCCGAAAGACGTCCACTGCTGGACATAGGCCTCCCCCAGAGAGTTCCAAATTGACCGGTCCTGCGCCACCCGCATCCAGCGGACTCCCGCGACCTTTACCAGGTCATCAGTCCACCTTGTGGGGGGCCTACCCACGCCGCGCCTTCCGGTACGTGGTCGCCACTCGAGAACCTTTCCGCCCCAGCGGCCATCGGTTCTACGTGCAATGTGCCCCGCCCACTGCCACTTAAGTTTAGCAATTCGGAGTATATATTTCGGAATATATATATATAAATAAATATAAATATATTAAACTTAGAGCATACATAACTGGAGTAGCCTTATGTCATATTTGCGTACAAAAATGTCTGCCGAATTTTGCGGGGGCGGGGGAGCATCTTAATAGGATATTGAACCTCAATTGTATATTGAAAGCTTGAAGTGGTTGAACGTTTATAATATCAAATGCTTACAGCAACATGCGGGCATTTTTATGATCAGTGTTCTCTTGCGAGGCGATTTTGTGAATGACCATTAATCGATTGTGAAATTGTCTTTGTATGATTTTTTGCAAATTGTGCAAGGTTTTCTACAGACGGGTAAGTTACTGAAGGGCTACTCCAAATATGTATGCTCTAAGATATTAAACAATGGATAAAGAAATAAATAACAAACAATATTTCATTTACGACCGAATAGCCTAGTGGTTAGAGAACCTGACTATGAAGCTTGAGGTCCCGGGTTCGATTCCCGGTCGGGGCAGATATTTGTATGATGAATACGAATGTTTGTTCTCAAGTCTTGGATGTTTAATATCTATATAAGTATGTTTATCCGTTGTTTAGTACCCATAGTAGGTACATGCTTTGCCTAGTTTGGGACTAGATCAATTGGTGTGAATTGTCCCACGATACTGGGTATGATATGATATATGATATGATTTATTCGCTATATGTGTTTGTGTTCTGGTACGTCCCAGAGTAAACGCGTAAATTTTCTAATGAGTTGAGCGTTAGGGCAGATATCAACGGTCATTCTCATCTTCAAAAAACGCGCGTTCGTGTTATGTTACTTTTTATTTACCAAATTATATTTCTGTCAACAGAATTTAAATCAGTATGCTAAACTGCTCATTCACATACAGGATATTTGACATTCTGTATCTAACATAACCGTTATTGTAGGTCATTCCGTTAAAATTAAAATAGATCCCGAAAATAAGAGGAAACTGTGTTCACTGGTTTTATGTATTCAATTTTAATTTATTTCTACATACTCCAAAAGTTATACGAGTGTAGCCCACCACTATTTGATGTGTTCACATTACAATGCCCATAATAAAAATAACAGACATTTTGTATCAATTACAGTTCATCTTTATTAATACGTTGCAATTGTTCGTATTACGATGCATATCATAAAAAATAAATAAAATATTGTATTTATTACACTTGGATCTTTATTTAAGCAATGCAATTGTTAATTAGTACAAAACTGCGTCTAACTAGACTCGTGCAGTGGCGTTTACAAAAAACATAATACACGATACAATATTTTTGATGAACGCTACCAGATTTTAGTTGAGATAACTGCATATTTTACAACTACATGTTCTTGTAGTATTGTAGAAAAATATTTTTTTCGGTGTGTACAGTGTGCGTAAAAGATTATTCAATTTTGCACTTATTACAAAGGATTAAAGTGCTAAAGTACAAACATATCTTCGACGTCATCTGTACCTATATTTCAATTAGAAACCTCGATAAATGAAATGGAAGGCGTGCAACCGCTTATTGTGGATGGTTTTGCGGAGAGTGTTCTATGTTGTTATTCATAAACCATAGCCACACTTTAGCATAGAATAAACAATAGTACTAAGTACAGAAGGTTCTCTGTTAACAAATCCCCAGGTAGGTATGCCGAACGAGCCTAAACGTGGCCATCCTTTTCTATCGCATGCAACGCGTGCGTGCCGTAGCAGCGCTGACATACCGGCCGGGGAACTACCTACTTGTAGCGGCGCGACGAAATCACGGAGTGAGCCGCCCCTTACTAAGTACGTATAGGTGAATCTTGTTGGCGTTTCCGCATATATTTTACAAATCTCTAAACTAAATGAGTCTGTTGTAGAGTTAAGGAAAATTGTAGTTGAAGTTATAATATTGTTGTTGGTAAGCTATTTCTACACCGATTCCTGACTGTCAATATGAATATTATAAAAATGCCTTAGATCCAATATCCGATGCTCTTTTTATTTTGCTCCGCAGGGACAGATCCCGTAATTAAGTGTCGAGTCAAAGTTTCTCTCACCGATCAGCGGATCAGCCCCTGATAGAATGCTCACCCGCCTATGATAATCGGTTTCATTCGGCAATCGGTTTTTCCGCCCACGATATTTCCATTCCTGAGCGACGTCGATGGCGTAATGTGCGCACGTGTATGTACGGTCGAGGAAAATTAACGTTTGGCACATGTTAACTCTATTTCAAGGACGTTAAGGTCCAAAAGTGCTCAATGACCCTAATCCTGATTATCCTATAGGAAAACGTTTTTGTTTCATGTCTCGGTCATTCTGATTTTGAAAGGCAGAGGCAATGAATGTGGGGATATGATACGACATCTCTAGGACGTAATATTTTGTCATCTCAAATTAGCTCAGGGAATGAGAATTTGATGTAAGTTTTAATTAATTTATGATCTAGAATCAGTTAGTAATATATAGTATTCTGCAGAAATACTTACCACAAAATAACTTAGTTTCCATTTCGATTAAATGACGAAAAGTGTAACTATAACTATGCAACGAAGTGCAGTCAAAGGATATCCTTCTGATGCTGTTCAGCCATCTTGGGACGGACGTTTAACTAAAACTTTGTTGGTTACCTCGACGTGAGCTGGAATTCATAATGTGGATCGACAATTCGTCTCATGCAAACCAGTATATTCGTCCGACCTCCGGTTATGTATAGTTTCGCATTTTGGGGCCAAGGTTTACTGGGTATTAGTAGTGAGATGAGACAAGACGGATTGTTGAACTTGTGAATCGGGAAGCTGAGGAGTTCTACATATTTTGCAATAGGGTTGCGTCACTACAAGAAAATTTGAAATTGTTGTTGTTTAAGGTTCGGCAGTTTGTGATATATAATGAATGATCATGCAATCTTTTTAGTCGCGAGAAGACGCTTATTTTGGGGCGCTTGGTTCAGTCTTCTTGCGACTTACTATGAAACTCAGGTATTAGTTGCAACTTAAAAAAGAAACTCGTGCAATGTTAATAAACCTAGGTTATATGTGTATTAGTATAGTGTACAAACAAAAGTGTAATAGGCCGAGAAAGGGATAATAACGGTACACCGTAATCTCTCCCGAGTGGGCTTGCGCTCTCATTGGCTTGCCTCTTCTGCCATTTTAATGTTCATTAAATATTAACGCTATTTTCTGGGCAATCAATTTAAAAGAATGTTCGTCAATACATTGGATAAATAAAATACAACATAACTGGGCCAAATTTTTTATCTTTAAGTTTTAATTTATAGTCTTTTTTTTTGTCAATATCAAATTGGAACTTTTGAATAAAAAAAAAAACTTGTTACCCTGAAAAAAAAACTAAAGACTTATAATATTAAATGTTCGCGATAAATATCGCATTTCTTCATTGTATTTTAAGAATAATGTAATACTTAAATGATTAAAATAATATTAGACATAACTATAAAAAACAAGACAAATAAGGCAAAATCATCAAATACATTAAAATAACATATGAAATAGGTCACCGAAAAGGATCGTCATCATGCTATAATATATAATGTAGTCTGTATTGTGCAATAAATAAATCTAAATTGCTAACCGTTTCTTTCCTCTGCCATTTCCTTTACTTTCTGGAATCAATAAAACGAAACAGGAAAAAAAAAACTCGAGTCTGATATTTATTTCTAAAGGACCGTTTTAATATCCTTCAACATTGCAGCATAAAAGGACGACAGCAACTTTTGAAATTATTAGACTGCACGACTGGCTTTCATTTGGATGAAAATTGTTAAAAACATATATTTAACTGGGTATAATAAATAACACAGAATATTATATTTGTTGAAAATATTCAAAGTCGTACAAAATAACAAAGTAATTTTTATTTGTTCTAATAATGTAAGGAAATCATTTTTTTTTCCCAGAAATTCAATCTAGTTTTAGCTATTATTTTAAATTGTACAGACTACAATTTTATTACGGTATTTCCCCTAGATAAAACCTAACTAGACTGAGTAAGGAATTTTATTTTACGCCTACACAATCTAGATTCATATTAAAATGAGCTCCATTTTCAAATTCGGCGATCTCGTTTATGTACATAAATGTTCGTAACTTGTTATCAAGTTAAAGTACCCAAGTAATAATGAGGCAGGAGCAAAGAAAACCAAGCACGTCGAAAGGTCGAGAAGAATTTCAAGGGTTCTCGGTCCAGACAAAGAGCTTACTGGAAAACCTTTCTCGTAAGCTGGTGAAGAAAGTGACGATATCATATTTAAATTAATTACTGGACATGACACGTTTAAGAGATCAAAGTAAAGTAAAACATTTGTGATTTGCCAGCCCTGTTACGTGAAGTCGACTTCAAAGCAACATTCTAGAATATTTGGTCAAACGTCTAATCCCAAAGACATTAAGAAACTATCTGATCGATCGTTAACTATTGGTCAAATACTTGCGCTCGAGCTGCAGAATAATCAAAAGCTTGTTGGCCACTTGGCACTAATTGGCCTCCAACTAAAAGTCGTTATAGTTCGTTATTCCGTAATACCTCCTTCCAACAGCAATAAAACTTGGCTTCCGGCCACTGATAGTTCTGATTATAAAGCGCCTTAAAATTTTCTCAAACCGGTGCTTTGTTTTTGAATAAAGTAACCTTAATCCGTGATTTTAAAGCTGCGCGGAGTCCGACACTTTTTTTAAACTTTAACGGATGGCAACAGGAAACGACGGTTGTGATGTGCTGAAGACAAATAAATTCTTTCGTAGATAAATTATGTTGTAATTGTTTTGCATGTTTCAGAGGAAAAACAAAAAAACCTACACGCTTTGTGTATTCACCCCGAGGGTTGAAACCTAATTGTCCTTTTAAAAACTTTTTGAAATATCTGACCATTTATTACACTACACGGTCACGTTTATTACGTAGGAGTAGGACCTGTTTTGGTCGCATAATTAGGGTAGAAATAGCGACGCCCTCACTGCAGTTATTTAATTGCATAATTCATATTTTTTTAAACGGGAAATGTATAAAAATATTATTAAGGGATATCTTACAAAAATCGACCTAGTCCCATAGTAAGCTCAATAACGCTTGTGTTATGGGTACTAGACGACGATACATTTAATAGATATAAATACATAGAAATCCACGACTCAGAAACAAATATTTATGCTCATCACACAAATATTTGCCCTTACCGGGTTTCGAACCCAGGACCTTCAGCTTCGTAGTCAGCGCTACTAGCCTAGCCTTATTTTATAAAAAAAAATGTTTAAAAATAAACACATCAAGTTTTTGCTGTCTGAAAAAGGGGCTATTGTCAGATATATAGAAATAGTACCTAACAAACATCGTATCACAGCTCATTAGAATCGTCTCAATGAGCTGTTGTAGACTGCACAGAAAAGTACAGTGGTTGTTGTCTCCAAATCAACGTTTCGTCTAAATATTAATTCACTTAAATCCTTCATTGTCAAAAGCAATAAGTATCTACAATCTACTAAGTCTTATTAAAACTTAAGGCGGGTATTTCTTTCTAAAGCTAAAGGAACAAACACAAAAAAGACTTTGAATGCCAACCAAGTATTCGTACTTTAATCAGACAAAATACCTACTATATTATTGTCGACTTAAATGGGATTAATTATTCAAGGAAATTATGAATTAAAAAGGAGGATGAAGACGCAAAAAATGGTACACAAGATGTTTAATTGCTTATGATTTATGTGTTCAAATTCCGACAAAAAAGGTTAAGGTAGTAGAGTTACTGACAACGGAGTGAATGTAATTTGGAATTAATTAGTGTTTCTGTTTGATTTTGTTATTTGGTTGTGATATGCCGTCATGCCAGAACGCATGTGCTCGTTTTTGTTTCCGAGTCCCTCCTCAGTCCCACATCACTCCATACTTGAACGCCGCTAACTTGCGTAAGCGTAAGCTTAAAGGTTATTTGTTGACGCTCCAAAAATCGACATCTTAACCCAGCACCGTATAAATAGCAGCAAAAAATATGCCAATTGTTCATTTGTTTTTTTTTTAATTTTTTATCTAGTTGTAGTTTTAGTTCCGTAAGTTTTATAAATTTTAATGTATCATTGTTTTGATTGATGCTGCATGTAGGTAGTGCCGTACAATACATCTCACTTCGTATTTATGTTTATTTCTCTCTCGCCTATCCCAATGATATATTAGTATGTAGTTTATATATTAAAATTGTATGACGTTTCCGTGAGTCACCAACGGTACTGGCTGAAAATCAGCGCTATAGGTGTTTGACACCTCAGCATAATGCTGAGCCAGTGTCCGGTTCACTGCCGCAGAGACACACTTGTTTCATGTTTTATATGTTTTACTTGTTTATTTTATTGTTTAATATGTGTGTCCTGTGTGTTTTTGAATAAATGTATCTTTCTTTCTTTCATCAGGCGCGTTCGAAATGTTATGCAATTAGCCTGCTGATCACTTTAATTATCATAGATACTACATGTAAAAAAAAACTGTCATTTTTTGAAGCTGAAAATAATAGTTGATAGGTACGACGACGAAAAGTTACGCGATTAACCTGCAGTACCAAGCATTAAGCCTTGCCTGAAATACTACGTACGAAAAGAATGTACGTAATCTATAATTATAATTATATAAAAGAAGACTTCCTGACTGTCATCAACGCAGAGCCGAAATTACTGGGACTAGAAACTTGAAATTTACACCAGAACTCAACATAAGCTACGCCGACGATATGGTGCTGCTGTCCCCATCTGTCAGTGCACTCAGGAAAATGCTGAGTGTCTGTGAGGCCTACGCAGAAACTCAAGGTCTAGTATATAACTCCAAAAAGAAGATTTAATGGAAAACCGACTATACTTTTTCGATTTAAGTGACTCATATTGTCTGTAATGCAATGTAATGTACTCACCTTAACGAGAGTTCAGTTAAATGGCATATCGAGACTCGTAATTTTGAAAGAAAGAAAGAAAGAAAGAAAAATTATTTATTCGTGACAAAACACATAAAAACAAACTGTATAGACACAATACACACAAACACATTTTAATTTAATTTTGCATGTCGGATGTTCGAGTGAATACTGAGACGTATTTATGTAGCACGTAAGACCCTTGTAAACGTATTCTGGCAAATAAACCATTCTTATTCTTATACGTTTCAACATTGGCGCGGCAACCCCGCAATTCACGCTCAGTCGATGCTTGCTCGCAATATATATCTCGCATTAAAATTCTCCTGTAACCTATAAACATTGTACGCATTGTGCAACTTCTCGATAGCTCATAATGAGATAGAACTTGTATAATTGCAGTGCCGCTGATGCGTTCATTAAAGCTTTTATCATCTGCAGGCACTCGTTTGCCGAAATTAATACCGAAGGGTCAATCTGAAGCGGGCATTTCAAATTACAATTTGATATCGATGCGGTTTGCGCCCTTGTTCTGTCCTGCCTGACACGGTAACTCGGAGCGAGCGTCCAAAACACATTGAATTGTAATCGGAATGCGAAAGTGATAATCTGAATTGAGGTCCAGTATATGTAGATTTAAACAACGCGAGCGCATTCAAAGGAAAATATTACTGCATTTTATGTAGAGCACATTTTACATTCCGTACCGGCTCAGTTTTGTTTTGTTAAACTACTGTAACTATGAACCTGAGAGCATGTAGGAATGACAGATTGTTACGTAGATACTTGATGTTAAACTTAACTATAACACCCCTCGTTTTCGTTGATGGTTTATAAATGAGCAATTTTAAAGGTAATCTCATCTCGAATTCTTTGCCTACTTTTAGTTATATTATATATATAACTAAAAGTAGGCAAAGAATTCGAGATGAGATTACCTTTAAAATTGCTCATTTATAAACCATCAACGAAAACGAGGGGTGTTATAGTTAAGTTTAACATCAAGTATCTACGTGAGACGTATCGAGATGAGACCCTACCACCGTATACCCTAACACCGACAATTAACCACTCTCAAACTAGGAATAATAGATTGGATGTCAAGATGGTCAAGATGTCAATGAGTGGGTAGCATTAAGACGCGAGAGGGCGCGGCTAGGCACCGCGCGGAGTTATTAGTCAACATATTGGTCATAGTCAGATAGTAGCATTTACTGCACCTGTAGCGGGCGGTAATTACCACTTTATGATTGAGTGTGACGTAAAAACATTAACTAAAATGTAAGCGCAAAGGAAATCATACTTGAATATTCAACAACAAAGCATTATCGATTCGATTACCAAGGAAAATTTACGAAGTCTGGCAAACTCTTTTACATAATGTGGGCTGCTTTTGCTTTCGTATGTTGATGTTCAGTAGATTTTAGCATACTGAGTACACGGTACAGGCTTAAACCAGCCTTATGTTATTAAATCGTTGGTGGGGTAAGCCTGGAATGTGCATATTTTCAAAGGGTAATGCGAATGACCTTTAAATAATGGCACGAAACCCTGATGACTACGATTAAGTTGATTGTGATTAACGCCATAAACGCTTATAAAATATTTTATAGCTAAAACGGCGTAAGTGTTTGTTAAAAAGGGACGAAATGAAACATTTGGGATCCGAAATTTCAAAGATCTTATTTTTCTTTTTGCCCGACTACGGCAGAGCCGAAAGTACGGGATATGTTTTTACCAGTCTATGTTTGTATTTACGTGTGTTCCTCTGTAGCGATTAAAATACTGAACCGATTTTGATAAATGGGATGTCAATCGATTCAAAATTATGCTCCGGGTGACATAGGCTACCTTTTGTATGAAAAAGCAAAATATGACGGATGTCACATACAAATACTGACTGTGAAAAAAATCTTTTCGGAAGAATTTCGAGGTCAAATATATATAAATATTATTAAACTAATAAGCGCAAGGAAATCAATTCCAGTTTATATCAGCCTATAAGAATACTAACTAGCGCTATCTATCGGCAATTCTGCAAATAATTTTTTGGTGACATGTTAATTAATAAGGCTTGTTCACAAAAAAATATTAGTCATCGAAAACTAAATCTCCACTGTCATCCAGTAGGTCTAGGTAGTTCAAACCACAATTAGATAGCCGACTGAGTATTCTTTTTAGGGTTCCGTAGCCAAAATGGCAAAAACAGAACCCTTATAGTTTCGTCATGTCCGTCTGTCCGTATGTCACAGGCATTTTACTCGAAAACTATAAGGCGTATTTGAATAAAATTTTGAGGATAGGTGTATTTTGTTAGCCGCTACATACTTTTGTAATTAAAATGACAAAAAAAATTTTTTTTAGGGGTGCACTCCATACAAAAAACTAAAAGTCAAAAAAAAAAATCATTGTGACCCCCCGTGTGGCACATCAATCGATAGGCCTTTCAAAATAAATATAAGGTGTTTTAGCATTTTTTTTGATTAAGTGAATAGGGTCGGAGATAATCGCCCCGAAAGTCACTAAAATTCTGTCCCCCCCCTCTAATTTTTGAACGATGTATTTTAAAAATATGGGAAAATTCATGGACTTATTAGGGCTTATTAATTTCATTCACCGAAAATTGTTTTGAACAAGATCGGTTCAGAGGTTTTCGAGATATTGCTGAAAAACTGCCTTCCTCAAAGAAAAGGACGTAAGTGCCGTAAAATTTCTGTGACGATACGACCTTTTTAATAGGCACGGAACCCTTCGTTTTGCGTGGTCCGACACGCACTTGGCCGGTTTTTTTATATGTAAGAATCTAAAATGCATCCATTTTTCCTTAAAAGTTGTCAAAAGCAAGTAAAGGCTTAAAGCTAAAATGATTGCATAGAAATGTGTCTACTTCTGGCATGATTTAAAACATTTTATAAACTGAATACGGTAATTAAGAGTCTGAAAAGATATTCGCGGAACATTATAGCATCGATAATCTATTTGAGTAAAGGAAAAAATGAACTCTATGACCCACACGTGAAAATTACAAAATCTAAGACTACAATCCAGAGAATTCGAAAGTTAGCCCAAAAATGGATAGCAGCTGATATAAATTATCCATAACGCCACTCAAAACGATAGGTAAATGAATTCTTAAAAAAATGACATTTCATATTGGAAACCTGAATTACTTATACAACAGTGGCTACTTTTTTTCATAGGCAGACGTAAGTTTTTAGTTATTTGTCCGTAGTCGGGATATGGTATTTTTAACTTTTTATGCTTGTTAATTAATATGGTTACTGTAATTTTTGCCGCACCTGTATAAGGTACATGGAATATAGGTACTTAGGAACTTTTGTAAGCAAAATACAACTGAAACAGGTTTCCGACCTGGATATGATGTATCCCATTTTGTATAAAAAGTTAAATGTTATTCCAGTATGCCATTTTAAAATGAGAAACAAACTGCGTTTGTATGAAGAGTCGACTTGAGTCGATCGTGCTAGGGACTCTTAACGACCTCTTTTATAAAAGTCGATTTTTTGTAGAAATAGGTTAACGTATTTGTAGAATAAAACGACGTTTTGATATGAGGTAATAACATTAGATGAGTTGCAGGATGGGGCTCAAAGTGCATTTCCTAGTTTTCTCGCCTCGTCACCGATTAAGTATTCAATATCGTGATGCAGAGGAGAAAGATGAGGGGTCAGTGAGCTACGGTGGCCTAGTGGTTCAGGCATGCGGCTGTCAAGCGGCGGTCGGGGGTTCGAGTCCCGGCTCGTACCAATGAGTTTTTCGGGACTTATGTACGGAATATTTACCGTTAACGTTTAGGTGAAGGAAAACATTGTGAGGAAACCGGTCTAATCCTAATGTATAGTTTTCCCTTTGCCTCGAAGAAGCAAAAATATTGTTGTTCATTTGCCATTTAAAAATCATTGTTTGCAAAAGGCAATACTCAACACAATCTACTCACCTATATAATAGCTTAAATAACAAACTATCTATATATTTTTTAACACTTCTTAAATGTGTAGTTCCTAACCACACATTTAATCTTTTTCTCTTACATACACACACTTAAAGTCAATTAATTTTAATCTTAATGCATGTATAAAAATCTCAAGTTCTTCATAAAACATTTAAATAATTATTT
Source organism: Epinotia nisella (assembly GCA_932294315.1). NCBI lineage: Eukaryota > Metazoa > Arthropoda > Insecta > Lepidoptera > Tortricidae > Epinotia > Epinotia nisella. Next base: position 13,476,102 of record OW028688.1, on the reverse strand, counting down.
CGGTTGAACTATTTTTAGATTTAACTTAGTTTTAATTTATCTTAGTTAATGTTAATTATAATCTTGTATTTTTATTTCAATAAATTTTATTTACATTTCGGTTGAATAAATTGATAAGTAAAAATATTTTGGAAGAGCGGGTCCTCCTGATACAGGTAAACGCTTACTTACTAGGAGGGAGGTCCCAACCTTACGTGTTATAAAAACCTGTAAAGTTTAAACAAATAAATATTTTTCATTTTATTTTCACGTTAGAACATACCAACTGTTTGCTTCGCAGGTGACAATGATATTTGATTACTTATGTCCTTTCTCCCATCATGTAGTAACGGTTATGTTACACATTATATTTTCTATGCTAAAAAAGTTTCTATCAAATGCAATTGCTACACGTAATTGAGTAGCTGACCAAATCATCATATAAAGATGGCGGAAAATATGGAGGAAACCTGTGTACACGTTGAAGTGAAAGGCCCTGTATCGTCTCAAGCAGTTTAGAGAAATGCATTTACATATAATATTGTGCTTGAGTGTTTGTGGATTGTGCTCGGCATTCTTTTTATTTCACGGTAATTCCTAAACATTTATTGTGATCAACTATAGTTTGAGAAACGAATTAATAAAAAGGAAAATATCATTATTTGATTAATTCGCTTCTGTGGTATGTACATGGTGGTACTTGAACTTTATGATATCTAAAATTTAATTATTAATAATTTAAAATATAGGAGTAGATTTCAAGACCTTAAACTTATGATTCCTACCGCGTTTTGAGACTAAATTTATCAGTCAAACGAGATCACGGCCGATCACCAATTTTCTTGAAAACAAAACTTAGTTTCCAAATGATTTCAATGATCATGGAACGTGGTCCTTTATCCTGACAATAATTCTAGCGCATGACTAAGTTCATTCAGACGTTCTGGATCCGAAGAAAAATAATGGAGTAAACGTACAGTAAGGGAAATGTATTCACGTACCTTTTTATGCCTTATTGTCATAGTAAGAAGAGCGAAAAAGGTACGTGAATACATTTCCCTTACTGTACAGCCAGCAAAGTTGTTCGGTATTCATCCCTGCATATTGTTTTTATTGGGTGCATCGGAAATCAGACTGTGTATTGGAACTCGAAATGACGACTATTTCTCATTGCTTTCGTTACTTAGTAGGTATCCCAGTGCAAACAAGCTTATATAATTTCTAAACACTAAAGAGCAATAGGGTAACATTTCCAATCAAGCCAATATTGCCGGTTGTTAGTTCACAGTTTGGTACACGTACTCTTGTTCATCTCGAAGTTTCAAGATTGAGGTCAGACATTTGTAGCGCTCACTGACGAAATCCAGTCAAGTGAAACCATTAGTTGAAAGCCTAATATTTGGCTTTAGTAATACTGTTATTTCAATATAATATGTTTCTAGTAAATAACTTTGTACATGTACTTACTTTGTATCTTTGTACACACAGGAATAAGTATTTAAAATGGTCACTAAATTCGGGAAAAAATACCGTATGTTTAACTCGTTAAACCATCCACTTTTCAGATCGTTTTAAAATACAATCTTATACAGCTCGTTAAATTAAATTAGTTTCATTCGCGTCTCTTAAGTTATCGGCTACGAAGGCTAATTCTCCTCTTATATGATTTCATGCAATTAAATCATTTTTTATATGCACGGGAGTTCTAAGAAAGACAATTTTTGTTTTACTTGAGCTGTATGATGACCCTATTATAACAATTATATAGCAAATTATAAACTGAGTCTCAACTCAAACTGAGTTTTGAAAGTGTAACAATTTGCAGTTTGTGGATTTTAATATGTATATGACGGATGGTTTGAATATGTGTGACCAATGATGACAGTATTCCCGGCGTTTGGAATTTAGCGTAGCTACTATCGAAAACGGGTGGAGTTTAAAAGCCGGATCATTGTTAGCGGGTAGTTACACACAAATAAGCTTTCATAGAATATTTGATTGCGCAAGGTAAGACAATTCAACTTTACAACTTTCTGAATTACACTAAAGAACTTTAACCTTCGTTTTGTTTCAGAGAAAGGAAAACCTCCAATATTTTGCTTCAAAATTTGCCCGCTGTACTGTCCAAAGCATGCCAGCAAAAGATACGACTATGGTACTTAACCTTCATTTATTAAAATTATGTCGAAGAGGCTTACAGATGCCACCGGTGATCGAAGGGCTGGCAGCTACCTCGCACAAAGGATTAGCTTAGCTATTCAGCGAGGTAATGCTGCCAGCATCTTCGGCACAATGCCGCAGGGGGGTCGTTCTTCTTTTTTACCGACAATGAATCGAGGTTTTTCTGTTTTTTTGGTTTTTGAAGTATCGAAAATTGTGGTTTTGAAGTGCGATTTAAAAAAAAATGCATAGGTTTCTTCATTAGAACTAATTAAAGTTTACTTTCTGGCCAATACAAAAATTTATTTACGGTTGGTTTCTAAAAAAAACATGTGACAAAGTGGACTATGTCAGTGGGGACAACATTTTGGTTTACCACTCTGTCACGGCATTCTACGAAAAAAACAAACATTTAAAAAAATGCTAGTTAGAGAAAGTGAAATATTATATATCACTAATTAATAAAATAATATGGACGTTCATTCGAACATTATAAAACCATAAACATCATTACTCAAATGAGATGCCGTAATAAGACGAAGGACAGGCTATTGTCGGTCGAAAAGAAGAACGACCCAGGGGCCATTTTTAGATTTAGTTTAGCTGTATTTTATATTTAATTTAGTTTTTAATAATTAGTTTAGTTAATAATTTTTATTTGATAAGTTGTTGTAAAGTATTTTTAATTAAGTAAATAAAAGTCACCAAACGGTAAAAAAAAAAATATATATATATAAAATGAGATTGTATGTATTAATTTAAATATTTTTAATCATAACAATATATCGTAATTGGTTTTAGATGCATCATCTCTAACCTACTTGGATGATAACCCATACATCACAGCCGAAGGCTCTGGGAAATACAATTATTTCGCCAGAACATGGAAGTCAAAGACCCCTAAATCAACCAAGACATCAACAACACAAATACCGGTTTATTTGGATTATAACCCATACTTAATCGACGATGGATCTGGGGATTATGACCGTCCTCCTACTTATTATGAGCATTGGAAACCAAATCCAATACAGAAGTCGACTACCACTAAGGCACCTGACACTACGACTGAATTGGTTTATCTAGATCACAACCCATACCTCACTGAAGGCGAGCCTGACTACGATTACCCCTCCCCTTACTACTATGATCATTGGAAACCAAAACCAACTTCAACGACGACAACGACAACCAAAGCGCCGACTACGACGAAAAAACCTATATATTACTTCGACCACCACCCGTACTTCATTGAAGAATGGCCTGAGTACGAATATGAGCATTCAACTCGTTACTATTCGTGGAAACCGAAACCGACAACTATGCCCACTACCACTGAAGCGCCCACCACAACAAAAGAGCCGACGTTCATTTGTCAGGTTTGTGAAGAGAAATGTGGACATAATTCTTAAAAAATAATTCTTTAAAATATTTTTTTTTATGTCGTGTTGATTTGTAGTAGTTAAGTTAATGTTGCACAAACTTTGGATATTCTTAAATAACTCGACATCAAAATTGTATATTTACCACCACATAAGTAGCTGTTTTTGTTTATTTATGGGATGAGCTTGGCAAATCCCGATAAAAAAGACCGAGAGGAAAAGTTTTGTGACAAATGTGGGTAGACGTGGTCTCAAGCTGCTAAGTTACTATCTAAAGTTCGAACTTCGAAGGCTTTTCAGCCGTGATTGAAATTGCGACTACGTCCATTGAGAGGGAGATTTCTCTAGTTTATTGTGTATTATTTTAGGAAAAAGCATTGGGTAACATTTTTGTAATTTTTTTATGTGAGCGGCTACTGGTAAAAAAGTTGTAGATTATGATAGATCTGTTCAAAACAAACATTATATTATGCAATATCCTTTATCTGTTATGCTAATAATTTCCTACGCTATCGCATTGGGAGACTGTTGTGATAGACGTATTGTTATTTACTATAAATAAATAAAAATTATTATGTTATGAAATGTAAAACTCTAAAATGCATCGGAGCCGAGATATTTGCAATACAGGGTGGAAAGTTAAAACGGGGCAGTAAGGGCAGCTACTAGATCCCTTGCCGCCACGCAAAAATGGCATTAGGATTTCATTCTTAACAATGGAATGAATTCTCTCATTTCTAATCTAAATGAAATTATCTCCGTCTCCATACAATTTGATGATCGTCTAACTAAAGGACTACTTGCACTTTGGGATTCCCATACTCACTGTATGGAAAAAGTTTTCTTTGATTTCTGGGCGTTCTAGTAGTCAAACCTTAGTCGGTCCCAAAGAGTATTTTGATCCTTAATAGGAATGGGATCGAATGGCATTAAAAAAAATATCGTCAAAATTGATGATTTTCTCGCTGACTGTACTTTTTTTCAAAAATCTGTGAATGTAGATTGCCATCACTTAAAAAGTTAGGAATGAAATCCTAATGCCATTTTTGCGTGGCAGCAAGGGATCTAGTAGCTGCCCTTACTGCCTCGTTTTAACTTTCCACCCTGTTTATATTTCCACAGTTATATATAAACAAAACTTAGGTATCTCGGCTCCGATATTATTAAACGCTTTTAATTTGATATATATCTATGCGTATGAGGTCCGCTAAACGATTATAAAAAAATATCCTTGGCCGCTGCAAAAAAAAGTCTTTTTTTTCATACAAGGTTGCCCCCAATGCGCTTTGGCATTTAATATTATTCGTTGTGACATTGAATTCAATAATGCTATCATCAATATTAGCTTGCGATGCTGGAATGTAATTTTGGTAAGGTACATCAATAAGAAACGGAAATGAAAATAAATGGTGTAACCGAAGAGCTCGCGGCGCTCCGCCAGCAACCCGGTATAATGCCTTAAGGGCCTTTTTTAGATTTAAGTTAGTTTTAATTTAATTTAGTTAATGTTGATTATCATCTTGTATATACTATAGAAAATAATGGTGTATAACATAACGTTAACGGATTGGTGGCCACTTACAGGAAAAAGAAGCGTCGGTCGTCCACCAGCTCGATGGGTTGACGACGTAAAAAAGACCGCTGGTCATTTCTGGATGAGACTAGCACGGTATCGGGATAAGTGGCGTACTCGAAGAGAGGCTTATGCTCAGCAGTGGGCGATTACAGGCTGGCAATGATGATGATGATAACATAACATTCGCATTTGGATGTTTCGTTCACTTGTTCCTCTGAACATATGTATTTAGTAACTGTATTTAGTAACAGGTACACTGCGTATCCAAGACCAGCCAAGCGGAGCACAAGGGCATCACTATCTACCTTTTCTCGAAGCGCTTCGTCGTTTTTTTGAACCCTCATAACTTGGGTTTGGATTATACCAGATAAACAAAATTCTTGGTTTGTTTTTTGTTACTCAAATACTTAGGAAACTTCAATAAGAATTTCCTTATGGCATTTTAAATTGAAAAGATTTTTCTTGATCACAATTAATCGAAAGCGCTCATGATTCTGAGTAAGAAAAACCCAAATTTACCTTTTAAAAAAAATACAACCGAAAGTTAATACCTTTATTTGAATATAAGTGTTTTATTACATGGCACATTTTGAAGTGTAATTGTGAAAATGAAAAATGCTTTATTCGTTTAAGTACTACTTTTAACATGTGCTGGTGTCCCTTTGTAAGTAAAAGTAATACCTATGCTAAGGGGCACCGCTCTTCCGTATGCAGGTATCGATTAGTACAATAGTGTTAAGTTACTTAATAGTTAATATTAGTTATTACTTTATTAAATCTAAAATATGTTCTAGGAGTACATAATTTATATAAAGTTAAATTTAAGGAGTCTGTAATTGAATGTGGGTATATATATATTATATATATACATATATATGTGTAGTGCAAGTGAGTGTGTATGTGTGTGTGTGTGTGTGTTAGTGTGTAGTCTGTACAAATACAAATAATTTATGTGCAGATCTGCAGACTAAAGCCAAGCCGCCAAGAAACTGTCCTAATTCAGAACGAGTTTCATTATATGACATTTGGCTTTTGTTCTCATAATATCACAAAAGTAAACAAAGAGGACTAAACGAAGAGATCACAGCTTGAGCGAAAGTTACTACAATATAAAGTGATATAAACTACACATGTTATTGTACTGCTGACAGCTATCATTGTGATTTGTGGCTTATTGTTGTTCATCTTGAGAAAATTGTGCGGAACATTTCGTAGCTGTACTAACTGAATTTGTGTGGTTCTTTTCAGTTTTGTAGCTAAATGACAGTTAAAGTAGAATTTGCTTTATGATTGAAAGGTGAAAATTTACTTATTTATTGTAAACTAAGTTTGTTTATGTGAAACAAACGATATATGATTGAAGGAAAGCTAACGATTGTTTTAGTTGTTTGAACAATGGTCAATTATAACTTTCTATGACTTAAAAAGCATTTTTATTTTATTTCTAGTTTTTAATGTGTTTTTGTTTTTATTGTGTGTACTGTGTTACGTTTAGATGTTTGTTACTCAATCACGCTTAAACGGCTCAACCGATTTGGATGAAATTTTGCACGAAGATAGTTTATAGCCTCGATTAAAATATAGGATAGTTTTTATACCAGGTCCACGCAGACGAAGTCGCGGGCGGAAGTTAGTAATATATATTTGCAATCACGTTCTCGGAAATAACGGACGATTTCGATTAATTTTGGAATATAGAGGTTTATGGGGGCGAGAAACCGATCAAGCTAGGTCTCATGTCTGGGAAAAATAGTTTTCACCGTATTTTCTCTATTTTAACCTGAGCAAAGCTCGGTCGCCCATGCAGGGACTTACATTGATAAGACATTCTCGTACCAGAGTTTACAAATTCGATCGAGATGATCATTCATCGACATTCCATAAACTTGATAATGGCATTTATATTAAATGACATTTATACCCGGTGTGTATGGAACACGAAATATTGTGTTGCTATTGGATAATACGGCAGCAAGCGCAGCTGTATCAGCCGTCACAATCCAGCGTGGCTACAACGTTTCAACGATCATCCGTCATGACACGATCATAGGTGGCCACTGGCCACTGATGGACGGACTATTATAAAACAAACCTAACCTAATGGGTTCTACATGATAAGATTTAAAAAGATTCAAAGCGATCTTTGAGTTCTGTATAAATTCTGCAATAAAATTCCAAAACATATTACCGAACTTACGGACTCTAAATTCAAATCTGTCGTAAAACAGACACTTATTTTTAAAAGCATATTATAAGATTATATAGGGCATTTGGCAGCGATAAAATCCTGCACTAGAAATCTATCGCAAAAGAAATAGGCTTTCTACTGTAGCAATGTAATTTTATAATACTCTGATACTGAAATGATATATTGTATACTGTTTTGAAAAAATGATGCCCTTAGCACATCCTCGGGATTCACTGTGTTGAGATGTGATGTGTGTGTGATATCAAGAATTGATAGGGATTGTGTGCGGTTTGTGTGAATTCTAGGAATATGTGTAATCTATTTTCAAAGTTCTATGAACTTCGGGCCCGCACAACTTTGTACAAGACCACAAGTTTTAGTAATAAATACTTAGTTGGATTTCCTTGCTCAGATATTCATGTTCCTAAGTGGACAACTCTTACTTTAACCACATAACTGGGAATACGAGTTTTACGCATTAGTTAGATAATCTGATGAGCATGTTAAGAATCGCTCGGGTTCAATATCTTTTAATGTTTTACTGACTTATATATACACATTTATTTTACGTATAAGAATCTAGAAGACGTATGTACGTCATCACATTTTTTTTTTCAAAAATGGTTTTGTCCTGGGTAGAACCATTCTTTGTTTTACTTGTGTATTACCATCCTCTTTTCCATCCTTCCGACTTTTCTTTTTATGTCTAGAAAGTTTTATAAGACGAACTAATCTAAAGAACTTCACAAAGTAAGATAACAGACACATGTTATCTTTACTTTGTGAAGTTTGCTGATTTGATATTCATACTATTATTAGAAGTTTAAAAGTACCTAGAAAACAAATCTATGGACCAATAATTTATTAAGATTAAATGGCGGTATTAGGTAAAAACATATTAGGATCATTATTTTTTCAGCATCACAAGCAAATATTACATAGGTTCGACGCCAACGACGCATATATCCGCACCGCAGGTTCAACGCCAACGACTGATGTATGCGTCAAGGAGCCCAGCGAGATAGCAACCTTCTTGCATTGACATAAGGTATAACTCCGCACTAAATGTCCTGTTGACAACTTTTCTCTTTGACAGAGCGTTAAAAAGGTTAAACCAGTTTCCCGTATAACATTCTTCGTCTTCATGCCTCAAACTTTTATCTCTCTGTCTAGGAAAAGTTTAATAAGATGAACTAGAACTAATCCAACAATGGTTTGAGTTATCTGACGCGTTAAACGAAGAATCTTTCTTATTTGATCTATACTACCATAATAAATGTTTGTTGTAAAAAAGTTCGCAAACTTTTTGATCAGATTGTGACGGATTTTGGTAAGTACAGTGCGCAGTTAAACTATATAACTACTTACACAGAGCTGAAAGGACCTGCACATGCACAGGACTTCAGTGTCATGAAAATAAGGTTTGTGGGTAGGTAGTTGGTGTTAAGATTCATAACAAATTGAGTCCGGAAGTCAAGGAGGCTCCTTCCTATGAGCTGTTTGTAAAACGATTAAAGTGCGTTTTAATTGAATAGTTATTTATGATACAAGTGCGGAAAATAGGTAATTCCCAACGAGTGACGATGATCAAAAAGCGAACGTCAGGGAGTATACAACATAGAGACTATATAATACAACATTTTACAATGCATCATACAAGGAAATAAAAATATATAAATAAAAGGTGACGTTTTAATTGTCATGAAATCTCATTCTCGCATGTGTGTGGAAATATTGGCGCGAAATCCATTCCCGCACGACCCCGCGCCGCACCCGGCATATATGCCCGCGCGGGCATAGACGAGTTCCCGTGTTTATATTGAACCATATAAAGGCGCACCAAGTGTGGACGAATTTGTAATTGTAGGAAATTAGTATAGGAAGTTTTTATTTATTATTAATTTTCTTTTTTATTTAATTTTTTGTATTGTACTGTCATTATTTTTGATGTTGTTTGGCTTGTTCAATTTTTATATTGCATTAATTTCATTGACTTATTAACTTGTAGATCATGTTGATCGTATTACTGTGCGCAGTTCATTCTGCTGCTGTACCTACGTAGCATGACTTTAATTACATAAAGCACATACGCATAAAGTTAGCTACATAGAAACCAGACCCTTCTGGCATACCAACTTCTATGCAGGGATGACCATGTTTCTCTGAGCTGACTGTACCGTTTGCAGCAAAAGTAGCTACGTGGACCAATTACTAATTACCTACCTATACATGACTCTAACGTCATGAAAATAAGGAATGTTTAGATCATTTTAACACGTTCTTTCTCGTAGTCACTTATTGAAAATGTTGTTAATGAAACTACTAGCGTCCGCCCGCGACTTCGTCTGCGTGGACCCGGGATAAAAACTATTCTAAAAGGGATGACATAAACTATAGCCTATTAAATAAGATCAATTAGAATTTTGGTCAAGTGTGAGTTAGATTTTAGTTTTAGTTTTCCCATACATTTTGAGACCCAGGGCCTGATGAAGGCAACGAGCAAAAATGTTTGGTCTCCATGCAAAGTTTCATCCCCTTTTTCGTCCCTAAAAGGGATGAAATTTGACATAAATTATAGCCTATGTCCTATTATGATATATAAGGTAGGTACTGGAAAGTTTCATATAAATTCGTCTAGTAGTTTTTGAGTTTAAGTGGAACGTACATCCATCCATCCATCCATACATCCAAACTTTCACGTTTATAATATTACGAGTAGTAGGATTCGTAGCTGTTTGACGTACATTGAAATGCTCTCCAAAATGGAATAAAGTTAGTAAATGAATATAGTAAAATACTTAGCCCTGATGATACAGAATTACACCCGCCTGCCTAACTTCCCGTTCCCGAGGGCGACTCGCAACCCGTAATTGGTGGTGGTATAAAAATTATTTCCAATTCTAGACCTTAAGTATATATTTTTGTAAATAAATCATTTCGGCGCCATGAATGCTAAAAAATAGCGATGCACTTCCAGACGTACGTATTATCAACATTAAACACATGTCATGTTTTTTAATGGTGAATCTATAAAGACATTTTATTTAAATTTCAATAAGTATTAGGTGTAGGTACTTCATTCCATAATACATACAACATTTGAATTTTAGCGTACAAAGTTTCTTCGTTTTTCTAGGATATGAAAGGGAGACATTGTACCTACTTGTTTAACTTATTTCGATCGTTAAATGCTTTTCAAATGTGCAATACTTGTTGTATGTTTCATTTATTTATTCAATATATTGCAGTCATGTACATTTCGTAATTATATCTAAGAACTTAATACTAAAGTACCATGAACCGGGAACCCTGATAGGCAAGCCTATTTTTGCGTTTAAAAATGGGTTTCCTTGTAGGTACCGCATAAAGATTAATGAACGATTTTTCTAATCTCATATAGAATGAGTATAGTTCCAAAGTACTTAATCATTATCCAAATTCAAAAAGGTTTTAAGTCAACCTGAGGCTTTATTTGTATCAAATATCAGCGAAGAAACTACTCGTGGAAAACTTGGACCTTTGGACCTATTTTAGATTAATTACCTATATAATTAAGACATTATGCACTGAGTTTCTAATTTCCCCCCTTGAAAAACGTGATGGGTATTGCCATTACCTAATTACGTACTATACAAAATACGTAATATGGATTAACAGCATTCGTACAAAATAATACGATGTTAATTTAATAGGTAATGTGGAAAATTCTGAATATGCCAAAAATCGAATTGGCAAGTAAACAAATGTGTAAAATATCAGAAATAGGACAATTTAGAATGAGAAATAAAACGAATGTGGAAAATTCGGAACTTGTGATATTCATAATTTGGTCATAAACGATTCCGTAAAAAAAGGAATCTGGTAAATACCGCAACATGGAAAATCCAGAAAATGGATCTCATCTCTGCAACCATCTAAATCCTCTGTGTCTCAGGGCCATTGAATACTGCCAGGCCACTAATGAAGTTGCTCGGCGCTTGCTGGTAGGTCTGCCCCTGTTGCCGATTCTGCTCAAGCGCCCGCCAGTTAAGCAACCAAAATGGCTGCTTATCTTCAGGAAGTCTGCTCAGCCGCTCCACTAGTGCCCGGTCGCCGAGCGCTTCTATGGGCAAACGTTGCGTTGTTGTAGTTTGGCCGTTGTTGTCGAATCTGTAAATAAAAAAAAACAGTTTGTTAATTTTAATGTGAAAATAAGACACGTTTTGTTGAAGCATTGATACAATTAGACATGTTCGTTTGCGCTACTGGTGAAATGTCTAAGTGTAAGGCCTGAGTGGCTCGAAGCGGAGTTTGTGATGGATGGCCAGCGTTTTGTGTTTTATGTAATATTAACTTGAACTTCGTTGTTATTTGATATACTACGAGCACCTTCCTGCTGACATAATAATAGTAAATAAATAAAATTAATATTAAGGGACACTCTTACACAAATCGAACTAGTAAGCTCAATAAGGCGTTAGACGACGATATATTTTAATAGAATATAAGTCCTTAAATACTTAGAAAATATCCAAGACTCAAAAACAAATATTCATGCTCATCACACAAATATTTGCCCTTACCGGGATTCAAACCCAGGACCTTCAGCTTTCAGCTTGGTGATTTGACATCGTTTTAAATTTATTTAATTAATTGATAGGTACTTACTTCTTGGGTACCACTTTTTATTTTTTGATTATTGCTTTCTGGCGTAATTATGATTCGTACCTGCACTCTGCGGGGAAACACGTAACGTTTTGAACGAGCGTTAGAACCATTCAACTGTCATTTTCCCATATAAAAATTGACACTTAGATCTACTTACCCGACGCGCGTACAATGCATTACGTAATTGATTAGCAGGTATAACATTTGATTATTTTTAATTTGTCTGTTTTTAGTTCCGATTTTTTAATTCTGTGTACACGACATTTCAATATTTATTGATATTATTACCTACATAATTTTAAATGCAGCTATATATTTTTTTAGGTATTAATTATTATGTCTTATTAAATTATTATCATATGCATAACGATCACCATACGAGGAGTAGCAGGTATATTAAGCAAATGTGTGGTACCTAATATGAAATTTGTTAATAAATAAATATAAATAAATATTAGGGCACAATCTTACACAAGGGTAGGAAAAAAAATTGTACATAGTTGTGTGTAGTAGTTTACATATAAAATGTATGGGTAATTGTCGTTACAAAACTGAAAAAAGTTAAATCGTAGATTAGATTAAGGCTCTTAACTATGTACAATTTTTTTTGATTTCCACGCACAAATCGAACTACACTGTAAGCTTAATAAGGCTTGTGTTATGGGTACTAGACAACAATATATTTAATGGATATAAAAAAGAAGCGGGTTGTGTCGGAGATACAACTGTTAATTAAGTTTAAGTGGATACTTCTTTGTTGGCTATGGAACCCTTTTACCCGTAAAATATATATCTGAATTAATTCACTAAAATCTGTATTGAGTACAGATTTGCAGAAGAAATCGGTATATATGGCAACATTGACTGACGTAGCTCATTTGACTCGCGATACATTGAAAATGGCGGTCATTTCAGCATTATTTTCATGATCGCCACATAAACTAAATGACATTTTGTGATTAACAACTAATGGCAAATAAAGAAGCATTAAAACATGCCACAAACAATTATTTGAAATCAGATTAGGCTTCTCTACAAAAAGTTATTCCGGAAGTCACACACTTTGAACTGTACCCTTATACAAGAACGCGAGCAAAGAAGTATCCACTTCAAAATACGTACTTAAATACACAAAAACATCCCAGACTCCAGGTCAAGGTCGCTGGAGTCCGCTGGATGCGGGTGGCGCAGGACCGGTCATTGTGGCACTCTTTGGGGGAGGCCTATGTCCAGCAGTGGACGTCTTTCGGCTGATATAATGATGATGACGATCTCAGACTCAGAAACAAATATTCATGCTCATCACACAAATATTTGCCCTTACCGGGATTCGAACCCAGAACCTTCAGTTTCATAAGCAGCGTCACTACCCACTAGGCTAACCGGCCGTCATATAATTTGTATACACTGTTATAAAATAAACTAAACTATTTTCACAGTGCTTTTGTCAAATAATGTTTATTACTAAAATTCGGAAACATAACCGCGTAACATGATCTATGTTCATTTAACTAATACTCCCGTATCGTATAGCATGTGGCGGCGTCTATTGGAATATATATCTAAATAGGAAACTCATTAATCTAGTATGCACTTGTTGTTGCCATTTTTGTACGTGTGACGTTCGTTGTTATCTACCAGTTACTCACCACAAGGTAACGCGACAGATGTAAAACTGATTTCAAATTAAGAAATACATTTTGATGAATACGATCCTTGATGCCCAGGCCCCGTAGCGTGGTTGGCCTTGTCACGCGATAGGTGATAGGATAGAGCGTGCGTCACTGGCTGACACCGTTCGATAGAACGAGATGACGCTCTTATCTTGTCACTTGTTGCGTGATAAGGCCAACCATGCTACGGCTCCTGAGCCCTGATTACCACAAGCACACAGTCAGTCAATTGCTATTATCACATAGGTATATCCAATCTACGCAAAGTGTTCTGTAATCAATACTATAACGCCTGACTTATTAATCATCCCACGCGTGAAATTGCTATGATGTCGATAGATTATGTAGATTTGAATTGAGAGACACGTGTATCCAAACTGCGGGGAACACTTTATACAGCCATTACATATGGTAATATAATAATCCGAACGTTAATTCCGCCATACATTTTCAAAGCTAACATTGTTTATTTAAAATGATGGATACTGGTATTTTGAATGAATTCTTTTTGTTTCAATTAGGGTTCCGAGTCAACAAGGAACCCTTATAGTTTCGCCATGTTTTCGCCGTTTGCGTTTGCTTAATATTTAAGACTAGGCCTACACTGTCGGTCGTCTGAATAATCTTTAAATGGTTGTTTGTATTTGTGTCTTTTGTACTAAAGTATTTTCATCATTAGGAGCTTATATTTTTGATAAAGGCACTAAAAGAAATGGCTCTAGAAAGAGATTCATAGAAATTCATGGACAAGAGCCTAGCTTGTCGGTGGAGCAATTTCTATGAATCTCTTTCTAGAGCCTTTTCTTTTAGGGCCTGATACGACTCGACGTCTACTTTTTCTTTTATCTATTTAAATTTAAGAAGAAAAATGATATCTTCCTAGATGCTATTCTAGAACTCCTCCTCCACAATATCTGGGTTACTCATTCTAAATATACTTAGCTGCGTCTTGTCTGCAAATTGTTACATTAATAAGTACCATTCACCACTCAGGCGAGTTTAAATAGGTTATTAATAAATGAGCTCAAATGGAATGTAGGGCTGTTATTTGGAACGCGCTAATGCGAGATGCACCTGACTGGTCACGCCTACCGAAACTAGACCTCTGATTACGCTTAGTTTCTATGCATCGCGGCGTCAAGATATATTTGATGGAGGTGATGTTAAAACAAGTTACAGAATACCGGGGCAGGACTAATAAAAGGACTGTCTACTAACCTGTTGCCGAGATCATTGCTCTCAGTCCTGGGTTGTTCGATCACTGGGTACCCTATCGGTCGCCTCCCGTAGAACGGGCTCTGCGCTGCGCAAGCCACCACTAATATGGACAGGATGATGAGGTTGTATGCCATTTTTCTCTGGAAAGAAAATAATGTACCATGGTAATTCAACGTGTTCTTTTGAAAACGTTTTCAATAAACAGTTGTTCTTTTAACGCCCAAACATGAAAGAAACTTAACACGTTCGCGGACAGAAAGTCACACCTGTTTGACACTAAAAACTTTGCATGGAATCTTTGGAACTGTTCGATTTGTATGTGACAGTGAACGCTATGCATGTCAAATGCTATTCCAGCGGCGTCCATATGCCGCGTTTTTATGGGACGTTATGTGACTATGAATGAATGCTATAGCATTGGACTGCCAATCACTTTGTTTTTCTAATTCACAATATTTTCACACTTACCGTTTTACACTTGTCTTCTCTTACGTCACAATGGCACTTAATTAGATACAGAACTGACAATATTTATTACGTATAATTAACAATAATTAATAAGCGCATTAACTTAGTTGCAGGTGCGTAGCAGACAGGAAATATAAACATACTGCCCGATCCAGTTCTCGGCTATCACCTTTATACTCGTTAAAATACGACAGTAGATGACCAAGGAAGGAGACAAATAATTAAAAACAGGTTAGTGGTGGAAAAGGACAGAATGACAACACAAATGACGCATAAGATTCTCAGTTTCTTGGGTCTTCCCCTGCCCTTGCCAGAAAAAGGCAACCTTCGTTAATGAGTATGCAAAACAGGGAGATTTATAATATTTGTGGATACGAAAGATAATCGTCTAAACGATGTTTGAGGAAAACTCGTATCAAAAACAATTATAGGGTCAGACAGAACACTCATAAAAGTGATCCAACTTATATATAATACATACATAATATTACAAATGCGAATGTTTGGATGTTTGTTACTCAATCAGGTACGTAAAAATGGCTGAACGGATTAAGATGAATTATAGTATACCAATAATAGTGTATAACACTTTTTGGGGGAGGTCTTTCGGCTGATATAATAAGAATAATAGTGTATAGACTTTTTTTTTGTATGGGCTAATGAGACCCCACGGTGTATTCACTACGACCCCCCCCCACTTGCCGGGAACGCTTGAGTACACATCCGCGACCCCGGGATGCACAAGGGCCCCGAGAGGCACGCCAGATATTTTGGCGCGCCTGCCTCCTCGATCTCCACCTGTTCAGTATCAGACCCCCCTGAGTCCGCTACGAGCAGATCATGGGTGCGGCAAATTCCAGCACCCGGTGGCGGTCAGGTCTGTGATTCCGCCACCGGCCACGTCTCGGCCGCAGAGGATAGGGAAAACGGCGCACCGTAATACCGGCATTCCTCTTCCTCTGCGGTCCCACCAATGCAACGATTAAGAGGAATCCAACGACACCTCGTGAGTATGAAATTTTCAAATATTTGCTATTAATGCATTTTTTCCCAGAACATTTTACATTTTTTCTGCTATATAGTAGTTTTTTAAATTGTGATATATGTCTGTTACTAAGTTCTATTGATAGAGTAAAAAAATTATGTAAACTCATTATCGTTTCATGGTTTTGAATAATTAATTTCGTTTGTGCAAATGACAGATTATCACGGAACAAAAACCGTAACCGTAGATAGGTACGTAAAATAGGTACACAACGCTAAAATAATCCACATACCTAGTTCTTATTCCCTTTTCACTAGTCGTGCGTAGAACTTTTTAAGGACTTTGGCAGCTGCACTGAACAATGTTTTGTGTATATTTATAAATAATTTTGAAAGTGTTAAGTGTTTAGTTATTCCCTGCTTATAAAAAAACTGATTTATTTATGATTTTGTATAAGATTATGGACTTCGGCAGAAATAAAAGTGTGTTTAATGTTTTAACAAATAGATTATTGTTTATTAAACGTTTTATATCAGCACTGGGAAGCCATCACGTCTAGCACCTGACATAATATAGTAATCAACTCTGAAAAAAGACTAAGAAGGCTAGGTTTAAGGTTGAATACAAATGAGATATTTGATATGCCTTAATATACTAGATTAATGTTTGCATTAGTCATTTAGTATACCAACATTTTGTTCGTTCTGTTTAAATAAAATTATAATATTATTAAAATAATTTTATAATGCGACTCCATTCATTCGCTATTTAGTTTTGACGTGAGCAGTCAAGTCACATTATGATAAAATGTCAATAAACTAAAAAGTTTTTAATCTGGCCCCGTAGCATGGTTGGCCTTGTCACGCGATAGGTGATAGGATAGAGCGTGCGTCACTGGCTGACACCGTTCGATAGAACGAGACGACGCTCTTATCTTGTCACTTGTCGCGTGATAAGGCCAACCATGCTACGGCTCCTGTTTGACCACCCCGCCGTTTCACGCAAAATACGCACGTTGGATGTCGACTTGCGGAAAATGCCCAGTAAAACTAACTAACTAACTAATCTGTTTGATTCTAATTTGGCGCTTAAAGCATAAACAAATAAGTTATATTTTGTATGAAACGTAGGTATATCATAATGCTGGTTATAATTATAAGTAAACGCTATTACAACTACTGATATAAAGCTAGAGTTGTCATTTTGAAGCACATTTTGTTGACATTTTTGTTCGGCATTGTGAGTCTATTTACTTTATTATGTCAATGATCGAGAACCTTTTTTGGATTTAACTTAGTTTTAATTTAATTTAGTTAATGTACCTACATTATCATCTTGTATTTTTCTTCATAATTTTTTTAAATAGTACCTACATAAATTACGAGAAACATTATTGTTAGGACGTGTCCGGATATTGTAAGCCCACGGTACCCTGAAAATCTCACGCCTGAACCATGTGGCTTTCGCTTTTATTTATTGGTCAGCTAACAATATTTTTTTCCACATTATGTATTTACCTCATGGGATCTAGAGAGTTGTACAGCATATTGGACTATTAAACGAACCATGCTTGTAATATATAATATTATGTTTATTTATGACTCCATAACCGACCATAACCTTGCTAATTGAATTGGCACAAGTAGGTTTCGGGTAGCGACGTAGATATTTTTTCTAGGAAATTTCCTTTTACCTTGCCGGTCTTGTTTTTTTGTCTTTTCCACCTGTCTGGACTGGATAAATTTGAGTTAAAATTGCGTTGTTTTAATTAAAACTCTAAGTGCGTCACTTTTTTATGGGAAAATGACACTTGAATTATTGTCCTAACGCTCATTCGAAAAGTTAAGTTTTTATTTCATCTAATATTGTAAATTATTGACATGTTGTATTTCTCTTGACATTGTTTTGTATATTGCATCTGACTTGACATTTTACTTTATATTATTTTCATTTTAATTGTTGTTATACAAATGTATTGTGTATATCTCACACATTATTATAAATTATAATGTTATTACATACCTTGACGATCGCTGTACGATAAGTAATATAATGTTAGTCAAAATGTTCTATGAAAATTGTACATTGAGATAAATAAACTAAACTAAACTAAACTACGTGTTTACCCCTCAGTACTTACTGCTAGGGATGAACAATATTATTAGGGACGGAACCCCATTGCGGTGTTCCGAAAGCTCTTTCCATTACCGACGGAAACTTTATTTTTGTTAATCTGTATAAAGTTACTTTTTGTTGCAATATTATAATTAAAAGCTTTTTCCTGTAAAATGGAAAGGTTGGCTTTTTAAGATATTTTAACACATTTTTGATAGTAATGTTTCTAGATTACATTATGTATATCATTCGTTTGAAGTTTCAAATATATAATACTTACAGGAGACGTGAGCAGCCCTACGGATTCAGTAGATTATGAGCTACTCATTCGTACCAACATTGATAAGATTAACGTTCATTTTTTTTAGTTGTGTGACCATGATTAGAGAATGAAACTTTTACTTAACAAAATGTAAAGAAAATTCAAAAGGTGTGTGTGTTTAACTTAATTACGACCGCTGAAGACCGGTTAGCCTAGTGAGTAGTGATGCTACCTACGATGCTGAAGGACCTGGGTTTGAATCCCGTTAAGGGCAAGTATTTGTGTGATGAGCATGAACATGTGTTTCTGATTCTTGGATGTTTTCTATGTATTTGAGTATTTGTATCTATTAAATATATCGTCGTCTAGTACCCATAAGACAATCCTTATTGAGCTTACTATGGGACTAGGTCGATTTGTGTAAGATTATCCTGTAATATTTATTTATTATCTAATTACGATCCGTTAACATTTACTGTATGTGTAGGGTTGGTCCTGCTCACGTCTCCGGAATCCCCCTGTATACTAGCTCCCCACGCGGCTCCACCCGAGAAATGCAGAAAACTCAAGCGGAGTCACGGCATCAGATATGCTCTAGATCCACCCTGAAAGTACATTCTATATACTGGTAACAATGATGTAGTATGAAAAAGAGGTAGATAGGTTATACGTGCTCGAAAAATGGCACACTAACATTGAGCAAATTGGCACAACTTGCCTCAGATTCGAGTCGTCAAGGAAACGTTAGCTGTCAGATATGGTGGCTATTTTTAAACACAGCATTTCGTATCTAGAAAACATATCTACATTTTTGTATATTACGTCATTGACTGGTGAGGTTGTTTTTGAAATTTAATCGAATACGTAGTTTTGTACTGGTTAGATTTTAAGAACACCTTTGTAAATACCATGGTTGCAACGAATAAATATGAATATGAATATGAATATGAGATCACATAGAAACTTATAAACTCACATAATTTTCCTCCTTATTGGCGTGGATTATTATAGATAACTAATACTGCTGATTAATCAAGAGGAGGTTTCACATAGACAACATAATTCTGAAGTAAATTAGAGAATACGGAAAAGTTCTATCGTATATGATATAAAATTACACTCGTAACCTTTTCAATCTGTACTACGACAATACGTAGCTATGATGAATGCCGATGAATCATATTTTTTTTTCCACGACTAATAACTGTCACTGAACTATGTAGTTTTTCCATGAGTTTGTCTAATTACTAAGTCGCAATGATATGCAGAACTGAATTTGACGTCATAATACGAATATATTAATATTCTCGACAGGAAACGTCTATACGCAGAAATCGTTGACGTTGCATTTGCTGGTTTTTATACGAGTTTAAATTATACGCTTCGATACTAGTCTACGTTTAATAAGTTAAGTTTATTAAAGGGTAACTGCCAAGCCAATATTTCCAGGAATCCAGGCGCAAAATATCAGACTTTTTTAAATATCTGTCGTCCTTGTTTTGGATACGTTTGGATAGCTTGCGTGAAAGAAACCGTCGACCTAGAATGATACGGCCGTGCCTTTGTTTGTTTTGCTCGACTTGGCGACTTCAGCCCACTACTTATCTTGACGCCGCGATTCGTAAGTAAATAAGCGTAGGTAGAGGTCTAGTTTCTTTGAACGTGATGGGTGAAATGAGGCGCATTAGCGCGTTCCGAATAACAGCCCCGATTAGATATTAAACCTATGTAATGCTTAGCCCTATACTTCCAGCCACCTTACAGTATCTGTGAACCTCCCCGGATTGCGACGCCCCTTCCGCTTTTCCTTTTACCTCACTGTGCTCGCTATGTGCGCTTCACACCGTATCCAAATGGCCCATATGACGTCAGGTGGTGGGGTGGGGTGCACAAATATTGTGAACGAGTAGTAGGTAGCAGTTAAAATATGATCGAGAGAGGAAGTCACATCAAAACCTTTTGGGTTAAGAGTCGCCAGCTCGGTCCATTCTCCATTCCAACGTAATGGACATAGTTTAGTTCTCATTTTAAAACTGCATACTGGAATAACATGATACTTTTTTATAAACAATGGGATGCGCTATAGCTAGCTCGGAAACTAGTTCCTGTTGCTATAAATTATTATAAAAATACAATAGAAATACCTACAACTTAGAAAAGTTGAAAGAACTCCCGATTTTTTCATTTCAAAGTTCAGTATCTCAAAAACGACTGAACCGATTTTGATGAAACGTAGCTAAAACCATCTCAATCACGTCAGATTTTAGAGAAAAAAATCGCATTAATATCGGTTTATTCGTTTAGGAGCTAAGATGCCACAGACAGACACACAGATACACAGACACGTCAAACTTAGAACACCCCTCTTTTTGCGTCGGGGGTTAACAAAATAAAGCGATTAGAGACTTTGTATGAAAACGTTCTCATCATCATATCAGCCGAAAGACGTCCACTGCTGGACATAGGCCTCCCCCAAAGAGTGCCGAATTGACCGGTCCTGCGCCACCCGCATCCAGCGGACTCCAGCGACCTTTACCAGGTCATCAGTCCACCTTGTTGGGGGCCTACCCACGCTGCGCCTTCCGGTACGTGGTCGCCACTCGAGAATCTTTCCGCCCCAACGGCCATCGGTTCTACGTGCAATGTGCCCCGCCCACTGCCACTTAAATTTAGCGATTCGGAGGGCTATATCGGTTACCTTGGTTCTGCTGCGGATAGCCTCATTTCTGATGCGATCACGCAGAGATACTCCCAGCATAGCCCTCTCCATTGCCCTTCTAAAACGAAAACGTTCTACTAGCTCAATTTTTTTTTCTATTTTAATTTCTAGCTAGTTTCCGACCTAGATATTTTTCCAGACTTACAGAACATTAAAATAAAAATAACACTATTACGCGTCCAGCATTTGAAAGATTAGGATTACCTGCAGGTACTGATTTAGGCACTTGGTATTCTTCGAAATCCCCCTCCACACACGTACTTTATTTATTACCGATGCTTCTAAAATACCTGTTCGAGAAATATACGAAGACACGTCACGTTACACGCTATTTCCATAAAAATTTCATAAACACGTCGATCTACTAGACATTCCACACGACACCTTCATACTGACGGATAAGCGTAGTGCATCCTTAGAATTAATTTGAACCGTGAAACCGTCGCGTAATTCAGGAGTAAATTAAACTTTCTCTCACTTTGTAATTAGTATGTAAGTAATGAAACTCTCAATTATTTCCCTGACACATTGTCTTTGGGAGCAGTGAACAGATTTTCCAGTGATCTTTATTTGAAAGTAGTATCGTAACGAATGTTGATTGACTTTTCTTACATTGTGTGTCGCTTTATTTTACAGTACATTATTCCAGAATTGATTATTAAACAACCTAGATTGGAACATAAGTTGCCTACTTACAGTCAGGCGATACCAAAAAGTAAGCATCTTTTCACGACCCTAGGGCACCATTCGACATGGTTTTATAACAGCTCCTGACATGGCGATCACGTGAAAAAAAGTGGTAATGTCATCAAAGAACTTTTCAAATATCATATTAAAAGTCTTTGAGGTCGAACATGCGACATGTTTCGACCAATACGTGGTCCTTAATCATTAGCACTCGCGATGCCGAAGATAGCTCGATGTAGACGTAAGTGACCCGTTTCATAATATTTTAATATGTCTGAGGCCCACGGAAGTTATTTTATATCATATTCAAATTTTGAAACTTAAAGTACGAGTATGGCTCGCGTTACGCCACGTAACAAAATAGGCGAAGTTGCAATCACAAGCTGTCAAATATAAATTCCGATTTTAATCAATTTACCAGTGTTAGTGACATTGGTAAAGTAGGTAAGTCAAGAAGGTGGTCTACCACTTTATGACTCTATTATGTGTACCTATACCTATTAAAGTTTAAAAAGTAGTAGGCTTTCATGTTGCCCAATGTAGGTACATATAGTTCAAGATTTTTTCGCCTGCACATTATACATAGAGTCTTACTGCTTCAAAAACCAACAATTTGCATATATATCTCGTCCCCTTAAATAAATAACCTATTCAACGAGACTCTGTAGTTAAATCTCGTAATGACGTCATTACCGCAAACCATCTGTCCTAGCCTACAATT
The DNA here is from genome assembly GCA_932294315.1 of Epinotia nisella. Lineage (NCBI taxonomy): Eukaryota > Metazoa > Arthropoda > Insecta > Lepidoptera > Tortricidae > Epinotia > Epinotia nisella. The sequence continues at coordinate 13,453,322 of OW028688.1, read as the reverse complement.
AGTGCAAAATAATGTTTAAAGAGCCCCCTAAATCACAGTCAGTTTCCCGGTCATGAAGCTGATTTATCTGACCCAGTGGCACTGGTGCTACACTGGAAACAAATTCATTTTCAATCTTTCAAAAGCGTAAAATGTGTTGGTATTATTCCAATTAGTGCTTAGTGTTAATTAAATATTATGAAATCGCTTGAAACGCGAAAGCTCATTTACATTTAAATTAAATTAGTTCTGATACCAAAATTTATTTGTTAAATTACGTCCTCGTACATGTGTTATTTGGTCTAACTTTTGATTATAGTTGCGCTAAATTGCTCAAGAGACTGGAAGAGATCGCCTACAAATAGTTTTAACTAGGACAGTTCTAGTTTTTACATTTGACAAAACTACCCGTGTTATAATGTTACCCAAAGAGGTGAATGAAATGTATTTGTGTATAATGCAAACTATGTTGTTTTAATAATCAATCAATCCGAATTCGAACACCGTGTATAATTGTGCCTGGAAACATGTCTATTGTTTTCTTTTACTAAAAGAATTCTTTTTTTTATTTTTTCTTTTGTTCACTGAAGTAGTCGGCATTGTGTGACTGCATTACTTTTCTGCTCGAAGAGCCTATATGGACGACTTTTTTAATCATCATCAACTGTTCAAATGTTTCCGAACTTCAAAGGATTCCTACAAGGATTATATACTAATTTCGTTAATGCGAAGATACAGAAGATTAGCTGGACTGGTTTACTTTGTCCGTTTTGAACATGTTTGGAATTGAGATAGCCGAGCTAACTCGAACTTGGGTTTCCAGACCGACTAATAAAATTAAGATATGGTCAGTCGAATCACAAAGGAATAAAATAATTTGCGCTAAGTTTCTCACTTCAGAGGTATCTTTGCCAGCTTTTTGAAAAACGAATCATTTTCCAAGTCTATCTATATCTGATCAATTTCTGGCTCCTGTGCAGTTTTAATACAGACTGGGATCTATTTGCGTAAAAGTAGCCTATGTGGAATCGGAAGACATTGGTCGTACGCTGGCGTGTCGAAGCAAGCGCGCGCGACATATATCGAAACTTTATTTATACACATATACAAATTCAATATGTTTAGGAAAATATTTGATGTATGCCAGTGTTGTGATGCTTTTACTCAAGTGATACAACCCAAATAGGTGAATCATAATTTGTGTCAGGGTTGCAAAAATATATATTATAATATATACACCGAGCTGACACAGATATGCTTAAAAACAAGAAGACAAGAGACCTAGATCTAAAATGCGACAAACCATAAGTGGAGTCCCCCAGGGTAGCGCAGTCTTGTTCCTGGTATACATCAATGATCTCCCACAGTATATTTAATATGCAATGGTTATTTTCGCAGACGACGACAGTACAGTAGTTATTGAATACAAGGATATAGGTAAATACTTACGGAAAAGAAATGAATAATACAGGGTGGACCATAACTCTTTTTACATTTCAAACTAAAATAAAATGAAAACTAATTATATCAGATGAAAACCGTTTATTAATTATGAAAACACATGAATAGGGATTTTATTTTTTTAAAATTACGTCATCCATATGTGATCCTTCATTATTTTGGCATTGCCGTAACCTGGAGCGAAAATTTTCAGTGACGGCCTGACAAGTGTTCCGAGAAATGTGGACCAAAAGTCCGTTAACTTTTGAATCGGTAGCTGCGTCGGGGAGCGATAAGGTAATATATATTCACAGAGCCTGCAAATACTGCATTAAAACAAAAAAGCATATTCTGTGTCTCTAGTAAAATATTTAATAAACTTCCCGATAGGATCATATTTATATTTATTTATATTTAAGACGGAGTTAAAAAAAAAGCTTACTGACAAATGTTTTTATACCATATCAGATTTCTTGACATGCGACAGTCTATAGTTATAAGATTTAATAATATACATTTCATTAAACTGTGATTGACATGTAAAAATTTAAATTGTTATAATAACTCATTAGGTTGATTTATTGAATAATTCTATAAAATAAGTTAATTTTAATTTATTGTTGAAATGAAGTTGTCTTTGTATGCCCAAAGGCAAAACATAGTAGAACGAGAATTTTTTACTATACACCTCAATTTGTTATACCTATGTTTAAAAAATAAACACTATTGGCTATTGACTACGAGCATCAAGTCCTTTCTCTTACTTTTTTAAAATACCGTATACATATTTTCGACGCGTGATTTATTTGCGAGATTTCTTTCTTGTTTTCCATTAAGTATCTTTTAAATACCAGTTATGAAGAAGAGTTACCGCGAACCGCTGCTAATTTAATGGTCTGCCTTTTATCAGCCTTAAAGCATCACAAAAAGCGGTGTTCCCCGGAACGGTAAATTTGTTTAATGGTTCGGAAAATGTACTGCCCATGTACTACAGCTGAAAAAGAATCACTCTCCGTTCATGTAGAAGAATCTTGAGGATATGTTTAGTACTTTACATGAATCAAATGAATCTTGATGTTGAAGATATGATACTTGCCAGGAGTCCCGACGTCATTCTTTAGCGATATCGCTCTTTTTAGAGAGGTATTGCAATTTGATGTCTGGTATTTGTTATTTTTTGTTAACTATCACTTTTTTTTAAATTAAAGTTGTGGTTAATAAACTGAAGTTGGGATGAAAGTCGCTTCCGTGATCGATGTGACTCGTTTCAGATAGTATAGAATACTTACGGGCCGCTATGAGTATGAGAATATCTAGACAACTCTATGACATCGCATCAGTCACTGTCTTACAATACAACTAGCCCTTTTTAACCGAGAAATCGTGATTTGCCAAGTCAAAAATGAACTTTAATGACAATTGTCAAAAAATTGACAATTCAGTGTAAAAATCCTGCACGATCGTATAGAGTCGGTTGTAAAGGGCTAGTAAAACGCTAGTGAAGCCAAAGTGAAGCTATAAATTGTGCGAAAATATTCAATTAACCCGAAAAAAAAAATTGGATGTCGTACCTCAAAAGGAAAAAAAGAATGCTTATTATTCACTTTGTTGTCCGTATATCTGTCAACAGAAAAAATGCAATCCCTCAAAGCTGCAAAAAATAACCTGTTAAGTCAACGCAATCAAAAGATACACCTGTTTATGCAGACGATGAAGAACCCGTTTGTGTGTTGTGTTGCATACCAGAACTGCGAGTTCTTTTTCTTTGCTATTGAAGTACATATTATTTGTCTAGTTGCATAAAAAATGCAACTAGACAAATAATATGGTATTCGGCCTCGTGTGCGGCGCAACAACAGAGATAGAAAACATTGAAACATTTTCTTTCGATTAAATTTAAGTCGTTTCTGGATGAAATGATTATTAAAAATAATTTATACACTTTCAGGTTAAGAATATATATCTTCATGCAGCAAAAAAATTGGCCAGCATTCCTATTGATCACCATCAGCCGAATGTTTGGCACAGGCTTCAACCGGGAAGATAAATGTCAGTCCAGGATTGCATATTTGTCATAAAAGCGGACTCCACGCAGCCACTTTTTTCGATGAGCATCGCATATCCTTTTTAGTTTCCTTATGGCCGCTATTAAATGTGTTGATAAATAACAAGCCAACTTGAGAAGAGGGTCTGTTGAGTTCAAAATACAACAAAAATAGACGTAGAAAGCCCCTACTAGTCCTATATTAGTTGACATTGTTCTACTCAAACAGAACAGTCCCCGATCTTTCCTATACAACCCGAAGCGGCCGATCGAATAGGTGCAAAATAAACAAGATACTTTTATTTACTTGTTTCTCGTCTAAACACTTGCTCAGCATATTTTGACCAGTTTTTTTTATTTATTACATAATTAAAGAACTACATGTTATGAGCGATTACTCCATCAACAAGAGCTAGGCTCTTAAATGTATAATGATGAGAACTACATAGTAGGTATAGACTTGTATAAATATAAGAGAGAAGTTTATATGGCATTAGGAATTTCTGTGATTACCTTCCCTTTGACTTTATGCTGAAACAAATATATATTTTTTTATGTTGGAGCAAACTTTTTATTATTATGGCGGATAGCTTAGCTGTCGGTAAAAAGTCGTTAGGCGGAGAAAGTTCATCAAAACTTCAGTATTAAGGATGGACGAAAAATTTAAGGCAAGTCTATATAAGTTATAGCGATTCTGGGTGGCTCTAAAGCTACAGGTAAATGCCCAATTATTTTCCAATGGTGGTAAAACTTTATCGCCATTACTGAACCTGACTTTGCTTTTATTGAAAAGGTACTAACGTTTATCTATTTTCTTTTGTAAAACGAAAACCTTGTTATCCTTAATCATTTATGAATATAATGGAACGATGTCGACATTTTTCCGCAAAGTATCGTTTTTTGTTTATCTTAAAAATACGTAATCATTTATTTTTATTATTGGGGCAATTGTTTCGGTATTATAAGGAAGCATTGTATTTAGTAGTAATTTCAGGTTAATAATTGTCAACATGTTATTATGTGAAATACTATCCTACATTCGGAAGCATAATTATTCATGAATAAGAATATGTCCCTGGGGGAGGCCTATGTCCAGCAGTGGACGTCTTTCGGCTGATATGATGATGATGATGATGATGAAGAATATGTACCTATATGACATTCGAATTGCATTAAATGTCGAGAATTTGTAAATATATATATGTATTTTAAATCTTCATGTGAACGGACTTCCTGTGCTATTCTAGTGCGTATAGTGTTACAGGAGAAATCAACAGGAATGCTGACTGATAACTAATTATGTTACTTTTATATGAAACACCAAAATCGCTCTACGTTTGTGGGGTTATTACCCTAGATTTTTTTATAGTTAGATGGTATCTATTTGTAGTCATAGATCTTTATGTATTTAAAAATCTTTAAAATAGGAAAAGTAAGTTAAAGCGTTCGTGTTCCGTGTAGTTTCGTGAGTTTCGTTTATGGATAATGTCAGAATATTACGTAAATATTATTATAACTTAATCCGCGCGCCTTATTATTATTACTTGGGTCTTCAATACGTCGATAGCCAAAGAGTTTTTGGAGACAAAAAGTGTTCATATAAAACGACTAAAGCTCAAAAACACGTCTGCTCTCACCTCACTATAGTTTGTCTGACTACGTCTGTAATGAACTTCATGTAAATACTAGAAGAACCCTCCTTATCTCATTAAGTATACTTACATGTACTTATCAGCATATACTTTTGGTGAAGACCGGCTAGAAACGAACGTACGTAAACACAATTTAGTAATCGACAACTAAATGTGACTGTGTCTGGGAAAAGGGACCACTTTGGCGGTATGGAGTTATTAAAATCTCCTAAAAGGTAAAATTAGGTATTCAGTGAAAAAATAATCATTTTCCTAGGTGTAATCATTATTTTTTTTATAAATTTTTAAACATGCAGTAGACAAAATATACGAATTGAAAAAAAATGATTTTAAAGTTAATGCTCGTGAAATATACTTCTACTAGGAAGTTAGGGAATGATTGGTACCAAGTTAATCTACTATTATCAAAGATTTATGATATTTAAGGTATTAATAACCGATTAGCATTAAAAACTCAATCTACGTAATTATCGACTAATTTTTAAAAATACGTATAACTCTGAAACTAAAATCCTCAAAGTGATCCCTTTTACTTAGGGTTTGCAATCCGGATCCAACTTGTATGGAAATATCCGGATCCACGGATCCAGATCCGGATATTTACATACAAGTCGGATCCGGATTGCAAACCCTACTTTTACTAGACACAGTCACAAATGCTTAAACTTTGAAAAATCAGAAGTAACTATATTGTGGTTCCTTGATCACGTCTTTTTTAAATGGAAACTTGTAATGACTGAAGTTTTTCATGGTTACCCAGTACAGAGACATTACACGTATCAAAGAAAAACGATAACTTTATAATTAATATGCAACGTGTCTTCACGATCAGAACTTAATTTAAAATATATATAAGGTTAATTTTATTACGTACTAATTTATGGATAAAGTTTCAAAGCTTATATTTAACTTTTTAATCAACTATAATGGGGTATTGCATTCTAATAAAATTAAACCAATATTGTAACTAATAATATTTGGCTTTGCTTTAAATTCAATATTAATTAGTGTACATTTAAGAGGTACCTACTTACTTAGTTACTTATTTACAGGTGAATTACCTTAGTCGCCTGATTTAGTTTAAATGTCAAATCGTTAGGTTTTAGGGGTTTTATTTAGCTGAGAAAATTCAATCTTTTCAACCTCCAATGGAGAAATGTATTCCAGATGTGGAATGTCATGCCCTTTGCCAGACAAAGAATGAATCACTTTAGTAGCGGCTAACCGCAACCAAAGAAATTCAGGGTATTTCCGCTGAGCTGCATCATCGGGTTTGTGGAAATGATGGAGCGAGCTTGGGAGGAGAGACCAGATGAGCAAAAGATATCCCACTGGGTCGAAGTGTATCCGAAAGGGCTCTCACTTAGATAAGGTAAGATAAGATAAGATTGAGATGTGGAATTAATGTATGTTTTCTTTATTAATTGGTAGGCCCCCCACAAGGTGGACTGATGACCTGGTAAAGGTCGCTGGAGTCCGCTGGATGCGGGTGGCGCAGGACCGGTCATTGTGGCACTCTTTGGGGGAGGCCTATGTCCAGCAGTGGACGTCTTTCGGCTAATATGATGATGAAGATGATGATGATTAATATATTTAAGTATCCAGTACAATACAATAGAATACTTTATTGATAACGCCATAGTCACAAGTCAAATATTGTTGATTGCTTCGTACCGCTAGTGTAGTGTCCCACAGAACGTTACAATAGTTATCAAACTACATTATATATATATATATATATTTCCTTCTCTTAGTTAGGAAAGGTAGGTTAGTGTTTAACATTGTGTTTTGCTGTCATTATTTTTAGGGTTCCGTACCTCAAAAGGAAAAAAACGGAAAAAAAAATAGGATCACTCGTGGGTCTGTCTGTCCGTCTGTCACAGCCGATTTGCTCCGAAACTACTGGGCCGATTGAGTTGAAATTTGGTAAACATATGTAAATTGATGACCCAAAGATGGACGCGTAAAGTAAATTAATGAATTCTGAACAAAGGGGCCACTTTTGGGGGGTAAACTGGAAAATTTAAAAAAATGTTTCCCAAACTGTATTGTGTGACATATCAAATGTTATAATTTTTGTAAAAAAGATTTAAAGTAATTTAGGAATAAAGACAAAAATTGACCATACCCCCCCCCCCCTTATATCCGAAACTACTAGGCTTAAAATTCTGAAAAAAATATGGAAAATAGTTCCTTGCCTAAAGATTACAGGAAAACCTATAAGCAGAGTTGAACTCGCACTTGTCCGGTTTTATTTCTAAAGTTATAAAGTGCGTTGTTTAAAGTACTATTCCAATAAGTGTACCTTAGGAAGGCACATTTCACCGAACTCCGTACAGTCAGCATCATAAACATGTATTATTACTTATATATAAGGTCGAAAAGTGTATACATGTTTATGATGCTGACTGTACATGCGAGTAGGCCTTCTATTTACCCGACTGCCTCAGAAGGAGGTATATGGCTGAATTGCAAAAAAAAATTACATTAGTTAAGGGCCTCAATCCAATCTTTTTTCCATGGTGTAACGAAAGTTACCCATATAAAATGTATGGGTAATTGTCGTTACACAATGGAAAAAAGTTAAAGCGTAGATTAGACTCTTAATGTCTCTATGTAGGTACATTTTTTTTTGCAATCCACCCTAATGTTTTTCGAGCGAATGTAATTTATGTGGACAAGAAAATTATGTTTCACTGGCTACAGTCCAAACAGTTTGACAGATTTTGCCAGATGAGGTGTCGTTAGATTTACATATGTATCATCCTCATAATCGTGTATGTCATAGCCTATAATATTTGAAAAAGCAGTTGGGTTATTTTAAATCTTCTGATTTCACTTGTACCGGACAAACATCTGTTCTCTGAGTAAGTTATTAACGTTGTCTCGAGCCCGCCCGTATCTTCCCACGGACACTCTATTTCTTGGATCACCGGAGAGTTCGTTTGTCTTGTAAAGTACCCATCGATGTTCTGATGGTATTTATCGAAGAAAAAGGTTCCAGAGGACGACGACTTTAGTTTATTTGAAGCCTTTTAATTAAACCAATAAAAGCGGCTTCAGTTGATTGGGTTTTGCTATAAAAGAAGGGGAAAACGTGATACAACGAACGACAAAAGTAAATACAGGGTGGACCATAACTCTTTTTACATTTCAAACTAAAATAAAATGAAAACTAATTATATCAGATGAAAACCGTTTATTGATTATGAAAATTATTGAATAGGGATTTTTTTTTTTTTAAATTACGTCATCCATATGTGATCCTTCATTATTTTGGCATTGCCGTAACCTGGAGCGAAAATTTTCAGTGACGGCCTGACAAGTGTTCCGAGAAATGTGGACCAAAAGTCCGTTAACTTTTGAATCGGTAGCTGCGTCGGGGAGCGGTGGCGGGGTAAGGCGGCGGGGTTACGAAATGCAAGAGCGGCCAATGGGAATTTAGTGCCATGGCGTCCTTCACCTTGCCGCCACCGCTCCCCGACGCAGCTACCGATTCAAAAGTTAACGGACTTTTGGTCCACATTTCTCGGAACACTTGTCAGGCCGTCACTGAAAATTTTCGCTCCAGGTTACGGCAATGCCAAAATAATGAAGGATCACATATGGATGACGTAATTTTTAAAAAATAAAATCCCTATTCATGTGTTTTCATAATCAATAAACGGTTTTCATCTGATATAATTAGTTTTCATTTTATTTTAGTTTGAAATGTAAAAAGAGTTATGGTCCACCCTGTATATTATGTAGTTAAAAAAGGGGTGCTAAACAACATTACAGCTAGTAAAAAAGGTAAGTTTCAGTTCGATTTGATATAAAATTGAATCTAGCCTTCTCTTAGTGCCAAAATGAATCAGTAGAATACCTGCGGATGGATTAATGAGTTCAATGATTTCTTTACTTTGTAATATACAAGGTATAAATTGAACGTATTCCTGTTAAGAAATTATAGGGGAGGTTAGTTGCGACTTTTTGGACCTTGTAATGTATTATGCAAAAGTGAACCATTTTTAAAATAATTCATCTTTAAAATGTCAGCCGTAATTATGTATATTTTTCAAATTAAAGGAAAAATGTAATGCTCCGAGCCGGAACCAAACCGACGACTACAGGCATACGCGGCCCGTCGCTCTCAACTGACATATTGACCCACTGTAACAAGACAAAACTATTACTTAATTAACTAACAATTTAAAAACAAGATTTCATCGTACACGTAAGAAAGTACGGCGCAAATTGAGTACGCTTATTCTGTTTAATATCAACTCTTTTGACAAAAGAAGTCTTCAAAACTAAACATAATATTATGATAGCCACTTGGCAGGCAGATTATCGATCCTAATTTAATATTTTTTATACAACTTTCCCTGCTTTGTAATAGCGAATTTTAATTAATAAATGTAGTTTAAAGTGTTAGTGCTGACTATTTGTTTTTGTGGGACCCCAAAACCCCTACAAAGTGGTCCTTCGAACCGGATTTGAACCAGTGTCCTATGGATCCGACGCCTACAATTTCTTAGCTTTCCAAAAAGATATAACAATCACAACTCAGTATTTTACCAAAAAAATCTCATCTTTAATGGAAAGCGATATATTAGAGCAATATTCACTATAAATCAAAGAGAATGTTGCCGCCCATTCTTCCTGGAACATAAAATACTAACGTTTGCATGTTTGTATACTCTGGATGTAAGTATTTTTGTACACAAGCACAAGAATCATTTTATTCAAAGGCAAGATGTATGCACTCGGAGAGTTCGAAACCAGTATAAACATAAATTGTTTAAGTTTCAAGAACTCTTATAATAGGTGGTGCAAGAAATTTATAACAAATTGCCTGAAGCATTTAAATACGATAAATTAAATATATTTGAAAGAAAAACCAAACAATGCCTTTCTGGCAAATGCTTTTACTCTGTGGCTGACTGTTTATTAATGACACGTACCTACCTACATAAATATGATTGAAATTAAAATCAATTGTCAATTATAAAGTTTTATCTCAACACAATCACACAACACATGTATTATTTATTATTATTAATCTTCACAGACTCTATTATGCTTATGAGTATATCTGTACTTTTACTATATTATATAAAAGGTGTGTACGCCTAAACAGGTAGGATATGGTGGTTTAAAAAAAATGTGAATACCTGTATAGGTATATCTCTGTAAACCAGAATCCTTCACACAATACATTACTAATGGGGAATGGATGAAAATTTTAGAAATGCCTGATTATTTTTTTGGTGATAGGAATAACCTTCCTTAGCACCAGAAAAAAGTTTCAGATTTTTCAACTGCGACAATTATTTTTGAAAAATATAAACCGTTTCCTCATTTACGTTTTGGGTCAAGAACGGTAAATAGACACTTTCCTTGATCTGTCTCATATTACAAAAAACTATCTTAAATATCTGTGGTAAACTGACACTGGTAATGACCAATATAGCTGCTGCAAGTGTCAATATCATTGCCAGTGTCAGTTTACCACACATATTTAATTTTTTTTTTTGTAATATGAGATCGATCGAGGAAGGTGCCGTAACTGACCCAAAACGTAAGTGGGAAAACTGTTTATATTTTTCAAAAAAAATTCACGCAGCTGAAAAACCTGAAACTTTTTTCTGGTGCTAAGGAAGGTTATTCCTATCACCAAATAAATAATCAGTCATTTCTAAAATTTTTATCCATTCCCAATTAATGAATACGAGGCTAAGACATATGTTGAACAAATTGTTTATATGCGTAGTGAAACGACTCTTTATAAATACACGCCTCTGTACTTGTAATATAACTAAAGATTTATATCCCTCGCCAAACGTGTCCTTTCCTTATGTCAACCGGCGATGACAAACAAAAGAAATTGGCTTCGATCCAGTGACTCCGAGATTGAGCCATGGCTCCAGCGAGATTGACAAAATGGTCACGAAGATAGGAGACCAAAGTTAATATTCATTTGATTAACATTGTTACTGGGCGAATTCGATGATACCTATGTCTATGGTAGCCTACGGCTGGTCGTGGGTTCGAACCCTGGCTCGTACTAATGGGTTTCTTTGAACATTTTTGCGGAATATTACTTGATATTTTATTTTATGCTCAATGATCAGGTATGTTACGTTCGAAAGCAGCGCGTCATTATGTGACTCATCTCACACGTTAGTTTTTTTCCTTTCGATTGTCGCAATACAAGCGTTAAATGCAATTGGGAATGGATGAAAATTTTGGAAATGCCTGATTATTTTTTTGGTGATCTTAAATATCTGTGGTAAACTGACACTGGTAATGATATTGACACATGCAGCAGCTATATTGGCCATTACCAGTGTCAGTTTACCACAGATATTTAAGGTACTTTTTGTAATATGAGACAGATCAAGGAAAGTGTTTACTTACCGTAACTGACCCAAAACGTAAATGAGAAAACTGTTTATATTTTTCAAAAATAATTGGCGCAGCTGAAACACTTGAAACTTTTTTCTGGCGCTAAGGAATGTTATTCCTATCACCAAAAAAATAATCAGGCATTTCTAAAATTTTCATCCATTCCCAATTGCCATGGTTATATTAATTTTGTTAAACGGCTTAACTGATTTGGATGAAATTTTGCACGGAGATAGTTTAAAGCCTGGATTCAAATATAGGATAGTTTTTATCCCGGGTTTACGCAGATGAAGTACCCGAGTAACTCGGTCGCGCAGCGCAGGTATGAACACAAATAAGTATTCATGTTTATCATAGATACAATATTTTCTTGACCAGAAATCACAAACCTCCATAGGGTACATTTCAAGTTTTAACTTTAACAACGTTTTATGAAAATTTATGAGTTTTACGTTAAAAAAAAAAGTCGCCGTAAATACATCATTTTGCTCCCTTGAGACACAAATAAGTATTATTTGTCACGAGGGTTCGCATTTGCTAGACTGGTTACGGTAATTAAGTTAATCACATTACTCGCCATGCTCAGTTGACTTCACGTACAGTTGTCATAATGGAGTATTAACAATAGAATTGACAACCTGACAAACACGTTCACCAAATTGTATTTCAAGAACGTGTGAAGCACTCCGCGATATTAAAGCCCCCCCCCCCCCCCCCCCTAGACCAGTCGACTCAAGTAGACTCTACATACAACGGTAGTTTGGTTCTCATTTTGCAGCATACTGCACACTGAACTAACATGAAACTGTTCATCTAGCTCGGAAACTAGTTTTTTTTGCTATAAATTATAACAGAAAAAAAATTAAGCGATTAAGTAGAGACTTTTCCATTTTAATTTCTTGTAACATACACTAGTTTCCAATCTAGCTTATGACGGATCCTATTGTGTAGGTATACAAAGTTTCATTGTAATTCTAACACGCCGTTTTAAAATGAGAATCAAACTAAGTTTGTATGGAGAGTCGAGCGTCCTGGTGACCCTTAATTCGATTTTGCATTAAAAGTTACTCTTTTCTCGTTAGAATAGATAAAATACTTTATTTGAATTTAATAGACAGCGTTTAAAATGCAGTAAAAGCAAATTTGATTGAAATGAAAACAACTTCTAATCAAGAATTATTTTGGCAGAGCATTAAAAGCGAATAGACGCCGACTTTTGTAGCGCTACAAACTCGATACAGTATCGATATCGATAATTTTGGACTGGTGATCTATGGCTGACGCGTGATAGTCACATGTTCGCTGCTAAACCATAGTATGTAACCACTTAGTGTTCTACGAGAAATACTACAATCATTCATATTAATCATTAAATATTAAAGAAAATATAATTTTGACTTCTCTTGCTTGCAAAGTTCGGTTTTGTGCTGGATGTAAGTTGCTCCAAATGCCACTTTTGTGCGCTAGTGCACAAAGTAATTTTGTTTTATAGACTAAGATTAAAGTTTCGAAGTTTTATTGTGCGTGTGGCTTAACAACCGCACGCACAATAAAACTTCGTGGAATACTTGCATTTCTGAACTTGTTATTTTATTTGATTTGCTTTAATCAATTTCACTTCCGTGTTTTCCGTTACTATTTAAATTAATAAAACCAAATTTAAAACATATAAGTCAATTATTATTTAAAAATGTATTGAGCAATTTTTTGATTCAATGCAGAATGTATATTACCGCTCGACTTAACTATTCGCCCTCGCCGGTGGCTCGGGGGCATGCACTTGTTGTATGTATTTACAATCTACTATTTTTCAGATTTTTTCACCAGCAAGAGCGCTTCAAAAACCAACATGTTGTATATCTATCGCCATAAGCTATGAAAAGAAAGATCCTGATTGGCGGATACTTTTCCTTAGCAACGCAGCTTATCTTAGCTGGTGGAAGACCCGCCATGCTCGCTATCAATCTTGCTAGATTCGCGCGTCGGGCGTGATAAGCGCAAATAAGTCACAACTCGAAACCTGATCGCGAAAACCATTTATCAATGACTATAAAGATTCTCGATCGACAATGTCCTTGAATTTAAAACAACACAATTTAGAGGTGCATTTTTCGAAATAGGATTGGACTGGAGCTGTCTAACTGGGGAACCTTACAGAAGACCACAGACAGACTTGCTTTGTGGGTATGGTCCGTTCCTGGTGGTGACTAAGGTCACCAGAGCTCCCGAAGATGCGCTTGACTTAATTGAGCTGGACCTGCATTTGTCTCCAACAACAACCATTTGTCTGAACACAACGAATCCTCAAGTCAATAAAGGGTCTGCAACGCGCTTGTGATTTTTCTGGTGTCGCAAGCGTCCATAGGCGACTGTGTCTGCTTACCATCAGGCAGACCGTATGGTACTTTGCCACCTTCGTAGAATAAAAAAAAACCGGACAAACGCGAGTTGTTCAACTCGCGTGGTGAGGGTTCCGTATATAATACACAAAAATATTGAGAATTTTCCCGTTACTTTGAATACTTAAACTTCTTATAGGTTTTCCTGTAATGTTTAGGCAAGGAACTATTTTCCATATTTTTTTCAGAATTTTAAGCCTAGTAGTTTCGGAGATACGAGGGGGGGGGGGGGATGGTCAATTTTCGTCTTTTTGCCTAAACTACTTCAAATCTGTTTTCGCTAAAATTATAAAAAAATATTTCTGAGATGCTTACAACAACCTCTTTGATTTGGTAGGTATGTCACACAATGCAGTTTGCGAAACTTTTTTTTAAATTTTCCAGTTTACCCCCCAAAAGTGGTCCCTTGTTCAGAATTCAGTAATTTACTTTACGCGGCCATCTTTGGGTCACCAATTTACATTATGTTTACCAAATTTCAACTCATTCATTCCAGTAGTTTCGGAGCAAATCGGCTGTGACAGACGGACAGACAGACACACGAGTGATCCTATAAGGGTTCCGTTTTTTTCTTTTGAGGTACGGAACCCTAAAAAAATCGGCCAAGTGCGTGTCGGACCACGCGCAGTGTATGGTTCCGAAGTTGCCTGTCCGTCGTTGTTACATCGACACGCGCGCGTCAATTAAACGTTGCGGTGCGTTCAAGTAGACTTACTCGTTAGCTAGTTATGCCTACTTATCCGTGATAGACCATGTCCAACAGTGGACGACTTTCAGCTGATATGATGATGGTGATGATACGTGATAGTTTTCTATTAAATTAGTTATATGTATACTACTGGGGTTATCATCATTTCATAAACAACATTTCATAAATGATCATTTTATAAACAACGATTCACAAACTTATCATCCCTCATAATGCTCATACTAGTCGTACTACTTATAAATCCTATAAATAATTATTTGACAAATATTCATAGCAAATGTTACACTTTAAAAATTACCTACTGAATGTGAAACTGTCCTTTTAAAAATTATCATTTGTCAAATATTATAAAATAAGTCATTTTCAAGACGTCGATTGATAAATGATTATTTCATAATAATAAATATCTGTCATACATAACACGGTATCGGAATAGCCAAGAAACATTTCTGTGGTAAATTCATAAAAAATAGTACTATGTAAAAAAAACGATTCTGGCGTTTCACCGGCCGCACCCAATGATGACATAATAAATGTAATAATATTAATGAATGTTGTAAAAACTTAAAATTATTTTTGCTGACTATACCATTTTGTAATATAAATGAATATTTTGATAATTTTACCTTTTGATATTTTGTATTTTGATTTATTAGTTTAAGATTTTGCATGCCATATGTAGGTATTGTGGCGGAACATGCATTCATGTAAAATATTGTATTTCACTGACATGTACTCTTAACACCTGTCTTGTTCTCGCAAAGTTAATTTATTTTATTTTATTCTAAGACCTAAAATGTTGATTTTTGGGCTAGAAATGATAATAATGTAACAAGTGTCATGATTGGCTTTCTATTTACTTGTTAAACTCTTTTCGACTTATCCGTGTGCTCATTTCGAATTAAACAATTACTAGATTCCGTTAAAAACTATGAAAAACCAGAAATAAATAATAAGGTATGTTACATGTATGAAGTTTTCTTTTAATGATTATGATTCGTCCTAAAAGGGATGAAATTTGACATAAATTATAGCCTTTATCCTATTCTGAAATATAAGGTACATAACTGAAAATTTTATATAAATTCATCCTGCAGTTTTTGAGATTAAGTGGAACGTACATCCATCCATTCGAACTTTCACTTGTATAATATTAGTAGGATAGGATATTGTAGTTTAAAACGTTATCAACCCAGCAAACGATTTATTAAATAAGGTATTTACCAAACAATGCATTTTATTAAACGTTTTTTTACCATACTTTTCCAATTGTCACGAATATTATACATTGGTAATATGTCAAATAATGATTTATATTATGATGTTTTTCAAGTATAAATAATTTATATAATGAAATATTTTACTACTTTTGTCGGTGATTAATTTGTATAGGTACACTTCTTTATAGTAGTAAGGGTCACTGAGCTAAGCCGCAGTCGGACGGACGGACAGACGGACATGACGAAACTATAAGGGTTCCTTGTTGACTACGGAACCTTAAAAAGGCAAGGATTTCAGACTATTTTTGTAGATTAAAATTAATCTTATTAGTTTTTCACCATATGTATTTTTAAATTGCTATAATTCGGTCTTTAAAAATGTTTTTCTTTGCATGGTTTGGACAAAATGATAAAGGGACTTCGAAGTAACCTGAAAAGGAAAAAAAAGGTATTAAATAACTTTTGAACATGATAATAAATTGCAATAAATCGTGATCCAATGATTATACTTAAATCAATTACAAGTTAACGATTTGACACTGAATACATAACATAAACATTAAACAACCAGGTAAAAGATACAGTAAAAACTCATAAAATAACAGCACACCCATTGTTAAAAGCCATATTCCACTACAAAAAACCATTTTCTATTCGTTTGTGCGAAACCAAACACAATATCAATAAACAAAATAAATGTCATCAAAACCAAGCCTAGAGTCGCAAATAATTCTCCTTTGTAGTAGGAATGATAAGCATAGAGAAACAAAGAAATGAATAAGTTATGGACAAGATACAAGTGTACAATACTGACAACAAAAAATCAAGTGATTTTCGCGCGCGTATTTCTACCCATGGGAAATCAAATGAACCTGTCACTACAATTTGAATATATTTACGGTGTTTAAAGTACAATCTTTAGTTGTTTACATTTTATAGTGCACCAACTTCATGATAGATGGCGGTGTTACATTGAGCGGAACACGCTATCGTTGTTTTACCGTAGCTTCTGTGCCCCTAGTGGAAAACGATACAAGTCGAAAATTGCTACTTTACAGGACAGCGAAAAAACAAAAGGAGAATGTTTTACAGCGCACTGTGCCGTAATGGTTAAAAATTCAATATAACTTTAAATGCAATTTAAGTATAAGAAATGCTCTCTTTTATGTTGTATTGTTGAATTTGGTATAAAATTAACGGTTAACAAAATAATTGACTTGTACCCGTTTAAATTTAAGCTTTTATGAGATATAACTAAAGTAGTCCCTCTTTTCACATACTTTTTACATAAGTGAAAAAAGGTACCCATTACAATATTTTTAAAATAACTCTTTTTGTGTTAGTTTTTTTAATAAACTTCCCAATTAAAGTTTAGCAGTTAAATTCATAACTATGACATGACATACACATTTTTGATTTAAGTACAAAAATATCGACTTGTACCTATTTTCACATAATGTCAGTCAAGTCTATTTGGATTTAAAAAGAGTTATATACATAGTTATTTTGAGTTGTATCGAAATTTTACGGAATAGAATAAAATAAAAGGCACGTTTTTTTCAGTTTTAATTAGAAAAAATCAAAAATTCTTCCTTCAGAAGACTTGAACCACATAACGACACAATTTTCTTCAAATGTCATAATAAAACAAATTATTTTAAAAATCAATCACATTATGAGTATTACAAAATTTTCATAACAGCTTTATTCGTTACTATTGTTATCAGTTAAACATAATTGTGTTCAGTAGGTTCCAACGGATGAATGTTTTTATTTATTGTTGCGTTAAGTTTTTGTGTTGTTTTTCTCTTGCAATTTAATTAAACTGGAAATAAATTGAACACTTTTGCCATACTCTCCTAAGCTCCAGTAAATTACAATTTTTTTTTTCCTAAATTCTTCCAGTATTTTTAAAGCACATTTCATCCTACAGTCTTCAAGCTGCTGAAATTCTCTTTCCTTAACTTGTTTTTCTTTATTTGTTTTATAATTCTTATCCAAATTTATCTTTCTTATTCTATTTTCCCTGACCTTTCTTCTCTCTTTTTCACTTTTCCGTGGCTTGCGTTTTCGTCCTTCTTTGACACCAGCTTTATCCCAAAAAGAACCTTCTGGCTCTGAATCAGGTATAACCATGTTTTCTCTATTAGACCTCTGTCCAATTCTTTCCGAATCAGAACTTTCTTCAGTATCAGGAACATAATCTTCACTGCTGTCTGAACTATAGCCTATATAAAAGAACGGCAAGGAGTCTACTAAGTTAAACAATATTATGAAAATACGATTAAAACCAGTTTGCGTTTCGGCACGCCCCGGTCCTTGTCCGCAAGACTCATTTTCTACATAGAGAGTACAAAATTATGTAACTAATAAAAGGAATAGGTACCTATTAATTTACTAAAATATTATTACAACCAAATTTTGACTAAAGTAAGGTGTGTATTTTTTTATGATTTCTAATGCTATCATTGAAAAATGCCTAATCGCAAACCTTAGGTAATCGCACTGTAACTACTTTCAAATATTTTAATAATGATACCCCACTCGAAATTATTTGACGAAACATTATAGTCACAGAAGGTTTTTATTGTTAAAACAAACCAATGGCGACTAAGATTTTTGACAAACGACTAAAGTGCATTTTTCCATTAAATACGTATTACTGTTTAATCATACTACGTGAAAATAATCAATTTTCGTTTTATTTCATCAAACATGACTCAATATAAGTCAAAACTTGCTTGGTGTAAAAGGGTATAAGTAAATATAAATTCTTAAAGTGTAGACATAACGTATCGGATAATATTTTAAAACTAGGTGAAAAGGGATACAACTCACCCGTCGTCATCGTCGTCATTTGCAGTCCGAGAACAACATAAGCATGGCCTTTTCTCACCACTACGCAAAGGCGACTGAGCGCTCCGCGGGTGTGCGCGGGGGCATCGCATTTACACTTGTATCGTTTTACACGTATTTTTTGTAACCTACGGCGGTATAAGTCGACTTGCGCTAGCAACTATCAAAATTAAGGCGTGAATACGGATTTAAGTTGACTTGTTCTGTTAGTAATGTCATATTATTAGTGTAAACCGATATAAATAGACATCGATCCTTAAGCACTAAGCATTCCTAAAACAGATAAGTGTAGTTACATCGTTAAACACAGAGAACATACGAAATCGTAAGATATAACTTTACTCATACCATTTGTCACGAAATAATAATATGCTTTCGTTGTTAATAATAATATATGTCAATATATACCCACCGCGTCATGGTCATTTGAGTCAGTTATACCCTTTAACACGACCGTGACTTTGTTAATTTACAAGATAACTTAGATCCGTTTACACCAATCGACGCGATAATTTTTTTCTAATTTTTTGGTCTATATAACTCAATTTGGCCAAAATCAGACTTATACCCCTTTTCACTAGGGGCACAGGCTTGTATTATAGGCTACGCGCGCACTACGGTGCGGCGAGTTGCGGTGCATTTTTAAAATAAAACGTTATTGGGTACATCCGCTCGTGGCATTGCGGCCTAATAAAGGATTTTTTTTCATGAGATACAGTGACTTGCGTTTGTTTCCAAACAAATTTTTCGGCTATTACCGAATGAAAATTGCAACGTTTGACAATTTAATTAGAATTGTTGGCCCTGCAATTTACTACGTAGACACGACCTACCTATAACCTATGAATTATACAGGGTGGATTTTTTATGAGTATCCAAATTGAAGTATGTTAATCCTTATACAAAATTATAATTCACGTGTTTTTTCTTTTAGTATCCCTCGGTACTAAAATATTGAGTTAGGGCACCTCAAAGTTGTCTCGAAAAAGACCAAGTTTGTTGTCAATGTTCGCTGCGCACCGGCATCCCCGCTCCCCTCCCCACCAGTCATTCATAACAACCGTGAGTCACGCACGGGTGCCCTCCCCCGCCCCGGCACCCCACCGCCGCCTCAAATTGATACGAGTATCGAGTATCGCGGTGAGAAAACTTTGTAAACAATGAAAAACGCCGCGAACAGTGCATGAACACACGCGCGGGTGGTTGGTAGGTGACTAAGTGGGTAACTCATTCTGATCGGGCGGCCAGCCTGATGTAAAAGTGAACTACCCTCACTACAACATATTTTTGTATCTAGTTTGTTTACATTCGACTCGGTGACCACACTACAGTCAATATTATTATATTTTTTTTTCATAAATGAAATCTATAAATGATGCCTGGAAAACAATTGTATACTCATAAAAAAAACACCCTGTATATTACCAGAAATCTCGCAATTTCCACGGCAGTTAATCATGTCTAGATTGTCCAGTGGCAGCCATTGGTGAAGGACCTCTGAAATCGTATCACGGACGCGGCGCACACTGGCCGGTAGTCGGTAGTAATGCGGACAGAATACTGGACAAGACGAGTCTTCGTAGTCCCCGTGCAGACTCCTCCTTGGCTCCCTCTTGATGCAGAAGTATACGGGAGTTGCATAGTACTAGCCCCATTCAATAGAATAGAATAGAATAGAATAGAATAAACTTTATTTGCATTAAACATTACCAGATACAAGGTGTTATTACAATAATAGGTAGGTTTATATGTTTAACCATAATTGGTATGCAAAATTGTTGTTATAGTAACTAATATGTGATAGTTATAATTACTACTTAAAGAGATCATTAAATTCAAGTTCAACATTACAATTTACGAACTATGACATCATAATCTAAACGTCAAGTTTTATATGGAAAAATGACAGTTGGATCTACCTAACGCGCGTTCAAAACGTTACGTGATTACCCTCTGAACTAACTATTAGGCTGGCACGACGATCCAAAATCAGTCAGTGTTTTCGAACACGAGCAAGCCACTTTTGCCTTACGCCTAATATTGTTATATTACCAGAAATCTCGCTATTTCCACGGCAGTTGATCATGTCCAGCTGGCAGCGATTGGTGAAGGACCTGTATTCGTAGGACCGTATCGCGGACGCGGCGCACACTGGCCGGTAGTAATGCGGACAGAATACTGGACAGGACTCGTCTTCGTAGTACCTGCGTAGGCTTTTCCTTTTTTCACTCTTAATGCAGAAATATACGGGAGTTGCAATGTACTCTGGAATTATTAAAACCAGATCAAGTTTATTTAATTTTCCATATGCCATAGCTATGGCCTATGGAAAATTAAATAAACTTGATAGCTACTCCCTGTGTGATGTCGGGTTAGAATAGCCCCCTTTCTTCGCGTAAAAGACGTCTATAGGATAGGGTTGAGGTGTGTTATAGGCGATAAACTAGAAACTTGTCGCTGCAATATTACATTTTCTCCATCTTTAAAGTCACAATTGCCAGAAGTGGTACGGTCAATTAAATTTCATGTGCTCTACCTACCCCTTCTCAAAATACAGGCGTTTATGTATATATACTATTATAGGTACCTTATAATTAACATACACAATTATAAGTAAAAAGAACCGGCCAAGTACGTGTCTGACGTGACTACGCACAACGAAGGGTTCCGTGCCTATTAAAAAGGTCGTATCGTCACAGAAATCTTACTGCACTTATGTCCTTTTCTCAGTTTTTCAGCAATATCTCGAAAACCTTTGAACGGATTTTGTTAAAAATAATTTTCGGTGAAAGAATTTAATAAGCACTATGTTAATTTTTTTTTACATATACAGTTCGAATATTAGATGTGACATATTTTTTGTGACTTAATTTTGGGGGCGAATATCTCCGACTATATTCACATAGTTAAAAAAATGCTGAGACACTTTATAGCTATTTCGAAAGGCTTGCCGACACGTGCTATTTTTGACTTGCATTTATTAAAAAAAAATACATGTTAGAGTGCACTCCTAAAAATTTTTTAACAATATACAGGTGTATACTCGAAAACTATTGAGGATAGGTATCCTCAATAGTTTTCGAGTAAATTTTATATAGTTTTCGCCTGTGACATACGGACAGACGGACGACAGACGGACAAACGGACATGACGAAACTATAAGGGTTGCGTTTTTGCCATTTTGGCTACGGAACCCTAAAATGCATACGTGACCCCGAAGTGTTAGGTATACGGCTGCGAGAACGCCGGGATTTGACCCCGCTCGGCCAAAACTCTTACTTTGTGAAGGATAAAGATTGATTTGTTGAGTTTGAAATAGTTAGCTCGTGTTTTTGGACACACTGGGCTTTGGTGCCGTGAGACGTGGGTTTATTAGGAACTAGTCAAAATACTCACGCCTTTACATAAACCGTCATACATAATATGTATATAGTTAGTCAATTTTTTTGACCTGCTCAGATGAGCTCTACAGTGCATGCCATATTTTGCAAAGACCACCACGTAAAATCGAATCTAATCTATAAACCAGAGAAATGTTTAGGTACTTCATTCTTGGTTACTCTATTTTGAATTTTTGACTAAGGACTTCTATAATAGAGTTCCATTTTCAAAGAAAATTTTATGTGACATTTACCTTTTCGTGGCACGCGCAGACCACATAATGGAATTATTGTTTGATTTGAATATGTGTTTTGACGATAAGAGGATGAGCTCATGTCAAAAAATTTAGACTCTACCCACTCGTTTTTGCGCTTTTTCCGACGCATTCACCGAGTAGCCGATTGTCCAGTTTATCTATATAAACACGGCATTACCTGCCACAACGGATGAACGGAACAGACATGATCAAAAATGTGACTTGGTTTAGAATTTAAAATCACAAAGTGTAGTTAGCTACAATTTGACTTAACAGTAGCCTAAACTTGGGCGAAGTGACATTAATTTCCAGCGCACGATTAAAATCGGAGTTTAATAAAACTTTGTTCATTTACGGAAATATTAAGATGGTATTTAGTTTTCATTTCACGGTTTAAAGCGGACTTTGCAGCATGTGACTCAAATATCTACTTTATTTTTTCAAAATGTAAGGTTTAAGGTAAACACAAAAATTTAACATAAAACATTTTCTATTTATGTTAAATTTTTGTGTTTTCTATTGAACGCCTGTACGAAAATAAATACCTACATGTAACTTTTAATTAATGCCACATAATGGCCGCCGCAGACGGGGCCGACCTAGACGGAGATGGCGGGACAACCTGGATCTATTCCTCAACAATTGGGCGGAAGAAGCACCTAGCAGGGACGCATGGAGATCACGGGGAGAGGCCTTCGCCCAGCAGTGGGACACTCAATAGGCTCTTAAAAAAAAACTTATAGGTACAGTCGGCCTCATAAGTTGGCCTAGGTACCTAAGTACCTTGTCGTTTTCACTCCTTTGACAACTTCATTATGGCAGTTTAACATGAAGTTTAATGCGACACGGTACAAAGGTGTTAATTCCGAATTGCTAAACTTAAGTGGCAGTGGGCGGGGCACATTGCACGTAGAACCGATGGCCGCTGGGGCGGAAAGGTTCTCGAGTGGCGACCACGTACCGGAAGGCGCGGCGTGGGTAGGCCCCCCACAAGGTGGACTGATGACCTGGTAAAGGTCGCGGGAGCCCGCTGGATGCGGGTGGCGCAGGACCGGTCAATTTGGAACTCTCTGGGGGAGGCCTATGTCCAGCAGTGGACGACTTTCGGCTGATATGATGATGATGATGATGATGACAAAGGTGTTAAACCCTTTCTGAGGTCCACCGTACATATCACTTGATTGGTCTCCAATTTAGTTAATTAATCAATAAGTTTGCTTTAATTTCTTAACCACTTCCATCCATCCTGTGTCCTAGTCAATTTCTTGCAACCACGTTACTCCAATTCGCGTAAATCGCATCTAAACCCAAAATCCGGGTTTACCAATAAAATCCCTCCACCATTAAACGTTAGTCTAGTTTAGAATACATATACATACCAACTTTATTGCAGGCCATAAAGCGTTGCATTGCGCACTTCCCAGGGAACATTTTGTACTCTTTGCCGAGTGCGTCAAAGCCGCAAACTACGTCCTCTTCTGGCGGACATTTTGTGTCGCACGAAATGCAGTGTGATGATTTTGCTGCGACATTACAGATTATTAAGAATCTTTTCGTATTAAAGTGCAAACGATTTCCACTTCCTAATACCAGTAGCTCTGTGAGCTGTAGAACTCGCGATCCTATCTTGTTTTCAAAAAATATATACATTTTTTAGGTTCGGAAGAACTGAATCGACAGAAAAAAAGGAATATTGAACCCGATCATAAAATTTCACGATAATCGGTTGAGAAATGCGTTCTGTAGAGGAGAACAGCCATACATACGTCGGACATACGAAATCATTTTTGCCCAGGAAGTTAAAACGGAGAACTAGCTTCGTTCGCTTCGCTCCCTCGTTCAATAATATAATATTTTTATACTAGGCTGAGGCTGCGACTTTTTAATATGTTGGCTACCATGCCAGTCTGCCAGAGATGCGGAAATTACATATTGACAAATTGAACAAAAAAATTGCCAAAAGTTTGCTAAACAGGCATATTAAGGCACTGTTTGTCCTCTACTGACATATGGTATTATATTCTGGGAGAACTCGGTAGGTATAAAAAAAATGTTTGCAAATTATATTTAATGTCAAAAATGGAGTGACCCTTAGACCTGTGTTTAAACACCACAAAATATTAACCGTGACGTGTATATTTATACTAGAAATTTGTGTATTTGTAAAAGAACGCAAATATATTTTTATTAAAAGATGTAACTTTAATGTAAATTTAAGATCTCAATATAGGTTATGACTTATGTACAGTCCGCCCTTCTAGCTATATACTTACTCAATAAGAGCACATACATCACTGGGATTAAAATCTACAATAATTTACCAGAAAGCCTCAAGCAGGGCAAAATTTAAAAGGAACTGGCTGTTTAAAAGGAAGTGCGTACCTACCTACGTTCTTGTGTGGTAAATGCAAAGATCATACATTGTAGAAAAAAAATAGTGGTAGTAACAAAAATACCCAATTATATTTTGCTTTTCAGTGCATTTTTTGTTTGAAATCGGTTTTTTATGTTATGCAAAAGTGACTTTTCCTTCATATACAGGGTGATTTAGGGGTCGTAGAGCAAGAAGACCAAAAGCGAATAAGATGGCCATACTGAACAATTTTTCCCATGGGACCGACCACGAAATCGTAAAAAAATAAGAGCCAACTAAGAGATAACTGTGAGTTAACTGTGACTTAATTGAGAGTTAATGTATGGAACAGCTGATTTTTTTTGCGATTTCATGGTCGGTCAATTGGGATAAGTTGTTCAGTATGACCATCTTATTCGCTTTTGGTCTTCTTGCTCCACGACCCCTAATTCACCCTGTATGTAATAGACAAAGTCGCCAAGGTTATTATTTATGTACCTCTACAATCCTTCACCTCACCTCACTTCAGCAGAACCACCCATGTCAGACCTCTAATTACGCGTTATTTTCACGAATCCCGGCATCGAGATATAGATACTGAGGTTAGCGGGGAGGTGACGAGATACCAGTCGTGACTAGCATAGCAGCCTCAAAGGCGTTGACTGTACATTAAACCCCTAAACGTGATCGAGTCGCATCTCATCGGATTTCACACTTTGCCGGTCAAGGATGCAATGCATATTTTACTGTGCAAACTCAATAGTTCCACTTTTCGGGGTTCTATTCCATTTAATTCTGCGATCAAGTTGTGATGATAAAGCTGCCGCAATAGATAAATGTTTGTTTGAAACTGCTCATAAAAGGCCCACAACAAACCAATAATAATAGTTATATCGCCGTACGATTGTTATATCTATATGTAGGCTTTGTCGGCAACATTCGATGATGTCCAATAGAATTCTGGAACATTGCTAGTGATGTCACGCTATTTTGGGGTTCTCTTCTCTCGTTTATTGAGAGCCCTTCACGATTGAATATAAATTATATAAGTCACTATCTTAATAAAATTGGAATTATATGATGTATTTTATCTGTCACTTCATCTCGAAATGAGAAAGAAATCAGTACCTGCGACTGTTTGTCTAACTATCTACTACCCATTTTAAATATCGTTCTAAGACATAATTTTACAAATAAGAATTTTGAATCTATATAATAATATGAATAAGGAACAATGTCACGTAAATCATTTGCACAAGACCCTTACCCAAAAACACAACCGCCACAGCAAAAGTTAGAATTATCATTTTTAACCAAACCTTGTTAAACCCGAAATCCGATAACTGCGGCCGTAAGATTAACGACTTATTTCCAATTAACATAAAATTTGATTGAATTAATCAAACAACAGCTCAGGCTCTCAATTTGGTTCATCATATTCGCATCCAGATCGAAATAATTAATAAATAGGAAAGAAATACTTTTACTTAGCAGTAACGGAAACATTAGAAATATTATTCATAAAGATAGGTGCTAAAATGGCCGTCACGGCTTGTATGTCGCCGGAGCAAACCGATGGCTTACTTCGTGACGGTGTTTTTCAGTGACGCCATTGATCACTCGGCACATGTGGGAGGCGAAATACATATGCCTACATACATGTAACAACTCGGTAGCTGTCGCAATTTGAGTCGCCGTCTGATTACTGTCGTGGATATCAGCGTAAGTAAAAAAAAACCGGCCAAGTGCGTGTCGGACCACGCAAAACAAAGGGTTCCGTGCCTATTAAAAAGGTCGTATCGTCATAGAAATCTTACGGCACTTACGTCCTTTTCTTTGAGCAAGGCAGTTTTTCAGTAATATCTCGGAAACCTTTTCATCCGATCTTGTTCAAAACAATTTTCGGTGAATGAACTTAATAAGCGCTGTGTCCATGAATTTTTTCATATTTTTAAAATACACCGTTCAAAAATTAGAGGGGGGGGGACAGAATTTTAGTGACTTTCGGGGCGATTATCTCTGACTGTATTCACTTAATAAAAAAAATCCCGAGAAACCTTATATTTATTTTGAAAGGCCTATCGATTCATGTGCCACACGTGGGCTCACGATGAAAATTTTTTTTTTGACTTTTAGTTTTATGTATGGAGTACACCCCTAAAAAAATTTTTTTTATTAATTTTAATTACAAAACTTTGTAGCGGCTAATAAATTACACCTATCCTCAAAATTTTATTCAAATACACCTTATAGTTTTCGAGTAAAATGCCTGTGACATACGGACAGACGGACAGACGGACAGACGGACATGACGAAACTATAAGGGTTCCGTTTTTGCCATTTTGGCTACGGAACCCTAAAAACTGTTTAAGGATTATTTTACATACTCGCTTCTGGCTGCGACTCCGTTCGAGTGGAACTTGTTTATATCGTAGCTCCATACAAATTTTCACCCCCATTTCACCCCCTTAGGGGATGTTTTCTGGGATAAAAACTATCATATGTCCTTCCTCGGTACTCAAAATATCTCTATACCAAATTTCATCTAAATCGGTTTATACGTGAAGAGGTAACAGACAGTTAGACAGACAGACACACTTTAGCATTTATAATATTAAAGTATGGATTCAGCAATTTCTAAAATGTATACAAATTAGCTAGGTAGGGTTAGTACGAGTATATGGTGTTATTTGAACATAATTCTTGGCTGGCTACAATGCGAATTGCTCGGTTTTGTAGCCTGTTTGCCCTTCTTCCCTTTGTATCGACACCCCAGAGATTGCCTCCATGGGCGAGGACTGAGGAGTAAGTGCCATAATGCGTTTATTTCACGTTACGAATCGAAGGGCATCTTGATTCCGACGTTAAGCAAATTGAAAAGACGTGGCAGGAAATGAGGGCCAAATGCGGCGGCAGGCAAATATTTTTTACTCGACATTCTTATGTATTTATGAGTGAGCGCGTGAGTGATTTTTGTAAATAATACGGTACCGTACAATACGCCTACTTTGACACCAGGGGGAACTTTGCCCAAAAATCAAATTATAAACATATCTGATAATGAACGAAAACACAACATATTTATGGCAACCTTACTATTTTTAGTAGAAACTAGATTATATTTATGACTTTACTTTGAGTCATACATGTCTTTAACTTCAGCCAGGAGCTTGCAGTAAATTCTGCAATGTGAGGTTTATGGACTTATATAGAAAATACTTAAAATACCCAGATAAATTGCTCATCTGTGTATACAATTTTATACAATTTTTAGTTCATATAATTTATATTCTTTGTTTAATAAATTACTCTTAAAAAAGTAATTGTCGATTTGAAAGTGCTTGTTACTAGGCCTACTTAAATAAATATCATTTTGAGTTGAGTTTGAGTTTATTGTGTAAAACTTTTCAATTTCAAATGGATAGCCATGTTTGTCCAAAATTTTGGACTGAGTCTTGTCTCAACATCATAAGAGTTATAGTTGCGTCAATAATTCGACATGGGCAATATTGGCAAAAGTCCAGATAACTTTACCCGCGATCAAAATCGATAAAAATGTGGAATAGATGTTGATTTAGAAAATATTTTTCCTCATGATCACATGCGTATGACTACGAAATATTCGTTAAGCAAAAAACAATATCACCCCTATCATAGAAAAATATTAGATAGTCGTATTTTTCCGAAAAAAAGCGGGCTAAGTAGACGAATTTTAGGTATAATAAATAATAGGTACGTTAAGATACAAAAGTGAAAGGTTGAAAAAATATATAAAGGTACTTTGAAAAATTCTAACTGAATATGAAAATGTGAGTACTTATTCCAGTTTAAGCAATGTTACCTAACGACATTTTTTTTAAAGTAGGTGGGTCGTTCTTCTTTTCGACCGACAATAGCCTGTCCTTCGTCTTACTACGGCATCTCATTTGAGTAATGATTTTACGGTTTTATAATGTTCGAAAATGAACGTCCATATTATTTTATTAATTAGTATTATTTAATATTTTAGTTTCTCTAACTAGCATTTTTTTTAAACGTATTTTTATCGTAGAAGTCCGTGACAGAGTGGTAAACCAAAATGTAGTCCCCACTGAAAGAGACCACTTTGTCACATTTTTTTTTTTAAAACCGTAAACAAATATGTATATTGGCCGGAAAGGAAACTTTAATTAGTGTTAATGAAGAAACCAATGATTTTTTTTTAAATCGCACTTCAAAATAACAATTTTCGATAGTTCAAAAACCAAAAAAAAAGGAAAACCTCGGTTCATTGTCGGTAAAAAAGAAGAACGACCCAGGTAACCAATTACAATTCCGCGCCGGAAAAAAATACATTGAGTACAGTCGAACTCATAAGTAGCTGAACACTGGTACATACCCGTTTGACAACTTCGTATGGAAGTTTAATGTAAAATTAAAAATATGTTCAGCCCCTTGTGAGGCCGACCGTACATACCGCACAGAGCAGAACTTGACATTATACCAGAAAAGTAAAAAGCGTGGAATAGATTAAATAAGAAAGAAAGAAAGAAAAAAACATTTACTCGTAACAATAAAACAAACTGTAGACACAATACACACATACACATTTGACACGAAATGGTCACAAATAGCAGCAGCAGCATCAGAAACATTGACTAATAGCAGTTTTATTCAAATCTTTGTGCTGATCATTAATTTTGCATGGGCAGTAGGTTCATTTTTATTGTACGAGTACTTGCATAAACTTCCTCTGATGAAAAGTACCTTCGGAAAAGAAAATAATAGACGCCTCGAATGCGAATTCAATAATAAGTAGAAGCATTGTGGGAAAATTGTTTTGATAATATCAAATTGCGTAGTCAGTCCGGTGAAATGAACGAAGGCAGAGTTTGAATATAATTTATGGACGGGGAGCCAATTGGGCTCCATAAGTTAGTGATATTTAACGGATATTTGAAACTGTGTACGTACTTTATAAATTAGCTAAGTATAATATAGTATACTTCACAGTGAAAGATGCATAGAGATAAGTGATATTGATTCAGGCGTTACTTTACGGAAGTCCATGATAAATTACAAGACCAATATTCCTTCGCTATTTCGTTAAAAAAACGTGCAGGTCTATTAACGATGATGAGAAGCACACATTTGCGTATTTTTACATGCGGTTAATGCGTCCTCCCTACGTACAAACATGCAAATAATTACAGCAAACCACCAACAATAATAACAAAACCTCGACACGTGTTTCGCCTCTCTACGAGGCATCATCAGGAGATGTTGCTTGCGTCACGTCCACTGAGCAAACGAGCCGTCCTTTTTTTGATCCCTAACTATAATAGGACGAACCCAATACAGCGGTCGAATCGCGTGGTTGGAGAGTAGCCTGGGGAAAATCCAGGGGAAACCTCCGGCACGACCACGCGGGGGCAGTTTATACACTGGAATACCTTACCGTTGAACGGTTTCAACCGAATCTGGGATGTAAGCGGTGTCGAACCGAACTAACTTGTCCGTCCGGAACCGAAAGCCATAAACATTACGCAACTAAGTACCTCGATGGACCCCGATCCGACATTGGCTCTTCTCTTAATTTGACTGGATCAATAAACTCACGCCCCACCAATATGAGCCAGGATCCTATACGCGGTGGGGATTCTAAATAATCTTAAATGGGTGTTTCTGCGGCCCTAAGGAGTACTCCTTAAGGCCTCAGGAATACACTGTTAAAATTATTTGGAATCCTCCCGGGGCACGGAGTATCTAAAATGATGATCAATTCGTAGATGACCCGTTTTGAGCTGTAAATCACTTGAACGTCCGATCAGCGGCCCTAATTCCGAGACACGTTAATCCAGTATTAGTTTCATATGTGACTTATCTTGGCTCTTGCGCTCCCTTTTGCGTCAAAGCATAGTCAAGAATATGTGACTGCGACGCACTGATCTTGTATTGGGTATCAAATTGAAATTCAAAAATATATCTGCAACATGGAAGCCTAGTCTCTAGTTTATATCTGTGCGTCCGGTCGCTCGAATTTGCATATGTATTGTATCTCAGTGTTACAGTTGGCTGACTAGTCATTGTTTACATATTGATTTACACTAGGTAAATAACCGACATGTTTATGTACCGTGAACCAGTGACCAAAGTTCTTGCGTGTACGCTATTTTAGGCTAGTCTGGACTGATTAGCGGATAAAGCTACAAGAAGTATACAAAAAGAGTGTAAGATCAACAATTATGAACTAAGAAGTCATCATACAAATAGTGTATGTACACATAATCGTAGATAGAGGATATAATAGATGTCGTCCTAGCGTACACCCGATAGGGAAGATGGTAAAATAACCTTGCTAAATTAAGAAGTATCAGAAGACTATTACATTCTTGATGTCTAATGTCATTTATAATTTAGTTCGTATACGCGCTGAGGGACAGGAGATTTGAAATTGTATCTCGTTCCCACTTGTGTTATTATTGTTTGTGCTTAGGTACATCCTTGTCACTCATGTGTGTATGTGTGTGTGAGTCCCTCTATTCTATTCTTCCTCTATGTACAGTCGACGTCAAATATATGTTTACACTTTTGCACCTTACTCCATTGTAATAAGGCGAAAAATGTAAACATCTCTTGGTCGTCGACTGTACATAACTCATCTTTACGCTCACGGGTAGGCGTAATGGTTTTTTTCTAAAATTGTTTCTGTCACTCATGCGTCAGTTATAAAGCAATTAAGGAGGTTTCAACTCAAATACAATGTTTGAAAACCTATTTATAAATAAAACTAAACGCATACACTGAATAATATAAAGATTTAAAAAATAATTTAGTGTCTCCGTAATATATTTTCAAATATATCTTGGCTATATGCCGAAGTCTTTGCCCTACGCGCCTTACGTCAATTTCAACAAAATGGACATTTGACATTTGGTATTTTTTGCTGCGATTACTTAGTAGGTATTATTTTTGTTTAAAATGTCACAAAACATCTCTTACCGTATGTATACTCGTCACACAATGTACGACTTATTCACTAGATATTTTTATTATTAACTAATTATAATTAGGTTATTAGGCTACATTGAAGAAGAAAAAGGAAGTAGTAGCCACAGTTAAGCGGAGAAAGATTGCCTATTTTGGTCATCAACATAGACATGACAAGTACGATCTGCTGAAAATTATAATAGAAGGAAAGGATAGAGGGAAAACGGGGTAGAGAAAGATAAACTGGCTCGATAATATCAAATAATGGACGGACATCAATGACGCGGCCAAGCTCGCAAGACCTGCCAAGAATAGGATGGACTTTTGCAAAGGTGGTCACCGACGCCCGATAGGGCATGGTAGATAAAGAAGAAGGCTACATTATTTTGAACAGTCTAGTTCATAAAACATTCGTTCCCAAAGGTTCAAAAACATCTGAGCAACCTTATGCCCTTAGCAATAAAGTCATATTCATGTGTTCCGTGTCCTCAAACTATCCATACCTCCCGTGTCCTCAAACTATTCATACCTTCGCACCGCACTAGTTTTATGACTCACTCCTTCGCCGGTCAGGCAAGCCGTCTCTGGAATTCACTCCCTCTCAACATCAGACAAGCCCAAGCAAGTTTGCTTTCAAGCGGATGCTGCGTAAGCATCTGCTTAAATAAGAATTCGACTAAAATCCATCCACATAATGGTAGTATATATTGAATATGTTAGTATATCTTTTTGTATGTATCTTATATATTTTTATTTATGTATGTCTATATGTAGTGTATAATACATTTGTATTTTTTTCCTCTCTCCTCAAGTATATTCGTAACAGAAATTATCATACTTTTTTCTTTGCACCTGTTATAAGTCTCTGTTTAGCCCAATGGTTAGCTGGTAGAGAATGCCATCTGGCATTAAGCTCGCCATTTGTACATTTTTTTTTTGTAATTTATGCAATAAAGTTTAAATAAATAAATATATTTATGATCACATATATTTATGATTTGAGACAGCGTCACCTCAAACGAACGAAACATAACATAATTACGCACATCCTGAATAAATAATTAGTCCCTGGGCGACCGAGCTCTGCTCGGGTGAAAGTACGGAGAAAACGAATTTTGCCAGACATGAGACCTAGCTAGATCGATTTCTCGCCCCCGTAAACTGAATTCCAAATTTCATCGAAATCGTTAGAGCCGTTTCCGAGAACGTGATTGCAAATATGTATATATAGGTATATACAAAATATTGCTCGTTTAATAGTATCATCATCATCATCATATCAGTCGAAAGACGTCCACTGCTGGACATAGGCCTCCCCTAGAGAGTGCCAAATTGACCGGTCCTGCGCCACCCGCATCCAGCGGACTCCCGCGACCTTTACCAGGTCATCAGTCCACCTTGTGGGGGGCCTACCCTAGCCACGCCTTCCGGTGCGTGGTCACCACTCGAGAACCTTTCCGCCCCAACGGCCATCGGTTCTACGTGCAATGTGCTATAGTATAGGATAGCCATATCTGCAGGCAGAATAAATAATTACGTACCTATAGCATTCGTTTGTAACACACGAACCCTTGGAGACATTTTGTCACATACAATATCACAAAACATACATGACATACTCGTACACATGTTACATAGACGAAATAAACTAGAGCACACTGCCAATTAAAGCACAAAGGATCTCGTTTTTTAGAAATAGCCTGTTGTAGTTGGCGATCTTAGACAGGGGGCGATTTTGGACTTTCGTGCGCTCGACTCCTTCGCTCTAAAACTGTCAAGAAACGACGAAAGACTGCATTGAAATAGCGATAGAATACTTAACAAGTGCGAGTCGGACTCGCGCACGAAGGGTTCCGTACCATTATCTTTAAAAATGGCAAAAAATTTGTGAAAATTTCAACTCTCTAGCTATCACGGTTCTTGATATATAGCCTGGTGACAGACAGACGGACGGACGGACGGACGGACGGACAGCGAAGTCTTAGTAATAGGGTCCCGTTTTTACCCGTTGGGTACGGAACCCTAAAAACGAATGGTAATTAACACTCCTAATCAATTATTATTGGTAGAAAGTGAGTGCCTACAATTTTTACACTGCAATCGTATTCAATTTTCGAGCGCTCCACAGTGTTTCCTTGAACCTCATTTTGAGACAGTCCTTTATTGGATGATCGAATACTTCCGCGCGGTTCACTATCATAGTTTTGAAACGAATTCAATGTAAACTTTAAGCCCCGGAATCTTAAGATATTCTTTATCTTTTTTTTAAAGAAACTATGTATGTAAATCTTGATTCTTGTGATGAAAGTGCTTGTGAGGCTAAATTATAAACAATTTGTGGCCAGTAGGATTTCTCAGTTTCAAGATAATCGCGAAAATGACAAAATCGTATTTCTTTTATTGTGATTAATGTCTTAAGTATTACTCTTAGTTACTACGAATCGCGTCATCAAGGCATATTTGTGGGTGAAGGGTGAGGTGAGCTTAAAATAAATTACAGAATAGCGGAGCAGTTACAACAGGCATTTTATTATGAAGACACGTGACTTTGTATTTATACAGACTTTGTTCGTCTACTTGATTTATTCGTCTATGACTGGCATCAAGACTTGTTATAATTAAAACAAAAGAGCGCAATGGAGTCCAATTAAGACACTGTTTTGTCTAGATCCTCGTATGTGTAATTAATAAGAGAGCATCATTATGTAAAACGAAAATTTGCATAAATGTCGTTAACATTTGAAAATTACGTGTGAGGTTGACATTTGGACAGGTTGTTTTGGTACAGTCGGCATCATAAGTTAAGTGTTTTCACACTCTTCTTTACAATTCCGAAACCTTTTAGT
Source organism: Epinotia nisella (assembly GCA_932294315.1). Taxonomy (NCBI): domain Eukaryota; kingdom Metazoa; phylum Arthropoda; class Insecta; order Lepidoptera; family Tortricidae; genus Epinotia; species Epinotia nisella. The sequence goes on along the minus strand of OW028688.1, from coordinate 13,418,828 downwards.
AAATGGGCCAATCAACTATTTTTTGTTGCTCGTTGCCATGGTTACGTCTCCTGGGTCACTCTTTAAAAGTATGATTTTATGCGGTTTAAATCTACGAAACACGTGTTTTTGGTATATTGGTAAACCCATTCCATAGTGGGGCATCTCCTTAGCATGATACGAGTCCAATTTATACTATTTTTTTCTAAGAAACTCTGTCACTGTTGTCTCTTGGCTTACCGGGACAGAATAAAAACAAGAAAAAGTTGTTTGACCCAAATACAAAAGGTTTGTCTCGAAACTGAATCGCTGAAAATCTGTTGATAGTTTACGCCTGAAAAGTAGCAGTAAGCAAATGGAAATAGAATCCACGAAGATATATGCCATAGCCCAAAGCCAAGGTGACACCAAATACAAAACCGGTCAAGTGCGAGTCGGTCTCGCGTATCGAGGGTTCCGTGAAAACTTGTAGGTGTTTTACGTTTCTTGTCATAAGTTACATCGTAAAAATAATTCAAGATCTGTTTTAGCTTGTGCTAATGAAGCCCTTTCATACGATACGAGTAGTCCACATGACACAGTCGCTTCACTTTATAGTTAGGTCCAACCTATCCTTGTAGGCGGACCTTATTCTGTTAATTTATTAAACATTTACGGTTTAAGATTTTCCCCTACACATGTGTTATAAGATGTCGCTTCTTGCCAATTTCATGATTCTAAGTCAACGGGAAGTACCCTATAGGTTTTGATTCCCTTGACCCTTGCGAATGTCAAGATATGCGGCGATATTTAACATAAACGGTAATATCTTTTGATTGCGTCAAGTTGGAAGTTTGAATTTTTCACAACTCTCCGGCAGACTTGACAATTCGTTTTTAATTTCAACTTAATACCTTGACGACGACGGTCATTGTGGCACTCTTTGGGGGAGGCCTATGTTCAGCAGTGGACGTCTTTGGGCTGATATGATGATGATATGATGACCTCGACGCGTTCCTGAGAAAAAAGGTCTTCTGGACGGACAGACATCGAAGTGATCCTTCCTTTTTTCTTTTTAGGTACCTACTTAACTCAAACAATGCAAATATTGGAATGTTCTCTAAAAAAGATAAAAAATATTGTAAAACGGAGAAAAAATTAATATAGAATTATATTAAAAATAGTAAAATTATCCGAAGTTACAATAAGGGACATAATCTGTCCTTTTCCCGCAAAACGCCCTTTGGCCACGTGGTGAGATTGATTTGACTGACCCAACCACAGGTAAGTTAAAAAATCTGTATCATAACATACCATACATACCATTGATTTCAGAAATCGGCTTCAAAGGATGAAATAGGGAGTGGAAATTGATATGGAAGTTCACGCGGGCAAAGTTGCGGGCAAATGCTAGTATTTTAATCTTAGCAATATCTTTAGGTCTAAGTATACTCAATTATAAGATCTGAGTTCTAAATTAAAGTTTAATACTCTAAGATGGTCGTTTGGAAACGAAAAGATAGCTACTTACAACATTTATTAGTTGTTTTCAACTTCAACAATTTCGGTCTGAACTTTGGTTTCGAAAGAGCTCATCTATTTTAATTAAATAGGAACGCTCAAACTTTATTTAGCGTCAGCCAGAAACATTTAAAAGATACCGAGCGAGTTTGAAATTATAATTAGTACTTAAAAGGTTTAACAAACAGCATTTTACAAATTATTTCGCTGTGTGGTTTCTAAGACGATAATTAAGGCTCGATTTCATGGAGGTACGTTAGGTACACCAAATGTCAGAACAAATTATAATAACTCAGTTAATTTTTTAACGTTACCGACATCAGCTGTTGAAGTCGGTAAGTAATTGCTGCCGGTCGATCACATACTCGTAACGCATTGTACGCGCGGCGGCTAGATCTAAATGCCACTTCTTGTATGAGAAAATGACAGTTCAGTTAACCTAACGTGCGTTCTAAATGTTACGTGATCACCCCTCAGCTCGATCAATTGCATATTGTTTCGTTACAGTTGAGTTGTCCAGTCGCCATCAGATATCTGAAAGCGGCGAAAGCGCTCACAAATATCTGAACACGTCTCTAATGCCTCGACAATAGAGACGTGTTCAGATATTTGTGAGCGCTTTCGCCGCTGCGATATATCTGATGGCGACTGTCCTAACGCTCGTTCGTTCGATCGTTTACTCAATCCTAAGGCCTAACGGATCTTTGCAAAACCGGGGATTATCCAACTTGGAAAACGTTTTTACTGGGGCTGAATCACACCAAGGTGAGAAACCAAGTCTATTTAATAATTTCTATACGTCAAAACACGCTCTAGAATTGAGTCTCGGAACTAAGAACCTGTGACATGTGCTTTATTTAGGTAAACTGCAACTTATCTATAGCGTAGATATCTCAAAACACACAAATCCCGTATCAATTTCCACGGACATGTTTGCGCCTTGCGGGCTCTCCTTGCAACTATTTGCGCCAGAACTTATATCCGCCAGGCCACGAAACGTGCGGGCTGCGCAAAACTGCAAGAGCATTTTACTCTTCGTGGGCCACATATCCGGCGAACCACGCATTATTGAACTTTTTTTTAAATATAGCCTATGTAGGTGTCCCTGCCCCATCCCAACCGAAAATTAGGTGTCATGCCGTGGCTTTATGCTGAGTAGGGATACCTACTGTTTAAAGTCCTCGTATTAAGTCACTTCTTTTGCTTGTTTGGCTTAATTGTGTTATTTGTGACGTTAAATTAATGTATTTTTCACATCTCATGCTCGAAAAGTGTGTCATATTAGGCTTAATAAGCGGGGCTAAACTAGTTCATTTAGCCCATAGGGAAAATATGTATACATATTTATGATTTTTAACACATTTAAATTGACCAATCAAAACACTTCACCATATTAAATCCACCAATCACAACTCTTTCAAAAAACATTTATCTTTGCTATCAACCAACCAGAATACCTACAGCTACATATTAAAATCGACCAATCAAACATCAGGTGTTTTTTAGTCCCTAATTCCAAATCATTTAAATCCACCAATCACAACTCTTTCAAAAACATTTCTCTTTGCTATCAACCAACCAGAATACAGCTACATATTAAAATCGACCAATCAAACATCAGGTGTTTTTTAGTCCCTAATTCTAAATCATTAAAAAAGAAAACGCTTCACGCTGAACTGAACAATCTCTTCGCAGTGAAATTTGTTATTGATTGTGGATGGATAATCTTTGTTTTACTATTTTCTCGCAGTCGAAGTGAAAAGTAGAGTGTATAACTCGTGTCTAAAAGCCATATTACCCCTCGAATTATTTTCCCTCGCTTCGCTCGGGAAAATATCCATCTCGTGTTAATATAGCTTATTTTAGCCCCTTGTCATACAATCTACTATTCTTTCTTTCTTACAAAACAATTTTTCATTGGTTCGAGCCCGAGGCTTATGGCCATCAAAAACGCACCACCACGTAAGTGAGCTTGGGGGCGGTCACAAAAAGATAGCTGGGCCCCATTAAATGACACACGCAAGTAAATGATACTAAGTGGATAAAAATCGCTAAACAATTGTAACCAGAATAAACAATCCATAACCACAACCACTTTGCAAGAGTGTCAGACTGAGAAGATAAGTACATACAATGTGCAACTTTCTGGCCACATGCCCTTCTAGCCTGACTAATGCCGCTTGAGCGAACACGTGGCTCACACTCTTGAGCTCGCGATCACATTAGACTAGAGCTTTAATAGAGCACATACACATGATTGTATATGCTGATTGTGTATGTGTATACACAATCAGTCACAACACAACAGAATATTCCCGGAATGCAACTAATAGAGATAAGTGGATACTGCTCACACCTGATTGTAAGTACCCGTACTTCCGTTCACCACGACAAAACCTCACTAAAACGTTACTCACTATTACACTTCATTGTAATTTACTTTATTACACCCGGTTGTATTACTTCTTTGGTTACTAATTTGAGCTCGAAGGCGACTTGACCACATACATATATTCAGGCAAAATCTCGTTAGCGAGTTTATACTAAGGATATCGGCATCTCGCGGCAAATTCATGAACTAATTTTCTACTACCTAATCACACGGTAATACAATCGTTATCATGAATGGGGCTTGATTTCTTATATCACCCTACATTTCAGTTATGAAGGTCTGAAATGCATAAAACATTAATTGGGTTATTAAGTTGAGTCCGGCCGGGTTTTAACGTCAATCTTCTATGACGGGGGACAAAGTCTACTTCTCTTGGGATTTCATGTTTCAATTATAAATTCTATTTTGATACAATTCTCTTATTAAGCAGATTATTAGTACTTCGGGCGGTCAGGCATTTAGATAACTTGGAGGTATGTAAATACCTGATATACGGTGAAGAGAGAGAGAGAGAGAGAGAGAGGGAGGGAAAGCGAGAGAGAGAGAGGGAGAGAGAGAGAGAGAGAGAGAGAGAGAGAGAGAGAGAGAGAGAGAGAGAGAGAGAGAGAGAGAGAGAGAGAGAGAGAGAGAGAGAGAGAGAGAGAGAGAGAGAGAGAGAGAGAGAGAGAGAGAGAGCATTCACACCACTTATTTACCTAACCCATTCAGGGACAAGTTACGCTTTAGAGTAGGTACAGCAGCATATTTCCGTTCTGTACCGCAAATCGCTCGTAGCATGAATCATAATGTACTAATGTCATTGGCCTACCAAAACTAGAAAAAAATAGGCTGGATCCTTCATTGTTTCGAAATATCAATGAAATATTGTATCTATACATATTGTAAAACAAAGTCGCCAGCGGTTGTATGTTATTGATAAACTCGAAAACGAAAATCAGACCCGCAAAAACAACTTATTGCATAATAGTACATTACTGCAGAGGCCGTGAAGTAAGGGATTGCTGGACGAGTTTGGGGTAGACGGCCGAGTCGTAGACGAGGCCGGATACAACGAGTCCAGCAATCCCTGTTCCGGCCGAGGATTGTATAGTGCTTTTCTCAAACGATGTGAGGAAATATTAAAATAAAAATAAATACAATTAATTATTTGTTGAAATTACAATCGGAACGAAAGATCAGAAAACAATTGTGTAATTTGCCGCCTTTTTTATTTTTTAAACATGCCATTTGAACAAGCCGTTCGAGCACCATGTTTATTTAACCCGCACATAAGTACCATAGTTTTTTTTTTTTTTTAGTCGCAAGTATGCTTACAGAGTCTAGTGGTGGTTGGCACTATGTAATTTTTCCTTAGTCAGTTTAATATTAGTAAGCAAATTTAAAAAGTTAGAGTAGCGGCCAATAATGGTTTTACTTAGGGTTTTCATACATTACTTCTTGGCGTAAGGCCAAGAAGTAATGTAATGAGCCTTAAACAAGAAACTTCATGTCTTCATTTCGTGACATTAACGCATACATTTCCGAGCATGTTTGAGAAAAAAGTATTAAGATATTACCTAAATGAAAAAGAATGGCTCTAAGACATAGTAGGTCCCTAGGTAAATTAAATAATATTTACATCTTGCACCACCCGTGCGAAGCCGGGGCGGGCAGCTAGTTTGCTTAGTAGTTGCAGGTAGTGCTTCCAAAAACGTTATTGGGTAAGCTTCAGGCATCAGGGACTTTTGCACCAGGAACGACTAAGGGCTACTTAAGTTAGTTAGGTATTTTGTGTTGTAATTTATGTATTTTTATTGTATTAATTTTCTAAATATATATGGATTTATTGTGTGTTTATCTGGAATACATTTCTTCTTTTTAACATATTCGTGAAATAGTTTATATATTTAGTACCATTTGAGGACTATGTATCATAAAATTTAAAATCAGTACCTAGACAAAAAAATTACCTATAGGTCACTTAGACTTCTGACACGTTAGCTCAAGATTAAAAAAACTATTTACTGAACCAATTAAGAGGAAATTAGGTACATACGGAGATAGTTTGAGACCCTTAGAAAAGACAGGTTTTTATCCCGGAAATCATCCCTTAAAGGGGAGAAAATAAGAGTGGAAGTTTCTATCCGCTCACTTGATTTCGGATTTGAAAAAAGGTAGCCTAAATTGTTTTTTTTTAATCAGTGCAGCCCATACTTTGCTTGGCAACCACAGTTGCCACCATCAGTTTAGGGCTGTGTGAATTTGCCACAAGCAAGTGTACCTACTCACAGTAGATAAGGGAGAGTGCGATAATTGATGCCAAGCCTGTGGGAACTTTAATCGCATATGTATTTGCTATTAACTGTGCCTTCGTCATCTACCAAATTTTACAATAGTTCGTTCACTATTAATTCTATCCGACTGTGGAACTCTCTCCCTCTTGACATCAGACAAGCAAAATCTATCGGCAACCTCAAATCCCTTCTTAAAGAACATTATTTGTCTCTCCCCTAACCCTGATTGTATTTTTTGGCTGACTGTTTATGTATCATTATATTTGTGTTTGTTTTATTTGTATATATGTATGATTGTGTATGTATGTTTATATATAGAGGTATTTATGTACGTTTATTTTTATAATTTCTTGATTTTTGATTAATAATAATCTCTGCACCACCTACTCCATAATCTAGTTTTATCTCTTTCTCCGATACCCAAAGGTTGTCTGGAAGAGATCGCTCTTCAGCGATAAGACCGCCTGTTGTCTACCTCTTCCTACATGTTATTGTATTGTTTCTCTCTGTAACTGGTTTGTTTGTGTGAGGTGTGCAATAAAGAGTATTTGTATTGTATTGTATTTGTTATTAATTAATATATTATTGGCACATGCTTAGTGATAATCCCTTAAAGCGATTAACCACTACACGCGGATGAAGTCGCGGGCAAAAGTTAGTATTTACTATTAACGCGATGAACCTTATTTATGTTGATGTATTCCGCCTTCGGGCAAAAGATGCGCAAATAAAAAGACTCCTCCGACACCTGTGTAGGCTAATCTCATGCAATATTCATACAATTGACATCCTCAGGAGGGTTCAGGTAGTTTATTTTTATTTTCGATTGAAAGGGTGTATTTGACTTACGAATTCGTGCGTCTGACGACTCAGCGACGAAGAGGTTATTTTTATTAGGAAGTTTGTGAACGGTAAATAGAAAAGGAAATTGGTCTTGGTAAAAAGTGTTCGAACGAAAGTTTGGTGTTTTGTTTCGTAGCGAGAACAAACTTTATATATGGTTTATTTATTAAAAATAAATTTCAGTCAAAAATTTAATGTTTGGTACAAGCTTTTATTGCCGACTGTACTTTTCTGTATACCGTCATACTCATTGAGACAATTCTAACGAGCCCAAACTCAACGGGGTTACGTCGGTTAAGTACTGAATTCCCATGGCCACCTTCTGTCTCCATCATCAGATCAGCTCATTGTACCATAATATTCAAATGTCATCCAAACTATACCTTTACCCAAAATTTCAGCTCATTCAGTTAAATATATCTGCTTCAAAATTGAGCTGCAAATTTTGACGGACAACTTACACACTTACATACGAACAGGTATCACGTAAACGTAATGTTCCGAACGCGCGTCTGACAGTTAAATCTTAATCTAACTGTCATTTTTCCATATAAAATTGACGTTTAAATCTTACAGACGTTCGTAAGAAAAGTTACGTGACTGACCCACAGGTCAAGTTAATATAAAGCTTGTAAAAAGAGAACAAACAGAGATAACTGCAGGAAAGTACAACAAATTACAAAAATATAAAATAAGCATTGTTTTAAAATCAACTCCTTAATAGTTTCGAATACCTACCGTACAATATGCCTATTTTGCCGGCTTTTTTCGGAAAAACACGAATATCTCATATGTTTCTATGTTAGGACAATGTACTATGTGACTAATTAACACATGACAGGTAACTAATCTTTACGCCCTGCAACATATGACGCACGTTATTGAGTGACATAGCAAGTAAGCCAAAGTCAAAGTAGAAGTCAAAGTGATTTATTCTTCAATTTAGGCATATTACATGCACCTATGAATGTCGATAAACTACCACCGGTTCGGAAAGTAAACCTCTCAGTAAGCAATACCTATCTATAAGTACTATACGTTAATGTATACCTTGTCCTTTATCTATAGATCTATAGAGAATACAACATCTTCGGTGAAACTGTCTGGTTTTACTTAGAACCTACAATACATCCCGCTACTATATCAACATTTAAATATATTTTTTCCCTGGGTTTTACTTAAAATTCTGCAGATCTCTTCACATATTAGCAAAAAATAATATATTTACTACTAAAACTAGGTGTCACACTTTCCAAATTCATAAAATATTTTTATAATTTTGTAAATCATCAAGGGTACAACTTTAAATGGAAATGCTCATAACTCAATGATATTGTTTTTTGCTTAACTAATCCTTCGTAGTCATACGCAACTCATGTGATCATGAAGAGAAATATTTTTTAAATCAACATATACCATGCGTTTTGATCGCGGATAAAGTTATCTGGACTTTTAGCCAGCATTGCGTATGTCGAATTATTAACGCAACTATAGCTCTTGTATGTTGAGACAAGACTCAGTCTAAAATTTTGGGCAAAAATGGCGTTCCATTTGAACATGGTCTTAACAACGAACAGTTTTAAACAATACAGGTGGGCAATGTTATCTGGGTAAGTATTTTATTTGTTTTCCATACAAGTCCATATACCCACATGCCAAAATTTGCTGCAAGCTGTGTGTGTGTTTGTGGTGGCTGCTGCTGGTGGTGCAATTTGCTGGTTATATGATTCGAAGTAAAGTCATAAATATCTATCTACTTTCTACTTAAATTTTAAATTTAATACGGCGTATTAAAATTTGATGAGATGTTTTTGACGTAGTAGATTATTAATCAGCGTATACATTAAAATTGTAACTATTTGAATCTCATGGGCCCAAATACTAAAAATAAAACAGCCTAGAACCATGACGGTTTATAAGCAAGTACGATAAAAAAGCCGACTTTACTAGCAGACTGCCTAAGCAAATTAAATTTAACAAGAAAATAAGTTCATAATTTTTCGTTAGCACTTTAATTTTGAACAAAAAAGGGTCCACACAGTCCATTAAAATTTCGAGAAGGGCTGAAATTAAATATTCACACGTGCTCGCAAGCAAGAGCCACTTATTCCGAGTCCACTTTAACCCTTCATCCTTTTAACGAGCTCTTTATGTCACGACTAAAGGACCTGTAAGAGGCTCAAGATGTCGCAAAATATTTTATTTTGTGACGAAAATAATTACTTACTTTAACCTTCGCCATAATTAGACTGGAAGAAATCATTAGAAATTAGGTTAGCTGTTGTCAAGGGTTCATTATTTAACCTGAATGGCTTTTGGCGCCCAGAAATGGCATTTGAAGATTTTGAAGTACGGTTGAAATACCAAAATAAACAATGAAGTGTGCCTAAATTATGGGTGTACGAGTAAAGGGCAACTTCATTGTTTGAAAGTCGGTTCTGTTTTCAATTTGATCCGCTGGACTACCAAGTGTTGTAATACGCTCAATAGCAATGAAAGCGGAAAAATCAAAGATTATCACCAACATTGACCAACAGGTCGATCACGTAACGCATTGTACCTACGTACGTCATGTACGTAAGTAGAAGACGTCAAGTAGATCTAAATGTTACATTTTGTATGGGAAAATGACAGTTGAGTTGTCCTAACGTGCGTTCGAAAAGTTACGTGATCACCCCTCTGGACACTTTTACTAGAAAATTACCTCCTTAATGATAAAACTTTACAAAACTAGGCTATTGACCAAAATGTGTTATGTCGCTTTCTCACACACACAAATCAAAGTAACAGTTAAATACAAACGAATTTTAACGGCATTTAGCCAACACATTTGCACGTTTTTGGACGCAACACGCATTTGGACGTTTATTTAGTTATTTATTTATTCAATTGTATAAGTCATGTACGTTTAATAAAGGTGTTACTAGTATAATAATGGTCAGGCCATGACGCCGCACACAGTGAAACTTAAAATAAGGTTAAGTATAAATAATTATTAAAACAATTAAAATTTAAAATTGATATTAATAGTATTCAAATTTACAATTTATCATCTTAGAATTACTACAATAACAATAATACACATTTCAATATCACAATTTATCATCCTTTAAGAATTCGTCAATAGATTTGTCAATTAGTAAATTTTTTAGTTTATTTTTAAATATAATGTCACGAGTTTAAGAATAAGGGCCTTTGAATGTACTGCTATATGTTAATTCTAATGGAAACCTTTACCTGCAATGGATTCCGAACATGGAGCTTCACTGTCATTCCAGCACGTAAAAACGACTCGCATCCGGACTGCATCTGTAGACTTTTACGAGTCCGAGCCAGCTGAATAGGATGCCAAGAGCCTGAGATGTATCTGCGCTATTGTAGTCTTCTTGAATATTTATCAGGCGTCTCGCACTCGGGGCGTAAAAGGAAGTGTCACTTTACGGCCCCGTTAATCCTGGCTAGTGCTGGCACATTTTGAAGTGCAAGGAAAAGGGTGGAATACTAGTTGGAAGTGCTCGATTTCGAATAAAATGTTTCTGATTGTGATAATGATGATAAACGAGCACATTGCTACAATTGAATAGATATTATTAGTAGGGCAAACATTGCCTAATCAGTGATATGAAGTAATTCGGTGATAGTTACTTATGGTCTAATAGCGGAATTACTCGTTATCTTTAAAGCTTGTAACAATCTCCAGTAGGTGACGGCACTGTCATTCAACATGCGTACCGTCTAATGTTTAGTTGATCGAAGAAAGGTATAAAAAAACCCTTTAGGCGGAGTACGTCATTTTCTTTACCAGTCACTTTTTGGTTAGGTCACGTTCTGAAGACGCCACTTTCTGTGGACGTCACGTTCTAAGGAGGCCAGTTTCTTAGAGCGTCACGTTCTGAGAATGTCACTTTCTTAGATTGCCACTTTCTGAGTTCGCCACTTTCTGACTTTGTCACGTTCTGGGTTCGTCACTTTATGAGTTTGCCACTTTCTGACTTCGCCACTTTCTGACTTTGTCACGTTCTGGGTTCGTCACTTTATGAGTTTGCCACTTTCTGACTTCGCCACTTTCTGACTTTGTCACTTTCTGATTTCGTCACTTTTAGGTACCTACAAGAAGTTTATTTTATTTCTCTTAAGGCTGCGTCAACCTTTTAGCTTGTACAGATTAGATATTTAGAGCGGCGTGGCTTGGTTCGCTGTATGTATGCGTAATAGACACGCACACTACTACGAGTACGTCGTGCGATCGCTTCCTAAATGTTACTAACTAAAAATATTACGCATTATTTTATTATCTTCACATTGTAGGTTGAATTTATGTGCTTTATTACTATTATTACAACCTAATTATTTTTAACCGACTTCAAAATATGTGAAAGAAGAGGTTTTTTTCAATTCGTGTGTTTTTTTAATATTTATTATCTCAGTCAGGACCTCAGGCTCGTAGGTTTCAGAATCGGTCCCAATGTTTCCAAATGTAATGAAATTACTACAACGTATTACGAAATGTTCTTTTTTAATGTGTAGTTAATACTTTTTAGATTGGTTTAAAAATATTTTCGAATTAAAATATATATTTTTTTATTATTCAAATATTTGACCTAAACGCTGACCACTCGATTTTAAGAGAAATAAAATAAACTTCTTGTAGGTACCTAAAAGTGACGAAATCAGAAAGTGACAAAGTCAGAAAGTGGCGAAGTCAGAAAGTGGCAAACTCATAAAGTGACGAACCCAGAACGTGACAAAGTCAGAAAGTGGCGAAGTCAGAAAGTGGCAAACTCATAAAGTGACGAACCCAGAACGTGACAAAGTCAGAAAGTGGCGAACTCAGAAAGTGGCAATCTAAGAAAGTGACATTCTCAGAACGTGACGCTCTAAGAAAGTGGCCTCCTTAGAACGTGACGTCCACAGAAAGTGGCGTCTTCAGAACGTGACCTAACCAGAAAGTGACTGGTTAAGAAAATGACGTACTCCGCCTAAAGGAAAAAAACTTTTATTGAAGAAAAACAAATTTAAATATGACAAATCTAAAGAAAAACCCGTTAAAGTAAGGGTTTTTAAACACATCAATTATTTTTAGAATTGTAAAAGTAACAATTTTCTATTTTTTAATCCTTTAGCACATGTCACATATTAACCTGAATATCACTGAATTACCTACTTATTCATGTGTCAATAAAAATGTTTATTAAATTAATATGGCACATCGTACCTAAATATAATCATAAGTTCAGACATGGTAGACAAATTCATGAACTTTTACTAAGTAATACTTCAAAAATAATTGAATTGATACGTAATATTATATTGTCCAAAACCTAACTATCAGCGATTAGCCAAGGTTTGCCCTACTATTTTTCCGAGGTTTAAACCTATTTTAGGGGATGTGGGGCGCCGCTTGCAGGAGAGAGGTCTTGACCTCTGCTCTGGGTCATGTATGTTGCAAAGGTTAACGAGAGTTATTCAGCGCGGCAATACGGCCAGTGTGATGGTATGTTTATTTAAGTACTTGCATCTACACCACACCGTAGATAAACCATAAAGTCGCCGTCAATGGAACTTGCTAACTATGTAAACAAACAATGTATTGGAATTGACGTTTTAAATGTCAATTCCAAACATTGTTTACATAGTTAGCAAGTTCCATTGACGGCGACTTTATATGTATGTATAAAACAATTAGCGGCACCACGGAATACTTACTTGTTCTGTAAATTGAAAAATAATAATATGTAATGGTCTTTTTAAATGTTCTCATGATATATCGCAACGGGTGTCGCCACTCATTTGTCATCCAGCGGCACTCACAAATTCGACGATCAAAATGTATTCAGCGATCACGCTGAAATAATTATGCATTGTTTAGCATTGTTTGTCAGGAAGCATTGTTTGTCAGGAAGCACACGGAACTATTCAAAACTAAGAGAGAAGTTTATAACAGTAATTTTAATAGTAGATCAATAAACCAGCTAGCTATACCAAACACGATGTTAACTATGTGCAAAAAGGGCCCTCACTACCGATGTATTATAATAACCAACAAACTTCCCAATCGCATCAAACTAGAGCCTAATGATAAGAAATTTAAAACTATTATAAAAACACTCCTGCTCGACAAAGCATACTACTCGGTAGATGAGTTCCTAAATGACAAATCACTTATATAATTCACCCTATTTATTGACATACATTCTCCCTCTAGTGATAATATTATAAACATTAAAATCCAGTCAATAATCTCTTCCATTAATTAATTGATAGATTAATAATGTATATTATGTTGTAAATTTTAATGAAATCTACCTGACATCCTCATGCAATTCTAATCAAAATTCTCATTATGTTAATGTTATTTTCTAGGGCTAATACGTGAATTAGTTAGGTAATTTATTAATTTAATATGTTTTAATCTTCACACACATTTAATTATATTATGAATCTAGATGTAAGAACCACAAATATTGAGTGCCCTTTACAGGGTGTCATGTACCTACTACCCTATACTTGTAACACCTCAATGTACTATGAACATGACTACAATATAATAAAGAATAAAGAATAAAGAATATGTAATAAGTATGCACCCAAAATGCAAAAGTATTAATATTAACGAGTTATGTATATAAAACACATTTGTCTTCATAACTAAACGTGGCCTTATTCACAAATAAGAAACGTCTATCAAACCTATTTTAGTAAAAGTTCGTTTGTAACTTTTAGAGAAAGTGTTAGCAAGAAAGAGACAAAATACATTTCAGTTAAGGCGACGTACATTCAGAAAACGGATTTTTAAAAAGTCGTAGCGCGTGCTCGGACCCTAATACGGCTGCCCTAAAAATTAGCAATCTTGAGGCCTTTCTCAAGGGACTATAGCTATTCGAATTTTGAGTTTTTGACTTTCGCTCGATAGAAAACGACCACGAACATAGGTCTAAAATACACTTAAAACATTCGTAACAAATTATGCACAAAAGCTAAACATATTAAAATTGGTTCTTAAAATTGGCAGTATCATGTTTGAGGGAACTTAGCTATTACTTTTTTATTTATTTAGCACAAAAAACACGGACATACGGACAGACGGACAGATGGCCAGACGGACAGACGGACAAACGGACATGACGAAACTATAAGGGTTCCGTTTTTGCCATTTTGGCTACGGCTACTAAAAAGGAGGCCTCTACACACTGAATTTTGTATTAAAGCACCTTGTGAATACATCAAACTAGTTTTTATGTTGCTGGAATTGGTCAATCTATGTGTCCAAAGTTAAAACGGCCGTTTTTCTTTTGACTTCAAGGATCGACGAATCCAGCAACATAAAAATTAGTTAGTAGATGTATTTACAAAGTACTTAAATACAAAACACAGTGTGTAAAGGCCTCCTTTTTTAAATATCTATAGTAAAATCTAAATAATCACAATTATTTACCAGTGACGCTAGTGAGCACTGTAACGTCCTCTTAACAATGTAAGACAATTGCTTTGCTTACCACTTATCAAAGAAAAACAATTGCTTTGTTTACTAGGCACAAAGAGAAGTGAATTCGGTGTAGAAGAAGAATCTTTACGAAGAAACATCAAAAATGCTTATTTCCTATCGATGCAAACTAAATTGACATATCGGTTTTAAATTAAGCCATTTCAGCCGAAAAAGTAGATTTATGTCGGGATTTTTCTTCTTTGAATTAATGAGGCAATTCGTATTAAGGATCTGTTTTGTGGGTTCTGGTGGCATGGCAAGACTTGACTGCCGGGAAACGATTGCTATGAATGGTATTAAAATATATGTTTAATTATTACCTCTACATGTAACCGACGCGTTTTCTGTTAGGCATGCTGGGATTTGACTCATTAGAAATTAGACGATACGTGTCATTAGCGAAGTTCGCTTGCTTAGATCTAGTGGCACCGACCTAGCACTAGCACTGCTCAACTCTGTGCTCGGCGCAGCGAAGCACATCGATGTGTTCGCTACTCGATTTCACGTACTAGTCCAGGCAATGAACTGACAACTTGTATGGAAAAAATGACAGATTTGGAAATAATTTATAATAGCTAATTTTTTTAATGTAACGGATATATTATCAATTAAATAGTTACCTAGAGGCAAAATCCAACAAAAAATCAGACATCAAAAAATCAATATTTAATTAGCTCCTAAAAAGTCCGGATAAATATTAATATATTTTTTTATCTTTATTTAGGTTCATTTACATTTGCTTTAAGATATTCAATATAAATAAAATATAAAAGACAATGAATGTTTAATTTAAATCTATATAATTACTTCCGGGTGGAAAGTTTGTTGGATTCTTGAATAAAGCATCTTAGAATAACGTTTTAGAATGAAATAAACAAAAAAAACGCTATTATAAATTAATGTTTTTAGAAACAGTATTTTGCCTGGAGTATACCACCGTAGAACCCTGTCGCAATTGACAGGCCGCCGTCACTCAAACTCGAGTGATATGTCACTTTATTGCGATAGGGTTCTACGGTGGTACGTTAATACATTTCCCTTACTGTACCTTGGGTGATCTGCAGGTCGATCATGTAACGCATGTAAATGTCAATTTTTGTGTGGGAAAATGACAGTTTGAGTTGTTCTAAGTTACGTGATCACCCCTCTGACAAAAAGCAACGTGGGCGAGGTGAGAGAATACTTCTCACTCACATTAATTAACACGACCGTCCTGTTGCAATGCTGGAACATTTAAAAACAACCTAATGGACTAGACTGGATGACACTTATGTAGGAGTATAATCATCGACAGTAGGTGTCAACCAGCTTAGTCAGTCAAGTTGCTTTTGTGTAAATGTGTTAACTCAGAGTCTTAGGTAAGCGCCTGTGTTATATACACACGCAATGAGTTCTGTTGGAGAGATACATTGTTCGTGCGAAGAATGAGGGTCCAACATGTTATTTGCAGTGGTAACGACTATGTAATCAGTGTCTAACTATCACGGTTCATGAGATACAGCCTGGTGACCGACGGACAGACAGACATACAGGCAGACGGACTGCGAAATGGTTGCTCCAGCGCGCTTACTAATAGGTAGATAGTGTGGATACTAATGCCACGCCAATAACTGAAACTGGTTGATCCGGTCAAACTTAGTTTCCCTGTATGTTAAAAAGCGTTTTACCTACGTAGGTACCTATGTAGTATAGTATATTATATGTGCTCTTGAAACCCGTTTAAATAGAAAAAAATGCAAGCGTGATCGCGAACGTGCCTCTGCGTTAACGACCGACGTGTATCGTTTCTCCCTGACTTCTCCGAGGGGACGTAATTCTGGAATAAATTTTATGTCGTGTTGCGAATTTCGATAAGTTTTCAACAGCGTTCATATTTTGACAGTAACGTCACACCGTCCTTTGTTTAAATTTGTCCGTCAAAAAATATGGGTATTAACCAATATTGTAATGAATTTGGAATGAACATTAATTTTGAAGTCTTAAGTCTCATCTGGCTGCGGATGCGCAGGATCGATCACTGTGCCACTCATTGGGGGAAGCCTATGCCCAGAAGTGGACGTCTTTTGGCTGATCAGCCGAATAGTTATTATTTGATGATATTGATGATGATGGTAAAGTCTTAAAAATATTTTTTTAAATCAACCCGGAGTCAACGTTACGATTGAAAAATCAAACCTTCTGAATAGTTGATATAATTAGGGGTCAATCGTCTATCTTGGTTGCTTACGTGGCCGTAGGTCACAAAGGAAAGTTTTGAGATATTCAAAACGTATAAAAAGAACGCAACTGAATGCAACCTTTTTCTAGAGACAAATAATTTGAAAATCGAACATAGAAAACCATTCGATGAAATATTTAAAAATAAAAAGAATACAAATATTTTTCTTTCAATTCCGCGGGCTTATCTCGTCAACTATGGGTTTTCAGCGGAAAAAAATCCGGGTGATAATTTTGTACGATTATACATTTGAGTTAAATGAATTTGAATGCAGAGAGCGATTAGTTTCAGCATTTGGGGACTATACGCGCCGTCGGGTGCAACAATTTTCAGATGGTTTGGTCAATTTCATCGAGGGATCTTCTCCTTGAATGATAATGGACGCAGGGGCCGTCCCGCGACTTCAGTCACAGAAGAAAATGTACTAAATATATCAAGTAAGAACAAAAAGTGACTTATAAACAAATAGAAGAGATCCTTAAGATTTCATCGCCAACTATTAATGAGATTTTACGCAACCGCCTTAGAGTTAGAAAATTGTGTTCACGATGGGTGAGCACTCACTGACTGCAGAACAAAAAGAAGCTCGCATGACGTGGTGCAAAGATATGCTTGTAAAATTTGATCAGGGAAAAGGGCGGGACCGTATTTAACATCATAACTGGAGACGAGAGTTGGATTTACCAATAAGATCCACCGACTAAGCGGCAGTCTACAGTTTGGGTATTTCCAGACGATGAACCTCCTACGAAGGTGAAACGCGTGAGAGAAATGTTGGAAAAAAAATTATGGCCACATTTTTTTCTGCAATATGTGGCTACAATTTCTTTAGATGACCAACAAATTGTAAATGCTGAGTGGTATACTGGAGTGTGTTTAATAATTTAAAACAACAACGACCTAAAGCTGGTTTGAGGGGGCTCATGACAAGGCGTCGCTATACAAAGCCATTCTTATTAAGGATTTTTTGAAGAGCTCTGAGATCCAATAATTATGTCATCCTCCATATAGCCACCGAATAAGTAATAGTACTACGGACAAAAGGTTCTCTGTTAACAAATTCACTGTTTAGGTACACCAAACGTGCCTAAATGTGACCATATCTTTCTATCGCATGCAACGCGCTCTTTTGGAGTTAGGGTTACCGCCAGTATTACAGGTAAAGGTGTTAGAAAGCTTGTAGAGGAGTGTTATCTGACACACATAGTGTTGACAAAAGCTCTACAAACACCGTAGAAACGGTTAAGGTGTTAGCTGAGAGTATTATAACACTCTTGCGCTCATCCAGTTTCAAGTGAGCATCTTACGCTTTTCCTTACTATCAAATTATGAGACAAATATAGTCTACCGACAAAATGGCGAAGATATTTAGTTAGTAGGTATTAATATTTGACAGCTATGGAGTCGTGCTAATTGAAAGTGAATTAAATTGGAAGTGTTTGTGACATTAAGTGAAAACAATCTGCCCTTGTGATCTTACGGTAAGTGTATACCATGTTTCCCATCTCAATTTTAACGCGCCCAGGATCTAATAAAACTTATGAAGAATAAAATAGACATCCAAAGTTTTTATCATTTTCTATTCTTGTTTCTTGACCAGTGGCATGTTTAATTAAGTGGCATCCATAGAATGGCAAGAGTAACATAAATAATGAAGTATTTTGATATCAAATATTGAATAACCTAATCAATTTGTAGTTCACCAAAACAATGGCGAACTTACATTAAAGCTTTAGGCGTCAGTTAACTCAACTATAACGTTTATTGAGTTACAACACCTTTAGTCAAGAATATTGTGCAGGCTTTGCTTTCATAAAGGTGTTATAATACACTCAAATAACACCATAAGCGTTAGGAAAAGTTTCAATACTTACAAATGAGTTGTTCAACACTTCTAGTATCTGGTGTTACAACACTCTTGACCAACTCTGTTGTAAAGTCACTGCCTGCACCTTATAGTACATATAACACCTTAAGCTTTATAAGACACTCCTCGGCAACAACTATAAAACAATAAGAGTTAACGAGCGTCAGCAAGCACCCTTGTCAAGGTTTAAGTGTTACAAACAGGTCAAAGCTTTAATATCTTAAGTATACTTGCTTTGAGTTACACTCTTATAACTCAAATACCTGTTTAGTAGCGTTCAATAAAGCTCTATTAACACTTTTGGAGTTAATTTATTTCTTAACTCCTTTATAACACTATTAGTTCCAACTGAGATCATTATAACTCACTTATAAAGGTTAAGGTTATAATAATACCCTTAGCTGACACCAAAATGTTAGTTGGATTAGACAGACATTGTGCTATATATTACAACATAATTTTGAAATTAAGCTCTCTATGATAAGGTCCAAAACTAATAAAAATGCGGTCCCTTGGCCTTGCTAAGGGCGTTTGTCACGTCGGAGTCAAAATATCCGATTTTGAGGGCCCAAGGAGTGAGTGATGAGATGACGGCTGATAAGAGAGGTATGGAAGAAAAAGACCATGATGTACCGACCCCAAGTAAATGGGATAAGGGCAAATAAATAATAATGATACATTGGTATTGATTAATTTTATAGTTTACAATATTAATACTACCTACTTATATCAAAAATAATTGTGTACTTTATAAATGTAGTACTACACCTATTATGTAAATTCACTTTCGAGATGGCTACCTACAGGACAGGCTGTGCCTAGCGTAGGGGTCAGTGTATTCCTCTCTTGAAAATTTATTGTACACAATATTCACTTAGTCTTAGGACTAACCCACGTATGTTAAGTGTAAAGTTTGTGTATCCACAGAACTAATGTATATTTGTGTAATAATAAAGATTAAAAAAAAAGATTTGGAATTGGCTTATTTTCAGCTTTAATCTCGCTGATTTTAAAGTGACTTTTTGACAGTTCTTTCTAGAACAAGATCAAACTGTTTTTTCGAGAAAAGAATCAAAATCTGTAATGATCACTTTTTGAAAATACGAAATCTAATTTTATAGGTACTGATTTTCACCAGTTACGTGCGTGGGCGCTCACAGCATATTATCGAACTAACTTTGCGAGCGAGCGAGACAAAATGTTGACGGTTTAATTATTTAACCCGTATCATTGACGCATACCTACCTACACGGAAAACCCAACCGCAAAAGATATTTGTAAACAACGCGTTTATATTGTTTATAGCTTGGTCGTGATTAAAATAAAACAATTGAATACATTTATCCTTGTGGCAGCTGGCGACGAACCAGACAAGACTGGGATCAATGGCGAATACTTCGTATTAGAGGCCAAGACACACTTTGGCCATGACGACCACTATAGCCTAGTTTTTAGTGACTGGCTATTAAGCCGACTGATCCAGGTTCGAATGCCAGTGAGGGCATTTATTAGTGTGATGAGCACGAACATTTGTTCCTGAGTATTTGGTGTGTGTGTGTATATCGTCATCACTATCTTTAGTACAAGCTTTGCTTCGTTTTGACTATGTAATTTTATGTCAGATCGTTTTCCATTGTTTATTTTATTTTATTATTACTTTGGATCATAGCCGTTGAGGCCGAGTAAGTAAGTTTTTTGTTGTGGCTCAATCCTTCTCATTAGGAATTTACAGGAAACTTACACCTGTTTCGATAGTTAAGATCACTTGCTATGTCAACTTCATCATAAACCCCTGTCTTCAGCTGACGTCGCCGGCCATCCCTTGTTTACCTACTTTAAATCCGACATTCATAAAATTTATAAATAAATGTAGGACAGACTTAGGATAGGTAACGATATCTAGCACGATAGTATCGTGTATATAGACTTTCAGATGTACTCTATGAGTAATGATTGCAAACACAATACATACAAGTCAAACAGATAATGAACTTCAAAAGCGAACCAAAAAATACATCAAAGAAACTAATCTTACACGTGAAAATATTGAATAAGAAAACACATTGAATATTGATTAACCTATTTTAATCCACTATCTTTTACCAAAACCAATTCCTCTAAAAATACCCACATTAAACCTCGTTAATATTACAGATCACTGAGCCGCATCTAATAGTGGATCTCTATTCACTGAGTAGGTACAGTTATGGCACAAAGAGTATCAATGATTAGGTAATTATAGTGAAACGAACGAATAATTCGACAATACAAAGGAGTAAAAATTAACCTCGGGGTCGTTCGGGCAGACGACCGAATAGCCTAGTGGTTAGAGAACCTGACTATGAAGCTTGAGGTCCCGGGTTCGATTCCCGGTCGGGGCAGATATTTGTATGATGAATACAAGTATCTATTTAAGTATGTATTTATCTATATAAGTATGTTTATCCGTTGTCTAGTACCCATAGTACAGGCTTTGCCTAGTTTGGGACTAGATCAATTGGTGTGAATTGTCCCACGATATTTATTTATTTATTTATTTATTTATTTTTGTACATCGAAAGTACTATCAGTTGTTAATGAGTTCTTGAATGCAACGACATTGCAAGCTCCAACCAACCTCAATTGTAGGTGAAGTGGGCGAACTTTAAGTCTTTTAGGTGAAATATTATAAAGGTTTGTGGAATTTTCGGGTCCATTTTCTATGGAGCAAACTTTATGTAATCGTGTAACTAGATACCTATTAGATAGTTTCACTACTTTAGAATTTCAGAGTTTCACTACTTTGGAACTTTGACTAGGGTAACTACATACTGGTTAAATTATTACATTTAGTTACCTGGATAGAAAATCGAACCAAAAATTCCAAAAATCGTAGGCCTCAGCAGATTTATGTACTTAGCTTTTAACTACCGTAATTACATACGGTAGTGGCTCCCGCTATTTAAAAGTCAACCGTTTTGTATTACTTCAAGTTATTTATGCAGCAATCACACATGCTACCTACAAATAGTAGTAAAACACAAATGGACACGATGACAAATAAAACAAAACAAAAGGACAAACAAGTAGGTAGGTACAAAGGCGAATTTATCCCTTTAGTACATAATTGTTACATTCTATACGGACATGACGAGAACTTTCCTCTTATTTTAATTTGCAGTCTTCTACCAACATTTACATAATTTTTATATTTCAGTACTAGCTTTTGCCCGCGGTCACCCGCGGCTTCGCCCACGTCGCGTAGTAAGTGTAATTTTTGCAATAATTGTTGAATTGTTACGCCGGCAACGGCTTACTACTTACTACTACTTACTTCCCCGTAATATTCGAACTATTTTAAATTAACGTCTTCTCGGTAGGTACAGTCGAGTTCTCCAATATCTATACAGACAACCTTTCAAAAATATCTATACACAGTCTTTATTGTTACTGACATAAGGTGCATGTGTAGATATTTTTGAAAGGTCGGCTGTATAGATATTGGAGAACTCGACTGTACAACTCATATTTCACCCCTTTAGCAGGCAAGTTTAAAAAAATATATCTCTGGGTAGATCTAAATATTATAAAAGAAACTTGTTGTCATGTTTCTAGCCACAGTGTATAACTTATGTGAACTTTCAACCCCCATCTTAACCCCTTCAAAGGATGAATTACAAAAAATGTCGTTATCAATGTTTTGTTGTCTAACTTTAAAAACGACATGTCTCCCATACAAACTTTCAACTCTTTTGTAATCCCCTTAGAGATGAATTTTTATAATACCTAACGCTAAATCATTTGTTTTGTTTTTTAGTAAGGAACCCTCTTACAAAGATTCAAGTCTATAACTTTCCAAATGGACGAATTCCATACAATGGTTCAACCCCTATTTCACCCCCTTAAGAGTTGAATTTCGAAAAATCCTTTTTTAATACACGTCCACGTACTGTAAAGAATATTTGTTCCAAAGTTCATGGCTATATCTTTAGCGGTTTAGGCTGTGCGCTGTCTGTCAATAGACTAGTAACGCAAGAGTTATATATATATACCTATAGAGATGAGACATTAGTTTTTATGTTAGTGTGTGCTATATTTTACAGTAAAGCACATAATCAAGTGTATTCAAAGTTATTTAATTGCTACTATTATTCAGGCATCATACATTAATACATTGTTTTTGACATATAAAATTTAGCTGATCGAATTAACATATTGAGAGATGATTGCAAATATTGTTTATGAATGAATTAAATGGGTCGGCAAATAACTCCAATAGCCAAACCCATTAATCATTCCGATGAATATGAAATTTGCCTTGGCGTTCCACGGCTAATGGGTATTTAAGCAAGATATTTCAGCACTGTCTGTGCAACAATTAATGCGCGTATCAATGGAGCATGTTAATGAATGAAAATGATACATGTATTAATAATATAGCCATATATCGCAGGAATGATGACCGATGGCGCCATCGAGTGGATACCGTAGGGGTGGGGACACCGCCAGTCAGATGTTCGGACGATACCAAAAAGGCAGCAATGCCGACCTGGACCAGGGCCGATTTAGATTATTTTGGAAGTAAATAAAATAAATAAATATTTTGGGACAATCTTACACAAATCAACCTAGTCCCAAACTAAGCAAAGCTTTATTATACATAAATAAATAGAAAACATCCATGACTCAGGAACAAACTTTCGTGCTCATCACACAAATAAGTGGACGCAATTATGCTGAAGAAGAAGAGAAGAGAGAAGAAAATTAATAATGTTTGTTTGTAAATGGCAAAGGCAGGTCTGTAATGCTGGTTTTCCATCATCGTGGTATTAAAGAAATACTCGTAGCTCCAGTATTCCTTTTATTTTTCAATAGAATAGCCATTAATTTTTCGATGTCATATGCAAACTCCTTCACCTCCCTGTAAGTACCAGATAAGTATTCTTGTGACCACGTTTAACTTACTCTCCGTTTTTCCACGACTGGCTTCGGAAAATGAAAATTTATCCTGTTTGAAAACTATTTGTACTACAGTTTTCGTATGAAACTGCTTTACTTCTTACTTGTGTTATAAGTAAAATATTTAAAAAAAGGCCCCTTCTGTATCCGTTCGAATAAACATAAGTGACATAACATAATGAAAATATTTATTAAGATAAAAATAGTATACAATAAATAACAAAAAAAAGAATTAACTACTAAAACTAACTTAACCTATGGGGCCTACACTATATAACATAATTAAATTGTAACACAAATAAAACAATATGGTAGTTTTGTGGGATAGGCCGACAGGGTGTAAGCCGGCTTCAATTTATCGATGGATGCAGAAATTCCCGGACATAATTATAATTATGTCATCCTCGATAGGTACAAATTCCTTGAGAGCGTTGTTTAGATTTAACTTACTTTAATTTTCTACTTGTATATAGTTTGTGTATGTATATACACAAACTATATACAAGTAGGTATTTTAGGCCGATTTTAATCCTTCCCTTCTTTTCAAAGATACTCGAGGCTGTTGTTCATAAGCAGATCTCCAAATTTAATCGTACAAATTGTCTTTTGTCGCCTTACCAATGTTGTTTCCGCGCAGGTCATAGCATCACCACTGCGCTTCTTAAAGTCACTGAGGATATACTGCATGCCCTTGCATGGAATCCTCAAAAGTCACAGTCGTGGTGCTCATTGACTTCTCTAACGCCTTTAAAAAAAATAAACAAAAATCGTTTATTTAAGACCATATAAAAATATTTTGTTAGTAGTAAAAGGGTCGCTGGAGTCCGCTGGATGCGGGTGGCGCAGGACCGGTCATTGTGGCACTCTTTGGGGGAGACCTATGTCCAGCAGTGGACGTCCTTCGGCTGATATGATGATCATGATTAAGTTTGTATTTATATTTATTCTTGTGAGTATATTTATATTATAGTTTGTTTATCAACATATTTATTTTATTATAAAAATCTGAGGATATAGTAGATGATTATGCTATTCCTGTTTTTTTCTCACTGTTTCCACTTGATCAAGTTTCTGTTTTGCCCTACGGTTGACTGGTAGAGAATGCCTTGTGGCATTAAGTCCACCCTTTGTACTTTTTTATTTGTGCAATAAAGTTTAAAGAAATAAATACTTTAGAAAATAAACAACAATTTAAATATTGTAATGACTGAATTTATAAATGAATAAATGAATTACTTATTTAAATATTATACAAGCATTGCATTCAATGTTAGTCATGTGATGCTGAATTGCGGTACGTTTGTTACTCAAAGTGTTAGCACGATTAGTTAACAATACAATTTAGTAGGAATTAGTGCGTATATAACACAAATTTGACGAGCTGAACACGTACTTATTTATGTTTTGGGTTCGGCTTAGATATCATGATATGATGGTATTTTTGGAGGTTTATCTAACGACAGTGAAGTAATTTATATTACAGAATATTTACTCTATGCCGACATGCATGAAATTGTATTTAATATTGAACACAGAAATAAACTTTAACGGCTGACTATGTTAGGGGTAGGTATGTATAGCATATGTTATTGTAAAATAAACTTCATTGATAAGGTATCAAATGTTCTAATTTGGGTATTTATGGGTACTAATGTACTGAAATGTACCTATATAAGTAAGTAGTAATACAATGTAAGATAAACCAATTAGGTTCACTACTTGTCATGTACCGAAGAGTACCTAATTGATAAGGAACGTACCTTTTCAATTACCAAGTAATTTTAAGGAATATTTTTTTTTGTATGTACAGCCGTAAGAATGCAACGCCCTAACAGGGGTTTGAAACTTTTAATGCAATTATGTATTAGAAATTAAGACCTTGTAAACAACATGATGCAATAAATAACTTGAACTTGAACTTAACTTATTGTTAGTCAAACAAGTATGATGCTATCCTGGGTTCGAATCTCAACAAGAGCATTGATTTGTGTTTTTTTTGTTTAATTTATTGATTAAGACAAAAATAAAATAAATAAAATAAATATCGTGGGGCAATTCACACCAATTGATCTAGTCCCAAACTAGGCAAAGCCTGTACTATGGGTACTAGACGACGGATAAACATACTTATACAGTGTGTGTCTGTCACAAGAACATTTATTTTAAGGGCTGAAAGTATAAGCCCTACGTAAATTGGTATCTCTAGTTTCAAAAAAACGGTTTTTTTTTTTCATACAAATTAATTCGGCCCGTAATGTATTGGTAACAAAGCTAACAACTGACAGTAACTAGCTCTGGAGCCCTAGCGTGGTTGGCCTTATCACGCGACAAGTGACAAGATAAGAGCGTCGTCTCGTTCTATCGAACGGTGTCAGCCAGTGACGCACGCTCTATCCTATCACCTATCGCGTGACAAGGCCAACCATGCTACGGCTCCTGCCTCTCTGAAACGTCAAGTGAATGTTAGCAGTACATTGCTGCTCGAGAAAATTTAAAAAATTAATAACTCTCCATTAGAAAAGGTAATTGTTATATTTTTTCGATAAAACGGTTCACAGCACTGAAAGCTATCGTTCCTTAAAATAAATGTTCTTATGACAGACACACACTGTATAGATAAATACATACTTAAATAGATATTAAACATCCAAGACTCGAGAACAAACATTCGTATTCATCATACAAATAGCTGCCCCGACCGGAAATCGAACCCGGGACCTCAAGATTCATAGTCAGGTTCTCTAACCACTAGGCTATTCGGTCGTCAATACATGATATAGTACAATGCCCATCTTGGCAAAACCTTGAAGAGGTTTGTGTGCCGAAGGGGAGTTCTTAACTACTAATCTAATTTATAGATAAATTAAAAAAAAGATATTTTGAGTAGGTAGTTATACAACTTACTTTGCAGTTTACAGAATATAGGTTAAATTTTTACTTCTTAAAAAGTTAGCCTTCAGTGCGTCATATCATAAGCATGGGTTCTTGCTTATTCTATTTATAAATTATTCTATAAAAGTATAAATCGTATCATCGTCGAATATCCATAATACAGGTACGTACTATATATTCAGGGTTCGTTTTTTATATATACTCTGTATAAACGCTCACGAATAAAATACTCTAGACATGATTGTTATTGCAAACAGTTATTTCAGTCTTATAAAACGACGTATCGCAAGCACAATTTTCCTCGTCTTAGTGATATTTGTTCGATATCTTATTGTTAACGAATCGATATTCACAATCCACTTACCGTATATATCCTTGTTATATAGGTAATATTAGATCCTTTTTGTAAAAGTTCAACATTCTCATGTATTCATGTATATTAAATGGATAAGAAATACACTTAAAGGTGAACGAGAATTTGTACGAGAAGGTAATGCATAAAGATTTAACTTTATGTATGTGTGAATGAAACCTGCTTTAAGGATTACGCGAGTAAGTGCCAGTGATTTTGAGGGAATTCTTACATTTCCATATTTTTTTAATACACTTACGTTTTAAATAAAAAAATCTTTAAATTAGGTTATTTTTATGTGACCTACGGAAATAAATCCTTTTTACTAAAAGCCTACTTAAAATGTTCTTCCTCAAAACTTTATATTTCTTCGAACAGTTCGAACCTGCGCAGTATTTACCCGATTGGGAGGTAATGTTTGTATTTCAGAGGTGTTGTGTAATTATCATGCTTGACATCACAGTCATAATCGCTTGTCATGTTATGACAAAATGTACTTATTTTTTGTCGTGGTAAGCTTTTTTTAGTTTAGGGCACCATGCGTACAGAATGACGGCCAGACTCCTTGTTCACTGACTTGACAATTGGCAACTTTTAATGACTATCCGTTTTACATTTCTGGGTTGACAGATAACCGCTTGCTGCCATTGTTAGTTATCGATCCAGAAATATTCTGTAACTTGACAATGTCACGTAACAATGTTGTGCGAGTAGGCAGAGCTATACTATCCGCAAAACTAAGTGGTGAGTCAGGTCATAAAATAATAGAATCATGCTATTATGCGCACGAAAAGCTGCCCGCTCTGGCGTCGCGCGGCCCGCGACCGCGACGGCTGGAGGGACGGTCCCCTCAGGGACCTATACCGACCCCCCTCGAGGCTGCCCGCCTTGTCGGGGCGGGGGGGCTTAGTAACCGTGAACTGCAACCCACGGCGAAGCTAAGAGTCACCTAGGGCCGGCCTGTGTGGGCCTGCTGGCTGGCCCAAGGAGGGCGCTCCTAGCGGGCTTGGCTAAGCCCGTTTAGGATGCGTTGGGGAGGGACCGCAGAAGAAGAGGAGTGCCTCCTTATCTTATGCGGCCGAGGCGGGATGGCAGGGGGAGAGGCGTGTTGGTATGACGGTGCGCCACTCTCCCTACCCCCTGCGAACTTGGCGGGGCCGTTCCGCGGAAGCGGCATTGGTAGGGCCGCAGAGGAAGAGGAATGCCGGTATTACGGTGCGCCGCTTTTCCTATCCTCTGCGGCCGAGGCGTGGTCGGTGGCGGAACCACAGACCTAATCCGCCACCACTGGAATTTCCCGCACCCATGATGTCCTCGTAGCGGACTTAGGGGGGTCCGCCACTGAACGGGTGGAGATCGAGGAGGCAGGCGCGCCAAAACATCTGGCGTGCCTCTCGTGGGGAGCCCTCGGGCATCCGCGAAAGAGCCGCTTGTGGGCGGCTGCCGCCGGCGGGGTCGCGGATGTGTGCGCAAGCGTTCCCGTGGTATGCACCCAGGTGGTATGCGTAACGCATTCCCCCCCCAAACAAAAACAAAAAAGGGACCTATACCGACACCACCACAGCTTTGGACCAAATGACGTACCACCCTGAACTTAACTTGCATGCTTTAATTATTTATTTTCTTTATAAATAAGGCAAAAAAACGATAATGTTAAAATAATAACAATAACATGAGTTTAACATAGAAATAACATTTATCTACTAATATGTAATGTGAGTACACACAAAATATACAAATAATGATACCTAAATGTTATCTAACAAAATAATGTCTATAAAAATTAAAGTAAAATTAAGTTGTTATTAAACGCATTTATATTCTCCTAGCAGGGCTGGTAATCCATGGAGTCTTATTACCATCCCTCCTTCTTCACCGAAGGAGAGGCCATTTAAAATTTAATGTAAAATTTAATTTAAAAATAAGTTAACATAATGTCGTAGCAAATTAAAATTCTTATGTAGCAATGTATTAATGATCAATAAATGGCTATTCTAATTCTAATAATAATTATGCGCACGAAAAGGTTTCATTGTTACTTTTATGACCTGACTCGCCACTTAGTTTTGCGGATAGTATAGTACCGGATTCGATGTAACGGAGAATATTATTTGTGTAGGTAAGTAATCTTTTTTTCCGGCTCTTGTATTATTTTCTTACTTAACGTATGTATGCATTTATCGTCATCTAGCGCCTTTGGAATGTATGATCGATAAAAAATTAACTTTTTAATTTAATTTTTTTGTATTTGCCTATATACCTACTAAAATGTGATGAAATCATTTTTACCCGACTGCCTAAGAAGGAGGGTTATGTTTTTCGTGCGTATGTATCTATGTATAAGTATATGAATGTTTGTAGACAAAAAAAACTATTTCACGGTCTACAGTCCAAACGGCTTGATGGATTTTGACATATGAGGTGTCGTTGGCTTCCTCATAATCTTGTGAGTGACTATGCTATAATATTAGGAAAAGCAGTTGGGATTATTGGAAAATCATTAGATTTCACTTGTTATAGTTACATGATTCGAAAGTTATCGTGCCGAGTTTACATTAGCTCTTGTCTTGAATATAATACCCTCGTTTCGTCTTCAGCGGTAGTGTTCTTGAATATCAAACTTTGCTTCGCTTCAACTTTTATTACTTGTATGGAATATTCTTCTTTGGAAAAACTTGTTATCGAGGGTAAAAATAGCTCTTGAATCCATCAACTTGAGAGTTGTTTTTAAATTAGATTGTCTTTAGCACGGGTGTGTTATAATAATAATATGTTTTGGTAATACATATTTTTAATAAGATAGTGAGCACATGTTCATGAAGAAACAGTATTTTGGTGGCTGGCGGGTGAGACTTACCTAATAGTTTATTTATGTAAATCTTATAAAAAAATTGAACCAGTCAGTAGAATTTCATTAATAATTTATTTTCTTTTAAATAATAATTAACAACAATGTATAATATATTATAGGTATCAATTGAAATAACGCAATTGAAAATTACATTCAATATCATATATGTATACCTAAAAATTCAGTCAATAAATAATTTCATTAGTTTGCCTTCTTTGGACATGGATTGTAAACTTTACACACTCAACATATCTATCCTTCTGCAAACAAGTTAACACACGGCAACAAGATTTCTCACAAAATTTTACACCCTTAAAACTTTTTACTCGGATATAGTATCTTCGGTTGAAATGTGGCACATGTGACTATAGTGCGTCTAAGGACATACGATGTTATCGTACCACGCAACAGCTTCAAAGTGAACACTCTATTCCAGATCTAGCAGCTGAGAAATGCAGGCAATTTACCTAAATAGGTTCTCGATTTCATGTTTCCAATATCCAGATAATCATATCCATTTTGTCCGAATTGTTTCAGATTTTCAAATTTTCTCTCGATTTAAAATACATTTTCTACTTATTAATTCTGTTATTGAATATGCTGGGTCTCTGAGGGTATGTTTGAGGATTTCTTCTAAGGTCTTCGTACTGTTGCCAGTTGAGGTACCAGATTGGTTGCTGATCTTGGGGCAGTTGCTGCACTCGTTTTCTATAATTTGGGTCTCCTTGGAACTCTATTGGGCCTCGTTCGTCGCTCCCGAATCGGTTGGCGATAAAGTCGGACTCCACTTGAGGGTAGCCTATGGGTCTGAGTCCGGCGTAAAACGGTCTCTGCGCCGACACGAAAGTGGCTATTATTGTAAGAAACAGGGCAATTCTGTAGAGCGCCATTGTCTGAAAAACAAAAGAATAGTGATTAGTAAAGGTGAAACGTCACTTGATAAATGTTACATGCTATTCGTTTCAGTTTTAAGACTTTGTGACTTTTAAGATTCGAAGTCAAGTTCTATCACACGATTATAATTCTGTTTGTTTCTGATAAATAATAGAAATGAAGAGAACACCTATCTATTGAAACACAATTTAAGGATTTTTTTGATACAATAAGTTCAATAAAATTGATAAACAAAAGGCTGATTGACAAGCTTAGACGAACTCATCAAAGCAATGAACAAATAAATAAAATCACAAACAAAACATGTCAAAAAGGTAAGAAGGTTGTAGCTAAGACAGTAAATAAATAACAAAATGATTATTACCTTGTTTATGTAAATGTTGTCACAGCAATAAATTGCGAGGATAATTGTGGCTTTGCGAAGTACTTTGGTTGGCGTGTGGGCTTGAACTGTGTAGCGATCGGCAACTGGCTCATTATAAATACCAGCCAGCGCTGGCAGCGCTGCGTCACGCAGAGTTGAAACATGATAGAGTCGTTGAATCATCTGGCTTGTACTATCTACTACCGACTACCGTTCCCCCAGACAAACGATCGAGGTGAAATGCGACTAAAACTTTGAGTAACAAAAAAATTGACACAAGGCGACAATATATTTAATCAATAAATCATTCCCGAGTTTTTGAAGGCCTTCAATTAGTAAAATCTCCTAATACGTGCCGTATTCATAATAACTTAATTTCTTGTAATTTTTAATCATTCATAATCTTGTAATGGAGTTTATAATTTATTTGATTTTTGTGGTACAAGCAAATTGGGTTTTTTCCTGGGTAAAAAAAAAAAAATAGTTTTAGTCCGTCAGTTAGATTATCTAAACATAATATCAATCAAACAAAAAAATATGAAGATAGGTATAACACGTTAAAGTTCCGCGTGACGTCACATTATGGTACACTTTTAGCACCATTTATGGCTATATCTTCATCACATTTGATTGAAAATAAAAAAATACGAGTTCTATATTTTTAGATAATCTAACTGACATACTAAATAGATTTTTTTAGGAAAGTAGCCAATTAAATAGTCAGCTCTAGATAACCAGGGCAGATAGAGGGAGCTGATGCTTTATCATCAGTTATACCGACATTACATTATACCTAATTAAATTAATTTCTGTTCGACAGACCTAAGGTACCCACCTATGTATAACTTTGATTATTGAACGAGCGAGCGAAGCGAACAAAGTTCTCCGTATCAGCTTGGGCAAACTTTCTTCCGTATGGTCGGCTGTTCTCTACAGGTTGCATTTCTCAACCGATTCTCGTGAAATTTTGTATGCAGGTTCAATAATTATACAGTTTTTTTTTGTCGATTCAGTTTTTCGTAAGTAAAAAAAATTATAAAAGACTATTTAATTTCTTATAATAGGTAATATTCGCCATGTCTAACTCTGCCCAAAACTACGTGAAGACCCGTTTGAGATACGTCACCATGGGAATACTCGACTCGAAGTCGTGACGTCACACGTGGGCACGACCAGCATGATTTCACGACCATTTTCCGGAGATTCATATCTGGTGTTACCTGTTCACAGGCAAAGGTCATACCAAAATGGTGTTTATTGTTTTTGTAATAGTGTTCCAACCATTTTATACGGACCTTAATCCTGCTGTTGCATTATCTCGAAAGGAAGACCAAATTTAAATGATGTTTATATTTTTTGCTAGAATGTCGTCGAATGGTTTGTGTGTATGACGAATGATAACGATACGTAATTTATAGCGTTTATTTTGGTAGGCAGCGTGAGTATCAAGACGTCATTATTATCATTTGGTGATAATAGGTTATCTAATTAAAGCTGTGTTATGAATATGACCCATGCACACGTGTTTAATAATAACTACTTAATAAGGTCAAAATTGATGGACTTTCTTCATATTTTGTACAAATAAGATGATTAAGATTCATGGGCAATTTTAAACTCCCGGGGGATCCCTTCGGGCGTCCATACTTGGTAATTGGAGGAGGGGCTCCAGAACTACCAAACCCAAAAAAAAGATTTTATTTTTCGATTGAATGAAATTTTCATAATGATATAAAAAAAAAACAATAAACAGGTCCATCAAGCGTATTCCTCCAAATCATTTCGTAAAATGACGTGTCATCAGTGTCCCAACCCTCTCTTACGCCATCGTACTTACTCTGTTATTGTTTAAGGCAAAACATTGCTGCTAATGTCTTCACTAAAGCAGTGGATGTCATGCCCTTGCCAGACAAAGAAAGAATCACTTTGGTAACGGCTATCCGCAACCAAAGGAATTCAAGGTGCTTCCGCTGAGCTGCATCATCCGTTTTGTGGAAATGACGGAGCAAGCTTGGGAGTAGGCATAAAGAAGAGGGCAAATGCACAAAAGATCCCACCGGGTCGAAGTGTATCCGAAAGAGCCCTCATCTAGATAAGATAAGATAAGGCAGTGGACGTTCTGGTCCTAAGTATTTTGTGGCATGAACTTGTAATAAACGTAATCATGCCGATTCTCAAAACTTATTGATCGCCCCTCGTAAATATATTATTTGAATTATCAGTTTTCTATTCTATTCTATTCTAAATGTAACAAGCAGGGTGTCAATTATGACAAGTAAGGTTTCAAACATTGAGACCATTTGTTTCTCACTTTAATACCTAAGAAAAAAACAAAGAGGACGCGTTGGTACGAGTCCAATAAAACAGCGTTTACATTTTTTTTCCTTAAAATGGGTAAAATAAAATCGACTTCAACAGAATTCTTGTAATCATCCTTGATAACGGTCGAGCTCTATGCGCCCTTAACCTACAAATCTCAATCTGTTACTTAGTTTCAATTTCATCTGATTGCCTGTTCAAAGTAAATATTTTTTTAGGTTGGACCGATTGGGCCCTCTAGCCGGCAGTTGTTTACTTGAGTCGAGAGTTTCAAGAAGTGGAACCATGTGGCTTCTGAAAGTTTGACCAATATTTTCAACTTTAATTACAAAGAAAATATGCGTGATCTATCATTAAAATAAGTAGGCATTAGGTGTGTTCTTTATAGGCACTTCACTCAGTTTTGGACTTTATTTTTTTTAATACCACGTCGATGGCAAACAAGCGTCCCGTCTGATCGTAAGAGGTCACCGAATCCAACGGACGCTTGCAACTCCTGGGGTGTGTCTGAACATGCGCGTTGCCGATACATTCGTGCAGATAAAGTGTAAATAAATAAATAATAATAAATAAATATTCGAGGACAATCTTACACAAATCGACCTAGTCCCAAACTAAGCAAAGTTTGTACTTTGGGTTCTAGACGACCATATACATACTTATATATATAAACAAATACTTAAATACATAGAAAACAACTATAACTTGGGAACAAATTTTCGTGTTCATCATCACACAAATAAATACCCTTACGTAACGTTCCGAACGCGCGTCGGGTAGATCCAACTGTCATTTTTCCATATAAAAATTGACATTTAGATCTACCCGACGCGCGTACAATGCGTTACGTAATTGACCAACAGAATTCTAACACGGGACCTCCGGCTTCGTAGGCAGGATCATTGACATTTATACCAACCAGTGGCGGCGCGTGAAGAAGTGAAAATTGTCGATGGGCAACTCGGAACATAAACAGTTATGAAAGGGTTTGGAGTATATAACTTTAGGCTTGCCAAAAAAGTAATTTTAGGCAAGCCAGTGGGAATCGTCTTTGTTGGGCGCTCCGCTACTGTTACCAACTGGGCTACAGAGGTCGTCGATAGTGTGGTGTTTGTGTGTATTTTTGAAATAATGTTACTTCTTTTACTGTTACTCGTTTAAATAAATAAATGAGTATAAATATATCTACACTAGGTGCTAAGATAGCTCTTCTTTTAGAATATTATATTAGGCGTAGAATATTAGATAACGCATTTCCTTAGGGTAGATTGGCATTATCATGTTGACTCATTTCATAAAAGTAACCGTCTTATTTTTTCCGGTCGCTCCACTCAAACCTGACCGCGAAAATAGCCGTCGTAAAATAAAATGCCAAAAATTCCCTTAAATATCCTAAATGAGGTGGAAAAGTACTCTCCTGTATGTTTGTAGGTTCTAGGTGTGACTTGTTCGAATAGAGAATACATATTTTTTCTAATAAACAAAACAACTGCCTATCTTTTCGAACGGTCAAAAACTAGGTACATGCAAGATAGAACTTACTCAAGGTTTTAGCTATACCTTCAGTGTAGAATGAATAAATCACTACGCAAAAGACAAATATCATTAGAAAAACAAGAAAAACGTGCACTCATACCAACATTAACCGGAAATCGATTCCTTCCCGAAAAGTTTCAAATAAAAGAACATAGGTACGAAGCTTCCCTTCATCAAACAGAGAAAATGACATCAAACAGGGATTCCTTTTTCTCTGAATACCGCCATTTTGAACAATGCGCGCCTTTGTCCAGGATGTTCTCTCGAAATCGCGGAAGCAATCACGAGTATCATTTCCTATCCCTCCCAATGAACTTATGTCGTACTCGTAAATAAAATTACTATTTTTTGATGTAACCGACTATGGAAGGAATAAACCATTGCAAAAAATGGATACTACTATTAAAATTCAATTTAAGCAAGTATAAAGTTTAAACTTAACTATCTAGTTACGCGTTTCCTCAGCGTCTGGGTTTCCAAAAGGCGTCGAGGAGGACCATCGGAGGGTTTTTATTTTTAGTCGGTGCGAGTCCGACATAACCTCCGCGCTATCCCCCACTCACCACGTGGCGCGGAGGTATCCATAAAGGATTTTCCTCCCATAAAAAAAAAGATATGGCGACAGTCCACACCGCCTTATGGCTGTAAAGCCCGATAGTAGACCGCATTGCACCCTTCCACATCGACCGCAGACATGTCGTGATAGAGATAGGTAGGGGTGGTAAATACCGGGTATTTACCAATGCACCCGGTTAATACCCGTATCTACCCAAATTGGTGGGTATGATGAACTACTGCGCGAATTCATGAAAAAAGATTGTTGCATGCCATTATAGGTAATTTAAAAAAATATTTGTAAACATTGTTAACGCTTGTTTGGTTATTGTCAAAAATCGTGACTCGTGGTGAATAGAAAAGTGATAAATAGAATTGACGCCACTGGAAATTCTTGGCGATGTACAATATGTGAGTAAAGACCCTGTTGTCATTAACTAAAGATAATAACTTAGAAGCCTATACATTTTTCATTATGAAAATGATTTTTTCCTCGCAAATGTGTTGAAAAACGTCGTACGAAACGCGTGAGCTTTGATAATAAAATTACATCCTGCGGCTCGCGTGAACAATTCCGCCTCGGATGTAATGATCCACATAGCTCACTTGTATCACAATGTACTATTTTACCTCATTGTGAAATTCTAAATGTGACATTATTATCAATTTTATTTTATTTGTATGTACATGTGTGTTGTGTGTATTTTGAAATATTTTTTTTGACGTTTTTAATATATTCAAATGAAGTTTAATGAATCTACCTAATATGAACTTTCTGTTGCGTAGAATATTATGGTAACGCATTTCCTTAGGGTAGATTGGCATTATCATGTTGACCCATTTCATAAAAGTAACCGTCTTATTTTTTCCGGTCGGCACTCAAACCTCTGCCCGCAAACACAGCTGACGTAAAATAAAATTCCAAAAATTCCCTTTAGGTACACATCCTAAATGAGGGGGAAACACAAAGAGGGCTATTCAAAATTTCGCTCGTCCATTTTCTTACGAATACTTGTCATCGCGGGAGCCTTAGGTGACGGAAGGTGCATGACTTGCACTAACGTGGTCCTTTCCCGGTGAATATTAATCTCCACTTTACTCATGAACTCGATTTTCCTGTATGAGCAGGAAAGTCTTTTATCAGTATTCAAATACGCTCGTTTTGTTACATTGACTCATTTGATGATGATGCGGGTATTTGTAACACAAAGGCGGCGTGTTATTTTAAATATTTCAGTTTAACATTAAATATTCATTTTAGTCCAACGTAGATAATATTGGAACTGAATATGAGTAATTGGCAATTCAGACTTCATTTAATTATAATATATAATTATAGTGAAAATGAATATGTAGGTACCTATACTATGTATTAAAATGATGTCACTGTTCATAAGTACCCAAGCATATTACAATATTAAGATCTTAAATTTCGTTATACTTAGACAAAATTTGCAAAATTAAACATACTCGTACTTATCATGACTTTCTAGTGTAATGGAGGCATAATTCGAACCGTTATCCCTTGAAAGGGATTTGGGTTCTAAAGAGAAAAAAGACATAAAATGTCGAAGGACCAAAAAGCTGCAATCCGATTTAGGACCCACTTTCTTTAATATACAAAACACGTAACAAGGGTAACCACGTAACCAGCATCTAAATTATATATGCAGCAGCGCTTTACGTTCAGATCTCCTGAACTTTGCATAAAAAGGTTCAAAGTTCAAAACAACTGGAATATTGTGTCTGACATACTGAAATTGTGGAATCTAAACGGTAAAAAATTACACACGGTTTCAGGTTTGCAAGATAGCACTAACAGAGGACTAAACCCTGTTTCGTTGTGGTGCATATTAAATCTCCTGACATAATATAATTAGAATAAGGCCACTTCCGCGTTTCGCGGGGCGGGATGGGTATGCGGTATTTTGTAGTTTACCGAGAGTTTACTGATAAAATTATTAATAATAATTGTCGGGAGTAGCTTAATAATTAGTATAAGTTTTTTACCGAATTAACCAGTATGTAACGATTTATGTGTCTACTGTTAATAAATAAAATATATCTGTCAGATCTATCGACCAGTCTTGTTTTTATTTCTTCGGCTCCAAAGAGTCACCTCAAGCTACAGTCAACAATAATATAGATAAATATTACGAGAATTTACGCAACTGGTCCTATAGTAAGCTCTACAAGGCTTGTGTTCTCGGTACTAGACGACAATATATTTAATAGATTTAAAGATATAAGAAGACTGATCCTTGTATTATCACGACGCAGTACCTTAGGAAAACACGATGCAACGCGGCGCCGTAGAAACACGCGGCGTGAATTTCTGCGGCGCCGCACCGCAAACATGTGCCCAGGCCTATATACAAGTGATTTTGACAGATGATAAGCAAACACGCGACTTACTGACCGCCACCGCAGGCCGCGCCAGTGAGAGGCTTTACAGTTGACACTGACATCTGAGAGTTTTTTGACACCACACCGCATTCGCACCGATGCGGAAGTGTCCTGTGGGTCGATCACGTAACTTTTCTTACGAACGTCTGTAAGATTTAAACGTCAATTTTATATAGAAAAATGACAGTTAGATTGAGATTTAACTGTCAGACGCGCGTTCGGAACGTTACGTGATTACCCCCCTGGACCAGGGCCCGGCCACGACATTCCGGCGCGGCAAGCGTTTTATCTGTTCATTGCGCGGTCGAGACGCGCAGCGCACTGTGGGGAATTGGGATCACACGCAATGAATTAGAAAAACCGCTGCCGCAGCCTCCGCCTCGCAATGTCGTGGCCGGGCTGTTAAACTTACAAAGGTAAATCTGAGTATGCTGCTTACCATTTGGCAAGTTTATCCATCGTTGTTTATGTTTCATCGTTATGTTCTGCAAATTGTGATTCTGGGAGCTTTGCATCGGATCTGATGCTCGTTTCTTGGTGTTTGAGTTAAGCGGGCTATGTTTGAGATTGTTTGAATTGCAGTTTAGAGGGATATAATCTTAAGATTCTATATCAGTGAACGTATTGATATGATACTAATATGACATTTGTTGCGCGTTTTCTTTCCGCCCCGTTAGAATTGGCGCGTTAGAAATGTCCGCAAGTGAGATATTTTACACACGTATCATACTAATAATTCGATTGGTCTATTTATCTGAATCCCCTGATCTTCCATGATGACGTAATGGTAAAATGCGATATACACGTAAAGACGCGAAAGTAGAAGCGAAAGCATTGGGCATCATAATAAAGTAGACCTTTGCCAATATATTCGTTTACATAATTTAGATGTATCTTTGTTACCTAAATATTTTGGTTGAAGCATATTTTTTTTCTTAAGTACCTAATGGGATGGGATAAGGTGGTAGGCAGACTCGGGCTAGTTTTGCTTGCAACTGAGATAAAGTTTAGATGAAGAGGACTTATTTTTTGTGCTGCAATAAAGAATAACCACTCACTTGCTAGCTTTGGTTTGCAGCTCTTTATGGTCCAACGCCTTAACAATGCATTATGATGATAATATTATATGCTTGCCGATACAAAAATAAAACATTTATTACCAATACAGTACTACAAATACTCTTTATTGCACCCTCAATAGTAATACAGGACAGTAGTACCTACAGAAAACAGCGAATATACTCGTAAGAGCAGAAGCGAAGCAAACAACAGGCGGTCTTATCGGTAAAGAGCGATCTCTTCCAGACAACCTAACAATAATAACGTAGAAATAACTTGCAAATTCTATTTATATTATTTAGTAAGCACATCAGTTATTTTCGTACCCTTTGTTACAAACTGTGACGTCATACATCACATAATCTGAGTCATACACAAAGTGCATCGCAGTTCATTACAAGGCAGACGATTGAACTTTAGAATGTGGTCGGGTTTTGCCTCTATTATGCGTAAGTATGACCTTACTTGATAAATACAATCATAGTTAGTGATTGAGTGAGTCATGACCTGTTAAGCCTAGTGTGTTAGGGCATCTTGCACCAACTTACAATTACAGGCCAATCAACGTTAAAATTGGCGCCGGCAACTGTAACATAAAATAGAAACTTGACAAACTTTCCATACATATAGATTTTAAAGTACACTGATTACGAATAGTACAGATGTAACGTATGGAATTACAGCTACAACCACAGCTACAGCTAATACCTGGGACACGATTCGAGATTAAAAACGTGACAAGTAATTCTGACTGTCGCATATTATTCGCAACAAAAGCGATATTCTAGGAATGTACCATTCTATCAATTGATTACTAAAGTAAATTCCATGTTTTTTTTTAAACACATAATCAACTAGTAACGTGCTGTGTAAAGCTTAAAGCAGTAAAAAAAACCGTATAAACGTCCAATGTGACGCACTCACACAGAAACGCGTGCCGCGCATGTAAATGGAGCTCAGGTCTAAAAAGGTCTTAAGAGCTTTTATTTATTTATTTATTAGAAACAAACAGTCTCATGTGGTTACATTTGGTAAAGTAAAAGGTAGCAAATTGTGGACTTACGGTTTCCTTAATTATAGTATGTAAACCTTAACATTTAAATCTATTTATTTATACATATATATGTACATATTT
Organism: Epinotia nisella; assembly: GCA_932294315.1. Classification (NCBI taxonomy): domain Eukaryota; kingdom Metazoa; phylum Arthropoda; class Insecta; order Lepidoptera; family Tortricidae; genus Epinotia; species Epinotia nisella. The sequence continues at coordinate 13,378,969 of OW028688.1, read as the reverse complement.
TTTTTGAGATATGGCTTTAAGTAATATATTTAATGTACCCGAGCCGAAGACAAGGGCGATAAAAATGTGATCTGCGGCTTGTGGTGAGTACAACACCCGTGGTAGACAGGTTGCTATTGATGTATGCGGGATGTCCTCATAAGATGCATCAGATCGTATTTGTACTTTACTCTTGAACAAGTAACTAACCTGTTATAGAGTAACTAACTCTCGCCTGACAACTAATTGCCCGGCATACTAATTTAATTAGAAAAAATCGCAGCTTGATTCTAGCCACTCGTCGGTATTTAGACCAAATCGGAGAGAAACGTAGTCATCTTTATTCATGAAACAAATTCGTTTGTAAAACATTGCTGTAAAGTTGCGCAAAAAAATTGCCGTTTTTCTGATGAAGAGAATTCAATTTAAGTACCCTTTCCAGTGGTAACCGGCGAAGTTTTAAAACGACGAGTTAAAAGCTTGGAGTCTGGGAAAAATACTTAATGTGAATGAATCGTTTGAACAAAATCTACAGAAAAAACCGTTTTCCTCTAAATGAAAATTTGGACGCAGATGATTTAATTGAATTTGTAAGTTAGGTTAGGTTAGTATATTCTATCCTGAGAAATCAAAAATTCCTTCAGAAGAACATGATTTTCTAAATTATGAAATTCGGAAAAAAATATGCTTTTGGACAAATTACTATTAGGAATTATGTAGTGTACCCGAATAGTTTTCATTGCTCCTTTAGAAGATTTAGTCAAATAGATGAATACCTCGATTAAATAATCGGAAGGTACTTACTCATTTTCGGGTACCTACGTCAGGTATATCATCAATTCACGGACACCTTTTCCGGAGATTCAATTTATAATTTTCCAAGTCTAAACTGGCAACACTAGTCAACCAGGCCTGCTGTTATTGGTCAAGAGCTTCAGTGTTGCTAGTTTAGAGTTGCATAACATTTTCCTAGTAACTTTGTGAATTGGACCTAAGAATTGCGATTTGACTTTCAAAATGTGCGATATCATCATGTTTCTGTTTTTCGAAATTAGAAAGATAGGGACATCGAACAAATGACATGACGGGGACACGTCACATTTCGTAACCGAAATCGAAGATCGTTCGTGTATATATCTCTTGTCACTCGAATAGGCAAGCGCGATGGAAAGGGTGGTAGATACGAACGAACTTCGTTTTCGTTTCGCGGTAACCGCTCCGGTAATGGGTTAGTGTTGCATCAAAATAAAATAAAGAATTCTTGACTACCGATTTATTTAGAAGATTTTTACATAGTTTTTACATCGTAACAGAAAAAAAACATTGTCTCTCAAAGACAATACTTTTATGGGACAAGGTGTAGTGGGTATACGGTAATAGTCATATAGTATTAATTACTAGAAGCTTCTTAACAAGAATTATCACCATAAATATTTATCATAAAATGTACACAAGTAAGCAACATTCATATTATCTTTAATTTGATCTTTGGTCTTTTAAAATGAGTAAATTATTTACAATAGTCGTTCTTTATCATATTCTCGCTCCATTCACCAGTTTTACGTTCATTAAAAAGTATAAATTGTATTTTCTCCTTAAATATCACTCACACTAGACCGGGCCTGGGCCGGACACGGCTCATTCTAGCGTGAGTCATCCTCTTAGGACTTATTTACAGTCATTCAAAGAAATAACGCATTGCATATGTAAAATTAAAACCCAAATACTGATTTAAAATTCTACATTCGAAGATTGAGCCAATTAAATTTTCTTTCCCGTCCCGTCAAAGGAAACAGTGACTAAGTTTCTGATTTCTTATGAGTCTTAGGAAATGCTCTGATAAATAAAATAGGTTTATGGTTGACACAAAAACGTATATTTGTAGGAATTAAACTCTATAAAAATCATAGTTTAAAAAAATCTTCAGGGAGACGAGATGGCAACGAACAACAAGAAAAAAAATTGACTCAATGAATACCTACATAATACCATCATACATACACCAGTGAATAAGATAATTTACTTTAAAAACAACGTTTTAACCGACTTCAAATCAGCCCAATTCGCTTCAAGTGGGCCTGTAAAAATTGAAAAGTTCCCTCGAGTTTTTCAGGATTTTATAATCACATCCTGACCATTTTCCATTCGGTCCAGGCGTCCTAAAATCTGAATATACCTAAAAATTAATTAAAAAATAAAAGATTCCGACGGATTGAGAACTTCCCCTTATTTTGGAAGTCGGTAAAAAAACCGTCCTAGAGGGTCTCAATTTTGTTGAATAAAGAGGTTACGTTTTCCCAAAATAATGGTCGCGTAAATATTAATCTCGGCAGCAGCTTAACAGCTTAATACCTAGCTGCCATTTAGTCATATTTACTAGGATATGTTCCTACATATATTTGCAAGATGCATTATCTTACGGCTTGTCACTTCCTCCTTATTCAGTCACACGAGAATCATGTGAGATGTCTATTGTCTATCCAACGTAGTGTAGACATTGCAGTGTCCTCTCGTCACTGGCTGAAAAAGGAATGTGTAACTCCTTACCAAGCTCAAAAATCATGAATCCACTTCAGAATTCAATCTTAAATCTTAAACAACAAGGTTCAAAATGCCAAATCTATACATCACCGAAATAGCCTACGCAATCACAGCATATATAACGACTAGCACACGTAAACACTGTCTTTTTTTACACTTCCTCAAAAGTGTCTTGGAATCTGACCTATCTATTGATACACTTCTCGTCTCCCGTGAGGAAGTCGTTGGTGTCTCGGATGCTCATGATGGTCACACCATCGCTGTTGTTCCGGCTCATGATGGTGCTCTTCTTCTTAGTGCTTCCGTAGTCGTAGTTGGAGATCACAACGCTTTCTGTTGGGTTCCTGCAAACGTTGATAGGGCATTACTGAGGAATGTAATGAAAAAAAAAAAACGGTAATGGCAAAGTCATAGAGCAGGTTAGAAATAAAATGTTATAATAGAAATTGGCCAATTTAGAGGGCCGCAAAAGTATGATTATAGCTATTTTATTTCTCTTGTGTACTGGCCCGTAAACATTAATTACTGACTTTTAAAAAATTAAGGACGTCAATTAAAGCATAATTTTAAGACACCCAAGCCAAGGACGATGAATATGTGATCCGAGGCTTCCTTTATATCACCGCCCGTGAAGAATACATCTTTTTACGTGTCCTACTGCCAATGTTCTGTAATATGGTTTAATACTCTGGGGCAATTCGGTACATATAAACAGAGTTTTTAGGGTTCCGTAGCCAAAATGGCAAAAACGGAACCCTTATAGTTTCGTCATGTCCGTCTGTCCGTCTGTCCGTCTGTCCGTATGTCACAGGCATTTTACTCGAAAACTATAAGGTGTATTTGAATAAAATTTTGAGGATAGGTGTATTTTGTTAGCCGCTACATAGTTTTGTAATTAAAATGACAAAAAAAAAAATTTTGGGGTGCACTCCATACATAAAACTAAAAGTCAATTTTTTTTTTCATTGTGACCCCCCGTGTGGCCCATCAATCGATAGGCCTTTCAAAATAAATATAAGGTTTCTTAGCATTTTTTTGATTAAGTGAATAGGGTCGGAGATAATCGCCCCGAAAGTCACTAAAATTCTGTCCCCCCCCCTCTAATTTTTGAACGGTGTATTTTAAAAATATGGAAAAATTCATGGACATAGGGCTTATTAATTTCATTCTCCGAAAATTGTTTTGAATAAGATCGGTTCAGAGGTTTTCGAGATATTACTGAAAAACTGCCTTCCTCAAAGAAAAGGACGTAAGTGCCGTAAAATTTCTGTGACGATACGACCTTTTTAATAGGCACGGAACCCTTCGTTTTGCGTGGTCCGACACGCACTTGGCCGGTTTTTAGAATCAATATTTGACACCTTGATTTCAATAGTTGGTACCCCTTGCCACATGTATTGAGGATAAGCATAAAAATCCTTTAACCGAGCCAAAAAAACAATAGCAGCATACTTAAAAAGAGTGTCAGACATATTGTACTGTTACATAATGCTGCTATTATTGCCAGCGCTGATCTTCTGATGAGACCGTTAATTGATTTCACGATGGATTACAAACTACTTCTAATCAGGGGTAGCGTCAACTATGTACTGGAACGTCTATTGAATCGAACTTTGGGTCAAAGACTCATAACATATTTAAAGAATATTACTTAATATGCATAGAATTTATGAAAGGATTTAATAAAAAAATATATATTGACGAATTTAAAATCAAATGAGAATTTAAATCAACTCGTTTACTTAATGAAGGGATAGGCATTATACATCAAAGAACTTGGATTGCTTATTACCATGTTGATGCATGATATTCCTTTGTCTGTTCTATAAACTACTCCAGTTTTATTTTTATCCTCTCTTGATACGATATTACTTTCATAAACCCGCTTTGTTCTGGAGTAAACTGCGTTTATTTGCATAGTTTTGCCTTAAATCCAGAAAATAAATTACGTAGCGTGACACCAAGATGGCAAACAAGGATTTTATGCATAAGACTTTGGTAACTGCTTACTGAGAATACTAAGCTGAAAATATCTGATCTTAAGTCGTCTCATTTGCAGACTGCTCCAATCCTCTTATTGCAATCAATTGAATAAATGTTTGAAGCAGCTTTGAACGAAATGAAATCAAATTACTTATACGCCCAGCATTGAATTCTTTATCTTCAGCAATTAACAGATAGATCTTTGAAGAAAGGGATTACCTAACCTTCAAACCAGATCGTCAAACTCTTGCTTCCAAATTCTATTTCATTAAAACGCCCAAATATTCTTAGCTACAAAAATAAATATATTATGTATCCAATTTCGCACGTTCGTCCACTGCATCTGTGGCTTACTTGTTTTCGTAGAGGCAGGCATATAAATAAATACCATTAATTTCAAATGAAGCGACTTAAATAATATCGATCGAACTTTATTATTTTGTGATCATTATCGTATTTTTATGTACTCTACTAGTAATTTTGGTGGAAGGCGAAATATGGTAAAGTAACGCAATAAAAGCAAATTGCTGGTCTTAGCCGTTTCATTCTAAAGAAAAAACGGTTTCTGGTCATTACAGAGACTTAATTAGCATAAATAAGAACCCCGAATTGGGAGTAAACGCTTCAGTCATTAATTAGAACGCGATGCGACTTTCAACGAAGAGCCGTCTTGATCAGGATTAACTTCAACAAGGTTTTTAAACTGTCCATCATAAAACAATACAGGTTACAGTGCATTCACATACGAAACCATTCTTGGTTATAGGTAGCTATAAAAATATTTACAGACACACGGACAGACGGACAAAGTCGCACCGCATAAGGGTTCCTTTTTAGGGCTCTGTAGAATGGCAGAAACGGAACCCTTATAGTTTCGTCATGGCCGTATGTCCATCTGTCCGTTTGTCCCTCTGTCCTTCTGTCCGTCTGTCCTTCTGTCCGTCTATCCGTATGTATTTGATTTGAATAACATTTTGAGGATAAGTGTATTTTGTTAGTCGCTACATAGTTCTGTAATGACAAGACAAATTTTTTTTATGGGTGCACTCCAAACATGTAGCTGAAAGTCAAAAAAATTGTGTCCCCCCCTATAATTTTTGACGGTGTATTTGAAAAATATGAAAAAAAATCATCATCAATTATTTTTAACACGATCGATTCAAAGGTTTTCGAGATAATTATTGCTGACAAATTATTGCCTTCTGGCAACGAAAAGTTGTGGAGGGCGTTAATGTCGACTTCAGTACCTATCTCTCACCGACAGCAGAGGTACAGATAAACTAAACACGTACCTCGTCACAAACCTATACCCAGCACGAGGTCTCGAAGACGCCGGTCTGGGATAGGCGGGTCCTTCAGGGTACAATGCCGACAGCAGAGCTATCAGCTGAAGTAAACACGCCGTCACCAACCTTTTGTATCTATGGCGGTGCGTGCTCCGGAACGAAGTCTCGCAGATGGCGGTCCGGGAAAACGGGGAGCTGCAAATCGGGTGCAGGGTATCCCGCTGACAGCAGAGGTATCGTTTGAAGTGAATACGCCGTCACTAACCTATTGCATCTATGGCGGTGCGTGCTCCGGAACGAGGTCTCACAGACGGCGGTTCGGGAAAGCCGTGAGCTGCAAGTCGGGTGCAGGGTACCCCGCCGACAGCAGAGGTATCGGTTGAAGTGTTGCCGAAACACGCCGCTCACGCAGTATAGCGCCACTGGGTTCACGCAAGAGTTCAGGAAGCTAAACCAAATACGAGTATTCTATAAGTTTCTAGAAACTGCATTCACATACATGTTTACTTACAAAACTTTTGAAGAAAACATGAGGAGTTTTTTTGGTAAAATGCTAAAAAGTCTAAAGCATGACTCAGACAATCAAAAAAAAAAATTGTGGAAGAATTCTTTTTTTACTGATTATTTTAGTAGTGCATCATACTTACTGCTATTAAATTTGGTTTTTACATTATCAATAATGTTAAAATGTGGTTTAAACTAAATATTGTAAAGCACTTTTATAAAATTATTATAGAACAATTAGTTGACTGAATGAAACTTCACAAGCCTATTGCAACACGCTACGGAATCAGGCCTTAATGGGTTCACACCCATGTTTGTTACATCCTGTATAGTTGAAAGAAAAAACCTTTAAGACTATGAAAATTAAATTTGTTTTATAGTGACAAACAATAACTTAGGGAATGCTAATAATTAAGCCAATTACACATCTTAAACAAAAGCGTCAAATCCACAATAATGAGATTTTCACTGTACATAAATTCAAGACTCAGTGTTTTATAGTTTCAATTCATTACAGAAAATGATCTTAACGTCTTCTATGTTTAAGATATAATTATCTAAGAGTAACCTGAGTAACATCATTATTTACACTCAAAGAGCGCTCCTTTGAAGTAGTTTCAACATACGTTATTTCATCCAACTTTCTACTTTGAAGAAACCAAAAGGTAATTCCATCTGATTCGACGTATTGCATATGAATATGATATCAATATGTTAAGCACACCTACTTCTGCAGCACGCAGTCAGTAGAAGTATGCCCAATACATGAATGTCATATTGGAATGCCATTGGTCGAAACGGATAGGCCTCTGAGAAAACATCAATCTCAATTACTTACCTCAAACAAAATCCCATTATCCTTAGAGCGTGAGTCCAATCGTTGTAGTCACTTTGAGCAGTTGGGGACAGATAAAACCACATCTCGAAGGCGTGGTAAGGCAGGAAACAAATGAAAAACACTGGAAACAAACGAATCTAGTTAGTGAGGGTCTTTAATGGAACGCGCTGTTAAATAAAATGGGTGCTAAGGTTGTTTTGTGACAGGTGGATTCATTGTGGGGCTTTATAGGTAAATAGGTGGAGAGAAGGTTATGTGTGGACGTAATGCAGCGTAGTCTGAATGTTTCTTTAATGAAATAACATTGAGTATGCTAAAGTGCCTCCACGGAGCACGATAAATTTTATCTTAAAAATTGGCAACACCTCACATTTTTATGTCATATCTGTAATTATTGATATTGGAATCTTCACTGCGTCAGTAATAAAGTTATTGAAACTAAGTCATAACTAAGCTCTGATAACGCGACTGGGATCATTCAGAAGAAAAAATAATCAACTCCAATAGTACGAGTAAGTAGATAATATCCTCACTAACATCAGCGTTTCAATTTGATATTTTTTTCATCCCTATTGCATTTACATTTCGCACGCTCGTTTTGATACGAGCACAAGGGTGGAAGAAGCGAAAGTAAATACTTTGAAGGCAGCGTCTCGTAACGTATAACAACGTTTGATATAATTGAACGTTTGGCATAATATAAAATGTAACGTTAATTATCTTTTCATTGATTCAGTAATTGTAATCATCTTGTGTTTATATTTTTACACCCCAAATAGAAATGTAACAGATAATATATATATATTAATTTGGAACTCTCTGGGGGAGGCCTATGTCCAGCAGTGGACGTCTTTCGGCTGATATGATGATTAATTTGTAATGTAACTTTTTTACATGAAATAAATAATCTAATCGAATCTAATCTATGTTAAACAAAAATAGATATCCAGGGCTAACTTCAAGACCCCTTTGCAAATTGAACTTCTAAGGATTCCAACTAGTTGCTTCGGTGAATTGCATTTTCAATCATCCCACCGGATTATATAAGTGCAGTCTTCGTAATTAAAACCCGATTCGCGTTTGTTTTCCATTCAAGAATACAATGTGAAAGAAAATATTCTCATTTAGGTACTATACCTAGACGGTGAATGACATCTCATGTGTATAAGTTTGGTTTTGGGGAGCGAAAAATCTTGAGTGGATATTTTGCTTGAATTTGTATAACGTAATATGCTTATTTTGTGGAAAATTTAAAAAGCGCGCAAGGAAAGTTATTTAACCAACTTGAATCCGCCAAAATTGAATCTAGACTGGAATAGCAAGGTTCTAAGCTACACATGTGTTAAGCAAGACGTAAGCTACTAATAGAATTTAAATTCGATTTGTAGATTTAAATTAAATATTTAGAGTATGAATTTTATGTTGATGATCATAAATAGCTGATGGTTAATTAATAAATCCGAAATCTAGGTATTATTATATCTGTAAACGTTGTGGAGTAGATACTTTTTCATACATTGTGTAAATAAAACGATAAAAAACAAATATACTCAAAAGCTAAGGATCGATTGGTACAAAAATTCGATATAAAGGTGTATCCGTAATGACACTTAAGAGAAACAGTGCGAGTCTGAACATTTGTACTCACCAATAACAAAAATGAGGACCATACAAGCAACCGACTTCCTGGCCTTGGCTTGGGCCTCTCCCTGACCTCCGTGCAGTGCTCCCGGCATCTCTCTAGTACTGGCCAGTAACCGCTGAGCCATCAATGAGTAGAAGAACGAAATCACCAGCAGAGGGAGCCCATAGTAGATTATGGCTTTTGCTAGCGTCATCCATCTGTAAAAAAGGTGTATATTGAGAAGCATATAACGCTAATTCTAAACCGAATTGCTTGTTCCGCATGGAACCAATAAGTACGCCTACCGCAAATTTCCTGAAGTAGGGTTCGTATAATTTGGGATAGGAGGTACTTCAATGTGACAGCTTTGGGAACTTTTGTGACCGCTAATTTAATTCCAATTCGATCTGCGTTTGGTTAAGCATCAGCACGAGCAACAGATGCGAAAATTGACGCCCAGTAAATTGTAATCTTGGTCTATTGCGTAAATTTGTTGTAACGGAAAATGACAGTTGAGTTGTCCGAACGTTCGTTAGAAAAATTATGCAATTACCCCTCTGGAGTCATCATATATGACAGTAGTTGCACTGCAAAATGTACTTACTACATCAATTTTTCTAATGCCATTATGTATAAACAAGGCATCCTTATAAGCAAGTATGGAGAGTATCCATCAAACTTAGGAGACGTCCTTAGGATATCGCTTTCGAACGGAACAAAAGCGAACATGGAACGAAAACGATATCCTTGGGATATCCCCTTCTGTAAATGAGGTCACATTGAATTGCAGCCCAGTACAGATTAATTAACAAAATAAGAGATCGAATTGCATTTGTGTACTTGCAGGCATCCCTTAGCTAAAACCTGACACACAATCAAACGTTGATATAATATCAGTTCTGTAAATATTCATTAACTCATTTTAAGACAGTTGAGATCTATTCGTTCAATTAATTAATTTAATTGGCACTGCAATATTTCATTGTCCACATGGCTCATAATTCTACTCGAACTTTCATAAACTGTAAAGCTGTTAGCAAGTATTTAAATCACACTTGGTTTTCTTTAAGCAGATTTACGGCATATTATACCATGCCCCCTAAACTTTATCGCACGATAAAACTTTAGACTAAAATTAGTTTGCCCGAATTTCTTGCTGAATCTCAGAAACTTTTAATAAAAGGCTAAGTTTCGGAGTTCAAGTTTGCTTTCAAATTAAACGTGCCTTTTAATGTCTGTTGTTATTAGTACGTTGTCGTCAGAGTGCGAACGCTAAATCTGCATATTTTTCGATAACACCGTAATCGAATACAGATAACATTGTGCTCTCTAGGCGTATTTTTTTTTGTTCGTCTCTTCCATATAATAATAATTCAGCAACTAATATAAGAAAAAGTACCTAATTTACAAACATTTTGTCTAACTGAATTAGTTAAAATAGATTTAATGTACCTATATTTGCGATATTTATATTAGTAATATATGTGTTCATATATTTTTATTGTCATTATAAATTAAAAAAATAGACGTTATTAATATTACTTATTCATAGTGTAAGTTCGACTACGTCGTTCTAAGCTTTCTTCTATTCAATTGCTCAAAGATTACCGGGAGAGTTCACAAGGGTTATAAGACAAATGTCATTGCAATAAAACCTTATAAAATCTTAATATTGTTTCACTGGCACATACAGTTAATCTTCTTGAGTCTCAAAAGCTTAAATTCTGACTTACTTTCTATCCAAAGGTTTTATTAGTATCGTGTTCAACGATTGGTGAAAAAATAAAGTCGTATAAGTAGTTGGTATATTGGGTATGTTTTTATTGTTCGTCTACTACCGTATTTTATTGTTACCACTGGGTTCCATGAATATATTTAAGCTCACAGTAAATCGTATTTCTCGTCGTACGGTCGACGCCAAAAATACGTTTACACTATTCGCCTTATTGCAATGGAATAAGCTTTCATTATTATTTAACTTGCATAGTTCGTACGTTTTTAAGTATATCAGTTGTCTTATAAAATTTGTTCACAATTTTCAGCCACTTGCCGGTATCCCATTAACCTGAAAATTGGCATATTTATGTAAGTTCGGTGGTAATGCAATATAAAAAATAAAATAAATAAAATAAAAACCATTTATTTCAGGCCAATTTGCCCATAACTTGTTAGTAATATACAGACTTACATTACTAGTATTAGTACATCTAATACTAGTAATGGGCAATATAATGGGACCACCGAGCTTATCTGAAGATGGACAGAAATTGAACACAGCAATTCCTACACTACACAAGATAAACTTGACGTGTTAAGGCTCATTGGGATCTTCGAGTAAAATATAGATGACTGCAAAATAAGCACAGTCGGCAATAAAAGCTTATTATATGTATAAGTCTCTATGTCTACCAAGAATAAAGATATTGTCTCAAAAATATTATAATTTCTTGATTTTGATTTCTCATCCGCTTCTTCATCACAATAAATTACTGCATCGCAAACTACGCAAAACTTCATATCTGGGGTGGATTCTGGGCTCGCGTAGCACGCCTTAAATCTTTCCTTTTTAGAAATATAGGCTTGGTTTATCGCTTGATACAAGAGATGGTAGAGCCAGATTTGGAAAGTACCTATCCAGGAGGTAATTGGGTAACTTTTCTAATGATCGTTATGACAACCCAACTTTAATTTTCTTACACAATTAAATTACATTTAGATATTCGTACTATGTTGAAGGAAATTTATATTGTTGGCGTAAACATATGGAAAAAAAACCAGACAAAAGCGAGTCGGACTCGGACTCGCCCACCAAGGGTTCCGTACAAAATTACAAATATATAGTTTTTAGATTTTTCCCTGTACTTGTAGTATAAGCAGTATAAGATGATATTACTTGCCAAATTTCATAGTTCTAGCTCAACATACTCTACAAATTTTGATTACCTGAGTGTCGATACATACTTTTTTGCGGCATAAGCGACCGTACCTTTTTTTAACGTTAACTTAGAAGTTTGATTTTTTCATAGCTTCAAGAGACTGTAGACTTGAGTATATGGTTTTAATTTCAATTCGATACCTCCACGCGTTCCCTAGATAAAGGGTCTTCACAGACAGACAGACGGACAACAAAGTGATCCTATGAGGGTTCCGTTTTTTTCCTATTGAGGTACGGAACCCTAAAAGTGAGGATTATAATGGATGTAGGGACTGTCGCTAGAAAATAAGTGTGGAACGCATACTATGCCAGTTCCCTGTACTTTCTCGCGACGATGTGTCATCGAAAAATCATAAGACTGCAACAATATTTAAATCCTTGCATCGAAACAGTTGAACACATTCGCGAATGCTCCTCGATAATACTACACGTGTCCGTATCGGAGGGCGCTCCAGATTGATTCACTGCCATTGTGCTCGGATCAGTCAATTTCACGCTGTTAGCCACGAGTGGTGCCGTTAAAACTAGCTTTATAGGCTTGCCTACAACTTGATTAAATTGCAGTTAGAAAGCTTCGAGCTGGATTGAATGAAACATTATAATTCTAACTTAAGAAAGTCCACCCAGCGTATTTCACGGCTATGATTTCGTTTCATTTTATTTTCTCTATCGGGAAAATGAGAGAAACATACAAATAAAGGACTTTATGGAATATGTACCTATAGCATATCATTCAGCGACATTATCGTCGATATAGTTGGAATACTTATAATATAGCATGAAAGATAATGAGGATAAAAGGATAAAACAGGATAAAGCATGCAACATAATTTAACAAGCAGTGTAAGGCCATGTTTATGGACAGGAAGAGCGTGCTGTCAGGCGAGCTTGGAAAGGCTAACGCCTGTACAAATATAAAACAATAGTTGCCAACGCCACATTTTTGTATTTGCGCGTGGCCTGAGGCGGGCCCTGTGCAGCCATCTGACTTGTATACCTAAGTGTATAAAATTTCATTGATTTTGATATTTCAAATAAATTGGCCTACAGGAAGTTAGTAAAATTTTACTGCATAGATTTGAAGGTTAACTAAGATAATACACACTTACCTAAATATGGTAACAATGCAGCTTAAATAAATCTTGTAAAATATGGAATTTGGCACAGAAATCCGAGGTAACAGTAACACATTGTTTGCCTGTATTGACTCCATATTTACACGCTAAGCCAGAAAAATACACCCATATAACGATACCTTTAGAAGAGATAGGTAAAGAAAGCGACAGCCTAGAATGGTATTAAATTTCATACTCGCAGCCGATCTCTAAGCCAACGCGTTATGGGGGTAAATATTGTGCAGAATAATTTCACGAGGATTTATCTTTCGTCGCCTCTTTCACACGATACTTTGGTTTGCTTTTATTTGGCGACGAAATACCAACTCTTAAATTGATTGCGTTGGTAGCAAAATCAGGAAATCTGATGAAATTGACTATGAATATTTTTGGACATATTACCTCACTCATTATACCTTGTTATTATTGCTAGAAACTTTGTCGAAATAGCGCCGTGTTGAAGTGACAAAATGTTATCTAACTTTCGTGAAAGTAATTTTACAAGCGCATCAAAACAGTGTAATAGCTTTGTAAATCCAAAGCCACGCGAACAGCTTGCTTCATTCAAAATTAAACCTTTTATCCATGATATAAGTTACAATTTAAAACAACAGCTCAATCGCGTCTATTAGGTACTAATTAAAATGCAGTTGCGTTTAATAAAAACTCCGTTCTAATAAGGAGCAATAGGGTAGCAATTACATGCCATAGTTCATCCAGGCGGGACAATAGAAATGCACGTATAGACGCAATATTTATGGACAGTGATTGTGTTGATACGGACGAGGCTATGACAGCCGCAGTCAGCTAATCAAATATCAGTTGTAACTAGATGTAAGAAGGTAGTAATGAATTATAATATCAGCCAGAAGGTGCAGTAGACGATTAATTAACATGTTTTATGGACAAGACTGTGTTGATGAGCGGCGTGGTGAAGAAATCTGCAGTGAGCTAATCAAAAAACAGTTCTAAATAGGTGTAATAAGAAATAATTACTTGTGATATTTCTTCCAGCCAGGAGGATCGTGTCGTAGGCGATCGACATGTCGTGGACGGTGACTGTATTGATCAAAAATAAATTATAACTCGATGTAATAAGGTAGTAATTACTTGTGGTAGTTCATCCAACCGGGAGGATATGGGGTGCAGTAGACGATCGACATATTGTTGTGGATAGGCACGGTGACAGTGTCGGAGAAGACAGCCGCAGGCGCTGCAAAAATGAGCGCCGCTGCCCATATCATTGTAGCACAGACCAGGGGTAACTTCCGGAGCTGCAACAATGAAATCATGTTGGTCAAATGGAATAATAATAATTTATTTGCCATAACTTAGAATAAGAATTTTCTTTAGATACAGTGACTTCCACACAGCACAGCCTCTATCGTGGGTATCAGACCGAACACGAGAGTTACAAATATCAATGTTTCGTTCATAACGTTGTTGTTGGTTTTCATGTACTACATTTCTTTCAAAATATAGCATGGCAAACATATTAATACGAGTACATTGGGTAAGAAAGGAACTGAAAAAAAAATCATAAGTAATTTTTTTGAGATATGTTTGCACATTTACTTTGCAACCTTTTTTTACTTCAAAGAAAGTTCCATTATTCATCATGCGATTTATAGGAACTGGAAAATATGCTAATGCTTAAAAAGTCTCTAATATTTATATATTATATTCTATTACGTTTTCGAGCAAATCACACGCTGGTATTCCGAATTTTTTAATCATCTTAGCTATAGCAGTTTTGAATGTTGATAAATAATCTTAAAGAGAATCGTCTTTTTTGAAACTTCGCCTCAGCTAAACCTACTGCAATTTATTTGTCCACATCCAGACATATGTATCGTCATATACCTAGCTTATTTGTGCCTCTCGGACATAACCGGCGAGGCGGAACTGTCAGAGAAAACTAGATCATCGTTAGCGATATCGCATGATAGATTTTTATTCACTGTATTTTCTCATAGATTATATTTACGTATAGGCCAGTCACATATGACTAGAAAAATCGCTAAAATCGCAAGCTAACGGCTAGTTCTGGTTTTTTTTTTAATATGTTGTTAGGACCACTACCAGTGCCGTATATCCAAGTTTGCAGCTTTGAAAGACCTGTGCTAACTTTGTGGCACTCGAAAAATCACGAAATTTTTACACTTATTTTGGTATATCTAAATACATAAAAATGTATATAAAAGAAACTGACTGACTGACCTATAAACGCACAGCCCAAACCGCTGGAATTTTGGCACGTAGGTTCCTTATAAGGTCTAGGGGTGCACTAAGAAAGGATTTTTCAAAATTCAACCCCTAGTGGGGGAAATGGGGGTCCGAAGTTTGTATGGGGAAACAAAATTAGTAAGACTATTTTATTTGAAACATCACAGCAATACTGCTGTGATGTTTCAAATAAAATAGTCTTACTAATTTTGTTCCTAGCGATAAATGAGTGTTTCAGGTTTTTTGAGAATTCAACCCCTAAACGGGGGAAACGTGGTGACAATGTCTGAAAATTAACATAGGTATTGTTTCTATGGTTTATCGGGTCGCTGGTTACGAAAACAACAACGATTTTAAATTCCAACGTGGCGGACGTGAAATACCATCGGCTGTTGGGGTGCGATGGGGTTGAAATTTCTAAATATCAATATGGGTGTCGTTTTTATGGTTTTTGGGACGTTAATTTCGAAAATGGCAACGATTTTGAAATTTTACATTGTGGACATGCTGACAATTCTTGAAAGTTTGTGCCAAATTGCAATTAAATTGGAACATACGGGTCAAACTGAGATGCACCTTTTTTGTAATCGGTTAAAATTACTTTTAGTACGCGGGTGAAGCCGCGGGCAAAAGCTAGTTGTCAATATAAGTCCTAAACTTACCACATTCTTCTCCGTAATCTACTCCAGCTTCCTCTAGGATACCCATCATATTTTACAGTCAACCTTATCGAAAGCCTTTTCGAGATCTATAAAAGCTATGTGTGTGTCAAGATTCAGATTTAGCCGTCTATCGACAATTTAATTTTAGTGCTAAAGTAGCTTCTCTAGTTCCATTCTTCTTTCTTCTTTTGCCTGGCTCCTTCCCATTTACTTGGGGTCGGCCCTTCTAATCATGCGTCGCCAGGCCGGTCGGTCCTGGGTCGTCTCTGGTCTTCTTCAAATTTATTGTTTTTACTGCCTTGAAATATAGGTATTTGCAATATTGCCATATAGCTGGCAATATCGCCATTTTCCGTGTGAATAGTTTCACGACGACGACACTTGAGATGAGTATCAGACAGCCACCTTTGATCGCGTCAGTTAAGTGCCCTACACATGATATTACATAGACTGAGTCGGCTTTTAAATACTATTGTTCAAGCAAAAGAGACCTATTTCCAATATTCATTCAATTTTCACAACTGCCAACATATCGACCTTAAGTTCAGATCAATTTGTTCTAACATTCAAACTATCATTCATTCTTTATCTAGCGATGGCTAGCTCTCTGGTTGCATTACTTGGACGCGACGGACGTGTCATAGTGTGGAGTCAATTTTTGAGGTCAAAGATTACTGCTTGAGCATCACGTGGCGTGTGTAATAAATAATCATCAAGTACTAGTATAATTATTCACTGAGACAGTTCCGAAGTCTCCATGTGCGCGTAGTGTTAAGAAAATGTTGAATCAGAATTATACGTGGTTCATAGTGATATTTCGGCATTTCATTCAACTTCAACCTATGACCTACGCAGCATCAGTTCAACTCATCGTGGAACGAGAAGGGACGCGGCGTCTGGAGTGTACTTGTTTATAAATATCAGTTGGGTCAGGTGAAGCGGACTTGCCACCACTGGTATTGTGAACATTTTTGGTGGCCCATGAGGGGAGAGAACATAGCACGATAAAATATATCAATCAAAGAGGGAACTAATTATCAAGATAAAATAGGTTATCATCAGCATCATAACAACGCGCGGCGCGAGGTCACTTGAAGGTGAACGAGGTACGTGATTACCGGTGTGACGTTAAGCATCGTCGTGATTTATATATCCAAAACATTTAAATTCAGTGCGCGTCAGAGGCATTTTGCGTAGTTGTTTATAGTGAAAGTGGTAATTAGTACGGTAAAACTGCAACATCATACTTCGGGCGAACTTAAGGGCTAAGTTTGCATTTCGTACGGCGGCCATTATCCAGAGTTCGGGTGAGCGAGTTGCGACGTGTTACGAACATTCATTCACCGGACATCCAATTAATTTTACGGTTGGTCTAAGTGAGAATAATAAGTTCATTCAATTAGTCAGTCACTTTAATTATATTCAAGTAAATTTCATATAGCAACATTCGTAAACTTCATTATTCATTCGTTCTTTGTTGACAGTTATCAGACTTCTGTCATTGTCAGTTATTTATTGGATTAAGATATCGATTCACGTTAATTTATCATCGAAAACCTGTTAAAATATAGTATTGGCATAGCTCAATGCGGCATTGAAGCGACAAAGTGTAATTTATTTGTTGTGAATTGACCGCTCATGGTCAAAACAATAATACTAGTTGAGTATTCTGTTTTTGTGTAGTCAATAAGTGTTTACTTTACGATTGTGGCGATTGTAATTAGTATTTCAACACGATACCATTTATTGCGTAGTCAGTCATGGCTCCGATATCAGTAAAGGCGGCCAAAATACAATTCAGGTCAAAATATAGAATATTAACCGATTACGCTGGCACAGTTAGCGAACGCTATGGTACCATCGCGGCGACAGTGGCAAGCCGTCATTTTGAGGGTGTTTACCCACAGTTCGTGGAAAGCTACGAGGTTCTGTTAGGCGCGGGACCTACTGAAATAACCGAGGCGGAATTGGAGCAGGTAGATAAGGAATTCAGTGAGGTGAACCGGCTGCGCGTCCAGCTCAGCCAGTGGACTGAGGCTGTTGGTGAGGCACCAGCGGACGAGGCTAAACCTACTCAGGCATCGATGGCGCGCCTGCCGGCTATTGAGTTACCACGATTCTCAGGTGAGTTGGTAGACTGGTTACCTTTTTATGATCTGTTCCTATCATTAGTACATAACAGGGATATCTCTGAGGCAGAGAAGCATTATTATCTGCGAGCATCATTGGATGGTGATGCGCTCTCAGTAATACGACAGTTACCTATGGATGGTACAAATTATTCTGTAGCTATGTCGCTGCTTCTGCATAGGTTTCAAAACAATCGGAGGCTGCTAGACACCTACATTGGCCGCATTATAGGCCTGCCAAGCGTATCAGGCTGCAACGCGGCGTTGCAACACACATTTCTGGACCCGTTGCGGGAATCAATTCAGGCATTAGAGAAGCTTAAACAGCCGGTCAACGAATGGTCATACTTGCTAGTTTTTATTGTATTACAGAAATTGCCGGTCAGTATTAAGACGGCCTTTGAGGAGCGCTATGGGAAGGACCCTGAGCATCTGCCAACCATCAAGCAGCTGGTGGAGCTTCTCGAGGACCAGTGCCGAGTTCAGCGCGTGGTCGCCTCTCCAGAGGCTGAGAGAAGGACGCCAGGGCGACGCCGCTCCCCACCTCACCAGGGGCGGGCGGGTCAAGCGACGTTGCGACCGCCACAGCCAGTAAGGGTGCTGGCCGCTGAGCCCGGACCCTCAAATCAGGTGACATCTTTTTATAATCATTGCTCATACTGTGGCAATCAAACCCACAGTCTATACAAGTGTTCAGAGTTTCTGCGGATGACTCGATCAGATCGGAGGTCATGGGCTCGCAAATCCGGGCACTGCTTCAAGTGTCTGCGTAAACATTATGCAAGAGACTGCACACAGCGTAATTGGTGCAACCAGTGTGGCACGGATGCCCATAATTCGCTGTTGTGTAATGCAGAGACTACTGGTCACACGTCAAGGACACCTGAGGCAGCTGTTCAACGTGCGGACGCTGCGCAGCGCGCGTCAGCAAGGGCGGCATCACCCGGCCGTCTGAACCCGTCGCCGCGACCGGCCAGACAGGTTTGGGCTACTCAGACAGCTCACACTTCGAGAACAGGGATAGTAGGCGAGCAGGTGGAAGGTTCAGCCGCAGCGGCACCTCAACCTCCGCGCCCTACACCACTGGCTCAGGTCATCCAGTCAGGCCACATAATTCGCCCACGTATAGGGGACCGTGCGCGATTGGCCCAGGAGACCTTCAATTCACTGCGGTTCGGCTCGAGGACGAGCCCGGAGCCACATTTGTGAGATAATGGAACTGGTGGTGTATCAATGGGTCAGATGCCAATCACCATCTGCCCCACAGCTGTCATTATGGTCAGGTCAGGCCAAGGGCAATATGTCAAGGTCAGGGCGCTCGCTGACACTGGAGCGGCCGTGACAGTTGTACAACAATCATTAGTCAATCAATTACAGTTACACCACCAGTATAATAGCAGTCAAATTTATGGTATCGGAAACCACCGGGTGGACATTCCAGGCACCATTGTCAAGTTAGTCATCAAACCCATAGGCAAACTCGTACCTATAATAAGTACAATGGCGGTAGTAATATATTCGTTAACTGGGAATATTCCCTCGTGTCATACCAATTTGAAGGCGCGACTCAACGCCTCAAACTTTCAGTTAGCTGACCCTAACTTCGATCAGCCTCACGATGTGGACATCATTCTGGGTACTGATGTACTTGATTATGTATTTGATGGTACAAGGATACCTACTCATATTCCAGGTCTATCAGCCTATGGGTCCTGTTTTGGACATCTCATCATGGGAGCGGTCTCCAATCAACAATCATCACTTCACTCAAACGGCACGTCTGTAGAGGACTACGGGCTTCATGCAACCCGGCTGGAGGACGTCCTGGAGCGGTTCTGGAGGACCGAGGAGCCCCCAGCGGAGCCAGCAGAGCACCCTGAGCATTTGGAATGTGAGAGGTTGTATGCAACTACTACTCAACGTATGCCTGATGGCAAATATATGGTTCGATTACCGTTCTTATCGAACAGGCCCGCACTGGGTGAATCAAGGGCCATTGCTATGCAACGACTGCGGTCATTAGAGTCGAAAATGGCTAAAAATCCTGACTTCGCTGCGAAATATAAGGAATTCATGCGGGAATATGAATCTTTGGGTCACATGTCACTGTCAACCTTCAACTTTGACACTGAGCATTACGTCATTAGTCATCATGGAATATTCAAAAAGGGGGGAGATAAATTACGTACTGTATTTGACGGAAGTGGGAGAACTACGACGGGCGTATCTCTCAATCAATGCCTACATGCAGGCAAACCTCTTCAGAACGACATAACTAAGATATTGCTCAATTTCAGACGACATCAAATTGTATTTACGAGCGACGTCCGAATGATGTTCAGGCAGACCTGGATTCATCCCGACGATCGAAGGTATCAGCTCATCCTGTGGAGGGAGGACCCGTCACAGGAAGTCAAGGTATATGAACTCAATACAATCAGTTATGGCCTCCGAAGCTCCCCACATGGAGCAGTAAGAACGCTGCTGCAGCTGGCGAGTGACTGGGAGGTGGCGCACCCAGGCTCACAGGCAACGCACGTCGTGCGGCGTGACGTGTTTGTTGACGATGTCCTCACGGGAGCGGACTCCATTCACGAAGCTCAGCGGCTCAAGGCTGAACTCATCGAGCTCACGGATAGTGCTGGCTATGAGCTGCGCAAATGGTCATCGAATTGTCCAGAAATACTACAGGATCTGCCTCACGATCACTGTGAGCAACCTCATCAGTTTGATTCAGATGACAAGAGCTTTATAAAGGTATTAGGAATACAATGGGACCCTGTATCGGATACCATGTCCTACCAAGTCAATGTACCCCTGGGGCAGCCCATTTCGAAGCGAAGTGTACTAAGCACTATAGCTAGATTATACGATCCATGTGGGTACTGTGCGCCCATTATTTTCAGATTTAAAATATTACTTCAATCACTGTTCGTGGACGGACTACAGTGGGACGAACCACTTACTCAAGGGCAGACAGCACAGTGGACAGACCTCACTCAAGATTTAAACAACTTATCAAATTTACAGATACCACGATGTGCTGCACTTCCTGGGGCTGTGTCATACTCGCTTCACGGATTTGGAGATGCATCCGAGCTTGGATACTCCGCGTGCGTGTACCTCAGAACGGAAGACGCAGCTGGAAACGTACTGGTACACTTAGTATTAGCGAAGTCACGCGTAGCGCCAAAGCGAGTCACTCAAACAATACCAAAACTGGAATTGAGCGCGGCGCACTTAGTATACAAGCTACTCAACCATGTGGCTGAATCATATGAAGATTCTATTGAGCTGGACAGCATCAATGCATGGTCGGATAGCACCATCGTGTTGTCGTGGCTGAACACGAAACCTCACCTACTGCAAACGTTTGAGGCAAACAGAGTGCAAGAAATTCAACGATCTAAACGTCAGATGACGTGGCGTCATATAAGGTCAGAATTAAACCCAGCGGATGTGGCATCGCGAGGGCTGTCGGCAAAGGATTTGCTGAAGTATCAATTGTGGTGGTCACCAAACTGGCTACTCACGGGCGAGAGTCAATGGCCGAGTTTACCAGTCACTGTACCTATTGGATTGCCAGGCTTCAAGAAGCTCGTTCATACCTTGACGGTTACCGAGTCATGGGAAGACACGCTGCTGACCCGGGTCAGCTCGTTCAGCAAGTTAATCAACATTACCTCATATGTACTCAGATTCTGTAAGAATATTAGGCTACCGAGAGATCAACGTAATCTTCAGCCTGTACTCACTCTGGATGAAAACAGAGAGGCTGTCAAACATTGGGTACACAAGGTTCAATTAGATACCTATAAGGAAGAAATCGTACTCATAAAGAAAGGAAAGCGAGTATGTAAGTCACTTCAAAAACTCAGCGTTTTTATTGATGACAATCATTTCATTCGCGTCGGAGGCCGGCTGCGTAAATCTGCGTTGTCTTACGGAGCTAAACACCCGTATCTCATACCTAAAGATCATCGTTGGGGTCAACTACTGATCGAACATTATCATAAGGTGTACTGTCATGCACCAACCACGGCCCTCATTAGCATACTGCGGCGACAATTTTGGATACCGTCAATCAAGCGTCAGGTATCTCGGGTCATCAACAAATGTATCTCATGTTTCAGATTCAACGCTCCTGGTCAGAGCCCATATATGGCGGACCTCCCTGCAGATCGCGTTACAGCTGCACGCCCGTTTTCAGGGGTGGCTGTCGATTTTGCCGGGCCATACTTAGTCAAAGCTAGTTTGCTCAGGAATGCCAAATCAGTTAAAGCTTATCTGTGTGTGTTTGTATGTTTAGGAACCAAAGCACTGCACCTCGAGCTCGTGTCGTCACTGAGTAGCGAGGCGTTCATAGCAGCGTTCTCACGGTTTGTAAGTCGACGAGGGCTGCCTTCACTTGTCAGATCGGATCGAGGTACCAACTTTACAAGTACTAGTTCATACCTCAAGGAGGTAAATCAGTTTTTGCTGGATAATGCGGTCATCATCCAGGAAGAACTTAAGTGTCAGCACGTCCGGTGGGAATTCAACCCGCCAGGGGCACCTCACATGTCAGGTCTGGTCGAGGCAGCTGTCAAAAGCACTAAGAATCTGCTCAAGCGAGAAATCCAGGATCACATACTGACATTTGAGGAACTCACGACCGTGTTGTGCAAGGTGGAGGCCATCCTCAACTCGCGGCCGCTGGTTCCCCTGTCGGACGATCCGTGTGATTTCGACGTGCTTACACCTTCTCATTTTGTCATTGGTCAGCCGTTAATCGCCCTACCAGAACCTCACTGGAAGGACATTCAAATGTCGCGCTTATCGCGGTTTCAATTAATTCAGAAAATAACTCAGTCAATTTGGTCTAGATGGCATTTAGAGTATCTTCATACATTGCAATTGCGTAACAAATGGTATCGTCACGTCAATAATTTGCAACTAAATGATTTAGTATTTATCATGGATGAGAATTCACCGCCGTTAACTTGGCGTAGAGGACGTGTAATTGAATTACATAAGGGTTCTGATGATATTGTACGGTCAGTTAAATTAAGAACTCAAAATGGGGTCCTCGTCCGCCCTGTGGTCAAATTGTGTAAACTGCCAGTAGAATGTGAGGCTACACAGTAATCCACTACTGTGATATCTATTCAAATTATATTTCAATGTCATAATATAAATTCATATAATAGTGTTGCACTGTACCATAGTAATTAAGGTCATTTTTAATTATCAATGTTGTATCTAGAGCTTTTAACTATTTGTTAAATGTGTAATTATTTGTGAGTCTACATATAGTTATGTTTCATTTCTATTATTACTCCTAGCTCTAGCTTTGTAGCAATAAGGCTCATGTGATCGCTCCACTTTTCCCTGGCGGCCGGAGGAATGTTCAAGCAAAACAGACCTATTTCCAATATTCATTCAATTTTCACAACTGCCAACATATCGACCTTAAGTTCAGATCAATTTGTTCTAACATTCAAACTATCATTCATTCTTTATCTAGCGATGGCTAGCTCTCTGGTTGCATTACTTGGACGCGACGGACGTGTCATAGTGTGGAGTCAATTTTTGAGGTCAAAGATTACTGCTTGAGCATCACGTGGCGTGTGTAATAAATAATCATCAAGTACTAGTATAATTATTCACTGAGACAGTTCCGAAGTCTCCATGTGCGCGTAGTGTTAAGAAAATGTTGAATCAGAATTATACGTGGTTCATAGTGATATTTCGGCATTTCATTCAACTTCAACCTATGACCTACGCAGCATCAGTTCAACTCATCGTGGAACGAGAAGGGACGCGGCGTCTGGAGTGTACTTGTTTATAAATATCAGTTGGGTCAGGTGAAGCGGACTTGCCACCACTGGTATTGTGAACAACTATAAAGATAAATTTCTAGGCGAATAAGTGGGTTTGTAATATTCTTTGATACCTCGATATCATCGCATATCTGCTGAACGAATTTCGTCAAGGTACGGTTGGATTTTGGCGACCCAAGTGTCAGTGTCATAACAAACTTGTTTTAGAAACTGAAAATTATTCCAACTATCCTCAAATGCTCACCATCACCTTGTTATTTGTATCGAAATGATGGCCGATTAATCAACCTACAATAGTCCAGTAATTTATTGCCAAATCGTATGGAAAAAATTACAACTTCGGATTACTGCGTAACATATTATCATCATTTAAATATTTACCTAGAGACAA
The DNA here is from genome assembly GCA_932294315.1 of Epinotia nisella. Lineage (NCBI taxonomy): Eukaryota > Metazoa > Arthropoda > Insecta > Lepidoptera > Tortricidae > Epinotia > Epinotia nisella. The sequence continues at coordinate 13,354,934 of OW028688.1, read as the reverse complement.
AAACCAACATAATGTCAGAAACAAAATTATACCTAAATTAGGTAGCTCCTGAAAAGTCGGAAAAAATATTTGAATCTTTATTTTGTTTACTTTATATTTGCTGCGCGCGGCGGGGGCCGTCTGACTCCCACACCCACCCGCTGTCTCCCGTCGCCCGCGGACCATGATGGGAGTGTCACCAACGACTTTGCCAAGCTATAGCTCGGTATGTATGTGGTGTTGTGTTCCTGGTAGTGAGTACCGTTGCCAGAGCTGAGGATGTGTTTCTAGCTGTCAAGACAACAAATATTCCAACCAATAAAGGGTCGGCGCCCTTGTGATTCTTCTAGAGTTCATAGGCTCCGGTGTTTGCTTACCACCAGGCAGGCCGTAAGTTTATCTGCCACCGTCGAAGTTTAGCTCCGAAGATACGTATAAATATATATATATATCTTCTGGTATCGCAAGCGTCCATAGGCGAAGATGTCAGCGAACGCACGTGGCTTGTTTGCCACCGCCATAAAAAACGTATATGTTTTTTTACGTACGCATTTGACCACTATCAATATACAAGTATGCAAGTATGGATTGTTCAACTGACCTGCAGCTTCCTAAAAGGATTGACAATGGCGCAGTACCGCTCTGCCGAGAGCGCTGTCAGGGTGAACACCGACACCCCGATGCTGACGTCCTTAGCTGCCTCGGAAATGCGACAGATGAGCGCGCCCCATGGCCACGACTCGAGTGTGTAGATGATGGACACAAACGGGACGCATATGAGGATTACTAGCAGGTCTGCTAACGCTAGGGAGAATATGTATCTGTGGACAACATTATTAGTTTATTCATACATTTATAAATAAGCTGCCCGCGCGGCTCCGCCCGCGTTTTGCAAAGAACGCAGGCAAACATACACATAGCCTAAAGTTATAATTTAATCCGATGCAGTCTACAAAACATTCCACTGAATGTTACAAAGGAAAACTCCGGAACACCAACTCGTTGAATAAAAGTTAGTAACTATATAAAGTTCAGTCTCAAGATTCTGGTAACGATATTATCCAGACCGCTCCTTCGTTTATTAGTTTGAAGAACATTTAGTTTTAGCTTAAACAGCAGGAATTAAAACACAATTTCTACTAAAACACCACCCTCCGATAGAAGAATTACGTCACTTGTTTGAACTAGTTTTAAGTGGATTGTACATTTTAATTTTACGAGATAAAAGACAAACTGAGTTTCGTCTGAAAAAGGGTATTGTGTTTTATCTCTCTATGTTTTACTGTCCCTTGTGGTTTGTCATAAACTCTCTGTCAGTAAATGCATGCTTTTGATGGTAGCTTTCACCTTGGTTGGGTGTGTTGCCTTTGAAACGTGATGTATTTGTGTGATGTATTCCTAAAGCATTTGGCAAATACTTTAGGAATTTATGTCAGTTGAGTTTAAATAATTTTACTAACAGCTGAATTAATGATACAAACCTGATAACGTCATTAATGATTCCGATATCCTTTGGGAAAAAATAATAAAAAAACTCTATAAGAAGGAAGACATCGAATGTATGTAAGTAATTCTAAAATCCTGTTTGGTTACCCTCGCTTGCTTGGTTTAGCTAAAAAACAACAGTTTAAAAATTACCTTATTTTTTACATTTTCGTGAATAAATCTGAAACAAATGAAGATCGAAGGCTGACTGTGTTCTTAGGTCCTGCCACTACCCCACCTAAAAGTATAACCAAATCCCTCGAGGGGGGCACTCTTGTTAGCTTAGCCTGCTAGGCCCTTTGAAGAAATAATCCCTCGGAATCTCGCTCTAATTAACGATGGTTTAAATCTCCTCCCCCAGTCAGCGCACTGAATTTAGACAGGACTAAAGGCCGCTTATCAAACATATGAACTGGACCAACTTACGTATTAGGTGCATTCCTCATGCCCCGATGCCGTACGTAGACAATAACCAGTGTTCCATTCCCCAGCACGCCCACCACGAAGATGATGGCGAACAGCACCGGTACCAGGTACGTTTCCAAACGGTCGCCATACGGTGTATATTCACTCTCTGTTGAATTCTCCCCTAGAGACGGCAGCGTGCCATTTGGGGCTAGGGAAGTCATTTTCTGTAACAAACAAAAGAACTTATCAGTATACTTAGGTTCTACATCTCTATTATCCCGGTTGGATCCCAAAGGAGACCGGGGACGGGCCGTCTGTCTAATCCCTTCTTGATCTTGATTGCCTCTAGTTTTTGCGAAAGTGACTGACATTTGACCTTGCAAACTAGAAGAACCTTTGTGTGGGCAGCTTGACTGTCACAAGTTATTAAGCCTTCTGAACATATTGTAACCGAGTAGTAGAGGCCTCTATATCATTCAGATCTTTGGAATGCAATAACATTTTCACATCGTACCCAGAGTGCCGATATGAGCCGCATATCGTTTTACCTTCCCAAAATGCCCGCCAAATGCGGTTCATATCGTACCCAGAGTGCCGACATGAGCCGCATCTCATTTTACCTTCCCAAAATGCCCGCCAAATGCGGTTCACGTCGTACCCAGAGTGCCGATATGAGCCGCATCTCGTTTTACCTTCCCAAAATGCCCGCCAAATGCAGTTCACATCGTACTCAGAGTGCCGATATGAGCTCACGCGACGAGGTGCGTCGATAGTAGAGTGTGATAGTGGCTCCGCACGCCGCAACGGAATGCGGCGGCAGTGTGATAACCGCCTTATTGTATCAAAAAATCCTGAGAAGAGCTCAACATATTTTATCTATTTCGGTAAATTAAGAATACCGCAGACTAGGCCAAGCGGTAAGGCAACAAATGCAGTGGTAAGGTGCTAAGTACGATACCCTATCTTAATTATCTTCTTTTTCGACCTAAACATTACACGTGGGCTAACCTCACGGTAAACTGACGTCGGTAGGCCCTAGAGATGTTATAACCATGTCACTTTGGATAAAATAAGGCACCAAGACGGCGAAAACCGTAATTTCTTACTGCAACTAGCCCTTCTGGGAGCAGTAGGGAGGGAACAACGACTTACTCGTACCTATTGAGCTGTGGTTTTACCATGGTTTTTTTTGTGTTTAAGATGAAATTAAATGTTGGTAGAAAATTTTAGAACATTAGTAATTGGATCCTATTTTATGAGAATTTTCCTCTGTGCGGATATTAATGGAATATTTATAGGTTCGGCTTATGTTTCTCGGTCAATTACGTAATTTACATCTCACTTGCAAGAATATTTGATAGGATAAGGGGCTCAAAAATATCTGACATAATCTTAGTCGACGTAATTCAAAAATGTATATTGAAAGTGGTCACGTTTGCCGCATGCCGGAGCTCTAGGGTAAAACCACCATTTACTGGCAGCCCGACAACTCAATGCGGAGACGCGGCAGACGGCAAACTTCGCCGGTGATGGTAAGAAGAGCTAGACTCGTACGTATGGTTTGGCGGTAGTTTATTTTTTATAAAACTGTCATTCTACACTCCGACCAACGGTAGGGTTGCTTTTTGAATGGACTACTTCGATGCAATTCGGTCATTTCAAATAATCTCAAGTATACGTCACGTTGTACGTACGTTTATATGGTACTTTATACATACAGGCATAGTTGCTCATTATTGTATATTATCACTCAGGCTCTGTGAACTATAGAACTCGAAAGCCTGTCTTTTTTCAAAAAATATTTTTTATTTTGAAAAAAAACTATATAATAATTGTACCTGCTCACAAAATTTCACGAGAATCGGATGAGAAATGCGACCTGTACAACAGCACATCTGGACAGCCGGACAGCAGGACAGTGGGACAGCGAGACATCGGGCACCGGATACCGGACATTAACGAACGATTTTCAGCCCAAGCTGAAGCATAAAACTTTATTCGCTTAGCTCGCTCGTTCGAAAAATTTTCTTTGTTTTAGGGGTTTCTATATCTGGGAATTGAATGTGAAGGTAAGAGGGGTATCAATCACGTAACGTTTTGAACGCGGGTTAGGACAATTTAACTGTAATTTTTCCATATAAAATGAGACATTTAGATCTACCTGATGACGCGCGTACAATGCGTTACGTGATCGACTTGCTTGAGTAGGTACTTAATTCACATATGACCGAGAGACGAACTGAGGAACAACTGAACAAGTCACGCGCGAAACGTTCCCGAGGTGTGCGAAATTTTGACAACTTGTAACCTGTCCCTATAATGTCTATCAACATAATACTTATCTAGAAGTAATGTAACCAACATTGGCAAAAGCTGGCACAAATGGAATTAACGAAACGTATATCATCATTGAGGGATTCCTGTGACGTATTCAACCCGTAAAACCATTTTGACACCCACTCGTCGGTAATTCATTTACTCATTTGATCCATCGTCAGTTTTCAGTGATTTACCTATTAATACGTTACCAAAGTAACTCCCAGCCGTCGCCATTGTAACGTATTGACAGCGTCACTCCAAATCTTCCGCTCGAATGGACGCGTCGCGAGCAGGTATGCGATTCACAAACTGTTTTTGCTCATCCCACTACTTAAAACCAGTGTTTCATGATATCAATATCAGTAACAACTACGCGTTATTGAAAAACAGACTTACACTGGTTTCTCTCATGCGAGTGGTCGGTGAAAATTATGAATACCAGCCGAGTTGCCTGCGCGGGACAGATCGCCGGCTTTCAGTGGCTTCAAGCAGAGTACAGTAATTAATTCAATTTTCTATTACGGTAAACCTATTTTATTTATTATCTTTTTCGCCGTTTAGGACCGTGATGACTGTCATTTGGTTTTATTTCCAGTATTATTATGTATAAATTATGGGGTTGTATACTAAATCCCCCCACTACGACAAAACATGTTTGAGGCGTGATGTTTTTCGGAAAATTAAAAATACACAAGGCTGCAAACTTACTATAGGGCGCTCAGCGACGCGATGGCGATCTCAGTGCATCAGGTCGCCCAATTTGTATTGTAATCGCTGTCGCACCGCCAATAATCGCCCTACCGGCGCTTAGGTACTCGTATGCTCGGTATTGTGCTACTATTGCAATATCTTCTTCTATGTTCGAACGTGGAGCGTATTAAAGATTTAATTCAGATACATTGTGTAAGGGATATTGCAACGAAAACTAAATCCCTGGATTCAGACCATTATTATGTATTGGAAAACAGTGCAAATATGCCTAGAAAAAGTGACTGACTTTGCTTTCTGTAGAACATCAAATACTTTATATGAATTATCCTCTAAGGATGTCGGCTACCATTTTCCGGAACTATCTTCTCTATTCGCAGTCTTTCTGCCCAGCGAGGCAGCGTCAATACCCATCCAACTCAATATGAAAAAGGATATATCATCAAAGTACCAACGGAGCGTGAAAAAGGAAGATTCAAAGCACACTCTTAAAGAGAAAAACAGATGTCGTTCTAATTAATTCCACATAGGTTGCATACGTAAAATTACTAAGTAAGATCATAAATTATCATTATTTACCACGATAAAACTGAACCAACATAATAAAATAATGGTTTATAGACATACCTACATGGACTCTAGACTGCTTCACTTAGTAAGATCAATGTAGTACCTATAGACGCTATTCGTACCACGGGCGGATTCGTGCGTTGACTGATGTAAACCTTCCGAGCATATTACTAAAATTCCAAAACTATCGGATTTCAAAGCGGATGGTTGATTATACTAAGAATATTACCTAAATAATTAATCGTTAGCCATCATATTCGTTTAATCAAATGAAATAACCAGAACCATGCTCGTTAAATGATTGAAGTAAAGCATTGACCGTTTATTATATTTTCACGCTACTGCTCGGAAATGTGGCAAAAGATGGTCAGAATTCAGGCTTCAAAGCTGGGGTTAGTTGCACGTCGCACGATCTATGACTTCAAACTGTCCAACAATAACATTGTTGGACAGTTTGAACAGCGATTCGACCAATCACAGGGCACCCGTGAGGTAGTAACCCTAGTTATTGGAAATGCATTTCCAATAACTAGGGTAGGTCTGAGAAACAATCCAAAACATTGTTTCTCAGACCATCCACACCATGTAAGCTGAAACACTGGTTCTATAAACATCTACTTATTGTACTTCAGACGTTCCTATTGCCTGATGTGTTAGAAACGTAACTATCTCTCTTCCACTCTCCATACAAACGTAGCTTGGTTCTTATTTTAAAGAAATGCTACTAGAATAAAATCTAACGTAGGTATACACAAAGGTATCCGATCGGAAAGTAAACTGCTGCTAGAAATTAAAATAGAAAAAATATATATCGAGCAGAACGTTTTTCATAGAAAGTCCCTAATAGCTATTTTTTTTCTAATATTTTTCTATTATAACTTATATAGCGGATAGGTAACCTCTATATACTTTATAGAGGTTACCTATCCGCAGCAGAATCAAGGTAGGTAACCGATATAGCCCTCCGAATAGCTAAACTTAAGTGGCAGTGGGGCAGGGCACATTGCACGTAGAACCGGTGGCCATTGGGGCGGAAAGCTCTCGATTGGCGACCACGTACCGGAAGGCGCAGCGTGGGTAGCCCCCGCCCACAAGGTGGACTGATGACCTGGTAAAGGTCGCTGGAGTCCGCTGGATGCGGGTGGCGCAGGACCGGTCATTGTGGCTCTCTTTGGTGGAGGCCTATGTCCAGCAGTGGACGTCTTTCGGCTGATATGACGATGATGATAACTTATAGCAACAGAGACTAATTTCCGACCTATTCGGATCCCATTGTGTGCAAAAAGTTTAATGTTAGGCCAGTATGCCGTGAGAACCAAACTACGTTTGTATGGGGAGTCGGCTTGAGCCGACCGTACTGCCTAATGCTGCTGCTTTTTATATAAGTCACTTCCACAATATCACACTTTTTGTAATTATTTAAAGCAATTTAGCAAGAGCACTTCAAATACGGTGTTACTCGGATAGCTTTGCGCGGACGGTCCTCTTATCGGTAGTCTGTTGTCGGTGGAGTAATTTCCAAGTTATTCTACAGTATTCCATTACTCTAATTTAGGGAAGTGTAGTTACAAGAGATACTTTCGCTTCCTATATTAGAATATACCTTCTTATTCATAAAAATTACAAACACATGTTAACTAAAATGTGTTTTTGTGTCTTCTCAGAAACACGAATATCAAAGTAAGAGAAAAACAAACTAAATATATACAAACTAATTTAAACGGCATTTTAGCTTTAAAATAGGTTTAGAGTTTGTCTTGTCGATTTCAACCGAATCTAGGGTGTAGAATAATAATGGGCACACTTCCTGATTATTTATTAATTGCAATATAATAATAATATATATTCGTATTAGGTATTTGCGAATTATTTTTCTAGACCTAATTCATTTCTCTTTGTGCCAAGTAAACAATGCGATTGCCTTTCATTGTTAAGTAGCAAACAAAGCGACTGAATTTTATTGTTAAGTGTAACCGCAAATTTATACTGTAAAATAAACGTAGTGAACATCAACACTTTTTATATCAAAAGGTGGCTTTAAAACTAGGTAGCAATGTTGACCATTTGGTATTTAAAACAATAGACTACTTAAATAATAGAGTCGCTATTCGAGTATAGTATTTATTAAACATGGCCTTTTAATTTCGAAGTGTTTGTGGCACGTGGCTAATGTGGCTAAACAATTGCTTTGTTGGACCGATGGGTATTAACATAAGATCCGGTCTAGAAAAAGAGTCCGAACTATATCTATTGTGCTCTATTTAGTACTTACGTATAAATACGTACAAAGCAAATATTTTCAAAGCAACGCCATCTATTTTACAACGTACTTACTTAAATATTTATTAACATAAGTAACATAAGGATTGTTCTCTTAAAAGTAAATCATCGAAAATAAATAACTCCTTCGATTAAACTTATACCAGCCTACTCTCACTTAATTTTCTAACTATCAATTTGGTTGATGACAAAGGCACAGTTAATAGCAAATTGTTAGAACATCTAACATAATTAAAAAAAAAAAACTAAAACATTCTTTGAGATAGCGGGGAGTTGCAGAGTTAAAAAGGATATGATACAGAAGCGAAATAATGTGAGAGTTACGGCGATAACGTATAGGGAGCCACTTGAGTTTAGAACGGAAAATATAAACATGGTCATATTTGCGTAACCTAGATATGAATCGAATGCAGACATTTTGGAGACGCTCAAGCTTATTAAGTTGTTCCTCCCTCAATAAGGTCGAGATAGGATACATCGGCATCGATACAATAGGAAGAAGTAACGTTTGAGTGAGCGTTTTAGTTTTAGTTGCAGTAGGTAGAAAATTACGAAGCCGCCTGAGTGACCCCACTGCAGCAAATACCTTCCTGCTCACTTCACTTGAGGAACTCAAGAAAAGGAGCGATCCATAATGATCCCGAGATTTTTCACTTGCATTGAGTAAGTAATCTGAATCCCATCAAAAAGTATTGGAGGGAGATTTGCAAAATCAATTCTGGAAATCAGATTGTTGCTGCCAATAACAATGACCTGGGTCTTCGCTGGGTTTACAATCAGACCATATCGTTGACTCCATTTGAGAATGAGTACCAAGTCATCATTAGTTCTCTCTATGGCAGAAGGTAGATCACCGAGCACGGACTGTGTATAAATCTGAAGATCATCGGCATAAAGGTGGCAAAAGAGGAAATATTGTGGGTGATGGAATTTATGAAGATAGAAAATAAGAGAGGGGATAGCACACCGCTCTGCGGAACGCCCGCCAGTGTACTACACCAAGAAGTACAAAAGGAATCCACCTTTATTCTTTGCCGATAACCATTTAAATAGCTATGAAACCAGTCGATTACTGCAGGAGATATGTTAAGAGAGCGTAAAATAGCGACCATAATGTCAAAATCGACAGTGTTCAAAGTGATACCTACTTTGCGAAAAGTTTTTGCCCATACATTAGTAATCCACATCTATATTTATGGCCTATACAGAACATATTATTTATATGATCTGTTGTACAAACATGTGCATTTGTTATGCTTTGTCATAATAACAACATCAGTACCTACTCGTATTTATCACCGCAAAATAGGAAAATGAGCTTACATAGGTACTTATTTCATTCCCGTTTTTATGGCTAACATATTTGTTACAAGTACATATTGACCCTTACCTACTGTATTTAGATATCGCACATTAAAATGTATCATTGAGGTAATTGGATATTACTTAATTTAAGGGTTTATACCTAAGATCTGCTCATCTCCGAATGTAATGTTATAGCCGCGCCTGATACTCGAAATTATAGGCAAACATTATAGAATTCGGTTTACTAAGATTGGTGTTCATACGTGATGATCATCATCCTCTAGAATGTCTCCGATTTAAACCAGTCTTAAAAATGCATTAGACAATAATGTTCTGTTTTAAAAATCACTTCTCTTTTACGTCATTCGTAGGTACGTCGTTTGCGTTTATGTACATTTGGTCTTTAGAATCTATGGAACATTTCTTCGGAAATTCATATTCACATTCCTGAGAATCAGTACTTTCATTAGCTTCATTGTCTTTTTTCTCTGTGTCTTTACCTTCATTTTTAATTGGACATTTGGCTGATAAGGCGTTTACCTGGGCATAGTCAAGTTTTTCTTCTTTATCCCTAAAAGTGCCTGATAATGATTGATTGGCAGAAAAATATGGTGTTATATAACCTGATTGATTTTCTACTTTGGCAGTTGACTCTTTAGGTAAATCATAAATACTATCTTGTGTGATATCTTGTGCTTTAGGACAATCGTATATGTCACAATCTGATTCTGATTTATCATCTACTGAATTGATACTCAAAGTCTTAGATGTCTTGTTTACGTTATTATCTTTTTGTGTTCGGTTTTTTTCATCACAGCTGGGTGTTTTGAGGTTGTCATATACATCTAAAGCTGGAGTTGAAGCACATTTCGAAAATGTCTCTTCCGCAGGTTTAGCTTCCATCACTAATTGATCTATATTTTGTAGACTGTTCGTCGAACCGTTTTTGGCAGCACGTTTTAAAACCTCTTTGCAAATTAACGACATTTGTTCCGGTAAAATTATTGGCATATCTTTAGCGGCGCCTTTGATAATTCTTGGGGATATATTACCCGATGCTTCTGTTTTTGTAGGGGTGCGAAGAGTATTATATTCACTTGCTATTGTAACTACACTGTCCTGTCGTTTTAAAGTTTGATTATTTTCTTTTTCGTTTTTCGACTCATTGGTAGTTTTGTCCAGATTAGTTGGTCCAGCTGTTTTTTTCTGACACGGCTGGGGTTGGGTACACCCATCCTCAATTTTTTCTGGCTTCTGTGTGTTTGTATTTTTGTTCCAGATATTCAAAGTACGCAGAAATTTGGTCTTCACTAAAACATATATTAATAGTATCGATACTAAAAGAAGGAGTATCGATACAAATCCCAATAAGTACAGAATATAAGCCGGTATGTTGTCTCGTTTTTCACAATCTGGAATAAAAAGGTCATGCAGTATAATTTTATAGGGTATTGTGTGAAATTGATTAAGTTAAAACTATTTAAAAGGTTTAAACAACTACAAAGTCAAATTTATGTTCCCTCAAAAACTAATTCTATGAGTAGGTACTATCGTTTGTAATCGGTGTAATTTGAGTAAATCGGTATAAATTGATAATTACAAGAAAAACAAGGATAACATATTTACAATAGTTATATTATTGTAGGAGTTTAAGCAGCTTGGCCACACAATTATTCAATTTTTAATTTACAGTCGTTTCAGTCTCTTAGCCATTATCAATCATAACCGAATCATAATTTATCACGACAATCGATATAAATTACCCACAAATCTGAATACGTCATTGAGAAACACTAAAAAATCTTACAGTTCAATGCGAGTTGTATTATGCTATTAAAGTCATGGTTATTACCACAATATGAAAGTTTCGTTGTGTATTAATTTTATTATCTTATCTACAAAACGATAGCTAGGCCGAGATTTCATTTGTATTGGCATTTACAAAACGTAACATGCCTATGATATCGCATCGTTTCATACATACATACATATAATCACACCAAATTTCCACTTGCTACGATCTTGACAAACCTTTCTTGCTTCATTCACTTTCATGACATTCTTCATACATGCTTGTCGGTTTAGGGTACACTTGAGCTGACCTTTGTTTAACATTTCTCCGATTTGGTCGGGAAAAGTTCGACGAGGTCGTCCATCGTTCCGTGTCTCTACTCTCTGTCATACTATTTTTAAAAGCCTTATTAACTTCACTTTTAATTAAGTATGTAATTACATATGAACTTACTGTGTTCTGGGCACGGTTTACTGTCGCTAGAGTAGTTTGTTATGTCACTGTTACAAAACCCTTTGTCAGCCAGTGATAAATACACAACACAGAGTACCAAAAAAAGTTTACACGTCATTATATCCATACTATTTGACACTAGCTAGACTTATTTCTACTAAAAGACGGGCGAACAAGCAACAACTCGATTAATAAATGATTTAAATTATTTGCTTAAAGGATAAAGTTGTTGTATTACTCGCAATGACACATTTTATATATTATTTTCCTTGTCTCCCTTCCCTTCACAATTAAACGTTTAATATATAACTTCTATTTTGACTCTAACGTTGTTGTTTTTTCCGTGTTTTTTTATTTTTTATTAAAGCATTTTTATCATTCTTCAAACCCATTCGGATTTTTCCTTATGGCATTGTCGTAAGATTCAATTTCACCTGGCCTGTGAAAATGGTTCACTATACCTGAACAGCGACGTTCTAGTCTCAAAATGTGACGCCTCTAACATTATACATATAGTATGTATGTAAGCACTTTATCGTATACTTGAGATTATTTGAGTTGGCCAAATTGGATCAAAGTAGTCCATTCAAAAAGCAACTAGAATTGGAATATTCTACCTTGGAAAGTATTAAGTCGGCCACCTAAGTTATCTCAACTATGCACAATCACAGGTTTAAGCAAATATGTATCTCACACAATATCAAGTACAAAAGCGTGTACAAAACTTAATTATCATAGAGATATTTCTACTCTTAAAATGTTATATGTAGATCGTATGAACGAAAAGCGTTACCGCACAGGATATAGGTACTTAGGTACTCGCTGTTGGCATTAAAAAATCCTATATGATTTATTTCGCCTATGTTTTAGTTTCCATAGCTATTTTTTTTCTGAAACCGTAAATCTGTCATGATTGTTATCATAAAAACCTAACCTAAACGCTTTATGCAATGTTTTTTAAAGTCCATATTAGATTAAAGGTATCATCATCTGGTGAATGAAAATTTATTTAATCCTGTTATTGTGTGCAATAAAGTTAACGAAATGTTAATTTAAAATATGCGATTTTTTTTGCCCATATGGGCAAAAAAACGGTTCATATGAACGACTACACAAAAACGACAGTCTTTTTTACCTTGGAGGTTACAAAAACGACAGTGACAACGGTGGTATTGTAGAGGAGATATCACCGGTTAATTGACTATTAATAGGTGACCGAAGAGCTGGCGGTTTTCTCGCGAAACGCATCAGCATTGCAATTCAGCGAGGAAATGCCGCCATCAGTATCCTGGGTACAATGCCTCGAGGGCTTATTTTAGATTAAACTTGGTTTTAATTTAATTTAGTTAATGTTAATTATCACCTTGTATATACTTTAGAAAATAAATATCATTTAAGTTTACATCATATTATAAGTAGAATCATTTAAGAGCAGCTTGTGTTTTCCTTGAGCGGAAAACAAGTAGGTAATATTATGCTCTTAATTGCGTCATCGCTCATGACGTAAACAAAGTTGTCGGCACAATGTGACGTCAAAGTTTCATCCTCTGTTTCATTTAAGTAATTAAAATGGTCATCTTGTCAGGTGATTTCAGCAGCATCAGTGTAAGATGCACCTCTCGTTGTTATACAGGGTGCATTGTTCAAACGGGCAGTGAGGAAAAATCTGAACCCTAAGAGATACGTAATTTTGTTCCTAGGAGTCATGAAGCCGATTTAACTACATTCAAATATTTAAATAAAAGCCTGGCTGGGAATCGAACTAAGTCAAATCTATCTAAAAATCGGTTGTAAGAAGCTTGACGGACTGAAAGAAAAAAATACTTTGTAAAATCTGGGACATTCTTTTTCTTGCAAAAGTATCGATAATAGGTATCAACGATTCTGAGTAAGAACAACCCAAAAAAGGGGAATTCTGAAAAAAAATTTAACGTATACTTTTTTTTTAAACGCTCACGATCACTGGAAATATAATATATTTATAAAAGCCGAGAACTTGCTAGGAAGTCCTTGGCCCCCAGGAAAATATTTCATCCAATCATTTATCGGTGCTGCACGAGATTGCATTTATTTCTATGGCGTCTTATTTTTTAAACATTTGTCTTATAATTCCCGCATCCCACAAAGGTACCACCTTTATCATTGTATACTAGATACATATAAGTATACACATAACCACAGGGTGGACACGAGGGAGAAATGAGTTAGTTCCGGTAAATATGTGTGCGCGCCTTGTCGGTGTACACCTCAATGTTTGCGTGAGTGGCGTAGGGTTGGCACATTCGCTGTAGACGTTCAAGTCGCTAGACGGCGTCATTAAAAACAAGTGTACACACGACTAAATATTATTAAACCAATATAAATACATCATTACATATATCATTTCGTATACTGTATTTACAAATTATTTATTTACGCGTATCTACCGAAACAAGTCCGTGCGTGAGCCATGTGCCGCCTGCACCGCAGCGGCAATACCAAGAAAATCAAAACTTGCAATATCTCCCTCTCTGTCGCTTGAATATGCAATTGCGACAGAGATAGAGATAGACGATCGAACGATTAAAGCCTGCGTGTATACGTAATTACTTAATACTTAAATCCTACTTAAACCTAATACGTCTGGCTAAATTTGATAGTGGTTTTACGTAAATTAAGATGTGTTTTTGTTTCTTTTTTTATTGATTTTTAATGAAATTAGTAATTACAGAAATTGAAATCCTAATTATACCTAACTCGTCCGGCTCAATCTAAAAGTTGTCTTAAAAGTCAAAGTCAAAGTGATTTATTCTTCAATTTAGGCATATTACATGCACTTATGAATGTCGATAAACTACCACCGGTTCGGAAAGTAAACCTCTGCCTCGAGAAGAACCGGCGTAAAAAACTCGGCGAGGTGTCATTTTTTCAAAACAGTATACAATATATAATTTCGGTATCAGAGTATTATAAAATTTTAAATTTACATTGCTACAGTAGAAAGCCTATTTATTTTACGATAGATTTCTAGTGCAGGATTTTAGCGCTGCCAAATACCTATCCCTATCCATGATGTAGTCGTTTATTTTATAATATGCTTTTGAAATAAGTGTCCGTTTTACGACAGATTTGAATTTAGAGTCAGTAAGTTCGGTAATGTGTTGGAATTTTATTGTAGAATTTTATACAATTTCCCAAGAACGACTATTTCGCTTTTACTAGCCTGTAAAAAGTTGTTTTGAGCTTCCCTGCGCTTCTGGTAATCTTGGGCCTATCAGTGTTTGTTGGGTAGTAGTATAAATTCTTCCTAACATACATAATTATTTCAAATACGTATAGCAACGGCAGTGTTAGAATATCTGTTTCCTTGAAAAATTCTCTTAATGACTCACGTGACCCGAGGTTATAAATAGCTCTAATAGCCCTTTTTTGTAAAATAAATACAGTCTCAATATCTGCCGCTGATCCCCATAAAATAAGACCATAAGTAATTAATAATTATACTGTTAAAGTAAGCGAAGTAAACTAACCGTGCCGTTGCTACATTGGTAAGCTGCCTTATTCTCCTGACTGCAAAAGCAGGTAGATTACCATGAGTTCTATTTGTTTCTAATTTTTATTTTAAGTACAGCATTTTATTTAAATGAATAATGGCAGAAATTTAAATTAATAATGACAGAAACTCAAATAATAAAATATTATTTGTGAGACTAAAGTAAAATCATGGAACCTATTCATTATCTTCGGGTCGTAAATAGATTCTACCTATTAAACTAATTAAATAAATAAATAAATAAATATTAGGGGACATTCTTACACAAATCGAACTAGGCCTATAGTAAGCTCGTAATTGTATTATAACACCTAGGTTTTCAAAAATTAGCTTAGCTATTTGCATAGGATGGGAACTGGAAAAAACTCCTATCCTCGTCTTTGTGCGTGGTGCGTGGATAAGCAACTAAACAGTGCACAATATTTTTTATCAATCGCGAACGTGCACACGGCAGAGCGGTGAGCGTCGCACTGGGTTGCCCGGGGTCGCGCCCGGGAAACGACGCCCATCGGTGGAGTAGCCGACTTCGGAGGGAGGCGGTTCGTGTCCGTTCTGTATGTAATACTATTTACTATTCTGTGACATAACTGGGATTATGTCCGCCGTGGATATTTATCTCATTGTAAAAAGCCCAATGTCCTTTTAAAAGGCAACTTAGATATTTAATTACTTACGAAAAGCGCAAGAAAATACATCAAAGTCGAGTGAATGCAGTAGAAATGAGAGCGTTGAGAAGTATGTGTGGAGTGAAATTGAGTGATAGAGTCAGAAACAGTGTGATAAGAGATAAGTGTGGAATGGATGGAGATATAGAAACGAAAATTGAGAAGGGTATGTTAAGGTGGTTTGGGCATGTAGAGAGGATGGATGAAAGAAGATTAACGAAGAGAGTGTATGTTAAAAGAGTGGAAGGGCAAGTTGGAAGGGGAAGACCTAGGCAAACTTTCTCCGATCAAATTGGAGAAATCTTACAAAAAGGCCAGGTCAAAAGTACCCTAAACAGATGAGCATGTATGAGAAATGTTATGAAGGTGAGTGAAGTGAAAGTGGTTTGTCAGGATCGTAGCAAATGGAGATCCGTGATCTCTGCCTACCCCTCTGGGAAAGAAGCGTGATTATATGTATGTATGTATGTATGTAAGTGCAAGTCAATAATATAGCTTATAATGAGGTGTCAATTGTTTTTTTGTTGCTGCTGTCAACAATGTGATTAATGAACAAAGTCCGCAAAGACAAAGGCCTGAGCCAGTTTGCAACCTATTCGATGTTAAAATCACCGAAATATTCTTAGCTTTAGAGTTTAAGGCGAAATACACTCGACTTTCAGCCGGGGGTGGGTGGGGAGTGACTTACGCATGCCCTATTTTAACGTGATTTTGTGTTTACGTGTTTAATTTAGGTAGCAGATTACTTAATGTCGATTAAAAAAGATAAGATCACTTTTTTGTGACACAGGTCCGTCTGTTTGTACTCAAATTTTTGGGTGAGTATGTCGTTTAATTGTAGTTGCTCCCATACAAACATTTTTTCCTCTCCAAAAACTGGTTCGAATGACATCGTAAATTCTTTAAGGAGACCAGCCTATTGTCTAGCTAGGGTAACCCCAACACTCACATTTTCCACGCACAGGTCTGAACATAGTACCTAAGATATCCCGTGATATCAGTTTATCCCGTGATACCAGTTTCTAAATCATTGGTATCTAAGTATCACGTAAGTACCATGAAAAGTAATCTTTCAAATATATACGTATCAATCAAAAACAATTAAAAAACAGACAATAAATTCTTAGAATCTACAGTATGAATGGATTGCAAAAAAATTGTATATAGTTAAGAGCTTTAATCTAATCTATGCTTTAATTTTTTACAGTTTCGTGACGGCAATTACCCATATAAAATATATGGGTAATTGCCGTCACGAAACTGTAAAAAATTAAATCATAGATTGGATTAAAGCTCTTAACTATGTACAATTTTTTTGCAGTCCACTCGTATACCATTGTAATATTGCATTTATTTATTATTATTATATCTTAAAAGACAATCTTACACAAATCGGACTAGCCCCATAGTAGGGTCAATAAGGCTAATGTTTAGGGGTAGGTACTAAACGACGATGTATTGAATATATATAAATACTCAAATACATTGAACTCATCCATGACTCTGAAACAAATATCACACAAATATTTGCCCATACCGGGATTCGAACCAAGGACCGTCAGCTTCAGGACCAGCAGCAGCAACCAAGGACTGCAAGTCAAAAAAAAAACACTGTAAGTCCACGTGTGGGCACATCAATTGATAGAGTTTTCAAAATAAATATAAGATTTCTCAGCAATTTTTTTGATTAAGTGAATAGAGCCCCGAAAGTCACAAAATTGTATTTTCCATTCAAAAATTGGTTTGTGAATGTGTATCTAATAAATATGAAAAAAATAATGGGCATAGGGCTTATTAAATTCTTTCACCGTAAATTATTTTGTACAAGATCGGTTCAACGTATTTCGAGATATTGTTGAAAAACTGCCTTCCCTATAGAAAAGGATGTAAGTTCCGTAAGATTTCTGTGACGATACGATCTTTTTAATAGGCACGGAACCCTCCGTTGTGCGTAGTCCGACACGCACTTGGCCGGTTTTTATAATAAAATTTGTCACGAGTATCCAAATATCGGACTGTGCGATTAAAATAAAGTAGGGCCCATATTTATTTTACGTTCCAGCATTTTGAGTCAGACTTCATCCCAATTAACGTCCGTAAAGTTTTTCAACTCAACCTGCTGCGATTCACAATATGTCTAGATTCAGCCACCATTCGACTCTAGTACAAATTGAGCCCGGGATTATATACCATATGTTGCCATGAAATATGGCATTTGTGTAAGATTGTCTCCTAATATTTATTTATTTTAAGTATCTATCATACCTTCCGACTTACACTGGATTACCTAAAGCGGGTTACCGGCAAGCGTCGCTGTTGTGAATACCAGCCTTAGTCATCAAGCTTAGCAACTTCGCTGAACAAACTAGAGGCAATGCAATTTAAATGAAATTCCCTCGATGACTTTCAAATGGCAAAAGTCACAGGTTTACAAGTTTCACGAAACTATTGAAGCCACTGCAGATGTTAGTTAGTGTTTACATTCTAAACCTGGGTTTATTAATACACCGTAACATAAGTAAGTAGGTATATCAGCCAAAAAATATTCACTGCTGGACGATGGATAGGTGGATTGATGACATGTGTTAGGGTTAGTCTTTAGCTGTTTTAACTTCAATTGTTATTTTAAATCTCGTTCATAAAATATTTGCAAATTGTCTATGATAAAATGGCGCGAAAATGTTTGACCGTGAAGCAAACTGTACACAAGCAAGTTAAGACATTGACAATTAAATAGAGTCCTGTGCAGATATTTATGTCCTTATTTATGTACGTATTCGTTCACCTTTGACTGTGCCTTAAGATAAGTTGGTGAGATTAATAAATGTTGTAAAAGAGTTGCTTCTGCTTTTTCACGAATCGTTGAGTAGGAAGTTCAAGTAAGTGAGTGAGTAGTACCTGCAGGTCGATCACGTACCTAACACATTGTATGTTAGGTAGATCTAAATGTAAATTTTTATATGGAAAACTGACAGTTGATTTGTCCTACCGCGCGTTCGAAACGTTACGTGACAACCCCTCTGGTAAAGGTCGCGGGAGTCCGCTGGATGCGGGTGGCGTAAAACCGGTGACATTTTCTTTAATGTGCCTATTGAGTGTCCCACTGCTGGGCAAGGGCCTCTGCCCGTGATCTCCACCGAGGGCCTACCGCGAAACGAAAACGTACTTCGTTTGTGTATCTCCGTCTCTGTCGCACTTGCTAGTTCTTGTCTTCTTCCGCCCAATAGGCATGATGACTAAAAATTTTTCCCGATGCCATTTGAACCAGTTTTTGGAGAGGAACAAATGTTTGTATGGGAGCAACTACCATAAAAGAACATAAATACCCAAAAAAATGAGTTAAAGACGGACCTCGCTGGCCGCACCCGAAACGCTTCATACTGATTGACTCAAAGGTATGACGTCACACTTTAGTATTTTGAACTAGGTAATCATTGTAGGGGAAATCAAGTAAATTGCTGTTTCGGTCGCGAAATACTGCGTTTAGGTCCATAGTTGTCATACAATTTTGTTTCTATAAAAGCGTAAGGATTCTATTGGTAGCTTTAAATTAACACCTGGACAATAAAAAAATGCATTTTTTTTCTAAACTTTCAAGGTTCATATCTTTTTATGATATTAATTATATTTTGTAATTTATACTTTATTACAATAATTTGATGGTTTACTATCCATTTAGCAACACTATGTTATCAATTTTAACATGAGTCAACATGCCTATTGCTGAGGAATACATCCAAGTCGTCCCGCCATCTTCGTCTAGGTTGGCCCCGTCTGCGGCGCCCGTCAAGTGGCACCCACTTCGTAGCTATATAAGCCACCTGTCTAGATGTATGCTACAGACGTGGCCGGCCCAGTCCCCTTTGAGTCTGGCAGCAGGTAAGGACCTGTAATCTGACTAAATAAATGTTCCATCCCAGTCACATGTTGTGCCTTTTAATTACTGACATTCTGTTTTCCACGCAAATTTGACGGGCGTCGTTGTTTGAAAAACTCGATAACCGAGTGTTGGCCGGGCTCGGGTCGGACTTGAAACGGACACGGAACCGAGTCCTGTTAATCATACAGTCCATGGGCAACCGAGCACTGCTCGTTTGAAAATACTGTGAAAACGAATTTTCCCAGACATGAGATCTAGCTAGATCGATTTCTCGGCTCCTATATATTCCAAAACTCATCGAAATCGTTAGAGCCGTTTCCGAGAACGTGAATGAAAATATATAATATATACAAATATAGCTCGTTAAATAGTATAAGATTATAGGTAGTCGTCGGCAAAGAAATATTTTCATTTTTCGCCTCATTACAAAAATATATTATAAGCAGAAGTATATCAAATTAAGAAGATTTAATCGAGTATAAGCAAGATAGAATACTAATATATTTACTGCCATAGTTCACCCACAAGTAAAACAATGATTTCGGAGAAAAACCTATTTGATCATAGTCGCCCCCCAAATCAAAGTAACCCCCATTTCACCGTATGTTAAAGTCTAATTTCGTCAAATCCACTCGTCTTTCTTGAAATGCAAGATGTATAAAGAGTACTCGAGAAAACCTGTAAGTATCTTTTCATTACTTATTGAACTAGAATGCTGTTGAGTCTTAAAGGAGTTACCTTAGGTATCTTACCTAGCGTAATAAGGAAATCCTTTGTCGCGACATGGAGTATACTCGTATCTTTGCAGTATACCAGCAGACGGCACGCGGACACACAATAACAATACCCTTTCAGGTTGTACTGTAGATTTTTCTTTTTTGTTATTCGTGTATATAGACATAGAACACAATTTTCTCTTTTGCGCGACTTAATTTACTTACACAGGGATTACCAGGAATCTGGCGATGTCTGTTTGAATTTTATAGGTAACGAAGAAAATCTAGCTAGAAATTCTTTTTATTTGTTACACAGACAAACTTGAGCCTCATTCTGGAATGAGTTTTTGAAGCATTTGAATTCGGGAATGATGTTTTGAATTCTTAAGTGAATCGTCTGGGTCACTTTTGAGTTAGTGTTTAATGTAAATAATGGGCTTGTGACCTCATGTTAAAATTGATATCGTAGTGTTGGTAAATGGATAGTAAACCATAAAATGATTGTAATAAAATGTAAATTACAAAATATAATCAAAATCATAAACGGATCGAAATCATGAATGGACCTTGAAAGTTTAGAAAAAATATGTACCGTAAAAGCACACAACTATAGTCCACTACCCCCACTATGGTCCAAAAGTAAACTCATTCGTTTCTATCAATACCGATTTTGTATTTGTGATTTTATAGGTTTTTATTTAAATTTGTGTTATTATATTGCCTGTCTTCAAGTTCACCCATGAAAACAGTCCCACCTGAGCAAGTAATATGAGAATTAATTTGGACCATAGTTGGGTGACCTGGACTATAGTTGTGTGGTTTTACGGTATTTTTTTTTATTGTCTAAGAGTAAATTCAAAGCTACCACTAGAATTCTTACGCTTTTATAGAAAAAAAATTGTATAACAACTATGGACCTAAACGCAGTATTTCGCGACTGAAACAACAATTTACTTGATTTTCCCTAGAATGATTTGTTCAAATAGCAAAGTGTGACGTCATACTTTTGAGTCAATCTGTATGAAGCGTTTCGGCTCCCGCCAGCGAGGTCCGTCTTTAACTAATTTTTTTGGGTATTTATGTTCTTTAATTGTAGTTGCTCCCATACAAACATTTGTTCCTCTCCAAAAACTGGTTCGCATGGCATCATAAAAAAATCTTAGGTCTATTAGTGGTGCTGATGTAAGGTAGCTATTAGTAGGTAGGGTGTTTTCGTTTTAAAATGCATGCTCTTGGCTTGTGGTAATCGTGAGCTCCTTAATTGGATTTTAACGTTGAATTTAAACTTTCATGAGTCATGTTTAAAATTTTACTTATAATTTACGTATTAATTGTCACTACGGGCGGTTTTTGACCTATCATGAGTTCTTCCTCGGTATGAGTCTCGCAGAACTTATTGCTGAGCCTAATTGAGACCCATAACTCAACGAAATCCAGTTGAAATGCGAAATGGGCTACGACTTCCACGGCAACAGCGACTGCGGTATGCTGTACGTGGGAAGGAGAGATCAAAGCGCGGCCTCTCGCTCCAACGTAAAGGTGCACCGCTGCAGCTCGTCGTAACCAAGCCCTTGTAAGCCCAAAAGGGTAAGGATACCTACCCATAGAACCCCATTAAAGAGCCTAATGCCTGTAATTTGTTTCCCTCAATTTATCTCTGAAATGGTGATGAATTGCACTTTAAACCTGTCTCACAATCGCAACATGCGAATGAATGGCCGACGGTTGCGGAAATTTAACAAGCTACTGGAAGTCGTATTTTTGTACGTGACTTCAAATCCCAAACAAAATTTCCATATACGTGTTTCGTGTTCCTCTGCGCGCCGAGTTAAGGCGTATAATGTCACGTTAGAGTCGAGCGAAATGTCTGATTTTCAATATCCTTACTCATAAACGTCCATTTAACCTATTTGAATTAAAACGCCGACGTTAAAATTATTCTGAATGTATCTGTAACTGTCAGAAAAATATATAGTTAGTTTTAGGTGATGTAGGTACTAGGTGTACAAAGTGAAAATATATTATGTTTCGAAAACAACAATACCATAAATTTACCAAGGTTGTATTTTTTACTAGGTACTTATAACGTCAGGAATGCATGGCTAATATTTGTCGGATTATTATGTTCAAAAGATGTATAATGTTCACAACATTATTAGTTTATTTAGGTACCGAAGAAAGTAGGTACTTCTAATACGGGTCGAGTGTAGTTACGGGACCTGAATAGCAGCGATATGGACCCTATAAGTTTTGATGATACTTCCTTTCTTTGTAAGCGACCTTTTAGTATAGAAAACAACATATTTTGTCCTTATGGATATTGGATATAAAAGATAACTAGTATGACGAAGTTAGTTTGTGGTAAATTGATGAGTAATGCTTACGTGGGGTCTAAGTCTAACCTACAGTTGCTCTGATTACACGCAGAAGAGCTACTATGAAACATTTTTTCTAGTCGCAGATTTTCTAATAACATGACGCAGGTTTTCATAATAACCGATGTCTCAATAAGAGTACACTATACGAGCACTCTAATAATACCTAATTTAAGGTTTGTTTTTAATAGAGATAGTGCATTCTTATTGAGACACCCGTTAGTTCTCTAACGGGTGTCTCAATAAGAGTGTAAATGTTCTTAGCGCTTATTGTACTGGGCTGTTATTCTGTCACGCCTAACGAAACTAGACCTTTGATTACGCTTACTACGAATCGTGGCGTCAAGATATATGTATCTGTGGGTGAACGGTGAGGTAAGCACAACTAGTTACAGAATAGCGGGGCTGTACAGTCGAGTTCTCCAATATCTATACAGACAACCTTTCAAAAATATCTACACATGTGCCTTATGCCAGTAACAATAAAGCCTGTGAACAGATATTTTTGAAAGGTTGTCTGTATAGATATTGGAGAACTCGACTGTACAAAATCACGAGAGCACTGTAACACCCAAACGTAACGCAGCATTCATCTGAATCAACACCAACATTTGTGACCAAAGGGAAATCAATACCTATTAGGCGTCTGCCTAGGTATTGATTTCCCTTTAAAGAGCTTAGAAGAGCTTTAAACCTTTAGCGCAGCGACAACATGCACAATATACGGTTGGTCTGGGATACTTTGGGAGCTTTAATAGTATCTGTTGTCTTTTCTATGTAGGGCTGGTATCAAAATTAGACGCAGACAGTAAGTAGCACTGGATTTATTCACTTTATATATTTTTACACTAATTATAAGCAGGATAGACGTGTGCATGGCTCGGACGCCATGATGAGAGAGAGAGTGAGACGGCAAAACAGTTTCCGTCTTATTCGGAACAGTACCCAGCAAGTCTGACTCAAGTCGACTGTCCATACAATACGTTTGTATGGACAGTCGACTTGAGTTTGATTCTCATTTTAAAACGGCATACTGGAATAACATGAAACATTTTATACATAATTGGATCTGCCATATCTAGATCTGAAACTAGTTTCTGTTGCTAGAAACTAAAATAGAAAAAAAATAGAGTGAGTAGAACGTTTTTCATACAAAGTCTCTATACGCTTCATTTTATAAAATAAAAAAATTGTAGGTAGGTACGTTTCATAGCCACAAATTATTTTAATTTTCCTTAATAAAACGACCTCAGTTTTAATAATTTGACTTAGGGATTCCCAGCATACGAGTTTGTGAAGGTTTTTTTTTAAATAATTGAATGCAGTTTTTACCTACTAATTATAAAAACATCTCACTTCCTATTTCTCTATCTTTTACAGTTTCTAATTCCGCTCACTGACATCACCTTATGTCAAAACATATTGTATTTATAAGATTTTTTTTTTAAACATCCCGATGACATCAGATCTACCGTCTAGCGTTAGGCTGGAAATAGTGCTCGACCGACGGTCAGCGCGTATACTCGGTCGGGCGTAGTTATCGCTCGACCATACGCGCTGACGTCGGTCGAGCACTGGTTTCCAGCCTTAAGGTAGAGTTGTTCCGTAGGTTAAATTCTGTATAGAATGCATGTTTTGTGCCGCTTTTGTATTGTGTATTCTTTATTGTCATCGTGTGTATTTTTTGCCACAAATATATATTGGTAAGCTAGGTAGGAAAAAAAAGAAAAACTACAGTCATCTCGTGTTTTTGTAACATTTGAGAAACCTTTTTATTTTAAGTGCTGAATATCCATTAAAGGCCGTTTGGCCCTTTGCGAATATCAATAGAAGAATATGTGAATATTTAATAACTAAGGGCAGGCCCTTTGAAATGAATGTGTTTTTTCCATCAAACATAATATAATGGCTTTTGTAATTTCGTGACGTGTATGAGTGAAATCAATTGTAAAGGTGATTTTCCACCGGCGTGGATTGACGAGACGAGGCGTGGCGTGAATTGAAATCGCGCTGACCCTTTTCCACTAAAAATATTTCAATTCACGCCGCGCCGCACCTCGTCAATCCACGCCGGTGGAAAATCACCTACCTACGGCAGTCTCGACGAATTAACAACTAAACACCTGTAGCGAGATGTTTGTTTCTGTTGCAGAGTTAATTTAATCTCTATTTCAGAAACAATACGGTTTATTTTTATACAAACAAATATTTCAATTCACGTCGCGCAAATTCTCGTCAATCCGTACTATTTCCACCGAAGATGCGCCGGGAGTGAATTGAAAATTGTTTCTGTTGCAGAGTTAATTTAATCTCTATTTCAGAAACAATACGGTTTATTTTTATACAAACAAATATTTCAATTCACGTCGCGCAAATTCTCGTCAATCCGTACTATTTCCACCGAAGATGCGCCGGGAGTGAATTGAAAATTTGCCATACAAATTTCAATTCACGCCGCGCCGCGCCTCGTCAATCCACGCCGGTGGAAAATCACCTTTACTGTGTAGGTTACAAGCCTCTATAGTTGCGATAATTAAACCTGCCACGTTAACTACACCTTTATGTTAAGAGTACTTCACAAGCATAAAAAGTAAAAAAAAAAAAAACTGTATCTCGTCTACAGAAAACTGGCTGAAAATAAACTCTATTTTTCATACAATACAAGGCGGCCTATGAATAATTTCGAATCGATTGAACCCCTCAAAAAAATCTGTTCAGTATCTTAAACGCTACGGTGGAACACACGTAAAGTAAACAGACGTAGAATGCCAAAATTATACTCCTTACTTTCGGCTCTGCCCTAGTTTGGGAAAAAAAATAGTATCGACATTAAATAACAATAAAAATACAACTTACGGGTCGTTCTTCTTTTTTACCGACAATGAACCGAGGTTTTTCTGTTTTTTTTGGTTTTTGAACTATCGAAAATTGTGGTTTTGAAGTGCGATTTAAAAAAAAATGCATAGGTTTCTTCATTAGAACTAATTAAAGTTTCCTTTCTGGCCAATATAAATATTTATTTACGGTTGGTTTCTAAAAAAAACATGTGACAAAGTGGACTATTTCAGTGGGGACCACATTTTGGTTTACCACTCTGTCACGGCATTCTACGAAAAAAAAAACATTTAAAAAAATGCTAGTTAGAGAAAGTGAAATATTAAATATCACTAATTAATAAAATAATATGGACGTTCATTCGAACATTATAAAACCGTAAACATCATTACTCAAATGAGATGCCGTAATAAGACGAAGGACAGGCTATTGTCGGTCGACCCAGACACGACGGATAAGTTCATACGTAAGCATCAACAAATGGAGCAAGTAGGTTATTCACCCAATAGTGGTCGTTTAAATACGACGCAACTCTTTAGTCCCATCTCGTAGCCAGATTCGGTAGCTAGCTACGAAATGGGAAATGTGCTTTCCCATCTTGTAGCTAGCTACCAAATGGGAACAACTTTTCCATCTCGTAGCCCCATTTGGTAGTTAGCTACGAAATCTGGCTACGAGATGGGACTGTAGAATTCCCGTTTCGTAGCCAGCTTCGAATCGGGATTATTTCTCCCATTTGGAAGCCAGCTGCCAAATCTTTCTACTAGATGTGACTAAAGGGACGCAACTCCAAATCTACGCAGGTATTCCTCTACCTCTCTATTACTCGTACCTTTTTATTATTCGTTGTGCTTTTCGATTAGACTCCATTCAGTGAACATTCATTAAGTGAGCTCACTGACTCCATAATCCGCCAAATCAGGTGTAAGTAATAATGTTACGTTACGGACGAGCATAATATGCAAATTGTTGTGATATACTATCTAACGTGTACGTAATTAATTAATTATCATAGAATAGATAATAGTACTAAAATATAGAAGGATGACATTTTTGAAGATAACATCCAATGTAGGTATGACACGGAAATGGGTAATACAGAGTGAAAAAAAAACAAAAGTCGTCTTTCTGTGGTCAATATTTTAACGGATTGTTGTACTCGACAATTCCGATGTAAGCACACGCACACATTATAATATCAGCGTTACATCATAAACTCAAACAAAATAAAGTAAACAGGTCAACATTATTCTCATGTCAGTGATTTATGTAGAGGGTGTTTGGTATATTGGTGTAGGGTCTTTCAGGGAAGAGGTCAATTTAGACATTTTTAGACTACACTTACTATACTACAAGGTCTTTTAGTTTCTAAGATATGCACCATTTTATTAGGAGGACAAAAATCAGTGACGGTGACTCCACCGACAAGAGCCTAGCTCCTAAATAATGATGATGATCGTTCCTTTGTAAATAGGCAAAAAAGGCATCTTTGACATCGACGGACTTATTACATACTAGCTTACGCCCGCGCTTCGCCTGCGTGGACCCAGGATAAAAATTATCCTATATTTTATTTCAGGCTATAAACTATATTCGTGCAAAATTTCATCCAAATCGGCTGAGCCGTTTGAGCGTGATTGAGTAACAAATATCCAAACATCTAAACTTTCGCATTTATAATATTAGTAGGATTAAAAGGATTCCGATAGATGATATACAATGATACTCGTACTTGCATTATATGGATACCCTTGGGACATTGCGCAGTTCTAGTAGAACATGATCATGCAGCTTGGGATTGATTCGAGACATACGTTACGCATTCCAATTTGATTTTGATTTCATTTGAGATCAGATTGAGTCAAAAAAACTAAATAAGAATAAGAATTATTTATTGCAAAACTGTGTATATGGATGACATGGATGTTAATGTATACAAATAGTTTCAACAGGTGCACTTACGGGCGTGCAATATTGACATACCTTATAACTAACATTTCAAAATTAAAAATTATTTTATTACTACATTATATTCTTAAAACGTTCACTTCTATTTTCTGACCCAAAAAACTCATAGAGGCTATAAAATAATTTATTTATACGCCAGTTTTTAAAATTAACTTTGAACAAATTACCTTCCAGAGATTTTATATCAGGTTCAGTATACCAGGATGGGAAATAGTTGGGTTGGCTTTTTACAAACAAACCTATTTGTAGAATGAAAATTCCTGTTAATGTTAGGAAACGCTTTTATTTGAAGACTTCACGAAGGGAATATCTTGCATTCATGCGGAAAATGGTTTTTGGGCATCTTTTCTGAAGTAAAAATGTTTTATGCACATCCACTGATTTACCCCAGAAAATGATACCATAGGTCAGCAAAGAATACACATTTCCATAGTACGCACTGATGACACATAGTACTACATTTTCTGAACATGTTTCAGAGAGAATGGATAACGCGTATAAATTCGGCTTTGTTGTGGTTAACAGTTAAGTGTTCGTGCATGTATAAAATGTTTTATGGCATACAAATGTGTAAGAGGAGCGTTTTTCAAAAAAAGTGTACATATACTTTTTTTTCAGAATTTGTTCTTTTTTGGTTTTTCTAACTCAGAATCGTTGATACTATCGATCCTCATACAAGAAAAAAATTCCAGATCGTCACATTTTTGTATGAGGTCATTTTTTATTTATTATGGTCGCGACGCACTGGAAGAAAAAACTTACCTACATAGTAACATCACTTTTTTTCTTGTATGAGGATCGATAGTATCAACGATTCTGAGTAAAAAAAAAACAAAAAAATCGAAATCTGAAAAAAAAGTCCATGTACGAGTACAGTTTTTTTGAAAAACGCTCGGAGACGTTATTTATGTCGATTAGAGTCCAGCCAAAATGAAATTAGCCCTTTGTTAATATCCACAGCCACAGGTAAGACGCGAACCTAAATTTCAGAATGACCCAACTCCATGTTTTGTGCACTTGCACTAGCTTCAACACACTCCCAGGGAACTAACGTGCTAGCACGTGAAACATACTAACATTGGCGAAAAAATTTTCTGTCACGATTTTCACGCCTTGTCTTCTCGCGACGAAGGATGTTGCACTACGTCCGGATCGTCGTTGTACGGTCGAGGAAATTGAATGTTTAGCACTTTTGGACCTTAACGTCATTCAAATAGAGTCCAAAAGTGCTAAACATTCAATTTCCTCGACTGTACATGCATGTAATTATATGCGATTAAGTCCTCTTTTAGCAACAAAGGACAAAAAATGCAGACACGTTTAGCTCATTTTGTAACAAAATATATAAATTACTATATTTCTAATCACCTTGGATCTACAATATAACAGTACTTTTCCTTAATTTTCGTGTCAGCTAATTTTCATTATAAAATAGAAACTTATAGTGGCTAACTCTTCATAGCAAGCCTAATCGAATTTCCATTGAAAACAGTTTGTGAATGCAATAAAATGGATATTAACGGCATGGCATATAAACCGCCCATAAATAAACAAAACGAATAGATACGTATGTAAACACACATAAAACCAGTCAGTGTCGATCGTTATGACCTTTGCACATGGGTAAACAAATACTTCAAGGGTCGCCAGGACGCTTGACTCTCCATACAAACGTAGTTAGGTTCTCATTATAAAACAATAAGCTGGAATATCATGTAATTTTGTGTAAACAATAGGATTCGCCATACCTAGGTTAGAAACTAGTTTCTGTTGCTAGAAATTATAATAGAAAAAATATAGAGCGAGTAGAAAGTATTTCATTAAAAGTTTATAATTGCTTCATTTTCTATTTTATTTATTAAGATAAAAATAAATAAATTACAAATATGTACATATATTAAACTACTAAATTTACTAAAACTAACAACCTATGTGGCCTACACTATATTTACATATATCCCCTAAATCAATACCACTTGCTGGTAGGGTGCCCATAAGGATGGCTGCATTTCCTCGCTAAAATTTTATTTATATTGTACTCGTAATTTATAGCAATCGAAACTATTTGCCAACCTGGGTATGGCGGATCCCGTTGAATATAAAAATCCTAATGTATGCCGTTTTAAAACGTGAACCAAATTACGTTTGTATGGAGAGTCGACTTGTGTCGGCCGTGGTGGGGACTCTTAAGGCGATTGTAATCCTCAGAATGTTGCCTCGCTTGCTCGCTAATCTTATTAGGTCGATATCGCCCGCGCACGGGCCAAATGTCACAAATGTTTGAATAAAAGTGTAGATATATTTTCAAAACGAATTACATGATTATTTCGGAACTAACTACTTTCAGATTTTAGATATGAGGAAAACCAATCTCTTTTCCGAAAGAACTTGTAGTTTTGAAGAAGTAGCAAATACTAAGAACTAAGAATAATAATCAAAAACACGAATTGCCTATTCTATTTTCGTAGTGAGATTTTTATTATCAAGTAAGTATGTAGTTTGGATAATTATTGATTACCATTTCACAAAAAAATACCGAAAATCGCAGGCAGACATCTTGCTCTATAGTCTTCTATGCTATGGTTTTCAAATTACATTATGTAGGTGTATGTATATTTTATTTTAACACAATTTCTAACAGCGTCTTGAATTTTACTTAAGTGGGTCAAGTCTCATGCTTGCATAATTATTGAAGCTTGGGTTACCCATCATTTCCACTGATAAACACATCGAAAGATAAACAGTTCCAACACGCAATATTTGTTTCGACACCACTAATATAACGGACTTAAGTACTCGTATTTGGGAGTTCTTATCTATATAGCCATAAAGTCGCTTTTCACTCAGCTTGGCTGTCAGCTCCTTCAGTAAGTCTATAGTAATTAATGAATGCGTCTACTGAAACCTTGAGAAAACACGCCATTTTTTAAATTTGGCCTCATAATGACGTAACATCGATGTAAGTGTGGGAGTTATGACAACGGCGTTGGCGAGGAAATATCTCCTTAATACAAGACCCTATTTGTATCAAGAAATTTTACCAATGATAAAGTACTAACATTATTCGAGAATACTTTTAGCTAGATGAGTTTTCATTAGAGTATGAATCTTGTGTTCGATTTTTCTGACATCTAAAGAGTAAAATGTTGACAGACAGTAGGGCACAAATAATATTTATTTATTTAATATTTATGTACAAAAGAAAAAAAAAATCGTATAAAATGCGGACTGAAAGCCTTATGGCATTCTCTACCAGTCAATCTTAAAAAAAATTGTTACGAAAAAAGGTGTTATCTCTGAATCTCGGCCGAGCGCATTTTGAACCACAGTTGCCAACTTCGCGCATTCCTAAACTGTTTCTGGCAACTGTGGTTGTCAAGCGAAGTATGGGACGCTTTGATAAAAAATAAAAGCAATTTAAATATAAAAATAATTAGGCTACCCTTATTGAAATCCGATATCAAGTGAGCTTAAAGTATATTTGCTATTGGATTTAGAACATGTGTAGGTACAGTCACGAACTTTAATTTAGGACGCATTGCCTTCAAATGTTGTTAGAACATTGACAATGCAATACTCGTAAGGTCGGAAACTGAACGTGTCGCGCTTAAGTCATATTATCTATCTTAAGATACAGATAGTCGCTTGACAGGCTTAGTGGGGCAAGCAAGGCCTAACTCAGTTATAGCTTATAAAACATACGAAACACACGTACACAAACATTTTAAATTCTCATAATATACAACAACAGTTCACCTAAACATTATTGAAACGAAACTGAGTCCTGTAACACAGGGTTTCCTAGCGCAGGACTCAGGGTCGTGATACATTTCTGTAATGATTCTTGTCAAATAAACTTTTTACTTTTACTTTTTTACTTTTTTTTTACCTTTATGTTGATATTTTTTTTTTTGTGTAAATACATGAAACCATTCGGTAAATGACAATTTACAAAAAAAAACTTTAAACTGCGTTTTCTCAAAACTATGTTTTGGCTAAAACTATGGCAGAGAGGTATTCGGGATAAAAATGATGGGACCTGACCTTTGTTGTCGCTTATAGAGTTTTCTCACGACTTTAATGCCAAGCAACATCCACGCGCGTTTTTGTCAAATCTCGTGTAAATTGACATAACGTGTAAATTGGCGTCCTTAAAAAACACTGTCTGCATAGGCCATAGGCCCTAAACTAAAAGTAGGTAGTGATAAACTTAGGTTAGTTAAACTAAATATCTGCTCTAATTATTACGATGGTTCAAGTATTTGTAAATTTTCAACCTCTTGCCCTGCTAAAAGTTAGACAAGTTTCATTGGCCAATTTAATTAAAATTTTAATTTCCTGGGCCGTTTTAATTAGTGTACATGTCAACTATGAAGTTTTGGAAGTACGAGTAATTATAACTTACTACAGGTTGTTTGATTAAGGCTGTTTAGTGTACAGTAATTATTAATATTGCTCTTAATTAAGGTACTAATAGCAATTTACTGAAACAGGTTCCATGCCTAAATTGCCTTTTAAAAATGATTCCAACCTCTTTTCAGGAAAATAGATGAACCTTCACCTGGCATTATTCTTTTCCTGTTATACTTATTGCATCTACGTCTCTATAGATAGAGGAATAATAAGTGCATTGCTTATGTGCAAGCGTTCATAGGCTACAGTGCCTACAGTGTTCGCCTTTTTAGTAAAAATATTTAACTTTGTGCAAAGCATAGCCCCGCTGATTTTTCTTACACTGACGATCACATAAATACATATTCCATTCATCTTAATAGACAGACGGCGGGGATATGCTTTGGATATCGCTATTGTTTTATGTCTCTGTAATTCTCAGTTATTACACGCTGTCCGCGACTGTTACTTTGCCAGTATACAGTCTATTTTACAGTACGGGCTCGAACTGTGGGGACGCGCGGCTGACTGGCAGCGTATTTTCCGGCTGCAAAAACGAGCTGTGAGAGCGATGGCGCGAGTGCAATGTCACGAGTCGGCTAAACAATATTTCATAGAAGGCATTCTTACCTTGCCTCTTAATACTACAAATAGCCGTATACACTAGGGAGAACCTAGACAAATATCCTAGACGGGGGGATGGAAGTAATCGGGTCACGCGTTATAGTCACAAACTGGCTAATATGGTGCGTCAAAGGCTGGTCAAAACGGATAAAACCATACACGTAATGGGCCTTTCAGTATATAATAAATTGCCAATGAGCATAACAGACGCCCCTAGTCTTGTCAGTTTGAAAAATAAACTCAAAGCATGGCTTCTTGAGCTGTCGTTCTATACGTTTGAAGAGTTTTTAGACTCAAAATAATATAATTAATAGCTATGTTAAATTATTAACGACTTAAGCTTATTCTAATACGTACCGTATTATGTTGACTTGTAATTTTTATTATCAATAAAGTATGAGTATGAGTATTAAAGATAGGCACGAGAACGTCACCCTTTGTCATCTCCAAACGGGCCTCAAAATGTATGATTGCCAGTCAAAGAAAGACACTTAACTCTGAATTTGAGGGACCTAAAATAAAGGCATATGCAAACTGAGCTGAGGGTCGGAAATAAAAGGTTTTACGAGTCGTCGTACGTTAGCACCAGAAATAAAGGCTCACACATAATGAAATAAAACGAAACTGTTATTATAAGATTGTATACTATAGAATATTCAATACATTAGTCATCTTAAATGGAATCGTGTACAGCCTATGTAGACTTGAGTATATTTGAGTTGGCCGAATTGCATCTAAGTAGTCCATTCAAATAGCAACTCTACCTTCCAATGTGAGAGATACCAATTCCAATGACAGTTTTATAACTCGGCCATATTCAATAATCTCAACCATACATGATCGCGTTTATATGTCGGACATTAAGGTACTTGTCCTCACATTTACAAACTTGCTATAGTCACCGTTTGTCCGCCAGAACACCGCCGGGTTTAGTAATAGGAACTTGTTGACCGGATGATCGGTCGGCGCTTGGGCCAGACTCGGTAAGTTGTACTGCGAGCTATCCAACAACATCTATTTGAGTTTCATTGTGGTCATGTATAAAAAATAAATATCATCATGTAGAATTTGCTGTACAAAAAATTATATGTATGTTGGAATGTAAAATGCAATTTTTTTATCTATGGATTATTTAAAAAAAGTTCCTAATTAATAAGCAGTTGGTAGAAAAAAAAAGTAGATCAGGTATTCCCAGATTTTATCGCATACAGTCTTTATTCGTAGTTGAACGTGAGGTGAGGTTAAAACAAGTTACAGAATAGCGGGGCTGGAGTCCAAAAAAAGATTTGGGTTTGCAAAACATACTCGAACCGATGCACGCTATAATGTTCCCACAATTCATTAATTTTCCAGGGGGGTGCCCTTTGTTTCCCATAATTTTGTTGTTCCGAATTTCGATGGTCAGAAGTTGATATCCATAAAATTTATAGACATACATATCAGTAGTCATAATTTTTGTTAAGTATAACGCTTAATAGTTCTAATATCAATGACCTATAATATTAAATCCTATAATCTCAAAAGTCATAAAATTGATGACTATAATGTTTAAAGGTCTATAGATAATTATTTAGAAATGTTGTAAGGCATTTATTTCAACGTACTAATGGTTGTTATTCATATCGTATTAATGCCTAAAATTAATTATGTCTAAGAAACCAAATCTATAACATCCATAGGTATATAGATAATTACTCAGAAACATTTCTAGACATAATAAAACTACTATCAAACCTGTCAAAATAAGCATAAATCGTCAAATAAAATTTTCTCTGAGATCAACCAATGCCAAGATAGTGGTGTATAAAGTTTTTCAAAGAACAACAAAAACAGGGACTTAGTGGCAAAACCGACTCGGATCGCGGATAGGTTAGAAGACGGAAGCGGGAGCTTTGCTCCCGCTTTCGTCTTCGAGGTTATTTTTTTATAAAAGAGCGGAAACACTTGTTTGCAAAAATTATTATAATTTTGCAACACAAACATTGTAGTTTTTATCCTACGCACTACTTAAATTGGGATATAAATCGTATGTCATTGCAATATTTTTGGATTAGTATTTTAAACAAAATTATACTGACTCGTACAACCACTTGGATAGGTTTGTTAGTTCAAGAACAACGATTTATTTAGAACAAGAATTTTATACCTTCTTATAATTATTGCGAGTGTTTTTATTGACTGTAATATTATGAAGTCTGACACCACCCTCACATTAAATCTTATGACTAACTAACCACGTGACTACCCATCATTATGACCTGTGAAAAAAGACTTTACAACAATTATAATAAGCAAGTTTATTGCCTTCAATAATATGAAATGGCATACCATCTGCACATTGAATGTTATGACTAAACAATTTTATGACTAACAATAATGATGACTTGCAAAAATCGGAACTCCAATTTATATTGTATAATTTTATGACTTTCGACAATATGACTTATAACAATTATGTTGGGTAACGGTATGGACTGCAAAAATCGGAACTTAAATTTTATGGGAACCAATAGAGACCCTTTCCAGGGTGTAGCCGGCATCGGTTTCGTCTGGTAGCCGATTCTCAATTTATCATCATTACTTATTGTACTGAATTATAATTAATATTAATAGAAAAATGACACCGGAATGTTATTTTAACAACGTTCGAAATTAAACACAAGAATTTGAAGAAAAATATTATGTGTGGATTTTTGGAAAATGCATACATAACAATATTAATTGGTGTCGTACAGATTAGTATTCATCATCATCATCATCATCATATCAGCCCAAAGACGTCCACTGCTGGACATAGGCCTCCCCCAAAGATTAGTAGGTATTAGAGTAGTTTAATAAGCCGCGAATCATATTTGTCGCTTTATTTTCAATTAGTTAAATTCTAGTCATCATCCTTCTAGCGTTTTTCCCGGTAGCGCCCTAAACGAGTCCGGGCTTTGGCACATAAAATGGGAAATGATTTCCCCGTGTACTAATAATGGTCAAACGATACACATACTGTGCACATACACAGGTAAGTTTTATCTCTAACATTGTAGAGTGTCATTTGTTTAATTTTATCATAAGCTTTGTGTACGTACTGCCTAAGGGCATCAGATAGTATCGGAGTCGGACCGAGTTGCGTTTATTCCGAACAGACGTGGCCGTAATCCTGAGTGCAACAATAAAATGCCTGTACAGACTATAAATTTATACGTTTACGTTTTGGTGAACACATTCGTTATACAGTTTAGTTGGACTTTGCTATTCATGGATAAAACGCGCGCCTGAGCAAGATGATTTCATACGTTTAATTTTCGGAATTGAGTTCCTAAAATTCAATATCAGAGTCGTGTTGAATAACAGACCCGCGGTATCTGACTTCCAAAAATGAGACAGCATGTCGTAGGGATATCCCCACTTACATGTTACTGTCGTTTGAACAGACTGACAGAGACATAAAACAATTGAGATGAATTGAATTGCCGCAGTTTAACGTGATACCCTAGTTTGTCTATTCGCAGAATGTTTAGTATTTAACCATGAGCTCATCTGCTTGTAGTCACAGTAAATATATTAGCTAAGACAGTATGTCATCTAGATTCTCTTGAGAAATCATTTATACGTTTTTGCGTGAGTGCATCGGACGTTTGTAGGGATTTTTTTTGCTGATTTAAACATTATATCTACTGTGCTGTAGTGATGCATTTGGTAAGCGTCGTGTAATGTGGGAACGGTTACATATAAGTAAGGAGCCGCTATTATACGAAACTTACGCAGAAAATGACGTTGACCATGATCCTATACGTGACAGCTCCAGTAAGCCCGGCGAGGATTAACAGAAAACAGGTGAAAATGGTTTGTGTTCCAATATCGGTAACAAACTTGCCTTTGCGTGGGCAACTTTGGAAGTACTGTTTAGATAGATGATAAAAATATACTTTTATGGCGAGCATACTGAGCTAAAATAAACCACTGCTGGTAAACCTTGTTATTTATATAAAGTTTGTGCCCCAACAACTAATAAAGAAGTTACTGGCGGTCCACTTATTTACAAGTCACACCAGGGTAATACTGAAACGGATTTAGGTTCTAATACGCCTTTCCCATTTCAGATAGTTTGGGAGGAAAAAAATTAATGAGAGTGTAGTTAGGTAGGTATTTCCGCATCTAGATAAAGTATGTGTTTTTTTGTTGTTGTGTTACCTTTACCTAGTAAGTTTACTAGTGTATGACGCATGGGCACTTTATGTCAAGGCAATATGGGTTAAATTCGAACTGAGAGGATCTCTTCTTGACGATTTTCTCATTCGAATTTAAGCCAATTCACTTTGAAATGAACCGCCCATGGTATACACTTGTGCAACGTTGAGGACAGTTCGTCATTAGCGTTATGAAATAAATATTTTCAAATATTAACAATAAATAGGATATTAATGTTACAATGCAATTTTCTTGTCAGCTCCTTCGCTCAAAGTAGATACTCGTATTAAATCATGCATTTCTCCATTAGTTTACTCATGTGACAACTAGCGTTAACATCTCGTCATGGAATATCCGAATTGCCAGGGAATGCTCGCGACGTGCGAGATGAGAAATTATTCGTGGCGTGAGCATTAAGTATTTTACACGTTTGAAAAACTGCTAGATCTTTCTTCGGAAAATATTTCGCGATAAAAAAAATAACTACAGGTGATATTTAGGGTTTCGTAGTCAACAAGGAACCCTTGTAGTTTCACCGTGTCCGTCTGTCCGCCTGCGGCTTAGCTCAGTGACCCTACTAGACGAAATTCATGACAGTAGTACATATAATGAATTTAAAAAAAACTGTCACGGATAAGTGGACATAACTAGCTAATGAGTAATAGTCGACCAACTTAAAACTGTACTTAGAAAGGCCAACTTTCGTACAAATTCAGGCGACAAAGACAGACAGGCAACTACGGAACCCTGCG
The DNA here is from genome assembly GCA_932294315.1 of Epinotia nisella. Taxonomy (NCBI): domain Eukaryota; kingdom Metazoa; phylum Arthropoda; class Insecta; order Lepidoptera; family Tortricidae; genus Epinotia; species Epinotia nisella. The sequence goes on along the minus strand of OW028688.1, from coordinate 13,317,714 downwards.
CTCGGCTCGACACGCACTTGGCCGGTTTTGATATTTTGAAATGATTCTTTAGAACACTGTCAATTTATTTAGTTCCATGGCGTTCATACTTTTTTCTGTACTATTCGCCGATAAACGTAATGTTTGGCGAAATTTAAACAAATGTATTCGTACCATACTTTTTTCTGAATAAATAAATAAAAAAAATGTCATAATTAGAGATTCCCTAAAATTCATAAGTCTTAACTTAAGTACTTAGTTAATTTTTAACATACTTAATGTAGCATTTCATTCTCACTGTTCTGTTTTCTCGTCTTCATACATATTCGCAGCGTTATTCCCGGTTGTGCCCTAAAGGAGCCCGGGGTTCGCTTTGACACCTAAACCCAAGATTTGGCATAGGCACTAGTTTTACGATAGCAACTGCCATCTGACCTTCCAACCCAGACGGAAAACTGGACTTATTGGCCGTAAACCGGATTCCTTACGATGTTGTCCTTCATCGAAAAGCTAACGGTAAATATTCAGTACCTACAAGTTCTGAAAAACTCATTGGTACGACCCGGGATTCGAACCCGCGACCGCCGCTTGACAACCACTAGGCTACCGTCTAACGTAACGTCTTCATTATTCTGAAGTAATTATTAAAATTGATTACAGAAAACCGTATATCAGCAAAGCTATATTAGTTTGTGTAACTTTTCCATTGTCATTAACCTTTTGAAAGGGCATGTCACGTTCGACCGTCTTAGTAATAATGTCAATAAATATTGGCATTGCCTTGGAATATTTTATTAGCAAATGTGAATCGACCTCGCAAAACCAATTTGCTCTTGAAACATTTTATTACCTATCATTGGCGTATAAAAGTGTGAACGCGAGTCGGTCAATCGTTTGTGGTTATCTTAAAACTGGATATTTATAGAGCTGAAACCATAAGCATTAAACTAAAAAGGATGGCACACTTAACTGCTTTTTGAAGTTGTGGCAGAATATCAAACATGACTCTCGTTGAGAAAGCTAATGACAACAAATGAATAACAGGAAAGCTTTTTTCCTTTTTACATTTTAATAGGGCTTTAACGTGCTTACTAGCGCCACTGGTAACTAATTGTGATAATTTAAATTTAACGAAGATACTCAAAAAAGGAGGCCACTACACACTGTATTTTATTTTTATGTACCTTGTGATTACATCAAACTAGTTTTTATGTTGCTAGATTCGTCGATCTTATGAATTCAAAAGAAAAACGGCCGTTTTAACTTTAGACGAATATGTAGATTGACGAACCCAGCAACATAAAAACCAGCCAAGTGCCTGTCGGGCCATGCAAAACGAAGGGTTCCGTGTCTATTAAAAAGATCGTATCGTCACAGAAATCTTACGGCACTTACGTCCTTTTCTTTAAGGAAGGCAGTTTTTCAGCAATATCTCGAAAACCTTTGAACCGATCTTGTTCCAAATAATTTTCGGTGAAAGAATTTTTTTCATATTTTAAAAATACACCGTTCAAAAATTAGAGGGCGGGGGCAGAATTTTAGTGACTTTCGGGGCGATTATCTCCGACTCTATTCACTTAATCAAAAAAATTGCTGAGAAACCTTATATTTATTTTGAAAGGCCTATCGATTGACACGGAGCTTACAATGAAAAAAATTTTGACTTTCAGTTTTATGTATGGAGTGCACCCCTAAAAATTTTTTTTATATCATTTTAATTATAAAACTGTGTAGCGGCTAACAAAATACAGGTATCCTCAAAATTTTATACAAATACACCTTATAGTTTTCGAATAAAATGCCTGTGATATACGGACAGACGGACAGATGAACAGACGGACATGACGAAACTATAAGGGTTCAGTTTTTGCCATTTTGACTATGGAACCCTAAAAACTGTGTGATAACCGCCTTAATCATCTCGCAGTACTTTTATACCTTATAAAATTAGAAATTTGTAAGTTGATTTTCAAACGAAAAGTAATTACAGGTTTTTTGGTAATTTATCGGTAAAAAAAAATACATTTTATAAGTTCTAATAGGTTATGTACTGTTATGTAATCATTTCCCAATGTCACATCATTGATGATCGAAATAAGCAATACTGGAGCCGTAGCATGGTTGGCCTTATCACGCGACAAGTGACAAGATAACCAGCGTCGTCTTGTTCTATCGAACGGTGTCAGCCAGTGACGCACGCTCTATCCTATCACCTATCGCGTGACAAGGCCAACCATGCTACGGCTCCTGGTGTCTTATTATCTCATTGTTATCCTATATAAACGAAAATACATTGCCGAATTAGTCCGTTAAAATTGTAATGTTAAATTTATATATATACAAATAATAATAATACACATTAGGGGACAATCTTATACAAATCGAACTAGCCCTATGGTAAGCTCAATAAGGCTTGTGGTTATGAGAATTGGGAACTAGACGACGATATATTTAATAGATGTAAATACTTAAATACATAGAAAACATCCAAGACTCAGAAACAAATATTCATGTTCATCACACAAATATTTGCTCTTACCGGGATTCGAACCTGCAGCTTCGTAGGCAGCGTCACTACCCACTGGGCTAACCGGTCGTCGAAAATATATGGAACGAGGTATAAGTTCTAAAAGTTGTGGCAACATGTTTTAATCTCCATAAATAATAGCTTAAGTCTATTTAATTTTGTAGTGGTGATAATATACACGATGCCCGTGAGCATTGCGAGAGATTTTAATCACGAATTCCTGAGGCTATAAGGAGTAATAAATGTTATATGAAGCTAGGTCAAATTATGATTTTTAATTTTTTTCTTATTTTCATACACAATAATTGCTAATCTAGTAAAAACGTGTCTTTAGGACGAGCTGTCAAAGTAGATGGTTAAGTCTCGCAACGTCGCAGTCATAAAGGTGTTTCATACTGGAGATTTCATTACAACATTTTTACACAAAAATAGAAATATCTCTAAAACCGAACCGAATTTACTCGACGTTAATTAACATTTTTAACTTAAAATATAGTCAGGAATATCCTGTGAAAATCTCTCGCAATGCTCACGGGCACCGTGTATAATCTAAGTTAACAATTTAGTCATCTCTGTGAGTGAAACCAATCATAATTTATCTTGCACCCTATGTTCGGTATTTCCAGTTTTCGTCGAACTAGTGCATTGTTCACTACCTTAACGAAAACTTACATATTTAAATCTAGCACCTAGTACTCAAGGAGAATGCAATATGATCCAAGGAAGTGCATCAATTTCACATACTTACCTGTAACGATCAAAGTAATCAGGCAGCTTCAACACGATTTTGGGTACGGTACTTCGTGTTAGTGCATGGTTTTATAGTGTTCTTGTCCTTACACTTCCTTGCCTGTATATCCTAGACGTAGCAAAACGGATAAGGAACAACATAGGTCAATACTATACAACAACAGAAGTGCCAAAGTAGGTACTTATCATTTTAGACAGCGTGACGAGCTCCGGCCACCGCGTATACGCCTGGCGAAGTCGAGTAAGTGCCTTCACTGGATCGGCCTTAAGATTTATAACAAAATCCCAGACGACATAAAAACCGCTGAAAGCAACAGTTTGTTTTTATCGAAACTCAAAACCTACTTTGTCTCCGCTGCCTTCTACTCACTGAACGATTTCTTGTCTCCCGAGAGAACTAAGTGATAAACCAGTCATAAAACGATAACCCCTATTCTATTAGATAATTATAAAATAATTAATTTAAATGTAACTGTATGACGTGTAAAATGTATATATTTATTGCTTAATAAACAAATTGAATTGAATTGAATTGTCCAGTTATTTTTTATTAAGTATTTAATTTTAGATCACTAGCTGGGTAATTTTAAAATTTTCCTGTTTTACAAACTGACAGTTGAATATGTACTAAAGCCCGTCACATTGGTCATTAAAAAAATGATATGACTATGCGAGGTCAATCTGGTATATTGGCAAAAGGAGATTTGTGTCAGTGGTCAGTACTTGGCTGTCGTCGGTCGCTCTAATCTCCTCCTTGGCAGTTGCCATTTGTAGGCAATCATGGATTTCACTGTTTCTGGTGAACATATTATGATGATGATGATGATGATGATGATATTGTAATGTATTTTTAGTGTATATGATCTCAAACTATGTCTTATATTATATATTTATCATTTTAGCTAGTTTATGTTATATTTGCCGCGTATTAGAGCGTTCTCTTGGAAGGGTATCCACGGAAGACCAGTGTCAAAGTACTCGCAAGGTACCTTGACATAAAGCTGAGTGGAGTGGAATTCTCACTGCCTACTGTTACTTCTCTTATTGTATTAGCATAAGTTTAATACGTCATGAATAAACTTATTTCTTTTTTAGGGTTCAGATACCTCAAAAGGAAAAAAACGGAACCCTTATAGGATCACTCGGTTGTCTGTCTGTCCGTCAGTCACAGCCGATTTGCTCCGAAACTACTGAACCGATTGAGTTGAAATTTGGTACACATATGTGATCCAAAGATGGACGCGTAAAGTAAATTAATGAATTCTGAACAAGGGGGCCACTTTTGGGGGGTAAACTGGTAAATTAAAAAAAAAAAGTTTCGCAAACTGTATTGTGTGACATATCAAATGAAAGCGGTTGTTGTAAGCATGTCAGATATTTTTTTTTATAATTTTTGCAAAAACAGATTGGAAGTAATTTAGGAAAAAAGACGAATTTTGACCATTCCCCCCCCCCCCCCCCCTTATCTCCGAAACTACTAGGATTAAAATCCTGAAAAATATGGCAAATAGTTCCTTGCCTAAAGATTACAGGAAAACCTATGAGAAGTTTGAGTACCTATTCAAAAACACTTATGAAATTTAGATTATATACGGAACCCTCACGCGAGTTGAACTCGCACTTGTCCGGTTTTTTCTTTCAATACCCTCATTTCTGAGCTTTAGATGTGTATATAATATCTATCATTATATTCTTGACCGCGGCGCACCGTGTGTTATGCGGCTATGACATTCCAACTACACCCGCGCTTTGTAACCTCTGGGAGCGCCTTAGAGGCAATATCTTAATGGCCGGCTCTTCCATCGATAAAGTCGGCGTCTAAAAGAAAATACAGTGCCATGTTTACTTCCTCTTCATAAGTTTGTATTTGTTCCGTAACATGCAGGAAACTAACGCGTGTAAAATTTAACTAAGTACATCGTTAATATGTCGTTGTGTGAACGTGTTGCCTATTATTTACACTTTAGTTCTAACTAGTCAATGAATACTGTTCCAATTTTCCAATTCTACTTTCATTAATTCTTCACATAATTTTACCAAAACCAGATTTTAACCTATTTTTTTCGTATTTGTACAACTGGACTTAAAATCTCACAGCCTTTTTCTCTTTATAATATTGGTACATATTGATTTATTAACATATATGGGAAGCTTTTACTCGTATTTCAACTAATAAAACGGTGTTTACTCGTATATCCTTTTAAGTAAACATGTAACAATGCTCTCTTTCAGATTACCGTCTACATCAAGATAGTACACATGCTACTATTTCATTATGATTTTATCTTCGACCATTTTCATAAGTAGTTGTATTTTGGGGATAGTGATGGTGATTGTGATTAAGCTTTAAAAAGCGTTTGCTTGTTATTTCTCAGGTGACTTAGGGCGGGTTGCAACGGCTGTTTCTTACTGACGGGTAATCGGTAAATATGGCGGGGACAGCAGTTTTCTCATGGAGAATCTGTCAATCCTATACAAATATTCTTTACTTGACAAAACTTAGATTACCGACGGTTTGAGACACATAATAAAACTTCATGGTGGCACCACACTTGGCGGTATTTGTCCAAATATTCGTGTTGCATTTTTTTCAATTCATAGGTGTGTGTGGAGTCCCCAACCCGCACTGGGCCAGGCGTGGGGACTACTGCCCGTTCCCTTTCATCCATGAGAGGAGGCCTGTACCAAACTGAGGCGTACATAAGCTGATTTATTATGTTAGTTCCCTACACTAACATTACCTGAATTAGTTTCACTTGAAAATAGGATTTATCTCATCCACAGCATAACAAAAAAAGTCCTCGAAATGATTTCCACTACCCAAGCCCGCCTAAAAGCGTAAGATCACAAACTTGTATTTACCCGTAGTCGGGCTTTTTTCGAGAAGAATTTTATCACGATAAAGCCTTTGGTGAACCGGGAAAACAGGAGTGTCGAAAAAAGGCGATATTTGCTCTAGAAAAAGATTATGAACGTCGCGGCATTCGGCCCAAATATTTGCCGAGAAAAGCCCAAAAATAAGGGTGAGATAAAACTACGAGATCATATCCACCTGGATTTTGATCGGACGCTGATTGAACGTGATGCAATTTTCCCTAGCGATTAGATATGAATATTGAATGAGCTCATTTCAAATTTCAAGCGCTGCTTTTCGCGTGACTAAACTGTATTATTATCGTTATGCGTACGACGTTTGGGTCAAAAACACATTTTAGAACGAATTAGTGTTCAGCAATGGGGAATGGATGAAAATTTTAGAAATGCCTGATTATATTTTTGGTGATAGGTATATATAGATAACCTTCCTTAGTAACAGAAAAAAGTTTCAGATTTTTCCGCTGCGATAATTATTTTTGAAAAATATAAACAGTTCCCTCATTTACGTTTTGGGTCAAGAACGGTAAATAGACACTTTCCTTGATCTGTCTCATAGTACAAAAAACTATCTTAAATATCTGTGGTAAAATGACACTGGTAATGATCAATATAGCTGCTGCAAGTGTCAATATCATTGCCAGTGTCAGTTTACCACACATATTTAATTTTTTTTTGTAATATGAGACCGATCGAGGAAGGTGCCGTAACTGACCCAAAACGTAAGTGAGGAAACTGTTTATATTTTTCAAAAAAAATTGACGCAGCTGAAAAATCTGAAAAAAAATTCTGGTGCTAAGGAAGGTTATTCCTATCACCAAAAAAATAATCAGGCATTTCTAAAATTTTCATCCATTCCCAATTGCATTGCTGCAATTTTATGACGACCAATGTTTTGTCTCACATATTTTCCGTTTTTGTAATTTATAAAAAACGTATTTCATCTCTGTCTGACGCATATTGTGTTTTTTTTAAATATTGACAAATTCGCCATGAATCACAAACGAGAGATCAAGTTTTGTTTTCGTCTCGCGTACTTTCTTTCATCATCATCATCATCATATCAGCCGAAAGACGTCCACACTGCTGGACATAGGCCTCCCCCAGAGAGTGCCAAGTTGACCGGTCCTGCGCCACCCGCATCCAGCGGACTCCCGTGACCTTTACCAGGTCATCAGTCCACTTTCTTTAATATTAGATAATTGTAATATTCGACGTCGTTGGTCGTAATATTAGACAACTCCATACTTCTGCAGGCACCATTAACTCCCATGATAAGAACAACCTATAACAAAAATAATTATGAGTTACCTTTGATAAAAAATAATATAAATATCGTTATCAATCACTGGCAGCATTTATTTACCTTAATTGCCAAATATATATCATCTGGAGCGTCATTTAAGAACTTTTGTATATATTATCTGCTGAATATTGGCTGTGATTTATTTCCTTTGTAGCGTAGCCATCCGATTGTCTCCGATCCCGATGCTATTCAATTCTTTATGTTATGGTACGTTCTCTTTGTTGAGTACCTACTACACAACGAAGCATATAATATACTGCCCATAAGCTTAAACGGCTGCATTATTTGGCGCAGATGGTTGAAATAAGCCAGAAACACATTCTCTGACCAAAATTAGCATTATTTTATTCCTTCCACTTAATTAATTTCTCGTAATTTTTTTAATATCTATCCTTGGATTTAGGCGGAAGGCGCTTTTAAATGAGGAGTGCCGTCTATTTCCGAATCGGACTCGTCTGAAGTCATTTTTCCAGAATTGTAATAAATCACTCAAACAAATTATAGTCTTGTAAATCCCGCCTTAATTTCATTGCGTTTTTTTTTTATAAATACTGCATTTAGTTATTTGTCTTGTCAATCTACTTTTTTAATGATAAAATTGAATTATTGTGATATTTTATAAGTTTTATAACTAATGTTCATACTTTTAATTTTAACTCAGACGTTTTTTTCTAAACAACACAAAAAAGGAATTCCGTGATATCAACAATAACCTTAACTTTTTTCCACCATTTTACACAACACAATTATGAACTAAACGGCATACAAACTTTTCCGCACTAACCTTGTCGCAACTTCATTGAAATGTGTATTATGAGTCTATATACTGCCACTGACCTTTTTTTTTATTTAAATTTGTTCTTGGTGTAAATTGCAAGTATACTTATAATTAAAACAGTTAGTTACTTATAATTAACGAATGTTTGTTCTCGAGTCTTGGATGTTCAATATCTATTTAATTATGTATTTATCTATATAAGTATGTTATCCGTTGTCTAGTACCCATAATACAGGCTTTGCCTAGTTTGGGACTAGATCAATTGGTGTGAATTGTCCCACGATATTTATTTATTTATTTAATTAAATAGTATATTTTAAATAAGAATATATTTGAAATAAAACAGCGTTCAAGACGATTAATTATATTTTTAGCCCTCACATCCTTAGTTTTTGTAACTATAGATCGGTGACGCGTGATATGTAATAGGAATGTTATGGCAACATTTCATAGCATTTCTGAGAAAGTCCCTTTGCGACTAATGACTTGTATGATCGAAACATAATTAATATAAACTAGGTATAGTTATTGCCCACACGAAAGACGCCGAGTTTTAGGGTACCGTAGTCAACAAGGAACCCTTATAGTCTGTTCGTGTGCGGCTTAGCTCAGTGACCCTTACTGCTAGAAAGCTGTAATTCGGCATGGGTATATATCAATCACGCCGACAAAATGGCAGAATAAAATATTTATAAAAATGGCAGTAGTATATTTAATTAATTTAAAAGAAAAACTATCACGGATAAGTACACATAACTGTTAATGAGTACCTAATAGTCGACCAACTGAAAACTGTACTTGGAATGGCCAACTTTCGTACAAATTCGGGCGACACAACCGAAACACAATTGGCACGCACGTGTCGATGTAACAAAGACAGCCGGTTTTGTTCTTAATTTGACCCGTTTGTCGTTCTAGCAGATACACTTTTTTCATCAATCATACACTATTTCCTAAAATCATATATGTAGCATAATTCATGATTTCAGTTAATTGCGCGTTTATCTTGAACTATTGTGTCCTAATTAGAATTTATTAATTTAAAATCAATACAAAAAAACAAAAAAAAAGCAACTTATAGAAGTTGAAAAACTACCGACATTTTAATTTCAAAGTTCAATATCTCAAAACCGGTTAAACCGATCTGTAGAAACTTTCGGAAAAAAAAACAGCATTAAAAACGGTATAACATATTCGATTAGGAGCTTCGATGCCACAGACAGACACATAAACACACAGATCAAACACGTCAAACGGGGTTAATAACAAAGTATTAACAAGTCAATATTCGTATTTCACTGAATAATTACATTTTCAGCAAATTAGCGAGCAAAATTTTTACAACGGCGTAATCTTTTCAGCAATTTATCTTCTTCATTGTCTCAAATTCCGGGACGCCTCTTCAACCCCTTAGGGAACGGGCTTAATGAAAAGGCGGGTCTTGGGGATATATTGGCATTCTTACAATGGACCCTTATTGGGACAGTAATTATTGGCACACGGCCAAATTGCTGTCTAATTGACGGTTGTAGCTGATCTGCATAGTAATAGATTGAGGCTTTTGTGTTGTATATTAGCACTGTCACTGCTTGGAAGTGGTTTGGTGAGGTCTCTGTTCTAAGCTAGTTTTTACTACAAGAAGAAAAAGACTCACGAACATATCGGCACTGAATGTGTTCTCACTAACTAATTGTCACGAGCAGTTTGAAAGAAAGAAAAGAAAATATATTTATTTAACATCACAATTTACACAATTAAACAAACAAGCAAGCAAAAGAAAAAACTAAATAAGAGGACGTTTGAATTCCGAATATTATTCTTAACAATATTTTGTAATCAGATCACTTCCACGCAAAACCAAAGTGATTCACAGTTCTATCTTGTAAACAAATTAGGTACTTAGTTCTGGTTGTGCTTTTTTAAAATATGTAGTAAATGTTTGATTAATGTAATGCGTATAATAAATACAAAAAAGTAGAGGGATTGTTGTAAGTAAGCCATTCGATAAATAAAATTTGTTCATCTTGTGGCTTATTATTTAATAGTTAAAAACGTAATGCGTTGAGAAACTATTTAATCTTATGTTTACCTTCACACGGGCGTCAGACACTCAGAATCTGTAACAAAAAATACATTTTATTTATCCGGGGAGTGAAAAAAAAACTATCAACTAAGCAAAAGCAGAATATAGAATACATTTTATCAATCTTACATAGGTACATACATGCATACATACTAGTATATAACTCACTTAATTACACGCCTATATTCCGAAAAAAGGCATGTAGGCCGACGACGTAATAGTACATTGTTCAACGAGGGGCGTAAGTGGAATATTGCTAACGAGAGCCTATCAGAAGCCCGACGCCGAAGGCGGAGGGCTTTTGATGACTCGAGTTTGCAATATTCTTACGCCCGTGTTATACACAATGTTTTTCATCACATTTGCGAGGAAATAAATAACAACAAAAGACAGAAAAATGGAAGTTCCATACAGCAGCACCAATCAAAAATTGACAACTTCACTTCCAAATCAGTGCTAGTAGAGCGCGCAGTTCAATATTTCAACCAATCACAGAGCAGTATTCTTGCGGGGCGGGGCGTCGTGACCAACTAGATTTTTTTATTCAACCAATCACACAGCAACCAGATTTGCTTAAGCCAATCAGAGGGTTCTATTATTTTAAAACTAAACTTAACAGCCCGTGGGAGGTAAAACGGCTATAACTGCTCTGCACGCTCGCAAGTAATAACGCCATTGACGAGCAAGTGTGATGAAAAATATTTTTTTTGTTGCCATTTCTATTGTAGTATTGAAGAGACATGTAATCTTGCAGTGGCAGGTTGATAGCCCACCGCCCACAAAACTTCAATCCTTCTTCTAGTAAATCTTTACGATACCCATGAGAAGAAAAAATGTGTAGCTATTCGTACCCGGCACCACACGACGACGGGACGATGTTATCTTTAATTTTGTAGAAAATAAATAGAAGAAGAGTAAGTACAAAAAAGAACACCAGCAGAAACCCCCCATTAGATCTAAATGTGTAGAAATATACAAAATGTGAACGATTAATAATAGTTGTGTAAATTAAAATAATTTCAATGAGACGCTCTTAATTAACGCAGCCCTACGATTATATAGGATCGAACAAGGAAGATTAAGGTTTCACTCTCATGATTAATAAAGCGGTATCATTAGTTTCGCGGTTACTAACGACTATACTTGTAGATTAATGAGACATCTTAATTTAGGATAGTACCTAAATACGGTTACGAAATTCTTCTTCGCTAATTTTTTACTATACCTATACACAACCAACATCTCAAGAGACTCTCACTAGATGGCTTGGCCAGATACAGAAGGCGGTACTCCTGGACACAGCGCGGATAGTAAGGAGGGTCCCCTCTTTGTCGTATCTGTGATGTGTATCCTGGATATGTATCCATAATATTATAATAAGAAGGTAGGGCACAGCGATGCCATCTCGCCTATATTTGGAGAAAAAGAACTGCCACAAGTCAACTGGAAAAGTACGAGTACACTACTACTTTCTCTGTAGGTATGTGGTGATGAGTTCCTGGTGGCAAGTAAGGTCGCCAAGAGCTCCTGAAGATACACTGTGTGGAGAGTGAAGGACCTCCATTTGTCTCTAGCTGGTCTCCGGCCTCGCACTCCCGTGCAGAACCTAAAGTGCAGTACCAGGCTTATTTTTGGATTTTTTTTGTTTTTGATGATCTGTTATCAGTATTTCAAGACGCATATGTGTATATAATCGGTATCTCATTTGGACTACTGGAACATGTAAAATTTAATCAAATCTCCTAAAGTACAGTAATGGAATAGCGTAGAACACAAAATAATACTTAAACCGCAGTTAAGGTCTACAGATACGAATATATAAGTATAAGGCTACGAATATTGGGCCATTACCAACTAAAACGCAGTAGAAACGTAATTTAACATATGTTTTAGCCTGTATGAATCCAACAACTTATTTGTGAAAAACTAACTAAACTGCAGTGTCAAATTTTGGGTCTCAATTCTTCGTACTGTGTCGCGAATGTTTATTTGATTTTTAGACCTAATTACTAACAAAAACCGGAAAAGTGCGAGTTCAACTCGCGTGGTGAGGGTTCCGTAAAATATTGGGAATTTTCCCGTTACTTTGGATACTCAAACTTCTTATAGGTTTTCCTGTAATCTTTAGGCAAGGAACTATTTTCCATATTTTTTTCAGAATTTTAATCCTAGTAACTTCGGAGATAAGGGGGAGGAATGTTCCAAATTCGTCTTTTTTCCTAAATTACTTTAAATCTGTTTTTGCTAAAGTTATAAAAAATATATATCTGAGATGCTTACAACTATCCCTTTCATTTGATGTGTCACACAATACGGTTTGAGAAACTTTTTTTCAAATTTTCCAGTTTACCCCCCAAAAGTGTTCAGAATTCATAAATTTCATTCAGTTCATTTTTGGGTCACCAATTTACATACGTGTACCAAACTTCAACTAAATCAGTCCAGTAGCTTAGGAGCAAATCGGCTGTGACAGACGGACAGACAGACGCACGAGTGATCCTATAAGGGTTCCGTTTTGTTTTTTTTCCTTTTGAGGTACGGAACCCTAAAAACGCAGTGAAAAGTATGTTACCTTATCACTCCTTTAGTTGGTACACCCCTATTTAAATATTCCTCATATTACCATCTAAAGTGCAGTAGGAAGCTGAGGTAAGGGTATTTTCAATGTTTTTTTTTGTCACTATGCTCGTAGTGGCCGCTACGGCGTTTTAACTAGTAATTTGGTAGTCAGTTGCGCGTCGAGGGCACCCCCCCCCCCCCTCCACAAATACATATATCTTGACGCCGCAATTCATAGTAACTAAGCGTAATCAGAGGTTTAGTTTCAACGTGACGGGTGAGGTGAGACGCATTAGCGCGTTCCGAATAACAGCCTTGTTGTCAAGAGAACGAATCCTCAAATCAATAAAATGTTGCAGGCAACGCACTTCTGAGTTGTGAGTCTATGTTATTGATTGGATGAATCAATTGGTAACTTTCAGTATACCTACTCTTCGACGATAAAAGAATACGGATTTTTTCGAATGGTCTCAAGTAATTTTCTGTAATTTACAATTAATTGTGATAATTTGATGGTTTCCTATCCATATCATGACACCGTGTTCTAAATGAGTTGAACATGAGGAAAGTATCCAATCGGTGTTCGGACTATACCGATTTATATTACTTGAGAGTTGCCAGTTATAATTTTATAAATAATATCCGTAGCTTTTACGATTACGACCCAGGTGAAAAAGCGGGCATAGATCTCTCGTGTTGTAAGCATTTCAAAACATATAGATTTTATTTCAGATCAAAATTCTGATATCGAGCTAAATGTGGTTGATCTCACTATTTTTAAAGCATATCACGCTGCGAACATGATTACTTACTATATATGTCATGGTGTGTTGTTTCTGTTGTACTACCTAATAATTATTTCACTGAGTATGTAAAACCAGCCCTAGCATGAAACCCGTGCAGGCTTGATTGGTGGGGACTTCCAATTAATTATGGGTAGTCGCTGAGCCAGCAAATGAAACAGATTCTTTCTTATTGACTGCATTAAATTTTAAGACTTTTGGAGTTTCACTCTTGCTAAGTAATTCATATAGGTCACAAGGAAATGGTGAAAGAAAACAAGGAAATCTGAGGAAAGAGTGAGTGAGAGCTAAAGAGGCAAGTTATACAAAAAAAATACAAAAAAAGGGTTACAAAACTTAAAATGATAAGGTTCCAATGGTAGACGCCTTAATGACTAATAGTTGACACATATTGTTCATCTGTATTGTTATGAATTAAGACTGAAAGAGATAATGAATGTAATATAAGTCCATATTATAATCGTAGCTATCACAAAAGATAGATGAATATTGATACAACCTTTGGAATTGGAACCTCGCTACGCTCAGGATTCTATCGTAGAATCCTTCGCTTCACTCAGGATTCAATGTACCGCCCTCGCCGTAAATACATAATTTTGCTCCCTTGAGACACAAATAACTATTCCTCATAAGTATTGTACATGTCGCTCATACGTCAGTTTTAAACCAAGATGATTTTGAATCAAGTGCGGTGTTTGAAAATATATGTTACCTACGCAAATGGGATGAAATACGTTATATTTATCACGGACTGCTTTACTACTTCTGTAAATCATAGCGACCTTGAAATACAATGTACTACGTATTACAAGCTTGTATACAGGTAGATAATAGAAAATGTACGCCCGAGTTCATAATACGCTTTATACAAATAGATAAATTATAGAGAGGTATGTTGAAATGGTCCGCTTACGTCACCCGAGCACTTGAGCCGGGTGCTATGGACAATCATTGAAAGCACTGCAAACGGAAAATCTATACTGATAATAATATCGGTGAACATACTCAAACAATAGGTAACAGTGGCTGGATTTCTGATTCACATACATTTATGGAATCGTGAGTTTTCTGATGTAAACTTACATTGTTGTAACTAAATTAAAGCAGTTACAAGAATTTACGTGTACATTGTTCTTTCTTGGTTTTATTTGTTTCACAAAATTTCGTAATGTTTCCCAAGGTCAAGGTAAGCTGTCGACGTGCTACAAAGTAAAAAGATTGAACAATAATCAAACAAGTATCAGGATTCAATAAGGGACTTCATTCCAGCCGCGTAGTCACGTAATTATTATTTTTATTTAAAGGTGAAAATGACAGTTGAGATGTCCCAGGTTCGTACTAAAATAACACCTGCTGAATATTGAGATGAGTCCAGGATTGTTTTGGTTAGTGCGCTCTTAGTGCATTTATTTGGTTTTACATTAACTCAAGCCCATCTATCAAAACAACTCCAATTTGTAGTCATTGAATCAGTAGCCATTAGTGCTTTAATACTTAATTTGTTAAACAGATAAAAATCCTGAAGAAAATGTACATCTTACTCGCATCAGAATTGATACGGGACAGATGATTGAGTTATAATACATGTAAAAATTTGGTCAATGGACCTGCACCATTTTGAGTGGGACGGCACTAATATAATTTGTACGTATATATATATATATATATATATATATATATATACTATTGCCGCCTGGCGCGCCACTAGCCTAATGTTCGCGACAACCGTAACATACGACATGGTGACATTATACAAACACATGGGTATTTGAATGCTGTACCAACCACAAATTACCTTCTAGAAACAACTATCAATCATCATCATTACGAGTTTTCAAAGTCAAAGTCAAAGTCAAAGTGATTTATTCTTCAATTTAATTATTTATTTTAATTATTATCATCAACTTATACACATCACATTTATGAAACTAAAACCAAATGAGTCATTACGTGTAAAGGTCTCTCCCAGTATTCACTCGTACCTACCTACATCACTCGTATCTACATCACACTGCTTAGGCACAGGCCTCCATCTCTCAATTTCCTCTCGTCCATGAGAAAAATTACCGTCATCATAATCATCATCACGCTTATCATTATCATCAGCTTATCTCTCTCAATTTCGTCTCATCCATGAGAAAAACGATACAAACGATACGGAACACTTGGCATTTATTTTAGAGACAAAACTCTTATATGAGACAAACGGCACTTTATGACGTCAACCCAGTATTTATACGTTAGTTTAACTTTAGACCATTTCACACGCAATGAACATAACTTGATTTTTGCAATAAAGCTATATTTAGTGGCTGTAAATATTTTCTCCGTCTGGCATCCATTGTGTTAGGTTGCTGCTTGATTTACGTGCCGAGCTCACACACTATATATCAAACTACGAATGTAAACCGTATCACGTACGTAACTGCAGAAGGAAACGGTTTAATGGATTTCAGAAAACTAGGGGTATAAAGTGTGATAAGATTTATAAGGGCAAGTACATAAGTCTATATCTGCTGGGTAGCTGCGTTACTTTTTGAACATTTTAATATGGTGAAAATAAACAAATACACAACCATTGTAGCGCGTTTTATGTCATTTCATTACTTACAATTACACTTGCCACGTGCTTACGCAAAAAGGGCGATTCTCAGTAAAGAAGTTTTGTGTTTGACGTCTAGATGTCATTTGACAGCTACTTAAATTACTATTGACCAGCAAGCTCCATCTATAAATACTTACAGAATGTCAATCGGCGTAATTTATTTCAAACCTAGTTACAATTTTGCCTGCTTTTCGATCCTACTGAATAGGCCGCGTCGCGAAGCCGTCAATGTGCTTTCTGTTTGAACAAAGCCTAAAGCCAGAATTTAAACATATACTTATTACTCAAAAACCACTTACACTTTACCGACGTGTAAACTTTCATAATAACGCAACGTGTTTACAAAATCTATACGCGATACTAGGCTACGTAAGTTCGTCTAGCGGTACCGCTAATTAATGTGGTAAAATGTAGTTGTTACTTTAGGCACTAAAATAATAAACTTTGTTTTCCTTGCGAAATTATTATGATCGTTAATTTGCCCGAAATATTACTCTCACTTGTGTATTTGTTACGCATAGAACAATCTCATGGGCCTAATTACGTGATTGGTTATCAAATATTCAAACACTATTGCTGGTAAATTATAAACCTTAAGTTGACATTTGACCTTGATCACCTGCGCCCTTCACCCGAGCACGGACTAAACAAAAACAGTAGAAAATTTAAAGTTTGCCTGTTTTCAAGAATTATTAAAACTATTTTTAGAGCTTGCTCGGCCGATTTTTTTCTGGTTGATTGTTATTTTTCGTCAGAATTGGATAAAAGTGAGTAGCTTGGAAGACCTCGTGATTCTGTACAATATTCGCACGATTTCCTACAGTGTTCTACAATTTTATTACATTAAGTGAAATATCTTATGGGATGATCGTAACTCAGTGAATATTTAGTACAAAAATGTAGGGCACATATTAGGATATTGTATTTATTTGTACGGAATTACGAACTCTTCCATCGGACTTCTTTTTTATCCAATAAAGACGAAACAAAAATTGACTGTGAAACAAACATCTGTGTACAGATTGAGTAATTTATTTATTTATTTATTATGAAACAAACAGTCATACAAAGATATTTGTACAGGCTATCTTAATACTAAACAGAACTATAGTTTCCAATATGATTCAAAAACTTATAAGTATAGATATGTAAGCCAAAAATTCCTATGCTCGAAACCTTATAGTGCTCAATAGTTGACATATGACAGACACAGAGTAATTACGCGAGTCCATGACAAAAACTACACTCAGCGTCCAGTGTCACAGTGTGTACCAAGAATTAGAGACGCCTTTTGTTACTACGTCTGAAGGCAAATAAAAGCATTTTGTGGAATAAAGTAGCTAATAGCATACTTCGGACGCAGAGATAAACACTCATAGGTACTCGTTATATACAGTGTCTGTATCCCAAGCATTAGAGACACTTTTATTTTAAAATATGTAGAATAAACCTTTCAAAGAAAACAAATAACATTTACAAGATAGAATAATATTAAACTGGCGAAAAAATAACATTGACCGCCGGCGGAGACCAAGTGTTTGTGGCATTTTTATCCGAACCTTTAGATAGAGGGTTTTTCTTGGGTAGAGGGAATTACTGTTTGCCACCAAATAAATCTTCCGGAATTTAATCGTTATTCAGGATTTTATCGGAAACCTTTCAGCAATAAGGGATTTATTTGGCGTTGTCCATAAAGCTGGAAAATGGTGTGGAAACCGATACATAACAATGAAATAAGAGAAAAATAACATCGGTCAATGACCGCTGAGATTAATTTAATCCATACGTAAGCCGACAATTTGTATGTCATTTTAACGCGTCCGCATATGAATAAACATGAAATAGGTACGCAATTATTTCAGGAAACTACGTACTCTGCTCTAGCAAAGACTAAATGAATTCTTAGGTTTTTTTTCGAACACATTAGGTTTATCTGAAAACTCCAACCCACACTGGGGTAGTGCCAAGACATAAAAGAGAGATTGGGATTATGCCGTATTCATCTCGCCCACGGAAGGATTCCTGAATAATGACTTACGGATACACTACATAACTCCGAGTCATTAGTCCGAAAGCATACTTTTCCGAATTTCATAATTCCGAAATCCATGTTCCGCTGAAGGAATTTTTAATCTATCAGGATATAATACCAAGCGACACTAACCCATTTATATATTCCATTAAATCATCTGCGTTCAAATTTTCGTATTAGTGGAAAATGGCGGTCGGTATTTGGAGATTCGGAATAATTATGGTTTCGGATAAATGACTCTTTAAATTTTTCTGTGTTCTCATGAATAATATAAATATTAATATGCAAAACTTAAATAACACGTGAAAATGTCGACGCGCGATGCATTTTCCACAGGAGACAAACAACCACCTCTAATTTGCCGGAAAAGCACCAGATACCCTCCTTCAAGTCGATTTGTTATGGTGGTGATGATTTAATTTAATTTATTTATTCAAAGACTAATTTGGATCATTCTCGTTAGTAAATGCTTGCGTTAGTAATGTAAGTCATTATGTCATAATTACGAGTAGCCACAATTCAACACTATAAAAATAAAATAAAATGAAAATGTAAAAGTGTCAGCATACAGTACCAATAATAATTCAACTAGTCTAACAGCAATTACAAAGGCAGCAATTACAAATAGAAGGGCAATCGAGTCGGCTAGTGATCATGTTCAGGATGATGTTAGCGCCGACGAATGCACGGAGAGCCAGGGATACGCAATATACGCATCTCTTACGCATGAGCGCGCATCTCTTATGGGCCCTTAAGTATACTTTCTATACATTCAAGAATTGCTGCATACACAAATAACAGATTATAATAATGATGCATCTTGCACGTGTATTTTTCAAAGCGTAAAACGAGTACCGTTTAAATAAAATGCAATTTAGCCTAGAAAATAACAACAAGTTGACATCTGCCAGCCTTTCCGGCAGTTACCGTCCGCTCGGCCACGTATTGGCTAAACGACAATGTTCAACTTTACCTGCGGATACGTCAAACGGTGTCACACGGTGTGAAAATATTTAACCTACTTTGAAATGTTTGCTGCACTAAAATATGGAAGACCTTACTTCGTAGTGTTGTGTGTGTGTAGTGGCGAAAGTTGCTAAAGCTCCTGATGATACCTGGAGGTCTACTAACCCATTTACTCGTAGCGCCAATCACAACAACGGGCGCTATTAGCTAAATATAGAGTTTAAGCTGCTACGGACCAAAGTTTAGCGCTACGCGCAGTTAAGGCTATGAATGACTTAACACATTCCCTGCCAAGAACCGCTACACGCTACGCTCGTAGGTCGTAGTTCCCGCGGTTTTCTCGTTAATAGCGGAAAGCGCCCGGCTTAGGCACCCGCTAGGCGGGTTCCAGGCAATGAATGTGTTTATTCATCGCTTCCGATCCCATATAATGTATGGAAGTCCTCATCAATATCGATAACGGCGACCCTAGTAATTACGGACTTTCATCTCTTTAATACGCTTCTATCTAATGAATCAGAATGAGCGCGCCAAACACAAAACACATTGAAAAGCGATTAGGTTCTGAAGAGGTTAGTTTTCTAATTGCCGTACGTGCAGGATATTATGTATTTTTTATAAAAAGTTGGGGCATACCGACTCTTAATTTTACCTTGAAACAAGTCAGTTGATACGTCGAAAAGTTACGCAATTACCTAGCAGTTAAAGTGATTTTGCAAAGTAAAAGTAGTCACACGACACATACGATGTACTTTATAGAGTACGAACAATATGAGCACCCGAGTACGGAGCTTCACAAAGGGGTAACGCCGCACTCAGACAATTCAGAGCATTTGAGAATTAAGGCTCTGTCATATGCAGTCATTCGGCGACGTATGAGAAATTAGTTAGTGTTTTATCAATCGTATTCTCGAAAACCTAGCATAATAATGCTCGATTTAGGTCTTCATCTTAATAAAAGAACCTCAAAATGTAGTAGTAGCATAAGATCAGATTTATGTAGGTGATTTGAGATTTATAGGATCATTCAGAAGATAAAGATGGAAAAAATCTGTTAGTAAATTTTGCGCTCTCCCGGCATCCCGAGTTTTATGAGCCGTTATTGTTCCCAAACTTTGTTATCCTTACGTCGAGAAAACTGAGACGATTCCGGCCGTATCGGATTGATGTTAACTTCAAATAATTGCAATATAAACTTTCGAAACAACCAGTTATCTGTCAACGCTAAATGTTTCACAAAGATGTTACATTTCTGTTTTACGAGCAGAGTTATTTTTCAATAGCCGTTGTGGAATGTTATTGCGTTTTTCAAACGAATTTCAGTTATTTCATCATCCGTCAGCTTTAAAAAAACTCTCACTCAGTTAGATGTCAGATTGTTTACTATCTGTCTTGTTTTATAAATGTAGCGCACGGTTTGTTTAACTCAGTTTTATTTACTACAGGTTATTTGTTAAATGCTTAAAGATGAGGGTGATGAAGTATTTATATGCAATTAAATGGCATATAATAGGCAGTATAAATATGGATCTCCGCAATGTATATTGATTCGTCATATTAACTCTGGATGTCAATTTTTGGTCCAGTTTAAGTAGTTGCAACCCCTGTGAAGCAAACCCCCCCCCCCGTGTATACAATATAATATTATCATCAATGTCAAACATCCAGGAGATCCTTTATACAGCAGTGGACGTCGTTCACCTGATATGAAGGTGATGCCGAAAGTCATAAGATATACCAACCGCTTAGGTTGATTTTATGGAAATTCGAAAAATTATAAATATTAATGACCGTCCCGTTTATTCCATGAATAGTGAACATAGTGTCCGATTCTAATCTACTACAGACTATCCAAAACGACATGCAAAACTGCAACAAACCTGCCAGACGACAATAGGCAATCAAAAACTAAAAGGTCACGAGCAACTCAGCTCATTAAAAACAATACAATCGTAAATTTATTGTACTTACATAAAGTACGTGCTTAGATTCATGAAGGCAAATATGTAATAATAATGTTAGAAACCGTATCATGTACCTACACACTCATCAATGACGCACATGAAGTCACAAAAGTTTTCAAATGGATTTGCACCTATTTGTATTTTATCAGTATAAAATGAAATCATATAAACAGGTAAACATTTTCTTAAAAAACAAAGCTAACCCTGGTACCTATCAAAACAGCCTGGCTCAATTGGGACTAGGATGGTCACGTCTGTGACGTCTGTCGCATACATGACATTTCGGGTAATATGACAGGGCACAGTAATGAGACGAGAGATGGCGAGACAATTTGGATGCATTCCACCGCAATTGGCCCGAAGCAGCACAATTAAGTAAGGGCGGACACAGATATCTAATAGAAAGAAGCATAGCGGTAGGACACTCAACAGGCTTAGAAAACAAATATGGAAATTTAATTCTTGATGCATCGCGAATTTAGTGCCGTTGTCTCCTCCTTTTATGCAAAAACACGGAAAGGGTTTTTTGTATTTCAGTAATGAAATCATATAAATACTGTAATGTTAAACGAAAACCACCTACTATCGTAAATTCAACAACTTGTAATATTTTTGGTAGAGTTTAATATATGTTCATCATCATCATAATATCAGCCGAAAGACGTCCACTGCTGGACATAGGCCTCCCCCAAAGAGCGCCACAATGATCGGTCCTGCGCCACCCGCATCCAGCGGACTCCAGCGACCTTTACCAAGTCATCAGTCCACCTGGGGGGCCTAGGTGTCCCGCGCCTAATATGTTCGGTGTTAAGTAGGTAAATTTAAAATTTTAAAGTCGCCTAAAATTATTTATCTCTCCACGTCCCTTTCTGCGATTTCTGGGAGTAAGAGGACTTTACATTACCGACTCATGTATATCCAACAAAGATAATTAATATATAGGTAACGGAATATGGACAGTACTAATGGCTTATAAAAACAACTTCAAATAAATACAACTGTTTTTATTACAAGGAACCTTCTAAGTTCACTTTGTATTTTCACCGCCAACAGGCATTGGTTCCAATTAACCTTCGTAGTTTTCCTTGAAACAGTCTTGTAAATATTCACACGTCTACTATTACAAACGACATCCCTGCTTTTGTTCGCTTTTCACATCGTATTTTCATATCCTTGTTTTTTCGTGCTCGCTTCCACGTGTGTTGTGCTGACGTGTGGGAACGAGTACACTTAACTAATTGAAAATGAACAAGTAAGTTAAATGAGTATGTTTGCGTAACCAATCAACATACTGTTAGAAATTAATTTAAGTTAGCAATTTACAGGATCTCACCAATCTTGATCGTAGGTTCTAACAGTTTAATTGCGATCTTAAATCAGTTTTATTAATATTAAGCTGAAATTTAAGATTATGTTTTAATTAATGCGTAGGATAGGAAACAAGGCTGGGTTAATGGAAGACTGGAATGCGTCTAAGAGAGGTGGTATTTTGCTCAGTAGCGGGATTGAATTTGGCCAATATAATGTGCCATAAATTTACACAAACCATTTTACGTGGCTTTTACCATTTTGCTCAATTATTGTTAAGTAACGCTATTTTCGTCCGAGTACGGCAGAGCCGAAAGGAAGGGATAATGTTTTTAGCAGTTTGTGTTTGTAAATTCGTGTGTTCCACCGAAGCGTTTAGCGCTAGGCTAACCTTTTGATTTCCAGTCTCATTCCCGTAGTCGGATTTCAGTTTTTAGGGTTCCGTACCAAACAGATAAAAAGGGAACCCTTATGGTACGACTCTGTCCGTCTGTCCATCTATCTGTCTGTCACAAAGTTAAATATCTCAGGAACTACTTATGCTATCAATTTGAACATCGGAACAATTATATAGAAGGCTTTTACCTGTATGGAAAATTAAGTATTTTAAAATACATTTTTATTTTCTGTGAAAATGATGAATATGAGGGGGGTTAAAAATTCAAAGTCTAGCTAATATATCATGTGGGGGTATTGGAATGTGAAAGGACTTGTGTTGCACTTACTATTTTTATTTTCAACTGTGGTTGATTTTTTATTTATGAAGGGAATTTTTAAAAAATATCATTATCTCCGAAGTTTACCAAACGAAAATTTTGACATTATTACATATCATTAAGAGTAACATCAATAATACCTACAGGAAAAATAAAACGGTACCTCTATCTAGAGTATTTTTTATTTATTTATCAATAATCATTAAAACCAAAAAAAAGCCACCAACCAGAAACCAGACCAACCAAGAACCAGAAAGTCAGAAAAGACTCTTTAGTTAGTAGTTTTAGTGTAAATTTTGTATATTTCTATGAGATTATTGTTAAAGTCTCTTCTTTCAAATAAAAAAAATACTATCGCTGACAATCAAACATACTGGGTTGCAAGTTATTACTCGTAGTACCAAAATACAACGCGCTGTACAACGGTAACTTCTACTCTGAGCTGTTAAGATTGTTCAAGGATGAATGGGGTCGTGACGTGACGGGTATGGTGTAACGTTTGTACGGCACCCTTGGTGCGCGAGTCAGACTTGCACTGGCCGGTTTTTTGAACTGTTTATGCTTGTTATATTTATTTAGCCGTATCAGAGCTCTAATAGCCAATCCATAATATTACATAATAATACAATTTGCAGTCATCAAAGTCGATGAGAAGGATACTAGTAGATAAAGTTATATATTACCTACGCTTACATTAAATGTATATATTTTTATTTATGTTTGTCTATATTATGTAGTGTTTAATACATTTGTTTTTTTTTCCTCTCTCCTCAAGTATATTCGTAACAGAAATTATCATACTTTTTTCTTTGCACCTGTTATAAGTCTCTGTTTAGCCCAATGGTTAGCTGGTAGAGAATGCCATCTGGCATTAAGTTCGCCATTTGTACATATTTTTTTTGTATTTTGTGCAATAAAGTTTAAATAAATAAAATAAAAATAAATGCCGAAAAAAACTTTTAATTTAACTTCTAAGTGGCAAAGCCAATTGAATTGTACTAGTCTACCTCAATCGTCTTGCACGATGCCTGTTGCATTTTAACAAAGCCCCTTATCAAAAGAGGCCTCGGTTCGGCATACTAATGAATGGGCGAAAAGTGGATGCCTATATTATTAAGTTAATTTTATCAGTGGTACTTAAGTTAATTTTGTTACAATAAGCGACAGTAGCTCCAATAAGTGTTGCTGCATCTGTACTCACTAGTCAGGTTAATGCATCACTTTCTTCATCTTTGATCCTCAATTTTATCTATGTATGTATGTATCCTGTCCAAATTCTACCTCCAAATTCATCCCCTTTAAGGAATGATGGTGCTAATTCAGGATATAAACTGCCTGTATACCAAATTTTATTTTGATGATTGTGTAACCAAACATACAATTTTTTGTCAATTTAAACCAAACATGCAAGCATGAAGACAACTATGTAATGAGTCTTATTTCATTCTAAGTACTACGTGTTACAATAAATAAATTGAACTAAAAAAAAAAAAAAGTACTACGTTACATAATTTTTCAGGAAATATTTTTTCTAGAAATTATCCATTTTATAAATTATTGCATAGCTTATACTGAATCAGAATGCGGATTATAAAATAAAAAGAATTTATATTTCTTTGATGTAGATATAACTCAAATTTTAATCAAACAGTTTTAAGTTTATACCTACGAGGAGTTAATCATGATTATTTATCTGTTATGTAGTACTAAAGAGAAATACCATCGACAACACAGTTAACTGATAATTTCCCGTCCAATTTTGGACAACCCAGCTTCCTTCCTTCATTTGAACGTCCAGGATTTATAAACGCTTCGCTGCGGTGTCTGTCCATATTCAAAACCAATACGCCTGCAAGTCAACCAAGTAATTTGCAGAGGGATTCGTCCGTGCCATTGCGATATTGAGTGGGAATGTTCATACCTATGAATTGTATCACTATTTGACACAGCGTTTTGAAGCTTGAATTGCTTTAAGCAATTTGTCGCAAACGGAGAGCGGCAGTTCTTTGACCGTGACTTAAAAGCACCTGCACGTTGTAGTACAACGTAAGAACAAATCTTCCACCAATTCTTTTTCACTTTAGTATGACGCAGCACCTTCCCCTTATGTGCTTTAATTTTGTTGTACCTGGCTCGAAGCATTTGGTTTGCAAAGGATTCTGACCCATCAGTTTGGGTAAAAGGGCTTTTATTGTAAAAATCTTATATTATGTTAAGTGAGCGGCCATTCGTAATAGTGATGGTAATGAATAGATATATTTAAAATAAACGTGTTTTAATATACTATATACTATGCCCTGAAGTACATTTTGAAACCTGTTGTATTTCCATACACGATAACATCTCTACCTATTATTATCTCGAGACTGACATGAAGTTCCTGACACAGGTATTTTTTACCTAATAGGAAGACCCAACCCTATATTGTCACACTGTAATCAATTTATGCAATAAATCATTTTCATTTTCATTTCATTTTCATTTTCATTTTTCAATTATTTTATGTTTTTAAGTGGGCAATTTTAAAATTAAGTTCGATACAATACGAATTTTTAAGTTCCAAGTGTTTTTTTTTCTCCCTAAATTGTAATTTTCATTCAAAAATATCAAATTCAAAATTATCGAATTTAAAAAGGTCGTCAGTTACCTAATTATGTCTTTACTACGGCTCTGTGAGGCAGCTTTGCACGCCTTTCATATTATTACACCCGTGTTAATAACGTCACGTACCGTTTAGACCACGTTTACAGTTAATACATTTTCGCGTACACTATGACGTTTAGTTAGACATAATTACCGAAATGGATTTGGTTTATGGTATCTTTAATTACATATTTTGAAATGTTGTCAACTATACCGGGTGTTGCCTGTAACAAGAGCAATATATTTAAAGGATGAATCCATAGAATATCCGCAGATGTTATCCTACAAGCCACATGAGAGCGCACTAGAGAGTAGAACAACAACACTCTAGTCATATTTCAAATCGGTAGCACCAAATCCAGAACACACAGTCGCTGTGGCCGAAATCGGTCAGGACAGCATCATATCGGTTCCAGTTCTTCAAAATTATTAAATTCGGATAAAATTATATTTAAAGTGGTGATCCATAATAATGAAAAGTCTGGTACTTATTTGGTAGCCATTCATTAATTTTCAAATTAAATTTTGAATTAGATCCTAGTGTCTAACTTCTGTTTGAATTTGGCACCTACATTTCACAAACTTAATTAATATACTGTAATACGCGAGGGATGCGTGTTGGAGAATATCGCGTTATGCGAACGTCGCGTAAAACGGGGTAAAAAATTAGAAGAGAATATTGAATAAAAACGCGTGCTTTGACACAACACGAAATAAATTGCAGTGATTTGCCTCAATACCTCACGCCACCCCACCATTCGGTTTTTAAATTTGACCAATCCGGGCGAGCGCGTAAAGTGGGGCAATTTAGCGCGAAAATTTGTAATGCGCGTATAGGGAATCCGTGTAAAGCGAGGTCCCGTAAGCCGGGGTACTTTATTTAACATTAACAAGCTGGTATGCAAGCGCGTGATGTTCACTAATATCAAATTGCAATACGAAATGTAAATGTCAAATGGATCCCTACATAATCTGTTTCACCCGATTGATTGCAGCTTAGCACTAAGTAAATATTAGAGAAGCTGATTAAAAATGGGTGAATGATCTCAAACAGAAAGCAAATTCGTATTTGGATAACGCGAATTGATGAATCATTATTTATTTTACTCACGAAGCACCTCATTTATTAGAATATTGAAGTGAAAACAATGATAGATTCTTATCAATCCCTTGTTAACATTTTAAATTAATTGGATTCAAATTTTATATTACTTGTTTCATGGATTGAGCTGCTGATGTTTTCGCGAGGGACTACAGTGTGGGGTTATTTTGTGTGATAGTGCACGGGTTTGTAAAAGGGAGGAAAATGCATTTTATCGTATTTTTTTTATTGAAATTATAAATTTCAAAGATTTTTCCCATCCATGTTATTGGCTACGAATGTAGCGCTTTGAAATTAATGTAATAAGTAAAATATAAACACGTGCAATGTGTGACCGGGATAACGCAAGTTCCATTACAACCCCTTGCGGCTTATTCTAAAAATAGATAGAGGATTTAATTATCTTTAGAAATGCTGCAACCGGATAATTTGATATGTACCCAGAAATCACGGGCGTAGCCGAGTTTTAATTTTCAGGAGGCTTCAAGAAGTTTCAGGGGGGGTTCAAGGTTAAATTGATATTTGCGTCACGTCTAACCTGTCGGTTTTGTTACGAAATAAATATGCTTTTGAGATTGACGTTCGGTTTTGTGACGACCGGGGCAGTCAGCAGCAGCAGTGCAGGGACATAAATAAACGAATATGTCTATCTAGAATAATGTAAACCCATACGTTATCAGGGTTGGTAGGAACTTATTGGTGCTATCCATGAGGATCAATTAAGCATAATTATATAAAAAGACTATTGTTCAGTAGTATGTTTACTAAAAAGTCAATTAACATCGTGTACTCAAAAGTGTTATTATAGCTGTACAGCACGCGTCTCGCAGACTCAATACCAGCATTAAAACAAGGCCTGCGGCGACAGCGTGATTTTTGCATCGAAATCCAAGATCGCGATTTCTCGAGCGCGTAGTATCATGGATCGACAATAGGTATATGATCGCAATCCTACAGGTATCTATGCATAACGCTTCGTACGTACGTCCCGTAGTTCTATATGTCATTTTTGTGTGAGAAAATGACAGTTGATTTGTCCGACGCTCGTTCGAAACGTTACGCAATTACTCCTCTAGATATCAATTCAAATTTCGCGACAAATATCAATAGCGTGACAGTCGCCTATAGTGCCTCGTCACCTAGTGTGTAGTGTGTGCGGGCAACAAATGTCCTATCAATATAATACCCGCTAGGTATATGGATCTGCCCTAGTCAAATAGTCTTATTGGTTTGAACTGTCGCGCGAGCTCTCTCGATTTTTCTCGCACTATACCTCTCTTTCTAAGTTCTCTAATAAGAGGGTGACGGATAGTGCGAGAAATATCGAGAGAGCTCGCGCGCCGTCTTGTGATAGCCGTGCAGTAATCTCTCGGTCTTGTTGTCTTATGTATTTATTGTATCCATCCAATTATTGTGATATTGTTTGCGGAAATCATTCCGGTGACTCAGTAAAACATAATGAGGGGTCCTAGCAAACATTAATTAAGTGCTTTGTGACTACTCAATAATAAAGCAAATGCAATTTTTAAAGATCGGGCTTCACTCACCTTCATAACATTTCTCATATATGCTCGTCGGTTTAGGGTACTTTTAACCTGGCCTTTTTGTAAGATTCTCCGATTTGATCGGAGAAAATTCGCCTAGGTCTTCATCTTCCAACTTCCCCTTCCACTCTTTTTATATACACTCTCTTCGTTAATCTTCTTTCATCGATCCTCTCTACATGCCCGAACCACCTTAACATATACCCTTCTTAATTTTCGTGACTATATCTCCATCCATTGATTATCCGTGGATTTTAGTCCTATCATCGATCACATTTTACCTATATAAGAAAATCATATTCTTCAAAAATCTGCTTCTCGTTTGTAAAGGAACCTTTCATCGGCAACAATTGCTCTTTCTATAATGAAGAGAGTGGGCGAATATCGAGACGACAATATGGAGTGATTCCATGGCAGGGCAATGAAATGTCAACGCAATTTTGGTTGAAATATTGGTAGTATGGTGTTGATTTAGAATGGCACCCTCTTTTTGCCTTGGTTGTCGTACGGGGATAGGGTAACTATCACTAGAACCCTAGACTAGAAACGTAGGTATCACTGCAAAATAGTTATATACTCTTAGCCCTTAACTGAACGTTTCGTCAGGATAAACTAAGGTCAATCCTGGAGTTCCATCACCCGTCTAGAATAGGTCCCGAGCAGGAAGGCCCCCGTGGTGTTCGGGGGTGCCAACAGCGGAGTGGGTAGGACACTACACCCCTACGTGGGCCCGCAAGGGCAACGCTGAGAGAGTTCCGGATGTGTGCAATAGCGTTCCCGGGGCTCTGTCCAAAAGCGAGCACTGTCAGGGGTTTTAGTCCGTGAGACTCGGGCATACCCTCTGCTTCTCCCGAGCCGGGTGGGATCCATAACGGATTTCCCCTGAGAAAACAAAAAAAAGGTTAGCAATCCCATTTGTAATTATAAATATACACAGTGTGTCCCAAAAGTCAACGTCAAGTCGAAAACTGATGATAAGCCAAGTCATAAGTTCATAACAGTTATCAAAAAACTGGCTGTGATAGTCGGACAGACTGCGAGTGATCGCATTAAGTGTCCCGTTGGACCTATTTTGGAACGGAACACTAAAAGACAGAAAAACTACAAGAAATGATAAAAAAAATAACGGCTTTGGCCAACACTTTGCACGAATTTCTTTGTGCTTGTGGTTCAATACAGTTGTTGTGATTTCACATTAAATTAAAATACCGAAACAAACATTTCAGACATTTGTTATAAAATAATATTATAGCCTAACGTAACCTAACCTACGCTTTAAGTACAGTCAGTATCAAAAGTAGCTACGCAAACGAAGACGTCAAAAGTCTTTATTAAAAGGGAATAAGAGCTTTTGACGTCTTCGATTACGTAGTTACTTATGACGCTGACTATACAACAAGGCAATTCCGCTAGCAATCAGTGCACCTTCCCGACCGGCACCGAGCTTGACTCTACTTTTCTTTTTTTATGTATTATTTAAAGTCAGTCTTGCTTGTTTTCTTACTAATTAAGGCCACTTTCGGTTTTATCGTGGTGGGATCGGTAGGTATGCAGTATTTTTAACCGACTTCAAAAAAAAGGAGAAGGTTCTCAATTCGGTTGTATTTTTTATTTTTAATGTTTATTACCTCAGAAGTCCGTCATTTATGAACCGATTCGTACAATTATTTTTTTATTTAAAAGTATATGCTTCCAGGTTGGTCCCATTGTTATCAAAACTTCAGTTGGATGATGGAGACCATGAGGAATTGAGGGAACTCCTCAAATATAGAAGGCGCGCATGTTAGTAATTTCGATATTTTCTATTTTAACTACTGTATTTACACCCGGAAATCACAAATTTGGTGAAGTGGAACTGATGATGAAGACCATAGAAGACTTATGAAACTTGTACTTAAAACTGTATAAAAGTACGTTACTGATTCTGATATGATTCCGTTGAAATAGCAACTAATGAAGTCCGAAATGTCAAGTGGGCCAAATCGACGGAACTCCTCAAATATTATTGGCCCACATACAGTGATATGGTTTTCGTCTGTAATAATCAACGTATTTACTCTCGGAAAGCAGTTCATGTGGTAAAGTGGAAAGGAAATGTTCATTTGACTTGGCGGAGTACTAAATTGAAGTCGGTTAAAACTTTGTTTTAAAGAAAATTATGTACTTTACCGATAGCTTACTAATGTCACCCATAGATCCTTACTTATCGGTATACAGTCATTATTACATTTACGCAGTGGTATTATATTGATTAATAAATAATAAATAAAATTTGTTTATTTCGGACAAAATACATCCATATTTGTTAGTTTTATAACTTAGAAGCTATGTTAGTGTAGTATAATCTATTCTATAATCACTTCTCATAGCTCAGATGTGAGCTATGAGATCGTGTCCAGTGACATAATATGGGGCTGTCATACGCTGCCGCAACTGTGCTCAGGATGCCGTTGGTGCTGCCGCGGACACGCCGCATCAGGGACGCGACTCGCTTACGCATTATAGCATGGAAGTCGACCGTGCGCGCCTCCGCGAACATCCCTGACGCGCTGCAATAACGCGGCAACCCCATCAGCATCCTGAATGCGTTGTTATAGAGGACGCGCAGGGCGCTATAGGCTGCCTTCGTACAGTTGATCCACAGGCTGCATGTGTAAAAAGCGTTTTGACGGTCTGTGACCACTTCTGGATTGGACCACTTCTGCATTTGACCAAGGCAATAGGGAACAGGGAAAAATATAACAAGTTTATACGATAATTATAATACGTTTAACGATATTTATATTTATTTATTTATTTATTTATATACTGGTATATGGATAGGGACCTATCATATCAGCCGAAAGACGTCCACTGCTGGACATAGGCCTCCCCCAAAGAGTGCTACAACGACCGGTCCTGCGCCACTCGCATCCTCGTTTACCAGGTCATCAGACCAGTCCAGGTCCTTGTGCGCTTCGCCTGCAGCTACGTGCTCGAAAACCTTTTCGCTCGTTGGCCTTCTAATGGCCTAGAACGGTCATTAGAAGGCTCAAAGTCACCCAAAGGGCAATGGAGAGGTCTATGCTGGGTGGGAGTTTATCTGTGTGATCGTATCAGAAGCTATCCGCAGCAGAATCAATGTAACCAATATAGCCCTCCGAATCGCTAAACTGAAATAGCAATGGGCGGGGCGGGGGGCACATTGCACGTAGAACCGACTAGGTACCCTAATTACATTAATATTTACGAACTCACAAGCTTCAAACTTTGCTTCTTTATAATATACTAGCTTCCGCCCGCGACTTCGTCTGCGTGGACTCGGGATAAAAACTAGCCTAGGTATATTTTAATCCAGGCTATAAACTTTCTTCGTTCTAAATATCATCCTAATCGGTTGAGCCGTTTAAGCGTAATTGAGTAACAAATAATCTACCGTTTAATTTTTTGCTCATGTTACAGGGCCTACCCTGTATATTAGTAAGGATAGACAAGCATGGACAGTAATTTATAAATAAATATTTTGAATAATATCACCAGCAGTACCAGCATAGGTACATCGCTTTTCACCTACATATCAAACAGAGCTTAGGTCTGTTTGCGGTTTAATTTGTATTATGAAAATAAATATAAATATAGTGGGACAATAAATAAATATACCTAGTGGGACAATACATACTTAAATAGATATTAAACATCCAAGACTCAAGAACAAACATTCATATTCATCATACAAATATCTATGCCCCGACCGGGGATCGGGGATCCGGGACCTCAAGCTTCATAGTCAGGTTCTCTAACCACTAGGCTATTCGGTCGTCATAAGATTGGACTGTTGTCACAGTCGTCATAATAACTGAATTTTTACACATGGTATTTTTAAGAGATTTTCGTCGCCGGAATAAGCCAGAACAAGCAAAAATATGACAAAGTTAAATAACAGCTTTAGAGGCTTAGCGAGGGCTTTAGTACCTACACCAGGCATACTATAACAATATAGTGTGTGTCCTTAGACTCACGTAACTATGTAACAGGGAATTAATAAAGGCTCGACTCTTTCTAAACCTAAACGATCACGCAAAAGAAAAAAAAAAGATTAGTTGTATTAATAAATAATAACAATACGCTCCACGGCCGATTTCAGCCTAGGCGACAGCGCTCAACTTCGTAGTTGTCGCTGATGTGCTCGCATGTGGCTAACGTACCCAATTTTGTCGGTGAATTGCGGGCATGCAAGCACACCATTGATATAGCAATGTACAAGTTGCAGAACATTCTCAAAATATCAGGAAAGTTCTCAGAAATTTCCGGAAACTTACATGAGAATTTAAAAATAAGTTTCCTTTAGGAAGTTTCTGCTGGGAATTTTTCACGGATGTATCATTATTTACATGTTTAATCTATCAGGCAAGTTAAACAGCTGATAATGTATGTACCCAGAGAGTTTTTGATATGTTTTCAGTGTTTATAAAATTTAAGTTCTGAGAACATTCCTTGTAAGAATTTTCGCAACTTTGGAAACTTCTCCGCGGTGCATTGCTACATTGACGTAATTATAAAATATTAACGCAGGTGGTCGGGTTTTATCTCGTGGTGCTTAGCATCAAGCTCAGAGCAAGATATTCAAAGTTCTCAATTTTGGAGTGTATCACAGACCTCCATTCTCTCAGGCCTGCCGCTACTATTGGGAGGGCTCTATGCAGCACTTTTTCATATGCCGCTTCAACACATCTTGTACCGGAGGAGTGGGCCACCTTGATCATTTAGGTATATTATTGCACTGAAAAAGAGCAATTCTTCTTATATTTTTTTATTTTCAAATATATTGCAATATGTTTCGGTCCCGAAATACGCCGTTTAGGTCCATAGTTGTCGTAAAATTTTATTTCTATAAAAGCGTAGGGATTCTATTGACAGCTTTAAATTTACTCTTGGACAAAAAAAAATGCATATTTTTCTAAACTTTTAAGGTCCATCTTTTTATGATTTAAATTATAATAATTTGATGGCTATGCATTTAGCAACACTACGTTATTAATTTTAACAAAACGCATGTACCCTATTTCCACTTCCCAGTAACTAATTTGCCACTTAACATTGCCCACATGAGTAAACTGCGACAATTTATGACTCACAATGTTTCGCCACGTCTCAGACATTGACAAATTCTGTTACATTTATTTGGAAAAAGCCTGCTGCTAATGCGATTCATTGAAATCACTCTCTATTCCACGAGAAATAAATGTCACAAGTAAAGTAAGTAATTACTTTTATAATTGCATTTTCTTCATATATTAGGTGTATCAATATAAATACATAAATAATAAATCAGTGTCCTCTTCCAAGTCGCGTCGTACGCTACACAATGACTCCTGTCTCACTAGCACTCTGCAAATTAAAAGGAAGACGGTAGAATCGTTGTCTTGCGTCGCTTCCCGGTACCAGTCGTACTAGGCCCGCAAGTTACTGTACCTACCTATAATGGATTTCCCTATAATCTAAAATCGAATAAATTTCTGTCAAAAATTTCATTTTCAGTACAAGCTTTTATTGTCGACTGTACTTATCTGTATACCATCATCGACTACTCTCATTGAGACGATTCTAACGAGCCCAAACTCAACGGGGTTACGTCGGTTAAATACTTAATTCCCATGACCACCTTCAGTCCATCATCAGATCAGCTCGATCGAACCATAATATTGAATTGTCATCCAAACTATACTAATATCTAAAATTTCAGCTCAATCGGATAACGGCAGGTGACTGAGAAATGGATTGCAAATTTTGACGGACAATTTACTTTTTACATACTTACATACAAACAGGTCATGTTAATATAAAGCTTGTAAAAATATAATGAGTACCTATCCAGTAAATGAAAAAGAAAGTTGAAAATAAAAATATTAAACCCGTGGTTTCTGCTAGTGCTGTCCCATCAAATAAAACATTTTAGTAATTAAAATAACTGAAAGATCCCCGCCGCGTTTGCCTGTTTATTGAAGTAATGTCACTAACGACCTCTCTAATTTTCCGAGAATACAATGTATCATTTGCTAAACTATGTATATATAGCTAACAGTTGCACGTGTAAACCTTAGCCGACCTTTCACCTGCAAATAGCACACAGTGCACAGTGAACTTATGCATTCCAGTAAATACGAAAATGAGCTGGTGGAAGTTAGTTTCCGGAATCCGTGAAAAGTTGCGTTTTAGCGTCCACTATGCCCAGTTGGTAGGGTCTCTGCCTACGAACGCATAAACGAATTTCTTTATGTGATGAGAAACGATTTATTTCCTGAGTCTTGGATCTTTACTGTTATATTTGAGTATTTATTTGTTGAACGCTTGCTGAAGCCAACGAAATTGTCAAATCGAAAAAAAAAAAAACCATCGTATGTCCGGATGTCCCGCTATCCGGCTATTTATCAACCGATTTTCGTGAAATTTTGTGAGCAGATTTGATAATTATATAAATTTTTTTGGCGATTCAGTATTCGGATTTAAAAAAAAAGCAGACTTGCATGTTCTAAAGCTCATAGAGCTACTAGTCTATACAATATTGATGTACTTATGTACATCTAGCATCCGTGATACAAGCTTTCGTTATTTTGGGATTAGGTCGCTATGTGTAAGATTGTCCCTCAGTATATCTCGTACCTGATTACTTTTGATTATAAAATGTTACAAGCAGCCACGTTCTATTGGCAAATATCCTGCAGGATATGACAGAAATGGATATGTCCCCACTTTCCTGTATGTGTATCAAAATTAGAATGACAGAGACGTCAAAGTTAGGATATGTCCTCTCTCTAAAATATCACAAAGAGAACATCGGCCCTGACCGGCGAATATAACACGCAGTTGCAGCAAATCTCAGTGTTACAAAAATAAACGGGTATCAGTCAGATTCAGAATCATTTCAGTTGCGTTTTTGGGAATCGTGTTTATAATGGAATCCACAATTAGGCGAACTAGAGATAGGTAAGTACGTAGTGTGAGAAAGCCTTTAATAATATCGACATGAACAGCACTGGCCAAACTATGGCCATATTTGTGCATTTTCACCTGTCGTTTAGTTCGCCTAATTGTGAATTCCACTTTAGTAGATAGATTCATTAAAAACTGACAGAGAGTTTCAATCACTTAGCTAAGACACAGTCAATGCAGGGGATTTGCTCATAATGATCTCCACAAGCTTGTTCTTTTTTTTTCCAAAAGTAGTACATAGCATTATACATAATTATATTAAATTACCCGCCAAACTGCCAGAACAGTTTGTTGGCGAGACTGCGCTCAATTTATGTTTACACAAACAAAAACAAAGACTGTTTCTCGATTCTCATTAACGGGACCGTGCATCGATGTTGGGTACCTACTAGTTTATTTCCTCTGTATACGAGAAAGAAATGCAACAACATTTTTAGATTTTAATATTGTTTTTTTTTTTTACATCAGAAATCAGAAATCATTTATTGTCAAATTGTGCGAGTACAGAAGCTGTTACAAAAAGTTTTGCGTGTGTCACAAATTGTGAAGATTGTAATTGTACATTACTGTATACCGTAAAGCGGTTGATTGTGACTCACAATCAACCGCTTTACGGATCACAATAATTTACAATTTGCACTAAAAAATCAATAATAAAATTAAATATCAAGCCCTAAAAGTACTTAAAGTATAAATCCACCAATTAAAATTAAAATACATTTGAAACATAAAATAACAATATTAAATTACGTCAATTCAAATTTCATTATATTTATCATTTATCAACATTAATTATTCTTATTTCTACTCACGTTTATCTTTTAATCAATTTAATTTTACAGGAAAATAAATTCAGTGTATAAAAAAATTTATTATTTAATAAAGTTCTAAGCCTAAAGATAAATTTGTTCTTGGGAAGTTTAGTCCATGAAATAGGCAGCGAGTTATAAACATCAATAGCCATGTGATAACAGTTTTTTTTTATTAATTTGAAACCGGCTTTTTGCGTAACTGTACGCTTTCCATTATTATATTTCTCGCCAAACCGTTCCGAGTTGTTCCTTACAAATTTGCAAATTTCTAAATTGTATAAACTCGGAACTGTCAGGATCCCATACTTCTTAAACAATGGCTTGCATGACTCTGACCATTTTTTACCGCCTATGGCTCTGACGCACTTTTTTTGTGCCACGAACACTAGCTGAATATTAGTCGAGCATCAAAATATGTAGACAACTTACATATAGGTTTCCAAGAATTAATTATTTTAATACTAGCTTTTGCCCGCGGCTTCGCCCGCGTACTAAAAGTAATTTTAACCGTCTACAAAAAAGGTGCATCTCAGTTTCAGTCTTTTATATGTAGGTCGACTCTACATAGAGTCTACATATCGAACATAGACTCTACATATCGAATCTACATATCGACTCTACATATCGACTCTACATATCAACTTTACATATCGACTCTACATATCTGGACCCCATATAAAATTTCACCCCCTCTTTTAGGGGGTTGGGTGCAGATTTCCAAAAAAAAATGATGCACGATTTTTTTGTTAGTCACAAATAGTCCGCATATCAATTTTAAGCTTTCTACCTTGAAAATTGCGGAATCCTCCATACAAACTTTCACCCCCATTTTAGGGAAGTGGGGGGTTAGAAAGAGACAAAAAGTAGCATATATCACTCTCCATCCCTTCAAATATCTCCACTTAAAAAATCACGTCAATTCGTCGCCCCGTTTTGCCGTGAAAGACGGACAAACAAACAAACAAACACACACATACACTTTCCCATTTATAATATTAGTATGGATATGGATTTTACTTCAGGCACTACTGCAGCAAACCACTAAAAATAATAAATAGTTATGTGATTAAGTCATAATTGATATAATGATCACTTCATATTATAGTATGCTATGATCTCCGTAGTTATCTGCTGCCGATTATACGTATATGCTACTGTAGGAAGCTATGTGATTGGTGGGGCGGCATTCTTTCATTTCCGCTCAAACAAGTGTTTTTAAACGGAACTTTTTTAGTGGCCGTTATTGGACGTTTTCAATTAAAAGTGCATGCCTTATCCTTCTTTCTCAGAATTTAGAAATATAAGGTTCTTGCTGCTCTAAATTATGTGTAGGTTCTTATACTATTGATTCTGCTAGATTGATTCTCTACGCTAGTTTGCCACCATCGTTAATAAAAAAATACCTTACTACACTAAAAACGCTTTTTTCTAAAAAAAACAACGAATACTTTTTTACGCCTTTTTACAAGTACAAAACGTACAAGGCTTTCTGACTTGAGACGTTATTTAGTATATATTTAGTATTTAGTTTATTTCTAGTATTTATTTTTCCTTAGTTTGCCATTATTTATTTATTTATATATTTAAACTGTAACGCACAAAAGAAAAACTTATGGTACAAAAGGCAGACTTAATGCCATATGGCATTCTATACCAGTCAAACCTTAAGGCAAAGTGGAAGATTGTGGGCAGGCAAAAATAACAAATTATAAAATAATAATACGGTACTATACAACATATTTACACAAATACACATAAATATAAAATGACATTATGACATGATTAGAATTGTAAAAAAACCGTTTAAAAAAATAGAAGGTAATAGGTATTTGTATATACACATACAGCCAAGTCTAATTTCATCGAAGATGTCACTATTCATAATTTCCTAAAGCAATATTTATCGAATGTAATTATAATTAAAACGCTTGCGTATCGTCTGACATTATGACATGATTAGAATTGTAAAAAAACCGTTTAAAAAAATAGAAGGTAATAGGTTTTTGTATATACACATACAGCCAAGTCTAATTTCATCGAAGATGTCACTATTCATAATTTCCTAAAGCAATATTTATCGAATGTAATTATAATTAAAACGCTTGCATATCGTCTGAAGTAATAAATTGGTTCCTGCTATTTTATACCTAAGTTGATCAATTTATTAAACACCAATGGGTTTACTTAGGTCACTAGAGAGTAGAGGTTCAACGGTATTGATTATGTTAACAAAATACATGACTCGTCAGAAACATTTAGAAATACAGAAAAGTAGAAGAACCTAGTTCTACCTTTATCTAAATAACAGGCATGCATACAGATTAAGCAAAAAAATTTAGTCTAATTAATTAAATTATTATGGTTTGACGAGCGGTGTAGCCTAGTGGGTAGTGACGCTGCCTACAAAGCTGAAGGTCCTGGGTTCGAATGTCGGTACGGGCAAATATTTGTCAGATGAGAGATATTTGTTTCTGAGTATTGTTGGTTTGCTATGCATTTATATATGTATATTAAATTAATCGTCGTCTAGTTCCCATAACACAAGCCTTATTGAGCTTACTAAGGTTAATTCGATTTTTATAAATTGGCATATATATATGTATTTATATTAAAAACAAGTAATTTTGGATATTTCCATTTACTTACTATATTCATTTCAACAAAAACTAAAATATCTAAATATCGTCTTAAGTTTGCATCCTGAGCGAGAAACTATGCGGTGTTGCGTGTATTTTTTTAAACTATTTATTTTTACTGACCTCTAAGTAAAATTATTATAGTAGCAGATGGTACCTAAGTGATTCCATTGTTCTATTTGTTCTTGTAGTTTTTAGTTTCCCTCCTATTTTTGCATATATTAATGATTTTCCTTTTCAGAAAATATTATAGAACGAGCTGCCGTGTTGACTAGATGCTGAGTAGAAAAAAAATCGTAATCAAAAGTTATTCTTTAAACGCTCTGGATTCGAGTGGAAATTTAAAAAAAAAGATGAAAAATGGCTATCGCCAAACAAAACACTCGCGCATTGTACGTTTATTTATATTCAGTAAGTACACAAGCGAAACCCGGAACTCAACAGACCAGTTGAAAAGTTATTGCAAATATATTCTGAATTTGATACCGTCCGCAACTAAGTCACCCAAAACAAAAACAACAACTGCAGTAGCTTGTTGACTGCAATTTAGGTAAAAGAAAAAAAATCAAAATTAAAAAAAAAAACAGTGAAGATATCGAAATAAAGAAAGTTAAAAAACCAATGTAGTAAACTAGTATTACAATTGTAGATTTAAGTTAGTCATTAGATAGTAGTTTTAGTATGGAATCAATGTAACGTTTAGGTGAAAACTGTAATGTTGCATTACTTAATTATCCAATAAATAAATAAATACAATTTCATAAAGAAAAACCTAATGTCCGTCTTTGTAGGAGTTCTAATCAAAACAGTACATTATTGCCGCGACGCAGAAAGTCACGCAATCCCGGTTTCCGCCAAGGTTAGTAGTTCTTTTCTTAAACAATGTGACGAAATAATACAAAATATATTGCAAACGTATCTGGTGAGATATTACCTAATAACTTGGAGATGTTTTTACTAATTTAGCTAAAAATATTAGGTATGTCTTCGACTTCGGCAAGTAATTTAAACACATTCACATAGAGTTAAGTTAAATTAAGTTAAATTCGTATTAAAATAAATACAAAAGATCCCTTTTTTAAGTTTTTAATTCCTTTTTAAACAACAAGCAATAAAATAATAAAATTAAATAAATCTACCTATTACACAGACAAACGCGCGGTTTGCGAACTTCTCTTGTTCGTTTTTCAAAGAAAATGGGTCTATTTTCGAGCGTGTTTGAGAAACAATTAAAAGGAAAATGAAGAATTAAATATGCGAGCGAGATTTGAATCAGCGACCTTTCAGTATAAACAGAAAAGAAAAAGTTTTTAACAATTACAATTTTTTTCGTGCCATATTTATAATTAATAAAAACACCAACTCACCGGAACTGACGTCATTCGGCCGTAGGTATCCAAATTTTCCACGCTTTATTTAATCGGCCACTTTACGCACTTGCGTCCAACAATAACATCGGCTCAGACCGATCTCGGAATATTATTCCAAACTACTTTCTCATCCCATTAAAATATTTACGTCGAATATTTATGAATATATTTGCGATACTGGAAAAAACTTGGCAACTCTTAAAAATAATAAACTAAATCACCACTGTTTTGCATACAGCCAAAAGTCATTTTTCAATTAACAACTGGCAGTTAACAACTTTTAACGTTACAGCGACTCGAATAAATTGTTCCAAATTCCAAATCGTGCTGCGTTCAAAGTTTACACGTTAGCTCGTACCTACCCAAGGAAGCGGCCACGCGGGCGAGTCTCAACGAATGGACTGGAGTTGAATGTTGGCGGGCACGGGAATATTATGCGCATGGTTCGGGATAAGCCGAGACAAGAAAACCCCGCTGAAAGGCTTTCATTGTGAACGCGCCCATTATGTTGTGGCGTGAAATGAGAACGCTTGATTGACTGATTGTTTTGCGCCTTCACTTTCCTTGGAATTTTTAGTAATATTGAAAGTAGATAAGAAAGGATCGAGACTAAAGATGATATACCAAAATGTTAACGAACTTTTCTAAAGATTTTGTTGACACAATATTGCAAAAAATGTATATTGCCGAGTTAAACATTCAAAATAAATTTAAAAATGAATGTGAGTAAAATTAGAATAAAATACACAATGGCTATTGTGTAGATAGAGTAAGAATATGTTATATTTTTATATCTACATAATATTAAATCAATTTTGACTGGAAACATTCCCTTGTGAAGTAAAATGATTTCGACATTAAGCAAGTGAATGAAAGTGAAAATATTGAAATAAAAGTAAAACAATTTATATGTCATCAGCACTATAAAAAATGTATTTTTAATGATTTTTGAAATATTTATACATATATGAAATATAAAGAAACAACTAAATCAACTTTATTTTGGATATTTGCTACGTATAATAAACGATACCTACTTATAAAAAGAATAACATTATCAAAGCATTTTGAAGTGGATACTTCTTTGCTCGCGTTCTTGAGTACATAGGGGTACAGTTCAAAATGTATCACGTGACTTCCGGAATAACTTTTTGTAGAGAAGCCTAATCTGAATTTCTGATTTCTGAAAAATCTGATTTCAAATAATTGTTTGTTACATGTATTAATCCTTATTTATTTGCCATTATTTGTTAATCACAAAATGTTATTTAGTTTATGTGGAGGATATGAAAATAATGCTGAAATGACCGCCATTTTCAATGTATCGCGAGTCAAATGAGCTACGTCAGTCAATGTTGCCATGTATACCGATTTATCTGTACTTATACAGATTTTAGTGAATTAATTCAGATATATATTTTACGGGTACAAGGGTTCCATAGCCAACAAAGAAGTATCCACTTAAACTTAATTAACGGTCGTATCTCCGACACAACCCGCTTCTTTTTTATTTTGTTTTACATGTAGGTAATTAACAGCTACCGCATAAACCTGCCCTATACCAAACTCAGTGTTAAGGTTAATGTCAAATATTATAGTAATCATACACTCGAATACTCCAATAAGCTGGCTAATTATGTTTAATGCAATAATTATCAGGATATTATGCTGCTACTCAGGATAGCTAGCGTTAATTAATTCTTTAGCTGCTACCATACGAGAGGCTACTACAATACGTCTATTATAATTATGGCGTACAAAAACCAACAATACACTGACGACTATTAAATCTTATCCCGTTGCAATAAGGTTCATCAGTTAACAGAACTATGTTGTCGATGGAACAATGCTGTCAATAGTATCTATTTGAAGAAGAAGTTGGCGTGATTCGTTTATCAATAGAATTCACAATATTTATTTACATTGTCAACATCTTTGCATTAAACCATTACTCACCGACGGATGTAAAAATATATCGAATCACAGGTATAAAATGGTGACATCAAATAAAATAATGAATATTGTTGAGTTGTCTCGAAAAAGTAACACAAGACAATAAATAATCACAAAGTGATCGGCGACCGGTACCAATTTTTCGACGAAAGTGTAACATGGATATTTGATTATATTTAAATTTCGCGCACAATTTATATATTAAAAATGTATAGTTAGAACTTAGAACCTATC
Source organism: Epinotia nisella (assembly GCA_932294315.1). Classification (NCBI taxonomy): domain Eukaryota; kingdom Metazoa; phylum Arthropoda; class Insecta; order Lepidoptera; family Tortricidae; genus Epinotia; species Epinotia nisella. Next base: position 13,275,201 of record OW028688.1, on the reverse strand, counting down.
ACATCTGTTGATGTAGAAAGGTCATCCTATTTAAATAAATGGGTCGTCAATGTTAAAATAAATCGACTGACAATAACAAACAGAAAAAAAAATATGTTAATATAACAAATGAAATTCAGTGAGTTTTTAACAACATGATTTTATTTTTAACAACACACTTATCCATATTACTCATTACGTTTGACGTTAAAGTGACATATAATGCTACCGCTCGCCGAGCACTTGTTATAAGTGTCCGAAGTTTTAAGAGGGCGTATATACCTCTGTCCCTTTTCCGCAAAACGCACCTTCATATGAAACGACTGTCATTTACTATGACGCTCGAGACCCGCGTGACGTCATGGGTCTCAAGCGCCTTCTCTCTCTGTCAAGTAATATTAAAACGGTTGTATCTTCGTTATTTTTGGGATATATTAATAAAATTTTCGTCATTAGGCATATTTTTTTCTCTCCTTTCTTTTGAAGTAATAATAAAATTAGAGTTCCTCCTATTGACGCCCTAGCCGAAGTGCTTTGTTTATTATCGCCTGTACTTACAACATTTTATGTCGCCGCCTGGACAGTTTGCCAATAGGCATAATGACTAAAAATTTTTTATGACGCTATTCGAACCAGTTTTTGGAGAGGAACAAATGTTTGTATGGGAGCAAATACAATTAAAGAACATAAATACCCAAAAAATTGAGTTAAAGACGGACCTTGTACGGCCGTACCCAAAACGCTTTATACTGATTGACTCAAAAGTATGACGTCACACTTTTGAGTCAATCAATTTGAACTAATCATTGTAGGGGAAATCAAGTAAATTGCTGTTTAGGTCGCGAAATACTGCGTTTAGGTCCATAGTTGTTGTACAATTTTGTTTATATAAAGGCGTAATGATTATTGATATTGATATTGGTAGCTTTAAATTTACACTTGGACAATAAAAAAAAAATCAATTTTTTTTCTAAACCTTCAAGGGCATATCTTTTTATGATATCAATTATATTTTTTAATTTATACTTTATTACAATAATTTGATGGTTTATTATCTATTTAGCAACACTATGTTATCCAAATTAACATGAGTCATCATGCCTATTTATGGCCCCGTGTGACGTATAATATATTTTTATCATACTCTTTTGAATTTTAGAATCATTCTGTCTTATTGTTTTTAGCTTAGGACTTTTGTGAAGAAAATATGGAAAAACATGCAAAATTAAAAACAGTACTAAAATAAATAAATACGTTTCAAGCGATTTCTTAAAATGCAATATCAATTTAATTGGTACCGTTAACGTGTCAACTTGAAATTCATTATATTTAAATAAGCAGTTCTGATATAAGTTCTAATGATAAAAAAAAAACTATAGTTGTCACCTATTTGTACATGCTTTCATACACTAATGCAACCTTAAGTAATTCCAGATAATTTGATTTATCGAAGCAAGGTTGCTTATTGAAATAGTGACAAATTAATAATCTCTTTGTGTAACTATAACTAACCGAATTAACACGATTAACTGAATAATAATTCATCTTGAAGGCTATGTACGAGTATGACCACGAAAATCGACGATCGATTTTCTAACATCGACATCCCTCTTGTGCATGCATATTCGAGAGATAGAGATGGAGTTATATCATTTTCGATAGATGTTAGATGTTCGTGGTAGCCTACTAGACTGAATTGAATTTATGCGTGTTAATTTATTTTTATGATGATTTTGCATTAAACTTTGATTTTCCGTGGACATAGGTACTGTGAAACTTAATTTTTCTGTTTTTATTAATTTGTGTATTTTTAAGTAAAAGGTACGATGATAAGACCGCCTGTTGTCTATCTATATGTTATAGTATTGTTTCTCTCTGTAACTGCTTTGTTTGTGTGAGGTGTGCAATAAAAAGTATTTGTATTGTCCTATATTTTTGATAAAATTTACAAATAAGTACGTGTTTATGATTAATTAGTACGTACCTACTCTTAATCTCTAACATGGCGAATTTTCAATTCAATACAGGCCGGTATGCACTTATGTCATTTTTGGTGTCGCAAGCGTCTGTAGGCTACGGTTTTCACTTTCCATCAGGCAGGATTGCCATCGTCGTGGTGTTAAAAAAAGAGAAGTTACAATTTTATAACTAAGTCATCATCATCATCATATCAGCCCAAAGACGTCCACTGCTGGACATAGGCCTCCCCCAAAGAGTATAACTAAGTACGCGAGTATAACCATTCAGCAGAACCAAGGTAACCGATATTATAGCCCTCCGAATCGCTAAACTTAAGTGGCAGTGGGCGGGGCACATTGCACGTAGAATCGATGGCCGTTGGGGCGGAAAAGTTCTCAAGTGGCGACCACAAGGTCGGCTGATGGCCCGTTAAACGAGGATGCGGGTGACGCAGGACGGGTCATTGTAGCACTCTTTGGGGGAGGCCTATGTCCAGCAGTGGACGTCTTACGGCTGATATGATGATGATGATAACCATTCCATAACAGGGCGTTTTTTCCTCCGCATCGCGTTTTTTCCTCCGCATCGCGTTAGGATAATGGTCATCTGTTCCATTATGTGCAGGCTTCGGGAACACTTCAAAACAGCGGACGACGCAGAAATCTTTTAATCATATGCTAATACATACTAGAATCTATCCCTACTATCTGTAGATTTATTATGCGGACCAGTTTAGTGTCATTTTTAGTGCCAGGAACCCGCTAGGTGGGAAATTTGCTCTTAAGCGCCGTCTACATACAATTTTTCCCATCTTATCGGCTTCAAGCGTTTCTCAAAAATAATACCCCCATTTTTATTTGTAAGAATCACTCCACTAAGAATCACGAGCTCTTTCCATCCTGATAGGACAAAAAATGTCCCAAAGATTTTTTTCCCTATTGTGTTACCATTTTCCATATCCTTTGTATGGCGTTACCAGAGTAGGAAAGTTCAAGAATGTATGAAAATTTCTAGTTACTTTTTTCTCCTATTGGGATGGAAAGAGATCGTGATTCTGAATAAAATATGCAGAAAAATTTCGTAAAAAACTTTAGTGGCATTTTTATTTTAGGAAATGCTCACCTGCGAATCTGTTAATACTTACATTTATAAATGTGTTCTATTTCTACTGAACTTCTACTATTTCTATCTTTTCGTAGTAGGTAATTGGTTTCCTTTCACCATTTGAAACTGATGAAATTTATTCACGATTCGATTCCAAACCGTTAATCATTTCCAACAGGCTGAGCGTTACTTTACCAATTACTGAAATGTAACGCTTTAAATACTGCGAGAGAATTCCGCCACTGTTCAATCAATTAACAGACAAATAAAACCGAGGCTTACAGTAACAACGTCAAGTTTTTTGAAAGTATAACGATACGACCTTTTCAATAGGCTCAAAACCCTTCATTGTGCGTGATCCGACATGCACTTGGCCGGTTTTTCGTAAAATCTCTCCATTAATGTTTTAATAAGCAAGTAACGTCTGCTAACGAAAATAAATATTTAATTGGAGTCTTCTAGGTAGAAGTACCACGAACGTCCCGTTTTTTGCGGGTTCGGTTTTTAGCAGTAGTGCTACTAGTTGCGGTATCCTGAAAACCGAATGCTCATGTGAATGTTACCACAGTAGCACGTATACTACTAAAAATATATATATATATATATACTATACTATACTACACTGCAAAAACCGAACCCGCAAAAAATGGGGAGTTCCGTAGGAAAGGGCCCTATCGCGTTCGAAAATTACCTAGCTTACGAAAATCTTTACCATGTAAGAAGTTATGTAATCGTGACTTATATGTTTGACGACCTTCGAGACCGTATTGACGCTTCTTGAAAAATCTCATATCATTGCGGAACGGAACACCTCGGGGAATTCATACCGCAGCAGGTGTGTTTACGGAATAATATAATGTGATACCGTCTCGGCTTTCCGAGATAGTGGTAATCTTCCTCTGGTAATAATTATTAACGTATCTGTACTGTACGGCTGGTAGTAGACAGCGCCGTATTATTTGCTTAAAAATAAATCCTTTGAATATTTTTTTGCAAATTACAGTGAATGCTCTACAGGCTTAGCTTATTTTATTCTTAGACGTTCGTGATTCTATTCTGAGACGATTCAATTGCCGCTAGCGTTTTTCTTAATGCAGCGCAGCGTTGTATTTTGTACAAGTCTTTGATTAAATTCAACTATAACATGTCCGTATGTAACAATATTAATAAGTCCTTATTCAACTACCTACAATCTTTACTCTAGAATCTTGAAAGTAAATACAAGATTATGATTAATATTAACTAAGATGAATTAAAACTAAGTTAAATCTAAAAAAGGCCCTCGAGGCATTGTACCGAGGATGCTGGCGGCATTTTCTCGCTGAATTGCAATGCTGGTGCGTTGCGCGAGAAAGCCGCCAGCTCTTCGGTCACCAGTTACATCGACCAGACGTTTCACGATTTCTGCAAATAACTTATGCGCACTGGGACCCCACGGACCGAGGGTCTCAACGCCAAAGGGTACAAAGTCGTACTCTCTGCCGAGGCCTCTATATTTATTACATTTCTATCTTTAGTTGTATCGATAAATGTTTTTAACCCCCGACGCAAAAAGAGGGATGTTATAGGTTTGACGTGTGTGTCAGTGTGTCTGCCTGTGGCATCAGTTTTATTTGTCCAAAAGCTGACGTGATCGAGATGGTTCTTAGCTACGTTTCAACAAAATCGGTTAAGCCGTTTTTGAGATATTGAACTTTCAAATTAAAATGTATATGTTTATATGTGAATATTTCAACTTTTCTAAGTTGTAGTTATTTTCTGAAATTTGCAAGTAGCTATGTGTATATTGATGACAATCCTTCCTATACTAATTACAAATGCGAAAGTTTGGATGTTTACATGTTTGGATGTTTAAATGTTTGTTACTCGATCACGCAAAAACGGCTGAACGGATTAAGATGAATTTTGGTATACATAATATAGAGTATAGCCTGGATTAATATAAAGAATACTTTTTATCTTATGATAGTTTGTATGGAGCTATGATATAAACGAGTTCCAAGCGGACGAAGTCGCGGGCAGAAGCTAGTAATATAATAATCCATAATCACGCAGCTACATAAGCTGTTGTCTCTATAAATATGTATCCAATACATACAAACATTCTAAAACCAAAGAGCTCAATTAACCAATAAATTATGTGACATTCATGAACAAACGCAGTTCGCAATGCGGACGGAAAGTGCTGTTTCCAAAATTAATTTAATCATTTTAGGAAGGCTACGTAAAGTCTATATGGGCCATTTTATTCAAAGTTGTACACAGCGTTTTTGGGTTGTCCCATACTTTTGACATATTATTTCGGACTTATAAAAACGTAACATATTGAAAAAAAAAATGTTATTTAAATCTACATTTAGTTTACTATCACTTAGCGCTTTAATTTTGTTGACGAATAATAGTAAAACTTTTATAAAAAAAATATTTTGTGAAAAATGATCCGCTAATTTTTGCTGTCCCAACTCAATTTTTGGTTTTCTAAGCGATCTTTCGTAAAAACTGTCGATGCTAAAGCTGGCCAACGGTAAATTATTAGAACATTGATATGTACTTAATAATATTCTTAAATCGTTAAACATATTTAAACAACCAATTTTTGTACATTATAGAAAATACGTTGCGACGGAAATTGAATCTAGCGGAATTTTCAGTTCCGAAACCGCTATTTGCCTGTTTAATATAAAATATTATTTCAACTATTTGGTAGCATTTTACTCGTCTTGGCAACACTAATCGAAACTCCATTAAATCCGCCATGTTCGACTAGTCAGTTGACGAATACAACGCATTGAAAGTGCGTGTGCGCACCGGTAACATTTTGCTGATCCGCGCTCCGCGACCAAATTTTCTGGTAAGTACGAAATAATTAACTTGTAGTGTTTAATTACTGGTATAATGTCGTATACAGAAACGAAATCATTCGACTTTGAACTAGGATTAAGATGGATTAACAAATTATTCAGAAAAACATTGCCGGAGGTAGTGTTACGTTACCTCCGTTCCGAAACCAGATTGTTGGTTTCGTATAGACGGAACAGAAAAAGTAACGGAATGGAAGTATAAAGCGGCATACACAGTACAGAATTTAAAATTGGTATATTTTAATATTGATAAAAAGGTACATTTTATTATATAAACCGTGTTTTACAGGAATATCAATAATGATTATTGACGCGGATGTGGATTGCTTCTTATCGCGGAGCAAGATAATGTCGCTGGCACCAGCAACGTGGCCATGGATTACGACCCATTTTTTATTGTCTCGCAAATGTGTTGGATGTCATTTTGATAATAGCACTGATGTTAACAAACCGCTTCATGTCGTTATTAACAAACAACAGATGAAAAATCTGTTGTTATACAATTTTTTCTGGTGCCGTGGATGCAACGTGTTTGCTGCCTATGATCATTACCCGTCAGATGAATGCGATTTCTGCACAATAACATTTTCATCAATAAGCCTATAGTTTTATTTATTTACCTAGTTACCTAGGTATTACAAAACTACAGTATCGGTCATTGATATACAGCGTGTATATTTGATATAACCGCAAACTTTAGGGGGTTATAGTATAGGCATTTATAAATTGATTTAACGGTAAATTGTTTATAACACTAAAATCTACGTCTGGCTACCATATGCGGTTATATCAAAAATACACGCTGTATTATAATAGTTTTAATACAAAATTTCGCTATCGGTCGAAATTTATCATGAACCACCCTGTAACATATATGTTTTTATTGAAATGCTATAAAAAGATTATTATACAATGTGTTACTATTATTAGTGCTTAAACTTGTATGTTGGATTAAAATTCTGTTCCTAAAAAGCGGTTAAGAAAAATAATGGCTTATTACTGTCTTTTTTAGTTTTTAATAAGAATACTTATCGTATTATTTGAGTTTTTCGTTAAAGTGTTATAAAACTAGTTACTTGAATGTATGTTTTGTATGTTGATTAGAAGTTCCGTTATGTTTATTAATGTTAAATTGCTATCAAACAATTAAGTGTTACTGACTATTAAGTCACTACGTAAGAATTAAGTGTTAATTCTTAATTAATTAATTAATACGTAAGAATTAAGTGTTAATTTAATTACTCAGTACTGAGTATTAAGTGTTTTGCCTTTAATTGTATTTTGATTGGAAGTTCCTAAAATGTGATTTAGATCCTTAATTATCCTATTTAGTTATGTTTTTTGGTAACTATGACTTCATAATAACCAATCATACTTAAATAAATATGTACAATTAAAGTGCCGTGTATACGTGACTTTAGTTTTTTTTCCGTTACCACTAAAATCCGTTCCGTGACTGTCCCATAATAAAAATATTTTAAATTGCAAAATTATCATATAATTTGTAAACAAAGATACTTGTTTAATATGTTACAGAAAAATGTTTTGTTCGATAGTTTTGATAGCAATAGATCTCGTTAGTGAACTTGACATTAAACAACGGCCAAAGAGAAAATTCATATAAAATTTTTCCTGCAAGTAACGGAATGGATACTTACAAGTTTATGTTACAAAAAGTTGTTTGGTTAGATTTTTATGAAAAACATAATTGCATACTTGTCTCATTTAGTAATGAGTACAAACATAAAACAAAGTTGTAATCCTTTTATTTTATTTTTTAACGTTATTGAAACTTGGTCACGGAACGGAACACTAGCCTCCAGCCTACATGAAAAATATCTTATTTTCTTTATTTCTATTAGATAACACAGTAAACCACTTATGTTTTATGTAAATTTACAAATTAATTAATCCGTAGACACAGCTTTCATTTACTTTTCTAGTTAAAAATTTTCAACCACAATATTTCCGAGGTGTACAACCTTAAATAAAATGGCCCATATCTATAAAAGTTCAGGGCAAACTTTAATGCTACCAAATTAAATTTCAAACCCAATTGAACTCTTTGATTGTGCCCATAAATTAACTCTCTTTGTCCCATTTGTTGGCATCAAAAAACAATTTTTGATTAGCATTTTGATCCCTTTATTGTGTGTTTTTGAACGAGAACAGCAATAATTGTTTAACGGGAAGAGTTTTTGACTGGCGTACAATTGTGTAACGCTTTGGACGTACGTTAAATGAAGGTCTCCGTTTCAGTTCGGGAAAATTTTTTTTCGTTATGTCCACCGTCTAACGTCTATCCAACTGTTATCCTCTACTACAGGTTCAATAATTATATATTTTTTGTCAATTCTGTTTTACAAAATTAAATAATGACTTTGTTCAGAGTCAGGCTCCCGATTTCTACAGCTCACAGAGCCACTTAGTCTAGGGTATTTTTTTGTATGGGGAAATGACAGTTATGATATCCCAACGTACGTTCGATAAGTAAAGCACTCACCCGTCAGGTATGTTTTGTTCTCCGCTTCTGATCCTCGTCACATTTCAATCTGTTTCTCGCGCTCGCTCCATGCGTGATGGAGGCACTTTTTTTATGAGAATATTTTCAGAAAACCAACACATATATGGAATGGACCTCGGGGTTATAGGTTATAGGTATACGCGGGCTGGGTTTCCGCAACTTGACGCCATAGGTGCGCCTATTTAGCGTATGGGTTATTGGCACTACTATTATTCGTGACAATCCAGTTCCACCAGTAAGCCTAACAGACCCTTTATGTTGCCGACGGCCTCCGGCAGTGACCCCGGTGTTCCGAGGTGCTTTGCCTGGTAATCTACCACCCCAGGGCACGTCAGGATGACGTGAGCGGCTGTCTTCTCCTCTTCCATGCAGGCTCTGCAAAGAGGACTGTCTGTAACACCTAGGGTGAAAAGATGTTTGTTTAATAGTGCATGACCAGCTGTGGCTCCCGTCAGAAGACAAGTGCCGGCCTCTTTAGCTTCTTTAGCTTCCCCGACGATCCGGGGTTGATTGTCGGGGGGGCCTCCCTGGTTTGCCTGCAGGTTCCTAGGGTGTGCCAATATTTTTGGTGTTCTACCTTGGTGTTTAGTCGCAGTGTGTTCCGCAGCCATGCGGGGGGTAGAGGGACTGTGGGTTCCGGTCCTACGGCTCTAGACTCCGAACCTTCTCCAGTGCATCCGCTGCGTCGTTTTTCGTCGCCTTTGATCCTTTGCAGGATTATGTCGCCGTTATTATATACCTCTGATAGGATGTTGTGGCACTCGTGTATCAGCCCAGAGGTCGTCGCGTGACCTTGTAGGGCTTGCAGTACAGATCGACTGTCGGAAAGTATGCGGATGGGGTATCCCCTTACCTCCCTGGAGGCGATTGCGTGAGCAGCCATTATTATACCCATAGACCCACGGGTCACCTAGATCTTTTGTAATACGAGTATTTAGTGTGCGCATTTTATTCATATAATCTGTAATCATACGTTTTCTCACGACAGAAATTCGTATCCAATGTGTGACAGGCCTTAGGCCTATGGGCTGATAATGTTATGTTTAATCAAGAAGTTGTAATTATTTGTTGCAATTTCTCCGCTACCAAAAGGTTATATGGAAGGCAACGCTCTTTAGCGATAAGACCGCCTGTTGTTTACCTTTACTTTTATTTTATATCCTGTAAGTTTTTGATTCATGTTTTGAGGTGTGCAACAAAGTGAACATTTCCATCTAACCCGCAGAACACAGGAAACGTTTCGGCACCGCGCAACGCCGTGGGCGCGCGTAGAGCTGCGTACGAATATGAGCGGCTCAGCCTGAGGCATGCTCGCCCCGCGCGGCGAGCTGCTCGCGCGCCAAATAGTTCCAAATAAACATGCGCGGGTGAGGCAGGGTACTCGCGGCGAGCCGACATTCAAAATGGCGTCGACACGATGACAGCTGATTGATTTCGGGACCCACAACACCTTTTGCTTTTCATGTATTTGTATCAATAATTGTTCCAAATTTACCAACAAACTATTACACACGCACGGCTCAGCCACTTGCTCAAATTCATACGCGTTTTGCGCACAAACATGTTCGATCTTGTCGCTCTCTCCGCGGCACGCTCAGATACACGTCCAAGTTACGCGAGGCACGCACACTGAGGCGCCTTTGAGCACGGTCAAGAGACCGCCAATGGCCGGCTCGCCGCGTGCTGCTCGCGGGTTGCTCGCGCACAGCGCGTGAGCGCGTACGAATTTGAGCAAAATAGGCGAGCCGTGCGTGCTTCAACCCAAGGCTGCTCTAATTCGTACGATTTCTTTGAAAAGATCCTCCTTCTTGATTGTCACCTCAAGATAATGTGTCGCGTGTAAAGAACCCTACCCATTTGCGCTCTGTGTAAAGGTGATGTTTTGCATATCTTTTTAGTAAAGTTTCAAAACGCGCGAGCGCGTTGTCGAAGCCCCGGCGTGTGTTCTACGAAACTAGGACGCGTCGGTCGATTCGATACAAACTATCGACAACACAGCTAACTGTCTATTCGTGTACTCTATTGCAACTGATTAAGGTCTACTTTCCAGCATATTTCGTTGGCATCTACTTTATGTACCGATCTAATAGCAACATAACACGAAGGGTTAATTTGACACAGTAAGAAATTACCCCTTGCACGCACAGTTAGTCGCAGTGATTTCGGTATACATATAATTATATTATTAGTGACTTTCAGTTTCACTTCACGGGGATATAAGCGAACCCATTTATTTGCACAAAACTAAAAACTGAACTGTAAACAGTTCCTTTGCGGTACGCATGCGTACTGCCTCGCTCCCACGTAATACAATACTAATTCACAAATGTTATAATGACACTAGTGCCTCTGTGAGCTGTAGGACTCGCAAGTCTGAAAGTTATGCAAAAAAAAAAACTTGAATCGACATAAAAACATTATCGAGGTGTGCAATAAAGAGTATTTGTATTGTATTGTATTGTATCGAACCTCCTCACAAATTTCATAAGATCAGTTTAGAAATGCCACCTGTAGAGCACAAGCAACAGACAAGAACAGCTGGACATCCGGACAGACATACGAAAGCATTTTTGCCCAAGCTGAAACCGAGAATTTCGTTCGCTTTCACCCCGCCAAATGCCAATAGCGAAAAAACCTCAAAAAGTTAAATCAACTTCCGAACAAAATTAGGCTATAACGCACAATGCGTATTAAGGCATAGCCACTTTGCAAATATTAACCACCTGTTGCTTCATTGTAACGGAAATCAGAGAGTTTATACAGCACACAAAAGAGCCATTTTAGACGATCCATTTTGTAAAGTAAGCTGCCTGGTAAAGAATAAACGTTTGACCTAATACAAGGATGTTAAGTCAGTTTGAGTGATGGAAGTGATTACATTCCTCATAAAAATTGCTATTCAAATTGTAAAACCATCCGATAACCGCGTCCCTATTCTTCAGCATTAGGTAGGCATAAAGTAAATAATCGTATACTATTAAACGAGCAATATTTGTAAATCGATCTAGCTTGGTCTCATGTCTGGGAAAATGCGTTTTCTCCGTATTTTCACCCGAGCTGAGCTCGGACGCCCAGGGACTATAATGTATACGTACAGAAGGTCTTTTGTCTACCAAATCCTCAGAGCATAAGAATACTGTATCCGTACACCCTTGAGGATGTTATTTAGGGGGTTATCTATACAGTGTGATTTGTGATAGGTAACCGACGAAAGAGGCGTTAGGGGTCGAAAATTTAAAAAGACTTCGACCTGTGCAAACAGCGTGCAAACAGCGTTGCAAGCTCTTCAAACGTCAGGAAAGCCCCCCAGCGTACGTCGAAGGTACATAGCCGACTTAACACCCGTTTCCCAGATCCCTCCGAATTGGGGAGAATAAGCTGGACTAAACATGAATTTAATTCCCTCCTCATTAGCAAAATTTGTTATAGACTGATGACTGGCTGGACTTAATCAATTTACCCAGATCATTGTTTGCACCTTTAAAGTTTGAATCATTATCACAAAAAATTGTAGGTCTACTTCTACACCCCAGTTAGCACCCCATCTGATTAGGTAAGTACCTGTACCTTACAGAAGACCGCAATTCATGATACTACTATTTTCCTGCTCTTAAGGTATGTGGGGCTGTGTTCTAGGTGCTAAAGTCGCCAGAGCTGATCCTGTGAATGCGCTGTGTTAAAAGTGAGGCAATTTGCACACAATTTTTGAGCCTTTCGGGGCGATTATATCCCACTATATTCACATAATCATAAAAATAGCTAAGAGCTTTTTTTTTGCCTTGCAGTTACATGTATGGAGTGCAACAAAATACACATATATCCTCCAAATTTTATTCAAATACACCTTATAGTTTTCGAGTCAAATGCCCGTGACATACGGACAGACGGATAGATGGACAGACGGACAGACGGACATGACGAAACTATAAGGGTTCCGTTTTTGCAATTGTGACTACGGAACCCTAACAATGAAACGGCAATGTCCATGTGACACCTCCTGAGTTGCGTTCATAGTTTCAGGTTGTTTACTTACTATCCGGCACGTCATAAGTTTGTTTGCGACCATCGTGGTTTTAATAAAGTATATTTATCTTTCATATAACCTTTAGATTTGCCAGACATGTTTATTCCAAGCAATTAGATTTGACGTAAAAATACAACCGTTTTATGAGCTATAAAAATCAACAAAAGCTTGGTTTACCTACTGTTTCCGACTTTCTCATTAATGCATCCAATTAAATTACCTTTTCGTTGAAGTTTAGTTCCACTACGAGCTTTCTTATTATAGGAAAACTTCATTGCGAAAGCGTTTCGTTTTGTATACTTTCAACTCTGCTACTGTTCACAATTGAAAAATATTTTCATACAGAGTGTAAACGTAAAAGCTGAATATAGTTTGTTCAGTATCAAAGTAAGAATAATATTTTAACTTAAATGTAATTTGTGCATGCCCAATCAAAAATTTGCAGCATATCAAACACCTATTATGTACATGACTATACAAATTATACCTATGTATTAAAAATATATTTAATCCAATTTAAATTAATAATAAACATCTGTTCGGATGTCTGTCTGAGTTTGTACAAAATGTGCACTCCAATAATAACCCGTCAGATTTTTCATGAATGCCTGACAAAAAGAGTGTAATGTTTTAATCATACATTATTGAGGCTATAAAGGGTAAGAAAAGGTGACGATGATGAAAGGGTAAGAAAAGTTTTTTTTAAGTTAAATCCATACTAATATTATAAATTAAAAACGGCAAAACGAGGCGTCGAATTGACGTGATTTTTTAAGTGGAGATAGTTGAAGGGATGGAGAGTGACATAGGCTACTTTTTGTCTCTTTCTAACCCCCCACTTCCCCAAAATTCAACACAATCCCCAATTTTCAAGGTAGAAAGCTAGAAATTGGTATGCGGACTATTTGTGACTAACAAAAAAATCGTGCATCATTTTTTTTTGGAAATCTGCACCCAACCCCTTAAAAGAGGGGGTGAAATTTTATATGGGGATCCAGATATGTAGCGTCGATATGTAGAGCCGATATGTACAGTCGATATGTAAAGTCGATATGTAGAGTCGATATGTAGAGTCGATATGTAGAGTCGATATGTAGTCGATATGTAGAGTCGACGCCTATCTAAGTACACAGTGGACATCTATCTAAATATGGAGAGTAGATATGTAGAGTTGGTATGCAGATTCGATATTTATAGTCGATATGTAGAGTCGATATGTAGAGTCGATATGTAGAGTCGATATGTAGAGTCGATATGTAGAGTCGATATGTAGAGTCGATATGTAGTCGATATGTAGAGTCGACGCCTATCTAAGTACACAGTGGACATCTATCTAAATATGGAGAGTAGATATGTAGAGTTGGTATGCAGATTCGATATTTATAGTCGATATGTAGAGTCGATATGTAGAGTCGATATGAAGAGTCGATATGTAGAGTCGATATGTAGAGTCGATATGTAGATTCGATATGTAGAGTCTATGTTCGATATGCAGAGTCTATGTCAGATATGTAGAGTCGATCTAAATATACTTATAAAAGACTGAAACTGAGAACCTTTTTTGTAGACGGTTAACATTACTCTTAGTACGCGGGCGAAGCCGCGGGCAAAAGCTAGTAAAAAAATAAAAGAGGATTGTTATTTTTAAAACATGAATTAAGTATATTGACTATGTACGAACACATAACCTAAAACGAACACAGTTTCAGGAATGATCATTATCTGTCATTTTGATAACCTGGTTACATTGTTTAGTATCTAAAAATGTTACAGTCGAAAGGGCTATTTTAAGAGCTACGATAAAAAATAATCTATAATTTCTGTTAAGTTGGACCGAATCGATAAAATGTTTCATGACACTTAGGCTCCAAACATATTCACAATTTCACAATTAAAGTTTGTCAGTTTATTCTGGCCTACATTGTATAACAAAGTCAGCGTCGTAATTTAATGCAGCGGGAAATTCCTGCAGTTTTTTTTACGATACCACAGGGTGCGTTTTTATGCCAGTTAGCTTTAGTTTGAATTTACATACTTAACTTAATTACCTTAATATCTTTTCGCTTTTATTCCTAATCTAATTATGTTACGCCGTAGGAGTGAGTACATCGTAGTTAGCTGCTTTACAATACGGGTATATCGTGATAATTTGACGACATATGCATTTGGTTTGGATATGAGGAAAGTACCTACCCAATTAGGCAAAATGCGTCGGGAGAGGCATTCCGGATGCATGTAGGTAGTCCAGGTTTAATTAGTCTTCTAGTTCAATTAATTCCTCTAGGGATGAGGAACCAGCTATATGATACAATGCAAATTCATATTATTACATATTATAACTAATTAAATCACTATATTAATGAATAATGAATAATCGGTCGTTATGCATCTAAAACTCGAAGCTGTTAATTTATTTTGTCCCTTAATATTTATTATCTATTCATTTATAATACATTACGGTAGGTTTATTTAAATAATATGTGTCACGCCTATAATACAAACTTATATATTTTATACCTACATGTTGTTCATACCATATCACTTTCACTAGCATACCTATTCGTATGAATCCACGTGTAAAGCTCCAACTATATAATAGAGTTTCATCTTAGTGGAAATAGGTATTTCTCGGTGGACTTGGCTACGACGCTTGAAAGCCTCACAAATCACAATAGTGTCGGACCGAAGTTTTCATCTTTACTAAAAAGTTAAAGCAAAATCGTGTTATCATAAATGTGTTACAAAAACCGGGCACTTAAGAGACTAACGGTCTCTTGAAGTTAAAAGGAAGCATCTCCTTTCAAGCAAGCAAGTCCTTTTTTAGCGAATGCATTTATTGGAGTTTTAGGAAACGGTAGCAAATTTTTCAAGAGTCTATCCCAAAATACAAATAGCGTATACATACCTTTGTGTACGCTATATGTAATCTGTTTATTATATTCGGATCTTCTTGGTGTATTTGCCCTCTCTTGGCACACTGGCTAACAATGTGATAGCGGTCACAATGTGGTCGTGAAGATTAGATGAATTTAAAATGAATTTGAAATCGTCTGGTATGAAATGGAAATAGGTACAGTATGATTTTGAGTCTCTCCTTAAATATGTTGATAATATATCCTGTTTCTGATGTTTGTTCCTTAGCCGTGGATATTTTCTATGTATTTATTTATCTATGTAAGTATGGTCGATTTGTGTTTGATTGTCAGCACATATTTAGGTATTTATCTATCAGTTAATACCTTCTTTCAAACAGTTTCGAAAATTTTGTCTTCATTTTTTATAAACTTGAATTATCAAGCTTCGGACGCTGTTAAGTCAAATTCTAGTAATGGATTTACGTGAATAGAAGCACGAATGCTTGTCTCGGATGAAACCTCAATGACAAGCTTGGTATTAAGGCCCCTCTAAATTTTGTCATTTTGTCACGGTTGTTCGATAATTATTATGCTCTTCGACCGCGCACGGAAACTTTCGATTTGTATATAATTAAATATAGGTATTCACCAAACGGATCAATATTTCAAAAAGTAAGACAACGATGTTTTTTGATTAATGTATTTTGACTACTGTCATAGTTACTGTTAGGCCCTCAAAATCCAAACTAAACACAAACTTCAACGTCACATACGCCAGTCGGCCTCGCTAAAACTCGACTGTCTGTAATGCATTTAGCAGGTAATCCCTTTCCTCCGGTATTTAGCGAAATAAATACTAGTCTCTATTAGCCGTGAGGTGACCCTCGTGACCATTGGGCGTAAAGTGACAATCCTCGTTTTACCGCTCCTGGTCTAAAATACTAGTAACACTAATAAAAGATAATCGAATACGATGTCATGTTATGGTGTTCTAACTACCGAACACTAAATAAATAGGTCCATAAAAAAGTAATAAAATAGTTAATGTTATAGCGAACCATAACGTTTATGGGCATCCTGTTTCGCTAACCAAGCGCGTAATGCACTTGGTCAGTAAATTAAACATTAATATTGAATTAATTAAATACAACTGACCATGTGTATTGCAGTGTTGCGTGCATTTAAATAAATAAATAAAAATAAAGTGGGACAATTTACACCAATTGATCTAGTCCCAAACTAGGCAAATCCTGTACTATGGGTACTAGAGAACGGATAAACATACTTATATAGATAAATACATACTTAAATAGATATTAAACATCCAAGACTCGAGAACAAACATTCGTATTCATCACACAAATATCTGCCCCGACCGGGGATCGAACCCGGGACCTCAAGCTTCATAGTCATGTTCTCTAACCACTAGGCTATTTGCATATTTATTTATTTAAATATTAGGGAACATTTTTACACAAATCGAACTAAGTACACTCGCGGACAAAGAATACGGAACGGTAAAATACCGTCGTATTACCTAAAATAGTGCAAGGTTGTACAGTTTTAATAATCCTGTCATGATCTTTATTTAATTTTACATCTAAACTGCACTAACCAGTTAAAAAATGACATTACTTTAGGTTTAAATCTGAGTCTTAAAAACCCATGAAAAAAACAACATTAACGCAGCGAGATATCGCAAAAATCGTAATTTTTGGATATTGATATTTTTTGATAGGATCCCGGAAATTGCTAATACATTTGGATATTACGAAGAATAGTATAATCGTTTATGTAAAAAAAACTAGTGTAAAATATTTAAAAAACCTATCGTGGTTACCTATTTAATTTAGGGTGACCTGAAAATTTTGACCGCGAGTGTAGCTCCATAGTCAGCTCAATATTTAATGCTTGTGTTTTGGGTGGTAGACGACGATATAGAAAAAACTTATAAATACCTACATAGATAATATACGGGTACACCACATAAATACCTACATCGATAATATTCGGGTAAACCACGTAAATACCTACATAGATAATATTCGGGTACACTACATAATTCCGACGAATCATTTTCAGTCCGAAAGCATATTTTTGCCGAATTTCTTAGTTCTGAAAACCATGTCCCCCTGAAGGAATTTTTAATATTCAGGATATAATACTAACCAAACATATTCCATTAAATTATTTCCGTCCAAATTACAGTTTAGCAGATAATACCGTTCGAAACTTTGTAATTTCGCTATAATGATGGTTTCGGACAAATGACTGTTCGGAATTCTTCCTTTAGTCCGTTTTCGCAATTGCGGTTTCACAATTGGCTGCGAAAGAAGAATTATTTTTCACTGTTTCGTAATTAACTTTCAAACAAGATTTTTTTGGCTGTTATCGCAATCGAATATTTTTTCTTCTTTCGTAGTTAATTACTAAAAACATCTCCATTTTCTTTTTTCACAATTAATTACTAAACAAGAATTAGACGCACTATTGGAACTCATTGGTAAATAAATAAATTAGTACTTACCTAATGAGGTCCTAAACTAACTAGTAAATTGGCTACAAAAGATGAATCATATTTCACTGTAAATAGTTATCAAACAAGCATTTTGTTGCTCTTTTAGTAATCGAATTTCGTAATTAACTTCAAAAACTGAACGAAAAAAATAACAATAAAGGCGTTTACCCATCACAACGTATCATACAATGACCGTGCTAGAAACGTAATCGGCAAAAAAGTACTATTTGTATTGAAACGTATAAGACTTTACCCATCAGACCGTTCCATCACCGGTCCGTCATTTTCATGTATTTGACACATACGTTCATAGCACGGTCATAGTATGCTACGATACAACTATTAACAGTGAAATATGATTCATCTTTCGTAGCCAATTGACAACGAAAACAGAAAATAAAATCTTATTTCTTAGTTAATTACGAAACTTGATTGCGAAAACAGAAAATAAATTCTTGTTTGATAATTAATTACGAAACAGCGAAAAATAATTCTTTCTTCGCAGCCAATTGTGAAACCGCAATTGCGTAAACGGAAAAAAAATCTTATTTCGTAATTAATTACGAAACTTGATTGCGAAAACAGAAAATACATTCTTGTTTGACAATTAATTACGAAACAGCGAAAAATTATTCTTCTTTCGCAGCCAATTGTGAAACCGCAATTGCGAAAACGGACTAAAGGGAATTCTTTTGTGTTCTCATAGGTAATATAAAAGACTTACATACATATATTTTTTATATATCTTATAAACATTGCGAAATAAAAACGGTACGCAATACCGTAATAATTCAATATCTTCACGATCTTATGTGATCACATTAATTATTTAAATAAAGTTTAAGTTACTGTACTACAGTTAGAATAGTATCTTTAATAAAAAAAAACCATTTCAATTGTTATTAATTAATATTATTGTGCTTGGTAGTTATAGAAATGTAAATTCAATACTGTTTAATGTAACTATGTTATAATATGTTTCTAATTACTAATTTACATTTTGTTACCTCGCCTACTAAACAAACACCTAAATAAATAAATCAAATAATATAGCTAAACCGTACAAAATGTTTCCTTACCTACTCAACAATGACTGTTAAATTAACCCGACTTATAATTGGACAATTAAACACGTACTTAACATTCACCATTTAATCCAAGACAGAAACGAGCTACCGTCATACAATATTCTATAGTTATTGTTTGCTTACCCTACATATACAACACCTCCACCCTTATTACCTAAATACATCTTTCTAACTAATAACTAGTACCTACCCAGTAAAATTTGACCCCTACATTCCTAACCGCTAGGCGTAATAAGAGGTCAGACTGTTACTGGTCAGAGTAAACATCTTTAAGATTCTAAATTGATAACTTATTTATCTCATATAATAATAAGTTAGGTATAACAACAGGTAATACATTATTATACAGTATATAATCCATTTTTCCCATTTTCTTAACAGTTAAGTAAGTAATTGATTGTTATACCGTTAATAATCCTAAACCTTACGTAAGCCTAAGGTATATATTTAGGTACACAGTACATATTAGAAATATTCATCGAAACCGAACCTCACTGGCGGCTTAACTACTCTCCTAGGTGGATCGACTTGTGATATCCTAGGTGTCGGTACGTTTACGTCACCCATTTCCCTTACCGCCCCACTAACATGATCACTCCCGTCCGGCACCCCGGGCCGGATCGGCTCCGCCGCCCCCGGCGCCACCGGCTCCGGCGCCATCAGGCCTCCACCACCATCCGGTCGAGGTCCCTCCTCCGGCAACACAAACGAGCTACTAGATCGATGTCGTGTGATCACTGGCTGTGTACGTATATCTATAGTCGTGTCGGACACCCTACGTCTCAACTGGTCTATGTGCCTGTGTATTCCGGTTCCAATATTAGAGTCTATTGTATAATCAGTACTACCTAGCTTCCTAGTGACCTGGCCCGCGAGCCATTTGTCCCTGGCGCGATAATCGCGGTACCACACCGCGTCCCCCGGGCGCAGCTCGCGCTGTGTGCCGCGCGCCCGCGCCGCCGTCTGCGTCTGGTGCTCGCTCACTCGCGCGCTGCGCTCCGGTTTCAATTGATCTAGACGCATACGCAAATTGCGACCTTGCAAAATTTTCGCTGGGCTTTCACCGGTCGTGTAATGTTCCGTATTCCTGTAAGTTAGCAGAAACCTGTTCAAAGCTACATCGATGTCTAATTTTTGTTTTTGCGCCTTTTTCATGGCCCGTTTACAAATTTTTACGGAATTTTCCGCGGCTCCGTTGGACGCCGGGTGGTAAGGAGATGAAAAAATGTGCTCTATTCCATTATGTTTAAGAAACAATTCAAATTGAGAACTTGTAAAAGGAGGACCATTGTCGCTAACCAGCTGTTTAGGGAGTCCAAATCGTGCCCACATTTCGCGCAGTACCGCTATTACCGCCCCCGCGGTCGTAGTCCTCATTTTTACAGCCTCTATCCACTTTGAACATGCATCTACGGTTATTAAATACGTGAGACCCGAAATTGACAAAAAGTCAATATGAAGTCTAGCCCAAGGGCGGTCTGGCCACGGCCACGCGCATGGCACGTGCGCCACCGGCGCGTCGGCCACACTAGCGCATACCCCGCAAGCGCGGCATCTCGCTTCTACTGCCTCGTCGACTCCCGGCCACCATACATAACTTCTAGCTAATGCTTTTGTTTTTACTATTCCCATATGCGCTTCATGTAATTCGCTTATCACTCGTTTCCTGCACGAAGCCGGAATAACCACGCGATGTCCCCAAAGAATACAACCAAGCTCACAGTATAGTTCGTTACGTCTATTGAAATACGGTTTAAGTTCCTTAATTTCAATATCCGATGGCCAGCCATCGGCCAAGTACCCTATGACCCGACTCAATATGGGGTCGTTACCGGTCTCGCGTTTGAGTACCTTATAATCTAA
Source organism: Epinotia nisella (assembly GCA_932294315.1). Classification (NCBI taxonomy): domain Eukaryota; kingdom Metazoa; phylum Arthropoda; class Insecta; order Lepidoptera; family Tortricidae; genus Epinotia; species Epinotia nisella. The sequence goes on along the minus strand of OW028688.1, from coordinate 13,254,426 downwards.
CAGTAAAGCCTCTGTCGCAAAATGTAAGTAGGTTTGCTCGGGCAGCTCCTCCTCTCCGGCGGCCACGTCCTCCCTATGTGTTTTAATTAAGCGAGAAAGAACATCAGCCGTATTCTTATCAGTACGGATGTACTCGATTGCGAAGTCGTACGCTGACAATTTAATCGCCCACCTTTGCAGCCTGCTAGCCGCTGTCACGGGTATTCCAATATTAGGTCCGAAAATGCTCACCAGAGGCTTATGATCAGTACGCAAAATAAATTCCCTTCCATATAAGTACTGATGAAATTTATCTATAGCGAAAATTATCGCGAGTGCCTCTTTGTGAATTTGACTATAGTGTTTTTCATGTTCGGTAAGTGCGCGCGAGGCGTACGCAACGACGCGTTCGCCCCCGTCGGGCAAACGCTGAGCCAAAAGGGCGCCCAGCCCTCGCGCAGACGCGTCACACGTCACCACCGTGGGACGCGCCATGTCGTAGTGCGTTAGCACTTCTGTACTAACCAGTAACTTCTTAACGTGCATAAAGGCGTCGTTATGTCTCCTACCCCATATAAATTGTCTTCCCTTTTTTAGTAAGTCATAAAATGGGTTAAGATGATCCGACAAATTTTTAACGAATTTCCCATAAAAGTTAACCATACCTAAAAATGATTTCAGTTCCGTGGTATTCGTTGGGTGTGGCATGTCGACTATCGGCTTAATTTTGTCAGGGTTAACTCTCACACCCGTCTCGTCCACAATGAAACCCAAATACTGCACCTGGTTTGATAAGAAATCACATTTATTCTTTTTGAGCTTCAACCCACTGCTTTGCAAGACCGAAAATACTTGTTCAATAGCTTTGACATGACTATCTATATCTTTACTTTTTATTAAAATATCGTCTAAAAAAAACACAACATCTGGTATATCCCTTAATAAATTAACCATAAACCGTTGAAAGACTCCAGGGCTAGAGCTGAGCCCAAAGACTAACCGATTATATTTGAAAAGCCCCCGATGAGTATTAATGACCGTATAAGCCCGAGAATCTTCATCCAGCACTAACTGGTTATACGCTAGAGATAAATCTAGCTTAGTGAAATATTTATTATTACTCATACCACTAAATAAGTCATCTAATTTTGGAACCGGATATCTGTCAACTTGTAAGACTCTGTTCAGTGTTACCTTGTAGTCCGCGCATATACGTATACCGCCATCCGCTTTGCTCGCTATTACCAGAGGAGTGGCCCAGTCGGAGCGGTCGACGGGCTCGATGACGCCGGCGCGCAGCATGGCGTCGAGCTCGGCGTCGACGCGCGCCCGCATCGCATAAGGCAAAGGTCGCGCGCGGCAGTAAATAGGCACGGCGCCCTCGCGCACGCATAACTTCACCGGTGGCCCGGTGAAGCGACCCAGTGTGCCGTCAAACAGTGACTTATGTCTGGAAATAAGGTCGTTAATAATTACATTTCTGTCTAATTCTTTGTTATACAATACGTTGGATGAATCAATTTTAGGAACTTTAATATCTAACTCACACAACCATTGTCGACCCAATAAGTTAGTAGTCGCTCTGTCTAATACATATAAATCTAATTTCTTCGTAATATTATTGCGACTGACATTTACTTCCAAATATCCTAAAGGCTGTACCACTGACCCGTCGTAAAACTTAAGATTCAAACGACAAGGCTTTAACACTAGGTCATTAAAACACCGCCGATATGTATCGCCACTCACACAAGATAACGCTGACCCAGTGTCCACCTCCATAACTAGGGGCCTATTATGTACAAAAAGAGACATACACACCGGTCTATAGTTTGTCAAAGACATCTGATACATCGGTTCTTCCTCGTTGCAATCATTATCACCCTCATCGTCAGCCCCGTCCGACTGTCCCGAAGTGGTGTTTTCCCCGGCGCCGCCGGGCTCCCGCATCCAGTAGGCGCTGGCGTGCCTGCGGCCGCGCCGCCCGCGCCCGCCGCGCCCGCGCCGCCCGCCGCTGCTTACGCTCGACCCGCGTGATGCCCGCCCGGCCTCATCCGCCGTTCCATACCCTCGTCTTGGATTATGGCTCTCGCCATGATTTTCCGGGCACATTCTACGTAAATGACCAACCCTTTTGCAAAAACTACAGTCGTAGTTCCGATACTTGCAGTTTTCCGTCTTATGCTGGTTATCGCCGCATGCCATGCATTTCGTCATAATGTGTACCTTGTTTACTTCCATGGAGGCACTCGGGTTGCGATCTACCGCACTGGCGTCCCTCCCGGCTGCCTCCAGTGTGCATGATAATGTAACAGCCCTGTTGTAGGTTAACGTGTCTTCGGCGAATAACCTCTGTCGTATCATTTCACTTTTTATGCCACACACTAACTGGTCACGTAAATTATCTTCCAGCGTAGTTCCAAACTCACAATACATGGACAATTTTTTTAATTCAGCCACGTAGTCCGCTATCAACTCACCCTCCATTTGCCGTCGCTGTCGAAACCTATACCGCTCGGCTAAAACTGACGGTTTCGGTTGCAGATGTTTTTTTAGTAGGTCAACTGCACCGTCGTAGCTCAACTGCGAGGGTTTCTTAGGACTTGACAAAGTTGATAACAATTCATAAGCCTCCTCTCCCATGACTGATATCAACGTGGCTAACTTAACAGTCGCTTCCACTTTGTTCGCGACGAAGTACATTTCGAGCCGCTCACAATACGCCGTCCAATTGCCATTTTTTATATCAAAATCACGTAATTGTCCCACCGACATGATCTTGTAGCACTACACTGATATCTATAAGATATTTTTTAATCCTCGTTCGCCACTGGACAATTAAACACGTACTTAACATTCACCATTTAATCCAAGACAGAAACGAGCTACCGTCATACAATATTCTATAGTTATTGTTTGCTTACCCTACATATACAACAATAATGTAGGTGCTTCAAAAAGGTAAATCGTTACAATTTATTCAGTACCCCACAATGGCACTTTCCCAAATCGTTTAGTTCGTTAGGGAAACTCACAAACCGTGTTCGTATGAGTGCACTTCAGATCTGTTTAGGGCTTTTGAAAATGTAGTGCTCAAATCATTTATTCAGTATAGGGTAGACTGGGTGCGGTTGAAACAATTTTTCGTATATCATCCGTAGTTTTGCTTTTTTATTATATAATCTACCTATCAAATGAAAGAGCGTGTTTTCATCTACAAAACGCAATATAATTTTGGATCCAGGTGTGTTAGTTTTAATAGTAGGTAGTTCAAATTAAAAAAAATGGCTTCAACTGTGTAGTGTTCTGCACTACAAATAAATATACGAGCGAGGGTAGCCGTCGCGACTGGTCGAGCTGGGAGCGCTTGCCACTGGTCATCGAGCTACGGCCGAGTCAGGTCGTGACTGCGCACCTAAGCTGACAGCCTAAATAGTAATTTTATTTACTTATCCTCAGACCCAAGGGTGAAACGTCACAAACTGTCCCCATCCCAGGGGCGGTTGAAACGGTGAATAAATATAATAATTGTATGTGTTTTATTCTTTATTTTTATGAGATAACGTATAATGTAGGAACTGTTTTTAATCGGATAGCTTTTTTGCGCCTACAAGTTATACTCTACGTATATTTTCAGTCATTTGTAACAAGTTTATGACTAATTTGCATTTTAAACGTAATATACGAATTAAAAACTCATGAAAATAAACGAAAAGAAAACTTTCTATGACTTTCATTAGTCAATGTCAAAAATAAAACAAGCCAATCAATCTATTTCAACCGTCCCGTTTTAACCGTACCCACCTCCCATTTTCGAAAAAGGTGTAGTAATAATGAGAATAATGACACAGTAACATGACATGATCCACAGCCACAAGCTTCACTTCAAACGTAAACACACACTAAATACTCTCACTTAAATAGAAACCAGAATAATTAAAAAACTCCACGAGTGACAATAGTTACTTTTGGGGATCAAAACACAATAGGGTCTTCTACTCGTACAAACTACGCGCGCGGGAAGAATTGCCACGATGTTTTACGTGTACAAACCTACAAACCAATCGTCCGCTTCGTTCTCCCCTTGGACCTCTCGCCGCCCCGCCAACGGTTTGCGAGATATTTGTGTTGTTTCAACCGTCCTGTGTTTCAACCATACCCAGTCTACCGTACTGAATATACTAACATTTATTTAGTGAAATTTAATGGATGTTTATGTGTCACGGGGCAACGAATGGATTATTGGAAGTCCAGTCTGGGTTATACACAGATTTAGGTTCGCGCCTTTCTTGTGGACATTTTCAAAGTTAAATTTTAGGTTGGACTCTTAATTTACTCTGCATTTATAAACGGCGTCTCGTGTTATATATTATTATGCCATAAAAACATTATTTATATGCACGTAAGCTCGAAACGTTTGACCACAGGAAGACGAGTTTTGTTTTAAACTCGCAAGATCACGTCACTTTCATGGCTGACATAATCCCTTACAATACTTTATTTTTTTAACTACATATAAAGTGCTTACCCCTTGTATAGTTAGACCGTTTAACTCAGTCCTCGCCTGCGCGCCACGCGGGTGCAGGGGTATGGCGATAAAAGGGCGCGCGCGGCGTGCGGGCGCCGGGCTTTGCCTCCCGCACGTCGCCCGCGCCCCGTTATCGTCATGCACAGGCGAGAACTGAGTTAAGCGGTCTAACCTATAATTAATAAGGCACGCTCATTTGTTTCTTGCGTAGAAATAGTATGGCTTTCTTATTTATGTGCGCGGCGATACGGCCACGAGAACACTAATCCTGAAGAGCAACTCTCGAAGGTGTCGAAACATTTCGTCCGTAGTGGCATTTATTTAAACAGGAGTCTTTAATTTTAATTCTGATTTTGTTGCAAAACACTTAATGATTTGAAGAATTCCCGGAGGGTTCAAATCATGTCGTCCGTCCGTAGAAGCATTTAAACATGACTTTAAATTTAACTCTGATTTTGTCACAAAACACTTAATGTTAGGTACATGACACATCTCTACCATTAATAGTATTTTATGCAACAGTTGTATAAGAGAGGTCAAAAAAGGCGAGTGGCGTGGGTTACAATGTGAGCCGAAGGCGAACATTGTAAAGAAAGACGCCACGAGCGTTTTTTGACTTAGTTATACAACGTTGCATACAATACTTTTTCTACGACTAGCTACTATGGAATAAAATGCAAAATTAAACAAAGAATAAATTTTTCTTAAACTTTGTCATATAGGTGCCGAGATTTAGTAGGCAACAAATTTTCGGTCACTGCTTGTGAGCTGCCGGTGTATTTCTTCTGGTGTAGAAGCAATATTTTCATCGTCATCCATTTTTATTACTTTTGAGAAACACCAACTATTTTGTAGCAAACACAACGGCCGCAAACTCAAACAACAATTTATAAAATAACCGGGAATTCGGGAAACATGAAAATGAGACAAATGGGTGTCTATGGTTAACTTTGTTTTTAATTGATGTCAACTTGCCAGTACTGCCATATTAAGAATAAGTTAGCAGCAATGCCTTTAGTTCAAAAATTTCTAAAAAGTAAAAACATTCAGTGGTTTGTTAAGTTGGTACTGGTAGTACCTAATGTATAGATTTAGAAGCGTATGGCTGCCAAGCGTATCGTTTTGGCGACATAACAGCACGGCTGTGCCGTACTGTTATGGGAAATAGAGTATAGACTTTTCTGCAAACTTATTTGGTATGTCTTTATATTAGTGTTCGTGACTATGTAAATGACAGATAAAAGTACAGGAGTAGAAAAAGTATCTAAATTAGCTCAACCAATTATCCTTCATTATACAGCCTGTATGTTTAATATTACCTCAAATTGTAACCAGAGGTAGGTGTTAGAGCTATGAACTATTGCAAGAAATTTCTCTTGACTACCAACTTTATTTGTCCATATAAAATAATTCAGCACGCAATGGATCACTACTTTGTCTTACTGACGCAACGTCACAACTGTCACAAGTGACCCGCTTCTTCCATGAGTCAAATGTGTGTACGCAATACATTGCTGCTCGATAATTTTTCAAAAATTAATTACGCTTTGGTAGTTAAGATTAAATTAAAATTTTCTTGCAATATCGGTTCACAGCCCTAACACCTACCACTGGTTACAATTTGAGGTAATATTAAAAATACATGTTACATGCTGTATAATCTAGGGCGGTAAACAAAATTCAGATTGTTCCGATAGCTCAGTTGGTTAGTGTCGAGGGGATATGTATGCCTGTGGTCGCCGGTTCGAATCCGGCTCGGAGCATTACATTTTTCAATTTTTCCTTTAATTTGAAATTTATAAAATTCATGTCGATCACGTTATGCATTTTACGCGCGACAGGTAGACCTAAATGTCACTTTTTTATGGAAAAATGGCAAGTGAGTTGTCGTAACGTGCGTTAGAAAAGTTATGTGATCACCCCTCTGGATCGCATATAATTTTTCACTGAGGCCAAAGGCAAGAGCAATGAATAATTTAAGCGATCTGAGGCTTTATATATTATTATTACCTCTTTTTTCGTGTTAAAATTGCGTCTTCCTTTGGCAATAAACTGGAAAATCCCAGATTTTTGCCTGGCGAAAATTTTATTTCTAATATGAAATTCATGCAATGCACAAACAGACTGATTACACCCGCAATAACACTCACGCATCGACGTAACTTCGTCCATAAAGCAGAACGACTCCTGGCAATCACCAAAATGCGTGACAACTGTTATGCAACGCTTTGTCCCTATCAACCCTTCAAACAACCGACCACTGGGACTTGAACTACTCTCACGAAGAAGTATGTCCGTAACACAGTTCTTTTTTGTATCTGGCTCCTTTATGTATCAGCTATCTAATTTACAGCGCGCAGTAAAAATGTAACACAGAAAGATAACAGTAAAGTAGACGCTTTAAGGATGGAAGAGTGTCAAACATTATTTGTATTTATTAGAATCGAATTTAGTGTTGACTTATATTATATGATATTTTACGGCCTCCGTAGCCCAGTTGGTAGTGACTCTGCCTACGAAGCTGGAGGTCCCGGGTTCGAATCCCGGTCAGGGCATTTATTTGTGTGTTATCACGAATATTTGTTCCTGAGTTATGGATGTCATATATGTATATAAGTATCTATATGTATTTATCTATTATATATATCGTCACCTAGTACCCACAATACAAGCCGTACTGAGCTTACCGTGGGCCTAGGTTGATTTGTGTAAGATTGTCTCGTAATATTTATTTATTTATTTATTTACTTATATGGATGTTTCCTGGCCGCATATTTTTATTGCAGTGTTTTACTGATGCAATAAATATGAGTTTTTAGCTATCCTTTCATTCTAATTGATATTAACACGTGCGCGGCGACGATTTTGATAGACTTTACGCTGGTGCGTTACGGGACATATTTTGTCGTATTGATGTTCACCGTGATGCGTTACGACTTGCATTTTCCCGTAGAGGCTATGTACTTTTTTGAATGGCTATAATTTTTACAAAAATAAATTTAGAAACTTGAATTTTTTACAGAAGGTAGTTTAATAATGTAGTTTATTAGGCTGTCGTCGGGGGTCGCAAATACGGGAAGATAGTACCCGTACCGCGCCTAAGTGCAAAATTTATGCGGTGGTACGTTAAGGGTATTATTTTCCCGTACGAGGATTCTTCACTGGTAAATCATAAATGAAGAGATATTCTGAAATATATCTTTGACTCTTTAACACCTTCATGAGAACCTTGTTGTATCTTTCCCGCAGCGAGGGAGAAAACATGATTTTGTCGCACACAGCGAAAGTCAATTACGGGAAAATACTACCCGTACCGCACACAACGTGTTAAAGGGTTGTACAGTTCATACCCAAAATAATACTACTGCCTACAGAAGTTTTGACTGCTGTGAATGATGGTAAAAAACCGAATTTCCTTTTTTCTTATCACTTAATATAAATTGATGTTATAGGACTCGTTAATCGAACTATAAAGTTTGTGAAATAAGTAGTATGTATGTATGTAGTATATATCGTATAAAATAAACTTATCTCCCCAGTGGATGATTTCAGACATAAAAAATATCATAGATTCTGCTCCTAGGCTCATACTAGGTTTCTAACACCAAATATCATCAAAATTAGTTCGGCGGTTTTAACCTGAAGAGGTCAGACAAAAAGACACATAGAGTCACTTTTGAATTCATAATATTATTATTAAAAAAATATGCCTTAATGTTTGACACCTTGATGCCTAATAACTCATCATCATCATCATATCAGCCGAAAGACGTCCACTGCTGGATATAGCCCCCCCCCCCCCCCCCCAAAGAGTGCCAAATTGATCGCCACCCACATCCAGCGGACTCCTGCGACCTTTACCATGTCATCAGACCACCCTTGTTAGTGTTACCCACGCTGCGTCTTCCGGTACGTGGTCGCCATGCAAGAACCTTTCCGCCCCAACGGCATCGTTCCGCGTGCAATGTCCAATTTGTTGAGCCCTATTGTAATAGATTCGGAGTGTCAAGTATTGCGCCAATGTCACTGCGACGCTTACCTTAGTATATTTCAATGGAATACAATGTAATGCTGGAGCAGGAAATAACCGTCGCAAGGTTGGCAGTGTCTGACCGCCGACCGCGAAGCATGGGACCGACAGTTTCCCGTGTCAGCTGAACACCGATTTACCTCTGAAGCTAAAGAAATAGTAAAACAATAATTGTTGATATTGCAACCTTGCACACATTTTTCTGTGAGTTTTATAATTTTGTTTCAATCAGTCGTAAATAAATCGTTTCTGTTACATTATAGCAGCTTGGTTTTGACTACATATTAAAAGCTGTCGAAGTCTTATTTGTAATAATTTAAGCTAGTGATCTTTAAACAAGAGGCCATGGTTACGTATACTGAGTTGTTCGTGATAATTATATTCTTATAATATTAATAATAACAATAAATGATAAAAATATTTATTCATCCGCAATTGTTACACTTTTCAATGAACAATTTGATGCCTCTTTTTAAGTAAATTATACCTGTGTTAAGAGCAACTTATACCTTATAATATTACCTCAAATTGTAATCAGAGGTCTGTGTTAGAGCTATGAACTGATATTGCAAGAAATTTCTCTTAACTACCAACTTTTTTTGTCCATATAAAATAATTCAGCACGCAATGGATCACTACTTTGTCTTACTGACGCGACGTCATAACTGTCACAAGTAACCCGCTTCTTCCATGAGTCAAATGAGTGTACGCAATACATTGCTGTTCGATAAATTTTCAAAAATTAATTTACGCTTCGGTAGTTAAGATTAAATTAAAATTTTCTTGCAATATCGGTTCACGCCCTAACACCTACCTCTGGTTACAATTTGAGGTAATATTAAAAATACACGCAGTATAACGGAATATAATTTACGAGGTTTTCAATTAACACTTTCACAAGCCAAGCCGCACCCAGGGATCGGATACCAATACAAATTAAACCGGTATTATTTCGTTCTTTGGTTATAATATAATTTTTGATCGGGCAGTCTAATAATACGAATAAGTTACCTAAATACACGATAGAGTCCTACATTAAGAGCCTAAAATAATTCAAAATATTAGACTACTTAGTGGATTTTTGAAAAAACCGGTTCCGATCCCTGGCCGCACCTACAGCATCGCACAAATGGGAGTGAAATGATAGCAGCAGATGACCCGAGTTAGAGGCCTACGGGAAGATAAAGTCTAACCCCAAAAAATAATAGTTCCCCTTTTAGATTGGAACGTCAGGTGGCAGTCGCTTCAGGAGAAACGCCGCAACGCCCTACAAAATATAGATAACTAGCGAGTCCCGGGCTCGTCTAATAGGTATGCAATGCAAGTCGAAAAACGAATGAAAAGGACGCGTAATAACTTACGGTAACGCTTCAACGCGTTTTCAAATAGCTCCCAAAGGAGCACTGAGCACAGCTTGACAAAGGAATATTGTTACAAGGAAACTGTTTACGGTAGAGACAGTTGTAAGATGAAACACTGCAGATACGTTAATGAGGACATCGATTTATCGGAAACATTTGATAGACGTCTGATGTATGTAAGTAGAAAAGCTAGGTAACAGACCAGGAGGCCTATTCCCAGGCCGTTCGAGATGTTTAATAGATATATCTCGAAAAAAACATGGCGGATGTCGAACGAAAAAATTCTTCGTACGTATAACTGGTTACGTAGCGTTGGTTTCGTATAGGCGGCCGAAGGGAAATGGGTGCGAAGAACATACATTTATTTTTTCTTCGACAACAATGGTTGCTATTTATAAAAGTATAACTTCTTAAATTTGAACACTTGAATAATTTCCACGAAGCAGATAACTTAGGATAAATATAAATTGATGCTCTCGACTTCACTTGAACATTTATCTTGAGCTAAAGTAATATATAGTCTGATGGACATATTTACTCAATGCAAACTCATTAAACGTTAAAAAGCTATATTTTCCAAACCATAAATTCCTAGCGTGAACGTGCGGTATTTGCCCTAAATTTCAAAGCGTATCCTTACCTACATTTCCAACCGTGTATTGTTTCGTAAGACTCGTAAAGACTTGTCGCCGGATTTTACGGCATTACCTCAAGCGACATGGCGTTCTTAACAGTTGCACTTGTTTTCTGCGTGTACTCGGTCACAGAGAGCAGAGAAAATGGAGGTGAGAATACAAGTGATTCGAATAGTAGGTCAACTTGACTCAATCTTCCGTATTTCAATGGAGGAGGTAATGTGAATATTTGAGAACAAAGATCATCATCATAAATTTAAGAGCCAGGCTCTTGTCGGTGGAGTAATTGCCATTCTGTTCTTCTCTCTGCCACTGTTTTGAGCTCCTGATACGACATTACATTAACTTTCTCTTTAGCTTGGTCCATAAACGCAAGTCTTGGCCTTCCCCTGCCTCTCCTTCCTTAATTTTTCCTTCAATTATAGTTTTTATGTAATTGGCATGTCGTTTCAAGTGCCCCAACATATTTCCCCTTCTGTTTTCAATAGTTTTTAGTAGATATCTTTTTTCTCCTATCAAATTTAGAACCTCTTCGTTTGTTCTTCTTTCTGTCCAACTAATACTTTCCACCCTTCTCCATGCCCACATTTCAAATGCGTTCAGTCTCTCTTTGTCACGCTGGGTTAGAGTCCACGTCTCACTTCCGTACAACGCTATGCTCTGCGTTGCTATGGGAACAAAGATATGGGACGTAATTTTTTTTTATCAAATATCGACTCGGATTGGGAGTTTTGTCAATCTAATTTAAAGTTGAGGAGGCCGGTCACTGGCTACATGCCCATCCCTCTCCAAATACCGGTACCTTCCTGGATCCGACCTCCCTTCGTCTGGCGACTGGTCTGCGGCTTGGGGTCACGGTATGCACTCCACACATATGCCCTTGTGGCACGGACGTGGACCGACTGGGTCACCACGGACTTTGTTGTCAAAAAAGTGCAGGCCGCTTTTCAAGACATGCGACACTTAATGACATAATCCGCCGGTCTCTTGCCAGCATCAATGTGCCTGCTCTTCTTGAGCCGCCTGGCATTGGCAGAGATGATGGCAAAAGACCTGATGGTGTGTCTCTGGTTCCATGGAGGTTGGGACGGATGCTTGTGTGGGACGCTACATGTGTAGACACACTGGCACCGTCTCACCTCCAACGGACTACTTCTAAAGCGGGTGCAGCGGCGGAAAACGCCGAAAATCTGAAATGTAATAAATATAGAGGCCTCGGCAGAGAGTACGATTTTGCACCCTTTGGCGTCGAGACCCTCGGTCCGTGGGGTCCCAGTGTGCATAAGTTATTTGCAGAAATCGCGAAACGTCTGGTCGATGTAACTGGTGACCGAAGAGCTGGCGGCTTTCTCGCGCAACGCATCAGCATTGCAATTCAGCGAGGAAATGCCGCCAGCATCCTCGGTACAATGCCTCGAGGGCCTTTTTTAGATTTAACTTAGTTTTAATTTATCTTAGTTAATGTTAATTATAATCTTGTATTTTTATTTCAATAAAAAAAAAAAATTTAAAGTTTAGTACTTATATAAATATGTGGAAATGGCAGAAGGCTCTCTATTGCTGCTACGGACTACGACGGGATTTTAAACCTTTAATTAGAACATAAATAAAATGAAACAATCACCAAACATGCAAAATGAATTCTTAAAAAAAATGCTAAGTAAATTCCTGGCACCAAGTTTTTCGGAACTTATGTATGCACGGAATATTTACCGTTAGCTTTTCGGTAAAGGAAATCGTGAGAAAACCTCTGCGAAGAAGTTCAAGAGTGTGTCTTAAGTCTCCAACCCGCCCTGGTCAAGCGTGGGGACTACTAACAGCAGTGGGACCTATAAATTAAAAAAGGCTGATTTATTATTATTTCATTATTAAATGCCTTTGAGTATTAAGCCACTGGAGATGTCATAGACAGGCGACCCCCTCCGGCAAAGTACATTGGTCAACTGTTCAACCACGTTATATAAAACTACTTAAAGTCGCTTCACCGTCATTTTGTATCGTTCCGTGTCGCATGACGTTTCTCTCGAAAAATGGTGACTTGTGCAATATTATCATGTAAAAGGTGATCTGACAGCTCAAATTCGCAACAAGTTCACGTTTCCTATCATAGGTAAGTACTTTTACTAACTATTAAATGTGTATTGAAGTACAATCTCCATTTAAAGAAAATGCCGTTAGCGATACGTAAACGACAGAACGTAAACATGATTATAGTGGTAAGGGTTCGAATCGGTCTTTAGGGATGTGATAAAGTAAGAAAGGCGACTCAACATTTGAATTTATCATTCATTCATTCAATCACTGCAGTTTGTTTAATAGTCAGTTTTTTATTAGATATTGAATTAAATAGTAGGTATAGATGTATGTTACATTTAAATCTTGTAAGGTGAATCAGAAAAATTACTTTTCTCTGGACTTACGATGTTGAAATTTAGTCTTAAAAAGAAATGAATTATATGCAAAAAAAAATCTAGGTAAAAGGAATACATTTAGTGCGGGACTATGAGTGTATGTGTTATTCATATACTATTATTTACAGTATTATACTTTATTTAATATAATTGTATGTCCTTTTAGATTTCCAAAAGATCCCTATATAAAGGAGAAATGGAGAACAATTTGTAATTACGAAAATTATTCTTGGAAACCTACACGTACAAGTGTTATCTGTTCGGAGCACTTTACTCCGGAAAGCTACAAAAATGATTACGTGTACAATAAACTTATTCATTTTAAAAATCAATAAAAATACTAATTAATAAAAGTCTTAAGCGGGTCTTAAAAAACCCTACCAGAGAATTTAAATTAATAAATATGTGGTAATTCTAATAAAATTAACAATTCATTTTATTGCTTTCCCTTTGCTCATTTATGTTTTGAAGTAACTTTATAAATGTGGTGAAAGCTGAGCCTTATTAAAATATAATTGCATATACATAGGTTCTTGCAAATACCAATCAATAAGTATCAGCCCGGAAAACCGCGGGCGAGAGTTCATTCCACAGTTTAACTGTGCGAGAGGGCTAAGGACACTACGGCACATAATTACAGACAGACAAACATTTTTTTGGGTAGTATCTTCAATGGACAGAATTTTCAATTTTACAATTTAATAATAAATAGTATAAGATAATTCAGTTCATTCATCAAACTAATTTGACTCATTCTTCAGATGTCTTCGATGTGTCCCATCACTAACTTGTTCGCATGTATGCTGTATCAGTTACGTGAAAACTCTGTCTGTGTGCGTGTAATTTTTGATGTGTTGAATTTTTTTGTAGTGTGCGTTTATCGCAACAGCAAAACTTGTGTCTGTTGAGTTATTCCTCTTTTGGTGGTGTGCTATACGTGTTTTACCTCGCCCCCCGCCAAAAGTGGCGAAAAAATTTGTTCGAAGAGTTTACGTCATGGCATCTCCAGTGGCTTAATACTCAAAGTTAAATGCTTGCAAAAACCATTTCGCCTATTTCCTTCAAGTTAGAAAACAAATGACAAAAGCCACGGCTCGAGATTACTAATTGCGGCCTCTATTTCAAAGTGTCAGCGTCATATTTCTACACAGACAAATGGTCACCCTTCAACCGTACACTACGTAACACAATTATACAATTTAACGCGTTATAAAACCTTCTATTCACGCATAAAAACAGAATACAAGCTTTTTAAGCCCGTTGCGATTAATTTTACCACACGTGGAAACAATTCACGGAAAAATGTGTAATTATTTTCTTGAACACGCTGCACTATCAAGTTGTGAACATTGTGCATATTTTAGGTTAATTTGTGGTTTTGTATTTGTGTGATGAGCATGAATATTTGTTTCTGAGTCTTGGATGTTTTCAATGTATTTATATCTATTATATATATTGTCGTCTAGTACCTATAACACAAGCCTTATTGAGCTTACTATAGGCCTAGTTCGATTTGTGTAAGAATGTCTCCCAATATTTCTTTATTATTATTAATTAATTTCTTAGTAAGAGGTAAATGTGAATTTTGATTGCCAATTTGATTGCCAATTCAAGGCGTTGTTTTCGGGTTACCGCGCTAGATATTGGAGGCGTACCTACCTATATACTGTGCTTTCATTGGGATCGTATAACTTCCCCGCGCTCCATTGTGCCAACGTATGAGAGAGAGTGCAGTGCACAAACCAATACATATGAGTCATCGAGTAGATGTGTCTACGGGCGATTTCCGCTACAAAGCGGAAAAATGCTGCTACGTGATTCAGCGTAGCATACGTAGCATTGCTTGGCCTCGAGCGAGTTAACACGTTGAGTGCCAGGAACCTGCTAGGTGGGATCTCTGCTCGTAGCATAGATTTACCCCAATCACTCTAACTGAAGCAACTCCTCTGATGTAGCTTCCAGCACAGTAGCATTGCTTGGCCTCGTGCGAGTTAGCACTTTGAGTGCCAGGAACCTGCTAGGTGGGATCTCTGCTCGTAGCATGGATTTACCCCAATCACTCTAACTGAAGCAACTCCTCTGATGTAGCTTCCAGCACAGTAGCATTGCTTGGCATCGTGCGAGTTAGCACTTTGAGTGCCAGGAACCTGCTAGGTGGGATCTCTGCTCGTAGCAGAGATTTACCCCAATCACTCTAAAGCAACTCTTCTGATGTAGCCTCCAGCAGAGAATAAATAATAGTGTTTACGTACAAAAGAGAGAAACTCAAATCATGGCCTCTACCGCATACCACGGTGTTTGTGCCACATAATCATGCAATCGGGTGAATTTGGCACCTCAAAAGAGAGTTTAGCCAAAGTAGCAAGTGAAACAAATCTGCTAATTGTTTAGTCGCGTTAGTAGATTACTTTCTCAATATTAAAAGCCATCCCAACAAAACAGCTCATTTTTGGACACAATCTCGACGAAATAAGAAACAAATCCTTTTTTCTTCGCCCTGATTAATTGAAGTCACACGTCGCAAAACCACCACAAGAACAAAAGAACCACAGACAATACGTGTTCTATTGTTCTCAATAAGACCAAGTTATTGTTGCAATATCTTCTACCTTGTTCAGTGCCTGCATCTGTAAGACGTCGTGTGTCATTTAAAACTCCTGCTTATGATTGTTGGAATACTGGGCTTGCTATAGATGGTATATGTAAATTTACTGAAAATTTTACTTTCCCCGTAGTACCTACCTAAAGGAGAAAAAAAAAACAAAATTGTAATTTCGAAGAAGTAACAAAAAACAATAGTACACAATACACTGCCAACAATTGCAAAAACCCGTATGTAGAGGAAACTTAGAGCAGATCGCTCATCTAACGGGTTCCTGGCACTATTAATATTCTGCTCCCTTTATCTCTGTGTGTCTTTTGTGTAGCGAATAAATGACTTCTTTCTTTCTTATTAACACTCACTGGCAGGAACCCGCCTAGCGGGCGCCTACGCCGTAGTCGCTTTCCGTAATACGAGGATCACGGGATCGGCTACGAGCGTACTGTAACGGAAAGCGATCACGGCGTGGGCGCCCGCTAGGCGGGTTTCTGGCAGTGAAAATGTTAAAGTGTTAATTTATGTTATTGTAGCACTGATATCAAAACTAGTTCGAGCGGCTTGAAAACTTCTAATATACTAACTTGACGAAGCCGACAAAGAACCTTCTTCACTTGTGGCTTACTTGTGTATTTATTCTCGACACAATATAATATTCGTTTTTACTACGGAAGGTGTCAAAACCGACACACCGAAAAATCAAATATTTATGAGATGGCTAAGTTACGTGATCGCCCCTGGCGCATCGCAATAATGCCGATTACGCCTGTGTGACTTTAAAATGTTATTTTCTATAACTATTAATTTTGCTAAAGATGGATATTGATATTACTTAATGAGATTATGTCCTCAAAGGCGTTAGTGAACTCAAGGTTGTACAACATATTCATCATCATCATCATCCTGGCCGATTTCGACCACGGTGACTGGAAAAAGAGAAGAATTCTGGCTAACTGGAGCGTCGTTCGTGAGCTCTCAGGTGACTGACGTAGCCTATCTTTGCAGAGAATGTGCGACCCTTAGATCATATTTATGTTCTGAGGTGCGACCACATTCCCTACACGTCAGCTCTCCGACAAAATTGTAATGTAGGTATGGCCGCAGGTGGTCGAGCCTTCAACTCCTCGCGCTTAGCGTCGAGTTTGTTACGTCTTTGTTCTTCGAAGGCTTGCACATTAACCTTCACAACATATTACAGAATGAATAACTGTCGATACTATGACGGCAAAAAAAAGTTTTCTCAATTATTATTTTTAAAACCGATATGTGTGGGTGTCGGGCTGTTGGGTTATACTAATATGATTAATCAGTAAAAATCTGTGAGCTGTGTAGCTTCGTAAGTTTGTATGTAGAAATAATCTCCAGTACTAAACGGACTCTTCTGTGAATTTGTGTTAAAAGTTTTGAAATATTTTTTAACAATATTATTTAGTTTACTTTAGAGGTGACGTATATTTATTTATTTAAACTTTATTGCACAAAATACAAAAAAATATGTACAAATGGCGAGCTTAATGTCAGATGGCATTCTCTACCAGCTAACCATTGGGCTAAACAGAGACTTATAACAGGTGCAAAGAAAAAAAGTATGATAATATATAGGTATGTATGGTATATTATGGCTTTGTTAAAATTTTCTCAAAAAAGCAATTCCCGAAGAGAGTTGTTTAATTTTTTTCTCTTGGAAGACTTCTTGTGATACCATTTCGACATGGTATCACAATAGATACATTATAATATTACGTATATTACCACCATATGGTAAACAGAGAAAGCAATATAACAGAACCGCACTACCGATGTTCACCTCAGGGATACCGCTGGAGCATTTCGTCGTTATCTGTGTCATTATTATTTAAGTATCAGTAGGTATTGCGGAATGACTCTGTTCGTCTCAATGTACTGAATTGGAATGGATTTGATATTAATCACGCGCGCTTGCTTCCTCGCGTGCCAATTCTAAAGTAAGAGAATACCGTATTCTGTATAGTTTTTTTTGAACTGAGCTCGTGAATTGCTATTTTTTGTGGACAGCGCCATATTTTTACCCACGGAACAGAAAAAAGTGAGAGAATATCGTACTCTGTATAGTTTTTTTTTAACTAAGCTTATGGATTGCCATTTTTGGGGGCAGCTCCATATTTTTACCCACGGAACAGAAAAAACGTTCTGTGTTTTTACCCGTCACATAAAGTGCACGGATGGTCAGTTAACTGTGTTGGTATGTATGTATGTATCTACAGTCAAAACGGCTTGATGGATTTTGACATATGAGGTGTCGTTGGAACGAAGCAGTTGGGTTTTATGAAAAATCTTTAGATTTAACTTGTGCAAAAAAGATTACCGCCACGTAGAACGTTCATTAAATAATAAACTATATCGTCGTACACAATAGATTTAAAATAAACTACTTACGGGATAAAATATCACACACATGTTATTAAACAGAGACACGTTTTTTTATTAGCTTATTTTGAATCCTTGGCTAGGGCGATAGAGTTCGCTATTTAATGAACATTGTACGTGGTGGTAACCTTTTTTTGCAAAAAACGGCACGAACTGACCACCAACAATATCCATTCATGAGCTAAGTTGAAAATAAACTATACGTTGATTGAAATTACTCTCAGCTCATAGCCAGTGTGGCAAACAACTCATACCTACAACGGTCGGTGGCTTCAAACTCGAACAATACAAGAATGCTGATTTATGTCTTAAGTGTCTCTCATAATATCTGCACATTCTCTCAACAGCTCTCTTTTTATATATACGCACATTTTAAAAAGCAACCTTTTACTTTACAAAATAAAGTTCAAATCCCTATGCAACCCAGAAAAGTCGTTCTGAAAATTCGAGTATTTTAATTCTAAATATAATTTCAGAGTTGAGAGTCGCTGCGCCGTCATTGATACGTCTCTGCGAAGAAGTCAAACATAAGGTAAGATCATATCATCGGATAGTTCCCTAAGTGGATATATTCACGTGGGAAAGGTTCAGTTCTAATATTTCCACTAAGGGGATATTAAAAACTGTAGGTTTGCACATTTTAAATGTGAAATAAATAATGATATTCTACTACGAAGTACTTTCGTCAAAGTCAAAGTCATTTATTCTTCAATTTAGGCATATTACATGCACCTATGAATGTCGATAAACTACCATCGATCTTAAACAATGTGAATTTTACATATAAATGTGTAAAAACCGTATGTTATGACTCAACATTTGAGTTCTATTTTATATAGTAACAAGTTACAATTTTCCAGGTCAAGACCGGCAACACAAAGGTACTTCGACCCATTGAGCCAGTTTGATTGATTCAAAATATACCATTGAAATGTTATTAATCAAAATAATAAATTTATGACATTCTGGCATTAACAAAAAGAAGATCCTAGCTGTATCTATCTATATCTCAAGGGATACTAACGTAGGCCTTAACGAAAATACGGGTCGGCCCAAGTTTGGGCACTTTGCCAAAAGTGCCCGGCCGGGGTAGCGAATAGGTGCTCAGATTGACAAAATATTTTTGTCGTCCTCTATTATTTTTGTTGTTGGTGCCCAAAGCTGCGTGTAAACAACCCATTAGGCAAATGGTAGTATGATTTATCATATTTTAGACATAAATAGAGTAAATATAAACAGACCTAAGAATTTTGCTACTAGAGTGGACACAATTTTGACTAACTTGACTATCAGACTCCGAGATAAATTTTATTCAACGACGCTTCCAACCAGGTGGTCATTCATGTCGATTTGATATTAAACTCGTATTTCAGATGTTAATGTTCGTGCATGAGCCAAGCTTACGTTACTGAATATATTGATAGATTAATATGTATATTAAGAGAAGTAGGGCAACTGAATATCATCTCGTTCATATTTAGAGTAGCCAACTGGGGAAATGCCTCCACCCTGCAGAAGCCCGCAGCAATAATGACTACTTGCTCTGTAGGTATGAGGTGATTTGTGGAGCCCCACCCTGGAGCTGAGTGAGTTCGCCAGAGTGTCCGAGGGTACGTTGTGTTAATGGTGCGAGACCTGAGGGGTAATCAATCACGTACCGTTTCGAACGCATCTACGTGACGGGCGTACAATGCGTTACGTAATCGACCAGCTGCAAGTTGTCTCTCGTTCTCAACATACAAAATCCTCAAAGCAATAAAGGCCCGGCAATACCCATAGGCTACGTTATCTGCATAATATTAGATAATTATATGCTACTGCGATGGGCATTGGGGCGGAAAGGTTCTCGAGTGGCGACAACGTACCGGAAGGCGCAGCGTGGGTAGGCCCCCCACAAGGTGGACTGATGACCTGGTAAAGGTCGCTGGAGTCCGCTGGATGCGGGTGGCGCAGGACCGGTCATTGTGGCACTCTTTGGGGGAGGCCTATATCCAGCAGTGGACGTCTTTCGGCTGATATGATGATGATGATGATGATAATTATGCTAGTTTACCATTGTGGTGTGGAAAATATCAAATCAGAATACGACATGTAATTAGAATTAAAATGAAACATGATGGTGATGTATTTAGGTTATACATTAAAATTGGGTTCATGTGTTTTCTTATTAAATGTTTGTATAACTATACTCGTGGGTACCTACTTGTTCGTTGTTGTTGAAGAAAGTCATTATCTATCTATCTAATTTATCATAAATTTATCATTGGTACTCATAGGTACTCATACTAATTTATTGAAAAAGAAAGAAAAAAATATTTATTCGTGACAGAAAAACAAACTGTAGACACAATACACACATACACATTTGCCACAAAATGGTCACAACTCAGCGTGATTGATAATATTAATATCACAGCAGCCTGCACAGTTTAGTTTCAATCTTGTCCAACAATTTCTAGAGAGATCCTTGTAAAGGTCGTCCCTTACAAAACCTGCATAAGCCATCGTCCTGACTAATTGAATCTCATCAGCTACACCCGCTTTTTTTAAGAAAGGTATATAACCTCTAAGATTATTTTTATCTTACAGTTGAAGATCTACCGCTCGAAAAGGTTAAAATTAAAACTGGTTTTTCACTCTTAAAGTTTGCTGCTTAATTATTTTTTTAGGATTTGCTCCGTTATTTTTGTTGATAAACATTTAATATTTAGGGTATATTTTTATTTTTTTTATTCCTTTTCTCTTTTTAATTGTTTAAAAGTTTGTTGGTTGATTGAGTTTCTATGATTTCCGATAGTTTCCTATTTACTTTCCATTGAGATACAGAAGCGTATAATATATTCGAAACTTTTTGGTTATTTAATTTTTTTGTGTGTCTTATTGGAAATTTGTTGCTCATCATCATCATCACCATATTAGTCGAAAGACGTCCACTGCTGGACATAGGCCTTCCCCAAAGAGAGGCACAATAACAGGTCCTGCGCCACCCGCCACATGTGTGTCCATGTGCCAATGTTTATTCAGTTCTGACAAAAAACAATAATCTACAACGAAATAGAAATCAGCATTTAACATAAACTATATCTCCACAGCCGTTCCTCTGCCTAATCTGCAAGGGTTTCAACTTCTCCTGTTTCTCCTCTGAAGACACTACGCAGTTTACCCTGCCAATTATTCCTACGTTTCCTACTACCGCAAGCACCACAACTACCACAACCATCACTACTGCTGCACCAGAACCATAGTTGGAATTTTTCACGAAAAGAAATCAAGCTGATTATGCAACTAAAAATGGAACATTTTGATAATATGTAGGTATTTTAATTTAACTTAAGTGTGACTTAACCGATTTCTTCTTGCAATTGAAAGAACTTGATGCATATTGTCGTGATTGTACCGTTGCCACAGGGGGAATATTGAGAAAATCTGGCAAAATGTTACCGGCAACTTTTAGACTGACAGCCCCCCGAAACAGTCCGCAATAAGTGTACGCGAATGCGCAAAGTTATATTTAGGTACATAATTTTGCGATGAAATATTTTAAAATATGAAATTCATATTTCTTGTATACCGGCAAGATTGCTGACAACAAAGGCAATGTTCCTAGCAATATTGCATGTGACCGTATTTTATTTAACAAGGGGTATGTTTATGTCAGAACACATTTAATATTCCAACATTATGCATACGTTCATAATACGAACTTCATATCCGTTCATTATAATTATTTTTTGTATCTTGTTAAATTTGTCTGGGTTAAAGCTGTAAGTTTTACTTTAGATAAAAATATATGGTTGATTAGTATAGGTTCATCACAAAACAAATATAATTTTAGTATGTTGTAGTTTTTTAATTGCTTATAATAAACATATAAAATAAAGAATTTATTGTTCATTGAAGACTATTGATATGATTTATTGTATTGTTCAGTTTCAGTATGCATACGTTCATAATATGAACTTCATATCCGTTCCTTATAATTATTTTTTTATCTTGTTAAATTTGTCTGGGTTAAAGCTGTAAGTTTTACTTCAGATAAAAAGATATGGTTGATTAGTATAGGTTCATCACAAATATAGTTTTAGTATATTGTAGTTTTTTAATTGCTTATAATAAACATATAAAATATGGAATTTATTTTTCATTGAAGACTATTGATATGATTTATTGTATTGTTCAGTTTCAGATCTGAATCAGCTCTCCCCTTACATGGTGCAACAACTCGTACCTATGTGGGTTTTATTACATTGCAGGGTTTGATTGAATTCGTCGTATTTCGGTAGCCCGCGGCCCCGCAATGTAATGAAAATCGCATACGAGTTGTTGCACAATGTAAATAGACCTCGGGACTTAACTACGTAGTTGTGTATCTAAGGCCATTAACTAAATTAATGAGACCAACAAAAACTAGTTTCCGACCCATCCCGTTGTGGCGAATCCCATTGTGTATAAAAAGTTTCATATTAATCCAGTATGTCGTTTTAAAATGACAACCAAATTACGTTTTTATGGAGAATCGACTTAATTCGACCGTGCTAGGGACTCTTAATTTGAATATAATTAATTTAACTTGGTATATGATTAAGGTGAAATATGCTCTTCTCTAGTTTTGTCAGTTGAAGTGCCAAACTACCTACTTAATGTTACGAATACCACAAATCCGCCTGGGCATATTCCGCCGTAACTCGGGCACTGAGTTCGTCCATAATTGAATTGATACTATGAATACATATTTTCCATAAAATTCATGTTACTCACTCACTCTCTGTCCAAGTCGGTCCTTCATGTCTGAAGATCGTGGTCTGCATGAGTATTACATCTGTAGCGGATGATCTGCCTCCATCGGCTTCTGTCCTGCGCTTACGGATGACTCACTGGATGAATTAAATTACACACGAATTACGCCCTTAATAAGTATTAAGCATGGAGATATTTGTTCTTAACTAACTTTTATTGAAGCTTGTAGCAGAGTGTTATTGTTTCTGTAATAACGCAAGTAAAATAATATATTAAAGGGTGTCGACGTTGCAGGATTTTCCTCTGTTCGACACGCGTTAATGTGGTATTACGCTCGTGCATGTGTAGCTAAGGATGTCTAAGAGACAATTTAAATATGGCATTTTCTCATAGGACAGAAGGAGCTATAGGTTCAGTCAGCTACAGAGAATAGTAACCTCTACTACGTAGAAAGATGGCTAAAAGTGACACTTCTCGCTAACAACGCTATCGAACATCATTGTTAATCTTCGTAATGCTGGGGAACTGAGTACCATTGATCTGGTAAATGTCACTATAAAAGGGATTAAAGAAAAGCAAAAAAATCACGGTTGTTGTTTGGGAGCTCCCTTAAATGTCTACTTTTTTTGTTGTATTTGTTGATATAGCGGCAACAGAAACTTTTTATTTTTTTCAACTTACATTTCAAAAATCAATATTTCAACTGTCGAACTATCACGGTTCATGAGATACAGCCTGGTAACAGACAGACAGACGGACGGACAGCGAAGTCTTAATAATGGGGTCCAGTTTTTACCCTCTGGGTAAGGAACCCTAAAAAAAGGCATGTGATTTCAGGTACAGGCTGGTTTCAATTCAAGGTGATGCCCTTTGGTTTGGTGAATGCATCACAAACACAAACACAACAACTGCTAATTCTCATACACTTCTACAGGAAAGCAGACAGTTTTCTGCTGAGGTGCTGACTGATTGAATGGTTCAAAAACCTTATGTTGCCCTCCTAGACATGCCTCAACAGTGATGAACAAAACATTGTCGCATTGACAGTATTGCCAGGCATAGTGCCAACTGAACATATGGCGTCCAGTTTCTTGCAAAAAGTTCAGTTTAAATGCAGTGAAACTATACTGTACACTTCCCGGCAAACAACTTGAACTCGCGGGACGAAGTGGGGGGGCAGTTTGCACGTACAATTCGCCTTTGCGCAGGCAAGGTCATTTGCTCAAGTTGTTTGCCGGCATTTATACCTTAGACGAGACAGGTCTGGTACAACACATCTGCAGGATGGGCCTAGAAAATCGCAGGGTGTATAATTTTTTTCTCGATGACTAAACAATTATGTAAACTGTTCAAAATTGAGAGGATTTACCGGAGGACCATTTAGGCTACTAAAAAATACATGTTTTACCAACTCGTTCGCAAGGTATAAATCATAACATACTCATATTTCACGTTAATATATAATGGAACGGGGTAACATGTCTGAGACTCTCGGGAGCTTATATATAAAATGTGTGATGTATTGAAAATAGACACTCTCATCGCTTTGTCTATTTCGAATAGGGGCCCACACGCAATCTCGCAGGCTTAGGCTCTGCGGGATACTAGAGGAATATAAATGTGATACACATGTCGGGTGCTCTATAATAAACGGTTTTCTGTGGTAAACGATGTATTTACTTGAGATTAGTACGATGAAACGTCCGATGATAAACGAGCCGAAGAGAGAGACTTAAAACAAATTGAATCGTTCTTTGGTATCTTTCCATGTGGGTACATCTAAAAGTTGCGTGACGTCTATGGAACTCGATTACCATATATTTAAGCAAATTTAACTTCTACTCCAACATGAAAAAGTAAATCAAATTAGCTTCGGCCTACAGGAGCAAAATAATGGTACCTATATAATATGTGTGATTGTGAATAAGCTAAACTAAAGATATCAATTGCCTTTTCGTTTCAAAGATAGCAATTTTAGTAAAATTAATAACGGGAACCGGTATTTTTTGGTACTATTTCCCCCTAACCAAACACTTATTCATCCAAAAAACAGCAAGAGCCAACAATCAACATACTTGTGTTTGTCCTGAATGATGTGATAATTTAACCCAATCGACGATGTCAATTTTAAAACGACACAATACACTTATATTCAATGACATTTTCGGCTTTCTGGATTGTAACCTTCTACAGTCGAGTGGCGACCACGTACCGGAAGGTGCGGCGTGGGTAGGCCCCCCACAAGGTGGACTGATGACCTGGTAAAGGTCGCGGGAGTCCGCTGGATACGGGTGGTGCAGGACCGGTCAATTTGGAACTCTCTGGGGGAGGCCTATGTCCAGCAGTGGACGTCTTTCGGCTGATATGATGATGATGATGAACCTTCTACATGCTGTCAATATAGGAAAACTGAGGGACCAACGTTGAAATACAGAGGCGCAAGGACAGCAGTCTTGATTATATTAAGAGATGAGGTATTTCGCAATATTTGAGGCAAATATCATGAAAACAAATCCAGTAAGTTTTACCTAAATTTTAAACAGACAAATTCGTCAAAGTTTTTTTTTTTACAAAACAAGAAATAAACACCAGAATGGATGCCAATAAGCATAATATCAGGGCATTTATCATGACGTTGGATTTCAGGGCAACCATAAAAATTAAACATGTAACAAAAACAGGTTGACTAAGAACTAAAAATTTAGAAGTAGAAATGTCGTTAGACGTAATTTTACACAAAAGAGATTTATAAGGTTTCATATAGACATTTTACCACCGTAAAAGCACACAACTATAGTCCACTACCCCCACTATGGTCCAAAAGTAAACTCATTCGTTTCTATCAATACCGATTTTGTATTTGTGATTTTATAGGTTTTTATTTAAATTTGTGTTATTATATTGCCTGTCTTCAAGTTCACCCTTGAAAACAGTCCCACCTGAGCAAGTAATATGAGACTTAATTTGGACCATAGTTGGGTGACCTGGACTATAGTTGTGTGGTTTTACGGTACCTACTTTTAATTAAGTAAGCTTGCGTGAGTTTTAGCTTGTGTGTGTGTTAGTTTTGTTATTAGGCACACAAATATTTTAAGTCGAAACGAAAATGTCTTCATTGGGCCTTAATATATAAATGGTAATATAAGTTACACTTGCCTACCGCAATAATAGGTTATTTATGAACACACGCATGAACACCGACCAAATCCTGAAAGGAATCATTAATTACTTAGTATTCAGTCCAGTACATCCACGAACGTCTGGGAAATCTTATTACCTGGCAGCGTTAAGTAGATACAATGCTACGTTGCCCAACCGAACAAGAATCGTGACTGGAAAACGAAATGCAGAGATTATGAGTTATATCTACCACTCGAAACACTTAAGAGTCGATAGACTTCTGTGAAACAATTACATTACTAGCGGATTCGGAGTAGGTAACTTCGATGGATGATGTAGAGATAAATAACACTAAGCTGTTATTAGTAACACGGCCGTTTTAACTTTGGATGCATAGATTCACGAATCCAGCAACATAAAAACTAGTTTGATGTATCCACAATGTACTTAAATACAAAATACAGAGTGTATTGGCCTCTTTTTTAAATATCTATCGTTAAATTTAAATAATCACAATTATTTACTAGTGACGCTGTAACGACCTCTTAAGAACTTAATGTAAAAAAATCAATTTAAAAACCGGCCATGTGCGAGTCGGACTCGCGCACGAAGGGTTCCGTACCATTATCTATAAAAACGGCAAGAAAATCATGTCTGTTGCATGGGAGCCCCAGTCCGACTCGCACTTGGCCGGTTTTTTAGTATTTGTTGTTATAGCGGCAACAGAAATACATAATCTGTGAAAATTTCAACTCTCTAGCTATCACGGTTCTTGAGATACAGCCTGGTGACAGACAGACGGACGAACGGACGGACGGACGGCGAAGTCTTAGTAATAGGGTCCCGTTTTTACCCGTTGGGTACGGAACCCTATATGTAATTGCAGTGTAAAAGAGTCCAAGTCCAGAACCATTTTACCTACCCCTTTTACCTGCAGCCAACAGAAATACAAGTGACATCAATAATATTCATAAATATGAACACATTCTAAATTAATAAAATCATAACTACTGTGTCACACACGCTACCACTACGCGTAGGTTTTAATGATCGGCGTTTGATAAATTATTTTATTTTCGTAATGGTGATTTCAGTTAAAAGATAACAAATCATTTGAAATGGTTGCGTAATGAAATATTTTCAGTACTTACAGATAGTGATCAGAATAACCGATTCACAGGAAAACGGAGCCGAGTCTTTACACAATAGGGTTAGTTTCCTCATGTCAAAATTGATGACGTCGTGTTGCTATATTTTTGATTTGGCGGACGAAATAGAGGACTACGGCTGCTCGAAATTCATATATTGCTCTTAAGTAATAAATTGTGTCGCGAAATTTTCTGTGTCTATTCAACAAAGAACATTTTAGGTATGTCGTGGCAGTAATCTCTAATTTGCAATATAACCTTTCTTCTCTAAAAACTTTAAAATCGTGGTGCACTAGAAAGACTAACTAGGTACTAAAACAGCCCCACTATTCTTTAACTTGTGTTAAGCTCACCCACAAATATATCTTGACGCCAAGATTCGTAGGAACTAAGCGTAGTTAGAGGTCTAGTTTCATTAAGCGTGACGGGTGGGGTGAGGCGCATGAGCGCGTAATGAACAGCCCTGGGGCCTTCGTTTAGTAATTAAGCTTTGCTGTGGTCGAATCTTAAAAGGATCGTTCTCAGGTTAGGTTTAATGAAAGTCAGGTTTAGGCACTAATTTACTGTAATTATCGGTGTTTATGAGGGACTAGGTAATAGGTTAGTGGCGGCGGTTGGATCTTGTGTGCGATTTTCCCGGAGACTGAAACAAAGAAAATTAATTAATATGGGATTGAGTGATAGTCATTATACTGTTATTATTTTATTAACCTATAAAGCGGCTTACGTCTTTACCTAACTATTGTCGTGTCAGTGAAGGCAAAGCTAATTAGACACGAATGGAACTAATAATGGGTAATTGTTATATTATCAAAGTAGTATAAAATAATAATAATAAATGCAGTCTATATATACCGTCCCACTGCTGGGCACAGGCATCTCATGGATGAGAGGGAACGGGCAAAGTAGCATAGGTATATTTTTTTTATTTGCCTACCTCTGTTATGTCCCTCTGCTGGGCAAATGCCTTGATATGTTTTGCACGGATTGGCGAAGACTAGCACATGACCGAGACAAGTGGCGAAAAAGAGGGGAGTACATTTAGACACTGATTATAATTTTTGATAACAATTATCAACTATTTTGAAATAAATTTAACAACAATTATATATATATATATATAGATCATAGAATAAGGAGTCGTTAATGAAAAGCGATTTTCGGCTGGCTACATTATTTGGCATCCATGTCACACAATTTGTAATTAAGTGACACTTATACTCGGTTTAAAAAAAATGACAGCTGCCAGCCCCTTTATGCCTGTAAAGGTTGGTTGAACAGCTCCAAACATATAACACTTTAAACTCTCGCGCTTTGTAGACATTTTAATTTTTAAAATTTAAATGTCTACAAATTAAACAATTTAAATTTAAACACCTTTTAAAATACGGAATGCAGTGGCCTGCATACATTATTATACACGACACGACTGAATTTTAATAATGTTTTGGATTAAACAGAATAATAATTATGTCAAAATTCGATTTAGCAAAGTCGAAGTTAAGGCAATTAGTGCATTCACTGTCATCCCTCGAGTTTCGGTCGCCTCAGTCACTTGTGGCTTAACTTGGTTTCGCAAAGTGCACTCAAGTCGAGACTGGTGGCTACGTTACATAACGCAATATCCGTTATGTGGATAATGTACTTTCACTTAGAAAAGCTATCTTCAGAGAGATTCATTATTAGAGAAAAATATTTTTACTTCACACCTGACCATAAAGAGGCAATTACCGCCACGGAGAGACGTAACATTTTGAACTCACCACGAGCTAAATGAAGAATGCCTCAGAACGCATAATTTATCGTCAAATACTTGCGATCTGGTAAGTAATGGTTTTACTGTCCTAGGTAAGTAATGTTCTATTATCCTGAGTTGGTAGTGACCCTGCCTACGAAGCAAGAGGTCCTGTGTCTGTGTGATGAGCACGAATATTTGTTCCCGAGTCATGGATGTTTTCTATGTATTTAAGTATGTATTTATCTATATAAGTATGTTTATCGTAGTCTAGTACCCATAGTACAAGCTTTGCTTAGTTTGGGACTAGGTCGATTTGTGTAAGATTGTCCGCAAAATATTTATTTATTTATTATCCTATACTATTAAACGAGCAAGGATAACATCAACGTCAACATGTCTCTTGCCACCAACAATGTGCCTACTCTTCTTGAGCCGCCTGACATTGTCAGAGATGATGGCAAAAGGCCTGATGGTGTGTCTTTGGTTCCGTGGAGGTTGGGACAGATGCTTGTGTGGGACGCTACTTGTGTAGACACACTGGCACCGTCTCACCTCCAACGGACTACTTCTAAAGCGGATGAAGCGGCGGAAAACTCCGAAAATCTGAAATGTAATAAACATAGTGACCTCGGCAGAGAGTATAACTTTTTACCCTTTGGCGTAGACACCACAGCTGTATTTGTGAAGCTTTTGACTTCTAAACTAGGCTGGTGCCTGTGTTACAGATCTCAGTGTCATCTCCCAGTTTGTGAGTATAGTGAATTACATTTTTGAATTACTTAATAGATATTCATGTATTCTTGTTTATCTATATTTATACAACTACGGAAGTGTGTATGTGTGTGAGTAGGTGTGCATTAAGTCTATATGTGAGTGCGTATTATTATTACTTACTACTTACAAATTACTTCAGTCTGATCATAGTCCAGGGACAGTAGCCAATTTTTAAGCCTTTTCTTACATTCAGGAGTGGAAAGGGGATATACATACATATATAGTTCTATAAATTTTATTGACATGAAACTTTGTTGCCTTCTGGCAGAAGCCAGTCTACATTTAATTTGTCGGAACACGCTTATTTGCAAACTTATCTTTATCGTATTAGGGGGTGTGATTGTGCTGCTTGCCTATACCTATATGAATTATCGATATACCTAAGTCTCATGTCTGGAAAAATTAGTTTCTCCGTATTTTCTCTATTTACATCCGAGCAGAGCTCGGTCACCCAGATACTTACAATGACATTCATGAATAGTCATCAGATCAAATGTATGATATCATAATCATAATATTATAATGTCTTCAAACTTACATGATTTATAACTAGCATAAAATTTGCATATTATGCATGCAAATTTTTGGCTTATCGAACACCGAGAAACGGGTCAAACTTAGATTAAATAGATCAAGTATGTATGTTACTGTAGACTTATACATACCCTGACACAGATGACTAATGGCAATTCTAATAAAAAAAAATAAGGGTCCGATATAAAAGGCTCCTGCGTGGTTAAGAGGGTCTTGCTGGATTCTTCTCAGCTAGGGTAGGTTTAGCGAACCAGCAATCCCATTAGTTCATCATCACTCACACATCAGATTCGGTTGAAACCGTTCAACCAATCTCACTGGAGCGCAAACTCTTAGAGTATTCCAGTGTAATACCCCCCGCGTGGTCGTGCCGGAGAGTTCCTCCTGGATTTTCCCCGGGCTACTCTCCAACCATGCAGTTCGACAGCTATATTGGGTCCGTCCTATTATACAGTCAGGTTCAAAAAAAAAAAAGATATTTGCCATTTTATCACTTACCTACCGCTGTGGATAAGTCACGTTCTGGCAAGACGTATGCGAGTGAAATAGTGACGGATGTCAAGTCATAAAACGTAGACATTTACAAAGATACAAATAACCGCATACAAACTCACAAAACCCCGTTACCTTTGTGCGGAACTGCAACAATGCCACGCTAACTTCGAGTGTGTACGTCTGTATTCCGCAATTGGGCTTTATCTGTATCAAGTGTCAGTGCGCCTTACATCGGTCGGATCGCCAACAATTTCATCTTAATTCGGCCTCCTGAGGGCCTACCGCGAACGGCTTTCGAAGTTTTCCCTCTCTGTCGCACTTATGTACGAATTCGTAAGTATGACAGAGAGGGAAAACTTCGAATGCCTTTCGCGGTAGGCCCTCTGTTCAGTGGGCTTAAGGCGCGTACCAGTCGGTTTACAGTTAGATATTTGCATTGGTTTTACTGGCCAGTTCCACAAGCGTTCGTTAACTCTATGCCGCCTTAGGTTGGGGTTCCGTACCAAAATTAGTCCAACGGAACACTTATTTTTATTTATATACTTCTATATATTGCCATTTTATTATTTTGTTTCATTCTGCATTGTATTTGGATTGAATATTATTTATATTATCGTTTTTAAGGTTCCGTACCTCAAAAGGAAAAACCAGCCAAGTGCGTGTCGGACCACGCAAAACGAAGTGTTCCGTGCCTATTAAAAAGGTCGTATCGTCACAGAAATTTTACGGCACTTCCGTCCTTTTCTTTGAGGAAGGCAGTTTTTCAGCAATATCTCGAAAACCTCTGAACTGATCTTGTTCAAAACAATTTTCGGTGAATGAAATTAATAAGCCCTATGTCCATGAATTTTTCCATATTTTTAAAATACACCGTTCAAAAATTAGAGGGGGGGGGGACAGAATTTTAGTGACTTTCGGGGCGATTATCTCCGACCCTATTCACTTAATCAAAAAAAATGCTAAGAAACCTTATATTAATTTTGAAAGGCCTATCGATTGATGTGCCACACGGGGGGTCACAAGGAAAAAAAAAATTTTGACTTTAAGTTTTATGTATGGAGTGCACCCCTAAAAAATTTTTTTTTTGTCATTTTAATTACAAAACTATGTAGCGACTAACAAAATACACCAATCCTCAAAATTTTATTCAAATAGGTACACCTTATAGTTTTCGAGTAAAATGCCTGTGACATACGGACAGACGGACAGACGGACAGACGGACAGACGGACAGACGGACATGACGAAACTATAAGGGTTCCGTTTTTGCCATTTTGGCTACGGAACCCTAAAAACGAAACCACTCAGGAGGTAAATTTTTCTATCGCCCTAACAATCGGTACGGTTAGGTTTTTTTATGTTGTGTTTATATTATGCATTTTTATTTTATGAAGCCAAATCTAAGAAGAAAAATGAAGTCATAAAAAATATTGTTACATCGCCACCCGCTGGTAGTTCATCCCCGTCGCTTGGAGGTGGTCCGCCGTACACGGGAGGCACACCGAACTCCCCTACACTTTCTGGTTTCGGCCAATCGTTCTCTTCTGGTCCATCGCTGTTGCTTTCCTTGGGTTTGTGCTTATTGTGGCTGGCTGAAGATAAAAAGAAGATAGTTTATTGGTTACATGTTACTGTGCACGAGTTTTGCAATACAAAACTATGTTTCTAAATTTTCTGAGGTTTGCCATTTAGAAGTAAATATCAAGTAGGTACGACATGTAATTTAAAATAAAACCGTGTATATGCTTATTCTTTAAAGCATTGTAACTAAATATATTGTAACAATACACATACAAAAACAACTATAAATTCAAAAAACCCTTGAATAGCTACATTTATAAAAACATGGCACTTAAAAACTTCGCATAAACTTTAAGTTTTAATATAATATTTTTCTTTCTTAGAATTCTATTGATATGATATGATTATACCTATATTATTTTTGGTTTTAATACTTTTAATATATTTTTAGTAGTGTGTTAGAATCCTATTGATTAAAAAAACCTAGATATTTTAGTCCACGAATCATAGTTGTTAACGTTGATATTATAATTTGTCACTTCTCATGCTCTAAAAGTTCGTCTTTATGTTGTGTGTTGGCGATATAAAGTCGCTTTTTATGCTCTAGTGCATAAAGTAAAATCTTCGTCGAAGACCAAGGCAATCGGTCCAACAGCCACACGAACCACTTTAAATTCATGGAATAACCTCTTTATTTTATTTGTTTCGTTATTATTCTAAGACCAAGGCAAGAATACCAACATACCAACAGCCAAAGTACACAATAAATTTCATGAAATAAACTTATGATTTTTATGTCGTCTCATTTCAATTTTTGTTAAGTTTTTTTTTTATATTAGTAAATAAATATATTTAAACCATAACAATAATTTATCATAGATATAAAAAACAAAATGTTTTTATAACTGAGCAGTATGCGACGACCTAAGTCAGGTGTCACGGAAAAAAAAAGAAAAAAAGTTAATTGGGTGTCCATCGTTGCTTTTTCATCATTGTAATATTTGTGTTACAACTTGAAATTGTTTTACGATTAACGACAAATAATGTCGTCAAGCGA
This sequence comes from Epinotia nisella, assembly GCA_932294315.1. NCBI lineage: Eukaryota > Metazoa > Arthropoda > Insecta > Lepidoptera > Tortricidae > Epinotia > Epinotia nisella. Next base: position 13,221,354 of record OW028688.1, on the reverse strand, counting down.
AGAGGAAATCACACTCACACCTAACACTTTAACGGAGCGGCACGCGGAAAATTATTTTTTCTCCAATATGCTCGGAAATGTCCGCCTTACTGTAGCAAAAATAGTACGTGAAGTTCCTCGATACTGACAAGTGCAAATTTAAAAAGTTAAAAGTCATTATTGTACAGCTTTAGCGGTCAGGAAAATGTATGAAATTCCTTTACTGTATACTTTTTTACCTTTTAATCATATGTTTTGACCAAGACAAATCACTACAAACAGCCAAATGCTCGTAAGTTTAAAGGCCTAGCAATTTGTCATAGCAACTTGCTAGAGTTAGACTGGTTAGTAATGTATGTCTGTCTCTTTCCAACTATTGCAAGTTGGTGTGACAAATTGCACCCGTTTGTAGTGTGCTTAAAGTTTTCCCAAGTTTTATTTTTTTTCATTCATAGACAAAACGATTACTTTTGCAAGAGATCGAAGTGACGTTTTAAAAAATATATGATATATAATATTTTTGAAATAATATTCACAACGAACTAAATTGCGTATAGATTTCATTCCCGTTTAACCTTTAATAAATTTAAATACATAAAATAAAACATAAAATTGTAATCGATTCTAATGTCTTTTTTATGTGTGTCTAAACTGGCACCATGAGTCATGCCGTGTACATACTTTAAAAAAATAAGTTGGGCGGGAACATGATAGGTTATTGTCATACTACTCGCTGTTTTAAAATTATTGAAAATAATATTTGATTTCCTCGCATTTATGGAGAAAAGCACTATATCTGCCTCGCCGGGAATGGCAATTCGTGGATTCGTCTCTATTGTCGGATTTAGCTTCGCTTCATCCGACAAAATCAACTCGTCCACGAATTGCTATTTCCCGGCCTCTGCAGTAATGTAGCATTACATTACTTTAATTAAATTAGCATTTACAATGTTGCTGTTTCATTTCCTCGCAATTGAAGTGAAAAGTAGAGTGTACAACTCGTCCATAAATAGTAGATTGTTAACCGAGGATGGAAAGCCACCCATTTCAGTCGAGATATTTTGGCGCTCGAACGAAGTGAGAGCGCCAATAGTTCGAGACTGAAATGGGTGGCTTTCATCCGAGTTAAACACTCTACTTTTCATTTCGGAAAATAGGAATATAAACAACACACAGGAAATACAACGTCAAAAAAATATTACTAAAAAATTATTATGTAGTCCAAGATCACATATTGAAATGCGGCTGTATAGGTATTACCGTTGCTCAACAAGTGAAGACCAACCTTAAATAGTGTTTGTGTGTGGACCATTTTTGCGCCGCGCCGCGCTTAAATAAATTGAATGCATTATATAAATAATGCATTAAACCTATTTATTACTTTTCTAAATGGCTTTAATAACTTTAATTTATCTCTTTTCAAAAAACACCTAAAAACATTCTTAATTAAGAAATGCTATTACAACTTAAATGAGTATTTTAACGATAAACACACTGAGTAATATTTTGATAGCACTCTCCATTACTTTAAAAGATGAATTTAAAAGATTCTAAGCATGTTAGTTTTAAGTTTGTTGCTGTGCCCTTGCAGGGCGTCACATGGATACCTAGCTATTAATTGTTCCACCTAATTGACTTAAATTACAACTTTTTAGTTACCGTAATAACTAACAACAAACAAACATCAAAAAAACAATTCAGTTTAACGATGTGTGGATGATTCCGCCATTGGTCATTGTTTTTTTTAAATTACTTTTTAGCCCTAGGGGCGACATGCCTCACTTTCAACCCTCTGTTCAGTTAAAGAATGACCTACTTTCAGAGTATGAGAGATGAAAACCCATTTTACACTCGACTTTATATCCATCCTCACTCGCAAGCTCGCTCGGATGGGTAAACGTCAGGCGTAAAATGGTGCGTTTCATGCACTTGTTGTACAATCTACTATTATATATGTACTATAATAATGACAACCAAGAATCTTATTCGTATATTGCAACATTAAATATATTATCTCCGGCACTCTGTGATGAACATTGATGTAATGGAATTGTCCCTAAACTTAGAGAGCTGTTAGAATTTAATTTCATACGACATCATACGCAAACAAAGGTTACGTCGACAAAGGATAATTTCCGTACCTACTCGCAAATCTGTGGTTGATATTTGGAGTTTAATGGTAAACGTTTTGGTACAAATTATTGTTTTCTCTAGTAATAATATAGTTTGTCATTATAAACGTTACTTAAGGACGCTTTAATTAAGAATCATACAAATGTCCACCTGGAAGTTATTATGTAGATACTTATAAATGTTTTTTTTTCTTTTTTTTGTATTATTTGTCTGCAATATTATAGGGAAAATAATAATGAAAAAAATTGAGACTAAAATAGTTACTCAAATTTTTTTAAACTTTTTAAGACCTAATTAAGTCATTTATTTTTGACTGTCTGATATTTTCTAGGATATTATCTCTCGCTAATTATTTAGATGATAATGATTTACGTCGATGTAACTGGTGACCGAAGAGCTGGCGGCTTTCTCGCGCAACGCATCAGCATTGCAATTCAGCGAGGAAATGCCGCCAGCATCCTCGGTACAATGCCTGGAGGGCCTTTTTTAGATTTAACTTAGTTTTAATTTTATTTTATTTAGTTAATGTTAATCATCATCTTGTATTTACTTTAGAAAATAAATGATTTTAGATGATGACATATCCAATATCCAACAGTATTTTTTTGCATACTACTGAAAATTAAATGACTGGACTAATTTTATTACCTCATTCGTACCATTGCATAGGCTGAACGGATTTCGACAGTTAAGGTATCTTTGTATTCTCAGCATCGCGGTAGTTTGACAGCTTTGACACATACCATTTTGTGTTACAACAACTAAATTTACATTCGGTATATCTGTTTAGTTTACTGCAGTAAAGTAACAACAGTTCTATTTTGGATGAGCAAACCTCAGGTATGTGTTTACTCAACCAAGCATTTCGTGTAATTAGTGTAACTACAAGTGAACTAAATTATTAACGGAGAAGTGAATCTCGCGAGGCGAGGTGCGCCAAATGTTAAAGGCCACTGTTGTTTACGAAAAGACGTATGTCACTATGATATGCAAATACGATTTTATTATCGTAACTATTAACAAAGACAATCGTTGACATAAATGGTTTAATACTGTTTAAGTACTTTGCGAAACCGATTTGGTCCTAACATCATCCTGGTTACGAAAGGCTCAAGTTTCAGTAGCACTTGCGAACTTGCGATAAAACGGTCGCGAGCAATGAATGCGAGTCGGATACGCCCACCGAGGGTTCCGTACAAAATTACAAATGTATAGTTTTTCCCTGTACTTGTAGTAGGGTCGTTCTTCTTTTCGACCGACAATAACCTGTCCTTCGTCTTACTACGGCATCTCATTTGAGTAATGATTTTACGGTTTTATAATGTTCGAAAATGAACGTCCATATTATTTTATTAATTAGTATTAATTTAATATTTTAGTTTCTCTAACTAGCATTTTTTTTAAACGTATTTTTATCGTAGAAGTCCGTGACAGAGTGGTAAACCAAAATGTAGTCCCCACTGAAAGAGTCCACTTTGTCATATATTTTTTTTAAAACCAACCGTAAACAAATATGTATATTGGCCGGAAAGGAAACTTTAATTAGTGTTAATGAAGAAACCAATGCATTTTTTTTAAAATCACACTTCAAAATCAAAATTTTGGATAGTTCAAAAACCAAAAAAAAAGGAAAACCTCGGTTCATTGTCGGTAAAAAAGAAGAACGACCCAGTACTATAAGACGATATTACTTGCTAAATTTCATACTTCTATGTCAAAGGAAAGTACCCTATAAATTTGGATTTCATAATTGGATTCATAAACGGCCGTATCTTTTTTTAGAAGTTGGATTTTTTCACAGCTTCAAGGGACTGTAGACTTGAATATATGGTTTTAATTTCAACTCGATACTCCACGCGTTCCCGAGATAAAGGGTCAACAAAGTGATCCTATAAGGGTTCCGTTTTCTCCTTTTGAGGTACGGAACCCTAAAAATAAAAGCACTGAAAATAATTAGGTTTGTAAATATGTATATTTAATAAAAAGTATTCGAAACTCTTTGTTCAGTCCTTGCGCATTAGCTTTGGCTAACTTTAATGCTATATAAAAATCACACAGCATGATCTTTTCTGAGTGCCACTGAAAGCTGGTCTAATTATATCAAAACAGGCAGCAGGAAGAAGGCGCTAACCATGTTTATTACGCGGTTTTATGCCACAGTTATATGGACAGTTTTTTGACTAGGTACTACTAAGTACACGTACCTACTTTTTTGTGCACCTTTTCAACTATCTAATGGTTGCCTGGAAGAGATTGCTCATTAGCGATAAAACCGCCTAATGTCTAACGTTGTGTAGCGTAAGGACCTTGTGCATGTTGTGAACAATAAAGATTATTTGTGTTGTACCTACTGTATTTTTTAAATACACGAACAGTCGAGTTCAAAAATATGTGAACACGACTTTATTATGAAGGACGTAAGGTTGCTCAGATATTTTTAAACCTTTAGAAAAGTTCATATATTTATTAACTGCTGAATATAACACCGCAACAAAGATGTACATCTTTGTACCTACTCGTGATTACCTAGTTCTGTTATTTTTCATCACGAATAACAAAAACTGTTGTACGCTTTGTCTTTGTGTGCGTGAGCTTCTAAAAGTTCTTGACTGATATTATGTCTATAATGTATGTACGTAGAACTTCTTATTCAAGTATTGATCTGTTAGTTTACTGAATTAAGTGCACGTGGTTCGACCCGCATAGAACTTGTTACAACAACGTGCACACGTCCACCATTACCATCCCGTTAGAAGATAATTACCGGGACAAATAATGTCCTACGTTCTCTCGGAATTTCCATCCACCGACATCAGTTCAGCGGGTTAAGGGTAATCACCCAGTGCTGTGCAAGGTGGTTGCGAGGAAAAAGTCCACCAAAAGCATTGCTGTCGCGCATCGCTTCCTATTGGTGCATTTTTTAGGGTTCCGTACCCAACGGGTAAAAACGGGACCCTATTACTAAGACTTCGCTGTCCGTCCGTCCGTCTGTCTGTCACCAAGCTGTATCTCAAGAACCGTGATAGCTAGAGAGTTGAAATTTTCACAGATTATGTATTTCTGTTACCGCTATAACAACAAATACTAAAAAACTGGCCACGTGTGAGTCGGACTGGGGCTCCCATACAACAGACATGATTTTTTTGCCGTTTTTATAGATAATGGTACGGAACCCTTCGTGCGCGAGTCCGACTCGCACTTGGGCGGTTTTTCCTCTTTCACCCACACACCACCTTGCGACCTCACACAGTTCTGGTGAAAACTCAGCCTTAATCCGCTGAACTGTAAACCTTAAAATGATGTCCCGCCCCCTCGCTAATGTTGGTTCAATACTCTTTGTCCGGACACAGAACAACTTTGCGACATTTTAATAAAATATAAGAATATCTAATCGAATGATTATTTTAGCATAAGCTACGTTTATATTTTTCTATGGTCTATGGATCAAAACTTGTCCGAAATAAATGCATTTTATTTTAATTTTATTTATTTTAAAGACCAATATTTTTCCGAAAAAACCGCGATTTTTTTTGTTGTAGTTATGAGGCAGTAGCAAATATAAATTGAAAGCAGCCTGTTTTTAAAGAATACTTTGTCAAATCATTTAGTGTGCTCCTAAATTCTAACGTTCAGATTAATAGCTATACTGAAATATTGAAGTGAGACATATGTTTCAATTCTTTTTCGTCTGCTTTTTATAATTGTATTGACTGCGACTGTAATGGGTATGAAGATTTAGTTCATATTATGGACCAATAGCGTGCTTTCAAATATGGACTAGTGGTCTATAGTTACATACTCAAATCATTTATGTGTTTAAGTTAGTCGTACCACCATCAAATTCTTAAAAAGGCTTAGTAATAAGACTGCTTTAAATCAACTCGAGAAAACTTAAAAAGTCATCATTCCGAAATTACTAAGTAGGTATGGTCCAGGCATACTACCAACCCTAAATTTCAAATTAAACTTTGCTTGCTCATCCAAGCTATTTTTGCGCTTGCCCTAGTTAGTCTTCTATACTGATTGCTGTTGAAATAAAATCTGAACCAACATCTTATCAGAGTCAAAGTACTGTCCGAATAATTAAATTGTGCTGACATCATTAATATTTAAGCTTAAGCGTCAAGAATTTTAATCACGTACCAACCACGTTCTTTGAGCACTCGGTTTGTGCTCGTCATTTAATACACGTCATTTGGGTATTTATAATGTGTCTTGAGTACCCTGTACCCCCACAACATGGGGAGAATATCTTCAGTCAATATATGTAGTACATATCTTTCTTACAGTGACGGCTTCCAGATTTATATTAATATGAAGCCACTGTAGTAACAAAGCTATTCGACTTTATTTACAAAAAAAACTTTCGTAAAACTAGTGCCTACGCCCAATCCTGGAATTAGGTTACGCGGGCCCCGGGCTAGTTTAGAGTACTACCGGGAAAAACATTATTTGATTTTTCATCACACTTGCTCGTAAATGGTGTTATTTTTGCTGCTAGAAATCTATCCTGCAGCCCTGGGCTCCACGGAAGACCAGCGCTGCGGCATTATTAAATGTCAGAGCATTATGCTGAGTGGTGTCCACTTGCGGCCACTATAGCAGCACCCCACCAGTCTTCTTTTTTATCTGTTATTCTAGTTTAAGTGTAATAGTTAAGTTTCTTTTGTATATTGTATTTTCTTATGTTGTGGTGTTATTTTGGCAGGCAATAAATAAATAAATTATTCCATGATGGTATAGGTATACAGAAAGGCAATGGCCTAAATTGTTCCCGCGGGAGTTATGTCGAGATTGTATTCCCTATGGAGTAATGAGCTTGTGTGTGATCTGATTGGTTGAAGCAAATCTAATCACAAGAATTTCACTCAAATCTAATCAAAAAAAAGGCGGCCACGTGCCGCCAGAAAACTGCTCTGTGATTGGTTGAAATATTTAGCATTGATCTGGAAGTGAAGTTGTCTATTTCGTCAATTTTTGATTGGTGCGGTTGTATGAAACTTAGATTTTTCTGTCTTTTGTAGTTATTTATTTTCTCGCAAATGAGATGAAAAACATTGTGTATATATTACAAGGGCGTAAGAATATTGCAAACTCGAGTCATCAAAAGACAATTCTGATAGACTCTTGTTCGCAATATTCCACTTACGCCCTTCGTAAAACAATGTACTATTTTTGCCTTAGTCCGTCAAATCGAATTCTCAAAAACCTTACAATGTTAAGAAAGGCACATAACTATTATTTTGTCAACAACTCTTACACAATTAGTTATAATGATAGGGACAAAGTATGCAAACTATAATTGGAGGCGAACGAGTGATATCAATTAAAGTATGTGATATCCGTAAAGAATTTGGTGGAAGAAATGCAACTTTTATATAACATTATGACGATCGCAATTCATCCAATTTAATTAAGTTGATTGAAATAATTTAAGTTCAAATTGGTATAGACACACTGCCCGGAACCATAATTAAATTCCATCAAATCTACTACCTACCGTATAGCCATTAAAGTAAAACATTCCATACCCTAGGCGAATTAATTCATTTTAAAGACAAAGTTTAAAAACACTCACAAGTATACAAGTATTATGATTTTATTTTGAATTACTTAAAACTGTTTTCTAATAGAAATGTTCACATTGAAAATGAAATGAAAATGAAAGCATTTATTTCGGACAATTACTCATCCATATTATGTTAGTAAGAACGTATACTATTATTATTATTACTATGTTAGTGGAAAGTATAATTATAATTGGAATGTACATGCATGGACATCACGTAAGCGAGGATAGGGCTGTCCATCCTCCCAGCGATCACCTTCAGGAGAGCGTTGGCGCTGCTCTGTACCTACCGGCCAGGGATGCTACCCGCTTACGAAGCACGACTTGGAAACCGTCGGTGCTCCACGCGGCGAACATCCCTGACGCGCTGCAGCGCCAGCGCAGCTCCAACAACCCCCTGAAGGCGTTGTTGACTGTTGTACTGGACGCGCAGAGCGCTGTAGGCTCTTTTGGTGTAGTCACTCCACAGATTGCACGTGTATAGTGTCTGACAGTGCGTTTTAAACAAGGTTATTTTCACCTCAGTAGAACAACATGCAAATTTGCGCGAAAGCATGTTACACCTTACCAACAGTGTTCTGCGCTCTCTTTCTATATCACTATCTATACCTCTGTCTCTCAAGGCGTAAAGCCTTTCAAAACGTACCTATTCTTACTAAGGTCTATACATCAAAAAACTACCCGGCGGTATATAGATTTTTAGAAAACAATAACTTACGTCACGTCACTGATTTGCCGCCAATTTGTACATTCGACAACAATGGTTAAATACGTTTACCGTGTATTGTTAGAGACAGGACTATTAGCGCCAGCGAAACTCATAAAAATGTCACCTACCAGTTACAGCCACGAACAGAACGAACAATAAAACAATTGTCTTCATTTTCGCCAAAGAAGTATGATAATGGTATCTATTACGAACCTTTTATATTTTCAGAACGGATGCTCGGGAGAATTATGGAGATAACAAGCGTTATTTGTGAGAAAATTACATACTTAAAGTGCTTGAAGCGTTAAATAGCGGTTTCCGGGCGATATTGAGGTAGCTTTAATAACTTGAGGTACTTACGCGTGTACGATTTTCCTTCATTTCTCTGTGCCATGAAACATAAATATGTACACGCAGAAGACGAGAAAAGCAACTGTAAGAATCAAGTGTTTATACAGATTATTTCCCTAATGTATGAATGTTCATTAAACCTATTTTAGCCAAAATAGGTACAGTCGCCATCAGATATATCGGAGCGGCGAAAGCGCTCACAAATATCTGAACACGTCTCTATTGTCGAGGCATTAGAGACGTGTTCAGATATTTGTGAGCGCTTTCGCCGCTCTGATATATCAGATGGCGACTGTACAGTTAAGTGCAAATATATAGGTGCATACAATACAACTTACTCAAAGATATACACATATTTATGAGAGGATTATTAGATAATAGATTTTTGCACTTGACTTTACTGTTAAAATTCGTCTGTCTTTATCTGTCACTTTGAAATCTTTATTTGTGGAATAGACAAAACTTTGTGAGGTACGAAGCAAGTATGAGTACTATTCATTAAGGTAAATATCCCAAAGCTGGACACTTTAAAGCCTGTTGACACCTAATGTTCTCCTTTATTGTTTTGTCATGAGGTTGAAAGTGGTTACCGTATGTCAGCAAACTTCTGTACCCCCTTCAGACCCGGCCAATACAATTCGGGTCGATGACATTTAATTGTCAAATCAAAGGTCGAGAAAGGTTTGATTGCAAAATGTGGCACGAATCTCTTCTCATAAACAGTTTTCTTTTAATTATATGTAGTGAAAATAATGCCTTTACACCGGCTTATTCCACGAAAAGAAGATTTGTCAAGTCGGTATCGAGAGCGCCTAGATATTTACTTCGCAACGTCGGATTACCTGTCGTTTCTTTTCCAAACGTCAATAGGAGATTACTGGCAATTTTCCCCAATTAGATATTAAATTAATCTTGCAGTCCCTTGTACAACCACTTCATCTGTACTTAATAATAATACTATAAAGAGGTACCTGAAGTATGTGAGATTGAAGCTTTATAAGTTTATAAATAAGTTTGTATGTATAATGGGAATCTCCGCAACTAGACCGATTTAAAAAAAAATTGACCTGCGTGTAGAATGGACTTTCTGAATGGTTGTATTATATATTTTATCCCGCGGGTTTGCCTGTGTGCTTTGCATTACGCGAGCGAAGCTGCGCGGGAAGCTAGTGCATTAAAAAGAGGTGAAGTTTGTTATACTTGCCCTCAACCAAAGTGACGACCGAGACCATAAAGAAAGACAATAAAAGACAATGACAAAGAGATAACGTGAGTCTATGATTTTATGGCCTCAGTATAGTTTGTATGTAGAGTAGGGTGTTGCTTAAAAACCGAAAATTTTAAATGTCAGTGAGACACCCTATTATATTGGTCTAAAACGTATATCGCCATAGTAAGATTTTTTTAACATTTTATTTTTTTAATGAGCTACATTTGATGATAGAAAATAAATAATCTTGAAAACATTCACTAAATTTCAGTCAGTAATTCAAAAATGATTTTTATTGTCCTAAATATGCTAAAAACGGACTCTGGCGATGATTTAAGACTTTAAATTTGATTTCAAATAAGCGTCGAACATTTCGTGAACAAATTTCGTATTTTCTCGATTGTTTATTCCTTATTTATCAAATGTAGCTCAATAAAGTAGAAAAATGTTAAAATTGTAAAAAAAATCTTACTATGGACTTTTATAGTTAACTTTTTAATGTTTCAAAATTCGGTAGCGACCCCTGAATCTTATCCAAAAATAAAAATAAAAAATTAATAGGGTGTCTCACTGAAATTTCAAATTTTCGGTTTTTAAGCAACACCCTAATGTCGAGGGTAATGTAAAATCCTTTCACTATAGTATTTAGAATAGACATTTGAGATGGACATAGCCTATATTTTTTACGCGCGGCTTCGTCTGGGTTCTCTGTAATATAATACGTGGGCTGAGCTATTCAGTAGCTATAGATTAATAAGAATGCCTGACTTGGCTCTACGACATATCTCACAACCTTTTACGGTGGAAGAGTTTCGAGAATGGCCAATTTTTTACATGGAATGTTTTTATGGTATTTCAATATTCAGGAAAAGTACCTCAGTTCCAAGTCTATAACTGAATCAATAGTTACCGGGAAGGATCCAATCAACGGCAACCCACCGTCGATTTTAAAAGTTTTTTTTCATCTCGTTACAAATTGAAAACTTTCTTTACGTAGATTGAATTTGTACGGTCTACTTTATAAGTATACGTGGGTGAATAGTAAAAAAAATTGTACATTATAGGTAGTTAAGTTAATCTATGCTGTAACTTTTTCCATAGTGTAACAAAAATTACGCATATAAAATGTATGGGTACCTAATAGGCTTGTGCCCTAATTTTTTTTACGATGCCATTCGAACCAGTTTCTGGAAAGGAACAAAAGTTTGTATGGGAGCAACTACAATTAAAAAACATAAATACCCAAAGAAAATAGTTAAAGACGGACCTCGCTGGCGGCAGCCGAAAACGTTTCATACTGATTAATATTTGAGTGTAATATTTCTACTAATCGTTGTATTGAAAATCAGGTAAATTGCTGTTTCGGTCGTGAAATACTGCGTTTAGGACCATAAATGTCCTACAATTTTGTTTCTATAAAAGCGTAAGGATTCTATTGGTAGCTTTAAATTTACTTTTGGACAATAAAAAAATGCATATGTTTTCTAAACTTTCAAGGTCCTTAATTAATGCAAAATATTGAAAAAAAAAAAAGGTCCTTATCTTTTTATGATTTTAATTATATATCGTAATTTATTCACTATCCATTTAGCAACACTGCGTTATTAATTTCAACATGTGGAAATTACCCAATTGCCGTTATATATCTAATAAAATAATTAATAAAAATAATGCCAGGATGCTCGACTCTTCATACAAACACATTTTATACCGACATGCTAGAATAACATGAAGCTTTGTATACACAATGGGACCGCCATATTTAGATCGAAAACTAGTTACTGTTGCTAGAAATTAAAATAGAAACAAATTGAGCGAGAAGAACGTTTTTCATACATAATCTATTTTTAGTTAATTTTAGGGTTCCGGACCCGAGAAACGGGACCCCTATAGTTGTACGTCTATCCATATGAGGCATTTTACTCAAAAACTATAAGGTGTATTTGAATAACATTTTGAGGATAGGTGTATTTTTGTTAGCCGCTATATGTACCTAAAAATAACTGAAAAAAATTTTTTTAGGGGTGTAGGTCAAAAATAAAGTATCCTTGTAAGTCCACGTGTGGATCAATCGATAAGCCTATCAAAATAAATATAAGATTGAATAGAGTCGGAGATAGTCGCCCCGAAAGTCACAAAAATTAAATAGTCCAAGACCCCTCTAATTTTGAACGGTGTATTTAAAAAAAAGAAAAAATAATGGACTTATTAAATTCATTCGCCGAAAATTACTTTGAACAAGATTGCAAAGGTTGTCGAGATATTGCCTTCCCTATAGAAAAGGACGTAAGTGTCGTAAGATTTCTGTGACGATACGACCTTTTTAATTGGCTGGTTTTTTTTCTATAATATTTCTATAATAATTTATAGCAACAGAAAGCTAAGTTTCCGTCCTAGATATGACGGATTCCACTGTCTATAAAAAGTCTAAAGTTATTCCAGTAGGCCGTTAAACTAAAACTAAACTAAAACGTCAATTTAAAAAAATGAAAACCTAACCACGTTTGTATGGAGAGTCGACCTGATCGAAAATGCTGGGGAATTTTTGTACCATACAGATTAAATAAATAAATTCATCCCAAACTGAATACGTTTCTAAGAACTCATTGAATATAATCACATAACACTAAATACTATAGAAGGGGTATGAAGCGTGGTTTCTATCGAGAGCGGTGTCGCCACCTCATCAACTTCACGTCGCCTACAACTTTGTGAGCGACTGCACGGCGAACAGCACGGCTATCACAAGACGGTGCGCGAGCTCTCTCGATTTTTCTCGCACTATACATCTCTTTCTAAGTTTTCTAATAAGAGAGAGACGGAGAGTGTGAGAAAAATCGAGAGAGCTCGCGCGCCGTCTTGTGATAGCCGTGCTGGTGACGTTGGCGCGCAAGCAGTGGTGCACGTGCCACGTCCACATCGCCTGTCTATAGTATTTAGTGATCTGCGACTATAACTATATACCTTGTATACAAAATTGACCCGTATGAATACTTGTACTAAATACGCAGCTACATCTAGGATCAGCCGTTACTAACCTTACTTCAAAGCATGGCTCACTTATTATTTACTTTGACGCGTAGACCCACGTTAGCTGCCAACTTGAAATTATCCGTTACTCGACACGGACGTCGAATAGTTCCAGCTGATCAGAGGCTGACGTCGGCCTTATTAATGTAGGCTTCAGTAGACCTAAAACATCACCGTACAAGCCGGCTACCATACAAACTTTAACTCGTACCTGCAGAGTACTTTGTAAATTTTCGAACGAGCGTAAGGACATCAACTGTAATTTTAGCCTTAAATAAGTTTCTGTCAAAAAAATCATTTTTGGTACAAGCTTTTATTGCCGACTATACTTTTCTGTATACCATTATCAACTACTCATAGAGACGATTCTAGCGAGCCCAAACTCGACGGGGCTACGTCGGTTAAATACTGAATTCCCATGGCCACCTTCTGTCTCCATCATCAAATCAGCTCGATAGTACCATAATATTGAGTTTTCATCCAAAGTATACTATTACCCAAACTTTCAGCTCAATCGGATAACGGCAAGTGACTGGAAAATGGATTGCAAATTTTGATGGACAACTTACTTATATACGAATTAAAGCTTGTAAAAGTAACAGATAATGTGTCTTAACGCACGTTCGAAAAGTTATAGCTGGAGTATAATTTGTTTTAGTTAAAATGACTTAAATGCACTTAACGTGGAATTTTGCAACTTCTTTTTTTGCTGAATACGAAAAGAAAAGGTAACATATAGATATCATAAAATTGACTGAAGTGTGGCAGTGTACTGGAGTACCTACTGTTTGTACTAATTCTCATGGGAGTTTACTAGGTAGTAAGTTGTTTTGAAAGTAATGTTGTGTGGACATACGGAATTGGGGAGCCAGTTCGTCAGCACGTAATTATTCAGAGGAACACATTAACAGTTCAGATATTCCGAGTCACACGTTACCCAATAATTGTGGGAAAGTTCGAGAGTTCAAGTGAAGTGTGGAATTTAGGTAACTCCGTTAATTCCCAAGTCTATTACAAATTTGTAGTTTTTTTTTTTAAATCATAGCCTATTTCATAATACTGAACCCGCACATATGGCGGTTCCCTGACCCGTGGGGGAGATAAAAGTGATAGAAGTACTAATCAATGACCAGATTGTTATTGTGCAATTTTTAAGAAAGCAGCGTTGCAAAATACGAGCTGCCAACCTATTTAAAACTATTATTGTGTTTTTAATAACGACTGTGCAGTGAAACGCTGTTTTTATTGTGTTGCTCGACCCGTGGCGATCCGTTAGGCCCTGGTAGTTCTAGAATACTAAATCCGTAGAATTTTGTCAGTATGCACGCGGGCTTGCGCTGTAATGCGGTGCTCTAGGTGGGCAAAATCCTCGCGAACGTGAAGTGTTGCGGCGCGGCGCGCAGCTATTGAAGTGGCCGTCGTGACCAATTCAGGCACAGGGCGGAATGCGCGAAGCGAAGCGGGCACGATCATTTTCGCGCGAATGTGACGCGGTGGCGGCGATTCACGCGTACGTAAGACAAGGCCATCGCATTGCATTCGCACGTCACCGGATTGGATCGCTTCTCAATTTTGTTCGCTTTGAATCGCCTACGTAGGACGCAGCCATATCGCGTAGCACCGCGCGGCCAACAACGACAGGCGGCGAGGGAGCGGGGCAGAAGCGCGTTTGAGCGGGCACTCGCTGATGTATTATAGCCGTCATACTTGAGTCAATAAACCGTGGGTGGACGGAACGGTAGTATCAGCAATAAAGTAGAATAATTAATAGTCACCTAAAGGTACAGAAGATCCACTGCTTAAGTGATGACGTTGGCTGTAATGTTTTGCAATAGACAATCATAGAATGAGATAGTGTTGTTGTTGACTATTTTAGTTCGTATGTTTGTTATCGAAATGATATAAATATCATCTATATTATGAGATTTTTCGAAATTTGTCTACCCATTTTTCTCAAATAACCTTTTTTTTGTAGTTATACCGTCTCAATTAGGTGTACAAAAAAAATACTAAAAAGTTTAAAAATCTGTAAAAAATAACAAATTACTAAAAACAAAAAAAAGTTCACCGATAAAATAAGATAAAATTTCACCCCTTTTAATATGTAGGTACTATTTATCGAGAACCACCCTGTATGTCGATCTGGATCGCTTAAAAGTTACTGAAAGTTTCCAAGATCATTTTCGTGTACCAGCGTTCGAAATGTTACTCGACTTTGATCTAATAAGTTGATATAAACAAGATAGTATAGATAACGTCGTTATAATAAAATAATATGTCAAACTAGCATACTTTATGATAAACTTCATAGGCGTAGTCTGAGAAAGTAGCAAGCTACGAGTAAGTTATAATCTGTGTTTAGATGTTATAGTGTTACAGTTGTACATTTTTATTTGTTATAATTGAAATAAAGAATATTTATAAACAAAACAACTCGACTTTGCTGGTAAGTCTTCACTTTAATGGTAATTTTCCTTCCTGTTTATATACATACATAGGTCCTCAATGTTTAAGGCGCTAGTAACACGCAATTCCTGTTTTTTTTACTCAAAAATCATGGGTCGGCTTACGTAATGCCTTAAGGCATTTTCCGTCAACCTTAATATATTTCGACAGTTGAACACTATTGCTACATACATACAATAAAAGATTATTGCAATTTACATACATACAAGATGATTCAGGAGTCGTGACCAGGAATGAAAAGGCGTGATGAAGGATCGAAAGGTACCACCACTCACAGTTGGTATCAAAGCTTCTTACTTCGTTGTTAGTCATCATCATCATTATTCAAATATCAAACAGAAAAAAAAAACATAGAAATTCGTCACCCTATACTGCACGACGTTATGTCATTCCGCATACAGCATTTGTCAAAATACGGTGACCATGATTTACCTTGATTTTTATTTTTGCATTTTTTTTATTATTGTTTAGATTTTGCTATAATATTAAAGACAAAACATTTAGTACACGTCAAGAATGTCATTTCCATTCCTATTTAAGGGTACAAGGACAGGACATGTCCAGTGACATACAAAAGTGAGATTTTGATGCCACTTAAATTGTTCACGACAAGTGTTTAAATTTCTTAAAAAAATATGTGACTAGTTATTATCATTTCCGTGGATCCTTTAATTGCTGCTAGACAATAGTATGTATTGCTTTGAGCTTGCTTGAATATTTGCAGCATAATATGGTACCCTGTTTGAAATTGCCTCTTACAACAAAGCCAAAGAATTCGCGTCGCCAAGCTACTCTAGTACGGTACTGTAAGACTTACCCTAGATTCTTTGATGGCTTAATTACCTTCTCTTGCTGTAAGGAACGATAATTAAAACGTCTCGACAAAGTCACATCTTACTCCTATGACTTTGTTGTTAGAGTTTCGTCGTCAGATTTACTCAGTAAACAATTTAAAGGTGTTAACATTCGCTAGAATGCTCATTATAAGTGAATGCTCAAGTGTATAAGCACCTTAATTCGAATCTTATTGTTAATTCGTCGTGCTCACAAAAAGTGCGTAGGGGAAGCGCAATGACCAATCCTCTTCCAATCTATTATAACTTGAGTAGCGTCTTCTAAAATTGAGCTCCAGATAACCATATTATAATCTTCTCTAGTTTTGGGAGAAGTATTGTACTAGCCGCGCAAGCTCATTCGTTTAAAATGAATACTACCGGATATCCTACCGGCTAATACTAGTGGCTCATTGAGTTGAAGACCTCGCAAGGCAGTTTTTTTGAATTTCAAAAAAGTGACTCGATTAAAAAAAAACTATATAATTAACGAATTTGCTCATACATTTTCACGAGAATCGGTTGAGAAATGTGACACCTGTACAGGAAAACAGCCGGGCAGCGTGACATACACCGGACATACGAACGATTTTCGGCCCAAGCTGAAGCATAGAACTTCGTTCGTTATATTATTAACTACTAGCTTCCGCCCACGTCTTCCTCTGCGTAGACCTGGGATAAAGACCATACCATATTTTAATCTAGGCTATAAACTATCGTGCAAAATTGCATCCAAATCGGTTGAACCGTTTAAGTATGATTGCGTAACAGACATCCAAACATCTTAACATCCAAACATCTAAACTTTCGCATTTATAATATTAGTAGGATTAGTAGGATTCAATTGAAACAACGTGCTGAGCGTTCCAACATATTTATTAGGAGCGGCCACATATAATCCTTTAGCCATGTACCTACAGTACAGACACCAAAGATTAAACATATATTACAGCCCGGTTTTATAAAGATGCCTGAGACTAAATCTTAGATCAGATTTTAGTAACTCATTTTTTTTACATGACTTACTAACGTGTAAATGTATCCATTGAATATATCGTCGTTTAGCACCTCTAACAAGCATTATTGAGCTTACCTACTATATGCTGGCTAATTCGGTTAATAAGATTGTCTCCTATTATTAATTTAGCGATATTTAACCATTGCACGTAGAACCGATGGCCATTACGTACCGGAAGGCGCAGCGTGGGTAGGCCCCCCACAAGGTGGACTAATGACCTGGTAAAGGTCGCTGGAGTCCGCTGGATGCAGGTGGCGCAGGACCGGTCATTGTGGCACTTTTTGGGGGAGGCCTATGTCCAGCAGTGGACGTCTTTCGGCTGATATGATGATGATTATGATGATGTTTAACCACCGTTGATGTGGCAACTGTACGTCTACATTTCGTATCTTAAAATTCCAACCCAACCAACCTTCCAAACGAATATAGTTCTCACTCAGAACACCAACAACAAAGTAAGCAGTTAACATTAGTTAAGTGTCCGAGCCCCTCAAGGAACCTTGGTTACAGCGCTCAAAGCCTCAAACTAACGATCTGCAAACAGCCAAAGTATGCAGAAACAAATGACTGGGGTGAATTCGGTAAGATCTGAGTCCACATATCATTTGTCTCAAGTGCTTGCTGAAAAGGTGACATTATTAAGACTTGCAGACGCGATAATTTATATTTTTGGTTTATTTCGTCTGTTGTTAGCTACTTAAACGCCTGAAATAAGAGGACAGACAGATTAAATCACGGTCAACGGACCTATAGGTCGGGTAATTCGACCTCTTCCCTGAAATAGTTTTTTATTACTCCCTATAAACTGGGGCTCTAAAATTCTGCGAAAATACAGCCTAACATACGTTAGAATAAAATTCAGGTTACGACAGCAATTATCAGACTAGCTTCTAAAATACGCTTATAAAACGTAGCTAATATTATTAATCAGATAAAAGAATATTACAGAGACAACATTGCACGTAGAACCGATGGCTGTTGGGGCGGAAAGGTTCTCGAGTGGCGACCACGTACCGGAAGGTGCGGCGTGGGTAGGCCCCCCACAAGGTGAACTGATGACCTGGTAAAGGTCGCGGGAGTCCGCTGGATGCGGGTGGCGCAGGACCGGTCAATTTGGAACTCTCTGGGGGAGGCCTATGTCCAGCAGTGGACGTCTTTCGGCTGATATGATGATGATGATGATGACAGAGACAAAACTCTCGTGTTCAAAGGTGTAGGTTAAAACACTTAAAACCTGATTACTACATGCAAATCTCGTCCAATAACACTAGTATAGGTCTATTCTATAATTCTGACCAATTTTTTTACTCGTAAATTATGTCTTTGTACGTTATTCAGCAAAGTTTATTTCACTGCCATGTAACCTTACTTCGGGGGTAAATATTAAACACCTATCAGACTAGAACTAGTGTTTGAATGAAGTAATGCCTGTTCCCAAAAAACCGAAGAAGTCATAACAATGATTGATTGTAGTAATTAGTTACTTCTTCGTGAGGTTAAAGTAGTTCAGTATAATTCTCAGATATATCTTATTTATATTTCCGAACGAAATATATTACGTAAGGTAATGCTGATTTTCGGAGGTAACTCTCAGAATACCTCTCTCTACCTAAGTAGTAAAAACCTTTATTTTTTATTTATTTTTGTGTTTTTATTATCATCATATCAGCCGAAAGATAAAAGCGATACGTACCTACTACTAGGAATTGAACTAAATTAAGAGCTATAACTAACTGAGTCAAACTGAATTTAAACACTGGTTCATGGTACAGACCGGCATTGTTCATCGAGTCACAAGATAAGATTACAAATGACAGATATAAAACAAAATACAGAAAAATTAAAAAAATATATATATAAATGCCATAAAATAGGTAATATTATCCACAAATGCGTCAGGAGCAACATTTTTTAAAACAAATAAAAAAAAAATCTACTGGCCTTTTACAAAAAGAATTAATGAGTATTAACTCCAGCTTCAAAATAAGTAGACAATTTTAGAAAGTCCATTTTTTATCTCTATTGGCAATCTGCAAGAACGAAATTAGAACAAGACGTTTAAATTGTCTCTTGAAATGCCTGTTTTTTTTTAAATCCTAATTTGGCGGATAAGAAAGCACGTTTCGTGCGGCGCTATATGAAAATGTTGTTAGCCGCCATTACCTACTGGAAATTATTCGTTGCGCGTTTGATTCCCATTTCAACTGTTTCGCGCAAACAAGATGGTGATACTGACAAATGGAATAGAAATCTAGGTGATACGAACGCAGTAGGTACTGCATGCGTACCGCACCGCTTCCTCGCAATATATCGGTGTGGTGCTACAGCTCAAATGTAATACTGACAGTATACCGACTAGTAAATAAATGGACGACATCATAAGCTCTCGGGAAAGTACAAGATACATACCGCATACCGATTTCGTCCATTATGCGGATGTGGCTTGTATCAGGACAAGCACGCAACAAATGAAATGCGATTGGGATTTACTGTCATTCGGCACAAATGGTAAATCGTCAACACGATATTATGACCATTTTTAAATTGGATCAGAAGTAATACCGTCAAAAGTGAATTTGGTGAAAATGTAATGAGTAGATACTTTTGTAATACCAATTTTTTATTGTTTAAAATGAATATAAGTACTTAGTCCAAATGAAATTTTGTCCAGTGTATGAAAAAAATCAAAATAAGCTGTCAAATAAGTTCATTCAAATAGGTACGTGCAAAGTGAATTTTGTCTAATTTAAATTAATTTTGCTTTTAGGGCGTAATTAATTCTAGGATTATTCAGGCTGGACAATTTTCCGTGTCGAGGATTTTCAAATCGAGATTATTCATATTCTACCAATAATTTCGAGTTGTCGGTTTTCTACACTCAAGAGCAAAAGTTCCGGGTACAGTTTGTACTGAAATTCTATACAAAGTGTACCCGGAACTTTTGCTCTTGAGTGTATTTGTGCTGAATGACAGTAAATCGCGATTGGAAACAGATGAATCAAATTGTGACCCTGAAGCTGTTTGTTGCGTAGCTCGTTGCCATGACAATGGCAGTAAAACGGGGGTTCCTGCTAAATTACACGGCGAATTCGTCGCCGGGATTACCCGCGCGTAAAAAAGATATAAAACGAGCCGTTGGTAATGCGGGCCTCTAAATACTTTATGATCAATTTAATCACGATACAATGAGGCTGAAGCCTTATCAGGATACTTATGGAAGGACGAGATTTGATGATATTCGTAAAGATCGAACAGGCATACGGAGAATGTATATAATGTTATGAGCTACTAACTTTTTTTTCCTTTTAATGGCGTGATTTAAAGAATATTGCATAAACGCCGTTCTGACCAAATTTGGACAGATTTTGAGATATATGACTTTTGACTATATTAGTAGTTTTTCTGATTTAACCGAAACATGATTGCTTAAAATTTCTTCGATAGAAAAATAATCCAAAGTAAAAGAAAGAAAGAAAGAAGACATTAATTCGCTACACAAAAGACACAGAGACAAAGGGAGTAAACATACAATACCATTGACACATATCGTGTGTGTCTTCGCAGCAGTGAATCGGTCGCTGTCTCAGCATTATGCCGAGGTGTCAGACACCTACAGCGCTGGTTTCCAGATAGCACCGCTCGTGACCTACTGAACGCAACACAACATACTATAGATACAAACGCATACACATAATAAATTAATAATAAACGTAATGAATTTACAAAATATGTTAACAGTAGCACAATAGGATGAAAAATACTAAGCAAAAAAACCCGACACGGTTGGGATCTTTTAAGAAGTGCTCGATGGGTTAAGGTTGGGTTTTGTGGAGGAACAACAAATAGCCTTTAAGCTGGCGCTTAAAGGTGTACTTGGGTCAATCAACTATTTCTTGTTGATGTTCTGTCCCGTTAGCCAGGAGACAAAATTACAGAGTTTCTTAGAAAAATTGTTACATTACGGACTTTTAACATGCCTAAATGCCATGCAGTTGCGGCAGCATATATGTACGAGTATATGACAGTCCAATATTCTGTCACTGGTCGCGATCTCATAGCTCACATGTGAGCTTTGAGAAGTGATCATAGATTAGATTAGTACTTACATAATACCTACACTAACATATGTAGCTTCTAAGTTAATAATGTTTCTAAAACTAACAAATATGGATGTATTATATTATCCAAAATAAACGAATTTTATTTTTATTTATTTTTATTTAAAAGGTGGTCCATGCCAAAAGGGGTCGAACATGACAAGTTTGGTGATTTAAAACCCGTAAATCGCAGTTTAAAAAAGTGGCTCAGGAGACGTAGCCATGGCAACTAGTGATAGAAAATAGTTGATCCACCCACTTGCTAGACCCTCCTTGGATAGGTGAAGGGAGATCATTCCAACACTTGGACGCCGCGAACCTACTCGTAAAGCTACGTCGAAACGCCGTGGTCCGATGCTTTTGCACCACAATCATCGCCTTACAAGTCTACTCAGCAAATATGTTGGGACCCCAGATCGCACTATGCCAACGAGAAGAGTGGCGATGTGAAGTCGTCTGCGTGCTGGCATGTTCAGAAGACCAGCGGCGTTCAAGTAGAAAGTGATATGGGAGCGGGGTGGAAACAGAAACAAATCCATGCGTTTTGCACTGGTTGTATGAGCTTTTTAGTACGCCCAGTAATGCAGCCAGCATAGGCAACATCACAATAGTTTAATCTTGAAAATATCAGCGATTCACGAAGGTTACCACGCAAATCAACACTTAAGTTATCGCGAACATTGTAAAGAGCTTTAAGGCAGTAGAAGCAGTTACTCACAACATTTAGTATGTGGTTCTCGAAACGCTGCTTGTCGTCCATCCTTATATTGTGAGTGATGTCAGCACTATATACAATATATAATTCAAATATTTATTTCAAAAGTCAAAGTCAACGTGATTTATTCTTCAATTTAGGCATATTACATGTACCTATGAATGTCGATAAACTACCACCAGTTTGGAAAGAAAACCTCTGCCTCGAGAAGAACCGGCGTAAAAAACTCTGCGAGGTTTCATTTTTTCAAAACAGTAGTTTTTCATATCATTTCAGTAGTAAGCATAATATATTTATTTTGCGATAGATTTCTAGCGCAGGATTTTATAGCTGCCAAATATCCATATCCATGATGTAATCGTTTATCTTATAATATGCTTTTGAAATAAGTGTCTGTTTACGACAGATTTGAATTTAGAGTCAGTAAGTTCGGTAATGTGTTTTGGAATTTTATTGTAGAATTTTATAAAATTTCCCAAGAACGACTTTTTCGTTTTTACTAGCCTGTAAAAAGTTGTTTTGAGCCTGTAACCTTGGGCCTATCAGTGTTTGTTGGGTAGTCGTATAAATTCTTCCTAACATACATTATTATTTCAAATACGTATGGCGACGGCAGTGTTAGAATATCTGTTTCCTTGAAGAATTCTCTTAATGACTCACGCGACCCGAGGTTATAAATTTCTCTGACAGCCCTTTTTTGTAAAGGCATCTAAGAGGGTAAAAACGTACAGTCTAAGACAATAAGCATAAGAAGGATTTTTTCCATTGTACTTACTGTAAAATGCTAGTACGTGTACAGTCGACGTCGAAGATATTTATACATTTTTCACCTTATTGGTCGACTGCACAATCACTATCGTCTTTACGGTCGGGGGTTGGAGTTTCCTTACTCATATGCTCTTTCTGCCAAATACGTTACTATGTACCCAAAAATTAAAAAAAAAAACTGACAAGTAGAAAGCACTAATAATGCGAAATAGTGGCACTTTCCGCACGATTTGGCTGCTTGGAAAAGGCTCCTTTCGAGTACATGCATTGTAAAATTATATTAGTGTTCTTGTAGTATTTACATTTATTGTGCTGACGATGTATTCAATTTTCTACTTACCGACTTATTATTTGACTATTAAAGGAACTTTGATAGAACGCAAGCAGATTATTTACATAAACATAACCTTGAGCAAGCGTGACAATAGTACTAGTCATTCTTATTTTAACTACTGATTTACCTTTTCATACAAAGAATAATTATTTCAAGTTGGGAAAACAAATTCGTTTTGCAACTTTATTTTCTTTTTGGCCGTTGCCAAGAAATTAAAACCAGCAGAAAGTTAAGGTAAAAAAGTTTTGGCTTTATAATGAAAATTAATAAAAAGCAAGAAGATTGCAAAAATACTTGTTTTAATAAAAGCTACTTTTGGTTTATATGGAACGTTATAGTTTTAAGGAACGGTTTTCGGAAAAAAATATTTTACAACAGTTCGTTGTATGCCTTAACCTTTTAAAACGACGTGCTAGAATGACATTAAACTTTGTTTATACAATATTATCTCGCTAGGAAACTAGTTTCTGTTGCTAGAAATTGAAATATAAACAAAAATAGAGCAAGTAGAACGTCTTTCATACAAAATCTCTAATCGCTTAATTTTTTTCGATTATATTTGTATTATAATTTATAGCAAAAAAAACTAGTTTCTGGCCTAGATAATGCGGATCCCATTGTGTATAAAAAGTGCCATTATTACAGAATGCTCTTTTAAAATGAGAACCAAATTCCGTTTGTATGGAGAGTCGACCTGAGTCGACCGTGCTGGAGGACTCTTAACTTATACCAAATCGTAACTCGGTAGACAAGCATGAAAAACGTACGCGTCAAAAGTTTTATAACATTCGACCCGATGTCCTTTAATTTCAGTTTGAAATATAGTCAAAGTAGCGAACCCCGCAATGATGTTATCACAAACTTCCGAGGTTTTCACAATATCCTACAAACGTGACCTTTCTGCGAGGAGAAGGTAATTTGAAGTTTGTCTTCGGAATTATTGATTCAAACCGGAGTTTTCTCTGTTTCTAAATACAATATTCTATTCGAATATTTAATTTGCTAGTTTCGTTAACTTTGATAAGTGTGTTAACAACAATAATCCAATCCCACAATTTATCTGCTTCGCCTTAGGGTTGACTGGTTGAGAATGCTTTATAGCATTAAGTTCGCCTTTTGAACATTCGCCTTCGCCTTCCACGTTCGCCTTTTATATGTTTTTCTTTTGTGTTTTTTTTTAAATAAATAAGAAATCCTAGTTACGAAGATTTGATTGTGGTTGCTAACAGGGTTAATATACCCACTATGTAATCATATTGCCAGTGACATTATTTTATTTATATAAAATGTTCCAGAAGAAAATCATTTTATTAAATAACCCCCCCTCTCCATTATATAGTCGTCTACAAAGAGAAAGATACGGCCAAAGTTACAAAAACATGTATAGGTACACGACTTTATTCCCTTAACATTAAGGTCGTCTATACATATTTTTGCAACTTTGGCTTTGTAGTCGACTTTAAGTCCTAAGTTTTAGCTGAAAATTAAGTTACCTATCTAGATATTATGCTGACAGTTTGTACATGCTTGCCTGCCTATTCGATACAACGCTACGCGTGCTACGCCGTAACGCGTAGCAGCACTTTCCCGCTTCGTAGGGAAATCGCTCATGAATACAGACATTACTGACGTGTCATGGGCTCATGTTTGTTTAGGCCAAGTAGTGCGAGTAGCTCCCCATCGCCACGACTCTACAGCTACCTCTAACTTGTAGTTTCTATCATTTGGCCTAGATGGCGTTATGATTCACAATGTCGAGGAACATACAATTCGAGTTATTAATAATATTAACTAGTGGCTCTGTGAGCTGTAGAACTCACGAGCCTGTCTTTTTTTTCAATTATTTTTTTTAATTTCGATGACGTGAATCGACAAAAAAGTTAACGAGAATCGGTTGAGAAATGCGAACTGTAGAGGAGAATAGCCGGACATACGGACATACGAAATAATTTTGAACCAAACTGAAACGGAGAACTTCGTTCGCTCCACTCGCTTGTACAATTAATTAAAACAACTTTTATTCCAATTGCGAAATGGAAAAACAAGCTCAATAATACAATGCTCAATTAAAACAAACAATTTGAACCTCTGATTTTACAACATCGGTCTCAACTACGAAAAGTTTTACACAATACTACAGATGGGCATGTTACCTGGGTATTTTAATTATTTTCCATACAAGTCCATACACCTCACATTTCACACTTTGCTGCAAGCTCTTGGCTGAAGTTAAAGACATGTATGGCTCAAAGTAAAGTCATAAATAAAATCTAGTTTCTTCTAAACATAGTGATGATGATGATGAATATGTTGTTTTCGTTCATTATTAGATTTGTTTAAAATTGGATTTTTTGGGCAAAGTTCCCCCTGGTGGCAAAGTAGGCGTATTCTACCGGCAGAAGATTCTAATTTAAAAACTTACTAAGTATGCTTTATTTTATTCATTTCTGCTACTTACGTTGACATGATTTTTTTACAACGCTAAAATTGATATTAAAAAATCACAACAAAATTACTGAATAAAGGGTTTAAAATCAGGAAAAGGTGATGATATTTATAAACCGTCATGCCTCGTTTGGAACTTGAAAGACATTTAAAAACCATCTATTTGACATTTCAGTCACGTCCTGAAAGCCTCGGGTAGAATCCGAAAATATTAAAACCACGTTAATAATGAACTCACCTTATTTTACTTTTGGGTGCTGCTCAAAAGGAATACGAAAATAATTGAATAAGATTATTTATTTCCTTTCTTCATCAAGTTAGTTCGAAGGACTCGAAACGGCAGCTATGATATTGAGTTAAAAACAATATTTTGTAGCCGTTTCACTCTATAAAGGAATACATTTAAAAAAAAATATGACTAAATGATCCTGATACTATTGACTTTTATTTTAATGATGTTATTTGATAAATTGTTATTATCTATTGTGACTGTTTTTTTTTGCTGTCATTGACTCTTCTTTTTTTATTATTATTTTGTTGTTATATCTGACTTCTTTTCTTAATTTCATGTACAATTTATTTATAAATGTGTTTTTTATCTTTAAATATAAATAATTAAAATGTATTTGCATGCATTGTTATGTGTTATAGAGCAAATAAATAATTGATTATGATTATGTAGGTATGGAGAGTCGTGCGTCCTGGGGATAAATCGCTCAAAGTGCTAAAGCCCATAATTTATGTAAGTTATAACTACCGTTTTTATGTTTATCTCTTGCATGGCCAAATAAAATCAGCACTGGGCGGACTCCAAGAATGCTCCAGAAACGCAGCGATACGCGACGAGTGGCGAAGAATTGCGAAGCGAGCCAGTGCCCCTGCCCCTGCGGTTAAGTTGTTGTTTTATTGTTTGTTTTTATTATCCTTGTTCTTTTAAATAAACTAATAGACAATAAAAAATGCATTTTAAGAGTTGCAATACGCTACCGAATCTGGCCTTAATGGGTTCACACCCCATTTTTGTTACATCCTGTATATTTATGTAGGTATGTGTTACAAAAGTATTGATAATTACAGGTAGTTAACCTCAGAAAACATTGTGAGAAAACCCGCATACATTTGCGTAGAAATTTGAAGGTGTATGTGAAGTCTCAAACCCGCACTGGGCCAGCGTGGGGACTAGTGCCTATCCCCTCTCATCCATGAGAGTCCAGGGACGTATAGGCTGATAATGATGATGATGGATGAACTTTAGCAAAATTTCCAGAAGTCAAGAAAAACTAGTAAATTTATGAAAGTAGTTAAATTCCTGAAGTAACTAACAACATTTTTCAATAAACTTTTAATGAGTCTTAGACTTCTGTTCAGAATAATTAATACCTTTAAACGATCGCCTGAAGATATTTTTACTTAACCCAAAAATTATCATATATATTAATAAAGTTTCCTAATGCCTTTTTGGTACAAATTACGACAAAAACTCAACGATCAATGGCTTTCAAATTATTACAAAAGTTATGAACTCTATTGAAACATTTTTAGGGTTCCTTACCTAAGGAAAAAACGGAACACTTATAGGATCACTTTGTTGTTCATCCGTTGGTCTGTCTGTCTGTCTAACTATTACTAAATATTTCGACACTGTCAAGGGAACCAAAATTTATCAGGGTACTTCCTGTTGACCTAGGACTATGAAATTTGGCAAGTAATATCGTCTTTACTACAAGTGCAGGGAAAAATCTGAAACTACATTTGTAATTTTGTATGGAACCCTCGGTGGGCAAGTCCACTCGCACTTGTCCGGTTTTTTTTAAACGTGATATCAATCGTGTGTATAGTTCAAACTACGCCACGATATACTATTATACGAAGTACACTATTACGCTTTTATATTGGAGTGAACATCACACATTTTTTTAAGTTTTCCCATACCATATTTTATTGTAACATTTCTTACATATTTTATCCCAAACTAACAATGTGCCAGAAGTGCTGAAAAACATGTCATTATCATACTTCAGTTAATCTTGGGTACCTACTATAATCACCACTTTGTATTCAGATGGGCAAACCGGCACTTCTCGCGACCCGGCGGACTCGCGTACTTTTAGAGGATTTATCACTAGATCTGTTCTTGTAAGATTTACTAAAGAATAACCCGAAGGCCGGGAATAAATTTACCACAATGTGTTATAAACAAAGGATGTATCAGGAAGACTCAACTCTACTTTTAGGGTTCCGTAGCCAAATGGCAAAAACGGAACCCTTATAGTTTCGTCATGTCCGTCTGTCCGTCTGTCCGTATGTCACAGGCATTTTACTCGAAAACTACAAGGTGTATTTGAATAAAATTTTGAGGATAGGTGTATTTTGTTAGCCGCTACATAGTTTTGTAATTAAAATGACAAAAAAAATTTTTAGGGGTGCACTCCATACATAAAACTAAAAGTCAAAAAAAAAAATTTCATTGTGACCCCCCGTGTGGCACATCAATCGATAGGCCTTTCAAAATAAATATAAGGTTTCTCGGGAATTTTTTTGATTAAGTGAATACGGTCAGAGATAATCGCCCCGAAAGTCACTAAAATTCTGTCCCCCCTCCCCCTCTAATTTTTGAACGGTGTATTTTAAAAATATGGAAAAATTCATGGACATAGGGCTTATTAATTTCATTCACCGAAAATTGTTTTGAACAAGATCGGTTCAGAGGTTTTCGAGATATTGCTGAAAAACTGCCTTCCTCAAAGAAAAGGACGTAAGTGCCGTAAAATTTCTGTGACGATACGACTTTTTTAATAGGCACGGAACCCTTCGTTTTGCGTAGTCCGACACGCACTTGGCCGGTTTTTTTATTTATTTCGATCATACTTAAGCATGCCTGTCTTCTGACAGGCAATAAATACCTACATAATATATTTATTTATTTATTCCATACGATTTCACAGCATTGTAATGCTATGTAGGTGGTACCAAAGCACTGTGAAACAAGAAACAGTACACAAAAGAAACAAATAGTAATAACTACACAGAAGAAGGCGATTCATCTTCTCGCAGAATATCAATCATTCATCACACACTTCTATCCATCGGCTAGCAAATACATATATCACAGTTTCATGCTGATTTAAGCAACGAGTTTAAAAAGTGCAAGGCTCGAATAAGCAGGAACTTTCTGCGTGACATTTTTCGATTCCAAACAACAGCGGCCGATTCAAGCTTACTTCTGACAAGAGCGGTGTACAGAAGTTTTATGGTTCTGGCTTTGTAGATACAAAGTCCCTTAGCATTCCGAATGACGAACCCTAATCTCCTGCAACAAATTAAGAGCCAGGAAGTTGATATGCTCAAGGATATTCCTTTTTATGATCTGAGGTTTCGACAGTGCAACGGCGTCTGCGAAGCTATGGCTTAAAAGGTCGTATTGCTGCCAAAAAACCTTTGTCACGTATGCAGAATAAAGGTAAAAAGATTGAAATGGGCTCAGAGACACAAAGATTGGACGCCTAAACAGTGGTCTAAAGTATTATTTTCTGACGAATCGAGATTTTAAATTTTTGGAGGGTGACGTCGTTAATGTCCGATGACAAGTAGGCGACCGAATGATAAAACAATGCGTGATGCCAACAGTGAGGCACGAGTCTAAAGTTAGCGAAAAATGATATTTTGTCTATTTGCGGTTTTAAATTAGACGATTAACTTTGTTTTTATATACAATAAAAGACTAATAAATAAATTTATTACTAAATTGGGTAGGTACTTTCCTGGGTAAAAAATAAATAATTATATAAAGTCCGTCAGTTAGATTATCAAAAACTATTGGACATGTATTTTTTTTGTTCGTTAAATAAAAAAAAAATTATGAAGATATAGCCCGTTAAAGTTTCACGTGACGTCACATTATGCTAAAGAGTGTACCATAATGTGACGTCACGCGGAACTTGAACGGGCTATATCATCATAATTTTTTGGTTAATTGAGAAACAAAAAAATATTGTCCAATATTTTTTCATAATCTAACTGACGGCCTAAATATCATTTTTAGGAAAGTAGCCAATTGTGTTATAACATCATTCAACATCACAGAGTGAACTTTAACTTTTGACCGGTAGTGGGCGGATTCCCTGCAGTCCCCAACAAACTACAGATAAGCAAAGCCTTCGCCCACACGCGCTCGGTAGGGATGTGCCCCTTCCAATAGTGATGATACTATAAAACCTAGTATTGGTTTCCATGTAACTTGATTATAGCTCCGAAAAAAAAATTAACTCAAAAGACGACTCAATACACTGTGCTGCGTCCGCGCTTTGGCCTGCAAAGGGACACTCGTCGAAATCGTGTAAAAATAGTAATGAAACATTAAATAACAAATAAGTATGAATTACCGTGAGACAATTTTTTCCTGTTGCACGAATCCTGTACACTTAGGCCTTTTTCGAATCTTATACGACTTGGTAAGACTACACTTATGGAGTAGGTTCGCAATAATGATAAGGTATCAAAATTTCGCAATTTTGAAACAAATAATCTTTGTCTTTTTACTGAATTGTAATTTCAAGGTAAAAGAAAATACAAAACGAGCCATATAATTCAACACAGGAAACGCTGATACTGTTTAAAATAATAACAAAGTTATTCCGTATGATAATGAAACTCAAACTCGAAATGTCATTCTCGAGAGCTTACATCCAGTTAATCATCCTCCACCAGATTAGCCAGAAGATTCAAAGTTTGAGGCAAGAGCGGATAACAATTTGTAACTCTTGCTTCGCGTTGCCTTAATAATGTGGGAGTTTAACCTCAAGTATGATGGAATGCTTTAAACCAAAACTAGCCAAGAATGTGCCTATTTAAATTAGTTAATGTAGTTCAAAGGATACGTACCGACTATAAAAAATGCTAATTAGCAATTTAATAACATAGATATATCTACTATATCTATTATAGTAAATAGGTTTTTTTTTTACAAGCCTATAGAGTGTCCAACTGCTGGGCAAAGGCCTCCCCTCTTGATTTCCACACGTCCCGATTCTGAGAAATCTCTGGCCAATCGTTGTGAAATATGTCCAGGTCATCCCGCCATCTCCGTCTCGGCCTGCCACGTCGTCGCCTCCCATCGTGCGGCACCCAGTCCGTGGCTAGTCTAGCCCACCTTGGGGGATGCATGCGGCAGACGTGGCCAACCCATTCCCATTTCAGCTTGGCGGTCTTGGCTCCAACGTCAGCAATGCAAGTTTTTGAGCGCAGCCTAGAGTTTCGGACCCGGTCGATCCATTTGACTCCCAGCATGCTACACTCCATAGCTCGTTGGCAAACCTTCAATCTGGTCTTTTGTGCCTCAGTGAGTGACCATGTTTTGGCACTGTAGGTTTAGGTATTAAACAAGTACATTTATGAAGAAAAAAATATGCTTGTAATTATGCAAAAAATGTGCATACCTAACCTACCTACGTATTTTATTTATTTATAGTTGGAGAACCAACAGCTACAGAAACACGTTGATTTTATAGATAGAATACAAAAAGCCAATTACAGGTTCCCACCGATAGCATCAAAGTAAGTAATCATTTGTGAGTTCACAATTAGGTACAGGTTTCTGCGCTCTGTAAACAATGTGTTGATTCAGTCTTTCGCAATTTCTCTATTGTTTCTCGTATCTCTGTATTTCTGCCTAAAATGTGCACGATTTTATTTATTTATTTATTAAGGTGTATCAACAGTCATTACATCCAATACATTTACAACTTTCAGGCAAACGAATACATTAAGGTAGGTATAACTTATTAAAGGTAAACAAAACATGTGAAAAAGAATAATCAGACGTATTGCCATTTTAATAAATATTTCCTATATCAGGTATGTCTTGGGAAATATATGCACTTACCTACATGAATAATTTGAAAGAAAATGAAAAATGCCTCAGCTTTGCTGAACATCGTCCATCATTTAGAGTATGAAGTTGCATAATGGTCGTGCATAATGTAACCTGGATAAAAGTGCCCAAGAGTAGGTACAGTCACGGACTTTAATTGTTGAGCCATTTAGAGCTCACTTTATACTGGACACTTCATAGCTTCATTATAAAATAAAATAAAAATAGCCTTTATAACACATGCAACAATTTCATATTTTCGTATTTCCTAATTTATTGTTTACTCGTAAAAAAAATATTTTTATGTGTAAGTCGCCTCTGCGGCGTAGGCCTCTCCCAGTTTTCACCATCTTTCTCTATCTTTAGCTTGTCTTATCCAGTCTGGTTAACATTTTTCTTTAAATATATCTTACCATCTTTTCCTTGGTCTACCTTTGCTTTTTTGTCCATCTCTAGGTAGCCACTCTACGAGTTTTCTGGCCCACCTATCATATGGCATTCTACATGTATGCCCATTTCCATTTTAATTTTGTTTTCAGAATATCAGGTTACTTTTGTTTTCTTTCTTATTTCTTCATACTTAATTCTTTCCATTTTACGTTGATGTACGGCTAGTTTACTTTGTTCTTTTTTACGTGGTCTATGTTTGGCAACCATACGTCAAACTGGGTAGGATCGCTATGTCATATAGTTTGCTTTTTTATTCTTATGTCTATGTCTTATTTTTCATAATCTACTTTAAGCTCCAATACTTTTTCCACGCAATCGCTATCCTTCTATTGATTTCTTTTTCCATCTGGTCCGTGAACGAAATAGATTGACCCAAGCAGGTATATTCTGAGACTTACTCTATGGTTTCTCCATCTACTGTACCAAAAATCAAAATTAGTTGACACCTAAATGCCTCAACAATTAATGTTCTTGACCGTACGTAGGACTTATACTTAAATGTATTTTACTCTTGAATTTCTGCATCAGAAACACCACCCAGTGCACCCATTTCGTAACCAGTTATGTTGCAGCAGTTAATTTGTTACATGTTGTGTGTTGTTGTGTTGTTTGTTGTAATCTTGTTTGGACAAAACTTGAACAAAATAACTTGGAAAAATCAGCGAGATATCTCGTAATCGAGTCCGATAAAAAAACACACAATGTTTAAAGAAAAATTATACAAGCCTATTACAAAGTGTAAATATTATTTTACTCAAAGTTATTAAATTAATTAAGATCAAAAATGTCTACTGGATCCAATTTGATCTCATATCGTATCCATCATGGAGGCACCACTCTCGAATTGGTTCCTATTGCTAGTATTTGCGCGAGATATATATCAATTATTTTGTCTTTCTACAATAGGTAACATTTTTTTTTTTTTTTTTTTTTTGTTTAGGGGGGGAAAATGCGTTACGCATACCACCCGGGTGCAGGGGGTGACCCGAGTGGTTATGTGGGACTCCCGTATAAGCTGATGAGACTCACGGTATACCCACTAAAAACCCCCCCACTTGCCGCCTCGCCGCCATGTGGCGAGGTCACGGGAACGCTTGCGCACACATCCGCGACCCCGCCGGCGGCAGCCACCCACAAGCGGCTCCCTCGCGGACGCCCGAAGGCCCTCCACGAGAGGCACGCCAGATGTTTTGGCGCGCCTGCCTCCTCCATCTCCACACGTTCAGTAGTCGACCCCCCTGAGTCCGCTACGAGGAGATCATGGGTGCGGGAAATTCCAGCACCCGGTGGCGAATCAGGTATGTGGTGCCGCCACCGACCACGCCTCGGCCGCAGAGGATAGGGAAAGCGGCGCACCGTAATACCGGCATTCCTCTTCCTCTGCGGCCCCACCAATGCCGCTTCCGCGGAACGGCCCCGCCAAGTTCGCAGGGGGTAGGGAGAGTGGCGCACCGTTATACCAACACGCCTCTCCCCCTGCGATCCCGCCTCGGCCGCAGAAGATAAGGAGGTACTCCTTTTCTGCTGCGGCCCCTGCCCAACGCATCCTAAGCGGGCAATGCACAGCCCGCTAGGAGCGCTCTCCTCGGGCCAGCCAGCAGGCCCCACACAGGCCGGCCCTGGGTGCCTCTTAGCTTCGCCG
Organism: Epinotia nisella; assembly: GCA_932294315.1. NCBI lineage: Eukaryota > Metazoa > Arthropoda > Insecta > Lepidoptera > Tortricidae > Epinotia > Epinotia nisella. The sequence goes on along the minus strand of OW028688.1, from coordinate 13,187,736 downwards.
TGGGTTGCAGGCCACGGTTACTAAGCCCCCCCGCCCCGACAAGGCGGGCACCCTCGAGGGGGACAGTAGGTAACCTAACCTAACCTAACCTACCTAATTAAAATTAACTTTGATGGAATCTGGTATTTGTATCTTTGGCTAGCACCCAAACAAAGCTACTGTAGCCTGGTGGTTCAGGCATGCGGCTGTGATACGGCGGTCGAGGATTCGAACCAATTTTTTTTTTTCGGAATTCATGTTCGGAATATCATTTGATTTTCACCGTTAGCTTTTCGGTGAAGGAAAAACAGCGTGAGAAAATTCAAAGGTGTATGTGAAGTCCTCAACCCGCACTGGGCCAGCGTGGGGACTACTGTCTGTTCTATCTCACCCATGAGAGGAGGCCTGCGCCCAGCATTTTTCGTTTGTTGTACAATACTTTAATTTACATGACAGGAACACTTAGTAGCCTAAGCAAAATACGTTTTTTTTGGAAATAATTAAATATTGGGTTAATTATTTGTACACGGGTTTTAAATGTTAATTTAAAAGCTTTTATTATTGAAATCACTAAATCTATGAACAGGAAGTTAGGGAAAAAATGAACTCGCAAGCAAAAATGGTATCACTATTTTTATGATGAAAACACGTTTGAATATACAAATTTTGAGACTTACTTAAATGACAGCGTTTTAATGAAATATTTACGACCTTGAGATAATATCGAATTTCATCCGGTCTAATAGAAAAGTTTTTTCATTAACAAAAATAAGTGGATTATGCGCGTATCCCAAAGAACGTATATTATATAGAAGTAATAAATTATAACGTAAAGAAAGTATGTACCATTTTCGCCTGATTTTTACGGAATTTATATAGATTACTTTTCATTATTTTTAACCGTCGCGGTTTTAAATGTAGATGGATTATTGAAGAATACTTAGTCTAATTATCATACCAAATTTTTGATGTGAAAAAAAACTGATGTTGGTGTTTTTATATAAATATAGCGCGACCGTATTCTTTCTTAGGTTATAGTATACTTTCGTAAACTGTAATGTTTTACAGTCAGATGCACATAATTTTTAAGCGAGCAACTTAAAAAGGTCGCGGGAGTCCGCTGGATGCGGGTGGTGCAGGACCAGTCACTTTGGCACTCTTTTGGGGGAGGCCTATGTCCAGCAGTGGACGTCTTTCGGCTGATGGGATAGTGATGATGATGATGAACTTAAACCATTTAGATATTAAAGTTGGAGTTGACGCAAGGATAGCAAAATTCCAGGGCTGTATTTCACCATATTGACAATTGTCACCTGACAATGACAATTCCACGTACCTACATTTCTGAGTCAGTAAACTGTCCAGCAACCACCTTAACCTGTCGACGCAGTCATGTAAGTCGAATTGTCATTGTCAGGCGGCAATTGTCGATTTGGTGAAATAGGGGCCAGGTGTCACGAGATTTGCGATGAGCTGCCACACAATAATTACAAATCAAGTTAAGCTTAGAATAACAAAACGGCCACTTTAGGCTAGTTAGTAATAACCCTTCCTATGAAGCTGGCAGTATCGGGTTCGAATCCCGGTTAGAGCATAAATTTTGTAGTTAAGAATTAAGTTCCCTTTATAAAGGTCGCGGGAGTCCGCTGGATGCGGGTGGCGCAGGACCGGTCAATTTGGAACTCTCTGGGGGAGGCCTATATCCAGCAGTGGACGTCTTTCGGCTGATATGATGATGATGATGATGATATAGGTACCCATAGTTCAAAGCTTGCTTAGTTTGGGACTAAATCGATTTGTTAAGGTTGTTCCCAAATATTTATTATATATCTATTATCATAACAAAAAGTTTGCGTCTGAAATATCACCCAAAAACGTGTTTAAATTAACCAAATAATTCATTGTAAAAAGTTTCGTTTTCTGTCTTTTATGTTCGGGGCCCCTAATTTTACGGCAACACCGGTATAAATTACTGCCTCATGAACGCTTTGTTTTCGCGATAATATTTTATTGTTTTTGTATTTCATAATCAATTGAAGAATAGATATTGCTTTGATGATAAATTAGTAAGACGGAAGATGTAAAGACCATAGCAAACGCTTAATACGTAACAAATATTTTTTAATTGTAGTGACTCATCTCATAGTCATGGGTTATTGACAAAATTTTGAAAATAAGTAGTTTTAAATGAAAATATACACGTATGTGTAGGTAAATATCAATAAAAAAACACGCAAGTTATGATTTTATTCATCTGCCATTCACTTAGTTAGAGTATATATTTATATCTCTTCTCCTATTATCGTTTCGGCCGTGGCATTATTGTTACTATAGATCCTCTGTAGAAATCTATACTCTAAGGCCATTTACGTTTCTTAGATACACAAAGTTAGCTTAGAACTGCGAGTATAAGCACACTTAGTAATGTCCCGCCTAGACAAAACCATGTACCTACCTACTAACTAGACTTCAATTGGGAATGGATGAAAATTTTAGAAATGCCTGATTATTTTTTTGGTGATAGGAATAACCTTCCTTAGCACCAGAAAAAAGTTTCAGATTTTTCAGCTGCGTCAATTTTTTTTGAAAAATATAAACAGTTTCTTCACTTACGTTTTGGGTCAGTTACGGCACCTTCCTCGATCGGTCTCATATTACAAAAAAATATATTAAATATGTGTGGTAAACTGACACTGGCAATGTTATTGACACTTGCAGCAGCTATATTGGTCATTACCAGTGTCATTTTACCACAGATATTTAAGATAGTTTTTTGTAATATGAGACAGATCAAGGAAAGTGTCTATTTACCGTTCTTGACCCAAAACGTAAATGAGGAAACTGTTTATATTTTTCAAAAAAAATTGACGCAGCTGAAAAATCTGAAACTTTTTTCTGGTGCTAAGGAAGGTTATTCCTATCACCAAAATAATTATCAGGCATTTCTAAAATTTTCATCCATTCCCAATTGACAACATTTCATTTTTTCATACCGGCTCAAAATTAACAATTTATGGATCCAGTCCGAAATAAATGAATTTTAATTTAATTTAAAAACTAAAAACCATTGAGAGATTTGGGCTTGCTGAGTAAATTATTATAAAAAATAATGGATTTTTATATTCGCTAGTTTTTGAGAAAACAGGAAATTACTTTGAAGAAGCCATTTAAAGGCTGAATGTGGATATTCCATAGCTGTGCTTATGCATCTTGTAAGAAAAAAAATGTTGTGACATTGACAGTTATTTGACTCCTTCTATCTTGTCATTGTCAATGTCAAATGTCACTGTCATAGACACAGCATGCTATTTACTTTTTAATTCAATAAATTGACCACAGTACTAATCTTATTCATCCTTTAAATGTACTTTATGCCCTTTTCGAACGTGGTAGTTTAAAACACCCAAACTAAGGGTGTTTAACTTATAATAAAGTTAAAAGAAAAAATACGTGTCTCCTAACTTTTCAAATAATTAAATGCCTAAACAAAATTAAGGAGTCATAAAAATGAAATGTTGTTATAATTATTCTAACATATAGGATCATTGATGAAAAAACCTACATGAGGATTGCAGACCCTTTTACCCCGTCGGTTGGTAATATTTCACGCCCCAGTCACGTAAAGTTGGACTTTAATATATTATCACCGATTTCAGTGTTTCAACGCGTGTTAGCGCCATTTGTTACTTTGTTGATTACGTAGTAATACAATGGATAAAAGGAGGCTTATTGTACAGTGGGCAACAAAAATATTTCTACACATGCTGCTCAATAATCTGATTAATATTGAAACAGTATGTTTAGTATTGTTATTAGTTAGAAATTCATTGTATTTGGATTTCCTTTACTTGTAATATAAGGCCTTGTTTCTTCCCAAATTTCCCCCTAAAAGTTGTGGCATGGTACGGCCTCTTTTGATTGCGTTAACTTAGAATTAGTTTTTTTTTCACAGCTCCAAGGGACGGCAGAGTAGGTATTTGATATTCATTTTAACTTCATACCTCCACGCGTTCCCTAGAAAAAGGATCTTGGCACTCATGGCAGACAGATGGATAACGAAGTGATCATAATAGAGTTCCTTTTTCCTTTTGAGGTACGGAACTCTACAAGGTAAGAAAGTAATGATTTGATATAAGCTGCCGTTCTTCTTTTGTTCGTCGCTTCTGCTCGTAATCATATTCCAATGAGTGTCTCGCACTCGATCACGTGTCAAGTTAACGTGTGAAAAAGAATGCATTGAGTTGTCAAATAATCAAATCAAATCGAGGCCCTTCTGTCATGTCAAGTCCTTCACTTTAGTAATTATTGAGATATTAAAAATTCCTAATGTTCCTCGGAAGAATGTTAATAACTGTGAGGTAGGATCGACAGGTGCCGTAATAAGCCCAGACCCACCCACCTTTAAAGACGCCGTGGAAATTCTGAATGTTATAAATAATTGGATGAGGCGATAACAACTCAGGGATTAAAAACAGTACGTACAGGTGATAAAAGGGCCAATTAACAATTTTGTGTGTCTCGTTGCCATATTTACATCTCCTGTATAACCCTTGGAAACTATGATTTTTTTAAGATTTAAACCTGTTTTAACATGTTTACTATGTGTTTTTGAAACATTGGTAAACCCGTTACATGTCCTAAGAATGCTAAGAATCCAATTTATAACACACACACACACACAAGAAAAGTTGATAGACCCAAAAAATATCACAATCGCAGATGTTTACTTCTACTTAGCAGTGTTAAGGGCCGTCTTATGATAACCGTGGCGCGTTCTTGAAACCTCTGTTGCGGTCGTACTGTGGTATTATATTAACACTGCGGGCAGTCCTGTGAGAGCCGTGGCGCGTTCGTAAAACCTCTGTTGTGGTCGTACTGTGGTATTATATTAACACTGCTGGCCGTCCTGTGATAGCCGTGGCGCGTTTGTGTAACCTCTGTTGTGGTCGTACTATGGTATTATATTAACACTGCGGGCCGTCCTGTGATAGCCGTGGCGCGTTCGTGAAGCCTCTGTTGTGGTCCTACCTACTATGGTATTATATTAATACTGCGGGCCGTCCTGTGATACCCGTGGCGCGTTCGTGAAACCTCTGTTGTGGTCGTACTGTGATATTATATTAACACTGCGTGCCGTCCTGTGATAGCCATGGCGCGTTCGTGAAACCTCTGTTGCGATCGTACTGTGGTATTATATTAACACTGAGGGCCGTCCTGTGATAACCGTGGCGCGTTCGTGAAACCTCTGTTGTGGTCGTACTGTGGTATTATATAAACACTGTGGCTTTAACGACCAAAATTTGTCAGAAAGTATTTACGTGTGTCGTCGTTCTAAGAGAATGGTAAATGAGATCGCACGCTCTAACTGCCAATTTAGCAGGCATTTAAATGGGGTTCAATGTGTTCTTAGCTTAGAGGGGCTACGGTTTCTTTAGTATAAATGTAATGAATTTGCGTCACGTCTCATTTTCTTTGTGTTTAGTTGAAGATAATTGTAATATAATGTGTGTTTAGGCTGGCGGGGAATTAATGGAACACGTGAACAGATAGAACGACGACTTTTATTATATATCTTACTAGCTGTCCGTGCCTCGCGTATTGCAAAAAACGCAGGCAAACCCGCAAAATATATCGCTTATGTCCACTCTGAAAGACCTTTCTAAATAAATAATAAAAAATAAAAAAAATCGTTTATTACTCAAAGAAAAGTTACAAAACATTCCCAGGGGTCCCCGCACTAGGCTTCGCCTGTATCGCGGAGAACCGTTTAACAATTAAGTAGTTTTTTTTATATATGTATAAATTGACAACTGAAATCATTTAACTTTAATTTAATTAATATTCTGGTGCTTTTCTAGTAAGGGGATGAGCAGTTCTGGTGTATATACATACAAAGTTACAAACATATATGTACAAAGCTTCAATTTCACAGACTACATCAATAATATATTTAATATAGATTAGAAAGTATAAGAACTTAGTTATCCTCACGGTTTAATGACATCGGTGTCAATACAGAAGCTATTTTCAATATAGTAGTTGTACTTTTAAGAACATAAATAAAAATAAATAAATAAATATCGTGGGACAATTCACACCATTGTGTGAATTGCCCCATGATATTTATTAGTGATCTAGTCCCAAACTAGGCAAAGCCTGTACTATGGGTACTAGACAACGGATAAACATACTTAATTAAGATGACATGAACATAGGAGAACTATTGAAGCCAGAAAAAATCGGTGTCGTGTATTAACGAATTGGACTGGCGATGGCGCAATGTTTTCGATGTGAATAATTTACGAACAATTTTTAGGTAGCCATACCAATATCCTTATAAAACGCTTCAACCAATTTGCTTGCCAAATTAGAATCTTTACAATTTTTTTAATAATTCCTTGATCCGCCATTGGACATAATATAATCTGCTGAAACGGCGGCTTTCTTCATTTAAGCGAGCTTCAAATTCTGGGTAAAATTAGCTACGCAAACAAGAAATCACTTTTGGGATCCTAAAAAATGTCTCATAAACAAATAATGAAATAATGTTATATAAGTATCACACGCTATTTGTTTCATAATGTTGAAACGCAGCTTGGTAAACAGCGTTACATAAACTCGAATTTAAACTTTCGTGAGACACGCTTAAAATCATACTATTAATTACACGGTTAAAGTCACGTAGTAAATATCACTAAAGGTTGTTGTGTAATGTTTCGAACTCTTCGGGAGTTCCTCTTCAGGTGGAGGCTGAAGAGGAACTCCCGAAGAGTTCGAAACATGTCACCCGTAGTGACATTTAATACGTGAGTTTAACCGTAAATTTATTAGTATGGTTACATAAACTCCACCAAAAGTAGTAGGTAGTACATTTAATTTTCAGTGCCTGCAGGTTTAACAACGAAAAGAATATGATTTGACGACCGGTTAGCCTAGTTGGTAGTGACACGAAGCTGAAGGTCCTGGGTTCGAATCCCGGTAAGGGCAAATATTTGTGTGATGAGCATGAATATTTGTTTCTGAGTCTTGGATGTTTTCTATGTATTTAAGTATTTATATCTATTATATATATCGTCGTCTAGTACCTATAACACAAGCCTTATTGAGCTTACTATAGGCCTAGTTCGATTTGTGTAAGAATGTCCCCTAATATTTATTATTTATTTATTTATTTATTATTTATATGATTGTAATATTAGAATTATCTTATCTTATCTAGATAACGGCCCTTTCGGATACACTTCGACCCAGTGGGATCTTTTGTGCATTTGCCCTCTCCTTTATACCTACTCCCAAGCTCGCTCCATCATCATTTCCATAAAACGGATGATGCAGCTCAGCGAAAGTACCTTGAATTCCTTTGGTTGCGAATAGCCGTTACCAAAGTGATTAATTCTTTGTCTGGGAAGGGCATGACATCCACACAGTAAGACATAGTGTCATTAATATTAACTATAAAAGTTACACAGGTATTTAATTATTCAGCTTAAGTACTATAAAACTCAAAGTATTCTTTTAAATCATAAAAAATAACATTTTCTGTCAACCATCGCTTTAATTGGCGCTAATATTGATTTCCACTCAACATTTTTAGGCTAACGTGGTTGAAAACTTTGATAGCGGTGATTAAGGTGCTCCAGTTTTAGTGGTGAAATATTAGATAATTATGTTTATGAAATTTTATATAAATTTTGACAACCGGTTAGCCTAGTGGGTAGTGACGCTGCCTACGAAGCTGAAGGTCCTGGGTTCGAATCCCGGTAAGGGCAAATATTTGTGTGATGAGCATGAATATTTGTTTCTGAGTCTTGGATATTTTCTATGTATTTAAGTATTTATATATCTATTATATATATCGTCGTCTAGTACCTATAACACAAGCCTTATTGAGCTTACTATAGGCCTAGTACAATGTCCCCTAATATTTATTTATTATTTATTATTATTTATTTAATTGCTTCAAAAGGCGAGATCAGAGCGCTTATGTTTGGTTATTGCGGTCTATAAATGAGAGCGTGTATTTGGGTTGCCATATTATGTGTGTGTTAAGCCAATAATTTCCTTGTTATTAACATTAAATAACTGTAACCGGTTATAAACGGTTTTCGGTTATTTTTTCCATCATAACCGAAATCATAACCGGTTATGACCAGATTTTGCCTTCCCTAATCAGAATGCTAACCCACAACCCTTTTCCTACAGACAACTCTTAGATCTGAAACAGGAAGTAAAGGGGTTGTGCTATTTTAACTGGATACCACCAATTTATTAAAATGCCACAAATTAGTATTTAATTGATTCAGGTCAAGTACTTTATGCACTTAAGTGGCAGTAAGGAGGGCGCACTGCACGAAGAACCGATGGCCATTGGGGCTGAAAGGGGCTTTTCGAGTGGCGACCACGTAACGAAAGACGCAGCGTGGGTAGACGCCACAAGGTGGACTGATGACCTGGTAAAGGTCGCGTGAGTCCGCTGGATGCGGGTGGCACAGGACCGATCACTTTGGCACTGTTTGGTGGAAGCCTATGTCCAGCAATAGACGTCTTCCGGCTGACATAATGATGATTATGAAGTACTTTATGAAGCCTTGTCCGTGTAAAGTAACCAGGTGATTTAACTAGTCTGGCATTCAGATTGGTGTGGTTTAAGGTCGGGTCTTATCAGAAAGTAAAGAAAATGGCAGAGGACAGAAACGGCTGGCAATTGCTCCACCGCCAAGAGTGCAACTCTTAAGTTAATGAAGAGAGATGGAATTGTGAAATAGGTTAAAATCAAAAGGCATACTGTGTACATCGCGGGACACGTAGAACTGTGAGCATTGTGAAAACTCGTAGTCCGCGAGGTCTGGCAAAGTTGCGCAACTTTGCCCGATAATTACTACTGACACACGCGTGGTGGGTCACTTGTCCCCTAGTGAATACCTGGCTTTATCAAGACTTCAGCGACAAGAACCCTCCTAACTTATATATGGAGTTAACAATCTTGAAAACTTATGCTGTTAACAGTTAGGACTGGTCTCGAAAAATCAATTGCAAACAAGTAAGTATTTTTCTCGTAAAATTGTTTGTTAGCTTTCTTCCGAGAAGACAATTAGGAACTAATTGGCAAATTGAGAGTATTTTTCAGGTTGGAGAGAATTGTTAAATGTTGAAACTTCTTATTTCCGTAGCTATTTCATTTCTTTTTCTTGTTGCTGATTTAAGGTTTTAATTTATAAGCATTTATTTATTCAACAAACTAAGTATTACATAACATTGAAAATTATATCTTAATATAAACATTAAGCTAGCCTAAAATAAATAAATATAATTACCTAGTAATAAAACTAAAAATCTAATTCTAAAATGGGCCCCTGTGGCAAGGTACCGAGGACGCTGGCAGCATTTCCTCGCTGAATAGCAATAATGCTTATGCGTTGAGCGAGGAAGCTGCCAACTCTCCTATCCCTGGTGACGTCAACCAACCGTTTTGCCAAATCACGGTACAGTTCATGTGCGGCTGGGCCCCTCGGACCAAGAGCCTCGACACCAGAAGCAACAAAGTTGTAGTTGGTATCAAGACTCCTAGATTTGCGCCTTTTGTTTGCCTCGGCAGTTTCTGCCGCAGCATCGGGCCTATTTGTGGTGCCACTGAGATGGAAGTTAGCCAGGTTTTAATTAAAAGTTTACATCAACAGCAAATTTTAAAGTAGGCTTTTTTCTTATAAGTAAAAGGAAAGTAGTCGTAAAAGTCTTTTAAATACAAGTTTGAAGTAATATTGATCATTAAAGTTACTAAAATCTAGACGTCATATTTCAAACTTATCAGTCTAGTAAAAAATAATTAGCAGACTTAAATATGACCTGGTTCACCGCGGGAAAAGGCATAGAATACGTGCCTAAAATCCTGTGCAGCAGCGAAAAAAGTGTCCTTTCATACTGTGCGGGAACCGTATCTTGGTCAATCGTTGGAGTCGGACAGAGACAAATATTGTTTTCTGTATAGCTCTTAAATTATGATAATACGGCATACTTGGTTTACGTGAGAGACACCTCTCCCGCACTGAATGAGTTTTATTTAATTTCAGTGCGGGAAGGGGTCCAATAGACCTTCGACCAATGTCAACAGGCAGTGACGTGCCGCACACGAACAGCGATAGATGGTTGTTTTAATTAACTAAGCGTTGTATGGTTTTTCGAGGAACTTCTGAAGAAAAATGAGTGCACCATCAAAAAAGACCAAAAAGAAGCTGAATTTTATAAGCTACTCTGATGAAAAAAACGATAGTGAGGCATTAAGGAACCAGTGGCAGTTTGCACAACAACTTTCAAGACGTGCGAAAATATCCTAAGCTTGTCAAAACTTAGGTACCTAATTTGTAGTTTATTACTTTAAGTGCTTAACGAGATTCCTAACAAGCTCTTTGAGTTCACTTTTAGAGTCTTCGTGTTGGGTGAAAAACATTTCGGGCGCCTAATTAAATCTGGTAACAGTAAGATCCTTCCAATCGGGAATACAATGTAAATGCAATTACTACTAATGTGTTGATTTGGGAATTATTTAAGTAACTGTGGAGTTCGTAATTGTTCGTTTCTCCTCTAAATTTCCACGCGATCTTAAAATATTAGGAAAAGTAAAAAAGGAAAGAAGCTCAGAAAGTCAGATCAAAAAATTTAAGAGCTTTCTATAGCAATAATGGTAACATCAGTTTTTTTATATATTTTAGTATTTACGTACCTGAACTCGTTGGAGGAGCGTTCAGTTTAAGATTGGTTTGACTCTTTTTTTTAACTCAAAAGTGCTTAAGTTACTATTAAAAGGTATCTACTCTCTTTTGTAACGGGTAGCTTGAGTGTTCGCGGCTTGACTTTCACTTCGTTAGTTTTTTTCTTCTTAACGGAAATCTATTTAACTTATTTCAGTGGAGCCTTTAGTTAATTTAGAATTTAGAAACGTATCCAAATGTGGTAATAAAGTACTGACAGCTGACAGGCTTGTATTCGATTTTGTTTGTATCGTCTCCGTATCAGCCAAACGACAACGGGTGGATTGTCGGTTCCTGTATTGAGAAATCTGACCACGCTCAATTGCCGTCTCTATCCAGCGAATCCTTTTCATACCTGTTATTCAGTAAAGAGTAAGTGTTGCACTTAAATGAGGTATTTCAATTATCCACACAGAAGGTGTGAAAAACAGTACGTGTCACTCGGTAGCAAAATTATTTCCGTCTCGGGCGTAAGCACTTGAATCCCTCGTTACGCTCAGGATTCAATCGTAGAATCTTTCACTTCATTCAGGATTAAATATCCCTCCCTCGCCGTAAATATAATATCATTTTGTCCTTCTACCCGAATGGGCATACCCGCTAGCGGATTTCTGAATGTTTATAGTAGCAGATTATATAATTGATATAGGGAGAAAAGGGAAGACGATCTTTTAATTCATATCTGATGGTGGAAATTTAGGTATCTATTAATTAAAGGCAAGAATGAAATCAATTAGGCTAGCATCAATAGTGTAAATAGTCAATATCTGAAACCAATTTCGGTTATGAAGCCGTCCATTAAGCCTAATATTTTGGTATCTTATTATGAGTGGAATGAAGTTCATTATTTTTATTTGAATTATTTCACATGTAATGGACGGTTTACCTCAATATTACAATGTTTGCCGCTATATAATAGGGCACAGGAATGTGAACGAATAATTTAAATGTAAAGATGAATAGTATTCTTCTAGTACCTAATCTCATTCTCTGATTTAGGCACTTACGAATATGCAAAACAAACTTACTTGCTATCTACAAACCCTATAAACACATAACTCCAGAACCCTTGATATCTCTCCGCTACACTCCTATCAACTTAACAGTGACAAAGATGTAAGTCCTATATATAACTGCTTAGAGTTGTTACTTTTTCAAGTAAGAACCAAATCGAAATCGCCTTAGTCCGAATTGATAGCGCTTGCGTGCCAAGTTTGCGTGTCCATTGATAACCTGTTTTATTGTATTGCTGGCTTATTTAAATTGTTGAAAAGTAGGTAATGTATGTTTGCTATTTTAAAAACAGACGAGTCTTTAAAATTCTCTGTTTATTGTTAAAATTACAGCCTACCTATAAAGAATTTCCCTCAAAAGCTATTTAAGCGAATTGGTTCACTTTATATGAAAAATGTTGTCGTTATTTTCTCTTCTTGCTCATTTCATTTTTGAAGCAGCGGTAGCTGACTGTTTATACTGTGAGTTTACCTTGTGTACGGGGGATGAATTTATAATTAACTTTAGTTGAAGAAAAACATCGCGAAGTGTCTGAGAAGTCCCACCTACAGGAGCTCGCGTGGGAACAGCAGCCCACCATTAAGACTGCGGCTCAAGATCGAATTTCTCTCATCGCTCAGACCATAGGTTTTTGCGAGGCAATAAATATGCGATCTGAGGCTTTTTTTGTTGTTTACCATCCGTGGTGAGTACAGAATTTTACGTCTCTTGTGGCCGAGAGTGACGTGAATACATATCATTATAATTACGCGATTAAGTCCCGCTTCGTAAAAAAAGGAACAGGCAGAATATATATGTACTTACATGTAAATGCCTTTTTCTATGTAATATATATATATAATAGCAACAATTCGTTTGATTAACTACTTCTCATTTCACTTCACAAAAGTTGGAATAGAATTAACAAATAAATGCCACCGTTTGGAACCAATTATTTTAAATTGTTTTAACTAAAGTCTAATTCAAATCAAATCAAATCAAACATTTTTTTTTTTTATTTACATTGTTATAAAGTTTTAACAATTGACTTCAGGGAGTTTGTCAAACGCTTGCAAGATTGGATACAAACGAGCAAAATAAACATCCAATCACGTGAATTTAATTAAATATTGTAAAATAAGCCATTAAAATGATCTCTCGCAATATATTTAGTACACTCAGCGTCAGATAGTTTGTAGCAACCAAAGTAGTCAAATAGTTCGGTACACCATATATTTAGTATGGTGTATCGAACTATTTGGCCACTTTGACTGCTACAGAGCATTTAACGCTGAGTGTATAACATAGTATCAGCCTGTGGTCTACAAATCATAAGCCGACTTAACACTTTGGTTGACTGCGGCGGCGGCTTGGAAAAGCATTAGTAAGTCACAGGCGCCATCTGTTTAAATTTTCGGGAACTACTTCATTCGCCGGGAAACTATCAACAGCGAAGTCAGGCTACGTCTGTGTAGTAGTAAAACGCTCAGTCGAAGCTTTTAGTGTATAAAAGTGGATAAAACACCCGGCTACGCGACAGTACTGGCGGGGTTGTATTTTTGACGCGTGTTGAGTCCTGCCTCCCTATTCTGTAACTTGTTTTAAGCTCACCTCCACGGTCACCCACAAATATATTTTGACGCCGTGATTCGTAGTAACTAAGCGTAGGTAGAGGTCTAGTTTCGTTAGGCATGACGCGTGCGGTGAGGCGCATGAGCGCGTAGCGAAAAACAGCCCTGTAAATTTTAGACGAGCGTAGATATATTTTAACCAGCCATGGTTCTCGACCGTACAATAGATATGAGAAAGCAATTTCGTTAAATTTGTAAATATTTTATTTCGTTTTAATAATTTATTCCATGAACACAAAACAAGTACAAAAATCCAATTTACAATAATTACTACTAATTAATCTAAACTTAAAACTAAGTATCAAACAACCCGCCCCGCGTCCCTCCTGGTGCAAAGGTGCCCATTACGCTAGCCGCATTGCCGCGCTGAACAGCTATGGCTAACCTTTGCACCAGAAAGGACCCAGAGCGGGGATCCAGCCCTCTTTCCTGCAGACGACGACCCACTTCACAAAAAAAGGTTTTGGCCTCTGCGCACCAACACCCAGTCGTCTCTACGGCAAGCGGAACAAACAAGTAATTTGCAAGTACTGAGTACTTGTCCCGTTTCCGCACCGCCGCCAGCTCAGCCGCAGCTCCAGGCGCCCGCATGGTACGACTAATGTGCGAAGCAGCAAAAGTACTTACCCATGTGGCGTCCCAGTGCAGGCTCTTACCTTTGTGCCAGGGCACCAAGGTCAAACCATCCGGCCGTTTACCGTCAGATCGGTTAAGGCCTGGAGGCTCCAGCACACAAGGCACATTCGCCGACACAAGTGCCCTCCGAACAATGTCATTTAGGGCATGGTGACGTGGGAACCTTCCTGCGCACTGAAAACAACTCAGAGCATGATGACCGTTGCTCTCCACCATAGCGCCGCAGATGCATACATGAGGTTCACAAACATCGCAGCCCAGGCGAAGAGCCACGGCCACCCGCAACGAGTCATTGTCCAGAAGAGTACCCAAATGTGGAGAAGGGAGAGCGTGTAGCCATGCCCCGGACTCTGGCCTCGATACCGCTAAGAGTCTTGCCCTATCCACACCCACCGCACGCTCCACCAGGTCATCCAGTGTCCGCTTTCCCCCAACGTCATCCCACAACCGCTGGCGTTCCGGCTTCTCAGGCACAGGCGCACCCGAATTGAGAGTCGTCCAGGCCGCCAAAGCATCGACAGCATAAGGTATGGTTGCCCTGCCACCATCTATGGAAAGAATCTGAGTGACAAGGTCCAAAACCCCCTCCGCCGATGCCAGAAAAGCTATTTCGTTAAATTAGTAAGAAGTAATTTTTTTTTTTAAGTACGACCGAGCAGCTGTGTAAGTATAAATACGTCCAAATTCATTATCATTAGACTTACCTACTTAACAAACGTTTTGACTTTTATGGGTGTCGTCAACAAATGACATGACGTGTATTAATTTTTATGAAAAAAAATGAAGCAGTTAGCGAAATTTATGTAAATTTGTTGTTTAGGACCGACACTAATCTTCATCAAAATACTCGCCCGTATCATATTTACACACTGTATACTTAAGCGTTTTTTTTAAAGCAGTCGGGGTTTTTAAATTATTACATCTCTACTTTCTGAAATATTTGTAACATAATTTTAATTTTTTTGGGAATTATCCCAGGTTACATTACAGTTAAAAGCTCACAAAATAAACAATAATAAAAAGAAAAAAAATTGCTTCGGGCTTTTCGCCGAGGCGAGCAATTTTATCATTGTTCTGCCGCCGTTCCTTTCCGGACACACTTTCCGCTAGAGCATTCGCTAGAATGTTCGTAGCGATGTTCGGCTCTATGTTGGACTTCTGTTCGTTGATCAGTTCGACAAATTTAACAACGGCGAATGCTCGATGTTCTGTTAAATATGAATACTCAAGTCTGTCAGTACCTTTACTGATTTTTAGGTAGGTAGGTACCTACATGAATGAATTTATCCCGCGATTCCGTTTTCGTTCTTTGTAATACGAGGGCAGAATCGTTAGGGTAACTAGTCTATTTATGTACTTCTAAATTAATGTCAAATTTACCATTGACCGCCACCGCAGGCCGCGCCAGTTTGATAGAGGCTTAAAAAGTACAAAAACCTGTAACCTCGACTATGCAAAACTAACTGAACAAAACGTATTTTTTAGGGTTCCGTACCTCATAAGAAAATAACGGAACCCTTCACTAGGATCACTTTGTTGTCCGTCTGTCTGTCTGTCTATCTGTCAAGACCCTTTATCTCGGGAACACGTGGAACAATCGAGTTGAATTTAAAACCATGTGCTCAAATCTACAGTCCCTTAAAGCTGTGAAAAAATCGAACTTATAGAAGCTTTTTTTGCGTAAACATAGCTTTACGCAAAAAAAGATACGGACGTTTATGGATTCCATTGGTAGCTTTGAATTTACTTATGGACAATAAAAAAATGCATATTTTTTCTAAACTTTCAAGGTCCGTATCTTTTTATGATTTTCATTATATTTTGTAATTTATGCTTTTTTACAATAACTTGATGGTTTACTATCCATATACCAACACTAAGTTATCAATTTTAACATGAGGTCAAGATCTCATTATTGATTTGGTGTAGTGTGGTAATAGGACTAATTGTAGTTTAGGTAAATGTGCGCAATCTGGCGTGCCACCCGATGCCCCCTATCCCCGTAATAGGGAGGTGACCTAAGATTTTTTTATGAATGCCACCAATAATTGTACCAGTTTTCTGGAGAGGAAGAAATGTTTGTATGGGAGCAACTACAATTAAAGAACATAAATACGCAAAAAATTGAGTCAAAGATTGACCTCGCTGTCGACAGCCGCAACGCTTCATACTATTTAATTGACATAAGAATCAGAAATCCTCGTCAGAATCTGCCATTTGTACTAATCATTTCATGGAAAATCATGCTGTTCCGGTCGCAAATTACTGCGTTTAGGTCCACTTTGTTGTACAATTTTGTTTCTATAAAAGCGTAAGAACTCTATTGGTAGCATTAAATTTACTCCTGGAGAATATAAAAAAAATCTAAACTTTCAAGGTCCAATATATATTTTAATGATTTTAATTACGTTTTTTAATTTATTCTATAATACAATAATTTGATGGTTTACTATCGATTTAGCTGCGTTATCAATGTTAACATAAGTCTACATAATTTACCACAGTCTTCATTTATATTCCACCGACGTGCGGGTAGGGGTGCAATTCCAGTTTTCGATCTTAATTGATGTAAGGGGTCATCACTAGGATATCGTTTTTGTTTAGTGTTTCTGTTTTTCTCATTCTGAAAGACAGTTATAATAAATAAATAAATATTAGAGGACAATCTTACACAAATCGACCTAGTCCCATAGTAAGCTCAATAAGGCTTGTGTTATGAGTACTACACGACGACATATTTAATAGATACAAATACTTAAATACATAGAAATCCAAGACCCCGGAACAAATGTTCATGCTATTACACAAATATTTGCCCTTACCGGGATTCGAACCCAGGACCTTTAGCTTCTTAGGCAGCGCCACTACCCCTTGGCTATGAAAGTGTCGTCAGTTATGAAAGTGGGTATGCCCTTTGGCATGTCGGGATATCACATTTTGAATCTCGAATAGAGCCCCAGGGCCTTTGTCAATGTTGTATTACGATATTACCGTGAAGGTACATTATTTTTGATATAATTTTTTACTTATATGTTCAACTCATACTATAAGGTACAGTAACACACAAATGCAAACAAAAATGCATTACAAATCGAATTTCGAATCGATAGAAGACTTAGAAATCGAGTTCTGCAAGGTCTTGTTTTTTTTATAACATAACTTTTCAAGTATTTCTCCGAAGGGGACCTAAAGTTGCGGGTAACTACTAGTAGTACTTAAGCCATAAATTGAAGGATAGACTGACTCACCGCCCAAACCAATCAGTCTTTCCAGTAAAACTACCCGCTTAGCAATTTTCTCAATCAGATAACGTACCTACTACTGAAGTAAATGAATAACAAAATGACCTTGAAACGTTTATACTCGTAGTCAACGGTCAAGCCCTAAAACCAAGGTTAGATGCCATTGATTAAGATTGGTGTTTAAACCACCCGTTATTATTATGCTAATAGTAATATGGCTATATAAATTCGCTGTATTTGTAACTGGCCATGAAAATTTCGACACAAGCAAGTTAATGCCTGGTTTTATATAGATCCGTTAAAAAACCTAATAATAGGTAATTTTTCACCCCCGACGCAAACGAGGCGGGGGCTATAAAGTTCCTCATGTTTACCAGTGTGTGTGTGTGTGTGTGTGTGTGTGTGTGTATGTGTGTGTGTGTGTGTGTGTGTGTGTGTGTGTGTGTGTGTGTGTGTGTGTGTGTGTGTGTGTGTGTGTGTGTGTGTGTGTGTGTGTTTTATTATCTTGCATAGTATATTTATTGACCATCCTATTTTTATACTCAACGCGAAAGTTTATTATTACCTTTGGTCGAGTTCAAAGCCCACTCAGAGCTGAACATAATATACATTTATTGCGAGTATTTAAATTGTAAATACCTTTTTGTAAAAGTATTTACACTTTTAACACAGAGAAAACAAAAAAGGGCTAAAAAAGTATGTATGAAATTTAGACCAATAAATTAATCGCCCAATTCATGAAAGGCACGCAATAACCTGATATTCTCCGTTATTTTAAATTCCAAAGTGTCCGTGCTGGTAAATTCTTAAACGACCAAGTTAATTTCGTCTGTTGGATATTAGATTTACCTTTCTCTACAAGGGTGTTCCCTTGTTTCGCAGACAGAGATTTCATAGATTTTGTTTATTTCGAATATTATTGTTTCAGTGACTATTTACTTGAATGAAACATGTTTCACAGAAAAACAATTCATCATCATCATCATATCAGCCGAAAGACGTCCACTGCTGGATATAGGCCTCCCCCAGAGAGTTCCAAATTGACCGGTCCTGCGCCACCCGCATCCAGCGGACTCCCGCGACCTTTACCAGGTCATCAGTCCACCTTGTGGGGGGCCTACCCACGCCGCGCCTTCCGGTACGTGGTCGCCACTCGAGAACCTTTCCGCCCCAACGGCCATCGGTTCTATGTGCAATGTGCCCCGCCCACTGCCACTTAAGTTTAGCAATTCGGAGGGCTATATCAGTTACCTTGGTTCTACTGCAATTACTTAAATAAATTTCATAATTTCATTTTTTTATTAACAAACTGATCGAGACTGACTGACTGATTTCGTGACAACCTGTCTTATTTTTTAATTTTATTTCTTCTTTTATTTTCTGGTGTTATTACGAATAAATGTTTGAATTTGAATTTGAATTTTGATCAAACTGCAGAATTATTTTTTTACAAATATCGTTTGTTCGTTGTATTTTTCCATGGCATTTTATTTCAACGAAACTCTAAGGCAGTTCTGTGTAGATACGACGTCGAGCGAAGCGAGGAGGAGTGTTAGAAAGAACTGCGAAGGCCTCACACCGAACGCGGTTGCGGCGCGAACGTGGAACGAGCACGGAAGTAGCTAGAGACCCGATGTCCTTTTATTAGCCCCTGACTGCCTGCATCAAGCCTGCTTAAAAATGATTACGTATCTTTAAAAAATAAGCATCTTATTACCAACTAGTATTTGCTAATCCCAAAATTATGACCAGTCGATTACAGAGAACTATGTCCAGCCAAGCCGTGCCAAGGCCAGACAGCATGATTTAGCAGCGCGTGTAATAGTTGCCCATAACACTATTTCCCCAGAACGGAAAGGTCACAAGTCATCAGTATTTAGTATGAACTTCTGGCGTTTGTGTACCTATCAGAAAATGACCGGGTGTGATTTAGTAGGGCCCCGTGATTGAAGATGCAGGCTACATCAATCAGACGGATTAGAAATGTTGAGTGCGTTATAATAGCTCGCGTAAATGAAAAATAAGTGGAAAAACCAAAAGGTACATTTATTTCTTCGTGAAAACGCTTAACCAAAATTAAGCACGGATGCAAAAATGCAATTACATCTTTAGAAAGTTCGGAAATGTTAGTATGAGAGTGTGAAATATCTACATTTAAAGCTCAATAACTTTTTGCTGGTTTAGGTGTCAAAATGGACCCCCGTGCTCCTTTAGGGCACATCCGGGAATAAAGCTAGGAGAATGAGATGGAATTAAAGTTTTTTTTTTAATCGACACAACCAATGGTGCAACTGATAGAAAAATAATAACATACATTTTTGAAATCTTTTTCATGTGCATGCATAAACATTCCATTATCATAATCCTAATTATTGTAGGTAACTGTGTTTATTTTTTAATAAACACTTAATACATAATATGTCAACACATACAAAAGTTAAGATAAACTTTCACATGCATAACAGCCGAATATAATTATGGGTTTCTAATTTCTAAAATCTTTTGTGTGTGCCACGTATCTGTGAAAATCATTCATTCATTCGTATAACGTGGAGCTTTCAGCCGTTAACATTTTCACTGCCGGGGACCCGCCTAGCGGGCGCCTACGCCGTAGTCGCTTTCCGCTACATACGAGGAAAACCACGGGATCGGCTACGATTCTTGACAGTGAATGTGTGAACCCATTCGAGGCTACGCATAGCTACGTGTGCTACGCCGTAGCGCGTAGCAGCGTTTTTCCGCTCTGCAGCGGAAATCACACGTAGAGGCATGACTCATATGTTGAGTTACTGGCTTTGAATAGGTTACAAACCTCCCGCGGTATCTTCACCATCTAGTTAGCCATACATTTACATACGAAGTGTGCACATGTGTGAGCCACAGCGCCGGCCGGCATACCGCAGTGTGAAAGGGCGCGTTCCCGATATTATTGCCCGCCTGCACGACATGCTATTGGTACCTACATTTATAGTTCGAATGCAGTATTTCAACACCAATCTATGAAACTGCAATCGTATATTGTGTCTCAAGGGAGCTAAATGATATATTTACAGCGAGGGTTGTATATTGAATCCTGAGTGAAGCGAAAGATTCTGCACTAGAATCCTGAGCGTAGCGAGTTATTCTAAGGTTGAATCTTGAGCGTAACGAGAGATTCAAGTGTTTACGTCCAAGATGGAATTAATTTTGCTACTGATGGAAATAACTGCTTTTCACACCTTCGATGAGAAAAAGTGAAATCCATCATTTGAGCGCTGAATAGCAGGATGAGGGAAGAAAAGAACAACTTTGATCCCACATTGGAGGGCAACAATTACTCTTTTCTGAATAGCAGTTGTGAAGAGACTTTTTTTAACTAGCGTTTATTTAGCTTGCACTATTCAATGTAAGTATATATTACGCATTCGAACCTGGCTGGAAGCCGCTTTTTTTGTTATGCAGCTGATGCAGTTTGGCCTCCAGAAGGGACCAGTGACCATTCTGAGGATAAACTCCTTAAGCTCTGCTCGGCCGCGTTGATTTGGTTATATTCTTTGCGATTATGATTTTGATGTGAAAACTAACTAGATGTGAATATGAATAAATTTGTAAAAATACATGATAATTTCGAATATCAAAATGAACCCAGTGATATACAGCCTTTCAATTATAACATTGACATTTTCTCTAACATTTTCTGGTAAGTAAATATATTATATCAGAGGGGTGATTACGTAACGTTTTGAACGCGCTTTAGGTAGATCCAACTGTCATTTTTCCATATAAAAATGACATTTAGTGCCTACCTGACGCGCGTACAATGCGTTACGTGATTAACTAGCTGGTCTGGTGAGTATCCTTCAAAATTTGCAAACCATTCGGTACGGTATCCGATTGAGCTGAAATTTGGCATCCCTATATAAGTTTGGTTCAGGTTCGCGATTGGCGGGCGACCTTGTACCGGAAGGCGCGGTGTGGGTAGGCAAGGTGGACTGATGACCTGGTAAAGGTCGCGGGAGTCCGCTGGATGCGGGTGGCGCAGGACCGGTCACTTTGGCACTCTTTGGGGGAGGCCTATGTCCAGCAGTGGACGTCTTTCGGCTGATATGATGATGATGATGATGTAAGTTCAGTGACAACGCTACATTGTATTTGATACGACGCTATATGGTATTGTGGCACCACTGAGATGATTTAGTCTAAGAAACAGCAACCCAGCTAGCATGATCGATTTTATGGTAAAGTTTCTCCAGATAAAAATTATATGAAATCTATCATGATAGGTAGCTGCCCAGGTGGCCATAGCAACTTTTAAACTACCTACACAGGATGACTTCGTCATCAAGCTCATTGGAATTTTACCGATTACTCAAAAAAAAGTACAGTCTGCAATAAAAGCTCGAATCAAAAGTGTCATTTTTGTCAGAGTTTATTTTATTATAAAAGCTTCCATCAAAATGTTTGAGTCCCGTTTCAATTCCCGTCCCGTGCGTCACTCGATATAATAAACAAAAATTTAATGTTGTGTTTTAGTACAGGGTTGATAAAAACAGACGTACGATACTTTTTGTCCGAATAACCTCAGCCAATGACAAACAACCTTGTGAAACCGGTTTGTGATCATACCAAATCAGAAGAAATCTTCGATACACAATATGAAAAAACAAACATAATAGGATAAAGAAACGTAAACATATATAACATTGCTGTTTGCGTTGCAACTAGAGATGGGTATTTACCGGGTGCATTTGCACCCTGAGATACAGCTCTCCAAAAAATTGTTATTTAGGCAACTTTAAATCGTTATGAATCCTAAACAATTATTTTAACTAAAAAATTATTTAAAAAAACCTATTAATGATTTTGAAATACCTATTCAATGACATAGTTCGTTGACTTAATTTGTTTCTTGTTTACAATATGGCGTTTGGTGGCCACCATTTTGAATTTTGATTACTGTTATGTCTTCAGTGACAGTCGCGAGATTTTAACGAATCAATTGATGTATTCTATTTTGCAAAAAACGCTTCACAAGAAGTTTATACCTACCTTTTTGGGAAGAAACGGGTAGATTGGGTAAAAAAACCAGGTAAATACCCGGTATTTATCCGTGGGTTTTGACCCACTACCCATCACTAGTCTTGACCACAAGCGTTGGAAAGGGCTCGAAACGTCGGGATGCATTTATTGCAAAACCAGCCTAACTCCGCGAAGTTCGTACCGCCCTACAAAATGTATGAGTAATGTTTTCCATGTTTAGTTGCTTTTTGGAGTGAAGACAAATCCAACAAATTAATAAGCTGCAAACCCAGCAGCAAACTCAAAGAAGTACTTGAGTTATAAATGGTGTAACTAACACGACTTTGTTTTATATATTATAGATTAGCTGCCCGCGTGGCTTCGCTCGCGTAATGTTAAGAAAGCAGGCAAACCCGCGGGATAATATATGAAGGGTCCAGCACGGAAAGAACATGTCTAGTCACTTTTTTTTTCAAAATGAGTTTATAATCTAATAATGTTGAGCTCGTTGTGAACTATTACGTGACATTAAAATCTCATTTTGAAGAAAAAAGTGACTAGACATGTTCTTTCCGTGGACTCTTCATATCGATACCGTAGTTCACAATCGTACTAATTACGGGGAGAAAAGTGGCGTACCTAATTAGGACGATAGTGCACAAATTATAAAGTTACAATTTCAGTGACAAAAAAAATGTAATTAGTACGACTGTGAACTAGGGTATCGATATAGCCTATGTCCACCCAAAAAGTTCACTCTAATACACTTAGTGTACCCATTACATACAAACTTATAAACTTACAAAGCTACAATCTCACAGACTTTTCCTCTTTATATATTAGTATAAATATTCCGGATAAAATCCGCTGTAGTAGTTTTTATTTGAATACAAAATATTCTAGTAAATACATGACTCGTCTTGACCTCCATAAGATGAGGTAAGAAACAGAAGCAAATGCAATGACGCTAAAGCTCAGTCCGGTCACGCAAGGCTCGTCGCCGCTCGTTGCTTGCAAACATTTGCTCAAACAGTACTAGAACAGGCAATATTTAAATAAACTGTTTGTGTTCTAAACATACAAAAAAAAGGATAATATTTTTCGGTTTCCGCGAATATTACTCATTAAATAAAACCATTGGAACGGATTTTATCGCATAATGTGTATTAAATGCAACCCGCGGTTTCGGCGCTTTGCGGCGCTCGTGAGATGGAATCAACCCCCTGGATTAGCAAATGCGATAGAGAGGGAGATACACGAACAAACTCCGTTTTCGTTTCGCGGTAGCGCCCCAGGAGTGCCGCCGAGGGCTTGAAACGTCGGGCCATGAATTATGAAATCAAATTACATTGGCAAAGAATAGAAATGGTAACATTCATTGCAATATTTTAAGGTTTTTATAACCATAACTTGGTCAATATTTGTGTATAACGGTTTTTTTTTTACATTGAAGTTATTAATCTGCAGGTAAGTTATGCAAGTTTCGTAATCTAGCTACTTTATTTTACAAATCAACATTAATTCATTTGAAATTAAATTTTACAGTACTTGAAAAGTGAGCTTAACATACTAGTACATCTATGGTTTAATTGAATAAATATTTATAAGGAGTACAAAGTAGCTTTGCCGCATAAAGGAGTGTATTAAGTACACAACCATTACAAAAAAATCACACGTCATTCAAATCACGGGCCCCTCAAAACGTTAAGCAAACAGCCACTTCTACGAGACTTGCGGTACACAAAAGCGATTTCTTGGTCGCTATAACAACCACCAACCCCCATATTTACGGGCCGAAGTCAGCACGAGAACAGTAACGCACCACCTTCGAACACGAGCACCCACCAATACTGATATAATAAGAAAAAAAAAACAAATGCTCATCGGACATTCGCAATAAAACCGTTCGATATTTGAAAATGAAACAAAAGAAGTGTTGTATTAAAGAGTGCTAATTTTATTTTTAAATTTGTGGCCAGTATTGCAAATATGATTCGCGTGGCGTTGCTATTGTTGTCAACAAACCTAGTGTTCTCTGCTAGGGAACCGAAACAGATCAACTTGGTCAATCAAGGGCCGATATCAGGAGTGTACATCACGCGGTTCCGAACAAAGAGAATAGCCGCGTATCTTGGTATTCCATACGCTCAGCCGCCAATTGAGACTAGAAGGTTTCAAGCACCGGATTATACTATTTTGCCGGCTTGGGAAGAAACGAAAAATGCAACTTCTTATGCACCTGATTGTATGCAGAGCGAGCCGAAAGAGGAGGAGGGAGATGTGCAGAGAATACAACTAAGTAAACATGATAAGTTGTTTATGACTCTCCTTGACTCTCAACAGGAGGGACCTAGGAAGAAGGAATATAGTGAAGATTGTCTATACCTGAACGTATACATTCCGGATGGTGAGTTATATATATATATAAATCTCAATTTTAACAATCCATTTATAAGGCAAAGCAAAGCAAGTTCTACGTAAAAAAAAAACCGGCCAAGTGCGTGTCGGACCACGCAAAACGAAGGGTTCCGTGCCTATAAAAAACTTCTTATTGGTTTTCCTGTAATCTTTAGGCAAGGAACTATTTTTCATATTTTTTTCATAATTTTAAGCCTTGTAGTTTCGGAGATAAGGGGGGAATGGTAAATTTTCGTCTTTTTTCCTAAATTACTTCAAATCTGTTTTTGCTAAAATTATAAAAAATATATATCTGAGATGCTTACAACAACCCCTTTGTATACAGTTTGCGAAACTTTGTTTTTTAATTTTCCAGTTTACCCCCCAAAAGTGGCCCCTTGTTCAGAATTCATTAATTTACTTTACGCGTCCATCTTTGGGTCACCAATTTACATATCGACGGTGGAAAGGAAGAACCACTTAAGCGACATTTTGGTCGAAAATGAGTTATAAATATCATTGGAATCAGCGTTTTTTTCTGCGTCGTTTGAATTGGGTTTCACGGCGATCCGATGACTTATATGTCGCTTAAAGTAATTCACGAATGAGGTCTGAATTTGAAAAACCACCCCTTATGCGACACACAATTTGAATAAAATATTATCTGTATCACTTAAAACCTACTCCAATATTACCACAGTCGTATAAATTATTTTTAAATAGAGTTCGTTTCCGATGTAATGTCCCTTAATTGATTATTCCGGGCACATATATCTTGAATTCTGTACTTAAGTGGTTCTTCAAAACTGCTTAATAAAACGATTGTCGGTTAAATGAATGTTACGAAAAATTACGTTGTTATTTAATTGCTTTAAGCGACACTCCTTACCGCGGCCGAACCTGTCGCTTAAAGTATACTTTATAAATGCGATACGTCGGTTAAGTGGAGATTGAAAATGGTATGATAACGGTTAAAGTGTTGCCCTAATCTATTTGATGTCGGTACAGTGAACAATTTTTGGCGCGAATTTCACGCGAATGGTGCTTTACTTATACAATGGAATGCAGTGGGTCGCTTCAGTCAGCGACGAACACCGGAGTGCGGCGGTTGTGTCGCCGATCGCTGCCTGATTCGACTAGGTATTCTAATAATACTTTACATTATACTTATCTATACTTAAAAAATTATAAACCCAACATGATTGTGATATCAAAAACTGCCTAAGTGCTCAATTATTAACTAGTTAAGTGTTACCATTAAAACATTGTGATCATTGTAATTTGTATATTTATACACTTACCAAAAAGTAAATAAGTAAGCTAGCTACTTAAGTATTCTTAACAATTTATAAACACAAAACTATTGTGATCTCAAAAAAGTGCCTGAGTACTTAATTATTAACAAGCTAAGTGTTACTATTAAAACATTGTGATAATTATAATTTGTATATTTATACACTTACCAAAAAGTAAATAAGTAAGCTAGCTACTTATTCTTAATAATTTATAAACTCAAAATGATTGTGATCTCAAAAAAGTGCATACTTAATTAAGAGTTATTTGTTAGAAGTAGATTTATTTTATTAAAATAAAAATACACGTTAATTTCGTATAAGTATTTTATTTTTCTCCTTAAAAAACGCACAATATAGCGTTTTTTAACCGCAAATATATTCTAAATTTTTCAATAATATGAAAGAGTTTAAAAAAATATTAAAGCTATCGTTATAATTCACAAAAAAGTGTCGATTTAGTTTCAAATTTCTGGTATACCACTTCATATTGGCACGTAATAACTGCCCATACGACTGTTGCTTAATTGAATATCTTAAAGACAAGTTAAAGAAGGTAAGTGGCTTCAGTGAGTTTTATAGTACTATGATGATGTCGCTTAAATGGTTCTTCCGGGAATATTTTGAGGACCTTTTCAATTAAGCGACAACATTTTCAGGATCCTGTAAGATTTTGGGGTAAATGTTTATTTCATAAAATAGAGAAAAATTAAATAAGATTATCGTCTTAAGAACTCATTTACCTATTTCAAATAGGAAAAAAGTTATGATTTTTTTTCTCAAAAAGAAAACTTTGAAACACTCTCCTGTACAATTCACTCAATGTCGCTTAAGGGGTTCTTCCTTTCCACCGTCGGTCGGTCCAGTAGTTTCAGAGCAAATCGGCTGTGACAGACGGACAGACAGACGCACGAGTGATCCTATAAGGGTTCCTTTTTTTCCTTTTGAGGAACGGAACCCTAAAAAAAGTAAAGTAACACACTCAGACCATTATTTTATTTCGTATGGATATTCTATATGGCCCTACAGTTGAATGCTAGGTTATTTGATTTGTGCAATCAAGTTTATAATGATAATTATATTTTTACGGAAGATACTATTTGCGATACTTGATTAAGTACCTATATGGCACAAAAAAGGTTAACCCATTAAAGAAAATTACAACAATATGTGCACCGCTCGATATACATACGTAGGTACAGTCAAGTGCAAAAATGTGTACCTAAATATCGAATTAATCATCTCATTAATATGTACCGAAACCATAATTCGACGATTATAAAAACCATGGGATATACAGAGTGATTCATGAGACGCGAGCAGGATCAACCCTACGAATTCAGTAGATTATAAGCTACTTATTCGTACCAGAATTAGTAAGCGTAAGCGTACTGACCATGATTTGAGAATGAAACTTTTACTTAAACAAAATGTAAAAAAATCATTACCCTCCTCCTTCGGCAGTCGCGTAAAAATAACGCTCTTTAACTTAATTCCGATGATGAACGATCCATTAACATTACCTGTATATTATGTTTTCACTAGATTTTACAAGTGCCGTTATTATTAATCAGTTAGTATGAATAATTAACGAATAATTAAGTAGCTAGAAAAAAAGAATTTATCATCAAGAAATCTTTTCTGAATATTGTAATTTGAATGCATAGATAAAACAACCCACGAGAGACATTTACACAGAAAATCGATCAGTAAAAGTGACGTTAAATACCGACCTAGCAGTCATCTGCCCTGTAATTATATCGCAGGTATATCATTAAGTAATCATCTCGGATTTCACTGCAAATATAGTCGCTAACTAATAAAACAACCGTCAAAGTGATAAGGTCAATCTAGTCTGACCGATAACAAAATTAAGTTATAAATTAAGAAAATAAATTCTCGAAGACACTTCAGAAAGAGCTCAGTCTAAGTAATAAATTAGGCTCTTAAATATCTCTTAAGCTTGATTTATGTCTAATATAATCAAATAAATCCCTCACAAAATGTATATTTTTAAAACCCTGACCGGCTAAGACTGCGATTTTCTGATTTGCTGCATAAATAAGTTGGCGTGACGATCCATTTTAAAACACAGCAATATCATTCATAAATAATAAAATAGTGTAATAAAAAAGGGCATACGTACTCCTTCATTAACCTAGTTTTCAAAATTCACAAGGTTCCCCCTCAATCAGATAAGGGGCCCATTTTCTAGGGCCGTGTACGAAGGGCCGTATCATTCCCGTTTTGCCAGCAGTCAATTTTCCGAGTGTATAAACTTATATTAAGCCACTGCATATTTAGTCGAATTAATTAAACGAGCGAGCGATGCGAACGATACGGATTGGGGCAAAATTCCTTGGTATGTCCTAATATCCGGCTGTTCTCCTCTACAGGTCCCATTTGAGCGTTTTTCAAAAAAAAACTGTACATGTACTTTTTTTTCAGATTTCGATTTTTTTGGGTTTTTTTTACTCGGAATCGTTGATACTATCGATCCTCATACAAGAAAAGATTCCCAGATTTTACTATGTAAGTTTTTTCTTCCAGTGCGTCACGACCATATAAATAAAAAAAGACTGCATGTGACGATCTGGAATGGAATATTTCGGACACTTTTTTTCTTGTATGAGGATCGATAGTATCAACGCTTCTGAGTAAGAAAAACCCGAAAAAATCGAAATCTGATAAAAAAGTAATGTACACTTTTTTTGAAAAACGCCCACATCCCAAACGATTCTTTCGAAATTTTGTGAGCAATTTCATTAAGTTTGATTGAGTGTTTATTAATAAAATAATAAAAGATAAAACACGAGTTCTACTACAGCTCACAGAGTCACTAGTAATAAGTTTGTTTTTTGCTAATCTTAGTAGGCACTTAACGTCAATCGCTCCTTATCCGTTCAAGGCTACTTATATAATATACAAGGATAGATGACGTATTTAGTCTTTTTCTATGTTTCGATGGCGACTCGAGTTGAATGAGCCGCGGATGTTTTGTGGTCGCGGATAACTACAAAGTAAGTTAAGAATATGCAAATAAACATTTTTTGGACAACATTGACTTTACAGATTGACACCAGCAATTAGTGGACCGACGTTCATTTTTATTATTGGTTTGACTTGACGGGATTACCGATCTATTTTATTAGTTTGGTACTAGAGTATGGTAGTTGTTTTACTATTTTTCTAACTTTTTACTTAATTACTATTTATACTAGCTGCCCCCGCTGCTTTGCCCGTGTATTATAAAGAACGCAGGTAAATCCGCTTGATACATTAAACATCCGGAAAGTTCATTCTACACGCAGGTGAAAGAATTTTAGAAATCGGATAAGCGGTTCCAGAGATTACCCTAAATATACAAACGAACAAAACTACAATCTCACAGACTTTTCTTCTTTACAATCTTGGTATAGATGTATAATACGAGAACAATAGATTTGTACATTTCTGTGTTTTGTGCAATAAAGTTTTAATAAATAAATATAAGGGGGCAATTTTAAACAAACCGAACTATTTAGCGCCATAGTAAGCACAATAAGGCTTATTGTGTAATCGGTACTAGACGTTGATATGTTTAATAGATATAATTATAAATACATAGAAAACATCCAAGACTGAGAAACAAATATTCATTGTTCATCATACAAATATTTGCCCTTACCGGGATTCGAATCCATGATCTTCAGTTTCATAGGCAGCGTCAATACTCACTATAACCGCCAGTCAAATAAATAGGTTTAGGATAAATAAATAAATAGGTTTTCGAGCGATGCGGCAAATTTATATACCTAACGTAAATCTATAAATTTGAAACCTATAACAAATTATTTAACACCGTGGTCAAATATTATATACATCAAAGAAAGCAAAATGCAAAGAAAGCTGTTTATCCAAATATTGTTAGCCATAAATCGTGTCGCTCGAACAGCGCTAGCTAGAGTTGGCAATATTTTACACTGATATGCTTATATTTTACCGCAGTGTCAAAGTACTCGCAATATTGCTTTTAAATCTAGAACAATGCTGCGGCCTTTTAGGGTGAATAGTGACGAAATAAGAAAGAAGTGTTTTTATAAATGTGACAAATATCCCTCTGGTACAGTAGTACTACCAGGTAGTTCTACTGGTAGTACAGATGATACACCTTAGGGACACTAGTACTACTTCTAAAAATACAAGAATATCCCTCGGGTTTTGTCATAGACCACTGTATTAAAAGTTCAACTGGTAGTACATATGATACACATTCCAGATGTAAACAAAATATACATACATGTTTTCTAGCTCACTGAAAACCTTGAACGGAAAAAACTTTGACTTTTACTATGCAGCCAACCAAAAAAAAATTATGCTTTTTCATACAAAATGTCTACTATTTATGAAGTGTTCGTGTTCTCTTCGTATTCTGCACCAAAGTTTTTTATTCTCTGTTTGGCCTGTAGGTTGACTGGTAGAGAATGCCTATGGCATTGAGTCCGCCCTGGATCTACAGAAAAGAGTATCGCTATGAACGCAACAAACTACAGGACAGTTGTACTACCAGTCTGCCGTTATGGTCACTAGTACTACTGGTAGTACTAGTGACCTTAGGGTTTATCATTTGTACTACCAGTAGAACTACCTGGTAGTACTACTGTACCAGAGGGACAAATATAATACCTAGTACATTACTGCAGACGCCGCGGGAAAGAAGAGCTTGCCGGGTATAGACTAGGGATAGACGGCCGACCGTAGCCCTTTTCACGGCCAGGCATGTATAGTGCTTTTCTCAAACATTTGCAATGAAATAAAAAAAATACACCACTCAAAAAACAATTTTAATATTGCGGTAAACGAAGACAAAAAAACACTACAAAAATATAATTCAGCTGTTAAGCCTGTTCATGAACACAGACGCCATGTTTACATTAAATTTAAAAAAAAAATTACTTCCCAACCTAGGATTTCAATTTTGTATGAAATTCCTTTACAGTTCTTTCGAGTTCGCCCGAAACGTGATACTTTGAAGCCTGTTATAACGCACGTAATGACGACATTTAATTGCATGTTTGAAAAAAATCCTATACCTAAATACTAAGTATATACTTTATACTAAGACTGTGGCAATCAAGCAAATGGCCTATTCCTATGTACACTTGCAACAGCAGAAAAATCACATATAAACATGCTGCCGACCCTTTATTGATTTGAGGATTCGTTATGTGGAAAGATAAAGTCAAATGCAGGCCAGGCCCCTCACTGTCAACACAGCAACCCCGGTAGCTCACGACGACGACAACACGACGGGTTTATCCTGTGTAATTAAGGAGTTCCTACGGCCACCTTCCGTCTCCATCATCAGACCAGCTTTATGGTACCATATTATTGCATTGTCATCCAACTTACATAATTGTACAAAATTTCAACTTGATTGGACTCCGGGAAGTTGGTTAAATTTTACCTGCAAGATTTCATTACATAGTTAGTTACATACAGGTCGACCTAATAAAAGCTTGTTAATGTCAACCATGCTACGACCGCTGATCACTCAATTCCGAAAAAAAATGCTTGTCTATAAAGTCGGTTTACGGACGATAATTTTACGTGATAAGTAAGAAAACGTTTATGAATAATTGCATAACACGAACGTATTTACTCATTTATCGTTAGGAATCCATCCAGAAAGTCCATTCTAAGGTAGAAGTACTAGTGCCCGACATGTCAACAGAAAATACTTATTTGAATCACGATATTATGCTCATTTAAGATGTATTAAACAGTTTCATACGGTTTTAGAGACGAGGTATTTACTCAAGTTACTGATATGGAATTCGTTTCATATGGTGATCTTATAAAAAATCCTGATAATATAAGAATTAGGTAATCAATCCGAATGTACGAGTAAATGGCAGGCGGTTATGCTGGCAGTCCCAATAAATGTCATTTCAGTACAAATGTCATGAATGACAGACTGACATTTATTGGGACTTGAAGGTTTAACTCATTGTCCCAATTGATGGCAGCTGGTTTTAACAAATATGTTCATAACTTATAAATAAGTTATTTGTCTTGAAATTGTGATAAGAAATATTGAAGTCACTAACATTTAGTAACTTAAAAATGATGTCGTGATCAATCTTAGTTTATTATTTGCTAGTTAAATTATATTCGTCGAGTACTAGTACCGCGTCGGGCACTAGTACTTCTACCTTATATACGCGGTTCCGGAGTTTACACAAAACTTACAAACTTACAAAGCTACAATCCTGTAGACACATCCTCTTTATAATATTAGTATATACAAGTGGAATCAATTTTTTTTCAAAAAACCCAACTGCTTTTTTGCAAATAGCCTATGTCACTCCCACGATTAAGAGGGATCCACCGACACCTCATATGTCGAAATCCATCAAACGGTTAAGCTGCAGGACGTGCCAAAGAATAAGACACATGCATGCATACATATATACATACATACATGCATATTCCCTATCATACCCTCCTTTCCTTCGGCAGTCGGGTAATTAAGCACCGTCCGGACGGTGCGTTGTTCGAATATGAACACTGTGGTAACTCATGGACGTCAATTAGGGGCCATCGGATGGCATGGCTGATTGCACAAATTTATCACTGGACACAGACAGCGGTGGAAGGGTTGAGATAAGGCAATCTTGACTAGGAATAATTCGATTCCCAAATGCGGGTTTCCTGAAAGATGCCGATTGTACTTTGTAATAATATTGTCATTCTATTGTTAGACAGGAACAGAGAATTTAAGATGGTTCGTGAGATCACATAGTGATAACGTAGAACTTTTACTTTGTTAAAACATTGTCAAGTTTCGTAATTTTAATGTTCCTTCATACACTTTTTTTTATTGTTCTTTTTATCAATGGTATATGATGGTATGTTTATTGTTTAGTGAGGAATTATAGTGACGCGCCACGCCCACAAAGAATCCTACTAATATTATACATGATAAAGTTTGGATGTTTACATATCAAAATCACGCTTAAACGTCTCAACCGATTTGAATGAAATTTTGCACGAAGATAGTTTATAGCCTGTATTAAAATATAGAATAGTTTTTAACCCGGGTCCACGCAGACGAAGTCACGGGCGGAAGCTAGTCCTACTAATATTATTAATGCGAAAGTTTGTAGGTATGTTTAGATGTTTGTTACTCAATCACGCGAAAACGGCTAAACGGATAAAGATGAATTTTGGTATACAATGGTGTAAAGCTTTTATTAACATATATAATACTTTTTAACCTGGGAATCATCCCCTAAGGGGGTGAAATGGGGGGCGAAAGTTTGTATGGAGCTACAATATAAACGAGTTCTACGCGGACGAAGTCGCATGCAGAAGCTAGTAATGTCATAAAGTATTCTCTACCAGTCAACCATTGCGAAGCAGATCCTACTAATACGAAATTTTGGATGCTTGGATGTTAGGATGTTTAGATGTTTATTACTCAAGCACGCTTAAACGTCTCAACCGATTTGGATGACATTTTGCACGAAGATAGTTTATAGCCTGGATTAAAATATAGGATAGTTTTTATCCTGGGGCAGACAAAGTCGCGGGTGGAAGCTAGTTG
The DNA here is from genome assembly GCA_932294315.1 of Epinotia nisella. Lineage (NCBI taxonomy): Eukaryota > Metazoa > Arthropoda > Insecta > Lepidoptera > Tortricidae > Epinotia > Epinotia nisella. Next base: position 13,154,235 of record OW028688.1, on the reverse strand, counting down.
TTATATAAATGCGAAAACCTCTTATATATGTATAGAAAATGTTGGACGACCGGTTAGCCTAGTGGGTAGTGACGTTGCCTACGAAGCTGAAGGTCCTGGCTTCGAATCCCGGTTAGGGTAAATATCTGTGTGATGAGCATGAATATTTGTTTCTGAGTCTTGGAGGTTTTCTATGTAAAAAAAAATCAAAAAAAGTTTATTCAGTTAAACAACCCTTGCTTTACATTATTTTCTTCTGCCAAACTGCAGGACAGTTTGTTGGTTGGTTTGTTGTATTTAAGTATTTATATCTATTATATATATCGTCGTCTAGTACCTATAACACAAGCCTTATTGAGCTTACTATAGGGCTATTTCGATTTGTGTAAGAATGTCTCCGAATATTTTTTTTATTTTTTACTCACTGCCAAGAATCAGTACGCGCTACGCTCTTAGTTGACCGCGTGGTTTTCGTCGTATGTAGTGGAAAGCGCCCACGGCGGGTTTCTGCCAGTGAAAATGTTAAATCACCAAACCGACAGTTATGTTATGTGGTATAGTAAATTTAATAGCTTGAGTTGCGAGGTAACGAATGGGTAAAATAGGACGTGGCGTTTATGTTTGATTCGTAGTACTACACTAACAAAGTCATGTTAATAGTTACACCATTTGTAACACGAGAATGACTGGACCGATTTCTATGATGTTTGATTTGTTGGATTGGTCTCCACACAGAATAGCAGAATAACTAACAATAAATGAAAAAGTGATAAAAAAAATACAAATTCACGTTCTTAAAGATTTTTTATGACGAATATGGCGATACGACGTTCGCGGGGTCAACTTGTTTGATATATGGGTACATAGATATTTTGAGATCGAATTCGAACGATTTTATCTGTATCTAATATACTAACCGGTGTAAAGATAAGCTTTACACATAAAAGTATTACGGACTGGCACTGCCGTGCGAAAGAAAAAGAATACCTACATAACACTAACTAATTTAGTTCAAATTTCAATATTTCAAAATTCTTTATTTCATATGATACACTTTGTCTATAATCTAAGGCGATGGAGCCACCAGGTGGGCAAAAAAAAAGCCTATGTTGGATGGCGCCGCTCTTCTTGTAGGTTACATAATTTAGTGTAATGCTTTTATGCTGAGGTAATTAATTAAATTTAATTTACTGGCTAAGTTCCTGACTTGCTTTTACGTTATCTCACAACTTTGTTCGGTAGAAGAACTGCGTTGCGAGACTTGCATTTTTGTAGAGTGATGTGTTTTTGATGGGCTTGCTTATTTTTAATATACAAAGTAATTTCATATTTCTATTGTTTATATGTTAATCAATAAAAATTGGCTAAATTAATAAAAAAGGTAAGTATGAATAAGACTTATAACTTTGATATCTCTGGTTAACCACAACGATTTATTTTACCGTCCCCACGTTGATTGTGTCGTTATTCATGGCGTCGATTACCGGCCACCGGGGCCAACGCGCACATTTGTCACTGATTGCCTGGACAAAACCAATAGGCGGTTCAGATAAAAATGTGCAATTAAGCTTGGAGATTACAACTGACCAGCTGCCCACACGGTTTCAAACTCGTTTTATTTACAAAATTCAAAACAGACATTCGTGCCAGCATTTAAATAATACAAATACACACATGGCACAGACCAAAAAAAAAACAGCTTAGGCCGTGTCACAAAATGGACCCGGCTCAGCATCATGCTGGCTTTAACAGCTAGCGCTGGTCTTCCTCTTGGATTGCAGAGAATCTAAACCAAGCTGGAAAAAAGCCTATGTGTGTTCCGAAGGTTCGTTCTATGTACTGGTGATAGAAGTTTTGAAATTGGATGAGTATTTCCAAAGATAAACACTAGGTACAAATTTATAACCTCACAGACTATTCCTCTTTATGGGTAACTAGCTGACCGCGCGGATTCGCCCGCCTATTGCGAAGAATGCAGGCAAACCCGCGGTATAAAATATAGCCTATAGCTAACCATTTAGAATGTTTACTATCCACGTAGTTGAAAGAATCTTTGTAATCGGATATGTGGTTCAGGAGATTATCCAAAACATACAAACATATAAAGCTACAATCTCACAGATTTTTCCTCTTTATAATATTAAGTATTTAGAATAGAGTAACTCTAGAAATCAAAGTCAAAAAGATTTATTCTTCAATTTAGGCATATTACATGCACCGATGAATATTGATAAACTACCACCGGTTTGGAAATAAAACCTCTGCCTCGAGAAGAACCGGCGTAAAAACTCGGCGAGGTATCATTTTTTTCAAAACAGTATACAATATATAATTTCAGTATCAGAATATTATAATAGTATTTTATAAAATCGTTACACACAATAAGGGCCCTCAAAGTTGAGTACCGTGTTTAGGCCACGAGGCTTGCTGAGTGGCCTCAGTAAAGTACGAGAATTTAAGAGATAATTGTGTAACTATTGTATACAATACTTTTTATACGAGTCAACAGAAATAATTAAACAGACTTGGTATCTAATGAAAATCTAAGCCCTGCTGAAACGAAGTGCAAGTCAGAGGTGCGCCGGCTCAACGTCTTTTGTATTGGAGTAAACGCGACGTCGTATTGGTCAAATTCATTATAGTTCAGTAAAAGCGCCACGTGATTGGTCGAATTTATTTTAGTTGTCCAAAGCGTTGTATAATAATTATTTCAGTTGAGTCCATAGAAAAAAGCATGTAGTTTTGCTTTAGTGTACGAAGTCTTAATTCAAATATTAAAGTCGACGAGTATAAAAAATACATTGCTACAGTAGAAAGCTTTTTTTTATTTTGCGATAGATTTCTAGTGTAGGATTTTATCACTGCCAAATATCCCTATCCATGATGTAATCGTTTATATTATAAAATAATTTTGAAATAAGTGTCTGTTTTACGACAGATTTGAATTTAGAGTCAGTAAGTTCGGTAATGTGTGTTGGAATTTTATTGTAGAATTTTATACAATTTCCCATTTTATTTTTTTTATTTATTATTTTTCGCTTTTCCTAGTCTGTAAAGAGTACATACGAGTATAATGGAAAGGCGATTTGCAATGAACCAATGCATGATGAATGAATAAAAGAAAACGATTATCGTACTAACCTATACAAACGAATAATTAATAACATCATAAATTCCTTGTTAACAATATAGTACCAACCTAATAACCTTGTAAGACAAGGGAATCCCTTAAGAGAATCATTTTCAATAGAACTCCAGCCATTTAATATACTCTAAAAACAAAATGTCGTAACCAATGCATTAGTACAAACAGAACTGTCTTTTTGACGAAGAGAGTATCGGTACGTAATATTTATAAGTCCGTGCCCCGACTTTCGAACCAATATCAATGTCCGAAGGACCCCAAGTTGGTTTAGGCTACACTATTGTTCTTTCTTAGTGGAAGTCACTGACAAGACATTGACATGGGCCTCGGTAAGCCTTAGATTGTAAGGAAATTGATACGTTCAAATAAAGCAAGGTAACTTATTATATGTATAGGTTACCTTGTTTGATTTATGTTTAGAAAATGCACTAATTATAATATGCTATCAATGTAAGAAATCCAAAAGATTCTCATGTTTCCCTTTAGCGACTATTGCTGGTATAATCTAAATTTCGTGGATATCAATCTTGAAAGAAACCAAAGGGACCATCATCTACATCAACTCCAAGCTGCTCTGCTGACACTAGAATCCCTAGAGTCCTACTCTAAACTAGTCCAGAATTGTAAAAACATTCTAAACACCCTGGCAAATTCCAACAAGGTCATACTTAGATGGGTAACAGGGCATTCCGACATTGTAGGAAATGATTAAGCAGATGAACTTGTAAGGAAGGGCGCAGACCCTACCCTGATCGGCCCAGAACCGTTCTGTGGTATCATGAAACGGAAAGCATATTCTCTGCTATACAACACAGAAAAATCAGAGGCAATCAAGCTGTGGATGTTCGCCAAAGGACCAAAACAGGCTAAAGCCTTAATCAAAGGGTTCAATAATGAACTGTCTAACTAAAGAGTGCAGTGACGAGAATCCTGACAGGACAATGCAAATTTAACAAATACTTGTTTCAAATGGATATGAAACAGGACGCAACTTGCGGGTTCTTCCAGGAGACAGAGGAGATAGCAATACATATTCTCTGCTCCTGCGGGACCACTCATGCACAAAAGTAGTACCTACCTAGGGCAGCACATCGTGCACCCAGAAGAGGTGCAACATATCACCGCCCAAAGAATCTGGAGTTTCCTGGAGGCCTTAACGGTGAACTCTAAAAAAAGGGCTGCCACAATAAATCACTTGCTGGTCGAAGCGGCATATTAAGATACAGGCCCACAAATCAATAATAATAATAATTTAAATTTGAGTGTTTCTTTACAATTTAAGTACAGTATAACTCATTAGAAAGTTATTTAGGTACTTACTATTTTTTTTTGTTCGAAAGGGGCAGGGATACATGAGCAATCGAAGAAACTACCAAAGATTATATTGCCTAACTAAGTATCCTACTTGTATTCTTTATTTTCACCTACTTTCGTCTATTTAGTTAATTTCAACAATGCCTAAACTTAACAGCTGATTAAAAATTGCATCTCGTGTCATAATGTGATTATGGGCCAGTACAATAATTGACTACATTTCGTAGCATGTTGCGATTCCACAACCAAATACTGTAGACACATGGAAAATGATCCATTTTTTAAATCTCTTAGCGGAGCCGTGTGTCCAGTACTGTATTTCCTACATGCATGTCGCTTGTTAGACTGGCTAAGGAGAATGTATGCAGGTAATTGCTTGGGAATGTTAGCATTTTTGTAATGCCTTGCTTGTTTTATAGGCCAGCGCAAGCCTCGTTAATAAATGTGTGCACTGGATTGTTTGGCAATGGACTAAACTAAATTTGCAATAGCACTTGGATATGACTTCTGCTGAAAGGGTGACAGATATGACACGTTTATGTAAAATACCGATGATATTTGGGACTTTATTGCGGGTTTTAAGAGCGTTATGAACTGAGTTGGTTATTTTTTTAAACGCTCTTTCCGTAAAGTATATTTGCGTATAATATATATTTTAGCAATAAAAACGATACACAATTTGATTCTAAAATTTTACTTGCACAATTCATTTACAGACTTACAAGGGCAGTTGTTGACCTAAATTACACATTCTTAAGAAAATAAAACAAAAAAGAGTCTTGACAGCAACACAAACACTATGATTAGTTTTTTTATTGCAATGAATAGAATTTTTACTATACAATGTTGAGTTTTGAAGTTATACTTTTATATTAAGTAGTCATCCTCCCGGCGTTTTTCCCGGTAGCCTTAACAAGCCTGAGGTCCGCTATGGCACCTGATCCCAAGATTTGGCGGAGGCACTAGTTTTACCAAAGCGACTGCCATCTGACTTTCCAACCCAGAGGGAAAAGAAGACCATTAGATCGGTTTCCTCACGATGTTTTCCTTCACCGAAAATCAGTCCACATTTATTAAAGCAAATCAAATAAAATTACAAGTTTATTCTACGAAGTTTTATTGTGCGTGTGGCTGTTAGGCCCGATTATCTTAGTCTTTAAAACAATTATACTTTGTGCATAAAATTGGCATTTTGTGCAGCATACGTCCAGAACAAAAACGAACTTTGCAAGCATGACAAGAGAAAAATATATTAAGTCGTTAATGTGGATTGTATCAAATTGTTAACTTTATCATAACAATGTTCTTCAACATTATCAGTATCAGGGGACCGGCAATTCCTTTCCCTGTCGGGATGAAATATTATTCTTGTAGCAATTTTCAGCGAAATTTAATTTAGCGATAGCGATGGCTCATTGGCATTTCAACTTCCTTTAAATGTAATAAAATGTGGCAAATTATTGGAGACCTGTTTTTTTTTATGGTTTGAACTATATTTAAGTATTTTTGTGTTAGTATATAACAACATCTTGACATCAGATAACATAAAATGTAAAAAACAAGAATTCGTTCCTTTTAATATCCTATACCTACATATCTATTAAATGTGTAAAATTGTTGTTTCAAAACCAATTCCAACTATAATATTAATAATACAGAAGTTTATGGGGGCGAATATCTAGGTCTTATTTCCGAGAAAAACGATTCTCGGGGTTTTGCACTCACGATGCCGAGCAAAGCTCGGTCTCCCTGATACTTTTAAAATACTCGGCACATATCAAAATAATAAACAAATCTGAATCAAAATTCAATTCTAAATTATCTTACACAATTTTCTAAGTAAACCCCTATCCCTACCTCAAATACAATTTGAGGGTAAAGTTTCTGTACGAAAAGGGATTCGGGGTGAAAAAGGTTTTGAATACAAAGAGCCCAGAGCAATGCTGTATTCATAAACTTTGTTCTTTGCCCTCTTTCTACTTGGTTTTGCATTTATCAAATAAAACCAATATACATTTTCTGCAGTATTACGGTCACAGGTATAAAGGTGTGTAAGTATTTGCATTATAATGATGTATGACGTCGACATATCTCAAAGTTAAAGTTAAATAAGAGTCAATGACTGTCTATAAAAAGATAGTCTAACTTATAATATTTTCTTGAAATATTTCGGTAGTATTAAAATGAACATCAAACGGCAATAATTTATTGCTTTAAATAATCTTGATAAAGGATTTTAAGAAGAAGATGTCGAGAGTGTGTAAAAATTTCCACTGAGTAAGATTTATGGATACAACTTTCTTAAGGGTCTTAACTTCTCTAGGGCCGCTTTGATAAACTTGAAAGTAGCAACGTGAAGTATTAAAGTACCGAAATTTGCGTTGAAACGCTGCTCCAACGATGTTCGGTAACTTGTATGCCAAATGTTCATCGAAAATTTCGACAGAAGAGTGCGTAAGTTCCAGAAAAGACTTGGAGACCTAATGTACTATGTGCTACCTACTTCATACAGAACCCTGTTTGGTCAATGATTCAATAACAAAAGAAAAAAAAAGAAAATTAACTAAACTAAGGTTTTTTCTTAGTTGAAATATAGCAAGTAAATAAATTCATGAAACGATAATTATTTTAGGTTATTACAAATATTCTTCAAATTATTTTCACCTGTTTATTTTAAATTTTATCTTTTCTGATATGTGTAACATTAATTTGACGTTAGGCATAATGATACAAATAACCTAATTTCGTTACATGTCTGTGATTAACCCAATTTTCTTTAAATATTTTCACCTTATTTGCTCCACATTCAAGATGACTGACATATTTCAAATATTATGCAAACTCACTTAGTTTAATCTGAAACTTGATTACCTACTCTTTTTTAACGTATGTAGAGTCGATACATTTTGGATCCCCTTTTTACGCAAAGATAAAAAAGAGAAAGTTTCGAGTTGCTCTCCATGCAATTTTGTCAAATATCTTCAAATGAGTGGGATAAATTCTTTTCTTTTTATGATTCATAGAGATCTACGGAAGATATAAAATACAAAATAGGCTCATGAATATTATTTTTTTAATCAATTTTACTTTTAGTGTGTTTATCAGTCGAAAGACGTCCACTGAAATGAAATGAAATAATTTATTCGTGACAAAGCTTAACCATGCAGTTACAACTTAAAATACAGACATATAAACTATATACTAACCAGTTTGTCACGAAATTCATTTTTAATAATATTTTAGTACGAAAACTACTGCATGTTAGTTTAGTGGTAAGACAATAACATAATTGAATAATATTAATTTAATTTTAATATAATATTGTCATTGCCATGCCCTAACAGGGCCCATGTGAAACTGTATATTTTTATGTAAGATCTTGATGAACACCATGGTTGCAATAAAAATGATTAAATGATTAAATGGTCTCGTCTCAGCATAATGCTGGCTCGCGAGAGTCGCGCGCCAGCGCTGGTCTTCCGGCGAGACCATTTGTTGTCGACGTTCCCTGCTGTCCGACACGGCCTTAAAATGCTGGACATAGGCCTCCCCCAAAGAGTGCCACAGTTACCGGTCCTGCGTCACTTTTAGGGTATTAAAGAGTTAACAGTAACGTAATTTCCTGTAGATAGCAGTTAACAGCTTTACAGTCAGCATCATAAACGTATCCACTTTTCGACCTTATATAAGTAATAAGGTTAGAATATAGACATGTTTATGATGCTGACTGTACATGTAAAAAATTATATAATCAAGTCTCCTCTTTTATATTTTTATGCGATAAAAACTTGTGATTTGCCGTCATATTTATTATAAATGTCAATACCTATCGATATTAATTTATTTTTAAATTAACTATGGTATGCGTTTGCGTGATATTGGGCTTTAAAGCCCTAATTTTTATTATAGTCAGGCGAAATGGTTACTACTGGTATATTACCTAAATAATTAATGGCAGTAGTACACATAATGATTTTAATAAGAAAACTATCACTGATAGGTAGGTATAACTAGCTAACGACCAATAGTCGACCAACTTAAAAATGTATTCAAAAAGGCTAACTTTCGTACAAATTCAGGCGACGCAACCGCAACGTTTAGTTTGCGCGCGCGTGTCGATGTTACAAAGACAAAAACTGACTACGGAACCCTACATTGCGCGTGGTCCGATACGCACTTGGCCGATTTTTTGTTCTTGGGTGGTTCAGATATTGAATTCAGAGCAGAAGGCAGTAAGGCCGGATTCTACCAAACATTACTCTGACGTTTAACTCAGAATAAGTGCTTATTCCTGTTTGATCGTGACCGGCCAAAATAAAATCTTAATTCAAAACTTATTGCTCACTAGCATACTAATCTCCGTTCTTTCAGTGACCCGTCGAAACCAAATATCAGGTAAAGATAAGGTGAGAATTTTTTTCCGTGTCAAAGTCTACAAAATTGAATTTTACCTAGCTTGTGAGGAGAACGTTTTTCCACTATCACTGTAAACATTTTGTTCCCATTCGTGATCCATTATGATACCGTTCGCATTTCCCCACTTTTTGAACAATTTCCACACTTATTGGTTTCTAATCCGTCGATTTGTCAACATTACCGAGTGGTCGCGCTATCGACGGCGTAAGGGGTGAACGGATCACTAAACGGATCACTTGCCTTGCCATCATAGTGATGAATCGTCTTGATGCCGGTTGAGATAAACCGTGTCTAATGCTCGGTGTGTTTACTGGTGATTTATGAGGATATGTTTCACATTGACAACCTCTTAACGTACAGAACCCTACACATAGTTCTATTGAAATTACAAAAAAAAAACATTTAAATGGCCTTTGTTTCTCAGCAATTTTTAAACTTTTGGTCGTCGTTATGAGGCTTATTTTTTACACCGACGCAATTGCACCGATTTTATTGAGGAGTTTTTAATATCTAAGTATAAGAAGTATCTAACAGTAAACGAGTTGGTCTAATAGATTACACGGTAGTTAACTACGAGTAAGTATTTGTTAGAATTCACAAGCCTAAACAGCAGCCCAGGTAATCAACAAGCTCGGCCAGAAAAAAAACCTCACAGAATTGGAATTTTTATAGACGACCTCGTTTAATTGCTATATTTATTATTTAATTGCTCGTATAAGTTATGATAGACTTAAGTTGTTTAAATAAATAAATAAAAAATAAAAAATTATGATGAATCTCCCTTGGTATTCATCAAGTACATTTGTCACCTAATTCAGCCTTATCAAAGAAATTAAACAATATATATTGATGGCCAGAAAAACCTACCAGCGCCTAAAAAAAAGGGTTAGTTATTTTTATTGCGTGGCATCAAAATAGATAAACTTTTAATTTTAAATTATTATTTTTTTGCAAATTAGAATTTTGCCAACACCGCATGACCAATAATCAGAAATTTTCATCATGAGACGTAATCATGCCCATTCTCACTACTTATTAAACACCCCTCGTATGTACCATAATTATCAAAATAACTACTTATGTACGAATCTCATAAAACTACTATTCGAAAATCATGTTTTCTAACATACGAAATTCCTAAAAATGCTTATCCTAATTCTTCTGAATGCAAGAAACACTTTGAGGAATTATTTTGAAATTGTGACAACTGAACGTAGATCAAACGTTTTTACTTAATTCCTGCATTAGTTGTAGTTAAGCTTGATGTTTGAACTGTAGTTTTATTTATAAATTTCGTACGTAGGGATTTTGATTTCTAATTTTATTTTATGTACCCTTACCAAGTATCTGTTTTCCGCAGGCAAGTTACACCTGCCAGATTTACCTGTATGCCGCTCCCGTTTTAGCTTTCACAGTCATAAAAGTAGATGACGTTGCCGCGTTCCTTGAGATTGATTATACAGATGTTAACAAACTGCCTATGATTGATCACCTCGTCACTATTTCTTGAGCTATTTTCAGTATAATGTTTGAGGTAACTACTTCGCCAGCAACAGATGCAATTTTCAGTCATAAATGTTATATTAATTTTTTAAGCATCAGCGTAAAATAATTTAAGGTCGGAAAGAAAATGCTGGTTCAATTTAATTATAGAATGACGACGAATCATTAGGGAACACAGAAACCGAATTGGCATTTTTTTCCCGTCAGCCGGTAATTTGATGGACCTTCGTTAATTTTCTAATGACGTTAGAAATTAAAGTGCGCAGGACTTAAAGATTAATTTGCCAGGTAATATAGATATAATAAAACCTTGTGCTTATTATGTCATAGCTTAAGAGATCATGTTACAGAGGTTATTTTTGGCTTGTTTCTTCAAATCACATTGAATGGATGAAGGACAAATATGGTTTATTTATAAAATAACATCCAGGTTAAGGCAACTGATCTGGATAATATGCAAAATTAAATCAAGCAAGTAGACTGGATGGTTTACTCAGGACAAGCTGTGGTAATAATACCTAATACCACGACTGAGCGAGTTAATACAAAAATCTCAATAAATGTCACAGAAATCATGCGTGTCCTTGTCTTAGTTCCATTGTTTATTATTTGCCGCAACTGAGTCAGTATGAGGTTGCGGCAAATAAAACATTATCTACCCACCCAAATTAAGAAGGTTGTTTATGGTAAGTCGTCAGCCATTTTAAGACCAGTTCTTAATTTAGGTGCATAGGAACCTTTCCGTCCCTAATGGTGGCACGCGTATAGCTTCACTGTATAAATCTATAATCTATACTCTACGTTTGGAACAATCTGGAAGATTTAACAGTGATGCAATCTAGTCATAATATAATAATCTTTGAAGTGACTGCCAGATTGGCTGGTTTTAATCAGCAGGACAATTGGGTCACTTTTCATGTATAGGGCCAGGGCCTATCGAATATTGTTTGCTATCAAACTCGCGATTGAATACAATTACCCTGCAGTTAATGTGTCGAATATAACAGGAGCTGTTAAATATCATATAGCACCTAGACCCATGCACCTATAATAAATTGTGCATGTTATAAGTGAATCATGAAAAGCATGTTAAAACTGACCGAGTGACCTAATGACTTAGTCAATAATAGCGTAATTTAGCACCACAATGCCTGCAGAAAATAGGCTTTACTCAAGTCCGTCGTTAATGCAAGTATTCCGTGCCAATTTACTTAACCTCTTCGTTATAAACCACTTTACTGATTCAGCATAACCTTAATCCCACTTCTGACCTAAATATAGGCAGTTGTTAGGCTGCGTTAGTGGATAAGCGGTGCGATCGACGGCGCGACGCCTTCGTTGGAAGTCGCCCGAACACAAACATAATATGGCGTTTTTTAGGCTGTGTTTATGCACAGGCGACGCGTGAGGCGACGCGAGAAGCGTGTTGTCAGGCGAATATGGAAACACAGTACAGTCGATTTCATACATATATGTAGGTACATTCCCATCAGATCCAAGGTAACCGATATATCCCTCCGAATCGCTAATATTAAACAAATTAATTCTACAAAGATTCAAAAATTTCTGTGTAACCTTGTAATATTAAAGTTTTGTTCACATTTTTTTTTTGGTATCAGTTTGTGCGCATAATATTTCCAAACTCGACTGTACATATTAAACACTCCCAAAAGCAACGACACGGGTCCCGCGCCGCCGATCACCCCGCGTGTCCATAAACATGGCCTCTGAAATGTTTATGTACTTCAGGCGTGACAGTTTCCATAGTAGCCTTACAGCCCGCGTCTCGCGTCGCCGCGTACGCTGCTTAGTGCTTATCCATAAACGTGGCCTAAGGCTTGCTTGTGACGTGGTAGCGGCATTTGGAATGATTTATTTGACGTTAAAACTTCGTCAGAGCGAACTTTGCCAGCCATGTGTCACTTGCAAATTACGGAAACGATTATGAATGCGGCGGTGTAGGGATAATTGGGTATGAACGACGAAGTAGCCACGGAAGCTTAATTAAAAGTCCGACCCATTTTTAATAATACAGGACCCATTTTTATAATTATTGAATAGGTAGGTAATATTAATGAAACGAGTATATTTGTGGTGATGAATGGTAACAAAAAATCTATCTACAGGAAATAAGTCCATTAAAAATCGTGATTTACTGTCATTTGGCACTATTGGCACAAAAGGAAAATCATCAACACGAAAAATTATTACCATTTTGAAATGGGACCAAAAGTACTAGGTACCATCAAAAGTAAATTCAGATTCGATTTCGAGATTTGGATGTGTCAATTTTCCATTTTTGCTGAATGACAGTAAATCAAAATCGTTTTCTCTGCGTTTTCATGCATGACGCCAAGCAAAACTCCCTCTTCCCTACTGGTCAACAAAATGTTACTACTGGACACGTTTCGGGTTAATCAGAAGTGCTTCCTCAGATGCTAAGAACTCAAAGAGTAGTGGGACTCGATAAGAATAAATGGTGTAAATGCTTTGGCCCCGCTCGTTTCATAAATTAAGTAGTACATTAAAATGTACAATAAGTGCGACTATTACTGTATGACTAGTTAACTCTGTTTTCCTTTTATTTCAGGTATAAATGTAGAGGGCTATCCAACGATGGTGTGGTTTCATGGAGGCAATTTTATGAGAGGCAGTCCCAACGATTTGAATCCATTTCAACTGGTTCTGAAACAGAAGGTGAGAATCACATGAAAATTACTTTCATTTGATTTTATTACAGATAATTCAAGTGAAAATCTATTCATTATAATTTCAGGTGATATTTGTATCCGTAGCCTATCGATTAAATATCTTCGGATTCTTTTCGACGTTAGACCAAGAGGCTACGGGCAACTACGGGTTATTGGACCAAGTTGCAGCTCTGAACTGGGTTAAGAACAACATCGAAGCCTTCGGTGGTAACCCTGAAAATGTCTGCATTTTCGGACACGATGCTGGCGCCGTGAGCGTTGGCCTGCATTTAATTTCTTCATATTCCGCAGGACTGTTTCAAAAAGCTATAGCTATGAGTGGAAATGTGTTGTCACCCGACACAGTTAACACGCCGCGACGGGAATTGATAACTGTTGACAAAGTAGCTACAGCTTTCAGTTGTTTCCGAAAACCGTCTTACCAACTCCTTGGCTGCCTTCGGAGAGTACCTGACCAAGCCCTCTTGCAAGAGGGAGAATACTTGACGGAATGGAAACCCATTGTAGACATAGGCTTTAGTAATGTCTCGCAGCCGTTCCTTCCTGACTTGCCGAGCAAATTATTTAAAGATGAGATCGTTAGTTTAGTACCATTTTTGTCAGGTTACACGAATATGGAAGATGCACTTCTGCTCGCGAAAGACAGCGATGACACGGGAATAAGTCAAAGGGAGTTCGATGCAATGCGCGAAGAAATAATATTAGCGGATATAACAGTGGACAATACTTCTTGTTTTACTAATCAGCATCACATTCAGGACGCAGTGTCTTTCTTTTACAAACCTATACCACCGACGTCAAATGAGACAATTCTGAGAAAGTTATTTCTGGATTTTTACACTGATAAGGTACATGGGGCAACTACATATCAGTTAGCGAAGCACCTTAGCCAGCATGTACCGGTTTATCTTTACCGATTCGATCTAAAACCTTTCTCTGATATGGCCAACGAAGGTATACCCGACTGGATTTCAGTGCCTCATAACTACGATTTAATTTTCACTTTCGGTTTGCCCTATTTAGGTTTGCCCGCCGATTTGAACAAATGGGATTATCGAGATAAGAGCATCTCTGAAATAATAATGAAAATGTGGTCCAATTTCGCTTGGTATTCGAACCCGACGAATTCCAGTGTGAGAATTGAATGGGACGCTTTCGAAATAGAAAAGCCGGGATATTTAATAATAGACAGGCATAATTTCACGATGAGTACTCCTGAAACGATTAACTACAAGGCATTTGAATTCTGGACGGATTTTTACCCCAAAGTCGTGGAGATCGGTACAAAGTGCTGTAAAGAGCCACAGGAGGATTCGGGAACTACATCGTTATTCACCAGACGGGTTTTCCTAACCTTGATAACTGTCCTCATTTTATCCGTATTAGTCTCTTAACGGTAGTGAAATCTTCTAATTCTGTAAAAATCGACGCGTTATTTTTATAAAGTTTATTAACCGTAAAATGTTTAGTTTATCTACTAATAAGTATTATTGCTATGTCATGTTGAAATGCAGAACCTATTTACGTGTAAGTTTCTTGAAATAAATAATTATGAAGAGTACCTAATGATTCCTTTTATTTATTCTAATTCTAACTCTTCATTTCATACCTATTTTTACCCTTAAAAGCCAAACTGACTGAATTAATTATTTCTGTACCTTGTTGACTCGTACTCCGAAAGATTAACTTCAGTGCCTTTTGGAGTGCAATTTGCAACTAACAATTTTATCTCAATTCAATCTCAATATCGTCGTCTTGCTCCTACACACTTGACTATGCGTTAAAGCAAGCACCAAGACCATTGCGACATTAATATTTGAAATAACGCTTCGAAATCGAGCCTTGATCGTAATTTGCAGTCCCCTTAAATAGGTACCTTATTTGCATACACAAAGTTCAAAGCGTTTGTCCTTCAGACCAAGGTCGATTGGTCAGGCAACCTTCAGTTTCGTCACGGTATAGCCCGATTGTATCTTGACATTTTTACAGCGGCCAGTTGACACGAAACAATATATTTACGCTAGAATTCTAGAATTATTGGACCTTGACACCGTTGGAGTGATTTCCACGAATTATTTTCCTCAGTAGGTAAGTAAAAGTTTTTCTTGCGAATTGGAAATGATGGTAGTAATGTCGGTACTTCTTAACTCAAACAACAAACTTAAACTGTCGACGTTGTTTGAGGTGATTTTTTAATTAAATAGATTAAGGTAGAAGCACTAGTGCCCGACATGTCAACAGAAAATACTTATTTGAATCACGATTTTGTAATTTGTTGGTCATATGAAGCGTCATAATCGCTAAGCGATAAAGCTCTTTAATAAAGATAAAAAAAAAAACGTTATTATGCTCATTTAAGATGTATTAAACAGTTTCATACGGTTTGGGAGACGAGGTATATATATATGGTGATCTTATAAAAAATCCTGATAATATAAGAATTAGGTAATCAATCCGAATGTACGAGTAAATGGCAGACGGTTATGCTGGCAGTCCCAATAGATGTCATTTCAGTACAAATGTCATGAATGACAGACTGACATTTATTGGGACTTGAAGGTTTAACTCATTGTCCCAATTGATGGCAGCTGGTTTTAACAAATATGTTCATAACTTATAAATAAGTTATTTGTCTTGAAATTGTGATAAGAAATATTGAAGTCACTAACATTTAGTAACTTAAAAATGATGTCGTGATCAATCTTAATTTATTATTCGCTAGTTAAATTATATTCGTCGAGTACTAGTACCGCGTCGGGCACTAGTACTTCTACCTTATTAAAACACTAATTATTTATTTGTGGATTGGGTATTTAACAAACACGCGTAATGTAATATTAGTTGCTGTTACTGCCTGTGACATTTATAGTTATTAGTTACCTATTCATTTATAAGTAGGTGAATTATTTTATTCATACTTTATTACGAATAGAATTCATTCAAAAGGGGGTGTCTTGGATTCTTCGTTCTTACTTTTGCATGTCAAAGCTAGTGAAGATGCTGTATTATAGAATCGTATTAACTCTATATACAATAATTCATTTATTTTATTACTATATTTACTACCCAAACATATAAAAAAACTTATTCTAATACATTTCCCTGCAAATTTTTTTAAACAGTTTGCCTGCAGGACGGACTTAGGTACCTACTAATTTGTAAAATAAATATTGCAGTTTTATCTCCGCTTTTATCCTTCTACAGTCGGCGCCAAAAATACGTTTACACTTTTCCACCTTATTCCATTGCAATAAGACGTATTTTTGGCTTCGACCGTACCTAGTTAATGAGTCTAAACGCCAAAAGACGCAGGTTTGTATCGAATTCAAAAGAGTAGTTAGCTCAGTGCTCGGGTGTATTGCTCTTTCAGTGACAATGAAAAAAGTCCCACCGTCATCCGACTTGAGTGGGAATGTCGCATTTTGCACCGAAAGCCGTGTGGCGATAGTGAAACTAAAAGAGCGTAATTTAGCGTCATGACGCATGGTATTTACGTCTTTTAGTAAGTAAGCGTCTCTTCTATTCGATGCTTTAACAGTTTTTCGTGACGGGAAAGGTGCAACGAACGATGGAGTAAATGGATTTCCAACGAAAAAGCATTTGTACTCATAAGTGCACCATTGCTCGCTTTTTCCAGGTGCAGTGGATATTCTGACAACTAGTGAATACAATTTGATACTTATTGGGTAAATCAACCATCTAAGTATTTCACCGCTCATTTTCGGCTTCAAATTCAAACGAGTAGATAATAATTTAATCTTTTGAAAGTCCTTTGTGATTTCTCGTTTTATTAAACATTTGTACATATTGTAGTATTTATTAAAGTACTTATTTACATGTTTTCTATGGGCCAAACAAAACAAAAGAATTACGTTCGTATAGAAGTGCTACATAGTAATGTGGCACTTCTTTACCAACGCAATTTTTAAATAGTGATACTGACAAGTCTTTTCTTTTACCAGTATTCCCTCTACGTTCCAACCTCATCGAACGAGGGTGCAAAGCGGACGAAGTTCTGTGCTTCAACTTGGGCCGAAAACCGTTCGTATTTCCGGTGTCCGGTGTCTGTCCAGATGTCCGTCTGTTCTCCTCTACTGCCTCTACAGGTCGCATTTCACAACCGATTCTCGTGAAATTTGGTGAGCGGGTCCGTTAATTATATAGTTTTTTTTTTTTAATGAGACTCCCGATTTCTACAGCACACAGAGCCACTACTTATTATTTTTTCCATCAAACACAAATTCCTTTTTTCTGCAAGAATCCAACTAATGTTCTTTTTATTAGGGTTCCGTAGCCAAAATGGCAAAAACGGAACCCTTATAGTTTCGTCATGTCCGTCTGTCCGTCTGTCCCTCTGTCCGTCTGTCCGTCTGTCCGTATGTCACAGGCATTTTACTCGAAAACTATAAGGTGTATTTGAATAGTATTTTGTTAGCCGCTACATAATTTTGTAATTAAAATGACAAATAAATTTTTTTTTAGGGGTGCACTCCATACATAAAACTAAAAGTCAAATTTTTTTTTCATTGTGACCCCCCTTGTGGCACATCAATCGATAGGCCTTTCAAAATAAATATAAGGTTTCTTAGCATTTTTTTTGATTAAGTGAATAGGGTCGGAGATAATCGCCCCGAAAGTCACTAAAATTCTGTCCCCCCCTCTAATTTTTTAACGGTGTATTTTAAAAATATGGAAAAATTCATGGACATAGGGCTTATTAATTTCATTCTCCGAAAATTATTTTGAACAAGATCGGTTCAGAGGTTTTCGAGATATTGCTGAAAAACTGCCTTCCTCAAAGAAAAGAACGTAAGTGCCGTAAAATTTCTGTGACGATACGACCTTTTTAATAGGCACGGAACCCTTCGTTTTTCGTGGTCCGACACGCACTTGGCCGGTTTTTAAACTTATCTTTCGGGAAAAATAATGATTTTATTTGTTTCACAACTAATCTGGGCTGTAGATAGAAAACGTGTCGTGTAAAATGTGAAGAACCTGACTTTTATTTTCAAACAGTGCACTGTTCAGGGTTCGCTACGAGCTCATGCGTCTCACCCCATGCGTCACCTAACGAAACTAGACCTCTACCTACGCTTAGCTACTACGCACCGCAGTGTCAAGATATATTTGTCGGTGAGCGTTGAGGTGAGCTTAAAACAGCGTCACCTAACGAAACTAGACCTCTACCTACGCTTAGCTAACTGCGCACCGCAGTGTCAAGATATATTTGTGGGTGAGCGTTGAGGTGAACTTAAAACAAGTTACAGAATAGGGGGGCAGCTACACAACACAATGAAGTCAAAAGTAAGCATACCGTTATAAGTAAAGCAAGAACGTATATTTCAAATTGTTTTACGGGCTTCGTGCTTCAAGTCCATTATTTATATCAAAATATTGTTCCGAACGTCAACTTGTAAGGGCGATAAGGCCATGGCAAATTGTTCTTTACGGTTGTGCATTTTAACGCTATTTATAGGACAAAATGATGCCAGTTGCATTACCTAACTTAGTATTTTTACTTTAATTCAAAAATTGCAAAAAATATGTGCATCTCCAGGAATGAGTGTTTACACTCATTTAATAAAAAAAATACAGGCAGACTCAACCAGACTTTTTATTTAGACACATACACAAAAAAAACCGGCCAAGAGCGTGTCGGGCCACGCTCAGTGTAGGGTTCCGTAGTTTTTCGTCCGTCACAGTAAGTGTCCCCACTTAAGCGTTAAAAAATGGGCTATTTGTTACATTCATTGTG
This sequence comes from Epinotia nisella, assembly GCA_932294315.1. NCBI lineage: Eukaryota > Metazoa > Arthropoda > Insecta > Lepidoptera > Tortricidae > Epinotia > Epinotia nisella. The sequence goes on along the minus strand of OW028688.1, from coordinate 13,135,412 downwards.
ATTTTGAAGAAATTACAGGTACAATAAACACCTGCTTATACGGTTAAATTACAAACTTAGTTCATAAATTATTTTGTAATTTTTTTCAAAAACTATTCAACCTATCAAGTTCAAAATAATTTTCCTAGAAAGTTTTTATAAAGTGCTACTTTTGAGATTTTTTTCATATTTTTAAAACTTATGGTTCAAAAGTTAGAGGGGGGACACATTTTTTTTTACTTCTGGAGCGATTATCTCCGCAAACATTAACATTATCAAAAATTAATTATTGCAAACCCCTATTCATTTTTAAATACCTATCTAACAATATATCACACGTTAGGGTTGAAATGAAAAAAAAAACACTCCCCACGTTACGTATAGGGGAGGTACCCTAATAAAATAAAAAAAACACTTTTTATTTTACCACTTTGTCGGCGTGATTGATATACATATTAATACCAAATTTCAGCTTTCTAGTGCTAACGGTTACTGAGATTATCCGCGGACGGACGGACAGACAAAGCGAAACTATAAGGGTTCCTAGTCGACTACGGAACCCTAAAAACGAGGAAAAAGATGAGAAGGAAATTAAAATGCGGAACGAAATCTGAACTGGGTTCTGAATGGATTGTTGGTTCGATTAGGAATAAATATTATTTTAAATCATTTTTATGCTTTTCATGGTAATAATTCATAAAAGGTTACATCATGATTAAAAAATGTTACCTACTATGCATTACAGTCATAAAGCAATAGTGTCAATACATCACACTTAGTCAAATAACCCGCCCCGTGTCATTCCGGGTGCAAAGGTGCCCATCACACTCGCTGCATTGCCGCGTTGAATCGCGATATTAGCGATTGACAACCTTTGCAACAGGAATGACCCGGAACGGGAGTCATGTCCTCTCAGTAGCGAAAGTTCTGGCCTTCGTCTCCACCGCTTTTTAATAAATAAATAAATATTAACTGCTTTGTTTGTATGAGGTGTGCAATAAAGAGTATTTGTATTGTAAGATTTGTAAGGGACAATCTTGCACAAGTCCCATAGTAAGCTCAATAAGGATTGTGTTATGGGTAATAGTATAGGTATCACACAAATATTCGCCCTTACCGGGATTTGAACTCCCACAAGGCTAACCGGCCGTCATCGGAATAATTGAAGGTAAGTTCATTATTTTTAATGACAGTGAAATGTCACGCTGTTGACGTCTACAGTACTCGCAGGCTCGTAGGTATTAAAATCTCCTTTATCACACGTAATTTTTTTGCAACTAACACTTGCAAGAAGTCTAACAATTCCGAAAACATTATAGTACCTACATTGTTTAACGAGGGGCGTAAGTGGAATATTGCTAACGAGAATCTATCAGAAGCTAGACGCCGAAGGCGGAGGGCTTTTGATGACTCGAGTTTTTCATCACATTTGCGAGGAAATAAATAACTACAAAATACAGAAAAATCTAAGTTTCATACAGCCGCACCAATCAAAAATTGACAACTTCACTTCCAGATCAGTGCTAGTGGAGCGCGCAGCTTCAATATTTCAATCACAGAGCAGTATTCTTGCGGGGCGGGGCGGCTTGGCCAACTAGATTTTTTTTCAACCAATCACAGAGCAACCAGATTTGCTTAAGCCAATCAGAGGGTTCTATATTTAAAAACTAAACTTAACAGCCCGTGGGAGGTAAAACGGCTATAACTGCTCTGTACGCTCGCAAGTAATAACGCCATTGACGAGCAAGTGTGATGAAAATTAAATTTCTAAGTCTCTCGTAATAGGTAACGTATAAAGTTATATTTATATTTATTTATATTTGGAGACCCAACAGCTACAGAAACACAATGATATACGGGTACAGACGGGTGAAGGCGGGCCTCTATTCCTATCTCCGAATAACAAGCGCTCGCTACGCGTGTACAAAATCCCACTTCCTGGGGAGACGTATTAACCCTTTGAGAGCTAAAGACGGCTGTGGACGCGGACGAAAACTCGTGCCACTGAAGCCACAGACGGCCACATGATAATATTGATAAATATTGTCATTTTGACATGACAATATTTATCAGAAGTTTCATTTTATTCATATTTTGTCTGGCTATTGTTTTGTTTTGGCCACAGTTGGGCACCGTTTTGTTTTGCACCACGGGCAGTAAAAAAGAAAACATAACATATATGTAGGATGAGTGGAATGGAACGTAAGAATGACTGAATGAGTGAGAGAGCAAGAATGATTTGAAGTATGTACGAGTGTGAAAGAGAGAGGGAAGGCGTGACTGCGGACTTTTGAAAGGAGAAAACGGTTGGGGGAGCCTAAGAAATTGACGCTAAGCTAAGACGTGGTGGTTATGTAATTTTCCTTGATTAAAATAATATAAGTATTTTCTATAATTACGTTTTAATACGCTCCAATCCCACATATATCATATTTATCATCAAACACCTGCGATCTGAGACATTCTCAGTTTTACCGCCCTATTCGAGTAATGACACTATACATTTCTGTAATGTACTATTAGCTACTGAGCCCGTCCCATCGTGTGGCAGTTACGGTTTTAGGTAAAGCAAATAATATGTAATACTGGAAGTTTCCTACGGTTTATCACAATTCTAGTAAATACTCAACCCAAATCTGAATGTGGTACGGTTAAACCGGTTAAACTACTCGAGGTATGTTCGAGGCTTGGTTTACTTTGTGCTCATTTCCTGGAATTGAAGAAGCCAGGAAATGCGAGTGATGTCGTATTTCCTCCCCGATCCTCGGAAATTAAAATTGAACTCCGCTCGCATGGAAATGAAAAGATTACAGGTCGTAAATAAGGTACTTTTTCATATTACCTATAGGTAATTAAATCTGAGGCAAATGCGCGGTGAAGTTAAGAAAATAACGTTTCCTTCTTGGCACAAATAAAATATCTGAAACCTATAACATTTGCTGCGCAAAAAGATTTGTAACGGGAAAATATCTACAAAGTTGAATATTATTTTAACGCTATCCTTATACGTAAATACACCTTATCATATGCTTCATCATCATCATCATGTCAGCCCAAAGACTTCCACTGCTGAACATAGGCCTCCCCCAAAGAGTGCCACAATGACCGGTCCTGCGCCACCCGCATCCAGCGGATAATAATTGAATCATATGCTTAATATGGTTCAATTATTTTCATACATATAGCCCGCCCCTATAACTTTTAATTAACTACGCTACGGAGGTTCGATATTCATTCAAAACGTCGTTTGATATTCGCAGCCTAACGGCGTGATATTTTAAGAAACGTATGTAACAAACTTTCTTAAATTGGCTTTCCAGTTCCGCGAAATTCCCCCTTTCCTAGAATAAACTTCGGATTACTAATGTATGGGCAAAAAACTTCTCAAAGTATCACGTGCCTAACAATTTTTCTCAAATTTTCATTTGGCAAATAAAGTTTTGCGTATTGGAAAGATAGTTTTGCGTATTGTACATTTTGCTAGTAGTGTGCATTTTCCGATTTGTGCATTTTACGAATGTACTTTTTGCTTATTGTAGGTTCCGCGGGTTTCCCAATATGTGTTGTGTACATTTTGCGTTTTGTGGTTTGCTCCGAAGCGACAATTAGAAAAGTTGAAAAACCCCCGATTTTTTCATTTCAAAGTTCAATATCTCAAAAACGGCTTAACCGATTTTGATGAAACATAGCTAAGAACACTCGGGTTGAAATTATCTATGACACAAAAAGAAACCGCATTCAAATCGGTCCATCCGTTTGGGAGCTACAATACCACAAACAGATACACAGATACACAGACACACAGATACACAGATACACAGACACGTTTAACTTATAACACCCCTCTCTTTGCGTCGGGGGTTAAAAAATATAGCACACCATTCAAACATTTAACCACAAAACCGTAATACAAACACGTTATAGTTACATAACTTCTTCATAGCACAATAATTTTGACAGCTTAAGGGCTCTGCCACAATCTCTTGCGGTTTGGAGTACGATAGAAGCCCATATTGTGCTATTAATGTGCTTCCAACCACAATACCACACCTTATCGGGACACAGAGGGAGTATTTCAACTAAATTTGAAGCATTCATCACTTTCTTATGGACAACCACCCTGAAGAAGAACTCGTGAAGGATTCGAAACTGGGACCGATTTTAGACTTTCGATCGCTCGACTCTTTCACTCGAAACCTGACAAAAATGCTATTTCGAATTAGCGATAGAAATATAAAAAAAACCGGCCAAGTGCGAGTCGTTCCGTACATTTTGAATGGGAGCCGCCTTAATTATTTATTGTATTCTGTTTTGTAGTATTTTTGTTATAGCGGCAACAGAAATAATTTGCGAAAAATTCAACTGTCCAACTATCACCGTTCATGAGATACAGCCTGGTGACAGACGGACAGACAGACAGATAGACGGACGGACAGCGGAGTTTTAGTAATAGGATCCCGTTTTTATCCTACGGAACCCTAAAAACGAGTGATATTGACCACTCGTATTCAATTCTATCGGTAGAAAGTAACTGCCTGCAATTTTGACACTGAAATCGTATTTACGTTTGTTTAATTTTCGAGCGCTCGAAAGTCAAAAATCGGCCCCCATGTTACCTGCAATTAATATTTATATCCTTACAGGTTACCTGTTTACATTATTTACCTATATTATTATTTTACACGGGTCCACGCGATATTTATTTAACTTTATCCATCATTATCATCATCATCATGTGCGACCAGCTGGTCGATCACCTAAACGTCAATTTTTATATGGAAATATGACAGATGGATCTACCTAACGCGCGTTCCAAAGTTACGTGATTAACCCTCGGGTGCGCCTCGTGTCGAAACGTCAGAAACAAAGGTAAATAAATATCGCGTTAGACCCGTGTAATATATATATATATATATATCATCATCATCATCATCATATCAGCCGAAAGACGTCCACTGCCGGACATAGGCCTCCCCCAAAGAGTGCCACAATGACCGGTCCTGCGCTGCGCCACCCGCATCCAGCGGACTCCAGCGACCTTTACCAGGTCATCAGTCCACCTTGCGGGGGGTCTACCCACGCTGCGCCTTCCGGTACGTGGTCGCCACTCGAGAACCTTTCCGCCCCAACGGCCATCGGTTCTACATGCAATGTGCCCCGCCCACTGCCACTGAAGTTTAGCGATTCTTTATACACATGTTTAATTATATACATATATATATATATATATATATTTAAACATGTGTATAAAGCAGGAAATTTTAACGTGTTGTGTAACCTGTTTGGTTGGCAATTATTGGTTTAATAGGATAATTATTTTAAATTTCTCCCGGGCAACCGGTAAATTTGGATTCAATGGTGAAATAGGGGAGAAAAGCCCGTTGCCAAAGTAATTTACATGCACAAATCGACTTCTTCAATTTTTACATATTACGATCATTCATCATAATTCCCAGTTAGTAATGCACCGCAGAGAAGTTTCCAAACATGCCAAATTTCTTCTACCGAAACTTCTCAGAACGTAAATTTTACACACACTAAAACATGTCAATCAGTCCCTAGATACTTAACGGGAAGGTTGCTATCATTGGACCGGCGCTTTGATTGGACCATCTATATATTTTAAAATCTACGCATGCTAGAGAGAGCCCAACAAGGTACAACAAGCTACAATTTGCCTGCCTAAAGAATAATAAGTCATAAAAATTCCCATTGAAAGTTTCCAGAATTTTCATAGAACTTTCCTGATATTTTGAGAATGTTCTGCAAATGGTACATTTCTATTCCCGTTGCAGCGTAACGTCTCTTAATTGCAAAAATCGAAAAGCTACGGCACACTGGTACATATCTCCAAAATTACAATCTCCTCGAAACACCTGTGGGTACATACTTTATACCTGTACAGCGGATCGAAATATAGACTTAAGACACAAATTAATTTAACTCAACTAAGTAATTAAACAGAGTTTGCTAGTTAAATTGAAGGATTAAAGTTTATTTATACACACGCCTGGGCGCTGATTGGCAGCAAAATTTCTTTTAACTGACTTTTGAATATTGCTCATCGGGCTATAAGTATGTATACGTATTATACAGGGTGTATATAGAATAGATACAAAAATTTGCTCTTAGGAGTCACGAGATCGATAAAAAAAACTGCATTTAAAGATTTTCAAAAATCCTCCATAACACGGTCTAAAAATCTGACTTCGTTTTATTGCAAAAAGGACAGTGCTTGCTGCTGGTTTTTATTGTTCAGCCGACTACCTAATCTATCTTTTAAACTATAAAAGCGAATTCTGAGCATATTCTTACATAGCTTAAGTTAAACTCCGTCATATATCACCGGTGATATAATAAGAGTAGGTATCAGGGATGTGTCATGTGCGATTTGTTAGACATCCGCGGATGCGGAGGCGGAGTTTGGAGCCAAACACCTAAAAACATGAATAAACTACGTCCATATGATATCGCACAGTCATCATCATCATCATCATATCAGCCAAAAGACGTCCACTGCTGAACATAGGCCTCCCCCAAAGAGTGCCACAGTGACCGGTCCTGCGCCACCCGCATCCAGCGGACTCCAGCGACCTTTACCAGGCCATCAGCACAGTAATCAAACAAATTGTGACTGAGTTTTAATCTTTGCGAACAACTTAGAAAAGTTGAAAAAACCCCCGACATTTTCATTTCAAAGTTTAATATATCAAAAACGGCTGAACCGAATTTGTTGAAACATAGCTAAAATCCGTCTCGATCACGTCAGCTTTCGGACAAAAAAAAACCGCATTCAAATGACCGATTTGAATACGGTTTTGTTCGGAGGTACGATCCCACAGACAGACACACAGACATACGTCAAACTTATAACACCCCTCTTTTTGCGTCGAGGGTTAAATAGAACAAACGCGACGTTGTTCTTGTCACGAGTGAATGCGTCGAATCGGAGGATTACAGAAACTTTATTTTTATATGACATAAATAAATATATTTTTTATAATACGTATCGTGTCGTCGTATTAAATAAATTAAAAAATATATATATACCTATGACGCACCCCGTTCTTACCCCACCATACACTACATCCGCATCCGCAAAACTTCCGCGGTTGCGGATGCGGATGCGAATGTCTGCGACAACCCTGGTACCTACATAATATGCTGGTATGCTTAAGTAATATTCTCACCGTAAACCCCAATATGTAAGCTGCCACGGTCTAACGGAAGAGTTTAAAGTTAAAACAATAAGTTTGGCCGGCGCTGCCGGCGGGTATCGTTTGTTTTCATTGATGGTTCACAGCGTATGATCAACAGCAGGCACATAGCCTTAATCGTTACCAGGTCATATCAGGTGTCGATATAGTCAGTAGGTAGGTAGGTAGGTATTCAACTTGAGACCGTCATTAGCAATAACAACAGGCTTAGGCTGGAAACAGTGCTCAACCGACGGTCAGCGCGTAATATGCTCGTCGGGGGTAGTTATCGCTGTAGAAAGCATACTGTGCGTTCAGGAGCCGTAGTATGGTTTGCCTTATCACGTGACAAGTGACTAGATAAGAGCGTCGTCTCGTTCTATCGAACGGTGTCAGCCAGTGACGCACGCTCTATCCTATCACCTATCGCGTGACAAGGCCAACCATGCTACGGGGCCAGACCGATGCTCACCGTCAGCGTGTATGCGGCCATAGTAAAACACGCCCGGTCGACCATACGCGCTGACGTCGGTCGAGCACTGTTTCCAGCACGGCTATCACAAGACGGGGCGCGAGCTCTCTCGATTTTTCTCGCACTATCCGGCTCTCTCTTATTAGAAAACTTAGAAAGAGAGGTATAGTGCGAGAAAAATCGAGAGAGCTCGCGCGCCGTCTTGTGATAGCCGTGCAGCCTTAAGTCATTTCATTCATTTATTAATTGTAAAGTCATGTACATTTTATAATTAAGGTGTAGTGCGGCGAGTGCATTTTTTATAAACACTTGCGGCCGGCGGTGCTTCAAAGGATCTTGATAGTCTTCCTATGTTACCTTTCCGTCTAACAATTCTTGCATAACTAAGATAATTGAAGAAGGATTTTTAAACACACCATGTTCCAACTTACCTACGTACCGAAGAAATGTCATCATAACTGAAAAACCACTTTTAATTTACTACTCTATAAATTAATACCTAATTTAAGTATGTAACTGTATTTTGTTTAATAGGTATACTTGAATGTAGCTGTTTTTCAAGTAGTCTATTAATAATTAAAAGTATCAAGACTTGTTGGTCTGCACCAAAATAACAGGTGAAGCCGAACTGGCTCATTTAAAATGTTTATGGCTTCTACGACTGTTTGGTTTATCATCCGTATTGTTTGCGTTCAAGTGGAATCATGCCAGATTATTCTGAATGCACTATAGTAAATATTATTTACTGCGTTAGTGCTTTTACTGCCACGGGATGCGTGGAAGGGATGCCATGCCTACTGCAGACGTCGCATTCTGATTCCGCACAATATATCTACATAATACTAATGAAATGAATGAATGAAATGAAAGCATTTATTTCGAGTTACACAAGACTCACACAGTAAAAGTTAAAAGTTACACAATTCAACACCTAAATCAAAACTAATATTAATACAGATAGTCACTGTTGGAGACATGCATTCTACAACAGTGCCTTATATACGGAGAGTCACATCTGTCTGCTATTACACGCAGGAATCGCAGGATGGGATTGGGGCTGGCCCCCACCCGGCATAGTTGCGTATAAACAGTCGACGCGCGCTTCTGCGAACATCCCTGATGCGCTGCAGAAGCGAGGCAGCCCCACCAGCACCCGGAACGCGTTGTTAGATTGGATCCGGAGGGCCCCGTAGGCCCGCTGCGTGGCCTCCACAGGGAACACGTATATGCGAAAACATATAATAGGTACTGACAGTCTACCGGCAAGTAAGGAAATCTGGGCGACATCATTAAGCTAAACTCTGGGTACCTAAAGTACGAAATACCACAAACAGATTGTATGTTTATTTATTTAAACTTTATTGCACAAAATAATAACATATGGTACAAAAGGCGGACTTAATGCTATGAAGCAATCTCTACCAGCCAACTTAAAGGCAAAGCAGATAAGTTGGGGCGGTGGAACTTCATTTAAACAAAAAATCTTTAGCATTGTGTAAAAATAGGAAGGATAATATAATACTACAATACCATATTATATACTATAACAATTTATATTAATACATAGGTACATACACATAAATAAATATAGATTAAACATAGGTACAAAGATAGATTATATTTCTTTAGTTCTGCCAGCAATGAAATTGATTAACGACTTTTTGAAGACAAGCCTGTTTGGAGATTGCCGAATTTTGACAGGGAGATTGACATAGGCGCACAATTATGAAATCATAAATATGTGCGTTGTTGATTTATCACGATAAATCAAGGAAATATCACAGTCTTAATGAAACTACTGAGTGCGAAATAGACTATGAAGGTAAATCCAATCCAGTGATATTGGCAGCACTTTGGACGTAATTTGTTTTCATTCTCCTGGTCAGCGAGTTACTTTAACCGGGATATTTTAAACAAGAGAAACTTTAATAAAACACCATAAACTACTTAGTAGGGCAGTTCTGCTTTTTACCAAAAACTATGGATGTTTATGGAATGTAGGTAGGTATGTTAAATGCTCCAACTGGACAAAATGACTACTCCAGTACTTTGGACACATAGCCAAGCGAAACCCTGACACCGAAAGCAAAAAAGAGTTGTGGAAGATTGCCATCTTATTGGACCGATGCAATTAATTAAGGAAATCTGCATGGGAAACTTGTAAACATCTCATACTCATATATTTTCACCACACTAAACTTGCTCGTCAATGGCGTTATTACTTGCGAGCGTACAGAGCAGTTATAGCCTTTTTACCTCCCACGGGCTGTTAAGTTTAGTTTTAAAATATAGAACCCTTTGATTGGCTTAAGCAAATCTGGTTGCTCTGTGATTGGTTGAAAAAAAAATCTAGTTGGCCAAGCCGCCCCGCCCCCCGCAAGAATACTACTCTGTGATTGATTGAAATATTGAAGCTTGGCCTTCCTTGTCTACTCCTTTGTCTCTGTGTGTCTTTTGTGTAGTGAATAAATGTCTTCTTTTCTTTTCTTTTCTTTTCATTAGCACTGATCTGGAAGTGAAGTTGTCAATTTTTGATTGGTGCGGCTGTATGAAACTTAGTTTTTTCTGTCTTTTGCAGTTATTTATTTCCTCGCAAATGTGATGAAAAACTTTGTGTATAACACGGGCGTAAGAATATTGCAAACTCGAGTCATCAAAAGCCCTCCGCCTTCGGCGTCGGGTATCTGATAGACTCTCGTTAGCAATATTCCACTTACGCCCCTCGTTAAACAATGTACTATTGTCTTCATAGGCATTATACATCTATGAAATGAAAATATGTTTTAAGCAGCATCTAAGGTGCGGCATTTACGTAAGGCCGATACGGGAGCGACAGCCACGATCGCATTTAATTGACAATTAAAATATACGCTGCCCGTAAATGAAAGAGGATCAACATTGCGCTGGTCTTAACTCACGCCTGTAGGATAAGAGATCAAACCAATCTTTATCGTGTTCTACCACTCCACTGTGTAGGGTCTCCCTCCAGTGGTCTCAATCTTGAGAATCTACTTCTCAGGTTGTAGGGTCGATCGACACCATGTCACATTTAGTACTATCCTTAACGCAACCATTTATTTATGACGCAACATAGGCCGCCCGACCGTTTAGCGTGAGCTATTTCGCTCAGGAGAGTTTTCCGTGGCAAACGAAAAGGCTCCCTTTACCCGCCGTGCCCTATAAATCAATTACAGAAACATTAAATATTAAGTTACAAAAGCAATTAAAATGAAATTTCCGTGTCAAATTAAATTATTACCTACCTAAGTTACAATGAAATTCTTAAATTAGCAAATGATGATATTTTTAATGTCACATCATTCGCAAATATTGTAATAGATATTTTGTATTCTATTCGGGTATTTTTTTTGTAAGTATAACGTAATTTATATTCTTTGTACTGCTACTTATCTTTGAATCACACAATCCTTAGGTACCTACCTATTTTACTTAACTAACGTATGAATAACTTGGACTTTGTAGTTTATATTATATATGTACCATTGTGAGCAATAATGTAGTTAGGTGTCTAATCGGGTTATTCCTATATTCGTCATCAACAGTCATTAAAAAATCATAAAAACTTTAACACACTGCACTTAATAATGCTGAGAAAAACTGCTGCCTATTAAAAAGTAAGGTCTGTATGGCCAATCCCGTCTGCGGGATATTTCCGTACGACGGCGTTTGAGGTTTGAGAAAAGCCGTCCGGTATGAATCGGTCAAAACCGTCACATGCAATGTCCCCATTTCATATAATGGCCTTTTTAGGGTTCCTTAGCCAAAATGGCAAAAAGTAACCCTTATATTTTCGTCATGTCCGTCTGTCCATCTGTCCTTATGTCACAGGCATTTTACTCAAAACTATAAAGTGTTTTTGAATAAAATTTTGAGGATAGGGGAATTTTTTAGCCGCACATAGTTCTGTAATGAAGTGACTAAAAAAATATTTTTGGGGGTGCACTCCATGTGTGTACAAGGCCGCGGAGCCAGAAGCTCGCGAAGTAGGTCCTGAGTTGAACGGGTGTACGAGGCCGAAGCGAAGCCAGTGAGGGGAGGTGGCGAGAGATGAGAGCGGAGGTTTTTTTTTGTGGCAATAAATTATTATTTCTTTCTTTCTTTTAAAAAAAACCAACAATAAATAAGTACCTAGGTAGGTACCAAGAACAAAACAAATGAATGAACTTGCGTGGTACCTACTCTCAGGCCTTGGCCAGGATATTAAATATATTGTCCGCATTATTTTAAAACGTGGGTTTAAATATAACATATATCTGTGTCCATCCTCATCCTGAAAGTCCATTCTATACACTTACTGGTGAAAGAAATTTTGAAATCTGTTAAGTGATTCCGAAGTTAACAACAAACAAAACAGTTTAAAATGTTTAAGTATTATAAAGTTGTGTTAAGTTTGTATCAAAAATTTCATTTTTGGTAAAAGCTATTATTGCCGACTGTACTTTTCAGTATACCATCATCAACTACTCATTGATACGATTCTAACGAGCCCAAACACAACGGGGTTACGTCGGTTAAATACTGAACTCCCATGGCCACCTTCTGTCTTCATTATCAGATCAGCTCGATGGTACCATAATATTAAATTGTCATCCAAACTATACTTCTACCCAACATTTCAGCTCAATCGGGTAACGGCAAGTGACTGAAAAATGGATTGCAAACTTTGACGGACAACATACATACTTATTAGGTACTTACTTAGTTAGTTACATACGAACAGGTCAAGTTAATATAAAGCTTGTAATAAAAAGCGTGTTGCCTATTTACTTATACTATTCTCATCGACGCTTTATTGACGGTATCTACGCCATTTTTAAGTAATCCATTTGACGGTAGATACCGTCAATAAAGCGTCGATGAGAATAGTATAAGTAAATAGGCAACACGCTTTTTATTACAAGCTCTATATTAAAATGGCGTCTTATCCTTTTAAATGGCCAAGCGAATCAAAACAATATGTCGTACAAAGCAGTGCACACATTTAAGTCTAAAGTTTCTCTAAACGAGATTAAGACTCGTTTGACCGCGGTTTTCCTTAATCGTTTGTAAGTTTATATAACGGGTTGAATAAACGAGTGTTCCAGTGTTCGCATCGGTAGTCTTCGCGGCGGTTGTCTCGCTAGATTAATTATAATCTGTATTTAGAACAGTGCGAAAAGTCAACGGGTTCAAGTCGCCAATCAAGTGAGTTTGTAAACAAGTTCGTATCACAAGCACAAGTGAGCCGTTATCTTTTAAGGTTTATTTATGGAATTAATCTTGTTTCTGTGTACCGTTTTTGTGTTTATTTGTAGTCTAGCGAAACGATGTTCAGTACTTAACTTGGATTCTTGCCACACGAATATCGATATCACCTCGCAGTTGCAATAAAAACTAGCTAGTATGCTTAAGGATTATTTGTTGTATGTAATAACACAGCACTGTGACAGCAAAAATATACCAATTGCTATTTTTTTTAACTAGTAGTGGTTCTTTTAGTTACTAGTCCCTGGGCGAATGAACTCAGCTCGGGTGAAAATGCGGAGAAAAAAAAATCCCAGACATAGCTTGCTAGATCAATTTTTCGCCCCCGTAAGTACCTATATTTCAAATTTCATCGAAGTCGTTAGAGCTGTTTCCGAGAACGTGATAACAAATATATGTACCTACATATATATTTATATACATACAAATATTGCTCGTTTAATAGTATAGGATATATTAAAATTGTATGACGTTTCCGTGAGTCACCAACGATGCTGGCAGAAAATCAGCGCTGTGTCTGGCACCTCACCATAATACTGAGCCAGTGTCCAGTTCCCTGCCACAGAGACATACTTGTTTCATGTTTTATTTATTTATTAATTCAATAATTTACATTTTAGGCTTACAGTAAGACCAAAGCGCCTATAATGTTAGGACTTAAACATATACAAACACATAAAAAATAGCACTAACAATACATATCACACAAAGCACTTATTTTGGTAAGTAGGCTCTGCCAATTGTCTGCAAACACATCGGCATCCTGCCTCAGCAGGATTATATGATGGGATTATTTGTTTATTTTTATATGTTTGTATTGTTTATTTTATTGTTTAATATGTGTGTCGTGTGTGTTTGTGAATAAATGTACCTATCTTTTTTTCTTTCTATTCTTGTTCTTACGCAATATCACCAAACTGATCCAATTTCTGACTTCAATTTTAATTCAATTTTCTATCATTACAAAGATAATAACCGAGGAACTAATAATTTAATTGAGATAAAATATGCTACTTACTTACATACATCGAAATCAAATCTTTCAGGCTACTCATATCTCCTTTTGAAATTTTACAAAGATTTTCTGAAATATCTCAAATCTGTGTTAGGCGCAATAAGGGATCCCAGTGGACACAGAGATGGGCAAAATGTAATCGACTAACGATTAAGATTAACCTACTTAATCGCGAGTAACGATTCAAAATGGCGATTGATTTTTTCAATTCTTAGTCAAACCAGTTCCGATTAATTTAGTCACGATCACGATTAATTCAAATTATTTATTTCAGACCATGTCCATGTTACTTATCCTAAGTTAGTTAAATCTAATATCATAATATATATCATACAGAGCCTCTCGATTCCATGTGCACAGAGTCCCAGTGTTTCCACAAAGCGCAGGCATGGAGACTCTAGCACCAGGCGCACGAGGCTGGAGGAGGAGCTGTCACACACGCGGCGCATCAGGGAGGCAGTTCTCTTGCGTATTTTCGCACTGAAGCAATCAGTACGTGCCTCCGCAAACATACCTGATGCGCTTTAAAAGCGGGGCAACCCCAACAGCATCCTGAACCCGTTATTTGGCATTCAACGCCTTCTTAGTATAATTTGTCCACAGACTGCACGTGTTAAAGGTCTGACAAAATGCCTTAAACAGCGTTATTTTGACATTCCTATCACAACACGCAAATCTGCGGGACAACATATTACACCGTACGGCCAACGCCCTGCTTCTATGACCGAGTCATCTTAGAGATTGTCGGTCACCCAATGTCCAAGGTACTTAAAGCGAGTCACTCTTCTGAGAGCAGTTCCACACAAGAAAATGGGAGTGAGTGAGTCAAAGGCCTTGTTACCTGCTTTAAATACTAGCAGCTCACTCTTACTGGTGTTGCACCTCAGACCATGGACGACCGCGTACTCTCCATACACCTTCAATATAACTTTACGAGCGCACTGGTGGACGGGCACAGCAGCACCATATCGTCCGCATAGCTAATATTATTGACCATGGTGCCACCGATCGAGCATTCGATACCTGTTCTGCTGAGCCTGACAATCAACTCGTCCATAGGTATACAAGTTGAACAAGAGGGGCGAGTTGAGATCACCCTGTCTCACTCCGCACTCCAATCTATACCCATCCGAGAGCGTTCCTACCTCACTTGATTGGTTTGATTCCCGTACCAATAATGGAGCTATAACGCGACTAAATTTTTATTCGATTAATTAATTAGATAAATTTTCTCTCGATTAATATTAACTCTAAATTTCAAGTAACGTTGGCAGACGGCTACAACTCAAAAAATGTATAACTGGAGCTGGAGGCATACGTACTATGGTCGTGCTTATCACTCAATAAATAACATGTCAAAGCATTTGTCACTTTCTGACAAATTGTGTCAAAGGGGACATACGTAATATACCCATACCTACAAATATGGATTAACATATTGTTATCTACTTTGTAATTTCTAGTCCTGCGTAATTAATAAAGGGTACAGGGAACCGATAAGGGGTTTTTCAGTTTGGGCCTCGTAATCTTTTAAAAAAATGCCATTCAATATCGTCAATATTGACTTTCGTTCCTTCCACTGAAACACAATGTTCGTCTGAGGAGTTTAATAAATTACTCGTACTAGAATCCTTATCGTCACTGATAGCATTAATTTTCACAGAATGTATACGTAGGTTTTGACCGTAACGTTCAATGCAAGTGAGGTGACTAATTACTCCATTGACAAATGGAAGCGAACTAGTAAACAACTGATAAGACGGATAAGTAAAGTGGTTTTCTCGCTCAACACAACACACATCACACCATTCCATCCAGGTTAGGTACCTACATCGTTCTCTTTCAAAAGTTCTACCTGTGCTTCATCCAAGCCGTAAACCCAACACTTACCTAGGGGACCCTAGACTAGATTACTGCAGTATACTATAAAAACCATATTGTATTATTGGAACAAATATATAACACACAGCAGCACACTAGAAGGATTTTTTCACGTGTACACATGACAAGATCGTCTTCTTACTTTTAATCGAGATTAACGAGATTTAATCGTTAAATTCAGTCAATTAAAATGACGATTAATCAATCGTCATTCGAAGATTCTGTCGATTAATTCCATCGCGACTAAATCAATCGTGACGATTGATTGTTTAATCGATTAATTAATTGATAAAAAATCGATTAATGCCCATCTCTCCCAGCATGGTATTAAAAATATAATAACTAATATGATAAGTCTGTGTTGTCAAAAACTCACTGAATTTAAATAACGTTCAGTTATTTCGTTGCAAATGTACAACTGATGTGTAAAAAATAGTGTTAGGAACGTCAATGAGACAAGTGTAAGACATGAGTTGACGTAATCACATTCGTTGGATAGACAATTTATAAGTGGCCTGTACTTTATAATCATAATAAACATGTTAAAACCTCGATAATAAAACTGAATGCATTTTTAATATAAGTATAAATTGTGCACGAAATTTAATTTATGCAAGAATTTCGTCGAAAAATTGCTACCGGTCGCCGATCACTGGTTATACATATATAAGCACATCTGCTTCTAATCATAATTTATATAATTGCTTACAGAATGTTGACCTTTCACGTGGTTGTCGTGGCCGCGTTGTCGGCCTTAGTGCAGTGTCAACGAGGGTCCTTCGCGGGCACGAGGCCGATTGGATTCCCTGAACTTCTCAATAGGACTACTACGACGGTAGACCCGCTCGGAAATCGGTAAGTTCTGCAAGTTGGGTTAGTCGGTAGTGTTCATTCCTACTCTGGCACAAAAAAGTTTTTTAGGGTTCCGTACCTCAAAAAGATAAAACGGAATCCTTAATGTCTGTCAAGACCCTTTATCTCGAGAACGCGTTGAAATTAAAACCATACCCAGGTCATATATTCTAGTCCCTTGAAGCCGTGAAAAAAATCAAACTTCTAAGTTAACGTAAAAAAAGATACGGACGTTTATGCCGCAATAAACGTATATTTTAACGCTCTCAAGGGAATTAAAATTTATAGGGTACTTTCCGTTGACCTAAGAACTATGAAATTTGGCAAGTAATATCGTCTTATACTACAAGTACTAAGTAAGAAGTAGTATTCAATTATGTGGGTATATTTTTAACCCGATATGCCATCTCATACACTTAGCTAATGTTTTTTTGAAAAGGTAAAACAAATGATAAACGGTTTGAGGAAAATGTGATTTGATTATTTTTCGTTAGGGCCGTCCCCTCACGTCAGAAATATATACGTATCACGTCAGTACAGATATGCAACGAATATCAACTTTGACTTTACGAACATAAGGTTCAGATTGCAACGTTGAGAATCGTTCATTGTCACCATTTTGTTCATGGGTCACACTGAACGACATTTAAACATTCGTGCTTATCTGCAAGGTTTTGAAAGATGACGTTATCCAAATCAAGACGGATAACTCGCTTTAGTAACCTGCCCGACATGAATAACACATATTAATAGATTCGAAGCATACCACTTTTCTGCGTTTCCATGGTTTTATTGAAATAAATAAATATTAGGGGACAATCTTACTACTTAGTCCCATCGTACGCTTAATAAGGCTTGTAGTGTTATGGGTAGATACTAGACAGGGATATATTCAATAGATATAAATACTTTAAATACATAGAAAACATCCAAGACTCAGAAACAGATGTCAATATTCATAACACAAATACATAAATATCGTTGCGGCGACTTCGTTCGGTTTCAAATTTAAATGCCGTTTCGACGGAGTTTTCACGCATAAAATGGTTGGTTACAGATTCGGCGAAGGCGGCACTACTGAAAGACTGCCCCTAGAAGCCAACGGAGACCGCGACCTGGTTGACAGGATCAGCAAATGGCCCATCGATCAGCAGCCTTTCTGGTACCTCAACTGGAAGGCTCTAGAAGAAAATAGGAAGAACCCACAGACCTACCCACAAAGACCTAGTCAGTTCGCGGAGACACCGAATTTCAATGCTGCTAACACTGGAAACCTAGATTCTAGGTTTGGAACTCCAAATTCTAATACGAAGACTCCCAATTCTAATTTCGGAACTCAAAATTCTAATTCTGGAACACTAAATTCTAATGCTGGAACTCTAAACGCGCCAGCTAATTCTAATCCTGGAACACTAAATTCGGATGTTCCAAGCCTCGGGAATCGGCATGGTGGAATTGAGACCAATTCTAACATTGGAGATAGAAGACAAGTAAATACTGGATTCCACACGTCTGGATATGGTCATTATCCACATAATAGATATGGAACATAAATGCATTGTCCCTTAAGTGAAAGTTTAGGGGATTCCCATACTTTTATATTATGTTCTGTGCTGTGGAACATCGAACAAATAATGTGATTACATAAGTTATACATTTTGTTCCATCGAATGTAATAAACGGGAAGTATCACTTATATGAGTAAATGAAACTTCAAATAAATGTAATAAAACACATATATTGACTTTTTAAATAAATAAACCTTATGGACTACCTAGCGCTAGTTTAATAAATGATATAAATTACACATATTTAGCAAAATGCAATGTTTACACAATTACGACTCAAAAAAAAATTGTTCGTTTTTTGGGTATGTATTGCGTCCTACTTATTTATAATTCTACAACTATATTTAATAATTTGATCGCCTAGCTTCAGCGCTATAGTTATATAGCACCGAAATTTATATATTTTACTGTCATTAATAACTTTCGTGTAATAGTAGGTATATTAGGTATATATATCGCTTTATAGAACAAGCCATAATGATGATATTCAACATAGTTGTAGAATTAGATCTTAAATAGATACATTAACATGCACAGCCCTAAGTAATAGACAAATCAAAATATTTTTCAGAAAATAAAATTGACAAATGCTGCCTTGATCAAAAATAAGCTTTACTAGGAAACAAATCCAAACCAATTTAAACCTTTACTAATGATATAAATTGCTATTTTGTTCATATTATGCACTACTACCTACTCACTTATTTCAAATCATTCATTCAAACAAAACTTTGCATTAATAGGAACTCGTATTTTATAAGGTCTGCCGTTGAAGTAAGAAAGATAAATTGTTAGATTTATTGATAATAGCAAACCATTTTGAATTAGTATGTAATCTTAACCTTTTGAAAGCTAAAGACGGCTGTGGACGCCGACGAAAACTCTTGCCACTGAAGCCACGGACGGCCACAGCCGCGCGTGCGCTTTGCGCTTTTTCGTTAATTTTATGTAATAAAAAGTTTTACAGGTAATTTGACCCATTTTTTTAATAGTTAATGATACGTACATTAATTTTGACATGACAATATTTATCAGAAGTTTAATTTTATTCATATTTTGTCTGGCTATTTTCGTTCTGGCCTCAGTTGGGCACCGTTTTGTTTTACACCCTCGCTGTCAAAAGGTTAAAAATGTACAGTCAGTCGCAGAGAAATGTGACCCCTTTCTGTAGATTGGTTGACTGTAAATCTACAAATACATCATAAAAATAACACATAAACCGACGCGAATGACATAATTTTATACAAAAACTACTTTAATACAATGATAGGCAATTTGATAATAATTACTTGCTAGTTTACATTATGTACTCCTAGAATTGCAATTTTATTTCATAAATGCATTATTTTATTATCAGGCAACTATTTTAGTTCCGAATTTATATAAATCAGTCATAATAATAAGACTCGAGAATTACTTATCGTTAAGTTTTATTAACGTCCAAGCAACACTAAGTGTAACTATCGATTAACATACTAATACCAAAGATTTGGTATCGTTACTCGCCTTACAACTACGTAAAACTACGTAAGACTGTTCTCATGCCATGTCCATGAGCAAAAACTCATAAGTACAAAAATCACAAACACTCAACTCTACAAAAACACATGCTTAATGCAATACAAATCAGTAGCATTTCAACTCAATCTTTTTACACTAACCTAACATAGACACAAATAATTATCGAAAACGATGGATGTAATACATACATAATTTTATTAGTTAGCGGGTTGTTCGTAAACCAAATAAATACCTACTAATATGTAGTTTGAGTAAAACGAAATCATCCAAATCTTAAAGATTGGCAATTAAAATAAAGACCTATTATGACTCGACTTCTGGATAAAATTTAAACAGATTTAAATCATTTTCTCATTGATACGTAACTATACGGTATCTACTAACTGCGGTCTTACAGTCGAGTTCTCCAATATCTATACAGACAACCTTTCAAAAATATCTATACACATTCTTTATTGTTACTGACATAAGGTGCATGTGTAGATATTTTTGTAAGGTCGGCTGTATAGATATTGGAGAACTCGACTGTACATGCATGATCACTAATTTTGCAGGTTATGATACTGGTAAAAAATATATGCCCATTCAGAAGCTAGCATATTTAGCAAAAAATGCAATTTTCCACTGACGTTACTACGGATATATATCTGTTCTAATTTTATAAAGAAGTTTTGAATCTGGCATTAATTCTTCCAAGACACTGCGGTATAAACAATAAAAAAAAACAACAAATCATTGGCCTCGTGTACTTTAAAAAACAAAGTAGTTTTTTTTTTTATTACCGCGCGAAATTGAATATGGTCGTCGCGCATACAGCCAAAACTGTCACGAAGGATGCGTGTAAACCGCTAGTAGACTTTGTGACTGGACCGTGTGGTAATCTTACACTTTTGTAGTTACAAGACTTATCTGCCGTTTCGTTGCTGGTCAGTTCGGTGTAGTTGGGGTAGTTCTGGATTTGAATAGGCTGAAAAAAGAGAACGTAAGTACATTAGAGAAAAAATAAACGGGTGATTAGAAGCTGTGGCGGTCTAACAGATAAGGAACTAAGATGGCCTATTTTAGAATTAAGGAAAACAGCATTATTTAATACTAGCTTCCGCCCGCGACTTCGTCTGCGTGGACGCGAGCCAAAAACTATCCTATATTTTAATCCAGGCTATAAACTATCTTCGTGCAAAATTTCATCCAAATCGGTTGAGCCGTTTAAGCGTGATTGAGTAACAAACTTCCAAACATCTAAACATCCAAACTTTCGCATTTATAATATTAGCTTCTGCCCGCGACTTCGTCCGCGTAGGGTTCGTTAATTGCCTAGACTTGATAATTAAAAAAAAATTGACTTGCGTATTCAATAATCGTAATATCAATTAGAATTTTGGTCAAGTGGGAGTCGGATTTTAGTTTTCCCATACATTTTGAGACCCAGCGCCTGATGAAGGCAACAAGCAAAAATATTTGGTCTCCATAAAAAGTTTCATCCCCTTTTTCGTCCCTAAAAGGGATTAAATTTGACATAAATTATAGCCTATGTCCTATTCTGATATATAAGGTACATAATTGGAAAGTTTCATATAAATTTGTCCAGTAGTTTTTGAGATTAAGTGGAACGTACATCCAAACTTTTACGTTTATAATATTAGTAGGATTACAGTCGATTGATTTGTGTCGTGATCAACGTTTTCTTGTTTTGATTCCGTCCCGTTACCCAAACGACATAACTAGTTTCGTAAATTAACATTTAAAAATCATGTTTTAAAAAGTCGGCACCAATGCCAACGGGTTAGTAGAAAATATGTATGACCTATATCAAATAAATTCTATGTATTTAAGTATTTATATCTATTAAATATATCGTCGTCAAGTAACTACTATGTCATCTGTGTCGTCGAGTTGAGCAATGGGGCCTAGTTTGATTTGTGTAAGATAATATTTATTTATTTAATTACCTAGTTATGGGTACAAAATACTCATCCCTCACCCTGTATTACTTATACTATACATGGTAAGTTGGATACTTGTTGATCATAATCCGACAGGCTACAAATTTAGTATCTCCAGACCTAAGAATAACATCCCTCGGGCCTACAACGGCAGGTGAGTTATTCATAATTTATGTAACATAAGTTTGTGACATCGGCTTAGGCGGGCTTACTGGGTAAGTTAATCGGGTATAGCGTTCGTGTCGGTAAGTAGATAACCATTTACTATTGTCAAGTTAAGAGGGAATTAAGACATTTACTACAAAGTATAATAATAATAATTTACAGCAACAGAAACTAATTGCCGACCTAGATATGGCGATATAAAAGTTTCATGTTTTTCCAGTATGCGATTTTAAAATGGGAACCAAACTAAAGTTTGTATGGAGAGTCAACTTAAGTCAACCGTGCTGTGGACTTAACGCAAACAAGAAATATGATACATACCGCTCCCCAATTATCGTCTCGCTTCTTGCAGAATGTCATGTGCATGCCCTTGTATAGGGACTTCTCAATCTGCTCGGTCAGCAAGGGCTCTGACCACGGCATTTCGTTCAGGTGCGCGATAAAAGTCTTGTTCTGGAACTCGACGGGCTCTCGGATTATCAGCTCCTCTGTAAAGGATTTTTTTATTTATTTAGCACAAACAGTCACATAAACAAATTTATATGGGGTACACATAGGGTACCAACAAACGTAAAACATAAAGACCTGCAGGTTCATTAATGTCTGATACTTATGTTAACTAAACAACCTAATCATAAGACATAAAAGGCAAAAAGCTTAAAAGAAAATGATTTATACCATGAACCATGATTATTGATTTTAAATTGAACCTTGTATGGTTGTGCTTAAGTCGCTATTTGGGTGACATTTTGTTTCACCTGCCTTCTCTCATTATCTCATTAATTACTCGTGTCGACCAAAAACACTCCCTCAAGGTTGTGTTTTTGGTCGTTGGGAATTACCTACTTTCCGCACTTGTATCATAAATAACTATTAAAAAGCAATTTAGGCTACATTTATTAAAAACCGATATCAAATGAGCGGTTTTGGATTCTCTCAAACACCTTTGGATGTATTACGCAGTATCTCCCACAGGACTCGATCAGGTCTACGTATCTGACGTCCACAATGTCGATGTAATAGTACATACATTGTTTAACGAGGGGCGTAAGTAGAATATTGCTAACGAGACCGACGCCGAAGGCGGAGGGCTTTTGATGACTCGAGTTTGCAATATTCTTACGCCCGTGTTATACACAATGTTTTTCATCACATTTGCGAGGAAATAAATAACTAAAATAGACAGAAAAATCTACGTTCCATACAGCCGCACCAATCAAAAATTGCAACTTCACTTCCAGATCAGTGCTAGTGGAGCGCGCAGCTTCAATATTTCAACCAATCACAGAGCAGTATTCTTGCGGGGCGGCTTGGCCAACTAGATTTTTTTTTCAACCAATCACAGAGCAACCAGTTTCGCTTAAGCCAATCAGAGGGTTCTATATTTTAAAACTAAACTTAAAAGCCCGTGGGAGGTAAAACGGCTATAACTGCTCTGTACGCTCGCAAGTAATATCGCCATTGACGAGCAAGTGTGATGAAAATTAATACAACAATAGATATTTATGATTCAAACAATGCCATTTCTTACTCATAAATCCAACGCCTTGGTCGTCTCCCTGCACAGCATCTTCGGGGTTATGCTGCTGAATATCGTACTCAAACTTTCGCGGTAATTTCTCTTCCTTCCTGAAAACAAATATTGGCAATTAAAATTGAATCAAGAGTCGAGATTGTTTTGTTTTAAAACAAAAGAAATGCAACCCTGTTCCAATTTAAAATCGCACGAAACAAAACAAATGACTTGGATGTTCCAGTTTAAAATGGTATCGATTCCATTGAAGAAGAAGGCAAAGGCCTATTAAAAGTAATAGGCCTTTAGGTGGCTAGACTGCTAGAGCACCTACTGTATCTCTCTATTGTTTATAGAGTTCAATATTTTCTATACATATTATTTACTGCAGAAGGAACGATTATGCCATATTCAATGTAAACTACCGTCGATTTTTGAAATATTCGCCATCATTAGAAATAAATGGGACTACTAGGATAAATTTAAAATTGTCATAAAACCACTTAATTGTTCTTCACCTTCTAGAATCCATTCAGGTTATACGAAACTAGAACCACTTTACATGAACTAGAACCACTTTACATGATCAAAGTTTCCAATCGACGGTTCATCATCATCATCATCATATCAGCTGAAAGACGTCCACTGCTGGACATAGGCCTCCCCCAAAGAGTGCCAAAGTGACCGGTCCTGCGCCACCCGCATCTAGCGGACTCCCGCGACTTTTACCAGTCATAAGTCCACAGTCAATCGACGGTTGGTATTATATTATTAATTAGTTTGATACTTACTCTGAGAATAAGAATGTATTCTCAACTTGTGTCATATTGAGCGAGTAGAATTCTTTCACGCCGAATGTCTCGAAGAACTCCTTTACCGGAGTCATGGAGTAGCACCCCGCCAGCTCCGTGCGAGGGTAGTACAAGATGAAGGAGAGGCACATTTCCTGTGCACAAACAATATCACATAGTACATAGAATAAGTAGTAACAATATACATCATTAAATAGATTATAAAGATGCTGATAGACTTGAGCATTCACATGTAACAGACCATCGAGCATTCGCAGTTTTTACCCGACTGCCGAAGGAAAGGAGGGTTATGTTTTTCGAGCGTATGTATGTATTTATGTATGTATGTACCTATGTATGTATCTATGTGTGTATGTCTTATTCTTTGGCACGCCCTGCAGCCTAAACCGTTTGACGGATTTCGACATATGAAATTTATGAGGCGTCGTTGAATTCCTCTTAATCGTGGGAGTGACATAGGCTATAATATAGGTATGCAAAAAAGCAGTTGGATTTTTTTTAAATCTCTTAATTCCACTTGTTAAATTATTTTTTTACGTTGCCACTCGAACCGGTTTTTTGAGAGGAACAAATGTTTGTATGGGAGTAACTACAATTAAAGAACATAAATACCCAAAAAAAAATAGTTAAAGACGGAACTCACTGGCGGTAACCGAAAACGTTTCATATTAATTGACATTGACGTATAACGTCACAGTTTTATATTCGTACTAATCGTTGCATGGAAAATCAAGTAAATTGCTGTTTCGGTCGCGAAATACTGCGTTTAGATCCATAGTTGTCATACAATTTTGTTTCTATAAAAGCGTAAGGATTCTATTGATAGCTTTTCTAACTACACTCAAACTCACTGATTAAAGCGAGATTGGTTTATCTCACCTCCCCCAGTTAGTGCACTGCATTTAGCCAGGTCTAAAGGCCGCTTTAAAATCAATCAAGCTGTAAGGGTGGTATTCCACTTGTCCAAGATCTTTGTTTAATGTGTATTTGCGTCTCACTTAACACTTAAGCAAATGTGAGACGCAAATACACATTGGACAAAGATCTTGGACAAGTGGAATACTACCCTAAGCTGCAGAGCGTGTCAAAGATATAAAAAACATTCAAACACTCGAAAACCATCAATTATTAAGGTTATTCTTTTCTTTTTCTCTCCATATGGACGGGGTCCATTAAAAGGCAATACGGAAATCGCTTTACCTGTGACGCGGAGTAACCTCCCAAAATAGGCTTATCTCGCCCCGAACTGTCATAAGTGCACTCTGTGATCAATGTGTCTCCTTTGTAAAACCTCCTTCCTCCCGGGACGATACGTGATTGCTGATAACGGACGTCGTAGGAGTTTTCCTGTAAATACAAATATTTATAAAAGCGCCACCTAGACAAATCTAACCGTACTACTAAAGAGAATGCGGCAGGTGCGGCATTACAGTAGTCGACGAACGCAAAATATTCGGTATTCAAATCACACTGCCATCTGGCGACAAAATTCCAAACTACCGTGAATCTTCTTCACATGATTCTGCCGGCTTTGATTTAAATGCGCTAGATGGCGCTAGAAAGTTCGAAATATTAATAATAGATGGCGGCCGCATAAGACGAAATGTTTAAATACGAACCTCGGATATTCTAGGTAATTCCTCATTGCCTCGTATATGCTTCAATGAAATTTTCCTTGCGGCTCCATGTGCATGTAAAAGAACCGAGACTATATTGATTCCTCCGTCAGGCATGGTCTGAAAGTTAGGAAATTCGATTATTCGAAACATGTGGACGAAAAAACTACACTCGCGGACAGTGAATACGGGTCACCCTAAATTAAATAACCGCAATAGGTATTTTTAAATATTTTACACCACTTTTATTTACATAATATACTACTCTTCGTAATACCTAATGTAATAGCAATTTCCGGGATCCTATCATAAAAATATCGATATCCAAAATGACAATTTTTGCGATATTTCGCTCCATTAACGTTGTTTTCTTCAAAGGTCTTGACGACTCCGATTTAAACCTGGTAATGTTAATTATATAACTTTTATTTTTACACTTTAGATGTAAAATTATACAAATACAAAGTTGGTCCCATAGATACGCATTTTGCTATTTTGTATCACGAATTAAATTTCACCTTGTAGAGAAGTCATTAGTGATATATCTGTGGTGTTAGGTAGCTAGACTTACTCTGTCAATGCATTCCGGACTACAAATGCCCACGGTGCGGTACTGCCGCTGCTTGGGCGGAGTTCATTGTATATAAGTCATCAGTGTCACACTGACATATCTGTGGTATTAGGTAGCTAGACTTACTCTGTCAGTGCACTCCGGACTGCAAATGCCCACGGTGCGGTACTGGCGCTGCTGGGGCGGGATGACGTGCAGCGCGGAGACGCCCACTCCCGCGCCGAGCAGCGCCGCGTCGTGCGCGCGCAGCGACGGCGTGTAGTCTGTGGTATTAGGTAGCTAGACTTACTCTGTCAGTGCACTCCGGACTGCAAATGCCCACGGTGCGGTACTGGCGCTGCTGGGGCGGGATGACGTGCAGCGCGGAGACGCCCACTCCCGCGCCGAGCAGCGCCGCGTCGTGCGCGCGCAGCGACGGCGTGTAGTCTGTGGTATTAGGTAGCTAGACTTACTCTGTCAGTGCACTCCGGACTGCAAATGCCCACGGTGCGGTACTGGCGCTGCTGGGGCGGGATGACGTGCAGCGCGGAGACGCCCACTCCCGCGCCGAGCAGCGCCGCGTCGTGCGCGCGCAGCGACGGCGTGTAGTCTGTGGTATTAGGTAGCTAGACTTACTCTGTCAGTGCACTCCGGACTGCAAATGCCCACGGTGCGGTACTGGCGCTGCTGGGGCGGGATGACGTGCAGCGCGGAGACGCCCACTCCCGCGCCGAGCAGCGCCGCGTCGTGCGCGCGCAGCGACGGCGTGTAGTGCACCCTTATGCCGGAGTTGTCTAGCACTGGAATACGAAACTTTTAGAATTACAACCGTAAACGAACTTAATCAATCTTTGGAATAAAATGCAATTTCAATAGTCGGAAAAAACGATTATACTTTTGGTTTAAAATATCGAAATGATTCGTATCACAATTAGTATGGGCATCAATATTTTGACGTCTCAATTACTACATACATGTCAATCAGATCATTTTCAGGTCTGACCTTGACTCTAATTTTTGTCTTTTTATGTGCTCCAATGACATATCCAGACATTTTAAATTTTCTCTAAAAACTGGTTCAATTAACGTCGTGACGAAAATATAGGAAATTAACCTATTTGGAGACACACACATATCACATCATATCAGCCGAAAGACGTCCACTGCTGGACATAGGCCTCCCCCAAAGAGTGCCACAATGACCGGTCCTGCGCCACCCGCATCCGGCGATCTTTACCAGGTGGCCACCTTGTGGGGGGCCTACCCACGCTGCGCCTTCCGGTACATGGTCGCCACTCGAGAACACACACATAGATACTTTCATTCACTAGTTGCATCCATTCGCGCCAGTTTTATGTATAACTATCACTAATGAACCTACCGTCATGTAGAGCCTGATTGTCGTAATGAACCTCGAGCATGTAGAACGAGACGCCTGTCTTCTCGCCCAGCGGGATGCCAACGTTTTCAGGAAGGAATTCGCCTGAAATTAACGTTTATTTATCATTATTATGCACTTTAAATCTAAGGGTTAAGGTTGAGACTTAAAGTTTACATGAGGTTATAAAGTCAGAGATGTTTAAGTCATTATTTGTTAACTTTATGCAATTACCAGGGACTCATTTGACGTACCAGTCAGCACATAAACATGTATACACTTTTCGACCTTTGTGTCTAAGTAATGGTCATAGAATGTATATATGTTTATGATGCTGACTGTACCTCCAGGTTACAATGTTAAGGGTGAGTTGCACCAAACCGTCCGTAATCGTTAATGGTGTTCGTTAAAATCTGAATGTGGGAAAAGTTTGACGAGTTTCTATGGGATGGCAGCTGCCGGCGCTATATTAAACGCTAATCGGTATGTAATCCTAGTTGGTGCAACCCGCCCTAACAGTTTAAACTGGCAACACTGGTCAAAAGGGCAGTCGTTAGGGTTATACATGGACTTATAATACTCAGGACAAGCTATACGTGATGCCACAATGAGGGACGGAAAGTTTTCTATGCAGCTAAATTAAGAACTGGTCAAACTCAAACTCAAAATGATCTTTATTCAAGTAGGCCTAGTAACAAGCACTTTCAAATCGTCAGTTAATTTTTTAGAGTAATTTTTAAACATAAAGAATAAAATATAAATGATATAAAAATTGTATAAAAAATACTAGTGGCGCTATATTAAACGCTAATCGGTATGTAATCCTAGTTGGTGCAACCCGCCCTAACAGTTTAAACTGGCAACACTGGTCAAAAGGGCAGTCGTTAGAGTTATACATGGACTTATAATACTCAGGACAAGCTATACGTGATGCTACAATGAGGGACGTAAAGTTTTCTATGCAGCTAAATTAAGAACTGGTCAAACTCAAACTCAAAATGATCTTTATTCAAGTAGGCCTAGTAACAAGCACTTTCAAATCGTCAGTTAATTTTTTAGAGTAATTTTTAAACATAAAGAATAAAATATAAATGATATAAAAATTGTATAAAAAATACTAGTAGAATATTTCTAGAAAAACAATCTAATGTCAAAAAACAAAATATTACGAAAATAATAGATTAAAAATTCAGTCAAAATTAGTTCCATGGAGTTTTATCATTCATGTCTTAAAATGGCTGATGGCTTACGATAAAAAACCTACTTAATTTGGGAGGGTAGTGGTTTATTTGCCACAACCTCATACTAAATCAGTTGCGGCAATTAAAAAAAAGTGGAACTATGACAAGTACAATGTGATATTTCCCATTCTGTCACACTTATCGAGATTTGTACGTTACCATCTCAATCGGACGTGGTATTACGCTACCATAGCTTGTCCTGAGTATCATAGCTCCATCTGGTTATATCACTTTTGCGTCGAATGTTGCAAAGCATCCCAGAAGCATTATAATATAAGCATTATTATTTTAATTTCAAGCGTAATGACCGGGCGTCAAGTGTCGACTCGGTCAGTTTGCATGTTGCTGACACTGCACATGCCGATCCATGCCCCCTCCGCGCCGGGCCTCCTCTCGCCCCATCCTCTAAATCACGTCATCGCTATGCTGATGCCGTAGCCGGTCGGCCTGT
Source organism: Epinotia nisella (assembly GCA_932294315.1). Taxonomy (NCBI): domain Eukaryota; kingdom Metazoa; phylum Arthropoda; class Insecta; order Lepidoptera; family Tortricidae; genus Epinotia; species Epinotia nisella. The sequence continues at coordinate 13,105,994 of OW028688.1, read as the reverse complement.
CGCAGCCGACTGGAGAGACGCGCCCTCAAGAGCGCGTGAAATTTGGGTTCCTCCAAAGGAGAAGCCCCCGCGCACCGATGTGGATAAGGAGGGATTTACAACGGTGTCGAGGAAGCGCAAGCCGCGCAAGAGTCAGTGTGGTACTGCAGAACCGGTTGGTTCCGGTCTGCGGGTTGCCACACCGAGCAAGGCGCTATATGTATCGCGCCTGCATTACACCGCCACGGCTGATGATGTGGTGGAGTACGTTCATCAGAAGACCGGCTTCTCGCTGAGGGTGTTCCAGCTGCGTTCGCGCCACTATGTGCACTTCAGCTCGTTTGTGGTGCGCGTGCCGCGGCCGCTGCAGGAGACCATCGCATGTGCTGACTTCTGGCCGAAGGGTGTCGTGTTTCGACAGTTCCGGGGCAATCTGCCGAATCCTACACCTGAGATGACGATGCAACGGGGCCACGCCGTTTCGTCGCCTAAATAGTATTATTTCTTATATGTGTTTTATCTTGTTTAGTTTCGTTCCATGACGTCCAATGTCGTGTTAACATGTTTTTAATAAATAAATAAATAAATAAATAATAATTTGAACTAGTTATAGAATGCTGTGTAGTGTGTAAACACAGGGTTCTATTTTAACTTGTACAGTTTACGAAGAAAAAGTGCAAAACAAATTAAAATAACGATAACTGAAATGGTTGCGTCTGGTAGCATCTTTGCGATATGAGTAAATGGGTGGATTGGATTGCAAAAAAATTTTACATAGTTAAGAGCCTTAATCTAATCTCTTTTTCTCACTTTAACTTTTTTCCATTGTGTAACGGCAATTACCCATACATTTTATATGGGTAACTTTCGTTGCACAATGGAAAAAAGTTAAATCATAGATTAGATTTAGGCCCTTAACTATGTACAATTTTTTTGCAATCCAATCCATCCATTTACTGGCGGGAAGCAGGCTTGAATGGCGTCGAAAGCGGCCAACTTCACTACAGATATTTAGAGAAATATGAATAATATGATTATGGTGTCCACATTATGTACCTGGTCCATATTTGGGGATTTTACTCTACGAATAAATATAAATTAAAATTATAATGTGATAAATTTTTGATCTTTTTGTGAAAAAAAAACTTTGTTTAAAAACTTGCACGAATAACGCCTGTCACAGACTGGCGCGGCCTAGGTGGCGGTCAATAGTAAACTTAACAACTACTGACAAAACTATTGATCGCCACCGCAGGCCGCGCCAGTGTGATTCAGACTTAAGTTCTTGTAATCGTCGCCCAAACGGTAAAAAGACGTCCACACTTTTTTTTATCCAACCTAAAATTTAACCACACCACAGTAATCATTAAATCAATCGTGGAAGCCGTGGGCAGTTCCGGCCCTGCTTACGTTGACTAAGCCAAAAGGTCCTACATGCAAGCAAATCGATGGTATATAAGCCCCTTTGGGATCGAACGGTGGAATACCCTGATTGGTAACGCCGGAAACCGCGCTGGATAAACCGCTTTGAGGTTTTATGATTACTTTATATACAAAATGTTACAAACAATGGATTATTATGACTGACACTGCGTTATTATTTAAATATAAAACATGATTTAACGACGACATCCTTGTAGTGAATCGATTTTTACATCGGACATAAACCATAAACCTTTCGGCCCTCTCGCACAAATTTACGAAGGTAGCGTACCTTCGTAAATTTGTGCGAGAGGGCCGGAAGGTATGAACGCATGTTAGTTCACTAAAAGGACACTAAACTTGGCTGTAGTAGCCATATGATCAAACATTTAAAGAACCCTGTAGTGCGAAAGGTGAGATGTTCACCTCCTTTCTTATGAGGGGATGGAGAGAGAGAACCCTGTGGCATCTTTTGAGACAAAATTGGTACAATGCACCCTACAAAGTAGCCACAAAATTCCCCACGAAACTGTCCTTACTATATACTATATAGGTTTTGATATGGGGCAGCCGCGCTACTGGAAGACGAATGCCCTATGTGCGACATTTACGCAATTGAGCGATTTTCAAAAAAAGTGTACATGAACTTTTTTTTAGAACTCGGTTTTATTGGGTTTTTCTTACTCAGAATCGTCGATACTATCGATCAAGAAAAAAAGTGCCCAAAATATTCCATTCCAGATCGACACATTTTTTTATTTATAGGTCGTGACGCACTGGAAGGAAAAAACTTACATAGTAATATCTGGGACAATTTTTTTCTGGTATAAGGATCGATAGTATCAACGATTCTGAGTAAGAATAAACCAAAAAAATCGAATTTGAAAAAAAAAACATGTACATTTTTTTTGAAAAACGCCCAATTATGCTCGCCTTAAAAGGTATACACTATTCGTAAGAGCATGCAAGTGCGAATGAGATGACATTATTCCTATTTACATCAGTTTGATTGTATCTTTCCTATATACTTAGTGAATTTACATCGGTGGAAATACTAATAAATGGTTTACCTTTAGACCCTTTAGCCCAAGCAGCAACAGGCGTCACACAACTCGCCCATTCCCTGGGCCTATTCGGCCCGTAGTAACCCTCGTGTTCGGCCCACTGATTCCACTGATGCTTATCCGGGTCTTCAGCGCACTCGTAAAGGACCATATGATGTACGGGAGAGAGGCTGTTTTTCTCTAACACGGGTACGCCGTTTCTTAAGGGTCGGCTGTCTATGAGAGGCTGGTAGCCCACGATGTGGTGTTTCATGGGAAGATCAGGGACTTTGAAGATTTTGCAGTAGAAGAGTGTTGCCATCTCGTGAGGGATTGTGAGCTGTGGAGAAGATTTAAGGATTTGCGTTAGCTATACATATAAAAGTAACAAATATGGCAGGCAGATATTGTTTTATTGTAAATTCATTGTTTTCATTGATTCTGGTAACTACGATCGACGCGGCCTAAAAAGTTTTCTTGATATTACGTGGAAAGTGCAAAGCTAATAAATAACTTACCTACTGATTTGCGAAAAGCGACTGAAGTATTTTTTCCAATGTGAATCTTAAATTCTAACTCAATGTATCTTGGTCGCTGTTAATTCAATAAAACAAAACAGGTTCGGTAAATTTCTAAATTAAAATATGCGGTCTATTGTTTTTGTTTTTAGGGTTCCGTGCCTCAAAAGGAAAAAAGTGAACTCTTATACGATTACTTTATTGTCTGTCTGTCTGTCAAGACCCTTTATCACGGGAACGCGTAGTTTCGAGTCGAATTAAATCTATATAGTCAGGTCTACAGTCCCTTGAAGCTGTGAAAAAATCAAATATCTAAGTTAACAAAAAAAGATACGGCCGTATATTTCGACACTCTCAGGGGAATCAAAATTTATAGAGTACTTTCCGTTGACTTAGAACTATGAAATTTGTCAAGTAATATCTCGTCTTATACTAGGGAAAATATCTGAAACCTATACATTTGTAATTTTGTACGGAACCCTCGGTGGGCGAGTCCGACTCGCACTAACTGTCCGGTTTTATTTTTATTTTTAAACTACAAAATTGGATAAAACCAGAAATATGGACGTTCGTTGCGTCAAAGGGTCGAAGCAGCCCGATGAACGTATGGTTGATTAAAGTACTGTCAAATATTTTCCCGCAGTGAATTTTATGCAGAATAAAGATATTTGTAAACCAACAAAAAACTCAATTACGTTCTATAATTTTTGACTCTACATTTTGTAACTAAAACTACTCACATTGTTCAACCTGACATCCCAGTGTCTTAACGGTATGCGGTCTCTGGTTGGGAGTTGGGACATGGGCTGCAGCAGTCAAAGTGGTCGAGAGCCACTCTTTACATGATTGGGCAGCTCCCCGTCCGAGCCGTCGGGACCGAGAGCCCAGAGCACTTGCATATAATGCCTCTTTAATTGAGAAAACTAAAACTACTCACATTGTTCAACCTGACATCACGGTGTCTTAACGGAATGGTCTTCGGTTTGGAAATGGGCTGCAGCAGTCTAAGTGGTCGAGAGCCACTCTTTACATGATTGGGCAGCTCCCCGTCCGAGCCGTCGGGACGGAGAGCCCAGAGCAGTTGTTGCATATATTATAATGATTCTTTAATTGAGAAAACTAAAACTACTCACATTGTTCAACCTGACATCCCAGTGTCTCAACGGAATGGTCTCCGGTTTGGACATGGGCTGCAGCAGTCTAAGTGGTCGAGAGCCGCTCTTCACATGATTGGGCAGCTCCCCGTCCGAGCCGTCGGGACCGAGAGCCCACAGCACTTGCATTGTATCGTCCTGTTGGATCAGAAAATATACATGTGTTTTTAGTCCAAAAGAAAGAACACCACTATGCCAATCATGAAAATCCAATTTGAATATCCTAAAATTACGAAGCTACAATAGTATTAACGTAGAGAGAGAAGGAGTAAGCGTTAACGTGACGTCACGAACCTCTAACGTCAGAGTAAATAACATTCGTTAGTCCCGTGTGATAGGTAGGTACGTTTTGCAGAAAAGGGAGGCCCCCACTTGAAACTTTGGGCACTTGTAACTAGACTAGTGTATTTTTAGACACACTTATTCCTCAATTTACTATATTTTTAAACCTGACAACCGAAATGGTTGTCTTTTTTATTTGTTATCTTTGGTGGTGTTCCCATTCAATATGAGTTAGTCTGACTCAAGCTAACTTATGCTAATCTCATTCTATTTAAAGTGTCTGAGCACGTGCGATGTCCTGATGAGCCTAAAATGCTAATTCGAGATCTCTCTAATTAGATTATATTTCTTTCAGTATGTCAACGCATCTGAGCTGTTGAACTTTAAATCTTTCAACAGTCATCGAAAGCGTGATGTCAACAAAAAACTTCAAATTTTAAATGATCTTGACTATAAACGTGTGACTGACGACTTGATGAATGACGAACTTGATGACACCATTCATTAACAGTTTATATTATTAGACGCTTTATCTTAATAAGATCTGCAGATAAGCTGATCATTTATTATTCATTATAAATGCCATAAATTTGTAATATGAATAGTAACCATAGACCCTTTGCATATTTACGATTTACTTATAGTTTTTCATCATCGATCTGATGAAAGCCGTTATCCATGAAAGTGCCATGAATGTGTAAGGTTTTGTAAGGTGATAGATGATAGGAAACGAAGTAGCTGTCTGTGAATTTTGTGATAAGTTGTCCTTCCAATATTTATCTTGTATGTGTTTTAGTTTAGTTTTTGGAGTGTAGAGGTGCAACTATGTAATGCCGTGTAAACATATTTGTGAATAAATAAATGTTTAGATATATTTGGGGCTCTGCTTTCCGTCCCGGCTCCTATTTCATTAACTTGATCGCTGAGATAATCTTCCCTTGTAGGCCCAGAAAAAAGAAAAAAATAGGAATGGTCACTTGTCAATGTGTATTAACGCCCATTTAGTTTCAAATTACAATGTCAAATTGTTGTGTAAAATGCAATGACTTCTAGAAATTAACTGAAAATACTACCGAAACTTGAAAATGTTTCTAAAATTAAACCGTCATCGTTGATTGATAAAGTAATTACCCAAGCATCTCCAACAAAGTGAATTTTCAGAGATAACGATGAAAGCTTAGGCTGATTTGCATTCAGAACATGATTTGCCATCTATCTATGTATAGCGTCTGGGGCGGGCTAATGATTCTGATCTTCCCTTAATCTGGTTTATTGAGCATTATTCATGAATATAACGAAATTAAATTGTAGATGAACATACACTTTGACGTTCATGTTATATCAAATGTACAACACTAACAACTCCTTAATGTGTTTACGAAAAAGCCGATGTCCCCGAAGTGTAACCGCCTAGACTCATGTACGAGTATACATGACGTATCAGTATAAAAGGATAATACTCACACCAATAACGAAGTCCTGCATATCGCAAGTATCCAGCATCCGTCTAAACTCGACAGTGGTGTGCGTGACATTTTGGTACCCCGAGACCAGCTCGTAGTTTTGTACCTCGTCGGCCACAGCCCTGTCCTCGAATTCCAGTCCATGGCAATCCTGGAAAAGATAATGAAATATAAAACATATTTAATTAACAAATGTAAGCCACTCGGACATGTTAAGGATGGTGTGACGGTCAGAATTAAGGGCCTAGCCAAGATTTCGTTCAGAGTGGTATATTATATAATTTTACAGCCGAATTTGACAATTTATATCGGTACCTACTTGTAGTCTAGCCGCCATTTGTTATATACAAAAATGTAACTGACACGGCGACATCTTTGTAATGAGAGAGCAAATATAATCAAAATTATATAATCATAATATGTATCTGTTTTAGTTATTAAGCCTTTTAAGTGTTTTGTTATTATTATTATAAACAATAAATGTGAAAGATTTATATGTATCTATTTGAACACTTTATACAGGGTGAATTCTAAATCGTGAATCGTAATATTTTTTTTGAAACACACAACAGTAAATGTGAAAACAGCTATCTATCAAACTACTATTGACCGCCACCGCAGGCCGCGCCGGTCTGTGAGAGGCTTAACTTATCAGTGCATAGCGGCAGCGTCATCATATGTCACATGTAGTAGGGGAGGGCGGGGTTCAACGTGCCGATTTTATTAAAACGCAAGATATTACCTACAGTATGTAAATTAGCCATATACGTTGTGAAGTATCTAATGTGAAATTTTATGTAGTTTTTATTAGCACGTGCTGTTTTTAGGTATAGTTTACTAGAATTCATTTATAGACTATTTTATACAAAAAGTCTGAGGGGCACAATCGACCCCGCCAAGGGGCGGGTTGTTCCGATGCTGAGGTAAGTTGTGCCGATAATAATTAATTTATGTTAAAGTGGTATGATGGGTTCTAAAATAACTAAAATACAGTTTTAATTTGCAATTAGTATATTTGATTGGTAAAGAACTTCACCAGTAGCAACATAACTCAACATATTTTACTAATTTAACAAAATAAACATAAATTATCTTCTTATGACAAACATTTGTTCATATATGTTTCACATATATTATTTATAATGAAATCAACAGGGTTCCCTGTGTGCCTATTTCAATCAAATATTTATATGCTAGGCTAGAACATACCTACAACTCAAAAATATAATAGGTATCTACTTAAACAGAAAAACATCACCTTTCTTAATAATTATAATTATGTTTAACAGTCGTTGGTAGGTAATTAAGCCATAGCCATAACCTGCCTCGCCCAAAGGACATACATGTATATAGTCTGAAATTAGTTTTTACTAGCTAACTAAGTAACATTATTATTCTGAATCTGAATAATCGGAAAAACCGTTTGAGCAGGTATATGTCAGGCAATTTTCATATTGGATGCATTTCGAGTGCGCCCAATTCTTACATATGCTGCGTTGGATCCACTGCTCTCCTAGTTGTGAATTAATACGAGTCGCAGCAAATAATGCAATAGTACTGGTTTTCTTCTTCACTTGACTCTTGTAACACTCTTCTTTTCGCAGAATTTTTATTACCTTTACCTCTTCTTGTTCTTGCGTTGTTCTTAGTACTTTTCCCCTTTCCTTTTCCTTTCTTGCTTGTAGGCTTTTTCACTTTTTTTTGTAGTAAATCCCGGGAAGTAGTGCCCTATTCGTCTTCTTTTTGTAAACTGTCATCCTGCAATATAAATAACAATTATAATGATATGGGGTTAGTTGTGCCTTTGACGGGCTTAGTTGTGCCGCGGCACAATGAACCCCCAGCCATAGGCACTTTTAACCCCGTTAGTAACTTATTAACCTACACTTCGATTTTTAAAAACACGTCTAACACAGTGTTATTTTACAATGTAATAACAATTCTTTAATAAATTATTAACACTTCACTGAAACACTAACATCAATAGCTCACAAAATCAAAAATATAGACCAAAAAGCATAAATACGAAAATATTTACTCACGTGGCACGGGAACAGCACGTGGCAGAGAGCTGCTTCGTCTGCGGCGCTGACGCAACTAAAGTGGCCGCCGACTTTGCGCGCTGGTAAAGCATTTCTCGCCGCAGTAACAGAATGCATATATCTCTTTTACTCTCGGAGATATGGTCATCGGCACAATCTACCCGCGGCACTTTGAACCCCGCCTTCCCCTACTGAAGTCTAGACCTACTGGCCCCTATTTCACCAACTTGACAATTGTCACCTGACACTGACAATTCTAGAAATGAAGGTGGTCGCTAGGTTACCTGTGTAACCAGCAATATACGGAGAATTGTTGTTGTCAGGTGAATTGTCAAGTTGGTGAAATAGGGGCCTGGTGTCATCAATTGATTTCAAATTAGTACTGAAGTCTATACTTGTCAAGTCCTCAATGGATTATCATGTGAAAATTACGATAGGTAATTAAATGAATTAATTAAATTAGTAACACAGTAAGTAAAGGAGATTAATGGAGTCACATTGGGACTTTATTACGACTTCATATTCATATTCATATTCATTTATTTGTTTGTAAAACACAGGTAGGTACAAGTACATTGGTGTTACAAGGATCAGTCTAGAATCATAGAAATGAAAGTGGCAATGAGCATCGTTTTATCCAACAAACGAATACATATTCTCACTCAACACACATCGGATTATGAGCGCCTTCTTTTAAACGCATTTGAACGTGAATGATGTCTAGCTAGACCCGTCGCGATTTGTCGTGCTCGCAGCACCAAAAAAATATTAATTATATATATATACGGCTCAATATGAAAGTCGTAAATTTTGGTTACGGCGAAACCACGGTCTTAAAATGGTTAACAGGTAAAGGGAATAAATCCTTCGGTGCTTAAATTAGTTATTTATTGTTTGACCTAGTATTAGAGCGAGCTAATTTAGGTTCTAGTTTACAGTAACTGTATTCTTCAGTATTCGCTAGGGGATAACAAGATAAATTTTAGAAATGAAAGAAAGTTAGTTGAGAACGTGTTCGTAAAATCAAATATCTGATATTTAAGAATAAGTTACTAAAACTGAACTAGCAAAGTAAAACTTTTAATACGAACATTAATACAATAATTTACAGCACTTTTACGTGATTCGGAAAGTTGTAATGACCAAGAAAAACGAGCAGCTCAAAGGAACGTTCAGTACATTTACTTGTCCTATCTAATCCCCTAAGAGTTAAACTTAAGAGTTGTGTCTGAAGAAGTAATATTAAATTCCTAACAAAGTTAGATGATACTTTATTATTTATAAAATACCCGACCGCCCGACAACTAATGGAAAAACGGGATAAAAGAGAAACAGAACATTTTTATTTCACTCCCAAGTTTATTTGTATTTGGAAACTCAATAGAAGATACGGAAACGTCGATTAAGCGTCCGCAATTGATCGAGGCAAACAAAAGTTTCAGCGACGATTTTGAAGAGAAAACAACCTTTTGGAGGCCGCGAGCAATAAAAGCAAAGCATTTGGGTATCGGAGAAATTATCCCAAACCAACCTTCATCCTTTTGTTCGAATCGCTTAGATAAAAAGGAATACCTTTCGGTTCTATGCGGCAGATGGTATTGAAGAGGCAGATGCATTGCAAGTGTGCAATAAAGATAAAAATATTTTTTTTTGCCAGCAGATGGCGTCCGCACGTGCCACCGTATGCCATGCACCTGGTGCTTGTAATGATACGTGGTACCAAATGTCAGTTGGGGTGATGAATTTTATCTTGCCCTTTGTCGATTGTCGACCTTCTGTTTGAAATATCTATAGGCATGCGCTTCTCTATACAAATGAACGTCACGACGGTCTTTACGAAACGTTATTTTTCAGAACATATCATTTATCAAAATCGGTGAATTATCTTAAAAGGTACTAAATGGTACGGAGGAAGTGAAAGTGAAACACACGTAAATATGTACAAACATACACTGCTAAAAACATATCTTACCTTTTGGCTCTGCCGTAGTCGCTCAAAAATAGACGAAGTGCAATTTTGTTTAACCGTACTGAGAATATATGTTATCATTTGCTTGGCAACATAGTGTCAATGCAATCAATTAACCAGGGAATTGATAAGAAAAGGGCAAGTAGCGCAGTGGTTTTCCGTTGCCTTTTGATACGGGCACTTTGCGGGCATATTTAACGCATTGCGGCTTATTTTCCATTTATCTATAGGTACCCTACTATTATTATGAATAGGAAACGTCTGTGAGGTTGTGAGTTTGTATGTAGGGAGTAACCTCCGTAACTAGGTACCTACGTACTCATCCGATTTCAAAAAATATTTCAACGGTATGGACTTTCATGGGCTATATTTTATTCAGTGATTCCGCCTGGGTTCTATATAATACACGGGCGCGCCTGCCGCGCAGCCAGCTAGTAGGTACCTACCTAATATCCTACTAATCCTACTAATATTATGAATGCAAAAGACTGATGATCTGGTAAAGGTCGCTGGAGTCCGCTGGATGCGGGTGGCGCAGGACCGGTCATTGTGGCACTCTTTGGGGGAGGCCTATGTCCAGCAGTGGACGTCTTTGGGCTGATATGATGATGATGATGATGAAAAGTTTGGATGTTTAGATGTTTGTTGTAGATCACGCTTAAACGGCTCAACCGATTTGGATGAAATTTAGCACGATGATAGTTTATAGCATGGATTCAAGTATAGGATAGTTTTTATCTCGGGTCCACGCAGACGAAGTCGCGGGCGGAAGCTAGTAAATATTATAAATGCGAAAGTTTGAGATGTTTAGATGTTTGTTACTCAATCACGCTTAAACGGCTCACCCGATTTGGATGAAATTTTGCACGAAGATAGTTTATAGCCTGGATTAAAACATAGGATAGTTTTTATCTCGGGTCCACGCAGAGGAAGTCGCGGGCGGAAGCTAGTTATACATATCAAAGTCAAAGTCAAAGTGATTTATTCTTCAATTTAGGCATATTACATGCACCTATGAATGTCGATAAACTACCACCGGTTCGGAAAGTAAACCTCTGCCTCGAGAAGAACCGGAAGAATATATTATGTTCACTCACAACGCATTGGTAATCAACTTAAATCTTGATAATTCATTGAATTTTAAATTGCAAAACGTACTACGGTTTTACGGTACTTTCAACATTTATGCTACGGCTATATTATCGGGCGAATATTCGTATTGTCGCGATAAAAACTTCATGTATTTTCTACGACGAACTACATAGCCACGTACGTCGTGATAAAATTCTCGGGCGAACTACATTGGCTCAAATTAATGAAGAAAAACGAATTTTCAAGTGTACCTCGCCACTTGCAAAAACATTGTCGCGATAAAATCCCTTTGATGTGCTGTAGAACACCGACAGTAGACCGAAGTCAGCATGGCTATCACAAGACGGCGCGCGAGCTCTCTCGATTTTTCTCGCACCAGCACGTCTAGCACAACTTGCTGCTCAGTCGCTTCTCGCGCGACTAAGCGTCCCCTATCTCACTCGCACCGTACAAATTAGAAAAAGGGGGTTGAGCTTTCTCGACTCGCGTCGCGGTGCGGCGTCAGTTGCGCTAGCCCCGCTGGTATAGTGCGAGAAAAATCGAGAGAGCTCGCGCGCCGTCTTGTGATAGCCGTGCAGTTCGTGTTCGCCCGAATGGTTCGCGATTCAGCGAACTGGGCTGTTATTCGCTACGCGCAAATGCGGCTCACCCCGCCGGTTACCCGTTACGAAACTAGACCTCAGTTAACTACGCTTAGCTACTACGCATCGCGGTGTCAAGATATATTTGTGGGTGCGCGTTGAGGTGAGCTTAAACAAGTTACAGAATATGGGGGCTGTATGGGTACCGCCCCCATATTCTGTACGTCGCGACCGGTCGAACATTCGCCGATTCCCGATAGCGTAGCCGCATAAGAGGAACAAAAAAATACTCAAAATTTTGCAACCGACAATCATCAGTTTCATAAATCAAACAACCAATAAGGATAACCAATTAAACAATAGCAGACAATTACGTAGGTAGTTAAACTGGTATAGAATCTTAAATTACCGAGGATATGATATAAAAAGATTGCCATTGAATCGTGGGAACGGACGTGAGGAGTAAATCTGTGAATCTCGGACTGCAAAACCTGTTTTGTTGTAGGTATATTACATATTGCACAACTGTCTGATTTATATACCTATACCACTTGGCTTTGGGCGAGTGATTAATGGCTATGTTTACAATTGTTGAACTATTTCAATATTATTAAAATAGTTTTATGTCAATACGTTTTTGTCAAATATTTAATTATTGGCACAAGCTTTTGTTGCGGCCAGGAGCCGTAGCATGGTTGGCCTTGTCACGCGATAGGTGATAGGATAGAGCGTGCGTCACTGGCTGACACCGTTCGATAGAACGAGACGACGCTCTTATCTTGTCACTTGTCGCGTGATAAGGCCAACCATGCTACGGCTCCTGGTCTTTTTAGGGTTCCGTTCCTCAAAAGGAAAAAAAAGGAACTCTTATAGGATCACTCGTGCGTCTGTCTGTCCGTCTGTCACAGCCGATTTGCTCCGAAACTTCTGGACCGATTGAGTTGAAATTTGGTACACATATGTAAATTGGTGACCCAAAGATGGACGTGTAAAGTAAATTAATGAATTCTGAACAAGGTGGCCACTTTTGGGGGGTAAACTGGAAAATTAAAAAAAAAAAGTTTCGAAAACTATTTGTGTGACATATCAAATGAAAGGGGTCGTTGTAAGCATCTCAGATATTTTCATAATTTTAACACAAACAGATTTGAAGTAATTTAGGAAAAAATACGAAAATTTACCACCCCCCCCCCCCCCCCCCCTTATTTTCGAAACTACTACCTAGGCTTAAAATTCTGAAAAAAAAATATCGAAAATAGTTCCTTGCCTAAAGATTACAGGAAAACCTATAAGAATTTTGAGTATTCAAAGTAACGGAAAAATTCTCAATATTTTACGGAACCCTCACCACGCGAGTTGAACTCGCACTTGTGCGGTTTTTTTTTTACTGTCATCAGCTTGCAAGATTTGGCCCGCGCATACTAACGAACGAACGAAGGAACAGACGAACTAACAAGGCAAGTTAATAAAGCTTATAAAAAATAAAGGTAAGCTTATAATAACAATGTTATTTGAAGCAGGCACTTACTTCAAATCACATTTTTTTGCAAGATGCATGTTGATTACCTAATGCTTAAATATTACGAGTATATTATTCAAAAACAGCACTATTTTAACTAGAAAGGAAATCCTTGACTACTAAAGAATAAGCTAATACTTTGCAATAAGAAACTTCTTTAGTAGGTAATAAATCTTCGACCAACTTATCCGTAATAAGCGCAAAAGGAGTCTAGCTCAAACAATCTTTATCCATTTTTACGACGATCCTAACCTTCACAAATCCTAGAATTCTTGAAAACAATCAAAATGGGATCAACACGTTACGCAACATTATTGTGCAATTCTCAAAGTTCAAGCGGAAGCATTAAAATTCTTTCTACGTTCACACAAAAGAATAAGTTTCGAGAATCAGCCTGATGGTTCGCGCATGAGAATCGGGGGACAATGAAACTACGTAAATGGACGTCATAGTTGTTCCCGACTTGTAGGCTCACCGCATACAACTGTTACCATGGTATGTGCTCTTAATGACCTTTGATTTGTTATTCAGTTTCTGTGTTAGCTAATGTCATCGCATTAACAATTGTGGTCAAACTTAGGAGAGTAATCATCTCAATATGCACATCACAAGAAACGCGGTGAGCGTGTATGCTTATGACATTGAGGTATGCGCTTTCTCAAGTCGATCGGTTTTGATTTGCAATATTATATACCATCGGAATTCATAGTTTTTCTAGTGTTTTTTCTTCTAACACAGATTTAACTACAGTAATTTATTTTGCTTAATGTAAGCAAATTTATTATATGGTGAATTATCTGCAGTAACCATCTAAAAGAACAAGGGGATATTCACCAATAGGTACATTTCTCAACATTGTCCAAATCCGTACTCCTATCACATACATCACAACTACGCAACACAATGAGTATCCGAACTGCTCAATAAAAAGGAATCCTTATTATTTTTTATCAACCTACCGCTGTTATTACGCAATTGAACCTCTGCTACACCTGATTGATCTGTTCATTCGAATACAACCCATATGAACTTGGTGTTTAGGCTTATATTATCCTGCATACGAATTGCCTACCTGGTAAAGAATGTAATTTCGGCAACCCCACATGTTCGGCGTTACCAAAATGTTGCCCTAATCAGGCATTTGTAATCTTTGCGGGAATCCGCGATGTTTTCATAATGTGAGTACAAATGGGAGTGGAATATGAGAATTTATCGATGCGGATTCAACTCGATGAAATATCGCCATATAGCATATCGGTTTGGAGAATCGATAAAGACGCGAGCATTGGCAATTTGTGGACGTCAAAGATACTATAGATACTTTTTTGCTAAATAACACGGCGAAAAAATAATAAGATGAAGAAGATTAAGGTTAAAAATAAGATGCAGAAGTGGAACATATCTTAGACGACTACGCACTCGTGATCTAGTGTTCACAGTTGATATTATATGCATTTCGGTAATATCTTAAGATAAATTACATCAATGGACTCTGGGGCGCAATTCAACGTAGTTCCCTTGCGGCCCGTGGCATATCGGCATTTTTGCCTTAACCAAAAGTATGATTCCCATTTTCTATGACATAGGCTGCGCTACCAAGGATGATCTAACTTGCTTAACATGACATTTAGGTGTCACTTGTATTGAAACGCAGCTTATCACGTCTCTAGTGGAAGCCAGGGACTGGAACCGGTTTCCCTAATTAGAGTTTTCCATAGGGTTATTTTAGAAGTTGTTTTTAAAACCCTATCCATATTGGTAACCTTATGATAAGGTAACCTTACTGATAGGGTAACCCTACTGTTATGGTAAAAGCTAAGCATATCAGATGTGGTCACCATAAGTTAACCATAAACAAAATCTTATCTCAATAGGCTTAACTTATGGTTACACTATCAGTAAGGTTACCTTATCATAAGGTTACCAAATTGATAGGGTTACCAAATCAATAGGCTTAGCCTGAAAAGGGGTTTTTCGATTCTTGAGCGGAACGTGCATAGGTACGCGGTTTCTGTTTACCATGAGGCAGACCGTAATCTTGTTTGCCTTCGTTGTTGTTTAAAAAAATACAGCACGCAAGTATCTCAATACACTACATCAGTATTTCGTGAAATTACTAGTTGAATCAAAACCCCTATTTAATAAACAAACTGCGAGTGCAAGCTGCGCCGTCCTGTAACGGTTTACGGTCCAATTTTATTGGCGAGTTAATAAAATTGAACCGTAAACCGTTGTAACGTATTGTAACGACCATATTACACATTCAACCCATGCACTCAATTTGTAATGAAAATCAAATCACCTCTGTGGCTGGATGTCAACACTTATTGTTCATTAAATAAAACATAGTGTTTGTGTTGCGCTTGATTGGACCCATCCACTAATTAGTGAGGCATTTAGCTTCGAAACCTCACATTTAACAAGGCATTGCAAAACCAACTTTGCATTTGCCACATAACGTTCACATTCCAGTGCAAGTTGAGTGCAGTAGACTTTATATGCGCATATTGCCGCAAAGTACTGATTTACGATTAATGTAATTCGTATCGTTAGCAGAACAAGGCACGTTGCATATTTTAAAATGTACATTTGTGATAATACAGTTCGTTTTCCGATTTTATACCCATCATCACACCTGCGACGAAAAAAACATTAAACCGAAGATTTCTCAAAAATACTTGAAATTCTCATTCTGGCTTAATTGTGGCAACAAACAAAGATTCCCTATCGACTATAAGTCCAGGAATGCTGGATTTGAATAAAACAAAATCGATCGTTAGTTTATCGTTGAATTCTGATCGGGAATAACTTAAAACTCTGGGTAGTACAGATTCAAAATGTTACCAACAACTCGCCCCTGAGGAACCGGTAGGCAATGTGTTTGACCCCTGATTAACAGATGGTTTTCGAAACATTAAGGCTCCTAAATGAGCTGATGAATAAATCTGAAAAAAATGTTAGTGTGTTATTTCTACTTACAATGAACAAACTTGAAATCCACAAGTGCTCTTTTCGAGGTTTTATCTACAATATATTGGACATTTAGGTATATCTACGTGAACGTTTGATTTTTCAAAATTTATCAGTCGTTTGTGAATTATCAACTTTTAGGTATATACTTAAGAAAATAAATGATATTAGTTAAAAAAACATATTCGTTTCGACAGTATGAATTATTTACTCTCGCAAGTTGGTCCAATATCGAGCGAGCGAGACATTTTGGAGGCTACAGCCCCTTTAAGGTTTTTACCAATCTTGGGGTTATCGTTGAATGTGGCCGACTTTGCATGCACGACCTTTGATGCAATTCGGCCAACTGAAATAATATCAAGTATACACGAGAATCGAGTCGAAAGATTGTTGAACAGCCTACGTGCTCGTGGTTGTTTTGGAAATCCTCGAAGGTCCACAAAGGAGATAAGATTAGTTAGCGAATAAGCTTTCTTGTTGTTTTATAAAGGTCCAATTAAAATGCGGCCAAGAAAATAAAATTCCATATAATGTTAAACGCATTCAGAAATTAATTGCAAGCCTTAATTAACTTAATAGTAATTTACTACTATTTATTGCAATTCAGCGAGGAAATGCCGCCAGCATCCTCGGTACAATGACTCGAGGGCCTTTTTTAGATTTAACTTAGTTTTAATTCATCTTAGTTAATGTTAATCATAATCTTGTATTTACTTTCAATAAATATATTTACTAAAATGTATGTAATTTATGTAATTATTGAACTATGTAGAATTGTACATAGATACATACTTAGTAGGATTCGTTTGAACGTTAGTAATTAATACCTAATTGGCATTGCAGAAATAAAGTATCTAAGTTGAGAAAAATGGCTTCTACGGAAAATTTATGAATGCTGATAATGACAAATGTGGAAGCGTTCTTAATTTGCAACCTTTTGATGAGCAAATACTGTATCTAGCTGCTTCCTTTGTTTTAAAATAAAAAGTATAAAAACATACAGGTCAACACACGCTTAGAGCCTCTTTAATTCCTCACACGTTTCGATGCAACGTCAAAGTGCAGGTGTCCCCGCACCTTGCTCACGCGCAGGTTCCAATACGAGGCGAGCTTTATTGTAATTAGATTAATGTGGGCATTTTATCGTGATCGGCAGGTTTGAGAGAAATAAATGATGATTTGTTTAAAAAACGACGACACACAGGAGTTAGTACCTAGTAACACATTAGGGATATAGATTTTTGTTTTGACGTTAAATTCATAGATATTAATTATAGTTTGCATTGCAAGGAACCGCTCTGCCGGTTATCAATAAGAAAACTACTACCGGCTTCGCAAAAAGTAATACCTACCTTTTGCCTGGGAACTACTATTAACGACTCAATAAATAAATAAATATTAGAAGACATCTTACACAAATCGACCTAGTCCCATAGTAAGCTCAATAAGGCTTGTCTTATGGGTACTAGAAGACGATATATTTAATAGATAAAAATGTGATACAAGTACTTAAATACATAGAAAACATCCAAGACTCTGGAACAAATGTTCATGCTCATCACACAAATATTTGTCCTTACCGGGATTCGAACCCAGAACCTTCAGCTTCGTAGGCAGCGTTACTACCCACTAGGCTAACCGGTCGTCAAAATAAGGAATATATACATATAAAATATGTCAGTATATTTTGTTTTAGTATAGATGACGAAAAGTACTTAAAACCAACCAAGCATTTCCGAAACCTAATGGTACGTTTCGGTAATGCTTGGTTTTGTTTGCACCAAACCGTCTGTAATAAGCGTTGTTCGTCAAAATCGGGATGTATCTATGGAAAGTCTGTCAATTGTATATGGAATGACATCTGCCGGCGCCATATTTAACGTTGATCGGTCTGTAATCATAAGTTGGTGCAATCCGCCTTAATTGTTATCTTCAAGTAGGGTTGTAAAACAATTACGCATAAACAATAGAACAAACAAAGTAGCTACTCGAGTACACGCAGGTACCACACTTCGGTCAGTTTTATGACGTCTCTTTGTTAACTTTTCCTTTCATATTTAGTAATAAAAGGGTTGTGTTACCAAGCCATTTCTGGGGGCAATAGGCAGCTTAAAACTAATCAATATCCCGGACAATACTGTATCTGCGGTTATGAGAAAGTTAAACTCCTTTATCCTTCTTTAGATGACACCATATGAGTATAGGTGTTTTCATGAGCATTACAAGCTCATTGTACGGTCTAAATAGCCGAATTAAAACCGAAATAGGCCACGGCTCTCCAGGCACCCACGGTGTTAATACTATTGTATATGTATTTGTATCCTTAGGCCCCAAACAACGTGGAATAGACAGGTTAATGTCACATAGATAACCATTTAACCGCAATACCTATAATAGCTAATATGAAATTCACAAGATCGCTCACCTTGCCTCACAGTGTCTAGTAAATCTTAAGCCCGTGACTAAACAACTAAGAGTAATCAGGCAATCACTACGTTACAAAAGAACGCGACCATAATGTTAATGACACCACTTTTTGGAATCGGCTTTTTTGCTATGATCTTTTGGTTTTTAATGCTAGTTCTCCACTACAGCTGAGTAGGCCAAGAACTATGACATTATATTATGATATGGACCTTGGTTAACTAAATGGATTTGGCAGTATACAAATTAGAGCATCAGCGCATGGTTCACTTCAAGAAAAAGTATCGCAATTTTCTTCGGTATTAATTCGGTCGCTGCATGAAAGTGTGTCGCCAGTTCGCCACAGATTTTTGCTGTTTGCTGCTGTTGTTGTCTTTTTTGCGTTCTAATGGCTTTTCTCTAAGTTTCACTTTTAATAGTATCCGTCGTGTAAAATACAGTGGATTTCATTTATCACGACCTTGGTTGTACCGACTATTCGGTTGTAGGTAGTGTCGTTATTTTTTTTTTTCAGTTGTATTGATATGTTTTGTGCTCTGTGCGGTACTTGTGTTTCGTAAACATGTTGTGATAACTCTTCCGTTCACTTATAAAGAAAAGGTATAAATAATTTTAATATTGAAAAACGGTGAAAATTATCATCTGTGTTAAATAACGAGTACAAAGTTTCACATTCTACAATATAAACGATGTTGATGATGAAAACCCATGATAAAATACAAGTCCTTAGAAATTAAAGAACATCGCAAGACGTCGACAATGCTCTTCTATATGTGGTACAATGTTCACAGAAGCCAAAATGTACCTTTGAGTTGCCTTGTAGGTACAAGAAGTAGGTACTAATAATACTACCTGTGCTCTAATAATACTACCTGTGCTAACGGCTTTTGGATTTATCGACTATATCCTGGTGGTCCCTTCATCGTCGTTATTACCGAATTCACTGTATTTTACATATACAAAACATGAGTTTTTAAACAATTTTCATTGTGGATACAAATATCCATTGAAACGTTTGATACCAAATTATTGTATTGTCAGCATTAGGTACCTACTTAGGTACTATACCTAATCATATAATTAGTTGAAAAGTTTCAAATCGATACTACTTCTGGAAGTGTAATAGAAATGGTGAGAGACAAGTGAATTTAAAATAAGAACTTGTCTATTTTGCTTCAAAAACATTTTATTGCATTGGTCCCGATCGCAAGAATTATCTCATAACATGTATCTGGATAAAAATAATTGAAAACAATCATTGCAACCTGCGTATCAAGATTAATAGGAATATCACGATTAACGATTACCAATTGATCACGGACTTGGTTCTAATGTTGATAATCATTCATGGTTTCGTGCGTGTCATCCAAATTTTACCGATTCAAGCCGCGTGTAAATGTGTCGGTAACATACATGAACATGTTCGAAAGCAGAGTCCATTTAAAATGCTGCAGTGTTGGAGGAATTTTAAACAGACCGAATTGGACGTGAGAGGGTTAATTAAATTTTCGAACTATACCATATTGTGTATGGTGAATTCCTATCCGTCTGGACTGTCGTTGTCGTCTTGTACCTAATCGAACGAACGAAGTTCTATGCTTTAGCTTGAGCCGAAAATCGTTTGTCTGGTATCTGCCCCGCTGTCCGGTTGTTCTCCTCTACAGTCGCATTTCTCAACCGATTCTCGTGAAATTTTGTGAGCAGGTCCATTTTTTTTTTTGTCGAGTCACTTTTTCGAAATGCAATAAAAACAGGCTCGCGAGTTTTACAGCTCACAGAGCCACTGTTGTGTAGATCTATCTACGTTCTATGCATATCTATTTATCACAAGATGCGCGGTATACAGTAGGTACTGCATGCGTAGACCATTGCACTTCTACTGAAATTGTGCAAACGTATGTCGTCAAGTATACAGACAAGTAAGGCAATCTGGACGTCATCTGTATGCACTCGTCAAAGTACAAAATACCGCATACAAAATACCTCTATACTACTACCTTAACTTTTGTGATAAGAGTCCGACTTTTTATGAAAAAAAAATGAAAAATGAAAAAACTTTATTCAGTTAAACAACCCTTGCTTTACATTATTTTCTTTTGCCAAACTGCAGGACAGTTTGTTGGCAGAGGGACTCCCTTACAGCACAATATATGGGTAGGCTTAGCTAATAGCTAGTTACTCTATCTTCATAGTTTTAATTGATAATATCATACTGTCATTGGAATTGGAATTTACCTTGGACGTTAGATTTGCTTTTTGAATGGACTGCTGTCTCTGTGCTCTAGTATAAGTTTTATCTATACATATACGCATTCGAACGCGTTTGCGTTAATTTTCAATTTGTATGGCAACGCGTAGTTCCTAATAGTTACCACCAGAGGCGCTGTTCGCGGTGCCATGCAAATTGTAACTAAACGCAAACGCGTTCGAAAACGTATATCTGTCGATAAAACTTATACTAGAGCTACTGTGATACAATTCAGCCAACTCAAATAATCTCAAGTATATATGGAAAATTATTAGGCGCCGTAGTTCTAAGGACGACACGTCACTATCACTACTGCGTTATGGACGAAACGCAAACTAAAACGAAACGGACAATAAGAGTGGGTTGATTCCTTATTGATTTGTAGATTTCAGAACTTTTCTGCGCTCCTTGGCTAATCGAATACAGCGAATGATAATAGCTGTACGTACCATTGTTATAGGTGTATTGCATATCTTAGGACCTAGACAACGATATCGATACAGGCTGAATCGCGGCTTGAATGAAGAGAGCTCTTGTCCCGGCTAGCTCACTCGCCATTCGAGATCTTATGTATCTGCTATGTGTATACAATACACGTAGAACATATGAAGATACTCATAAAATGTTACTATAGGACATTTCTATATTAAATACAAGTACTGTAACACAATACGAAGCCAGATTATTAACTGACCTTAAGTTGTAGAGTTCATAAATAGACACGTTGAATTCAGATAGTTGGTACGAGTTCATCGTATGGTAATTCCAAGGCCTAAGAATGTTAACTCACATAACAATGTAATTTAAAGTTACGTGGTTCAGTGCAAACTTTTTATTTGCATATTTAAATGATTAATGTATTTGCGCACAAAACATCCTATAAGATGTCACTAATTGTTGTGCAGAGATTTTCAAAATACCTATCAATTTTGATCTTGTCAAAGTCTGTCAACGCAAATGGATATGACTGTCTGTATCAAAACCTGATGAGCACGATTCCATATAGGTATCTAACATTGCCAGAGGGTGTAAGTTTCAATGAAGCCGACTTTAAAGTTGACATAATGATAAATGTGAAAGAATATAAATAAAAAAGTGCCGTGATAATTTCAGTAACATATGGGAAGAAACGTGTCTCAACCCTTAAACGCCTGGCGTGCTTAAAGTAGTCGCTGTTGTCGTGACCTCAACACCAATAAAGACAACATAGGTACTTAGATAGTGTAAATTCTTTATGGTGTAGGTATGCTTGCAAACTATAGTTCAAATCATGTAGCAAAAATGCATGAGTAACATTTATAGTATGTGACCAATGCCGGTGTATAAGTTAGGCAATTAGGATGTACCTACCTACCTACTTCCTAAAATCCAATATTACTGTCAGTCAATGTTCACATCGGCACGGCCGGTAGTTAAGATTCCACATCGAAATTAATTCCCAAAAGTTAGTACCTACTGTGATGATAGGTATGTGGACTAAAATTGAATGGGTATTAGGGGCCGATTACCGCCCGGGGTGATCCTCGACACTCCGGACATCGATATTCAACAACAAGATATTGTTGTCTTATTCACTCGATGCTGTTAAGTTTAAAGTGTGAGTGGGGCAGCAAATGCT
Source organism: Epinotia nisella (assembly GCA_932294315.1). Classification (NCBI taxonomy): domain Eukaryota; kingdom Metazoa; phylum Arthropoda; class Insecta; order Lepidoptera; family Tortricidae; genus Epinotia; species Epinotia nisella. Next base: position 13,083,670 of record OW028688.1, on the reverse strand, counting down.
ATTAGATTTTAGGACTTTGCGGTATCCCAAGGATCGATCATAGATTAGCTCCACTTCCTGCTTCTAAAACCAATTTGGATTCCGAAATGCTTATTACTACGTTACGTTTAATATCTTTCGAAGTTCTAATTGTTGCGTTCTGTGTTTTGTTACGGGGGTTTCAAGGTTCGAAATTGTTTACGAGGCATATCGGTGTTGTTAATGTTATAGCTTTGGCGTTACTGTTTTGTTTTTATACGAAATGAGCCTGTCCCTTGATTCCAAATTGCTTGGATGAAATTACAGGCGTCTTTACCTATGCCGACATTTTTACAAGTTTTTCCGTAGGTAAAAAGGATTTTAAAGCTTATTTAAAACAACTTATATTTAACATACACATACACCTACTTCCTTTACTCCCCAATATGATATTTTAAACGATTATGCACTAGGTTTACAGAAGTTATCGCTAGATGATTCAATCCAGCTGAGAAACAATCCTCCTAATGAATAAAGTAGGAAAGCCCAGACATTCGTCGAATAAAAGGTGCAATAAAACAGATATGTCGTAAAACAACCTTTAAAAGTCCACCCTTTTCTAGATTTTTTTCCAGAAATAGACACTTGTGAGTTCTACAGCTTACAGAGTCACTAGCAATACGCTGATAAAATTATACGTATTTCTGCCGAGCACCTTGTAATAACAAATGTTCCCTACCTATAAATCTGTCCACTATAGACAATACCTACTCTAGTAACATTACATTAAGCCACAAATGCTTTGAAGAATTTATATTACCCATAGACAGTGCCATTATTAAGTATAGCACAAGTCTGACTCATTCTACGTGACTGTACTACGTCGCAAAGGGCTTTATGCTGAGTAGGTACAATCGCGCGGGAAATTGGTTTCCCAATCGTTTGGGAATTCCTCATCCCAAAGCTGCGCCGAATTGACGTTTTCGCGGAATACTAATGCATAAGCAGCGATTTGATTTATTCGAGTAGGTACTGATTTGTTTATTTTTTCAGTTTAGTAAGTTGTTGCTTGCGTTTTCATTTCGTTCAGTTGTGAAAAATGTACAATAAAACATCATTTCATATTTTAGGTAGGTAAGCATAGGAGTGCGTAACATGTACAGGGTTATGTTACAAGTATATTACACTTTATAGTTTATTACAATTGGTAAAAAAAAACATTTTAAAAGGTACTATCGCCCAAGGGTACGGGTACACATCTCTAGGGTCATTTTCGAGCGTTCGCTATGCATGTGCAGACGATTTTGAACAGAAAGTGTGAACGTGTACCCTTGGGCGATAGTACTAAAGCTGCCCAAACATGTAACTACATGCAAATTGAAATAAATGAAATATGTAATTAAAATTTTAATAAGTTAATACGCGTATATTCATACGAAATTATCCGAAGTTTTTTGCGGATAATTTTGCGTAAGGTGTAAGAAAGAAAGAAATAAAGAGACATATATTCGTGACAAAAACAATTAAACAAAAACAGTGTCAGAGAGCATTTTTTCACGAAACGGTTCTATCTCAGCATAATGCTGGCATTACTGCCAGCGCTACTACTATTTTTAGACTCAAGTTTTTGACGTTTAGATATATATAGATATATTATCAAACGTGCCAGGCAAGACATAAAAACACAAGAACCTCGTATAAAATATAAAAGGAATCAGACAATCGAGGTGAATCGCGTTTTATGGTACCAAGGATTGTGCTACTGAACGATAAAATATTACGAGAGGAAGATAATTTGAGCTAGCATATCTATGTTTCACAATTGAAATATTTGCAACGTTTCATTAATAATCCTATTAATACAATAATTCTCAAGACTCCGACATTACATTTCCACCTAAAATACGGGCGCCGTGACGGACACATTTAACTTGAATAATAAATAATGGCGACGCTTCTAAAATGGAAGGCGAATAAACTTTAAAGGGAATAAATAATTTCAACGCCCGTTCTACCCGAGTGTACATTATTCGTCCATGAAGCCAACATAACTTTCAACTTTAGCCACATTAAAATAAAGTATATATTTAAACAAATCGCGTTTTAAGCAATAAGTAACGGACGCTTTAAGCAGGGATTTAACACGGGAGTGGTTAACCATTCGTTACGTTAAAACGTCGGGGGTGACATTTGTATGGCGTCCGAATGAGACCTTATTTATATCTCGAAATGTATGTAAAACAGAGCAGCCTCGTGTGACCACATTTTGGAATTGAGAGGTTTCAGAAAGGGCTCATTCATAGTTGTAGGCTCTAATTTGTCATTTCTAAGGATGAGTCACTCTTAGTAGTTGGGAGTGTTGAGTACCCATAATTTTAATACAGCCCAAAATTGCGTCGAAAACGATATGCGAATACTAATAAAAGCCACAAATTAGGCGCCTGTGTTGAAAACTTTCAGCAACCGTATGGACACAATCTGTTCTAATAATAAAGAGGTAATCTGTGAAATGTAGGTTTGTATATCTTGGCTGTAAAACGGACTACTCGACCGATTTTAAAAATTCTTTCGTACATATTAAATAACTCTTCGGGATGGACATAGGTTATATGTTATCATTTGGCTGTACCTGGGTTCTTTGTAATACTCGGAGCCGAGCGGGCAGCTAGTTACATAAATTAAAAAAAAAATTGCGGACAATCTTACTCAAACTTCTTATAGGTTTTCCTGTAATCTTTAGTTTCGGAGATAAGGGGGAGGGGGGGGTGAATGGTCAATTTTCGTATTTTTTCTTAAATACTTCAAATCTGTTTTCGCTAAAATTATAAAAAAAAATATCTGAGATGCTTACAACAACTCCTTTCATTTGATATGTCACACAATACAGTTTGCAAAATTTTTTTTTTTAATTTTCCAGTTTACCCCCCAAAAGTGGCCCCATTGTTCAGAATTCATTAATTTACTTTACGCGTCCATCTTTGGGTCACCAATTTACATATGTATACCAAATTGCAATTCAATCGGTCCAGTAGTTTCGGAGCAAATCGGCTGTGACAGACGGACGAGGCCGAGTTTATTACGCCGGTTCTTCTCGAGGCAGAGGTTTACTTTCCGAACCGGTGGTAGTTTATCGACATTCATAGGTGCATGTAATATGCCTAAATTGAAGAATAAATCACTTTGACTTTGACTTTGGACAGACAGACGCACGGGTGATCCTATAAGGGTTCCGTTTTTGTCCTTTTGAGGTACGGAACCCTAAAAACGTATAAATCGAATTATGTTAAATATGTCGGAGATGATAAACGATGCTGCGCTTCGCGTTCGTTGCGCGGTCGAAAGGGTCATTTGAAAGCTGCGTTTCGGTGTGTGTGCCACCATTATCTGTCAGTAGAAAATCTTGTCGTTGTTATCTGACGTTTCACTCTCTTCAAGGTTTTTTAAGCTACGTTACACTCCAAGGCATCCCAACAAAACCTACATTAGTTACCTTCTGACGTTGACTGTACCTGAATACAATGGAGCTTCATACGAGGTGAGAACAAGTTGTATCCTTCCTCTTATCAGTTAGTATCCGCCCGATTAAAACTTCAGAAGAGCGGCTATTTACAACATTTACTGATTTCGCTGCCAGAGGACCAGTTCTACTGTGATCTCCGATCACGCATGGTTGTTAAGAATCTAAGGGTCAGATTGTAGTAGCCATGAGTACACAGTCGAGAATTAAGCGGTTCGTGAATAAATAGGCATTGTACTTTTAATGGGATTGTATCATTGTCTTTTGTATTCATATCGAAGTTATAGAACCGCTTTGTAGGATGAATTAAGTTACGAGACAATAAGATTACTATATCAAGGTAAACTTCCAGAGAACTGGGGTAATTGGAATTGCAATAATTACTAGCTCATGCAAGTTTTCTTTTAATCGTGATAAATGGCTGATATCCTATGTAAAGTGTCTATCGAGACCTTAATTAAAGGATCATATTAGCATATACCTATAAATATCAAAAACAAGAAATATAGTGACGATTTCGACAGTTAGGCACGGATAATTTGAAGTATGTTGCACACTGACGAATTTCTGATCATTTATCAAGGTGAAAGAAAGAAAGAGAAAGAAAGAATTCATTAATTCAAGTAGGATTAATTGAACCACTTTTGCATCGTCATCAGCTACATATAGACATATTCAGGTTCTATAAAATATACTTAAAATTGTATGAATTTTACAATTCCTTTTTTTTTAATCTAGTACATGGAGAATCAATTCAGCATTCAACGTGTATATGATCGTCAATGGTTACACTAAAAATTAATACATTAAGTAAGATATAATTATAGTTTATATATAGTATAACTAATGTCAAGGTCAGTTGTATACACGCTTATATGTTTATATTAACATTGACACCAAGTACGTATTTTACCAGCTACTATAGCTGCCCGCGCGGCTTCGCCTGCATATTGTAAAGTACGCAGGCAAACCTGCGGAATAAAATATAGCCTAAAAGTAAAGAAAGTCCGTTCTACACGCAGGTGAAAGAATTTTTGAAATCGGATAAGTAGTGCCGGAGATTACCCAAAACATACAAATTTACAATCTCACAGACTTATCCTCGTAATAATATTAAGTACTAGCTTCCGCCCGCGACTTCGTCTGCGTGGACCCGGGATAAAAAGTATGATATATTTTAATCCAGGCTATAAACTATATTTGTGCAAAATTTCATACAAATCGGTTAAAAATCTACACATCTAAACATACAAACTTTCGCATGTATAATACTGGTATTAGTAAGATAGGTAGGATATAATAGATTAGAATAGATAAATGTGCTAACCTCAATAAATGTTTCTAGGAGCTCGTTTATTTATACAGCAGGTGTAATGGAACAGGGAAAATCTACTCGTATATGTATATATTCGTACATTTACGTACATACATACGTCTGCAGGCAGACGAGACTAACATCTGGCATAAATTTAGCTTAGGATAGTGCATTCCGTATGCAAATATTCTTACAACTTGGGCTTGGTGCGTTCCTCTCTAATCTCTAAAGTTTTAATCTTCTGAGCTCCCAGCTCCTGACAGTGTTCGCAACTCACGGAATGGGATGGGAAATTAGTTGATTTTGATGTGAACCTTAAGTGCAGATAATATGTAAGTAGGAAGTAGGCACTCTTCTTTCTAACGTTACTTCAGTTCAGTTAGATTAAATCATCGCTGTGTCGACGACGAGGGATCTTAGTTTGTTTCTTAAGCTGTCAATACAGCGAACCTTCATATACTTATCCGCTTGCCATCATGCGCGTGGTACACGAGTATGTATGTCTGTTCGGCACCATCATGGCATTACTTAAGGAACGAACGAAGGCAGAGCTGGTTATTTTGTTAATTTATAGTGTTCTCAGAGAAAAGATACTGTACCTGTCTGTATTTCGCCGTGAATCATCGCATTTTTATGTGTTTGTCTTGGACGTTAAAGCGGTTAGAAAATAAATCATCATCATCTAGCTCTTAGCGTTGTCCCGGGGTCCGCTTTGGTAGTGGTTAGAAAATAACTGTCAGTCGAAAAATCTTTACAGAGCCGTAAAGTGAATTTTGGCTCCCAAACCCTTCCTGGTCAAAGGAAGACGTAAAAAATAACATTGTAAGCATCACGAGCGCAAAAAAACACTCCAGGTTGGTTTTACTTAAAATGACGAAAAGTACTTAAAACCAACAATTACCGCCATCTTTTGTTTAATTGTTATCTTCAAGTAGGGTTGTAAAACAATTGCGCATAAACAATAGAACAATCAGTAGCAACTCTACATAGTATAACCACACTTCGGTCAGGTTTTATGACGTCTCTTAGAACTATCAATTGTAATCCCACGTTAAGTGCATTTTCGTCGTTTTAAGTAAAACAAACTATACGAAATGAACTATATTGTCAGTTACCGACCGTACCACGACAGTTAGTGTAACGCGACATAGTGCGCCAGTATAAATTACCTATCTCAAATTTGTAAAACAAGAGTCAAGACGCGCGACGTCTAACGTTCCGGTTCGATGCCCATGCCCAGCCGTTGACATGCCCAACGAAAACCGCAGCCCATTGTCTTTTTGTACCTTCAGAAAAAATAGCTTCCCCAAATAAACCCTTATGCACAAAGCCATAAAGATGATTATCATGAATTCAGACCGCAAAATCATTTTGGCAATTTTTTTATGTGGAGCCCGGTTTCGCCTTTTTCCAAAGGATAGAGATGTTTTTGATGTAGAACAGCTTTTTTGATGATATCCGATTACGTTATGCTATCAGATTCGCCAATAACTTAATTCTTCGTTATTGAATGTCAAACAAGACTAGGACAAAATACGGCTGTTTTATTAATGATTTAAATGACATATCTGGGTCATTGTCGGTCCGAAAAACAAAAATCGTAGTTTCCGTGGTCAATATTAGTTAAGGGCTTATGGTTATATATAGTATGTTGTTATCGCATAGAAAAGGCAACGCAGATTCAGAGTTCAACCAAAAAACATAACCCCCCTTTCCTTCGGCAGTTGGGTAAAAATAGGCTTTATATCCCATAACTTTGACAATGTCCACAGAAGAGACGCGAACCTAAATCTGACTATGACCTATCTGATAGTCGTTTATAAGAAAATGAATCTCAGATTCGACCGGTTAGTTGTAAAGAATAAATTGATCCAATTAACAAATAAATACAAATCAAAATCGTGTCTTGGCAGTACAAGACAATTTACATTAATTCAATGTAAACAACTCCACGCGCGCTTTGCTCTTAAGACATACCTAATCGTCAGAGCAACTGCATTTAATGGTCATTTACGAGCATTATTTTGTAACTATTAAAACGTGCTTCAACTGTTTAATTACTCTTAAATAAATTTTAAGACGTAAGAAGACATAACCCTTGAACAAATCGACCACCGACTACGTGGGAATAAAACGACAGGTGCAGCTTAAACTTACCAAAACATGCGCATGATTATTCCTATCGTCGACCCAGGCTACGAGTAAGTCGGCTCCTCGCATGTTCCTCGCAGAGTTGAACCCGATCCCGACGTAACCACGGGTCCTCGCTTCAACCCGAAAGGTAATACTCGAATCTGAAGTAACCCATCTGAGAACAATATCGCCGTTCTCATCTAGTCGCTCAGAATGAGCCCATTGTAAGCTAGATTCGTTGTAGCTTTTCGAGTTGAAAACATCCCTTCGATGCCTTGGTTTATATTCGTTTACTATTCTACTAGTTTTTGCGCTTTTAGCTTGTACGTCTAGGAGACGCAGGGCTTGGGTGTTCTGCGTCGGATTTGGAGGCAGTTCGTTTGGCTGTATGTGACTCTTGTGTGTTGGTAACTTAGCATCACATGTCAGAATCGCGGCTAACGTGATCACAGTTTGTAGACGCATGTTTCTTTCAATTTCGTTCGCTCATTCCTCGTCCAACTGAAACAAAAACAAAAAATAACAGGTTAATTAATTTGAAAGCGAGGCTCGTGAGAAAAAATCTGGTGTTCGTATCCCGTCTTGCGAGTTAAAAAGTAAACTTAAAACATGGCCCCCAAAACCTGATGATACGCAACAAATAATGTAAGTTAATAAAAATTATAACACGCGGATGTAATCATTAAACGGGTATTATTTCCGGAGCAGGGCCCTTACCATGGTATTAGCTCTTGATTAAATTGGATAACGAAACTGACGACAGCGAGTAAGTAAGTGATCAATTTTTATGGAACGAGAATGATTATTACGTGATAAACAAAACAGAAAGTGATGACAAGGTATGTATAATATATAAGAAGAAAAATGAAGTTTTTTTTATTATTTTCCTGTGGGTTTGTGTCCTGTGCGCAGTCTTTTGAAGATGCTTTGTACAACTATTTATTTTCTTTTATCACCAACGAAGTTACTTTTTATAATGTCATTTGACTGTAGTAAGTATATTAATTATACAATGTAGAATATTACGGACTTCATTCACCTCCAGTTGTCAGGAGTTCTTGTACCTATATTCTTGGCATGGTGATGGCTATTTGGTTGGCTTGGTCGAGCCTTCAGAGCATATCGTCTACTCAATTTTTTTTAGCTTTAACCACCTCTAATCTGGGCGCTTCGCCGCTTCCACTTTCAAAAAAACAAATAGTAGTGACTGCATAAATGCCCATTACCATACTAGTCACAATTCGGCGCCTTCCGACAGTGTCATTGGTCCCATAAAACTAAGATATGCACAACTACCATAATAGGTGTTTTATTCGTTGTCCGTGGTCGGTTGTTTGCGCATGCTATAATTATTTGTGAATGGAACTCGCACATTGGTGCGAACATGTTATTAGCATGTTGGATGATATATTTGTATGGAAAGAATTTGCTAATTTGTATATTGTTAATTTTTAATAGTGTTATTTGATTTTAATTTTAATAAATTGTAATTGTATTATTAATTACTGAATCAAATAAAAATATATGTATATTGATATATAGGATAAGCAAAAACAACCTTAACATCGAATTAGTCGGTCTTACTTAAGTACGTACGATTATTTGCGGAATACAATTCGAGCAGCAAAAGCGTTGATTTAAATATCACTCCAGACTTTGTTTCGAATATTCCTACAAATTAATCCGCTTACTTGGAGAGCGAAAACTTTTTTTTTTAAGTTTCTTTCGTTTCTTTAAAAAAGTTGTTAGAATTAACGATTTTTATAACCTTTTTTTTAATATAATGAAAACGGCGTAGTTAATGGCGAATATCGCTCGACATGTTTCGAACCGATTCGCGGTACTGAGTCACAACACAACGCGTGTGCTCATGACTAAGAACCGCGAATCGGTTCGAAACATGTCGAGCGATATTCGACATTAAATACGTGAGTTACCCGTTTTCATTATATTTTAATGTCTGATTCTCACGGGAGTTTTCTATTTTTATTTTATTCCAATCTGACCACTATGGAGCACAGTTCTGGATCAATTTTCACAAAATATGTTTTTTCCCAAAAACTATACAAAGAAAGTTTTTGCCCCTTCACTATGTTACTTAAGTACGCAAAATAGTTTTTTTTCGAGAAATTTTACCGAGCTTTTTTCCATACTAGTAGGTGTGCGGTAGGTATCCTTTAATAATTCGAAGAATATAAATAAATATATGTGCAAAACAAGTCACGCGCTAAAAGCGTACCTACATGCATCGGCTCTAATAGAAAAAAACCCGTATATATTTCTCGCTTTCCAGAGCTATTTGCTAACCAATAAGATCAGGCCTGAACGACAAAATAGTCCTCTATAAAACCATCATGCTCCTAAGAGAAAGTTTCATGCAAAAACAGAACAGAGTCGTAAAATCAACGTAAGCCTTTAAGGAATAAAAACGCAGCCCTTTATTCCCTCCCCGTCTATTTTCGGGATGGTAATAAAAAGACAGTGAAAATATACGGAGTAAAAGTAAGTGGAATTTGGAAATGGGACCTTAAGATGTCTTGTTTTCATTGCGAAATTGAAGAATTGTGTTAAACAATAAAAACAGTGTTTGTGTTAAAATATCACAGACATTGTTTCTCAAAGGGATTTGATTTTTGTCTGTAGCAGTGTCCAATGAGAGTAATAAGACATTTTTTAGTTTCTTTATAGTTAGGATGTTCATAGGTATGCTAGTATTACAAACACGTGCCTAATCTCGTATTTTGATTTTAATCAATGGCTTACAAAAAGAGGTTTATTACAATTATTTATAACTTCCGCTTATAGAAGTAAATCGAGTTTTTGCTTTGATACTTCGTAATCATTAAAGTAAAAGCTTGCAGGAAAGAAGAAAAAGAGCGTGGTGTGTTGGAAGCCATCATCGGGTTCCGTTTTCGTACTAAGTAGGTATTATTCATATATTCGATGGGCAACTTTTTTTTTAACTAAATGAATTATTATGTCCTTGCCCCATTTACTTGGGGTTGGCGCAGAATGTTTTTTTCTTCCAAATACCTCTCTATCGCCCGACAACTCAACCATTTGTAAGTGAATAAATTGTCAAATCCTCCCGTATGTCTTTACTTTTACAGTGGAAAATATTGCTTCGTGATTTATATGGCCAAAATTTCCAGGTTGAGAAAATATTTCCCAATATTCCTCATATTTCGAATCACGAATGTAGTTGTCAACTAGGTAAAACCACGCACCCCTAAGCACAAACATTTCGATGTTCCAATTACTACGAGAAATAGATTAGGTATTTTTTCATAAAAATGTGCAGTTTTACAACATTTAGTTTGAGTCGTAATCATCATTGCTGGTGGTTATGCCTATAAAATCTTGTCATAGCATTGTGAATAAACTGCCTCCATTTAAGTTCTCAAGACATTCGTTACCGGTCCCTAAAATCAAGACGCTCTGGTTTTGCACAAAAAATCCCACGCTCCATCTGTTACGGAGGCACCTCGCATCGTATACGGTTTGCAATTGTATCTTGTATCTCGGGTATAAATCAAATTAACGTTGCATGTATGATGTACGACTTCTTAAATAATAAAACCGGTCAGTTCCGAAAACAGCAAGTTTCCCGTGCGCGATATTACAAGTTTTATTTGTATCATTGAGCGGTTTGGTATATGTCCCGAACCGGACAATTAATTACAACAGTATTGAACAGTTTGAGAATGAGAGGGAACGGGCATGTGGACCATGTAGGTACCTAATTAAAAACGTGATCAATAATAGGTAGGTAGGTACAGATATAGTTTGCATTAAAAAAAAATAGGTACGTTTTGCAAATTGACACATTTTCAGATTTTCGCACATGGTCTGGATGGCAAATCACTGTCAAAGACGCGCAAGTCTGTAAAATCATTCAAATCACTTTGTGGTTTTGCGCGCTGCTAAATATCTGCCACATCAGTCTGAATGACTCTTTCAATTCATTTAGCTGTGCGTATTTGCGCAAGTCTGAAAAATGTCTGTCTTCACTAAGATGTGCGTTTCTGCGCGAGGCTGAATAATAACATTAATTAATAACTGACACCTCACTAGTGACCTGTTTTTCCGCAAGTCTGATTTATTTTAATTTTATTAAGAGCCTTAAGTGTCCCACTGCTGGGCAAAGGCCTCCCTCCTTTTCTTCCACATATCCCTGTCCTGAGCAGCTTCCCGCCAGTCTTGATCGAAGTCGTCAAGCTCGTCTCGCCATCTTATATGTGTTAAATTATATATAGTTTAACGTGGGTCTGAAAAATGCTTGACACGTCACTAATGGATCCGTTTTTTGCGTGTGTTTGAAAATACAACAACCTACATCAATATTTAAATCCCCTGATACCCACGTTTCAAACTTCTATAAGACTAAATTTTGTCTAACGAGTTCAAAGAAACCGCTCATCACTAATGCTTCAAATTAAAATACCTTCGCAGGTCCATTATCGATATCCGGCAAATAAATTCACGATTTGGAAGTGCCGGCATAAAAACTGGTAAGTAATGTAAGCGGTTCTGGTAGGTACATTTTCGGACAAGTGATTAGTTGTTAAGGATTTTTTCTCAAACATGCAATGAAATATTGACTTTACGTTACAAATAGGCAGCGAAGTATCACGTTTCAGGTGCGGAGAGACGAGAGACACGTAATAAAATTTCATGCAAAATAGGCCTGCAAGATGGTCTTTTATATTATAACACGACTGTCTAAGGAGGAGGGTAATGTTTTTCGAGTGTATGTAAGTATGTATGTATGTATGTCTGTTTCTTTGTGGCCTCCTGTAGTCTAAACGGCTTGATGGATTTTGATGTATGAGGTGTCGTTGGATTCCTCTTAATCGTGGGAGTGACATAGGGTATAATATTTGTCAAAAAGCAGTCGGGTTTTTCGAAGATTCTTATGATTCCACTTTTTAATTTCCATTCCACATCTATTTGTGATACAGAATCACGGCGTTCAGTGTACGTACCTGTACGTAGTGTGAGAAAGCCTTTAGTTAATATCCATATTAACAGCACTGGCTGGACCAAACTATGACCACGTTTGTGCATTTTTACCTGTCAGTTTACTTGGCCTAATTGTGGATTCTACTGTACAGTCAAGGGTGAACGAATACGTACATAAATTAGGACATAAATATCTGCACAGGACTCTATTGTTAATGTCATAAAGGCGTGTACAGATATTTATTGTACTTATTTATGTACGCATTCATTCACCCTTGACTGTACGCTCGCCCGTCTATATGTACTCGGCCGGCAACCCCTTACTTCCCGGCCTCTGTAGTACAGGCTCTTGTACATGAGCCTTTTTTTAGAACACACGAGGAAACTGGTTCGATTAAAGATAGACATCTGACATCTGTCTAATTAGTCGACACTAATGCAAGTACGGTCTACAGCTATAATATATCGTTTTTTAGGGTTCCGTAGCCAAAATGGCAAAAACGGAACCCTTATAGTTTCGTCATGTCCGTCTGTCCGTCTGTCCGTCTGTCCGTCTGTCCGTCTGTCCGTCTGTCCGTCTGTCCGTCTGTCCGTATGTCACAGGCATTTTACTCGAAAACTATAAGATGTATTTGAATAAAATTTTGAGGATAGGTGTATTTTGTTAGCCGCTACATAGTTTTGTAATTAAAATGACAAAAAAAATTGTTTTTAGGGGTGCACTCCATACATAAAACTAAAAGTCAAAATTTTTTTTTTCATTGTGACCCCCCGTGTGGCACATCAATCGATAGGCCTTTCAAAATAAATATAAGGTTTCTAAGCATTTTTTTTGATTAAGGGAATAGGGTCGGAGATAATCGCCCCGAAAGTCACTAAAATTCTGTCCCCCCCCCTCTAATTTTTTAACGGTGTATTTTAAAAATATGGAAAAATTCATGGACATAGGGCTTATTAATTTCATTCACCGAAAATTGTTTTGAACAAGATCGGTTCAGAGGTTTTTGAGATATTGCTGAAAAACTGCCTTCCTCAAAGAAAAGGACGTAAGTGCCGTAAAATTTCTGTGACGATACGACCTTTTTAATAGGCACGGAACCCTTCGTTTTGCGTGGTCCGACACGCACTTGGCCGGTTTTTTGTTGTTTCTCTTGTCGAGAAGAAAAACTATCGGGTAAAAATAAAGTCATGTTCGCATCTCTTCTGTGGACTGGTGTTAGTTGGACTCTTAATTCACATAGACGATATCCCCTCTTATATGATTCCATGCAATTTACAACATTATTTGACAATAAAATTTTGTTTGTTATTTATTATTTATTGTATACTATTTTTATCTTATTAATAAAAAACGTATATATAATCGCTACTTAGCGTTATTCAGGATTTTCAGCAGTGTGTACAATGCGAGTCGTTCAGTAAGTTAACTAATTAAAACATCTGCTAACAACTGTATAAATAAAACACCCTCGACACAACAAAGGGCCATAGCTAAGGACCACACCGACCGACAAGATTTTCGATTAAAAGATAAAATGCACTAAAATCGATTCATCGAACACTTGAATCCCTCGCTACGCTCAGGATTCTATCGTAGAATCTTTCTCTTCATTCAGGATTGAATATACCGCCCTCGCCGTAAATATATCATATTGCAGCCTTCTAACACTATCGAATCTGCTACTGTATACTTAATTCGTATTCTCAATGACTTACGCCCTACGGTAAAAACTCTAATCCCACTTATTCTACTTACCATTTAAAATGTCTTCAATGTATTTAAAAAGTAGAAAGAAAGAGATTTACAATTTGAATTGAAGTTTAATTGCAGTTGCATTGCATCAAGTCGGGCATCTTGGTTTCATTTAAAATCTAATCAAATTTTAATCCAACTTCACAATCAATTCCACTGCTACGGTGTAGTTGAAGCTGTTTGTAATCTCTTGGAGAAGTTTTATTTGTATTTATTTGTGAGATACTGAAATTTGTTCAGTATTTATACAGTAGAAAATTTAGTTTGGAATTGGAATTTATTTATTTCTAATCTATACTAATAATAAAAACTTACTTTAACAACTAATCCTACTAATATTTTAAATGCGAAAGTTTGAATATTTAGATATTTGGATGTTTAGATGTTTGTTACTCAATCACGCTTAAACGGCTCACTCAACCGATTTGGATGAAATTTTGCACGAAGATAGATAGCCGCTAGATTAAAATATAGGACAGTTTTTATCCCGGGTCTACGCAGACGAAGTCGCGGGCGAAAGCTAGTTAAAAATAAAATATTTCAGCAGTATATTGGGTGGGGCCTGTAACAGGAGCAAATAATGAAACTGCGGATTATTAAGCCAATCAGTTCCAGGTTTAACAAAAAAAAATAGAAATAAAGGGGCCGATATAGCATAACTGCGAATATTCTATCCTTTAAAATTTTTTCTCCTGTTAAAGGCCAGCACACCCCGTATAGAATGGACCTTCGGGATGCGCACAGGTTACATTTTGTCACGCGGCTCTGCCTAGGTTCTTTATAATACAAGGCCGAAGTCCCGTCGTCGGCAACTAGTATCATAATATTAAGTTCAGGGATTTTTGAAACTACAAATAGGTACTTACAATACAAATACACACACAAAAGTATACATCAACCCTATTTCAACCCCGTTAAACTTCGTTTACCTGTCACTTTGACACGAATTCGTGTGTGTGCGAAAGGGTAGAACACTTTTAAGATAACAGCGCCAACCGATCTCATCTCGTGTGAAATGTTAATTGATATTACCATCACGCCGACATTGGCGAAATACCGCTTGCTAAAATATGCAAGGAGTGGAAGACAAGAAGACAAAAAAGAAAAAGACAGACTTGTTAAGTTTCATTAATAAGGAGTTGATATTTGTGATTGTGCAAAGATAACAAACAAATGTTAGTTAACAGAGGTTCAAGTTTTATGAATAAAGGGGCTTAAACCTCCCTAGCCAATGTTGATCGCGAAAGCAAAACCAACAAAAATGCCCCGTTTCACCGGTCGGTTTCCAACTTCCTCCCCGTAAGTGGATAATGATCTCGGGTCTTGTTCTGGCCGGTGTGCCAGCAATTGGCACTTTTTGTGCCGTTTCCGCTCTATTCCTAAGGCATTCGACGTGTTAAAAAAGCTGATGTTAAACGGGTTTTATACTGAGTAAAGTTGAAAATAAGTTTCTGTCAAAAAACATTTTAGAGGCAAGATTTTATTGGCGACTACTTTTCTTGTCAGTCGGAAGATTACTCATTGAAACGATTCAGGGAGCACGGGTTCCCATTAAGGTCACCTCCCGTCTCCATCATCAGACCAGCTGATATGGCAAATTTGAGCACCAGCAGATACCAGCAGCAAGTGGGTGCACAATCTGCGTATTTGTTTATAATTAAAGAACTCCGCAAAATAGTCATGGAATAATAGAATAATTTAAAATTCTATATCTCACTGGCAAAAAATATTTGGCGAGTTTATCCGTCAAAATGCTGGATAAAAGGCGCACAAAGAACACATAAAGGAAGCCTTTATTCGTCTCGTCTCATTCGAGATATCTATTGAATAAGTGAAAACATACAGAGAAATGCATGATCAATCTAATTCGGCTATATACATGTCAAACCAAACCGTTGAACAATCTCTCATTGTGTCCATCGGTATTGTAACCGTTTTTCTGTCCCTTTCCTTTGATAAAACGTGCGATTTACATTTGCCTAATTAGATGCGCACGAGTGCTTTGATCTGATAGGTTTTTATCTCCACCACTGCCTGCTTAGAAAAGGTGGTAACGAACGGTAATGTCTAGTCAAGATATTGTCTTTTGAAAGTAGTGGATGTCAATCTGCAAGTCCCCAGTTCAATGCCTTTAGTTATCCATAAATATTTGTATCCAAATAGCTTATTTAACCAACTCCAACAAAGGAGGAGGTTATATGTTCCACTGTATTTTTTTTATGTATGTTCGCCGATTTCTCCGTCAATTGTGGACCGATTTTAAAAATTATTTTTTATACGAAAATGTATACTCCCGAGATCGTCCCATTTTCACCAAGTCTGATGAACTGATGATGGGATAATCGAGAGCAACCCTCAAATTTTACAGGCACGTATTACGTGTTTCATGAATTTTCTAAAGCTATTCAGGTATTTGTGTCTGGTAGTCATCACTTCATGTTGGTGGACTGATGATGGTTTGTACAACTCCTCAACGGTTAGGAGTTGGAGGATATTTTTTGAAATTTTATAGGTACGATCGACGCCAAAAATACGTTTACACTATTCGCCTTATTGCAATGGAATAAGGTGCAAAAGACTGTACGTATATAATCGTATTCTTTCAAGTTATTAACGAAATTGAGGGCAACCCTAAAATTTTATAGGCACGCGTGTATTGACTTCGGTAACATTTTCTATTATAACTCGTGTGTTTACCCTCGGAAATCGCAATTCTGCTCAAGGATGTAAATTATGTCAAAGATTCTGACATGATTCCGTTGAAGTAGCAACCAATGACGTGTCAAATCTGAGATCCGTGAGGACTCGACGGAACTCCTCAAATATTACCAGCCCACAGCGACTTGGATTTTTCTATAATAATCAACGCATTTACCTTCGGAAAGCAGTTCATGTGGTAAATTGGAAAGGAAATGTGGAAATTTTCATGTATCTATGGCGAAGTACTGAATTGAAGTAGGTTTAAACTTTGTTTTTAAATATCATTTACCTATAATATCCATTATTTTTCCTAAGTAATCGGGATCTTTTTTTATTTATTTATTTGAAGATGAAGAAGAAGGATTATCTTCAGTAAAAAGCATATTCAGTCACTAAACTTATATTACTCTAGTTGCCCGGGCGGTTTCGCCCGCGTATTGCAAAGAATGCATCAGGCAAAAAATATAGCTATATTTTACCTGCGAGTTTGCCTGTGTACTTAATAATAATATATCCATCCATAAAGTCCATTCTACACGCAGGTGAAATTATTTTTGAAATCGGATGAGCAGTTCCGGAGATTACCTACCCAAAACATACAAACTTACATAGCTACAATCTCACTGACACTTCCTCTTTCTAATTTTAGTAGATAAAAATAACGTTGAATCTAAACGGTGCAGCATTCCAATCCAAGTACATATTCACCCATAAAATAAAGGAAACCCGTGTTGAATTTATATGTATAAGCATAATACATATGTAAATGTTTCATTGTAAGCGAGTCGGCCACCAAGAATTTATGTTTACATGCAAACGAAAGTACCTACCTATCAGTTACGAAGTTCGGATTGCAACCCTTCGTACATATTTCTCCCCGAATAATAAGTAGGTATATGGGCAACACATTGTGATCTCTGTATATTTTTGGTTTAATGGGCCGGTTATGGGAAGTAAAATGAGTGCAGCCTGCTGGCATTTCCGACAAAAGGAGTTTTTATAGTTCTACCTTACCAGTGTAAATGGGGATGATTTTATTTACACGATAATCCTAAAACAAAAGTACACTAAAAGACATGAAAGCCGCCTGCGCGAGAGTCATTTGTTGCCTCTCAACCGTTTGGCGAGGGACTTGTGGAGCTCCCGCGCACTCCTACCCCACGGTCCCAGTCCCAGTGCCACGACTCCGAATGTAAATGATATTTCAGAATTTTATATATCAAAAGCTTTCGGAGTACTTTAGTGTGGAGTGGAGGATATTAGCTCCTTGCCTGAACTTGCGCCACGAAGTCTGGGTTAAAATATCGCTTAAACGTAAACAGGTCGTAACTCTATCCTCAAGTGAGGTAGATCCGTCGAAAGGCATAAGAGCGGCCGCAAATTACGGCCACTAAACGCGGCCACTATACTTGTTTCCAACCAAAGTGACGACTGAGGCCATAAAGAAAGACAATGAAAGACAATGCAAAAGAGATAACGCGAGCCTATGGTTTTATGGCCTCAGTCGTCACTTTGGTTGGGAACAAGTATAGTAGCTAGCTCGGGCCACTCTCTTGTGACTAATAAAAATAAACTATTCTGAATTCTCATTCAGAATGGTTTATTATTATGACAATTATAAAGAGGTTTTGATTAAAGAAAAACCATGATTTAGTGAATCAGCGATTTAATTTAAGACAAAATTAACAAAAAAAGGAACATTTTTTATGTAACTCCTACTACGTTCAAATGACCATCAATTACCAGGTCTGAAAAAGTGGTTTCTGATTACGTCTTCGATGGCAGGTATATCAGTACCTATATACAGGGTGCCATCTATATACTGACTATAAGTGTAGGTATAGACTATAAGTAATTGAACGAGGGAGAAAAGCGAACGAAGTTCTCTGCTTCAGCTTAGGCTAATTTATTTCGTATGTCCGTTTGTCCAGCTGTTCTCCTCTACAGGTCGCATTACTTAACAGATTCTCGAGAAACTTTGTAAGAAGGTTCAATGATGAATTAGTTTTTTTTAGTCGTTTAAGATTTTCAAAAAAAAAATGTTTTCTTGAACGATGTCTACAGCTCACAGAGCTACTAGTTTATAATTCCTAAAGACATTGTACCCGACTGTACATAACCGTTCAATAATGTGTAACTGTAAACAATAGATAATTATTCTGACCACGTCTGCAGTTAACACGCATTCTACTTATACCTATGGCGGAAAACGCATCCGCATTAGTTGCTACTATTTATACTTACACAGTACTTAGTACTTGGGCCTCATAAGAAGGCTCAGTCACCCAAAGGGCAATGGAGAGGGCTATGCTGGGAGTATCTCTGGGTGATCGCAGAGAGTAGGCACCCCACAAGGTGGACTGATGATCTGGTAAAGGTCGCTGGAGTCCGCTGGATGCGGGTGGCGCAGGACCGGTCATTGTGGCACTCTTTGGGGGAGGCCTATGTCCAGCAGTGGATGTCTTTCGGCTGATATGATGATGATGATGAGTACTTAGTACTTCTATTAACTTTAACTTTAGCTAAGGTGAACGTCCGAATGCTCGGCTCGACCCCTTAATGGCTGATAGTTGCTATTGTTCAACTCTATTGTTTTGACATAAGATTGAAAGTGTATGTATTAGGCCAGGGCCGGGCACTGGGACGTTTACCCTACTAAAAGCATATATTATGAGGGTATGACCATATGTGAGTAAAAATGTAAGACTAGGTTAGGTAATCATTAGCTAAACCCAGAAACATAAAACACTATTTAAACATAAATGAACAACGAATGGAGTATCGGATCGGGATCAGATATCATTATATAAGTCAAATTATAATTAGTAATCCACGACCACGGTTATCA
Source organism: Epinotia nisella (assembly GCA_932294315.1). Classification (NCBI taxonomy): domain Eukaryota; kingdom Metazoa; phylum Arthropoda; class Insecta; order Lepidoptera; family Tortricidae; genus Epinotia; species Epinotia nisella. The sequence continues at coordinate 13,064,484 of OW028688.1, read as the reverse complement.
CACGACGACGGCGCGGGAGCTGTGTCGCGGCGAGATAGTCTATCCGTCTCTTTCTAAATGTTCTAATTAGAAAGAGATGGATAGCAGATAACTTGTTTTAGGTTCATCTCAACGCTTACCCACAAATATATCTTGACACTGCGGTGCGTAGTAGCTAAGCGTAGGTAGAGGTCTAGTTTCGTTAGGTGACGCTGTTTTAAGCTCACCTTAACGCTCACCCACAAATATATCTTGACACTGCGGTGCGTAACAGCCTTTGTCAACATAATTAATACACAGACTGCGCTACTGTGATTATTGAGTAACATCGGATCGGATTATTTGTACAATCGCTAAAATAAGAAATTTTAGAGCTTGGCCACGTCTTTTAGCGGTGGCGGCAGCGAGAAGCCACGCTCTGATCACTCACTCATCTCACTCCCCAGTCCCTCCTATGGTGCACCGCTGGCCGCGTGGCCGAGCCGTTACGTACACATGATATCATAATACCTAACTAAACTATCCTACAAGGAAGGCTTAAATATCTCCCACGGTATTTAAACTTGTTAGACGAGACTAAAGTTTAATTCTTTGCACAGAATTGTTTTATGACCAATTGTTTGTAACGGCTATTACATAATGGGGCTTTGATCATTACAGTTTTAGTGGAATTTGTCTGTTTTATCTAGAATCTAGACGATAAAAGATATTTACAATGCACTTGCTCTGAAAGTGCGCCTTTATATGGTTCAACATAAACACGGGAACTCCACTAAGCCCGCACAGCGGAGGGTGGCGGGCGGGACCGTGCGGGAATGAATTTCGGGCCAATATTCCCACACACGTGTGAGAATGAAATTTCATTACTATTTCAGCTTTTATATATTTTTCATTATTTACTTGCATGATGCATTGTAAAATGTTGTATGATACACGTGCGGATAGGTAATTCCCAACTCTTGTCGATCAAAAACACTTCCTGACGGTCGTGTTTATAGTCATCGTCACTCGTTGGGAATTACCTACTTTCCGCACTTGTATCATAAATAACTATTAGTCTGAAGACCTACTATATAAATTTAAATTTAAAATATGATGTGTAGCTTGAAACTTGTTCTGTGCTATATTTCCACTATTTCTTACATTGTCCTCGATTTTATTCATCCAGTGACCAAACGAATGCGATTTTTATAACTCAGTGGTGGTATTTATAGTAAAAAAAAATTAAACAGTTTCTTCATCAACCAGAAAAAAAAAATGCGTTTTTTTTTTCAATTTGAGAGGATATGTAATATGTACAGGTTGGAAAATAATAAAACGTGCAATATTTAACACGACACAGCAAACAGCAACAGTAGCTATTTTTTTTACTAAATGCCAGCGCGCTTGAGTAAAAACTGAAATACATATTTGTTTGTGACCATAAACGCATACTGTGTTCACGAAATTTGAAGTAAGTAGTTTGGAAAACCATAACTGCGGGTTTTTAAAGGTCTTATACTTATATGGAAAACCATATCTTAGGAGCCGGGCCTTCCTTGGTGCACCTATAACTATATGCATACTGATGTACAATAATGTAGTTTTATTTCCTCAAGCCAACACGTCTGAATATGTTCCCATGAAAATATGACTACAAGATTAATAGAGGTGTGATCCTTTATGTCTTACAAAATAATGAGAAAGACTTTGTTGCGCTATAGCTAGGCCTTATAACATTAATAACACAAGCAAGCTTTCATACAAATTAAATACTTAAGTAATAGCTTTAATACTTAAAGAGCTGTGACAAATTATGTCCTTCAAGTAGTTTTTTCGGTCCTTCTTTATAAAAGCCGCTTTATTTGTTGTAGGTACTTAGATAATTATTTAGTTAAAGTTTTGAGGGCATTGTATTATTGTATGTTACAAATGTGTTTTCTCTTATAAACACCGTATACGTGTCACTGACGACAGTTAATAAATACTAGATAAACGTACGAAAAAGGAAGAAAAAAGATCAAACGGGTTTATCAAAAAAGCATACTATGAGTTAAAACGAGTATGAATAAATAAAAACACTTATTTTCTTGGCAACACAAACTATACACATATATGGCTACACAACCTACATGTTATTGTATTGTTTCTCTCTGTAACTGCTTTTTTTGTGTGAGGTGTGCAATAAAGAGTATTTGTATTGTATTGTATTGTATGTTCTCGGCAATGTTGCCGATTGCCGTATACCCGGGAATGGGAATATTAGCAACGGAACATAAGTATCCATGAGTAAACCAAAGGTTACCCACGTTTCGATTGTCAGTGTCAATTATACAACACACATTCCTCCACGGAATTACCTTTGAAGCTCAAGTTACTCGCGCCAGCATTAATTATGAGAAAATGAGAGCAGTGTGAAAATCTGAGAACAATAGATTTCCAGACATATTGATTTCTTTGTAGCTCCCACTCGAATGAACTCTGAACCCCGGCGGATCCGTACCTAATATCGCAACAGAGAATTTATTAATATTCATAAATGCAATAAAAATGAAAGTAATACTGTTATGTGAACCAACCGAGACAAAGTGAATGAGAAAACGTTAACCCAGTAAAATTCAACAAAATATTTCAACTGTTATTCGGACACATCAGGATGATAAATTATGCTTCAAATTTATTGAGTTTATGTAGAATATGCTTAATGAAATCATCGGACCACTAAGCACTGTGACACAGAAATTTACCTTAATTCATATCGGTACTTAAGACAGAGCCGTCAATTTTGTTCAATGACTCATCACGTTAAACGACGAATCGAAAAGGACATTCTTACTAAACGCCAAGCACGAAACTGTTCGACTAGAAAGTATTCCTCACCAATATAAAATGAAGAAAATTTACCTTGTGATTGACCAAGAAAAAGGCAATATTCTGCAGTTTAGAAATGCTTTTCTAGAGTAAAATGGGACAAAATCCTGAATCCTTCTTAAGAATTTTATTGAAACCCCGCCAGAGAAATTCGATATCGGTTCAATAATTCAGCCATTGAAGAATCCTTCACCGTAATACTTTCTAACATTTTTCGCTTGTTCGATTCCCAGTTTCCAGTGTTATGAAAGGTGAAACATCTTTGAGAGTAGAAAATAACAAAAGTTGAAGGGATGCAAGATGTTACAAAGTTGGCGATATCTGCTACTCGGAACATTCCGAAACGAATCCATCTGTTGCCTTGGCAAAGTCTATTGCTCTGAAACAATGCAACATTGTGCACGGATATGAATAATCTTCGCTACACCAAGAATTCTCCGTTCGCAACTCGGCAGATGGACTAACATCTGTCTAGAACCGGTAGCAAATAAGGACATAAATTGTGTATATGAAAAGGCAAAGGGCTCAGGAAAATGTTGAATGTGACAGAATAATGCATTATTCTAATGTCCCAATGTTGTTTTCCGAGTGCCTCAATCCTCTCGAAGCAGTAATTCACACTTAGGTATGCTTTAGGGGGTCGTTTTGTCAATGGGAAACGTCGCGATACGGAACCCTGAATTCAGAAGCGCGTCCGATTGCGGACCGCCTCGGCACGAGTGGCACCGTGAAGGGAGCAACGCCCCTGCACCTGCCGCCATCACGAACAGACATTCCAGCATCCGTTCCTTCAGATTGCGAATTCGGAGATCCACGACGACGATTTGTTGAGCGATTTGTTCGGGGATTCGTCTGAGACCGGTTCTAGTGATCTGAGTACCTACACTACCTACTATGAACAAAGCTTGCAAGTAAATATATGTATATGTCCGATTTTTCAGCAGCAGTTTAGTAGTCGGTATAGCATACAGATTGAGTAAAACAAAAGTCGTCGTTCTTGTGGTCAATAGTTAAGTGCTTCCGTGCAAATAAAAACTTGAAATCATATAAGAGGAGCCGCCGTTTATGCAGATTAAGAGTCCAACCAAATAATAGGCTTTATAGTATGATTATGATTTAACACGTGCCTAAAAACGGCAGTTACACGGGCATTTGGCCCAATTATGAAGGATTTGAGCTCCTGAAAGAGCTTAGCGCACACGCCACAATTTCATTTAGTACGGCTAATAGACACTTTACGTGCACTGCAGCGTTTTACAGCCTGAGTTTTGCTCAATTTAAGTCGTTACGAACAATTTAATGGAAATTTGAAATTCTTCAACAATTTTGTTTACAACTAAATTTAAAACTTTCTGGATAAAAGTTCATCTTAATCAGATAGATACTGTTGTTATAAACGTTAAAAATGTTGCAAAGAAATAGAAGTTTTAAAAAGTTACCCCAGATTAGATAAAAAATTAACTAGGACATTTCTCTGAAATTTAAAGGTTCATTGTTAAGTCAACTAAGTCGCGAAACTAAGATCGGCAAAGAGCCAAACTTCGAAAAGTTTGGCATACATCTACGAATTAATTGTTGGAAATTTTGCCTTAGAAACTTAAGAGGGCGTTAACGTGCTCACTAGCGCCACTGGTAAAATTCGGATTATTTAAATTTAACGATAGATATTTATAAAAGGAGGCCACTACACACCGTATTTTGTATTTGAGTACCTTGGGAATACATCAATCTAGTTTTTATATTGCTGGATTTGATCTATGAACTAAAAAGAAAAACGGCCGTTTAAACTTTGGACGCATAGATTGACCGGTTAGCCTAGTGGGTAGTGACGCTGCCTACGAAGCTGAAGGTCCTGGGTTCGAATCCCGATAAGAGCAAATGAACATCATGATCATTCATGAATGATCTGTGTGTGTGACAATAAATATTTTCTATTTCTATTTCTATTTCAAATATTTGTGTGGTGAGCATGAATATTTGTTTCTGAGTCTTGGATGTTTTCTATGTATTGAAGTATTTATATGTATTAAATATATTGTCGTCTAGCAGTGCTAGCACTCAAGCCATTGAGCTTACCATGGGGCGAGTGCAATTTGTGTAAAATTGTCCCCTTGTATGTATTTATTTATTTACCAGTGGCGCTAGTGAGCACGTTAACGCCCTCTTAAATCTAGGACGTTCGTCGTTAGCACGTATCGATCTTGCAGATCATAAAAATTAAAACGGTTAACACTTCAAAACCGACACAAATCCATTAAGCCATATCCACACAAAAACATTTGCACTAGCACGCTCAAGAAGACTGTTACGAAAGGCTCTGCGGACCGTAAACATTCCACCAGTCACCGAGCATGAGCCAACTAGAACAGACAAAAACAACAATACACACTTTTATCTAGGCAGGGCTTTCTTCGAGATAACAGGAAAGACGTAGCAAAAACTCATTCAGGTTTACGGATCAATGAGGTTTTTTCCGACATGGGTCGGTGCCCGAAATTTTAAATGGGATATTTTGTAAAAGATCGCAACTGCAATCAATTCACTTGACACGTATTGTCCAAAAGTTCTACGGTTCTACGGTAACCGTAGTCAGTTTCGTTTTAGTTCAGCCGTAGTACGGTATCATGCAAATGACACGAGACACGCACGGAAGGCTTTGTAATGGTTGTAAGATGTTGGAGATAGGAACAAAAACGCGATCTTCAGAAGTGGTCCGTGCGTTTAGCAGCTGCACCGCATGCGGCTTTACCCGATCCCCCATTCTTCACGGCACCGTTAATGACCGTTCCGTGGCAAAATGGCTACAATGATTCCGTAATTAACACTATCCGGAGCACACCGCTCTTCCACGGCGGCCTTGTTTCTGATTGGACTTGCTCCATCGACCATCGTAAATCGTTTCACATTACTGACAATAAAACGAGGGTTAATGGACAGGTGTGAGTTGACGATCTCCAGATTCGAGCAATACCAAACTCCGACATCTAAAGCGAACGCATTGAAGTAAGTAGATGATTAAATGTAACACTTTAATACATCGAACTCGGCATCGCTCGGGTGGTGCAAGACGACTTTTAAAAACGACATACAAACCTGCTAATTAATTTATCTTAGTGAGCCATGAAGCCAATTATAGGCCAAAAACATAAAATACCTATGTTATTTCAAAACATAAAAAAGGAAACAAGAGTCAAATCAAACTGAATTTCTCTTTTTAAATCTTAAAATTCTTATTACTAAATTATTCATATTTATTATTAGCTATTCTGCTATTCAATCCAACAACTCAAAAATCATGAAAATTGGTGCTGCCGTTCTTAAGTTGTAAATGGTGTAACTAACACGACTTGTTTTATATATATATGCATATATAGATTTAAACATTCGAAATAATACTCATAATTACACGGTTAAACCGACGTATTAAAAGTCACTACGGGCGACATTTTTCGAACTCTTCGGGAGTTCTTCTTCAGGGCAGTAGGTACTGACATTAAATACGTGAGTTTAACCGTGTAATTATTAGTAGATATTACTTTAATCTATATTCAAAAAACCCCATTAACAAATGTGCAACCAAATGTATTTGTTCTTAATTACAAACAGGTGTCATTTGTTTTAAGAATTACCCACATAAAATCCATTTACAATGGAAATTGTACAACGCCCAAAGGGAATCTGGTTAGATAGGACGAGCTAAATTGTGATTGTACGGAATATTCTTATTTGCCTAATCTAAAATTCCCAGCCAGTCGCTTTCCATTTAGGAAAGGCTTCTCCCACGGGGGAGAGATTCAAATGATTCGTTAAAATATCAGTAAAAATTGCGTAAAGCCATTGATAAATCGACAATTTGTCTTTCTTTGTCTTATGTACAAATGTAAGCAACCGAATTACGGGATTGTATCTTAAATCTTAACATCAATCGCATTCCACGGAGTTCTGTCAATGTGTTCTTAGAAACGGGATCGTAAAACATTTTCGACATCTCACAGTCACGGGTTACTTTTTGTTAATCGATGAACGCTTTTATTAGACATGCGTGAGATAAGTGTATCAAAAGCCGCAGACATTTCACTTCCTTTCTTTTTGTCCGCATAATGCAAATGTCTTCGATCGTTCATCTCACGTCCGACTGTTTCGTACTTAGCTGTATTGACTTCCTCTCCAACTTCGCATCTTTTTTCAACTATATATGGAATGTAAACTTTATCGGCATAAGTACAAAGCTTCGTATCCAATTGCATCACAGGGTAAGATATGAGCCTTTGAGAGCAAATGGACCGTATCTGTACGTTGCGCTGCGGCATTTCAAATATCGGCAAAAGAACTTCGTTCATGACTGAATGCAGTGATGTCTTCAGTAGATATAGAAAGGAATTGATTATACATGCATGTGGAAACAGGATGCAGTTAATAATCGCAATACTAGTATTTATTGACTTATTCAAGCTTATTAACAATATGGTATATTTAAAACCATAGATTTATATAATACGTAGGTACTCCAGAAACAAAAATAATATGGTTGGTGTACACCAGTGAAGTGTAATATCTATAGATATCTCCTAGAAAGTCATCTCACTTTGACATTGGCATGTTGGTAACGTGAGAAATATCAGATATCTCGGAACTGAAAGCATACTCATACCGTGTGAAGATTATTAATACTGTACCTATATACCTGTTGATTGGCTTCTGTACAGCGAAAATTTCCCGTTCCATTAGAAATCCAATCATAAGAAGAATCAATCAAACGTGCAATAAATTTTTAACGCCTTTGATGCATTCGCTTGAATTCTATTCTTTAAAACTAAGGCCATCAAGCAGAATTCTTAACCGATGCAACATATTGTAAGGGAAACGATCCATTCATTCTTACTTCATATCGAGTTGAAGGATTTTTAGCAATTTTCGACGGTGGACCTCTAAATTTAAAGAACAGATTAGCATGTACCGCGTGGCACTTACGTCGTTATGGTTAATTGTAAAGATGCGGGAACGGACGTTGAAAAAAGGGGCACGGCGGGAACACACCTGACAGTAGTGTTGCCAGTTTTTGAAAGGAACGAATGAATGGAGGCGGCACAATAAGTTATTTGAATTTTGAGTTTGGAAGTTTTTAAAGTATGTAATTGATTGTTGCTACATTTGCTAATTTCGTGTCAAATAAAACTCTCTAGTCAAATTGACAATACATCGTCAGTTGAATGTAATAGCGGCCGCCTATTACTTTCCTAACTAGGTTAAGTAGTTTGACCGTTATAACTAGTTAACGTGCAAACTTCAAACAACACAAATTACCACGTAGGGCATCATCGCCATTATAAACGGACCAACTCAACACTTACATAACTACATGCATACACATTACATAAGTTCTCATTGTTTGTATAGAACCGTACCCCAAACTTAGTAAGACATACGAGGACACAAAAACACGGTGTTAACACATTACAGAAAACGGTCCGTAAAACCGATATGTCATCACTAATTTGAATAAGGTTACATTTTATTGAACATTACCATAAGCTGTTTATTTAACAAGCGTCAACGTAATAGAAGAGTCGTTCACATTGTATCTCAACATCGTTACATCATTCAGTTCAGTGACAGATCAGTCAACTTTACTCCTGCGCACCATTCATTCGCCCACACCGACCGTTGCGTTCCTTTCCTAAACTCGTTCTTTATATTTTAAAATTCGAACCGTATACCTCCCGTCCTTTTTAGGAGCATACTTGGCAATACCCGGGTATAACTGAATATTTTCCTAAAAAAGATTGTGTTCTTGTGGAGCTCGTAATTTATGGTTTTAATCCTATAACCATCCTAATAATTTACATGATCTGTTTTTTCGTACCAAAGTATCTCAACACTCATAATTAAGAAATGCACTTAGATTAGAACTTACAAAGTTTTAGTGATGTTGATGCTTTTCTACCACTATTGTTTAAACTCTTGAAGTGAACTTGAGATGATACTTGAAGAGGATACTCCATTACTTTGTTATTATGAAAACAAATATCGAACTAACTTAGCAACAGGACTTGCTATTACATAACTAATGTAACTATATAACTTAGCAACAGGACTTGCTATAACTATTATAGCTTAACAATTTCATAAAATGTACATAACATTACGAAATGAAGATGGTGAACAGGCACTATCTAGGTGTGCACCCTCGACCTCATCATCACTTACCATCAGGCCCCTATTTCACCAACTTGGCAATTGTCACCTGACAAAGACCATTCTCCGTACATTGCTGGTTCCACATGTAACCTAGCGACCACCTAACATCTAGAACAAGCAATGTATGGCGAATTGTCAGTGTCAGGTGACAATTTTCAATTTGGTGAAATAGGGGCCAGGTGAGATACCTAGTGGTCAAATGCATACATAATAAATAATAATAAAATAATTCTACTTTATAACTAGAACAGACTATTCTACTAGGTTGCAGCAACATGTTTATTAAACAAATCTAAACATATAAATGTCTCTGAAACAACACTGCGGTTGATTGTATAGGCACTATAGGCAGTATTCTCTCCGTTCGCGGCATTATATTATTTGCATAAAGCTTACCTTGGCAGTGAAGGGAATCCTTAATCGGTTTTCGGTTTAACATTGAGCAAAGTCTACTTTCATTATAGTTATAAGGATTTTTGTTTCTCATCCATCTCTCATTTTGGATATCCGTTTGAGGATCTGGGTTGTATTTATTGTTGATTTAATCTTTGAAGTATTGTCAAATAATCCCTGTTCAGAGATAACGACTTGTTCAATTTGTCTCGACTCGACTCAGTATGACTAATTAGTAGTATCGAAGCTGCGAACTAATCATATTCAGTGTAATACTTCAATGCTGTTTTAATACTACTTATAACGAAACAAAGCAATGGTTATAGTTACCTACGCTCTTAAAAGTGTTCTACATACGATATGTCAGTTATATTTTTATTTGCTAATCTTTCTTACAGTAAAAAATAATAAACAAGTTTGACGAGATGCAACTTCGCCTTATGCCGACATTTTTTCTTCTTCTTTCGTCAAATGCCGAAAACTCTTTTGTCAGTCTAATTTTTACCCGATTGCCAAAGGAAAGGAGGGTTATGTTTTTCGAGCGTATGTATGTATGTATGTCTTATTCTTTGGCACGGCCTACATCCTAAACCGTTTAACGGATTTCAACATATGAGCTGTCGTTGGATTCCTCTTAATCGTGGGAGTGACATAGGCTATAATATTTGTAAAAAACCGGCCAAGTGCGTGTCGGACCACGCAAAACGAAGGGTTCCGTGCCTATTAAAAAGGTCGTATCGTCACAGAAATTTTACGGCACTTACGTCCTTTTCTTTGAGGAAGGCAGTTTTTCAGCAATATCTCGAAAACCTCTGAACCGATCTTGTTCAAAACAATTTTCGGTGAATGAAATTAATAAGCCCTATGTCCATGAATTTTTCCATATTTTTAAAATACACCGTTCAAAAATTAGAGGGGGGGGACAGAATTTTAGTGACTTTCGGGGCGATTATCTCCGACCCTATTCACTTAATCAAAAAAAATGCTAAGAAACCTTATATTTATTTTGAAAGGCCTATCGATTGATGTGCTACACGGGGGGTCACAATGAAATTTTTTTTTTTGCATTTTAGTTTTATGTATGGAGTGCACCTCTAAAAAAAAATTTTTTTGTCATTTTAATTACAAAACTATGTAGCGGCTAACAAAATAAACCTATCCTCAAAATTTTATTCAAATACACCTTATAGTTTTCGAGTAAAATGCCTGTGACATACGGACAGACGGACAGACGGACAGACGGACAGACGGACATGACGAAACTATAAGGGTTCCGTTTTTGCCATTTTGGCTACGGAACCCTAAAAAGCAGTTGGGTTTTTCGAAAATTCTTTTGATTTCACTTGTTGCATTTTATAATAGTGGTATACTGTATGTCTTGTGGGAAATCTGTGTGCTTCGGTTCACAAACGAATTCAGAATAATTTAAAAGGTACACTGCTTGAATTAAACAAACGCTCAGAATGAGTACTGTATCGAATTTAAATCGTTTCATTTTAATATGAGCTTGATAGCACTCAAAACAAAAACATAGCCATTTTGTGAATTCTTTGCCTGCTTTGATTCCGTAATTCTGCTTCGAATGGATTTGAACTGCGGTATAATAATATCAAATGGCTACCGTTTACTCACTGGTTTTTTGCCCAAGGGCTTTATTCGCGTGCCTAAAATTACACTGGGAGTAAAATGAAGAGGAAACATTAATGAAGAAACGCATTTTAGCAATTTCCTTCGGGCTCGCGTGCCGGTTTTTAGTTTATTTTTGCAATACACCTGCGTTTTAAAACATAAAGAGCTAATTAGACGACTACTTAGTTGCTTCTTGGCATTGAATGAAGAAAACATATTAAATTAAGTAAAGATTCATGCAAGAGGTCTTATTTTAATAGCAACATTGTCTTGCATCATGAAATATAACGGAAAATAAAATGTATATCGGCATAAAATAGTGACTTTCATCTAGTATACCTACAGTGTATGACAGCATGCATATATGATTACAAGAGTTGATACCTAAGGATGCTTTAAACTAAGTAAGTATTTGTGTTTTAAATAATGCTGTTGCTATTTTATTACCGTATCTATGTTGGAATAACTAATATTGACAACGGTACTTACTGATCGGCTTTTAAGTGACCAGCGTGATAAGATCGATATGCTACAATCTTGAAAGCAATTAGAGCTCGGAATGAATTCGGCAGTCAATTAATTTTGTTTTGAAATAAGAACTCAAAATATAGATCATAAAAACATAAATCAATCATAATCGGCTCGAATTTCGGTTGCAAGCTTGATTATTAAAGCTTGAAAATAAAACGTAATAAGATTTTGGAGTTCCGTAATGTACTCCACTTTCAAACGTGATCACTGATCAATTAAAGTAGTATTTATTCTATTACGATAAGTAAATGATTTATCAATGGCTATTTTTTCTGTAGTTTTAAAGTATATAGTACATATCTTTATGCTCCATCAAAATTGGTCCCGTTTTCAGATTTTGCCACGGAACCTAAAGTTTGCATACCTACCTCATAATGCTTCAAAGTTTTTTTTTCTCAATTACTACCTACGGCAGCCCGGTCTGGCGGGCTAAGCGCGGCTCAAATCACGGATGATGATGAATGATTGCTGGGATAGCATTTAATGATGGTCTCGACTGGCTCCCAACTGACAGACGAAACGTTGGCCGTCTCATTTTATTTGCTTTCCTTTGGGGTTTTCAAACGTGTACAAGAAAATTCTTAGGTTGCAAATTTGAAATCTAATATTTTACGACATTTGAATTTTCATCTTATGTTGGTTTTTAAGAATTATGCACTTAAACTTATGAAAAACGAAGCGTATGCAAACATGCCTTTCTGTTCAATGTTATCATGTTCATATGTAGAGGATGTCCGTTCGCCGGGCCCAAGGAGTCATTATGGAAGAAGTAATCCATACTTTTTGCGGGCATATCCTCGCAGACAAGGATATAGGAAAAGACGTACGAAATAAAGTTTAACAGACACTATTAAGAAATAAAAGTAACGACGACTGCGTCTGAGTCGACGTTAATTCAACTAATTATAAATCCATACACTTTCAGACGTCTAACAGCTACTTTGCATGGTTAAGACAAGTTTGTGACAAGTATTAACAGGTCACGACATGTCTCCATTTAGATTCAAGATGTAGTTCTGAATAAACAGACGAGATGAGTCACAGTTATAGAGGTTTGTAATGCTCGACGGTAATGTTTCATTGGCTTCATTGCTTGTTAATTTATGTCTGCACGCCGACTACTTTGTTAGCACATGTTTTTGAACTAAATGTAGAAATTATGGTTCGATATCTGTTATAGGCTTGGAAGTTCAAGAAAAGGTTTTTGTATTTTCCAAATAAAAGAATACCCTTTTTTTTTGACGATGTGAAAATGCTTTACGCATACCCCCGACCCGGGGAAGGCCTATTTGGGGGTTATGTGGGACGCTCTCCTCCCACCGCCATCCGAGGAGCATACCCACTAAAAACACACCGGCGTCACCCGCATTACCCTTAAGGGGGCGCCATGGGATCGCGAACATTCCACCACGACGCCCCCCGAAATAAAAGAATACCCTAAAAGCGTTTCTACTTTTTTCCAGATTTATAATCTTAAGGTGAGTCAGGCTGGCGTAGATTTGATCATTGTCATGTTTAAATCGACATTTATATAATCTTCACCACTATCGAGATTAAGGATATCCTCTATGGGTCATTGCGTTGTTTGTTACCTGTTCCCCACAGTTGCCTTCACTGCCTGTCTTCTATTAGCATCTACAAGTACATGCATGTTTTAGTTTTCCTGCACTTCGCATCTTCAAATCCAATCAACCACTTTAGTTCTCCCGGAGTTAGTAGTCTCATCACGATTTATAGTTACTTATAAAAATTGCTGCTTGTCTCAACAACAATTTCACTGTATCTGTATTAAACCGAATTCTTACAGGAGTTTTAGCTACGAACTGAGTCTTGGAACCGTGAATATATTTAATGTTTTCCGAAACAAAGGAAGTCGGATCTTTATGTTGAGTTTAATGGAGAACACAATTAAGCAGGATGAACCTATTAAAACAGGCTCTTAAACTTTACGATTCAGTTATATAAATACAAGAACCGGCTTAATTCACATCTGTTACCATTACTTAAACTAAAGCAAATAATTCAAATATTTTGCAAACACGGTAAACTTACCCTTACGGTATGAAAAAAAGTCGGACCGAGGGTTCCGTACAAAATTACAAATGTATAGTTTACAGATTTTTTCCCTGCACTTGTAGTATAAGACGATATTACTTGCCAAATTTCATAGTTCTAGGTCAACGGGAAGTATCCTATATATTTTGATTCCCTTTGAGAGTGTCGAAATATAGGTTTTTTTGCGGCATAAACGGCCGTTTTTTTTTTACATTAACTTAAGTGGGATTTTTCACAGCTTGAATAGACTGAGTATATTGTTTTAATTTCAACTCGATACCTCCACGCGTTCCCGAGATAAAGGATCTTGACAGGCAGACAAAGCGATCCTATAAGGGTTCCGTTTTTTCCTTCCAAGGTAAGGAACCCTAAAAAGAAGAAAGCAAATAAAATAAATAGAAATAGTACAGTTGCCTCGAAGCTGCGGTTTGTTTAATATCTGAATATTCTTCCTTCAATTTAGTTGGTAACATAATGCGGGTTATGCGGTCTGTCGAGTGAGTCTAAAACAGCGTATCCGCGTGTAAGCTTTAACAATAGACATATTTTTTAGTGCTAACGCGGCAGTAATACAGAGACATTTGAAATCCCCCACATATATTACGCGCAAGCGTCACATTTATCGTTGTATCAAGGATATACCTTTTGTGAAAAGCGCTACTTGGAAAATTATTTTCTTTTAGGACATCTGTTATTAAAACCATTAGCTTCCGCCCGCGACTCCTCCGCGTGGAATTCGCTTATATTGTAGCTCGATACCAACTCCTCCCCCCCCCCCCCCCCCTCCCCCTTATGGGATGATTTCCGAGATAAAAACTATCACTACAGGGTACTACAGGGGGATACCCCTTCCCCGGGACTCAAACTATGTCTATACCAAATGTAGTCTAAATCGGTTCAGCGGTTTAAGCCTGAAGAGGTAACAGACAGAGAGACAGACACACTTTCGCATTTATAATATTAGTATGGAAGTATGGATCATAGCATATTAATTCACCTAAAAATAATTCCGTGTTAAAATGTGAATGATGTGTTCACCTATAATTGGGGTACGTAAGTGCCTAAATACCACATAACTATTAAAATGTAACTCACTATTCTTATGTACTCTGTTGGTGTCCCGTATAAAATAAATAAAAAAATAAAAATAGCCTTTGTATCGTGGAGTTGTACATTAGGATGTATATGTACCTAATAGGAAAACTGATTTTAAAAGGCATTAAATGCAAAAGCCGTTCAAGTTCCGTAACTAGAGGCTTCAAATCTAAATAACTGACCTATCCTTCGTACTTTTTAGTAAAGATATACTGAAGCAAGGTTATAATTAACACCTCCCACACTCCCACGGAATCTCCAAACATGCTCCTGTCTGGGAAACATTCTGTTTGATCTATGACTCGTATTTGACATGTTAAGTTGAGCACTTTGCTGACTTAATATTTCACTGGACCAGTTTCATAATATAAACATACTGTAGGTACCTACATTGCAGATTCGCAGAATGCAAATGTTACCAAGAAATTGGTTACTTTTAAATCACTGTACGTGATGTGTTGTCGTGTTATAAAGCATACTCGTATAAATTCATTTTATTATAGTCAATTTCTTTAAAAACATTTTGCGTTTTCCGGTAAAACAAAAACATTTATAAACATGAAATAGGGTCGTGACTTGCGGTACTCCAAGAGAAAAAAGACAAAAAATATGCCCAATTACGTAATGACGAAAATCCTATTCAGATATCACAAAAAAACTACATGTACAACCGTTTTAATATTGCTTGAGAGAAAAGAAATCGCTTGAGACCCGTGACGTCACGAGTCTCAAGCGTCATAGTCATAGTAAATAAATGACAATCGTTTCATGTAAAGTGAAGGTGTATTTTGCGGAAAAGGGAAGTATACCCCTCTTAAAACTTTCGACACTTATAACTTTGTGATTATTTATTGTCTTGTGTTACTTTCTCTCCATGTTTTAATCCTGTTTCGAGAAAATTCATCATTATTGATTATTTTACACGGTGTCACCATCCGTATTATACCACAAAATATCTACTATTGTAATCGAAACAAAAGTTGATTGTCGTGAATCAATACGCTTCTAACAAAACCTCTCATGATAACAGTCAATGAATGGACGTCCTGCAGAAAAAAGACACTAGAAATATCGAAAAGGCTCCGACCATAAAAGACCCTTGAGACAATATAAAGGGACGCCGTTTGGTCAACAGACAACGGTGAGAGACTAACTTTTGTTTATTGCCGTATTGTTTGACTTGTTATAATCTCAAGTGTTTGCGGACGCATGCGTAAAAGGATTCGGGCGGGGCGATTGTTCAACAACACACAAATGAATTGTTCACCTTATTGCAATGTCTTAAGGTCTTGAAATAGTAATTACATATTATTAGTGTCTCTGAGCGGTATTAGAACTCGTCTGGTTTTTTTTTTTTTTTAATTTCGCCAATCTGAATCGCCAAAATTTTTTTTATTATTTAATTTTTTTCACGAGATACGGTCGAGCATTGCGTCCTGTAGAGAACAGCTTACACCCGGATTTGGCCGAAGCTGAAGCAGAGAACTTTGATCGAGTAATTCCTCTGACTGCGCGTAGAACAAAACAGATAGGTAGTTAATAAATAATAATAAATATCGTGGGACAATTCACATCAATTGATCTAGTCCCAAACTAGGCAAAGCCTGTACTATGGGTACTAGACAACGGATAAACATACTTATATATAGATAAATACATACTTAAATAGATATTAAACATCCAAGACTCGAGAACAAACATTCGTATTCATTATACAAATATCTACCCCGACCGGGAATCGAACCCGGGACCTCAAGCTTCATAGTCAGGTTCTCTAACCACTAGGCTATTCGGTCGTCAGGTAGTTGGTGGTAGTAACTTGAATCTGTGAAGTCAATTGCACTCCCAAACAAATCTCCATTTCACCCCCTTATGATATGCTAGCCGGGATAAATAGTAAATCTAAATTGTAAGTGGTAATGTAAAATACACACACACTCTTTCACATTTATTATACTATATTATGAAAGCATTCATTCGAGACGTAAACTTGATTGAAATTGACAAATATATGTACTCGAAGTCACTTTTTAGGGTTCCGTAGTCAACAAGGAACCCTCATAGTTTCGACATGTCCGTCTGTCCGTCTGCGGCTTAGCTCAGTGACCCTTACTCACTACTAGAAAACTGTAATTCGGCATGGGTACCGATAAAACGGTAGAATATAATTTTGAAAAAAAAAATTAAGCGTACCTCGGAGCTTGGACCTCCCCTACAGTGGGGATGTAATTTTTTTCTTTAAACCCATGGTGTGGGGTGTCGTTAGATAGCTTATTCAAAAATATTATGGGTTTCCCACAGCCAATTTTCAACTCAGTGATCCGTTTGCGTAATATTGGGCTTTGAAGCCCTAATTTTTGTTCGAGTCAAGTGTGCCTAAGTACTGGCTAAATTGCTACCACTGGGAATGTGAAAAAAATCGTGGCAATAGTACATATCAATAATTTAAAAAGAAAACTATCATGGCTAAGAAGGCATAACTAGTTACTGAGTAATAGTGGAAATGCCAACTTTCATACAAATTCCGACGCAACCGCACCATTTAGTTAGCGCGCGCGTGTCGATGTAACAAAGACAGACAGCAACTACGGAACCCTACACTGCGCGTGGGCCGACACGCAATTGACCGGTTTTGATAGTCTGTAATGCATTTGATCATTATTTACGACAATCCGTTATTCTTTGATGTCGCTGAAGCATTGGTCGTACGTACTTTATATATGTTCATAAGGTTGAAAATTGTTGATAATTTAGTAAAATTGTGTATGAAAGAGAGTTTTAAAGTAATTGGAAGCCAACCCTTTGCGTGCACGCAGGACGCAGCTGACCGGCGCGAGGGTCTCATTGTTAACTTAGTAAGTACCTACTTCTTTTAGGATTAACGGTTAATTTTAACTTTCATTTGAACTTGAAGCTGCTGTTATGTTGTCCCCTCGACAGTCTATTATTTACAGGCTATTGAGTGAATGTTACGGTGTGTCGATCGACAATCGATGGATTAATTTTATACGTTTGATATGTGAACCAACTTAATTGGGATTCGATTGACATCGACACCGTTCAGCATAACGATCGATGGTCGATCGATTGGCATGGCAAATGTATAATAAATCAATATTATCTAACTAATTTAAATGCACTATAATCTTGGTCTTTTATCAATTATTTACATTATTAACAAACGTATCGCAGTTGATTTTAAATTTTAACTACAATACGTAATGAAGTACAGTTTAGTTATAACTTTGACAGTGTGAGACTTTATAAAGTTTTAACCAATACATAATATCGTCCCAATTTAGACATCAATTGTTACAAAAATAGACCAAGAACTCACTATCTATTTTCGTCTATTATATGGAGCGGAAGACATTGCTATTAGCACGCAGCGACCTCGACCCCAAGACGCGCACTGTTAGCAGTTCACATTGCACTTACATGACAATGATTTGATTACTCATTCAACTGATTCAACGTATTCGAAACTAAGGACTGGCTCCACTTTTTGTATGTTGCGTGTAGTCAATTTAATAATAAGTATTATTATAACGTATACTTTTTTAGCGTTTGAATCAACTACACAACTATAAACTAGGTATGTGTATAGTGAGTATGTAGCAGCAGTAACGTTGCCAAGAAACCGGTGGATTCATTATATACAAGGTAAACGTATCAGTTATTGACTTCTCTATCCTAATAATTGGCACTCCGTTGATCATTTATATTCCATTGAATTTTGAAGGTGCCAAATGTGGACCAGTGTCGAGCACTGGAACTTGTACCTTAGATATATCTCGAGAAGCATGAGCACATACAGCACTTGAGCACTAGAGCAGATGAGTTTGCAAGAAGGGGGTCTACAAATCACTTTTTAGGTCCAGAAACGTTTGTGGGACTCTCATCGGCCTTTAAAGCCTACGCCAAAACCAAACACCAGCACGAGTGGGGAATGAGGCGGGTTTAAGGCACTCAAAGCTCTTCATAGGAGTGGACTCGGGCTGGACCAAAAAACTCTGGAAATCCAGCAGGAAGCAACTCAGAATTATATCTGGGGTGTTCACAGGTCACTTCGGCGTCAAGGATCTCTTGGCCAAGATGGGACTGTCGAACAGTACAGACTGTAGAATATGTGGCGAGGAGGATGAAACTATGGAACACTTACTGTGTGAATGTTATGCCCTTGCCATACAAAGAATGAATCACTTTGGTAACGGATGCCCGCAACCAAAGGAATTCAAGGTGCTCCCACTAAGCTGCATCATCCGCTTTGTGGAAATGATGGAGCGAGCTTGGGAGTAGCTATAAAAGGGAGGGCAAATGCACAAAATATCCCACTGGGTCGAAGTGTATCCGAAAGGGCCCTCAACTAGATAAGATAAGATAAGATAAGATGATACAGCACTTAAGTAATATATTCTTATTTATTTCTTAGGAAATCTGTCGAAATTAAGTGATTAGTTGTAAATTGATGGCCTTTTTTTTCTTTATTTACCACCTTAACGCCAAAATAGTGACAATTGTGTTCAAAATATCTTTGAGTCACTCGAAAATAGAAAGATAATACACATACCCACTCATTACCTACTCTGAGTCACGAGTTCATGAATAAGCTAATTATACAGGTACTTCAATGAATACTACTTCGGAAAAATATGGGTACGTATTATTTACTTTGTTGTTGTTATCATGAATCATAATTATGACTAAGAAAGAATAATTTAGTAGGTAAGTATTTTAATTTTTCTACAGGAAGCTACTAGCTAGAACAGCGGGGCTAGCACAACTGACGCCGCGCCGCGACGCGAGTCGAGAAAGATCTACCCTCCTTTCTCTAATATGTACGGTGCGAGTGAGATAGGAGATGCTTTGTCGCGCGCGAAGCGACTGAGCAGCAAGTGGTGCTAGACGTACAGGGCCAGGCCATTGGTTTGTAGCAGGCCAAAAGTACATATGTATTCACATAAATAGTCGTTTTCAACTCTCATATAATGTCTGTATCAAACGATTTAAACGCACTGTAGATACCATATATATCAACCATCGCGGTAAATATTCACAATAATCGAAATTCCCACCGATAAATCTGTTCCTATTTTGTATAACACTATTATGGTTAAATCCGGTCTTAGAAGAGAACGAGTTCATTTCCAACGGTTTTTGGCAACCCCACAAATAGGCAACTCGGTGTGAAGTAGGGTGACCTCATTTAAATACTAGAATTGGCACTGGGCTCGACATTGTTAATTCCGTACCCCAATTTAATTATGGCTGTAAATGAGAATCAAGGACCCACTACTTTGTGGTAGCAATATTTTTGAGGTTGAAATGATTTGAGGTTTCGCAGAAAATATCATTACAATTTGAACCTTTTAGCACAGAGAGTTAACACGTTAAACGCCAGACCAAAATTTTCAATTTTCTAAAAAAAGTAACTTAATGTAAATGTGTTTATTATATTGATATACATATACACACTTTTTCATTTTGTAATTGGAAATATAGTTTAAGAGTTATTCATAAAAAAAACCCTGAGGTCATCGATGACCCCTACGGCGCCCTTCAACCATAGTTTGAAAAACCGTACCATAGCGCCGCACCGGTCACCTCGCCGCCCACCCGCTCGCCGCGGCGCTGTCAGTGCGCTTGCGACTGTCGAACCGAGTGGTGCCGCGGTGTTTATTTTCGAGTTGCATTGACATAAATTGTGTTATTTTACGTAAAAATTGTCTTTTTCTGTTACGGCCACCAGTGACCCCCACGGCGCTCTAT
Organism: Epinotia nisella; assembly: GCA_932294315.1. NCBI lineage: Eukaryota > Metazoa > Arthropoda > Insecta > Lepidoptera > Tortricidae > Epinotia > Epinotia nisella. The sequence continues at coordinate 13,043,985 of OW028688.1, read as the reverse complement.
GATGAAAAATTGAAAAACCGTTATCGTGACGCCACGCCGGCCACTCTGCCGCCCACTCTACCGGCGCGGTACTGCCTAATAAAAACCGAAAAAAAATATATAAGTTGACTTCCATTTATTGTGGCAATGAACCAAGGACTTATTATTTGCACTGCTTCAATAATATAAATCGCTATCTATGTTTGCCATTTATTTTGATTTTTTTTTTGCTTTTGTGATGCAAGTGCCTTACTTGTTCCTTACTTGGGTGATTTTTAAATTATTTTCCGAAGTCTTTCTGAATGTCCCTGCCATTATCTAATATTAATAAGTTCCGCTACTATTATTTACACGATTTAAGTTATGTGAAGTGCATGAATAAACGCTATAATTTGAAAATTATGTAATTTTTTTTTGCATTTGCGGATATTTTCGGATAAATTGTATATTTACACTAATTGTACCCCAGTCCCCGGCGAAAGTTTTTTTAAAGAGCGCCTTGCCGGTCACCCACATGCATAAAATAGCTGATAACTGCTTCACGTGGCGCAGCCCACTGTCTTGAAAACAGGTTTGACATGAGGTCACTGGTGACCCCCATGGCGTATTGGAAGAGATTCCAGGAGGCCATCGGTGGCCCCCATGGCGTTTAACGTGTTAAGTCACTTTTAGTAGTTTGTTAAATGTTCAGGGTAAAGACAAAAAAATTCTTACTCTCAAATAATTTCACATTATATTATTATTATTTTTCACGCCACTGCTCGGAAAAGTCTAATCCTGTTATACATATTTTATAAATTTTTCAAGTTTATTTTCATTTTCCTCTGCAATTGGATCACTTGCCTGTCCTTAATTTTTTGAAACGGCATTATTTGTATATTTATTAAGATTTTGACCCATAAAACTTTAGCTTATTTAAGTCAAAACTTTGACCTCTGACACCTAAAACCAGTAAATAATAGTGTGTAACTCAAAACGTCCCGTTTTATTCCTTCATTATAAGAACTAGCAGCCTACAGTACGGAACCTTCGGTGGACGAGTCCTACTCGCACTTGTCCGGTTTATTTATCGTGATGACCCCTTATACGTTAACATACGTAACAACACTCAAAATTTACCTCGTTTTAATAATAGTATAGATCATATGGTATCAAAACTGTACCCACGCATTCGAGAGAAAACTATGGTTTAACTAATTGTACTAGTAATTACTTTGCATCGTATTTATTTTAATCACGGTACTAAACATCGAATTACTATAGTCTGCATGCATACGTGTAATAGGCAATTTGTTGTGTCCCGACTTTCAAACTTTACTACTCTATAAAAAAAGTGCACAGCTAAAATTATGTAGATAAATAAAAACATTAAACAACTATAACTTATTACATGCAATAAGTTTCATTATAACATTATAAATATTATCATGACCTTTAGAAGTCCAGTTGCAATCGGGATCTCAAGAGTTTTGTTTGGTTATCACGGCTTCACGTTTGATCTTCTTAGGAGTATATACCTACGCCGCAATTACAAATCATATGTCCATGTATAAGTAACTACTGAATTAAAACGTATGCCAACCAACTACTTATAATCTGATCCAATTCGGACGCTATGCTTTCCGAAGTTTCAGAGAGCAAAAACATCGAGTTACTTAAGATAAAACCTTCATTATTATTTATTCAGTGCCGTCGATCCCTCAAAGATCCCATGTTAAAACAATGCGGACATTTTCGAATACGGTAAAAATGTTAATAAGTTCGAAGAACCTCTCGTTTCTGTAGTTGAATACAAACTAAAACGTGTTTGTTTTAAGGTAGTTCCGGTAGTGAATGTTTTAATCTTGCTAAACTACGAAGTACGAACTACGAACTGCATGCGACCGATTAGCAATTTGTTCTTATTAGGCTTAATGGAAAATCGATGCGTCGAGTCTAGACTGTAGACTATGTAAAGCTGTTGGTGTAGAAAAAGACCATCCATTAAATATAGCGTTTTACTCTTTCCCTTTACGCTAACCACGCAGTTTAGTTATCCCAAGGCACACTTTTTAAGTGGTTTAATATATGAATCATTATTCTTTATTACTGACATTACTTCGTGCCAATGTAAAATAATTTTAGTCTGAGGAACAATTTAAAAGAGATTGTGTACGAGGAAAACTGTTTTATTCCAAACCAATGATTGGGTATTAGTCACAATGAATTATAACTAAAATAAACAACAATATTGTACATATTTCACTAGGTATAGTCACCACTTCACCAGCATTGATGTCTGCTATAGCAACGCGGGAAAAATATCTGACACACCCTTACGGCCCTTGAAATAGAGTTGTAGGTATTTGATACTTATGTGGGCTTTGTTCATGCAGATATTAATGCATGTGACTGTACATCACATCTTGAACACCTGGTCTACGTTAATGTATGGTCGCATTCATAAACGCTCAACAAATCTATTTTAACTAAAATGCCGACAAAATTCGGTTGTCTTTATCACTTTGACATTTGTGTTTGGAACAAAGAGACAAAGCACCTTAATAACTTACCCAAATATAACCTACTGAGCTTGCATTGCAGATGTAATACATACGTAGTCCAGGCAATGAACTGACAACTTGTATGGAAAAAATGACAGATTTGGAAATAATTTATAATAGCAATTTTTTTTAATGTAAGGGATATATTATCAATTAAATAGTTACCTAGAGGCAAAATCCAACAAAAAATCAGACATCAAAAAAATCAATATTTAATTAGCTCCTAAAAAGTCCGGATAAATATTAATATATTTTTTTATATTTATTTAGGTTCATTTACATTTGCTTTAAAATATTCAATATAAATAAAATATAAAAGACAATGAATGTTTAATTTAAATCTATATAATTACTTCCGGGTGGAAAGTTTGTTGGATTCTTGAATAAAGCATCTTAGAATAACGTTTTAGAATGAAATAAACAAAAAAAACGCTATTATAAATTAATGTTTTTCGAAACAGTATTTTGCCTGGAGTAACGGTCAACCAATGTGAATCCTAGGCCACTCTAGAACCCTGTCTTCTTGAGACCCTGCTATTTATTTATGTATTAAGCCATAGAAATCACTTTGAAATTTACAGTGAAAAGGTTATACAGTGGCCTTGATTCAAATTGTTTGACTGCCCATAATACGAGTATGTGTCTCTCTGCCTTTTGTTTCTTTTGTAAAGGTCGATAAATAAATACTAAATACCAATTAAACCCGAAAACGTATCACACCCTGAGAAACGAATTCATTTAAAACTTTATGTTTCCTTTTTTTTCAAATACAGTTCAGTTCAGTATTCAGTTGGAATGAAATGAGACTGTCCCAAATTGGGTAACCGCAAGCTTGGCAACACCACGAAAGCGGAAGTGCCTGTTTAGCTTATCTGCCGGCGCGACGAGTTCGAGGCCCCCACCTGCTTAGCATTCGTATGGAAGACCTTTTAATTACACAAACAAGGCGGATGACGGCAAAAATAAATGACCGAGGAACTTGAATTATGCGACACTCATAATTTTAGTCAAGGGCTGATAGTTTTAGCGGGTATACTACATAATTCCTCCTAATTTATCCGAAAGCATGTTTTTCCCGAATCTCATAGTTCCGAAAACCATGTTCCGCTGGAAGAAATTTTTGATGATATAATACTAACCTAACCTATTTATACCTATATGTATTACTTTATATCATCTGCGTGATCTGCGTCCAAACTTTAGTGAAATGGAAAATGGCGTTTTGAAATTTGACATTTATCTTCGGATTTTTTGTGTTACCAGTTTTAGCACATTATGTAATTGCAGAATGTATAGTATCGCTTGATATACCTACGTGTCAAAATTATATTTATTTTCTTCAGTCGCTTAATGCCAATTGCCAGCCATTTGATCGCACACAGAATACTCAATTGATATATTAAACTACATAGTTACTTATAATAGTTATAATAATAAAAGCATTTTTTCTGAAAAATTGGATAACAGTGGTTTGTTCTTAAAATTACTCTTGTATTTGTACCTACTAACACATCTTATTATATCCCTTATTTCAGTGTGTTTGGCATAGCCCTCCTCCAATGACTTCTTGCGCAACCCTTCTCCATATAAGCCCCGCAGTCAGTCTTAAATCTTCTTCCCATTTTATGATCGGACTCCCTCGACCTCTCTTTCCGTCTTTTGGGTACCATTCGGTTACCGCTTTGCTCCATTTTTCTTTAGGTATCGTAACATGTGGCCAACCGATCTCCACTTTTACAAATACAATACAAATACAAATTTATTTATTTACCATAACAGCGTTACATCCGAGTGAGTTAAACTTAGGTACTGTTAACATGCACATTTTTAACAAACAAAGAAGAATATCCGTCAGCCCCAAACTAGGCACAGCCTGTATCTTGGGAGCTGAGAGTACAGATTTAATAATTTTGTTGGTCAACTCTGGATAATGTCAGTAAGCTCTGTTTTTGATCGGAGAACCGTATTTTGGACCCTGTCTTGTCTTTGTACGTCCGTCATAGGTACCTACTTCTCTCCATCGTTGGGTAAGGCCGACGAAATTCGCGTTTTTTTACGTAAGTCTGCATTTGTGTTACATTTTGTATGGCGTGTAACACAAATTTAGTGTTAGGCATAACACAAAAGTGCCAAATACAAAACTAAACGTAACACAAAAGCAAACTTACGTTAAAAAAAAACGCAAATATCGACGGCCTTACCCCGTTCATGGGCAAAGTAGATAGGTACCTACCTACTTACTTAAAGTAAATACGATGTCTCGATTAAGTAAGTGCCTAGAAAGTCAATTAAAAGGATACAAATCCATTCTCAAGATTTAACGCAATAGGTAATTAAGATTGATATAGAATCATCGGTTAAAATTTTGGCGTGGTTAAATGTAGGTAGCGGCACATCATAGGTATAAAATTCATCGATCGATGATCGGTCGAAGTCTCAATTCATCGATTGGTGGTGAGGTGGTGACATAGTTACCTTACCTACCCTTCAATGATCCGTCATTTTTTTTAAACATATTGTTGTACCTACTTGTATCGTAACGTAAGTTACGTTCGCTAAAATCTGCTTGTATGAATCTAAGTTACTTTGAAAAGAAAATGATAGCCAGCGATCAATGATGTAATATAAAAAGAGGTAGATATGTTGTCTATACGAAATTCCGTGTTTAAAAATGGCCACCAAATCTGACAGCTAACGTTTCCATTGACGGCTTGAAACCGAGGCAAGTTGGTGCCAATTGACACAATTTTAGTGTGCCATTTTTGGAGCTCTTATAACCTATCTACCTCTTTTTTATATTACATCATTGCCAGCGATGATAATTCTACCACATCTAAGGCGGTCTGTACACTTGTAAGTTCTTACGTAAATTCAGTACAAATACTGCTTACAAAAATTACTGTAAGCAATATTTGTACTGAACTTACGTAAGTAACTTACAGTTGTAAAGGCCCCCGTAAGTTACCTACTAGGTAGTACTAGGTAGGTTACTACTACGTTTCTACTAATTAATATCTAATATTATATACTTACTTAAAATAATGACCGACTTGAAGTAAAACTGTCATTGGGTTTGGAATCTTCTACCTTGGACAGTAGAGTTGCTCTTTGAATAGACTAGGTAGGTACCCACTTTGATGCAATTCTGCCAACTCAAATATACCTACCTGCAACATTGAACCGATGATTCAGTACCTAAGTTAAATTCCGTGACAGCTGAATGAAAGTAGGTAGGTATGCGAACGGGTAATTATTTCATTTGGTGCAAATTGGATGTCCGTGATAAAATCACCCTCTTAATGAAGTAGGATCCTTACCGTGTCATAAGATAACTTGTTATACAGAATAATCCCTAACTGGTGCTTCATTAAAATTTATTTTATATAAAAGTATAAGAAAGTTATTTTCGTCAAAAGGGCCAAATTGTCATTACCAAGGGGTGTCCACTTTCCAATTTTCGGTAATACTTCTGTAAAAAGACCTATTAAATGCATGTCTACGACTGAAATTGCTATTTACCTCAAAAGTTTGATAGTTATGACATACATTATTGATAGCACAAATTAAATAGTATTCTATAAAACTGAACAGCGTTACCATACATTTTGGTTCCTACTTAATTCGTCATCACCGTGTCACTATATGATGCGACGTGCAGCTCCTCACTAAATAGTTTTGCATAAACCCCGCCGCTGTCCCCGCACGCCTCCAATCGTTATACGGATGGCAGAGTGAACGCACGTCGCTCACGTAAAAATTGGTATTTATTTTGGTTTTCACAGTGTCGTACCGTGGCTTTTGTCAAAATAAGTTGTCATTCTCGTGGGTCTTATTCCTCGGTAAGTACACTCACTGTTTGTATTAATCCCATTTTATCTTATAACCTAGCTGATTTAATGTGTCTTAATCGGTAGATCATTCTGGAACATTTAATATATCGCATACCCAACTGGACATTTCTGGATTTTGTCATTACCATGGTAGTCATTACCATGGATTACCGTGGACTTTTCAATCCACGGCAATGAAAGTGACTCCACGGCAAGGACCATCTGCAGTTAGTCCCTACCGCGGAGTCACTGTCACTACCGTGGATAGAAATATTCGTACATATAAAATATTACATGTACATATTTATGAGTGTCCGAATATTAATATGTTTGCTTTTTATATCTGTGCATAGTTTCCGTGAATTTTGGTGTATTTCTCGTATACTAATCATACAAGTATAACAAAAAACATTGTATTGCTTGTTTCAGTTTATTAAGTAGAGATGATGCTATTAAAATGCATAGCTGTAAAAAACGGCTTGAAAGAATTGAATCTAACCCTAAGCTGTATAAAGAATACCCAGAAAAAGAAAAAGCACGGTATGCTCAAAGAAAAGAGGCAAAAAACTGCTAATAATAAATAAGTTAACACCAAGACTCCAGAGATTGCAAAGAAAAAAATCGAAGATCAATCAACAGAATTTAAGAGCAAGAACATTACGGATAAAAAAAACTGATGCAAAAAGATACGCTGCATCTGAACCTGAAGACGACCTCGGGATTATCGAGGGATAACTTGTGCCCTCTCACGATCATTCTCCTAAACGGCGTTCATCAACATAAGCAATTAATCCTCTAGATGAACCTCCCGGGCCATCTCGTGATCATTTTCCTAAAAGGCTTTCAACATCATCTAAACGCAACCCATAAGATGAACTTCCTGGCCCGTCTTGTAGTCCATCTCATTGTCCCTCCCCTAAAAGGTCAGCAAAAGGCAAGTTTTCTGATGCTTGTAAATGTCGGTATGAAATGGCCAAAAATTAATCTCGCTACAAGAAGAGTTTGTTAGATATGAAACAACAAAATAAATAATTGCTTAGGCGCGTCAGTCAACTATTATGAAGATAATGTACCTGTGTAATAAGTACTATAGGCCCGTGCAGTCCAGCTAGTTGTTATAGTTTTTATGAGTACTGATTTTTTTAAATTTCTTTTGCCAACACACTTACAGTAACCAACACATTACCCTATAATTTTGTGGAATTAATAAATGATTATTAATCATAATTATGGTATTTTATTCATCTTTTAAATAGTAATAATCTTTATTTTAGAAATAAACTGTATACATCACAACACAGTACTCTTCAGATGCTGCAAAAACTGATCAAACGAAATGGAAATAGAAACATTTGTCATTACCATGTCCAATAGTCATTACCAAGCATGCAAAATGTCATTACCGTGACGTTTAAACATTTGTGGGCCCATATCTTCAGTAATTGGTCCCCTAGGACAGGGCCTCAATTTTTTTTATAATTCTTATATAATAAACTTTTAGTTAAGATTTAATTTGCTATTAAAAACGATATTTTTTTCTTTTTTTTACCAAACCGCCCAATTTACGCCAATTGAAATAAATACCCGAACGTAATTTCCTCATGCAACGCTTTGATTTATTAAAAATAGGTTTCTAGGTCAAAACCCGCAAAATGCATTGTACTACCAACGACTTTTAATTCAGACTGGAACATAGGTATTCTAAATATTGAAGAATAATATTTACTACCACTAGGTTCAGTACAACGCACCTTATATTAAGTGCCATTAAAATAATTACTATAACCGTAGGTATTCTAATTAAGTACTCTCGTTTGTAAACCAGCTACTTAGGTAGGTACAGTACAGACAGACCAACGTTTGCCGTTTTAATTAGTTATAATTCGTATTTCAATTTACTTATAACATTAAAACCGTTGAAATACCATGGCTAAAGCGTTCCCAGGCACACAATAACATTCCTTGCCTACTAAAATAAAATTAGCGCCCAGAGATATTCTAGCCGGGCTGCTAAAATAACTGATTTTTTGCCGGCCGGCTACGGTCAAAGGAGCATGCAAAGAGTAAAAACAAACGAAACTCACTTGCAATTCCAACACAAACTCCACCTGGTTACTGCTCTTTCACAATATCCGAAGTTTTAATACAAGAAACACTGAAAAGTATAGTTTTTTTATTACGAAATTTCACTTGTTTTGTTTACGTTCGTAAAGCATGACAGCTGGGAACTGCGCGCATGCGTAGAAACGCTCGATCGGTCGGCCGCCGGGGGACTGACTGACTGACGTGAACTCGACTCGAAATGAACGAATGAATTGCAGCGTTCAGTGTTGCCGGCGCTGATGAAATCAAAATCGCCGAAATACAATTTAGTAGATTTTATTTACAGTACTATTTTTGAGTTTTTATCCTAGTGATATCACAGTTGTGGCGTATTGCAATTGAATTATCTAAGTAAAAAAATAACAATTTGCTTTTTCGTTATAAATGTTGTAAGTAATACGGTATGACAATGCAAATTTGTACCATCATGATTTTTGAAATAAGTTAATTCGTGCATTATGAGCGTTTTTCAATAAAGTGTACATGATTTTTTTTCAGAATTCGATTATTTTGGGTTTTTCTTACTCAGTCTGCTACTATCGATCCTTATACAGGAAAAAAATTGTCACAGATTTTACGAACATATAAATAAAAAAAGTAAAAAAAGACAGCATACAAAAATGTGACGATCTGGAATGGAATATTGGGACATTTCTTGTATGAGGATCGATAGTATCAACGATTCTGAGTAAAAAAAAATCGAAAAACACTTTTATATTCATCTCATTAATTTAAAACACACTTACTTCATTGGCTTCGTAAATATTTTGTTTACTGAAATTCTAAAAAATACCGCAAATGCCGAGACACTGGCAACATTTGAGCATCGAGAGAAAGAGAGAAAATTATAAAACTACGTTAATTTTGTAGTAGCGTGAACTAAGGGTAGGGTGTGCATGTGTGAGTGAGCGCATACGCATCTGTCGAGAAGGGTGTCTGTAAAAAAACATCAATGAATTTGAGCGTTCGTTTTTTTTAATCGTACTTAATTTGTATTTTTTTATCCGTGCGATGAAAATTATACAGGTAAAAATGGTAGGTAATTGCGTTAGGTGCTTTAGGTAGGTAACATAGATAAGTAGGTATAGTATAGACATGTACCTATACAAGTATGAAAAAAATATTACGTAATTAATAAACCTATCATCTAAGTAGGTACATACCTAATATATTTAATAACTGATTATTAGATGCGCCGAATTATTTGGATCAAATGCCGAATATTTACCGAATAATTTTGCAGGTGTTCGTCTGGAAGTTGCAAGAATGTATAACATAGTCATTGCCCTGTGAAATTATTATTCTACTTATAACGACGGATTCTTATCGTCATTTATAAGACCTTTATTGTAAATATTTCACTTTAAAAATGAACAAGGTTTTCACCACTGAAGAATGAAGTCTGTTTTGGAACGGCTGATGATGCCATAAGGCATTACTTTGAACCGTATAATTCAGCCGAACATTCAGTTCGGCAAAAGCGGTGCCGAATCTTCGTACCTATTCGGCAAAACCCATATTCGGCGCATGTCTACTGATTATACCTACTGACATACCTACACATACTTTACTTGCCTTCATTATCATAGGGACATCATCAATCGTCTCTTCAAACGGGGTTAGCGACCTAATACTAATACCTACCTAGACCTAAATATGTAGTATCTATATCGGTACCTGAACGTCTGACAGCCACAGCCTGGCACTGCCTGGTAGATATACCTGGTAGATACACATTTAGTTCGATTATGTCCTACTCTATCTTAGTTCGACAGACATTTTAGAAGGAACCACGTACCTATACATTACCTACACATGATATTACAGAACTAGACACTTGCCAAGAGCAATCATTACCGGCACCTACCTACCTACCACATTGCACAAAATTCTTCCTACATCAAAAACCAACCGTACTCATCAGTGATACGGTTCATTTCACTTCCCGCTTTTGTTTTATAGGTAGGTTACTTATAGGTGTGGGGATGGTCTTTTATTTTCAAACAGGATATCCTGGCTGGCGTCCCGTCGGTCGTTTCCGAGCATACGCTTCGTTAGGAGCGGTACTATAAAAAACCTAGCACGTGTAACGGACAAGTGGGGTGGAAATGAGCGTCAGAAGCAAATAAGGTCTTATGTCCAATGTATTAAATCGATGTGTGAGACTGTTGGATTCTGAGGTCACGTGGTTGAATAGTTCGAAACCAAACTAGATTTGGGTTAAGTACCTACCTACATGACTAAAAAGTGGGGAATACTTCGATTTTTAACTAGAATTCTTTCCAGTTTGTATTTGACGAAATGTTTTGTAACATAACAGCTTCGATAATATAGCATTGGGATCAGTGAGAGACAGACGGACAGATGGACAAAGTGCACCATAAGGCTTCCTTTTTAGGGTTCCGTAGCCAAAATGGCAAAAATGGAACCCTTTTAGTTTCGTCATGTCCGTCTGTCCGTATGTCAGGCATTTTACTCGAAAACTATAAGGTGTATTTGAATAAAAATTTGAGGATAGGTGTATTTTGTTAGCCGCTACATAGTTTTGTAATTATTATGACAAAAAAAAAGTTTTTTAGGGGTGCAATAAAAAAGTAAATGAAGCATCATAAGCGGCCTACAGTCGACTACAAAAATAAATATCTAAGGCACGCAAAAATAGCTCGGCAGTATTCATTCTTGGTTTAATTTAATACTATACACACACAAAACTGCTCTTACCTTGCGTAATATTTTTGAAGTTCAGGCGAACCTTTTCATTTCTCTAAATACTATACGTACTTACTTACCTACCAATTTTAAAAACAGTTTTCCAAAACTAAACATGTCCAATCAGTAATCAAAGCGCACGGGCCTTGAGTCGAGGAATCCAAACAAAGAATTTCTACACCCACTCAACGCAAGGGCCATCACAAAAAGGTGGCCGCAGGGACACTTGAGGTGCAATTATTAGCTCGGTAATGGGATTTCACTGGTGTTTGCGCTACTGAGTATTTTTTTAGGATCTTGAGAGTCCAGGTATACGGGGCAGGTATTCATTCACGAATTACAACCGCACCTGATGTACCAGTGTTAGTCCGGTCATTGATTACCCATCGTTGTTACGGATATCGGGTTCCAAATATACTGGTGATGGGGTGAGTTGGACTAGCCGGTGAGGCTGTGAATCGCATGTTGTTGAGAACGATTTTTGGGCTAAGGGACTCCATTCTGAACGCTCTACTGTGACCTTTACGTTAGATGATATTTTCATCAGCTAGTGCGCTCGCTCTCTCACATTAGATATTTGACTGGCTATGCTTTAGCGGAAGAGAGAATGTGAATCAATACGAATCAATTCTAATCTGTAGGTATACATCAGTAGAAAATTCTGGAATCCACCCGGTGAGGCCCACCTAGTAAACCGTTTCGTTTATGCGCGCTATCAGAGTAAGTACTGCACAAATAAAGACACACGTAAGTACCTACTCGAGTGGCGACCACGTACCGGAAGGCGCAGCGTGGGTAGGCCCCCCACAAGGTGGACTGATAACCTGGTAAAGGTCGCGGGAGTCCGCTGGATGCGGGTGGCGCAGGACCGGTCATTGTGGCACTCTTTGGGGGAGGTCTATGTCGAGCAGTGGACGTCTTTCGGCTGATATGATGAAGTACTCGTATGCATAACTACTTTCTTGGCGGTAGGTACAGAGTCAGTGCGGCGCGGTTTCAGTAAGTTGTCAAATATTAATCGAATCAGAAGAGACAAAAAATGTACTGTAGGTACGCCTAAAAACGAGTGCTTCGTGACTGGGCGCGGAATGCGCGTCAACGGGGCGGTACGAATGCAGCAAGCTCATGTCAATGTCAAAGTACCAAATACCGCATTCCTACCGCCCCTCAAGTCAAGGGAGTCGCCTAAATTGCAAAATACCGCATAGATACCGATTCCGCCCCGCTTGGCGGTGCTGCCACTTTAGTAGCCTTACCAAATGATTTGAACATGTGAGTAAGCTTTGCTTTATGAAAACGGTGTCATCGAAATAGTTGGAGCCGTTTTCGAGAACCCATTTACAAACAAACAAATTAATCAATCAAATATCTAAATATACAGAGGTTGCTCGTGTAATAGGGAAGGATATTATATCTTCGTCAATGCTTCTTACAATTGTATTATCCAAGTAATATGTAACTCCAAAAATTGTATGATACATAAATTGTACAATATCTATTTAGGTAACTACCATAAGTGCAGAATATAGGGAACTAAAAAGCCGCTACTGATGCAAAACTAAAAGCGCACTACCTACAAATTTCAAAAATTGAACTCCTAATTCTCGTAAGGCTACAAAAAGTCACACGATGAAAAATGAACACCTTTGTGAGAACGTAATGTCCATTGACTTTGTAGCTTTTCAATTAGCACTTTCCATAATTTTGTTTAAAAGGGACTTCAATTACCTAAAATGGGAATAAGACACCATTAACTTCTTGCCTTTTAAATATGCCTTCACCATCGGTAGGTACACATCTAAGAATAACAAATAATAGAACAGAGAGTCTAGGTAAGTACTTAACAGTAAACAACTATAATAGTGGCTCTGTGAGCTATAGAAATCGCAAGACACCTTTTTTTTCAAAAAACTTTTTTTTAATATTTAAAAAGTGAATCGACAAAAAAAACTAGGTATATAATTAACGGACCTGCTCACATAGTTTCCCAAGAATCGGTTGAGAAATGTGACCTGTAGAGGCGAACAGCGGGACAGCGGCACCTTGGGTTCGGGTCGGGACATACAAACGATTTTTGGCCCAAGCTGAAGCATGAAGCTTCGTTCGCTTCGCTCGCTCATTCGATAAAATAGTACGATGACGTAAAAGAGGGTCTTCGACAGATCAAATAAACATGGAATAAAAATTACTTAGCTAAGAATTTTTTCTTCCTTTTTTCAGCTAATAATCGGTAAAAGTTTCTGTCAAAAATGTCATTATCGGTACAAGCTTTTATTGCCGAATGTACTTTTCTGTATACCGTCATCAACTACTCATTGAGACGATTCTAACGAGCCCAAACACGATGAGGTTGTGTCGTTTCATTGCGAAGTTCCTATGGCCACCTTCCAGCTCCATCATCAGATCAGCGCCATGTCATCATAATATTGCATTGTCACGCGTTCTACACATGTATGCAAATTTTCAGCTTAATCGGTTACCAGGGAGATCAAATTTAATTTGCAAGATTTGATGACAAACATCGGGACAGGTGAAACTGAATAAAAGCTTGTAAAATTGAAATAGTTTGGGCTGTATGCAATATGATGTGGTAAAAATCCTGACCACTTAGACCTAGAAGTTTCTACTAACGCCTGATGAACATCATAATACCTAACCTGAATTTAAATACGGGATTCGTCAGTCATATATTTCGGTCTTTGTCGGCGTCGCACAGGCGAATGTATGGAAGAATCGGTGACCGATTACGGGCCTTTATGTTGATACCTACCTATTGCTTCAATTACCAAAATTAGGCCTCAGCCCTTAAATATCACGAAAAGGAAAATACCTACCAAAGTCGCTAGCACCAACGCGAGCCAACAAAGTAGGTAAATGAACTACACAAGGTCACAAAAATTGTACGAATGTTCTTTTGTGGACTAGATCCATGTTAATTTAAATAGGTATGCCAATTAGGCGGGTGTATGAATAATGCTAGTTTTACGCTCTAGGAGATTTCGGTGGGAATAAAAGTAACGTAATTTGTGTATTTCAAATGTTCAAATATGAATACGTAGATAAAATAAAACACTTTACCAATAAGGAGATCGATTTGCGATAATCCATGCTCCATTACAATTTTTATTTCAATTTGAGTGCATTAATTACTTACTAGAAATGGTCTAATGAGCATTATGATTCGGCATTCGTTTGTCGCAGAGAGCGCCCCTCACACAAAGAAAAAACATTTCTTTCTTTCTTAAGGGGATGGGTAGGGCAAGCCTTCTCCATACAAATTTTGTGCAAGTTTTTCTTCGTTTGTGTTTGGGCTATAAATATAATTTTTAGGTCAGTATACTTATTTTTCTGTTAGCTATTCACTGATGTTATTATTTTTTATTTTTATACTTTTTTTATATTTTTTTAATTTTCATTATTTTTATATCTAACAAAATTTTAACATCATGTACTGCGTAAATTCAATATGAACAAGCAAAAAAAAACGAATATTCTGTAGTGCCAAAACCGACGAAAAAAAACTTGCACAACGTTTGTATGGAGAATGCCTTGCCTTACCCGTCGTCTTAAGCCTGCTATACAGCCTTGCTCGCACTTGTCATTTAGCTGTCAAATTTACTATTGACCGCCACCGCAGGCCGCGCCAGTATGATTCAGGCCTTACTGGGTCTGTCACACCATTTCACATTCACCGACATCGGATTCAATGATTCTTATAGTTCCCATGCTGCGACACCTTTATGTAAAACTAAAATTAGACAAACCTAATACGTATAAAATGTAAATCTGTCACTCAATCCCAACAATAGCGGAATGCCAAATACCATTATGAATTGCACAATACCAAATTCTCGGCTTCAGTAGGTACCTATGCAAATTATATTCGAACGCGTAATGTGAATATTTCGCACGACCCCAGGTATGTAGGCGATCAGAGGCTCTATTCTGCAATTAATCATTTAATTTCAATTTCTTTCCATCTCAATATGACTGCATTCTCTCACAGTTTGCTGTGCCCTAAAGCAAGAGGGAGACCATGCGCCAAGACGATTCGCAATATCATTTACAACGTCATAAACTTGTTCCAAAGTTAGGCCCCAGCTGGAATCCACCTACATCCCACACAATTGCGACATGACATCCGATCTAATAGCAACACCACAAAGAGTTTTTACCTGGATCGGCCATCTTGGATTGGCGTCATTCCGTAAATTCTATCGGAGACCGGAGAATTCCTGGCAATTTTGACACAAATTGCGTAAAGGAACATAGGTTAACAAATACGAGATAGACACTGCCCGTAAATATAGGCTTATTTAAACTTATCTACTTATAATTATAAACAGGTAAAGTCTATGAGGATGTATCTTCGTAAGTTTGTAATTCCTACAATATATTTATGTTAAGAATAAACCACCGGGATGGAAACATCCATATACAGGGTGGCTCATTCAAATCGGTCAGTATGGGAATGTCTGAAACTATAAGACATACGAAGATTTGTTCTTAGGAACCATGTCACCGATTTTGATAAAAAGAAAAACTGCATTCATACATTTGAAAAAAAACTGTACCCAACTCGGGAATCGAACCCGGTTGTTTTGAAAAAATAAACTTACACTTTTTCTATTTAAATATCGATTGTGTAGGTCTTAAGCTGTAAATGTCTCTAAGAAACATGATGTCTAAAATGAATAAAATGCATTGTTTTGACATACTTTAATTTATCATAGTAGGTGTTCGAAGTGACCACCGTTACAATATTCAACAAGTTCAGGCATGTAAAATTGTCTCTATGGCTGTTTGTATGTACCTCTCTACTTGTTACATACACCTTATCATGTGGCATTAGCATTGCATTAAATCGATACTTAAATAGAAAAAGTGTAAGTTTATTTTTTCAAAACAACCGGGTTCGATTCCCGAGCTGGGTACAGTTTTTTTTCAAATGTATGAATGCAGTTTTTCTTTTTATCAAAATCGGTGAGATGGTTCCTAAGAACAAATCTTCGTATGTCTTATAGTTTCAGACATTCCCATACTGACCGATTTGAATGAGCCACCCTGTATACTAATATTAATGCGAAAGTGTGCCTGTCTGTCTGACCTCCTCACGCTTAAACCGCCGAACTGATTTAGATTACATTTGGTATAGAGCTCAGTTGCTTGTAGTTTTTATCCCGGAAATCATCCCCTAAGGCGGTGAAATGGGGGCTATATTTTTTCCACGGCCCCACCTGGATTGTCTGCAATTCCTACGCAGAACTACGAGTATTATATAAATATAACTATGGCAGTGGCGTGCACAGAGTTTTTAAACAGGGTAGACAAAAACAATTTGCTAGGTACTAACTTACCAAAAGTGTTGCATTGCGTCGTTATTGATATGATGGGTGTTGGCTATGGGTGTGATTAGCCATCTTAAATATTCATAGATTGATTGGTTTTGTACACATATCAATTAACTTTTTCTTTTTGCACTAACTCCAAATCCGGTGTACCCTTCCTCGATTAATTGCGTTTTTTCCGTGAAAGAAAGTTTTGAAAACCCACTATCTTTAATATTTAGCACACACACACCACTACGACAACTTTCACAGTAGAAATGATAAATTTTTCCAACTAAACTGTAACATTTTGTTATCACTCGTTCAATTCTTATTTACCGCTCTCACAATAAAACACTCACAACAAACAAACAATGGCAACTAAAAACAAAAATAAATAAACTTAATCATTCAAATACATTCGGCAAAAATGAAATGACACCCTATTTAAGGTATTTAGAACAAATTATTTCAAGTAATGCAACGCTTTAAAATTGCTAAGTAAACATGTTCGGATTTTTTCGGAAGCCTTCGTTAGGCGCTCGGCACGAAAGACACTGTCTTTCCGCTGCGTTTGTGTGCGTGAGTTGGGTTATAGTGTGCCATGAGTGTGCCGCGCGTTTATAGGAGCGCACACTACTTTATCCGCGTCGCTACGAGGCAATACATGGATATTTTAGACATGATTTGTTTGCGTCTTCGCCGCTTAGGCTGCGGCGCTAGTGCAGCGCCGTCGCTGTGTCATCGCGTTGGAGTAATCAAAATATAATAACAAATTGATACACTGATCAGCGGACAGATGGGGCTAATCTAAGATTTTAAAATTATTGATTATGATTGATTATTATCATGGAATGTAATGTTTTTATCAATAGATAAAATCATTTCATTCCATATTTATAGTAGGGTAGACAGTGTCTTTCTGTCTTTATGGAGTGCACGCCACTGAACTATGGGACCCATTCTGACCCCGAAGTAAAACACTCGCCCTTCACTAGCATGCAAGTAGGTATCTAAGTAAGTACGAGAGGGACGATGCTTTACGTCCGACCTAAACATGATCATGATTATGGTGCTATGCTGCCGTGATTCTTAAAAAAGGCAGTCATCTACGAGTAAATTGTATGCAGAAGACTGCCTTTTTAAGAATCACGGCAGTATGCTTCATGCAGTTCCAGGTTCGCTATTTTTTACCCCCGACGGCCCCGACGCAAAAAGAAGGGTGTTATAAGTTTGACGTGTCTGCGTGTATCCGTGTGTCTGTCTCTGGCAGGAGGTTCTCGATTAAATTCGGTTGTATTTTTTTAAATATTTGTTACCTCAGAACTCCGTCATTTAGGATTCGTAATTTTATTTTCATTTGAAAGTACATATATGCTTCCGTTGGTCCCATTGTTATCAAAACTTCAGTTGGATGTTGGGAAACATGAGGAATTGAGGGAAGGCACGCGTGAAGCGAAATTACTTCACGCGTGCCTTCTATATTTTCTATTATAACTAGTGTAACACGGAAATCACAAATTTGGTGAAGTGGAACTAATGATGAAGACGACTTATGGAACTCGTAGGTACTTAAAACTGTAAAAGTATGTTACTGAATCAGATATAATTCCGTTGAAATAGCAACTAATAAAGTCCTAAATGTCAAGTGTGCCAAATCGACGGAACTCCTCAAATATTATCGGCCCACATACAGTGTTACGGTTTTCGTCTGTAATAATCAACGTATTTACCCTCGGAAAGCAGTTCATGTGGTAAAGTGGAAAGGAAATGTGGAAATGTTCATTTGACTTGGCGGAGTACTAAATTGACAATTTTTGTTTTGAAAAAAAAAAAACGCAATTTCTATAGCTCGCAGAGCCGCTACTAAATAAATATAACATGATTTAACCGCATATTACGCAATCAATCAATATTGGTTAACTCTTACGTACCTGAGAATTAATTTTGATTTCAGCTTTCTTTATGTACCTAAGTAAATCTGTTATCAGTAGTTTATATACCTACCTAGGTAATTTATTAAACTACAAAAGTTTCGTCGTGTAAATGACTCTTAGCACAAAGTTGGCGTCGAAGGTGTTAATTAATGCTAGCAGACGGCTTCCCAGACGGAGTGCTTAGTTGAATGCTAATCGCTGCAGTGACCTTCGAAGTTCAATTTTCTTTTATACACGGTGGGCAGGAGTACCTATACCGACATATTTTAACCATGGGTGCATATTTGGACAAAAAAGTTCTATAAACATTGCTACATAAAGCCTAACTTTCGAGAAATTCAATTATTTCAGTAATTCACAACTTGAAAAATCTCAAGGGATATAAATAAATAATTATAAATTATAAATTAATAATTATAAATTAATAATTATAAATTAGGATAACACGCCTTAAATAGGGCGTGTTACCCTAATTTATAATTATTTATTTATAATGTGATTATTAATAATGTAACGTAATCACACATACGCACACACGCATACGGAAGTGGTAATACGAGTAGTAGTAATAAATAATCAAGTGTCATACTGATGTCATACTCCACTCATGGTTTATCGTATTTTGTCGGAGTCGTTCGTGAAGTGTCAAGTTTTCTTTCGCACTCTTTAGACTACGGTTTCGTTCACAAGGAAGTACTAGCGTTAATTATTTTTTTCCGTTAATTATCTTTGGACCCGTGTTGATATGGATAACATTATTTACTCGTAATACCACCTCGGAATCCATGGTTAAAATTCTCTCCTGTCCACCCTGTATATATATATTGTATGTACTATACTAGACTAGCTGCTTGCCGCGTACTGCAAAGAGCCCAAATGTCACGGGATAAAGTATATAGTTAGTTTGGTAATGTAGGGGGTAAACACCGAAAGTAGGTTTACCTACAATACAAATCCTCACCAAGAATACAACAGGGCTGTTATTCGCTACGCGCTTATGCGCCTCACCCCATGCGTCACACCTAACGAAACTAGACCTCTACCTACGCTTAGTTACTACAAATCGCGGCGTCAAGATATATTTGTAGGTAAGCGTTGAGGTCAGTTTAAAACAAGTTACAGAATAGGGGGGCAGGTACATGAAGCTTACCTCATCATCGTCATCGGTCGTTCCCTCAATCGTGACAGCATGTCCTATTTTTAGGGTTCCGTACCTCAAAAAGGAAAAAAACGGAACCCTTATAGGATCACTCGTGCTTCTGTCTGTCCGTCTGTCACAGCCGATTTGCTCCGAAACTACTGGACCGACTGAGTAGAAATTTGATACACATATGTAAATTGGTGACCTAAAGATGGACGCGTAAAGTAAATTAATGAATTCTGAACAAGGGGGCCACTTTATTTGGGGGGGTTAACTAGAAAAAAAAAAGTTTCGCAAACTGTATTGTGTGACATATCAAATGAAAGAGGTTTAAGCACAAACAGATTTGAAGTAATTTAGGAAAAAAGACGAAAATTGATCATTCCCCCCCCCCCCCTTTATCTCCGAAACTACTAGGCTTAAAATTCTGAAAAAAATACGGACAATAGTTCCTTGCCTAAAGATTACAGGAAAACCTATTAGATGTTTGAGTATTCAAAGTAAGGGGAAAATTCTCAATATTTTACGGAACCCTCACCAGGCGAGTTGAACTAGCATTTGTCCGGTTTTTAATGACCAGACTCTCCATGTTCGTATTAATTTATTTCGTATTAATCGTACATTGTCATTCATTACATTAAAAATATCATAATTCGATTATTAAAAACAATGTCGACAGGCACATAAAATACAAGACCATAAAAGTCATTCTATATCTTTTAGATACTCGTAATTAAAATTGCATAAACTCCCATCACCCGCTTTTTGTATGTAGTTGGCGCAAGGGCGCAGTGATTTGTGTGCTCCATCTAGCGGGTGATCTGCAAGCTTAACCTACATAGATTCAAGCACTGGTAGATAACAGGCGGCCATATAGCTAAAGATTCCAGATGTAGTAGTCATCATCCTCCTAGCGTTATTCCCGCTGCCCTAAAGTAGCCTGGGGTCCGCTTTGACACCTAATTCCAAGATTTGGCATAGGCACTAGTTTTACAAAAGCGACTGCAATCTGACCTTCCAACCCAGAGGGAAAGCTAGACCTTATTGGGATTAGACCGGTTTCCTCACGATGTTTTCCTTCACGTAAAGCTAACGGTAAACATTCCGTACATATAAGTTCCGAAAAACTCATTGGGTACGAGCCGGGATTCGAACCCACGACCGCCGCTTGACAGCCGCATGCCTGCAGAAATCAAATGGTTGACTGTATAGAAAAGACGGTCGGGGCGGACTCTGGGCTCTATTTTTATATCGCGGCTCCACCTGAGTTCTTTGTAAAATGCAATACGAGGGCGGAGCCGCGCGGGGAGCTAGTTTGCAAAACTAACAAAACTTCAAACAAATCGGGTACATAACGGAGCACCAGAATTCAGAGAGTTACTTCGCCTGCACAACACGACAACAAAATACACACTGCTCTGATTGTCCTATAAAGACTCCTTTGTTGCAACTTTTTGCAATGATACCCAACAATACAATTTATTTATGACATGCTCCAAGCTGCCCCGATATTCTGTAACTCGTTTTAACCTCACCGCTCCGTTCACCCACAAATATATCTTGACGCCGCGATTCGTAGTAGCTAAGCGTAGGTAGAGGTCTAATTTCGTTAGGCGTGACGCATAAGCGCGTAAAGAATAACAGCCCTGCATTGTCTTTATACTTGAGATGCGGCGTAGGTAGAGGAAAGGTGAGTTAGTGTGTGGTCATATAAAAACATTGATATTTATGCTCTGGCTATCAATATCCCTCTCTAAAATTGATCCCTGCTTAAAACATTTGTCATAAACATACCTACTCAGGGCTGAACGGTCTATAATATAACAATAAGATGTTAAGGTGGTTTGGGCATGTAGAGAGGATGGATGAGAGAAGATTAATTTTTAACGAAGAGAGTGTATATAAAAGGAGTGGAAGGGCAACTTGGAAGGGGAAGACCTAGGCGAACTTTCTCTGATCAAATTGGAGAAATGTTACAAAAAGGCCAGGTCAAAAGTACCCTAAACCGACGAGCATGTATGAGAAATGTTAGGAAGGTGAGTGAAGCGAAAGTGGTTTGTCAGGATCGTAGCAAATGGAGATCCGTGATCTCTGCCTACCCCTCTGGGAAAGAGGCGTGATTATATGTATGTATGTATGTATGTATGTATGTAATAACAAAAAGCCAAACGGAGGGACAGTTACTATAATTCTTCATTGCTCTAAGCTTGATATCAATATAATCGTCACCAACCTAAGGGGAGCCATATTAATTAATAATAAAAGAGCATATCCCTACAAAGGACTGGGGTTCCCAGAATGGATGTCAATAGGTTACATTTTGAGGAAAAAATTGATAAAGATTTTGCAGCTCCAAATATTATATTTCCGATGTTTTGCTATTGGACTAGCGTTGGGGACGATTATCTACAATGGTTGATAAAATTTAGTGAAACACCTGGGAACACTGTCAATCCTAATAATGCGACCACCGACTTTGGAAGGAACGCTTTGGGAAGCCTTTTGTACTCGTATGTACGAAACGGCAACTCGTAAGTTGTGGACGACACCCGCCTCAGACGAGCTTTCCTGAGGGCAACGGGCGGACGGCCCCACCGGTAATACCTCGCCCCATGTTAATGGATGACTCGTGCAAATGTAAATGCACCAATTTGTAAAGTTAGGGTAGGTTTATAAGTGTAATAAATGCCCCAGTACATAGCCCATTATAAATATAAAGTATCATTGAAGTAGCCTCAGCATGTACTCATAATAATCTAAAGTTATCCATAGAGAAGAGAATTGTTAAAGTCACTGTGTAGGAGTATATCTCACACAAGCCCATTAACGGGTGGTATAAGTAGCGCGAATAGCGAAAAGAGAATTATTAAAATCACTATTTTGAGTATATCTCACGCTAGCCCATTAACGGGTGGTATAAGTAGCGCGAATAGCGAAATTAAATGTATAAAGTTATGAAAGTCCATTACATGAGACTATATCCCCAGGCAGTCCAGTAAAGGGGCACATCGCTATCACGCTAACATATGAGAAAAGACAAGTCGAGACTCGTAGATGTGAAATCGAGTATATCGGCCTGCCTTGACCGTAAAGTAAGCCAGGGGCGTTACCAAGGCTATCCGTGATTGGTCCAAATTTAATTCGAATTATTTTTTGTGTATATCTCGGCACCTCGACCATGCGGAAGCCATGGGCGTGGCCCGCAATCGCCTGTGATTGGCTTAAAATAGTGTAAGAAAATTGCAATATGTAAATTAGGGAAAAGTCAATCACAGTATCATAATTGTATCACCTTCAGTGGAAAACTATCCTGTAATGCTGTTATATAGTATGATATGTTAAAAGTTGCGCACAGACGTCCTTATTGTTTATAAACTAGAGTTAAGTCGGTAAAGACCGCACAATTCCAATAGGAATCTCATAAGAGGAAAATATTGTCGCACCCTCATTAATAAGTTGAATTCGATGTCGATTAAAAGTCATTAGATGACCACATCAGAACGCAATATGTTGGTAAGACGTTCGTAACCACTCAAGGTACATATGTAAAGGCTGAAAAAGCTTATTTTCTCGAAGTTATTCCCATGAGAGGAAAAGCCGTCACTTTCCTTAAGAAAAGTGGGCGGCAACCTGAAGTCTAGACAGGTTCAGACTTGACTCCGGGCCACCTAGAAAACGAGTATAAAAGGGAGCCCGGGTCATCTAGCAATTTGTGTTCGCTCGACTCCCAACCAGAAGAGTCATAACTAACTAGTAAATTCAGTAGTATAAAAGTGATAGGGCAATAGTGATAGGACAGTCTGTAAATAATTCGTGTACAAATATATTATAATTTATTTTCTGAACAAGTGTTTCTTAAAACCCCTCCTTCATCAGCGTGTCGAGCGACTACGCGGGATTAGCACTCCCCAGCAGTTCATACTGCTCCAGATTTGCTGCTGCCCCTCTGGCGTGTCAGGTTGGCTGCCGTCGGCGCCGCCTCAGTACCTAAAAAGGGCAGCGTTGTTAGGTGACTTGTGGAGTCGTGGAGAGCCCGGTCGGGATAATCTCTACCGCAACCCCGGTGACGTCATACGCCCGTTCCGCGCGGCACCACGCGGCGCGTTGAGCGCGTGAGTGTATCCGCGCTCCCAGGTCGGGACGGGGCGTCGCTCACATAAGTATTCTAGTATTTCGTGCAGTGTTTGTGCTGGTTAGATACGTAGAATAATTCGAGGTCCAGTGCTGTTGTTCATTGCGTAAAGTTTTCACTGTATCAGTAAGTAGGTACTTTGAAATTCCCGTTCCTGTTATTTTCCTGATTGGAAGGAATCTATTCAGGGAAGTTTTTTTAATGTAGACGTATTTAATGCAGGTACACTCAATGAGGTATCATATTAAAAACTGCCGTCCTTCTACCTTATGCTGATTATTAGAAAGGGGAAGTATTCTAGATCTACTCATCCGGCTTACAAATATATGTTATCCCGCAACATAGAATATATGTTATCCCGCAACTTCGCTTGCGTTCTTTGTCATACACGGGTAATACAACACTTAACATACATAACATTTGAGTTAACTGCTTTATTTAGCCATTTAGCCAATACTGACGGTATATTTTTGTAGGTCGGTCGTGGCGCCGCGAAATGCGAAAAATGAACCAAACCGATAAATCTAATAAAGACCCTTATTTATCAATTGAGTGACATTTTGCCGCATTTCCTACCAATTATAGACATGAAAGTAAAAGCAAGTTTATACCTCGGTACCTACAGAACAAGGTACACGAAACCGTTGAATTTTAGCTATGCATTACCTGCTGACCTATTTAAACTTTCGCCACGCATACTTTACTCACGTATAAAGGAAGAAAGACTACTCTTCTTTGTTGTTCTTTCAGAATATACCGGATATACCTAATGCCAACTTCCGGAGTCAAGTTGGCAACAATGGTCGCCGATTCAGAATAATGCTATTGTTTTTCGCTAAACAATATCCTAGCAGGGATACGAGTTTAGTCAATGCAATTAGGGATTTGTTTAATTTATCTGCCAACTTAATATGTGATTCAAAACGATTTAATCAACGTGGAATGAGTTTCTATTTCTAATCTGTGATTTAAAAACTAAGTTTCGTAAAATCTACTTGGTTTAAAAAGTTGGATAGCGCGCGAGGTTAGAGTGCTAATTGAAACAAATAGATTTAATTGCGTCTTAACTGAGTTCCAAGATAAAATATGCTTTCATTTAATTCATGAAACTTTGATAAACAATGTGTTAAAGATAAGTGCTGCGCCTATAGTAAAAAAATAGCACTAAACTTCAAGTGTTTGATTGCTGCATAATTAGTGTCAGGCGCCGCTAAAAAATCTAGTAATTGTTTAATTTAGTTAAAAGTTTACTCGAGTAATTTGAATGGGATTCTATCGCAGGTCTATAAATGTATATCCAAAACCTGTAAACTAACACTAGTACCTACTTTCTAAAAAGTAAAAGGAATCAAGGTCTCTAGCAAATACTTCGCCTAATCATCGACCTGCGCGCACGAAACGGACACCCGCCCGTTATTTGAATTTCGCGGACTATTAGTCGACATAAAGTCGAAATTCGTGCGGCCTGAGCCGCCCAAAATCTTGCGCAGCCGCCATTTTTGACCCGTCAGTCTTCAGGCAGTCCACCACTGCGACACCAGTGCGCAAGCATATTATTAAATTAACTTATCACTTAGTGATAATAGTGATTACTTACTTACAAAAAGAGCATGTGGCATAACAGTGTACTTAAGTGAACCTTATTTTTATCTGTTGTGTGTAGGCTGGCCTCCTGCGGCGCTGCGGGGCCGAGTTGGCGTCGTCCTCGCGCGTCCGCTCTGCTGCCTCCTTCTGCGTCAGGACGGCGAAGCTGAAGGTGGCCATTGCTGCATACGCCTCCTCACTGTAGCGATTCCATTCGGCTGATCAACGCCGGCAGTGATAGGTCTCTTCCTACAGCCGTGGACATGGCTGCGCGGGGCTCCGCCCGTGCGGGGCACTCCTCGCGCGTGTGTTTGGCCGTGCCCACATCTCTGCCACCACAGTGGTGGCACGCCGATGTCGGCTCCCTACCAACCACCTCACACAGGTATTTGCTGAATCAAAACTTTTCCTACCCTGGGTCAGCCTTCCTACATTGGTTTCTCTGCTTGTCGCAGTGCCCTGCAGGGTTTCATGGCAGAAAATTTATATCTTTACCAACTGCATACTGTACCCATGAAAAGCAATAAAGATTACTGATTATTGATTACTCTCACGCGTTTAGGACTCCCGCAACCCACAACAGATCTTCACTCTACACTTTGTTGGAGCCCTACCAGTCCTTCGTTTCCGTGTTTTCGAAAGTGATAATAGAAAAGAGGGACATGTGACAATTTTATTGTCTGCCACTCTTGGACCATCCGATGGCTTGGCAAGGTGTCCTTGAAGGAATGCCAGCAGACAGGGCAGCGAAGAGAGCCTACGTAGGTAAGCGATCGAAGACCGGATGGTCGGCTTTAATATCGCTGGAAGGACCAGGTAGAGAAAGACCTTCGCGCCCTGCACGCAGAAAATTGGGAGGAGATCGCACAGAACAGGGCGTGCTGGCGCCAAATCGTCTCGGAGGCCAAGATCCACTTCGGGTCGCTGAGCCAGTGGAGTAAGTAGTAAGTAAGTACTCTTGGACCATGCTGAACGAAGATAGGTGCACCATGCTAATAGATGTATATATTTATCGCGTTGGTGCCGGCGTGATACTTGTCTATTCCATTATCAATCAGTCACCCTGAACTCTGTGATCTAATTTTCTAAATAATTCCTAGCAACACGCTAAAATCTACGCACTTTACCATCGTTCTAAGTGAATTTCACGCTTCTCAACCGTTCACCACGGCGTGACATATAAGATTTCCCCTTTCCTATTCCTGGGAATGACGTAGAGGGGACCATTTCTCAAATTGGTATCACTTCGAGCATCCTGACGAGTGTGAGGTTTCTTTGGATAGGCTCGGGATTCGTGTTTTGAATATAAACTACGCTAGGCAGGCAAAATCAATACTGTACATTGGAAAATGACCTACCTAAGGTGGAAAACTACAATGGAAACGAGAAACGGAGGGAAGGAACGCTTCAACAGAATACCATTAGTCCTCTTGGTTATTAAGTTATTGTTACGTGACTGGATAATTTTTCAGTCTCCTAGATAACGCGTAGTGCCCATAAAAATATCATACAAATCAAAAGCCGCGGAAATAGCTAGTACAGTCAGCATCATAAACATGTAGGTATACCTACACTTTTCGGCCTCAGGACCTCCGGCTTCGTAGGCAGGGACACTACCAACTAGGCCAAAGCGGTCGTCAAAACGTTCCTTTAGTTTCTAATATTATTTTTATTATAAATAGTTTTACAATACATTCGTTCTCCTTGTATAACACGTATATTTTATTTATAAATAAACCAACTTATTTCTCTCTCAATATACGTATGAAGAATGCCGGTCACGTTTTAATTTCATAATACCTATATCAAAGATCACAAGTGACTGGAATGCGAGATGAACCCTTTTTTTGCCCCTTTTAAACAAAGGTGACCCTAGCCGCGCGGCTTTCGACTTTCACTAACTTGAATGAATCGAGTCGGAAAAATTATGATCCAGCTCGAGTTAGATTTTCATTAGTGTTCGGTCGTAATTCGTGGTCGGACGGAATATTGCGATCATTTGGTGTATTCCGTCTGTCACAGGCAGTTTTTTATTCCTGTATTACCTTTACCATGGTTGTCGTCAGTTTCACCAAACCGTTGATTTTTCTCTTCAACCTGCTGATCCCTTGATTTTCAACAGCCAAAATTATTTTATGCCATGTATAATCGGATGCATTCACACATAATGTTCAGGGTCACTAGTAAAATCTACAACCTATTTTCTTCCTAGAAGGTTAAATTGATTAAAATCAGTTCGGTAACAAAGTTTTAAGAGAACACAGTTGGCTCCAACTCAAGGAAAGATGGCCGCCAAGTGAACTCGAGAGCTGGAGTCGGCAAAAACGTGACTCGTCCCATCGCTAGTCGACCCTCGCCCATGTTTTATGTATTCATAGTTTTGCTCAAACGACGTCTGCTTCAATTAAAACTGCTGACGTTGCGAAAAGCGAAAAAACGATGCGGCATATGGAGGGTTAGAACGGCTATACCTCATTCCATTTTCACGCAGCAAAATATGCTTGTTCGTATTTATAAATAATTTTAAAACAGAATTATTTCAAGATTTAAAAACTAAAAATGTGGCATAAACTAAGAAAATATGGACAGTGAGGGTCTTAGACGGGGATATCATCTACAAAATATGTCTGACGCTACGGTAGCTTAAGTGGTTCAGGCAAGCGGCTGCTAAACGGCGGTCGGGGGGTCGAATCCCAGCTCGTACCAATGAGTTTTTCGGAACTTATGTACGAAATATAATTTGATATTTATTGTCAGCTTTTCGGTGATGGAAAAACATCGTGAGGAAAATCTGCGAAAGTTCAAAGGTGTATTTGAAGTCCTCAACCCGCACTGGGCCAGCGTGGGGACTACAGCCCGTTCCCTCTCATCCATGAGAGAAGGCCTGTGCCTGGCAGTGGAACGTATTATTATTATTTATAATACATAAAATAAATATTAGGGGACAAATCGAACTAGCCCCATAGTAAGCTCAATAAGGCTTGTGTTATAGGACTTATAGGTACTAGAAGACGATAATGTATAATAGATATAAATACATAGAAAACATCCAAAACTCAGAAACAAATATTCATGCTCACCACACAAATATTTGCCCTTACCGGGATTCGAACCCAGGACCTAGGCTTCGTAGGCAGCGTCAATACCACTAGGCTAATCGGTCGTCATTTATAATTAGTAATTTCATTTCATTTCGTAGTCACGAAAAGAATGAACCAAATATTTACCAAGAAGAATAAACTACCTATTTAAAAATAATACCAAAACTTTTAACTAACAACACACTACTTTAGACAACACACTTCCAACTTGGCCCTCATTTACCGGCGGTGAAGAAGTAAAGCGAAAACCACAAGATCCTAATTAATATAATATTCAAAAGTTACTTAGTAATTTTAAACTTGCTCCGAGTGACCGAGGGAAAAAGCCTCAAGAAGTTAGGTAGGGCCTTTGTTTACATAGTGAAGGTACACTTTAGTATGTTTATTGTTTACGCAGTGAATTTTGGACTAGTCACTGTATAGTTTTATGTCTAGTGAAAGTTTAGGTACCTTTAGAGCTTTTCAAATAATACACAAATCGACCTAATCGAGAACTGCTCATCAATGATGTAATATAAAAACCGGCCAAGTGCGTGTCGGACCACGCAAAACGAAGGGTTCCGTGCCTATTAAAAAGGTCGTATCGTCACAGGAATTTTACGGCACTTACGTCCTTTTCTTTGAGGAAGGTAGTTTTTCAGCAATATCTCGAAAACCTCTGAACCGATCTTGTTCAAAACAATTTTCGGTGAATGAAATTAATAAGGCCTATGTTCATGAATTTTTCCATATTTTTAAAATACACGGTTCAAAAATTAGAGGGGGGGGGACAGAATTTTAGTGACTTTCGGGGCGATTATCTCCGACCCTATTCACTTAATCAAAAAAATGCTAAGAAACCTTATATTAATTTTGAAAGGCCTATCGATTGATGTGCCACACGGGGGGTCACAACGAAAAAAAATTTTTTGACTTTTAGTTTTATGTATGGAGTGCACGCCTAAAAAAAATTTTTTTTGTCATTTTAATTACAAAACTATGTAGCGGCTAACAAAATACACCTATCCTCAAAATTTTATTCAAATACACCCTTTAGTTTTCGAGTAAAATGCCTGTGACATACGGACAGACGGACAGACGGACAGACGGACAGACGGACATGACGAAACTATAAGGGTTCCGTTTTTGCCATTTTGGCTACGGAACCCTAAAAAAGAGGTAGATAGGTTATACGCGCTCGAAAAATGGCACACTAAAATTGAGTCAATTATGGAAACGTTAGCTGTCAGATTTGGTGGCCATTTTTAAACACGGAATTTCGTATAAACAACATATCTACCTCTTTTTTATATTACATCATTGCTACTCATCAGACAAAGAAATGCCCTTGCTGGGATTCGAACCCGAAATCGCTGGCTTCGTAGGCAGGATCTCTACCGACTACGCCAAAGTGGTCGTTATAATATTACTGTACGCTAGGCTTGTAGCCGATCCCGTGGCATTCCCGCGAATTAGCGGGAAGCGGTTACACCGTATATAGGTGCCCGATGGCGGGTTCCTGGCAATGCATGTGTTGAATGCGTGCGTACCCAAGTAAATTGAAAGGCAGTGTAGTTGAACGAGCGAGCGAAGCGAACGAAATGTTCTCCTCTACAGGTCGAATTTTTCGAAGAATAGTACATTATACAAATGTTTGATAGTAAATAATACTAGTCCAAGAATTTTTAATCTGTAGAGTGATTTGCGCGCCTCTGACTTAAGCACCATGTGAAGTGGCGGTAGGTCGAGTACTTCTAGCACCGCTGTAGGCGTGGTTCGAAACACCCCTGCTACAGCCATGCATGCCGTTCTCTGCACCTTCATCAGGATCTTTCTGCATGTACTCATCAAAATCCTTGGTCACCATACTAAGCACCGTACAGCATTATGGGTCTCACCATCATGGTGTAGATCCACCTCAGTACCTTTGGGTTCAGTCCCCATGTTTTGCCATACCCTGATCTGCACATTCCAAACACTCTCAGTACCTTGGTAATAGTGAGGTCTTTATGCTTCTTCCAGTTTAGTTCCTTATCCAGTGTGACACCTAGATATTTCACGTCGTTGGACAGTTCTAGTACTCTCCCGTACAGTTTTAACTGCTGTCCGCCGCGAAGGGTCCTTTTCCTAGTAAAATATATTACTACAGTTTTGCGTGACAATCGCACCATCTCTCCCTTTCTTCAGTTCATGATTTCTGATACCGTACTTGGGAATATCCCATTAACGAGTATCACTAAATCATCAGCATATCCTACCGTATGGATGAGACCTTCATTGAGTTTTACCAAGAGTGAGTTCACCACCAAACTTCATAGAGTTGGTGAAAGTACCCCACCTTGTAGACATCCTTTTGAGGCCGTGGCCATTAGCTCATCCCCCAAGAGGGACGACTTTATTAGTCTGCCATTTAGCATGTTGCCTATCCATTTACATATAGTCGGCTCTATAACACGTTTTGCAGCTGCTTCGCTAATAGCTTCGTATCGTACGTGGGTGCGATCGAACGCTCCCTCCACGTATAAGAAAGTCTAAAATACCGCATACCGAACCCGCCCCGCTAATGCAGAAATTCGCCGGAGTATAAGAAAACGCAATAGCACCAGCGCGGTAACGATACTTAACGACATGATTTAAAAGTTTATTAATTAAAGAAAAGTTTTTTCGTTAGGGCTATCGTCTTTCGCCAGGGGCTCGATTTGGCTGAAAATGTTAAATTTGGATTACATTGGATTGGTATTGTAGCCGCTCGCTACGGTAGCCTAGTGGTTCAGGCATGCGGCTGTCAAGCGGCGGTCGTAGGTTCGAATCCCGGCTCGTACCAATGAGTTTTTCGGAACTTATGTACGGAATATTTACCGTTAGCTTTTCGGTGAAGGAAAACATCGTGAGGAGACCGGTCTAATCCCAATTATTATTTCATCGTATGGCATATATCATCATCATCATCATCATATCAGCCGAAAGACGTCCACTGCTGGACATAGGCCTCCCCCAGAGAGTGCCAAATTGACCGGTCCTGCGCCACCCGCATCCAGCGGACTCCCGCGACCTTTACCAGGTCATCAGTCCACCTTGTGGGGGGCCTACCCACGCCGCGCCTTCCGGTACGTGGTCGCCACTCGAGAACCTTTCCGCCCCAACGGCCATCGGTTCTACGTGCAATGTGCCCCGCCCACTGCCACTTAAGTTTAGCAATTCGGAGGGCTATATCGGTTACCTTGGTTCTGCTGCGGATAGCCTCATTTCTGATGCGATCACGCAGAGAAACATAGCCCTGCCATTGCCCTTTG
The DNA here is from genome assembly GCA_932294315.1 of Epinotia nisella. Classification (NCBI taxonomy): domain Eukaryota; kingdom Metazoa; phylum Arthropoda; class Insecta; order Lepidoptera; family Tortricidae; genus Epinotia; species Epinotia nisella. Next base: position 13,012,327 of record OW028688.1, on the reverse strand, counting down.
GGTGGCATATATACATTGTAGGAAAAAAAATAAAAACTATTATAATCCCAATAAGGTCTAGTTTTCCCTCTGGGTTGGAACGCTTTCGTAAAAACAGTCCCTATGCCAAATCTTGGGATTAAGTGTCAACCAGACCCCAGGTTTTAGGGCACAACCGGGAATAACGCTAGGAGGATGATGATGATGATGGTTGTAACCGCACGGAAGTGGCTCAAACACAAACGTGTTTGGCTCTGTTCATTGTTTAGTTCGGAAAATTTAAAAACGGCGATTGCTCAACGTTTTGTTACATGTGAATGCTCAAGTCTATCAGCATCTAAAGAAGTGCTCAGTACAAGTGGCGTTTTCATATTCGCCTGACAGCATTGCCTGTCTCGCTGCTCTCCATCTAGCTGTTATAAACCAAGCCTAATAGGTCTGTTTGAGATAGAAAAGTACCAATTCGCATTCCAATTCAATAGTCGACTTTAAAATAGCGAACTAGTTTGACAACAAACATTAAGAATGATTCTCGATAAAAAATTTGCGAATCGGGCCGCGATTTAATTTATCTTCATTGGAAGAAAAGGACATCCCTAAGATATTGCTTTAGTTTTATGTATTATGTCAGTCTGGGGATAGAGACAAAAATGTATCATCTGGAATTGGGCCCAGACTTAGTTACTTATGATTTAGATTTGATAGACTTCTGGCTCTGTGAGCTGTAGATCTCGTGAGTGTCTTTTTTCAATACATTTTAATTAAATTTCCAAAAACTGAAAAATTTTGGACTTGGTCAAAAATTTCACGATGATATGCGAACTCCGGCTGTACAGCCGGAGGAAAATACGAAAGCATAAACAAGCTGAAATGTAGTTGCTCCCTTGCAAACATTTGTTAAGACACGTGTTTGTTGTACAAAATTAAGGTCACAAGCCTATTACGACCATTGTCAGGACGTAGGTACGTCACACATTTGGTTATCCGCTCACGCAAAAGAGGATGCATTAACCTAGAAGATTCACAGATCATTTCAATTCGTCAAAAACACAATCCAGAATTTTCCCTCTGATTAGTAATTCTGCTAGGCTTCACAATGAACAAATGAATACTAAATTTCCACACACACTCAATGGTCCCTAAAGCTCGCTTGGCCCGATTTTCGGAATCCACCGTTTAACCTACATCGTGCTGCGAGTCAGTTGTGACACTTGCAAACAATCTCGTTACGTAATTCCAATTAGGTGACAAACGCCAAAAAAACCTTTTGTTATCGGAAGCGTGAGAAAAGTGCATCATACCTGATCATGAAGCCTCGATGTTCCAAAATTTTTGGTACACGGTTACGCAACTAATTTGCTATTTTTGTTTTCGTTCGCGAAAGAGACCGAGAGCAGATAGCCCGGGACCGTTGTCATGGCAACCCGGATCGCTGTCGGCGCGCGCCGCCTCCCACGGCAGACGTAAGTGACCCTCCGACGCGGTCGCCACGTTTCGCCGCACCGTTCCGTTCCCCGAAACGAGAACACCGTGATGGTGATCAACTGACAACTAACCTCAAAGTGATCGTACATCGGAGTGCTGTGTGTGTTGTGCATGCAATGGTGGGGGTGTGTCTGTGACAACGCTTGAAGTTTCAAGATGCCGTACGACTTGAGATCAGGTGAGCTTTTCAGCCCGTGTCAAGCTTTTGATTGCAGATGTGACGCTTTTGTGTGAAGTTACTCGTATGCATGGAGGTTTACTTATCTGAATTTTATGAAGCCTGCGCTGGTATTGCTGAGGTCATTACTTAACGCTCGTAAAACCTGACCTCGCTTTTCTCGAGGGCTGCATTGATTGTGAACCTTATTATTAGGAGTATTAGGTGCATTATGTTATGGTCGATAATACTGAATGTTATTTTGCAGCTGATCGTGGACGTCCGCACTATTTTTCTCGAGAATTTCCCGTTGTTTGAAACAGCCATCCATCAATTCTAGATATAGAAACTTGGTGCTTATTAGAACTTTCCGTCCACGTCTCTTTGTAGATTGTGTAACTTTCTTTCTTCGATATAATTACTCTGGCTTTGTACAAATGAAGATATTTCATTGAACGCCACTGTTCACGGCACCAACAGATGGCTGGGCTACCTTAAGAATATATGACAAATAGATTTAGACCGGTTTTTGTTCACATCTCAAGTAATTAGTAATGTTACAGACAAAAGGGCCAAAACTAGGATCCCTGTGCTTGGATCCGTAAACAGCATACATCATTCTAATAACGACTTATATACCCTAGGGTATATCATTCAATTCACCAAGGCACAGTCCTCTTCTACCTACAACTACGGACAAAACATTTTGTGCAATGAGGAGTGGTACGGGTAAAGGTTGCGGGAGTCTGCTGTACGAGGGTGGCGTAGAACCGGTCATTGTGGTACTATTTGGGGGAGGCCTATGTATGTCCAGCAGTTGTGTTCGGCTGATGTGATGTTTATAGAGGAGTGGAGTGCGATGTCGTGGATTGAACAGTCTATGCATAACATTTAACTGGGAATACTTATGATATGAGTACCTTTTGTTATTTGGGATCAAGGAATGAACGACTGAACCATTCTAGTTAATCAGATGACTGCTGATTCCAATATGTTGAAGAGTATATATACGTTTGAAAGACGCTAGCTTCAACTTAAACTTCTTTGTTGTCAATTAGATTGACAATATGCATTGATCTCAAATGACATTCATTATTGTTTTAAATGGAATCGATGTTAATCACTGTCTTTAATTTGCTACCCTAATGACACGTGGCTTGGGGTCACGCTTACAGCGGCGCACCATAGGTGGGAGCGAGATGTTGCATTCTGATCTCTTGCTCCCACGTATACAGCACCTCTACCGCTGCCGCCGCCGTTACAAGTCACGTCCCTACGCCGTAGTCGCTTTCCACTACATACGAGGAAATCGGGGTCGGGATCGGCTACGAGCGTAGCGCGTAGCGATTCTGGGCACTGAATGTGTTCAGTCAATCAGTGCCCAGAATCGCCGCCGCCAGAGTAGCCGATCTCGTGGTTTTCCTCGTATGTAGGGACGCATACGTGTCGTCACGGGCCGGGAATGGGTTAAGCACTGCACTTGTTAACAGTGCTGGGTTCTATATGAATGACATTTCGTATGCCAGTTGGATATGCATGTGTGCTGCGCGCTCTTATTTACATTTAAGCTACGCGCGCTTGGTGCGGAGCACATGCAATCAAAACGGAATGCGAAATTAAAGTGTAAGATAGAACTTTTGGGAGCTGCTACGGAGTAAGTGCAGTCGAGTTCAAAAATATGTGCACGGACAAAGTTATCATTATGTCAACACGATGTTATTGTTAAGGGCATAATGCTAGACTAATTGCTGAGATATATATTTTTTTAACTTTTGGAAAAGTATATGAACTCGTCTGTACAGGCGTTGCAACGAGTATTGATTGTTAATGCCAGTACTATTTCGAATGAAGTGTTATTTTTTCTAATCGCTATCAATATCGGCAGCTGTCGACGACGTATTAACTATCTACTATTGCTATGCTATATACTGCTAATTAATCGTGTTAAATGGTAGCCACTCATTTCTTTAATTTCACCATCATCATACTCGTATCAGCCAAAAGACGTCCAATGCTGGACATAGGCCTCCCCCAAAGAGTGTCACAATGACCGGTTTTTTTTATTTGCTTTGCCGTTACACGAGTATTATTGTAATTGTGTGTTTGACATCCATTTAATAATTACCGAATGAAGGCATCTCCTAACATTTAACGGCATACTAACGGTTACACTCGCATATTAACTATCACCGATGTAAGAATCGTTGACCGTTGGGGCGGAAAGGTTCTCGAGTGGCGACCACGAACTGGAAGACACAGCGTGGGTAGATAAGGTGGACTGATGTCGCGGGAGTCCGCTAGATGCAGGTGGCGCAGGACCGGTCACTTATGGAGGAGGCCTATGTCCAGCAGTAAACGAAGCGAGGTAGAGATAGGCGATTCGATTCGGATCGGGTATTTTCCGAGCTTAAAAAATCGGACGAGTAGTTACAGGTCTTGCCCCCTTGCATATAAACCTACAAAACTACAAACTTACGTTACACAGACTACCTACATCACGTTGCCATTCATCTGAGATGAATCCACACTCATACATTTTGTATTAAAGTAAATTGAAGAGGCGACCCTCTGAACACTGCACCGTTCTCATTATCTACGTGTTCCCTCCGAGAAAAATTACGCCACAGACAGTCCGACCATCTATAATCCGACTAAACCAAGTCGGGCGTTGAAATATATGGGCGTGATTCCACGCTATTCGTCTTCTTAGCTTGGTAGGCTAGTAACTTAGTTTACTCTTGGTGGTACGGGATTCATATGTGGGTGCGTGCTTTTGAATATCTAAATATATAGGCAAATTGAATGGAATGGAAAGAGTAAACAAAAGAAATTGAATTACCGCACCGGTTCATTGTGGGGACTGCAGCCCCTTTTCCTCTCATGCATGAGATGAGGCTTGTATCTAGCCGTGGGATTGTGTTCGTATTAAATATTGAAATTTAATAAGAACACATTTTTTTGGTTTTATGATATACTCAAATAATTTATTTTTCTACAGAACCGTGCAGTTAAAGGTTATGTGAATGCGATTCCTTTACGAGCTGACTGAGAGACAATATCATAAACCGGTTCATCCGTTTGGGAGTTATAATATCACCAGGGATCGGATAATCGGGTAGATAAATACCTGCACTTTGGAGGCGGCGTTGATGTTGAGTTGCATGGAGGCGGACTCAATTTAATTAAATTTATCAAATTCCTGGGATACATAAATTAAATTTACGCGTATGTATGTGTAATTAGGTTTTAGATCTGCTAAGTATTTCTTATGGTGTACCTGCCTGCTATGTATTCTGGTGTTGAAGTATAAGCAAAGCAAATTAACGATAAGTTTTATCCAAAATATAAAATAATGATACGAACTAGCAAGTATTTTTGTTAAAATTACATTTTTAAGACGCCGAGTCCATACTTGCTATCTATCTCATTATCCGATCCCTGAATATCAAAGACACAGGTGTGTTGTAAAAACTTTTCCACACATTGATTGAAATTCAATCTTATATCAATATCATAAGGACCATAACAGGGAAAACTTTTCTTACATTATACTGTAGGAACATCGTAGAAAGTAATAACTTTGAACTAAAATAGCAATTATATAGATAATCCGCCTTTCACGTGTGTACTGGAATTATATCCTTTATTCTGCTTGTTTATATAAGTATTAGTATCTATGGACGTACCCAGATATTAATATCTTCCAGAAAAGTCGTGAATATTTTTCGTGGTTTTTGCCCCAAATGGTAATAATCTATTTACATCCATAGATACCTACTAATTCTTATCCAAACGACTAGGAAATGTATGTTATACAGCTTACATTCTTAATATAAACAAAATAATCAAAACAAAAATAATTACAGTTGGAAGCAGAGACCCACTGTAGTAAGAAAAGATGGTTGTTTGACAATAGTTTTTACAGTAATTTCCTTAAAAACTTTAATTTCATTCAGCTTTTTGTTTTTATTACGTAAAGTTTCAAGCTGATCATGCTTTCACAAAAAGCCAATTAGTAGCTCGAAAATATTGACGTAACAGCCAAAAGTAGAATTTGAATATTAGTTTATCTCAAACCAACATTACATATACCTCAATTTTTTTCCTATTGCAGGTTTTTATACGAATGCAAGCGGGTGGATATCGACTTCCAAGAATTTAATCTCAAAGAAACTTTCTCAAACGAACGGCGCGTATTGTGCTCGCCCTAGCGATAATACAGGCGAATAATGACTTCCACAGCTCGTCGATTCGCAATAAGAAGACTTCAAACTCATTTCTGGGGTCAATTCAATGGGAAACTTTAAGGAAACTCTTACATTATCAATACGCCAATCCGACGAATCCGCCATTGCCAGACGAAAACTTTTCGACACTGGGGATATTTTCGGCCTGTAATTGAAAGACAAGCTGCGTTTCATTTCTCGAATTTTCGTATTTCACCTTTTACGGAATCTTAAGCCAGTCAAAAATTAATTTTAACTGTAATAATAATTGCTGCGTTTCTTTGAACTTTTAGGCAGGCTATTAGGTACACCTTGTTAAAGAATTAAATGTATTGTAGATTATTTGACACGTTCGCAGTTCCTTCTTCTCTTCTCAGCCGTACACTCTTGTCAGAGGGGTCGTAGTCATGTTTGTGGTGTACTCGGTGGGTTTCCATCGGTGTTTTGCCTCTTGCCAATGGTCGGCGCTTTAGCCATGACGCGCCACTTCAGATAGATGGTGGCATTGCGGGAGCAATGGACCATACTGGTCTCCGTGGCCTTTTTATTATGTCCGACCTGGAGCCGTAGCATGGTTGGCCTTATCACGCGACAAGTGACAAGATAAGAGCGTCGTCTCGTTCTTTCGAACGGTGTCAGCCAGTGACGCACGCTCTATCCTATCACCTATCGCGTGACAAGGCCAACCATGCTACGGCTCCAGAGCTAGCAGTTCCTATAGTTACTAAATGATTAGAGTAGACTGATGACGGAAGGATTTTTCGTCCGTTACTGAGTGACTCTATGCCCATTCAACTGTATACATTCTATTAAATAAAATTCTTTGAACTTTCTTTGTGAACTTGTTACAGTTTAAAGTTATTGGAATTTAATGGACGTCTTAGTTAAGGTTACAAAAGAATATTTTCAAATATATTTAGCGAAAAATAATACATAGATAGTTTATTTTCAGAGACTGCACGAGATAGAAGTAAATAAGGTAAACGTCCTATTGGTTGACGCTGTACTAGTATATGGCATGGGCACTATATCTCAAAGTGACATGGCTTAAATTCGAATTAAGAAAAGTCCTCTTAGTTCGAATTTAACCCATATTGCTTAGACATAGACATAGAGTGCCCATGTCATATCCACACTAGTGCAGCGTCGAGCACTCGGACGTTTACCTTAGTTGCCTAAAGTAAATCTATACGAAACTTGGCAGTATACTCCACTTCATTTAGATCGCTTGGCAAAGAATCCAATTGCCATGACTCTCTTGACTCATCTTAAGAAAAAGGCAATCGGTAGCAATAAAAAAGTTTTCATACTTTGCATCCGCGGAAATTAATTAATTTTTCCTCAGAATTACCTTTAGCTTTCGCTGTAGAAATCTAAACAGTTATTTTATTTTAATTGAATCAATCTTTTCATAGTTGTTCACATTAGTGTAGGCATAGTCATGTTCAATGGTAACTGTTAGGAAAATTTGCTCAAAAATTTTTGCTAATACTGGAAGGTAGCGGAACTATAAAAAAGAGTTGAAGGAAATACATTTGATTTAGTAATTTGAATAGTTTGGATTTGAAGAATTTTTATTAACAAACGCCACACAATAAGACTATTCGTCACATCGAAACAAAAGAATCTAGAACAGTTTACTACAAAAATACTATAAAGGTAAGGTAGTGGTTGACGTAGCAATGCAAGCAAGCAGCTACAGAGCAACTTAGTAATACGCTGAAAGAGATAAAAAATAATACTTTGATTTTACGACGGTTGTTCCCGGCACTTTTGTACAATTATCTTTTTTACAACTCGAATTAATTAATCGCTACAGATTTCTCTTCAAACTCATTAATGACTAACATTAAAATGCTGATGCTGCGAAAACAAGCAAAAAAAATATTTTAAAAAAGGTAAACGTCCTAATAGACGTTGCACTAGTATATGAAATGGGCACTTTATGTCAAAGTTACCCATTAATATAGTACTTTGACGTAAAGTGCCCATAAATAATAAATAAATTAAGGATTCCACCTTCTGGCTCCATCATCAAATCAGATTGATGGATACGAGTAATGAAAATGGGTAAAAACTGACTTACGAGATTTATTTACGTTGCACATACATTAAAAGTTAATCGCCTAGCGTGGCATGCGTATGTATTGAAGGGTTGAAATGAAAGTATTAGATATAAATGTGGATGGATCCATGAAATAAGGTAGACCAAGAAAAAAGTGGATGATCCGTGTGACGGGTGCACTACTTTCAAAGTCATTTGTCCGAAAGCATATTTTTCCGAAATTTATAATTCCGAAAACCATGTTCCACTCGGGGATTTTTAGATTTTTCAAAATATAATACTTGCCTAACCTATTTCACAAATCACCTACGTCCAAATTTTCTTTTAGCGGATAATGGCGTCCGGAATAACGATAGTTTCGGAACTTTCGGAGACAAATTCTCTTCGGGCTTTTTCTGTGTTACCCGTGTGAGATATGATTTAAATAGGAACAGAGATGTGTGGTGGAAAAAGACATGCTGTGCTGATCCATGGTAAATGGGACACGGGCAAGTTCACGATGACGATACATACATACTCTCTTACAGGTGAGATTAATATAAGGGTAAAACTCCAACGGACTACTTCTAAAGCGGGTGCAGCGGCGGAAAACGCCGAAAATCTGAAATGTAATAAATATAGAGGCCTCGGCAGAGAGTACGACTTTGTACCCTTTGGCGTCGAGACCCTCGGTCCGTGGGGTCCCAGTGCGCATAAGTTATTTGCAGAAATCGCGAAACGTCTGGTCGATGTAACTGGTGACCGAAGAGCTGGCGGCTTTCTCGCGCAACGCATCAGCATTGCAATTCAGCGAGGAAATGCCGCCAGCATCCTCGGTACAATGCCTCGAGGGCCTTTTTTAGATTTAACTTAGTTTTAATTTATCTTAGTTAATGTTAATTATAATCTTGTATTCACTTTTAATAAATAAAAATGTCAGGGTAAAACTATGTTAAGAGTTATTGCTTTAAAGTGTGCAGCCGGCTTGAGGGCCACGAACCTTTATAAAGATTCCAACTTCATTGTTATCATCAACTCTATTCTTTTCAGTTATTGATTGCTTAGCTCCCGGACGGATTCAATCCTCTGGATATATTACTTTTCTCGATAGAATGAGAAACGGGCAGACCTATCGTGAAATATAGTCATGAGTCGTCTGGAAAATATGGGTTAATTGATTTGGGATTCTTCTTTAAACCTTGATGGTGGCAAACGAGATTATAGTCCGCCTTGTGGTAAAGGTCAATTTTACTTAAAATTCCTTACTATGGTGAAGTTATATTGCGCCCATATATGTGATTCGCCATGATAGTAGTTTCCTTCTTTATAAAATTTTCTTTTAATGTGTATTATCTTCAAAGGCTTATTGATTCATCGACCGTGAATGAAAGCCATGAATTAAGGTAAGTAATAATAATAATAATATCCACGCCGTGACCGGCGATGGCGACCCTAGCTAGTTACGGGCGTGAGCCCTGATATGGCTTGCGAAGCCGAACTTAGTCTTGAACACTCGGTCGCAGGAAGCACAGTAAAGCTGACCAGAGGTATTGTAAGTGTAATTGTAGTTGGGCTTTGGGCGCGATTTTCGTGCCTGACGTCTCTCATCAAGTTCGACGAGGCGAGCAGCTTCAAAATGGTTGATGCTCGTTTTGATACGAGAGCGCCATTCTGGGCGCAGCGAGGCAAGCTCCTCCCACTTATGCGTTGGAGTTTTACAGGCAGTTAGGTGACGCTTTAGCACATCCTTGTAACGTAGATGCTGCCCACCTCGATTCCGTTTGCCGGCTGATAACTCAGAGTATAGAACGGCTTTTGATATACCGGGATTTGATAACCTTAACCGGGGCTCTACGCAACTTTGCTAGAAATCTTCCATTGCAGGCACGATATACCATATATAATGCTCTAATAAAACCGCACTTAGACTATCTCATCGAGGTGTGGGGTACTGCCGCTAAAACTAATCTCGAGGTTCTACAAATAGCTCAAAACAAACTCCTGAAAGTACTATTCCAATACGATTATCTAACCCCAACACAAATCTTATATAATAAAACGAAACTCTTGAATGTAAGTCAGGCCTATGTGTATTATAACTGTCTTTTAGTAAGAAAAATACTTAAGAATGATATAAAAACTCAGCTTAGTTTTACTAGGAAACATCATGTTCAGAGAATGAAATTACGAAATGCCAATGACTTAATATTACGCCCGCCGCGAACAACCTATGGAAAAAAAGTATTCTGTATGAAGGTGCTCAATTATTTAATAAACTCCCCAAAATTATTAAAGAAACTACATCAATGTCCCGCTTCAAATCCTTACTCAAAAACCATGTATTAAATAATATAAAATGACGCTAGATAGGTAGGACTAAATTACATTTATAAAAATAAAATACTCTTTAAAATAATAATATGTCATGTAACTAATTATTATATTAAAATACAGTAGGTATATGTTTATATATCTTGAACTACGCTCAGCGTACGCGTGCCGTATCTAGATGTTCCTATTCGCGTAATACTTGTTTTGTATAAATCACTCGCTGCCCGCTTTGCGCGCGCGATCAGTGAATATTGTTGTATAACTACCCTTTTTCTAATAGTTATTAAGTTTGTTTGTGCGCTCGTTAACGAGCTATAAAACTGTTTTGTATTTATCTCATGTAAAGTGAATTGTAAATTCTTATGAGAATAAATGATCTTAAACCATAATTACTTTTGAATATTTTTTTCGTCAAAATAAGTTTACGTGCATTTTTTTACTCTTCTGGACTAATAAAAAAATCAAAAATTGCAAAAATTATTATGATTCACATTACATGATACATACATACATTCACGCCTTTATTATTACATGATGTTACCTCAAAATCTGCATTGACTACTTTGCTATGATCTCGTGGTGCCAAGATCCATTACTTGGAGCTCATAACTTTAGATGAAAATTTCTCCGGATTTAAAAAAGCATTAAAAAATTGGAAATATTTCATTGCATTTTTGAAAAAAAAATACATTAGGTAATACTATACCCGTATATACGCTAGCTTTTTCATATCATTATATTATATAAACTGTAAAACATTTGCACAAAGCAATATTGCTTATCACGCGAAGCGCAATAACAAGCTCAAGATATTAAAAATATATTCATTCGACACCCACAGCCGTAGCATTTCCTTTGCACACAAGAGAAAATTAACCCGTCTGCTGTTAGGAATATTTCAATATTCCTGCGGAAAATTCATTGAGCGAAATATTGTTTCCGATCAAGATTTATCGCGTGAGACGATAATTACTTTCCTCACCGCAATTTCTTTCGAATGATTGCCATGAAAGCAGGGCAATTTATATTTTGGTATAAAAATGACAATAAACAATGCAGCCTGCCCACGTACAAATAGCCTTATTTTATTGTATCTGCAAGCAAAATGCTTTTACCTTTTTCTCAGCGAAGTAAGATTTTGCATAGAAATTGCCGACACCTTCTTTACTTTTAATTTGGGAAGCTTATGTAACAGTGTAGTTACAATTTTTGTCACGGGTTTCGAGTAAAGTTTGTGTTTTCATCTATACTAATTACATCTATGTACTTACCTAAAGTTTTTGTAAACTAAGCTTATTTATAGGGGGTAATCCGCGGAAAAGGAAACCGATATCAATGGTAGATTGTGTCTCAAGGGAGCAAAATGAGTAAAACGAAAGATTCTACAATAGAATCCCGAGCGTAGCGAGGTATTATTTTATCTTGTATACTCTTAACTAACTTTAAAATAAAAATCACTTCTAAATCACTAGGTATTTAAGAGGTTAGACAAGCCCCGTTCTATTTTACCACTTCTATCACAGGCAAATTGCTAACCTGAAAGCGTAGGTTGCCTCGAAGGTTATCGAAACTTTCTGATAGAATTTTCAACCCGATATGGGCAAGTTCAGGTTAAAATGTTATTCTACAGATTGGAAAATAATCTGGCATGAAATGAACTGTCCAATGCACGGTGACTTTTTGGCAGAGTTTATTTCAGAATCGTTGAAAAGAATTTGAATTAACTAAGCCTCTAAGCTAGTAGATTTTGTTTGAACATCATAGCTATGATGAATCAATTGGAGTGTTTTGTTTTTACTATTTGCACAATTTATGATAGGTCGTGAATTTGGAACACTTAAGGAAGCTTAGAAGGTTGAACAGTGATGTATTACGACCCATTACACATTACGACATCACCATAATTTAGCCGAAAGACTTTCACTGCCGGAATGATCGGTCCTGACCTGCGCAACCCGCATCAAGCGCCGCAGTCCGCCACTTGAGAACCTTTCCTCCCCAACGACTATCGTATTGACTTTCAGTTCGATTATAAAGTGTGCAATTTAAAATCGAACTTAAAGACAATATGAGAGAGAGTAACGAGATCCACATATCCAAAGGTTATCTAAAACTCTATCATCATTCATCTATGCCCTTAACCACCTTAAGCGCGCAACAGACTTTAAAACATCACTCACGGCATATTACGCTTATGCCTACTCAAAAATATCATACGGTATTGTTTTGTGGGGAAATAGTTGTGATATAAACAAGATTTTTACCCTCCAGAAAAAGTGCATAAGAATCCTAGCTAATATAAATCCAATGGAATCCTGTAGAACTTACTTTGTCAAATACCAGATAATCACCGTCACTTCCATATATATACTAGAATCGTGTAAATTTGTCCGGAAACATATTGGTTTATACACACAGATAACGAGTATTAAAAGAAACGATCGGAATTTGCACAAATTTAGAGCACCGTTTTCCAAATATAAACTCGTCACGTCAAATACGCATCACATGACCATAAAAATCTATAATCATCTCCCTAACCATATAAAAGGCCTCGACAAACCAAATTTTTTTAACCAACAGTTGAAATCGTTGTTAATCGACAAATGCTTCTATAGTCTAAATGAGTTTTTTAGCGGAAAATTGTAAATATATTTCTTTTCAACTTTTGTGTAATTTATCCATGCATGAATTAATGCCCATATTGTAAGTTTAGGTATAAGTCTGCTGCTTTATTGAAATCCGTTTCAATAATCAGCTATATATTATATTGTAGTGCCCTTGCAGGGCGTCACATGAATACCTTATTAATGTACCTACCATCTATCTTTTGTAATGTGATACGCAATAAATAAATAAATAAATAAAGATGACGGGTGTGAAAAATATCTTGTAAACATTGATGTGTTACGTAGAATGTGAGGACAAAGAATCGATGATGTTGTTTTGTTCGATCTTCTTTTATTTCTAATCCCCAACGCAAACGAGGGGTGTTTAAAGTTTATTGTATGTGGCATAATAGCTCCCAAATTGATGAAACGATTCGAGTACGTTTTTAGGGTTCCGTACCTCAAAACGAACAAATGGAACCCTTATAGAATCACTTTGTTGTCTGTCTGTCTGTTTCTCTATCTGTCTGTCAAGACCCTTTATCTCAGGAACGCGTGGAGGTATTGAGTTGAAATTAAAACCATATACCTACTCAAGTCTACAGTCCCTTGCAGATGTGAAATAATCAAACTTTTAAGTTACGTAAAAAAAAGTTACGGCCGTGTAGGTCGCAAGAAACGTATATTTCGATACTCAAGGGAATCAAAATGTATACGGACATTTCCGTTGACCTAGTACCATGAAACTTGGCAAGTATTATCGTCTTTTACTACAAGTACAGGAAAAAATCTGCAAACTATAGTGGTTCGCTCTTGGGGGGTCACGCGCCGGTTAATAACCAATCAAAGCGAGCCATTTGACAGTTTGCACGGCGTTTGGTTCGAGCTGCATGAGACAGCCCCGCTTTGCCTCACTACCCCACAATGCCCCCCTCTCCCCTACATTTGTAATTTTGTACGGAACCCTGCTATCTATGTTTGTTGTGTGGGGTGTTTTAGATTTACTTGGTCACCAGCATGTTCAAGAGATACTAACGCTTTAAACAATGAACGAAGTTTTCTAAAAACCATTAAGACTATCTTCAAATTACTGCACATTTGGACCCAAGTCACTTGCGAACTGGCGAAACACCCGAAGTTTTTCTTACGAGAATCCTCTGACTTAACTGTAAACTTCCACAACTTAGAGCAAATACTTGTTACTGTCTTGACAGTGTTTGTAGGTTAAGTTACTGGAGCGGCTTTGAGCGAGTAGACCCTGCTAATACAATTATGCGTGGATTTTGGTAGCCATTGAAGTATAGTTTAACTTTAATTGGTGGTTTGCCTAGAGTTTCAGGGTAGTTGCGTGAATCAGGTTTAATTATTGACAGAGGTTATTATGAATATATAATCGAGTGACGTTTTATCGCTATAGTTACCTACTCGTGACGTGTTAAACTGTTACCTTGATTGTCGACTTTAAGGTTGAAGCTGCCAACTACATATACTGGGACCAGTGTCAGGCACTGAGATATAATACGTTAATTATTACCTTCTAACGATAGAACATCACTCAGTTTGTAATATCAGAAACCAAGGGTGTCTCGGCCTCTCATCACAGTACAGTTAAGCTCCAATATGTATTCACCATAAAGTCTCACAAATATGTACACAGACCTTATTACTGCAACTATAATAATTTAATTATTAATTATTATAATATATATTTTTTATTATTAATTTCTACCTTAATTGTGTGTATTTTGTGACGATGTGCAAATAAATGATATGATATTAGATCCCTTTACACGAAATAGAAAAGAAGAATGGCGGTTTACCAGGGAATGCCTTTAGCTACAGTTCAAAGATTAATAGCAGTAGCTTCACTAGCTTCTGATTAGGTACCGTGGTTGCACCGTGTGTTATAAAAGCTAAATGAAATTAATTTAATAGAGCTTATTAAATGTTACTAGACTTTACATGGGTCGTTCTTCTTTTTTACCGACAATGAACCGAGGTTTTTCTGTTTTTTTGGTTTTTGAACTATCGAAAATGTGGTTTTGAAGTGCGATTTAAAAAAATTGCATAGGTTTCTTCATTAGAACTAATTAAAGTTTCCTTTCTGGCATTATAAATATTTATTTACGGTTGGTTTCTAAAAAAAACATGTGACAAAGTGGACTCTTTCAGTGGGGAAAACATTTTGGTTTACCACTCTGTCACGGCATTCTACGAAAAAAAAAACATTTAGAAAAATGCTAGTTAGAGAAAGTGAAATATTAAATATCACTAATTAATAAAATAATATGGACGTTCATTCGAACATTATAAAACCGTAAACATCATTACTCAAATGAGATGCCGTAATAAGACGAAGGACAGGCTATTGTCGGTCGAAAAGAAGAACGACCCACATGCCCCTTTATGCATATTTAAAGCAACTATGTCGTAGAGATTTTTGAAACAAATAAAGCCCTCATTTATTAAGCACAAGTTCTTTTCAGAGTGGTTATCTAGAAGTATAAATCATAAATTACACAATTGATTGCAGCGTTTACCCTAAACATTATGACTTTCTATCATTTAATAATGAGTAAAACCAATAACAGCATTACCTTCTTAAAAGCTCAAGTTGGCTATTTATTTAACATAACTCATTACACAAACGATCCCGTCATAAACGTAATTAGTTAATTACCAATCCAATATACACGCAACTCTGTAAAAGTTGGAATCGAAAAGTTTTCCTCAACTTCATTACGTAAAACACAGGCACCCTAATTAATTTTGTAACTCGGTGCAGCCATCCTCGATGTTAATTAAACATTTCAGCTAAGTAAGCCAGTTTTTATTGTTTTCTGAAAAAAGGAGTTTAATTGTTAAGTGAGAGAGATATTGTTTGATACCCAGTTTAGCCTAGTGGGTAGTGTCTATGAAGCCGCTGACGGTTCTGCGTTCGTATCCCGGTAAGGGCAAATATTTGATGAGCACTAATATAATATTTGTGTCTAAGTCTTAGACGTTTTCTATGTATCCAAGTACTTATATCTATTACGATGTATACACGGTTATTTTTAATTCGTGATCACGATCAGGAACTGATTTTTCTAATTCAGGATTTGATGCCAAAAACGAACTTCTGAACAAAACGGAATTAGGAATTGGCTTTATAATTAAAAAAAAAACCGGCCAAGTGCGTGTCGGATCACGCAAAACGAAGGGTTCCGTGCCTATTAAAAAGGTCGTATCGTCACAGAAATTTTACGGCACTTACGTCCTTTTATTTGAGGAAGGCAGTTTTTCAGCAATATCTCGAAAACCTCTGAACCGATCTTGTTCAAAACAATTTTCGGTGAATGAAATTAATAAGCCCTATGTCCATGAATTTTTTCATATTTTTAAAATACACCGTTCAAAAATTAGAGGGGGGGGACAGAATTTTAGTGACTTTCGGGGCGAATATCTCCGACCCTATTCACTTAATCAAAAAATATGCTAAGAAACCTTATATTTATTTTGAAAGGCCTATCGATTGATGTGCCACACGGGGGGTCACAATGAAAAAAAAAATTTTGACTTTTAGTTTTATGTATGGAGTGCACCCCTAAAAATATTTTTTTTGGCATTTTAATTACAAAACTATGTAGCGGCTAACAAAATACACCTATCCTCAAAATTTTATTCAAATACACCTTCTAGTTTTCGAGTAAAATGCCTGTGACATACGGACAGACGGACAGACGGACAGACGGACAGACGGACATGACGAAACTATAAGGGTTCCGTTTTTGCCATTTTGGCTACGGAACCCTAAAAATCATTGTCTGGGTGACAATGATTTTGATGATGACCGGTAGTTTAAATCTACAAACTAAAATCTACTTGAATTTTTAAATTAAGAGTAAGAAACTGTTAATTGTCAGATGCATGACAAGTAGATGTTAGAATTTATTGACGTATTTAGCTATTTATCTTCAAAAAATGTAGGGTGACCAAACATTCAGTGGATATCGGTATTAACATTATCATTAAATTTAATTAACTAAACAGTGATGTAATTGCATGAGACGTCATCCATTGAAATCAGTTTTGGGTGGTTATCGATATTTTTCGTGAACAGATCACAGATTAAAAATGACCTTGTATATTCGTCTTCTAGTACCCCATAACACAAGCCTTAATTGTCGGTATGTTATCAATATTACATTTACACTGTAGTATTATATTGCGCGGAATCGAGGCTGCGGGCGTACCGTACCGTTTTCGTACAGTTAAGTGTAAAAATATGGGTGCATACAACTTACTCATAAATATGTCTCATCGATCGCTCTTATGTCAGTGGATTAAGGTTGTGGTACATAATATATTTATGAGAGGATTAAATCGATACATATTTTTGCACTCGGCTGTACCACCCCGCGTCCATCAAAAGTAACCTCAAGGAACAAAAGAACAAGCAAATATAGCGGTGCGGTAATCAGATGAAGATGATGATGGTTTTGACTATGTAGCAAATATATTTGTGGTAGCCCTTCCTGTTTTCTTCTCACAAATGCAATTCCTCTTTCATTTCCTTTAAGTGTTTGTCTTAAACTGACATAACCAATAAAGAAATTTAAAAATAAAATTTCGCAGCGCTATTTTAAATTAAACGTCGCCAGATGTCTCTGCTCTACGCTCGAGGAGGCAAAATAAAGTAAAATGAAATAAATAATGCAGTGCCTTGTGCTCTTGGCTTCAAAACGATTCTTTAATACGTACCGACATTTCTCTGAGGACGTGCATGAGAAATAAGGACACTTTAGAAAATGACGAATTCAGTTTGTTGGCTCGAGAGGCTTTTAAATTGGGATGTTTTTACTCGGTTACACTTTTAACGTGATTACGTAAAACATTGAACGATATTCGTTTGTTTATTTTTGAAGCACATTGACGATACAAGTAACCTCTCCGCCAGACCTAGTTGTTTAATGACGTGACGTTTCAAATGAACCTCGACCGCGGTGGTAGACCACTTGTTTGGCCGACTGTACGTCCAAAAAAACTAGACCTTTAATTGCATTAGCACTTGGTGGATAATTATATCCCCACGCAAACAACCCCCAAGCAAGTAAATTATTAATGTAGATGACCCGCGGGCCTTGTGCGACCCGTACGACGTTCCTGAAATTGGGTTCGTAGCTTCAGCATTTTTAGCTGTTTTAGTCGCCCAGCAAAAATGTATCAGAGAAGGTATATTTAGAAGTCATGCTCTATTTTTTGTTCTG
Organism: Epinotia nisella; assembly: GCA_932294315.1. Classification (NCBI taxonomy): domain Eukaryota; kingdom Metazoa; phylum Arthropoda; class Insecta; order Lepidoptera; family Tortricidae; genus Epinotia; species Epinotia nisella. The sequence goes on along the minus strand of OW028688.1, from coordinate 12,994,247 downwards.
TAGCGCAGTTTCATGAGACAAATCTTTCGTTCCCGCTGGAAATGAGATAATTTGATACAAGTCCAGTAAAGTCAAAGGTACCAGAGGGAAGAAATTTTAAGTGGAACTAAGAATCTTGCGGTCAAAGCCGCGAGCATAAGCTAGTTCTTATTAGCTTATCGATTTGTTAACCCATTCACCGCCACGCTACGCTCATAGCGCTACGCCGTAGTCCGTAGCAGCTTAATACATTCGCTGCCGAGAATTGCTACGCGCTACGCTCGTAGCCGATCCCGTGGTTTTCCTCGTAGCGGAAAGCGACTACGGCGTAGGCGCCCGCTAGTCGGGTTCCCGGTATTGCATGTGTTCGAGTCCATATGTTGCGAAAAGCTGCGGTCGTGATTGACGTGATAAGCTTTTGACGCCAATCACGACATTAATGCGTCAGATCGCTTGTGCAACATTGTGTCTTTCTAATTAATGTGAACATTTTTTTTGAAACTTCTCTCATATTAATCATACCTCTCCAAAATCAGGTCACTGATTCAATTTAAGATTCCCATTCCCAACTTGCTAACTCGATTCCCACTATTGTGAGCGGGACACGCTCTCTAGGTGTGAAACTTATTATGAAAGTTTGCGTAATTATCCGACTACAACGAGGAAGGTAATGTTTTCGCCACTTCCCTGCGGCTGAGTTGCCATAACAATGTTGCCATAACAAGTTTGAGCTGCTTTCTGTATCATTCTAGAAGAGCGTATGAATTTGTAGTTTGAATTTACGTGCGTCGTTTTGCGTCGTATAGGATAGTAAACCTGCTTGAGGTCGTAAAGGTTAGAGGAAGTAGTTACAGACCTGATTGTGGTGGTTGCTTCTACAAAGTTGTGTCTGTGTAGTTCGCGTGAGTGCTCAACCTTATATTTACGTGTATGTATGGATTGGACATGCGCGGTTAACATTTTGTTGGCGGCGGCGCGCGGTCAAAAATATCGCGGCGGCGGCGCGACGCCGGCGCCGGCGGCGTGACTAAAGTCCATAATTTTAGTAGAAAATCCTTATGTTCAGGTATTAATGCAAGTATTTATGAATTCAGATTGCAAATTGATTTAAGTGAAAATAAGAACCATATATTTTTGACACCTAAACTAAGTATTTAATGTCTGAGAATAGCCAAAATCAAATAAACGGTGAACCAATATTTTGAAATTCCCTACTTATATTGTAAAATCACTTAATAATTTTCATGAAACTATAACGAAGTACTTATTGTAATTGTATTTTATAAACCAAGTATAATATACGTTAAGAGGAAATATCAACTCAATGCAGACTTAGTTAAGACTCAAATTACAGTTCGCAACAATGTTAGATGGAGCTTTTATACTTAGAACACTTCATGCTAAGTTGAACTTGTTGGCTTTCCACCGACAAAATCAATTAGGCAGCTTTATTGTGAGCCTGTCAATCTATTTTAAACTTGTTTAGAACATTATAAAGTACCATGTCATTTTAAACAGTTTTTGACTCAAAAGATCAGCATAGGCTTTAGGGGCTACATTAAATAATTATAAACTTTAAATCTTTCTGACACTTATGTGAACCGAGCCCGGCTTCCATTCGGCCACGAGTTTTTCATACGTACGCCCGTACAGCCGTAATATGTGACTATGACAAAAACTTGATTAAATGAAGATCCAGACCGTATCCGTATGCGGCACGTGCGTTGTAAAGTATGAATCTCCATATGAAATGTCACACCGGATGGATATGCGTAGGCGTGCACGTAACGTGGTGTGCCATGTCTTATGATGATTCATACTTCACAACGCAGTGGTGCACGTGCTGCACACGCATTTGGTGTACTTAGGCCTTTAGACGGGTTATATGTTCCGGCTATGTCAGCCCGCAGTAACGCTGTGCTGTAAATAAACCGTTAATGTATGAAGTGTTGCCTACGTCAGTCAATTAGATATTCCATTTCACACGCATCCTAAATGCCCCAACTGATACTGATACTTATTCATAAAATATGATATAATTTATTGTCATTCAGCACAAATTAAAAATAGACAATTATTAATTATTTGTCGAATCTGAATAAATGCCAATTTGAAAATCCTCGACATGGAAAATTGTCCAGCCTGAATAATGCTAAAATTTAAATAAGTCCTAAAATTATAAAAATACGTCCACACGGAATTACGTACACTTCAGAAATATGACCAATCGGAAATACGATTTCTATGAAATTTGTACAAAATAGACGATTTGCATATTAAAATTTGACACGAACTTAAATTAGGCAACATTCACATTGCACGTATTGAAATATGAACCTATTTCATTCTGTACAAAATTCTATTTGGCCTAAAAATTGCCTAGAAATTGGTCATAAAAAAAGTATACTTAGACACAATTACATTCTTACCTAATTCACTTTTGATGATATTACTTTTGGTCCAATTTTAAAATGGTAATTTCGTGTCGACGATTTTCCATTTGTGCCGAATGACAGTAAATCCACCTAACATTGCTATGTATCACCAAAATGGCTATATTATCTTTGCACGTATAATAATGAACAATACACTATTTTTGTTATTTAAACTTTTTCATATCAGCACAATTGAAAACTATTTATAAATAATAAAACATAAATCCTAATAAAAATATTATGGGTATTAGACGACCATATATTTCATAGATATAAATGCTTAGCAATATAGAGACATCTATGATTCGGAAGCAATTATTCAAGGCCATCACACAAATATTTGTCCTTACCGGTATTCAAACCCAGGACCTTCAGCTTCGTAGGCAGCGTCACTACCCACTAGGCTAACCGGTCGTCAGTACTTTAAATTGTACACTGTAATATTCTAGAGGTACTTCTATTCAATCTTGCCCACAACCCTGGACGGATATCAGTGTACCCTATGATGGTTCCCAATTTATCATTTATCGCTGTGGATAAAGACATCCGTCGCGAGACGAGTATGCGACTCGAAAACAACGAATTTCTTATCCACAACGAGAAGTGATAAACGAGTCAAAAGCCCACTTGTTCGTAGGCATAACACGGCATCGGCATCGCGCTACGAAAATGTTCGCTCCGAATACTTATTTATAGCGAAACCTCTATGTACAGTCGACTACAAAGAAATGTATTCACTTTTTCACCTTATTGCATTGTAATAGGGTCCAAAAGTGGATACATCTCTTTGCAGTCGAATGTACATACAACATTCATAATAAACACTCAGAAACTCCTCACTCAGCCTTAATACCCTTCAAACAAAACGAGAAACAAACGAAAACGGAGATAATTCTAAAACGCTGTTGTTATAAGACTAATAAGTATAACAATTGTATGAATGCGCACAAAACGTGATATATGAGATTACGTCAGTATGCCAAGTAGGACGAAGATGGGGGGAAGGGGTCCCTCCCACTTTCTCAATCTACATGAGGCGGATGCTAATTTGTTGTCGTCGTGCATGTTGTTTTTATAATTGCGTAATTCGTATTAACTTAACAATTTATGTTTAGAGTCAGCAGCAGAAGTAGCTAAGCGGGCCGGGTGTTCAAAATAACCTACACACGCTCTTAATTTCTTAAGAATAAAGTCGTGTGCAGGTCATTTTGAACACCCGGCCCGCTTAGCTACTTCTGCTGCTGACTGTACGAGTATTTAATGAATCAAACTACTTTAATGCTAAACATAATTATAGTTAGTTACAACAGCTGGTCGATTACGTAACGCATTGTACGGTCAAGGACTTTAATTGTTGAGCCATTTAGGTGTCATCTAATTTTGTTATTTTAGTAGATAACTATGAAGTGTCCAGTATAAAGTGAGCTCTAAATGGCTCAACAATTAAAGTCCATGACTGTACGTGCGTCAGGTGGATATTTCTAAATGTCACTTTTTGTATGGGAAAATGACTTTTGAATTATCCTAACGATGGTTCGAAAAGTTACGTGTTTACCCCTCGGGTCAAAACGTGTAGGCAGGGTAAAAGTTTAAATTTTCCTCCTACTCATGATCGGTATTAACTGGAGAAGGGTAGCTATCAAAGTAGGGTGTTTTAATAAATTTGTATACTCAATGTAAGCTTTACACAACGTAAGCTTTAAAAGATATAACAACTTTCGCTTATGCTCGGACCGAACTTTTTAAGATGCCAGTCTTCGGCGATGAATATCTACATTATATTAAATGTGATGCATTATTAGTAATGTATTAACAGACATGATGACTCAATTTTTTCACGATGCCATTCGAACCAGTTTTGGAGAGGAACAAATGTATATACCCAAAAAATTGTGACAAAGATTGACCTCGCTGCACACTGGTTCCCCGCCCATACTAAGGTGCGTCAAAAATACAAAACATGTTATTTTGCCAAATTTATTTGTTTAGACTGCTTAATGGAATACATAAACGTAATTTAATGAAAAAAAAACTTCGTTGGTAAATGGTTTTATTTAGTAAATAGGCTGCACAGGTCAAATCATATATCTATTAAAAGAAATTTTTCCTTTTTGTACTGACATTTTCGCCAAAATTCAGTAATTTACTTACATATATATAACACTCGGGTTTTGAACTGATTCAAAGTAATATTTTCTTTATCTTCAATTCCTAAATTGTTCTCCATTTCGCTATAAACCAGCCGATCTCGTTCGGTGACAGTTATTTTTTTCCCATCATAATTGGTCCAAATATTAAATACATCCATGCGTGTAAACGTACATACATGATTGCTATCTGTAACAAAAACAATTATTTATAGTAACGTACATAAATATTATTATCTAACCAAATTCAACATCTAACATTAACACCACGTGCTTCGTAGCACACGCTGTGAGGAAGAATATACATCGGCGTAGCACCTTAATTACTCGAAAAGTCGGATTAGAGCGGATTATTTCTGAATTGAATCGTATAAAGTAAGCTTTTACCTAACGGTTAATAATAATATCGACCGGGGGAAAAACCGGGATGTGTTTTGAAAGTCAACATGTAATTGACGTAAGTAAAATATTTGTGTAAAAATATTCTGCTTGCGTAGCAGCTAACTTATAATAATGTAAACCAATATTTCAAATATTTTTATATGACAAATAATTGTACATACCTTGGGTCTGAATATCCATCGCACAAAAAGTTCACGGGAATAATAATAATCCCAAGATATAGGGAAAACAACACGTGGTAATTACGTGAGTCACTGATAGGGCGATAGCGAACTGCAGACGCTTGCACTTTGAATGCCGATATTGGAATGAAATAAATTAGCTAACTGCACTTAATTTATATTTTCTTGTAGCTTAGACTTAGTAGTTACTTTAACGATGAGCCATGTCCTGATTATTAATACTTCGATTTTTGATTTTTGACGTATGGGGGAAACCAGTGTGCGCTGGCGGCATTCCAAACGCTTCATGCTGATTGACAAAATTAAAAAAGAAAGCAAAGAAAATAAATTTATAAGTCAAGTAAAACAAATTCTTATGAATAAAGCGTATTATTCTATTAATGAATACTTAGAAGACAAATTATTTTAAACAAGAAAGTAACACAAAATCTTCACAATAATACCAACAAGTATTACTTGAAGATTTGTTAGTTTTTAAGTTAGAATTTAATTTAATTTGCGATGTCCTTGCAGGGCTCATGGTTGATACGTCCATATTGTAACACTTACCACCTTTATGTAACAACATGAATGGAATAAATTACTTGATTACTTGACTTAAAAGTTTGACGTCACACTTAGCTATTTGAACTAACCGTTGTACCGAAAATCAAGTAAATTGCTGTTTCGGTTGCGAAATACTGCGTTTAGGTCCATAGTTGTCATACAATTTTAAAGCGTAAGGATTGTATTGGTAAATTTACACTTGGACAATAAAAAAAAATGCAAACTTTTTCTATACTTTCAAGGTTCATATCTTTTTATGATATTAATTATATTTTTTAATCTATACTTTATTACAATAATTTGATGGTTTACTATCCATTTAGCAACACTAATGTTATCCATTTTTAACATGAGTCATCATGCCTATTGTTACGAAATCAATACCGTCTGTCCATGTTGTTATTCTATGTTGATATTATACATTATTATATAGTTAAGAGCAAAACACGGGTACAACTTAATAATACTCATAACAATTCTTAAAAAAAAACCGGCCAAGTGCGCGCACAACGAAGGGTTCCGTGCCTATTAAAAAGGTCGTATCGTCACAGAATCCTTACGGCACTTACGGCCTTTTCTATAGGGAAGGCAGTTTTTCAGCAATATCTCAAAAACATTTGAATATAATTTTCGGTGAAAGAATTTAAGAAATACACCGTTTGAAAATTAGAGGGCTCGCAATTTTTGTATATTTCGGGGCGATTATTAATCAAAAAAATTGCTAAGAAACCTTATATTTATTTTAAAAGTACTCGTCACCTTGACTTACAATGACATATATATTTTTTACTTGCAGTTACAAATGTATGGAGTGCACCCCTAAAAACATATTTTTTAGTCATTTCATTACAGAACTATATGTATAGCGGCTAACAAAATATACCTATCTTCTAAATTTTATTCAAATACACCTCATACTTTTTGAGTAAAATGCCTGTGACATACGGATAGACAGACATGACGAAACTCCGTTTTCCGTTTTTGCAATTTTGGCCCAACCCGAATAAACGTGTTTTAATTCGGTAAAGGTAGGTGTAATCTCACCTTGACATCTTTATCGGATTGTGTGGTGCCTTGAGGGTAAAAATTGAAACCTTTAAGTGGCTGTATAAGCTTATGTGGGAACGGCTTTACGTACTTAATCGTACGGGATACAGAACAGGGATTCTATTATATGGCGGTCATATGGCAGATCTTATGACATGGTGGACATGGCGGTGGTTAAACTGCTGTAAGAAGTTTAGTGCTTGGACAGAAGTAGAGGACATTTAAAAAAAAAACTAATATATTCACATACAGCGACATAGTACAGTCTTATCGTAATATACACGGGCACCGTGTATATAAACATGTGGAAAATATATATAGACAAGGTGGACTGACGATTTGCTGGTCGATTATTAATGCATGCAACAGCAGGCTGCGTGATATTGACCTGCCTGTGGAGCTCAGAGAGTGTTGTGATAGAAACTGTGACAGTATGGAACATCGCGTAATTATAAATCGCCTGTTTAGTGGAATTGTAGATGTTTTAGTTGACGCATCTGTACTGAGCTCTAAAAAATCTGTAAAGCGGAAAGGAGGCTATATCACAGGATGGAACAAACATGTGAGTGCGGTGCATAGGGAGGCGAGATTGAAATTCCTGGAGTGGGTCGCTAGTGACAAACCCAAATCTGGAAGTATATACCGTGATATGTGTGATAGCAGGCGCAGGTTTAAATGTAGGCTAAAGTGGTGTCAGAATCATCAGGACCAAATTAAAATGGATGTATTAGCCTCCCATCGCTCAAAGGGTGATTTTAAGTCATTCTGGAAGCACACTAATTCCCTGAATGTAAGAACTAGCCTGCCAGTGAGTGTAAATGGATGTAATGAGCCAGCGGAAATAGCAAATTTATTTAAAGATAAATTCAAAGTCGAGTCATCGCTGGGTACCACAGTACAGTCATGTAATGCTGAGTTCGGTGCTGAGTTCACCGTGTTCACGTGTAAGGAAGTGTCTGATGTGATCCGTCACATGACGCGAGGAAAGTCACCGGGACACGATGGGCTTAGTATCGAGCATCTACAGGCTGCTGGAGTACACCTACCCAGAGTGTTAACTATGCTGTTTTCGTTGTGTATTGGTCATGCCTATTTGCCGGATGAAATGTTGAGGACAATTGTCGTGCCAATAGTTAAAAATAAAACCGGGGATGTTTCGGACGCAGGTAACTATAGGCCCATTTCATTGGCTACAATAATAGCTAAAGTACTTGATGGTGTGCTTGACTTGCGACTTGGTAGATATCTAAAGATACATGATGCGCAGTTCGGTTTTAGAGCAGGATTATCTACCGAGACCGCCATTTTAAGTCTAAAGCACACCGTCAAGTATTACACAGATAGGAGCACACCTATATATGCGTGCTTCCTCGATCTGTCTAAAGCCTTTGACATGGTGTCCTATGGTGTCCTATGGGATAAACTGTCATCAAGTAAAGTCCCGCGTGAAATGATAGATATTTTTAAATACTGGTACGGCAACCAGACCAATACGGTTAGGTGGGGGGTAGCACAGTCGGAAGCGTACAGGTTGGATTGCGGGGTGAGGCAGGGGGGTTTAACCTCTCCGAAGCTTTTCAACTTGTATGTTAACGGGCTGATAGAGGAGCTCAGCAGTATGCCGGTCGGGTGTTATGTCGACGGTGTTAGCGTGAATAACATAAGCTACGCCGACGATATGGTGCTGCTGTCCCCCTCTGTCAGTGCACTCAGGAAAATGCTGAGTGTCTGTGAGGCCTACGCAGAAACTCACGGGCTAGTATACAACTCCAAAAAGAGCGAAATCCTAGTCTTCAAGTCAAACAAAATGAACCCTAAGCATGTGCCCTCTATAGCTTTGAACGGTATTTACCTACAGAGGGTTTCACAGTTTAAATACCTTGGGCATCATGTGACAGAGGACCTCAAGGACGACCTCGATTTGGAGAGGGAACGGAGAGCGTTATCGGTCAGAAGCAATATGTTGGCCCGTAGGTTTGCCCGTTGTTCAAAACAAGTTAAAATCACCCTTTTTAAGGCGTTCTGTCAAGTATTCTACACGGGTAGCCTATGGGTCAACTACACGCTGAAGGCCTATAATGCTCTTCGTATCCAGTATAATGATGCCTTCAGAATCCTGTTGAGGTTGCCACGGTTCTGTAGCGCGTCGGGGATGTTTGCCGAGGCGCGTACCGACGACTTTTATGCGATAAAGCGAAAGCGGGTTGCATCCATCCTAAGCCGCATCCGATGCAGCGACAACAGGATACTGAAGGTAATCGCTGACAGAACAGACGGTTCCATCCTGTGTGCCTGGGTTAAAATAATTAATTAAATAATAATCATTAAATTAAATTAAATTATTTATTATTGTATGTACCTATACCTTAGGAATAAAATAGTATCAATTGTTTTAAATTATTTAAATTTTAATGTAACTAATGACTTTTTTATGAAATTTATATGGAATGATTGTTCTGAAATAAAGATATTTTATTTTATTATTTATTAAACGCATTGTATTTTTATGAAATAAGTTTCTGTCAAAAAACGCGAACTGCACTTTTCTGTATACCGTAATCAACTATTCATTGAGATAAATATAACGAGCCCAAACTCAACGGGGTTACGTCGGCTAATTACTGAATTCCCATGGTCACCTTCTGTCTCCATCATCAGATCTGGTCGATGGTACCATAATATTGAATTGTCATCCAAACTATACTTAAACCCAAAATTTCAGCTCAATCGGTTGAGGTTAACTTGTTCCAAATTCAGTTCCAAGATTTGTCCCTCATTAACAAAAAATAAATAAAATAAATTGTGGCACTCTTTGGGGGAGACCTATGTCCAGCAGTGGACGTCTTTCGGCTGATATGATGATGATGATAATATGTATGTATAGTTTGTTGCCAGATGCAAATAAATTAATAAAAATAATAAATAATAAATATTGTTTGGTTTTCTTTGTTTTATGGTGATGTTAACAGATGGGTATATTGCAATCAAAATGGTTTCTTCAAATAACTATCATCATTACTTAGCATAACTACGCTTTAACAGACATGATACCAAATGTACTTTACATAAATAAGAATTGTAAATCGAAATTCGAACCCGCAAAATAAAACTCAGATTAATGTACGCAAACAAACATACTGAACAATGTAAAATACTCGTATATATTATTTTTTCTGGTTAAGTGAGTCGTAACAAAATGTCCGATTAATGAAATATTTATGCTCACATTTGAAAATATCAATCCCGCCCACATTTTATTAGCCTACCTCCGCTTTGAAACTCAAATAATCGCCGCAATATTTTTCTGTGCGCTGCAAAAATCCGTTAAAAAAGCATTTGGACCGTACAAAAATCTTTTCATATCAGCAGTAAGTACACGCTTTATGGGGGATCGTCATAGAACATTCCTTACCTAGGGCGGTAAAACAAAGAATGAGTCAGATCGCTAAATATGCGATCTGAGGCTTTCTTTATTACCGCCATGGTGAGTACAAAATTTTACGTCTCTCCGTGGCCAGCAAGCGGGATTTCCCGCGTGCGTGGCGTGCGGTAATTACTACTTTATGGCCAGGTGTGACGTAAAAATATAATACACAAGTTAGGCAAATTTCGACGGCGTAAAACATTTTTACGGTTTTTTTACTTGTAAACGACGCGGGGAAAGTTAGCCGGTTCCAATATAAAGGCAAAATAAGGAGGATGCTGCCTTTGTCAAGAATCCGGAGGGCTCAGGTTCTGCGGCTTGTTCCTATTAAATTAAATTTCTTTACGAGGGCGATATTTAAGTAGGAAGAAATGTCAGATATTTTTTAAGTACATTGTGTTACTACTGGAAAGTAATCATAGCTGGTAATAGAGACTATTAAGAGGATATTAGTAACAATTACATATAAATGCGAAATATAAACTTATAAGGAATACCTGTTTAGCAATATTATTTTAACTTACTGCTAAGTCAAATAAATAAGTGGCCATAATAGATTTATGACCCAAATAACTTTAATTTTATTTCAAGCAGGCTAATCTCGTAACTGTCAAACTATCGTTAAGACATATCATCATTTTCATCTACAAAAATGTATAGTTGATTCTCCTTACGCTTTTTCGAAAAAATATGACGTGTTGCGACGGAATGATATCGATTTCGTACATATCACGGTATCTGATTCGGTCAGTCGTGACGATTTATGACACAGCATAAATGGAAAATTGACAACTCGAAATTATGGATCGAATGTCAATAATGTCAATTTAAAAATCCTCGACATAGAAAATTGTTCAACCTGAATAATGCTAAAAGTTCTTGATACACTTAGGTCGAAAGAAATTCGTCCATATGGAATTACGTACACTCCAGAAATATGAATAAGTAATCGGAAATACGTCATATATATGAATATTGTACAAAATAGTCGATTTTCATAATAATTTAAATTCGACAACACTTTGCACCTGTTTAAATATGAACCTATTTCATACAGGACAAAATTCCAATACATGTTGAACAAGAAAAAAATTGGTCATAAAAAGTAGAGACAAAATAGAGTAAAGTATTACATTTCCAACAAATTCCCTTTTGATGGATGGTATTTAGTCCAATTTCAAAATGGTCATTTCGTATTGACAATTTCCATGTGTCGAATGACAGTACATCGTCGGGACGGCACCTTGTGTCTCACGTCAGGGCGGATCAGAGAGCATCATGTCAGATAAGTATTAAGCCAGCTGTACGTAATTACGCCTCTGCCCAGCTAGCACGATAGGTTTTATCGTCACGTTTTATGGTGAAAATGTACTGAAACGTTACGTAAAACGTGATGATAAAACCTATCATGCTAGGGCCTCTGATAGCCTTTAAGCTGATTAGTAGGTTTAAATAACGTAGGTACAAAAGTACTTTATCCTGTTTAGCTATGACACTGCGTAGGTGATATTCAGAGAAAGTTTCATAACAAATTATGGTTCCCACGCATTTTGTCAAACGTTTTCAGGGCTCTCTTATATAGTCGTAAAATACACAGGCAATTCTAGCCCTAAGGGGTCATATTTTTCATTGGGGGTTAATAAAAATGGCATGCGTACTGTTGCCAAGGGATGCGGACTGTTTGTTTTCATCAAACTCGTAAAAGACGCAAGTGTTCATGGAAATGTAAATTTTATTTGACTCGGAATACGATTGCTTTTGCAGTCAACGCGTGCATAAGATACGAGTTTGCGGAAATACATTAATGATATATGTAGTTGACCTCAGCGATTTCGACGCTTTCATTTATTGGGATACTCAAAGCTTCCCATGAACGGAAAAACATGAACCATTTTTTGAAGGCCAATCAAGAAATATTTAATTGATAATAATATATTGTTAAAATACATTATTAAAATTACATTATTACAAATAACTGCATTATTAAAATTACATTATTTAATATACATAATCAAAATTCATTATGACACAAAGCAAGTACAAAAATTCAATTTACATCAATTATTACTAAACTAAACTTAAAGCTAAGTATCAAACAACCCGCCCCGCGTCCCTCCTGGTGCAAAGGTACCCTTTACGCTAGCCGATTGCCGCGCTGAACAGCTATGGCTAACCTTTGCACCAGAAAGGACCCAGAGCGGAGATCCAGCCCTCTTTCCTGCAGACGACGACCCACTTCACTGAAAAAGGTTTTGGCCTCTGCGCACCAACACCCAGTCGTCTCCACGGCAAGCGGAACAAACAAGTAATTGGCAACTACTGAGTACTTTTTGAGTTTTTAAAGGTACTTTATTATTCTAGTTCACGCTTAGGATAGTTTTTATCCGACTCTGAAAAATAATTAATTTTTCAAAATTGCATTTTTCATTTATTTTTCTTAAGGGAAATCGCCGTCATGGCAGGTAGGTACTTTGAATTCCGGGGAAGGACAAAGGACAGTTTTTACCCCAAAATTCATCACCTAAGGAGATGAAAAGGGGGGAGAAAGTTTATGGAGTTACTATGTATATAAACGAGTTTAGCGTGGACGAAGTTGCGGTCAAATGCAATAATAGTGCATCACTTACCTACCTAGGGCACCCCTTTAAGAGATGGTTTCTGGGATGAAAACTATCCTGTATCCTTACCAGGGTCACAAAACTATGTAAATTTTAGGCTTGCCTACAAAAAAAATTTAGGCAAGCCGTTGGGGATCGGTGTATATGGGCGCTCCGCCACTGGTACAGTCGCCCACACTCCTAACTGACCATTTGTGAACCTTATGTCACTGATATAAGGTTCACGAATGGTCAGTTAGGAGTGTGGGCGACTGTACATGCTGGTCGATCACGTAACGCATTTTACACGCGTCAGGTAGATCTAAACGTCAATTTTTATATGGAAAAATGACAGTTGGATCTTCCTAACGCGCGTTCAAAACGTTTAGTGATCGACTCTGTTCAACAGTTTTCTTTATAAATCAAAATTTTACCACTGTAGAAAAAAAAACTGTTTTAGAATGTGCGATTCAAGTCCTTTCATATGATACCCCACTAGGCCTACTCACTAGACTATTAATTTTTGCCCCCCCCCTCTTATCCATCCTTTTTTTAGAAATTAAAAATATATATATTAAAAAAAATCATTTCCCATACCTACACGTGGAGTAGCTTTGTCTACAACTATTCCAAATTTCAAATTGATAGCCTTGACTTTCTGACAAACAGACAGACGGACGGAGTCCCATCCGTTTTCACCTTTTTGGTTCGGAACCCTAAAAAAATTAAAAAAGACAGGCTCGCGAGTTCTACAGCTCACTGAGCCTCTAGTTATATAAGATACATAAACAATAACAGTTTATTACATGGGTTTCACGGGGTTAGGTGTTGATTTTCAGCGGTACATTTGTCATTGTTCGCTAACAGGGCGTACACCGTTCTGTGCCAACCTTATTTTGCGAATCAGACAATTACGTAATTGCTGCGGCTTTGTGACTATGTAGGGATGTGAGTGAGTACCGGTAGTGAAGAATCGGTTCGTTTAAAGACACTACTTGATATTATATTATATTAAACGTACATGGGTCGTTCTTCTTTTCGACCGACAATAGCCTGTCCTTCGTCTTATTACGGCATCTCATTTGAGTAATGATGTTTACGGTTTTATAATGTTCAAATGAACCGTCCATATTATTTTATTAATTAGTGATATTTAATATTTCAGTTTCTCTAACTAGCATTTTTTTAAATGTTTGTTTTTTTCGTAGAATGCCGTGACAGAGTGGTAAACCAAAATGTTGTCCCCACAGAAATAGTCCACTTTGTCACATGTTTTTTTTAGAAACCAACCGTAAATAAATATTTATATTGGCCAGAAAGTATACTTTAATTAGTTCTAATGAAGAAACCTATGCATTTTTTTTTAAATCGCACTTCAAAACCACAATTTTCGATAGTTCAAAAACCAAAAAAACAGAAAAACCTCGATTCATTGTCGGTAAAAAAGAAGAACGACCCACCTACATATTTTTACAAGCTTTTATTTAGTTTCACCTGTCCCGATGTTTGTCATCAAATCTTGCAAATTAAATTTGATCTACTCCCCTGTAACCGATTGAGCTGAAATTTTGTGTACACGTGTAAAACGCGTGCTAATGCAATATTATGATGACATGGTGCTGATCTGATGATAGAGCTGGAAGGTGGCCATAGGAACTAGGAAACGACACAATCTCATCGAGTTTGGGCACGTTAGAATCGTCTCAATCTCAATCTCAGTCGGCAATAAAAGCTTGTACCAAAAATGAAATTTTTGATAGAAAATTGTTCATTTTAAGTACTTCAAGCTTAACTCAAGGCCACTTCCGTATTTGGTGCAGAATCTGTATGAGGTGTTTTGCACTTTATTGAGAGAGACACTTTAAGGTCGCACACATTTCGGATTATTGAATACAAAAAAAAATCAACTCCATTGTAATTTTCCAAAATGTCCTAGCCTTGGTGTTGTATGTTTTGTCTTGTGTGGGTTTCAGTACGCCGCATTTAAGCGTACAATACGCGTGATTTTGTGACATGGATAATGTAGCTTTAAAAGATCATACTTCATGTTGATATCGTAATTGCCAATATTAAGTGCACAGAGCACAGATCTTTATAATCCAAGTAACCAAAGACGAACGACACCTTATCCTTCGTCAGGCGATCGGGTTGACGGGGTAGGTATTTAGTCGTCTATTTGTTTCCTTCAATTAAAAACACAGCAAGTCAAAATTACTTTAGTGTGCACGTTGCTCTGTATGTCGAGTATTTCTCACCTCTAATACAGTAACAGTGTACAACAAGCCTTTGTGGTATTCATTAAAGTATAGTTTTAACAGAAGTTAATGAATTAGGTCATAAAATAATAAGCTTTGCTTATCACATCTCAGAAACCACTTTACTACCGACTCGATACGATCGTGCAAATTTTTACATTGAATTGGTAGTAAATTTTTTGTCAATTGTCAATACCCGTAAAGATCATTTTTAACTTGCCAAATCACGATTTCTCGGTTGTAAAGGGCTAAACTGTACAGGTTATGAAGGAATAATTTTATTTTAATTTGATTTTGTTTTAAAGCCGACGAGCACAATATGTAATTTTATGTGCAGTTGTAAAACAAGTGAATCTATCTATCTATCTGGTACAGATAATAATATTATTCCAGTACAAGTAATACCGGTACACGAGACGGCCGCGTTCCGGAATTCAATCTCGCCTGTTTAAGTGGTAATGTGTGTCGACGCCTCGATGCTGTTAAGTAAAATGTGGTACAGATAATAATATTATTCCGGTACAGATAGTACTAATACACTAAATGGCCGCGTCCCGGAATCCAATCTAGCCTGTTTACGGGGTAAATGTGTGTCGAAGCGTCGAGGCTATTAAGTAAAAAGTGGTACAGATAATAATATTATACCGGTACAAATAATAACGGTACACGACACGGTCGCGGCCCGGAATCCAATCTAGCCTGTTTATGGGATATTGTGTGTCGACGCCTCGATGCCATTAGATGCTCGCTTCACGACCCATTTGTTAGTTTATTCCTCCGGGGTCCGGGTTTTTGCCCCTACTTGTCAACGTCGGAGCGTTTAGCTAATAGGTTGCTTCTATTTATAGGGTTTACTTATATATAAACGGCATTATCATTCATGTCGTTTGCTAAATGTGATATGATATGGCCTGGCTTATGTTATATGGAAATCAATATGACTTGATCTACCTTAACTTGTAACTAAATAACAAATCATTGAAGTCGGTTAAAACTTTGTTGTTTACTAATGTACCCAAATTGCTTCAAGTTTGCCTATAAAATTTGAAGATTTCCCTTGATTTCTCCAGGATTCCATCATCAGATCCTAACCTGATGACCATGGGAAGGATACCCTTTCAAACAAAAAAAGTATTTTCCAAATTGGTCCAGGCGTCTTCGAGTAATCGGGGAACATACATAAAAAATATCCGACGAATTGAGAACCCCCTCATTTTTTGAAGTCGGTTAGCAAACGGAAGCTTTATTGACTTTAATGCTAATCACTAACAAGATCTTCCTCGACATAGTACATACCTAGGTTCCAATGTAAATTGACATAAAAATACCAAACATACCTATAAATCTGTATCGCTTTATCGTATCTTCTTAAAGCATGACTTGTACACTCAGGTCACGGCCGCACGCCAGCGCTCTACATTTAATGTCTTGAAATCGCGATTCAAAATCGTAAAAGGATACTTAAATTGTGATTGCTTTTCACCAGGTAGCTATAGTAAATTTAAAATGTCACCAAATGGGATTTCTTAAACGACGTTTGTTAAAAATATCTTTACCAAATATTAAGTTAGTGTAGTGAAGAATAAACCCGGTATGGTCAGCGCCGAACTGACCGCAGCCATTTGTGTTAATCTTCGCATTAAATAAATCGTGTCCCACATATAAACGTAAAATGAGACCCGTAAACAGAATTTAGGAATCAGAAGATCAATTGTATATACGTTGGTACTCACTTGCGGGGCTAGGCAAGCACATTGCACCAATTTGGCTGCAGCGACCATCTTCATCTTTGAGTTAGAAATGTACGCTGAATGGTCATCTGTACAGCGTCATCATGTGTCAATTATGAAGCAGGTGAAATAAGCACCTGGCTACCATTTCTTCAACGTGATAATTATCATCTGACAATCACCATTCAACGTAAATAGGCATGATGACTAAGATTTTTTCACGATGCCATTCGAACCAGTTTTTGGAGATGAACAAATATGTGTATGGGAGCAACTACAATTGAAGAACATAAATACCCAAAAAATGTGACAAAGATTGACCTCGCTGGCGGCATCCCAAACGCTTCATACTAATTGATTGAAAAATATGACGTCACGCGTGTCACAATCACAATGCTATGGCTAGGTACTAACCGTTGTTGCACCAGTCCATCGTGTGGATGCTCTGCCTCTACTCCTCTTTTTTTCAACGCAGCCAACCATTATCAACTTCTCCATGCTGTACTGGTCTCGGCGGGCCACTTGGCCGAAGATTGTCATCGTTCTCTGGAAGCATGTACTTGAAAGCCGGGTGTTGATACGGAGCTCCTTGAATATCGAATCGAAACATTTGTGCGATACTCAACTTACCTACCTACTACTGCAATGTGCGTTGGTTTAAAAAAAAAAAAAAATGATGTTAATTGTTATAAATAGAATCCGCAACAGGCTTCGTCAGCAATGCGTACTAAACTAACCTAAACTAACAAAAAGGACCGTCCCGGATCGTTGGTGGCCCGAAAGTTCCCATGACACTGGCGGCGTTGCCGCGCTGAATGGCCAATGAAATCTGTTGAGCCAGGAACGATCTGAAACGAGGATCGCAGCCCCTATCCCTAAGCCGCCGTCCCAAATCATGTATGAAGTATTTGGCCTCCGTACCCCAAGGTCCCGCAGTCTCCACCGCCACAGGCACAAAGTCGTACATTGGCTCCAAGGCAGAGTACTTGGCATGTTTCAACCAAGCCGCCGACTCAGCGGCCGACGCCGCGGATCTGATGGCGTGGCCCAAATTGTCAATGTCAGGTGTCGTCAAGTTGATGAAATAAGAGCCTAGATTTTTATTCTCGCCAGTTATGTAAATTCCAAAATTGTATTTGAATCAATCTCAATATTGTCGCTGCACCACCTACTGCATAATCTAGTTTTATCTCTTTCTCCGATACCCAAAGGTTGTCTGGAAGAGATCGCTCTTCAGCGATAAGACCGCCTGTTGTCTACCTCTACCTACATGTTATTGTATTGTTTCTCTCTGTAACTGCTTTTTTTGTGTGAGGTGTGCAATAAAGAGTATTTGTATTGTATTGTATTCTTTCTTAATGAATACTGTCTATCTATCTGTATCACGTTTTACGACATTGAAAATTGAAATTGGATAGGAAAGGACCTGGCTTCAAAGATTACTTTATTTACATATTTATTTTAATTATATATTGCGCAAATAAAAAGTACAAAAGGTGGACTTGATGCCTGAAGGCATTCTCTATCAGTCAACCGCAGAGATGAACAGAAAAGCTTACAGGTGCTACTGTAATTATAAAAAACTACTTTACAAATGGATAATAAATGAGTGTTATAAACTTGTAAGAGTATTTTAATATCTGTAATAGGAATAGAAAATCAACTACAGTATTTATTAAAATAAGATTTTATAAGAATGCACCTTAGTCAAAGCTAGCAGCTATTCATTAGATATGCATTATACCAGTTTTAGCAAAAGACTTTGGACGCATCGAAATCTCTAGATCTTTCCTAAGAGCACTTCAGCTATGCTATTCGTCTATCTCCGTTAACCTCTCCACTCACGCCTAGTATATCTTGACCCCCAGACTGGTGAACGTAACAAGGAAAGGGAGTTCAGAATTATACTGGATTATTAAAGCGAGTTCGGTTAGTATTGTGAAACTACCCAGTTTCCACGTGACTCGAGACGGTTTGAGTGCTCTTATATTCGAGTTTACGGAGGCGATCTTCAAAGATACGCTCGAGATACCCATTGAATCGAGCTAAAGTCTTATTTATTTCATGATAGTGTTTTTCGTGAAATTTCATAATACTGGTGCATAGTGTCTTTTTTTTATTACCACGTCGAATGTCAATAGCAAAGAAGAGTACGACCCTCCTGATGGTAAGCGGTCACCGTAGCCTACGACCGAGCGAGTTTAGTGTCTCCCACGGCCTCGAGGCAGAGGTTTACTTTCCGAACCGGTGGTAGTTTATCGACAT
Source organism: Epinotia nisella (assembly GCA_932294315.1). Lineage (NCBI taxonomy): Eukaryota > Metazoa > Arthropoda > Insecta > Lepidoptera > Tortricidae > Epinotia > Epinotia nisella. Next base: position 12,975,238 of record OW028688.1, on the reverse strand, counting down.
TCATAGGTGCATGTAATATGCCTAAATTGAAGAATAAATCACTTTGACTTTGACTTTTAACAGTATCACCCTCGGCCTAATAGTGTCACCCACGGCCTAATAGTGTCACCCTAGGCCTAATAGTGTCAGCCTCGGCCCAATAGTGTCACCCACGGCCTAATAGTGTCACCCATGGCCTAATAGTGTCACCCATGGCCTAATAGCTGGTGTGCCATTGCTATCTGTTCTATGGGAACCTTGCACTTTTTGACTATGCGCTGAAACTTTATTTATTTATTAAGAATAATTTACTTAATACTTTAAATTAAACATTGTCCCACAAAACTGTAGTAACAGTTTGACTGTGGGATCGGCAGTCTCTAGGTAAGACATAAACATAAATAAAAGTGTAATATACTATCTATAAACCAGTTATATACTAAGCTTACATGGTATTATATGAGTAGATCTAGGTAATGCTTTTTTAATAGTCTCTTGAATTTATTCTTATTTTTTTCACATCTAATGGCTTCAGGCAAATTATTGAGTAGGTATGGGATACGCTTTTTGAGGGTTCTGTCCCCATAGTAATTATTTATCCTAGGAACAAATAGTTTACCAGTCGCCATAGCCTTGGTATTATAGGTATGATCGATTGGTTTTAATGAAATATAATCTAGGTTATGTTCCAGACTAGGTTGTAGTCTATATATTTATGAAACTTTGAGTGAATACATATTGGTGCCCTAGACTGTACAATATTTCCCATTGATATCCTGGACAAGTGAAATAGCAAAGATTTTTCGAAAAACCCAACTGCTTTTTTGCAAATCATAGCCTATGCTCCCACGATTAAGAGGAATCCAACAACACCTCATATGTCGAAATCCGTCAAAGGTTTATTTATACGTACACACATACATACATACATATTATACATGACAACCGGTTAGCCTAGTGGGTAGTGACGCTGCCTACGAAGCTGAAGGTCCTGGGTTCGAATCACGGTAAGGGCAAATATTTGTGTGATGAACATGAATATTTGTTTCTGAGTCTTGGATGTTTTCTACCTATTTAAGTATTTATATCTTTTAAATATTATCGTCGTCTAGCATACCATAACACAAGCCTTATTGAGCTTATTACGGGGCTAGTGCGATTTGTGTAAGATTGTACTCTTATATTTATTTATATTTTATTCATTTATTATTTATATATGCATACATACGCTCGAAAAACATAACCCTCCTTTCCTTCGGCAGTCGGGTAATAAAGGAGGCGGGTAATAAACGTAGACGAATTCGTCCGTTAAAATTCTAATGTTATATGTATGAGTTATAAACGTACCTGAGCTCAAATCAAACTAACTTACCGACTTCCGCACAATAGTCCCTAATCCTAATATCGTACCCCGCTTTGTCCTTTTACCTAAAACATTTTGTGGGTTCTTTTGTTTTGTAACTCCAAGTTATACAAAGGGGGGGCTCAGCGTTTTCAGTTGTTTCTGTAAAACATTGTTTGCACGCCTTACAAGGCTTAGTGCTCTAGGCAGTTTTATATACTTACCGCACCAGTTACAACGAATATATGGATATATAAACTGGTATTCATCTATCTATCTATTCAGCCTGTATCCACACAACGTTGAGTATAGGTATTTTTTTTACTACGCCATTCTCCTCGGTCCTGTACTAAACTGGTATATATTATGGTCTATAGTGGTTATAGATATATATAAGTACTTAGCTATATAGGATGAACTAACTATTGAAGAGTTCCACCTTCTGCCTTCATCATCAAACTAATTTGAATTTCCCCTTTGATGTGCCATCCGCACAGAAAAAAGAGGTACAAAAAGTCACGTGTATCCACTCACTAGTCAAAAACTCATTAATACGTAAGCAGAGTAGGTACACAGAAATATCCCTCATAAATCACTAGAAAGTGTCCAGCAATCGTACACAAAAAGCTACCAAAGAAAATACACTCGCGATTCCATTATGAACCTTATGCCGTTCTAATAAAGTCTACCAATGGTCAGTAAAGTGTGATTTCGTTTGTACGATGTAGAAGGACCGCAAAACCTAATATAACTTGTACAGATACAAGTGTCGCGCGGATTCGAGCGAATATTAATTTCCGTTTGATGTATCCGCTTCTCATTATATTATGGTGATCTTACACGTGTTAGATATTATTGTAAATTTGATTATTACAGGTATTACACGCGTAATGTTTATGCTAGTAGGTTTGGCAATTAATTTAATAGGTACCTATTCTAAAAGTGTGAGGAACAATAGTAAATTGTGACTCAAGGGAGCAAAATTATATATTTGCAGCCCTCGCCGTAAATTAATCGCAGTATATTTAATTTTGAGTAAAGCGAAATATCCTACAATAGAATCCTGAGCGTGGCAAGGGATTGAAAAATGATGATATAATATATATATATATATATATATATATATATATATATAAGCTCAATAAGGCTTGTGTTATGGATACTAGACGACGATATATTTAATTGATACAAATACTTAAATACATAGAAAACATCCAAGACTGGGGAACAAGTGTTCAAGCTCATCACACAAATATTTGCCCTTACTGGGATTCGAACCCAGGACTTTCAGCTTCGTAGGCAGCATCACTACCCACTAGGCTAACCGGTCGTCTAGAGGATAGAGATTGGATGAGGAAAATTTAAATCCCTCATTTGAGGGCAACAGCCTAAGCCGAAGACAAGGGCGATAATTATGCGACATGAGGTTTCTTTTGACAAAACCTACTAACACATTCATACTTGTTTTTAAATAAAAAGCAGTTGAATTGTTGATTCCTAGAATATTAACAGTTGAAAATTCAAGAGCCACACAAATTGAGATCAATTTGTATGAAAATAGTGGTTTGTCACCTGGACAACCATGTTTTCTGCTAGAATACATTTTTTGCGAGATGCAACTATTTTGTTATAGATATATGTTCAAGTAGACTCTTTATCTGCCTATAAGAACTTATACATTTTATCAACATACACATGTTTTGGTAACTGATGAAGAAAAAAACGGAGCATCAAGTAAAAGTTGATTGACCCATATACGTGATGTGATTACAGAGGATTTAGGCTTCTCCATTTACTATCCGAAACATGTGTTTCCTTGAGACAAAGCGCTCATTATATCAATTCCATTTTCGAGTGCACAATCCGTCGTCGTCCTTCAAACATTGTATGTGAATTTATTTCCATACGAGACACACGTGAGAAGAAACCGCGTTATTTCTAACACACTTACTTTCCTAATTGGAAACATGGGCTGAGTTTACAAAACATTCTCGTGATTAATTTGTCGTGTGTGTCAGGGATCAATCTGATACAAACGTTTCGTATTCCTTGCTGATGTCAATGTGTCTCGCTCACCTTGTCGGATTGTGGAGACGACATATGTACTGCTGCAGTGGGTGAATCTAGTGATTCATAATTATAAATTGATAATTATCAATGATTATGAATTTATTTTGCGCCTGCTTTCACGTGCGCTCATCTAACGTGTCAGACTCGGAACATGCACGAAAATCTACATTGCAATTCGAAACGTAGAGTCACATTGAATTCAAGATCTATTCCGATATATTATATTACATTTAAATCTGTTTTGTATTTGAGTCAGTACAATGGATAGGCGTGCTTGGAAGCGAGAGAGAGAGTAAAAAATCGGTATCTCATATACGTATACATACTTGGTGGAATAAAGCACCTAGACCTCTTTTGGATATCTCTATTACGTTTCACATACAATTGGGTTGTGTCCTCGTGTTAAAATTGATAGCGCAGTGTTGCTAAATTGATAGTAAACCTTCAAATAAATGCAATTAAGTATAAATTACGAAATACAATTAAAATCATAAAAAGATATGGCCCTTGAAAGTTTACAAAAAATATGCATTTTTTTTATTGTCCAAAGTAAATTTAAAGCTACCAATAGAATCCTTACGCTTTTATAGAAACAATATTGTATGACAACTATGGTCCTAAACGCAGTATTTCGCAACCGAAACAGCAATTTACTTGATTTTCCATATAACGACTAGTACAAATATTACCCTGTGACGTCATGATTCAATGTTAATCAGTATGGAACGTTTTCGGCTACCGCCAGCGAGGTCCGTCTTTAACTCAATTTTTTGGGTATTTATGTTCTTTAATTGTACTTACTCCCATACAAACATTTGTTCCACACCAAAAAGTGGTTCGAATGGCATCGTAAAAAAAAATTAGGACACAAGCCTATTCTAATATATTTGCACTCATCCTATCACATTAGCTCGGCGGGCGTGAACCCCCGTGATATACAAATTGAATTGTGATTGGAATCGAAAGCAATGGATTAAAATAGACTCAGGGCGTGAAGCAATTTGATTATTTCATAAAGGTGTTGGTAAGGCGTACTTACAGTATTGAGCGTGTGTTGTGGCAGACGAGGCAAAACGTAATGCCATAGAATTGGAAGATATAAAACATAAACGAATCGCGCCTATGTTTGTACATATGTCGGCTTGTTATGAATACTAGGGGAAATTAAATCCTGAATTCGGCAACGAGATATTAAGATATTCGGATTGTTGGCATGGCTGGTGAGTTACCTACGTAAGCACGTAACCCAAATTTCTTAGAATGCATTAATAAACAGATATGGTGTTCTGTTGCTTTTATGTAGACTGGGTGTCACGTCCTAAGTCTCGTAGTAGATAAGGCAATAGTATGAATAAAAGCAGCGAGTGCGAAGAAGGAATTGCGGCGTTTTTAGGGTTCCGTACCAAAAAAGGAAAAAAGGGAACCCTTATAGGATGACTTTGTTGTCCGTCTGTCTGTCTGTCAAGACCGTTTATCTCGGGAACGCGTAAATTACATTTGTCATTTTGCACGGAACCGTCGTTAGGCGAGTCCGACTCGCACTTGTCCGGTTTTTTATACTTACTATACACTGTCATTTTAAACTTTTAAAACTTGGTTTTCCGTTGGACCAATTTTGGTACGAAGAACAAAAACGACTGAATAAAACTCACTTGGCTTATTTAATCTTTCGCAAGTAGAATTGGGGATCGTTAAACAAAAAACAACTATACAAAGAGAGGATGAAGTAAGAGGAGAAAAAAGTCATCAGCAAGTGAAGTCTGTGTGATAAACCAAGAAAAAAACCCTAAATGTACCCAATTAAAAGTAAGCAAATAAAAGTCCTCGGTCCTCGTATAGGTACCTAATAGTAAGAGTGTCTAAACCAATGGTCACAACATACGCAAATGTGCAGAAGAGTGATACATGGGAATTAATATCCGGAGATCAGTGTGACATTCGCTCGCATCTATCTTTGGTGCATCCCACAAATCCCGATGAATCAGCTAAAATGTAGAACGCTCGTAGCATTCCAGCTACGGCGTAGGTTTAACCCGTAGAGCTTAAGTTGATTCGTAGCGAGTAAAAACACGTTACGGCTCACAGTCGGAATGCGTTAAAATTATACATATTAACACATTCACTGCCAAAAATCGCTCGCAGCGAAAGTGTCAAGTAAATAGTATTTAGTAAGCGCCAGCCACTAATGTGTTAGCACTTTTGGAAAGCTATTCATGTATGCAATTGTGTACCTTTTACAAAACACATACATTCATATTTCATCACTTAATATTTAATAATATCATCATCATCATCATCATCATATCAGCCGAAAGACGTCCACTGCTAAATATAGGCCTCCCCCAGAGAGTGCCAAATTGACCGGTCCTGCGCCACCCGCATCCAGCGGACTCCCGCGACCTTTACCAGGTCATCAGTCCACCTTGTGGGGGGCCTACCCACGCCGCGCCTTCCGGTACGGTTCCGAATTGCTAAACTTAAGTGGCAGTGGGCGGGGCACATTGCACGTAGAACCGATGGCCGTTGGGGCGGAAAGGTTCTCGAGTGGCGACCACGTACCGGATTTAATAATAAACGGGATGTTTATTGACACCTTTTCTTCAATTTATTGGCCTGAACTGCCTCACCATTACGTTATCCTCATTTCCGTACGTGGGCTCTGCAAAAGAAATCACTGACACTTTCTTCCGCGCACACTTTAAAACATTCTCTGATCTTTCGTCCATTTCATGCGATTGATATTTCTTAAGTAGCTTAACGAATGTAAAATGTTGAACCAAATAGACCACCCGGGCGTTGTAATCGAAAAATAAAAGTAATTTAAACAGGTAAACTGACCATCTGCAGTGAGCCCAGCAGTATGTACTTGAAAAGAAGAGATCTGCTTCTCAAAACATTTTAATTCAAAAGCTCTAATTTATGATAACTTTACTAAGTGGTAGTTAACGTGGCGCTCCAATCCCATGCATATTCATTAATAAAACGTATTATTAAGACGGAAAGTCGCTTACTTCAGCGAACTTGCATTACGCCTAAGAGGAACAGATTTGAACCGGTGTGAGATTTCATTTCAAGTTTGGCAAGTTGATATTAAATTATTTATGCATAAGTGATCTTGAATAACTTTTTAATGGAATTGCAGTTTTTTATAGCGAAGTATTTACTACCTTTTTATAACTTTACTGCATTTATTAATTTTTGCATAGGTACCTATAACTATGTAGTACTTATTGTGTGATTGCCAAGTCACAAAATATTATTTAGCAAGCAAATAAAGATTAATAAGAATGCCTGACTTGGCTCTACGAAACATCTCACAAATTCTTACGGTGGAAGAGTTTCGAGACTTGGCATATTTTTTACATGGAATATTTTTTATGGGATCTCACTTCTTTTTGTAGGTTAATTGTCAATACATACAAATTTATGAATGCAGCAGGGAATAATATTTTTGCTTAGACTTTGTATGGAAATGTTATTTTACCAACCGCAAATCGCGATTGTATAGTTTTCTAGTGCATTGTACACCAAACACTAACCGCATGCAAATACATCGTATAGTGCACTGTAACTACCTAGTTATTACTATATGCAGGAACTACAAAAGAACTTTAGGATTACAAACTTACTTATATACAGTTTGTATAACTCTGAAACGTGACTGAAAATGAAATAAAATATTTTTAGGTGTTTTATGAATTGATAGGCTAAAAACTAATTATGTTTAATATTTGGAGCTTGTGGATCTGCTAGAAGTACCTTATTAGAGTTATGACGATCAGTCAGTCAGTGTGTCAGTGAAAAAGTAAGGCACTTTGATGGGCAATAGTTCTTATGTGACTAAAACTCCAACGTCACAAAAATTCCAAATTTAATGTTATTGAGACTATATCTAAGCCATATTATGCCCTATATGTTACTGCAAATTTAATCTTCTAGGTTTAGCCAGTACAAAATTACAGGATGTTGAAAATGGCCTGAATGGCTTCGAGAAAAGGATGGTACAGCCGTGCCTCTTTGTTTTGCTCGACTTGGCGGGGGCACTGCCATGCCCCCAGATACGCCCGCTGCACGTCCAATTGATTCGTTCTTTGTATGACAAGGGCATGACATTCACATAGTAAGTGTTCCATAGTCTCATCCTCCTCACAACATATTCTCAAGCATTTCAGTTAATAACTGTAGCAATGTTCAACACGTCGCGACATGTTTACGAATTACTGTGTATTGTGGACGGTGGCATACATTGTTCACGTGTGAATTGATGTGTTACAGGGTAATTTATAAATGTCACTGAATTTGAATAACGGTTGTTATAGCACGACAGGTGAGGATAACATGGTGGAGGTTTTTGTGTTGAGACGTAAATTGTTTTTTAAAACCGGCCAAGTGCGTATCGGGCCACGTGAGGTGTAGAGTTCCGTAGTTGCCTGTCTGTCTTTGTAATGCCTGGGTTACACTATGCTCACTTCTGTGGCAGTGGAGAGAGAAGTGGGCATGAAAGTGGGCAGCGCGAGTGATGTAAACACCAACTCGCGCTGCCCACTCCTCATGCCGCTGCCACTGCCCTACGCTCCCTTGATTGGCGGTTTTGTGGCGTAAGTCAAAGGACTGGCAGCGGCAGCGCGAGCAAGTGTTTACATACTGTCGTCACACTCAACACCGTCGTCAGCCGTCGCCGCGTTAGGACGTTTGGTAGCCGTGCTAGTTATTAAATGTACAAGTGATCATGCCGTTTCAATGGAGAAAAGACGAAACACTTCGCTTTTTGGAGCTTTACGCTTTAATTTAGCTGACGTTACTGTCGTCCTCCACTGCCCGAGGCCCAACACAAAAGAAGTATGGAGTGGCAATGTAAACGCTCACTGCCCTTAGACACTGCCACAGAAATGTTTACGGCAGGAAGCAAGGCGGCGTGAAGGGCAGTGGAAGTGGCATAGTGTAACCCAGGCATTACATTACACGCGGGCCAACTAAATGGTGTGGTTGCATTTTGGACGAAAGTTGACCTTTCCAAGTACACATTAAGTTGGTCGACTATTACTCGGTAACTAGTTATTCCCACTAATCGTGACAGAGTAAAGTAAGTATGTATGATTTGCACATCTTTGGTGGATGTTCAGCCTAATGTTCAGGAGCAGCAAAGCTTAATCATTTCTTTTTTCTGTGAGTGGATACCAAAAAGGTTACATTTTAAAGGCCGTGGCAGGATAAGGGAGCATCGTGTGCCTTAATAGTTTCATGGCTTTATTTTTTTGTCTGATGATGGGTCACGTTATTAGTAAGTGCTAGACTAAAGCATTCACCCATGATGAAGAAAATAAATAAACAAATAAAATATTTTTCATGTATATTTCGTTTCTTATTAATTACTTCGTGCTTTACACATATAGTACACTTAAGATTACCACCGTGTTACAATACAATACGAATACTCTTTATTGCACACCTCACACAAACAAAGCAGTAACTATTTTTATAGGACTAGTCCCTGGGCGAACGAGTTCTGCTCGGTGAAAATACAAAGAAAACGAATTTTTCCAGACATGAGACCTAGCTAGATCGATTTCCCGCCCCCATAAACCCCTATGTTCCAAATTTCATCGAAATCGTTCGAGCCGTTGCGATTCCGAGAATGTAATTGCAAATATGTATATATATATATATAGGTATATACAAATACTTCTCGTTTAATAGATTTATCAAGAGATTGTGGTACACAATAGCTACATTACTTTTAAACTATTCATTCAAACGCCATCTCATTGAACAACTTTCAAAAGGCATTCTCCTAGTCAAAACATAGCCCAATCTCGCCAACTATCAATCTCCGCAATTCCGCAACAGAAGACGCCACAAAGGAAGGATCGGCGATAGGTAACAAGATTAGTAGAGGAATCTTGGGAACTATTCAACTATACGCATTATGTTGCATTGGTTTTGCATTTGTATTATGCAAACACGTTACACGTTAGGTTTAGCGCACGAGAAAGCGAGCGCGCGATACAAAAATGATTCAATTTCAATAGGTTTTAGTATTATAGATCTGACGGCCTCGAATTATCTGGCTACTGTCCATTTGTTTTGTTTACTGGATCAGGCGTTTTTTCGATTGGGTGGATAGACAATAATCTTTAGGTCTATCTATATCTTTGCTAGTCTATATCTACATCTACTAATATTATAAAGAACAAAATGCGTGAGGTTATAACTTTGTCATTATGTAGGGTGTGTTCTCCTTACTCAATACTCATACGATTTCAAAAAAATAACACCAGTTCATAGGTGTTTAAAGTCCTTCATGATGGATATACTTATTATATCTCGCGTATATATTTTACCCTGCAGCCTCGCTTGCGTTCTGTATAATATGCGAAAGAGCTGCGCGGATAGCTAGTTGCTAATAATTAAATAAATATTTGACGACAATCTTACACAAATCGAACTACCACCATAGTAAACTCAATATTTAAGGCTTGTGTTATGAGGACCTGACGACGATATATTTAATTGATATAATTACCTACTCGAATACCATCTTATCTTATCTTATTTAGTTGAGGGCCCTTTCGGATACACTTCGACCCAGTGGGATCTTTTGTGCATTTGCCCTCCCCTTTATAGCTACTCCCAAGCTCGCTCCATTATTTCCACAAAACGGATGATGCTGCTCAGCGGAAGCACATTGAATTCCTTCGCCGTCGTCGCGCACAGGCACGCCTCCTCCGCCGGCTACAACGAGCGAGTGTGGACTCGACGAATACTTCCTCAGCGCCGCCGCCATTTACAACCCCCCCAACCCCAGCTTTCGAGCTGCCCACCAGGACCCCTGAGGATAAGGACAACGTGGCCACCGTTCACGACAGCATCAAGGATCCCGCGCTTCCAATTTCGTCTCGTCGAGTTAGCTGCGGCGGAGCGTCGCGGCAGCACACGCCGACGGTGCTCCCGGTGAGCGAGTGCGCAGTGCAGCAAGGGGACGCTCCGGGCTGCGCTGTTGCACCGGAACTTACCGTACCTGAGCGCGCGCCCGCGTCTGTCAAGGACGCATGTGCGCAGGCATCCTTACGCAAGACCGTGCTATACACTGACCGAGTAGGTGTAGGGTTAGGTGAGGTCATGCACGGATTGCTGAATCAGGCCGTAATCAATAATTGTATGCCTGGGGCCTCTCTCGGACGCATCGGCAATCAAATCGCCGCTGATTCGTTCGACGAGTGCTCAACATTAATAGTGTTTTTGGGTGACAGTTCGAAAATCAATAAACATAACTTGAGTATTTTCACCGAAACCCTCACTAAAGTAGCGAGTAATAATATAAGTATAATTGTGTGTACGTTCCCATTTTCAAAAACATTATCTATGAAACAAAATAATGACATTTATAATTTGAATTCAATTTTGTATAAACTGACATTATATAATAATAACGTATCATATTTTGATACTAATAAATTTATTAACAGGTCCTTTGTCTTGACACGCGAATATTCGCATCTTCCTAGGAAGTACCTTGTTAACTGTGCTAAGTTGTTAGCATATAATATTATTAGTATGGACCCTGTTATGACGAGTGCCAAACCGGAGCTCGCGTTGAGTTTTATTAGCGTAGAGTCCGACCGCGGCGCAGCGGCTGTGCCTGCTTTAAACTAAGTACATTGACAGCGCCCGCGACCGCGGCCGCTCGCAGGCCCGGTCCGAGCGGCCACCGACTTCTACCGAAGCCCAGTTGTTTAGTTACTAAGTCGACATTTAATATTGTGCATCAAAATATTCAAGGTTTAGCTAGTAAAGAATTAGAAGTAGGTTTATTTATTGACAATTATGACATACATGTCCTCTGTGTTACGGAGCATTGGCTCAAAAGCCACGAAATTATGTTTAATTTTAACAATCACAATGTTGTGAGTTCTTTCTCTAGACAGAAAAGTATTCGTGGAGGTTCTTTGTTACTTGTAAATAAGGATATCAAATGTAAAGAACGCAAGGACATTGTTAGTTTATCTGTCGAGAGAGCAATTGAACTGTCATGCGCCGAGCTCGATCGATTCATTGTAATTTGCGTATACAGACCCCCATCCGCGGATTTCGGTATTTTTGAGTCTATTATGGAGGATGCATTAAATAGAGTATTTAACAGTCATAAATGTATTATTGTTTGTGGAGACTTCAATATAAATTTACTAGATGATTCAAACACGTCCTCCTGTTTATTACATTTATTTAAATCATTCAATTTGATAAATCTTTTTTGTGAACCTACGAGAATTACAGAAACTTCGGCAACCTGTATAGATAATATTTTTTGTACTAAAGACCCGGTAGGAAAAAATATTTTTGACAAATTAGGCTCCGATCACTACGGCCAAATCGCATCTTTCAGTGTTGAGGTAGATAAATTTCCTTCAGAAATCGTATTCCGACCAGTCACAGAGAGGAAGCTAAATATGTTTAACAATAATGTCAAATGTAAACTCGAGTTTTTAAGAGTACCAATTGAGGACCCCAATGATTTCTATACTAAATTATTTGTCTGTATTGAAAATGAGTTTAACGCATGTTTTAAAGTTAAAAAAGTCGAAAGAAATGACAGGGCAAGGTTCAGTGACTGGGCTACGCCTGGAATTCTCAAATCGAGAAATAATTTGTATGAGTTATACGCATTAAGAGCATCACTTAAGGATTTTAATTTTAGTAATTATGTTAAATCCTATAGTAAACTATTTAAGCAAATATGTATAATAGCCAAATCCAAGCACTTTGCACGTAAAATTAGAGACTCAAAAGATAAAATTAAGACCGTTTGGAAAATCATTAGCAGTGAAACTGGTAAAGTAAAGTCACGTGACCGTAAATTTAGTCTGTTAGTATGTGATAAAGTTATAGAATCTGACTTAGAAGTTGCAAATGAATTTGAACGCTTTTTTACAAATATCCCCCTTGAAACAACCAAATCATTGAATTCCTCTCCTTCCATGGCTGAGTCACTGTTAAAAACAAATGTGCCTGAATGTTTAAAGATTTTTTGTTTTAAATACGTCACCCCTCAAATGGTTACTAAGGCGTTCAGGTCTTTACATTTAAAAAAGACTGAAGATCTTTGGGGACTCTCTGTAAAGGTTCTGCAGTCCATTATGGACCCCATTGCACCACATTTAGCTTCTTTGTTTAATAGATGTGTCGATGCAGGGGTCTTCCCTGATTTAATGAAGCACAGTCGAGTCATTCCTTTGTTTAAGTCCGGGTCAAAATCAGACCCCACTAATTTTCGACCGGTATCTATTCTACCTGCCATTAGCAAAGTTTTTGAAAAAATTATACTCGACCAATTACTATCACATTTTAATTCAAATACCTTACTTCATAGAGATCAATTCGGGTTCACGAGGGGCAGGTCTACGATTGATGCAGGCACGACCTTAATTAAACATATTTTTGAAGCATGGGAACAATCACTGGATGCAATAGGCGTGTTCTGTGATCTGTCTAAAGCCTTCGATTGCGTGGATCACGATACTCTAGTTCGAAAGCTAAACCATTATGGCATGAGGGATAAAGCACTCGATCTCCTCCGATCCTATTTGAATGACAGAACTCAAAGAGTAGACATAAACAAAACCAAATCAGCCGGGTCTCTTATTACTATGGGGGTCCCCCAGGGGTCTATTCTGGGACCATTCCTATTTCTTGTTTACATAAACGATTTGCCTCATGTACTGAATGGAGAACATAAATTAGTTCTTTTTGCTGATGATACATCGATTATATTTAAAGTGAAAAGAAACCAAGAAAATTTTAGTGAAATAAATAATGTACTATCATCTATTGTTCACTGGTTTACTGTAAATAATTTGCTCCTTAATGCCAAAAAAACAAAGTGCATTCGATTCTCATTGCCTAATGTACAGCATAAAAATAACACATGTATTGTTTTAAAAGACAAAGTTCTTGAACTGGAGGATAAAACTGTTTTTCTTGGTATAACCTTAGACTCAAAATTGCAATGGAGTCCACATATTTCTACTCTAGCAGGTAGACTAAGTTCAGCTGCTTACGCAGTTAAAAGGATTCGTCAACTTGCAGACGTTGAGACGGCAAGGTTGGTATATTTTGCCTATTTTCATAGCATTATGACCTACGGTATTCTATTGTGGGGCAAAGCTGCTGACATAAATTCAATTTTTATTTTACAAAAACGTGCTATACGTAATATTTATAATTTAGGGTCACGTGTTTCTCTGAAAGATAGATTTAAAGACATCAATATTCTCACCGTTGCCTCACAATATATCTATGAAAATATAATGTATATTCGTAAAAATCTTGACATGTATAAATTAAATAGTGATGTTCATAATTTTAACACTAGAAATAAAAATAAATTGGCCATTCCCGGATACCGTCTCAGCAAAGTGAATATGTCGTTTATGGGGAACTGTGTACGTTTTTACAATAAGTTACCTTCTAATATACTAAAATTGACAATGAATAGATTTAAGTCCATCGTTAAACGCCATCTTATGCAGAAATCATATTATACTGTAAAGGAATTTATAGATGATAAAGAAGCATTTATATGTAAAATACCTATAGTTGTTAAAACATGACATGTAAAAGAGCTAGCATAAGCCTATTTGCAAAATAAATATTTTGATTTGATTTGATTTGATTTGATTTGGTTGCGGATAGCCGTTACCAAAGTGATTCATTCTTTGTCTGACAAGGGCATGACATTCACATAGTAAGTGTTCCATAGTCTCATCCTCCTCACAACATATTCTACAGTCTACACTATCCGATAGTTCCATCTTGGCCAAGAGATCCTTTACTCCGAAGTTACCTGTGAACACCCCAGATATAATTCTGAGATGCTTCCTGCGGCGCATCCTCAAATACCATAGAAAAAATCCAAGACTCAGAAACAAATATTCATGCTCATCACACAAATATTTGCCCTTACCGGGGGATTCGAATACAGGACCTCCAGCTTCGTAGGCAGAGAGTTAGAAAAGTTGAAAAACCCCCGACATTTTCATTTCAAAGTTATATTTCAAAAACGGCTGAACCGATTTTGTTGAAACGTAGCTAAGAACACTCGGGTTAAAATTATCTATGACACAAAAAACCCAAATCAGTCCATCCGTTTGGGAGCTACGATAACACAGACAGATACACAGATACCCAGACACGTTAAACTTATATCACCCCTCTCTTTGCGTAGTGGGTTAAAAAGTAAACTTTGTTATTGAGGGTTGGGGATAAAACACAAGCTTCTAGAAAAGTGCCCAATCGCGTACCATAGCGGGGGTAAATACTACCGAGCCTTCAGATTATATAAATTGCTTCGTAAGCTATAAATTGTACCATATTTATTACTGACAAATTAACGATATTCGAAACGATAGGCGATGTTTGATCTTTATTACAAGCTTTATTTTAACTTGACCTGTTCGTATGTAAGTATGTAAGTATATAAGTATGTAAGTTGTCCGTCAAAATTTGCAATCAATTTTTATTCACTTTTAATAAAAATCAATTTTTTTCTTCAGCCTTGCACCCACAAGTGTTGGATATATACATACAATAAAATCTTAATCTTAGTTAGAGACAATTATTAAGACAAGCCCAATGTCGTCCAAGTTTAATATTGATGATAATGATGATTATCTTTGATGTTCCAGCATTAAATTGATTCGTTTTTAACGTAGTCTAAAGAATCATGGACTTCTTTAGGAAAGAAAAATTGCCTGATACTTTGTTTAATTTGTACACTTTCTCAATTTTTATAATGATTTATTTATGGAATATAGGTGGTTATCAAAATAAGCTCAGAATATATTAGTATTTGATAGGCAAAGGAATTAATCTTGTGTAACTTTGTTCAGTTTCAAAAAAATATTTGTTTTCGACAGAACTAAGCCCGAACTACAGTAAGGGAAATGTATTCACGTACCTCTGTAGAACCCTGTCGCAATTGATAGGCCGCCGCCACTCAAACTCGAGTGATATGTCACATTATTGCGATAGGGTTCTACGGTAGTACGTGAATACATTTCCCTTACTGTACATTAAAAAGAATGTTTTTGTTTTTTTATTCCCAAATTACTCACCATGAATCTACTCTACGCTATTTTTCTTAACGAAATGACAAATGCAAGTAATAAAAGTACGCCCCTAAGCCGACTAAATGCAGGGAGTAGGGTTGTCTCTTTTATCTTTATACACTCAGAATTTCACGCTTTCAACAAAACAAACAACGTCAAAAGCGCATGTATGTGTACTTTTTACAAACTGGTGAATGGATTTTTGTATTTAATTCAAAGGGTTTTTCAGTAAAAAATGATTAGGTAGATACAGTAAGGGAAATGTACGTACCACCGTAGAACCCAATCGCAATAAGGTGACTTGAGTTTGAGTGACGGCGGCCTGTCAATTGCGACAGGGTCCTACCGTGGTACATGAATACATTTCCCTTACTGTGCTTCTATTTTTTTTACAATATGCACAAAATGTGGTCATGAACAATACTTGGTTCCAACAATGACTTCTGTACAAGTATCTCTTAATTCCCAGACTTGACTTCGACTCAGCGATCTCAAAACGCCTTGCGCTTCTTTAAATTAGTCTGCGCGTGAGCGTAAGCAAGCCAATATAAATCAAATTTTAATAAATGCTTTAACGCGTATCCGAATTAAGCTCGACACGTCATTCTTAGTATTATAGCAAATTAATAGATTAAAATATAACTAGTATCCTTTCAGTGCGACTAACGTTAACTTTATGTCATGTAAATGCGGAAGAAACTTGACACAACCATTGTTACAAAAAATTGCAAGTCTCGCAATTTCCAAGACAAATGACAGCCCTAGAAAAGGCTTACCCGATAGTTTGTTCTTGGCGGGGAGACATGATAAATTGCCCAGTGACGACATCGTTTATACGCCGAAGTAAACTCTCCTACCCTTCCGAAAAAGGCTAATTTGATTTCTCTATTTGTTAGAAACATTATTTTTGTCTGAACCTGAAAAATGGGTACGGAAAGTTAATGTTCTAGATAAAACGATGGCTGTATTTAGAAAGATTTATCTACTGAAAATATTACTCTTCAGGTAGGTACGATTACCGATTAGTCGTCGATTTGCGATTTTATTTTCTGGTCTAATGTTTTTGTTGCTCGTTGCCATGTGTCTCCTGGATCACTCTTTAGAAGTATGATTTTTTAGAGTTTAAATCCACTAACCACGTGTTTTTGTTATATTGGAGAACCCATTCCATGGTGGGGCATCTCATTAGCATGGTAGGAGTCCAATTTATAGTATTTTTTCTAAATAAGTCTGTCACTGTTGTCTCTTGGCTTACTGGGACAGAATAACAACAAAAAAAAGTTAATCAACCCTCCTATCAATTTAACTTTATATAGTCGTGTAATGATTTGGTACTTTTGCTAGTTGAAGTTTCGAATTACCAGTACCAGAAATAATTATTGTGGGCATACCTCGCCTTTCTCTGTCATAAATCTCATTTCTTTATGGAAAATACCGGTACAATACAATACAATACAAATACTCTTTATTGCACACCTCACACAAACAAAGCAGTTACAGAGAGAAACAATACAATAACATGTAGGTAGAGGTAGACAAAAGGCGGTCTTATCGCTGAAGAGCGATCTCTTCCAGACAACTTACAAAAGTACCTACAAAAGTGTGACTTGTAAAATTGATTTTGACAATTTTAAATAATTATTTTAAAAATTCGCAACAGATGTGCCTGATAAATGGTAAACAATTTAAGAGTTGGCCTGACTTTATAACTTTGTACAATTAGGGAATAATTGCTGTGATTAACGTAGTTTTTTCGGCTTTTCAGCCTTCAGAGTTAAATTATAAAACGTCAACTGTCAAACAAAGTTATCAGCAATAATAAAGGTATTTCTAACCTGTCTAGTTTACCTAATAGAATGCCAAAACTTGGAAGTTTCTGACAGATGGACAAGCAAGTTGCGACGAGGGTTGGATTACCGATAGTGTTAAAACTAGGCATTGTTATTCATAATCAACAAGTTTAGTTTGAGGTTAGCTATTCAAAAACTATTAAAATGGGTACGTTCTAATTCAGATTAGATTCGTTTTGCCGGCTACTTAAATTTATTGAATTTTTAATGTACAAATGAAGAACTTACTGTACAAGAGGTAGAATTAAGGTTATGAGCATTTTCTACGAGTCAATTTAGGAAAATACATTATGGACGAAGACTCAATATATTTTGTGTTTTTATTTTCTTTTTATATCAAGTAGGTACTTATCTAATCTTATCTAGATGAGGGCTCTCGGATACACTTCGACCCAATGGGATCTTCTGTGCATTTGCCCTCTCCTTTATAGCTACTCCCAAGTTCGCTCCATTATTTCCACAAAACGGATGATGCTGCTCAGCGGAAGCACCTTGAATTCCTTTGGTTGCGGATAGCCGTTACCAAAGTGATTCATTCTTTGTCTGACAAGGGCATGACATTCACATAGTAAGTGTTCCATAGTCTCATCCTGCTCACAATATATTATACAGTCTACACTATCCGATAGTTCCATCTTGGCCAAGATCTCCACTCCGAAGTGACCTGTGAACACCCCAGATATAATTCTGAGTTGCTTTCTGCGGGATTTCCAGAGTTTTTTGGTCCAGCCCGAGTCCACTCCTTCTATGAAGAGATTAGAGTGTCTTAAACCAGCCTCATTCTTCCACTCGTGTAGGTGCAGTCAGCAATATTAATATCTGTGCTTTGTTTGGGATCAGGTCGATTTGTGTAAGATTGTACTAAATATTTATTTAAGTACAGACAATACCTTCAAGCAAAGCAATGTTGGCGTAGTATATTAATATAAATTTGGAGGTAAAATTGGCTCGTCATTTTGCTTCACAGTTTGTCAAGATGTTCTTCAATAAAGCAAAGCAACATCAAATGGAAGTCCCCTTCAGTAATTGAGAGATTCAAGTGAGCGTTAGGACAATTTGACTGACATTTTACTTCACATAAAAGTACATCTATATCTACCTAACGTACATGCCAAACGTAACACAATCGAGCAACTGAAGTCGCGGGCAAAGTGAAATTGCACTGAGCCGCCAAATAAAAGGCTCAACAAAAGACGTTTACCGGCGAATTCATGACCTCAAGATCGATAGGCAATTAGTGCCGTCGCCATGACAACCCCTGAGCTTGCAGATCGTTAGGCTTCACTTCCAGCGGGGTAGTTGCGAAACGTCTCGAACGCGCGTAAGGATATATCAATTGCCAGTTTATTGGAGGAGAAATTACTAAAGCGTCTGCCCACAGCCAGCCATGATGATCAGCCAAAGCCGCAAGGCTGCTGAAGTGAACCATATAAAAAAAAAAAAGGAGGAGAAATTGTTTCCTTACGCTCGTTCTCGGGTCTCTTACTAATCCTGCCAATTTAAAAACATGCTTTACTAGTATAAAGAATGGATCTTCAGGATGAACAAAGGCTATATTTTATCCCAGGGCTTCGGCGGGGTTCTAACCACTTTAAATGAGCTGACAATGATGAGCACACAAGGGCAAAGAAACCGTGTAAGTAGGTACACAGCTGTATTTCAAATACTGTTTGATGTCACATTAAAAATAACCAATAGATTAATATTTCTTAATATGGAGTACCAACACTACATATACCTAGGCTGATACAATCAATAACGATTGATCGAGACGAGACGCTCATCAGCAAACCCATAAGTCATCAAATGCAGACTGCTATAAAGATGGATCGATGCTTATAAATATTCACGAAATCTTTGCCAGAATTAAGATTATCGGCTGTGTAAGACGGCTTATAAAAACTTTTGCTTTAGATATATGTTATTTGAACCAATATTTTTGTAGGCAAACCGATATAACTTAGGAGGCCCATCATACAAAACAAAATGACATTGTGAATCATTAATTGTAGAAATCAGAGTTAAATTGCTTTTATTTCAAAAAACGCCCGAAACAAAACAAATGCATCTCTATTCCAATTGAAAATAATTAAATTCCTTTCAGAGAATACGTTCTGTCAAACGGCTCATGAGCCTTAAGCTAGGAATTCATATAGGTGCGTCCAGATTATGTCCTTTTGTCCGTAACGTACCTCCGTTACGTATCAGCATCGTACGTCGTACCAACCCTGCATGCAAAGTCGTATCGCCTTTGAACGGGGCGAAAAAACCGACTCGCGATGGATCGGAGCGTACCTGTATCCGTATCGAGACGCCGTACCACCATACCGTACCAAACAGGCGTCCAAACTAGCGTTCTTGCAACGCGACGCTGATACAGAACGGAGGTACGGTACGGACAAAAGAACATATATGGACGCACCTTTAGGGGGCTAATGTCCAGCGTCACATGTCGCCTAGCTATGTCGGGTGAAGTGGCGCAACGTTGCTGAATTTCGCTCGACATGCTTTCAAATAAGTCGCGCAATTCAGTTCACCCCTATCTGAGTATATATTCAAAGATAGATATGCTAAGGCAACTGATTAACTCAGGAACTTTTTTAATCTCTAATGATGAAAACCGTTAGCGCAGAGATCGGTAAACTTGGCCAATTTGGAGCGAGTTACATGCCGAGGCCATAGTTCTAAAACGTGTTAAGTTTTGATGAGGTATTTTACCAGTCTAATGTTCAAGATGGTAGGATCTGTTTGACGTAGTTTCATAGGTAGCAGGAGCTCGATTAGCGTGTAATAGCCTGAATTTGGTCTACGGTTGAAGCAAACTGAATGTTCCAAATAGTTTTAAACTTTGACGGACTATTTTATCCGTCAAATTCTCGAGGCAAAGGCTAATGGTAATATCTGTAGTCATTTCAGAAGCAACTAACGAAAGACGGATACTGGATAGACGGTAAACAGGCAATGGAATTTTAGTAGAGTTAAGAGTACTCTTAGAAGGGTTTCTCCATTAACTTTCTAAATAATGGTACTACAAGTCACCTAATACAATCAAAGTAGAATATTTAATTATCCAGTTATTAAGTTAATTAAAAAAAAACAACAACAACATTTGTGCCAGATTGTACGAGCGGCACAGGTCACTGAGCAAGTGCACCAACAAAATAAAAATACACATTGTTTTTCAGAAAAATCCTTACGCAAGGCCGGTGGAATTAATGACGTCATAATTTCCGTGTCGACGACCACCCCAGCGGGCGGGGCGTGAATAATCGTCACGGCGTTACGTGACGTCATTCACCTTTTTGAAAACTTGAGCCATTGTCCCGGATTGCCCCTAATGGGATAAAAAGGGTAATCAGTGGATAATTATGTGGTTAAATTTGTTTTAGATCCAAGTGGCGGAAGAGAGGGCGAAAGGGTGCGATGAATCCATTGATATATTAAAGGTCCCATAAAGCCATAATAAAATGCCAAGAATGCCCGGCATTTTCATATGTCTGTTGTAAGTGATGATGATAGAGAAAATTATTCAACCGTAAAATTATTCAACCGTAAAATATTGGATAAACTGCTTTTACAGCCACATAAGATCTATTTATACCTAACAAAGAGATCGTGCATTCAATTAATATAATTAAAAAAAATATCGAGTAGCCTAGCCGCGATTAACTTGGGAATCCGCAAAAGTTTGCAAAAATATATTTTTTATATCTGACTTTTTTATGTACGCGTACTATCGCAAAACCCACCCGCCGTACCACGTAGCCCAAAAATAGAAATAAATTGACAAAACAAGAGCTGCACTTTAATGAATTTGTTGAAAGCTTGAATTGATATTTTGTCAAAGGGATTATTCCCTGCTATCCCCTTTCCCGTCAACTATGGGAATAGAGTTTGAGTGTGTTGCGGACAAGCGGCTAGTTACCTATCGCCGCCTTATATTTTTTTTCCATCATTGATCCTACATCTTTCTTCATCTTTGACTAAGGTAATTGCTATAAATGACACTGAAAATCAAAAGTGTGAGTTTATATATACGAGTATATGTATGATTATTCTGTAAATTTGCTCATATTTCCCAAGTTAATTTACAATTTCACCGCGCTCGGAATCAATCAGATAGCGTTCATTGTGTTTTGCGTTTGAGTGCGCTTTCCGCATTTGATTCAGTTCATCTTTAATGGGTAATTCTGCTACGTGTATGGTTGTTCATCCGTCCATATGCATGTAGGTATGTACCTAGCTGATATTATTGTGTACATTTTAATAAGTTGGCGTAGCGAAATAAGGTAAATTAGCATGATTAAGGCACCGTAATCATCACTTACGAATAGATACCATTAAAAACGAATAAATGTGTTTCAGGTTCATGGATGAGAGGAAATGGGCAGGTAGTCCCCACTCTGGACTGTGCCCAGCAATGGGACGTACCAATATAGGCAGATGATAATGATGAGTATGATGACATGTAATTCACTTGTAAGATTTTTTTTGCACATTTTAAAACACTGTGCTAAAATTATAATTAAGTAAGAGTTTCATAACTAAGTAGATTTCCTTAAACCTACAACTGGTTGTTATGGAGGAGCGGGGCTTCCTGATACTGGTATTGCATACTTAATAGGAAGTCCCAATCTTCAATTTTTTATGCACTCTTTATTAGTAATTTTTTTTTTTAAGCCATTTTTAGGAAGAGCTGTTAGAGTTTGTTTTTAAATGTTGCATCAGGTTACGGCGTTTTTAACGTGGCGGTTGGACGTTGTAGATTTTAGGGCCTAGCACGCTGAGTGATTTCCGCGCCCTGGCTAACCTTTGCCGCTGCTGGGCGCGCGTGGTCCTGCTGATGGGCGCGTGCCTCTGTGCGCGAGTCATCTAAGAGCCCATATTACGTCTCACAAATTTAATGTGAAAGCCTCTAGGACGTACATACTTGGTAATATTAGTATTCTAAATTCTCTAAAAGATCCTGCGCAGGGTGATCGTGGGTCTTTTTTGCAATAAATACGAACTTGGAGCACGCTTTTGGATCTGCAGCAGTTGCCCACAGGTTGACACCGTAAATTAAGATGGAGTGGAAATATCCGTAGTAAGCCTTTTTTACGTTTTCTATCGATAATTTAGGAACTAGCATTTTTGATAGTGCATGACATGTCGAGTTTAGATTGTTACAGGCTGCGTCTATGTGATACGACCATGTTAGACCCTGAATCCTAGATAGTTTAATTACCGTGTTGACCTGCAGTACTATTAGGTAAGTTGTTGGTTCTTATGCTCAATTTATTGTATATGGTTTTACGAAGCTGGAAATGAATTAAATTTGTTTTATCGATATTAACTAGGTAGCATACCGTTTTCCGCAAACCGTGACGAAATTCTTTCGATAGCTTGACATTAGTCACGTTTTACCTAAGTCTAATATATTATCCGAATTGATTGCCAATTCAGATAATAGGGATAGGGTAGGGATAAGAGGGATAGGGTCCTAAAAAACTACCACTGAAACAAATGCGAGGAAAATCGGCTTGTAAACGTTTTTATCAAGCTTTCCTGATTTGGGTTTTTAACATATTTTTTCACTTACATAATTTGTTCACACATTTTATTTTAAAATCAACGCCTTTTATACCATCCTACATGAAATGCGCACGTATAAAAAGTCCTTATAAAATAACAGTTTATTGAAAATGTGACACGAAAATGTCATATTTCGTTTAAAAGCGACACCTGTCCAAATTCAAGGCAAAAATACATTTAAATATACCAGCTGCTGCTCTGACGCAGAGTCAATAAGTCTGCTGGACCGAATATCAACTCTAGCAATATCGTATGATACCCTTGCGCTGCTTCGCCAATTTGAACCTTATTTTATTTCAGATAACAAAGGTTTTGTTTCAATTCCGTTACAACACGATACGAACCTGAGAAACTGTCCGGTTTAAGCTTTTGAAACCGGCAGTGTGCTCCGCTCGCATCGCCTACGAATGCAGATTTCAATTGGATTTTGGCCCCTGAGAGCAGGAAATTTTAAAACTATGGGCGAAACACCATTGGAATAGAGTAGATTATTGGAATAGAATAGATATTATTAGTGAGGCTCCAAACAATGAATATCAAAGTCAATTCAGAAGCACTGACTGTGGAATAGATATTCATAAGTTCCCTAGAACGGTTTGATTCATCAATCACAATATTATAAGCATGTAGATTAAGATTTTTTACGATGCCATTCGAACCAGTTTTTGGAGAGGAACAAATGTTTGTATAGGAGCAACTATAATCAAAGAAAAAAATGACACAAGACATTTGAGATAAGGATTGACCTCGGTAGAGGCAGGCAGAAACGCTTCATACTAATTGACATAAAAGTATGACGTCACAATCTGCTAATTGTACTGATAAATGTATGGAAAATCAAGTAATAGGTCCATAGTTTTCATAAATTGTTGATTCTATAAAAGCGTAAGGACTCTATTGGTTGCTTTAAATTAACTTTTGGACGATAAAAAAAATGCATATTTTTGTAAACTTTCAAGGTTATCTGTTTATGATTTTAATTATATATTTTGTTTAATAGTTTATTACGATAATTTGATGGTTTACTATCCATTTAACAACCCTACGTTATGAATTTTAACATCGAGTCTACACCCCTATTGATAAATCAAAAGCCATTAACCGTTCTATATTGTACGTTTTGTTCCAAAAGCCTCCTACATATTCTACAATAATTTGATATACTTATCGCAGAGTTTCATGATCTTACTGCTAAAGTCATTAATGGCTTATTTATAGATATATTTACAGGTAGCTTATGATACGTTTTCTGAAAACATTGGCATGTGATATTTTTTTATAGCATAACACTTTTTAGGGATGTCTCCATATAACAATATAGCCGTTTAATTGTTAGAGGTGCTAAAAGTTTACTGTCATCCTTTTATAAGACGGCCTAGAACAAACTAATCTTGTTAACGAAACTACGAAACACTCTTCTACGTCGTATCAAAATTCATTCCCGTTTTATGTTCTTACGTAGGCCTTTTCTGTTTTACGAGTCCCTTGATTATTTAGACTTAGATTTAATGAGGTATGCATACTTTAATTTAGGTAACAGTGAATAATAAAATCTGCAACGGCTTCAGCAAAACGGATGTTAATATCGTTTATTGAGGTTAGATCATCAGATTTGCAGTTTTAAAACGGAATGCGTTTTTGTAACGTGCATAAATGAGCGTATTCCAACTTTAATCGAGAATGAATCGTGAAATTTAATCGATTACTCGTTAATCGAATACCCTGTCGATTAATTTTATCGCGATTAATCTTGTGACGATTAATTGTTTAATCGTTTAATTAATTGTATAAAAAAATAATCGATTAATGCCCAACTCTGGATATAGCCAGCCATATGGCTAGCGAGCACTTTCACTGCAAGGAACCCGATAAGCGGGTGGCTACGCTGTAAGCACTTTCCGCTAGTTAGCGGAATAACCATGTTAAAAACCCACGTTGCGCTGGCTGGTTTTTCGGCGTGCGCCGCGCCGTTGACGGCGACGATGCCGTGCCGTGGACATGTGGCCGAGCCCTTTGAATTAATAAATATAACAGGAAAATTTGGTAACTTTGCTTCAAACAATTTTACGGTCAATTATCGTGGGATGCGTACGACATAAAACATGACATTTTATCATCACACATTTTTTTACCCTTTCTTGGTCAAGTAACGCTACATGTGCTACCGTAGTGCGTAGCAGCATTTTTCCGCTTTGTAGCGGAAGTCCCATGTGATGAGTTAGACCTTTGATGGGTTTTGTCGAAGTCTGTTTTGTAACACCGTAGACCGTAGCACGCCTTTTTTTTTTTTTTTTTTTTATGAGAGGAAAAATGCTTTACGCATTCCACCCGGGTGTGGGGACGGACCCAGATGGATATGTGGGACTCCTCGTAGTGGGCTAATGAGGCCCCGAGTGTACCCACTAAAAAACCTCTCCGTCTGCCGTCTTTGTGCATTAGTGGTGGGCTGGAGGAACGCTTGCGCTTTACTTCTTCAGCACCACCAGCACCTCTCCGATTTCCAGAGCTCCGCCTCCGGAGGTCCTTGTTGACCTTGTTCGTTTTATCGTGTGCCAGTGCGGGCACCCGCCCAGTGACCTCGTATGTGAGGGATGACAGGCGTCCCCATGCATGTCACCCCGCGGTCACTCTACGGAGGCAGGCGGCGATCCTGCGCTGCTCGCCTTCGTCCAGGACGCCTGCGGCGCCGTGGGTCGGCCAATGGGTCGACCTCCCTGGCCCGTTCCGCCATTTCCTTCTGCTGGACTATTGTTTCGCAGAAGGCCTTAAAGTGCTTGAGGACTGCTAGGTAAGTCATGAGTCCAGCCTTGCAGGAGGTCTACCCCTGTTGCGCCTGCCGGTACGTGGATGCCACTCGACAACCATTCCACCCCAATCGCCATCGGTTCTGCGTGCAATGCGCTTAAAGTGCTCTGACGCATGTGTGTCGTGTTTGGCGTTTAATGGGTTAAAGAGATGCGTTGAAATATTCTGTTGCATATTGTTGGAAATACTCGTGAATTTATGCGTCCATAGAATAACATTTGATTTACTGTTTTGGGTACCTCTAAAAAATACCCATAACATGCTATATTCCGTTGTATAAACGGGAAATGTTGGCCGAATTACAGAAATTTAGCGGATGCCTGAATATTCAAATATCGGTATGACCTAGATTGAAATCCAGGCTGTATTTGTTTTGTTTGATACGGAGATAGCGTTATTATTGGGTTGCCGATGGACTAGCATAGTAATAGCTAAATGTTATTGATGTTTAAATTAGGAGATTGTACAATATAATTAGCATTAATTCGTGATAATAATAGAACATGGACAGAAACAATAGAACAATTACAATCATCAACAATTATCGTCATCACCAACACATTAAGTAGTCATTATGATTACAAGTTCGTCCGTAACTTTATGTGAAAGTCGTTCATTATGGTATGGCTGTTCCAAATTCTTATTTCTTTTTATTTGCGTTAAAGTCAAATTTCATTATTAATTGCTTAGTGTGCAATCGCCCTCGAGCAGGGAAATTGCGTTTTTTGCGAAACGAATGCTACAAAGTTCTGCTAGAAATGCCAGTGAAAGTAAATCGAAAATGAAGTCCACCTCAACACAAGGATTAACCGAGCTTCTAGCACAAATACCACAACTATTGCTCCGTCAGTTTCAAGATCATTTCCTCGATATTGTCCGATCACCATTGTTTCATGTTAGGCACTGGTCCCACCGCCACCGACGAGCAATGAGCTATCGGCGATTTTCTCGCCCAAGAAACGAATAAAAGATAATCGCTAAGGTGTAAATAAAAGAGCGAGATATAGTTCATTATAGTTGATCGCGGTGTGAACAGCGAGCGATGAACTATAAATATATATATATATATCTCTCTTTTATTTACACGGAAGCGATTATCTTTTGTTCGTTTCTTGGGCTAGAAAAAAGTTGATAGTTCATATCTCACTTGCCGGCGGTGGGACCAGTGCCTTAGTTATGGCATGATTTATGTGCCTATTAGGCGAGTAAATCGTCGGGTGACAAGCAATTCATTAAATGCAGAAAAATAATTTAAGAAATAGCAACTGTGTTGAATAAGTTTGAGTTTTCCTTTACCTGTTACGTGTGATTAGTGACTTTTGCTTGTCACCCGATGAAATATTCGAAATGACAAAGTGAGAGACAAAATGTTGGAATTACAGTCACCTTAAGATGTAACCTTTTTTGCATACAAATAAGTTTTCGAATACATAGTTAAATACTCAAACATAAAGTGGAACTGAGTGCCTCTATTATTTTATTGAAGTTTTTTTTTTAAATAATTAGATACCATTATCCCCTACGGAATTCTGCTATAATAATTTCAGACAATTTTAATCTACTTAAATTATGTGATATGATAGCACATTCAGTAAATCCATGTAATGCATGCATGGCTTTAAGTGTATATTAACGAATAGTAGTATTTATGTACATGTACGTATATGTACAGTCAGCATCATAGACATGTATACACTTTTCGACCTTATGTCTAGGTAATAAGGCCATAGAATATATACATGTTTACGATGCTGACTGTACAAGGACAACAAGCTGATTTAAATGCAAATTTACACATAGCAAACAAGTCGGTTTCGGCCTGTAACGTATTACACTTTCAATGTTTATGTTTGTACTACGTTTGCTGTGTGTAATCTAAAGTGTAGTTTAGTACTGGAAAATGTCATTCAAATATTTAAAACGATGCTTGTTAGAGACAAAGCTTACAAAAACAAAATTAAAATTATTTTACCTCTATAAGTAGGTACGTTTATTTTAGCGCAGTGATATCTTATCCTGCCTTTTTTTATGAGAGGAAAAATGCTTTACGCGTTTCACCCGGGTGTGGGGACGGACCCGGGTGGATATGTGGGACTCCTCATCATCATCATCATCATATCAGCCGAAAGACGTCCACTGCTGGACATAGGCCTCCCCCAGAGAGTTCCATATTGGGTTTTTTTGAACTAATCATAGGGGGTATATGCCATAATCGCCACGCTTGGCTTGCGGGTTGGCGATCGCAGTATTTCCACCGTACTCCAGGGATGCTGCTGCCCATCCCCCGGTGGTATTGGTCGTAGTTTTAGGACATACCCGGGGACTCCTCGTAGTGGGCTAATGAGGCCCCGAGTCTACCCAATAAAAAAACCTCTCCGTCTGCGGTCATTGTGCTTTAGTGGTGGGCTGGAGGAACGCTTGCACTTTACTTCTTCAGCACCACCAGCACCTCTCCGATTTCCAGAGCACCGCCTCCGGAATGCCTACAATTATTGTGTTGTGACGTTTATAAATTAGCTTTTGCTATACTTCTTCAGCACCACCAGCACCTCTCCGATTTCTAGAGCACCGCCTCCGGAATGCCTACAATTATTGTGTTGTGACGTTTATAAATTAGCTTTTGCTATACTTCTTCAGCACCACCAGCACCTCTCCGATTTCCAGAGCACCGCCTCCGGAATGCCTACAATTATTGTGTTGTGACGTTTATAAATTAGCTTTTGCTATACTTCTTCAGCACCACCAGCACCTCTCCGATTTCCAGAGCACCGCCTCCGGAATGCCTACAATTATTGTGTTGTGACGTTTATAAATTAGCTTTTGCTATACTTCTTCAGCACCACCAGCACCTCTCCGATTTCCAGAGCACCGCCTCCGGAATGCCTACAATTATTGTGTTGTGACGTTTATAAATTAGCTTTTGCTATACTTCTTCAGCACCACCAGCACCTCTCCGATTTCCAGAGCACCGCCTCCGGAATGCCTACAATTATTGTGTTGTGACGTTTATAAATTAGCTTTTGCTATTCTCAATCATTCTTATACGAATTTACAATCCCATTTATACTCCACCACTATGTAGCTGCCCGCACAACTACGCCCGCGTATTGCACATAACACAGGCAAAGACGCGGAAAAAAATGCGGTATTAATCACAAAAAAACTCTTTCGCAAAAGTAAATAAATGGGCTCTACTGTAGCAATGTAATTTCATAATAGGTACTGTGATATTGAAATTATTGCAAGTACACGGTTTTGAAGAAATGATACCTCGCCGAGTTTTTTTTTGTCAGTTCGTCTCGTGGCAGAGGTTTTTTTCTGAACCGGTGGTGGTTTATCGACATTCAGAGGAGCATGTAAAATGCCTAAATTGAAGAATCATTAACTTTGACTTTGATTAGTGAGCTATCAGCTGTCAGGGTCTACTGCGTTGATGTAATACTGTGTACCAACAAGTAAGGAAATCTGTGCGACATTAAGTAGTAAGTTCTCGGTAAAGTACAAAATACTGCATACCGATTCCGCTCCGCCAAAGAGGCCTTAAACATAACACGTGAAATCAAAAGATTATGGAAAAACTCAACTGCCTTTTTGCAAATATTATAGCCTATGTCACTCTCACGATTAAGAGGAATCCAACAACACCTCATATGTAGAAATCCGTCAAACGGTTTAGGCTGCAGGGCGTGCCAAACAATAAGACATACATACGCTCGAAAAACATAACCCTCCTCTCGTTCGGCAGTCGGGTAAAAATGTAACAAACAGACAGAGTTACAGTGCTGGCCCGCAGCCAGTAGTTCTTTGTGTAACTTTATATTTCTTCATGTTAAAATGTTTTTACCATTTTCCCTGTAAATAACTGTACAGGTCACATTTCAATTATGTAGAATTCCGAAACGAATGACTTTGTTCTTTGTGCGTATGAGGTCGCAGATGACAGACGACTTCTTCCCTAGTCCAAAACTGGAAAATAGCCCACCTACTTGTCGATAAAAGGATGCTAAGGTGCAGTTTAAATTTATTTATTTATCCGTCTCTTTGTATTTGTATCTCACCGATTTAATTCAATATTACGTTGCATTATTAACTCTCTAGGACGTCAATTTTTTTTTTTTTTTGGTACTAATAGGCTTGTGTCCCATTTTAGATGCCATTCGAACCAGTTTTTGTATGGGAGCAACTACAATTAAAAAACATAAATACCCAAAAAAAAAATGTTAAAGACGGACCTCGCCGGCAGCAGCCGAAACGTTTCATACTAATTGACACTGAAGTATGACATTACAGTGGTACTGTTTTTACGCGAAGTACTGCGTTTAGGTCCATAGTTGTAATACAATTTGATTTTTAATAAGGACTATATTGAAAGCTTTAAATTTACTCTTAGACTTAAAAAAAAACATATTTTTTCTAAACTTTCAAGGTACAGATCTTTTTATGATTTTAACATGGCTTATTGCCTGTCAGTAAAGAACTTTATTATTATTATTATTAAGTATTTATATTTTGTAATGTGTACTTTGAATTATATTACAATTGTTTGATAGTTTACTATTCATTAAGCACCACTTCTTCACTATAAATTTTAACATGAAGAAACTACCCTATTGTGCATTCCTCCATTAACTGAAGATGAACGATGGAAAGTCCCAAATATTACTCCAGGCAAAATACGCTTTCGAAAAACATTAATTTATAACAGCGTTTTTTTTTTGTTTAGTTCATTCTAAAACGTTATTCCAAGATGCTTTATTCAAGAATCCAACAAACTTTCCACCAGGAAGTAATTATATAGATTTAAATTAATCATTCATTGTCTTTTTTATTTTATTTATATTGAATATTTTAAAGCAAATATAAATGAACATAAATAAAGAAAAAAAAAAAATATTTATCCGGACTTTTTAGGAGCTAATTCAATATTTTTTTTGATATCTGATTTTTTGTTGGATTTTGCCTCTGGGTTATTTGATAATATATCCGTTACTTTAAAAAATATTGCTATTATAAATTATTTCCAATTTTGAATTTTTTTCCATAGAAGTTGTCAGTTTATTGCCTGGACTAATATGTCATTATTTTCAACTACGAGTTCTCATTACATTTTACACAGCAACATGAATTAAAACCAATATTGACCATCTACTTATAGCGGTATTAGAAAAATTGCACTTTCTCTTGAAAACATAGACGCTCTAGTTTAACAGAAAGTGTAAGAGTTTTTTAATTCTTAATTGAATAAGTCTGTGACGGTTTTATTATTTTATGTAGGGTAGAAAATGATTCACACAATAGCTTTGTCCCTAATTTAGTAATACAGACCATAACTTAATGTTTAGCTTGCAATACCTCGATGTAGCTAGATCATTCACAGTGTTTACTCAGTCTGGTGACTAGACTAACATTTACATTAGTTAGCAGCTAACTGATTCAATTCTAGAAACGTCCGTTTAATGACTTTTGCTAGTTATTTGGGGAACATTAGCGAGGCTATTTGGTACGCGACATAACTTTAAATGGGTTTTGCGATGTGGTTTTAAATAAAATATCAATATTTGCGGTTGAAACTAGCATTGGTATTCAAAGTGCTTCCACTGAGCTGCATCATTCGCAAATGATGGAGCGACCTTGGAAGTAGCCATAAAGTAGAGGGCAAATGAACAAAAGATCCAACTGGGTCGAAGTGTATCCGAAAGGGCCCTCACGTAGATAAGATAAGATAAGCATTAGTATTAATGACGTTTACGTACTTTTAAAAGCAGCTTTTGATTAGTACCTAAATGATTCTCTCAATATATTCATTCAGGTCACCACAAAATTATATGTACCAAATAAAATAATAATTTTTAATCTCTAAAAAAGCCAAAGTTAGTTGATAAAATAAAAAAAACATCAACGAGTTTATAGCAGAACTATATAAAATTGTACATTTCAGTTTCGAGTGTTTTCTAAGAGTTACCTAGATCATCCTACATCAATTCAGATTAATGCTTTTGCAAACTACCTACTGATTTAAAGTACTACCTACATTGTAATATGCCGCACAACACGTAACGTAAACGCGAGTTACTTTGATCTGAGGGGTGATTACCTAAGTTTTCGAACGTACGTTAGGACAGCTGAACTGTCAGTGCGAAAATGTCAGTTGAGTTGTCCTACCGCTCGTTGGAAAATTTACGT
The DNA here is from genome assembly GCA_932294315.1 of Epinotia nisella. Classification (NCBI taxonomy): domain Eukaryota; kingdom Metazoa; phylum Arthropoda; class Insecta; order Lepidoptera; family Tortricidae; genus Epinotia; species Epinotia nisella. The sequence goes on along the minus strand of OW028688.1, from coordinate 12,943,331 downwards.
AAGTAATCACCCCTCTTTGACCATCGCGACTTATTCCGTCCACCCCTTTTTTATGAATTTGAACAGTCAAATCACCAAGTTGTTAGTTTTAACTTGTATTTACGGTATGTGCAATGTATATTTAATGTTGCCTGCTACATAAATTCCCTTCGATTCTCAATACCATTCACAACTGCCACCCGTTTTACATTTATGCCCCATGCCTTCACGCCGTCGTTAACTCGAGCATCAAATATATTTCTTATCTGTGGCAAAGAAAAGCATTAAAACAGCCGCTCAGATATGAGAAGTCATTCCACATGAAATACAGCAGCCATAAAGAGAGCGCGCGATGAAAGCTGGTCCAGTGATATACACATTATACGGAATATTAGGCCTAGGGGATATAAAAAGGTTCATGACTTCTGGCTGTTCGGTGCATTCTACTTTTTACTATGAAAGAGGTTGCTGCTGATTTCAAACGCGCTACTGACGTTTTCTACAAATAATATATTATCTTAAATTGTATGCACTAGAGGAATCATAAGCACAGAAAGTTGCAAAGATAATCTTTGCTATAAAGATAACTTTATTGCGAGTTGTTTCATACACACTATACAAGCCGGACAGTGTATGAAACAACTCAACTCAACAACGACTAAAAAGCAATTCATGCCAGTAGATAAACATGATTTTTAAGCAAGTTCAAAATAGCCCAAGACACTTCCATACTTTACAAGGAGATGGTCCGTAGTTGGTCGAAGCTTTCTCAAAGGATGCCAATAGCTCGTGCGGCTTTTGGTTGGAAATGTGTGGTGGAGAAAAACGGCCTTTATGGGACGATACGGCTCGTCAAGCAGCATACACCGGAACATGACTAGATACTGTCTTGTATATTGGCGATTTATGTTCAATAAATAATAAATAAAATTGGTTTATTTCAGATAAAATACATCCATATTTGTTAGTTTTAGAACTTACAAGCTACGTTAGTGTAGTATATGTAAGTACTAATCTATTCCATGGTCACTTCTCATAGCTCACAACAATTTGAAGAATTGAAAGCAGAACTATTTGAAATTAAGAAGATTTAATCGAGTATACAGCAAGATAGAACACTAATATATTTACTGCCATAGTTCACCCACAAGTAAAAACAATGATTTCGGAGAAAAACCTGTTAGGTCACCCCCCGAATCAAAGTAACCCCACCACATTCCACCATACGTATTAATTGTGGCACGTTTAATTTTCAAAAGTGATATCAAAAAATTAGATATTGACACAAACTATTGCTACACTTGTATTTTATAATCGTACCGAGATTAAACGAAGTAATACAAAGTGTTGTAAAGTTGTACTCTTATTACTTGACCACAATAGTTTTACGAGCCACGTACCCTACGATGAAAGTGTAAGGAATAAAACAAAAACACTTCTATTTGTCCTGTTTACAAATTGAAAGAGATTAACTTTCGGACTTTGAGTAACTTGTATTTCCAAGTTTAGTTGGGTACACGGGTTGAGTTTTTTAAGATAAGAAGTTATGAGAATTAGTTGATTACGTTGAAATGGGATCGAAAAAAGAATACAAAAATACTTAGTCAAACAGTAACACATTAGAATAAATAAAACAGCACGGCTATCACCAGATCCGTCTGTCAGAGAGAAAGTCAGAGACAGTGATTTATTCTTCAATTTAGGCATATTACATGCACCTATGAATGTCGATAAACTACCACCGGTTCGGAAAGAAAACCTCTGCCTCGAAAAGAACCGGCGTAAAAAACACGGCGAGGTATCATTTTTTCAAAACAGTATACAATATATCATTTCAGTATCAGAGTATTATAAAATTTTAAAATTACATTGCTACAGTAGAAAGCCTATTTTATTTTGCGATAGATTTCTAGTGCAGTGTCTTATTAGAAAACATAGAAAGAGAGGTATATGGCGAGAAAAATCCAGAGAGCTCGCGCGCCATCTTGTGATAGCCGTGCAGTAACGAGTAAAACTGTCCAAAGTTTTAAGAGGGGATTATAATTGTGTTCCTTTTTCACAAAATTTTTGCGTTAAAACGTTACGTTAACGTTTAGCGACAAAAGGAATATTCGTTCCATGATTTTACGGAACTAGTAATGTAGCGCATTCTCTAACTAACAAAAATACTGTTCTGTAGCTTCATAACATAATATAGGTATTGAAATATTTGAATTGGATCAATCAACAAAGTCAATTTGAGTCAACTACCTACACTATTAATATTTCCTCCATCTGTGACAAACATGATTATAATGTAATTTATAACTTTTGACTGATTTATCATCAAATACTTATCGCATAGGTATAAATCATGAAATTTCTGAATTGATCAAATAATAACACAACCGATTCTTTAAAACATTGAGCATACTTCTCGCGTTCTTTACGAAAATGATTAGGCATTACCTTGAAATATTGACAGAATTTACAGGCGGCTACTTCAAAGATTAATTTACTTACACAGGAAAATATTTTTTGCCTATTTTATTACATAATCAAGGCAGTTTAAGAGAGCACGAAATTAATAAAAAAGTAGGTAATAAGTACGCATTTAATACTAAAATAAGTACTTTCTTCCAAACTCCTCCAATCTTTAGTGACGGCCAGATTTCGGGCCAGTTTTATATCGTCCGGTTTACGACTCAAGTTACACCGCGTCCGTTCTTCCTAAACATTTTGTTTTTGTTTACGGTTTATTCGTGACAACCCTGGCTGTAGGGATAAGTTTAGCTAAGTTGCGATTGCTTTTATCTCAATCTTCGTAACTCGTTTTTATAAGTGCCTGTACTAGTTTTGGGAGGAACTTGGCTGTTATATCGAAGGGCTAATGGGGGTAATACTGCAGGCTTAGCGATATATGTAGCGTTATTGTTTATTTTAGGGATATCCAGAGGTGACGTCGGGTAAAACCACAATAATAACTACAAATAAAAGTACCTAGTATATTTGAAGCGTCATTGTAACACACGGGTGCTTATTTATAAATAAATAAAATAAAAATAAATTAATTCAGAAAGCTGGTTCCATTGACAATTTCGATAGGTTATGATTGACAATTTTTCAACTTAAAACAAAATTCCTACCGCATTCCGAAACCTTTTCCTGATGTACTCTTCATTTGACATAGATTTATAGTTCTAATTTTGAACGAATAGACCAACACCGTTGAGAACATTCGCAATTAAATAGTACCTACAAAAACTATTTAAGTTCCTACTAAATTCTCATGAGAATTCAATTTAGTTCCCAATCCCTGGATGTTTACGTGTTTTACCGACTTGATTGAAATAAAACGATGCGGTAAACATCGGGGTTTAATTCTGGACGTGAGCTGACTTAAGAATTATTAAAGTCTGAGGAGTGAAATACCCATGTGGTTACGACCACATCATTGCTGACGACAAATATCTGTTAAGGTATACACCTAGGCGCCGCGCCGCACAGTTGGTCACGGCGCCAAATCACCATCATTATCATCATATCAGCCGAAAAACGTCCACTGCTGCCCCAAAGCGTGCCAAAGTGACTGGTCCTGCGCCACCCGCATTCAGCGGACTCCCGCGATTTTTAGTAGGCATCAGTTCACCTTGGGGGGGGGGGGGGGGGTCGACCCACGCCAAATGGAATCCAAATACGTCCGTCCGGACGTAATATTGTGACTACACTCAATTTTCACTAGAGCGCCAGTGGTCTCGGTGGGATGGACGTTGATGTTCCAACGATGAATTTTGACATTCACGACCGTTCCATTCGGATGGAACGTTGTTGCATCGTTTAGTTACCCAACGGGCCGTATCAACGTCTTTTGATATTCATTGACCGATTTGGGCCAAACGCTGCTCCATTCAGCTTTCAAGCGGTCGTGAATAGCTTTTCAATACACTCAATTAATTTTATATTTGTAATTGAGGCTTCATAAAACAGATAATTAACAAAAGTTTCGCGCAAGTATATCGCACTTTTATATTGGCCCTAAATTACATAAGCTACTGTTTTAATTTGGAACTCACACGACACGCCCTGTTTATACGATTTCAGCTGTACTCGTCTCTTATAAGGGCAACTTTATTCGTAGTATATTCACTGGCAACATATCGTAATAGGTGAAAACTCGCCATTCCGTATTAATAACCCGACCTTAGCACAGGAGGCACAACAATATCAGCATTTTAACCGGAACGTAGATTTAAAATTATATATTTGGTGATCGGCATATGAAATCATATTTACCAGAAGTTTATGATGAAGTAAAAACATCGTAAATAAACCAAAAAACATATTATGTAAAGACATTCAGGAACCAATTGAGCTGGCACGAGGACTACCGGTGTAGGTGATTACTTCACTTTGTATTAGTAAAACCTACGTAGCTGAGGACACGAAATTTCTTCATTCTATTACACGTCAATGCTTGCTTGCTCGTCTAAATGATACATGTAGTAAAAAAATTGGACAGCTTCGCTTTAATAAAACAATATCCAACCGAATTGAAAACCTCATTTTTCGGTCGGTCAGCCACTAGTTTCTGATGCGTCAGTCACTGGTTTTGTGTATCATCAAATAGTTTACTTTAAAAAAAGTTTAAATCGACTTCAATTCAGTACTTCGCCAAGCCACATAGATAATCTACAATTGATTTATTCCACTTACGTCGGCTGCCACTTAGGTCAGAAATATTTTTGTTCCATTTAGGACATCTCTGACCTAATTGGATTCCAATATCGACAAAAAAATGACCTACCTGGAAAGCATGACCTACCTCGGGCCATTTGTTTCAATTATGAAATCTAATATTTAAATTCCGGCTTTAGTACTTCTTCTTCTACTAAAAGTACTTAGGTATTTTTTTTGCAATAACGATTAAGTACATCAATATAATTAAATATTATTGATGACACTTTTATGAGGGTGTTTTTTTAGATTCGAAGAGAATTTGAACTGTTACACGCATAATTTATGGAAATGAAATCGTAATAATCTAAGATTTCAGTAGTAGGTATGGTTAAATATAACAATATCATGTAGTTCATAATTTATACGCGTACGAAGTGGCATATATAAAAACTGTCCAAACTGGAAACTGACATAAGTGGATTAAAAACATCTGTCCTAACTGGACCTGACCAAATTGGCAATAAAACATTCCACTTACGTCAGCCGTTTTGATTTTCTGACCTATACGGAATTTCATAAATTTTGATGTATGAAAAAATAAAATCTGGCCTAAGTGGCAGCTGACGTAAGTGGAATAATTCTTACAATTTACCACATGAACTGCTTTCCGAGAGCAAATGCGTTGATTATTACAGAAAAAATCCAAGCCGCTATATGTGGGCTTAATATTTGAGGTGTTCCGTCGATTCCTCGAGGATCTCAGAATTTACACTTCATAAGTTCAATGGAATCATTCGGAATCTTTGACGTACTTTCTTTGAGGAGTTCCATACCTATGTCATCTGTGGTCTTCATCATCAGTTCCACTTCACTAAAATTGCGCTTTGCGAGGGTTATGCTAAGTAAGTAAGGGAACACTAGTTATGCTAAGTGCTCTCTTTTACCGTTCTTTATTGTATTGTACCGTTTTTTATTTTTTATGTTTTTGTCTATCTCTATAATTATGTATTTTGCGTATCTGTTTGTGTGACAATAAATGTTTTCTTTTCTTTTTTTTAATTTCTTTCTCTTATAATAGAAAATTCCGAAATGACTACATGCGTGTCTATACATTTTGAGGGTTGCCCTCAATTTCCCTAGGATCTCATCATCAGATCCTGACTTGGTGAAAATGGGACCACCTTCGAATAAAAAAATAATTTTGGAAATCGGCCCACAATTGACAGAGAAATCGGCGAACATATATAAAAAAACCGGCCAAGTGCGTGTTGGACCATGCACAATGAAGGGTTCCGTGCCTATTAAAAAGGTCGTATCATCACAGAAATCTCACGGCACTTACGTCCTTCAATTTTTCACCAATATTTCAAAAACCTTTGAACCGATCTTGTTGAAACTAATTTTCGGTGAAAGAATTTCCATGATTTGTTTCATGTTTAATTATTTTTAAATACACCGTTCAAAAATTAGAAGGGGGACACACACAATTTTTGTGACTTTCGGGGCGATTATCTCCGACTCTATTTACTTACTTACAATGATATATTTTTTTGAATTGCAGTTAGGTACATGTATGGAGTGCACCCCTAAAAAACATACAGTGGAAAATAGAACCTCCTCATTTTTTGAAGTCGGTTAATTACTGATATTAAATTAATAAGATACTGCCTTACTGTTGTTACTATGACAACCGCGTTGGCCCTTTGTTACCGTGGTATTTGCATAATTCTCTACACGAATATTACTCACACATTTCGTCCCGTAATTTTATGTTTAATGAAAAATAAACGAATACGAGTATCACGTGGTTCTTTCTCGCGTTTCGTATTTTTCATGTTTATGGCAGAGACGTACTTCAAACTTAAATTAATGGTGTTTTAGATATGATACCTAAATTCAGGCAGGGTTCCTATATTATTATCATTAACGTGACTAACTTTCGTGGTATAAAAATGACATGTTTTATTATTACAATTTTACTACATTATGCATTAAATGAGTAACTATTACTTAATTGAAATACAACATTACTATGGTAAGAAGTAAACTTCCCAGAGCTCCAACTCCGGGAGGCGTTTTTGTGGTATGAGGAATCATTTGTGAATGAGTGCCGATGTTGACACGATTTTTGTTTTACAAAAACGTGCAATCCGAGCGATATATGGCTTGAAAAGCCGTGACTCCCTAAGAGAATTATTTAAAACTATTGGGATTATGACCATGCCAAGTCAATATATTTATGAAAATATTATGTATGTAAGGAAGAATCAAGAATTATTTCGTAAAGGATGTGACATTCATAAGATAAATACTAGGAATAAATTCAAATTGGTAGCAGTAAGTACTAGGTTAAGTAAAGTTCAAAAGTCATTTGTGGGGCTCTGTACACGCTACTACAACAAGTTACCAGATCATGTTTTAGACATGTCTGAAAATAAATTTAAGTCCTTTGTAAAGACATCTTTGAAAAATAGAGCTTATTACAGATTGGACGAATATTTACCAGATAAGGAGATATGGACAAATGTCAATGACATTACTTAATTAAGTTACCCGTTATATAAAACTATGTAGTTATGTAAAAACTTGACATTCAAAAAGTGTTCGCCATGAATTTATTTTGAATAAATGAAATTGAATTGAATTGAATTGAATGCGTCCCACTTCACCTTACTGCGCAAATGCATAGTCAAGTATATGTGAGAGCGACAAGGATATTAAAATTGAAGAGCTGGTGGCTTTCTCGCGCAATGCATCAGCGTTAATTCAGCGAGGAAATGCCGCCAGCATCCTCGGTACAATGCCTCGAGGGCCGTTTTTAGATTTAACTTCGTTTTAATTTAATTTAATTAATGTTGATATATACTTTAGATAGATGCGGATGCAGGACCGTTCAATTTGGCATTTGGGGGAGGCCTATGTCCAGCAGTGGACGTCTTTCGGCGGCTGATACTCCTGTTGGACTTCAGACCAGGGATCGAAACCGGTTTTTTCAAAAATCCCCGAAGTAGCCTAATATTTTGAATTATTTTATGCTCCTACTGTAGGACTCTATCATGTATTTAGATAACATTTTTGTATTAATAGACAGCCTGATCAAAAACGATATTACAATCCAAAAACAAAATAATACCGGTATTTATGTATGGTGAAAATACCGGTATCCGATTACTGCTTCAGATAACCCAATGACATACCAACGCAACTTGCTCAATCCTTCCTTCAGTTCCGCTATCCTTTCGTCGATCCGCAGAGTGCGCCCGTTATATTATGCTGAAGGGCCAGGGGACGCCGGTGGTGGTAGCCAGAGATTTTTAGCACCCCTGACTCCATTAACTTCAATACTATTAAACACCTTTAATTATATTATTTATATTTATGAAAAGGTCCTCTAAACGATCATACAAAAATCATCCGTAGCCGCTGAAAAACAAAATGACAATTTTTTTCAAACATAGTTGCCCAATGCCCTTTAACTTTATACCTTAGGTAAAAAGTTTTCTTAATGAAGCAAGTCTTAATCTAGACTCAGATGGATCTTCAGTGCTGAGCCCTGACTGAGATTTATAAGTTAATGAACTTTTCCCTTGATTCTGGCCGAGATGTTTTTTTTATTATCATGTCTACTTGCTGTACGTTATTTTATTATGTACAGAAACGTGATGTCCCCTGCAAACTTCTAAGCACAAAGGGCTTAGGTTGCTCAGATATTTTACATCATTTAAGATATGTAGTACATATATTTATTAACCCGACTGTGCATCACCAAAGTGTAAAAAATATAAACATTCATTTTGTGGACAAACTTAAACAAAAAACGAAAACACAATGGTAGATAGATTTGGGATATCGTCGTCGTTTTGGATGCGTCGAACCACACATAAATAGGATGATTTCAAATAGTCTTTTTGTAAACAGTTACGACTTATCAACCTCTTTAATTAAACATTATTGGCACTTAAAATAGTAGATAACTGGATCCCCGCTCTGGGTCCTTTCTGGTGCAAAGGTTAGCCAGCCATAGCTGTTCAGCGCGGCAATGCGGCTAGCGTGATGGGCACCTTTGCACCTGGAGGGACGCGGGGCGGGTTGTTTGACACTTAGTTTTAAGTTTAGTTTAGTTAGTGTTCAATTTTTAATTTTATTAATTGATGTAAAAGGAATTGTTGTAGTTGCTTTGTGTTTTGTGTGTTATAATGAATAAAGCATTTTTTTTAATGGTCTTCGACTGATATTGTCATTCAGATGAACAATAACTTGAGGTTGTAATTATTTAGTTGTTTTATTTTCACAATTTTATGTAGTATTTATTTTTAGTACTGTATATAAAGTTGGTAAACAATATCATCCTAACAAGAATTTACGTTTTTTTTCTTGGAGGTTCGGTAAATTTAATGACGCCATGCTTATGACGTGTCTATATTCCAGCGGTTAAAATAACAAAACACTTTTTTTTAGCGTAATCCTCATACTAATAGTTATCACCTACATCGTATCTGATCCCCAGACTCCTAGTTTCTAGATGCGCCCTATATTCGGCCTCAGTTGATGACTTGAGGGACTTAGCAAAATCCCGGATAGCATTACCGGTGTCCCGAGTACAGGTAAGCCGTGATATAAGAGTAATAATAGAATATATTTGTCTCGTGTTTTCGAGATTTTGGAAAATGATAATAGGCTCAAGGTGTCATTCGAAGCAGTTATTAGAGAGGACCAACTATTAGAGCGCAAGTTAAGACAAAAATGCAGCCATTTCAAGTGGCCGCTAAAAGTAAAAACTATCTAAATATACCATTTGACAGCTATTGTTACGTCACAACGCGTAGCCCCATACTAACCGTTGCACGAGAAAACAAGAAATTGCTGTTTTGGTCGTAGCATATTTCGCTTAGGAACCTGTATAATTATAGTTATCAGGTATTTTTTTATTGAAACATAAGTATCTGTTTGGTACGTTTTTATAAAATTTTGAATGATAAATTGAAAAAAAAGAACCTAATAGTACTAAAGTACATATTAATTTTTAATTTCATCTTTCAAAAATATTTTTAATTATTTATTTATTTAAACTTTATTGCCATTAATATTAATGCCATCAGGAATTCTCTACCAGTCAACCATTGGGCTAAACAGAAACTTATTAGTGCAGGATCTTAAATACTGAAACTAGAATGGAAACACAAATCAATTAATTTCATGAATATACATACTTATATAATGCATACAATATAAACTTACTTATAAATACTTAAATACATACAATTTTATGTACCCGCACAAAGATATCACGAGGATCATCAATCTTAAATAGTAGAAAAGAGATGCTTACGCAACTTGCGTTTAAAGGTCAATTTGCTCTGAGCTTGCCTGACGGTAAGAGGGAGATCATTCCACAGACGAATAGCCTGTGTAATATCCTGTAATTATGAGTAATTCTATATTTTTTTATTATAAGGTACATTTAAAAAGGCTACCAAAATGCCTCTCGTAGCGCCTAGGGGGATATTCCATTCACAACATTATATATATTAGGTAGTCACTGCGTCCTTTGGCTGCCCAGCTGACCCAATTCTAAGCTCGCACAACACTGGATACTACATTCCTCTAGTCGCAATACTAAAAAGACGTATGTACATTTGTTTCCTGAACAACATACACCCTTATCATATGCATGAGAGAACAAGAAGGATCAATTAAATTCTTACCTTATCCTTAACAGAATAAAGTATGAATTTGCGTTAAACCTGTTTTAAAAATATAGGACATGATTTCCTTGTGATAAAATTAGTACCAATTGAGTGTTTACCATATTCCGAGCGAGATAAAGTTGAATTTGGCTATTGAGTAAATGCATGAAACATGATTTTCAGGATGAGTGACTGGATGTAACCATGATGCTTCGCAAATCACAAATAAGCGTTATATTTAATGTGAATAATTCACAACCATATTCATAATAAGTAAAGCTTGATTGTGGTATGATAAACAACGTGAGGTTGAGATCTAGTAAGGTATTTTGAGGCAAAGTTATTGTATTATGTAGGTTAGAATATTTACCTAAGTTACTAATTTCATGACTGTGAGTAGTGCTGTTCCCGGGAATATTCCCAAAAGTTCCCAATTTACATGGCAACTATTAGAGAATCTGGGAGAAAAAAAGAACATTTCCAAATTGTGAAACAAAAGGTGAAAAGGAGGTAGGTATTACGTACTTACATCTGACATTTATTTTGAGAATAAAGAAGACATGGTATTTTAGAAACTTATTTTGCCATAAAATTTACGAGGTTACACAAAAGTTTGTATTAAAAATGATTGAAACGGTCCGAATCTGACCCAAAATCCTTGATTAAAAACCTTTACAAAACTTAATACCGAATTGAAGCTTAATAACGTGTTATTTTCACAGTGAATTAATAAAGGGCACCGGCAAACCACAACTTCCGCGAAGTTATCCGTCCAATACTATACCAAAAACGGACACCAAGAGACTGCTGGCACGTATATTGTTATTACGTTTTTCATTCAGAGAGCAAAGCCAGTGGAGTTCCAAATTGCGTTCCAACAAAAAGAAACAAAGTTTGACTCGGGCAGACGTGTCCGAAACGGACCTACGCATCCCAGCTGTGGTAATTTAGTTTGGATTTCGAATAATTGCATTTGACTACGTTTGATGGGTCTATTCTATGTGTCGAGTATCCACACTTTAGGGCAGCTTTTGACTGAACAGCGTATGAAAGGATGTACCTATTACTTATTTATTTATGTAAACTTTAGTGCAAGAAAGAAAGTTGATTGTTAAAATTATGAATGTCTTAATGTGGTACGTACTCATAAGTTTGCGGAAAGAACGTAAAAAATTACCCGTTCAGTATGTACTGGTGTAAGATTTTTTTTAATCGGATGAGTAGTTCCGGAGGTTACCCACTACATACTAAGTTACGACCTCACTTATTTTTCATCTTTATACTATTAGTATAGATATTCAGGGTGCCATCGGAGACGTAATCAGAAACCACTTTTTCAGACCTGGTAATTGATGGTCATTTCAACGTAGTAGGAGTTACATGAAATGAAGATTCTTTTTTTTGTTAATTTTGTCCTAAATTAAATCGCTGATTCACTAAATAATGGTAACCCTATTTATTTAATCAAAACCTTTTTGGTTCTCATTCAGAATAGTTTATTATTATGACAATTATAAAACTTAATTTAGAATGACAATGTCACTGTAAGTCAGTCTTGGTAATGGTGAAGTGCACACTTACCTACGCATGTGAAACAACTTTGTGTTTGCATCTCTTTCTTGGTTATAGGGTGACCACGCTGTTTAGAGGACATAATATAATTTAAAAAATTGCATTATTAAGTTTTAATAATGCAACTAACCACCTCCATTCCTGTGTTATTGTAATCTCAATTTAATGCTTAAATAAGTCTTGTCACTTCTGATTACGTCTCCGATGGCACCCTGTATAATATATAGCTACACAGGATGTTTGGTCCAGCGTTTGCCAAATTAAAACGGCAGGTAGGTACTTCCTTTTTTAATTCAAGTTGAAACGCGTAAGCCCTTAGAATTTTCCAAAACTAATTTAGAAATACACAAAAAAATGTGAACACAAAATTTTGGAGGCCGGAAGACATAGCAAATGACCCAACCTACCTGCCGTTTAAATTTGGCAAACGATTAACCAAACAGCCTGTATATAGGGTATATAGACAACCAAGTATAATATAATTTACTGGTCGCCAAAAGAAGTTGATAAAAAAGTAATAAAACATTTATTGCCTCTTGAATTTGACACTTTTATTGAACGAGCGAGCGGAGCGAACAAAGTTCTCTGCTAAGCTTGAGCCAAAATTATTTCATATGTCTAGCTGTCCAGCTGTTCTCCTCTATAGTTCACATTTCTCAATCGATTCTCCTGAAACTTTGTGAGCAGGTTCGATAATTACATAGAGTTGTTTTGTCAGTTCAGTTCTTGGCAATAAAAAAAATGTTTTTTGAAAAAACCAGACTTGCGAGTACTACAGCTCACATGAGGCGCTAAGTACGTAGAGGCTAGGTACATTCTCTTTGCATATTTGTGTCGTTTAGCGACCAGCATCGTAGCACACGATACAATACGTTCAGTATTTAGTAATTGAGAACTCTGTACTCAATTTATGAATACGTAAATTATTCTATTTAATTTATATTACAAGTTTTATTTCCATAGCAATGCAAGTTCAAATCAACGTAGCCTAATTGCTATCCGCATTTCCAACATAATATGATTATAATTTATGCAATCATAGTTTTGATTGCAACCAAATATTTGGTTATTCAATCATATTAGCACAGCATGGATAGGCATCCCACATGGTGGACTGATGACCTGTTAAAGGTCGCTGGAGTCCGCTGGATGCGGGTGGCGCAGGACCGGTCTTTGTGGCTTTCTTTGGGGGAGGCTTATGTCCAGCAGTGGACGTCTTTCGGCTGATATGATGATGATGATGAACTATGTATAACGTCACATAATTATAACATAATTAACCGGTCCACGGAACTAGGTTCTTAGACTCACATAAAACACGATGTTTGGTTTTAAGTAGGTATCTTTCATTGAATTTGAAGTAGTAAAAAAAACATTGAGAAGAGATGAACTGTTATAAAGGTACTTGCGCTGTATGAATGGATGTTTTTACTGTAAATATTCAAGAACTATGAAATTCATTATGAAGATGTTAAATTATCTCGAATTCATGAAGTAAAATTATCTTGAACCAAGATTATTTTTGGCTCGAGAGAATCATACTTAATCAAAATGTTATCCGTTTTGGCGGTCTTACTTATTTAATCCTTGATTCAAGAATTATTATTTTTTGTGTACTGTGCAAGGCTTAGATTCACATTTACTAACAACCCGTATCAAGTGAACCAGAATACGAATAAAGTCCAATTACGTATAGTTCTCAAGCCTCTCGAGGTCAATCTATAACAGGGGCTAGTTATGAAAGCCGAGACAAGTTGCGAATAGCACAGCAGATGTAAATGTTCACTCCCGATCGTTACCAGTGAATACCACGGCAATTAGGTGCAAATTTATCCGCGTATTGCCACGGAAATTTGCATAGGTAATAGAACTAGTAACTCTGTTCGTGTGCAGGTTTCTGAACGTGTAGAGTTAATTTGCACCTTTGAGCAATAGAGACAAGTTCATAAGGGTTTCTACAACCTAGGTATTTATCAATAAGGGGGTGAAAATTTGTATGGAACTACGATATAAACGAGTTCCACGCAGACGGAGTCACGGGCAGAAGCTAGTAATGCTAAATAAATCGAACGAGAGAGCAAAGCGAACGAAGTTCTATGCTTCAGCTAGGGCCGAAAATCGTTTGTATGTCCAGCTGTCACGATGTCACGTCGTCACGCTGTCACGCTGTCACGCTGGACGTCTGTTCTCCTCTACAGGTCGCATTTCTCAACCGATTGTCGTGAAATTTTGTGAGGCAATTCTTAAAGGTTTTCCTGTAATCTTTAGGCAAGGAACTATTTTCCATATTTTTTGCAGAATTTTAAGCGTAGTAGCTTCGGAGATAAGGAGGGGGGATGGTCATGTTAAACTTGTAACACCCCTTGTTTGGGAATTAAAATGAACTCCCTTGAATACGCACACATCCAAAGTATGTTTGCAGTGTAAACTTTACACCCTGTATGGTTGACATAATTTCGTGGCCGACTTTTTATAAAACTGTCATTGTGTAGTGTAGGCATGTGACGTACGAGTACACATGACCTCAATATTCTTTATCTAATTTATAATCATCTAATATATCATTACAGATTTTATTACGATATAAAACTTTTCCATATTTATCATAATCGACTAGCAGTAAAATATGAACTTATAGCCATTGTCAGACTAGTGTATAAACCCATGTATTTTCATATTAAATGATCATTACTTTCCCGCTATATAGTTTTCACGCTGCTACACAGGACACTTCGTGGCGACCTTGCCAGGCGGGCTGCTCCAGGGAACAGGGAGCCTAAAATTGTAAAACCGTGTTGCGCTCCACGCAGGTCAGGTCAGGATTTTTTACTTCTTTATCTCTCTGTCACTATATATGGGTCGTTCTTCTTTTTTACCGACAATGATCCGAGGTTTTTCTGTTTTTTTGGTTTTTGAACTATCGAAAATTGTGGTTTTGAAGTGCGATTTAAAAAAAATTGCATAGGTTTCTTCATTAGAACTGATTAAAGTTTCCTTTCTGGCCAATATAAATATTTATTTACGGTTGGTTTCTACAAAAAAACATGTGACAAAGTGGACTCTTTCAGTGGGGACAACATTTTGGTTTACCACTCTGTCACGGCATTCTACGAAAAAAAAAAACATTTAAAAAAATGCTAGTTAGAGAAATTGAAATATTAAACATCACTAATGAATTAAATAATATGGACGTTCATTCGAACATCATAAAACCGTAAACATCATTACTCAAATGAGATGCCGTAATAAGACGAGGGACAGGCTATTGTCGGTCGAAAAGAAGAACGACCCATATTTGTTTTATAACGTATAGTTAGATAACTTAGCATTCATATTTTTAAATGCATATCAATTTGTAATTCTAGCGTCACTCTAATTTTATTACAATTATAAATTATTTTTTGCATTCTCTGCACGAAGACGAATATTTAAAATGCTGGTACACAGGTATATTTATGTTTGCTACAGAAATACCAGAATATCAATCAGAAAGAGTTGCTTCTATTATTTCTGAATGGTTTGGCAATTTTAACGGACGTGGGGAAAATAAACGGGCAGTTGGACGTAGCCTCGATTCCTAGACAGGAACTGGAACAGAAATAGCTGGAAAGTTTAAAATAGATCTTTACAAAATATTTCAAAACAAAGTAAAGAGAGCAGTCTACACTCTATACAAATAGGTTTCAAAAACCGAGACAAATTTATATTTTATCTCGGTGTATACGTATGGTTTATATTATGTATCTTTTAAATAATAAGAGTCAGAACTAAGTTTAAAGAGAAAGCCGTCATTTCTTCGGTCACCAGTTACATCGACCAGACGTTTCGCGATTTCTGCAAATAATTTATGTGCACTGGGACCCCACGGACCGAGGGTCTCGACGCCAAAGGGTACAAAGTCGTACTCTCTGCCGAGGCCTCTATATTTATTACATTTCAGATTTTCGGCGTTTTCTGCCGCTGCACCCGCTTTAGAAATAGTCCGTTGGAGGTGAGACGGTGCCAGTGTGTCTACACATGTGGCGTCCCACACAAGCATCCGTCCCAACCTCCATGGAACCAGAGACACACCATCAGGTCTTTTGCCATCATCTCTGACAATGCCAGGCGGCTCAAGAAGAGCAGGCACATTGATGCTGGCAAGAGACCGGCGGATTATGTCTTGTAAAATTGTCTTTAAAAGCGGCCTGCACTTTTTTGACAACAAAGTCCGTGGTGACCCAGTCGGTCCATGTCCGTGCCACAAGGGCATATGTGTGGAGTGCATACCGTGACCCCAAGCCGCAGACCAGTCGCCAGACGAAGGAAGGTCGGATCCAGGAAGGTACCGGTATTTGGAGAGGGATGGGCATGTAGCCAGTCACCGGCCTCTCTGGCTCCAACCGCCAAAAGTCTTGCGCGATCTGGACCTGAACTGCGGCTCAGAATCGATTTGTAGGTTAAATCGCAATAAATATCGTCCCAGCTACTTTGAGATTTTGGGTTATCTGGAAAATCTGTACCCGGGCAAGCAATTTTAAAAGCATTCTTGGCATCCTCCACGCACGCAGTCTCATAGTTTGTGGGTAGATCCCTTAAGATATTTCCTATGAGACGTGACGTGCTATGGGTGGATGACAAAAAGGCTGGGGAAGCAACACTAGAAATTTTGCGAATTCCTAAGCCGCCAAACCGAATAGGGAGGGAGGCTTGTAACTAAGATTGTTCATTGAGCTGAATATTTAAAATCATTTCTAAACTAGTTTTGAGTAAGTCATCTATCGGTGAAAGCAAATTTTGATGTTTCCAAAATGGGCAACAGCGGAGCACATGAGTTAATTTAGGGACAAAAAGGCAAAACTTTAGAATTACAAGAGCATAATGAGGACTGATTTCGAGTAAACAATTTGCGTGACTTTGGAATTTAGAAATAGTGTTAGTAATATAATCAGGAAAAGATTCTTCAAAGATGGGAGAACCCAGGAGGCAAAGTGACTTCCTGTCTACTATCTTTATACTGGGTGTCAGATAATTGAATTTAAATTTTAAATCATCCAAACAGTAACACAGTGTCCACATCGCCTCCTAGGGTTCCGTCATCCAAATAACAAACGTTAAATTTTGATTTTAAATTTTGAATATTGGGATTTATAGCCAAGCTAAAAATTGCTGGCCCGAGGGGATCGTCCTGCTGACAGCCGACCTCCGAGAAAGTTCATGGGAACGGTATATTAATTTGGAAGGGTCTGCGTAGCAGAGGAGAAGGTATATAATATAGTTCCGGAATTTTGTTTTTAACTTCTGTCAACATGTTTACAGAACAGAACAGTTGTTGTTCCCTGTTTACTGAATTGAAAGCATTTTTGACATCAATCATCATACGAAAGGTAGGTTCTTAAGGCATGGACGGCTGCCTCACACCCACCTTTCGTGCCAAAACCTAATTGTACCGGTTCGAAAACAGACTGTAATTTTGATTTGATATGTCTCACCGCAATTTTGGACGCCAAACGTCTTAAAGTCGACCCCACGGCAATGGGTCTCCTCACCCCTCCGGTCCTTTCTTGCACAACGCATCAGCATTGCAATTCAGCGAGAAAATGCCGCCAGCATCCTCGGTACAATGCCTCGAGGGCTTCACTTTTAATAAATAAAAAAAATAAAAAAGTTTAAAGATAGCAGTCTTTACTTTTGCTAAAATAGGTGTAGATTATTCTAGCCAATTACAGTAACGTACGAGTACCCTTATTTCAGTTTAAATACCGGTAAACTTTGTTTGTCTTTTTATGTCACTTTCAAATTTGTGTTTGTGGGAAAGGACAAAATACATAAACCCACGACCATTCCTACATTGTGTAGGTCATAAGTTGTATGAATATGCGAGTAAACCTATAACAGGTATCTCAAAAGTAAAGATTCCATATTAATAAAAAAGCTAATTCAAAGAGTCTTCATCCTCATAAGTAATATAATGGTAGTAAAATAAAACATACCTACCTATTTGCAATTCTAAGTAGTAGAAATCATTTAAAGCGGAAAGCAATGTCCTCAATATAAACAGATGACAGTAATTTTCCTCACTTCGTTTCGTTTTATCTTTAAATTCAGTAGGCATTGCCTCAAAGAAAGATTTTCATAAACTCTTGAGACGCTCGCAAAAACAACGCAAAGGAATTAATTATTTTCGTCGCTGAGAGGTGCATTGAATGTTTTGTTTCAATTATTCTGACTGTTTTTAAGCTGCTCAGAAATTCCAGTCACGATACTTTTCAACCATTCATACAATATAAATTAAAATTGTGCCTCTGGGCGCAAGCTAACAATGTTTCGCTACTTTTTTTATGTACGTAAGCACATTTTGTCCCCCCATGCGGTGGTTTTGTTTGACCTTAATTTTTGCTTCGCAACAACCAGTTGGCAATTGGCTGAATTGCTTCGCGTCGTATCTCACCAAAAGACCTCAAAACGCTGTTCATGGCTACAAATCGGCGACATACTACGCTGAATCTGGGGTTCCACTAGGATCGCACTTGGGTCCAGTGCTTTTCTTAATGTTTATTGATGACATTACGCACTCAAAGTATTCGCTCTAAGCAGATGACCTAAAAATATACAAATCGGTGGCATGTGAATCAGATGCAAGAATGGTCCAGAGCAATTTAAACAATAATATAGTGTCCTGGTGCTTTATTAATAATATGACTCTCAACCCGAAAAAGGGCTTTTTGATAAGCCGCTGCCGCAAGAATAAACCACCTTTGATAAAATACGAGATAGGCGGTGTTGAGCTCTCAGAAGTGTGTGAAATTAGAGATCTAGGTGTAATGCTTGATAGGCAACTTAAATTTCATGATCACGTAGATCCAATAGTAAAAAAGCGGCACAGATGCTCGGTTTCCTGAGAAGAAACTCCAGCGACTTTAACAACCAGAAAACTAAAATAATCCTGTATAACAATTTCGTGCGCAGCCATCTCGAAACCGCCTCGATTGTTTGGAGTCCTTTCTACCAGGTTCACTCGCAACGGGTTAAGAGCATACAAAGGGCGTTCACAAGATACCTTGCATTTGGTAACCCTCGCTTTTCACACAGAAACAGTCGACGTCTTGCTAAGTTTAATATGGGCAGCTTGCGTGATCAGCGGCGAATGTTAGATTTTTCGTTGCCTGCATGAGGTAGTTAATGGGCAAATAAAATACTCAATTCAATTCAATTCAATTCAATTTATTTATACACTACAATCTGCAATTTTTACTGCAATCTATTAGAGAGAGTCTCGTTAACAGCTCCTCGCAATTACCCTCGGTGCCCTATAACATTTTCCTTTCACTATACCAATTCTGTTAATATATATTAGTAGTTTAGTTCATATTTAGTATTATATAAGTTTTAACTTTTATTGATCTCACTGCAACATGCGTAGCCAACAATGTTATGTACTTCCGTAATTGTTGTATATAAAATAAATACCTCCTAATATACTATCTTTAAGTGAAATATAATATGACTGTATGATGTGGATGTACTTAATAAATAAAATGAAACCAGTTGACAATGAATGTCATAAATGAACAAATTCTGCACGCAAACCGTAATATAGCACATTTACAAGTCACAGTTTACCACCATTTTAAAAAGGAAGCGTAAAAAAACGCCTACCGAAACCCGTAGATAAACGTGGGTGCATTATGGTAAGATCAATAGGTGCTATGTTTTTTATTTTATTTTTTAGTCCATTTTGAATCTATTGAATAAGACGGGAGAGTTCATTATTCAATGAACATTTTATGTAACGGTAACCTTTTTCTTGCAAAAATAGCACGCGAACACATAATCGTATTGTTTGCTATGAATGCTATTGTTTTGAAGGTAAGTAGATCAGCTCAGTTTAAATAATTGCCACTATACAGTAGGTTGCAAGGTCACAAATTCTCTCTCTATTTTCAAAGGGTTGCCGCGCCGCTGATCAACGTTTTGACATAAGTAGGAAACAAGCATACGGTCTATGTTGAGCAGCCTCCGTAACCTATTGACGCTTGCGACTACAGAATAATCACAATCGCATTGCTGACCCTTTATCGATTTGACTATTACTACAACCGGCCTTAAGAATAAGGTAAATGTTGTGGTTCATGTAAGTATATCAGGTACTTTTGATTCCATCACGCCATCTGTGCCGAGTACAATGAAAGGCGTATTCTAAAACGTTCGGGTTAAAGAAAAACAAAACTTTTACAATCTTGTCTCATCTATTAACTTAATTCCAAGAGCAAATTACGTCTTCAGCTTGCACCATTAAGCAAGCTTAAGCATAGCTTAGCTACAGCCTTCAGTGGGGACGATCTCTTCAAATTTGACTACAAAGGATTCAGACACCCATTACGGGGATCTTGGGTTCATCCTTACAAATGAATGCTGCTTATTTTATCACGGTATTTGACTGCGTATTCGATGAGTGCTGTAGCTTTAGTCCGAGTTTACAGTGACTCGAGTATACTTTCTTCGCTAGCGAGTGCGTAAAATATTTGTATGAAAACTCTATACACCGCCCCTGGCGGTCACTCACAGAACTAAATATCTACGACGGCACCACCAGTCCCTTATAAGTTTACTTACTCGCAACAGTTAACTCGATAGTTCGTATACTTTACTCGATAGACGTCACGGAGTATATGGCTAGCGCTAGCGCACGATGAATACCTATCGTTTCTACAGTAGTAAACTATTTCACTTGGAAATTGGTGCGTGATAACGATAACAAATTATTCTGTCAAGAGAAAATAAGGGTTTTGAATTGACAACATCTATCCGCAAAATTCTGACTGTCGCGTATTTTGCATTTAAAAATACAAATGAATGGCACAAATCGCCATATTTGGCATATTTTGATGGTTGTATCATATCTCTATCAAAATTACGAGTGAACATTCGATTTTCTAGTGATAATAGTGTTAACTATAAGTTACAGTGATTCAATAACCGAACCAACAACTACGTGTACCTACAAGAAGTGGCTGCTATTTGGATACATTGTAAGTATGGAAAATATTTCTACTTGCATTTCGAAGAGAAGGTACCTATAACAAGTAATAGATTGCACATTTGCAGGATAAAATACCAGTGTGTAAATTGTGTATGTTCCTATGTATACTCTGTGTTCATCTAAACTGTGACTGCTTTTCATTCTGTAAACCAAGATGTCATTAGTTATCTGTTTTTTAATTCGGTGACTTAGACACTGTCAAAATTGATTGATTGAATAAGTATTGTATAAAATCCCCAAGCGGAGTCGCAATCTATAATATATCCATCCTGAGGGTGCGTTCTACATTCTGGTGAAGGAATTGTTGAAATCGGACCCGCAGTTCCGGAGATTACCTCCTACATACAAATTTACAATTCCACACACTTTTCTGCTTTATAATGTTAGTACCTATAAATATAATGTTAGTAGCTTTCCCTGCGGCCCCACCAGCATTTATCTAATTTGTGTTACCTATTGTGTCTTTCAGCTACTGATTACTTCAATTTATATTCTTTCCAGATCTATTACCAAAGAAAGAAGGATATACTTAATGTACAGCAAGATCAAAAACATCACAAATGTTCAAAAATAAAGTTACATATATAATATAGTTGCATGTAATTTCTAAATTGAAGAATATTTAAAGAAATAAATAACTTTAACTTTGAGATTATATGAATGAGTGTTATGTGAGTGTAGGCACAACCAGAAAGGGTATGAAACTGATAGTTTTGCCATATACTCACATTACAGTGTTTATGATTTGACAAATATTCCTAAACAATATCCTAAACTTACAGCGCCTGCGGTCGAATAATTAATATACCTACATCTCATTGATTACAGCAGAATGTGCAGCATCTTTCCTCAATGGGAAAGACAATGCCAATGCTAGTCTAGGCACTATGAGTAATATACAAGATTTGATTGAAATGTACCTTTATTCCTTTATTATGATATACTTGAATACCTATTTGATGACAGGTAATTAAAGTGACTATGCAGATTAGGCACAGGCTAACTGATGAATTTATATTTATGTCCAAGGTATATTTCACATATGTTTCATACTCTGTATACCTATGTCTGGCACCAAATTAATTTGGTTAAATTGGATAATGATATATGTTAAGTGGATAACCTCCTTTGAATACTGCAACAATAATTTAAGGTCTGTTGGGACGAGCACACTACAGGGTAATATGCACTGCTATAAAAAAAAAACCTCATCTACAGATATTGTACACCAACTTCATGCAACAAACTTGTTGTTTCTTGAATCTATGATATCATTAGTTGTATACTGTAGGTTTCAATATTTTTTTTCTGGCAAGTACTCGGCCGCTGGCCTACTTATCCCAACTCAACTTTTGTGAATGAATAAAATAAAAGAAACAAAAAGTATCCACAATCATTTTAATAATGTGCATTAATTGAAATAACATTCTTCATTTAACTTATTTTAAAAGTGGTAATATATTATCTTCCCGTTTTTAATCTGAAAGGTGGAACTATAATTTTTTCTGACCACATTTCATCTTTATTTTGTTGATTCCCAGCCTTGTTTGGATGAACACATCCATTCCGAAAACCTGAAATACATTACAATTTTACTGCAGTACAGAAATATGATCATGTATGTCAATCGACACAGCTTTCACAGGGAGCACAAGATTGTTATGATAAAGGTCGAGACAGTCTGCTGGATGCGGTGGTGGAGTTGAACCGATAATTGTGACGCTCTTTAGGGGAGGGCTATGTCCAGCAGTGGATATCTTTCGACGGATATGATAATGATGATGATAATGGAAAATGCCTCTGTCAGAGAAATTGTTAACTAGAATGTAAGATAAATATGCTTAAGGGTCGCCAGATTGCTCGACTCTTCATACAAACATCGTTTTCATTAGAAAACGTGACATCACATTAAATTTGGTATCCACTGGAGTGTCGAATATTTTGATGGCTTTGTACCCATGCCGATTGTGGTAACTTTTTTGAACACGCTTAAAAATACTCAGACAAAGACAACGCTCGAACTAATGACGTATTTGGCTGTAATATTGGCTGTATTTTCGGTATTTTACACATTTGCTGTTTTTTTTCCCGTTTTCTTTGGCTTTTTGCTGCTTAGGCACTTTGCCAACACATTTGCTGTTTCATGCTTTCATGTGTTGTCAAAAATATACAATAAGTGACATTTCAGGCTGGGTTGGTATATGACAAAATAATTACCCTAAATGAAGCGTAGTAGTAGTAGTATACAACTAGCATTTTCATAGCAAACAAAGCTATCTCTTTCTTGCTATACTGAAAAGACAGAGCGAGGGCTATAATGGGCAAAAAGCTAAGTAGGTATCCAAAGCTTCATGTTAAATCTTATAAAAATATTAGAGTTATTGGTGCCAATTTAGCATTTTATATGCGAGATTTAGCATACTATCACCTCAATCAGCATTTTGTTTTGGGATTTAGCATATAGCATATTTATTTAGCACATTTTACACGATCCAAGAAAGCAGCGGCGCTACCACGAAAATCGAAACTCGAAGTTCGTATACATGCATCTCTGTCACTCGAGTTATGTAAGTGCGATAGAGATGGATATACCCGAACTTCGAGTTTCGATTTTTTATGTATCTCCGTCTCTGTCGCACTTGCCAGTTCGAGCGACAGAGGTAGAGATACACGAACGAAGTTCGTTTTCGTTTCGCGGTAGCCCCTCTAAGGGCCTACCGGGAAACGAAAACGAACTTCGTTCGAGTATCTCCGTCTCTGTGGCACTTGCCAGTTCGAGTGAAAGAGAGGGAGATACACGAACAAGCAAGTGCGACAGAGACGGAGATATACGAACGAAAACGAATTACTTTCGCGGTAGGCCCTCTGAGGCCCTACCGCGAAACGAGATTCGTTTTCGTTCGTGTATCTCCGTCTCTGTCGCACTTGCTAATTCGAGCGACAGAGACGGAGATACACGAACGAAAACGAATTTCGTTTCGCGGTAGGCCCTCTGGTAGCCCCTCTGATTACAACGGGAAAAAAATAACATGCCGGCAGTACATTACTCGCGAAGTAGACCGATTAGGGGAATATAGCCCAGTACGCAAACACTGTAATTGGTCGTCAAACTAACATAATTCCCAAGTCTGATTTTATTTTTTTATCAGCGAGAGTACACTAAATACAAACAGCGAAAAAGAATTTCTAACACTTTTCGATTTTGCTTTTTTGTAAAGAACACGTGTAAAACCTCGAAAAGATTATACAAGTCATCGTTTTTTCCTAGAATGCAACGCATTTGATTATT
The DNA here is from genome assembly GCA_932294315.1 of Epinotia nisella. NCBI lineage: Eukaryota > Metazoa > Arthropoda > Insecta > Lepidoptera > Tortricidae > Epinotia > Epinotia nisella. The sequence continues at coordinate 12,919,126 of OW028688.1, read as the reverse complement.
CAAAACGTACCTATAATTTTCTAACAGTTTTGTTAATAGATTAAGTCAGTAAAACTGGTACAATTAAAAAAAATTATAAATCTTCTAAAAGAATATTCAAGTTACTAGTGGCTACTAAAGTATATTCAAAACTATCAAAAGAAATGGCAGCATTAATTTCTAACAGATTTATCAATAGTATTTTTTTTTTATTAGGAATAACATCTTTAAGCCGTTCTCTTTACCATAAAATAAATCTCGTAAATTCTCAAGTCCGCGTAATTCATTCAATTCTATCAGAAGAATCTATAAACACAAATTCTAAACAGATTCATCAATAGCCCTAAATTGCATTAAGCTTATAAGTTCTATCCGTTATTTAAATCAGTAGCCCTGTAGCCGGACCGGAATTTTGCCCTACAAGTTTCGATAATTCTAAAGTCGGAAAAGTTATGCTTATATGGTATGGGACATATTTTTAAGCATATTTGTAAAATATGACGAAAAGTTAGAACGAGAGTTAGGTATTTATGTTTTTTTATTGGTGATTTGTGAATATTGAATTAGAGTGCAAAGTTTAAGCTTCATCGTTTATAATATGTATGATGCTTTATGCTGTTAAGTTTTTAGAAAAAAAAATAACGAGCGACTGGGTCAAACCAGAATTCGGTTATTATTTTGTCGATATTGAATTAAAGTTTCAAAAATTCACAACAATATCTTTAAATCCTTAAGTTAATAGAAAAGCAAAAAATTTGGAGGAATTAGAGATAAGCTTTCATTAATAAGAATTTTTATATGCGTTTTTTGTCCTGTAAGGTCTAATATTGAATTAGAGTCTGTAAAGATTAGTATAATACTATAAAATAATATATGCAGCCATATAATGGAAAGTAAGAAATTTCTGTGTATAGCTTGCCTTGTAATAGTATAATCTATTAAAATAGGCGCGAAATAAATAACCACGCCGCGGTACCACGTACCGGCGGCGCGCGGGAACCTAGAGCGAGCCCCTAGAGTGATACCTCGTCCCGCCCCCCGCTCCGCCGCGCAAGCGCTGCGTTTGTATTTCAAATCATATCATTTGTTTGTTTACGTGCACGGTAAATTACATGCGGTTATTATTATGTGAATTTGAAAAGTTATTGACTTCAAAATGAGTAAAAAAAATTTGATATATGGACTGACTATTTGTAGTAACTTAGTAACAGTAAAAAACCGGCCAAGTGCGAGTCGGACTCCGTACCATCCTACTAATATTATAAACGTAAAAGTTTGGATGTATGAATGGATGTACGTTCCACGTAATATCAAAATATACTGATGAGTGTACATGAAACTTTCCAGATATGTTCCTTATATATTAGATTATGTCAAATGTTATCCCTTTTAGGGACGAAAAAGGGGATGAAACTTTGTATGGAGACGAAATATTTTTGCTCGTTGCCTTCATCAGGAGTTGGGTCACAAAATGTATGGGAAAACTAAAATCCGACTCGCACTTGACCAAAATTCTAATTGATATTATTTAATAGGGTATAATTTATGTCGTCCCTTTTAGGACGAATCATAATCATGAAATCCATAATTTAAACGCGTACGAAGTCGCAGGCAGAAGCTAGTTATCTATAGAAACCGGCCAAGTGCGTGTCGGATTACGCAAAACGAAGGGACTTACGTGCTTTTCTATAGGGAAGGCAGTTTTTCAGCAATATCTCGAAAACCTATGAATCGATCTTGTTCAAAATAATTTATGGTGAAAAAATTTAATAAGCCCTAATAGCCCTATAGGTTTATGATTTTTTTTATATTTTTTAAAAACACCGTTCAAAAATTAGAGGAGGGGGCACAGGGATCGGATACTGATATTTTCACCATACAAAAATACCGGTTTTATTTCGTTCAATTTCGTTCTTTGGTTTATAATATCATTTTTGATCAGGCTGTCTAAAAATACGAAAATGTTACCTAAAGAGTCCTACATTAAGAGCCTAAAATAATTCAAAATATTAGACTACTTCGGGGACTTTTGAGAAAACCGGTTCCGATCCCTGGGGGGGCACAATTTTGGTGACTTTTGGGGCGATTTATCTCCGCCTCTATTCATTTAATCAAAAACATTGAGAAACCTTATATTTATTTTGAAAAGACCTATCGATTAAATTGCTACACGTGGGCTTACGATGAAAAAATTCAACCCCTAAAAGGGGAACATTTGGTGACAGTCTCAAAATCAATATGGGTATTGTTTCTATGGTTTATCGGGTCACTGATTGCGAAAATAACAAGGATTTTAAAATCCAACATGGCGGACGTGAAATACCATCTCCCCTGTTGGGGTGCGATGGGGTTGAAATATCTAAATATCAATATGGGTGTCGTTTTTATTGTTTTTTTGAACGTTCATTACGAAATTTGAGTTTGAAAATGGCATCGATTTTGAAATTTAATATTGTGGACATGAAAATTATTGAAAATATTTGTGCTACATTGCAATTCAATCGGAACATACGGGTCAACATGAGAACCTCCTTTTTTGTAGACGGTTAAAAATTTCGCTTAGTACGCGGGCGAAGCCGCGGGCAAAAGCTAGTTAAAGATATGGTAAACACTAGCTGTTGCCCGCGACTTCGTCCGCGTAGACGTTTTTATCGTCTTAGAAAAATGATTGCTCCCTATTCAAACTTTGCACCCTTTTTTTACCCCATATTATATATATTTTTTTTATTAGTTATTCAGTAACAATACAAATATTGTGTTTGAAATATCTACATTAAAATTAAAATTACTTAATATTATACATAAAAAGATTGCTTAACTAATTATAATTTGTACATTTTATTTAACTTAATACATGTCATGTCTTTAATTCTTATAACTAGATATCACGCACAAAAATCTCGTCAATACTGTAGAAGCACCCTCTAAATAAAAATGCTTTTAATTGTCTATGAAATACCTTATAAATTGTGATATTTTTTAAGTCAGGGGGCAGTTTGTTAAAAAAAATTACAGCCTGATGTTTTGTGCTGTGCTGCGCCACTTTGAGCTTCGGGAAAAAACTTTGTGTAATGTTTTTTGTTCGTGTTTGTAGGCGCAAATCTTGTTCTTCGATAGATTCATATTTTAAGATATTTTTGACAAAATAGTAAGCAGCACGAGTATATACAAGCAAGGAACTGTTAGAATGCCCAATTCCAGGAAGTGTTCTCTACAAGATATCCATTGAGGAATGCGTACAATAGTGCGGATGGCTCTTTTTTGAACAACCAATGCTTTGTTAAGGTTATACTTAAAGCTATTTCCCCAGAGCCTGATATTGTACCTAAGCTTAGATTCTACTAACGCATAGTATATGACTTTAAGTTGTTGTCTAGTGAGTTCCTCCCTCAGGCTTCTCAGAGCATAACAGGCTGAAGAAATGGAATGCTCAACGGCATCCAGCTCCTCTTTCCATTTCAGGCCTGCATCAATATAAAAAACAATGAAATTCCTTTTCTAGTTTTTAAACAAACAGTCTAAAACCAAAGTTCCAAATCTCATACTTTATAAATGTGTTGCTCTCTACACAAACTTTAAACCCCTTTTAACACTTAGGGACGAATTTGAAAAAAAACTCTGAAATTAGTTTTGAAGTCTTAACATAACTACATGATAAGACCGAAATTTTACTTTAAAAATTTCTTGCTCTCCATATAAACTTTGAACCTTCTTTTAACCCCCTTAGGGGTTGAATTTTTCTAAACGCTGAAAGTACTTTTTTATTTTAATAAGTAATCATTCTACTAACTTTTAAGTCTCTAGCTCAAACAAAGTGTTGCCCATACATACAAAGCTTACTGCCCTTTTTAACCTCCATAGGAGTGTAATTTTTTTAAACGCTAATAGGACTTTATTTGTATTCTAATAAGTAATCTTTCTACAAAGTTTTAACAAAAAGTTTACTCCATACAAACTTTGCACCCCTTTTTAACCCCTTAGGGGTTGAATTTTTCTAAACGCTGAATCCACTTTTTTATTTTAATAAGTAATCATTCTATTAACTTTTAAGTCTGTAGCTCAAACAAATCGTTGCCCATACAAATCTTACCCCCCTATTTAACCCCCTTAGGAGTGGAATTTTCTAAAACGCTAATAGGACTTTATTTGTATTCTAATAAGTAATCTTTCTACAAAGCTTAAGGTCTCTGGCTCAAAACAAAACGTTTCCTCCATACAAACTTTGCACCCCTTTTTAACCTCTTAGGGGCGGAATTTTCCAAAACACTGAAAGGACTTTATTTATATTCTAATAAGTAATCTTTTTACAAAGTTTTAAGTCTCTGGCTCAAAACAAAAAGTTTCCTCCATACAAACTTTGCACCCCTTTTTAACCCCTTAGGGGAAGAATTATCCAAAACACTGAAAGGACTATTTGTATTCTAATAAGTAATCTTTTTACAAAGTTTTAAGTCTCTGGCTCAAAACTAAGTTTCCTCCATACAAATTTTGCACCCCTTTTTTAACCCCTTAAGGGCGGAATTTTCCAAAACACTGAAAGGAATTTATTTGTATTCTAATAAGTAATCTTTTTACAAAGTTTTAAGTCTGGCTCAAAACAAAAAGTTTCCTCCATACAAACTTTGCACCCCTTTTTAACCCCTTAGAGGCAGAATTTTCCAAAACGCTGAAAGTGCTTTATTTTAATTTTAATAAGTAATCTTTCTACTACATTTTAAGTATATAGCTCAAAAAAGAAAAGTTCCCCCATACAAACGTTGCGCCCCTTTTTAACTAAGGGGGTTAAAAAGGGGCGCAACGTTTGTATGGGGGAACTTTTTTTTTAGGGTAGAATTTTCCTAAACGCTGAAAGCACTTTATTAGTATTCTAATAAGTAATCTTTCTACAAAGTTTTAAGTCTATAGCTTAAAAAAATGTTTCTCCTATACAAATCTTGCACCCCATTATGACCCCTTTAAGGATAGAATTTTTCAAAACGCTGAAAGTACTTTTTTGTATTTTAATAAGTTATCTTTCTACAAAACTTTAAGTCTCTAGCTCAAAAAAAAGTGTCCCTCATACAAACGTTGCACCCCTTTTTAACCCCCTTTAGGGGTGGAATTTCTTAAAATCCCTTCTTATCCATTGTTCCAAAAAAACTTTATAAAAGGTAGTTTGGGTGTAAATTTCATGTTTCTAGTCCGAGTAGTTTCGGCTGTGCGTGTATGAATTAGTCAGAATCTTCTTTTATATATATAGATTTGAACAGGCTCTAAGTACCTAGTTAATGTAGTTATTAGGCAGGAATCTACTGAAAAAACTAGAAAATATCCTCTCGGTTCACCAATTTACCTGAGTGGTCGCAAACTGGTACACTAAATTAGGTGGTCGATAACCGGCGAACCGACCCTACATCCTGAATATACAAAAACAATTTCATGTGGTAGGTAAATTGCGGTTTACTACCCATCTATTCCATAGCTTACTGTTACTAGCCACTTCGCAAAAAAAATACATTGTATGTCATTTGTTAGTAGGTATTTCTGCAGAGAATGGTCATTTTTATGATAATTTTCATATCAATTATTTCTATAACACGATAACGAGTTCTACGCGAACGAAACCGTGGGCAATCCCTATAGTAATAAATAAGGGTAAGTTTAACTATTTTCGGTTGATATTAGTTTAAAACACGCTTTGCGGATTTTTTTATGGAATCTGGACGCAGGTTGACGTGGAGTCAAGGGCACGCCACTACCCCGCCCCCACTGATCGCTGCCGTTATTCGCTACGCGCTCATGCGCCTCACCCCATGCGTCACCTAACGAAACTAGACCTCTACCTACGCTTAGTTACTACGCACCGCAGTGTCAAGATATATTTGTGGGTTAGCGTTGAGGTGAACTTAAAACAGCGTCACCTAACGAGACTGGACCTCTACCTACGCTTAGCTACTATGCACCGCAGTGTCAAGATATATTTGTTGGTGAGCGTTGAGGTGAACTTAAAACCAGTTACGGAATAGGGGTCTGGTGGCACAGTGCGCAGCGCGGCGCGCGCATACAGCGAGTTTGAAATGTATTAATATAGGCCCGGAATGCTTACGTATCAGTATTTAGTGTCGCCGTGATTTTATATTTATAAACTTTTGTTTGGTAACAGAGATCATTATCATGACCTGCTTATTATTAACTCTACAAACTCTAATTCAATATTGGTTATACTGCTTAGCCAGAAATCAATATCTAGACAAGCCGATTGTCTACACCTCCAACTTTTTTCAAGTATATGAAGTGGATCGATAATATCATAATTTTGCAATATCAGCGACTCTAATTCTTTATTTTCGGAATTATAAGCATTTTTTCGTTCACCAGAACGCAGATGTTCCAGACTTCTAAAAACAGAATATAGTAAAGAAATTAAAATGTTATTGGATATGTTACAGTTTTTTGTGACTCTAATTCTATATTTGCATAGTTCTTGGCAAAAAACTTAAATATTTCAATATAGCCGAAATCTAAACCTAAAAATTTCTACATTTTTACATAAGTATTATTTAACATGCCTCCAACGACATATCAAAAAAGAAAAAACTTTAATGCTATCGAAACCCAGTTTTGTTCAGCCGCAGGTCTACAGCGCGCGACTCGCGCGAGCTAAGCGTAGCGCGCTGGCAGCCAATCACGAGAAGCGGCGAGTGCTTCGCCAAGGCCGTGCACTCCGCTTAAACTTACTTTAACTTAAATTTTATTTGCAGATACTTATTTACTAGGGGTTTTCCAGATCGCGATGTCATAATGATAATTTTTTTACTAATATGAAATAGGAATAGTAAGTATACACAGGGTTATTACTAATAACTTATTACCTAATTATCTCTCTAATAGTAGTAGTAGGTAGTAAAATTACTGTGTAGGTAGGAGGGCAATATCCGGAACTAGGTATTCATTCGATTTCAAAGAATCTTTCAAATTCCTCCGTAAAAATAAATTATTGAATTACCAATAACCCTCAGGAAAGTTGTTGTTCATCGACATGGAAGATAACTTTTTTATTGATTAGTACAGAAAAATTCGGGGTTATTGAAATTGTAGAATTTTGATGCATATTTCTTACGTACAGTCAGCATCATAAACATGTATACATTCTATGACCTTATTACCTAGACATAAGGTTGAAAAGTTTATACATATTTATGATGCTGACTGTAAGTTACGTAAACGCTTGCTTTTAGTTTTGCGTGCAAAGTTTACATTCACGCTATTGTATCATATTAAGGCCAACCTTACCAAAATTAAGCCAACACCAAATTGTTATAATATGATTTTGATTAGTTACATACAGTTCGCTGGATAAAGAAAACCACTTATAGCCCGCGAGCTAGGAGCATTTTTAATCAGTTACTTTCTCCCGAGCCATAACTTGTGAGAAGGTTCAGAATGTTGTATCGTGAAACCCCGTGTACGTCAGCTGCGGCTCCGTTGGTGGGTTGACCAGCAGCAGCCTCCCAAACATGTAAAAAAAAAATATTTTTTCAGTCATTTCCTCCCAATTGAAATTTTGTCAGATGACAGTTTATATGCTATTATAGATATATCAACGCGACAGCTGGTTTCATCGCGGTGGAAAACTCGTCAGCTGATGCCCTGAAATTTGTAACGCTGTAGCCCGCGTACTAGGCACAATTTGTTGTCAGTTACTTTCTCCCGTGCCATAACTTGTGAGAAGGTTAAGAATGTTGTATCATGAAGCCCCGTGAACGTCAGCTGCGGCTCCGTTGGTGGGTTGACCAGCAGCAGCCTCCCAAACATGTAAAAAAAAAATTTTTTTCAGTCATTTCCTCCTAATTGAAATTTTGTCAGATGACAGTTAATATGCTATTATAAATATATCAACGCGTCAGCTGGTTCCATCGCGGTGGAAAACTCGTCAGCTGATGCCCTGAAATTTGTAACGCTGTAGCCTGCGTACTAGGCACAATTTTTTGTCAGTTACTTTCTCCCGTGCTATAACTTGTGCGAAGGTTCAGAATGTTGTATCGTGAAGCCCCGTGTACGTCAGCTGCGGCTCCGTTGGTGGGTTAACCAGCAGCAGCCTCCCAAACATGTAAAAAAAAAACAGTAATTTCCTCCCAACTGAAATTTTGTCAGATGACAGTTTATATGCTATTATAAATATATCAACGCGTCAGCTGGTTCTACCGCGGTGGAAAACTCGTCAGCTGATGCCTGACAGATGATGGATTAACTATCATTTGATGATAAAATGAATCGGGAGGATATGACTGTTTTTTTTTTACATTTGGGAGGCTGCTGCTGGTCAACCTACCAACGGAGCCGCAGCTCACGTCCACGGGGCTTCATGCTATCATTCTGTACCTTCTCAAAAGTTATCGTACGGGAGTTCATTGGTCATGAAAATTTGTTCCTAGTTCGCGGGCTATTATTATTTGGCTGTGCGGAATTCATATTTATTTCAATACATGTAATGCCGTTTTAAGATATTCGTTTTAAAGTATAGAAATATAGATGTTAGAAAAAAAGACAGAAAGACGAAAGGCAGTGAAAGTGTCACTTGTTAATAGTCTATAGTGCATCCATTTTATAGTTGAAACTATTTAAAATCAAGATTTCCACTTGAGAGATTATCTGCGATGAATGGCATTCTTGTCCTTTGTAAACCCAACCGCTAATTACCTGTGTGAAATAACAAAAGGTGATAGATGAATAACAACAGTATTTCTTCAAAAATAAGGTTCAATTTGTCATAGCATGCACTCAACGTATAACCTTTGGAAATTAAGAGCCGTCATGGTTTCCCAGGTAATCCTGGCAAACCACGGCTATGTGTGTTATAATCGTATAATATATTTATGTTAGTTATTAAAGGCTATGATGATTATTTATTGTAAGTTTTTTGTGTCCTATTCGAATTTGAACCTTATTTTTAAGACGGTAAAGTTGTAATTCATATTACATCTTTTGCTATTAATGCTTTTCATTTTGTACAGGTCATTAGTGGTTGGGTTTAATAAAAGATAACTATGCCATTCATCGCAGATAATCTCTCAAGTGGAAATCGTGATTTTAAATAGTTTCAAGTTCAACTATAATACCATAAATGCGAAAGTAACTCTGTCTGCCTGTTACGTTTTCACGCTTAAATTGCTGAACCGATTGAGATGAGATTTCGAATGGAGGTTTATATCTCGGACCAGGACATAGATTGATTGATTAAAACTTTATTCATTCCCACAACATACATAGGATAGTTTCGTTAGCAGACCTTACTGCTTAATACAAAATTAAATTAAGGCCATCCGACATTTTCTTTCTAGTTTAATTTCCTTTCCTTTATTTAAAAAGCACTGACTCGCCACTTGCTTTTATTAGACCTGAAATGCCTCTCTCCTTAACCACTACTACGTCAAAGTTCAAAACATGATCACACATTACACACTTATTCATTTTGAAAGTAAAGTTTTAACGCGCATTGTTATTTACATAACAAATGAACTGTCGATGTCGGCACACAGGGGAGGCTACCGCGTAGGCAACAAGCAACGGCGCGCTGTGATTGGCCACGACGTTCTCGCCGTCGGCGCACTAAACTCCCGCGCAAATCATCGTGCGTTCGAATTTTAAAAATAACTTATAAGTTAATGCAATGTGGAGCTATTGATGAATTACTTAGATTTTTTATGAATACATTGCTATGATAAAGCTGGATTATTTGCGCTAACTTTAAAATTCTGGATTTTTTTTTTAAAACAATAGTAAGGCTTTCAAAATTTAATTAGGTATTCATATAAATTTAACCTATTGATGAATATGTTATTAATTCATACTGTGGTTATCTGTGATAGCTTTTAATACAATTCAGTAACCAAAACTCACTTGAATAATCTTTTAGAGGAAATACATTTTTTTTATTCGTTTCGGATTATAGTGACGTTATCTCTTGATAAAACTTTTAGCAAATGATAGGGGTGGTTATAATAGTTAAATGCGACATTCTATTGAAGAAAAATATCACTTGTATATTTTTCCTTGGATTTACAAGGGTCGCAAGGAAAACGCTGTGTAATACCTAAAGCAACCTCAAAATCCCCTATCTTTTTTTACTACTTGTAATACTCATTATAGTCATTATACTCTAAATGTCAACAAAAAAAAACAGACTTTGGAGTTATAGAAGTTGCATTCTGTTTACGTATCGAACTAATACGTCAGTTTAAGGAGGCATTTTTGGTCTTATTTCGTCCAACTTTACCTCGCTTCGGGCGACTTCCAGTTGATTAGTGAACATGATTTATTAATATGTCATTATTTAATAATACGTCATTAGTTCGAGCGTTGTCTTTGTCTGAGTATTTTTAAGCGTGTTCAAAAAAGTTACCACAATCGGCATGGGTACAAAGCCATCAAAATATTCGACACTCCAGTGGATACCAAATTTAATGTGATGTCACGTTTTCTAATGAAAACGATGTTTGTATGAAGAGTCGAGCAATCTGGCGACCCTTAAGCATATTTATCTTACATTCTAGTTAACAATTTCTCTGACAGAGGCATTTTCCATTATCATCATCATTATCATATCCGTCGAAAGATATCCACTGCTGGACATAGCCCTCCCCTAAAGAGCGTCACAATTATCGGTTCAACTCCACCACCGCATCCAGCAGACTGTCTCGACCTTTATCATAACAATCTTGTGCTCCCTGTGAAAGCTGTGTCGATTGACATACATGATCATATTTCTGTACTGCAGTAAAATTGTAATGTATTTCAGGTTTTCGGAATGGATGTGTTCATCCAAACAAGGCTGGGAATCAACAAAATAAAGATGAAATGTGGTCAGAAAAAATTATAGTTCCACCTTTCAGATTAAAAACGGGAAGATAATATATTACCACTTTTAAAATAAGTTAAATGAAGAATGTTATTTCAATTAATGCACATTATTAAAATGATTGTGGATACTTTTTGTTTCTTTTATTTTATTCATTCACATAAGTTGAGTTGGGATAAGTAGGCCAGCGGCCGAGTACTTGCCAGAAAAAAAATATTGAAACCTACAGTATACAACTAATGATATCATAGATTCAAGAAACAACAAGTTTGTTGCATGAAGTTGGTGTACAATATCTGTAGATGAGGTTTTTTTTTTATAGCAGTGCATATTACCCTGTAGTGTGCTCGTCCCAACAGACCTTAAATTATTGTTGCAGTATTCAAAGGAGGTTATCCACTTAACATATATCATTATCCAATTTAACCAAATTAATTTGGTGCCAGACATAGGTATACAGAGTATGAAACATATGTGAAATATACCTTGGACATAAATATAAATTCATCAGTTAGCCTGTGCCTAATCTGCATAGTCACTTTAATTACCTGTCATCAAATAGGTATTCAAGTATATCATAATAAAGGAATAAAGGTACATTTCAATCAAATCTTGTATATTACTCATAGTGCCTAGACTAGCATTGGCATTGTCTTTCCCATTGAGGAAAGATGCTGCACATTCTGCTGTAATCAATGAGATGTAGGTATATTAATTATTCGACCGCAGGCGCTGTAAGTTTAGGATATTGTTTAGGAATATTTGTCAAATCATAAACACTGTAATGTGAGTATATGGCAAAACTATCAGTTTCATACCCTTTCTGGTTGTGCCTACACTCACATAACACTCATTCATATAATCTCAAAGTTAAAGTTATTTATTTCTTTAAATATTCTTCAATTTAGAAATTACATGCAACTATATTATATATGTAACTTTATTTTTGAACATTTGTGATGTTTTTGATCTTGCTGTACATTAAGTATATCCTTCTTTCTTTGGTAATAGATCTGGAAAGAATATAAATTGAAGTAATCAGTAGCTGAAAGACACAATAGGTAACACAAATTAGATAAATGCTGGTGGGGCCGCAGGGAAAGCTACTAACATTATATTTATAGGTACTAACATTATAAAGCAGAAAAGTGTGTGGAATTGTAAATTTGTATGTAGGAGGTAATCTCCGGAACTGCGGGTCCGATTTCAACAATTCCTTCACCAGAATGTAGAACGCACCCTCAGGATGGATATATTATAGATTGCGACTCCGCTTGGGGATTTTATACAATACTTATTCAATCAATCAATTTTGACAGTGTCTAAGTCACCGAATTAAAAAACAGATAACTAATGACATCTTGGTTTACAGAATGAAAAGCAGTCACAGTTTAGATGAACACAGAGTATACATAGGAACATACACAATTTACACACTGGTATTTTATCCTGCAAATGTGCAATCTATTACTTGTTATAGGTACCTTCTCTTCGAAATGCAAGTAGAAATATTTTCCATACTTACAATGTATCCAAATAGCAGCCACTTCTTGTAGGTACACGTAGTTGTTGGTTCGGTTATTGAATCACTGTAACTTATAGTTAACACTATTATCACTAGAAAATCGAATGTTCACTCGTAATTTTGATAGAGATATGATACAATACAACCATCAAAATATGCCAAATATGGCGGAATTTGTGCGATTCATTTGTATTTTTAAATGCAATATACGCGACAGTCAGAATTTTGCGGATAGATGTTGTCAATTCAAAACCCTTATTTTTAAAGCTTCTTTAAATTGAGATAGGTCTCGATCGGATCTACGGTACCTCTTGACAGAATACTTTGTTATCACGCACCAATTTCCAAGTGAAATAGTTTACTACTGTAGAAACGGTATTCATCGATTCGAAATGTCAAATTTGTGACTCACGCTACCGTTTGGTAATACGATTCGAAAGTTAAATTACGCATCGAAAACTAAACGCTAACGACTAACGTTTTGTAGTTGTTTTCGGAGTATATCGGCACCGTGAGTACGACGAATTTGACAGCTCGAACTTGCGAGAATCGAATTCTATTCGAAGCGCGTTAGCTCGATCTCGACGGAAGTTAGCTATTATGTGTTTACGTGAGGCAGTCATGGTAACCGTACTGAGTGAAGTGTGAGAGCGTAGTTGAGTGGGTGGAAATTCTAATCGGTGGCAATTTTTTTGTGCAGTGGCGCATCAATTGTTCTTAGCGACAATGTATAAAGGTTCGTCGAATTACCCGGTAGATGGCAATGTACCGTCTGCGACGATTTCGGAAACGCACTAAGTAGGTATTTTAATATAATACGACTTAATTATTAATCATAATCATAATCATAATTTATTCATCAGAATATATGGTACATAAGGTGTTCTAGATTGTAGTATATACATTGATCCATTATATATTCGGCCGAAAGGCATGTGAATATTTGTTGAGACTATTGTCAGATTTTTACAATTTGCATGCAAACAAAGTTCAAATGTCAATCCTCCTTATACTAGTTTTATTAAATTTTACAATTTTAGCAGTCACTATTTTAAATAATTTAAAGACATGGCAACAAAATTAGGAACAAATAATCAAATTATATAATGTCAATACGGAAACAGTTAATGATATATTTACAATAGTCATTCAAATTATAAAGTGCGGAACAATTTAATTACTTTAGCTATCATATTATAATGTAATACCATTCTTTATTGCATGCCACTATCTATTATAAATTAAAACTTATCTCTTAAAAAGTCATCTATCGTATAATAGGTCCTATTGATGAGTTCCTCCTTCAATCTTTTTTTAAACTTTTTTACATGTAGTTGTTTGAGTACATCAGGTAAAAAGTTGTATATTTTAGAGGACATACCTAGAATACTATTGCGAAGGAGGGTTGTTTATTATTAATTATTTATTTCATGCATTGCCCATATCGCAACACAAACATACAACATAATCAATATCATCATCATATTTAAGTACCTATTTCAAACAATGGCCAGTAGTTTTGGTTTGTTGATATTAAGGAAAATAAAATCATGTGCGTTGATCATACAACGAAATCATACACTCAAGAGCAAAAGTTTTGGGTGCAGTTTGTACTGAAATTCTATACAAAGTGTACCCGAAACTTTTGCTCTTGAGTGTATTAATACAAAAGGTGTAACCTAATCAAGATACCTGTTATTTAGGTAGGTGCTCACTGAACAATTTTTATAGTCCAATAGCCGTAGTACCTAAGCCTTTCTTAGTTAATTCAAGACTTTTCCAACATATGATAGGTACCATTATTTGGCGGTGAATTTTTTTTTACGAATTATTGTTAGGAAATAGATAAAGATTACACTTACAAAAATATCCACTTGTCTCTATTTCCCTAAGCGAGATTTGATTATTTATTGTTTCATCTAAGTTAATAAACTCCTTTGTTTACCTGCAGTAGTGTACAGCAATACGCCATTGTGCACTCCACGTGCAATGTCCAAGAGCAGTACGCGTAACGTAATGCACACATTACCGTGACGTGGCTTAATGACTCCATCACGTATACAATGCGTGGACTATAACAATGTAGGTACACTTAGTAGGTAATGTCTTTGGACGTTACTTGATCAGACAGATATAGGTCAGCATTTACAGTATTTTCATTGGTCGATAGGGCCCGCATGCGGGTTGCGGCAATTTCAAAAACGATAAAGTTTCAAATCATGATCATTATCATAATCATATCAGCCGAATGTCGTCCACTGCTGGACATAGGCCTCCCCCAAAGAGTGCCAAAGTGACCGGTCCTGCAAAAAACAAAATCGGTCACATCCAAAGGGCTTTTTTAAGCTAAATTCTTTAGCTGGTATAGTATACAGGTACGTAAGGTATAATCGGAACATAGTTAACGTACCGTTAACCGTATTTTCTACAGGAGAGACGCATTATAAAGACCTGACTTTGACTCCAATAACACAATTGGGATTGACTGAATAGAACATATTGGAAAAATCTTTCTTTACACGCTAGAGCTGATATAAAACGTTTTCTTTCAAAACTCGGATAATCCGAGTTTTGCTTCAGCAAGTTCCCGTCTACCCTTGAACCTATAGAACCCCTTTGAACAACCACTATCTTTTGCAAATAGATTTTTCCGACCAAGTAAACATTAAAACGAGTTGAAATGAAGTTAGGTTATTTATGCACGAACTTGGTTTTATGACCCTTTTAAAACAAACCTTTACGTTTTCTGTATAAGTTCAACCTAGACTGATGTGACTTAGTTATAGGCTTCTTTGCTGTTCCCTTACGGGGTCCATTTTATTACTTGTAATGTTATGTGTGCAATAAATATTTTGAGCTTGATATTATAATATATTTTTAATACAGTTGCTCAAAAAGTGCTACTTTACTGTTTAGCGTGCGGAAAGTTGGTTTTCGCGCACTAGTGCTTTTCACTTTTTCTTGTACAAATTGTACCATTCATTATTATGTCAATAAAAAATAAATAAGATAGAACTGTATTAAACTGTATTTGAACTGTATTAAACTTAATTTTTTCAACTGTATTACAATGATGTTACAGAATGCATAATATAAAAGTTTCGAATTTCTTACTTGTTGTTTTTCTTATTTTTTCGCAAAAAAACGTCGTTCGATACACGTGCGGAAATTTCATTCTTCACTCGCGACGTAATGACATAATTATTTTCCGCACTAGCATCGAATTCCTGTCTCAAATCAGTTATTCTGTATTTAAAAGCATGAGTATCTAAGAGCAAAAATTTGGTGTTGTTTAGTTGGAGGCGTTTAGAACGAATCTTTAATATATAGTTAAGGTTATTATTATGTGGATGATTAAGGTTACGTAGTTACATGGTCTTCTCTCCCTCTCACGTGAGCGAGATGGAAGTGCGTGTTCGGAAGCGCGGATATTATGTTTTTTATTTTCATTTTTTGTGCGTTTAAATAAATAAAAAAGTACTAATTAAATTCCGTCAAACATGATATTACCGTTTTTTAGAACCAATTTTGAATATGTTTAGCTTGTGTGCATAATTTGTTACGGATGTTTTTAGTGTATTTTAGACCTATGTTCGTGATTTTTTTTCTATGGAGCGAAAGTCAAAAACTAAGGATTCGAATAGCTATAGTCCCTCGAGAAAGGCCTCAAGATTGCTAATTAAATTTAGGGCAGTCGTATTATGAGCCAAACAAGCGCTGCGACTTTTAAATAATCGGTTTTCTGAACCTACGTCGCCTTAAGCATTATATTGAAAGTGAGGGAACTGCATTTGTTTCTAGATCATCAATACAAGATACACCTCAATCAATAAAGGATCAGCAACGCGCTTGTCTCTCTTTAGGAGTCAAGATAGTCAAACTTTTGAGTGCATGCTATAGCTAGGTTATCTTTATGTTTAAATAGTAACCGTGAGCTTTTCATTTATAAATATTTTATTCAAAAAATCCGTCAAGATTTTCTCATACTATGGCGAAATTATTCAAACAATAAAGGGAAAGACAACGCCGTAAGATTAGATTATCGCCCGGAGCCGTCGCATTGCAGTTTAACATTACCATAATATGAGTTGTCTGCTATTTATTATTGCATTTAATAAAGTACGGAACAGTTTCTGTTCAAGGCATTTAATTGAAGGAGCGATATGGAAGTTTCCTCATGATAAAATTGACAATCTACATGGATAGTAAACCATCATATTATTGCAATAAAGTGTAAAAAGTATAATCAAAATCATAAAAAGTTATGAAACTTAAAAGTTTGGAAAAAATATGCATTTTTTAATCGTCCAAGAGTCAAAATCGTCTAAGAACCAACAGCGTTCAAAATGAAGTCACTAAATAGGTCTTTAAATTTACTTCATTTCGTTATATTGGGTCTAAGTCGAATTCCATTGCAGAACTGAGATATTCATATTTTAGTCAGAGTAAATATGGTCTCTACCTATTTAATGACTTAACTATTGTCGTATTGGATTTAGGACCAGAGGGGTAATCACGTAACGTTTTGAACGCGCGTTAGGACAATTTAACTATCATTTTTCCATATAAAAAGTAACGTTTAGATCTACCTGACGCGCGTACAATGCGTTACGTGATCGACCTGCAGGCTCCATACAAAGTTGTCCATGGTCCTTTAAAACTATCAAAAAGATGCTCACGCTTTAATTTAAAAAAAATGTAAGACAACTATGCGCCTAAACCTAGTATTTCAGGACTGAAAACAGCGAGCCAGCGAGGGCTGTCTTCGACAAATTTTTTGACTTTTTACATACATACATACATACATATAATCACGCCTCTTTCCCAGAGGAGTAGGCAGAGATCACGGATCTCCAGTTGCTACGATCCTGACAAACCACTTTCGCTTCACTCACCTTCATAACATTTCTCATACATGCTCGTCGGTTTAGGGTATTTTTGACCTGGCCTTTTTGTAACATTTTTGACTTTTAACCGTTAATCTCGCTTGGCTCCTCGCGGACGTAAACGCTACACTACACTCAGCTGTCATATACCTAGTTACCTTAAATTGACTTGAAGGGAAATTTCTCAATTCAATTAATCTACACAATTTCACGATCAGGTGGCCCAAAACTCGAAATTTTTCATTGTCAAACTTCAAGCCGCTTAAATCCAAACATTTTACGTTGCGTCCCTTTGTAGAAAGTAATTCAGGACATTCGCAGTGGAATAAATTTCCGTCCCGCATCGCTTAGGGATTTGAGACATTACTTTCCTCATTCGGATGAAAACCTAACAATGATCCCTTTTTCCTGGCTTTACAGTCCATCGATCTTCTGTGTAAAGGTTTTGTTGTGAGGAGGTACAAATGGAAGGTTGACAAGAAAAACTCAATCCCCTGATATTTTTAAAGCTTGAGGTTGCTCAACCTCTTTTATCCTCATAAAACGTGATATTTTTACTGTGTTACCTATTATATTAACCGACGACCGGTTAGCCTAGTGAGTAGTGATGCTGCCTACGAAGCTGAAGGTCCTGGGTTCGAATCCCAGTAAGGGCAAATATTTGTGTGATGAGCATGGATATTTGTTTCTGAGTCTTGGATGTTTTAAGTATTTATATCTATTAAATAGGCCAAAATTCTTTTTGTTGCCTGAAATAGAGGTGAAAACTCATAAACACTTATAAAAAATTGTAGATAACTCGAAATATTTTCCTAGTAGTGTTACGTTAGTTCTCAACCGGGCCTCATTGTTATCCCACCACCCTGGGTTTTTTATTACAAAAAAGTCACATTTGGTACTCAAAAACCACTGCGTTACCAGTCGCCCCCCAATGACCCCTCAAAAATAATGTCCACTGCGTTACCAAACATTTTTTTTTGAGCCCATATATTTCGATAATATTCATCATTCGGGCATATGTCATTGTGAAATAGATAATAATAGTTTTTTGAAGATTATCCGAATAAGTAGGTCGATTTGTGTAAGACTGCCCTTTAATATTTATTTATTTATTTATATTAGTACACTACTGGCTCAATAAAAGGAGTGTATTGTTTTGTATAAATATGAGTACGGTTGTTTTTTATTTATTTTTATTTTATTGTGTAGAACATACATGCATACACGTAGGTACGCCATCAGGCCTGTTTTTCGGAGATGTCAGCAGTGTTCATGGACATCAATTTGCAACGATTGTAAACTTTAGTGGATGATTTAATTGATAGAGTCCGTCCATGCTAAGTCTGCATTCAAATTATTTAGCAATACCACCTTAACCGTCAAATTTCCATAGAAATATGATATTTAAAGAGAGTGTTGCTAAATTATTAGTTACAGAGTTATCGTGGACATTCTTATGAGGCTCAATAACTGATACTTTTTCGTCTCAAATCAAAACAAACCGAAATGAGTCTCAAATGTTTCAATTTGATCATCATATTAATTAAGATACATCCAAATTTCAGTTATTATAAAGATTGAAAACAAAAATATTGTTTGATGCAAATAATATATCAGGGAGTCCTTCCTTCGTGATAAAAAGTCCAATATTGATCGACTAAAATTTTGGGGAGGGTATCAACATCGAGCAGGAAAGTCTACTTTGACCGCCGAATAATCGACTGGGAATAATGGAGCTCAGTTGATTTCAATCTCAAGGAGGGTGAAATGAAGCACTAAAATCATTAATGTGTTAAGAGTTTTTGTAGGTCTCGAGCGAATGGTCGTGATTGGAAACTCATCTGTCCCCAATCGACGTTTTTGTGAGAAAACGTAGACGGTCGTAGAGCGAAAAGTTTTGCTTTCCTTATTTTTATTTTTTTATTTATTACCTTATGAAGTGGATATTTTGTTTCCGTTTAATTAACCCTCATAATTGAACGAGCGAGCGAAACGAACGAACTTCTCCGTTCAGCTTGGGCCAAAAACAATCGTATGTCCGGATGTCCCGCTGTCCCGCTGTCTGGTTATCCAGCTCTTCTCCTCTATAAGTCGCCAAACGATTCCCGGGAAATTTTGTGAGCTGCTTAGAAAATTATATATAACTAGATGACCCGGTGAACTTCGTATCACTTACCTATTAATGTAAACCAAATTTATTTAAACCATATCACCTTTATTCATAAAAGATTTGTATCGATTTCGCCACATTACTAAACCGTAAGGCCGTCTCTACACACTTCAATCCAGATTGTGTTCCGTGATTACGATCAATGATCAGAATCCAGATTGATCGTGTACGAAGTTGCTTGACGGATTGATGTGACGGATACAACTGCGTGATTGGTCGTGGATCATGGATCGCGATCTGGATTGACGTGTGTAGAGGCGGCCTAATAGTAGTTTAGTAATCTGGCAATACTGTCAGTGTCACTGTCACCTACTTTTGATGAAAAGATTGTTGAAATTTAAAAACTATTTTCCAGAAGTTATAGTGAAGTTATATATAACTCCTTAAAATGCATTGTCCATTTTGTAAAAAGTGGATGGAACGGCAGAACAAAAATAATACCTGTCCTGGTTGTAATAAACCATTACTAAGATGCGACGAATGCTACAGCATAATTGCTGGCACCTTCAGCTTTTGTACCAAGTGTGGTAAGAATGTAGAACGAATAATACGCATGAACAGGGCAAAAGAACAAAAAAAAAGATTAAAGCAAAAGCTGCTATCTAAACCAAAATACGTTTCTACAATGCCATCTACATCATCTGAGGAAATATTTTGTGAATTAAATTTATCGGCCGAAGACGTACAGGATATTCAAGTTATTGAAGACAGCCAGAAGCTCAACACCAAGAATGTTCTGGTAGACACAAACAATATTGATGTTATTGAAGACAGCCAGCAGCTCAACATTAACAATGTTCTGGTTGAACCACATTTGTCCGAATCGCCTAGTACTTCCGCCATATTATCAAGTGCTGGCGAGCCAAGTGGTTCCTAAAGTAAAGAGTGACATTGGCAAAATCATCGTCAAGCAATGATGGAAGGCATAATTTGAAAAGAAAAAGAAAAGAGTGATTAATATATTTTGAAATAAAAAAAATAGTTGTATCAAATTGAGTTTTATTTTAGATATATACAACATTTATAATTGTAAGGATCCAAATGCACATATTATATACATATTAAGTCATTTATTTATATCTTTACACTCCATATACAAAAAAAAAAATCTTGGATGTGATTGTTTCTGGACTGTGAACGTGATAAACAAATCTTTGCTTAAATTAAATACAACACAGTTATCATCATCATGATATCGGCCAATAAATGTCCACTGCTGTACATATATACAGTTAATTAATATAGTGCTTTCTGGTAGACAATATTTTTAGTTTTTTTTTGCGGTGCGTAAATAAATAAGGATGTTGGTTTTCCGACGCGCGAACACGCAACGTATAATTGTCCATGTGCGAAACAGGGAAACTCCAAGTTTATACCGCAAACTTGCAACGATTGGCCTTGCGATTTATTTATGGTCATTGCAAAAGCTAGACGCACGGGAAATTGCAACCTTTTAAAATCAAATGGCAAATCCGTTGGAATCATAGGTATCCGTGGGATTAAGACATCCTCTCCTTTGTATTTTCCTTTGATTATTTTAGCTTCGATGATGTTATTCATGAGTTTCTTCACAGCCAATCTCGTTCCATTGCAAAGTCGAGGTTGATTAATATTACGCAGCATGATGACAACTGATCCTACTTTTAATTGCAAATTATGTGGTGGTAGTCCAGGCAACTCCAATGAATTTAAAAATTCTGTAGGATAGTTGACTACGTCATCCTGGTTTGTAGTCGTGTCAACTGATTTGTATGTAAACAACTCTCCTGGAAGGAAATTCTGAATGGTCGCATTGAGATCATCGACATCTTTGTTTTTTGCCGCCAATATTGCTCGTTCACTTAGCCAATCGTGGTTATTATATTGTTGTTTAATGTCCGGAAAAACACGCTGAATAAGCTCCTCTTTCGATTCTGTGAAGTGACAGAAATCTGTGGGAAAAGTCATTAATCCGGTCGAGCTGTCAACTGCGACCTTACCATTGCCAATATCCAGCAACTGCTTCGAAAACACAGTCGCAGTTTGATCTTGTTGCAAAAACACTCGCATGTTAATTGTTAATTGGAGTGTCTTTACGTGCCGCCACAAATTTGATGATTTTAGACATGCGTTTAGTTCGTCAGCAACAGTCGATCGAGGAATAACTGGAAGAGTCTGACGAAAATCACCTGACAACAGAATCATGGCTCCACCAAAAATGTTTTGGTTATCACGTAAATATTTTAACGTCCTATCTAGTGCCTCCAGCGACCTCTTGTGGGCCATTGTGCATTCGTCCCAAATGATCAATTTGCATATTTGGAGAGTCTTCGCCATAGCGCTATTTTTGGCGATGTTGCAAACTGGCGTTTCGTTGATTTGCATGTTTAATGGTAATTTCAAGGCCGAATGTGCAGTTCGTCCGCCTTCTAGTAAAGTTGCAGCTATTCCAGATGAAGCCAACGCTAGGGCTACCTCATTTTGCGATCGGATCTTTGCTAATAGCAATGAAATTAGGAACGTTTTCCCAGTACCCCCAGGAGAATCAAGAAAGTAAATCCCTCCAGATCCACTGTTTACAGCTTGTATCAAACGATCGTACGCAATCTTTTGTTCTTCGTTCAATTGCGGAACAGTTGTGCGAACTACTTCGGTCATAGCTTCAGTATCGTACTGGCGTTCTCTTTGCAACTCATGGTTTAATGCATCTTGCATAGTACGATTTGGTGCTGTCAGGCCCAAACACGACAATACTTTATTTGCCATCAATAAGCACATATCTTCTATTATGATCAATGTGTAATTGTAAATCTCTGCCGTAATTTCCAATGTAGGATTCAAAGTTTCACAACGCACGCGATGCAACACATCCTCAGACATGTCATCCCTATATTTCATCCACAAATCTTCCGGATTTGAGGGGAAACATGTCGATATTATAATCGCAAACAGTGTACGAATTTGATGCGGCGATGAAGATATGACGGAATCCTTGAGCGTATCATCCCAATGCGAATCGTTCTCGAGCAACCGTAATAGTTGACACGCCTCACGGTAAGTCGCACACAGATGTCCATCAACTGTTCTCAATTGTTGAAAAGATGTCGGACCAGGAACATTCACCAATAACAATCTAAGATAATAACATTCATCGTTATTTGGATGTACTGTATATATACGGCCTATAGCATCTGTGGCAAATACATTTTCATGTCCTTCAAGTGGTGTTCCTTGTTTACGACGCTGAAAAGACTTTGATGATGCGTTCCATGTGTAGTAGCGTGGCATATCAGCATACAGCAAAGTGCGAGCGAATTCATCAGTTTCACAAATTGAGAAGAAACCTGTCAATGTGGTCACAGGTGGACGTGCCGCTCTATCCACAGCGTTGTCTGGGTTGAAATACACTCGTTGTCCATTTTCTAAATGAACTGCCAAATGGACTACTGTAGGGTGTCTTTCATGAATTGCAAACGAAAATATGCGCCAAATAGCTTCATTGCTGCTTACATAGCGACCCATCTGATAGTGAGATACTTCATCATTTGTGTTTGTTACTGCGAAGATGGCCATGTCGCTACCTTTGTTAACATATTTACATATGTACTTTATGGATTTCACAGAGTTGCAAAATTCCACATTGATGTGAGCTTCAAAAGTTTTGGACAATATGGGCGAGTACGGCACAATCCAACGATTGTCTACATGAAAATCTTGTCCTTTTATCTTGACATCTGCAGATCGTCCACCGTCCTCAACTGATCGCCGACGATACAATGGGTAACCGTCGTTTCCCGAGATGGTTTCAGCAACCAAGTTTCTCGGGTACCGCTTGGAGCACTTGCCGTCGATCATACAGGGTGAGTTGTTGTTGACAACTCCGCAAGGTCCATGTATCATGTGTTTAGTTACTATTGTATGCAATTTTGGGTCAACCGTTTCATCAGGAATTTCGGCTGAAATGATGGAATCAATTTCTTCTGGCCTTATTTTGTCAACCAACCAGACTAATATGTGAGCATGTGGCAAACCACGCTTTTGCCACTCAACAGAGTACATCCAACAACGTACTTGGCCATACACACGATGCTTTGTAATGAAATTCATTAAAGATTTCAATTTTTGCTTGAAAACTCTGGCTGTGATGTCATGCCTATCAAGTGGTGTTTGGCTGTGTAGCAGTTCTTTTTTTATTTCAATCCATTGTGGGTTACAGGTGAATGTAATGAATAGGTCTGGACGGCCATACTTTCGAACATAAGACATCGCATCTTGAGCGTACTCGTGCATGTGGCGCGGGCTTCCGATGTAAGTGGCCGGTAAAATTGTCATTCTTCCTACATTATTTACATTGCCATCAGCATTAATAGCATCGCGAAGATGAATGTACTCTTCAGATCGAAGCTGCTGTTGGTTTAGACGAATGTATGTCAATCGTTCAGTTTCAATTTTGACATACATGTCAACTGCATACTGATGAAAGAGCCGTTGACACATCAAAATGTGATTTACTTCATCTTCACGGATCATGAGTCTGTATGAATAATAATTCATGGCACTGACTTTTTTGTGTGTATCAGCACCTGGAAGTACAAATGATAAAAAAATTACATTTATATATTGAATTTATAAAATAGTATTTCATTTTGTATAATCTAATTACCTGTTGTTGGATTAACCATTTTGTTATTAAAATGGTACCCATCTTCTCCCTGCCAGAAGATTAATGGGTATTGTAAAGCATCATAAGCTCTATGCGTTTCAGATACACGCTTCAATTCATTGTTCCGGCAATGAAGTACAATATCTCTCGATTGCAAATTCTCTCCAACAACGACAATAGCCACTTCATCTATTGTCGGTGAATTAAACCTCCTTGCATGCTCTCCAGCAGGTGTTTTGTCGGCTCTTATTACAATATTATGGCTGTCTGATGGCATCCGTTCCAGTGCCATTTTGAACACTTTCACTAATTCATTGTTCTCGTGAAGAAATGTTTGCAGTTGTTGGACAATGCTTCGCTTGACGGTTGGATTATGAGCACAACGTGTATCTACTTCCGCATCTTGATTGCCCATAAAATAAATTTGCAAGAATTGATGATCCGCATCTGGCACTGGCAGCAGTGCCCCCAGTAGGTGATGAATTTGTCCTTGTATCTGTAATTGTTTATGAACTGGTTAAATTAATTGTGATACAAATACAAATTAGAATTTTACTAAAACAATTATGGTATACTACCTTGAAAGTGGGCATGAACCCGTCTTGTACAATATGCGTTGCACCAAACGATGTCATTTGGAAGCAATTATTATATTTTTGGATGTTAGCCAAGAAGTGTTTAGACTCACTTTCCATCCCATTAACTAATGAGTGTAACGGTTCAGGTGGTGGAACCAATTATGGCAATTTTACTTTGCCACCAGCACAACATAATCCTGCAGGTTCACCACTGTATTTTAATGCTTTACAATGTTGACAAATGATTGACATTTCTCCAATCGTTACAGATTTGTCGGCACTATAATCAATTTCCGGATCGTAGGAAAATGCTCCTCGTTCCAGATTTACAGGAGCATTGCGTCTGCGGAATCGATTAAATTCATTATCCCGTGCTCGCTGCTGTTGTGATCGATGTGCACGAACTCGTTCCATTCTCTGCCTATCCACTGCATTGTTATTTACTCTGGAACGTAAATCTGCCATACTTGTACGACTGTTATCATTATCAGCCTCTCGCTGGTCATCAGTGCGGTCGGATCGTAAGGTAGCTCGTTGCACATTTAAACGACTTCGACGACCTATGTCAGGTCGTTTTCTCCTCGGCATTCTTTCTTTCGTTTATATTTATGGCATCCGCAAAACACTAAGATAAACTTAGGCAAAACTAAAATACTATGCCGCAAAAGTAGCGATTTTTCTAAAGACTAATTAATAATGTTTTGGGACTTTGTACTTTTTTCCAATAAGCTGCTACAGTGAGATTGACAACAGTGAGTTGTCACACGCCAAACGCTAAAAAATGATGGCTAAGTGGCCAGTGTAAATATCTGTCGTTCCACGAATATAATGACAAAGATTTGTTTTAATTCATTTTAAACTACGATTAAAGCAGGCGTAAAACGGAACTGCCAAAGCATTATTTTTTTTTGTTCCACGCATCCACAATTTAAATTTAAACATATGATTTAAAATTCTTATTTACTATTAAATCTGAACGCGGAATTATACATGACACGGAAAACTCAGCAGTGTCTCTTGTCATTCAATAGAGATTTTGACAGCCGTATCTTAGGGAATAAGGGCTAATTTATTAACAATTTGTAAGAAACTATCGCCTTAACGACTTTAGTGCTGGAATAATATAAAGTACCTATGACAGCAAGTAAGTGGTCAACTTTTATATGGGAAAATGGAATTGTTGTTTTACTCTATCTTTCTCGCAATTTTTCCTTGTTTGCTCACCGTTTAGACCTACCCTGGACTACGACAAACATTTTAAAACCAAAATCAGCTCAATCGGCCCAGCCGTTCTCGAGTTTTAATCAGACTAACGAACAGCAATTCATTTTTATTTATATAGATAATAAAAACGCGAGATCTACAGCTGACAGAGCCACTAGAGTAGAAAAAAAGTTCTTTCTTTTTTTTCAGATTTCGATATTTTTTTGGGTTTATCTTACTCAGAATCGTTGATACTATCGATCCTCATACAGGAAAAAAAGTGTCCCAGGTTTTACTATGTAAGTTTTTTCTTCCAGTGCGTCACGACCATATAAATAAAAAAAGACTGCATACAAAAGTGTGACGATCTGGAATGGAATATTTTGGACACTTTTTTTCTTGTATGAGGCTCGATAGTATCAACGATTCTGAGTAAGAAAAACCCAAAAAAATCGAATTCTGAAAAAAAAAGGTTTATGTACACTTTTTTTGAAAAACGCTCACCTACTAAATGTCAACAGAAACAACTTTTATAAACGAATGCTAATTTGATATTTCTGATAATGGTTTAAAATTATCTTTCTTCAATTACAACCTATCAGTTATTTCTCTAGATAAGTCAATAGCTAAATTATCGCAATTGAATCACATCATAACCGCTTAATCATAACTGCTTTGTTTGTGTGAGGTGTGCAATAATAGTACATTGTTTTAGAAGGGCCTAAGTGCAATATTCTTATGTCCGTGTTTATACACAATGTTTTTCATCACATTTGCGAGGAAATAAATAACTACAAAAGACAGAAAAATCTAAGTAAAGACAACTTCACTTCCAGATCAGTGCTAGTGGAGCGCCCAGCTTCAATATTTCAACCAATCACAGAGCAGTATTCTTGCGGCGCGGGGCGGCTTGGCCAACTAGATTTTTTTCAACCAATCACAGAGCAACCAGATTTGCTTAAGCCAATCATAGGGTTCTATATTTTAAAACTAAACTTAACAGCCCGTGGGAGGTAAAACGGCTATTACTGCTCTGTACGCTCGCAAGTAATAACACCATTGACGAGCAAGTGTGATGAATTGTATTGTATCATCTCATAGAACTTTAAATTACTAGAAATAAATAATAATGCACCTCAAATTAATTAGTTTTTTATACCCACAATGCACAACTCGATCTTGTTTTAAGATTTTGAACCTAGCTCCCAGTTGATGGCATACCACGGAGTAAAACATTCAAATAATTAGAAGAAAACCTTTGTAGAACGAATATGGTTTCAAGAAAATTACTTTCGGAAGTGAAATGAACTTAACAGTGCTGATATAACTAGGTATCGTTTCTTTTATTACGCCGTAGTTTTCCTAATGCTTTATAGTTATAGTCAACTCGAAGCTTTTCGTATTACGTGAACGTGATAGGGATATCGATGAGTCTTCTAGATATACGAGTATATGTTACTGTCAAAACCCGAAGTGCGGTAAATCCTAGGATTTACCGGTAAAACGTTTTGGCAAAGATATGGGTAAGGCCACGAATTTTGACCAATGTGACATAGAATTAACATAAAAAATATACGTGAAGTTACCATAAAATGTAACATAAGTTGTCATAAAGCTCACATCATACTGGTAAATATTCTCATTAGATAATGTAGATAAGAAAAAGAAATGCATGTTATAAAATAAAACATAGTTTTCATCGATAAAAAGTCTAAAAACAATCAAAAAGTGTTTTAGTCATTAAACACTTTTTGATTGTTTTTATCTTAGTCAAAAGTTTCTTATCTTTTGCACCCGTACTTCCTATTTTTTTTAGAATACGTAAAAATGTTTATCAAAAAGTATTTTCACGTAACATTCAAATCGATAGAATAGAGAAGTGTTATTAAATTCGAGTTCAGTTTGAATAATTTCTAATTCGCAAAACATTTTTTTATTATTTAAACGAATAATTAAAATAACTTTTTATTTGTCATAAAAATACCCACCTAACTGTGTTTTATCATGAACATAATAAATTCTAACTAAAGTTAGCATTTTTCTGCATGCATTTACAATTACCATATTTTTTCGTTACCTACGTAATCATTTAATGTAATGTAGCGTAATCGTAACGAAAGTGTATCGTATGTTTGAAAAAAAGTCGGTTATATAACCGATAATGTCATTATTTCACCATTATATAATGGTGAAATAATGACATTTAGAATATAATATACGTGTCACTTCCGTCAAAAACATTACTCTATCGTATGAAAAAACACCGGTTAAAAGTAATCACTACTTACGCTTAAAATCACATAGTCTTAGGTTTTACTTGTAAATCCTTAGGATTTGACCATACTTCTGGCTTTTACAGTGACATGTTCCTATATATTACTATATATATATATATATATATTACTATTATTATTACTATAGCCGGGAGGATACATTTGGGGATTAAATGGGAGGTATTAGACAAAAAAGTGTCTGGCCCTAAAGGAGACTAAACTTAACACCGTTATTAAAAAAACCCCATCAGAAACAATAACTACCGCTTGGACCCGCTATTACGAATACGATACGATACGATACGCTTTTTCCGGAAATAAGTGTATTTCATTTCATTTCATATGTATACGTACATAGAATATTTAGTTTAATAGCGGTTTAAACAAACGGAGGACCCCAGACAACTTTTGAAACCATATATACTAAGTCACAAACGTAATATGTTTTTTTTGATTACTCATGTGTGATATGATTGTTTACAGGTAATAGCAGCAGCCGGTCACTAATAAAGCAAGTTAAAAAAAATATTTTAGAAAATAAATGATCTTAGAATTAAAATATAATGAAAACGGGTCACTGACCCGACCGGGGGATATTCGACCTTAAATACGTGAGTTTTCATTATATTTATGTACTGATTAGGTATCTAGATTTAAAGTCCATAAGTTGAATTGAAAATTTTACTTACATAATATATCTAGATTTTATAGCCTTTTCACTAAAACATTCATCCACAACCGCATTTATAAAGTGATTTATTAGCTTTGCGAGTTTTTTTGACGTTCAAGTTATATTTGGTAACTATTTCTAAAACACGACGTGAATGCCGAGACAGCTTCACTTAATTAATGTAGGTACTTAACGCTGGTTTCTATCCCGATATTATTTAGAATTTTTTTAAGAATTTCATACTTATGTCTAATAATGATTCTTTAGGTAATAAATGGATGAGCATAAAAAAGTTGG
This sequence comes from Epinotia nisella, assembly GCA_932294315.1. Lineage (NCBI taxonomy): Eukaryota > Metazoa > Arthropoda > Insecta > Lepidoptera > Tortricidae > Epinotia > Epinotia nisella. Next base: position 12,890,066 of record OW028688.1, on the reverse strand, counting down.
CCAGCATAACTCACTCAATTAAATTTTCTATGAAAGTTTTCCGTTGTGACACGAAAATTAACCACACAATTCTGTGGTTAACTTTTGTGTCACTACGGAACTTTATTCAATTCTTCAGGTTGTATACCAACTAACGATGGCCAAGAATTTGCTCCTCGCCAAAATTCTAATATGGTACAGCGAAGTTTGTGAGTGTGTAAGTTCGCGAGGGTGTGTGTAGCATGATTGTGGTAATCTCCAGAAACACGGAGGTACCCGATTATGTTTTTTTTTTCACCAAGACATATAATTGGCTTTTCGGATGGACATATGTGTTTGCGTCGATACAAGTAAACTCCCTTCTACGGAAAGGTTGACCCAATTACACGCTAGATGTCGCTGTTACGTCCGAGCAAATTCCTGCATCACGCGAACGGTGTGTCGACGTAGAATGTATAGGAGGTCGAGGCAAATTAATTTTGAATATAGACTATATGTGTGACTGATTGTTTCATTACAATATTTCCGTATATAGGGCGCCCTTTTTGACAGTTAGGAGTACAAACATTGGTCCTTCGAACCGGATGTACTGTGGGCCTTAAGTATTTTAGTGCTTTCCTGTACCAAGTGGCAACGGATTGTTGTCGAGGGTGCAGCCTTCCAGGAGCGGTAGCGGATTGGAGCAACAAGCGGGAGGCGGCAGCGTCGTGACCTTAAGTGACGTCACAGGCGAGCAACTTGGCGGGAAATTCAAACTGAGGTTCAAGTACAAGTGGAGTGAAAAGTGTAAGAAGATTTAAAACTGTGAGTACTTTATATTTTATCTGTGGAAGTGTCAACATTTGGAACTGTCAGCTGTCAAATTGAATTTGAAGTTAGAACTGTCAAAACTGGACTTAGCAAAAATTGAGCATGATTTGAGTAGAATTTTACAAGTGTTTAGGACTTAGAATAATTTAAGAAAAAGTGATACGACGGGGAACCTATGTCCGATTTTATAGCGAAGTATATGGATTAAAAACACTTGTAAAATTTTCAAGATTGAGTTTGGACTTAGAAAATTTCGGAGCAAAAAACACTTGGTTTTTTTTTCAAGATTGAATTGGGACTTAGAACATTTTGATCGTTTGCTGGGACTTGTAATTTTTAAGAATGAGTAAAATGGATGCGAGTTTAAATCTCCAAGCAGATCAAAGTACACGTATCGCTAATGCATTTACCAATTATAAGAAGTCTCCCAAGGATCGCATTACCATACCATATATAGAAACCAGATTGGAAAACTTAGAACAATTATGGCAACAGTTCGTACGTATGCACAATCAAATGCTAATGATGCCAGAGCGAGAGGAGTTGCAAACCTCTGCATATATGGAGGAAGATGTATATGATACGACTAACGAATTATATGTGGAATACAAATGCGTACTCAAAAATGCACTTAGCAGATTAATGGCAAAATCCAGCAACGATAGTCCCACAGTGTCAGCACCATCAACGTCAAAATCTAGTCATGTCAAGTTACCTAAAATTACGATACCTACGTTTTCGGGCAAATATACGGAGTGGACGAGTTTCCGGGATTTATTTACTTCACTCATCCACAATAATCGGGATATCGATGATGTGCAAAAGCTACATTATCTCAAGGCGCATTTGACAGGCGAAGCGGAACAGCTCCTTAGACATATACCAATTTCGAGTGAAAGTTATGGTCAGTGTTGGACCCAGTTAGAGAGTCGCTATAATAACAAGCAATATTTGGGAAATTGCATATGAAAACGATTCTTTGCTCAGAAGACCCTTCTAACTGAGTCTGCCACGGATATTAAGAATTTATTGGATTGTACAACTGAAACATTAAACGCTTTGGCTAGTCTTAAGATAGATACCAGTACTTGGGATATAATCATCATTTACATTGTTAGTCATAAATTAGATCCTGAAAGTCGGAAGTCCTGGGAATGTAAAGTTAGCGAATCTGTGTCGCTATCAGTACAATTACCGACCATAGAACAATTCAAGGACTTCTTGTTCACAAGATATCATTCTTTAGAATTTTTGGAGCCAAGACCAAGCTATGTGAATAAACCCAAATATGTGAATGGCAATAGCAACTATAAGGGAAATGTTAATCAGGTCAAAGGCAATCAGGTGCAGAGACTTAGTAATCTGCACATCAGTAATAATGTAACTTGCAGTTATTGTAAAGGGGAGCACAGGATAATACATTGTAAAGATTTCACTGGTTTAGATGTCGATGTAAAGCGTAATTTTGTCCAAACAAACGGGCTGTGTTTCAACTGCTTAGGTAACAATCACTCGGCTAGATACTGCAAAATCACAAAGAATTGTCAAATCTGTAACAGGAGGCATCATTCTTTGTTACACCAAAAGGGCGAAATGCAATCAAACGATATTAGAGAGCCATCAGCAAGTCCTGTTATGGCACAAGTTCACACACAACAAGTCACACATTCAGTGGAAGAGGCTTCAACGAGTACCAGCATCACAAACCACTTCGTGAACGAAGTCACTCAGCAGGTGTTACTGGCTACAGCGGTTGTAGAAGCTAAATCATGGGAAAGGGAAGAATCTCACCTGATCAGAGCATTAATAGACCAGGGATTACAAGCCTCCTTCATCACCTCAGCTACGGTTCAACTACTGGGTTTGAAACGAACTGCAGCTAAGGGTCTCATATCAGGGTTAGGAGGAGAGCAAAATGTGGTGTCGAAGTCCACGGTTCAAGTTACAATTGCATCACGTATCAACTCTAGATACGTTCTCACGGTTACAGCATATGTGCTTGATAAACTAACCTCATACTTACCATCCGCAAAGGTTTCCATTGCATCCTGGCCTGAGCTGCAAAGCATAGACCTTGCGGATCCAGAGTATCACACTCCCAATAGAATAGACATGTTGCTGGGAGCAGAGGTTTATGCTCAGATCATCGAGACAGGTTTAATCAAGTGTCCGGCTCATGGCACTCCAGTTGCACAAAACACGTCTCTGGGTTGGGTTTTAAGCGGCCAAGTGGGTTTACAGGCAAACATCTCCAGCACGCCGGTGAGCATGCACACACAGGTGGAACAGTTGTTAAGGTCCTTTTGGGAACTTGAGTCAGAACCTAGCAACAAATCACGGATACTAACACCTGAGGAACAGAGATGTGAGGAGATGTATCAGGCGACTACTACACGGGATGAGAATGGACGCTACGTGGTTAGGCTACCATTCCGGGATGAGAAACCAGCCTGTGTAGATGGTAGATCCAGGGAGATTGCGCTGAGAAGATTTCACTCTACGGAAAGGAAGCTGGAAAGGGATCAGCATCTGAAAGCGGAGTATACAAAAGTGTTTCATGAGTATCGGGAACTAAATCACATGGAACTATTGTCGGCAAAGAAATCCAAGGAAAAAGGTCTATACTTGCCTTATCACGCTGTAGTGCGCGAAGATAAAGATACTACTAAGGTCCGTATAGTATTCGATGCATCCTGTAAAGGCACAAACGGGGTGTCTTTGAACAACGATCTTCTTGTGGGGCCCACTCTTCAGTCAGAGTTGCGGCATATAATCATGCGATGGCGTATGCACCCTGTCTGTTTTATAGCGGACATTGTCAAAATGTACCGCCAGGTGGTAGTCGATGAAAGGGACACAACGTACCAACGTATCCTGTGGAGAGAGAATCCTGGCGAGGAAATCAAGGAATATAAGTTAACTCGAGTTACTTTTGGGACATCCGCAGCTCCTTACCTCGCAGTGAAGAGTCTAATTCAGGTTGCCATAGACGAAGGAGAAGGCTTCCCGCTCGCGGCACCTCGGGTGCGTCAGGACTTCTACATGGATGATTTAATGTCAGGGTGTCAATCGGAGCAGGAAGCAATAGATATTTACTACCAAATGAGAGAACTGTTAATCAAGGGGGGCTTTGAATTACAAAAGTGGTCAAGCAACAGTAAAGCTATGTTAGAAGAAATCAAAGAAGGCATAGCAGGGACAGAAGAACATAAGAAAATAGAAATGAAGCTAGAGGCAGTAAATAAAATTTTAGGACTTACCTGGGATCGAAATCAAGATGAATTTGCTTATGCAGTTCAGCTACCTCCTCCAACCGCACCTGTAACTAAAAGAAAGGTTACATCTGATATTGCGAGACTTTATGATCCTCTTGGATGGATCGCACCCAGCATAGTCCAAGCGAAAATATTCATTCAAAGGCTGTGGTTGGCAGGCATCGAATGGGACGAAGAGCTGCCATCTCCCCTTCTCGAAGAATGGTTGAACTACAGGGAAGAACTGTCGCAACTTACCAGATTTAGACTTCCTCGTTGGACAAATCATAGGTCCAATGCTAGGACCGTAGAATTGCATGGGTTTAGTGACGCGTCCAACGCTGCATATGCTGCTGTGGTATACTTGCGCGTGATCGATGTGGAAGGGATGACCCACGTCAGTCTGGTATCGGGCAAAACAAGAGTTGCACCCATAAAACAAGTCTCCATTCCTCGGCTGGAGTTATGCGGATCGGTTTTGCTAGCGAAGTTATTGGTTGAAATCGCGGAGGTGCTGGATGTACAAAAATCAAATATACATGCGTGGACCGACTCGGAAGTGGTGTTGGCGTGGCTGAGCAGCCACCCAAGTAGATGGAAGACGTTCATTGGTAACAGATGTTCGGAGATCTTGACTGTAACCAGTCGAAGCCAATGGTCTCACGTAAAGTCAGAGCACAACCCGGCAGATTGTGCGTCAAGGGGTATTTCAGCATCCGAACTTAGCAACTTTGAACTTTGGCTCAGTGGGCCTACGTGGCTGAAACAAAACGAGATTAACTACACGAACTCAAAGCCGTTAAACACGCAGCTAGAAGAGAGGAAAATAAAAACTCACCTGGAAACTGCAGCATCCGGGACAGGTAGCACCGATGACGATATGTGGTCAAAGTATTCTTCACTCACCAAGTTGTTGAGGGTTGTCGCGTACTGCCGAAGATTCCTGAAAAATAAACGAAAAAATCATACTCACCTTCTGAAAACAGAATTGGAAGAAGCATTAGCAATAATGGTAAAACGGTGTCAACAAGAAGCATACTTAGAGGATATCGAAGCTATAAAGAAAGGAAAGCTAAAAAAGAAAAGTCAGCTTACCTCATTTACTCCACATATGGATGACTTGGGAATAATTCGTGTTGGTGGGCGGCTCCAAAGCGCCAACATAGATTACAACCAAAAGCATCCCATGTTGTTACCAAAATCAGCGTGGTTAACCCAACTAGTCATTCGAGATGCGCATTGCAAGACATTGCACGGAGGACCACCGCTTATGATAAATTATATCAGAGCAAAATTTTGTATACCAGGACTGAAGAACTTGTTAAAGGCACATGTAAGGAAGTGTATTCCTTGTGTTCGGCATGCAGCCCATATCCGAAACCAATTGATGGGACAATTACCCGCGCCCAGGGTGAATATGGCAAGGGCGTTTGCGCGCAGCGGGGTAGATTACGCGGGGCCCATAAATATACGTGTCTCCAAGGGAAGGGGAAACAGATCGTACAAAGGATACATTTGCCTGTTTGTATGCATGGCAACCAAAGCTGTGCATATAGAAGCGGTTAGCGAGCTGTCAACAGCTGGATTCTTAGCTGCCTTTAAGAGGTTCGTCTCTAGACGCGGTTACTGTAGCGATCTGTTCAGCGATAACGGATCCAACTTCGTGGGCGCAGCAAAGGAACTCCAATATCTCTATAACGCGGAGAAAACAAGTCTAGTTCCTGAGTTGGCAGATTGGATGGCTTCCAACGGAACGGAATGGCACTTCATACCCCCTTATGCTCCCAATTTCGGCGGACTTTGGGAGGCAGGGATTAAGTCCTGTAAATTCCATCTTAAACGGGTCATAGGAAATTCTACACTCACCTTTGAAGAGATGATCACGGTCTTGTCACAAATTGAGGCTTGCCTAAATTCGAGACCGATGTGGCGGATAGACGACAACGGGGAATCGCTACCATTAACGCCAGGGCATTTCCTAGTGGGAGAACCACTCATAGTAGCACCAGACCATAGCTATGAGCAGGTATCGATTTCACCATTGCGCAGATGGCAATTGTGCCAGCGCATGATGCAAGACTTCTGGCGTCGTTGGTCCCAGGAGTATCTCAATCAATTTCTACAAAGACACAAATGGACACAAAAACTTCCTGAACCTAAGATAGGTGATGTAGTGTTGGTTAAAGAGCCTGATTTACCACCAGCGAGATGGCTTCTTGGCCAAGTGGTTGAAACACATCCGGGTTTGGACAAGGTAACGCGAGTTGTTACCCTTAAATGTAAAAATAATCTCATCAAGAGACCCACTTCTAGAATTTGTGTTTTACCGCTAGCCGAATAATTTTATGATTAAATTTAACTTAAGATTACATGGTTTGTTAGTCATATTCTTTTCTTGTTTATTTAAATTCAGGTTGTGGCTAAATCAGTATTAAATAAGTTTGTATTTTTATATTTTGTTGCAAATTGGGTCAAGAACTGTTGTTCTTGGTGGGCGGCATGTTTGCGTCGATACAAGTAAACTCCCTTCTACGGAAAGGTTGACCCAATTACACGCTAGATGTCGCTGTTACGTCCGAGCAAATTCCTGCATCACGCGAACGGTGTGTCGACGTAGAATGTATAGGAGGTCGAGGCAAATTAATTTTGAATATAGACTATATGTGTGACTGATTGTTTCATTACAATATTTCCGTATATAGGGCGCCCTTTTTGACAGTTAGGAGTACAAACAATATGCTAGACTATTTTATTCCGCGGCTGCGTTGGCGTTCTTTGTAATACGCGGCAGCTAGTCCTTAATAAACATCAAATACAAATACAAATCACTTATTTCGGACTATAAAATCCATAGTGTTATTACAAACATAGAGTGGTTACAAACTTAGAGCTATGGTTAGTATTATATAATTATGCTAAACTATTGTACAACACCAAAGACGACCAAGTGACGTAAATAACCTATTCCCACCAGCTATCGATATTGTCAACATAAAGTGGGTACCCGAGGAAATTTGGCCCCTCGTCGAGTATTTTAGCGGTCTACGTACACCTTTGCTCCTCGGTTTAAGGGGTATATGCCTCAGTTAATGTGAAATATACTGAAACAGGTTGTGACGTAATAGGGTATTCAGGGGACAACAGTGGGTATTCGTATAACAGCAGCCCAACATGTGCGGTATAGAATAGAAGTACACATATTACAAACAAAGTAAAGTAATTTACTATTACCTATAGGAAGCGAAGCTCTTGTTCAGTCATTGGTATAGCTGCGCGTCCCTCTCTTCTATGATTAGGAATGTATGATGGTGAGAGCCAGATAGGGATATAGACAGAGAGAGAGAGAGAGAGAGAGAGAGAGAGAGAGATAGAGAGTTCTGAATCGCTATCGAAGTTTTTTAATGCGTGTATACCCCCGAGTCACTAGCGTTTCCAGACCCTGATACCGAAGAGCTTATCAGGGGCTGGAAACTTACTTATTTGCCGCTAGATGTCGTTATGCCGGCTGCAAACTAAACTTAAATACAAAATTCAGGGTGTAGTGGCCTCCTTTTTTTAATATCTATCGTTAAATTTAAATAATCAGAATTATTTACAAGTGGCGCTAGTGAGCACGCACTGTAACACCATCTTAACAATACTCATACGATAGGTATATAAGTAAGTGCCGGATAACAGTTGCGTGTTTCCTTCGCGTATTTTGTATGAAAAAGAGTTGCTACATGGACAGGAAAACTTGAAAATATTTTTTTTACAAAGTTTGAATACAATTTAGATTAGACGTGAAGATAGATCAAACGCCACCAAAGGTAATCGATGTATGTTTCAATCATTACGGTAGGTAATGTGTAATAGTTTCTGGGACATTTACTTTAAATAATACATTCATAGGAACTTCTTGTTGCAATCCTTAAAAAATGTGAGGTGTTCATATTTGTTTAAAACTAAAAAAGAACTGGCCAAGTGCGTGTCGGGCCACGCGCAGTGTAGGGTTCCGTAGTTGCCCGTCTGTCACTTAACTCTTACAAAAATTAGGTCTTTGTAGCCCAATATCACGCAAACAGATCTCTGAATGGAGAATGATTTTTAAAAATCCAATACCTAAAGCGAGCTATCCAACGATACCCCACATCGTCGGTTTAGCGAGAAAAAAATACTTCCCCACTTTACCCTAAAAAAATATTCACGATTTATTCAAACATTTTGTCGGCGTGATTGATGACAGCTCTCTAGTAGTAAGGGTCATTGACGGACGGACAGACGGACATGGCGAAACTATAAAGGTTCCTTTTTGACTATGGAACCCTAAAAATTGGTATACCGGCAATGCTCTTACATTTTCTTATCATACTGTGCTTAATAAGGCCACTGTGTTAAAAATGACTTGCCGTGAGCCCTTTTCCATCTCCTTGGGATCACGAGATTCAGTTTCAGCATGCGGATCTTGTATTTGAGAGTGTGAGGGCGTTAATCTTGTGAGCTTATAATACTTGAACTAGTTGACAACTCATAAATGCCTATTAAGCTTTAAATTTTTGCATCACACTTGCTCGTCAATGGCGTTATTACTTGCGAGCGTACAGAGCAGTTCTAGCCGTTTTACCTCCCACGGGCTGTTAAGTTTAATTTTAAAATATAGAACCCTCTGATTGGCTTAAGCAAATCTGGTTGCTCTGTAATTGGTTGAAAAAAAAATCTAGATGGCCAAGCCGCCCCGCCCCGCAAGAAAACTGCTCTGTGATTGGTTGAAATTTTGAAGGTGCGCGCTCCTCCAGCACTGATCTGGAAGTGAAGTTGTCAATTTTTGATTGGTGCGGCTGTATGAAACTTAGATTTTTCTGTCTTTTGTAGTTATTTATTTCCTCGCAAATGTGATGAAAAACATTGTATATAACACGGGCGTAAGAATATTGCAAACTCGAGTCATCAAAATTCTGAAAGACTCTCGTTAGCAATATCCCACTTACCCCCCTCGTTAAACAATGTACTATTGTTGTTTATTTTGAAGAAAAAAAATTTTTTATTTGAAACGAAGAGGCAATACACACATTCAATTATTAGGGAGTAAGTATTCAAATGTAATAGGCTGTCAGCCATGTTAGTCTATAGATTATCTGTGCTGTGACGTCATACAACTTGTAAAAAAGCATTTGACATTAAGCGTCCGTTCTTGTCATGCCGATTCTTGACAGATTTGTGCTTTCTGCTTTCACTAATCCAATCTCTATTATTGATTTTATCAATAAAACAGTAACAATGACACGTAGGTTAAGAGTTCTTAGAAACATTTAATAACAAAAAGGCAACCATCACAAGTCCACAAGTGATATACGAACTAATATGAAGTTTGTTTCCAATTTGTTTGACGTTACATCATGGCCGACGGCGTTGAGAATAAAAAATAAAAATAACATTTTGAAATTGAAATTATGCAGCCATCGTGCACTTTTAATAACTGAAATCGAGATATTTCGGTGTAGTACTGCAGGGAATACTATTTTTGTGCGTCAAATTTGATATGAGTCAAGTAGCCTATTATTTGGCAATGACAACGCGCTCGCCAAAGGGCAATGGAGAGGGCTATGTTAGGAGTTTCTCTGCGTGATCGCATCAGAAATGAGGTTATCCGCAGCAGAACCAAGGTAACCGATATAGCCCTCCGAATTGCTAAACTTAAGTGGCAGTGGGCGGGGCACATTGCACGTAGAACCGATGGCCGTTGGGGCGGAAAGGTTCTCGAGTGGCGACCACGTACCGGAAGGCGGAAGGCGCGCCGTGGGTAGGCCCCCCACAAGGTGGACTGATGACCTGGTAAAGGTCGCGGGAGTCCGCTGGATGCGGGTGGCGCAGGACCGGTCAATTTGGAACTCTCTGGGGGAGGCCTATGTCCAGCAGTGGACGTCTTTCGGCTGATATGATGACAACGCGCTCGTAAGCCTCCGAGAAACATACCTCTCCATAACAAGTACCGTGTCTAAGGTCCTGTCCCAAAGTTCACTTTACTCAGGCACCCTTTACGAATTTACATAGAATATGCTTTTAGGAGATTGTTAAATAATCCTGTTCAAATTTTGCTCGACACCTCTTGTGTAATTAGGAATTAATTAAACGGTCGCCTAATCACCATAATGGAGGACGCTTCCAATCAGGGGCACAGAGAAGATAAGTATTAGAAGATCCACTGTCTAACAAACCCGATTAATAGGACAAATAATTCGAATCACAATCTTTTAATAATTACGTATACTACTAGAGAGGACATCTCAACTAGAATTTTTGTAATACCAGTTAGAGCCAATTGGCTCTAACGCGTCCAGACTGTGCTGGACGGCCGCGGCAGCTCGACGCATTGGAATGAGAAGTGTTCCGTGACGTAACACTTGTTACTGTTTTTTTTTTTTTCATCGAAACCATCAATCAGCAATATCGTGTTTGTATTATCATCATCATTATTATATCAGCCGAAAGACGTCCACCGCTGGACATAGACCTCCCCCAAAGAGTACCACAACAACCGGTCCTGCGTATTTAGTGTTCTGTGCGCGTCCTTTCCATCCATCAGTCCACCTTGTGCGCCTGCCGGTAAGGGGTCTCGCTCTTTTCGCCCCAACGGCCATCGGTTTGGTCTTTGGGTGACTTTGAGCCTTCTAAATCTAATGAGACCCATCATACTGAGCGACCACATTTCAGTGCCATATAACATCACTGGCAACATACACGACTATAAGACTATGTATATATATGAATAACGAGACTAATATAGATCAACAGCCACGATACACTCACGCTCTAAGAATCAAGCGATTCCCTATAAATATGCGCCGGCATCTATTATCGTGTAATAACATTAAAGGTCATTTTACACTGACCCGCCCTAAACTATGGATCGACCCACGTGCTATAGAAAGGTCAAGGTCGCGATAGTCGTATTTCTGAACGTATTCGCAAAGGTTGGATTGTAAGCTTTTTGCCTGATTGCGGCGACATGTCACGTCGTAAAGGTACTATAGTTTTGTCGACTTTATGTACTAACTTTATACGTAAATACAAGACTATCGTGTTTGTTGAAAGGAGATGAATGAAAATGTCTAAGGAATAGGAATTTAATTCTGCAGCGGAGATGGAATGATTCAACACATATTCAAATAAAACTGCTACATTTACATGTCTTCTCGTATGTCTAAAACTCAGTGAAAAATTCGTGTACAGATAATGTAATTTACTTTGAACACAAAGTTTAAACCAACTTCAATTCAGTACTTGGCCAAGCCATATTTCCTTTCCGAGAGCAAATGAGATGATTATTACAGAAAAAAATCCAAGTCGCTATATGTGGGCTGATAATATTTGAGGAGTTCCGACGATTCCTCAAAGATCTCAGAATTGAAACTTCATTTGATTAGTTGCTACTTCAACGGAATCATGTCAGAATCCTTGACGTACTTTACATATTTGAGGATTTCTATAGGTACGAAGTCATCTGTGGTCTTCATCATCAATTCCACTTCACCAAAATGGCGATTTCCGAGGATACACGAGTTATATAAATTTGAGTTTAGCCCTCAATTTCCCTGAGATCCCATTATCAGATCCTGACTTGATGACAATGGAACCACCTCAGGAGTATACTGTTACCAAAAAAAAAAGAAAATAGTCCACGATTGACGGAGAGATGAACATACATTAAAAAAAAAACATACCTACAGGTAAATTACTTTCGAGACGTTTTCGCATTTGTAGTTGTGACCTCTGTAGCCAGCCTCACACACACACATACGTGTGTCTGTGTACGTCAACGTGTACGTGTGTCCCTGTTAATATACACTTACTACTACAAATGCAAAAACGTCTCGAAAGTATTTTTTTAATACAGTTGTTCAAAAAGTGCTACTTTACGTAGCTGTTTAGCATGCGGAAAGTTGGTTTTCACTTTTCCTTGTACAAATTGTACCTACCATTAATTATTTTTCAACTAAATGATATTCATCATCATTATCATCATATCAGCCGAAAGACGTCCACTGCTGGGCATAGGCCTCCCATAGAGAGAGTGAATGATATTACAGAATTAATAATATAAAAGTTTCAAATTCCTTACTTGTTCTTTTTCTTGTTTTTTTGCAACTGTATTAAAAAACGTATTTCGATACACGTGCGGAAATGTCATCCTTCACTCGTCCCTAGCGATATCTCGGTACTCGTCACGAAATGAGATACTTTCTGCACTAGCATCAAAATGTAGTATTTCATATCTCATGCTCCGAAAGTGGGTCGTTGTTGTTCTACAAAGTGTGCAGAAAGTGATACGATTCTGCTCTAGTGCAGAAAAGTCGTGTATTCCAATTAGTCCTCGCCTTATAAGCATTACCAATTCTAATAAATATCAATTCTTACCCCGCCACTGACAAAGAGAAATAATTTTATTCTTACGAGTTCATGGAATATATTTTATTCAATATATAATAAATGTATGTTGTAAATGATTACTTTTATTTTAGCTAAAATATTCACTAGGCTCTATGAAGTGGTGACAAATATAATGCACCCACAAACCTTTTTTAACTTAAAGTTGTGCATGTGAGCTAAGGCAAAAACGCATATAGCCACTCTTCAACAAATACTAATTTATAATAAATAAAAATAATTTGAAAATATTCGAATAGGCTATTTTTGTCTATCACAGTTAAATTATGCAAGTATGTTATTTATATTACATTCACAAATTGCCCTAATTTTTGCATTCAAGTAATTGTATACTTCGAACAAACATTGTTAAATTTTCCGTCTGTGTTTTTTTTTTACTTTCCTCGTATTCGACATGAAAAGTAGAGTGTTTAACTCGGGAGAAAGTCACCCATTTCTGACTCGAACCATTGGCGCTCTCACTTTTTTCGAGCGCCAAAGATATCTCGTCAGAAATGGGTGCCTTTCAGCCCTTGGTTAACAATCTACTATTGCAGTGCACGGGACAAAGTTGCATTTAGAACCGGGTCCGAGCTGTGATTTTCGGAGCGTAACTTTACACATGATATGTATTATGGGTCTTCCATTAAGATTCTATAAATGAAGATATAAGTTTAAAACAAAAATTGCAAGGTAAAAATAAATCCATTATATGGACTACTTATACCCCAAGAATTCTCTAAGACAAACAAATTCCAAAGGGACGTAGCATGGAAGTAGACTGACAATGTACAGTCAGCGTCAAATACTTTGTAGCAACCAAAGTAGTCAAATAGTTCGGTACACCATATATTTAGTATGGTGTACCGAACTATTTGGCCACTTTGACTGCTACAGAGTATTTGACGCTGACTGTACTTACGCGACTTCGTAGCAAGAAAAACAGTCGTCAAGCGTTAAAAGGCAATCGAGTTTTTACACAACTTGGGAAGGAAGGTTAGGATAGTAGTACAATTTCTTTCGAGTTGATTTAATTATTGTAGGTTATATTAAATCTGCCTGACTGGCTTTTCTTCACTCCGAGCAAGTACAGTCACTGCTATACATATATTATGTATTTCTATCTGCGTTTATGCAATGCGTTTAGAGAATTAGGTAAGACCACAAAAAGGGTTTAAGTTAATAAGGTATAGGAGAATAACTCTCTTAGTGTTCTCATTTAGCTGTCTTTGATGAGATATACTTATATGTATAGATATAGGGCTTCTGATGAACTAAATGCTCAAGCATCAAATTCATTTATTTCAACAAAGCAGCAGGTCCCAATCTCAAGTAGACATATAAAAAAAAGTCTTAAGTAGTTTAACCCTTAAATGCATGATTTTTTGTATAACTTTTTAATAAATTGAAATAGATGTGTCATGTTGTACAGATTGACGGATAGCTGAAGTGGATAGCTGCATATTGAGCCACGGACCATCAAATATACGATGCATATATACATCATTATGCATTTAAGGGTTAATATTTAAAATATCGTTGACCGTTATTAGTGTGCATGCCCGTAAAATCAATTAATCTCCGGTTCCCGGCGATAAAGAATTCCTAACTGAATAGGGTTTAGAATTTAAAAAGCAACGCCGTTTAAACTCAATATAGAACAACGGTTTAAACACAGCTTCACGGGTCAGATATTCGGAACCGTTACGGCTCCAGCAAATCGTGGCACTAAAAACGTCGATGCTGGTTTTCCTAAGCTCATTTTACAGTCTTCCAGTTCTTAAATGTGAACTCTATTGCAGTTCAAATAAGGTTGTTTAAACAAGAACGGCACGAGGTTAGAGAAATAAGTAAAAATGACACTGGTCTAAAAGCTGCACGCGGTTAAGTGCGAGCCCATTGAAGCGTAAATATGAATTCTGCCGTCCGAGAACTTTTATAATAGTAGGTAATAAGTACAAAGTTCTTGGACTTGTATACTTTCTTTATTATGTAGGGTTTTCTTTATTAATAAAAATTATTCACTTTTGTCAGTGACTTCGTCTGCTTGAACCAAGTTCCACTCCCAATTTCATCCAAGGGATTTAAAAAAATCTGGTTATTTTAGACATAAGCATGAACAATAGGATTATTATTTTTAGTTGATACTTAAACATATGTAATGTTTAAGTATGATTAGTATGTATTTGCGTACATTAATTAAAACTATAAAAGTTTTTTTAGTTCAATTATCTTTTCAAAACCGTTCGCACAGATAGAACTGATAGCTAGTGCACGGTATACAGCAGAGCGGAAGCATTCTCATGTAACGAACCATTCACTGGACCCTGGAGGTTAATCTGACACGTCATTTCGCAGACCAATTTGAATATGTGTCTCGCACTGGCTTCCACGCGTATCGAGTTATCCTGTCAGAACAAAAGCGCGAAAGATATGAACAAACCCTTATTAAGCTTACTGTGGGGCTTAAGTGGCTGTAGGCGTGGCAAACTGCACGCAGAACCAATGGCCGTTGGTGGCAACCACGTACCGGAAGACGCAGTGTGGGTACACCCAAAGTGGACTGATGACCTTGTAAAGATCGCTGGATGCGAGTGGCATAGGACCGATAACTTTGGCACTCTTTGGGGGAAGCCTATGTCCAGAAGAGGACGTCTTTCGGCTGATATGATGATGATGATGATGATGGGGCTAGTTCGATTTGTGTGAGATTGTCCAGTGTATTATCTCGTACCAATCGTTTATCGTTTAATTTTTATATCGGTGCATTCTCTATTCGCCACGCAATCTTTATTCGTCTCAATGGATATCCCTTACTATCTTCTTTTGTTAAGTTCTATAACTTGACTCTCTCTTAACACTTTCACTTCCAGGAAGCCGCCTAGCGTACCTACGCCTCAGGATCGGCTACGAGCGTAGAGCGTAGCAATTCTTGGCAGTGAATGTGTTCAATCCCAACTTGGGATGCGAAATGTTCGTCTCAGGTTGACCCTTGGAACGCTGTCAAGTACAATTCTTTTTAACCCCTGCACTAGGCTTCCGTTGTAGCGTATAGTTTGAAAACTGTAAGTCAACATTTACGGCGCATATAAACGAGTACCTAAGCATTTGATACTTCTTTAATAGTGCTGCACTAGCCCTTTACGTTAGGTCTTTTTTCATATGCTAATAGTGCTAACCAAGCAGCAAACCACAGAGCTTGAGCTGTTGATGTGAGGATGATTAATCATTGACAACATCGACATCACCTAAATGTCAGAGTTAGCTGTACATTGGATCGATGACCTATTATTACTTGGTCCAGTAAGCAAAGAGTAAGATTTGAACTCTTATCATGTTTCTAGCGCATACGAAAATGGAGCAACAATTATCACAACAACATTTTCTTGGTGAATTCAAACCCTATCAACTAGTGACTTTGTGAACTCTAGAACTCGCGAGAATGTCCTTTATTTTTTATTTTTTTATTTATTTAGTTAAATCAATTTTAGAATAACTAAATCGATAAAAAAACTATATAATTATTAAAACTGCTCACAAAATTTCACGAGAATCGGTTGAGAAATGCGACGTGTAATGGAGAACAGCCGGAAATCTGGACATCCGGACAAGAATTTGGCCCAAGCTGAAACGGAGAACATCGTTCGCTCGCTCGCTCGTTCAATAATTTTCTCACAGAATGGCCGGATAAACGTAACCAAGGTAAAGTGCCAAAAAAATGAATTGGCTCAATTGATGGATTATTGTCGCATGAACTCGGCATACTGTCAACTATAGAAGCACTGTGCGTTCACTGCAGCACAGTATTGCTGCCGCCAGGTGCTTTACATCAAAGGTAATGCATAAAGTGATAATACAGTGCCGGACAGCCGTGAAGCTTCGCTTCTTTGATGGACCCTGAACCTATTTCTCTATCAATTCGTGACGGTTTTCAATGAATTGCTGCCACCAGGTGCTTTACATCAAAGTTGCCATAAAGTAATAATACAGTGCCGGACAGCCATGAAGCTTCGCTTCTTCGATGGACCCTGAACCTATTTCTCTAACAATTCGTGATGGTTTTCAATGCGTCGTTGCCGCCAGGTGCTTTACATCAAAGGTGCCATAAAGTGACAATACAGTGCCGGACAGACGTGAAGCTTCGCTTCTTTGATGGACTGCTAAACTACTATTTTTCTATCAATTCGTGAGTATTTTAATGTGTGGTGTTCCGCACCTAGATTTAAAAATTTATGATTTAATAGAGAGGAAGGGCACAGCGGAACATCATATCGCTCATGTATATTGTCTAATACCCTCCATCGTGGCAAACAAACATCCAGCCTGCCTGGTGGTAACCAGACATTGTCGCCTATGAAAGCTTGCACTTCCATGGTATCAGAAACGTGTTGCCCCTTTAAAAATGTACACACTCCTTTTTTGAAGAGACAATTTTACTTAGATTTTATTGTCTAGGTTTTGATTCCCTTGCTAGTTTCGAAAATTTGCGGAGCGGCATAAACGGCTGTATCTTTTGATTGCGTTGGCTTAGAAGTTTTGTTTTTTCACAGCTCCAAGAGACAGTAGACCTGAGTGTTTGGTATAAATTTTAGCTTGATATCTCCACGCGTTCCTGAGAAAAAGGGTCTTGACAGACGGACGGACAACAAAGTGATCCTATAAGGGTTCCGTTTTTTTCCTTTCGAGGCACGGAACCATAAAAATGAGATAACGGTCTTAATGGTCACAACGGAAGACCAGCGCTGGCGCTGCCATCACGCTGAGTTGTGACCATTTCGTGGCAAGTGTTTGTGTGTATTGTGTCTATACAGTTTGTTTTTATGTGTTTTGTCACGAATAAATGTTTTTCCTTTCTTTTTTTAACCCGTTCCGAAACTCGTCCATACCTCGCGCGACTGCTCTCCTCAACTCCGTGCTCGCAGCATCGCCACAGTGTGATGTTTTTATGACAAGGATGTCGCGACTGATGACTGAATGTAAGAAAGTGTTAGAGAGACGTATGGATGGTTTTTAGTTAGTACTTAGATTTAGTTTAGTAATTTAGGTTAAGTAGGAATGAATCGCTATAACATTTTGGTTAAGACTGTCATGTTGCACAACTGGATGGTTCAATAAATAAATAAATAAATAAATGAATATAATGAAACCAGTAATTAATTATCAATTTGCTTGAACAAATCTCTCTACAGAAGTTAGAGGGTTTGGTCACTTTTCAGTAGGTACTTTGAAGGACAATTTCTCCCAACAGGTTGTTTAAATAAAAAAAAATAGGTGTCTGTTTTTGTAGACTACTCTATAAGTATATAAAAATAAATCAAATCGGAGCCAGACAGTTGGGTACCTGAAGATTATTGTACCTAAATGTGAGAATTGTGCTGATACATCCAAGTTAACCTAATTTCGGAGAACCACCCTTATACATATAAACTACACGATTCGAAACACTTTTACAGACAATTTATTTATCATCGCAACGTCACCGAGATAACCCGTGTACCTGTATAGGTAAGCTTTGTACTCGATTTAATTAAAATGACGTAACTGACATGGTTTTAGTATTAAAATGCGCCTTTTTGTACAAAAACAACATTGACGGGTATCGATACTAAAACGTTTCTACAAATAGCTGGGGTCTACCCTTGAGAAGGGACGGATAAGGTTGACCTGGCATGGGATTTCGTATTCTCATGATGTTTTAAGATATTTATTTACTTGATAGAAATATTGAATCAGCAACACATTTATTTCTCAGGACCTTGTTACATAAATACTTTTCGATATGGAAACTGTTCACATTGTTAGACTATATAAATATATACCTACACTTAATTTAAATATGTGTGTGTGGGCTTTGTTATTGAAGGTTTTCGAAAATATGTCGCTTTTTATTTATTTTAAACTTTATCAGCCAAATTAGTACAAAGTGCGCACTTAATACCACGAAATATTATCTACCAGCCAACTAATAGGGAACAGAACCATTATGTATGTACCAATACAAGTCCATTTGATTTCCAAGTTGAATATAACCTTACGCCGCGCCGTTTAGTATCAACCGTCAAAGGCATGTTATTATATACTTAGAGGGGATTTGAATGCTTTGAATTAGGCCGTGCAAGTAAAGCTGGCCTATTCCTAGAATTATGCCCAAAATAGCTATCTGCAAATAGGAATTTGATTAACCCACGTCATGACAACGAAATGCGAGGCACTTCTAATATTCAAATTAAATTATTTAGTTTCAAATTAAAGGGAATAGTTGTTCTGAATGCTGTTAATTTTTAAACCATAGTTTCTTCTTACAACGCCTTAGGGCCTAAGGCATTGAGCCCTGCCCTGAGTTTGACGCTTCTAAGATAGCGCAATCCAAGGTTTATAAGTAGGTTCAATTCTCAACTCACGATTAAATCACTTCTAAACTAGTGGATCTGTGAGCATTAGAACTGGCGTGCATGTCTTTAAAAGAAAACCTTTTTAGGGTTCCGATACCTCAAAAGGAAAAAACGGAACCCTTATGGATCACTCGGTTGTCTGCCTGTCCGTCTGTCACAGCCGATTTGCTCCGAAACTACTGGACCGATTGAGTTGAAATTTGGTAAACATATGTAAATTGGTGACCCAAAGATTTATGAAAGGGGTTGTTATAAGCATGTCAGATATTTTTTTTATAAATTTAGCAAAAACAGATTTGAAGTAATTTAGGAAAAAAGACGAAAATTTACCATTCCCCCCTTATCTCCGAAACTACTAGGACTAAAATTCTAAAAAAAATATGGAAAATAGTTCCTTTCCTAAAGATTACAGGAAAACCTATTAGAAGTTTGAGTATTCAAAAACACTCATGAAAGTTAGATTATATACGGAACCCTCACCACGCGAGTTGAACTCCGGTTCCGGTTTTTTTTTAATTTCAAAAAACTGAATCAACAAAAAAAACCATATATTATTGAACAAGCTCACAAAATTTCACGAGAATCGATTGAGAAATGCGACCTGTAGAAGAGAACAGCCGGGCAGCGGGACATCCAGACATACGGAATTCGCTTCGCTCGCTCGTTTAACTACGCGCCTAGCGCTATGTCGTAGTCTTTATTACTCAGATCTGAGCGAATAAGCTGAGCTAATTATTTGTCCAAAATTAGCTCAAAAATAGCATATATTTGTGGTGCAATAAAGAGTATTATTATTATAGAAAGATATTATCAACAAACTTTTATGTATGTAGAAACCTGATGTACATAAATAAATATAAGTAAATAAGATACAAAAGCAATCAACAAAGTTATAATTAGCTGAAGCAAAATTGTTAATTAGAAGCTTCACTTCATTAACAACTACGATGCGCTAAATTTGCTCAACTGTGGATCAACTAATTGCATTGCTTCAAAGGAAACGACTGATTCCAAAGCGGAACCTCACGTTTATCCACAACTTTATTTCCTATTATCTCTATTGAATATTACTTCAAATTTGAACGCAATTCATTACGGGGCAAGGTCGAATTTGAAATGACAGGCGTAATGTGTAAAATGCTCGCACATATTTCCAACAAAGAGGCAGTCATGATATTTCTGCGGGATAAATTAGCGGGCGGAAGAAAAGTGAATTTAATTGAGCATCAGAAGTTGGTGAACATCTGGAAGAAGTAGGTACCTACGGCTGAATTTGTTCCGGTGTGATATATTTTTTTATTTAACCGTAAAGCTATATGGCTGCTTAATATCATTTTACATCCCACGCACGCTTAAACTTTTGTAAAGTTGTGAGTCTCAAGAGCTAAAAATGGATATTGTATTTTTCAAAGCTCGTGAAAATATTAGGTTCTGACCAATACTTCCGATAGCTTATTTTATAATTGCTTCAAAACATGTAGGATAGTTTGGAACAGTACCTACGCACTAACAATAATACTGCTATTTGCACTGCGATCTCGACGCCGTTAGCGCTCGAAATATTCACGTCTAATTTGCATTTACTGCATTAACATGCTTGGAATTAGACTATATACAAATAAACTCTGCAGGTGTGTCATAATATGTAGCCTCACATGCCCATTGTTTAATTGTATTTTTTGGAACGTTTTCGGCTACTTCATAACTTGCACGGTTTATAATGACACTGTTCAATTTCGTGAAGTATCCCAGACATCATCATCATTATCATATCAGCCGAAAGACGTCCACTACTGGACATAGGCCTCCCCCAAAGAGTGCCAAAGTGACAGGTCCTGCGCCACCCGCATCCAGCGGACTCCCGCGACCTTTACCAGGTCATCAGTCCACCTCGTGGGGGACCCACGCCGCGCCATCCGGTACGTGGTCGCCACTCGAGAATCTTTCCGCCCCAACGGCCATCGGTTCTATACGTGCACTGCCTCTTAAGTTTAGCTATTCGGAGGGCTACATCGGTTACCTTGGATAGCCTCATTTCTGATGCGATCACGCAGAGAAACTCCCAACATAGCCCTCTCCATTACCCTTTGGGTGACTTTGAGCCTTCTTATGAGGGCCATATAGTAAGCGACCACGTTTCAGTGCCATCCATCCCAGACATGATCTATCATAGATTGTGTCATAAAGATAGTTCGCCTTTAATCGATAATACACTTTAGGTAGGTACCTACTACTACTACAAGAATATATTGCAACCCGTCCTTGAATCCTCGGGATACACCTACGAGAAGAACGTAGGTATGTATAGGTAAAAAACTTAAGTATAGCCCCTTTTACATGTAGGGGTGACGTGTTCGAATAAGCATTTGTTTTGCTTGTGTTAGACATTTTTAAATATGTACTGTCTATTCGAATACGAGTACGTCACCACTAGAAACAAACAAGAAGGGCTTTAGGTACCTACTTATAATTATAAGTATTTTACCTATACGCCATTTGATTGAAGCTATCATTACGGAAAGCCATTTACTTATGAGTTATCTTTATTATCACGGGCGCGGCGCGGCTCCGCTGTCACGTAAAAAAATGGAGTGTAGGTGTTTTGAAAACACTCAAAACCATTACCTTACTTCTTGTGATAAAAAAAGGTTTTCAAAATGTTTTTTTTTTAAATACTCAAGAACAGCTTTCCGGACCAAAGCTACTCAATAGTATGTAAATGACGTGCCTACTGAAATAACCGTAATTCGAATTATCATATTGAAATGGAAAAGTCTATTTCATCAAGGCGATATAGTTTATTCATGGTAATTAAAACCGTTGTTAATTTTGCATCGGCTTGTTTTTTGTTTACATTATCGCCCGAGGCCATTTCTGCGGTGGCGTAAATTTACGCTCTCGTGAACGTCATTTACGTCGCCGTCATTGTCCATTTAACGTTATTTTTGGCGTAAATTTACGCTTGAGTTGGCGTATTTACGTTAGATTGAGCATGGTTTAGGGTCACGGCCGTAACTATTCGTGGGTGTAATGTGAAACATTATATCGTTTCGGTATTTATTCATTTACTTTTATGTTTTTTATGTACTTTTCACGGTCTGTTTGTATATAAAAACATTATGCTATCATGTATCAGCATTTGGATCGTGTTTTGACATAATGATATCTCTAGTGAATTGTCTGGGTTCCACACATTAGCAAATGTGATGAGATTGATCATGTACTTTAAAATGTTTCCTTTGTTTGATTTGGCAAGATATACGACGTCCACATAGCATAATTAGGTTTCATTATAATTCTGCAAATGATTAATCGTGACTTTTTGAAACCTTACTTTACTCTTCAAACTGCGATCCCAATTAACTTGATGCATGGACTTTTCTTTTCATGGAAAAACAATAACTAACACTAAATGATGGTAAGGATGGTAAAACTTAGTACGGTCGACGCCAAAAATACGTTTACACTTTTGCACCTTATTCCATTGCAATTAAGGCGAATAGTGTAAACGTATTTTTGGCATCGACCGTACAAACACGATTGGTTGCCTTGCGTATGATCTATGTATTACAGAATTAGTAGGTACTAAGGTATATAGGTCAGGGTAGGGTAAGGTATGATCCACTCTCACACTTTCAATGCCAGGAGGCAGGAACCCACCTAGCGGGCGTCGAGGCCGTAGTCACTTTCCGCTACATACGTGGAAAACCACGGGAACGCTATGCTACTAAATAGCAGCATAGCGCGTAGCGATTCTTGGCAGTGATTTTTTTAATGCCAACGTAAATAGCCTTTAAAATTCATAGACAATATACAAATAGTGTTGTTGAAAAATATATCATCATCATTATCATCATATCAGCCTAAATACGTCCACTGCTGGACATAGGCCTCCCCCAAAGAGTGCCACAATGACCGGTCCTGCGCCACCTGCATCCAGCGGACTCCAGCGACCAGGTCATCAGACAACCTACCCACGCTGCGCCTTCCGGTACGTGGTCGCCACTCGAGAACCTTTCCGCCCCAATGGCCATCGGTTCTACGTGCAATGTGCCCCGCCCACTGCCACTTAATAAGTAAGTAATCCAAATAATATAATTTACTTCTGGTATAATAATTTATAGTTGGTATCACGTAATGTAAAAATTATCAAAATGAAATCCTATGGAGTGTGCGATACGCGGCAACCCTGACGGCTCAGACAAAGCTTCGAGCGGCGTCGTCATACGTTGGAGCAAGAGATCGGAGTGCGGCCTCTCGCTTCCACATATAGCGCACCGCTGCCGCTGCCCCCGCCCGCCAGCAGTCGAGGCCTTTTAGACCTACAAAGAGAATTCTCCATAGACAATTTTATTTCGAGTTAAAGGCCTGACCACATAGCATTGCTTCGTAAGCAAATACGGCAAACTTATTACAATACAAACACTATCGGTTGCGTGCGTTATATTGTCTGTTACTCAAATAGCTCCGATGACATGACTGACGCGAATATGGATTTATGCAAAATAATGTGTGCTCCGCCAATTTCGTATATGGTGAGCGTGGTGTACGAGTATTATGACACTATCCATGCATTTTACCTAGAAATTATTCAAGTTAGTATTTACAGACGAACTATTATCTCACGTATTCTGTACTATTCCTGTATGATTGTCAGAGATATTAGTTGATTGTAACAAGAGTATGCGAGCCATTTTATCCGAGAATATTTTATCGATTCGAGCTGCAGGGCGAGGCTCGGTATAAAGTCGACTGAGGAGGGATATACACGAGTTATACACTCTGCTTTTCACTTCAGTTTCGAGTAAAAACAAATATTCGAATAAAAATAAATATCATACTATTGGTTTCAATATGTGCTACTCGACCTCGTGTGGTAAGAGGGGGAATGGGCATGATCGAACCGGTGCATTCTACTTTTTGCACTAGAACATAAGTAGCCATTTTATACATACAAAGTAAAGATGACCTTTACAAAAATAAGAACAGAAGGTAGGGGGGCCTACCCACGCCGTGCCTTCCGGTACGTGGTCACCACTCGAGAATCTTTCCGCCCCAACGGCTATCGGTTCTACGTGCAATGTGCCCCGCCTACTGCCACTTAAGTTGAGTGGCACTGATGACCTGGTAAAGGTCGCGGGAGTCCGCTGGATGCGGGTGGCGCAGGACCGGTCAATTTGGCACTCTTTAGGGGAGGCCAGCAGTAGACGTGTTTCGGCTGATATGATGATGATGATGCATGGGTTAATGTTAGACTCCTCATAAAATGAGAAAAGTATAAACTAAATCATAACCGGACCTCAGAAAAGAGTAATCTACACGAATAAATGAAGATAAACTCAACAATGTGATTGTTGGATAGCTAAGTTTTGCATTATTTAGACGTGGAAAAATGGTACTCGGAGAATACAATTACTTTCACAGCAACTGGGCTTTCACAGTCAGAAAGGCGCAGACGAAAATTTAAAACTGAATTTTGCTCAAAGTTTAAATGCATTCCTTCCATTCGCAATGGTAATGTAGGTTTGTTTAAAACTTGTTAAGCTGGCTAACGATATTGTGAAACAACTTGCTTATCCGTGTTGTTATTTTTGATTAGATATGGCCATTACTCTTGCATTAGGTAGTCTAGACATGCAACTCACATAAGCTGAATAATTGCTGTTGTTAGCAAGTAACTTCAGCCATATAGTATGGATTAGTACGGTTTGGATAATACATAGTTACTACTAAACGTGCAAAAAGATTTGTGTCTCGATCATAACATTAAACTGAGAATATATACCGAACCATGCTCTTTAGGGGTGATATTAAAGCCCGAATTTTTATTACAGTCTGTGTCCAGCCCTCTGCCTGCTAAATCATTACTACTGGGTATATGAAAAAAAAACATGGCAGTAGTAAATATAAAATAATTAATTTATTTTGAAAACTATCACGAATAAGTAGGTATAATCGAGGAAGGTGCCGTAACTGACCCAAAACGTAAATGAGGAAACTGTTTATATTTTTCAAAAATAATTGTCGCAGCTGAAAAATCTGAAACTTTTTTCTGGTGGTTATTCCTATCACCAAAAAAAATATCAGGCATTTCTAAACTTTTCATCCATTCCTTATTTTAGGTTGGGGAATTTGTGAAATTAACTTTTTAACTGTTTATACGAAAATTCGGCAAAAATTCACGGATGAAAATTTTCAAAAAATATGCTTCTTACTACGATCGTTTTCCGTTTGAAAAGCATAAGCAAACGAAAGCGATATCATAAGGATATCCCTATCTGTCAGGTCATGGAATCGTGGCTTTAATGATATAGAAAATGACACTGACAAAAAATTAAACTTATTGGGCTTAACGTATAATTGAACATTAAACATTATCAAACTGTTGCCTTGGAAATGTTTGAGCATTTCGCAGAGTGCTTGAGTGCTTTGAATTGAAAAGAACAGCGCGATTTCACACGACTTCTGGTTTCTTTTCCAATATTCCTGAGTTTGCTGACGTTGCGCTTTATACGCTTTTATGGCTG
The DNA here is from genome assembly GCA_932294315.1 of Epinotia nisella. Lineage (NCBI taxonomy): Eukaryota > Metazoa > Arthropoda > Insecta > Lepidoptera > Tortricidae > Epinotia > Epinotia nisella. The sequence goes on along the minus strand of OW028688.1, from coordinate 12,864,701 downwards.
TAAAATGTTTAAGGTAAACGTCCTAATGTTTGATACGTTAATGCCTAATGGTAGACCCATAAACTATTATTATGATTATTAACTTATGACTCTTATTAGTTAAGATTGAAAGTGTCAAATATTGGGCCAATGTCAAGCATTGGGACGTTTACCTTAAAGCCGGAATTACATTACGAAATTAGTGTCATGCATGTTGAAATCAGTTTCACGAAGGTAATTTCGATATATGCGAAAGTAATTTGGCCAAAGGGCAATGGAGAGGGCTATGTTAGGAGTTTCTCTGCGTGATCGCATCAGAAATGAGGCTATCCGCAGCAGAACCAAGGTAACCGATATAGCCTTCCGAATTGCTAAACTTAAGTGGCAGTGGGCGGGGCACATTGCACGTAGAACCGACGGCCGTTGGGGCGGAAAGGTTCTCGAGTGGCGACCACGTACCGGAAGGCGCGGCGTGGGTAGGCCCCCCACAAGGTGGACTGATGACCTGGTAAAGGTCGCGGGAGTCGCAGGACCGGTCAATTTGGAACTCTCTGGGGGAGGCCTATGTCCAGCAGTGGACGTCTTTCGGCTGATATGATGATGATGAATTTTGTAAAATAATTAGTGTCGTGAAATCCACTGTATCGCGTGACCCCATTCAGCATTAGCTATTTCAACATGCATGCCACCAATTTCGTAATGTAATTCCGGCTTTACACAATGAAATTAGTTGCATATCACTAACTTCTTAGAACACTTCAATCATAAAACCGGAAAAATAACGCATGTACAATCGGAAACAAGGATCCTTAATGCTTCTATACCGCAAGGTAGTGTTATAGCATGTTTGTTGTTCCTTATATACATCAACGACCTCCCAAAAGTAACAAAAGAACCGTGCGTGCTATTTGCCGACGATGTTTCGTTAATTACAGCTTGTCAAAACGACATAAACATCAATGAAAAACTCAATTCCGTATTTAACGAAACATGGATGAGAGACCATAACCTTGAAATAAACTTTCCAAAAACGAAAATCATGACATTTCACCCATATCAGAAAACTCCTCTCAATATCAACTATAAATACAATAACATCCAACTAGAAAGTGTACAAAGTTTTACATTACTGGGCATTGATATAGATAGGCATATTACGTGGAAATTCCACATAAGCAAAATTAAAGTAAAATAAACGAATAGGAAGACGACATAAAATACATAAATAAAATAAAGCAACTACTACTAACTAAATCTTATTACACGCTAAATGAATACTTAGAAGATATATTATAATATAAACGCTCAGTAAGTCCTCCTCTCCCTAACATTGCAGTGCCCAACAGGGTTCACAATGATCTGTAGCTTTAAGTAAACATCTGTACCTACTTTTGTGATATTGCAATAAATGATTGATTGATTGATTGAATTTTACCAAAAAACGAAATTTACCATGAAATTAATGCATGCATTACGAAAATATCAAATTAAACGTGAAAATGTTGGTAAAAGTAATGTCACAAAATTCATTTCACGCCACTAATTTCGTAATGTAATTCCGGCTTAAATCATTCACGACGTGATGATGTTATGATAAATATTAATAATTTAACTGTCTGTATCACACAAGCAATCGAGCTTATACATGTTTATGTATCATTAAAGTATTTATATGTAATTCGTGTTTATATTATCTAGCCCTCAAATAGAACATGAATCTAATTCAGTTCCAGATGCCCAATTTGTCAAATATACTCTTAAGGTTATTGGCACCGAGAAGAAGATTTTATATTTCGACATATGAAATCTTGCAATAATTGTTTGTAACAAACGCTTTCTAACGATTAAGTTTAAAGATTCACTGCCGTTTGTCCGCTTGAAACACTTTTACTAGGAGTTTAGTTTGTTTCAAACCAAATGCAAAGTGATGTTGCTACGATGAATACGTATGAGGCAAAGAGTTTATGCAGTTTCACGACTATTCATCCTCTAGTGTTCTGGAATAAAAAATGTCTTTTCACTCCTTATGAGTGTAAAGTGTGACTTTATGTTGCGTGGTATAAAATGGTTTAATGCTCTGGTGCATGTGGTAAAATGCGCCGCCGCGGCCGTGCAGTGCCCCTCTGCAGCACCACACGTGGTTGAGTCGCACAAGTTTGAATGTTATAACATGAGCTTGACTTATTTTCATTTATTGTTTAATTTACTCGAAATCTAAGCGATAAGCGGAGCATATACCCATGTATAAAAGTATAAAACCGATTTTATACTCAACTTCATCATAAAATCAAAATAAATTGTTTATTCTGCAAATAAGCCACAGGGCACTATACATCACCTGCGGCTCGGATAGATAATTTATCTTGGATAAAATGGCTTGTCTTATGCACTTGTAGTTCAAACTCCTATTACGTCAACGAAGCTTAAAAACTTAAAATTCATAGAGGCCGCCGCGGCTTTATAGCAATATGTAGCTGTATGTAGTGTAGAAACCTTGCGGCGTAATAAGACTTCAAAGTGTGGTGTGGCAGTATTTTGCAAATAGGTATTATGTATTTAATATGTTACCTAAAAATATTTTGTCTATCTATTTGAGATCACTGTTCCTGCCATAAGGCGTACACAAGCTACAATCTAAACCGATTACGTTTAAATTTAAAAAGTACGTTGCAATTTTGTTACGGTTTATTGGCGCCATGAAATTTCAAATGCCTTAATCGAATTGAAATACCCTAATCCACATCTAGTGAGTGAGCATACACGGATCACTTCCAACCGATTCGCTTAGGACAATGGGTTAGTTCAGTTAAACCGAATTGCAACTCACAACCAGTTTCGACTTACCTCACCACTCGCCCAGCATTATTTGACCCTAAGATCCGCTACAACTACGAGTGGAGTAGGTATGTAAGAAAGAAAAAGAAAGAAAGAAGACATTTATTCACTACACAAAAGACACACAGAGACAAAGGGAGTAAACATACAATTGACACATTGTGTGTATGTGTATTGATTAGTCCGAATTCAGGGTTGCAATGGTTTAAAGCTAGTTGTTGGTAGGCGTTTTGAATTCGGAGCCTGATCACTATTCAGTGATTAAGGCTGCTAGAAGCAATTAGCTATAATTATTCTCATGCTGAGCGATATTGTTTCCTCGCGATAATGTTTAGCTTCCGTAGGACTATCCTTTCTGCTCTTGTAATATTCCATTGTTGAGGCGTTGTGTTCGATTTTGGTATTATGTATGTGCTTACAAACGACCACAGCTAATAATAAAACTACTGCGTAATTGCTTTGCAAGTATATGGTCTGCATTTGTCTCAAGTGAACACAACGAATAGCAATACACAGTGGGTTGACGTCACGGACCGTGGGACATCATCATCATAATGTCAGTCGAAAGACGTCCACTGCTGGATATAGGCCTCCCCCAAAGAGTGCCAAAGTGACCGGTCCTGCGGCATCAGTCCACCTTGTGGGGGCCCTATCCACGCTGCGCCTTCCGGTACGTGGTTGCCACTCGAGAACCTTTCCGCCCCAACGGCCATCGGTTCTACGTGCAATGTGCCCACTGCCACTTAAGTTTAGCGATTCGGAGGGCTATATGGGTTCCGCTGCGGATGGCTTAATTTCATTACATACGTGGGACGTTACATCCTTGTAAAGTTAGTTTTTTAGGCTCTTTCAGTTTTGCATTAGCACTCCCCAGACATTGAATATTCCATGACTGACGTCGGTTACTGATGTGATTCAGGATCAACGTGTCATCGCGCCGTAAAATGCGAGATACGCTACGTGACACCCGCGTGCTCTTAGATTTACTCGTGATGTAACGCAATTGTGAATTACAACGAAGTGTTGTGGATTTGAAGATCTCGGTAAAAATCTTGCTAGAGTGTTTTTTTGAAGTTTTGGTATGAAATACAAAGTTCAAAGCATTAAGAAAAATTAAAACGTGCATAATAGGTTAGGTAGACCGAGGATGAAACTTGGTGTCTTTAGATTACCGGTCCACTGCGTATACCTCTCCGTCACCAATGCCGTAACTACTTATGCTACTGAATTTATTGTTGCGTTTCTTGTATATCGATTTAACTAAGTAAGTACCTACTAACTAAGCATTGTTTTATTTTGAAATTCCTTTTATGTGGCTTAAAGTTTTCTGTGCAATAAAAAAATCAAATATTTGAATAGTATGAGAATTAACTTTCCCTCAGTTGGAATCAACGTTGATGAAGTGTTATTTTTCTAATCTGATTTCATTAACGTTTCTTGACGGTAACTTGACTTGTAGATTATAGAAAACCGCATCAAAAATCAACATTCTTTTTAATATGAGTTTGTTCTTAAGTAAGGTTTACAAATACCCATTGTCGACCAAGGTAATTAATATTTCACAAACAACATAATGTAATATAAGCATTATGACATTCTTTATGAAACTTTCCACAAACAAGTACAGTTTCCAAGCAACTTTGAAAAAGTTGTCGCGTCTTAACTGCCATGGAAGATATTGCTCGCTTGAAAATGTACATATTTCATATTTTGATGTACCTATTCTGTTTCAGGTATGACAGAGGAGTTAGGAAGTTTTAACGAGACGGTAAAACTATGAAGTTTCTATGGAGTTTATTCCCACTACAATCGTACTTTAAAGTAAGTAGTGTGTTGCAGAAAAACATTTTCAATTTTATCTCAGTGCTCCTTTATTGACTAGTAGGAAACTAATAGGAAACACACAAGAACCTAAACCGTGGATTCTAAAAACTTGAAAATTCAGCTGCAAATTGAACGCTGTTGAAATTTCCTACCCCAAAATAACGTGATATAGGTGCTTTTAAACGGATAATAAGTGTTATTAAGAATTTATGTACTAACAGTGCCCACTTTATTCGCTCTTGATTAAAAAAAAAAAAAACTAGAATTTTGTCCAAATCACAACATGCATACATCAATAACAATAATCTAGCGTGGGTTGAGGCGCATGAATGCGTAGCGAATAACAGCCCAGTTCTTACAAAATTTTAGCTGAAATAGATTTAATTAACCGGATGTCTTCCTCAATGAATCGCGGCCGAGACAAAGATAGTTGACTATCGATCCCTTTCTGCCTTACGAAGCCTTACCTAGCTCGCATGCCTCGGTCAGATGGCGTCTGACCTACATTCTTTCACGGTTTCGGGGTACCGCTGTCGGTATGCCGAGTTGCACTTTATTTTTAGTACATCACAAGGGAAAATGGCATATTCGTGTCAAAAAATATCCGTGTCGTTACTTCATTTTATCCTACTATTAGATTCGTTGATTTTTGTAACAAAATGCAACATTTTACCTTTTATTCGGTTGCGTCAGTAAAGGTGCTTATGATTTGAGCATTTACATGGAAAAAACATCGAGCATTCGCCGTTTTTCAAATTTGTCGAACTGAAAAAGGCCTATGGAGGCCTATATAGGGGAGGCCTATGTCCAGCATTGGACGTCTTCCGGCTGATATGATGAACAACAAACAGAGCCAAGGATAGAGCCAAACATCGCTACGAATATTTTTACGATCATTCTAGCAAACGCTCTGGTAAACGGCGTGCGGGGAGGTCTAGGCGTAGAGGGACGGCGGCGGAACAATAACAAAATTGCTCGGCTCGGCAAAAAGCTTCAAGCAAAATGAATGTCGTTTCGGTAGAATGCTCGCTACAAAGCTCGCTAGAAAGCTCGCTAAACCACTCCTGTTTATTTTTGAGCTTTTATCTGTTATCTAGATTGATAATTACAAGTGAATTCTGAAGCCTCTCAGCATTTTAATGATGTATCTCTTTTCATCAGAAACTTACGAACGAGTGTTAAGTATTGCGTACCAGAGGGGTAATCACGTAACGTTTTGAGCGCGCGTTAGGTAGATCCAACTGTCATTTTTAGGGTTCCGTACCTCCAAAGGAAAAAAACGGAACCCTTATAGGATCACTTTGTTCTCCGTCTGTCCGTCCGTCTGTCTGTCTGTCAAGACCCTTTATCTCAGGTAGGCGTGGAGGTATCAAGCTAAAATTTATATCAAATACTCAGGTGTACTGTCCCTTGAAGCTGTGAAAAAATCATCTAAGCCAACGCAATCAAAAGAAATTTTCGAAACTCGCAAGGGAATCAAAACCTACAGGGTACTTCCCGAGAACTCAGAGTCTTGAAATTTGGTACGAAGCAATGTCTTATAGCATAGATAAAGGAAAAATTGCGAGAACCGTAAATTTTTAGTTACATTATATAATAAAAATATTTTTAATAATTCTAAAGTTACTACACCTTTCCTCATACTTATAGCATATTACCTACTTATATTATGCTAGGATGCTATCCTATACTATGTATTTACTGATTTATATCTTAACGGGCTCTTTAAAATGTTTCTAACGATTACCATCAGAGTTGCAATATGGGGCATTACTGGATCAAGAAGTCGATCTATTTGATAAATGGATTATTATCATTAAACATAAGTTAGTATCATTAAGTATATACATAAATGCGATCACCATACCAGTGCAACTAGGCTTCGGATGCGATAACAGTAAAACATCTACGACGGAACCATCAATAACAACGCGGTGTTATATCTTGCACTTTTACTCATACTTTGAGCCATTTCGTTCTAAGATTTCAGACGTGATTCCCCGCGAACGTCTGGCAATTTGGACCCTTTTTGACTAGGGATTGCTTCGTTGAATGAAGAATTTGACGACTTCAATTGTAATATAATAATATCGTATTTTTGTATTTCGTGGCATTGCCAGAAAAAAAGTATTAAGTAATTGAACGAGGGAGCGAAGCGAACGAAGTTATCTGCTTCAGCTTGGGCAATAATTCTTTTGATGTTCGTTTGTCCAGCTGTTCTCCTTTACAGAGAGTTGATCGTATAACGTTTCGAACGCGCGTTATGACAATTAATCTGTCATTTTCCTGTACATAAAGTGACATTTAGATCTACCTGACGGGCGTACAATGCGTTACGCGATCGACCAGCAGGTCGCATTTGTCAACTGATTCTGGTGAGATTTTGGAAGCAGGTTCAATTAATTAATTAAGGTAGTTTTTTTCAATTCAGATTTTCAATTAAAAAAATGAAACAAAGGTAAGGTCGCGAGTTTTACAACTCACAAAGCCACTTGTTTGTAGTTTGTTGTGTACTTGTTTGTTAGTTTGTTTGTCATCATCATCATCATCATCAGTTTGTAAGTAGTAAACGTAACTGACAAAGTGGTAGTAGTGGTTATTTAAAATGATTGGCTTTATGTTTATAAAGGGTGTTTTCTTTTAGAGGTTTGGTTTTTAAACTGGTAACACTGTTTGTAGTGATTGTCAATTTGACAGTTGGCGGTATATTTGAAGTCAGTACGTTCTGCCATTTTCACAATGAATAGACTTACTACTTACAAATTTACTTTCAAGAAGATGGTACAACATGCCACACAGCGCACGCCACCATCAATGTATTGCGGGAAACATACGATGAGCGCATAACTTCCTGTAATGGCCCTGTGAACTTGCCTCCACGATCGTGTGTGCTTTCTTTGTGGATATGTGAAGTCACAGGTCTACGCAGATAAACCACTGACGTTGGACCACTTGGAAGCCAACATTAGCCGCGTTATTGCCAATATACGGCCCCAGATGCTCGAAAAAGTGGTCGAAAATTGGACTTCCCGATTTCGCTTCATTCGAGCCAGCCGTGGCGCCCATATGCGCGAAATCATTTTTAAAATCTAATGTCATAATCATATCTTTTAAATAAAACCACTACCATGATTATATAACATTAATTTTTACGTGTTTTATTTCATTTTGAATTTGTATACCTTTAAAAAAACACCCTTTACTAGCTATTGACCGCGACTTCGTCGGCGTAGAATCTGTTATCGTCTCAGAGAAATTATTGTTATTAAATTATCTTATGTAACTAGGTCGGAGTCTTTAAGGTCACTCCAGATGGCACCCGGATATCCGCAGATATTAATGTCCGCCAGTAAACGGCGGATCAAGAATTATTGTACTAATTAAGCTGACGACTTAACCAAGCCTCCGTTTATATAGAAGGAATAACAGCTGCGTCACTTCTCAAAATATACCTACTTTACACATTAATTTGTTTGAAAAGTACAATTTTAACGGCAGATACCAAACTATGTTCATTAGGGCATATATACTTATAGCCCTTAAAATGTATGATCGTATGGAAAATACAACACTGCATACCGTTGATCAAAAATAAATTATTAAAATTTATTTTTTTAGTAATTGTTTAGTCATTCAGCTGTTCCCTGTAACCTGTGACATAAGAATGCTCCTTACTGATATATATCATTACAATATACGCTCGTATTTCTTGTATACGCAAGAGTAAGCGTAATAAAGCCATGTTTATTTTAATACAACAGAAAGATGACTTTGCCATGAGTCCAAGTTGACTTTATGTTACACTTTGAATAATAGAGTTTTACGATTCGCCGGCGATGAAGACTTTTCTAAAAGTTATTTATTAATAACAGCTGACAATTCTATGTAAATAACTTGAATGTCACCATAAAAACACAGTTCATCTTAGCACCTCCACCAATCTCTCTCTGCTACCACAAAAATCGAAGTTCGTGTATCTACATCTCTATCACTCGAGTAATATGAGTGCGATAGAGAGACAAACTTCGAATTTCGATGTTCGTGGTTATTATAGGTCTGGTCAACTCTGGCCTCGGATCGGTACGAGTAAACTACACGACCGACCGACACGCGTGACCTATGTTGAGTTGTGGGATCAGATATATGACCGCCTATTAGCCGATACAACATTATAGCAAAACAAGACATAACCTACTAGGTAAGTACCTAAAATAAGACTAGCCTATATTAGATATCATATATCTTTCATCATTATCATAAATTTAAGAGCCAGGCTCTTGTCGGTGGAGTAATCGCCATTCTGTTCTTCTTTCTGCCACTGTTTTGAGCTCCTGATACGACATTACATTAACTTTCTCTTTAGCTTGGTCCATAAACGCACGTCTTGGCCTTCCTCTGCCTCTCCTTCCTTCAATTATAGTTTTTATGTAGGTAATTGTCATGTCGTATCAGGTGCCCCAACATATCTTTCATACAAAACAGAAATTTGACAAACGAGATTTTGACTACCGGCTGGCCTAATGGGTAGCGTAGTGACGCTGCCTACGAAGTTGAAGGTCTTTGGTTCGAATCTCGGTAAGGACAAATATTTGTGTGAAAAGAATGAATATTTGTTTTGAGTCTTGGATGTTTTCTAAGTACCTACTTATATGTATTATATTAAGTTTTAATCGTAAAAATATATCTAATAATTTTCAATTATAACTTTAGCTGGGAATAACATAGCATCCAAACATCTAAACTTTCGCATTTATAATATTAATAGGATGTCTATTATACGAGTATATAACTGTTATGCTATCTCCATTTTAAATTCTTCTCGTTATTATTACTTAATCGAAGGGAATGACAAGGAAAAATTCAATTTACCCTCGAGAACAATGGCAGTGACATGTGTTACAATACAACAAAAAGTGACATTTAGGCTATTACCTTCGTGAGGGAAGTGGGACGTCGAATTGGGGAGAAGGTTTGTGACACCCGCGTAGGGTCGTACCTGGTGCAAAGGTTGTCCGTCGCCATTCAACGTGGAAACGCGGCGAGTGTGATGGGTACCTTTGCGCCAGGGACGACTCGAGGGGGCCTGTATTTCTAGTTTAAGTTAAATTGTTATTTTATGACTTGTATTCTTTTTTTATATTGAAGAATATTTAAATATTTTATTGTATTAAATAGTTACCTATACAACCTCCATCGTAGTAATAATAATACGGTAACTACCAGTAGTTAATTCATTTATCGGGAGCCTACTATTCTTCATTTCACCTGCATTTAATAACAACTGACAATAAATTAATTATTATCGCCCGTTCGAAAAGATCGCAATTACCCTTCTGATTTAACTTGGCATCATGTTCCAGTTGTGTATGTCAACTTCTAAATTAGCTACTTTCAAATTAAACTCAAAAGTACAATCTGCGAACTGGATGCAACGAGATGCGGACTTGTTTCAATTAAAATGTTTGAAGCGATTTCAGATAGAAGCTCGTCTAGTTTTTGCTTTCTTTCTCTCGAGACTCAAGTTAACGACGGTATTATTTTCGCTGGAAAATGTGATTCAGATGCGGATTGAAATACTATTTCAAAGTAGCAATTACAATCTCTTCTTCTTGTAGTTCCCTCGATTTTATTTTTAAACGTTGTCATTTAATGTTTTATTTTCTTATTGGATCCACTGAAAAAGCATTTTATTCTCTTCCAGTAGGTACCTCTACGTAGTAAGATTGCTTCACAATCACTACAGTTTATTTCCAATATAATATATGTTCAACTGGCTGCCCGCGCGGCTTCGCCCGCGTATTGCAAAGAACGCATGCAAACTCGCGGGATAAAATATACCATCCAGGAAGACCATTCTAACGCAGGTGAAATATTTTTTGAAATCGGATAAGCGAGTTCTCACCTTTTTAGGGTTCCGTAGTCAAAATGGCAAAAACGGAACCCTTATAGTTTCGTCATGTCCGTCTGTCCGTCTATCCGTCTGTCCGTCTCTCCGTCTGTCCGTCTGTCCGTATGTCACAGGTCTTTTACTCGAAAAGTATAAGGTGTATTTGAATACAATTTTGAGGCATTTTTTTTCATTAAGTGAATGGAGTCAGAGATAATCGCCCCAAAAGTCACTAAATTTCTGAACGGTGTATTTTAAAAATATGAAAAAAATCATGGAATAATCATGGGCATATTCTTTCACCCAAAATTATTTTGAACAAGATCGGTTCAAAGGTTTTTGAGACATTGCTGAAAAACTGCCTTCCTTAAAGAAAAGGTCGTAAGTGCCGTAAGATTTCTGTCACGATACGACCTTTTTAATAGGCACGGAACCCTTCGTTTTGCGTGGTCCGACAAGCACTTGGTCGGGTTTTTTAGATTTAACTTAGTTTTAATTTAATTTAGTTAATGTTAATCATCGTCTTGCATTTACATTAGAAAATAAATGATTTAGACTGTCATTTTTAAATGACTTGTGATTATGATGGAAATGAATGTCAAAAATAAATTATCAAGTTTCCTTTCGTATAATGTGAACGTGAAATTCCACTACAGGCGAGCGCGAAGATGTAGTCGTGACAAGATAGAACACTCTTAAATATAAAACAGCAACTAGGTACCTTCCGCTACCAATTGAAGGTTCGTTTAGGTAACGTTTTATCACTTACTTACTTAACGGCGTTTATTAAGAAATATTTACCAAAGTAAATTTCATATGTAAAATGTTTTTTCGTGTCTTTTGTTTGTTTAAATCAGCAACTATTTAACGATAAAACTGCAAAGCTAAACTGTCTGAGCAGTTAAAATGCTAATTCCACCTTTTACTATTTACAAATATATAGGTGGCAATAAAAAAGACATGGCGACGCAGCAGGCATGAACCATTCGAACCTGCTCTTGATCGAACTCACTAATTGTCTATTTACCATTACCGCAAATTTTGTTTATTTAGAATCCCAAATTTCATTAAAACACCTTTTAAACGGTTCTTAACGTCTTAAAATCGGCAATTTTATCCCTGACTAACTGTAATAAGTACTTAAAAAAACCTAACCCACTTCCAGATGATCTAGAAAGTTGACATTTGATGTCCAACTGGATAATGGTGTGTGCAAATGAAATAATAAGAAAACGGTGTATTTTTCGATTACATATCAAATAAGAATATGAAACTAATGGACAGAATAAACTTCACCAGACGGTGTGTCCCCAGCTATTATAACGTTACAAAACCCGGCGTTTAAATACTTAATCGAACTTTCTGTTAATACTTTTTCTATGTCGTTTCATGGCCGCTGTGTCGTAACTTTTAATGATGAGGGTCGAAAAGGAAAATTTAATTTTGTGCGTGGTCCGGAGTTGAATTGGAATAGAGTAATGTGATTTATATCACATTTTAGTTTAGATTATCGCCCACGAGCTTCTAATACACTCTTAAACAATTAGCAAAATATGTAACTATAGTTTAGTGAATATCTGATGACTCGTGGATATGGGATATGTTGCGAAGTTCAACAATGATATAACCTTGTTATGACCTGTACGATAATTTCGACTGGTTGTTCCACCAATTAGTGTGTCCAGTCTACCATCAACTATATGTACTTTGCCAGGGACCACGATTCCAGTGTCTTAACAGGTTCACGGACAGTACGGACACAGGCGTAAATTGAAATCCTCGTGATACAACACTACGGCTGTAGACGGTGATCTTCACTGCGACCAATCTGCCACTCTGTCCACGGACTACAAATTCTCATAGGATTAATGAAGGCGGACATGTTGTGTCTCTTTAGTTATATTAAAAAATTTCCTAGTGCCGCAGCAAAAGCTTAAGGCCACCTCCATTTTACATGAGGGGAATGACGCGTGCTGTGACACAATACGTCTGTAGACGTTACAGCTGTAGCCATGCTGCCACAAGAGGAGAGTTTGAGTTTGTAACAAATTACATACATACCTGGATGAAGGAAAACATCGAGAGGAAACCGATCATATCCCAATCGGTTTCCTCTTGATTTTAAACCTTCATATTGATGATCTAATAAGTTTAAAAAAAAAACCTGTTGGTACGAGCCGGGGTTCGAACCCATGACAAAAAGAATAGAAAAAGTATACAGCGTGTGATTTTCATAAGAGTATTTATTTTAAGGAACGATAGCTTTCAGTGCTGTGAACCGTTTTATCGAAAAAATATAACAATTACCTTTTCTAATGGAGAGTTATTAATTTTTTAAATTTCCTCGAGCAGCAATGTACTGCTCATTCAGTTGACGTTTCAGAGAGACAGAGCTAGTTACTGTCAGTTGTTAGCTTTGTTACCAATACATTGCGGGCCGAATTAATTTGTATGAAAAAAATTACCGTTTTTTTAAACTAGAGATACCAATTTACGTTCATTAGGGCTTATACTTTCAGCGCTTAAAATAAATGTTCTTATGAAAGTCACACGCTGTAGTTTCGATAAGAAGTCACGCGCCTTACCGCTCAGTTATATAGAGGCTCCCCCGCTAAAAAGAAGAATTGTGTACCTAAAGTTTTATGAAGTTATTTATTACTTGTATACAAACAGGCGAATGCTAAACAATGTTCGCATGCACATCCGGAGTAACATTAATTTTATCCCAAAAAAGTTGCGGTACATTTTTCATCCAACAAAATGACAAAGTTACTCCGACTCGCTCATCATGATAATGCAAAACAAAAGTTTTTTTCTCAAAGTGTTTATTCAATTGTGCGAACAACAAATTAGGGTTCCATGGTGTGTGTTGTGCATACAGTTTCACACTGTTGCTTTCAATTAACTCGTTTACTCTTGGAGTATATACAAGATGATTTAACTTATTTTTTTAAGAGCCTATTGAGTGTCCCACTGCTGGGCAAAGGCCTCTCCCCGTGATCTGCATGCGTCCGTGCTAGGTACTTCTTCCGCCCAATTGTTGAGGAATACATCCAGGTCGACCCGCCATCTCCGTCTAGGTCGGCCCCGTCTACGGCGCCCGTCATGTGTAATTAACATTAACTAAATTACATTAAAACTAAGTTAAATCTAAAAAAGACCCTCGATGCATTGTACTGAGGATGCTGGCGGCATTGGAGTTATAAGCAACTATGCCTATTCTATATACCTAACATAAGAAAACTCGAGCATTAATCGTATAGGCCAAGGTGTTCAAATATTATTTGGGGTATTCAACTTCACGGGCGTTTCTATTTCGAAATCTACACATTTTGCGACCTGCTCATTATAAGATCTGCCCATTTTGCAACCTGCTCATTATAAGATCTGCCCATTTTGCAACCTGCTCATGATAAGATCTGCCCATTTTGCAACCTGCTCATTATAAGATCTGCCCATTTTGCAACCTGCTCATTATAAGATCTGCCCATTTTACAACCTGCTCATTATAAGATCTGCCCATTTTGCAACCTGCTCATTATAAGATCTGCCCATTTTGCAACCTGCTCATTATAAGATCTGCCCATTTTGGAACCAGTCATTATAAGATCTGCACTGTAGAATTCTTCTATCTCCTGATCATCGCAGCGCAGTTGTCTACTGTGGATGCACATAACTGTAAAATGTTGACGATGAATAGTGAGCATTTACTTTTTTGATCATAATTATGTTTGATGTACAATTCGTTTCTCACTAAAAAGCCAACTCGATGTTAGTTCGATTTAGTTAGTTAGTCATTGAGTACATAAAAAGAGGTAGCGCAAACCTTGGCTAATCGGTGATATGAAGTAATTCGGTGATAATTACTTATGGCCTAATAGCGGAATTACTCGATATGTTTACGGCTTGTAATAATCTCCAGTAGGTGGCGGCACTGTCATTCAACATGCCAACGTGCAGCAAGTATCCGAACGCATCCGTCAAAAATAAGGAAAAAAAATATGTCAAACAAATCAGTTTAAGTGCAATGTATAGCTATTTTAGTTGACCGGTGCAAAATGTAAAAAAAAAATGAAGAAAAGCAAATGAAAATTTGGCAAAAACTAAAGAAAAACCCTTTAGGATAAAACTTTTTAACACATCAATTATTTTTAGAATTGTAAAAGTAACAATTTTCTATTTTTTAACCCTGCACCAAGCACATGTCAGATATTAACCTAAATATCACCGAATTAGCTACTTTTTCATGTGTCAATAAAAATGTTTATTAAATTAATTTGGTACATCATACATATACTTAATCAGAAGTTCAGAAATGGTAGATAAATTCATGAACTTTTACTAAGTAATTCTTCAGAAATAATAGAATTGATAATTAATATTATATTGTCAAAAAACCTAACTATCACCGATTAGCCAAGGTTTGCCCTATTTGAAAAAAAAAACGTATTTTCTGTACTTCAAACTCATTCTGATTACAAGTTTTGAAACACTCCACTATTCAATTTCTTCAGCCAGGGTTTTCATCGTCCATATATTTTTTTTATTCATTTAGAACACAAACAGTCACATAAAGATATGGGGTACACATAGAGTACCAAAAAAAACAAGACCTGGAGGTTCATTTATGTATCAAAACCACCTAATAAGGCAAAAGGCAAAAAGCTTATTATATTTGCTGCAATCTAATTCTAGTTTTTAAAAAAACTTGCGTCCGATCGAGGAAAATCTTGTTTTTATCGAATTACCGATGGAGCGGTTGAATAGTGCTTCCAGGATCTATTTAAATCGAGCTCTGTTGTTTTTTTATGTTGTTCGGTTCTGCAAACTAAAAATAATCAAGACTTTTTATCACTATTATCGTATTCTGTAACGTGGAATATTTTTATGTAGGTACTGTCGAGTTCTCCAATATCTATGCAGACTACCTTTCAAAAATATCTACACATGCGTCTTATGTCTGTAACAATAAGACTGAGTATAGATATTTTTGAAAGGTTGTCTACCTTTCAAAAATATCTACACATGCGTCTTATGTCTGTAACAATAAGACTGAGTATAGATATTTTTGAAAGGTTGTTTGTATAGATATTGGAGAACTCGTCTATACTAATCAAAGAGAATATTGAATAATAGGTATATAGTAAGAGTTGTCAGTCACCATTATTGCCAGTAGCGCCATCTAGAGTCGCAGGAAAAACATACACTTCAAAATACCTCAAACACATGCTTATTATTTGTGAGAAGAATTTGAATTTATGGAAACGATTTGTATCCAGCATTTCGAAATCCTACTTGTTGCCTGCTGTTAGTAGACTTATCTACTCTGGTAGTTTCTGAAATAATGGATTAATACTCTATTAGAAATCAGAAATGAAATACTAATTTGTTAATATATTTACTTATATTTCTTTTTTTAACATCCATATTTGTAGGCTATGTTCTGTACTCAATCAAAATGAATAATAGTCCACTACATATACCAGTCAATATTTTATTTGTCTTGACACCAATTAGCCAAATAAAGACTACCTACTAATTTCCTTTATTTCCATTTCCTGAGGGCCTACCGCGAAACGATATTCGTTTTCGTTCGTGTATCTCCCTCTCTGTCGCACTTGCTAATTCGAATAACAGAGACGGAGATACACGAACGAAAACGAATTTCGTTTCGCGGTAGGCCCTCTGTTCCTATATTTTTTTCAATACTTCATATTTATCTTGTCTTCAGGTTACCTGCAGTATACCAAAATTTACTGACTGTTGATTCATGCTTGCATTGGACGTAGTACGCGTAAATATTTAAATTTATGTCAATTTAAATAATACGTAATTATTATGCAACATACGGCAAGCGCTGCGTGGGTAGACCCCGGAGAGGGTGGACTGATTAAAGGTCGTGAGAGTCTGCTAGATGCGAATGGCGCAGGGCCGATCATTTAGGCACTCATTGGGGGAGGCCTACGTCCAGAAGTGGACATCTTTCAGCTGATATGATGATGAAGATGATTATGTAACGGTACTTACATATCATCATCATCAGCCTATATACATCCCACTGTTGGGCACAAGCCTCCTCTCATGAATGAGAGGAAACGGGCAGTAGTCCCCACGCTGGCCCAGTGCGGATTGGGGACTTCACATACCTCTTTAAATTTCTTCTCAGATGTATGCAGGTTTCCTCACGATGTTTTCCTTCACCGAAAAGCTAACGGTAAATATCAAATGACATTCCGTACATAAGTTCCGAAAAACTCATTGATACGAGCTGGGATTCGAACCCATGACTGCCGTTTGACAGCCGCATGCCTGTACCACTAGGCCATCGTAACTTATATACGTAATACTCGTACATACATATAATAAACTAAAATGCTTTTTATGCACCAATATCTTCACATAATTGAAAGTTCTCCTCTTTTCGGTACAGTATTTTCCATTATTCTCTCTCGTACACCAAATTAACTTCGATATACGACACGACACCATCTTAGTCTTAAGTTTGGTCTATAAATTACTGTGCCTTAGTCTTTCTCTGCCTCCATTTTTATCTTTCCTTCCATAATGGTTAAGAAGTTGTCGTATCATATGTCCAATCATTAAACTACCACCAATAATTACTTATTTAACATTCAATAATGACCAATATAAAAACGTTCAAATCACTCCATTTAAAAAATCACACATGGCTTATAATGACCGGTAACAATGAATGGAGCTCAGAAATATGTTCATCATCATCATCATATCAGCCGAAAGACGTCCACTGCTGGACATAGGCCTCCCCCAGAGAGTTCCAAATTGACCGGTCCTGCGCCACCCGCATCCAGCGGACTCCCGCGACCTTTACCAGGTCATCAGTCCACCTTGTGGGGGGCCTACCCACGCCGCGCCTTCCGGTACGTGGTCGCCACTCGAGAACCTTTCCGCCCCAACGGCCATCGGTTCTACGTGCAATGTGCCCCGCCCACTGCCACTTAAGTTTAGCAATTCGGAGGGCTATATCGGTTACCTTGGTTCTGCTGCGGATAACCTCATTTCTGATGCGATCACGCAGAGAAACTCCTAACATAGCCCTCTCCATTGCCCTTTGGGTGACTTTGAGCCTTCTTATGAGGCCCATAGTAAGCGACCAAGTTTCAGTGCCATATGTCATCACTGGCAACACACACTGGTCAAAGACTCTCGTCTTGAGACACTGCGGGATATTGGACGAAAAGCTTCCCGAACGCTGCCCAGCCGAGTCGGATTCGACGATTGACCTCTTTCTCGAAGTTGGTCCTACCTAACTGGACAGTCTGTCCTAGGTATCCATAATCGTCTACAACTTCGAGCGTAAAGTGTCCGATTGTAATGGGAGTTGGTACTACATGGGCATTTGACATGACCTTCGTCTTATCCATGTTCATTCTTAGACCAACTCGCTCGGAAGCTTTACTGCAACTGAAATATGTTCAACTAGGCCTAAATTTAATCATCTCATTATCCTTGGGTCACCGTTTAGGTATTGATACTTGTAAGCCACGTTTACGTAACTTAAACGTCTTCTTAGGATAAGCCCAGACTTAAAAGAAAGGTTGAAACCGGATTATCCCTTTTCCAAAGGAAATGATGCCGGGCGCCTTTGTCGACCGACCTATTTTAATTAAAGATCGGAAAAATAAACATTTGTTTTTCAGTAAACAGAAAATTCTTCTTTTCAAACACCATCTCATTATGGCAAGATAAGCTTCTACTTCTTAATTTCCCTCTTCGTTAAAGTTCTGTCAGTATCTCAAAATACTTGGGTTATTTTTATTCATTATATATTTTTTTACTAATAATAGTAAATCACACATTATAATATTTTTTACAACCACGTGCAACGTGGATACACCCAAGTATGTTGGTAAGCCTTTTTTTCGAAATTTAGAACTGTCTACCAGACGAACAATCTGACCACCTGCCAACCCAGTGCCAAACTAACAGTTGCTAGCCGACAATTTTGAGGTAAACTGTGAGTTGATTCAATCGTCAAACTTGGTGTTAGATAAGTGAATCAACGCGGCCAATTTAATTTGGCCACGTTTGGCAGTTGATTGGTGGACAGATTGTACCTAAAACTCACAACGCCGAGTAAACGCAAAAGGGTGGATTGCAAAAAATTGTACAAAGTTAAGAGCGTTAATCTAATCTACGCTTTAACTTTTTTCCATTGTGTAACGGCAATGGGGAATGGATGAAAATTTTAGAAATGCCTATTTTTGTTTTTATTTTTTAAAAATATAAACAGTTTCCTCACTTACGCTTTTGTTCAAGGACGGTCAATAGACACTTTCCTTGATCCGTCTCATATTACAACAAAATATTTTAAATATCTGTGGTAATCTGACACTGGTAATGACAAATATAGCTGCTGCAACTGTCAATATCATTGCCAGTGCCAGTTTACCACAGATATTTAAGATATTTTTTGTAATATGACACCGATCGAGCATGTGCCGTCTGCTTATACTTTTCAAAAATAATTGACGCAGCTGAAAAATCTGCAACTTTTTTCTGGTGCTAAGTAAGGTTATTACTGTCACCAAAAAAATAATCAGGCATTTATAAAATTTTCAGCCATTCCCAATTACCCATACATTTTATACCTACAGGTAACTTTCGTTACACAATGGAAAAAGTTAAACCATAGATTAGATTAAGGCCCTTAACCATGTACATTATTTTAACAATCCACCCAAAAGGTATTAAAACCACCAATCTAATAAAACACCCCAAACACAAAAACGCATATTGCTCATACTTTGAAAGTAATCATTATATAATTTGTTTGTTTGGCATTGCTATTTGCGCGGTTATTCAGTAGAGATTTATGTCACTAAAAGAAAAAAGGGTTTTAAATTAGGTTGTGAAATAAGCTACCAGAGCTAAATTAAGAAACCCGAGCAATTTATTATATGGTTCACCCTTTCAGTGCAAACATAAAATATAAAGAAAATGCAACTTACAGAGAAAATCAAAAGGGTACAATGCACCCTAGAGGGTGTCACAAAGTTGCTTAGTTGAGTGCGTCCGTGGCGTCTATTGTGATGTTAGAAAGTTGCAGCAATTTCATTTGTCCACTGTACTCTGGAGAACTACAATGCACACAATTGTTTAAGAGAAAGTTCAATAAGTAACTAAATGTAATTAGAATGCAAGTAATATCTATTTATGTACCAAAATAATACTTATTTATGATACTATTTGAAGTTATTAGTGCTTAAATATATTTTACTGTCGCTAGTTATCGGTAAAATATGAAAGTTAATTCGCCAACTATGCGGGCACATTATTTGATATTGTTTCAACTATAACCTAATCATTTATTATCAGCATACTGGTTTGAGAAAGAGAAATATAAAAAAATATGCACAAAAAAAATTACCGATCGCTGGCTAACCGAATCAAAGTCACATTTCAGCTTTTTGCATCGATCGTTGTACCGTTCTTGTGTGTATTAAAAGTTTAATAAAAAGTGTAGTGTTCTATTACCAAAAAGTAAATATCCAATAGGTCATAATTACATTTATTTCGATTGTGGTTGGTTACATATAGTAGAGAAAAGTGTCATTATTGTTAACTTTTAGTGATCAAGAAAGTATTGACTTACTGCAACAAATATACAAAGCTTTATTTCCCATCGCATTTCACGTTTCATTTGCAAAACAAACGACAAACTAGAAAATACGTTTCCAATATCTTGGCGAGATAAAACGAATAGATGCGATAAAGTAGAGTAACCACACAACGCTGGGCGCCCGACATTGCAGTGATAACGGCCATTTTACATTTTACAACGGAATGTTACGAGTACATTGTTGCGCTAGAGGTAAAAGGTGTGCTTTGTTACGCGTCGTATTTGACTTGTATGTTTTATATTAAGTTTCAAATCTTTGTTGTACTTGTCTACTCAAATTCTGATCTTTTTTGATCGAACGAGCAAAGCGAAAATACTTTCGTATGTCCAGCGTCTGTCTGGCTGTTCTCCTCTACAGGTCACATTCCTCAACCGATTCACGAGAAAATTGGAGAGCAGGTTCAATAATTAAATTTTTAGGGTTCCGATACCTCAAAAGGAAAAAAACGGAACCCTTATAGGATCACTCGGTTGTCTGTTTGTCCGTCTATCACAGCCGATTTGCTCCGAAACTACTGGACCGATTGAGTTGAAATTTAGTACACGTATGTAAATTGGTGACCCAAAGATGGGCGTTTAAAGTAAATTAATGAATTCTGAAGAAGGGGGCCACTTTTGGGGGCTAAACTGGAAAATTAAAAAAGAAAATTTCGCAAACTGTATTGTGTGACATTTCAAATGAAAGCGGTTGTTGTGAGCATGTCAGATATATTTTTTTTATAATTTTAGCAAAAACAGATTTGAAGTAATTTAGGAAAAAAGACGAAAATTGACCTGGAGATGTTGATTTTAAAAATGATTTACATATGCAGTTTACGATGAAATAAATATAATTTCTAAGATTGTAGGGGTTTTTGAAAAATTATAAGATTTCGCACTCTACATTAGTATCTGCAGCGTTTTGTTTTAAAACGTTGCTTGTGTCCATGGAAAAATATAAAAAAAACCTATCAAGGCTGTACGTAACAGACTTTTTAAATTAAACAAGTCAGTAATATAAAAAAATTCTCACAGTTTCTAATAAAATCATCGTCCATCGTCGGTTAACAAGAACTATTTATTTACAATACAGGTGTTTGTTTTATAATAAAAATATAATATAATAAACAGTTACCTAAGTGAAAATACGGAGACGTCGTTATCTCTCAGGCGAATCACCTCGTTTAATAATCATCGAACGTCACTTACAGATAAGTTCGTTTGATTTTCTATATCAAGATAAAATTTTAAAAAAATGTTAAGGTCCTACGTTGTCGGGGTAATAAGTTATCAATTATTTAAATACAATTTACGGGTTAACAAAGGTCCTTCATTGTCGGTCATAACAGCGACCGACAATGATGGACCCCGGTTGTTAAACTTTGGACGTATTTTGCTCTTTGTTATGGTAGAAATCTGTGCTGTTTTTGAATTGGACTATATAATTTGGAACCCTTAGAAGCTAATTTTAAACGAACAACAACAGCTATTAAATCAACAATATCTCGGAATCTATACCCGGCAATGAAGGCCTGTTTTCCAAAAAAATACACATACATATGTATTATTTTAATAATATTATGATTTCACATTAGTATCCAATAAATTAGATTTGTTTTTTAATAGCCTAAACTTTCCACAAAGTGATTAAAAGGATATTACTGCAAAATTATTAAACGAGGCAATCTAAGCTCATGTTTTAAAAGTACCTACAAATCTCACGTTACTATACCAATATCTATCTAACCTAATCTACCACACACATTTTATGAAATGAAATCGCTATAACGAGGTAATTCCCGTAAGATTGGCGAAATCCAATTGAGGAATAGCATTACTTTTAAAATGGAATCCTGGATGATATATGTGGGGCTGTTATTACTGAATGCTGATCACAGATGGCGGCACTTTCCAATAACCGTCAGTTTCAGTCTATTATGCTCTGCTTCTCGTGAAAGGAATATAAGTCTGCTTTCTGTAACTTGAACTTTCATCTTTTTCTCTGGAAGAATATTAGCTGAACAATTTATTATACAGCCTTTGTAGTTCAAATTATTTTTATCAAAAGGAAATGAAAGCTGTTTCAGAGAAAAAATATGCGAGTTTTCTTTAAATGTATTTAATCCAGTGTTGTGTTTGTAATATTTGTTGTATGCGGTTTCCCCATAAGATGATCTCGCTCTACTGCTACTTGTTGTGATGTTTTAGTTTTTGTATGTATTTTTGCTCGAGAAGGAGTATGATCTTTCCCGCATGTTTTGATAAGCATCCCTCTGGTGATCTAGTGATGAACGGCAGCCATTTGTTTTTTTTTCTGACGCTTTGAACTTGTTGGATTCTGGGTGCTGGGACTTGGGGTTTCACATTATCACGGGGCCGACCTTTAAAAAGATGGGATGATGACATGTCTCAGGTTCCAGGTGTGAACATGGAACAGAGTAGCACAAGATAGGAAGGAACGGAGATGGTTGGCGGAGGCCTTTGCCGATTGGCAAACCTACACAGAAGCTAAGAAATATATTAGATCATCAGTGTAACTAAGGAAAAAAATATCAATGTATTTATTTAGTATCTTAAGGAAAAGACTATCGAAAATAAAAGGCTTATAATAAAATGTATTTAGTAGTCTTTCAAATGGAAAAAATAAATTGTAGCTTGATATTTTCCTAATATTTACCAGTAGTGTAAAAATTATAATTTTTGACTGTTGTCTCAATACCTATCCTCTTGTGCATGAGAAATAATTTGTGGCCCATCAGTAGGAATCTCACTGTAGTACAAATGGGGGTATGTACGAGTAAAAGGCCGTATGTACGAGTAAAAGGTTGATGATACTGATGCAATGTTACATGAAGTGCCAGCAATGATTCCACATGGACGTTGTTTGTGGGTGAGAAATTTGTTCAACAAAAAGCTTTAAAAGGTTTTTATTATTTAATTCTGGATTACTTGAACCAAACAATCGACCACGTAGATAGAATAATAGCTAAGTATCTCAGAGCATAGAATACTATACTTATATTCATACATCTGTGCTAAGTATTAAGAACTTAATGTCGTAATGTATCAAAAAACTTTCTCCAAAAACTCATTCAAGTTATTGAAAAGGTGTACTCGTACAAACAAAATTCACTTAGGTGAATGAAAAATAGGCCATTTTAAAAATTGGAACACAATGGAGAGAGCAAACAGAAGGCTAGTGTTTTTACGACGGATTTAGGTAGAACAATGTTAGCTTTATTCATTGTAAGTTCTGAATTAAAAATATGTTTTATTTGCAGTACCTATGCTATATCACTTGGGTGAGTGCGTGGGTGGGGTGCGCGAAGTTGAGTGGTTAGGTAGGTACGGTGCAATACACATCCCCAAATGTATATAAGCGTTTTTTGAATGTATTTGTGTACTTTGTGTAGATACCTTATTTTTATCTAAATGTTTATTTATTTGAATCGCCTATCTGTTGACGAGACTAAAAGCGTAAAATCAACCCATTTTTAGTACCGGCTATCAATAAGTGCATTGTGAATAAGTGCAGGTACCTATAAAGTTATTGTATAACGCTCTGGTGACGCTCCAAAGAAGATTTCTATATAAAAAATGTATTGGAACTCGGCGTAGTTTCTGCCTACTCAATTTTGTTTGCCGTGCATGGAGCAATTTGTGAGGTTGCACGTTCCAGAAGTCCCACGAATGGCTCTTAAACTTCGGCATTTAGCAGTGCCGCCGGCTCGCACTGTGTCGCACAGGAACTCGCCGCACGTCCATGCCTTGACGCTCCTGAATGCCCTGTTGGTGTATGTGTTGGTGTCCTGAATACCCGAGTGTGATCTGCTTGCGTGGCGATGGACGGCTATGTGTGTGTTTGGGAAGAAGGCTTTCTAGTGTACGTAGGATGATTATTATTATTGTTTTGTTCCTTTAAATTGATGTTTCGTTTCACAGTGTATTAGATTTAAGTAAATCTGTAATGCTGTGTTAGTATAATTAATAAATAAATAATGCCGACTGCCAGTTTTTACCTCCTATTAGTATTTACGTTTTTATTTCTAATTATTTTCTCCATAATGGTGCGCAATACATACATTTAGTGGTAAAATGGTAATAACGTTGCTTTGGTGAAATATTAAGGTCTAATCCCTATGTATATCATTTTCTCAGAATTGGATGTTCCTCAAAATCCCTGTTGAAATATCACTACGCTGAAAGGCAAGACTGAAGTCCGCCATATCAGTTTCTACATTGACAAACAGAAAGCCTTTGAGGCACGTTAGACAGCAAATTGCCAATACTGTTAGCATAGTCGGATTGAAAAGCAGTAAAAGCAATGAGTGATGATTTTTCTCATCTCTTTCCTATATTAACTGGAGTAGCTTTTAAGTAACTTCTGTAGAAAACCTTGCATAATGTGCAAAAAATCATACAAAGACAATTTCACCATCGATTAAAGGTCATTCACAAAATCACCTTGCAAGAGAACACTGATCATAAAAATGCATGTTGCTGTAAGCAAGATATTATAAACGTTCAACCACTTCAAGCTTTCAATATACAATTGAGTTTCAATATCCTATTAAGATGCTTCCCCGCCCCTGCAAAATTTGGCAGACATTTTTGTACGCAAATTTATATGACACCAAGGCTCTCCAGTTATGTATGCTCTAAGAAGAGGATAGACAATCATTGATATATTCGTAGAAATGCATTAGCATGTATGTGTAAATTGTGTAATTACATTTAAGTATACTGGAAAACGATATCTTCCAGAAAAAATAAATCTTTTAAAGGGAAATGCCCACCGGCCATACAAGGAAATGCCTGATATGTACAAGACCCAATAACACATTAAAATAATGCTAAAAAAATTGAGGTTTCGAAAACCCCTTCAAAAATTATTCTCGTTTGAGGGATAAGAGGTCAAACCATGCGTTCGGTATCGTTGCATCACGCTTTCACACAGTGTCTTTCAAAGGTGTCGGCCCTCAGATTATTACCTTTCCTAGTTTGTGGGGACGATCTTGAAGGACAGTATGTCACGTTTTGCACTGCCTTTAACCCCTTCGAGACCAAACAACGCTACGTGTGCTACGCCATAGCGCGTAAGCAGCATTTTTAAAGTTTGTTGTAAAAATACTGAAGTTGCTCGCAGTGCTTTTCCCAGTCTGTGGTGTCGATTTTGTCACGTTTTGCCTTTAATCCATTCGAGACCCAGCAACGCTAATTGTACTACGCCGTAGCACGTATCAACTTTAGCCCGCTTTGCAACGGAAATTTCTCGTAATATCATGACTAATGTGTGAGTAAGTTGCCTTGAATGGGTTCAAACGTACCACAAGGTGCTCCAATGGTCGCTTAGCGCAAGATGCTTCTTTATAACATTCATACCAGCTTCACAAAGCTGTATCCGCGTTTTTTAAACATCTCATGGAAGAATCGCGAAACAAACGAGAGGGTGCTTAGCATCGCACGTTAACATGGTTTACTAACTATTGCTTAATGTTATTCTTGCTATTCGCTACATTTTTTTTCTTTTGTTTACATTTGTATCAGAAAAGGATAAAAGTTTAAAAAAAAAACTGTATCCCGACTACGGAAATGTGACTGAAAAAAATACCGTTTTTTTTCATACAAAAGGTAGCCTTTATCACCCGGAGCATAATTTCGAATCCATTGTTAATTCATCAAAATCGGGTAAGTATTTTAATCGCTACAATGGAACACTCGTAAATTCAAACATAGACTGCTAAAAACATATGTCTTCCTTTCAGCCAAAAATCATAGAAAAATATGCTAAGATTTGATAGGGTGACCACGCCGGTCCGCTAGTCTTATAACCGTTGTGATTGCAATCCTTTGTCCTGAGGCGTCGTTGATCATTTTGTCCCGACGGTGCCATTTCCACGGACGCGGGTGTCCATAAATCCGGAGACAAGAGACTCGAGTCTCAACTCAATCTCAATAACTTTCAAGGGGGGTCCCTAATCTCTCAAAGTTTAGAAATATCAACGCCGGTGATATTTTCTGTTTTCTTTCTGTTTTATCATTTTTGTAGCGTTCACTTAGCAGTCTTACAAAAAGTATTATATTTGATAATAACTGTTTGTGTGCTTGGCATGACCTCGTGGTATGAACAAGTTTTTTAGTACCTAATTAACCAAAAATATGAATTAGCTTTGCGTCTCTTATGTACAGAAAGTAAATATTGTTTTGCTTTACATTCAGACGGACATACACTTTCGGTATTCAAAAGAAATTCGGAAACCATTCACGTGATTCACGTCATTCATTTCATTTCATACGTAGCAAATCTAGCAATGTCGCTTTCGTTGGTGAGAAATAAATAATTAGGTAATTTTTTGACTTAAAATAAAAAAAAACTATGATGGAGAGCATGATTACAGGAAACATGCCAGAAACTAGCTTTTAGCGGTGTTTATTTAAGTTTATAAAGAAAATGTACTCCCTTTTACTCTGTGTGTCTTTCGTGTAGTGAATAAATGTCTTCTTTCTTTCTTTCTAAAATAATTTTGGTGTAAATTATTGCAAAGAGCATTGCCTTAAATAAAATTTTACCAAAAAAACTTAATTTACATAACATTGTAGCAAGAATCCAGTATTTTAAAATACAAAACCTTTTAAAACGCAATGACCAAAACAATAGTAGGCGCCAGCATAATAAAAGCCACCGAAAAACTTTCACAGAAATAAAAATACAACTCTAAACAAGATACCTGTTAACTTTGAACTTACTTAAACGGCATTACGGTTCAAATTGGCTTGCACTTGTATTCAACATACTATTCTTTATTTAAACTGTTCCCTATTTACTGTCCCATTAGTATTCCGTACCTTCGCAAACTCATGAGTTTATAGCTCATAAAAGTAATGGAGAATTTAAGCTTATGAAAAATGTGTTGACGCTGCTTTTTTGTAAGGCTTGGTAAATATTCACATGCCTTATTCTATTCAGATTCAAAATTTCATTATAACATTTATAACCTAGTTGCTGCGCTTGAAATGAGGCCGACTGGCATGGTCAGTGAGGTTTTATGAATAGATCTGCTATTCCATTCATACAATGTCTTTATACATACCGAAAGGATATGCCTTCTCATTCGGTATGTTTTTTTCTGCTTTTTTAGGGTTCCGTACCCAAAGGGTAAAAACGGGACGTTATTATTAAGACTCCGCTGCCCGTCCGTCTGTCTATCTGTCCGTCTGTCTCATGAACCGTGATAGTCAGACAGTTGAAATTTTCACAGATACTATAAATCAATCCACTATAACAACAAATTCTAAAAAACAGAATAAAATAAATATTTAAGGGGGCTCCCATAAAACAAACGTGATTTTTTTGCGCGTTTTTATACATAATGGTACGGAACCCTTTGTGCGCGAGTTCGACTCGCACTTGGCCGGTTTTTTATCAACTGTATAACTTTGTGTAACATTACTTCATCCATACTTCCATACTACACTATGCATAGTTGCATACTTTATATCCGTTACATTTGCTCCTCATATTGCATTTACTTTTAATTCCTGTAACGTTCCATCTAATAAAGATGTGAAATGGGAGGTAGAAGCTTCTATGCGATAGCGATAAGAAGGAAAAAAAAAACCGGACAAGTGCGAGATTAACTCGCATAGTGAGGGTTCCGTATATAATCTAAATTTCATAAGTGTTTTTTAATCGGATTGCTATGCTCTAAGCACCAGGCGCTCCATACAAAACACACAAAAATATTGAGAATTTTCCCGTTACTTTGAATACTCAAACTTCTTATAGGTTTTCCTGTAATCTTTAGGCAAGGAACTATTTTCCATATTTTTTTCAGAATTTTAAGCCTAGTAGTTTCGGAGATAAAAATAAATAAATAAATAAATATCGTGGGACAAATTCACACCAATTGATCAATAAGGGAGGGTAATGGTCAATTTTTGTCTTTTTTTCCTAAATTACTTCAAATCTGTTTTTGCTAAAATTATATAAAAAAATTGAGATGCTTACAACAACCCCTTTCATGTAATATGTCACACAAAACAGTTTGCGCAACTTTTTTTTTTAATTTCCAGTTTACCCCCCAAAAGTGGCCCCTTGTTCAGAATTCATTAATTTACTTTACGCGTCAATCTTTGGGTCACCAATTTACATATGTGTACCAAATTTCAACTAAATCGGTTTAGTAGTTTCGGAGCAAATCAGCTGTCACAGACCGACAGACAGACGCACGAGTGATCCTATAAGGGTTCCGTTTTTTTCCGTTTGAGGTACAGAACCCTATAAACATTTATTTCAGATCTTACATTTGATTCATACATTCGACTAAGCCTAAGTAAACCCCAAATTTAAAAAAAATCGGAAGGTACCTAAATTACTTCTCATTACATTTATTTACTTCGACGTTACGGATGTATTGCAAACAACCTTGGTTGCGAGAACCCTAGCGAAAACACTGTTTAGTAAAAATTGTTAAGTGTGAAAATTGTGAAACTTAAAATAAAAAGTTAATATAACCACCATTAAGGGTATCTTTAAACATTGGTTAGTGATTACTTTCTAAGTGGACTCGTCCATACAAAAGCTAATCGCAAAAAAAAAACCCAACTGCTTTTTTGCAAATATTATAGCGTCCACGATTAAGAGTAATCCAACGACACCTCATATGTCGAAATCCGTCAAACAGTTTAGGCTGCAGGGCGTGTCAAAGAATAAGTCATACACACATAGATACATACATACATAGATACATACATACATAGATACATACATACATAGATACATACATACATAGATACATACTTACGCTCGAAAAACATTACCCTCCTTTCCTTCGGCAGTCAGGTAATTTCCACTAATCAAAGTTTACAGGCCATAACAGATATGTATTCATAAAATGCTATATTTCATATAACAGAATGGTACATAAAATTGCATGCATGGTATGAGGGCTTAAGTAGTACATTTGTGTTTTACTTGTCCTTAAGATTAACGTTAAGCATTCAACTCGAACATCGCTGCAGCGTAAACCGCATCTATTTCAGTTTTCACAGTATGTTACGGTTCGCAACACCATTGTTCTACGCCCGCGATGACACCGTCCGTCAGTCGCACGGCGGGCGCGACTATGGGCGCTCCTCGGGACGGAGCCAGTGTGATAACGGATTTTAAGTTTAAAACAATATATAAACCTTAGGGATTTTATGTTGGAATAAAACGAGTGTGAAATTGATCATTTATTAAAGTTTAATTTTTTGGTGATTTATCACCAAAAAATTATATCTTTATAAATAAATTATACTTTACAAAGTATGCGATACTTAGGTACTACAAAGTTTTTGATTTAAATACAATTTCAATTTGTGGATACTCAAAGTGTGTATAAAATGTTGAAATAAAAAGAGAGTGAACTTGATTTTTAATTTATTAAAGTTTTATCTCTTATATGTGTGTATGCAGTACTTACAAAAAAGTTTTTGATTAAATACTATATCAATTAGTGGGTACTTAATCAAATTGTAAGACGTAAATTCCTAATAAGTATTAATAGACATTTTGAGTGTAAATAATGTGAAGAGTTAATGACTTTTATGAAAAGCAAAACTGTCTTAGTGTTACTAAATAAGTACATATTAGAAGTGTATGTTGTGTGCGTTACATAAATAAATGAAACATACATACAGTTCAGTGGATAATTAAACAAATACGTATCAATTGCTTCGATGTTCCGTGTCTACAAAATTGGTAAACAGGAATCAAAGGTAAGCTTGAGAATGTTCGCGGTGCGTTATATAGTCGTATTTACTTAACTCTATGTGCATTTCAGTTACCAAAAGATTGTTGTTTATAGGTATAAATCCATCAATAAGAATGCACTAAACAATACACTTAAGAATGCTTCTATGTGTTCCTGATACTAAAAAAACGCCATGAAATATTTGAATAAAATGACATATTTGTGATTGGTATGAAATGCATGATCTATTTCATTATAACAAAAAATAATTCATACCTACAAATAAATACATACCTACACCGGCAAAACTCATAGTACAGCTTAAACTAATAAATAATATTAAATGAATGCAATTGCATTGTGTTTTAATGATATTATTTCAATTCGAATTATTTCTATGCACAAAATAGTTAATATTAAAATTTACACTTAGCAACATAAAATAAAATTCAATTCCACTTTTCTAACAAGTTTTCGTATATTGAAACATGGAAAAAACAACCAGGAACCTGGAAATAAATAAACACTTAAATTTCGAAGCGCCTAATTAATTTAAATCCCTCAGCAAAGATTTAGATAAACGGTACTTAACTAAGACTACAAACACGTTTCAACTGATTAAGTTTGGAATTTTGCTAAAAACCGTTAAAACATTTGTTTTCGGGACCGTTTCAGATTAACTCATTTAAGAAATGAACGGGCCATTTTACACTAGATTTCAAAGTTAAGGATGGATTCTATGTTATTAATTAAGTAAAAAAAGACCGGTTTATTTAAAGGTAGCTGCCCACGTGGTTCTATCCTCCTATGACAAAGGACCCAGGCCTCTGCTAAAAAAAGGATATATATCCATTCTAAATATCCATTTTTAATGTTCCGTTCCTCAAAAGGAAAAAACGGAACCCTCATAGGATCACTGTGTTGTCTGTCTGTCTGTCTGTCAAGATCCTTTATCTCGGGAACGCGTAAAGGTATCAAGTTGAAATTAAACCCATATACTCAAGCAAGTCTACAGTACCTTGAAGCTGTAAAAAATTCAACCTTCTAAATTTACATTAAAAAAAAGATACGGCTGTGAGTCCGACTCGCACTTGTCCGGTTTTTTTTAGATACTGTTGAGAGTTTTTTGACATGTGTAGTTCCGGAGAATACACACAAACTTACATGTCACATACATTGCCTCAGTTTTATTGATATATGTACATAGAATAATTTACAACCACCAGTTGTACAGTTGTCTTCAAAACACCTTTTAAGTTTAAGGGATGTCATTTCAAAAGCCCTTTTTCCGCTATTTTTAAACTTTTAGGTTGATTAAAATCTTCAAAAACAAAAGTTACATTTTCTGAAACAAACGCTTGTTTCATTAACACAGTATTGGTTTTATGTCAAAATTCAGTTTACTGCGAAAAGCACAGTAATAATGCTTCTATAAATTTTTACGCGGAACACAAAAAAGGCTCTCTCATAATATCGTATATTTTGATAGCCAGCCTGCGTGCAAAGGCTTTTTGGTTAAATTAAGCTTCCGATCTGGGTAGAATTCAAATAACACGTTTATTTCTTTGGCTTACCTATAGACGGCAGTGAATATAGGTATTTAATAAAATTTTGAGATTGAATGCTGAACAAATTGATTTGGCTTCACTACCTATAGATCGTGTATGTGTACTTAATACGGGTGTAGACACAACATTTATTATTACTTCAAATGAAAGAAGGCAATAAAATATGCCTAATGACGACACTCCCATTCAAATATCTCAAAAAAATATGAAGGTACAACCGATTTGTTAGAGGGAGGAAACGCTCGGGGATCGTGACGTCACGACCATCGAGCGTCATAGTAAATGACAATCGTTTCACATGAAATTGCGTTTTGCGGAAAAGGGATAGAATTTAGGTACCCCCTCTTAAAACTTTGGACACTTATAACTTTGTAATAATTTAACCTCTCGCGAATTTTTTTTTTTTTTTTTTTTTTTTTTTTTTTTTTTTTTTTTTTTTTAATTAATAATAATTCATATTACACGTCAAAAATTAAAATATAAAAATAAATGAAGTACTTAAAACATAAGTAAACCATTGTTACAGTACTTAAGTCGTACTTACACTGCACGTCACTTTTTCTCCATTTGACCACATTATTAATCCTTTTTCGAGATAATACAACATTATTTATTTTTTTATTTAGTGTCTACACCCCTATTTGTGTAGTCCAATAGTAATGTAATGAGTAAGAGAGTAGTGAGAGAATTTATGTTTGGTATTCTTACTTTTTACGGGCTTTATATTAACTTGACCTGCTGATCGATCACGTAACGCATTGTACGCGCGTCAGGTAGATCTAAATGTCAATTTTTATATTGTGATCACGTAACGTTTCGAACGTACGTTAGGACAACTCGACTGTCATTTTTCCAAACTAAAAGTGACATTTAGATCTACCCGAAGCGCGTACAATGAGTTACGTGTTCGACCTGCTATTCGTACGTAAGTATGTAAGTGTCCGTCAAAATTTGCAACTCAATTTTGAAGCAGATATCTTTAACCGATTGAGCTGACATTTTGGGTAAAGATATAGTTTGAATGACAATTCAATATTATGGTACCATCGAGCTGGTCTGATAATATAGACTAAAGGTGGCTATGGAAATTTAGTACTTAACCGACGTAACCCCGTTGAGTTTGGGCTCGTTAGAATTGTCTCAATGAGTAGTTAATGACGGTATACAGAAAAGTACAGTCGGCAATAAAAGCTTTTACCAAAAAATATTTTTTTAACAGAAACTTATTTGACGTTTAAATCATATACAAACAGTAATGACATTTACCAATTAAGAAAATTACGGTGTCATATCGTACATTCATAACCTGATGGGCTCCATTTCCATAAATCTCTAAAACGAAGTAAAGTTCACAGAATGTGGGCCCTAAATACAACAATAGTTAACAATGCCGGCACTAAACTTCCAACTCGGGTCAGTTTCGTAATCTGTGAAACCTTAAATTCCGTGATTTTAAGAGCCGAGCGAGTATTTGGTTTCGGTTTCCGAGTTGAGTCCCAGATCATTGACGTAATCCGTAAAATTGATACCAACCGACCTTATTCAATCGTAATTTGAGATGTTTATTTAAAGCAGTGCCAATAACCAGAAGCTAATACCTTAAAACTATTAATCCATATGAAACACCGTCTCTAATACTCCAAAGAAAGGTGATTTACCCCCACGGAAATAATTACCCCCAGGATTCAAAACTGATGTTTAAACACACTGTCACTAGTGAGATCCGTAGGGCATTATTACGTACTAACTATTCACCTTCAAATAATTCCTCAAACTACACATACTTACATAATAGTACCCAAATAATAGGTACTCTCTATCTACATCTGGTATGAACCGGAATGAGGATTGGCCCCTATCTCTCATTGAAAACGTATTGTACTTTATTTACGGCTGTTATAATTAGATTTAAATGTAAATTAGGTAGTGTACATATACATATAGCAAAGCGTTTACACAAACATCGTCGCTTAATCCATCTTAAGGTCCAAATGTACCCAATTGCTTGTCAAAATTGGGTTCACAGCTAATTTGTCATACTGTCACTGAGTGATGGATGGAACTATTATATTGAAAAAGTCATGTGGACAGGTTATTAAATATTAAATCGCATCAATCTTCACGCATCGTTCCTTTCATGATAAGAAATTGCGAGATATTGAAGACAATTTTTCCCTACTAAAACTGGTAAATAGGGTGTACGGTTCATATAGAACACGTCACTTTAAATATGAGAAAGTAAGAGATATCATCCCAAAAGTTAGAACTTGAAATGGAACAAAATTAAAAAATATCCCTTCCCTTACTCTACTTATGGTACTAGATGGGACTATCAAACAGTACAGACTGTAGGATGTGTGGCGACGAGGATGAGACTATGGAACACTTACTGTGTGAATGTCATGCCCTTGCCAGACAAAGAATGAATCTCTTTGGTAACGGCTACCCGCAACCAAAGGAATTCAGGGTGCTCCCACTGAGCTGCATCATCCGCTTTGTGGAAATGATGGAGCGAGCTTGGGAATAGCTATAAAGGGGAGGGCAAATGCACAAAAGATCCCACTGGGTCGAAGTGTATCCGAAAGGGCCCTCAACTAGATAAGATAAGATAAGATAAGATACTCTACTTAACTGACCCTTCAAATAGGATAAGAAAATCGGGAAAACTGTGGATTTTAGATTTTAAAAACTCATTTTTGCAGCTACTGATGTTACATATTTTTATGTATACTTGAATTTACTTTATATTATAAAAGGGTTTCGGTTTCAATTTTAAAGAGCCTGGCTTAGCCCAGCACTACACAACCCTTCTAAACTTTTTCAATTATAAAACCATGTGTCGTACTTTGATAGCACGTAAAGTTAAGGGAATAATCTACAAACAAGTATGAGAAAGTTCATGATTCAATTTACCAGAATTAAAAAAAATATATAATTTAACTTGGCTACGTGAAGAACGATAATTACGTTCAGCCATTAATATTTTAATGATCAATTTCAAGTTTTATCCTTTATTGCATTGACGTCAGTCAACTGTTTTGAGAGAAATGTTCAGTTTAAAGTGTTGATTACATATTAAATGCGTAAAAATTTACTTCAAATTACTTTGCAACCTTTGCTGTGTAGTTTAAATTATCATATGTAAATTAAACACAATACCACGCTGAGTGAACATTGTAAGCAAACCTATTTACACGCGAGACGAGGTGTTGTTGAGTGATTATGAAATATGGTAAACTACTCCGATCTACATACAATGTTAATATGCTGTAGTGATTACCTTGATTCATTTAATTGTCAGCGTTAGGTAAGTTTCTGGTTAGTTTTCGTAGTCTATACTAATATTATAAAGAGGAAAAGTCTGTGAGATTGTAGCTTTGTAAGTTTGTATGCTCCGATCCGATGACTTTAAATGTTTGTAAGTTTATAAGTTTGTATGCTCCGATCCGATGACTTTAAATGTTTGTAAGTTTATAAGTTTGTATGCTCCGATCCGATGACTTTAAATGTTTGTAAGTTTATAAGTTTGTATGCTCCGATTCGATGACTTTAAATGTTTGTAAGTTTATAAGTTTGTATGCTCCGATCCGATGACTTTAAATGTTTGTAAGTTTATAAGTTTGTATGCTCCGATCCGATGACTTTAAATGTTTGTAAGTTTATTAGTTTGTATGCTCCAATCCGATGACTTTAAATGTCAGGCATCTGAGATAACCGATCCTACTTCCTACTAATATTATAAATGCGAAAGTTTCGATCTTTAGATATTTGGATGTTTGGATGCTTGTTACTCAATCACGCAAAAGCGGTTGAACGGATTAAAATGAATTTTGGTATACGTATAGCGTATAGCATTAACATATAGAATACTTTTCATCCCGGGAATCATCCCCTAAGGGGGTGACATGGGGGGCGAAAGTTTGTATGGAGGTATGATATTAACGAGTTCCACGCAGACGAAGTCGCGGGCAGAAGCTAGTAAATAATAATAATAAAAAGTTTTTTTTGAAAGTTTGTTTTCAGTGAAAAACGCCGAATATCGCGAGATCTCATAAATATGGAAACCTAACCTAAACCTAAAGATTTCAGACTGAAGCGAGGCCTTTGCATTCTCTATGACAGATGAGTTGTACTAACGCTCGTTCGAAACGTTACGTGATTACCCCTCGGGTCCAAATTACTCAGCAACTGAAAGTAATGAACATAAATTAGAACTACCTATATTGGCAATATCAACATAACACTTCCTAATGTAGCAAACCTAATAAGCAAAGCTCGGATTTTTACGGAAAAACAAAACACTATCGTAATCTAGCTAGTGGAAGAAAAAATATTTTATCGATATCGATGCCGTGAAAAATCCGGGCTCTGCTAATAAGTATTAGTTTTCCATCGATTCCCACTAATTAAAGCCATTGCCTACGTTAGTAGGAGCCAATATCCACAAACTTGGGAATAGGGATTAGAGGACCTATCAAGTGGATCTAATTGCTATCGCTGTTGTTATCATTAGAAATAATAGTCGTCACAAACTTACATTGGATTTGGTAATTTTGACGTAATATAATAAGGCTTTTTATCTAAACGCAAATCGATTGGGCATGCCAAATAGGTCATACAGATTGAGCAAAACAAAAGTCGTCGTTCCTGTGGGCAATAGTTAAGGGCTTCCGTGCATATAAAAATGTTTTGATTCCATAAAATCATATAAAAAGGGACGCTGTTTGTGCGGATTAAGAGTCCAACCAAAAATTAGGCTTTACTGTATGACCCAAATACCCTGTATATGCGTGCGATGCCACAGACTGATACACTGCATGTTAAACTTATAACAACCCTCGTTTTTGTCAGGAGTTCAAACAATTATGCTAAAAACGACCTTTCATTGTACTACCTGTTTTGTAAAATTAGGTTCATTTATTGAATACCAGCTTTTCCCTGCGGCTTCGCCCGCGTAGTAATTTTTGCAATAATTGTTGAATTGTTACGCCGGCAACGGCCTACTACTACTTACTTCCCCTATGAATAACCCTTAGTCATCATAATATACGAATTTTCCAGTTTCTAAGTCTTTAAATGAACGTCGTCTCAGTACAACTCCTATTTCACCCCTTTAGGGGGCAAGTTTAAATAAAAATATTTCTGGATAGATCGACATACTATAAAAGAAACCTGCTGTCCTGCTTATTATGCTTCTAGCCACAGTTTATCATTAAAAATCACACATTGCTTATGTGAACTTTCAACCCCCATCTTAACCCCTTCAAGGGATGAATTAGAAAAAATGTCCTTATCAATGTTTTTGACTGTACATTAGGAGCTCGTGACCGAAGTTTTAACCTTCTAACTTTAAAAACGACATGTTTTCCATACAAACTTTCAACTCTTTTTTAACCCCCTTAGGGGATGAATTTTTATAATAACGCTAAATCATTTGTTTTGCTTTTGAGTACCTCATACAAAGATTCAAGTCTATAACTTTCCAAATGAACGATTTCCATACAACGGTTCAACCCCCATTTCACCCCCTCAAGGGTTGAATTTAGAAATTCCTTTCTTAATACACGTCCACGTACTGTAAAAAATATATGTTCCAAATTTCATTTCTTTAGCGGTTTAGGCTGTGCGCTGTCTGTCAATAGACCTGTAACGCAAGAGTTTTATATATATAGATTAATAACCCATTCATTGTCTTAAGTAGGTATTTTACCTAACTATGGCATCATGCTTAATCATTGTGACATCCTTGCACTTCTCATTAAATAATTATTGGAGATAGCAGCAATGTTAGTTACGTAATAAGCCCGGGTGCGATTCACAGCCTCCCTTTTCTCACTTCACCACTCCTGTCTAGTATTCCTTGATCCCCAGCTCTGTTACAAATATAGGTAACGAGTTAGGACGTACACTAGCTGGTTTGGCTCTGGCTTAAGCGCTGATGCGGTGAGAATTGTAAATTGCGCCCAGGGTTGAAATCACGTAATTAAATCGCTTCGTGACCCCAATTGATTAAAATGTTAGAATTTCACTTAACCACAAGACATCGGTGCTCGAGAGTATTTCAACTGATTAATGGATGGCAGTCCCTATAAGAAATTAATGGCTTTTGTGACGGTTTCAATGGTGCGGTTTCAAGCGGGCACTTCTGGAGGGTATTGTAATTATATTCGCAAGTAGACAGTCAGCAACAGCAAAACCTGGCTCTTATATATACTAATTATTTAAGGATGGTCAAGTTTCTGAGTGCTGCCTGTACATACATTTATTTTTTTATTTATTCAACAAATTACACAGTATTACAGTGAGGCACCAAGGCACAGTGAAATGCATACAATGTTATTTAAGTACTAACATAATCTTATAATAAAAATAATCTTAACAACTAACTGAAGACGAATGGTCATCCATCGCCTCACATAACATCTTACATTCATCACATAATATCATCTTCCAACTAGATACTCGCAAAAATATCGCAGTCAGGTGCTGACTTGAGAAGCGCGTTCAGGTAATCTAAAGCGCGAACTAGTGGTGATTT
The DNA here is from genome assembly GCA_932294315.1 of Epinotia nisella. Taxonomy (NCBI): domain Eukaryota; kingdom Metazoa; phylum Arthropoda; class Insecta; order Lepidoptera; family Tortricidae; genus Epinotia; species Epinotia nisella. The sequence continues at coordinate 12,826,696 of OW028688.1, read as the reverse complement.
CCTGTAGAGCACAGTGCGCGCTTTTGGTACATGTGATTCTAATTTATTTATATCATGATCAAAAGGGCATTGTGTAATAATGTTGTAATTTTTTTTAGGTGAGCGGCCACTCGTTAAAGTGGTAGATTAAATATAATAGATATATTCATAACCAACATATTTTATATACCATATACGGTACGGTAAGACGACCGGTTAGCCTAGTGGGTAGTGACGCTGCCAACGAAGCTGAAGGTCCTGGGTTCGAATCCCTGTAAGGGCAAATATTCGTGTGATAAGCATTAATATTTGTTTCTGAGTCTTGGATGTTTTCTATGTATTTAAGTATTTATATCTTTTTAAAGATAAAGATAAAGATAAAATCATTTATTTGTCCAACATAGGTTACAGGATGTTACAGAATTATGATCAGTTTCACTATGTGGCGCCTTACGGCTTACAAATTGTTGAGCATGCATGTCAAAGTCACTATCATTTATAAATTCATTTATGGTATAATAACTTCTATGAGCTAGAACATTTTTTAAAGCTTTTTTAAATGTATGTAGTGTATCTATTGAATTTAAACATTTTGGTAATTTATTGAATATTTTCGGAGCCATTCCGACTACATTTTTTTGGAATAACGTTGTTTTGGGTATACTTGGGTTGTTTATTCTATGACGTAAACGGGTGCTCTTAAAGTTTAAAAATAAATGGGAGTTACATTTCACGAAGACACACATTTCATAGATATACAAACTAGGAAGAGTTAGTATCTTAAGTTTTTGAAAATGGGGCTTACAAGATTCCAAGGAACTGATACCACATAAAGATCTTAGACACCTTTTCTGCGCTCGAAACGCAGTTTCTCGATCTGTCGAGTTCCCCCAGAATATTATACCGAATCTTAACGTTGAAGTTACAAAAGCATGGTATGCGGTAAGCACTGCAGGTAGGTTAACTTTTTTTCTTAGATTATATAATGCATAGGAGAATTGATTTAGTTTCTTACATATAGAGTATTTGTATTGTATTGTATTGTATTGTATAGAGTCAATTTGATATTTCCATGTCAGCTTATGATCTACATTTAATCCTAAAAACTTTGTTATGTCAGTGTCTTCAATTTTTTGTCCCTTATAAGCTATTCTAAGATTAGGCACGTAATTAGTTCTTTGCTGAAATGTCATGAGTTTTGTTTTACTTAAATTAATTTTCAAATTATTTTTTATATATATATCGTCGTCTAGTACCTATAACACAAGCCTTATTGAGCTTACTATAGGCCTAGTTCGATTTGTGTAAGAATGTCCCCTAATATTTATTTATTTATTATTTATTTAATACTCTAAAATGCATCGGAGCCGAGATATTTGCAATATATATTTCCACATGTCATATTGAAAAGTTATAAACAAAACTTAAAAATTAAATATCTCGGCTCCGATATTGTCAACGCGTTTAGTTTTATATATCTATGCGTATTAAAATTTCCTCTAAACGATTATAAAAAGTAACATCCTTAGTCACTGCAAAAAAAAAAATCCGTACAAGGTTGCCCCCAATTCCCTTTAATTGTAGTTCCTATTTATTTATGCAAAAATACAAATGCATGCTACAATACAATTTTATTTTAAGTAAATATTTTGGGAATATGTATCTAAAATCCCTAAGCCATAAAATAAAAGAATATCATATCACTTCCAGGCTAGAGAAATAAATTGGATATATATATACCGCGGGCGGCAATAAAGAGATTCAGATCGCATTTTATCACCCTTGCCTTCGGTTCGTTTTTACGTGTGATCTGAGACAGTTTTTGTTTATTTGCCCTAGCTAGGTAGTTAATAATGAGACGGCTTTGTAGAAACTTTGTAATAACAGTCGAAAAGTGCTTAATGTTTTATTCCAGCTTGTATTTAGGATACATAGAACTGTCCAGTAGGTAACATCCGGTTGTACTATTTGTGAATTTGCCCCCGGCAACTGTACACAAAACTAATTTGCCATTCCGGAGCGGAGGCCGCAACATGCATTCAACGCTAGCTCGGCCAAATAGCCAAATTTAGAACAGCGTCACCGTGCCAGTTGTAACAAGTTACAATATAACTAGATGGAACCTTTATAAACATAGTAGAATTAGACGTAAAGTCGCCAAGCTTGATGAAGTGGCCAAGTGGAGTTGTTTAAGGGCCATTTACAACGCAATAGTGCGATTTTCATTACATTGCGGGGCTGCGAGATAACGAAATAGGATGTAACAATCAAACCGTCCAATGTAATAAATAGTGTCAGACCGTAACATGTTTTTTTTGCTGAAACCGAAACCGAAGGTTCGGCTTTGGCTTTAATTTTGGCCGAAACCGAAACTTGTGTAGACTTGTTAAAATCGTTGAAAAATTACATAAAACTGCTTTTATACAAATATTAATAATGTAACATCTGAAACTCGTGAAGGTTTAATAAAATAAAACAAGGTTTACTATAAGACAAAATTTAATAAGCTAGGCGAACGCGAACCGAAGTACTATTTCGTAAGTTTCGGCCGATACCGAAACTACGGCCGAAACATGATTTTCTGGCCGAAACTGGCCGAAACCGAAACTGAATCTTCGGTCGGACACTAGTAATAAACTCGCACGAGAGTTGTTGCACCATGTAAATGGCCCTTTATGAAATTAATACTGCCGCCTGGCCTGCGTATTGCAAAGAACACAATTAAATATACCCCGTGTCTATTCAAAAACGCAATTTAATTCAATAATAAGAGAAACAATATCTGAAATCGGGTTCGTGGTTTCGGAGATTATGTCTACATACAAACTTACAATCTCACAGACTTTCTCTCTTTATGATATTAGAGTCTTGCACGCGCAGCTTTGTTTATATTGGTGGAAGATTTTTTTTAACGAGATGTGTCGTATCGGAGATTACTTGCAAACTTGTAAAGTTAAAATGTTACTGGCTTTTGTGTTTTACACGATCGATAGATTCTTTTAACTCTCATACCTACATAATTTAAAATAAGCCGGCACTAAGTGAGTGTTGGTCGCTACCCAGAACCCGTTAGTGGGGTTATTTGTTCATATCAAGTTTTCCCTATAACGCGAAACAATAATGCCGTTGGTTACGTAAATAGTGCTACGACAAGACTTTAACACTCTCACCGTGAGGAACCCGCCTAGCGGGTGCCTACGCCGTAGTTGCTTTCCGCTACATACGAGGAAAATCACGGGCTTGGTTGCGAGCGTAGCGCGGAGCATTTCATGGCAGTGAATTGTTGTACAACAGTGAATGTGACAGTACATGGATTGCTGCTAAAATGCTGCTACGCTCTACGGCGTAGCACTTCGTCGCTTGGCCTCTGTAAAAACTATATTGATGAAAACTCGACGCGCAGCGGTATACTTAGTGTGTCACCATGACGACATATGCTGTGCTCTGTGTCGCACTCATTATGGTAGATAAATGCCTGGTACTATTGCCATATCTTATTGATCTGCAGAAAAAAATTGTGTATTATTACTAGTAACAAATAAATAATAAATAAAATAAATAAAGATTAGGGTGATCTTAAGCAAATCAAACTAGCCCCATAGTAATCTCAATAAGGCTTGTTTTATGGTCAGTAGACGACGATACACATAAATATTTGCCCTTACCAGGATTCGAACCCAGAACCTTCAGCTTCGTAGGCAGCGTCAATACCCACTGGGCTAACCGGTCGTTATAATATATAATAAGTTATTAGGTAATAAGGTATTAGGTATTACTAGTAATGAGTTACTAACAAATAAAAATAACTTCTAGCGTATCTAAAACTAAAATGTTACGGCATTAGACACGAAATAAAACAAGATTTCGAATCATTTTTGTCGAACATTGTATCAATTATTGTTATTGGTTGCGGTTACAAGAATATCAAGGACATAGCAATTACGCTTTGTCTCAAAAAACCTTATTTCATAAAAAAAAACATTTGGTAGGTTTGTGCTTCTAATTATTACGGAAAAAAAAATATCATTAAAATATTACGTTACGACGGATAATTTTACGAGCAGCATGCTCGTTAATAATACAGTTTTAATGAAGTTTAAATATTACAACATTTTTGTATAGATTTATGTGTTACCTATACAAATATGTTTGTACCTTAGTACTATTTAGACTGTGTAATCCATTAACACTTTCACTGTCTGGAAACCGCCTAGCGGTAAGCTGGCGCATACGCCGTAGGCGCTTTCCGCTTATATGAGCAAAACCACGGGATCAGCTACGAGTGTCGCGCGTAGCGATTCTTGGCAGTGGATGTGTTAAGCTACGGCGTAGCGATGCGAGGGGAGCGTGGAAGTGAATGAGTATTAATAATATGGTTCCAAAGAATGAATGAATAACGTTTGTAAAGATTTATTTGTTCAGTTTAGGTGTCAAAGTGGACCCCAGGCTCAACCGGGAATAATGCTAGGAGGATGATGATGAACGATTTGTTTATTCAGTTATACACACGATTTGTTTAGTTAGTTATGAACACTGAGGACAATACACTCGCGAGCAAAACTATCGAAATCACTTTGCATTTTTTCATCTTTGTAAATCGGTGTATTTTTTTAAATTACTTAAATGTAATTTTGTTTCTTTGGGTGGAAAGTTAGTAGTTATTGGATGCATAGTGCAAAGGAAATAATGCAAAGTGATTCGATACTTTTGCTCACCAGTGTATCTAAAAAAATACAAATGCTTTCTCTAATTCCCGATATTTTACGTTATTCCAAAATTGTTATGTTAGCTGAAATACTAGTCTGTTAAAATAAAAATAAAATTAAATAGTACGCGAGATACCGAAGTTGAATACCAGCAATTTGCATGAAAAAAATACCGGTAAACTGTCTGCACTATGCTTTTCTGAAACAACATCAAAATAAAATCATTACGTGGCTAACTTAAAACCAAAAGCCAAAGCCCGCAAAATATGACGCGCTTTGCCGTATTTTAGTTTCAAAATCCTCTGCGCAATTTGCTCGAGCCGCATGCCAGGGGAATTAAGCTAAAAACCCGGACATGCTGTGATAAAGATAAATTGTGGTAAGTGCTGGAGTACACTCGGCGTTGTGCGTTCCACTTGGTACTTGGGGCTGCTGCATTAGTAGGGTCCAATGATCCTACTAATATTATAAATGAGAAAGTTTGGATGTTTAGATGTTTAGATGTTTGGATGCTTGTTACTCAATCACGCAAAAACGGCTGAACAAGAGGGTGAAATGGGGGGTGAAAGTTTGAAAGAGTTCCACGCGGACGAAGTCGCGGGCAGTAGCTAGTGTAATATAAAAAGAGGTATTTTATATTACATCATTGATCGGGTCAAGAAGCTTATTTTGATGCTGTTCTATCTCATATTTACTCAATGTTTTACATGCTGCATGTATCCTGATTGCACCGCACCGAACCCAAATAAATAGGATAAGGACAACAATATGATGATAATTTACTTATTATTTTACACTGGTCTAACGCGATATATATATTTGCCTACATTTCTGATGTCTAAACAAGGGTTACCCCAGCCATAGTTTGAGATGACTGACGTCTCAGCAAGTTGTCAAAAGAGATATGGGTACACAACATTTGTCTACCCTACAAAAGTCTATAATAATGTGGAGGTTATACCAGAAAAAGTTCTACCACCCCTCCATCTTTTAAATAATTGTATAAAGTACGGGAATAAATAAATAATTGTTATTCTGTCTCGAAAGAGAGAAGATAATAGTTACCGAGGGTTTTAGAAAAATATATATTACAGATTCTTAATACAGTAAAAAAGTTTTCACAAAAATATTAGTTTGGCCCATTTGAACCCCATAAAATCATAATTTAAAATGGAGAGCGAGTAGGCGTAACCTGAAAGCAACAACAACAATGAGCAACAATGAATGTTGACTGGACCAATTACGAATGTCTGGAAGAAGTCAAATCACGCCTCACTCAATTTTTTGCGCTGCGATAGCAATCTACTAAAAACGTTTTTTTCCCAACAGTCTATCAGGAAAATGGATGTTATCAGCTACATATTGGAAGCTTCAGAGTTTGTGGTCATTCATAAAAAAACATTGCAGATTCGTTCCACGTCAAAAATGTTACATGTGAGATTATTTGTGGAGTTTCAAGCAAATTTCACAGCCAATTCAAACAGACAAAATCGTTTATTTCTGTTTAAATCGCGACTTTTTGTTAAGGACTAACTGAAATAGGTTACGGCTTTCTCTCTCTATTTCTGTGTCTGCGTGATCACTTTCTGTTAAGAAAAATAAACGGCAAGAAAAAATATTTATTTCCTATTTTTGAGAAATATATGCCTCGGCTGGAATATCAACTGCCAGTTTCGTATGAATTAAATGGAGTCGCAGGCAGGCTTGTCCATTTAAAACTACTCAGCCTGCAATTACCTATTTCCATTCCTCTACAATATTATTACGGTAGTGCACAGTGGACAGCGACAAGGGGAACCCGTCGGCGTCCAGAAAAACCTGCGGAATCACTTCGCGTAAAGCGGGAGTCCGCATGAACACTCCACGGTCATTAATACCTACTGATGCGAGGGAAAGGTTGCCATATTTAACTTTTTTGGGCCACCATTTCTATGAATGAAATGATGTGTGTTGTGATTCTTGCCCGATGAAGGTGTATAAAGTATTGATTGCGTGCTGCCAAGTATTTCCAGAATGTTTCAGCTTTATGAAAATAAATTATTATTTATTTTTTAGATATGATAAAGAGCTGAATTTGCGTTTTATGAAACAAGTTTTCTTTTCATTTATACTGTGGTTAAATTTTGTTTCGAGACAAAGTTCAAAAATACTGTAATTATTAAAAATATGACGAATTTCTCTCTATTTTCTCACTTTTCTCTGAAGTAAATTTTGAAATAATTACACGAAATTAAAATTACTATAAATATTATAGGTTCTCTTGGAGAAATATCACTTGAAGAAACGCCACATTACCTACAATTTTTTTATTTTATTATCAAGAATCTTTTATAAACTTCCTTTTCAGAATCGGAAAGTAAATGGAAATTTCCTACCCACGTCCTTACGATGCTTTAAAATCCGGTACCTACAGTACCCATAACGATTAAGTTAGGTAAATAAAAAAGGTAACAGCTTGATAATATTGTGTTGCGGGTTACAAGTCTGGGGGATGAAAAAGTGAACAATTTAAAAATTGACAATGATTAAAGTTCCCAAGTCAAAAACTGTAGCTAGTACTTTCCGCAGCTAATAAAGCCAATTAACTCAAAGCGCAAATTTCCGGATGCAATTCTATACCGAACACCACTATATGAATTCAAGATAAACATTGACGCATGGAGTAACACTAGTTCATCCTTAATACTTGCCAAAGCGAATAAAGCCAATTAACTCGAAGCGCTAATTCCCGGATCCAATTCTTTACCCAACGCCGCTCTATGAATTCAAGATAAACATTCACGCAATCGATGCACGGAGTATCACTCGAGTTACTATCCGTTTCCGTATAAAAGCGTAACTCGCGTAAACCAACTTAACTTATTGTATTCCAACCACGCACACTCCCTGTGGTCTATTCAGGAGTTATTGACGATTCTGTACTTTATCGAAAATTCGGTGAAAGAAAAATTACTCTCATTTATTCTGTTTGTTTTATGACAGGTGGATTGAACGAGAAGGGGAGATTTGTTGTTCTTTTAGACCTGGCTTTTTGAGTTACTATAAGTTTTGCTTGTTCATGTTTACCGCATAGAATAATGTAATTTACTGTATATTAACTTAAACAGCAAATGTCGATGATGTTTGTTTATTTATTATTATATTTGATTTTGTGACGCGTCTGTCTTGGTAACTAAAAAGTTTTCTACTGCTGTAGCCTACTTAAAACAAAGCCTATGTAAAATGAATACAGATTATATTGTACCAAACCGTGACAACAAATAAATTACGTAAATATAGTATTGACTAATCGTTAATACCATTAACATTGTAAATACCCTGTGGATTATTAAACATATGTACCTAATCATTCTCTACTTTATTAATTTTATTAGTTTACTAAGAAACCAATAAAAGAATTGTACTATTTTATTTGTTTCCAATATATTTACGGAATCTAGTAAATCTTCTAGTAGTTATACCTTATATATCAGGATGAACTTTGCTGATCACCACCGATTTTCTATTCGAGCACACTTTCTAGGAAATTGCCTACCAACTGTAACCAGTGGTGCGTTAAAAATGTATAGCTTTTTAAATTGATTACATTTTGTATGCGGCGCGTTGGTCCGATACCACAAAACGACATATCACTGCAGGGTTCTTGCATAGCGAAACAAGTCCACAGCAGAAACAAAGAACGCATAATATTATAATAATAAAAATCTTTATTTAGGAATACAAAAGTCTGAATAAATAATCAGCAAACTTTAACCTCGATTGCATTGGTTTTGTTGCGGGTGCTCTTTCTAATTTCTAACACATAAGGCTTGACGTGCCTGGATGCGAGCCCGCGTAATCAACACAAAACTGATTGAAATAGAATATGTTTAAAGAGACTCCCATAATTAAATTAGGTATATTAAAAGCGAACTCAGCTGACTTGGATGAATAGGAACTGATCGCGAACGCACGAACGGTCCTGGCAGTTAATTACCTCAAATTAAAATATTAATTTACTGAAGTCAATTAAATTCCAATTTCAATCTGGTCGGATTCACAATTTCAATACAATACAATAGGTACTTTATTGATAACACCAGTATCACCTGATGACTTGTAGCTAGTCAAATGATTAATATAAACAGTAATAAAATAATAAGTAATTTAGTTTACGTTCAGTTCGGTGGGGAATTTTCGTTTATACAATGGCGATACATGTATCAATAATAACCGACTTGTCTCTCCGTACTATAACCTTTTTACTGTGAGCACATTTTGTACAATAAAGTACTAAAAGATGTTTACTATTTTAGTAGTCGAGTTAAATTACTCACTAGATTGCTTCATCCTCATTAAGAGGTCAATTTGACACGACGTCATGTGATATATATTTGACACGCATTCTGACTGTATTGGAATGTGAAATGTTAGGTCAGATTGATCTTCTACTGTAATGCCTTTTCTGTTATAATCTTCACCGACAAAAAATAACAGGCTGACTGAGATTTATTTAACGCGATAAATTGACAAGCGTTAGCTATTGTGATTCGCATTTTGTTTGACCAAATGTGATGATAGAACGCGAGTTGTGTGGTATTGGTATAATATAAATAAAATAAATAAATAAATATCATGGAAGAAATCACACCAATTGATCTAGTCCCAAACTAGGCAAAGCCTGTACTATGGGTACTAGACAACGGATAAACATACTTATATAGATAAATACATACTTAAATAGATATTAAACATCCAAGACTCGAGAACAAACATTCGTAATCATCATACAAATATCTACCCCGACCGGGGATCGAACCCGGAACCTCAAGCTTCATAGTCAGGTTCTCTAACCACTAGGCTATTCGGTCGTCATATTGTTTTCTTGTTCTAAGAGACCGTCTATATCTTGACTTGTATTAAGAAATATAATAAAAAACAAGTACCTTATTTAGGCATATAAAATTAGTGAATGTTATTATAGGACAGTAATAAAACAATTCAAATTCAAAAATGGTGTTTGTCTTCTAATTTATTTAAACGAGGAAAGTTCTTTATCTCATTTATTCGGCGAAGCAATTTCAAAATGAACAAAGTTCAGATATAGGGTTAAAAAAAGGTTTATTTTTAAAGAAATTGAATTATTCTTTATAAAGAAGTTTTGAAGAAGGCAGGTCGGTGACTAATTAAATCCTCCGTTATAATATTTATGAGAAAGTTCAGTTCCTAAATTTGTTTCTACGAGTAAAAAGTGAAAAATTGGGAATTTTTCATATATTATAAAAAAAAGTGGGAAACGACAATTACAAAACAGCAAAAGCAAAATTAGGGCAAAATCGGATTAGGCCAAAAGAACAGGAGCAAATTTCGTTATTCCTGTTGAAACCAAATAAAAACCGTAATAAAAGTAAATCATTTTCTTTTTCATGGAAACATCCTTTGATGAAATTGGGATGACTTTGATTTGAGGTAAACGACTTTACCCTACAATTGACTTGAAATAAGCAGCCCATGTCACTTTGATTACTCTATTACTAGTGTCTCTGTGGCTTAAGTGGTTGACCTGGTAAAGGTCACGGGAGTCCGCTGGATGCGGGTGGCGCAGGACCGGTCACTTTGGCACTCTTTGTGGGAGGCATATGTCCAGCAGTGGACGTCTTTGGGATAGCAATGATGATGATGAAGATCGATCTGTCGTCAAATGAAATCTGCGAGATCATCACGCTTTTATATAACTCTAATTTCATGTGAAATGTTTTGAGCAAACTCCAGGTATGGAACCAATATTTAACATCCGTACTGATTTTATGACGTGATCAATTTGTAACTTTTTCCCACCTCTAACTTTTCGGCAAAACGCCCGAGAAATTAAGGATCGTATTACTCTTCGTAAAGTTCCACCGTAAATCTTGGCAAGTTTCAGTTATGGAAACAGATTCTAAATCGTGCGTAAGTCAGACGTGGGGGTAACAAACTGGAGTCAGTGACCAGACATCGTTTATGTTGCAAAAGACAATAAAACAACTAAGATCGTTAGAATATGAAACAACCAAGTAAGTAAGAATACCAGGTAATTAACGTCAATAGGGGTGTAGACACAAAATAAAATAACCAAAAATGTAGTCTCGAAAAAGGATTAAACATGTAGTCAAATGGAGAAAAAAGCAACGCAAGAGGTTAAATAATCACAAAGTTATAAGTGTCCAAAGTTTTAAGAGGGGATATGTTCTGTCCCTTTTCAGCAAATTGACCGGTCCTGCTCCACCCGCATCCAGCGGACACCCGCGACCTAAAGGTCATCAGTCCATCTTGTAGGGGGCTACTCACACCGCGCCTTCCGGTACGTGGTTGCCACTGGAGAACCTTTCCGCCCCAACGGCCATCATTTCTATGTGCAATGTGCCCCCCCAACTGCCACTTAAGTTGAGCGATTCGGAGGACTATATTGTGATAACCTACATCAGTATGTTTTGACCTGTTATGACTTTGATGACTAGATGCTAACATTAAAGCGCTTTGATTATTTTAGTGAAAATCAATCACATATAGCGTCCCAGTAATTTCATACATTAGATTTCTTAAGTAAACTTCTTCTCTAGAAGCTTCAGACAGGGCAGTATACTTCGACTCTGTACTAGAAAGAATGACAGTCATTATAAGTTACCGTTTTGTGGATTAAAAGATATTAGGTAGGTAGTCATTAAGATCTGAAATGTTTATGTATGAGCTTTTCTTTTTCCTTATCAAAGCGACACATAATGACACATAAAATTTCTGCTCAAAGAGATTTTCTTTCAGAGCTAAGCCGCTTATATCTCAGGGGCACATTGGTATACAGTTTGTAAGCTATTAACGGGGGAAGACAAGTAATGTAAAAACAGTAAATTTCCTAATCTTAGGAAATAGTTTTAATGAGAAGGTGTTCCTTTTGACAGGTTGAAAAATGAACAAACTACATCGTTATTTTATTTGTTACTAGCTTCTGCCCGCGACTTCGTACGCGTATGACATGATATTCTTATGTTTCACCATACGATACCTACTACACTGATAAATTAGATTATTACGATTTCATTTCTATAAATTATGCGTGTAACAGTTCAAATCCTCATAAACTTTGTCGTCAATAATATTTAGTTATATTGATTTACTTAATCTTTATTGCAAATGAAATACCTAAGTAGAAGAAAAATTACCAAAACCGGAATTTAAATATAAAATTTCATAATTGAAACAAATGGACCGAGGGCGAGACCCCAAAGATAGCCCCCCTGAGAGCCAAAGTCCTGAAGGTAAACGGGGAGGCAAGCGAGGCCGAAGGCTGAGCTTTTCGTAGGAATGAAAGGCCCAACGTACCCTAATAGATAGCGCTCCATATGCGAGCCAGAGCATCGAAGGCCCGAGGGCGAGACTCCATGGATACTTACTATCCACAGGTGTCTTGCAAGCGAAACATGAGCCTTAAGTCCCAAAGTTGAGGGGTGAGGCAAGCGAGCCCGAAGGCCGAGCTTTTCGTATGAATGAAAGGCCCAACCAAACCAACCCTTCAGAGAGCGCTCTCTATGCGAGCCCGAGGGCCGAAGGCCCGAGGGCGAGCCTTCACGAACACTAACTAAACCCAGGTGTCTTGCAAGCGAAATCGGAGACCAAAGTCCCGAGCGAGAGAAGTCAGAAGAAGAGCGGCGAGGCAAGCGAGACCAAAGGCCGAGCTTTTCGTTGGAATGATAGGCCCAAAGAACCGTTTTAGAGAGCGCTTCCTATGCGAGCCCGAGGACTGACGCACACTATCTCCAAGTGTCTTGAAAGCGAAATCTGAGTTCCAAAGTCCCGAAGGTGAGTGGCGAGGCAAGCGAGCCCGAAGGCCGAGCTTTTCGTATGAATGAAAGGCCCAATACATCGCTTCTATGCGAGCCCGAGGGCCGAAGGCCCGAGAGCTAGCTCATGCGGACGCTCACTATACCCGAGTATTCATAATAATATTTCTGAATGTCACAAACGCTGAAGTTTTATACATAAAAAAATGGTACCTACTTAATTCTCCGTGGAATGCCGTTGTGTCCAAATTTTATACCCACATCTCTTGACGTTGGTGAACTATGCTAATTCGACGTAAGTATTAAACTCAACCTATCATACATTTTTAGATGACCTCTGAATTCATAGCAATTATATAGGAAGACGAAGATCAAGGTTGCTGGATTTCAATATTAACAGCAACGTTGTCAGCGACTGAGTTTCCAAATTAATTAGGTTTCTTATGTCTAACAACAGCTACTATCGGTTGAGATATCAAACATTTTTGGTTATTATAGATAGTCTTTAGCCATCTAGCACTCTTTTTCATCCTGTGGTTTTTCACGTTTTATCTATATTTTTTTATAATGTTTGAATGGAGTTCTTTTTACTTTCCAGTCAAGTGTATGTTTATAAATTTTCAAGTCTAAAGCTCATGGATTTGAGGAGTTCCCATACAAAGTTTTGCCCCATTTTTTACCCCCTTTGAACTAATTTTTATCATTTTTACAGCCTATGACCTGGCCAGGGATTTTCTCGACCGATTAAGTAAAAGTTGCATCAAAATCCTCTATTCACTAAGCTTCTCTGCGTTTTTTGAAAAATATACATTTTCAAAAACGCAGACACATAAAAATTAAAACTACAAAAAGTGCATGCTGCTGGGTTTGAACTCGGGGACACCGACTCCGTAAGCTATGGGTCAAGCCACTGGACTAACTATCAGTTGTAAGAACACGATGAATTTTCGAATATATTGACGACATGTTACCATGGTAATGATACTGTTATAACCCCGCTCTTGCAACATTATATAGTTTCTAGTCGCCTCAGAACCTATTTTCATCCCATATTTTTCACGTTTTATCTATACATTGCTAAAAGTTTGAATGGGGTCGTTTTTACTTTCCAGTCAAGTTTATGGTTACCAATTTTCAAGTCTGTAGCTCGTACATTCAAGGAGTTGCCATACAAAGTTCAACCCCATTTTCTACCCCCTTTGAACCCTAATCTTTAAGATTTTTATAGCTTAAAACCTATCCGGGGATTCTCTCGACAGATTAGTAAAGTTTGCATCAAAATCCGTTCAGCCGTTTTCACGTGATACTCTGACAAATAAACAGACAAACAGATAAACAGATAAACAGATAAACAGACAAAAATTCTAAAAACTGTTGGAACGTGTTCTGTTATGAATTCTAAGTATCCCCAGCCAATTTTTTTTCGTTTATCTTCCATGTACAGACTTTCGACCCTCTTCAGCTTTATTATATGTATAGATAGATCATTATAAGCTTTTAGATTGAGATGGTGAAAAATAAATCTAACATGATGTTTACGTCGCTGCAATGCAAATAACTTAAATCTTTTGAGCTGTTTGAATGCAGAGTGGTGCTTTTGCAATGTTGGAAAATTGGTGGACGTTATACCCGCTATGTTTTTCCATATGGATTTTATGCTAAAAGGCTCAACGCAAACCGGTTAAATGCATATCGGATTTAGAAGGGGATATTGAACCAGCGTTTGATAACCTCTCTATCAAATATATTTGCATATGTATATTTTCGCGTGTACGCTACCTAATGTATTTAATATTAGATGTGACATCATTAATAGCAATCATGGGAATTGCAGTAGGTAAAATTTGTGCAAATACAACGCTAAATAAAGTGTTTATAATGATATATCGTCGGCGAGGGAATGCGGGCCGGCAGGAAATGATACAATTACACAGTATTTAACGAGATATCAGTATTTTACAAAACAAACAATATGAGGATATATTAAAAAATGCGTCAGGATAACTCAACTGTCATTTTCCCATACCAAAAACGTCATTTAGATCTACTTATTAATTTTTCCATCCAAGTCTGAGAAATCCTAAGGCCTTTTTTAGATTTAACTTAGTTTTAATTTAATTTAGTTATATAATTAATAATGTTAATCATCATCTTGTATTTACTTTTATATAAAATAAAAAAAGGAAAAGTATAATCAAGAGAACTACCCTACACTGACGAGCTTGTATCAAGAATGTAATTAAAATTAATGAAGCAAGAAAAGTTTGTCAACATCGTAGCAAGTGTAAATCCGAGGTATCTACCTTATATGTGTGTATATCTACCTAAAATAACGTATGAAACTTTACACAATCGACCAGCAGCTATACGGATTCGGATAAAATCGTTTAGTTTGGTAGAAAGACACCCGAATCCAATACTAATTACTCATGGACCGTAGCTAGTGCCACAGTAGGTGTGTCGATATTCAGCAATTAAATATGTCAACAACGTGCACAACGCGTAACATTGAGCTTCGTTTTGCCTCCTCGATTCTTAAAAGGAGCGCATCGATATTTTTAAACAACAGAAACCTAGTTTGTTTTTCTACTTCCTCTAGTTCAGTGCCATTTGTCTAGAAAGCACTGCGCCCGGTAAGCACTACTTTCTTCGCACTGAAGTAACTCGCTAACTCGTTCCGCTCACTCGATCTCGAATCCTACAAAAGTAAATGACCGAAAACCGATCTAGATTGCGCAGAAGAGGTCCTTCCTTTTCGATCTGAGGGTGGAATTTTATTATATTTTTTTTATTTATTTATTGAGGCAAAAGTATGGTACGATTTACATTTGTTTCAGTTTCGCCAAACATTACGTTTATCGGCAAATAGTACACTCACTTCCATTTATGTTCCACTAGCTTCTGCCCGCGACTTCGTCCGCGTAGAAGTCCATACAAAATTTCGCTCCCTTAAGGGATGATTCCCGGGATAAAAGTATTCTATATGTTAATCCAAGCTATACCCTATATGTACACCAAAATTCATCTTAATCCGTTCAGCCGTTTTTGCGTGATTGAGTAACAAACATCCAAACATCCAAACATCGAAACATCGAAACATCCAAACTTTCGCATTTATAAAATTGGTAGGATTTGTAGGATTTATGTATTCATTGTTAGTTACGCTTTTTATTTTTTCACGAACTGGGAACTGGGATGATTTTAGACATTCGACTTGATATTAGAAACTGGCTTTAAATCAGACTAAGTACCTGCATAAAAAAATGTAGCCCATGCCAATTTTCGTATTGCTTACTTAATATTAGGTAATACATACTACTTTTGTCTTAATCCATTTCTTAGTTTACAATCTCTAAAATTTGCTTACCTTCATCACTTTTGGAGTTTGAGTATTAGCAATAATATTTTTATAGTCTGATATAAATATCCGAAATTGCAACAACTTCTGACATCAGATGGAAACGACATTTTCTAATAAGCGTCTTAGCTATCGGCGGGGAAGATAGATTGCCTCAACAACTTGCTGTAGGCATTTATCTATCGGGAATCTTCAATGGTCGAGCAATTTTTCCATCAAACTGACGGATTTCAACGTCGCCGCTTGGGCTCAAGGCTTCTAGATGTACATTAGTAAATGGCTGTGGATTTCTAAAGATGGTTGTGTTGTATCGTACAAAGATATTGACTGTGTCATTACTCGTATTTGAAATCATTAAACTGATTTTAGTCCAGCTATTTTCAGTTTCGTAGGTACATATGTTAGGTATGTATATATATCAAATTGACATTCTTAGGGTTCCGTACCTCAAAAGGAAAAAAACGGAACCCTTATAGGATCACTTTGTTGCCCGTCTGTCTATATGTATGTCAAGACCCTTTATATCGGAAACACGTAAAGGTATCGAGTTGAAATTAAACTCAAACTCAAAACATAAAACAACTTAAAACCATATATACTCAAATCTACAGTCCAGTCCCTTGAAGCTGTGAAAAAATCAAACTTCTAAGTTAACGTAAAAAAAGATACGACCGTTTATGCCGCAAACAACGTATATTTCGAAACTCTCAAGGGAATTCAAATTTATAGGGTAACTATGAAATTCGGCAATTAATATCGTATTTTACTACAAGTATACATTTGTAAACCATCTGAAAACTATACATTTGTAATTTTGTACGGAACCCTCGGTGGGCAATTCCGACTCGCACTTGTCCGGTTTTATATATGGGGATAATTGCAGTTCAGTTGTTTTAACTCTTAATCGAATAGGAAATTACTCCTCTCTGGACCTGGGTAATTTATGCCTGTAAAATTAAGCAAAAACCTAACAAGTACTACTGCTGCTACTGGAGAAACATTTGACTAGCTATTATTTTTTATATCACTTTCTCCAACTGAGCATGAATCCTGGTGGCATCGCTTTAACCAGACTTTTATTCCCCACGTAACTTATTAGTTGTAAAACGTGACCGTACCCTTAGGCGATTCTTTACTTATCAACAATATTACAGAATGAAACTCTTTCACATTTTCAACACGCGTCTGTAAATCCTAAAATATTAACGAAAGACAGTCAAATGCCCCTACCATTAAACATAACTTCGCTCGACCTTCAGTAACGGACCATACAAAATACTTTTGCCCCATTCGCAGCACCAACGAGCGTCCAAAATAGGTCGTCAAAATGTACGAAATTACCGGGGTGCTACAATAAAATTGCAATAATCATAGCTTAAGGCCCGATGTTGTCCGCTCGACGTGTTTGAGTTTGGTCACAGCTGCGACATGGGGAAGTAACTTCAAATACGTGCTTGGGTACGTATCACAGAATTATTTAAGACACGAGTGGAAATTGGCAACGCTGGAGGCGGTTTACGTGAGCGGTTGGAACCAATTATGGTCGTTTTCAGGGTTCAGATAAGCTGTATTACGACCTATTTTTATAACAGTAACCCTCACTGCCTTTAAATAGGACTACAGAAGCTCTGTACGTCTGTACTACAGAGAAAGGATATATAGAGGGACTCATACACACACACACGTACGTGACAAAGATTTGTAAGCATAGATAATACCACAATTGGAAACGAAATACGATGTCTTATGTCCCGTCTCTCATCGCATCTAGGCCTTTTTTTATTTGTCACCAGCTTTGTTTGTCACCGTAAATGTCAAAACACAATAAAAACTGACGTCACGGATATAACACGACTGCAGTGTATAGGACATGAGATCTTAAAGATGTAATAGTCTTCTGATACTTCTCAATTTAGTCAGGTTTATTTACCTCCATCCCTTCCGGGCATCGCTAGGACTCCGCCTATGGAATCTTCTATCTACGCTCTGCCCTGCTAGCATAACATGACTCTCGACTCTACTCGCGCCCGAGATAGACTGTCCGTCACTTTCTGATGAATGCTGTCAAAAAGTGACAGATAGTCTATCACGCGCGCGAGTAGAGTAGAGAGTCAAGTTATGCTAGGGCTGCTGTACACTACTAGTACTACTAAAGGTAAACGCCCTAATATTTTCTACCTTAATTCCGAATAATTGATAGGTACCTCTCTATTACTAGACAGTGTTGAGCACTGGCACGCGGGACGTTTAGTCAGCGAACGTAAAAGCCATATAAGGCGATCTCCTAAAAAATTTCTACCCAAACACGTGCCCGTGTTCGAACTAAACGGCTGCTTGTCATCCTTTTGACACCCCGCCCCCACGTCCGCATACGTCCGCATAATGGCAATGTGCATCCTTTTTGTGGGACTTTTCAGCGCTAGTTAGACTTCTATAGTTTTTTCGTTCGCTGCGTTTAGTCGCATCCGCAAAACTTCTAAGATTATTTACTACATAGTATAGTGTACGTAGACAAGTCGTTTTCAATGAAAAAGGCGCCATTCACTATTGCAAAAAAGACGTTCTTTCTTTTATTGCAGTCGACATCAAAGATATGTATTCAATTTTCGCCTTTGATTCTAAAGCAGATGCAAAGATGTAACTGTACGTACTACAGGGTATTTTCTTTGTGCAATCTGAACGAAGAACCCTCGTTAGCTAACGACATAATTAGTATTCCATTCCATATGCATGCTAGATTAGAACGTTATTGTTTGTATGTATAACTGAAATAAAAATATATTCAGTAATTATGTTACTGGAGTGTTTTCAAGGGTTGTTAGTAAAACTATACATATCTATCCTACTATATACTATACTATATCCTACTAATATTATAAATGCGAAAGTTTGGATATTTAGATGTTGGGATGTTTGTTACTCAATCACGCTTAAACGGCTCAACCGATTTGGATGAAATTTTGCACTAAGATTGTTTATAGCCTGCATTAAAATATAGGATAGTTCTTATCCTGGGTCCACGCAGACGATGTCGCGGGCGAAAGCTAGTACTTACATATATTATAAAGAAGACAAGTCTGTGAGATTGTAGTTTTATATGTTTGTAAGCTTATAAGTATGTATTGTATGTATGTAGGAGATACTGTCTGGGACCAGTTATCCTTAAGTAATACACTTATTTTCCTGTATAAAGACTGGATTTTCTTAATGGATATAATTTATCTCGCGGGTTCGCGTGCGTTGTTTGCAATACCGCGGGTAAGCTAGGATTATAATCAATTAAATGAGACTTTTTTAGCCGTAACGTAATCTCAAATTAGTTTGGTCTTCCGTTATTCCTTTAGCTGTCAGTTTTACGGATTTATGAATCTGAGGTTGATGTTAGATTTATTTACATGGTTTTCTAAAGTCGAGAGTCATAATAATTGTAGAGTAATAAAGGTTTTTTTCACAATCATAATATTGCCTTTGAGGTGGGCCCAATTTACACAAACTCTTTAGTATGTAGTTTAATTCTGCAGTAATATGTTTGTCATACCCTTAAAGTTTGTCCGGAACAAGGAAATAAGCTTTTTATTTGAGTAAGCAGACAGGAAAAGTAATGTTAGGGTCACGATCTCCAGCTCCGGCACTTGACGCGTGGCCTAACTTTTGTGTACCAACATAAACTACCTAGTATACAAAATATAGGTATAATAATATTTACACTTAAAACGCTATGTCTCAGTGAGTATCTGGAGGTAAACATCTATTGTGTAACTTACCTATGGTATACATATACTTATGTACATTAGCTTCTGTTGTTTCTCCATTAAATAAATAAAACAATTAAAACACCCCCGACATATAAAACAAAGGTAACCAAGATTTTTGCTTAAAAGAAACTTCTCTCAAATCTGTTCATCCGTTTGGGAGCTATGTCACAGACAAACACAGATACAAATGTATAAATTATAACATCCCTTGTTTGTATCGAGGGTTAAATAGGTAGTGCTATACTACGGGTCCTGAATCTTGGCAATATAGCGATCATAATAATTAAATACTTACATCCCGATGGATTACAATGACTCTCCAAAAGAAGAGCTATCGTTAATAAAAGTCGCAACAGTGATGGCTATTCCCGGCCACTAGAATACGCTTCAATTTTTTTTTAATTGTGTAGCTGCATTAATTTTTTTTTTGCTAAGATCTTAAAACTGTAATCTCAATGAATAATATTTGTCTCTTCAACTTTTTGCAAAACTAAAAACATGCGATTCGAATGACCACGACGAATTGAATACATCAAAACGAATTCGTTGCCACATTTTTCCCAAGACGATCGCTAGTTTGACCTTAACTTGTGAGACCTTTTTCATAGGCATTCGCACGGCCGGTCCCAGGGGTGATGTCAGCGGCGTAAGTGATGATTTTGTTTACAAAAACTGGATCTGTAATAAGATAGATGGTGGCGGGTAGTTGACGAACAAATTGGATGGCTAAGGCTTTTTTCCCCCACGTAGGTAAGTAATAAGTATACCTAGATATTTTTCTAGCACGAACGACTTATTGTAAGTGATTGACAAAATAAAAACATCGACAGTCCTGTTATCGATAAGTACCACTTCAACGTCATAGAGGTAAATAAATACAAATATATATAGGGTAATAGGGTGCGTTAAAAAATTGATAATAATAACAAAACTATCAATTTATTTATATTTTACATACTTCAGAAAACAATTTGCAATACTTTCGTAACTTTCTTTCTTCGTGTCACTGAATTAATTATCCCCTAATTTACTCCATAACACACACACACACCGAAATTGTATTTAAAATCGACGCAGAATGTCACAACATGTAGTTTTTCCCGAACCCATTTTTGGTCCCACAACAAATCTGTGTCTCTGTATATGGTTACAGTGTAGGTGCACGCGGCGTCTAGGTAGGTACTGTAGGTAGCCAATATATGTCTGTGGTTGTATGTACGTATTGTCGTTGAAGTAGTATGTACTTATCGATAACAGGATTGTCGATATTTTTATTGTGGCAAGCACTAAACAAATGTTGTTCCTGCTAGAAAAATATCTAGGTATAGTAATAAGGCTTCTTCTGCATTTTGCAGGGCGGAACCGGTATGCGGTATTTTGAACTTTAGTGAGAGCTGACTAATATCGCCCTTTTCTTACTTATCGGAACACTCTCAGCAGGTATTACATCTGCGCAGTGTGCAGTACTGCATTCGTACCGCCCTGCTTTCACTCATCCCGCGCCAATCAGGCAGCACTCACCTACATGTGAGCGTGCTATAAATAATCTCTAATCACTGACTGAGTTGACAGACACTGACAGCCGACAATTTATACCGCACCGACTGTACCGCACCGACAAATGCGAAAGTAGCCTGAAGCAAATATGAAATAGCTAGCTTCGAAACAATAGAACGCTGGTATAGTTTGTGTTATTTTAAGGTTTAAAACGAACGGATTTATTACAGTATCGATGATACTGCGCCCGTTATGGTCGGTTTGTTGGTGTAACAATATATCGTTGACGTGTGACAATCGCTGGTGAAATCTGTACAACAATAGGTACATCATTCATATAAAGCGGTAAAACAAAAATGCCTCAGATATTTGACGGTAAAATATTGTCGACTCTAATTACAAAAAAATCAACATTCATATAAAAAAAATCCTAAAAGGTTTTAAATGTTTTCAGGCATGCCGGAGATATTGATAATAGACTGACAAGACAAAAGATTTTATTTATACTTGGACCTTCCATTAACGACGTCGGGTGATGTCGGTTGCTATTAATGGTTCACTTCGGCCGCCATCTCGAGATGTCAACAGAAAAATGTTAAGTCGAGAGCGAAAAATATGTCACGCCCAAGCTCCTTTGATAACAAAAGGAAACTTTTTTGGGACTTGCTTACCACTGAATGTTATGTAAAAAAAGAACGACAATTTGTAACCCAATTGAAATAATAGATTAATACTCCAGGTCTCTAGCAATATTTTTGTAGGTATATTGGGGTATATAAATATGAATTATTTTAGATTTAGCTCAAGGTTTTAAATGGGGTTTTAATTTGTGCTATAGACGTTGAAAATTCGAATTTAAACGCCTGCCACAATATACTTTCATATACAACATTTACAAAAAACAACATGGTAGTCGACCGGATGTCAAGCAACCGGAAAAAAAAAATCTCACAACAACTTGACATCGTTCCTGTGAGACGGATAGTCTTGTACAAGTGTTAGTTTGTCTATATTTTCGTTCCTGATCTCCAACTCAATTGCTCAAAGGTTCACTGAAAGAGATCCCTTACAGGGATAAGTTCACCTTTGTACCAAATTAACCTATTTTGTCTGTATTTACAATAAAGTTAAATGGATAATAAAATACCCACACGAGAAATTAATAAATGGATAATAAAATACCCACACGAGAAATTAATTTGAACCCTACCGCGGAATAGCAAGATGAACGAAAAGAAAAAGTTAATTAGTAGGTATTCAGGTTAAAGCGGAAAATTCGTTGCTGTTACATGAATGCATTAGAAAAAAAGGCATCGGAGACGAATCTCTTCATAAGTGAGCATCGTAATAAACCGCGTTGATATTAAACATTTCTGCGATGATAGACGAAAGTTTTATTAAGTATGATTTTTATCGGATAAAATTAGGCTAAAACCAATTACTCTTCTTTGAAATATAAAGCTGACTCGAACGTTTATATAACTGATTACACAACGAAATCTTCGACTTGAATAATTTGTCAAAGCTAGGTGAACAAACTCGATGCTCACCGTCTGGAGGTTACGCCAATGGTACTAAGTAAGATAATATTGTGAAAACGCTATATACGATTGCAGTTCAAACATTAAATATTCACTTTAGAACATAGCAACTGAAGTTAACGTTCATGAAATTTGGATATAAACTTGGAGCAACTGGCAATATTTTTTTCACCTCACTAGCTCGGAAAGACCTTTTTAGGGTTCCGTAGCCAAAATGGCAAAAACGGAACCCTTATAGTTTCGTCATGTCCGTCTGTCCGTCTGTCCGTCTGTCCGTCTGTCCGTCTGTCCGTCTGTCCGTCTGTCCGTATGTCACAGGCATTTTACTCGAAAACTATAAGGTGTATTTGAATAAAAATTTGAGGATAGGTGTATTTTGTTAGCCGCTACAAAGTTTTGTAATTAAAATTACTAAAAAAAATTTTTTTAGGGGTGTACTCCATACATAAAACTAAAAGTCAAAAAAAATTTTTTCATCGTGAGCCCACGTGTGGCACATGAATCGATAGGCCTTTCAAAATAAATATAAGGTTTCTCGGGATTTTTTTTGATTAAGTGAATACAGTCAGAGATAATCGCCCCGAAAGTCACTAAAATTCTGTCCCCCCCCCTCTAATTTTTGAACGGTGTATTTTAAAAATATGAAAAAAATCATGGACACAGCGCTTATTAAGTTCATTCACCGAAAATTGTTTTGAACAAGATCGGATGAAAGGTTTCCGAGATATTGCTGAAAAACTACCTTCCTCAAAGAAAAGGACGTAAGTGCCGTAAGATTTCTATGACGATACGACCTTTTTAATAGGCACGGAACCCTTCGTTTTGCGTGGTCCGACACGCACTTGGCCGGTTTTTTATTCTTTAAAAACAGATAGCAAAACTGCATTTTATCCACATGTGTGCAAAGAATATTTGAAATCCGAACGTGTTATAGTTACTTTTGTTGTCCGTCTTTCACGGCAAAACGGGGCGACGAATTGACGTGATTTTTTAAGTGGAGATAGTTGAAGGGATGAAGAGTGACAGGCTACTTTTTATCTCTTTCTAACCCCCCACTTCCCTAAAATGGCGGGTGGAAGTTTGTATGGAGCATTCCGCAATTTTCAAGGTAGAAAGCTAAAAATTGGTATGTGGACTATTTATGACTAACAAAAAAAATCGTGCATCATTTTTTTTGGAAGACTGCACCTAAACCTTAAAAGAGGGGGTGAAGTTTTATATGGGGGTCCAGATAGGTAGAGTCAATATGTAGAATCGATATGTAGAGTCCATATGTAGAGTCCATATGTAGAGTCGATATGTAGAGTCGATATGTAGAGTCGATATGTAGAGTCGATATCTAGAGTCTATGTAGAGTCGATATGTAGAGTCTATGTAGAGTCGATATGTAGAGTCGATATGTAGAGTCCATTTGTAGAGTCAATATGTAGAGTCGATATGTAGAGTCAATATGTAGAGTCGATATGTATAGTCGATATGTAGAGTCGATATGTAGAGTCGATATGTAGAGTCTATGTAGAGTGGATATGTAGAGTCTATGTAGAGTCGATATGTAGAGTCGATGTGTAGAGTCGATATGTAGAGTCGATATGTAGAGTCGATATGTAGAGTCCATTTGTAGAGTCGATATGTAGAGTCGATATGTAGAGTCAATATGTAGAGTCGATATGTAGAGTAGATATTTAGAGCATATGTAATATTTACTGCTGATTATACATATTTCAGTTGTTTTTCTTATGTAGTACTTTCCTCAGTTTAGTGAGGTGAAAAGATTTGTGTTACACACGGGTGCAAGTTATTTTGACGTCTCGTGAGTTGCAACACTCGCTTTGCTCAGGATTCTATTTTTGAACCACTCGCTACGCTCAGGATTCTATTTTCGAACCACTCGCTTCGCTCGTGGTTCAACCATAGAATCCATTCGCTAGCTCGTGGTTCAACCCTAGAATCCATTCGCTGGCTCGTGTTTCAATTCCACACTCGCGGTTAAAATATAACTTTTCACCCTTGTATAACAAATAACTATTTTCTAATTTTCCATTAGGCGAAAAAGAGTCGCCTTTATGCTAAGGTGAGTGCGCTGCAGCAGCAACCGTCTTCTCGGGGCGTTGGCCGAAAGACTCGACTGCCCGTTTACGAAGTTTTTGGTTGAGGTGACTACATAATATATTGGGGGAACTAAGGAGCCACCCAGGCTACTTAGCTCCCCCAATATATTCCCTTTACTTCGCTCTCTCAGTGGCCAACTATAACGTCAAACTTCTCAATTTTTTTTTGTTCCTTTACTTTTGTTCCTTTTGTTTATTAGGGTTTCCGTACCTCAAAAGAAAAAAAACGGAACCCTTATAGGTACCCTTATCACTCGTGCGTCTGTCTGTCCGTCTGTCACAGCCGATTTGCTCCGAAACTACTCGACCGATTGAGTTGAAATTTGGTACACATATGTAAATTGGTGAACAAAGATGGACGCGGAAAGTAAATTATTAAATTCTGAACAAGGGGGCCACTTTTGGGGTGTCAGCTGGAAAATCAAAACAAAATTTTCGCAAATTGTATGTTGTGACATACCAACTGAAAGGGGTTGTTGTAAGCATCTCAGATGTATTTTTTTATAATTTTAGCAAAAACAGATTTGAAGTAATTTAGGAAAAATACGAATATTGACCATTCCCCCCGCCCCTTATCTCCGAAACTACTAGGCTTAAAATTCTGAAAAAAATATGGAAAATAGTTCCTTTCCTAAATATTACAGGAAAACTTATAAGAAGTTTGAGTATTGAAAGAAACGGGAAAATTCTCAATATTTTAGTGTATTATAAACAGAACCCTCACCACGCGAGTTGAACTCGCACTCATCCGGTTTTTTTTAAACTTAATATATTGCGGAAGATTTCACTAACAAAATATGGATACGGTCTGAATTAAATGTTTTTATTGATTCTTTATTTATTGTGTAAGTCTAAAAATAATTTGGGTCAATTTGTATAACAATGCTTAGTCCATTTACAAATAAGATTAATCTTGTGATCACAAGCGGGCGCTATGATTATGGTTTCTGTACACGTGTTACTTAGTTTGTCTATCTTTTAGTTCCTGGATCTCCAGGCAATGCTCAATATATTGATCATGATATAAATTATTATTATATTGACATGTACTTACTTACATGCGAATTTATACTGTAATTTCTTATCATGAGCCTCCTTACCAGAGGGATTATCACGTTACTTTTCTAACGTACGTTCGGACAACTCACCTATCAATTTCCCATACAAATAGTGACATTTCTGACCTGGCGCACGTACCTACAACGCGTTACGTAATCGACCAGCATGAAACAGTTGTCCAAATGCGGGCTATCGCATGCGTTAGGGAAATATCCTGCACCCCGAATGCGGGCTCTATCGACCAATGAAAATGCGCCGATAAGTAGATTGTTTATCAAACTACTTGCTAAGGTCGTTTGTCCACCACAAATCACGTTTCGACGCCATGTTGTGTACAGCGGTAAATTGGTCCTAACATGAACGTACGTGGTTCGGGGCAGGCGATTTACGATCCATTGTATTGTGGCCGGCGATATTGGTTCACCAGATATTGAAAGGCGTCTCTCTCAGGTGTAGGCCGGCCACGGACATCTAATAGATGTTTGGAAACCGAACATTCTACGACATTTACATTGAAATAGATTTTCCAGGAGCTGAAAATCATCGGTTCTGTTACATTTGTAGGACGCTAAACAACTTTTTTTAACTCCCGACGAAAACGGAAGCGTTATACTTAAGTTTATTACGTGTATATGTGTGTCTGTCTCTGGCATCGTAGTTCCCAAAAAGATAAAGAACCAAAATAAAGTGTGTTTTTTTTAATCGAAAGTCTTGTCGATTTTGATGGTTCTTAGCTAAGTTTGTTGTGTCGAGAGTGTTTTAAAGTTAAAAAATATGTAGTTATCAATAAATAAAATAGTTATAGGGATAAGCTTACACAAATCAAACAGCCCCATATAGTCTAGACGACGATGCATTTAATAGCTAAAAGTACTTACCTACATAGAAGGATTCCGAGTCTACGAAACAAATATTCATCCTCATCTCACAGAAGATTTGCTCTTACCGGGATTTGAATCCCGCTTCGTAGGCACTACACTAAACCGGTCGTCAAACTAAAAGAACAAAAAATGTATATTAACAAATGATTGTTATTTACATAATTCGGTTTTAATTTTAATATAAAGGTAGCCTTCCCGAGTCATGAATGCTACCCACAATAATTTTGTTGCTGAGCCAAGGGATTAAAATTTTAGTGCGGGTCGTGGGACCCGTGGGCGTTAACATCCCATATAATTTTCAATTTACGAAAGGTATCCGATCGGATGTCCGTTAATTCAGCGAATTTGTTATAATTAATGAAGATTAGTACGTCAAAACCATGATAGGAATAATTAGTGTACACTGAAAGTTTCGTAGGATGAAATACGACAGACTGACATGATTTTAGACCAACAAATTATTGAAAAATTACTGTTGTCCTTAAGAAAAGTGCAACACATATATAAGTTAGTATCCTTATGTGTCTTCATGCGAGTCCAAGTGACGGTTTTGCCATATACCTACGTCAAAGTGTATATGAATTGACGTATATCCCATACCTGAGTATCCACGAGCAGCCCATTTCACAAAACTACAAGTCACAAACTGGTCTAAGCTGGCAACACTGGTCAAATGGCCAGTCGTTATTGGTCAAGTGCCCTTTCGTTACCAGATCTCTAAAAAAGTAAGTACCTTTTATAAGTGGTTGTACTAAGTGGTCCACCTATAGCTTCCTGAACCGGGCCCATAGATGTTGGGATTAGACCGGTTTCCTCGCGATGTTTTCCTTCACCGAAAAGCTAAAGATAAATATTCCATACATAAGTTCCGAAAAACTCATTGGTACAAACCGGGATTCGAACCCACGACCGCCGTTTGACAGCCGCATGTCTGAACCAGTAGGCTACCATAGCTTTAGCTTAAGACTCAAGTATTAACTTAAATATTGCACTTTTCACAAAGATGGCATCATCATCATCATCATCATATCAGCCATAAGACCTCCACTGCTGGACATAGGCCTCCACCAAAGAGTGCCACAATGACCGGCCCTGCGCCACCCGCATCCAGCGGACTCCAGCGACCTTTACCAGGTCATCAGTCCACCTTGTGGGGGCCTACCCACACTGCGCCTTCCGATACGTGGTCGCCAGTCAAGAACCTTTCCGCCCCAATGGCCATCGGTACTACGTGGAATGTGCCCCGCCCACTGCCACTTAAGTTTAGCGTTTCGGAGGGCTATCTATATATCGGTTACCTTGGTTCTGCTGCGGATAGCCTCATTTCTGATGCGATCACGCAGAGATACTCCCATCATAGCCCTCTCCATTGCCCTTTGAGCCTTCTTATGAGGCCCATAGTAAGCGACCACGTTTCCGTGCCATACGTCATCACTGGCAATTAACACAAGATGGCATATTGTTACATTTTCAAAAACAGCACAAAGAATTGCGTGGGTAGACGGTAGACTGATGGTGATGGCGCTGGACCGGTCATTATGGCGCTAATTGGGAGAGGCCTATGTTCGTCTTTGATAGATACCAAGTTATGTTTAAAAATAACTCTTGACAATCTGCCAGAAGTTGTTACTGTCAACTCTGTATCATCGAAAACACGATTCGTACCGGTGCGCCATTTTATATACTGTAATATTACGTTTTGTTAAGCTACTTGTGGGTATGTATTAACATATCACTTGTTCTGTCTCAGCAGGGCGAAAATCTCCCGTTTACCTTATTGAAGAGTTTGTAACCGAAACAAATCTTATGTCTGCGCATATTTTGTCTCCCGCATTCCGCACTGTTAATATTTTCCTTACACGATGTTCAGTTTTTTCACAATATGAAAATATGCTAGCAAAATCTCGCTATGAAGGAATAAAAACGGGAATGTTGACTTTTCCTGCTACGTTGTATATTTTACAATGGACGTGTTTGGAATGCCGAAACATTTTTTTTTGCAAATTATAATATAAATGCAGTAATTTTATAATTCTAGGTAAGTAAATGAGCAATTTATTATTAGCTTCTAGCAGCCAACGGCCTCTGTAGACGTTCCGATTAGATAATATAAATATTTGAAGACAACCTTACGCAAATCGATTAGCCTCATTATACGCTATATTTCGTAGGTAGATATAAATACTCAAACTGTATAACATATTCAAACATCGATGATGAAGAAACAATTATTCGTGTTCATCGTCATCATCATAAATACATATTTGCCCTTACCGGGATTTGAACTCAAGACCGTCAGCTGTTTAGGCAGGGTCCGTTGGGTAGTCATTGCGTAAAATAATTACAAACCTGTAAACATTCTCACAAATATCTACTTTTATAATTGAACGAGGGAGCAAAGCAAAGTAAGTTATCCGTTTCAGCTAATTCGTATGTCCGGAATCTGTCCGGCTGTTCTCCAATACAGATCGCATTTCTCAACCACAGCTCATAAATATATTCGTATTACTTAGTAGGTTGTGTTTACTATAAAACCAATATATTACATGTCTGAAATATACAGAGTGGCACTTTACTATGATCTTTGATGAAAGTTGTTGTCTAATTAATTTTCAATCATTCACTGTCAACTTGCTAGGGTTGAAACAGGCGGATTTTTGCACTATAGTTTATTATCTCGGAAACGGTACAGAATATTAACATTATTTATTGACAATTCCCCGGTAAAGAATATTAACAATTCCCCGTTTTTAGAGTTCCGTATCCAACGTGTAAAAACGGGACCCTATTACTAAGACTTCGCTGTCCGTCCGTCCGTCTGTCTGTCACCAGGCTGTATCTCAAGAACCGTGTTAGCTAGAGAGTTGAAATTTTCACAGATTCTGTATTTCTGTTGCCGCTATGATAACAAATACTAAAAAACTGGCCAAGTGCGAGTCGGACGGGGGCTCCCAACAGACATGATTTTTTTGCCGTTTTTATAGATACGGAACCCTTCGTGCGCGAGTCCGACTCGCACTTGGCCGGTTTTTTAAAAACTCTTCATTCTGTTCCATCACGCTGTGTAAGCCTGGGGTATAATAGGATAGGAACGGAGGGTTGATAATAATTTTATTGCATCTATATCGAAAGGTCACATAAACAAGTGCTAATAATAGTACCCTTGTTATAGAACACACGTATTTCAGATTTTACAAAGCAGTCTTTATCGAATGTGAATGTCAGCATTTTAGCATTTTTCGAGAAGCAATAACTCGATGCTTATTGCCTTTTTATGCAAACGTTTGAACGACAGCGCTTCAATTGTAAGAATTTTGTTTTGACTTGTAGTTATAAAAAACCGATAAGGAATGAAATCAGAATCAGAATAATATTGGTAATGGTATTAATATTAATAATTAGGCCAATGAACAAAGCTTTAATTAAATTCGTTTAAATAAATAAATAATAATAAAATATTAGGGGACATTCTTACACAAATCGAACTAGGCCTATAGTAAGCTCAATAAGGCTTGTCTTATAGGTACTAGATGACGATATATATAATAAATATAAATACATAGAAAACATCCAAGACTCAAACACAAATAT
Organism: Epinotia nisella; assembly: GCA_932294315.1. Classification (NCBI taxonomy): domain Eukaryota; kingdom Metazoa; phylum Arthropoda; class Insecta; order Lepidoptera; family Tortricidae; genus Epinotia; species Epinotia nisella. The sequence continues at coordinate 12,796,428 of OW028688.1, read as the reverse complement.
TCATGCTCATCACACAAATATTTGCCCTTACCGGGAATCGAACCCAGGACCTTCAGCTTCGTAGGCAGCGTCACTACCCACTAGGGTAACCGGTCGTCTAATTTATATTTATAAATATAATAATACTGAAAACTCCCTTGAAAATCAGACATATTAAAATATAATGAAAACGGGTCACTCACGTATTTATTGTCAATGGCAACGCGTGTGCTCATGACTAAGAACCGCGAATCGGTTCGAAACATGTCGAGCGATATTAAACATTAAATACGTGAGTGACCCGTTTTCATTATATTTTAATATAACAATACAATTTAGATGATTCCCACAAGTACTTTATGTTAGCACTTTACCTATCCACAAAACTTGACAAACTTCTATTTTATTTGATAAACATAAACAGCATTTAAAATAAAATAGGTTGGATAAACGTTTATGATTATGGCTTAAAATATAAAACAGATGCCATATAACATATATTATAGGGTTTTATCATTTTGTCGCTGTAGCTGTTGAAACATCTGCCACGTCGCACTCTCTATACGTCATGTGATGAATGTTGAATACACTACACAGCATGGTGGCGTGTCAAAATTTTCGATGGGCAACCCGGAACAATAAAAGTTATGAAAGAGTTTAGTGTATATATTCGTAACATACATTTTAGGCAAGCCGGTGGGAATCCGCTTGTATGCGCCACTGCTACACACTGGCAAACGACAAAACAAGACCATTACACTCGTACTAGCGAACTAACTACCTAAAAAAACATTACATACAAACTCACTGAATATTCTGTAAACAAACATTACATACAAACTCATTGACTAATGCTTCGGAAACTTCGCCGTTTCCTAAACGACGCGTTCTAACCGGATCGTTCCTCGAAATAACAAACACTTAGCTGCAAATGAGCATTACGCGAGAAGTTTTTCGTATCTTGTTTGAGTTTATACATAAATTCATGCGCGTTATTTGGCGGGTAACATCCTAAGGCGGTACTCACGAGCATTCACGCCCGGCGGGAGCCGTTTTCGTCTTATCAACTTTTCTTCCGATGACCCAACAAACAAAAATTCCTCGTGTAGTGATAGTGCCAAAAATAATATTCTTATAATAGCCATATTATCGCTAATGGGTGCATTTGGGCAAAAATTATAAGAACAAAATAACCTTATGTCTCCCTTATAGTAAGCTCTTGTAATTGTCCCTTCCCTTGATATTAAATTTTAGCATTATAGTCATGATAAGTTTTGACGACCGGTTAGCCTAGTGGGTAGTGGGTAGTGACGCTGCCTACGAAGCTGAAGGTCCTAGGTTCGAATCCCGGTAAGGGCAAATATTTGTGTGATGAGCATGAATATTTGTTTCTGAGTCTTGGATGTTTTCTATGTATTTATGTCTATTATATATATCGTCATCTAGTGCCTATAACACAAGCCTTATTGAGCTTACTATAGACCTAGTTCGATTTGTGTACAAATGTCCCCTAATATTTGTTTAATTATAAAAAAAAAATATTCTTATAGTTGCTATATTGTTGGTTTTTTTGGTATGTGCTTTATTATGACAAGCAACAAGGTAGTCAAACTTATAAAGGCAAGGAAAATGCTCTTAAAAGGCTAATAATATACTTATAAGAACCATATTTAAAGTAACGCTTTAAATATGGTTCGGCGATCGCCCTTATACCTACGCGTTTTGTTATCGTCAGATTCAATTTAGTAAATCTCATAACGGCAAAATAAAGGTTTTAAAAACTCTTTTGCCCTTATAACTGTGTTCTATGACCCTGCAATAAGTTTTTTTCTTAGTGATTTACATTTTTGTAACATTCTATCAAAAATAATAAATGTCAATAATTTTATTGAAAAGAAAACGGTAAGTCATGTGCTTTGTTATAGTGAAAACTGTGTGGGAATGTCCCATGTAATACTAACTCCCATTACAATTGGACACTCTACGCTCGAAGTTGTATACCTAGGACAGACTGACCAGTTAGGTAGGTCCACCTTCAAGAAAGAGGTCAATCGTCGAATCCAACTCGGCTGGGCAGCGTTCGGAAAGCTACGGCATCTTTTCGTCCAATATTCCGCAGTGTCTCAAGTCGAGAATCTTTGACCAATGTGTGTTGCGAGTGATGACGTATGGCACTGAAACGTGGTCGCTTACCATGGGCCTCATAGGAAGGCTCAAAATCACCCAAAGGGCAAAGGAGAGGGCTATGTTGGGAGTTCTCTGCGTGATCGCATCAGAAATGAGGACATCTGGAGCTGAACCAAGGTAACCGATATAGCCCTCCGAATCGCTAAACTTAAGTGGCAGTGGGCGGGGCACATTGCACGTAGAACCGATGGCCGTTAGGGCGGAAAGGTTCTCGAGTGGCGACCACGTACTGGAAGGTGCGACGTGGGTAGCCCCCCTTTACAAAGTAAACCGACGACCTAGTAAAGGTCGCGGGAGTCCGCTGGATGCGGGTGGCGCAGGACCGGTCACTTTGGCACTCTTTGGGGGAGGCCTATGTCCAGCAGTGGACGTCTTTCGGCTGATATGATGATAATGATGATGATGAATTGTACCCAGAATACACAGTTAATTCCTCGCCCACCGACCAATTCTGCCACTCACCGTCCAACTGCGCACACGGAATTCTCCCCGAACTTGTTTCAACGGATTTCCAATAGACGATTTTCATCAAAATAAACAAATTCACTTATTTGCATATTCTCTGTCAAAGTTTCCGCTTAAACCTAGTTTAACAGGATTTAATTAAAATCTTCACGTCATGTGATGTTGTCACAAATTGTAATATCTTGTGTGACGGGCTTTTAGGCTTGCTACTGGGCTGCGTGCCATGTATAATTAAACACGCGATTATAGGCCGTAAGCCTTTCTTATCACGGCACAATGGGCTTAGCTGGCTGGTATTAACTAATTAAGGCGATTGGTCGTATTTCGTGAAAAGGTTCCCATAATACGACGAAATATCGGTGCACGTTTTGGGCGAAAAATACGACACTTGTTAATTAAAAGGTTGTAGTCTGTTTTATAACATGTGAAATATAGAATTAATGTAGAAATCGTGTTGATTAATTTATCTGGGTAGTAAGTAGGTACATTGCATGATTAACAACTCCTAACGCAAAGGTAGAATTTCATACGGAATACTAGTTAGTAACTTCTGGTTCTTACGCACGCATTTATAAAGTCAAAAGTCAAAGTCAAAGTGATTTATTCTTCAATTTAGGCATATTACATGCACCTATGAAAGTCGATTAACTACCACCGGTTCGGAAAGAAAACCTCTGCCTCGAGAAGAACCGGCGTAAAAAACTCGGAGGAGTATCATATTTTCATATTAAATGCGTTCGTAAGAGCCAGAACCAGAAGAACCAGAAGTTAGTGTTAGTTAGTTATAATTTTTTTCGATTATATACCATTATTTTGACTGTTTTCGTTATTTCATGTGGCATACTTGATTAAATAAATGTACCCAAGACGCGTTTGTGAAGAGTAGTTGAATGTTCTCTTTTGTTAATTAACACTTTTAGAGCAGGACGTAGGGAAGGCAATCTCGATCTCGCACAAGATCTCGTTCATATTTTAAGAGACTGAGTCTCGTACAATTTTCGTACGAGATCTCGCGAGATTGCACTCTTTTCTCTCCGCCACTATTTAGGGAATGTTATTAAAAAAATAAGCGCTAAAATACTAGATCATATGTACCTTCTAAATGCAAAGGTCACTTTAAAACATACGAGTACCTACATTACTTACACACATATAGACTTGTAATATTATACAAATCATAACGAAGACAAGCCCTTTCAGCTTTTCCACCAATCATGTTTACTTTCAATATTGATATTACCCAACTCACTGGTAAGCTATAATGAACTGTCTGTCGTTGGTGTGCAATTCAATTTCGGTTGTCGTGGCAGTTGATTAACGACTTAAGCAAACAATGTCAGTCTTCTATCATGGCGGGCGAAGAGCAATAACAAGGAGTGATAATGTTAAGAAACTATTGTGTCAGCGACTGCGGATACATTGTTATAAATGCGAAAGTTTGTATGTTTCGATGTTTGGATGTTTGTTACTCAATCACGCAAAAACGCCTGAACGGATTAAGATGAATTTTGGTATACATATAGTGTATAGCTTGAATTAACATTATAGAATACTTTTTATCCCGGGAATCATCCCTTAAGGGGGCGAAATGGGGGGCAAAAATTTGTATATAGCTACGATATAAACGAGTTCCACGTGGACGAAGTCGCGGGCAGGAGCTAGTTTAGAATATTTGGGCAATATTACGGCAATAGCAGCGATCCATTATTTTTTTCAAAAAAAGACACAATAAATATTAGACATATTTGTACAATAGTAGGCGAATACCTTTTGTATTATATAATTATAGCATCGCTATCAGTTTCATTTTAACAGTGTCCTAAAAGAGCCCCTCGTGGTCCGCTTTAGCACCTAATCCCCAGATTTAGCGGAGGCACTAGTTTTACGAAAGCGGCTGCCATCTGAACTTCCAACCTAGAGGGAAAACTAGACCTTATTGGGATTAAACCGGTTGTATTAAGCCTGCAAAACGCTGGCGCGGCCTGCGGTGGCGGTGCATAATAAATTTGGAAGCTAATGACAAGTTTACTATTGACCGCCGCGGCCAGGCCGCGCCATTCTGTGAGAACCCTTAAGTATCTTATCCACAGTAAAGTCCTTTAAGCATTACCTCAATTAAAAGGGGTGGATACCGACCTCCTTCCGACAACCACATAGCCATGAGCCTTTAGAAATTGCTCTTTTCCATTAATCGTAGGGGCACTCTCTCGCTGATGTATATCGGGGTTTATCTGTACCGGACCATTAATTATACTATAACACACTGTACAGAATATTGTGCTTTCACTAGTACAATTTTTACAAGCTCTTATTTAATCTTGCACTGTTCGTATGTGAGTAGGTATGTAAATTTGTAAGTTGTCCTTCAAAATTTGGAACCCATTTTTTAGCCACACACAATTTACTCAACAGTAGTTATTCTGTCAGAAAGGTTTACAAACACACTTGTTTTTAGATCAATGATTATTTATAAACTAGCTTCTGCCCGCGACTTCGTCTGGGTGGAACTCGTTTATATCGTAGCTCCATACAAACTTTTGCCCCCCATTTCTCCCCCTTAGGGGATTATTTCCGGGATAAAAAGTATTCTTTATGTTAATCCAGGCTATACACTATATGTATACCAAAATTCATCTTAATCCGTTTAGCCGTTTTTGCGTGATTTAGTAACAAACATCCAAACATCTAAACACCCAAACATCTTAACATCCAAACATCCAAACTTTCGCATTTATAATATTAGTAGGATTAGTAGGATAGGCTCCGGACTCCTTGTCGCGATGACGTCACAAAAGAGTAGTTTGGGGGGTAAATGGAATGGTGTCAATTATTACGGAAACCTAGTCCATTGTGTTCAAGGGAATAAAATGTATAATTTTAAGTCGATCGTTAATTGATCAATTATTATCATTCGTTAACTGACTCTCCGTAACAGATAAAAACCGACCAAGTGCGAGCCGGACTCGCGCACGAAGGGTTCCGTACCACTATCTATTAAAACGGCAAATAAAAAAAATCATGTCTGTTCTATGGGAGCCCCAGTCCGACTCGCACTTGGCCGGTTTTTTAGTATTTGTTGTTATAGCGGCAACAGAAATACATAATCTGTGAAAATTTCGACTATCTAGCTATCACGGTGCTTGAGATACAGCCTGGTGACAGACAGACGGACGGACGGACGAACAGCGAAGTCTTAGTAACAGGGTCCCGTCCGGGTAGTAGTAACGGAACCCTTAAAAGTAGTTCCAAATGACTTGCGGTTAGGCTGAGTATTTATTTAGCGTATGTTTTTTTCTAATTCAAGAAAGGTAACTAAGCAAACTATTAAAATATAAACCTTTATGTGACAGTGTTGTCTTGGCAATCACTTTTGCAACAAAGCAAACATTTTATATTTTAGGTTAAAACCTAATTAGGTTGTATATAAATAGGTTAAATCTGGTATTGATTGATACAGATAAGTCTAATAATTATATATGTTTCATTCTGTTCCCTGTTCCATTTACTCCCCAAACTACCCTATTGTGACGTCAACACAACGAGAGTCTGGAGTCTAATTATAAATTATAAAGCACTACGTGAAAAATGGTACTGAAATACAATTGTAATAAAAATTAAATAACACTATTTCCTATTTTTATTAGAATCGTTGAAAAAATAACGAATGTTGGCAGCATTTTTTACGGTTACCTAATTAAATGTTGGATAGCTTAAAATATGCAAAAAAATAGGGTAACCCATTGAATGTTATTTTCTTCAACCCGTCTCCCAAAAGCGAAATGTTTGCTATAGAAAGTTTTGAAAGCCAAAATGATAAAGCGATCTTTGTATGATTTATTCTCGAAAGTTCGCAGCACTAAGTAGTTTCCGATAACCACTGACGCCAGCTCTCAGCTTCGAAGTGCTTCACAATTCGACTTCACTCAGTATGTTCTAGCCTAACTTGAGCCTGCATTTCGTAAGAACTGCTTGTATCCATAGATCGGACTTACACTGGTTTTCATACGTGGTTGTGGAGTTGTGAGCACCAAGACTTCATATGCTGCTTTGTTGGGTTATTGTTTAACTTGGCACTAACAACACTTAACGACAAGCCTACTTAGTAAATTGGATGCCGTGTGGCGAGGTAGTCAAGCCTTGTATTTTAATGGAGGGGGGTGGAGAGGGGGGGGGTTATTTCCTTGATATAAGTCAAAGTGGGTTAGTTACTTAGCCATATGTCAAATTCAAATGTTGTTGGTACATTTGCTGAAGACGCTCATCTACACCTACACTACCTACACTTCGGACAAAAAAAACTTCGTAGGACTAGAGTATCGACTTCTAAAGAAAGAGCAGGTTTTTTTCTTATTGGGTTGTCATATGGAAACAAGGTAATTTATAGATCATTAAATCAGTCTTTAATTTTTATAAACAATATTTAATCAATAATCATATAATATAACATATCGATAGAGTCGCTTTCAATCTTTCGGATAACAAAATGTTACATTACTAATATCACACGACGACGCGGTTCTAAACAGGAGGTTTATTTTTGTTATTCGCTTTCGATTCCAGTCACGTTTCATTACGCGAAACACACTTATATGTATGCTAATATTTGGGTGTGAAAGAGATGTAAGAAATTAGCATTATTCTAAAACTATGACTACAATCGTAGATACCGAGGCAATGTGACTCGATTCGGTTGCTTAACCTATTGAATTGACTACTTTCCTAAAAAGTACTATTTAGTCGGTCAGTTAGATTATCAAAAAATATTGGACACGTATTTTTTATTTTCAAACAAAAACATGAAGATATAGCCCGTTAAAGTTCCGCGTGACGGCACATTATGGTACACTTTTTAGCATAATGTGACGTCACGCGGAACTTTAACGGGCTATATCTTCACCATTTTTTGTTTGATTGACAAAATAAAAAATATGTGTATTTTTATTTCAATAAATTTTATTTATTAAAAAAAAAAAAAAAAATATGTGTCCATATTTTTTGATAATCTAACTACCGGACTAACTAGAATTATATATTTTTTACCCAGGTACCTAATTGCAATCGATTTTGATATTTATTGCTCTCCTTCTAAACCCATTAGCAATAAGGGCGCTTTGCTCGTAGGCGCTCTCTTTTACATACCCGTATCGGTAGCGCTAAGACATTGTTGGCACTTGGCAGTGAATGTATAAGGTTAGACAAGCGTGAAAGTGAGCATGGGAAATTCAAAACCAATTCCTATAACTATACGTCAAGTTGAATAAACTCCCTGAAGATAGCACCCTCCGTGCCCGGAATATTTATGGCGGGTCAAGTGGCGACAACTCGATCGCAATTGCGTTTGAACTTACATAATAAGAGCCCCAATTTGATTTATACTCTTGTTTACTCAATACTCGTTTACATAGACTTGTTCAATTTCAACTGTGTGAATTCCCAATATCTTCCAATGAAACTCAAAATTGCAAAAACGGTTCAATGTTCGCATCATAAAGTCCAAATTTCAATTCAAGTTTAGGTAGATACGAGCTTGGTGATTTAAATGGTCGATTTGACTTATTTGTTGTTTACAATTTCGGCTGCCAGAGATGGCAAGATAAACGACCAATAGCCTTCTGAAATTGAATTGATAATGTTTTGTATAGTAAATCTTCGAGTAAATCTAGTCGTACTGAACATCAAAGCCTTGCTTCTGAAACGACTGCAAAATATAATCACGTTGGTTTGGTTCAATAAAGTGTCTCAAAGACAAATAAATGATGTTCAATAGATAATGAGAGAATACCTCAAAAACGGGAACACAACTGATGAAATTTAGAGGATTGAAATATACTTCTAAAATATAGAGTTTCGGAAATATCATCAAAAAACCTACGGTCTCCTACTTTATTATTATTGTCACGGTGCCGGGTCTAATGTCTGTTTTTTTCACTATCAAGACAAAAAGAAGCGAGTTACTGGGTTTTGTTGCAATTGAAAAATACTGTATTTTTATTAACACGTGTACACGTTGTTTTTAATATCGACGATTTAACGAGTTTTTTATGCACGTCAGGTAGACCTAAATGTAATTTTTTGTATGGGAAGATGAAGTTAAGTTGTCCGAGCGTACGTTTGAAAAGTTACGTGATCAAGCCAGTCGATCACGTACCGCTTTGTTCGTACGGTACGTCAGGTAGATCTAAATGTAATTTTTGTTATGGGAAAATGACAGTTGATTTGTCCCAAAGGATCATCCCTCAAAATGAAGATGAAATATGAACAATATTGTATTATTGTATGTAACACAGTATTCATCGTAAGGATTGTGCCGTTACTAGTTAAATAAACGACGAGACTAGAAAAATGCGAAGAGACGACGAAGCGAGATAAAATATCTGATTATTACGATGGAACAAATATAAAATATCAAAATCTGTTTGTTTACTGTGGTGGATTTTATACTCTCTCAGAAGCTTATTTTTCGCAAATCATTGATCATTCGTATTTTTCGTATCTTCGAATACACCACACCTACTCTACTCTCTCCAAATATTTCAATCGCCATCCGCAGACAAAACAAATTCTCAATAAGTACGAGAATGAAACCTGCCAGTGCAGAATAATCATGTTTTTAACGATAAATAAACATAACCTTATAAATGAAAGGTGAAATACTGTAATGTTTTCATTTAGACTGGATTTATATTTTTTCTGTCTATATCGTGATAAAACTTCAAGGAACATGCTTTCAAATCATAAAACTACGTTTTTGTGACATATTTTAAAATTAAGAAGGTGAAAGGTCGCGTAGTCTATACATACACTCAGGGCGCATTCGAAATTAAGCTGTTGACTGTTTCCAAAAGTTTAACGAAGCGGACCATTGTTCGTATCTATACATTTTGACGACCAGTTAGCCTAGTGGGTAGTGACGCTGCCTACGAAGCTGAAGGTCCTGGGTTCAAATCCCGGTTAGGGCAAATATTTTGTTTCTGAGTCTTGGACGTTTTCTATGTATTTTTAAATACATTAAGTATTTATATCTATTATATATATCGTCTTCTAGTACCTATAACACAAGCCTTATTGAGCTTACTATATGCCTAGTTCGATTTGTGTAAGAATGTCCCCTAAAGTAATATATATATTTTTATACATCTTGGTCATCATCATCTTATATGTAAGAGCCTATACTATTCTTTTCAGTGGAAACAATAAGTTCGCTATTCTGATATGTTTAGGTATTACCTACGAGTATATAAGTTGGTTAACTTAAGCATAAATTAGTTGTACCTATTATTTAAAGCGTGACTTAGCGTAGCGGACTGTAGACAAAGTTATCATTTACTTCACGAGAACTCCAAAAGTCACAATGCATGTGTAGTTCTCTTACTTTAACTTAAACACTTTCATGCTACTCGACGCACCTTACTTACGACATGTTAATATGACTAAGATAAAACGCGATGAGAATTTCGGAGGTCACTGAAACATGAATTACTTTGTCACCAAACGCTTTTTGGAAGTAAACTTGTTTACATGTTTTAAGATGTACATTTATTAATCTTAACATTACCTACATTTACTCGTTTTTTTTGTTTCTTTTTAAAACGTTTTTTTTATTTCAAAATACACACTACTATTTACCAGGATCCTGAGAAAGTTCTTTCGTTTCATTCGATTTTATAGCGCATACGGTTCGTATTCTTCGTACTTGGGTAACGCAAGTATGACCATGTCTCTCATTTTCGCACTCAGCTTCAGTCGTAACTCTCCCGTCCTAATCCTTCTTCTCATATATAGTATTTTGTTTCACCCCACTATTCTCCGCTACCTCAAAGAACGATTCAGTTTTTTCTTTTTTTAATTTCGGCCAGGTCATCCCAAAATCTGCTTCAAAATTCAATATTTGCTCGGTTCGTTTCTTTGGAATTCTCTTCCCGTGGACTTAAGGAGTGCTAAATCTATCGCTACTTTCAACGCTCACTTAAAGTCAACACTATCTGTCTCTGCCATGATTCTTCATAGTTTCTATTTTATCTTTATTTGTCTATTTTCCGTCTCTATGGTTAACACTATTCAATTCAATTCTTTATTTCGGACAGTAGTATTCATAATTTGTTAGTATACAAGTACAATTTATCAAATATTTATACAAACTAATTTAAACCTAATAGAGTTAGATGCTCCATCCCCTCGCATAGGTCCTGCACAATGCAGCGTTCCAGTGCCTAGGTAATAGAGCATCCAGCCTCGCAGCCAACGTCCTCAGGATACTGTTACCGTGTGTATTTGTATAAGTATTTATGTATGTTTATTTATATGCATTATGTGTGTATGTTTATTATTGATGTAATTGTGTTTGTTGTAAGTTAGTTTACTTCTAATTTTGCCACTAACCTACTTGTAATTATTTGTTGCAATTTCCCCTCTACCCCAAGGTTGTCTGGAAGAGATCGCTCTTTAGCGATAACACCGCCTGTTGTTAACTACTATTTATAAGTTTTTATGTCCTATACTAGCTTTTGCCCACGGCTTCGCCCGCGTACTAAAAGTAATTTTTAACCGTCTTCACAAAAGGAGGATCTCAGTTTGACCCGTATGTTCCAATTGAATTGCAATTTGGCACAAATACTTTCAAGAATTTTCATGTCCACAATATTACATTTCAAAATCCATGCCATTTTCTTAATAAACGTCCCAAAAAACCATAAAAATGACACCCATATTGATATTTAGACATGTCTACCATATCGCAGCCCAACAGGGGAGATGGTATTTCACGTCCGCCATGTTGGATTTTGAAATCGGTGTTGTTTTCGTAATCAGCGACCCGATAAATCATAGAAATGATACCCGTGTCGATTTTCAGACTTTGTCACCACATTCCTCCCTTTTAGGGGTTGAATTCTAAAAACCTGAAACACATGTTTACTCATTTATCGTTAGGAATACTGCTGTGAAGTTTCGAATGAAATAGTCTTACTAATCTTGTTTCCCCATACAAACTCTGAACCCCCATTTCACCCCCTTAGGAAGTGAATTTTGAAAAATCCTTTCTTAATGCACCTTTAGATCTTATAAGGAACCTACGTGCCAAATTTGGAATCTCTAGAACCAGGGGTTTGGACTGTGCGTTTGTAGATCAGTCAGTCAGTCAGTCAGTCAGACAATCAGTCAGTTTCTTCTTATATTTAGATTTGATTCATGTTTTGAGGTGCAATAAAGAGTATTTATATAGTATTGTATTGTAAATATATCCCTTTTGTAGAAGAAAGAGAGGAGTGAAATCAACTTAGCCAAAGGCATTTATTTAACCAGGATTAGCGTGTCAGTTGTTTTTTCCTCATTTTGTAGCTGGCCACTGCAGTCGAGATAGCTACGAGTATTTTCCTTTATTTTTAAAATAAATTAACCCCGGATTTTAGTTGAGTATTTGTCTACATTTGGTATCTGTTATTTAGTAATTTCAACCACACTGGTGTTGTGTCGAATCTGTATTAACTTTATTATGGTAATTAAAAATATTTGTACAAAATAATCAAAGTGAGTAGGTACCTACTTATATCTTTAAAATGAGTGCTAGAATCGATAAACGTTTAAAAAGCTATACCTTCTTGGAAAATATTAATTTCGTTGCAATTAATTGTTGTGCTTAAACATACCACGACGTGTCAAACCTCTTGTTACGGCGTTCGTAATCAAACGGGTAGACTCTTTAATTTTACTAATACAACGCGACTACGCGATTATCGCAAGTTCGCGTGAATTTTACTCGCGCGTACAAACATATTGAACTCGAATAGGTGTCCCAATTGACATTCGTGCAAACAATTAGGGCATTTATTCGAGTCCAATATGTTAGATCACGCGTACGCGCGAGTAAAATTCGCGCGAACTTGCGATAATCGCGTCGTAGTCGCGATTGTATTAGGACGATCCCTCAGGATGAGTGCGTGCGGGGCTATAGTCATCATCATCATATCAGCCGAAAGACGCCCACTGCTGGACATAGGCCTCCCCCAAAGAGCGCCACAATGACCGGTCCTGCGCCACCCGGCTATAGTGCCGCGACTATACTCATCCTGATGAAGAACTCCTGGTCGTCGGTAGTGACAATTAAGAAGTAATTTAATCTTAATTACTAGTACACCACCAGAATACTCTCAAACCTTTTATTTAATTTGTACATGTACTTTGTAGGTAAACAAATCGTTCTAAAATGTGGATCCTACACCTGAGAGGTAAACCGTAACTTTTAGAACGAGCATTTGGACAATTCAACTATCATTTTTCCATACAAAAAGTGACACTCAGATCTACCTGACACACGTAAATTGCGTTTCGTAAACGACCAGCTGCTGCTCAACTTTGAAATAACAAACAAAACTTGCAACCAAACGCTCTGTTTCGGAGTAGTCTGTGTCGGAGCACACAATCTACCCAGTATTCTTTCCTCACAGAAGCGAGACCTAATTGTGTTTCCGACCACAGTGTGTACAGTTGTACACATTTTACGTAAACTGTGCAGCGGAGCTGATTGCGAGCCAACAGCCAACTGATTTGCGTCCGTTCGCGTTTGCCGGTTGCGCTGCACCTAGTATGTACATAATAAAATAAGTAGTCGTAAATCGGTTAAAAATGTTTAAGAAGGTCTAGGCTTCTGCAGTCAACAGATCTTAAACCGTTTTAACCCATACTTATTATTTATTGGTTTTGAATTTTATTATAAAAATATACAGGATGCGCTGTGATTGAGAGTGAGAGTTACCCCCTCGTGGTAAAATATAACGCTGAAAAATGGTCCAATACCGGTAGTAGTAGGCCTATAAACTACATGGTTTTTCTAGTATAGCTACGGCGACAACCTGTTTTACAGGTGTACCCAAGCAGTTTGACAAGCACTGTGATGGTATTATCAACTCGTTAAGAGTTACGTAATTGTTTTTCTTGAGAACATTAAAAGAATCAGCCACAAGTGAGCATAGTTAAATTAAATTCTAACTCAAAATATGTATGCAAGTTGGTGCCTAATTGCAAGTTACGAGTGTTCCTCGTTCTTTATTTTACCTCTTTAAGTGTATAATGTTTTGCCACCTCACCCCATGTGGTAAGTAGGTACATGATCTCTCCCGCTAGGCGAACAGGAAATCCATATTACTGACCAGGCAAAAATTGTATACTCTCCACGGGTAGTAATAAATTAATAATAAATGCAAAAAAGAGAAGAAAAGTTTATTGTCCTCGGTTTTGGGCCTTGTAATATTATTACTATAATACTATTGCGAGTATTACAATACTATATATATATTTATATATATATTTTATAGCTACCCACGCCTCGACCGGCAATGGCGACCCTAGCTAGTTACGGGCGTGAGCTCTGATATGGCTTGCGAAGCCGAACTTACTCTTAAACACTCGGTCGCAGGAAGCACAGTAAAGCAGACCAGAGCTATTACTATACTAAAACATAAACGAATAACCTTTCTCACTGTTTAATGTACGAGAATTCGTTTTATTTTCTGCTGTTCTTGTACTTACTCAAATATGAGATTACCGGGCGCTCTAAAATAATTGATAAAATTCAACGAACAAATCCAAAACATCGAAACTTACATAAATCTTTTTTTTGACGAGAAATACCTGTCAAGTCTTAATCCTATCTTAGGATTACAATTATTTATTAAGTAGACATAAAGACGCATCCGCGATCCTTCCGTCTTTTCTACTGAATGTAACTGATATGTCAGATTCAGTTAGAGCCTTAGTCTAATGGCCAGATTAACTCAATTCAGGGCCAAAACAAATCTACGAGGCCTATTCATTTCCCCAAAGAAATACGTAGTATAAGAAATAGAAAGACTAATGAATAATTTATTTGCTGAGACGGAAATTGTATTGGAATTGGAGTGAATGTAGCGATATTAGGAAAAAAAACCTACATTGAGGCAAATGGCGACAAGTAATTAAGTAAGGTAACTAGCGTTCATATTCGATATGACATTTCATCATTATTTTATTTGGATATTAAAAAAGGAGTTGGTAATTTATTATTAAAATCTGATTAAACGGCATTCGTTAAAATCTGAATGTAAGGAAAGTTTGACAAGTGTCTATTGAATGACAGCAGCCGGTGCCATGTTTAATGTTGATCGGTCTCTATTCGTAAGTCGGTGCAACCAGGGTGGGTCTTATATAGTTGAGGGCCCTTTCGGATACACTTCGACCCAGTGGGATCTTTTGTGCATTTGCCGTCCCCTTTATAGCTACTTCCAAGCTCGCTCCATCATTTCCACAAAGCGGATGATGCAGCTCAGTGGGAGCACTCTGAATTCCTTTGGTTGCGGGTAGCCGTTACCAAAAGGATTCATTCTTTGTCTGGCAAGGGCGTGACATTCACACAGTAAGTGTTCCATAGTCTCATCCTCCTCGCCACACATTCTACAGTCTGTACTGTTTGATAGTCAAATCTTGGCCAAGAGATCCTTGACGCCGAAGTGACCTGTGAACACCCCAGATATAATCCTGAGTTGCTTCCTGCTGGATTTCCAGAGTTTTTTGGTCCAGCCCGAGTCCACTCCTTCTATGAAGAGCTTTGAGTGCCTTAAACCCACCCTTAGGGCCGGTTGTTTCAAACCGTCGTTAATTGTTAGTTCTTGAAAGATTGTATGGGAAGTCTGACAGTTTTCTATGGGATGACTGGCTGCCGGCGCCGTGTTTAACGATAACCGGCTTATCAAATCTGGTTGATACTTAACCTGTCCATACTCGTAAAATAACGATGCCTGGTGGCTGACAATTTATCCAGATATGCTATGGATTGGAATCAACGGTAAACAACAACAAAAATACACTATTTTTCATAATGTTCATGTCTTATTACTGATGGTATTTGGAACGCTTTTAGTTTCCATAATAAAAAGGTAAATTGTATAAAATACCTATTGAGTTTAATCTAAAGCTTTTGTGTTCAAATGTTGTGTGTCTGGCAGATTGATCTAGATTTACAAAAATATTTCACTCTTAATTTATATAGGGTGTTACTATAAAGCCGCCATTAAAGTCTTTTGTATCCATTACAAAGGCGAACTCTACGAACCTAATAAATGAAAAAGCTTTTATATTTTTAAATCAAACGATTTCCTTCTACAATTATTTATTATTCAACCCGGATAACCTAATTCACTGCGGCATACTACCTTACACGTGCCCACGAATGATTAAGTTGCGTTCGACGTAGCCACGAAGTTCACACGGAGGCGTGTGCCACGTGGAGCGGCAAACAGGAGGTATATCTGACTCGACGTATTTGATTTTGGTGTGATGTTATCACTCGTTAGCTGAATGTAGTCAAAATATTACGTACAGTGAGCATCGAAAATATGTATACATCGACAAGGTTTCAAAAATATGTGGTCTCACTTCGATTTCAGAAACATTTATCACCGTCTCACCTCCAGCAAACTACTTCTAAAGCGGGTGCAGCGGCGGAAAACGCCGAAAATCTGAAATGTAATAGAGGCCTCGGCAGAGAGTACGACTTTGTACCCTTTGCATAAGTTATTTGCAGAAATCGCGAAACGTCTGGTCGATGTAACTGGTAACCGAAGAGCTGGCGGCTTTCTCGTGCAAAGCATCAGCATTGCAATTCAGCGAGGAAATGCTGCCAGCATCCTCGGTACAATGCCTCGAGGGCCTTTTTTAGATTTAACTTAGTTTTAATTTAATTTAGTTAATGTTAGTCATCATCTTGTATTTACTTTAGAAAATAAATGGTTTCGTAAATTTATCAATATCTGACACCAATATTGGATACATCAGCTGTTCCAGCATGGCGTGAACATAAAATACTTTATAAATATGTATACTAAAGCAAGTTTCGTATGCTTGTATATTATGTGTAGCAGTCACGCTATACTCGTTGTGCTACGGCATAGCCCGTAGAAGCTTAAGCAAAAATTTAAACAGTAGAGAGATTAAGCTTGTGAGCAATTATTTCCAAGTAGTTTAAATCGAAAATATTAGTATTTTCTTCAAAATAATTTTACGTGTATT
This sequence comes from Epinotia nisella, assembly GCA_932294315.1. Classification (NCBI taxonomy): domain Eukaryota; kingdom Metazoa; phylum Arthropoda; class Insecta; order Lepidoptera; family Tortricidae; genus Epinotia; species Epinotia nisella. The sequence continues at coordinate 12,779,760 of OW028688.1, read as the reverse complement.
TTTTTACTCTTCTGGATGATATACATGTAAGTAACATTTTATTTTAAAATACAAAAAAAATCTTTTGAAAACAAAAATGCAAAAACTAATAATATATGACTCATTACCATGATGTTACCCATTACATTACATATGCAAAATCTGCATTGACTGCTGTGCTTAATCTCATGGTGACCAGTCAAGATACATTACTTGGAGGTCATAAATTTAGATCAAAATTTCTCTGAATTAAAAGATATATAAAAAATTGGACACAAGGGGTTACTGCAAATGCTCTAAGGAAGCGTCCTTTTAGATATTTGCTCCTGTTACAGGGCCCACCCCGTATATTTTTGTGTCGTATTTATTTGTGTCGTGATTGGCGCTAAATGGGTAAACATTTCGTAGCGTATTTACGAGTATTTGTGCAGTATTTAAAGTAGTCAATTACATTTAACTCTATTGAAATCGTAGTGAAAACGATAAGATTAATCATTCATTTTCATAAAGTACCTAACTAAAAACTATTATATATGCTTTGACATTATAATAAATTCTGCGCCAACTAAATCTAGTGCGCTCGAGTTTATATGAACTACGTGCCTGGAGTTAAAATATAAATTAACGCACCATTTTAGCGATGCATTAATGAGCGATGTGCATACACTTATGAAAACTTATGAATACATAAAAATAGAATGTAACAATTAATATTATTATAATGTGTAAACGCAGAGATGGTGGGCAGTACCTGCGTTACAAGGATGTCCTAAAGCGCTACTTGTCTGCCACCAGCATATCATGTCAGACGTGGGAGGAACTTGCTACTCAGAGATCGGACTGGCGAACTGCTGTCAATACGGGTATCAATGACTTTGAACGCCCCCGTCTCGAAGATCTGGACGCCAAACGCCAGTTCCGTAAAACTCGGCCCAAGCCCTCCTACCACTATACTTATAACTCTAGTGGACAGCTTCACTGTGTCTCTTGCAGTCGTACGTTCAAAACCAAATTTGGTTTTGCAAGTCACACTCGAGCCCATGCACGTAAAGTTTCTCAAACTTAGTTAATAATTTTTGTCAGGATGTCGCCGTCGACGAATACGTCTGGGAGGACATCATCATCATCATCATCATCATCATCATTATTATATAAATTATAATTTATTTCATTGCAGGGTTCACGTTGAACTGTAATCTCTACCTACTTGAAGAACTGTATACTAACATGAGTGCAATCAATTATTTGAATTTTAATTTTAATCACGTACTCGTAATAAAATATGAGATTTACCAACTTAAATATTTATTATACAGCCTTTTGTAGCTCTGCGTCCGTAAGTAATTATTAGTATATAATTTCGTTAATATTTTTTAAAATTTAATTGTTAATCACCGAAAATAGATATGCAGCCATACCATCATAATAACATACACGATTAACCAATAAATACCTATACCCCTTGCCCCGGGAGGATTCCAATTAATTTTAACAGTATATACATTTTTTAAACCTTAAGTAAGCTGAGTTCGGCTCACTTTTTTAATTTTTATACATAACTGGTCAAGTAAAGATTACTAGATTACGAATAGTATGCAGGAGAAGAATAGAATGTAGGTACGGTCAAGGACTTTAATTGTTAAGCCATTTAGGTGTCAACTAATTTTGGTTTATCTATGAAGCAATGAAGTATGGATACTTCATAGCTGAACAACAATTGAAGTCCGTCACTGTACTATAGCGACTTTAAAATTTATTTGATAAATTAACAAACATCATCTTCATTATCATCATCTATCATTTGGGCATTGTCATTTCATTTTAACAGGGCACTTGCAGAGTACATAGGGCCATGATATTCAGCTATTCCAAATGAGGGCATCGTAAAACGTTTTTTTCTTATTTCTGCCAAACCGAGCTGTCTCTTTTAGGGTCTATTAAAACAGTATACGGGGACATCTCATCCAATTTATTCTTCAAGTAAAATATCATATTATTTGCTATAAAAAAAACGATCTTTGCGCACGTTTCGTTTTAAAAGTAAGTTATGGTGAGTTTAACCTCGTTTGCTTGTATTAAGTGTTCTTTAATGTTATGTTCGGCAAATGGGATTGTCACTGGGGGAAATTTAACTCTGTTACCTGCTTTGCTATGCACTACTTGTATCACCTCACCTCACTGCTCACCCTTAGTATATATTGACCCTGGGATTCATTATAACAACGCGTAACTGGAGCTCTAAGTTACACTGGTTATCCTGAATTAGTCCAACTGGGTTTGCTTTCGTAACATGCTTCGGCAAAATGGATGTGGGAAAATTGTAAATAGATATATACATGAGCACTATCCAGTGCCTCTTTTAATTTTATGCAGTTTTCCGCTGGGAAAGTTTAATAGTTTGAGTACTATAAGTACTTTAAACTAACTATAGAGTCTCGAGAACTTGTTTTCAACGAACTAAATGTTAATAAATTACTATGTTATGTGAAGGAATGTTTAGTTATTTTTATAAAAATAGCTGTAGGAGAATCATACATTTACTAAATTTCGAATTGACTGGAGAATTCTCACATGTTATATTTGTCTCTTCCACTAGTTTGTAAAGCCTGTACAACTCTGTAGTCCGAAGCAGCTCAAAATCCATTTGTAACGAAAGGCGCCCGTAGTGCTCAGACTTATATTAAACTAGCTTATATTTTAATTCAGGCTATAAACTATCTTCGTGCAAAATTTCATCCAAATTGGTTGACCCGCTTAAGCATGATTCAGTAACCAACATCTAAACATCCAAAGTTTCGTATTTATAATATTAAATAGTTGGATAGAATTAGTAGGATTTATAATATTAGTAGGTTAGGATAAATCGGGGCGCTACGGGTGCCTGTTATACTTTTGTATCTGATTGTGCATGATTATTTAACTTGGTGCAAAATCAATTTGTAGCTCGGTGAGCTGTAGAACCCGCGAGCCTGTATTTAAAAAAAATATTGAAAAAGGGAAAGAGAACAGCCAGATAGTGGGACACCGGACATGTTACAAACGGTTTTTGGCCCAAGCTACAGCGTAGAAAAGCATAAATCCTGAAAATGTTTTATAAAAACATACAAACAAAGCAGAGATAGTCAATATTTGCTCATTCTATATTTGAGATCCTACACACACAGTTCCACAGTCGGGCCTAACCCTTAGTGGTACCAATATAAAACATTTGCCTTTTGCATACAAATTCTTGCCCCGAGGGGTGAATGCCAGACCCTTTGTTTGACAGACGTCGAAAAATGTAGACGCATAATTGAAATAAAATGTTTGAATTATTAAACTTGAGCACAGACTTGAAATATTTTCAGGCGTTAAATATTTAAACTCAAGAAACATAGCATTTGATTTAACTTATTGGCTTTATAGATGCGTTGTAGGGTAATAAACATTAAGGATAAGAAATTGGAATTACAAGTTATTTATGTAGCTTTTGTAGGGTCTTGGAACATGATAGTTACTATTTTATCTATGTATACCTACAAATTTTGTCTGCAGCAATGAGCTGTTTACTGTTTATGAGAAAGTTAAATAACATACCTACCAACATTGATTCCTAAATGTACATAGCAAGGTAATATCCAGACTTCTGGAACGTTATCGTTAGGGTAATCTCATTAAAGTACTGTTCGTTTTGCATTGTCACGCGCGGCAAGACTAACGTATGAACAATCGCGCGACAAATACCAAACCGATTCCAATCGAATTCGCAACAATGATGTCTAAACATAAAGACTCGTCCACACTGCCCCGGTGGTACAATGTGGCCAATAACTGATTTAGAACAGTTTTAGCAAAGCGCCGCTAAGTCTCCGTTGCGTTGGGAGTAGGTATTATGCAATGACATGTACTAGTTCAGTTGGTGAATTCTGTTGTTTAGAAGTGGTACTGTATTTACAGAGATATATGATGCAGTATTTGCAAATAGGTCGTATAATGAAAAATACAGTCATTCAAAATTAAGGAACAAGAAAGCGTGAACTTCTATAATTTATATATTATATCAACAAAATTAACAAAAATAATCAAAAAGTTATGACTATACCTTGTTTTGACACTTTATATTCTAGTACTAAATAGCGTGATTAAATGCTATAATTGTAGTAAATAGGTATTTAAATATTTTAATTTGTAACATGAATAATAAATCCTTCAAAGAATTTGGAGTTGGGGTAGTAAAACCTATGCTATATATTTATTTATCAGCACCTCCAACAGTTCTCCAATGACATGAAGAAATTACAAGAAAGTTTACTCTTACTACTTTTGAACATTAAACTACTATAAATATACCTACTGTAAATAACTGCCAGACAAAGAATGACTTACTTTGGAAACGGCTATCCACAACCAAAGGAATTCAAGGTACTTCCGCTGAGCTGAATCATCCGTTTTGTGGAAATGATGGAGCGAGCTTGAGACTTGGCATAAAGGAGGGGACAAATGCACAAAAGATCCCACTGGGTCGAAGTGAATCCTAAAGGGCCCTCATCTAGATAAGATAAGATAAGATAAGACTGCAAATAACTTCAATTTTAAAAAGACTAGTCATCACCAATTACGTAATTCCTCGCCACACCGTCTTTCAATTTATTTTCTCTCTGAATTTCTGGGATTGCATTTTATTTAACAAACTTTACGTTCTGCACGTACGCTGCTGCAAAGTTGTATAACTGTACAGGGACTTACAATTTGTAGAATTTCACATGTGGTGAAAACTGCTTGAAAAATAGAAACATAATATAAATATGCATTCCTATTTTTAACCTAGTATATATATTATATAACCTATTGTTTATTGTATTAAAAAGTGCATATGCAACTTACACCTACCTTTTTTAGGGTTACGTACCTCAAAAGGAAAAAAAACGGAACCCTAATAGGATCACTCGTGCGTCTGTCTATCCGTCTGTCACAGCCGATTTGCTCCGAAACTACAGGACCGATTGTATTGAAATTTGGTAAACATATGTAAATTGGTGACCCAAAGATGGACGCGTAAAGTAAATAAATGAATTCTGAACAAGGGGGCCACTTTTGGGGGGTAAACTGGAAAATTAAAAAAAAAAGTTTCGCAAACCGTATTTTGTGACATGTCACGATACCTATAACGATACGAAATACCTGCAAAATACAAGGTGATCTTATCGACCTATCTTTTTACTTTTACAGCGCTCTTGTTCTCAATGTCCTTCATCAATCTTCGTTTTTTGACATCAAATGATATAGTAATATCATATAGTAGTATTATCATCTAGTAATATGTAGGATGTAGTAATATGTAGGTATAGGTTATTCCGACCATTACATACAGATATTCACGCCCGAGTCGCATCATGATTGCCTGGCACCTGGAACCTTTAACATACAGGATAACTGATAATCCGCGAGCAGCAAAAGAGGGTAAAACTTTTTCTTCAAACTTAAATTCTGATCGTTTAGGCTCCTATCAGTAAAATCCCAACCAGTTAATACTCGTCAAACTACGGAATAGGATTGGTGGATTTTAAATTGTTGAGAGGATTTATTTTATTTATGCCTCCTGTCACCAGTACGTGACAGAATGCAATGAAACGGATTTATATACCTGCATTTGACGGATAGCACCATAGCATTTTTAACGCAGTTCTTTTTTAATGGTTGTATTTAGTTGGACTATTTCGGGTGTCCAACAATCTTCTATACATATAATAAAGCTGAAGAGGGTCGAAAGTCTGTACATGGAAGATAAACGAAAAAAAATTGGCTGGGGATACTTAGAATTGATAACAGAACACGTTACAACAGTTTTTAGAATTTTTGTCTGTTTATCTGTTTATCTGTTTATCTGTTTATCTGTTTATCTGTTTGTCTGTTTATTTGTCAGAGCATCACGTGAAAACGGCTGAACGGATTTTGATGCAAACTTTACTAATCTGTCGAGAGAATCCCCGGATAGGTTTTAAGCTATAAAAATCTTAAAGATTAGTGTTCAAAGGGGGTAGAAAATGGGGTTGAACTTTGTATGGGAACTCCTTGAATGTACGAGCTACAGACTTGAAAATTGGTAACCATAAACTTGACTGGAAAGTAAAAACGACCCCATTCAAACTTTTAGCAATGTATAGATAAAACGTGAAAAATATGGGATGAAAATAGGTTCTGAGGTGACTAGAAACTATATAATGTTGCAAGAGCGGGGTTATAACAGTATCATTACCATGGTAACATGTCGTCAATATATTCGAAAATTCATCGTGTTCTTACAACTGATAGTTAGTCCAGTGGTTTGACCCATAGCTTACGGAGTCGGTGTCCCCGAGTTCAAACCCAGCAGCATGCTCTTTTTGTAGTTTTTTTTTGTGTCTGCGTTATTGAAAATGTATATTTTTCAAAAAACGCTGAGAAGCTTAGTGAATAGAGGATTTTGATGCAACTTTTACTTAATCGGTTGAGAAAATCCCTGGCCAGGTCATAGGCTGTAAAAATGATATAAAAATTTGTTCAAAGGGGGTAAAAAATGGGGCAAAACTTTGTATGGGAACTCCTCAAATCCATGAGCTTTAGACTTGAAAATTGATAAACATACACTTGACTGGAAAGTAAAAAAGAACTCCATTCAAACATTATAAAAAATATAGATAAAACGTGAAAAACCACGGGATGAAAAAGAGTGCTAGATGGCTAAAGACTATCTATAATAACCAAAAATGTTTGATATCTCAACCGATAGTAGCTGTTAGACATAAGAAACCTAATTATTTTGGAAACTCTTCCTTCCTATATAATTGCTATGAATTCAGGGGTCATCTAAAGATGTATGATAGGTTGAGTTTAATACTTACGTCGAATTAGCATAGTTCACCAACGTCAAGAGACGTGGGTATAAAATTTGGACACAACGGCATTCCGCGGAGAATTAAGTAGGTACCATTTTTAGGGTTCCGTAGCCAAAATGGCAAAAACGGAACCCTTATAGTTTCGTCATGTCCGTCTGTCCGTCTGTCCGTCTGTCCGTCTGTCCGTCTGTCCGTATGTCACAGGCATTTTACTCGAAAACTATAAGGTGTATTTGAATAAAATTTTCAGAATAGGTGTATTTTGTTAGCCGCTACATAGTTTTGTAACTAAAATGACAGAAAAAAAATTTTTTAGGGGTGCACTCCATACATAAAACTAAAAGTCATAAATTTTTTTTTCATTGTGTACCCTTGTGTGGCACATCAATCGATAGGCCTTTCAAAATAAATATAAGGTTTCTTAGCATTTTTTTTGATTAAGTGAATAGGGTCGGAGATAATCGCCCCGAAAGTCACTAAAATTCTGTCCCCCCCCTCTAATTTTTGAACGGTGTATTTTAAAAATATGGAAAAATTCATGGACATAGGGCTTATTAATTTCATTCACCGAAAATTGTTTTGAACAAGATCGGTTCAGAGGTTTTCGAGATATTGCTGAAAAACTGCCTTCCTCAAAGAAAAGGACGTAAGTGCCGTAAAATTTCTATGACGATACGACCTTTTTAATAGGCACGGAACCCTTCGTTTTGCGTGGTCCGACACGCACTTGGCCGGTTTTTTATGTATAAAACTTCAGCGTTTGTGACATTCAGAAATATTATTATGAATACTCGGGTATAGTGAGCGTCCGCATGAGCTAGCTCTCGGGCCTTCGGCCCTCGGGCTCGCATAGAAGCGATGTATTGGGCCTTTCATTCATACGAAAAGCTCGGCCTTCGGGCTCGCTTGCCTCGCCACTCACCTTCGGGACTTTGGAACTCAGATTTCGCTTTCAAGACACTTGGAGATAGTGTGCGTCAGTCCTCGGGCTCGCATAGGAAGCGCTCTCTAAAACGGTTCTTTGGGCCTATCATTTCAACGAAAAGCTCGGCCTTTGGTGTCGCTTGCCTCGCCGCTCTTCTTCTGACTTCTCTCGCTCGGGACTTTGGTCTCCGGTTTCGCTTGCAAGACACCTGGGTTTAGTTAGGGTTAGTGAAGGCTCGCTCTCGGGCCTTCGGCCCTCGGGCTCGCATAGAGAGGGCTCTCTGAAGGGTTGGTTTGGGCCTTTCATTCATACGAAAAGCTCGGCCTTCGGGCTCGCTTGCCTCACCCCTCAACTTTGGGACTTAAGGCTCATGTTTCGCTTGCAAGACACCTGTGGATAGTAAGTATCCATGGAGTCTCGCCCTCGGGCCTTCGATGCTCTGGCTCGCATATGGAGCGCTATCTATAAGGGTACGTTGGGCCTTTCATTCCTACGAAAAGCTCAGCCTTCGGCCCCGCTTGCCTCCCCGTTTACCTTCAGGACTTTGGCTCTCAGGGGTAGTTTGACAAGACACCCGGAGATATAGAGTATCTTTGGGGTCTCGCCCTCGGTCCATTTGTTTCAATTATGAAATTTTATATTTAAATTCCGGTTTTGGTAATGTTTCTTCTACTTAGGTACTTCGTTTGCAATAAAGATTAAGTAAATCAATATAACTAAATATTATTGACGACAAAGTTTATGAGGATTTGAACTGTTACACGCATAATTTATAGAAATGAAATCGTATTAATCTAATTTATCAGTGTAGTAGGTATCGTATGGTGAAACATAAGAATATCATGTCATCCATAATTTATACGCGTACGAAGTCGCGGGCAGAAGCTAGTTATACAATATGGAGGAAACATGCTTGAAATATTTTTTGATTATTCTGGTTCATGAAGATATTTTTTTAAAGCAGTTATTACTTACTTATCTAAATAAGAGTTCCGTTGGACCAATTATGGTACAGTCGCCATCAGATATATCGGAGCGGCCTAAGGGTTCACAAATATCTGAACACGTGTTCTATCTAGAGACGTGTTCAGATAGTTGTGAGCACTTTGGCCGCTCCGATATATCTAATGGCGACTGTACCTATCGGAACACTAAAAATTAACCCCTACTACACGGATGTTCAGAAGTAATATCTGATATTATTTTGGCCTTTTTAAAAAGACCAAAGTTTAAAACTTTTTCGACGTGTTATGGATTTGTGAGATACCTAATCGTTTAATTGTATTCAGCACTAATGGTATTTTTTTCCTTATACAGGTATACATCACAACTTATCTTCAAACTAAACCGAACCAAAACTGAAGAAAATGAAGTAAGTAATAGCAGCAAGAATACCTATATATTTTTTATACCAGGAGAAACTTATTAACAGTAAAACTTATTTACTTGAGATTATTTGAGTTGGCCAGATTGTATCAAAGTATTTCTTTCAAAAAGCAACCCTAACGTCCAAGGTAGAAGATTTCAATTACAATTAAAGTTTTATAACTTCAACCTATCCTACCAAAGTATTGCTGACTATCCTCCTCCAACACCTTTTTGTGCTGAATATGACGACAGCTGTTAACAGGGCCAACTTTTTTCCGTCACTGGTTGCCATAGTCACGTCCGCTGTGTCAGCTTTTAAAACTGTGACTTTATGGGTTAAACTTCACCAAAGGCCGGGTTTTGCTGATAATTTTAACCCCGTTTTATTCTCTGTAGTAACATTTTTCCTAAGAAAGTTTGTTATATGTGTACGGAATGACAACAAAAAATTGTTTATTGACCCAACTATCAGTCAATCCTACGTCATAACATGACGCTTTATTCACAAGAAAGGCATACCTTAGTGCGAAAAGATATTTTTATTGGGCTTTCTGATACGTAACTCGTAGTCCAGGCAATGAACTGACAACTTGCATGGAAAAAATGTCAAATTTGGAAATAATTTATAATAGCAAATTTTTTTAATGTAACTGATATATTATCAATTAAATAGTTACCTAGAGGCAAAATCCAACAAAAATCAGACATCAAAAAAATCAATATTTAATTAGCTCCTAAAAAGTCCGGATAAATATTAATATTTTTTTTGTCTTTATTTAGGTTCATTTACATTTGCTTTAAAATATTCAATATAAATAAAATAAAAAAGACAATGAATGTTTAATTTAAACCTATATAATTACTTCCGGATGGAAAGTTGTTGGATTCTTGAATAAAGCAGCTTAGAATAACGTTTTAGAATGAAATAAACAAAAAAAACGCTATTATAAATTAATGTTTTTCGAAACCGTATTTTGCCTGGAGTATCGTTCTTTTGTAATCGGAGTTCGTTTTATTTATTTATATTTGAAGAACCTACAGCTACATGTTGATTATATAGAGAAAATACAAGAAGCGAATTACAGGTTCCCACCGATAGAATTTAGAAAGGCAAAGTAAGAGATTAGATTTCAATAGGTTTTCCAGTCGTGCTCTCACTTATTCATTTATTTCATAATCATCAGCCTTATTATATACGTCTCTCTGCTGGGCACAGGTACTTTCTAATCGATTTGGGGGAATTTTATTACCTAGACCGCTAGAGATAGTGTAAAACTGAGCGCACCAAGCAATATGACTCCATTGATGACGCGTTCTAGAATCCGGAGCTCATGTTGTTAACGAATTTCTTACAATGACTATATAACTTGCATCTGCAAGTAAATTATTTCCTTTGAATCTTGAAAGTCAGTATGAAGTTATTTACTAATGGAAAAGTATTTTACAATGTACAAAGTGGTTCAACGACCTTTCTGAACTAAAGAAGCAAATAGAACTAGCCACGATTGCGCGAGCGTCCCCTTTAAGAGACTAGCAAAGGATACTCAACGCTGAGCCTTGGGCTATATGTTGTGGAGACGCGATGCAATAACATGTGAATGCGGCGTTTTGGTCCAGACCTCAGATTATAATTTTTTTTGAAAATATTCTTGATATAAACATTATTCAATTGAATACTTTTACTAACAAAATTCTTTCGTGAGTCATGTTTAACCTCGTAAGGCCCAAGCTATTTTTAGGACTAATGTAATAACGGCCCAGTGTCCCGAAAAAAGGTCATAAATAACTTACTATTTTGAGTCCCTAAATAGAGTTCAAATTTTATAACAAAAAGCTAATGCGTTGGCCACTTTCTAGAGGAGCTGAGGTGGTGAGAGTAGCGCCACCCCGCCGTTTCACGCACATTGGATGTCGATTTACGGAAAATGCCTAGTAAAAATTACTCAAACTAATGCGTTGGCCTTCAATTTTTTGTCCTAAAATTAGGTCAATAAGCTGTATTAGATTAAAATTATACTAATAGTTATCGCGGCCGCCGTATCACTGCAGACACTGCCCGCTCCACCATACTGGCATACTTACCCTAAAAAAAACCGAAGGAATAAACATGTCACACATGTGATAATCTGATAATTCATACGTAGGTTTAACCGTTATTATTAGTATGTATACAACTATCACAGCGTATGTCAGATGATGTTTCTCTCTTTTTTCCCGGTTTTACCGCTGGCAGCTGTGTGGTACCTACGTAGCCGTAGTCTACGAAGTTTCGAAGCTAAAGATAAAAATCCTGTATTAAATATGTTCAACCAGCTATGAACACCTATCCAATCCAAAACCAGCTGCGCATCATGTACATCCTTGGTAATAAGTCCGCTATTGCAGCGTAAGTAACACTGTCTTTGAAGTAGAAAGCGCCGACTGTAAAGGAAAAACTGAAAGAAAGACTGAAAATGCCGCCAAAAGGCGTGCCACTTCCCAAGTTTCTTTATAATTTCTAAGACCTTGATTACTTGAGTTTATACCGTAAAGTTACAGATTACTAAACGAAAACGTGACTTCCTTTCTTATATTTTCTCTCAACATATTTTTTTTCCTTAAAGAGAATTTCATTATAAGGTTTATGACCGTCATAAATTAAACTTCCACTCCACTCAAATTTTATATAGGACATAATGCAGTGCGCATGTCATCTAATATGTCAATGTCTTTAGGTATGTGTTGTACTACTTGTGCTAGAATTATATTGTATAAGGAAACGAGTAAAGTTGTCCGCCTGGCTTTGCCCGCGTATTGCAAAGACTACCGGCAAACTCGCGGGATATAATATAGCCGATACAGAAAGTATAATCAATGCACAGATGAAATATTTTTTGATATTGGATACGTGTGGTTACACGTAAACTTACACTGTTCTAATGTTAGTATAGATACGTTATAAATGTTCCAATGAACACGCTTTACGTAAGCCAATTGGTTGAAGTTTCACTTCAGTCGGTTTTTGGCAATAAAACTTTAAAAACGTGAATCACAAGACAGACAATCGCTAACATAAATGCGGCCTTTACTAAAATTAGGTAAAAAATAAAACAAAATATTTATGTATTTGCGAGCCCATTGTGTCCCATTGCTGGGCAAAGGCGTCCCCCCTCCGATTCTAGACTTCGCGATCCTGAGCAGTCTCTGCTGGCAATCCTTTAAAAAGCAGTTTAGGTCTTCCCGCCATCGCCAGCAAGGTCTTCCGAGTCTCCGTTTCGAACTATCAGGCAGCCAGTCAGTGGCAATCTTGGCCCAAAGCTCGCTTGGCATGCGGCTGACATAACCAGCCCAGTCCCACTTCGACTTACTTTTTAACTCAAGCGTTAATTTTTAACTTAAATGTATTTTGTACTAGTTCTATTTGATATTCTAATGCTGAGCTGGAACTTCATCGAACACAATTTAGGAACTTACACCATTTGAAGTTCGTATAAGTTTTGAGTTATGATACCGTTATTACGTCCTAGTTGTGAACTTTATCGGAAGTTTTGACTAAATGCAGATTTTATAGCATTTGGATTTAAGTAGCTCGAACGTAATACACAATCAATAGCTTTCCTGACGAGAACAATTTAGGTTAAGACGAGTACAGAATATTAAGAGGAAAGATGAGCAGTATTTTTTCCTTAAAAACGACCTGGAATGTTTCATATACGAGGTTTTAACCGCATATTAATGATTTTTTGTAATAATATCAATATAATCAATATCCGTCTCGGTACGTTTCTTTTGATATTTTTATTTTAACAACTGCAAGGTTCCTTCAAATGATATTTCAATAGGCCTATTACACAAAATCGCGAACATACATACATACATACATACATATAATCACGCCTCTTTCCCAGAGGGGTAGGCAGAGATCACGGATCTCCATTTGCTACGATCCTGACAAACCACTTTCGCTTCACTCACCTTCATAACATTTCTCATACATGCTCGTCGGTTTAGGGTACTTTTGACCTGGCCTTTTTGTAAGCTTTCTCCAATTTGATCGGAGAAAGTTCGCCTAGGTCTTCCCCTTCCACTCTTTTTATATACACTCTCTTCGTTAATCTTCTTTCATCCATCCTCTCTACATGCCCAAACCACCTTAACATACCCTTCTCAATTTTCGTGACTATATCTCCATCCATTCCACACTTATCTCTTATCACACTGTTTCTGACTCTATCACTCAATTTCACTCCACACATACTTCTCAACGCTCTCATTTCTACTGCATTCACTTGACTTTGATGTCTTTTCTGCCACACCCAACTTTCACTACCATACATAAGTGTGGGCGTAAAAATCAATACAGTCCGACATTTAATTTTTTTATTAAAATATTAGGACAACGATTCGGGAGAGAGGTTGCGATCCCACCACCTAACTTTATATTTTAGTCAATAAATTATTTAATTAATATTTCTGTCTTATTCAGCTTCCATAATTGGTTAAGTTTCGGAGAACCAAACAGTCGCCTAAACCTCGATTTTTGAGTTTTTCATTTACTAGATTTTTAGTCGACGCTACAGTTGTCCTTACCGCACTAGCGCGTGGTCCCAACCTACGTCAGCGAGACAGAAATACAGGAGCCGTAGCATGGTTGGCCTTATCACGCGACAAGTGACAATATAACAGCGTCGTCTCGTTCTATCGAACGGTGTCAGCCAGTGACGCACGCTCTATCCTATCACCTAGCGCGTGACAAGGCCAACCATGCTACGGGACCTGATCTAGAATTTTTAGATCTGAACAAGCATAAAAAGTTTAAAAAAAACTGTATCCTGACTACGGAAAAGTAATAGGAAAGAAAATTTTCTCCTCTTTCATTTGATCTCCCCACACGATATGATAGCAAAATATTTTTTTTAAAGTCAGTCTATTATTGCTATGTCACAGCCATCATATTTGTCTTTTTCAAACAAAAGGTAGCCGATGTCACCCGGAGCATATTTTCGAATCGCTTGACACCCCATTTATCATAACTATAAGACTTACTTGTTGACTACGGGACCCGTAAAAACCATTACGCCCATGGGCATAATACAGGCTATTGTAGCTGCGCGTTATGAGGCCCTTTACTCGTACGAGCAAGTGTGATGAAAATATATATGTCGCAGTGGCGCCGCATGCGATCGATTATGGAATAACTTCCGTTTTAGATTTAAAATTGTTAGTTTGGTTTTTAAGAAGTTTATTTTGATTGTAATTTTCAAATCGTCAATTTAATTTGGTTTGGATTAAAACGCCATATTTTAATGATTAAGGAAACGTCAAGCGGAAAGCTTGGGTGTGGTCGTTGCAGAACTAGTTGTTAAGTTGGCTAACCTGATTATCGGCGTGACAGGTTGATCAACCTAAGTGGGTAGTTATAAAAAGGGAAAAATAGAGAGTGGGGCATTCTTGCTCGAAGTGCCAGTCGTAACGGACGTCAAGCTAGTTCTGTGACAAACTCACCACGTTTCCAATTTTAATCCGATTACATCCGAGTAATCGAGTAAGATTTTGTTGTGATTGTGATTGTGAACCGAAAATACATACCTGCTTTACAAAATACCAGTGTTATTTCATGAATCCCGTCATGTCTGGAAACGAGTGCGAAAATAACGTAGACATGGACCCCACACCTGACATATATTTCGATTTCGGAGCCATATTAGCCCTACCACTTTGAATATTTTACTTCCAGGCAGAATTACTCACAGACGATCGGGTTTAGAGTTGAAATAGGTACAAAAAAAAAACCCTGTCGTCAAAAACTAATAATTATGATTCGCATCTAAAAATCGTTTTATAATGTTTTGTTCCAGCACTCTTAAATTGCCAAGCAGAGAAAAACTTAAGCAAATAAGGTCTACGCCTCCGTTTCCTTCAACCCATCTCATACCAACAAAACCAGCCCCTTATGAAAATATATCCCTAATATTTACAATATTATGATCCCCGTTCACCCAACAATAGACCCATGACCTACTCCGTCATTCCCGATGACTGATACGAGTGTGGACTCGCAAATGGAATTCAGAATGATGGATGACGTACGTTACTGTTGGCGATACAATGCGGTAATACACCTTTATCTTTTAACCCTTTGGGAATATGGATCAAGTGTGAGCGTGTAGTCTATTCTATTGTTATAAAACGAACATTTTCACGATTATTGTAGCAAAAGTAGCTACGTAGATCATCAAAAAAAATATTCTTCATGAAGATGAACTTTGACGGTCGCATTACAAAATTAACACTCACGAAATAGTTAATGATTGTGCATAAAAATACAGTCGGTAAGAATAGCTTGTTTAAGATGTTTTTGAAATAGAATGAGTACTTTCGGAGATTAGCCATTCTCCCTTCATACTAAGCTACCAACTTAACATCTTTAAAGAGAGAGAGAGTTGGTAGCTTAGTATGAAGGGAGAATGACTAATCTCCGGAAGAACTCATTCTGTGCCAAAGACATCTTAAACAAGCTTTTCTTACCGACTGTACTTTTTATGCACAATCATTAACTATTTTGTGAGTGTTCCAATTTTGTAACGCGACCGTCAGTCTGACATCTTCGTGGAGAATATATTTTTTGATGAGCATTTACCTGCTAGAGCGTTCGCTAAAATAAGCGTGTTCGTAGCGATATTTGGCTCTGTTCATTGTTCAGTTTGACAAATTTAAAACCGGCCAAGTGCGTGTCGGACCACGCAAAACGAAGGGTTCCGTGCCTATTAAAAAGGTCGTATCGTCACAGAAATCTTACGGCACTTACGTCCTTTTCTTTGAGGAAGGCAGTTTTTCAGCAATATCTCGAAAACCTCTGAACCGATCTTGTTCAAAACAATTTTCGGTGAATGAAATTAATAAGCCCTATGTCCATGAATTTTTCCATATTTTTAAAATACACCGTTCAAAAATTAGAGGGGGGGGGACAGAATTTTAGTGACTTTCGGGGCGATTATCTCTGACTCTATTCACTTAATCAAAAAAAATGCTAAGAAACCTTATATTTATTTTGAAAGGCCTATCGATTGATGTGCCACACGGGGGGTCACAATGAAAAAAAAAATTTTGACTTTTAGTTTTATGTATGGAGTGCACCCCTAAAAAAAATTTTTTTTGTCATTTTAATTACAAAACTATGTAGCGGCCAACAAAATACACCTGTCCTCAAAATTTTATTCAAATGCACCTTATAGTTTTCGAGTAAAATGCCTGTGACATACGGACAGACGGACAGACGGACAGACGGACAGACGGACAGACGGACAGACGGACATGACGAAACTATAAGGGTTCCGTTTTTGCCATTTTGGCTACGGAACCCTAAAAATGACGAATGCTCGATGTTTTGTTGCATGTAAATGCTCAAGTCTATCAGCACCTTAAGTGTGCACTTATTGGTACAACTGCGGTTTGCATGAAGGATAGCTTACATATTTACATACGATCAGGGCCAGTTAAATAAAAGCTTGTAAACATAAAAGCAAGTGCAGGTATTCATAGATAAATGTATTCATCCTAATTTGCTTCAGTTGTACCTACATGTTCTATCATACTCGTACGTTTTACCGTGAATTCCTTTTGTTATTTTAATGTCGACGTGCCGTTCTTCTATGTGCGATTGTGTAGCGCTCAGGCAAATTCATGAATACATATTTCATAATTTAATTTAACCTAGCTTTTCATTCTCCCTCAATTGTTGTATAATTTGGAAACGTCAGAAGTCTTTTGTTTTGAGGTAAAACGCAGATTGGCCATTATTTAGGATGGTTCTGAAAACTAGAAGGATTCGTTAAAAAAAACAAAAAAATGTTTCTACCTATGTGACATACAAAAATTTGGACAAGTTGGCAAACAAAGAGATATTTTACTTCTAAAAACATTCAAATTAATAATTATTGTAACTAGAGGTAGAGGTCGCGGGAGTCCACTGGATGCGGGTGGCGCAGGACCGGTCATTGTGGCACTCTTTGGGGGAGGCCTATGTCCAGCAGTGGACGTCTTTCGGCTGATATGATGATGATGAGGTAATTGTGCACAAAATGCTGCGTAAATATGTTTTTATTAAATTACATTTGTAACATGCTTGTATTTAAATCGACAAATTATAAATGGGTTGTAAAGTTCATTTGCTCTTATATGATCGAATAATCACAATCACACATGCCAACACATTTACACGTCTTGCTATTAAATTTTGCTTTGAATATATCCCCGTTATATAAAGTTAATAACCTGCCAACCGTACGAAGAAAAATGGCCAATAATGATAGCCCAAGCACTAGAAGGTTTAATAAAATTATACCAATGCATAAAATATTAACGGTGTTTCCCACACACAACCGTAGCCGGGCTATAAAATTGTTTAAAAGTGTGCACGTTAACATATAAAGGGTTGAAGGAATATTTTATAATATTCTCTCAATGCACACTGTTAACTTAATGGAGTTTTATAAACGTGTAATAGTAAATGCAAATTGATATTGCTGGCACAGAATAAATAATGAAACTAAAATACTTACCAAAAGATAACTATCTAGAAAATGACACTTAAGCCGATGGCTGACATGAAAATGCATGTACTGAATAAAGCTTTTTATCTCTGCCGCGTAACCTATATTTTGAAAAGGGTAGACGGATCACACAAAAAATATTTTCATTAATTTAGAGATATTGACATATCTTGCAAATGCGAGCTTAAAGATGAAGAAAATTGGATATTGCAGTGATCTGGCTGGACCAAATAACTCTGAGAATCCAGCAGCAAGCAACTCAGAATTATATCTGGGGTCACAAGTCACTCCGGGGTCAAGAATCACTTGACCATGATGTCACTATCGGATAGATTAGACCAGCGGTCGGCAACCGTTTAGCAGCCAAGGACCACATAGTCACTAACGAAATTCACGCGAGCCGCACTTGTTCATAATTTGTGACTTTATTAGGCAAAAGAAAACAGACAGGGAGGCTCGCGGGCCGCAAGTAAGGGGCCGCGGGCCGCAGGTTGTCGAATGCTGGTTTAGACTGTAGAATTTGTGGCGAGGAGGATGATACTATGGAACACTTACTGTGTGAATGGCATGCCCTTGCCAGACTAAGAATAAATTACTTTGGTAGCGGCCGGTCCGCATCAACCAAAGGAATTCAAGTTACTTCTGCTGAGCTGGATCAACGAGGAAAAAAAAAATACTCGAGCGCGTCAGATATTTACAGGGGACATGGAGTAAACCCGAAAGACGCTCCCATTCACTCATTTGGACGAGACGCGAGCCTGTGGCGGCTTTTTTGATGACGAATAGACGCGCGATCATATATAGAGGCTTTATAAATGAAGAAGGTACTCAACAGGGTACAAGGCATCCCCCCAAGTGATATTCTGCCGCGCTCGAGTAAATCCCAAAATCCCTGCTTGGGCTCCCTTACTATAATTAGCTCAATGATTAACTAGAAGATATCATTATTATTTTGCTAACAGTATCTGTCACATTTTATTATGGAATCCGATTCAATTTTATTTATTGTGTGTGTATTAAAATAATTGGCTACTTTCCTGAAAAATTATATTTAGTCCATCAGTTAGATTATCAAAAAATATAGGACACATATTTTTTTGTTTGTCAATTAAACAAAAAATGGTGAAGATATAGCCCGTTAAAGTTCCGCGTGACGTTACATTATGGTACACTTTTTAGCATAATGTGATGTCACGAGGATCTTTAACGGGCTAATTATCTTCATCATTTTTTGTTTAATGGAGAAACAAAAAATACGTGTCCAATATTTTTTGATAATCTAACTAACGGACTAAATAGTTTTTTTTTTACCAGGAAAGTACCCAATTGCATATTTAATTCATTGGACTCATTTTAGCATTACCCGGAAAATGCTAGGAGGATAATGACTAACTTAATTCATTAACGAAAAATTGTTTTTTGATCCAAATTATGCAAGAAAGTAAAAAAAAAGTAGATAAATGAAAAAAATTACATCCCAATATAATTCATGGAATTAATATTATTCAAATTTAATCTTGTCGCCATATTGATGACCACACGAATTCAATTATTTCATTAATTGCGAGTTGACAGCGGTTAAGCTGATTTTAAAAGTCAAATTGAATGAAAGTATTTAATTACGCTATTGGAATGCGACACTAATGATTTTTAGCATTAATTATATTGTTAGCTGAAAACTGTAAAGCTTCTGCTGAAATTGTTGTTTATGAAGAAGACTAATTTGCATTTACTTAAGAAAATTTTTGTAAAAAAATTATATTTTTATTAATATTTTTGTGAAGCAATGCGTAAAACACTTTTTGAAGTTACTAGCTCAATATTATTTTGCTATTTCACTAAAAAAAGCGCCAGTCTAGCGATAATGCGACTAACCTAATTGCGTATTATCACATGCATGTTTATTTTCCCACCCTCCCTCCGCACGAAGAAATACGCAAATAAATGCAACAAAACAAACCACCATCAATAATGAAGAAAGCTCGACACTGTTTCGCCTCTCCACGTGGCATCATCAGGAGATGTTGACTAAAGATGTTGGTGGCGTGCGTCCACTGCAGAAATGAGAATGTTGATTAATATTTTAATAGTGAGACGGAAGTAGTAATGTTCTGTAAATATATATTTAAAGTCTAGGGGCTGCTAACCCTTTTGAAAAAAAATCGTTTTTTTTTTAAATTTACATACCTAGTCAGTTCCATTTCAACAAAATTAGAAAGATCAAATATATAATTATACTTGTTAAAGGAAATACCGAGTCACCTATAAAAGTTTATAAGCTCCATCAATTGTTCACAGTCATTATATTGACGAGGCTTCCTTACATTAGTTTTTTTGGAACAAAAACGTTAACGGTAAAAATTACTGCATTTGACAATCTACTAAGACAGGAATCATACTGTCAACGTCGTTCACTGCCAAAAATCGTCACGCGCTACGCTTGTAACAGTTGTAACCGATCCCGTGGTTTTCATCGTATGAAGCGAAAAGTTTCTTCCTCTTTTTCTTCTTTTCTTTTTTTAATGGCCACATGTCAAATTTTAGGTTTTTTTTTGTTTTATATATCTATTTTATTTTTTGTACTACAATTTTAGATATATCTAGTACTAGCTTCTACCCACGACTTCGCCTACGTGGACCCAGGATAAAATTATCCTATATTTTAATTTTTTAATTCTTTAAACTATCTTCGTGCAAAATTCTATTCAAATCGGTTGAGCCGTTTAAGCGTGATTGAGTACCAAACATCCAAACATCTAAACATCCAAACTTTTGCATTTATAATATTAGTAGGATAGGGTAGAAGTAGTATTATTTAGTAGAATAGGATATTATAGCCTCTTTCAGATATTTTAGATTTTGAGTTATATAAGTAAAATTACAAATTTTTACGTATGTTTGTTCTTCCCTATATATTTTCTTTCTATACATAATATTCTTCTGTGTTCTAACAGAATACCAGTGTTTTGTTCAATTGCGAGCAAAGCTACGCACTGAGTTGGAATCTTTTTGTTTGACTGCAATGCACACAGTTTGTTTCTGTGCATAAAAACAGTTTGTTTTATGTTTTTTCTTTTTTATGTTTTTTTTTAAGTTTTGTGTTTGTTGTATTTTTTTTCTAGTTGTAACTTTTGTGTTTATAGCAAACAAATAAATGATATATCTATCAATACTTATTAGGTTGAGCAGGTTGAGGAGAAAATTATTGTGAAATGGGTAACTTAGTCTTAAGGATATCAAGATATAAACTAATCGAGACTAGATGAAAGAGAAAGCATATGTTAAAAAAACGGTTGGTTGACCTTCAAAGTTAACACAGTTTGTACAATTTCAAGAAGCTATTACTATTTTCTGTAATTTGTTCTGTTTTCTATCAAGCGTGATATATTACTGGCTGCTTATAAAAGGTTCATTTTATAAAAGAAAGAAAGAAATTATTAGAGTTCCATGCATATGTTTTAGTTTTTTGATAGATGCAAAAAATAATAATAGGAGGTTGACTTCATTAATTGCCTTCTCTCTTTTTTAAATATTTATTATATTTAACCGTTTAAATAAAAACTTGACTTTTGATGGCGCATACTTTGTATTTCCAAACAAATTCATTGCTAAACGATTTGATACAGGGAACAAATACAAAGTAAAAAATAAACCGTCATCGTCTTCAGCCCAAGAAACGAAACAATAATTAAATAAGGTTAAGAAAATTTACTCAAAACAAAAATATTTAACAAAATAATTGTTTCGTTAAGAGATGTAAATTCATTACTGTTGAATGTAGATAGTGTTGCCTGTTCCAGGCCATCACATTAATGCGTTTTAGTGAGTCCTCTACGAGCGATTTCCGCTACGAATAAACTTTTGATATTTCAACACCGTTTTTCTCCAAACACGTAGCTATCCTTTTTCAGATACCGTCTGCAAACTTCGTTCTAAAAATTACTAACGTTATCACAAATCCGCAATGTCGTGAAATGCAGAGTATGCTCTCAAAATTAGGTTAGGTTTGCCGCAAGCGACCGATTTCCTATCGGGTGTCCGAGCAACCCTTACGCTCAATTTACAAACGACGAACCATTTGACGCTTGTCTGATCAATTTTATCCCTTTATGTCTGGCTTGTGTTCATTTTTATACGTGTTTCAATCAAGCTAAGCTACACGGTATTTTTGAAAATGTTTTTATGCGAAAACAGAGCCGATCACGTAACTTTTCAAACGCATGTTAGGACAATTTAACTGTAGGACAATACCACGCAAACCGATCATGAGTTGAAAAATACCCCACACCATGGGTTTAAAAGAAAAAAAAAATACATCCCCACGTTACGTGTAGTCGTAAAAAATATTTTCAAGATTTTATTCTTCCGTTTTGTCGGCGTAATTGATTTGTATACCCATGCCGAATTACAGCTTTCTAGTAGTAGGGTCACTCAGCTAAGACGGATTTGGCGAAACTATACGGGTTCCTTTAGCATATGCCCGAAAGGGACGATGGTAAATTAACTTTACTAAATTAAGAAGTATCAGAAGACTAATACATTCTTTGACGTCTAATGTCATTTATAATTTAGTCGTGTTATATATTAGTAAAGTCGTGGTGACGTCAAGTTTTAGTACAATATTATGACAGGTGTTGACAAACAAGCTGGTGACAAACAAAAAAGCGTATACGCGCTGACGGACAACAGATTTGACATTGTATCTCGTTTCCACTTGTGGTATTGTTTAAGCATACGTCCTTGTCACTCATGTATGTTTGTGTGTGTAAGTCCCTATTCTACTTCTATGTACCTGACGCACGTACAGTGCGATACGTAATCGACCATCTACGGGTAGGATAAAAGAGTAGGTAAACATTGATGATTAATTCGAAGAAATTACTAAGAATATGAATCTCAGTCCTTACTTATAAATAAAAAACATTATGGATATCCCAGCCGTTTCTATGTAATAAAATTGCTATCTTGTTATATTTATGTATAAAACTCGAGTGAAAGGATATCGTAAACTTTATACCGGTGGAATTAAAACGATTTTTCACCAGATAATTGAAAAAAAAACACGCACCCAGATTTCAGCACAGCAACTAATGGTTTCTTCAAAAAACGAACTTCAAGGAAAATGGAACATGGCCTGTTCAGTCAAATGTCTTAAAGGAAAAAGGAATGAAGATAATAAGAAATTCACATTCAGTGTATGTCCTTTTCAAACTAACGGCAGTAAAGTCCGGTGACATTGTTCGAATAATGAGAATCTATTTTTTCAGTTTGAGTCATGTGGACTTAAACACGCTGGAATAAGACTTATTTCACGATAGTCATTGAACCGGAGCTGAACACTGTTGGTAATAATGTGAGTATATTTCTCGTAAGCTAAAATCGTATGCTCGTCTATTTCTAAAATAAAGCACAAAAACAAGGTAGCTATATATTTCAACGACTTTTGCAACTCAATTAATGTTCGTGTTCGCTATTAGGTAGATTTTGTGTGTTAATTGTCAAATAAGTTTATTATCACGGATTAACTTGAAGGTACGAGTATACTTGCAATAACTATTTTGTAAATTTAAGTTAAATTGAGACTTATTTAGAAGTACTAGAAATCAAAGCATGGCCTTCTTGACATAAATTTAAGCATTAACATTCCATTAATCAGTAAGTACAACCCGAAACGACAGAAAACAGTTACTTGGACACCTCTAATCAAAATGTATCTGTAAGACAAACCCTTAAAACAGATTTTCTAGCACAAAATTAAAGTCCGACGGCAAGATTTATTATTACATCAGTAGCGGGGCGGTGCTCATTTCCAGATTGCACGGCAGTATTGTTGAAAGCAATTAAGCACAGAATGGGCGCCATTGAAAAGCGGGACTTCCATATTAATTGTTTCGAATACTCTAGATGATGTCACAGATCCGTCCATATTTATTAATGGGATTTATTGTTATAGTTATGCTTAGATGTGTAATTGTGATCAGGGAATTATATTATATAAGTTGCTAATTTATTTTAGTCAGTGACAGTTGGGGGATAACGGAGGTATGACAAAGAACCTTCACTTCACTACGTAGTATAAAACAAAGTCGCTTCCCGCTGTTTGTCCCTATGTATGCTTAGATCTTTAAAATTACGCAATGGATTTTGATGTTGTTTTTTTAATAGATAGAGTGATTCAAGAGAAAGGTTAATATGTATAATACTATGCATAATATAGTAGGGAAACGCTGATAGTTTTAGAGGTTTCTAATGTGATGTCGTAAATAAACACATTTTTTTGCGCTTACGAGTTAGATCAAAATAATGTACGTATTGTAAAGGTCTCTATCTCTTAGGGATAACCCACAATAACCATTTTTTATCCTTTACTTTTTACGAGAAGTAATGACTTATTTACGAAGCGATTTTAAGCAATACAGCATTAATCCTTAAAACATGTTTGTATTGTCTAATGCAAAAAAGCTGTGAACGTCGTATATAAAGACATTCTGTAGTATATTTAGTATCAGCATTGCACCAATGCGAAGCTGGGGCGGGTTGCCAGTTGTTTAATAAAATATTATTTCAGTTCCCTTTTAATGACTTATTTCCTTAATTTTTCCATTAACCCTGTATTTAGGTAGTTAAGGTATCGTAAAAAATTGTTGGTCTCAATTTATCATTTGTGATTAATGGACAAACTAGATTTTAATTAACATGTTTGTGAGCTTTCTAGGAATAATGTAGTAAGTACCTAATAAAGTAATTAACTATCACCATGTTTTCATTAAAGATCTAATAAGAGAGCGACGATTGAAAGTAATAATGTTCTATCATAGTTAATGCTTTAAGGATTTTTTTCTATTATTTTTCAACGACATGATTGAGAAAAATGTAACATCAAATTCAGCGTTAATTGTATTTCCCTAAAACATAAGCAACGCTTAATTGCTGTAACATACAAAATTTAAACTTCCATAACTGTGCCAAGGATCACGAGAAGGAGTTCTCAAGTCGTGCCGATAGACGAGGTGCTAATTGGCCGAACTGAACCGAGATTCAAGTTTAGGGCAAAACGAGAAATGTCACGCCCTGGTTCTTAAAAGGGAAATTTCATAAAAACAATCTGAATTGAATCGCTCCAAGTGAATAAAAAAACAATCTAAAACAAACGATTAAAAGAAAGGTTTTTGCGTGACGCTATACATTCTGCATTTACGAAGCAGTAGTGTCTGCTAATGAAATTCTAAATTCCGATAGAAGTAAAAATGGACATATGAATCCCGTTCGTGGCGATACATTTTAAAATTTTTACTTTTATCGGAATTTATTATAATTATAATTTTATTCTGAAAAGAAATAGATAACTAATGGCAAATACTATACGGGACGTAGGCATATGTAGGTCCGCTTGATGCGGGTGGGACAGGACCAGTCACTTTGGCACTCTTTGGGGGAGGCCTACGTCCAGCAGTGGACGTCCTTCGGCTGATATGATAATGATGATACAGGACGAGCAAATAATACTATCCTGATGTGAGACTTAAAGTGCAAATACCATTTTTTAAATACAACGAACGAAGTACTTTTAAATCCTCATCTTATCATATCTTCAATGCAAAATAAAATAGCTTTTCCTTATAGAATTAAATTGTATTCGCGTGGCAGAGTGAAACATTTTCCACTCTCGCCGAAGGTAATATTTTAAGCGTACGAATTCATCTCGATTCGTGTCTTTCACCCGGAAGAGGAAGGAATTTGGTAAAAAGGTGAAAATTCGTAATCATCACACCCTTCTTAAACTAATGCCCATAATGTTTCATTTCATACGAATTCCCCTGTAAGGTATCAGACGAGGAAGATAAGGAAGATAAAGCGAGTTGTTTTCGGATTTTCGTTCGCATGGTACCTAAATAGTCTACTCTAAATTGCCATAAAGAATTAACTAAATAAATAAATAAATATCGTGGGACAATAAAATACACATAAAATATACACAAATACATACGTACGTAAATATACACATAATTCTATTATTTTAATCATGGTCTAGCAAGGAATAGCGTAACTTTTCAAACAAGCGTTAGGACAGATCAAGTGTCATATTTACCATAATATTTTCAATAAATGAGACTTAATAGTGTAAAATTATATTATTTACATTTACGTTTTGAACGTTTTGCAACATCCCTTAGATCAAGATACATGTTGTGACTAAGTCTCGTGATGAAAAATATAGGTAGGTACTGTGTGAAAATTGAAAAATTTAAATACGTAGGTATGTCATCTTCACCTTCAAAAAGTTACGGTTAACATGTCAAATCCTTCTAGTTTTATAGTTAGAATTGTACTTTTAGTGTATTTTAAGTCGAGTCATTTAAACTTTTCTTGTTTGTGAACTGGCATCGTAATACTTTGAAGCGGGTTTTTGCCTTAATCCTCAGAGTCTACGTTGACG
This sequence comes from Epinotia nisella, assembly GCA_932294315.1. Taxonomy (NCBI): domain Eukaryota; kingdom Metazoa; phylum Arthropoda; class Insecta; order Lepidoptera; family Tortricidae; genus Epinotia; species Epinotia nisella. The sequence continues at coordinate 12,753,666 of OW028688.1, read as the reverse complement.
GAAGCCTGCTCGAGCACTGAATTATGGAGCTTCAGTTTAAAGTGAAAGCTATCTATGAGAGGCATTACGAATACAAAAGTGGCTTTAAAATGGAATGATTTACTAACTAGCCGCTGTTTTCAACTACCGTGGAAAGAGTACCACGAAAGAATTTCTCTGACGGAATACTTCACAATAATAAATCCAATTAATGAACACAAAAAACCTAGTTATCGCTTTTTTGTATTAATATTTCAACACAATGTTAAGAGGCATCTATAATGATTGAAAAATGGAAATAGGTATCCTCCATTTTTATTTACCTACCAATACCATAATACAGTGAATGATACAGATTTCCCTAAAGACTAATCATATGTAAAAAGCATACTATAATTAGGTAGGTATTATATGTATCATTGGCTTTTATACTCTGATTATTAAAATCATGTCACATAAATATATATACATATGTTTTACTCTCTTAATCCAATAATCCTCTAACGTCAAATAAAGCTATAATAGGTACAGAGCTTTAACCTTCAGTATATTAAAAGTAATATTGGCATCCTCATAAATATTTATAGAAGCACTATGTATGCCGTAGATTGAATCTCTCACACGGCTCACACCCTTTATTCTAAGAGGTATTTCTTTGCGTTACCCCTTTTAGAAGATTTTGGGGTATTTTGTCCGGGAATCCGTAGCTTGATACCTTGTTTGTAAATTTGCACAGGGTTATGTACTTGGACTCAATGTTTAATATTTAAGGGTTATTCTATTTATCTTTGTATTACCCGTAATACCACGGTATTTGGGTTATTCAGAGATTCAGGCTTGCGTCATTCGAGTGGACATAGCCAAAGTAAAGGACTATTACGATACATTTTTGGTTTAACTCGTAATCCGAATAGATGGCGTCTCTTCTTATTTAAATGTGTGTGATCAAATCATAACTTACTTATATACGAAAGCGGTTAAGTACTAGAGCAAATATTACTTTTGTATGCTTTCACTCAGTATACCTACTCTCTCATCTCAAAGTCGTAAAAGCAGAGTTGCTCCTCTTCCAACAACTATATTTGTGTTCACCAAACGTCAGTTTTTAACGCATGATAATATTAATATATATCCGCTGCAGTAATACACTCAAGAGCAAAAGTTTTGGGTACAGTTTGTACTGAAATTCTGTACAAAGTGTACCCGAAACTTTTACTCTTGAGTGTATAAGTGTAAAACGGCTGTAAGTGAATGGCTGCAGAGTCTCAACAACGAGGAAACTGAATTACTACTATACAGAGTATTACTACTATATAGAGTACATGCATACGTGTTTCTCAAAAAAATACTTAAAATATAAAAATAAAGGTAATGTCCAGCGCTGGTCGATCACGTATCGCTTTGTACGCGCGTCAGGTAGATCCAAATGTAAATTTTCGTATGGGACAACCGCACAGTTGAATTGTCCTTACGTACGTTCGAAAAATTACTTGATCATCCCTCTGCATGTAGATCACGTAACGCATTGTACGCTTGCCAGGTACATCTAAATGTCACTTTTTATATGGAAAAATGACAGTTAGATTGTCCTAACGCGCGTTTGAAACGCTACGTGATTACCCCTCTGTTAGTATGTAAGTATAAAAGTATGCTTTCTACTGTAGAATGTAATTTAAAATTTTTATAAAACTCTGATACTGAAATGATATATTGGATACTGTTTTGAAAAAATGACACCTCGCCGAGTTTTTTACGCCTGTTTTTCTCGAGGCAGAGGTTTTCTTTCCGAACCGGTGGTAGTTTATCGACATTCATAGCTGCATGTAATATGCCTAAATTGAAGAATAAATCACTTTGACTTTGACTTTATGTAAGAAGTAAGTTGTCCGTCAAAACTTGCAATCCATTTTTCAGCCACTTGCCGTTATCCGATTGAGCTAAAATTTTGGATGAAAATTCAATATTATGGTGCTATCGCGCTGATCGGATGATGGAGACAGAAGGTGCCCATGGAGATTCAGTATTTAACCGACGTAACCCCGTTGAGTTTGAGCTCGTTAGAATTGTCTCAATGAGTAGTGGATGATGGTATACAGAAAAGTACAGTCGGCTATAAAAGCTTGTACCAAAAATTATTTTTTTGAAACTTATTACTATGTCGGTAACAAACAAGCTAACGACCAGCCAGATCTTCTATCACAAATCAATGCAGGTCCCTCATACTTGGCACAGCGCATGCTCATGTGCTCCTTACTCACCACTAGGTACTAGGTATCAAAAGCCATACAGACAATTTCATATATATCATATATATATAAACAACTAGGTATATTACAACTATTAGGTTGCGTGTTTCGTGGTATTAGACTTCAAAATTTTAAACTCAAACTCAAACTCAAAATGATCTTTATTAAAGTAGGCCTAGTAACAAGCACTTTCAAATCGTCAGTTAATTTTTTAGAGTAATTTTTAAACATAAAGAATAAAATATATATGATAATAAAATTGTATAAAAAATACTAGTAGAATATTTCTAGAAAAACAATCTAATGTCAAAAAACAAAATATTACGAAAATAATAGATTAAAAATTCAGTCAAAATTTGTTCCATGGAGTTTTATCATTCATGTAGTCTTGTGTGCTATAATAAGCTTTCGAGATAAGTTTACGCTTCACATGGTTCTTGAATTTATTAATAGATAACTCAGTTAAATTTCCTGGAAGTTTGTTATAAAACCTTACACAATTAGGTACCCATGAATGATTTTTTTAATTTTTTGGAGCCGAGTGGTGGGCACCGCGAGGTAATGCTTATTTCTAGTATTAATATTATGTATGTCACAGTTTTTCCTTAAATTGACAATGTTTTTATTTACATACAAAAGGTTTTCATAGATATATTGACAATGTAATGTCATTATATTAATATTTTTAAACTTATCTCTAAGTGAGTCTCTATGGTTCAATTTATATATTGCCCGAATAGCCCGTTTCTGCAAAACATAAATCGAATGAATCTCTGAAGCACTGCCCCACAATAAACTTAACGTATTGTACTGTTGTCTACCTCTACCTACATGTTATTGTATTGTTTCTCTCTGTAACTGCTTTGTTTGTGTGAGGTGTGCAATAATGAGTATTTGTATTGTATTGTATTGTTTCATTAATACAGCGGGCTGAATTATATGGAACTTTCTGTTCACCAATGTCCAAATGATCCTACACTAGCTGCCGCCCGCGACTTCGTCTGCGTGGCCCGGGATAAAAACTATCTAATCCAGGCTATAAAATATCTTCGTGCTAAATTTCATCCAAATCAGTTAAGCCGTTTAAGCGTGATAGAGTAACAAAAATCCAAACATCTGTAATGCACGCATTTATAATGTTAGTAGGATTTAAGGGGTAGATATGCCAGATGATTGTTTTTGAAACGCTCTCAAACAAGCTGATGAATAAATTTGAAAAATCATTTCATCATCATATCAGCCGATAGACGTCCACTGCTGGACATAGGCCTTTCTCAAAGAGTGCCGCAATGACCGGTCCTGTGCCACCCGCATCCATTTGAAAAATGTCTTGTGTTAATATTTAATTATCTGGACGTTTTCATTTCTTAAATACCAAAAAAAAAACTGGCTACGGCTTCTGAACCACGAGTGCTTTTGAACAAAGATTGGTATTTTGATATTCCAAAATGACTAGTGACTGTGAGCTGTACAAATCACGAGCTTGTCTTTGAATAAAATAAAAATCAATGAATTTCGAATCAACAGAATCGACAAAAAATCTAATTAATTATAGAAGCAGCGCACAAAATTTCACGAAAATCATTTTTGGCAAAGCTGAAATGGAGAACTTCATTTGCTTCGCTCTCGCTCGTTTAATCATCCGTTTTGACACTATGATTGTTAATATTATTTTTTATACCGCTTTAGCCTAGTTGTTAGTGACCGTGCCTACGAAGCAAGAGGTCCTGGGTTAGAATCCCGGTAAGGGCATTTATTTGTGTGATGAGTACGAATATTTGTTTCTGAGTCATGGATGTTTTCTATGCATTTAAGTATTTATTTATCTATATAAGTATGTTTATCGTCGTCTAGTACCCATAGCCTTCTAGTTCTAGTTCTTTGCTTAGTTTGAGACTAGGTCGATTTGTGAAGATTGTCCGCGAATATTTATTATTATTATTATATTGCAGAAGTAGTATAGTTAGTTCGTGCTGGGACGAAAAGTACATCGAGCGAGCGAGTGAAAACTTTGCTCTTAGTATAAGTTTCTTGATCATAAAGCCGCTGCACAAATTCTACAAACATCGGTCTATTTTGTTATTACTTAGGTTAATGCTTTAGCATTTAGAATTCCCAGAAATTATTATACAATCTGTTGGTATTTTGGACGCTTTGCAAGTTATGAAGCTGAAGTTATTTGTGACTCAACTAATATTTGGAGTAAAATTTAAACGTGAATGTTTATGCAATTAGGAATGTGCGAATTAATTGTTGGTGGTCTAAGTATGAATGGTTATCCATAGTGTAGCCTAATATAATTTTAGTAATTTTCCGATTCGAATCTGTTAAATGACCAACCAAACAAAAAACCAATAAAACATGAATGAATTCTGCGTATATTTATGTATTATAATCAACTTTTAATTCGAACCTTCTTAAATTATTAAACAAGTTGCTTAGTATACTGTCAAATCGCTGGTCAATGAACGCAATCTGGAATTCTCAAAAATAGGCGGGGCATATTCATTAATTTATGTGCCTTAAACGGACAGTAAAAAAACCCACAGTCAATGTCAATCGCATACATTTAGTAACAAAACCGACAGGTTACACGTGGCTTAAACATCACTTTTGTTAACCTTTATCTTCCATTTTTTTTGAAATCCCCTACGCTACGCTCGTAGCACTACGCCGTAGCAGACACATTTACTACCAAGAATCGCTACGCGCTACGCTCGTAGCCAATCCCGTGGTTTTACCCGTACGTAGCGGAAAGCGACTACGGCGTAGGCGACCGCTAGGCGGGTTTCTGGTAGTGAGTGTATTTCTCCATTATGTAGCGAACAGTGCTCAACCTTCATATATGTGCGTCAAAGTACTACGCATGTGTATCGTGATTGGCGCTAAATGGGTTCATGCTCAAAATAATATTGGGATAGAGAAACAAAGGAAACACGTGTAAATTTTATAGCCTGTATTTTCACCCGTCAAATGGAGGGTTTATAATTATAGCAATATTACGCGTAGGTTAAATCGAATGTAACAGGCAGATACCCGTAGTACATATCAAAAAATTGTATTTATATTGCACAGACACGAGCTATTCATACCTACCCACTTATCAAATTCTGAACAGTAAAAATAGGCCCACGTACCGATGTTAAACTATAAAAACCATGAAACTTTCAAGCGTCAAGAATCCCTTCACAAAATAGAATCCCAAGAGCATCCATCACGAGCAATAATTTCCACTCGTATGAGACATTTCGAGCACTTATTTCACACACGACTTAAGGTTGTAAATTGCGTCATAGCCTCTCTCCAAGCGGATATTGCAGCCCTTCCGGTCGATTAGGCACTTAGCCTAGGTGTACGTACGGATGTCTTGGATGACTGATGGTAAATTAATGAACGTTCGTTTCATCGGAAATACCTATAGCTGATTGGAGATTATTATATATACGAGTACAGAGTGGGCATCTACACTCAAGACCAAAAGTTCCGGGTACAGTTTGTACTGAAATTCTATACAAAGTGTACCCGGAACTTTTGCTCTTGAGTAGACTGACGTAGCTTTTTTGGGGGCAAAAATCACGATTATTTAAATGCAAATATCAAGCGAAGAGATGGGAAATGTTATACGAAACGTTTTAAGCTTGAGAAACATGTTATACACCACGGGGCACTGTGGCCATATTAAAACAACATTTTCAGGTTAATGACCTAAAAAAAAGTAATATTAATTGACCCTCAAAGTAACTAAATTTCACTTCCTCTGACATTTTTCTATAGGACTATATAATCAAGTGTATATACTTACATTTGAATAAACCTGATATAATAAAAGCGGAAAATACAAGCCACTGTAAAAAATACACCTATTAAAATGCGAAAAATCATGAAAATTGATGTGAAAATGCTTCGAGTGTTCGTAGCAATTTCAATTTGAACGCGGGTACCATGCGTTACTTATGAAACGAACTGCGTACAGAGGGGTCACGTAACGTTTCGAACGCGCTTTAGGACAATATTTAACTGTCATTTTTTCATATAAAAAGTGACAATTAGATCTACCTGATGTGCGTACAATGCGTTACGTGTTCGATCTGCAGGGCGAGCTGCGAGTATGTCAAAATGCATATGTGACGAATTGCGATGTTGACCAACCGCTACTAAGTCAATTCGCTGTTCATCCAAATTTTAGGACGCGCAGTTCGTCCTAAAATTCGGACCATACACGAACTGGACAAACAGCGACCTGGACCAAATGCGTGTAGGACGAACGGCTAACATATCATTGATAATTTATCTATTCTAATGCTAAAACAAAAAAGGCGCAGCGTGGGTAGGTCCCCCACAAAGTGGACTGATGACCTGGTAAAGGTCGCTGGATTCCGCTGGATGCGGGTGTCGCAGGACCGGTCATTGTCGCACTCTGGAGGCCTACGCCCAGCAGTGGACGTCTTTCGGCTGATATGATGATGATGATGAATGCTAAAACGGCAATTACATTAAATAAGTCGATCGCCATGCAACGTGCGGCCGGTAGTCGGCATTAGCATTCGGTGACCGACGGCTGCTGTCACCTACGTATGTGACGTGACCGCAGTAGACGGACCGACTGATGTGAAGATAACAGTTGTTGGCTGAAGTAGTTTGAAGCAAGTTCAGTCACGAAGCAGTGTAACGCTTATCTATCCTAATATTATAGAAGAAAATTCTGTGAGATTGTAAGTTTTTAAGTAATGGGTAATGTAACTACAGTGTTACATACCCGATGATTATATTTAAAATAGGTACCTAAATTAGAAAAAACCGTTCTCACGGCGTAGTTTTCCGGAATTCACTTGGGTAACAAGTACCTAAAGATAAAACAAGTGTTTCCTATTTCAAATTCTTTGTAACCAAACTTGGTGTCATGCTGGAGTCATAAAAGGGATTTATTGGTTTTAATATTTTTCTAAAGAGCCATTGAGTTACGTCAAGTGAGACAAATGTGTTCATTTGTTGGAATACAATTTTTTGCGTGGCTTTCAACTTTTAAGGGCATTAAGTAGTTTCAAAAAGAACTTATGTTAGTAACAATATCAAGGCACATACGTCTCTTCTAGACCTATAGTGATATTATCATTGTTTTAGGTCAAAATGTCTTAAGTTAATATAAATGGGTCAATGTTTACGTCTTTTGAATAGGAAAGTAGTAATTGTGCAATGATATTCGGGGGTTTAGAAAAAAAACTGACGGGAGTGTGATTTTGGGGCCCGAATCGGTAGGTTGCATTGCAAGCATAGGAATTGTTTTAAAATTAATTATGTATTGATTGTGATATTTAATCTCGCGTGCGCGTTTCAAAGTGTTTGATTAATAACTAGTGATCCGTGTTGTTTTGAACAATACCAGTTAGGACATTTCTAAAGACAGATAAGAGGTTTTTAAATCTAGAACGTATAGTTTAAGACAATTGACTTTTGATGACTGATGTGAGTGTTAATATTTAGTGTTTGATTTGATTTATAAACGTTAGAATTAAAATCAGTGTTCACGTAAGATAATATAGTATTGTACTTATAGATTTAAGTGAAAAATGGTTTATGTTGGTCCAGATTTCATTTGTAGGTCATCACAACGGGAGATAGCTGAATGGTTCTGCGTGTTAAATTGTAGTAGTGTTTTCCAAGGCGTAATAAATTATAGGTTCAGTTAATTCTTTTCTGCAAATCAACTGGTCTGCTGAGACGTACATTCGAAGATTAGGGGTCATAGGACCAGTATTATTCTCCATTATAATATTATTTTGTACTATTTCTGGTATGAGTGAATCAAAGAATATACTAAATGTTGTCTTGAAATACAACTTTAAATTAAAAAAATGCATGAATTGAACAAATAATGGCATTGCAATGTTACTGAAATTTGAAGAAAGCTAAAATAACATACATCTTAATTTTATAACCGGCTCTATTCAACATTTCCGAGACATTGTAGTGTTACGCTTTTAAGGGCTTTTGATCCTATTATTTGTGATAAGATAGCGAACTTACAATAAAAAACTCTATTACACACCCATTGTATTATGTGGCCTAGCCCGACTACATTGGACACGCATTAACTACACACACACTTACACAAACATATCACTCATAAACACACCACGAGTTTAGTCGAATTTGAATACATGCACTAGGTACACTCAATGCAAGGCGTTTGGCTGATACTAGATCCTGGATTGCCGGAGTTGAATCTAGTTTTCACCTAAGGAATCTGACGAGTCAATTTCTTAGAAGTTGGAAACTTTTCACATACACGTAGGGCACTCAAGCAAGGCCTGAGTTATTTATATGTCTGCAACATTTCGCTCTGTTTGTTCTGGGATGTAACTCATTCGATTATACGGACCTTCGGCATCTGCGCTGATTAGTGGAAGTAGAGTGACACTGCAGGCCAATTTAAGGGGCAGACAGTACAGTGGATGTTTTAGAATATAAATGGTATTCAGAGCACCTTGTACATAATCGACAACAATCACTATATTTGTCACAAATACGCGGCTGCACGAACGCTATAGGGACTGCGTAAAATCAGCAGCGCGGCTAAGCTTTGCATAATTTATTATAATTAATTTATAAACTAGTTAAATTAGCAATCTGCGTAAAGTACATTTTGAAAGTACTCTTAAGAATCGTGTATGATGATGAATGATTAGGTGGGATGGTTTGAATCAAATAAATAATAAGGGAGGATAGGTTGAATCATGACGGCTTCGTTGGATGGCCAGAGATGTAGGTATGGTTGGGAGTCTCTGGATTAATCAAATTTAACAATAGGTATATGCCCCATTTTCAAGACCTAAGGTCTGAATTCCTAAGGTCCCTTGCAGTTGGGTTTTTCAGGTCGTCGTTGTATTTCCATCGGGAAGGAGCGTACTTATAGTATAATTTAGTTAGTTCTTAAGTAGAAATATAAGTATGTAAAATATTAGAAAATATTAATTCAAATATTGTAATTAAATAATTAAATCAATTATCGTTGTTCGAGCTGATGCAGGTGGGGTGAGTTGCATGTTCACTTATGTAGACGACAATTATTTTTGATTTGAATTTTTAATGTTTACGTTGTTGCGGATTTAATTAATTACTTATTACGGATATTTATTACGGGTTATTTTACCCTTTGACTTAATTTACGGACGATTAAATATATTTACGGATTATAATTTTACAGTAATATTTGCGATTACTGAAATTATCTTTCACGCGTTTTAATTTGGTTTTTCGGATTATGATTATAAAATTACGGATGATTTTTTAACGTTTATTTTATTTTTAACGCATTATTTAATGCGTTGATTAAACTACATTTGCGGCTTATTTAATTTCCAATTTTATTTACATTCGTTTTATTTATTACGAATGTTATTTACAACGCAATTATTTATTGCGTTTGTCGAGGTTTCATTTGAAACATAATTTGACATTATTATTCTTACGATTCGTTTTACAACAAGATTTTTTAACACAACGTAGAGGGTCCTATTCGTATTTCTTGAACTAGACGATCACAAGTAATTTATTTATGGCCAGTATTTTAGTTAACTTATTAAATAGTATTTTATTAAAGGAGGCTAGTTTAGTCTTTCTACAGTAATCTACCACCTATTCGATTTCAAAAATATATCACCTGCGTGTAGAATGAACTTTCTGAATGGTTATAGGCTATATTTTATCCTGCGGGTTTGCGTGTGTCCTTTGCAATGCTACGTCGAAGCCTCGCGGCCAGCTAGTAATATAATAAAGAGGAAATAAGACTGTGAGATTATAAAGCTGGTATGTAGGCACCTAATCACCGGAACTACTCATATGATTTCTAAAATTCTTACACCATATACAATGGATCTTCAGGATGGACAAAGGCTTTATGATTATTTATCACGCGGCTTTGCTTACTTTATATACCAAAACTTGGTGTTTCAATATTCAAAATCCTGATATCAATAATTCCTTTATCTTTTACTAAATTAACTTGGTATTCTGATAAATGTATATAACTGAAAGGATAAGGAAATTATACCCAATATTATATTTCATGGAATATAATCTCAATAAGTTATTAGATCTTTGAGTTATGCGGCCGCTTCATCAATATCACATAGTGTTTGATCAAATACTTACCTACCTACTACAAAGTCAATTAGTGGAAATTGCGGAAACAAAGAGGTATTGTGCCTTTGATCGGATTATTCTCGAAAATGATGATTATTGTTAGTGTTTTACAATTAAATTACTCTTAAAATTCGATTAACTTATTGTCTTGTATTGTATGCGGTATTTTGTATTTTACAGAGAGCTTACTGTTGTCGCCAAGATGCTAGATGTTGTTGGTGTGCTGTTAATGTTAAAAGGCATGGCGCTGTACGCATGCAGTATTTCGCATCCCGCACCAATCACGAAGCAGTGTAACGTTTACACTTGACCTGTTCGTTACTCACCGGCTAGGATTCATCGGGGGCATAAAACTGTATTTAAAAATCTCCCAGAGCGCCTTACTTGTACTACGTGTGTGGTAAAAAATGATAAGATAGAGATTCAGGAAAAAGTCTCTAATTAACAAAAGTCTATCACTTCACAAATACGCCGCTCTCGTCAAAACTACACTGCATGATAAAAAAATGGTATGAAATAGTCCTTCCCAAGAAGGACTATTTTATACCATTTTATAAAACATGAATGAAAACAGTATTTGATGAAAGCTTTTCATAAACGTGTGAATTAAATATCACAGGAGGAGAGAGCTCAAAATAAAATTCATGAGATTACATGTATTCTATTCCATACAATATCCCACAGACTTGACACACACACACACACACATCATTCGCACAGTGAACGTAGCCGCAAGCTTATCTCCTGCCAGCATCTCCTGATGATGCCTCGCAGAGAGACGAAACACGTGTCGAGGTTTTTTCATTATTGGTGGTGGTTTGTTGTAATTGTTTGCACGTGTGGAGAGAGGGTAGGCGCATAAACCGCATGGAAAAATACGCAAAATATCATCATCGCTAATAGACCTGCATGCTTTTTAGCGGAATTGCAAAAGAATATAATTATTGTCCTTGTGGCCTAACTTCTCAAATGGCAATGACGCTTTTGAATGTGATTCGTGCTCTCATTTAAACAAGTTAGACGCGTTGTGCGTTACACACTGGTATCTGATGGCGATGCTAAATATTGAACCAGATTGGCCTCCTGAACCGCTTCGTGGAAATGCTGTCATTGTATAACGGTCCTGTCAACGGAAGCAGTGAAAAACGAATGCCAAATTCACGTGCAGCAAAAAACTGCAGTTGAACCATGCGCGGATTCCATTATATCTTCAAAGCCTTTTTGGAATGGAATGACGCAAAACCCTGTTTCCACATCCGGCGTTCAACGGGTGAATCCAAAAATGTTAGGCAACAATAGCGGAGTGTCATCACTTGTCGTGTCACGTCATGTCGGTCGCAAATGCATGAGTTTCTTTTCTGGAAAATGAAGGAGTTTCGCTTGCATAAATTAATTTTTCACACCCTTAGTAAGTAAGCTTTGCTCCACGACGAGAGGGATCAAAATGCTACTTTTCTTTTCAAGCTACTTTTTTAATTTATTCATTGGCATGAAGCATTAACGCAATGTGCCAATTGATCTTAATAATCTATTGTAATTTTAATGTAATCGATTAACACAATTCAAGTTTTAACTTTAACAACGTTATACTTTATAAATTTACCGTAATATTTAAAAAAAGATTGCCACAATAAATTATACCGACGACCGAATAGCCTAGTGGTTAGAGAACCTGACTATGAAGCTAGAGGTCCCGGGTTCGATCCCCGGTCTGGGCAGATATTTGTATGATGAATACGAATGTTTGTTCTCGAGTCTTGGATGTTAAATATCTATACAAGTATGTATTTATCTATATAACTATGTTTTCCGTTGTCTAATACCCATAGTACAGGCTTTGCCTAGTTTGGGACTAGATCAATTGGTGTGAATTGTCCCACGATATTTATTTATTTTTTATTTTTATTTATTTATACTTTTTACTTAAATCAAAACTATCGATGACTGTTATATTTTCCTCATAGTCGGTGTGAAAAATTGTATGTGTCACTCAGGAGCAACATTATTTTCGTCATGGGTGTTAACGCTTGAATCCTTCGTTACGCTCAGGATTCTATCATAGAATCCTTCCCTTTACTCTGGATTCAATGTACCGCCCTCGCCGTAAATACATAATTTTGCTCCCTTGAGACACAAATAACTATTATGACATCAGAACGAAAAAAAAATGAAAGCAGGTTGGAGCACAATCGTAACTTCCTTTAATGCCATTGTTTCATATCTAAGGGCAGGTACATGTAAATAGTAAGGCACTTATAGTAAAAGAGTTTAAAATTGACTATAAAGTTTAATTAGCTAGATAAATTCATTTTCAAGATATTGTAATCTATGTCAGTGACCAATTTTCTTTCGCCTGAAGTATCTTCATTGCCCAAAATAATAACTTATATTTATTTATTTAAACTTTATTGCACAAAATACAAAAAAATATGTACAAATGGCGAGCTTAATGCCAGATGGCATTCTCTACCAGCTATCCATTGGGCTAAACAGAGACTTATAATAGGTGCAAAGAAAAAAGTATGATAATTTCTGTTACGAATATAGGAGGAGAGAGGAAAAAAAAACAAATGTATTATACTATAAAAAGCGGACACAAAGCCATAAAACATTCTGTATCAGTCATCCTTAAGGCAGAGCAGATAAATTGTGGGTGGTGTAACTTATTTAGAGACAAAATTACTTCAATATGTACGAGTAAAAAGAATATTGTAACAAAATATGACGTAGAAGTTTTGTAATGTCGCGTACATCGGATTCTCTTATGGATCAATTTTGAACTGGTCAAAAAATAACGATGACATGACAAAGTTAAATTAGTGTTCATGTTTCGAAGACCGATGTTATATTTGTGTTATCCTTTGATTATTGTCATTTTATTACAAGAAATAGGTTTTCACTGAAATGTACTTCTTTAAGCAAAAAAAAAGTATCGTCACATATACACGCCTGTGTTCCCAGAATGAGTAAACAGAAAATATGGCATTTAATTTACAGTGCAGCTTCTAGCCATTCTGAGTTTAAAGACAGAAAACGTGTCATATTGCCGTGACAGGATGTTAGCTTATCGCTCACGGGAATAAATCGGGTGGTGCTATTTTCACCCGAAACCACACAGAGGCCCAGGCCTGTTATTCGGAACGCGCTAATATGCTTCACGAAACGCCTAACGAAACTAGACTTCTATCTACGCTTACCTATAGTTACTACGAATCGCGGCGACAAGATATATTTGAAGTGAGGTAAGGTTAAAACAAGTTACAGAATAGAGGGACTATTCTCATTATTTTCAAATTGCTAGAACACAGATCTAAACTACAGCACCAATAACTTTGGTACAACTTTCCTTTCAAATGTGTCTCTAACACACTTTTATCCTGAGATAACAAGCAGGTGGAGGAAGAGTGTCATTTTACAAAATACGTGTTTATACAATTTACATGTTTACGGTGCAAAGTAAAAATGTCGTAAAAAACGCGTATAAAATCTCGTAGGACCTTGATTTTATTCAAACATAAAGTAGAACATATGTAGAGATTGTTTAACATCCTTTATTTTATACCATAACAAATAGTACATTGTTGTAGAGGTTAGAAAGTAGGCAATACATAGACAAGTGGGTTCAAGTTCAAAGGAGACGAGTCCATCTATTGCACTTTTGGCCGAGACATTACATAGTGCTTTTCACGGCTACCTACTTCGAGGAAATTGCAAATAAATATAAGTTTAAATTAAACATCATAATATTCATACTACTAAACAAAAGAGGGGCGGTCCTGTGATTGTTCGAATAGCAGTTCCGTTCCAGCTGGACTACAAAAACATTGTTGGACCTTTTGAATTCATACATGGCCTGTTCGTGCGACGTCCAAATAACCCCTTTAGCTTTGAAGCCTGAATTTTGACCATCTTATGCCACATTTCCGAGCAGTGTCGTGAAAAAGTATTTTTCTTAAACTATAGTCCTGCAAAGTGATACTCTTTTGTTTCATCTTCAATTGATGACACAACATTAGCGTTCAGCCATATTAAAAATCTTAAGGTCAGAAAATCTACGGATTGCCTGCCTCGTATAACTACGCTCGGCTGTTTAAATCACACTTGGCAGGCAATCCCTTCCTTCCCGGCCTTCGTAGTAATGTACTATTACGCATTAGCAAAAAATAGGCTTGTACCGCACAGCACTCAACGTGTTAAAGCGACACTACATTGTATACTCTACCTACGGAATATTAGTCTCTGGTAATACTCGTACTTATCAAAAGCTTCCCTTTGATTCCAATTCAATAGAAATACGTGTGTAGAGACTATGCAGCTCTTGATGTTCAAATGACCTTACACATTATAAGCCTATTCGCTACTAGATATCAATGATGAATTTCGCTATTCAACCTACACGTCCCGTATGTCCCCGCATGAGCGGGATAATAGAGTAACTGTTAATTACGCGGGGAATAATAGACTATGAAACGCTGTGAAATGGATATCGATCCTAACTCATAAAGGTGGATCACATGTGGTTTTCCAACGAAGTTGGGTCATTGTGTGTTATGCTGAGCGGATCTGGTTGCATCAGCGGCAATTTGGCAGTAATGCCGCTGCCAATGAATATAATATAATGTTTTGTGTACCTACTTGATATTTGATGCGAGTTTACCAATAATAATATAATACAAACTAACATTACTGCATACATATATGATAATGTCACAATTATATTTTACTATTCCACAAAAAAAAACTTGAATCAAGAAATTCATTATGAAGAACGCAATCGCCCTGAATGAAATCGTCGCGAATTCAAGAAAAAATCGTGTGTGAAGATAAATTGTTGATTTATTTAAACTTTATTATTCTAAGTACAAAGACTACTCTTAATGCCACAAAGCATTCTCAATCAGTCAACCGAGATAATTTAACATCCTCCTTATACATTTTTTGGCTCAATAATATTCCTTTAGTCCGTTTTCGCAATTGCGGTTTCACAATTGGCTGCGAAAGAAGAATTATTTTTCACTGTTTCGTAATTAACTTTCAAACAAGAATTTTTTGGCTGTTTTCGCAATCAAATATTTTTCTCCTTTCGTAGTTAATTACTAAAAACATCTCCATTTTCTTTTTTCACAATTAATTACTAAACAAGAATTAGTCGCACTATTGGAACTTATTGGTATATAAATAAATAAAACTTATTAGGTCCTAAACTAACTAGTAAATTGGCTACGAAAGATGAATCATATTTCACTGTAAATAGTTATCAAACAAGCATTTTATTGCTGTTTTAGTAAACGAATTTCGTAATTACCTTCAAAAACCGAACGAAAAAAATAACAATAAAGGCGTTTGCCCATCACAACGTAGCATAGGTACTATGACCGTGCTATGAACGTATGTGTCAATGTCAAATACATGAAAATGACGGACCGTTGACGGAACGGTCTGATGGGTAAGGTCTTATACGTTTCAATACACATAGTACTTTTTTGCCGATTACGTTCCTAGCACGGTTATTGTATGATACGTTGTGATGGGCAAACGCCTTTATTGTTATCTTTTATTTACGAATTTTAATTACGAAACTTGATTGCGAAAACAGAAAATAAATTCTGGTTTGACAATTAATTACGAAACAGCGAAAAATAATTCTTCTTTCGCAGTCAATTGTGAAACCGCAATTGCGTAAACGGAAAAAAAATCTTATTTCGTAGTTAATTACGAAACTTGATTGCGAAAACAGAAAATAAATTCTTGTTTGACAATTAATTACGAAACAGCGAAAAATAATTCTTCTTTCGCAGCCAATTGTGAAACCGCAATTGCAAAAACGGACTAAAGGATAATATTTACCTGGAATCAAGATTTTTGAGATGACCAGATGTGAGAATGCCTATGTTTCGTCATCGAGTTTCTTCAGAATCGTATCGTAGTCAAGGTTTTTCTAAATCCTATGTTGAGTTAAGTACGGTAAATATCCCAGTACTCGACACATTAATTCCAACTTAACACCCCACCTGCCACCTATATTACAATCAGGGACCGGAAACGGTGACCCTAATCAGGGTTTTCCATAAGCTAATTTTAGAAATTGTTTTTAAAACCCTATCCATAATGGTAACCTTATGATAAGGTAAGCTTACTGATAGCGATGTGATAACCATAAGGTAACCATAAGTTAACCCTAAAATAACCCTATCTCAATAGGGTTAATTTATGTTTACCTTATGGTTGTCATTCGATATGCTTACCATAACAACATTAGGGTTACCCTATCAGTAAGGTTACCTTATCATAAGGTTACCAAATTGATAGGGTTACTAAATCGATAAGCTTAAGCCTGAAAAGGGGTTTTCCGGTGCTTGATTACAATGCATTAAGATTGGAGGTACCAACTATTGGGGCAGTGTTGGGCACTAGGACAAGTAACATTAGGTACTCTAAATCAACTGTTGGTCACTCCACCTACTTATTTACAGAAATAAAACACATATTACAGTGGCCATCATAAAAATATCTTATCTAGAATAGAAGTACAGTCAGTAGGAATTGACAACCGATAATGACTTGGTGACAGAAATATATGAGCAGGACTTTAAATAAATAACAGAGGCCCAAGAGCAAATATCTATTTTCGTCACTTTGATAACGTATAAAAACTTAAGGACCTATGCACACCGCGACTTTTAAACGTGCCGTCGACGCGCGTTTGTATCGACCTAAACGCGCGTCGACGGCGCGTTTAAAACACGCGGTGTGGCCTAAATATCCACCCTAATAAGTAAATACGCCGACGTCAGTTACCGTCACCCGTCATCGACGCGCGGTCGAGACGTCCGGATATTACGTGCCGTAACGTTTATGTGCATCTCATTCAAATTGAAATTGTACCCAAACCAATTATTTTGGTTACAATTAAGGGGAACTATGGGGCTTTGTTTAATCCGTGGAACAATTTTAATTTAATAAGTATAAAGAGATGGGTTCCTTTTTCAATAAAGTTAGTACCTAACTGTGTGCAATTACTATAAGCTCGACGAAGGCTCGAAGTAAAATTTATCTCATGGACTTTGTGTTTATAACACACCCATTAGCAAGAAGGGATGTGATGGCAATAGGCATGTAATTCGATTGGTCTGATCCATCGCCCTTTTTCGGCTTAGGTATGAATCAATTATTGTCAACATCATTCATATTATATTAATGTTGCCGGCTGTAGGTACCTACATACTTGCAAGATCACGTATACCCACAAACTTTTATTCACGCGAACTTTACTCTTCCCTTGAATTTTAATGGCTCAGAGTTTACGGGTAAAGCGATATGTCTCGCTTAAACTTACTAGATTGCGGAAATGAGTCTGCATATGGCATATACGTACGTTAATTCTTAGCAGTAGTAGTTGATTAAATAACTTCTCCATATTGAATAACTAGTTCCCAGTACGGTGGTCTAATAGGAACGCTGCGGAAATCGAAGTCAGAGATGTTGGAAAGTTATGATGATATTTATGTAATTTATTTATTTATTGATTAAGAAATAATTATGGTGCACAAAAGAGTTTACATATAATACCCATCGTGGGCAAATCCTTGAGGAGGTTGTATGCCAATTGGGTGGTCTAATTTTAATACAAATTAATTATTTACACTACCTAGGTGCTAAGGCAGTCAAATCCTGCGTCAATAGCCATGCTATTTCAAAGAAAACAATTTTGAAGAGCAAAAACATAAACATTTAATGATCGAAATAAGTAAAACTAGTAAAGTATTTTCCTTTGATATTCTAGACAAGCTTCCGCCCGCGACTTCGTCTGCGTGGACCCGGGATAAAATACTATCCTATATTTTAATCCAGGCTATAAACTATCTTCGTGCAAAAGTTCGTCCAAATCGGTTGACCCGTTTAAGCATGATTGAGTAACAAACATCCAAACATCTAAACATTAAAACTTCTGAATATCCAAACACCTAAATATCCAAACATCTAAACATCTAAACTTTCGCATTTGTAATATTAGTAGGATAAACGAAGAAATTGTCCGTATAAAATCCAATGTTATATGGTAGAGAAAAATAGCTGAAGTCTCTAATCTTCAGTAGTCTATGCATTTTAATTAGCCTTTTTGCGTAATTACCGTTAACATAATATCTATTTCGTACATCTTCTGGCAACTCGTTTATTATTTTAGACGGCAAGTGAGCATGAAGTCTGGCAGCATAATATTATTAAATTGATGGGGCGAGGAAATTTTGAATTGTGGATTACTTATAGTGGCAAAAAAACAGAAGTTTATTCTTTTAACTTCACTATACATTAGAATTGAAGTACTTTCCCATTTTCACTGGTTCTAATCTCACATAGTGGGCCACGATAACGGATTTATTCCGTTAGAAATTTTTTAACTTGCCTATTTTTTTTAGTAGGTATAAACAAATAATTCTTAATGTAAGTACCGAAGAACTAAAGCGAGATCAATTAAGATCACTTTACAAAAAAGCGGTAAGACTCATGTGGGAATCAATCAAACGAACGTTATACCTACAAATATTAACCAACAAGTCCTACAAACCACGATGAAGTTCCACCTCGAAGTGAGCTTACCTTAAAGTTTTTAAAAAGTAGCAGTACATAAATTGTAACTACAAAACAAACGGCCGAAATTTCAAATTGTCATTTAAATTGCCGTCAACGAAATTCAGACGGCAAAATTGTTAATTAAAGATAAATTAGTGACAGCAGCCGACGTAACTGACTCCTCGAAAACAAGATTACCCGACTTAGCGCCGACTGTCGAAGAAATTGGCTTTCAATACTTTATTTGAGGTGGCCTTGTTTACCTAACAAATATTTATACAGGGTTGAATCTGTTTGATTGAATTTAGGATCATTCGCACTTTTCTTCGCTTGACGAATTTCATTGGCGGTTGTTTCTACAACCACCAATACAATTATTATTAGTACAATTGGGTACTTTTCTCGTGTAAAACTGATAACGTATTGTTGCTATTTTGATAGTCAACCATCAAATTATTACAATAAAGTGTAAATTACAAATCATAAAAAGATAATGAGACTTGAAAGTTTCAAAAACATAATGTACGCAGGAATGTTAGTTTGTTATCCATTATTTTTATCGTCGAAGAGTAAATATTAAAGTTACCAATAAAATCCTTGTAGGTACTTTATTAACAAAAAAATACATAACTATGTACTTAAACGCAGTTTTTCACGAATAGTACAGCAATTTACGTGATTTGCCGTATAAAGGTTCATCATCATCATATCAGCCGAAAGACGTCCACGGCTGGATATAAGCTTCCCCCAAAGAGTGCCAAAGTGACCGGTCCTTCGCCACCCGCGTCCAGTGGACTCCCGCGACCTTTACCAGGTCATAAATACACCTTGTGGGGGGGGGCCTACCCACGCCGCGCCTTCCGGTACCTGGTCGCCACTCGAGAACCTTTGCACCCCACGGTTCTACGTGCAATGGCCCCAGCCACTGCCACTTAAGTTTAGCGTTTCGGAGGGCTATACCGGTTGCCTTGGTTCTGCTGCGGATAGCCTCATTTCTGATACGATCACGCAATCCCTCTATCAATGCCCTTTGGGTGACTTTGAGCCCTCTTATGAGGCCCATAGTAAGCGACCACGTTTTAGTGCCACATGTCATCACATGTGTCTCAAGACGAGAGTCTTTGACCAGTGTATGTACAAAGATAATGATGTGACGTCATAATACTATGTCAATTTGTATGAGCCGTTTCGGCTTTCGTCGGCGAGGGTCGCCTATGACCCTCTTTTTTGTCTTTTGACATGCTCTGATTGTAGATTTGAATATCCCCGTGAAAAAAAAAACTCAAGTAACCAATCGTTTAAGTCTGTAAGTAGGTACATGTACCTACAGAAAAATGGACCTCAAAAACTATTCAAGATATCAACGAAGAAGTTCTTTTAGATACGGTGGCATCGGCTGACCCCTTTGATAAATAAGGTTTCAATATCACTAGACAGATCGACTGCAGGGGCAGAGATCGGAAATGGGTCTCCTTGGCAAATAGTTTACGAGAAATATGTGTGTGCCGGGACAGGGTGGATAGATGGCTTTGAGAAATTTTAGCAAGATTTGATTGTATTAGACTTCAATAACTGAAGCATAGTTTATATTATTTTACAAGTACTAAAGTAGGTACTTGTTAAATAGCGACACGGCCTAGTGTCAGTTCATCTTAAATAATACTTTTAAAAACCCGTTAGTTTGAAGGCAATTAGTAAAATATAATAATTCTAACCGACCGATTTAGAGTCACGCCAATGCAAACCTCCTCAATTCTAAAACTTTTAAAACATCATCATCATCATCATATCAGCCGAAAGACGTCCACTGCTGGACATAGGCCTCCCCCAGAGAGTTCCAAATTGACCGGTCCTGCGCCACCCGCATCCAGCGGACTCCCGCGACCTTTACCAGGTCATCAGTCCACCTTTTAAAACATGGTTACGTATATCTAGTTAAAACATATAATTATATAATAAGCCAAACCAACTACTGTACCTAATCATCCAAGTGTATATGCCTACGTCAGCTGATAAAGAGGG
This sequence comes from Epinotia nisella, assembly GCA_932294315.1. NCBI lineage: Eukaryota > Metazoa > Arthropoda > Insecta > Lepidoptera > Tortricidae > Epinotia > Epinotia nisella. The sequence continues at coordinate 12,732,706 of OW028688.1, read as the reverse complement.
AGGAATCGAAGAAATGTACGAACAGCTGGATGAACTTTTGCGGTCAATAAAATCAGAAGTCAACTAGTACATCGTGGGAGATTTCAACGCAGTTATAGGAAATACAAGGAAGGAAGACATCGTGGGAAAATGGTGTTTTGGCGACAAAAACGTCAGAGGGGAGAGACTGATCACTTTCTGCAAAGAATACGAGCTGTACATAACAAACACCATGTTCGAAATGCCGAAAAGAAGGATATATACGTGGAAGATGCCCGGAGACCCAGCGAGATACCAAATAGACTACATATTATCTAGAACAACCAACAAAAATGCATCCCACTCAATAGAGAGTTCGGTTGAGAGCTCATCGTCCCAATTCTGCCCAGAGAGCCTAAGGCGGTAAATAAAGATCTTGACCTTGAAAATTACGGGAACTATCCACCCGCATGGATCCTACATACGCGCAATCAGGGAGAGTACCTTGCGTTTGGTCACTGGGTGGTCAGGATCAAAGGCGTATCGGTATGTAAAGGAATCCTTAGAAGGGTCATATTGCACGCCCAATACTGCTATAGTTTGGGGATTTTCAGGATCGTAAAAGGAATGGGGTTGTTGTAGGTGTTCTGCGGGCAAATCTTTCAAACTTCGGGTTTCTTGCTGATCCACTTTTTCAGCTCATATCCACCTGAAACCATCAGCTACACTTATTGGCACTTCAACAAGCAAGCCTGCGCAACCGATTCCGCGCCTGTTAAACAATCGTCAACGTATACATAATTTTCAACGGCCGCTGCAGTTTCAGGAAAGTTGGCCTTCTCTTGCGCTGCCAACTCTAAAAGCGCGTGCATGGCAACGTAAGGACTTGACCGTAGGTGAGACATGAAGGGTTAAACGTTATTATCCTAGAATGCAAAATAGATGGTCCAAATGGGGAGGCGAAAAATACCATACATGGCACAAATGTAGGAATGGTGCGTACCAAGAATTAAAGACGAGAGCCCAAGATAGATTGGAATGGAGAATGCTGCAACGACAGAACACTACGCCCTCTTAATCCTAATAATGATGAATAAGACACCCGGTGCATCAAACATGCTAAGAACCATTTCGACAGACAAGACGTGTGATATAAAGAAAACTGTTCCTCCGTTTGGGAGCTACGGATGTACGGATGGAGGTAGTGCCGTACAATACATCTCACTTCGTATTTATGTTTATTTCTCTCTCGCCTATCCTAATAATATATTAGTATGTAGTTTATATATTAAAATTGTATGACGTTTCCGTGAGTCACCAAGCATAATGCTGAGCCAGTGTCCGGTTCACTGCCGCAGAGACACACTTTGTTTCATGTTTTATATGTTTCTCTTGTTTATTTTATTGTTTAATATGTGTGTCCAGTGTGTTTGTGAATAAATGTATCTTTCTTTCTACGGTGCCACAGACAGACATACAGATGTACATTTAAAACCTATAATACCCATCGTTTGCACAAATGCTTGATAACAAGAAAATTAAACCGTATTATACCCGCTTGAAACCGATTCTGACTTCACCTAAGATTCAATATTTGGCTTTGTATGAGCACGCAGCACAATTATATTGGGGCACGAAACCTGATACAGGCTTTCACGTTTATGATATAGGTACACGAAAATTTCCGTTAGATGAACGATGAGCTAGCTTGCTCACTAATGCGTAAATTTCGTGAGTAACTGTACACATTTTAATGTGGCTCCTAAAGCAAACATAAGTCGTTGAAGGTAAGCTAAGTGAGTTAGAAATTAAGTAAATGTAACGTTACATTAACTTGCTTTTGTGCAAAGAAAACCGGGAGTGGTTTTCGGTGTTTCTGCTCTTAGCTTTTAATAAACAAAATATTGTGGCATTTAATACTAATGTTCCGTCGGCCGTACGTCATAATACCGTTTACATTTTTTTGTTTTAATTATACAAATTGGTTATTCAGCTTCATTAATCCACTTTATTTTTAATTTAACACTTTCAGTGCCAGATACCCGCTAGGTGTGAGACCAGCTCGTAGGCACTTTCTTTAACAAATAAAAAAAAAACACGTATCGACTACAAACGTAGCGCTATGAAATCATTGACACTGAATGTGTTAACAATAATGTGGAAAGTAAAGGGTTACAACTATCCAAAGGGGGATTAAAAAGGATCAAGAGTGTTGTGACACATCCGAAACATCGGAAAACCTTAAAGAGGTAAATAAATAAGTTAATTATACGCAATTCAGTCCCGATAAGTAAAAATAATGTGTGAGAATCGTGAAAGTGTAAATAGAAAGAAAGAAAGAAAGATACATTAATTCACAAACACACATGACACACATATTAAACAATAAAAGAAACAAGAGAAACATATAAAACATGAAACAAAGTGTGTCTCTGCGGCAGTGAACTGGACACTGGCTCAGCATCATGCTGAGGTGTCAGACACCTACAGCGCTGATTTTCAGCCAGTACCGTTGGTGACTCACGGAAACGTCATACAATTTTAGTATATAAACTACATACTAATATATTATTGGGATAGGCGAGAGAGAAATCAATGTAATTATCCAAAGGAGATTTTGTAAATGCATTTACTTTCAAAAAACAATTAAAAACGCCTTTACTTTCTTAGCGTACATTCTTGAAACTTTATAGATTTGCTCCAGCAATTCTATTTTCAAAAACTCACTAGTACTGCAACCGGTCAGGATTAAACGTCATTCAGGAACAGGAAAACCTGGCTTGTATCCGAAGTTACGCTACAAAAATCAAAGCTTGACCAGCATTGTATTACCATCACGCAAGCTGCACACTTGCAGAGTCCAAAGCAATTACTGTAAAGTGGTCCACATGTGTACCTTCACAATGTAGGCACCGGTACCGTTTTATCCCGGTAATTCAATGTACATAGTACGTGACTTGCAGCGACACGGCTGGAGCGATGTGCCGCGAACGTTCTTTAGGATATTCCGTTGTAAGATTGATATGTCGTGTCAAATTTGATTACATTTACTCCGGTACTGTGTAATGGAAGATGATTAATTTTTTCCCGACGACGACGGCAGAGCCGAAAGGAAGGGTTTAGGATACTGAATCGATTTTGATGAATGAGGCATCAATCGATTCGAAATTATACTTCGAGTGACCTTTTGTATGAGAAAAAAAGTATTTTTTCAGTTATTTCTCCGTAAGTAGTCGGGATACAGTTGTTTTTTGGAACTTTTTATGCTTGTTGTTCATACAGTGCAATTTAAGAGGTATTTAACTACCACACAAAAAGCTTTGCGTTTCCTTACTTATAAAACATCAAGAGATCATTGTACATATTATATTTCTCTGGAGTAAAATGATAAGAAAACAGCCAAAAAAATTCGCGGTCCAACGTAATTAAAACAAAATATTTTGCTTAATTAGCTCAAACCAATCCTTACAAAATAACGAGAATTAGATGATACTCGTAGCTAATTATCCCATTTTGTAAGCCCCTAGACTACAAAAATTTTAAGTGTGTTGGGAGCCCTGTCGGACTAAGAATTAATTAATTACTTTGGTAACGGCTATCCACAACCAAAGCAATACAAGATACTCCCGCTGAGCTGCGTCATCTGGTTTGGGGAATTAATGGAGCGAGCTTGGGAGTAGGCATGAAGGAGGGCGCAAATGCACAAAAGATCCCACCGGGTCGAAGTGTATCCGAAAGAGTCCTCATCTAGATAAGATAAGATAAAGTGTTGGGTGTTTTCTACGCATAAGTATTCAATTCACCTATACATATTTGTATCGTCGTCAGGTCGCAAAGAAAGTTTGTACTTGCTTGCAGCTTGGGTTTGAGAGTTGGTCAACTTATGCAAGATTGGCCCATAGTATATATTTTTTGATACAGAAAAATATAAAGATCAGGTCACAAAAATGAGTTATCTATATACTTTTTGGCAGTGGACTGGACGTGATTAGGTACTAGGAATGACGTGCAATGTTGCTCTCATTTTAAAAACTAGAATTAAACCTAGCTAGAAAACAAAGCTATTGGCTTTGTTTTCTAGCTAGGTTTAGGTTTTGAACCCCCTGGCTGTGACTGGAAAAACAAAACACTGCCGCTGCTACGTATCGGCTAAGCCCTAACAAATGACGAGCTGGCAGAATTTGCCAGTTGACCAAACATGGTTTGTTCGTTGGAGCGTGCAAGACATGTAGCGAACAGATTTGGTTGTAGACTGATCACCGATGATTTAAAGCCAACGTCTAGCAATGTTCACTACGACTACTAAAAAGTTCAACAAACGCATAAGGATACTGCTATACCTATTTAGGACTGTAATAGGAACATTTATCTCTCATTCTGACATATGGCTATATCTTTGTCTTTTCTAGTTCACCTGACGGCCACACCCGAAGATTTCCCAAGACAACCAAGTGGCAACCTTTCCAAAATTTTGTCGGCAGACTAGAAGGCAGTCTGCCAACAAAATTATGCCAATCAACTCGGTCCGTTTGTTATGGCTTTAATCCTGGAATACTAAGTGCTAGGATATTTGCAATATGCCGGAGGCTAGAAGCCGGAGTGTGTTAACAGGGTTCCCTCAAGACTCAGAGGTTGGGATGAATACGTGATGTTTGTGTCGTAACCGTAAATAGATTTTAAGACTTTAAGGTATGTTTAAAGGCCTCTGTTACTATGAACATTATAATGAGAATAGTTCAAGGATAAGCTAATGTCTTTTGTTTCTTTAATTTTAACAGGTAACATTTCTACAACATTAACATTCGTTTGCCTTATGATATGTGACGTTATTATCTGTATAATAAGTTTCGGCTATAGATAGATTTATTGGTAAAAGCTTTTATTGCCGATTGTACTTTTCTGTATGCCATCATCCTACTCATTGAGACTATTCTAACGAGCCCAAACTCAACGGGTTTACCCCGGTTAAATACTGAATTCCCATGGCCACCTCCTGTCTCCATCATCAGATCAGCTCGATGGTACCATAATATTGAATTGTCATCATACTTATACCCAAAATTTTAGCTCAATCAGTCACCGGGAAATGGATCAAATTTAACTTGCAAGATTTGTCCCTCACTTACAAATTAATTAACAAACGAATGCGTCAAGTTAAATAAAATCAACGCTCATCTATATTAATCCTATGTGCCTACTACGATCCTTTTCATATATGATTATTTTACATTCCCTCTAAAACAGCTCTGTGAGCTGTAGATAGAACTCGCAAAACTGTTATTTATAGTTTTTTTTTTCGAAAAACTAAATCAACAAAAAATTAAACGATATAATTATTGAACCTGTTTACAAAATTTGACCTCTAGAGAACAGCCGGGCCATCCGGACATACGAAATAATTTTCGTCCAAGGAACGGAGAACTAAGTTCGCTCGTTCATAGTTATTTATCGATTAAAAATCCAATGAAACGGACTTTCATTTGTAAATACATACAAGCCTGCGTTCCCAAAAGCGGTAGGCATTTTCCAATGCCACTTACAGCAATAGTTGGTTTAAAGACGGTGATAATGCGTTATTGCGCTGATAGATTGATCTATCGCCCACATTACACTTAAACTCGATCCCGTATTTCACTTAAATGACACCCACGGGAAGAATGGAAAAAATGTGCTAGACAACACACAGTGATTTTTGTAAGTATATCACTTTTATACTGCAAGCGCAATTAAAGCAGTCACGATATTGATACTTCATTTTATATTTTTGCAATATAGATACCTACCTACCGGTTCAATGTCCTTTAGCTTTTCAAACGTCCATATGAACGTAACCTATGATTATTACGAATACGAAACTCTTGCAATTTACCTGGCACGAGCACTTTCATACTGTAGTAAATTGTATTAAGGGCTCGAACGTATCAGGGGATCTTTAATCAGATTATTTTCGTCCGGTGAATTTCGTGTTATTTTTCGTGCAATAAAATTTAAAATCACAACACGAATAAACTTTATACAGGTACTTACAATGTTTCATGAATAAATCATTATTTTTTTATACATGAGAACTTGACAATGAAGCCAATAATAAGTTCGCGGAAAACTCATTGGTACAGTCGATATCAAATTATGTACACATTTTCGCCTTACCTCATCATCATCATCATATCAGCCGAAAGACGTCCACTGCTGGACATAGGCCTCCCCCAGAGAGTTCCATATTGACCGGTCGGTATCGGTCGGTCGGTCGCCTTACCTATTGCAACAGAAAGAGGTGCAAAAGTGTAAACATATCTTTGAGATACAAGCCTGGATTTGAAACCACAGCCGTTGTTTGACCGCATGCTTTGACCACTAGGCTACCGTAGCTACACTCAAGAGCAAAAGTTCCGGGTACACTTTGTATAGAATTTCAGTACAAACTGTACCCAAAACTTTTGCTCTTGAGTGTATTATAATCAATGTGTTTCTGTAGTTTTTGGTTCTCCAAATATAAATAAATAAATGTATATCCTACTCAAAATAAATTCTTAGCACAGGCACGTATTGAGACGCAAATCAGGTCGGCTAAAGAAATTTGTTACTTTAGTAGGTGGACTTTAAACTTATTTTTAAAAGTAAACAGGGAAGGAGAGTTTCTAATTGGTGGTAGGATATTATTCCGTAGCGAAAGCTGCCACGGAAACTAGCTGACCTGCAATGACATGCATCCGGGAAAATATCAATTATCAAACAAAATCTGGCACAGGAGTTCTAAACCCTTTGTGTCAGCAGTTTTGTACGTGATAAAACAGACAGTCTCCAATAACTGTGTCCGCGTAGTTAAGCTTTGATAGAATAAGTGAGTCACATAGTTTAATACGCATGTCAGGGTTTAGGTAATCACGAATTCTATAAAATTTTAAGGCGATAAAAACAATTTCGAACTATTTCAGGTACATGATTTTCAAATTGCAGTCTACCATCCATTAGTACCCCTAGATTTCTGGCTTCTGATACTCGAGCAATGCTTTCACCTAGGATACGGACCTGAAGATTGCAAGATATCGTTTTGGCTATTTGGAGTTTCGTGCCGAATATCAAAAACTTTGATTTTAAAGGGTTCGAAACCATACTATTGCGGTTTACCGGTTTAGATCTTGATTTAATTTTCCTACGGCTAGAGCAGTATGGTGAGGTTTGAACGATATATACAGTTGCAGATCATCTGCATATAAGTGATTATGATAATCACTTATATGCAGGTTATCATAAGGTGAAGTATTTATGATATCTGTGCACTGTACAATATGAATAAAATAGGTCCCAAAACGGATCCGGACGGAGGAACGCCCCTGGTGACTAGGGCCTTCTCAGATATCATTGACAAACCCTCAGAATTTTGCTTGAATTGCAATAGTTGGGTGTGCTTCTCAACCAATTTAAAGCTTTGTAGTCAAATCCATAGTAGGACAATTTGGATAACAGCAATGTAGTGTTTATAGTATCGAAAGCAACGACGAAAATATCATCGACGACATCGAGAAGGGCACTCACTGCTAAGCAATAACCTCTTTTCAACGCTACAACAATACTTACATACCGAACATACGTCCTTTTATACTGTTTAAAGGGAAATGAAAATTGCCTACATTTTCTAATTACAAAACAAATGACGCTCTATTTCAGTGGTAAAGTAATTTCAACTTTTTTTATTTAAACACGGAGTCCAATTTACAGAGACTTATGATATTAAATACCTAGCTTGCAGCTCGGAGGAAAGTGATGCAAGTTGTGTATTTAATTTGCACAACCCCCACACGAACGTAACCACAGACGAAATTGGAACACTCTAGAGTTGGCAGAGCAATTTATTATAGATCTTGAGTAAATATTATGCGCTGAAGTTGGTAGCTACTTAACAAGGTGTTTCAAGAAATCAAAATATCCTTTCTTGTTACTAATTATAATACTAAAAGAATCATCAGTTCAAAGAAACACAAAACTTTGTCAGTTTTTTTTTTCTTTATTTGATTCAGTCATCATTACAATATACAATTAAAATTTATTAAAATTAAAAACCAACAACACAATTAAAAATTAACAATTAAATACTTATACAACCTAAGCTTAGTCAAAAAGGCCCCCGCGAGTTGCTCCGGGCGCAAAGGTGCCCATCACACTAGCAGCGTTACCACGTTGGATCGCGATGGACAACCTTTGCGCCAGGAAGCAAGCCGCGCGAGCCTCGGACCCCCTTTCCCTTATTCTTCTCCCCACTTCTCTGATGAAGGACATCGCCTCCGACCCCCAGCACCCAGTCGTCTCAAAGGCTAGAGGAACAAAATAATAATTGCCCTCTAGGGCCGAATATTTGTCCCTTTTTCTAACCACAGCAAATTCTGCCGCGGCACCAGCTATCCGCACCGTTCGGCCGAGGTGCGAAGCGGCAAAAGTGCTGACGCACGTAGCGTCCCAGAGTAAGCACTTGCCCTTCTGCCACGGAACTAAAGTTTTTTACGCCGGTTCTTCTCGAGGCAGAGGTTTTCTTTCCGAACCGGTGGCCCAAATCGACATTCATAGGTGCACAGTATATGCCTAAATTGAAGAATAAATCACTTTGACTTTGAAACGGAAGATGTAATAACAATGTAACGTACAGCATTACATTGTTGCATGCTCTTGCTGCCAAGCGCCGCTGCACTTAAGTCAGTTTTTGCATGCTAACCTCTCCTAATTAGATTTAAGCAAAATTAAAATTATTGTTTTCAGTAAGTGATTTATGTAAATCTTTTTGAGAAATAAATGTCTTAAACCATTAAAACCATTGATAAGTGGCTAAAAAAAAAAAAAAAAAACTAAAACCAAAACTAAGTCGAGACATTAAACGTTTAGTGACACAACACAAACAAAGACAACAAAATAAATTCTTAAAGATGTGAACGGTGAGCGGTTTTATTTGCATATAACATTTTTTATTTTGTTTGGAAATGTCCAACGATGGAATTTCGGCAACAGTTTCGTTATACAAACGATACATTCTAAAATAGGGATTATAGAAAGAGGACTTCTTTTTGTAAATTTGTAAGTGAAATATTTTATGTTCTTCAGCAAAATCCAAAGAGGCAATAAAGTATTCCTTCAAGGGTCTTCTTAGTGCTAATCTGCCCTTTTCATTGCAGGTGGCGCCGTCGGCAGCCAAGGGGTGTCGGTCTCTACTCAAGTAAGATTATACTACATACTTACCTGCATATTGAAGTTTAAGTTTAAGTTGAATCGAGCAAGCATAATCCCTTTGTTTTCTGTAACATATAGTTCTACGTTAACGTGTAATTTATATATTTTCAATTTAATGTCATACTGTTTTTATTGTGTCTTTCATAGATACATCTGATTTTTGCTGAACATTGTTTGACATTTTAACAAACAATACCTGTCCATTTTTGGTACCTGCTTAAGTAGGCACCGCATACCTACTTACGCCTTTTTGGTATCATTTATGTAATATATCAAAAATTTGTATTGACAGACAGACACTCGAGTGATCGCATAAGTGTACCGTTGGACCAATTTTGCAACGGAACACTTAAAAAATAGCTAAAGACCAGCTAACAACGTTGTAAACTTATATAGCATGTACAAACTGTCATTGTTGTGTCGATACATTAAAATATCAACAAAATCCTTTAAGCATTCCATTTAAATCCAAGTGGATAAAGCGGAAAGGTACAGCTAGCTGTCGCTATAGTACCCGCTCGGTAAATATCGGAAATCTGTTTCAAACGAGAGCTTTCAGTATCAGTTAAAAACACAACTTTAGTTGCACATTAAATTTTAGTTTGATGGAAAATATTAAGGTCCATAAATACACTATACTTTTATAAGTAATTTAACGAGCGCAAATCTAAAACGTAATAATAGTACCCCATTGTTGAGCCAATTTTTTTCGTTATCATCCTTCCGTCTGATCCTTGAGTTAATTACGTTTAAATATGTAATTTTGAAGAAAGCTCCCAGTGACTCAATTCTATATGTGATAACACACCATCAATCAAGGGTTGTGGTCTTCATTGCTGATGCTCTGTCTGTCAAGTACCTTTTTGGTGACTTCTGTCACCGGGTGCTTCCAACCCACCCTGTCCTCGGCTTATTTCATCGCGGTTGTGACTGAGACGCCTGTCAGAGCAGTAACCTGATCTGTGCTTTGACTAGGAGACCGGATGTGATATTATAGGACCCTACATACAATATACGGGATATACATGTGACGTAGTTTAACACATTCAGTGCCGGGTACCCGACTATCGAATGCCTACGCCGTAGGCGCTTTCCACTACATACGAGGTAAACCACGGAATCGGCTACGAGCGTAGCGCGTAGCAATTCTTGGTAGTGAATGTGTAAACCTTGTTTTTCTTTCTTTGTCTGTACAGTCAAGTGTACATGGGTGCATTCAACTTATTCATAAATATGTCCAATCGCTCTTATGTCAGCAGATTAAGGTTTCTGTACATATTTATGACAGGATTAAATTGATACAAATTTTCGCACTTGACTGTGTACTGTAATTACCTACCAATTAGGTAAGTTAGGTTTTTAAAAACAGGGCGTCTATCTCTCTGGGGCATCTATCCGGGTTTTACCCTAGGTACTTTATAGTTTCAGTACCTATGTAATAAAACTGCAAGCTATTCCAAGATCTTAAGAGGTCGTAAAGTACTTTTAGTAGCTATTTCATTTCGAAAATGAAATGTGGAGCTATATTAAACAATAAAGCATAACTTTAACAACGCTTAACTAAGTGGCTCTTTAATAATTCGCGTTAACAGTTAAACAAACACACGTTTAGTCACTACGTATAGATAAAAGAAAAACACTTTATGACAATATTTGTGTATATACTTGAGATTATTTCAGTTGGCCGAATTGCATCAAAGTAGTCCATTCAAAAAGCAACTCTTCCCCCCAAGGTAGAAGATACAAATTCCAACGACAGTTTTATAAAACGTCAGCCATGTTAAATAACCTCAACCGTAACAATACACTAACAACCATAGCAGTCGGGAGCAAAGACTTACTCGTCTTCATAGCACTATGTCGGTGTCCACTGGCAAATTTGATGTGCCAAGAGTTTAAACTACTATGGAGATAGAACATTAAAAAAAACGTTTGCCATATATTTATAACAACTTGCCTGAAGACATCAGACTTGAACAAAATGAACGCTTATTTGAAAGAAAATTAAAAAAAAACATTTTCTAGAATCCTTACCCTAAATATTAATTCATTCCTACATAAATTAGATGTATATTACCAAAGCATTTATTATATTACTACTGTAATTATGTTTAAGTCGAACTATTAACTGGTTTTGTAAAATTAGATAAGTTATTATAATAAGTCTTCCTGCAGTCAAACTCTTAAAACAGTTTTGCAGGACTTTAAGTAGTTAGTGTTTTTGTAGATATTTTTAAAATAATTATGTTGTATTTTAGTCTCGGCGCTTAGACGTTGAATTCTGTGATATCACATACACATCAACAGTTCTACTTTAAATAAAAGGTAGCTACTTAAGTAAAACAATATCTCCGTATTTATGTTAAATTGTAGGTACCTATTTATTTTAACCTGTATTTTGTAACAAACGTTTCATTCAGAATGAATTATGAACTGACTTGTAAATTACCACTTATTCAAATATCGCAGTTAGGAAGCGGCAATAAAGACGATTATATAATATTTATATGTCCCCTCTCGTGTCTAGCTAACTATTAATTCTTATTTTGCTTTCTTTTGTGTGTGAAATCACGGTTCTATCGGAAGACCAGCGCTGGCAGTAATGCCAGCATTATACTGAGATAGAACCGTTTCCTGACAAAAAACGCTATCTCTGACACTATTTTTTGTTTAATTGTTTGTTTTTGCCATAAATTAATGTCTCTTTCTTTTTTTCTTTTATAGTATATCTCTTATCAACTCACAATTACGTCACTTAAATAGTAATGTTTTTCAGAAGCGTTTTGTTTACTTACAAAATATCTTATACAAAACAAGCAGCTCTTCAGAAATCAAGTCACGTGTATTATAATATCACTTTACAAATATGGGTAAAACGCACACCTGCGAATCCAAAAAAAGGCCAGCAGGTCGCTGGATAACAAAAAACGAGGGTTCCATAGACATAAAGTATACAATTTTGTATTTTTTAATTTTGTATTCATCATCATCATCATCATCATCATATCAGCCGAAAGACGTCCACTGCTGGACATAGGCCTCCCCCAGAGAGTTCCAAATTGACCGGTCCTGCGCCACCCGCATCCAGCGGACTCCCGCGACCTTTATCAGGTCATCAGTCCACCTTGTGGGGGGCCTACCCACGCCGCGCCTTCCGGTACGGTATTTTGTAAAGTAAAGTAAAGTAAAGTAAAGTAAAGTAAAGTTTATTTGTAAAACATAGGTAACAAAGATGGTACAATGGTTATATGTGTATCACTATGTTTGGCCATTAGGCATACAAATTTGCAAGCAGCATGCATTACATATTACACACTTATATATAGTCTTCATTATAAATTACATTTTGCTAATTACAGTTTAAGTAGTCATTCACTGAATAAAAAGCTTTATCTGTTAAGAAATTAAATAATTTTGATTTAAATTGGGGCATGTCAGTTTCTCTTATAAATTCCGGTAACTTATTGTATAATTTCGGTGCCATACCGAAAGCACTTTTTGCTAGTAAAGCTGTTTTTAAAGGTCTTGAACTAATTTTATGCCGCTGGCGTATACTTTTAAAAACAGAAAATTGCTTGATGTTGCACTTGATATACATAACTAGCTCGAAAATATATAAACATGTCAGGGTTAATATTTTAAATTGGATAAAGTAAGGCTTGCATGAATCTGTTGGCTGTAGCCCACAAACAGATCTTAAGCACTTTTTCTGAGCCCTAAACACCAATTCTCGGTCAGTGGAATTGCCCCAGAATATGATGCCGTATCTAAGTGTAGAGGTTACACTTAGATACGGCATCATATTCTGGGGCAATTCCACTGACCGAGAATTGGTGTTTAGGGCTCAGAAAAAGTGCTTAAGATCTGTTTGTATTATCTGGTATTAAATCTCTTTACAAGGATGGGATCTATTCACAAATCGCCTACACGCTCTGCCGCAATGCAAACTAAATCAAGAAGAATGCAAGAGAATTCAATAGTAGTGCCTTAGAATCTAGAACTCCAAATCGCTAAACTTAAGTGGCAGTGGGCGGGGCACATTGCACGTAGAACTGATGGCCGTTGGGGCGGAAAGGTTCTCAAGTGGCGACCAGTAGGTCCGCCACAAGGTGGACTGATGACCTGGTAAAGGTCGCGGGAGTCCGCTGGGTGCGTGTGGCGCAGGACCGGTCACTTTGGCACTCTTTGGGGCGGGCCTATGTCCAACAGTGGACGTCTTTCGGCTGATAAGATGTTATCTTCTAAATGAACAAAGCGTATAGGTAGAACTCGTTAAGGATTACTTATATTAGTTACACCGTTTCGAGCATCCTTTAGTCGCTCTTTCATGCAACCTTTCATCTCCAATTCACCCCCTTTTAGAATGATTGGTCGATTTGAGCCCCGGTACAACTGTTATACTAAGATTTATTGAGACAATAGCCTGGAAACCTAAATGAACTCGGCTGACAAAGAGTACTATCCCGTGATGAGCCTAGCTAATTTACGGCGCGATCTTCTTATAATGAAATTCCGACTGCGACGTAAGGACCGTGGAAAGTGAAAACCCTTTGTTTCAAGTCTTCAGGTGTCTGCCCTTTGCTTGGAGTACAAGGCATGAGAGGCAGATTTTCTACATTGTTTTAGTGTAACTTGATTTATTTTAGAGATTGTTTTATAAAACTCGGAGCATTTAAACTGCATTTATGATTATTTTTATTAATACAGAGACGATGTTATTCCTTGCCTTAAGATATCACAAAGCCTACCAACAAAGCATACCTATAGACTATGAAATATTCATTGAGGTGCTTTCTTCCAACTAATCCAAATTGTTAATTATACTTAAAAAAAACAATGGTGTTGCTATTCTTCGTTCTTTAAGAACCGACCGACAAGGCAAAGCAGTAGGGTCATAGCTCCGAAATAAATGATCATATGATGTTGATATTAAAGGTCTTTATAGCATATTTAATATCTCACATTAAGTGTTATTCCTTTTTTGAAATAAGCTATAGATATTACAATAAAAAAAAATTAAGTCAAAAATGAGCCACTGTGAACGACGGGGTTGAAACAGTGGCTCTGCCTCATTTATATAATGGTTTGGGGTGGTACGAGTACATAGTGGTTATTTTAGGTTAGTTAACAGAAATGATACAATTTTATGTAAAAATAAATAAATCATAGTTAATTTATCATTATAATTATATTAACAAGTACAAACTTAATGACTTGATGACCTTTGCAAGTTGGTCCACTGTAGACTACCAACGTCATTTTGAACGCATTTACATCTTTTAAGAAATGTTATGCCTATTTTCAATTGGATTTCACGTCTCTGCCTCCCTGAAAAAAAATACAATGAGCACGATTGATGAACACTATAGTTATGGGAACAAAGAAAACTTACCCTAAATCAAAATTTTGCACACTTGAAACAAAAAAATCCTTCCTCACGTAACAACCTTTGCTTAACTGCTTTGTTTAACTGCTTTGTTTGTGTGAGGTGTGCAATAAAGAGTATTTGTATTGTATTGAACCTTGCGGTGCAAACGCCACCTCCTTGGTTCGTTTATCCTTGTGCATCGAGAGCTTTCGTAAAGTGACGAAACGAATAAAATGTAGCTTCCCTTTTCTCGAAAATTGTGTGTGCGTCACTGTTTCTGCCCGCACCACTCACATGACACATGACCCTACTTAAATGTGTTGAACTTTAATTTTATACTAGAATGGTTCATCTGAAATTTCGTATTAAATCACGTTTCGCCATCGCCAGTGTAAAAACAGCCTTGTGGTTGTTCCAAAATAAATAATTTATATTTTATTACATAAATGTAATGTTTCTGAAGATACGATTAGACGATTACACATCATTAGGTTTCATATATTGTAACTCGAACTTGCTTATTAAAAGAGCGACAAGTTTACTATTTTTATAAGTAGGAGTTGTGAAGAAATTGATGTTTATATGTATTATGTAGTTCGAAATCATCATCGTTATCATCATATCAGCCGAAAGACGTCCACCGCTGGGTCTTCCCCAAAGAGTGAGAAAGTGACCGGTCCTGCGCGGCCCGCATCCAGCGGACTCCCGCGATCTTTATCTGGTCATCAGTCCGCCTTGTATATAGGAAAATAGTGTCTATAAAAATCAAACGCCTTTTACAACACTCTTAGTTTATCACTTAACCCAATCTAACTCCTTGAAGTTGTGCTCAGTCAGACGTGCATTCATTTTCTCTCAGAAATAATTATTACCCACCGTTATTTTAATTACTCCGGCCTTTTATTTAAATGAAAACCTGAAGTTTATTATTCATGTTTACGCTTAATGGAATGAATTAAGATTTGAGATAAATTGATAAAGTATTGGCTAAATGTTTCTGAAGATGAGCAAACAATGGGTAAATTGCTACACTAATTGTATTCACTCTCAATTTTAGCATCATTACGTATGCAATGGGACTCATTGTTTCTGGTAATTGAAAATGTGTTTTACATTTTCGTATTTCAGTATTTTTCGGTTTAATATTAAAGCAAACAATAATAATTGTAAATATATGTATTTACAACCACCCGTCAATGCCAAACAGAAAAAAAGAGATTGAACGGGGGTTCACAAATTACAATAACATTTATTTTCGGCGTGGTAAATCGTGGCGTGGAGATTTTAATTTATAATCCGACAGGGAAGCGCAATTTTGCAAGTTAAATAAGACTTTAAGTAGTATAAATAATATTAAATAATACATGAAACATGTTAAAAAGTGAAACGGTGATTTAATAAATAAATCAACCGTTCCATTTACGTAGCTTGTAAGTTACAATATGTGTGATTAATATAAGTTAAGGATGTCCTTGACGTGGTTTCGACTAGTTTTGGTTTAAAAAATTTAAAAAACATGATATTAGGAAATAAATTACCCAACTACGTAATGGTTATAATTAAACCTAATTATAAAATTTCATCATTTGATGATCTGTACCTACGAATTAGTATGGAGAGAAAAAGGTTGTGATATTGTAGTTTTATAAGTTTGAATGTTGATAATCTCTGGAATCACTTATCCAATTTAAAAAATCTTTTACTTGTGAATATAATGTACTTTCTGGATGGACATTATTATTATTTATTATTTCTTTATTTATTTTAAATCTCTGATTAGGTTTTTACAATATTAATATAAAAAGTAAAATATAAAACTATATATACAAAAAATAAAATCATAATAAAAACCTTACCTAGCGAGGCGGGGCCTAAACTACCGGTGGTCAGGACGACAGAGAGAGGAACCTCCTGACTATCCGCGTCGTGTCCAGAAGTACCGCCTTCTGTATCTGACCCTTGATCCAGCCATCTAGCGAGAGTCTCTTAAGGTGACGGTCGAGAATCTTCGCTATTAAACCGATCGCTGAAACGACTATTTATTATTATCCACATATCCTTGTCCTGGGCAGCCTCCCACCAGTCTTGATCGAAATAGTCAAGCTCGTCTCGCCATCTCACACTTGGTGGTAATTGTAGCCCATAACGCTTCTGGAATGCGGCAGACGTGCCCAGCCCAGTCCCATTTAAGTGTGAGCTACGTCAGCTTTCTGTGTTTTGGAACACAGTATTGTGTTTTTAATGCGATCCGTTAATTTAACACCCAAAATACTGCGTTCCATGGCTCTCTGGCAAACCTTGAGGGCAGATTTCTGAACGTTTGTCAAAGACCAAGTTTGTGCTCCGTAGGTACCTAAGGATTGGAAGAATGCACATGTCCATGAGTTTGCGTTTTAATGATATCGGAAGGTGGATAGACATAGGTTATATTTTATCCCGGTGGCTTTCCTGCGTTGTTTGCAATAATAATAATAAAAAAAAAACATTTATTTCAGACCTTACATTTGATCCATACATTTTTACGCGTGCGAAACCGCGCGGTCAGCTAGGCTGCTAATAAATACCAACATACATCATTTCTATATTTATTTCTCAATTTCATCCAGAAAACAGATTTATTCCATTTACTGCATTCCATTATTCCATAAAAGTCTAAACGAAGGAAATAATTTATTTTCCCAATGCAATTCGTATGTGCATTCCTTTTCAAAAGAATGTAGCGCTTTTACGCAAAACGTTAACCGAATGCCGTTTAATGCCTCGATAAAACTTTCACCACTCGGTTATAATGCTACTTTGCTTCTGAATATTTTGTAGAAGTACTAGGCTTTTGAAATAGATACGGGAATTATTCAAAAACAGCACTAAAGTAGACAACGTTTATAAAGTTTTGGATATATACTCGTATTTAACGAGCTTTATGAAGTAGCGGAATAGGTAATAAATAGATATTTAAAGTCAGGAAATTTAAAGCACAAATACATATAATATATAATTGCAATTACAGAATTCCATACCCTTACTTTTAATTGCACTAGACACCAACGCTCATTTATATAAAGAATATTATTATATACCTAGTTTATAGATGTCAAACGACCTATGTCATTTTTACGTAAGTATACATTTTGTGTTCCGTCAAGAAATAATAAGATTCACGATCGCGATCTACGCCTAACTTCATTTTATTTATTAATTATAAAAACATGGTTGGCAGGGCAGAGCCTTGAAAGTACGTAGCATTTCCTTAAAAAATCCTTAAGGTATACGTAACGTTTTATATGGATGAATGAAATAAGTTTAAACTAATAAGAAATAATTATAATTTGGTTAAATAGACACAGAACCATAGGAATAGAATAACTGTAACCAAAAAACCGGGTGCAAAGGGTTAAAAAAATACGACAAGTTAATTGAGAGATAGGTAGTGGGTGGTCCAAGTTTGTATAAAAAAAAAGTTTTATTTTCCTTGCTCCACAAGGCTTTATATCGAACATTAACAAAATGGATACATAAAAAAAAATCGAGCGTAACTACTGCGAAGGAAAAACAATTGTCACAACAACGCTGAAGCATTTTTGAAGTTCCTTTGCATGCAAAGAAATCTTTCGTGCTGAGAATTCGCTTTTATCACCCTTAAAAACAGAAGGAATCGCCGCGGCTGTGCAGAAAAAGAACTCTTTTAGGATTATCGTCTTCTGACCAGTGGTCCACGTGATTTCACGAAGCTCCACGTTACAATTTTGCAAGTCTAAAATGGCAACACTTGTGAAATGGTTAGTCATTATTGGTCAAGTGCCTCAGTTTTGCCAGTTTAAGTGCAAAATTGTAACTTGAAGATTTCGTGATGGGCCCATTTCACCGTCAGATCCGGTGAAAACCTTTTTAAAGTACATCGCAGTCCCAAATTGTACAGTACGAAGTTGTTACCTACGTTACGACCCTATCTTTACTTACCTCCTCTAGTCATGTTATATTAATAATATAAAATGACATGTACATTTTCAAAATTAAATAAATGAATCGTCTTATATTTTTTTGAGTCTATTCTCGGAGGTAGGTACAGGTTGAAAATCTCATTGTGATATGTTATATATATATTTATAAATATTGTCCGATTTCTCTCAAATTATGCAAACGGGCATTTAAACTCATAGAACAAAAAGAACCTTGTGGATAAAGTAAAATTAAAAAATAATTTTTAAATCACTCTAATAAATAGGTAGTAATAAAAATACAATTATTAAACAATACTCAGTAACTGCATTCGAAGACCAGTATTTCCTTTAAACGTTTTTCTAGGAAATAGGCATTATATTTACGAGCAAAAAAGAATAAAAAATTAATCGGGCTTTTAATGTACCTATTAAGTACCTATTTATATGTGTAATTCTATGTATCAAAAGTACTCACATACCTAAGAAGGTATGTGAGTATTATATTATAGTATATTTAATTGTTGTGGGGCATAAGAATGCCCCACAACAATTAAAATATACGTGACAAAGAAGCGCAAATAAATACCTATGAGGAAAATGTTCGCTAACTTTCCGATTTATGATTTTGTTTGACATCGGTTTACATGATCAAGGTGGAACTCGAGACTCGAAGATAAGGGTTTTATCACTTTTAGCCCTGCGACAGGGGGAAATTCAATTCCCAAGCTTTGCGATTCTTAGAAATGTAACATCGAACATAATTGAGAGGTAAATATTGACACAGTGATGAAAACGTGGAGTGGAAAGGAAATGGAATCGGAAGATATTACGGCAACTGTAAATGTTGTCAGGATGAAAGTATTTGGTAATGACGTCGGACTAAGTAATGGTTAAGGGATTTAGTTAGATTAATAAGGTCATTGTTCTATTTATCTCTGTATATTTTGGAATATCTCAATTACTTTTAGACACTTTCGTCATGCAATCGCACCACAAAAAAAATAGTGAAGTTAAAAAATTACAACTACTGATTGTGTTTACGCTCGTCATGAATATCGCTGTTACGTAGGTATTTCAATTATTTATAGTATTTTTATGTCTAGATTAAATAAAATATTGATCCTATGACTATTTTGAATAGTTCATGTCATTTATATGTAAATATTTACTTTCTCTTATTGGAGTTAATATAGGTGTCACTTGAAAATTACATTGCCAAGTAGTCCACAAGACATGTTCGTCACACGTAACGGACATTGCTATGTCCAATATAATGACTATAAGTCAAAATTGGCAATGCCCTTATAAGAAACGTTTAAAAAAAACATGAATAACAAATGTCTCTTTTTTTCTTACATTTTTCTCTTAATCATCTCTAAATCAACGTAAAACTCAATGTTAAACCTAAAAGGGTTAACAGGTATATCATTTCCTCATCTTACTAATTATTTGCAATAATTAAATTCTGGACAAACTTTTCAGAAATAGTTTTTTCACACCTCTCATTCAGAAAAGTGAGTTTTGGTCCCCGACGCGAGGGAGCAAAATGCCACTTTTCTGTTCAAGCTACTTTTTTAATTTATTCATTGGCATGTAGCATTTACGCAATGTGCCAATTGAACACAGATCTTAAGAAAATAATCGATTGTAATTTCAAGTTTTAACTTTAGCAACGTTATAGGTACATTTACATATTAAAACTTGAGAATTTTTCGTAATATTTGAAAAAATTGTCACAATAAACTATACGTTTTACTGAAATCAAAACTATGATGTTATTGTATATAAATTATATAATAATAAATATTGATATTCGTTCAATTTTCCTCATAATCGGTGTGAAAAGTTACATGTGTCACTCAGGAGCAAAATTATTTTCGTCTTGGGCGTTAACACTTGAATCCCTCACTACGCTCAGGATCCTACGTTAGAATCCCTCGCTACGCTCAGGATTCTATTGTAGGATCCCTCGCTACATTCAGGATTCAATACACCGCCCTCGCCGTAAATATACTATTTTGCTCCCTTGTGACACAAATAACTATTCATTGTGACATTTATGTTACGTTTCTACTTTCCAATGATTTAAAATTGGAACGAAAAGGGTGTTCACAAATGCAGTGTTAGCGGAAATGTTTACTCGTAAAAACAGGTTACTTTGAAATGTATGTTTGTGAGGAACAAACAAAACACATTGTAGTTAGCAGAGATTCGTTAAGTTTTATGATTAAGAGGTTAGTTATTTACCTAGTTACGTCAAGATTATAAAATTTTAAAATATCCGTATTATTATCATGTTAAGCAAAAAGCATTAGATACATTAATACTTTGTACCTCCTAATTTGTTTCTAGCATAATCTCTACTAATAGTATAGAGAGGACAATTCTGTGTGATTGTAACTTTGTAATTTTATACACACATACATACATACACATAATCACGCCTCTTTTCCAGAGGGGTACGCAGAGATCACGGATCTCTATTTGCTACGATCCTGACAAACCACTTTCGCTTCACTCACCTTCATAACATTTCTCATACATGCTCGTCAGGTCGACGAGCATGTAACATTTCTTCAATTTGATCGGAGAAAGTTCGCCTAGGCCTTCCCTCTCTTCGTTAATCTTCTTTCATCCATCCTCTCTACATGCCCAAACCACCATAACAGTAAAAAAGAGTACGTTTATATGGGTAATCTCCGGAAATACTCATCCGATTTCACTAATTCTTTCACCTGCATACAAAATGGAGTTCCCGGATGGACTAAAGCTATGTTTTATCCCGCGGATTTGCCTGCGTTCTTTGCGATACGTGGGCGAAGCCGCGCGGGCAGCTAGTGTAGAATAAAAGTCTGTTATGTGCCCTTTGATAACTAGCTGAACATTTTAGTTCAGTGAAAAGCATTTTCTGGTGAACTAAAGCGCATCAGACTGACTCATGAAGTGGAAAGTTGGCAAAGAACTCGCACGAAACTTGGACGGTTGAGCAACATTCAATAATTCGAAACCAGTAGTTGATAGCGCTATTTACTGAATTTTTCAGAGAAATGGAAGAAGGGAAATTATAAATCGAGTATTATAGGGAACACGAAACCTACAATTTATTATTACATTTTATTAATATTTATGACTTAAAGCTACACATATCTACGTGTAGCTTTAAATCGTAAATATGAATTTTACAACTTCTTTTGTTGCTAAATATGAAAGGAAAAGGTAACAAAGAGACAATACAAAACTCACTGAATTGTAGGTACGGGTAGGTACAATTTGATTTATGGTTTATGCGTACTTGTTTTACTACCCTACTTGAAGAAAACAATTAAACAATAGAGCTCGATAATGGTTGATTTTAAGTACTTTTCGTCATCTAAACTGAAACAAACTATAAATAAGAATATCACTTGGTTTAGCCTACCTAAGCCGTGTATTACATGAGTATGTATACACATTAACTCGAACTCGAAATTGTGACAAACATTGACCTCGCTGGTGACATACTAATTGACTGAAAAATATGACGTCACACATGTCACAATGCTATGTCTAGATACTAATCGTTGTACGGAAAATCAAGTAAATTGCTGTTTCGGTCGCGAAATACTTCTATTAAAGTGTAAGGATTCTATTGCTAGCTTTAAATTTACACTTGGACAATAAAAACAATGCATATTTTTTCTAAACTTTCAAGGATCATATCTTTTTATGATATTAATAATATTTTTTAATCTATACTTTATTACAATAATTTGATGGTTTACTATCCATTTAGCAACACTATGTTATCAATTTTAACGTAACGTGACGCATTGGTTATTACTGTAATGTTATGTACCTAAACGTATTTGTCAATGTATAAATAAATAAATGTATGAAATGACGTACGAATAAAACATGATAAAAATGACGTAAGAAACCTATTAATATTCCTACTCGTACTTCAACCACATCCGTTCGTACAATTAAACCCCATTCCAAAGACTCATTGCCAGCTTGCACTTGGATTCGTAATAGAATTTAAAAAAGCTATCAGTTCGACGTTTCCACTCCGTTGATGAAACAGATAAGATCTCCATTTTATTTGCGTGACGAGCGATCCCGCGGCAAAATCATTGAATTATACCATAGAATAGGAAATTTCTGGTTAAGATTCTATTCTATAATCCATGTGGAAGTAACGACACACGATCAAGGTCACGGGCGCGTGTTTTTAACCTCCGACTTAAGTTAACATCGTATATGTATGTGTTTCTGTCTGAGGTTTAGTTTTCCCCTTGGAGGGTTAGATGGCAGCCGCTTTCGTATAAATCTTAAGATCAGGTGCAAGAGCGGAACCACCGGGAAAAAACCGGACAAGTGCGAGTTAAACTAGCGTGGTTAGGGTTCCGTAAAATTCCTATTCTCTAAGCATTAGGCGCTCCATACAAAATACACAAAAATATTGAGAATTTTCCCGTTACTTTGAATACTCAAACTTCTTAAGTTTTCCTGTATACTTTAGGCAAGGAACTATTTTTCATATTTTTTAAGCCTAGTAGTTTTGGAGATAAGGGGGGGAATGGTCAATTTTCGTTTTATTTCCTTAATTACTTCAAATCTATTTTTGCAAAATTATAAAAAAAAATATCTGAGATGCTTACAACAACTCCTTTCATATGATATATCACACAATACAGTTTGCGAAACTTTTTTTTTAAATTTTCCAGCTTACCCCCCAAAAGTGGCCCTGTTTAGAATTCATTAATTTACTTCACACGTTCATCTTGGGGTCACCAATTTACATATGTGTACCAAATTTCAACTGAATCGGCCCAGTAGTTTCGTAGCAAATCGGCTGTGACAGACGGACAGACAGACAAGCGAGTGATCCTATAAGGGTTCTGTTTTTTTCCTTTTGAGGTACCGGAACCCTAAAAAACTAGGAGGCTGATGATGTGTGTCTGTCTGTGGCATCATAGGTCCCAAACGGAAGAACCGATTTGAGTGCGGATTTTTAAATCGAGATTCTTGTGTGTCTGTTGATATGTCGGTGTTTTTTTTTTGTTGACTTGTATCCACAATGGCCAGCTTATTCTGATTAAAAAACAGTTTGTTTGGACCGCCGAAAACGTTGATTGTAATTAGTTTAAGGCTACGTAGATTAAGAAAACGGATTTTTAAAAATGCGTAGCGCTTGTTTGGATTATAATACGGCTGCTCTAAATTTAATTAGCAATCTTGAGACCTTTCTCGAAGGACTTTTTAACTTTCGCTGTAGAAAAAAAACGACGAACATACATATGTCTAAAATACACTTAAAACATTCGTAACAAATTATGTACAAAAGCTAAACATATTAAAATTCGGTAAATATTTATCATGTTTCAGGGAACTTAAATTAAAAAAAAAACATTATATCTGCGCTTTCGAACACGCACTTCCGTCTCGCTTACGCTTATGCTCAGTGAGAGGGAGAAAAGACCCTGAACCTACGTCACCTTAACACATAGGTAGGTATAACCGGTAGAACCTCTATTATCCACTACGTAATTTTCAAGCCCGTAAATTGACTTTTATTACAATTTACAAAAGATTAACGAGGCAGCCCACTAATTTGACCCTCTCGAGCCACGAGGAAAATTACATGATGTATTGTGCCTTGTTGTTATTACGTAATGAGCTTTATTTCAACAGCGTAAGATTTATAATCGGACAGCATCATGCATTATCTAATGCAAAACTTATGTAAACATGGTTTACCTCTGCACACAGTAATCAGAAGGAAGGTACACTCCCATCATTATCATCATCATCATCATCATATCAGCCGAAAGACGTCCACTGCTGGACATAGACCTCCCCC
The DNA here is from genome assembly GCA_932294315.1 of Epinotia nisella. Classification (NCBI taxonomy): domain Eukaryota; kingdom Metazoa; phylum Arthropoda; class Insecta; order Lepidoptera; family Tortricidae; genus Epinotia; species Epinotia nisella. Next base: position 12,708,384 of record OW028688.1, on the reverse strand, counting down.
AAAGAGTTCCACAATGACCGGTCCTGCGCTACCCTTATCCAGTGGACTCCCGCGACCACAATGTACACAGACCTTATTTCTGTAACAATAAGGTTGTAGTATACATATTTATGAAACTTTGAGTGAATACATATTGGTGCCCTTGACTGTACCACTAGCAGTGCTATTATGAAAAATGTATAAATTATAAAAGCACGCTAAACAGTGCGTTTTTGGGCCATAGAGCATATAGAGTTTTCGACGATTTATAAATGGCAGATAACAATACTGGAGTAGAAAAACGTAATTAAAGTTAAAACGTCAAGGAATGTTTTCGCAATTGTTTCCGTTTACAGTGTAATACTATAAGCTTTATAGGCATAGTTCAGTTATCGGATGCCGTAAACCTTGTTATTATAGGACACGACACGCCTAAACTGGAACACAATTCGTCTATATTTAGTGATAATTCGCGACATTGCGACAGTACCTACATACTCAGTTTCAGTTCTTTATTTGCTCATAGGTTATAGACTATAGTAAAGCAAATACAGTTACAGCACAGTGAACGAAGGCTAAAAATGCACTGTATTTTTAGAGAGACTATGGTAGTATAGTAGAGACTATATATACACCGGCGGAATATGATAATCTTTGTTCGAAGTTTACTTACCTTTGACCTGAGTTGTAAACACTTAGCTCTGAATTAATTAATTGCGATTAAGTTTTGTTATGTAAAAGTTATAATTATAAGTTATATTCTAAGTTCAGTATCCCTCTCTGGGTGCCCTGAAAACCAGCGCCTTTAACATATATTGCTGCTGGCATATGCTGAGTTGCATCCATTTTGGTGCATTTCAGATGTAACTATACACTTGTGTAATTTCTTTGTCATACCAAATAAATATATTTCTTTCTTTCTTTCTTTCTTATTAGGCAGGTATCACGGATATCATTACCTAAAGGATTAGTGATGTCAGTAGCCAAAAAATGTCATATCGAATAGCGCCCCCACGCCTCGAAGCGAAAAACTAATTAGTTTCCACGTTGTCTTCACTTAATTCCAGGTAGAAAACAACGTTATTTAGACCTTTTATTAGTATTTTCGGCACGGTGTTCTTAATAAAACAAATTTTAGCTGAAATTATTATCTTAAACTGTGTAATTAAAAATCCGTTGGTGTACATTTTATTAGTCAACTTTAGTGTATTATTATAAACGGAATTAATTTAATCTATCTATTAACCCGTTGTATTTTAATGAAAGTTTTGACTCCTTTTTCAAATCTTCTTCCGTTTTTCATTGCACGTGTAATAATTTAAAAACATTGGACGGCGCCAGTATTCCATCTAAGATTTTTTACAGAAGAGTCACATCTCCACTTTTATGTATCTTAGCTAAAATTCCGTCAAAATTCGTTGGGTAGCATCTGTTGGACGAAATGCATACTGGACGAAATGCCTGTTGGATGTAATACTTTTTGGAAGTGATGCATGCTGGGCAAAAATTTCAAAACTGTTTTAACGAACTGCGTATTGGATCAACAACTACTAAATGATGATAACAACGATACTTTGATCTCTCCTGGTGAAATTGAAACTAGCTCTTGGATGACTAATCTTAGTTTATGCACCCAAATCTAATTACGACTCGAATGTATCTATTATGTATATTTATACGTCAGTACAGTCATGTATGTGGTTGAAATCATTTAAGGTGACCGACATTTTATAAAACTATCGTTGGAAACTAGCTTAGCTAGTAGAGTCACATTTTGAACAGAGTACTTTGATGCAACTCCTATACACTCCTCCTATCACACTATATAATCGAAAGGCATAAATGAACATATCATATAGGTAAGTGGTTGTGATGGCTACGTCAAAACATGCTTAGCACAAATACTTGTTGACAAATCATATCATATTACACCCCCTCCTGAATGGGGTGATATCGTGTAATACGAGTTAACACACTATGTTAATGCGCATTTCGCATCACTGTATACTCTATTATTCTCAAGGCCCACCGTATAAAACAAAATGTTATAGAAATTTGAATCAACTAATGTAGGAAATAGAATTGAATTTCTTATTTCTTAATCTGTCTATAGACACTCTCGTTATGATTAACCAACAACAGATTATATTCCAATTCTCAAACTCCAAGCATTCACATTACCGTGACAATATTAAAACTAAGCTCAAAATTGGGACATAATAAAGTCTCCCCCGCTTATTGCCTCTCGAAGTAGGTAAGAACAAATGTTGGCAACTAGAGCAATAATTGCAAGCCTGAGAGTTCGGTCATTTCCATTTCAGATTGAGTTCCATTGGAAGGAACTTTTGGAGCGGACCCAGTGCCTTGATTCCTTTGAAGCCACAGCACGAGCAGTTCAGTAGAGAACTGTAAATTGAATCCCAGATTTGCTACTAGAAGCTCCATAACTATGTAACAAATGTTGGAGTTACTGAGGTTAACTACACCTTTTGTAATGTGTGCTCATAAAAGTATCATAGGTATTACGGTATCTGCTTGCCACCGACGTGGTATTAAAAATAAATGAAATATCCATGACAATTTGCAAAACTAGCTAAGTAAGTTTTTTAACCTAATGTTATGGCAAACTGTTACTTGCCCCAACAAGGTAGTGTGACATTACTGGCTTCAACTATTTACTGTGTTACTACCTAGAACGTAAAACTTGTTAGTGCTAGCGAAAGCAATTTATCCACCAGATAAATTAACCAAGTATTGGAAGATTGTCTAAGGACTCGTCAATTTTGACAACCTCGAGAGGTACCCTTTTTTACGTTTGGGGAATGCCCACTAAACCCCCAATGTTTGTCCCACCATGTGGCTGCCAAGGAGGGCCAAAGGTTCGCTTGACGCACTCTACTTTGATCCTCGCGATTAGTCCGTTTTTACGGGCATTACCAGGAAGAGTGCCCCGGGACAATTTCGGGGCGCTGCAATCCCGTGGGCTTATCGGACGGCTAGGGTTCGAGAGGTGCCCTTAACGTTAGCGTATGTCAAAAATAGGCATCAACGCAATCGTTAAATCTTATTCATAATGAGATTAATGAGGCTATTCTTAGAGCTCGTGTGTTCGGAGCGTGGCCTGTCGCTCTATGACGCACCGTTCAAGTCATGGCCGCACCCTTACGCCTTGGCCACGACTTTGGTCTTAAGCGACCTGCGGCAGCGTTTTCTCTGTTCATTGCGCGGTCGAGACGCGCAACGCACTGTGGTTAGTTGGGTTCACGCGCAATGAATTAGAAGAACCGCTGCCGCAGGTCGCTTAAGACCAAAGTCGTGGCCAAGGCGTTACGGGTCCCGGCCACGAAATTGCGCGGCGGCGGCAATGGCAGCGGTTTTTCTACTTCATCGCGTGTGATCCCAATAACTTAACACAGTGCATTGTGCGTTTCGACCGCGCAATGAACGCGCACTGTCGTGGCCGGGCCGTTAGGCCGGTATTCCATTCGCGATATTTGACAGAACGGGACTTATGTCGCTGTCATTCTGACTTTGAAATATTCAATTTATTATTTCAATTTGGACAGTATATCATATTTGTATATATTCTCAGGTTTAAGGCATCACATTCAAATACAGTGTAATTTGTTAATGAATAAACTTAGTCAAATATCGCGGGTAGAATACCGTTCGTATTAAATTTTCCATTATCACTGATTTCCAATGGCTCCTCACTGCAAATTTTCAATTATAAAGGCCGTTCCATTTTTCTAAAAGTGCCATTGTGGTGATACTAGGAATCGTAGAGCTTAAATGCTCTTCAACCTAAATGACTTTTCCTGATAACGTCTGCAAGTATTTGTATTTGCATAGGACATTTCTTATTGAATTGAATTTATGGGGTAATTTAAGAAGGAAGTGCTATCGTGTTTCATTCGCTATATGCTAGACTTAATCTACGAGTTAATGAAATACCGAGCATTCTCATAGACGTCGAACTTTTTTCATTTGACGTCTTTCTAAATTATATGGACCAATATCGGCTAGAGCACAACTTCGTAATGTAGGCTACGTAAAGAATTATGTGTAAGAGTATACCTACACAGCTGTAACTGCAAAATTTTAAATGCGCGTTTTAGATATGTCCGTCTCTACCTATCTTATAATGGTCGAATAACAAACCCTCGAAATTCGATCTTTATGGTAGAGCCCCCAGCAGGGTTGACTCAAGTCGACTCTCCATACAAACTTAGTTCGTTTCACATTTTAAAACAGAATGCTGGAATAATATGAAACTTTTTATAGGTAGGATCTGCCCTATCTAGGTCAGAGACTTGTATATATTTTTTGGCTAACCCAAATATTATTAGGGCACAATATTATTATTTTATTTTTAGGGCAAATATACTAGAAATAGTTCTAGTATATTTGCCCTTCGGGCATCCGAAGATACCTAACGAAGCTAACCTACCTATCTTTTACAACAGAAGTGGAGACATAAATATTTGCAAATCCTATTTAGTTAAAGTCACAAATTATGCTAGTGGTTAGAAACCCGTCTGGAAAATAAGCTACTGAAAAAAACTGGACAAGTGCGAGTTTAACTCGCGTGGTGAGGGTTCCGTAAAATATTGAGAATTTTCCCGTTACTTTGAATACTCAAACTTCTTATAGGTTTTCCTGTAATCTTAAGGCAAGGAACTATTTTCCAAAATTTTTTTTAGAATTTTAAGCCTAGTAGTTTCGGAGATAAGGGGGGGGGATCAATTTTCGTCTTTTTTACTAAATTACTTCAAATCTGTTTATGCTTAAATTATTAACAAATTATACCTGAGATGCTTGCAACAACCCCTTTCATTTAATATGTCACACAATACAGTTAGCGAAACTTTTTTTAAATTTCCAGTTTACCCTTAAAAGTGGCCCCCATGTTCAGAATTCATTAATTTAATTTACGGGTCCATGTTTGGGTCACCAATTTACATATGTTTACCAAATTTCAAATCAATCGGTCTAGTAGTTTTGGAGCAAATGATCCTATAAGGGTTCCGTTTTTTTCCTTTTGAGGTACGGAACCCTAAAAAGTGGGAAATTATGCGAGTTTAGAAACCCCATCAAGAAAATGAGCTATTGGAAAATAAATAGAATGGGAAAATAAGCGAATGGAAAAAGAAGGTAATTGAGAAAAGAAATAGTGGTAAAATATGCGAACGGCATTAATCGCAAATTGGAAAATCGATTTCCGGAAAATACAGTACATACTCGTTTTATCAAAAAAAACCGGTCACGTGCGAGTCCGTCTCGCGCACCGAGGGTTCTATACAAACATGTAGGTATGTAAATAGTTCGGTAATCTAGTCCCTAATGTATCTCCGAGATTTTCCTGAAAATCTGTCTCCAAAACCTAAAAATATACGACATAAATTAATTGACCGTTTTTTGCTCTGTAAACTCCAGAGAACGCGGGATTTTTTTGTAATAAATCGAAAACTTTACGTGGTTGTGATTTAATATAAAAAATACAGTTTACAGACTTTTCCCTTTACTTTGTTGTAAGGTCAATGGGAAGTATCCTTTAGGTTTTAATTCCCTTGAGTGAGTCAATATTCGGCGTAAACGGCTTTCTTTTGACTGCGTTAACTTAGAAGTTTGATTTTTTTCATAGGTCCAAGGGACTGCACGCTTGAGTATTTGATATTCATTTGATAACTCCCAGCGTTCCTGGAAAAAAGTAACTAAGCGTTTAGCTGGTATGCAAAGGTTTACGACCATTATCAGTTGGTTCATTTTTATGACTAGTTTTACTAGTAACCATATACGTACTATTGTTGAATACTCGAAATGTCCTAGACCCACGATCGAACTGTGTACGCTTAGACAAGTCTCGGGGGGCATCGTGGTGGAATGTTCGCGATCCCATGGCGCCCCCTGATGCGGGTGACGCCGGTGTGTTTTTAGTGGGTATGCTCCTCGGATGGCGGCGGGAGAAGAGAGTCCCACATAACCCCCAAATGGCCTTCCCCGGGTCGGGGGTATGCGTAAAGCATTTTCACACCGTCAAAAAAAAGGCTTAGACAAGTTTACGGTCTCTCCCACCTGCCCCACGACCCATCCATAAATGGAGCAAGTTGAAGAGCAAGTGACGTTCAAGAGTCGCCAAGACGGTCGTCTGTACATTCAAACTTGTATAACAATGGGAACCGCCATGTGCAGGTCGGAAATTAGTTTGTTTGGAGAGTCAATTGAATCGAACGTGCTGGAGACTTTTAGTTGTCTCTTTTTTAACAGCTTTTCGAAGCTTAATACCAATGTTTTCCATCATTTCATCTGCCATAATGGTAGCGTTTGCCATAAAGTCGAGTTTCCTCATAATCGGTAGGTTTTTTAACCGTTTAAATAAACCTATGCTCTACAGCGCCCTCTTTATACACTACTAGCTTCCGCCCGCGAGTTCGTCTACGTGGACCCGGGATAAATACTATCCTATATTTTAATCCAGGCTTTAAACTATCTTCGTGCAAACTTTCATCCAAATCAAATCGGTAGAGCCGTTTAAGCGTGATTGAGTAACAAACATGTAAACATCTAAATATCCAAACTTTCACATTTATAATAGTAGTAGGAGAAGGATTAAATTATTTAAGTTATCCTGATTTTTTACAGTTCCAGAGAAAGTCACTTTTTTGGCAAATATTACTGTTACGGATATAGCAATGATCGCGATAAGCGTCGTCCCATAAAAAGTTTAAAGTATTTATGTTGACTGTGAAATGCAGCGGGCTTTGCTGAAAATAGTGTGGTTAAATAATTTCAGTGACTTCCTCTTCTCAATGAAAAACAGCTCGTCCCTCTCGGTGTTTCATAGAATATTCAGTAGCTTATTATAGTAAAGGTAAAATTGAGTAAACATTTCGCGTTTGCAATAAATTTGTTATATAACAGTAAACAGTGTTATAATGTGTTTGTCTTGGGGGCAAACGACGGAGGCTTTAATTCCAAGGATTCGCATTTGAATGGAAGCGTTTGTTTACAAAAGTTATTTTAATTATAATGGCTTTGTTGTTGGGTTATTTTAACATTATAAAACCATAGAGTCTTAACAATGTATGTAAACCAGAAAAAAAATCAGTTAAATTGGAAATAGAAAACTTTACCTTTGGGGAAATACGTTTTCTAAATAGCTCGCTGGATTTCGCTTGGATATAAAAAATTAAAGTGATTAAAAAAAATTCTGTTATATCTCAGAAAAAGGACTTGCAATGAAAACTAACATTTAATACACATGGAAAGTATTGGTGGAGCGTATTTTATATTTTTTGATTTTTGTTACGGAACTGTAACGAAAAGTTGCGTGACTTTATGAACGTTTAGGAAAAAATAATTAAAAAAATCTTGGTATTTACTTTTAGACTATATCCGGCGGTTATGTTTAAAAATTCCGATATTTTTGAAAAACATGTTTCAAATTAAATTTTAATTAAAATTTAATTTTAACTATTTTATTTCTTAAATAACACCTTTTGGTACCCAGTATGCTTTATTTTGGTTTTGATTTATTATCAGAACATATTTTTTATGACTCATTTACATCTCGTATAGGGCATTTCTAAAAATCGTGTTTTAATCTGTTAAATGTACCCAATTTGGTGTTGAAAGCATTTGGCACAGATGTCGTGGACGACTACTAAGAACGCTATTTATTATAGCAAAAACATAACCTAAAATATGAGGCTACACATGATCAAAACTAGTATTTCGCACTTTTAGAGGAGCTAAAAGTATGTACCATGTTTTGTTTAATAATTTTTCCTAAACGTACATAAAATCACGTAACTTTTCGTTACAGTTCCGTAACACAATTCAAAAAAAATTATAAAATACGCTCCACCCTAATGGAAAATAAATGATTGTAATACTAGACTGTTATTTTGACAGGCGGACATAGCACATTTGGCCAAAGGCTACGAGTCAGAGGATGAGAACGCGGGCAGAAAGCGGCATAAGGCCAACGACGACCGGCCAGCCAGCAAGACCACCATGTACTCCAAGCAGGTAAATACAATAATCATAAACAAAATTAAAGGAAAAAACGCGGTCACGAGTCACAAAGCTGCAGAAGAAGAATTGGAAGTGAAAAAGATTATCCATGTACTCCAAGCAGGTAAATACAATAATGATAAACATACATCACTGAAAATACAAGTCAAGGAAAGAACGCGGCCAGGATGCTGCATGAAAGAGAGGAGCCGGCCGGTCATTGAACAAGATCTCCGTGAAATCCAAGCAGGCAAATACAACAGTTTTTAGTTTATTCGCAAAATCGTGAAATATAATTAGATATACTCGTATTCCTGCTTAATATCACAGCGTCCGACAAAACATACGTAGATGGCTAACCCATCACCCATAACACAGTTCAACCTTATTTCCATAGACTGATGATATTCTACAACAAATTTAAACTATCGCAAATTGCACCAATCCGTAACACTAATCTCCTGATCGGACAATCGTATCAGTTTCCCAAAGGACCGGTTGCGAGACAACCCTTGAACAATATGACTAGTATTGAGCTGTCTTGGTCATTGTTGTGCACACATTAGTAAATTAGAATGGGCGAGAAATATCATTACAAGTAGTTGTATAAAGCCCATTATCACCCAGGAGCCGTAGCATGGTTAGCCTTGTCATGCGATAGGTGATAGGATAGAGCGTGCGTCACTGGCTGACACCGTTCGATAGAACGAGACGACGCTCTTATCTTGTCACTTGTCGCGTGATAAGGCCAACCATGCTACGGCTCCAGGAAAGTATTTAATATTGTCACGCTATTTGGCGGCTGAATACAAGTACAAATAACTACAACATAGAAAATTTGAAAATAGCCCAACTTTTTCATTTCAAAGTTCAATATCTCAAAAACGGCTGAACCGATTTTGTTGAAACGTAGCTAAGAACCATCTCGATCACGTCAGCTTTCGGACAAAAAAACCGCATTAAAATCGGTCCATTTGTTTCGGAGCTTCGATGCCACAGACATACAGACACCCCTGTGTTTGCGTCGGGAGTTAAAAATAAGTTTTCATTTTAAGTCTATCAACATACAGTTTTACCTAGGTCATCAAAGAAAATGTACTTCGTCAGTAACCTGTCTGTCTATTTAGAATGTCAGTGTCAATCACTTCTTCCTCCCGAAGTTGCAAAGTAGAACCCGAAAAAGTTGATTAGCATATTTCTTGTTTTGTCCTACGTTGATACACGCATTCATCTAAAGCTGTGTGTTTTTAGGAATTCCGGGAGCAGTACTGCATCAACAACAAGCAACTGGATCTGCTGGAACTGGAAAAATCCAAGAAGGACCGATTTCTTGGATGTCTCTCACAGTACCACATTGAGAGCCCCTGCTCAAGAGCCAATCGGTGAGTTGACATTCCGTGGTACTTATCCCTTTCAGACCGGAAAAACAAGACAATACTAACGTAAAATGAAGTATATTGACATATGTTTTAGATTTGACAATTAAATGTAATCAACCCGCACAATTGTATTGGCCGGGTCTGAAAGGGATTCAAACAGTCTATCCTAATTCATATAATACCATTGAAAGTTAACGTAGACTACAACAAATAAATTATTAACTTTAATAGGCCTTATACAAACAAATGTTTCCCATATTATTACATTACTGTGGGCTCAAAGGTTAAGAAACCTAATTTCCGAATGTTACAAAACTTCAACTTCAAGTACTTGTACAAAGCACACTTTAAGAATAGCTATTATTTTTGTTAGTAACTTTAGGAACAACAGACTATACTCATACTCATTATTACTGATAATAGAGAATTACATGTCAACATAATACGTATTAAAATAAGCTTAGATTATTAACGAAGCTATTAATTATATTATTTTGAGTTTAAACACTCTTCAAAACTATAGAACGACTGCTCAACAAGTCATGCTTTGAGTTTATTTTTGGCGTATATTATGCTTATTGGCAATTTATTATATGTATGCAGAAGCCCCCATTACGTGTCAATTTTTGGCCATTTTCACCAGCCTTCGAGGCACCGAGGTCAATTTGTGACCATACCACGTGGCTCAATCGCTTCCATCCCCCCGTCTAGGATATTTGTCCAGGTTCTCCCTAGTGTAGACGGCTGTTTGTAGTATTAAGAGACTTGGCAAGGTAAGAATGCCTAAGTCTATGAAATATTGTTTAGCCGACTCATGGCATGGCAATCGCGCTATCGCTCTCACAGCTCGGTTTTGCAATATAAGTTATAGCGTGTTTTCCGCTATAACTTATATTGGCGCATAACCAATTTGATAAAGCTCAGGAACATAATTATAATATGAAACAAAATTTAATTGGTTCCAACGTCGACTCAAATAGCCGGAAATACACTAACAATAAAACCTACAGGATTTCCACCTACTATAAGCTATTAATTTATTAAATTAAGTACTTGTTAAAAACAACACCCAAATTAACTAGGTACAAATCAATGTAGGTACCTAATTAATAAGCCTCCCCTCAACTTAAAGGTAATGTTCCTCTTAAATGTCTTATAAACTCAAAAAATATTTCAATTAAAATATCGAGATGAATGGTGAAACCCTAGCCGAAGCTAATTTCATAAAATAAAGGGATCTATTTCCTACATTTGAAAATGTCAACGCGGGATGTTTAACAAATCAAATGAAATAAGCGTCGCTGCTTAATAAGGAAGTAGTAAAATGCGAACTTCCAGCTGGATACTAATAAATTCATGATGAATAATGATCATCATATCAGCCAAAAGACGTCCACTGCTGAACATAAACCTCCCCCAAAGAGTGCCACAATGACCGGTCCTGCGCCACCCGCATCCAGTGGACTCCAGCAACCTTTACCAGGACATTAGCTATAAACCAGCCTATAAACGCGTCTTTACCAGGCTATAAACTATCTTCATGCAAAATTTCATCCAAATCGGTTGAGCGTAATTGAGTAAAAAACATCCAAACATCTAAACATCCAAACTTTCGCATTTATAATATTAGTAGGATTTTGTGCACGCTACCGAACTAAGTACCGTTTTCCTCAATAACGCCACACAAACTAGGTAAAAGATTTATCACATAAACTTTTATGCTACTTTGCGAAAATGCCTCCGAAGTGTACTTACGTGCCTAATCTTTCCGACGTCGATTAGCTCATGCTTATGAAACACTCGGGACAGTAAAGCAACAAAATATTAATCGTATAAGTTCCGTTCCGGTGACCCATCCCGCAGTTCTACCGGGAGGGAGGATCGAAGAGGCTCATCAGCATTGCCCGAGGGCACGCACTGGCACGATACAGGCAGACAGTCAGGGATGTACGGGAACCTTAAAAGTCCCTGTCCGGAGATACGAGTTCTGAGACAGGGCGTGCACTCAGGCTCTCTCTTGTATCTACTCCTCTTCGACATCTGCCGCCCCGGCATGGCCAACTGACCAACCTATGAAAAATAATGATTTAATTCGAGTATCCATAAGATCCTATCTGAGGCACCAGTGAGCCAGTAAGTCCAAGACGAGTGAGGGGCTGTTGCAGTCAGGATAGGAAGTGAAGGATGAAAACCAGACTGAATACCCAGTGAAAGGAAATATAGATATATAATTGTGTAAATATATACAGAAGGGATAATGGCTGCGATTAATTTATGCTGCCTATGTTGTAGACATCCGGGTTTTTATGGAGTTGGTGTTGCTGATATTTTCGCCGTTTCCTTAGCCTCTCTTTAGTATCTCCTTTGGTTGACTCTTCTGTTGTTTTGTCATTTTAGAAGCTGATGCATTTGGTTATTATGTCCTATAATGTTGATGACTTATATTTTACAGGATTTATCCATCTGGGTGAATAACTTGCTGTTTAACAGAATATATAAGTTACACGAACTCTGTAAAACGTGACTCGTAAAGTCAAAACAAACATATAATTAGTATAAAATTTGGTAAAATAACATATGTCTCACTCTCACTCACCGCCGTTGTTTTCTATGTGTTGAATTAACGTGTGCGCGCGCGCATGCATGTCTGCATCGGATATCGATCGGCCAATCCCGCAGTTACCTTAACAGCTCCCGAGCGAGCCTACACCTGTTAATCTTTTAATAATGCATACAAAGCGAGATACAAAGAGAACATTTCAATGTATGGACTTGGGAAACGTTTGGAAATAAAAATTTCGCTTTAGACTAAAGCTTGCACACAAAAGCTTCAGACCTGGAACAATACCGGAACGTATTGCCTTGATTCATTCACTCTCTCTTGTGGTATTGCATAACACGCTAGCGCGAAATACTTATAGTCGAATAAAATTACTGGTTGGAATACGATAACATTTTTTGTTTTTTGTTTTTAAGCTTGCTGTTCCTTAATAGTCAATAGACCCAATGATTCTCGTTTTTTTTTGCTTGTATTAGGATACTGAAACTGCACTGTTAATCCTTGACTTCCTACTCGGAAGAAAATAACACAACTATGATAGTACGTAATCTGCTCAAATCCTTAATAATTCAGCTCCATTAGGGCGGAATAATGAAGAGAAAGGTCACGTTATTAATGATTTAAGCTGACCCTCCAATTTCAAAGGCCTTTGTTGGCACATAACAATCCTGAGGCGAAGGCATCCCCTAATGATAGACAGTTTCGGTCATCGCTAGATCTTTAATAGATCATTATGGTGTACACGCAATATTATAGGTTTATTGGGACAACAGGGTTTTGATCGGCAATGTCAAAATTGAGGGGTCACTTTCCGAAAGTTATAATAGCAATAAATGTTAGACTTATATTATATTCCGCATAGAAACGTCTAGAGTCCCCATGTCTTATATTTCAAAAACACAAATATATTTTAACTTTAGCTTTTAACGCTTAATTAATAAAAATACCCGAAGTCTTAGCTTAGAATTGAACGTTTATTTTCGTTGAAATTTTAATGTTTAATTCCGTGCTACCATGTAATCAACATTTCACCCTAAGATACATTTTAAGTTATTTATCAGATAGCTGCTCGATAAATTCCTTTAAATAAAGCTTAAAACTTCGAATCAGATTTTTACAAACCTGGGTATAAATTCGATGCTGTTATTTTTAAGCTTTTTAGTGTTAGACGGATTAATATCCAGAAGATGTTTGTGAAACAGATTTCAGTCTTCGTAAAGTACAGAATAAAATATATGATACAAGTTTCACGTATGTATTTATGTCTACGACTTGAATGCCAACTTTATATCTCACTTAGCATTATCCGAACCGTGCTGTGAAATTTCAAAATTTGAAACGATGTTTTTTTCTAAATAAAGCCTTTTGTCAAATACGTTGAATACGAGGTGTATGAGCAAACCGTACAAATAGAACACAGACAAAGCCAATGACTAAGCTCGGAACTCAGTGACAATGTACTCATTTCTATATCACAGTACTAGTTGGATATAATAATTTACTGTAAATACAAAGTTTAGACCCACTTCAATTCAGTACTTCGCCAAGCCACAATAGGTACATTTCCACATTTTCTTTCCAATTTACCACATGAACTGCTTCCCGAGAGCAAATGCATTGATTATTACAGAAAAAACCCAAGTCGCTATACGTGGGCTGATAATATTTGAGGAGTTCCGTCGATTTCTCTAGGTCGATACTTCATAAATAAATAAATATTAAGGGACAATCTTACACAAATCGAACTAGTCCAATAGTAAACTCAAGGTTTATTTTTTATTTTTTTATTTAATTTATTTCAAAAAACAACTTATCGGTATACATTTCCTGTTTCGCCAAACTAGGGCAGTTTGTCGGCGAATATGCGTTCCTTTTCAACATGACACCGTTGTGTTATACCTACCTACTTACTAAATGACTTATTCTAATAACACTGAACTTAACCATCGACGACACACTCAACCAACCATCTGTGAACCTTATTACAACGGCGTAAAGTCCACAAATAAAGTACGTGACAGGTGCAAGTCCAAAATAATGTTTATATATCTACGTCTAAATTGATTTTATCTAAAAATATTGTTTTCAACCTTTGTTTAAACAACTGTTTTGCTAGTACTTTGTTCCAAATCTAGGCTTAATTGGTTAAAAATGTTAGATATCATGTATTTAAGAGTTCTTTGGCCGAAGTAATTAGTAATTTTATATTCTAAATATCTTCTCGAAACGCCTCTGTTACAGTTACAGCCATGCATGCCGTCCTCTTCTGCCGGCATCTTCATCAGGGCATCTCTGCATGTGCTCATTTAAGTCCTTGGCCACCATACCAGGCTACCGTACAGTATTATGCATCAGTTTCACTTCACCAAAATTGCGATTTCCGAGGGTAAATACACGAGTTATGATAGAAAGTACTGAAATCATTACACGCGTGCCTATAAAATTGGAGGGTTGGGTTGCCCTCAATTTCCCTGGGGTGCCATCATCCGATCCTGAGTTGGTGACATTGTGATCACCTTAGGATTATACTATTTCGAATAAAAAAAGAATTTTGAAAATCGGACCTCAATTGACAGAGCTGGCAGCTTCCTCGCTCAGCGCATAAGCATTGCTATTCAGCGAGGAAATGCTGCCAGCGTCCTCGGTACCCTGCCACAGGGGCCCATTTTAGAATATGACTTTTAGTTTTATTACAAATTATATTTATTTATTTTAGGCTAGCTTAATGTTTTTTTTTTATATTTAGATATAATTTTTATTGTTACAGTTAATAACCCTTACAATGTTATGTTTTACTTATTAAAATAAAAATTGACAGAGTATTCGCTAAACATATATTTAAAAAAATACAGCGGAAAAGGAACCTACTTCTTTTTTGAAGTCGGTTAAAATTGATGGCCTTGGTACGTAACTCAAGCTTAAAAAGAGATGTGGGGTCAAGCATTTTTTTTTATGAAAAAGGTTAACGTTTTATGAAGGAGTCAGAATATTGCAAGCTATATGGCCGACATTTCTAAGTGCACCAAGGAAGTTAGTAACTAAAATCAGCTTAATTATAGCTAAGTTTGCCAAGACCTAATCGCTTCCTGTAACTTGTAGTACCTACTAGTTAGTTAAGGCTAATTTCGCCATGTAACAATATACTCTGGGCTACCTACTTGATAACTTAGTTATCTCTGAGAATCTATGGCTCACTCCATAATGTAAGGTCTTCAAAATATGTAGGTATATCTTTTATTCATCGAATAAGGCCTAAACCTGTTTAGAACATGACTCTTTCACGACTCGACAAATTTTATGAGCTTAATTAGATATTTCGTAGTCATTAAATATTATACATTGAGACTGCTTGTCTTCTCACTTTTGCCGTAATACGAAAAATTAATTATTAGTGCTTCTTAAAAGACAGTAATTTTTACGGCCTTCTATAAATTCAACATTTGTGCCGTATTTATCTTGCAAATTATTTCGTTTGAACAGATTTCAACATCCAGAACATTTTTTTCCGCATTGCCGCTTGCCCATTGAGTGAAGCGTCATTCAGAACATGTGGCTACAACATTCAGAGGATTTTCCCTGAATACAATAAAACAAGTAATTGCTTCGAAACTTTCGAGAGGCATTCAGATAAATGTCCATGGATTAAAATGTGGAAATCATTCGTATAATTATGAGAGATGTATCAGCATTTTGCAAATTAGGCGATAAAATTAATAATCAAAATAACTTCTAATATGTTAGTATTTTAATTCATTATTAGTATTAATTACGATGATACAATATTTACGTACGATACACATAAGGAATCAATACACGTAGTAGGTTAACACAATCTACTACAAAATAATCATAAATACTTTAAAAAACCGGCCAAGTACGTGTCAGACCACGCAAAACGAAAGTCGTATCGTCACAGAAATCTTTCGGCACTTACGTCATTTTCGTTAAGAATCTCTGTATGATTTTTTAAAATATTTTTAGTGACTTGGGGGGACACAATTTTAGTGACTTTCGGGGCGATTAAATATCTCCGACTCTATTCTCTCAATTAAAAAATATTGCTTGGAAACCCTATATTGATTTTAAAAGGCCTATCGATTAATGTGCCACACGTGGGCTTACAATGAAAAAAAATGTAGTCGGTGTCGTTAATAAGTTGACACGCTAATAGAAACGTTTTATGTATAAATGATTACTCTACAATATCGAATTTGGTAACACCTGGAGCAGAGAACTAAATTAGCTAATAACTGACTAAGCGTGTATTTGGCACGACCAATTCAATACAAAGGGTCCATATAAAAGCCGGCCGAGGTCAGTCCAAGAGTAATTTACGATTGTTTTCATTAGAACCGAATTAGAGAATTCTCGACAACTTTTCCCATGGATCCGTTTCTTGACTAAATAGATTCCCGAAATAAATGGAAACCTCTTACAAAGGTAAAGGTAACAAATTGAGCATTTTATTATACTTTGCACCCTAGTAATCGTATTACGTCGTAAGTGGGGTGAATGGCCGGTAGGTGCTTGAATTTTATTTGAGCGTTTGCTTGAGTTCCTTTTGACCTTCCCCAAATAGCGCTACGTAGGTACATGGGTAATTTATACATGTGCGTGGTAGGTACCCTCCAGAGACCCAGTGCCTTCGTGTTCGACTACGAGGCCGTAGAACTCATATTGAATGTGTAAGGATCAATATTAAGAGGATGCATTAAATATGTATAGGGTTAAAAAATATTGCGCTTATTCTTGCGGTATTTTATAAGTAAAATGAGCAGGGTTTATTCAATGAAGAAATATTATAGCAGAGCAGTTTCAAATACTGTTCACCAATAAAAATATTTCTGAATTTTGCACGCTTCAACTATCTAGGTTTTGAATGGTACTTGGAAAGTCTGGCATCTTTGAAATAAGGCATTTAAGCTATTCAATAGTTACTTACTTTAATGTAACGTATTCGATAAAGTGATTTAGCCAGAGATGAGTGATTATAATACATAGAACCTCGGTATCACGATCCTCAAGGGAAACGCAAAAATATTCGTGTTAATGAGGTTTCGTTTTTAAGAGAATTTCGACTTAAAGAGGTTTTTATAGAGTCAAATTCGACTTACAGAGGTTCCGAAACTCTCCTAAATTATTTCAAGCTAGAGAGGTGTAACACTTAAAATTTAGTGTTACAGAGGTATTTTTTTCTTGTAATTACCATTATCGATCAATAATCAATAGAAGTCATATAACCTTTGTTGGTATATTAGTGCTAGGTTTAAATTAATAACACATCTAGTAGGTACGCATTTACATATGCGTACCTACTAGATCCAGTAAGTAGGTATTCATAACTATCAGCAGAGGGTAAAAATAATGAACTTTAAGTTTTTTCGATACAATGTTGATGCAAGTAACAAATTTAAAAAAATATTAGCCACTAAGTGTTCGCAAAAAAATACTTTTAAATTGCTTTGGATTGTAGGTACTCACAATACATTTTCAGTTGAAGAATGATGATGATAGATATTTTCGTATAATCGAGGTACATATCATAGAAGTTCCATGTATTAGGTTATGAAAGTAACCGTAAACCGCAAAGGTGTAATGTTGCCATATATGATCTTCCAGACGATTTTATGTAGAAAACATGACAAATATAGTAGGGTACATTTATTGCAACAAAGGGCGACCATTTTGGCCTTGTTGGTAGTCCCGGGTTCGAATCGAATCCTGCTAAGAGCATTTTTTGCGTGATGAGCATTAAATATTTGTTTCTGAGTCTTGGATCTTTCCAGTGTATTTAAATAAGTATATGTTTATGTATGTAAATATGTACGTTATCTAATACACAATGTACAAGATTTGCTTAGTTTGCTAATAGTTCGAGTATAGTGTAAGAAGATTTTCTCTCAATTTATATATTTTTATTTAGTTTTGAGATGAAACTTAATATCAGCGGAATTCGACTTCGACTTCTTTTCTCCAAATAGTTTCCATTATACACCATAATGTCTCGTAATATTCCGTCTAAAATTACTTCGTATACTTCGTATACGCCATTTAACCAAGTAACAAGGTCTTGAACAGTTGAACACTTTGTCGTCAAGTCCCTTAACGGTACTTACATGACGTTAATAATATATCATATCCTATATTAGATATACAGAATATGATATTAGGTTCAAGTCTTGTGCGGTTTTGTTAAATATGTCCCAGTGAAACTAAGAAATAGGATAAACTTCAAACGAAATGTCCCGTCATTATTACGTTTGTACACGTGAAAGCTCATAAACGACACTCCCCAATTCCAATTCAATAGTACAAGTTTAGTGGAATAGACTCCTTATAATATGTAACCTACCAAACAAGGTTTAATAACCTTTACACTTCACACCTTGGCCAAAATAACTGTTAATGTAACTGAGCAATCAGTAATTTATATTCTTGTTTAAAATCACAATATAAACATAATGCCTCACAGAACATAAAATACTTTTAGTGATTTTCCTGTGTTGTACTCATGTCCTGTATTAGCAAAGATTAATTCTCTGATTAGCGCCAAACGTTAACTGGCAGAGAAAACCTCATGACATTGATTTCACCTTTTGTATCTGCAACTAGTTTCGCTATAGGTAGGTAATAAAGTTTAAAATACTGATTGATGGTATTTGGTTTCAGAGCATCGTTTCTATCCGTGTGTGTCCGTCGTCGAGTGCCCTCGGATGAGAATCTCAACACCGACTATGCACCCATACAGAGGTATCCCAGGTAAGAACAATGTTGCAACACCATATTGCTAGAAATAAAATGACTTATGTTATATTTACAAGTTACAACCGGGAGTGATGCGTCAATCTAATCAATGATTGATAGCAAAGCTATAAGAGAGCGAGACCGGTATACATTAATGACCATCTGAATGCGCCTTAGAGGAAGAATCCCATAGAGAAGCCATACGCGTGCCGCCTTAAGTGACGGAAAGGCTCCGATGCAGCTAAATCGAGTAGGTACCTGTTTTAAAACAACTGACTGCTAACTGTAAATAACCTACTTAGTTTGGGTAGATAATCGTTTTTTTGCCCTTAACCCATATTAAATAGTTTGGGGTACTTAAACAAAAAACGGTGAAAATATGGCAAAGACAACAAATTATATATCGATAGATCGCACTTAATGAAATTAGAAAACTTACGTCAATCTCGCTCGGTAGCGGTTTTGTTACAGTGGCGCGTTTAGTTGGAGGCTGACTATATATTTTGGACTTAAACTGAAGTTTCCATTGAGGTTCATCATTAAATGACGCCACACTACTAAACTTTTCTTGAACGAAGGCATGAAAAATTAGATTGATATTAAAGTCGAAGATCTTCGTTCTTCAATTTGAAGGCAATTAACTACCATCGGTAGAAGATAATCCTCTGTCACGAGAAGAATCGGCATAAGAAACTCGACTGCGAATCAGTTTTCCGAAATAGTATAAATAAATAAATAAATATCACAATACAATTAGTTCTTTTGATCTTTTTTGAGCTTTGCTTTATGAGCTTTAATAGAAACATTAATAGTTAAACCAACCCTTTTGCTTATCTGTCTGTAACTGGACCTCACGTTAGCAGAATACGTAAAGTAAGCACCAGAATATAGATGTGATATATGTCGTAACATGTCAAGAAGTTAAAGTAGCCCAAAATCTCTGCATGAATACCCCTATTGCTAACTTTAGTTCTTCTGTTTCTTAAATTTATACCATTTCAATTGGGATGATAAGTGTAAATACAACTTCTTCTTTTATCTACGAGTGCTTACCCCAACATTGACTAGCAGATTGCTGCAATAAAAGGTTCAGTTGATGTCGTTCGATGCCAATTGCATTACCAATATCGTGTCAAATGTTTGTTCAAGGTTCGGCCAACCCACTCCCGCGCCACCGGAGTTATGTGCCCATGACGCCGATCTGGAGTGCTCATACTTCCGCCGTCGGCCAAGATCCGTTTGCAGCCAACCTGACCCCAAACGCTACACTTGGATGCCAGAGGATGAAGACTTCACCCGGATGGAGTGGCCACAGTAAGTTTTACTCGTAGATCAATAACTAAACAACTTTACCTAAGTCTTACTATGTAACTTTACTTACTTACACGTGAGGAGGCATATGTAACTGATGAGCAAGGTGCTCGGAAGGAAACCAAATAATTTTAACGGCGTGTTATTGAGGTCGCAGGTTTTTATTCCTCATACATTACACATTTTTACTTGAACATAATGTATGAAAAAAAGTAGGCCGTCCGTCCAGCTTATACTTTAAAATGATGTATTTTTTTAGTTCGTGAGACCTCAGGAACTCACTGTTAAAAATTATTTGGTTTCCTTCCGAGTACTTAATTTATAGTTCTGACGTCTAATAATGTCGTTTTTATGACACTAAGTCGAGCATAGAGTGAGATAATGAATATATAAATATACAAATTTTTGCCCGGACTTCGTCCGCGTGGAAGTCGGTTATATCGAGTCTCCATACAATCTTCTGCCCCCTATAGCTTCCCTAGGGGATGATTTCTGGGATAAAATCCCATGCCCTTCCACGGGATTAAAACTATGTCCATACCAAATTATCTCAATCAGTTCAGCGGCTAAAGCTCGATAAGGTAACAGACAGACATTGTACAGGAAATGATAGCTAGAGCTAGGAGTGAAAAGAAAGCAGCTGACTTCCAGCAAAAATTGACACACACTAAGACTAAAACATAACACAACCGATAATACATAAGACAAGACAATAGAGTTATAAAAAAAAATAAGTATCAAAACCTCGACAGACATAGTTAATTTCGCATTTATAATATGTATTAGTACAGAAGTATGGATTACTTAGGATTGATAAATAAAGAACGTCCATAAATTAAATATTTGCTTATTACCAGTTCTAGACAAAGATTGTTTTCCCAAAACGATATTATAAAAACTTTATTCAAAAGCATATTCCCTCATAATAAATACATCCTCCTGAACATCTTTGACAAAACATTGACCTTCCGTTTCGTGAAAAGCAACAAACGGACTCGTAATCTATTAAGCTGGAACAACCCTTAGTTAAAATATCCCGTGCCTTTCATTTCTAGGCAAATACAAATAACTGTGAAGTGCTCCTGAGTCACCTTTGAAATTTGCATAACTGCGGTATAAAGAAACGTTCGTTAACTTGACAAACTCATTGCTGGCATAAATAACTCGAAGGCTCTCGCGTTTGTTGAAAAAATCTTTGGATTTTTGACGCCTATTTTATTAAATTTTTCGAAGGGATTACGGACTATTTGAGCCGTAGTAATGAACGTTGAAATATTTTCTATTACAGCTCTGAAGTTGATATTTTGTTCTGCTGTATCTTGTGAGAGAGCCGATTAGTGTATTTTTAGAAGCTTATTCTAAATACAGTTAGAGATTTATTTTCAGATGAAATATTAAAACCGAACAAGTGCGAGTTCAATTCGCGTAGTGAGGGTTCCGTAAAATATTGAGAATTTTCCCGTTACTTTGAATACTCAAACTTCTTATAGGTTTTCCTGTAATTTTTAGGCAAGGAACTATTTTCCAAATTTTTTTCAGAATTTTAAGCCCGGAAATAAGCCCCCCCCTCCCCCTTAACTACTAGGCTTAAAATGCTGGTCAAATTCGTCTTTTTTTCCTAAATTACTTCAAATCTGTTTTTGCTAAAATTATAAAAAAATTATATCGGAGATGCCTACAACAACCCCTTTCATTTGATATGTCACACAATACAGTTTGCGAAACTTTTCTTAATTTTCCAGTTTACCCCCCAAAAGTGGCCCCCTTGTTCAGCATTCATTAATTTACTTTACGCGTGCATTTTTGGGTCACCAATTTACATATGTATACCAAATTTCAACTCAATCGGTCCAGTAGTTTCGGAGCAAATCGGCTGTGACAGACGGACAGACAGACGCACGAGTGATCCTATAAGGCTTCCGTTTTTTTCCTTTTGAGGTACGGAACCCTAAAAATGGTTTACTTTAAACAAAATTCTGATTCTGCCTTTTGGTCTTCAGAATAAATATTTCATTACGTTACAGTGCTTGTATTTTCTGAGTGCCTCTTGTCTATCTTCGTTTATGACGTCAAATATAGGTACTTTGTGATAGTATATTTATTAAGCCCTATAGCTATTAAGAAACATGTAGAGTTGTACTTAATTTGTGCTTACATTACGGCTTAGTGGAGACTGCTTAAACTAAATCTTGACCAAGTGCTGAACTATTTTATCACTGGAAAGTGTCGACCACCGCATTCCACGCTGTGGGATCGGTCGACCGCAGTGTGACCTAGAATCTTCGTCCTACATCCGACCTAACTTAACGCTTCAGCTGACTATATACTTTACTTTACACGATCTAGTATATCTAATAGATTAATGGTGATATTCTTTAAAAGTGATGCTTTATTTAACGAATTGATTACCTAAAGTCATCGCGGCATACAATTTTGATGAAAAAACATAAATACCTTTTGATACGAGACCATATGCGGCTTGAAGCTTGAAATTCATCCAAATGCATGAATCGGGCAAACATAACGTCATTTTGAGAAGGTATCATGATACCAGCAAAATGCCAGTAATGACCGGCATTTTGAATCAAGTAGCATTACATTAGTATGTACGATGTACTAAACGACACATTCAGCGGACTCCAGCGACCTTTACCAGGTCATGCCAGGCCAGGTCAGGCGGGTGGCGCAGGACCGGTCATTGTGACACTCTTTGGGGGAGGCCTATGTCCAGCAGTGGACGTCTTTCGGCTGATATGATGATGATGATGAAACGACACATTAACTATTTGTTTTTTACTGTTATATTTGAGGATGACCTAAACAACAAAAGAGCTTTTGTGCACTTATGGTTGATTATTCGTAAAGAGAAGATCACAAAAGAAAGCATGTCTACTCGCTATCCATCATATAATGTATCACGTCAACAAGGTTTGAGTCAACTAGTTATTAAATTCTAACTAGTATAATCCGCATCCATGAATTAATATGGTTGTCTCGTGGTGCCGGAATCTGCATAGTTTGGAAGTTGGCCTCATCGGGAGTTGCTTAATAGTCCTTTGTGGGCACATATAAATTAACCCGGGCCGGAAAGTTTCGGGTAGATCCAAAACATTTTCCGCGCCTCCGTGCAAAAACGTTCGTTTTGTTGATTAATATTTAGTTATACTAAACAAACAATAAATATTTTATATTATTAAGTCTAGCAGGGATGCATGGAGATCACGGGGAGAGGCCTTTGCCCACCAGTGGGACACTCAATAGGCTCGTAAAAAAAAAGCCATTAGCTAGTTGGATATAGGTATAATAACGGATAGTACCTTCGTTATGTTTATTACAGTACAGCTCTCAGGCACAGTCAATAACAAGCTCTAAAATTTCATGAATATTTATAAATTCGACTTTATTCCTCTGAGCAAAAGTTTTACTTTTGATCAAAAGCGCAAAACTTGTAACGACTTCATGAAAACTGTACTTCTATTAGCGTTGACTTTACTGAAAGTTTCCCTTTACACTCTTCAGGGGCTTACCGAGTAACTCTGGTAATTTGTAAAAGTTCTGAATTAATTTAAATTCTATTTCCATGCAGTAAGCTTGATTTTTGTACACCAAAATGAAATAACATAGTCGCTTATGAAATTTATTTCTTAAATAACTTCACAGGTGTGACCCTTGTCTAGTTTATTGACTAGAAATCTCATAACCCTAGCGACCCTCTCGTAAATAACTTTTTACTGTTGACTCACCACAAAGCAAATTTAGGGGGTAATAGAATTAATTAACTGTTGTCATAAACATTTTACTCACGAGCTTATAAAGCCTACAGAAATGATTATTGCTGTGTTATGCTGGCCTCATTTAGTCAGTATCTGGACCAGTAAAAAAACAGTCAAGAGCAAAAACAAACCTATACACCTAGGTAGAAATTCTGAACAAAAGTTTACCGTTTTATGAGCTCTTCAGTCATTCCGATTATGCTTAAGTGACTGAATTCCGTTCAGTGTGAGGCCAGTGGGTGTAATTCAGGTCATGAAAAAACATTTTTAATCTAAGTCGTTTTTATCTAGAATTACAATTTATAGCACATACTCTATCTGAAGGCTTTGGCGGTCTTCCAAATTGTGCACTATTTTGCACACCCTTCTTTATCAGACTGGCACAAAATGTGGTAACTTTACTGTAAAAAGACAAAATCCAATAAAATGCATGTAAGTACCAGGCAGTAACGTACAACCAAAGCCATCTTTTAATGCACACCATTAGCAGCATTTTTAGCCCACTTTTTATTTAAACCACAAATCTTGAAATCACAATTATTTTTTAGGCGAAGTTCCGATTAATCCTTATTTTGGCATATAAAAAAAACATGAGTCTAAACCTCGTTGTATCAATCTTAAAAGTTTTTATATTGCTCAAAGGATAGAGAGCCCCTATAGGGATACATTCGCCTTCGTACTTTAATTTTATATGACATGTATAATACATATGTTATCCTGCTATAGGCTTGTTGCTAAGTTTTTTTACGATCCCATTTGAATCAGTATTTAGAGAGGAACAATTTGCGGTATGGGAACAATTATACAATTAAAGGACATAAATAAACGAGTCACAGACGGAACTCGCTAGCGGCAGTCGAAACGGCTCACACATTGACAAAGAACTTATGATGTCACAGTTTCCTATTTTTACTTATCGTTGTATGAAAAATCTAGTGAAATACTGCCGTGTAGGTCCATTATTGTTTTATTAAACCGCAAGGATCCTATTGGTAGGTAGCTTTAAATTGACTCTTGGACGATATTATTCTAAACTTTCAAGTTCTATATCTTTTTGATTACGTTTTGGTTTTCACAATTTATTGCAATAATTTGACGGTTCACTATCGATATAGCAACACTATGTTATCATTGTAACACGAGGAAAGTACCCTATTGTGTACAATAAAGTGGTTACGTAGGTACAAATATATTAATAAATAAAGCTCAATATTTTTCTATTTCAGATCGGTAATAGAAGATAACGCGGGTTGGCCACAGAATTATAATCTGGACCAAATCGCGTCAGTCACAAGAGGGGGCTCCTTGCCGAGGCCTCCTTCAATCATACCGTAAGTATGCTTTAATTCAAAAACGTTGCCAAGCAGAAACGTCTAACGTAATCCAAAGTGTGCGGCCCGAGTGCACGCGCCGCTGTGAGCGGGACGTGCAACGTCCATATAAAACAAATGCAATTTATATGGACCACGCACGGCTCGTAGCGGAGCGTGCACTCAGGCCGTACACTAAGGTGACTGTCGATTTCAAGCGGCGGCAACAGTGACAACAGTGCGAACAGTGCGGCAGCGAGAGATCGTAGCGCGACCTCTCGCTCCCACGTATGATGCGCCACTGCCACTACCCCCAGGTGCACCAAGGGCCAGAACAAGCGCCAAGCGTCCACCTAGGTGAACTTATCAGGTGGACTACGGGTCGGGAAGGGTATCAATCTATATGTATACATAATAAAAAAAGAAAAATAAAGAAAATTTGACTTCAATTTAGTACCTACTTCGCCACGCCACATACCTGCTTACCTGCACGTTTTCACATTTCCTTTCCACTTCACCACATGAAACGCTTACCGTGAACAAATGCGTTGATTACTAATGTTACTATACTTATTACCCAAATCGCTACATGTGGGCAGATTGTGTTATACTTAATGTTTTAATTAAAGTGACTTGCAAAAAAAACAAATTTACACATTAAGTATGCAATTTTATATGACATGACCTGCATGCATAAGTTTATATTCAAATGGTGCATAAATATTTAAATTGTATGCTGTAAAATATGTTAACATGCCCGGCCAGCTATTCCTGTTACTAAAACACCGGTGACACAAAAATGAGTGTGGCAACACTAAAGCTTATAAATACTCAAATGACATCGGAAATGTACGAACTGAGGAAATATTTAATCTCACCCACCCCAAACAAAGATAGAAATACTGACGCAATTGGCCAATCAGACTATAGTTACTTTCACACTAACCTTTACTCATTCATTCGCGTCAGACGTACTATCGCCCAACGGTACGGGTTCCCACTTTCTGTTCAAAATCGTCTGCACATCTATAGTGAACGCTCGAAAATGACCCTAGAGATGTGTACCCGTACCCTTGGGCGATAGTACCTACTCCCGACAAAGGTCATGACTGATTATCAAATGTAGAGCAGAAGTCAAAACTTAATTTTCAATTACATTCATGAAATTCGCCACAAAACACAAAATAATAAGAGTCAAGTAAACTAATTAAGCTTAAATTTATATGTTTCAACCTAAGAACAATAGAACCCTTTTCACCTTTTCACATTTAAATAAACATTCAGATGTTAATGCTGCCTCTCTAATATTACGGTTAAGCTCTTAAAGGATAAGAACGGCTGCTCATCATCATCATCATCATATCAGCCGAAAGACGTCCACTGCTGGACATAGGCCTCCCCCAGAGAGTTCCAAATTGACCGGTCCTGCGCCACCCGCATCCAGCGGACTCCCGCGACCTTTACCAGGTCATCAGTCCACCTTGTGGGGGGCCTACCCACGCCGCGCCTTCCGCTGCTGCTCTGCTAAATCCTAATGCTGTAATTTCTCCGATCAATACCTACGCTCGGATTTTGCTGATCGCCCGTTTTCTTATAAAACCCGATATATATTATAATTTTCAGAGTCAATGCACAATTTTACACAGCAGCAAAAAGCTATTCTTTGAAGTTTTCATACGTAATATATATATCATTTGGGGTCTGGAAAACTCAGTAGGTATTTACATTTTCATTGATGGAATATTTTTCTTGGGAGGCGATCGAAAATGTTTAAGTCTCGTCTGGTATAAAAAAATATGTTTAACTGAAAATTATTGCCCGACCTGATTATTCGTAGCTATTGAAAGAAATACATAAGTATTTATTTTTTCAACTTTAGTCACGAACTCGATGAAAACGGGTTCACTTTATATCGGATTTCTATATATACGGACGCGCTTTCTTTACTCTCTAATGTACTGTAACTTCATGAAAGGTTCCAGTGAACGATTCAATTATGTTAAGGAATAGGAAACTTTTCCTGCTGTATTACAAAGCTGTTTGTTTTTAATTTCAGCTGTCCCGCCCATACCCCGATACCCCCACCACCTCCGCCGCCACCTCTCACAATACCCCCTCACAGGTAAGACTACATTATTGATGATATATTCTGAGCATAATTAAATTTGTATAACAGATATACACGGTGCCCGTGAGCATTGCGAGAGATTTTAACAGGATATTCCTGACTATATTTTAAGTTAAAAATGTTAATTAACGTCGAGTAAATTCGTTTCGGTTTTAGAGATATATCCATTTTCGTGTAAAAAATTTGTAATGAAATCTCCAGTACGAAACACCTTTATGATTGCGACGTTGCGAGACTTAACCATCTACTTTGACAGCTCGTCCTAAAGACACGTTTTTACTAGATTAGCAATTATTGTGTATGAAAATAAGAAAAAAATAAAAAATCATAATTTGACCTAGCTTCATATAACATTTATTACTCCTTATAGCCTCAGGAATGAAGCTACGGTAGCCTAGTGGTTCAGGCATGCGGCTGTCAAGCGGCGGTCATGGGTTCGAATCCCGGCTCGTACCAATGAGTTTTTCGGAACTTATGTACGAAATATTTACCGTTAGCTTTTCGGTGAAGGAAAACATCGTGAGGAAACCGGTCTAATCCTTTCACGCAAAATAGGCACGTTGGATGTCGATTTGCGGAAAATGCTCAGTAAAACTAACTAACTAGCCTCAGGAATTCGTGATTAAAATCTCTCGCAATGCTCACGGGCACCGTGTATATTTAAAGTTAGGAGTTAGTTTAAAGCAAGGAATTAAGAGATAAAATGAACATGAGCGATGACGAGTCCAAGCAATTTTCGACTGCATTGCGAATGTAGTATGGTGGTAAATGACATAATGTAAAAGCATTTTCAGTTCACAATTGACTTTGAGAGATAAGCACAACCCACGCGCGAGCTGTCTCGTGGCGAAATAGATTATGCGTCCCCTTCTTATTGGAACTTTTAAAAAGAGAAGGATAATATATCACGCTGCGAGACAGCTGTCGCGTGGTCTTATGCTTAGACGTGTTGTAAGGCACAAGGCTGCATCCTGGAAGCGTCGCCATGTAATATGGTGGTAAATGACACGACCGATTAGGTTGAGATTATGACCCTGCTTTATACACAATGTGCTTATACATATATTTTTAGACGACCGGTTAGCCTAGTGGGTAGTGACGCTGTCTACGAAGCTGAAGGTTCTGGGTTCGAATCCCGGTAAGGGCAAATATTTGTGTGATGAGCATGAATATTTGTTTCTGAGTCTTGGATGTTTTCTATGTATTTAAGTATTTATATCTATTATATATATCATCGTCTAGTACCTATAACACAGGCCTTATTGAGCTTACTATAGGGCTAGTTCGATTTGTGTAAGAATGTCCCCTAATATATATATTAAAAAATATATATATATATATATATATATACTCGTATTAATGTTAAGTATGAAAGTGGGCGGGGCACATTGCACGTAGAACCGATGGCCGTTGGGGCGGAAAGGTTCTTGAGTGGCGACCACGTACCGGAAGCCGCAGCGTGGGTAGGCCCCCCACAAGGTGGAATGATGACCTGGTAAAGGTTGCTGGAGTCCGCTGGATGCGGGTGGCGCAGGACCGGTCATTGTGGCACTCTTTGGGGGAGGTCTATGTCCAGCAGTGGATGTCTCTGGGCTGATATGATGATGATGATGAAAGTGTGTAGGTATTTGAGGCGTAGTGCACACTGTACGAATAAGAGCGAATTTAATGTCAACTTTACACTTAATAACACTCAAAGTGCCTAGATAATTGTATTGAGAATATTAAATACTAGCTCGGGAAAGTTTCCTTTACAAATAAGGGTATTCTCAAGATCGGTAAATAATGATATATATGCTTTTTAAATGGTTATTGGTTTTTCTGTTCCCCTTATGTAAGTTCTTTTCAATCGACATAACGCTGGTGGTGGCGACAGATGTTCGTGAATTAAAATTGTTGTTTGGAGTATCCTTTCAACGGCAACTGACTGCGAATCATTCTAAGGCAAAGACAGACATAAATGCGCAGATTTAAACATGTTTTTAACAATCGTAAGTGTATACATACTTATATTAATATGCTTTACTTAAAAATTTACATCGAAAACGTTTACCTTCTAACCAACTAAAACTTATCAAAATTTCATGTAGATATCTGTGTAATATACTTAATTGGGTTGTTTCCTCGTGTTAAAATTGATAGCGCAGTGTTGCTAAATTGCTAGTAAACCTTAAAATAAATGTAATTAAAGCTACCAATAGAATCCTTACGCTTTTATAGAAACAAAATTGTACGACAACTATGGTCCTAAACGCAGTATTTCGCAACCGAAACAGCAATTTACTTGATTTTCCATATAACGATTAATACAAATAGTACGCTGTGACGTCATGATTCAATGTTAATCGGTATGGAACGTTTTCGGCTACCGCCAGCGAGGTCCGTCTTTAACTCAATTTTTTGGGTATTTATGTTCTTTAATTGTACCTACTCCCATACAAACATTTGTTCCTCACCAAAAACTGGTTCGAATGGCATCGTAAAAAAAATTAGGACACAATCCTATTATGATTTCAAAAAATGTTATAGAAACACGAGTTTTTAAATTTTTATCTTTACCTATCCTTTAACACAAAAAAATAAAATTCCAGGGCTAAACACGTATCGTTCGCTCGCTCGCACACGTTGACCACGTTCGACGACTCCGTGATGCCGGCTGCGGTCAGCAATCGGTTTAGAAGAGACTGCGAGCGGCTTATTGATGGACGTGTCATTAAGGTACAACCAATTTCCTCATCTTAGAGCTATCCCGACTGTATACCTACACAAACATAGGTACATAGTTTTTGCGGATGGGACAGCCATCTGACATTTCAATCCAGCGAGGCTAGCGGAAATGACGCCGACGCCGCGACATCACAGCCTGAGTCTTCTAGATAGTTG
This sequence comes from Epinotia nisella, assembly GCA_932294315.1. NCBI lineage: Eukaryota > Metazoa > Arthropoda > Insecta > Lepidoptera > Tortricidae > Epinotia > Epinotia nisella. The sequence goes on along the minus strand of OW028688.1, from coordinate 12,678,301 downwards.
AGGCCACACGCCTCCCTAAGGCGTTGTAAGAGGGAACTGATGAAACATTTGGTGGCCCAGACAGATTGTTCCGATAGCTCAGTCGGTTAGTAGCGCCAGGCCGCGTATGCCTGTAATCGCCGGTTCGTTGTAGCGACAGGCTGCGTATGCCTGTGGTCGCCGGTTCGAATCCGGCAAGGAGCATAAACATTTTAATTTTTCCTTTGTTTCGAAATGTGTACAATTCATAAATTAAAACCAAAAAAGAAATGTTTTATTAAACAATAAATATAAATTGAAAAATAATAATATAGAATAACAATTCCGAGAATGTCATTTTCTTTTAAACAATGTTGCAAATGTATTTTTATTATTTTCAGCCTGAACCAAAACCGTACTCCACCCTGCCAATAATGTTCCAACCGTTCAACCCATACCCGCAATACATCGGCACGCAACCGCCTGCGCCGATGCACTACCCGCCAATCACACCGCTGCAGCCGCACGCGCCGACGCTGCCCATACAAACACAGACCGAACAGCCGAAAGTCGTCGTGCTTGGTAAAGTTTATAGGACAAGTAAGGGTTTTAGAGAAACTTGTGCATGCTGACAATTTATTGACAAGTTCTGGCACTATTTGGGTATAACACGCTTTATACACGCTTTACCTCGTTTTACCATTCTTCTTATCTCAGCCTCATCAGGTAACATAACATGAGGCTAAGGTAAGAACGCGGGTCGGAAAAAGAATGCCGTTTTAATAGGGAATCGGGGGATTGCACAAAAAATGGGCCACAGAGTTGCAGAGTTACATACGCCAGAACACAAAAAGGAAACACCAGCACCTTGTTCGTGGCAATTGTTCATATATCTACATATAAATGTGTTTATTTTCTTTAGATTCAATAAAGAAAGGGGTTATGAGGACACAGGCGACGCAGACTGAAGTATGCTTAGGAAGAAAACCACTGCCGCCGAACTACTTGTCACTTAGTCCTAGGACTATCAAAAGGGTAAACATAAACATCGTGGTTTATAACATTTCTCCTTTTTGTGTTTCAAAAAACAAGCAAGCAAGCTATAAGCCTAACTTTTGGTATAGGTAAAGATGGTAGCTGCGGGTGTACAAACGAACGGAATCACTGTTGGACCTCGAAGATTGACAAAATCCTTTTCTGAAGTTGGCGGAGACCGTTTGTCTGATCGAGATGCTCAGAATGATATTACTGCGTCCGTTGAGAGGTATTTTTACGTCTAAAGATTTTAGTTCATGACAATGAAATGATTAATTCATCTTAACTCGTTTTTTTCTAGTTTCATTGGTATTGATCATGAGAAACTTCATCGAACACAATCAGAAGAACCACCAAGATCACCTCGTTCACCCACTTCAATTATACCACCGTCACCACACATACAAAGAGGGGATTCAGAGGACACTACTTCTTCACCCATGAAATCAGCAGCATCATCACAAATAGACAGATCATCAGAATTAAGCGCATTGCAAAAACAAGCGCAAGAATATTTTCAGCAAAATTTTCAATTCATCCACGAAAGTGATAGGGACGACACAATAGATGATGATATAGAAACTATTGAGAAAAGTATGGCGCTAAACAGAAGAAACTTAGAATATCTTCAACAAGAGATTGCTAAGCAAGCTAAAGGAGAAAGATCTTTAAGATCGATATTATCTAAAAGTACTAGTGATACTTCCCAAAAAACAATATCTCATCCATTTTCAAAAACTTCTACATTCCAATCTGAACCTTCTACTGAAACGTCCGTTACAACAACTGATGATAGTGAGAAAAATGAAAAAGAAATTATTATAGATTTTGAACCAAGACCCGATGAAGAGGCCATACCGTTTACTACTCTTCGTAGAAATAGACGTTTGCTCCAGAAGACTTTATCTGAGGGTGAAATTTTACTAGACGTGTAAGTACCTCCCACTTTTAATTCTGTGTTACAAATACTTCTTGTTTTTTTGTTGTTTAAATTTTCATGTTCATAATTACCATTTTTTATTCAGTCGTAAAACTGAAATTTACACTAATGGCGACGGTGTCAAGGATGCGCCTCTTATTATGTCTACTAGTCAAGAAAATATGACAAGAGAAGATCGTGAACGAGAAGCACTTTACTTGCAGTATATTGGTCAAAATTATGCTCAAACACCAATTAAAGATGAAGGTATTTTCGGATTTGAACCAGATGGATCTTTTAGGTAATTAGGAACGTAATTAACTTAATTTTTATTAATAGGCTTTATACTCATAGAGCTAAAGCACTTAGACAATTTCCATGCACATAAGGCTATCCTTAAACCTACACCTACACACTGTAACAAATATTGCTTCGCCAATAAGTTCATTAATTATTACTTACATACAATCATTGATGCAATTTCTGTAACTGCTGCTAGTTCTTATAGATCTTCATTTTAAAGTTGGTATTTCGAGCTTTCATCCATTCTCATTCATTTAATTTTCTTCATAGTTCTTCGGACGGAATTGCACCATACGAAGACTTTCATGAAAAATACATTAGTTACAAGCATGATTCTTTTAGAATTCGAAGCGTAAGTTTTGAAGAGCAAATTGAAACTGTTGATGTAAAAAAGGATGACATTCCTGCAACCAGGTATGCGCAATATGCTGCTATAAATGAGGCGATAGATTTAAATGCATATTCATATTGCTACATGCTATTTCGAGGTTTTAGTAGCTCAGCTAATAAATATTAATATTAAAAATTGGTATAAATAATAGTACGAACACTCATGTGTTGTTAACGAATTTTCCTCCCTCCCCTGTTTGTCTTAATACGTATCTACCTGCCTATATGAAACCCTTACAAAAAAGAGGGAAGTATTTGTACGAGTATAAATCGAGTATAAATTAAAGTAATCTTAAATCAAAGCTAACTGAGAAAACAAAAAATATGTCGCAATGTAAATGTTCTCGAGTAATATAATTATAGTGGTTGGTGACATAACTTCTACGTTTTCAGTACCGCAAAATCAAGCCCAGGTTCTCCAGAGCCAGTAAGCCTTGACATTGATATTGGCCATAAGACAAAACGAGCAATTGTTTCCAAAACAGCAACTTCTCTTACTCCTCTGGACAAAGTATCACCATGCGCATCGAATGAGTCGTTAACTGTGGATCCTAGCAGGTAAATGTTAATTAAAATCAAGTTAATGGATGCTTCTTTTTTCATTACCACTACTATTATAAGAATTATTTTTAAGGGATCATTCTGACGGAATGTGGAATGAGTCTCAAACGACTGTTCTACAAGTTGACTCGGGAACTGAAAACGGAACTGTTATAAGGTAACAACGATTATATTTATGTATAAATCACACTTACACACAATTTAAATAAAGGTATATAAATTTGAAATTGGTGATTTCAGTTCCTCGGATCTAAGTTCATTGGCTGCATCGCCAGGGGCTTTAGCTTTACTTACTCCTTCGTCTAGAAGAAAACAGTTATTGCTGTTGCAACACCAGCAGAGATCATCATTAGATACCGATGTACTAGACGAAGAATTTGATGCTTCGCAGGTAAAGGCTAACTGATCACACATATTACTATATTTTTTTATATTATGTAGGGACGGTAATTTATCCTAATACTTTCAGAGTCAATCGCCAACATCACCAAGAAATAAATTAGATACGTCCAGTTCAAGTTCACAAGCAAGAATTTCTCTTTCACCACCAGCAGTTGTTCCTAATGTCACTTTGCCGATAACAAAGCAACCCATGATATCAAAAACAATTTCATCAGTTGCATCCGCAAAAGCCAGTCATATGCCAGCTATTGCAATCACTCATCCTAGTTTAGACTTAGCAGATGTTCCATTTAAAAGAACTCCAAGTTTTATTAATAAGAAGAGAGAAAGAGCACTGAGTCCGTCAAGGAGAAGAGATTTACAGACTAAAGCTAAGCCATTAGAACACAAGCCGGCTGTACCGCCATTAATAGCGGAGTCACCATCAGAAACAGTGACGCTTTCAAAAGCTGGTAGTAGTGAAACAAACTTAGCTAGAACTGATTCCGGCAAAACCAATACAACTGATGTTTCGGAAAGCACCACAACTACTGAAGACTATGTGACTGCTAATTCTGATAGTTCTAAAAGAAGTACGAGTAAAAATCAAAATCAATGTGAGTACCCGAAAGCATATATTTTTAATTTGGTGCATAACGTTTACTTCATGTGCGAGTGTATTAACTATATTAATTTAGTGTCGTTACTTTTAAATATTTCAATGAAATCTACTTTATATTTCAGATCCTGAAAATAACAAAACTCAGGAAGGTTCTTCTTTTGAAAGTGCATCCAGCTTATATTCGACTACTCGAAACGACAACGCCACAGAAGACTTAATAGTGCCAAGTTTTTCTCCGCCTTTAGAAATCAATGTTGATTTTATAGTACCTAACATAACTTCGCCTCCTTTACCGTTATCTGATAGATTACCAAAAAGGACGGTGGAAAAAATTGAGGTAAAAGCAGATATAACTCCAAGAACTGAACTTATTAGGAGAGATAAGACTGATAAACATAAAACTAGTGACGAAGTCCCTAAAACTGTAAGTTCATTACATTTAAAAATATTTTGCGCAAAAATCAAACAATGTACCTACTTTTATCATATTAATATTTCAGACTACAACGCGAGACGGCGTTAGCGGTAAAAGTAGTTCTAGTGGAAGTTACAGTTTAGGTGGTTCAAATCCCAATATGACAGAAGATGTGGGAGACAAAACTCTTACAAGTAAAACAAAGGAACTGCCAGATAAAATAGAATCCACAAAAAAAACGAATGAAGACAAAATAACTGCCCCTGTGGATAATATGCAGCGAGCGCCAAAACTAATGGTGAATAGTTTATAACTTTTAGAATGAGGTTTATATTGTTCAATTCACGTATAGGACGGCTAAGGGGTAATCATGTTTCGAACGCGCGTTAGTACAATGCGCCTGTCATTTTTCCATCTTTCGACCTGCTGGTCCAAAAGTTTTTAGCTGCGTCTGTTCTAGTCATGTTTCATCATTTTTTGTTGATACAATTATGAAGTTATTTCAACACTTTTTGCTTCAACACATAGAGGAAAAATAAGTGCCTCACAAAAAACATACAAACATGAGTGAGAAATATGTAAGCATAGACAATGCAACATAAGGAAGAATGAGATACAATGTCATATGTCCTGTCCCTGATCGCATATAGATAGGGTTTTTTTGTTTGTTAGCAGCTTTGTTTGTCACCTGTCAATAATTCAACTAAAACTGACGTCACGAATATAACACGACTAAAGTTTAGAGGACATAAGATATCAAGGTTGTATTGTCTTCTGATACTTCTCAAATTAGTCGGGTTAGTTTATCTCCATCTCTGTCGAGCATTCGATAGGACTCCATCTATATAATTCTCTATCTACGCTTCAGCAAAACAAATAAAGAAATAAATGACAAGAGGCTTATTTTTTTGAGTTTGCGTTTTATATGAAGAGTGAAGAGACATGACACCCGCTCTAACAAATTTGTGAAAAACGTCTCGCATAACAAATATGCCATTTATAGAATTTAAGAGCAGGCTTAAACGTTGCTTTCTATGTAACCCATTTTATACAATCAATGAATTTACAAAAAAAAAATTAAACATCAGAGATCCATTTTATAAATTGTTATATAGTATGTAGATATACTTGAAGGAAATTTGACTTGTTAACTTTTCATTATTGGAATCTTGTTTCATAAGTGCATGATTAAAATAAGAGAAAGGTATTATGTATCATGGTTTGCTAGATGTAACAACTTGAAACTTGAAAATATCAAAAAAACAGTAATACATTGATCACAGGCGTGCATTTACCTAACTTGTGTCCATTTCTAATTCTAAATAGTAAAACAAGTATAAAAATAGTACTTTCATAAAATTTTGAATCCATGGAGGATTAACCGGATTTTGGTTAAACAAGAATAATCAAAAGAATTCTAAACATCTTTGACTATCGCAGTACGTAAGTACCTACTGAAATCACCCTCGTAATAGTATCAACAAAATTAATAAAACATTCTGCTCTACTAGTTATGTCAACAGCTTGGGTCAGCAGCTGAAAACTTTCGGACCAGCCTTGTAACGGCCGGGTTTTATGTTTTAGGGATCGCTGTCTGATGACGAAAGAAGTGTACATTATTCATCATCGGGCTATTACGAGAGTCCTGTTGATGACGATGATGACGGCGGACTAAGTATGCGCAGAATAATAAGAAATATATAATTTTCTTGAATCAATTTACTTACTCTACTTTACTTTTCAGCATATAAACATTCTCAGAAATATAGATCATCACAGAGACAAAAAACTTGGTTGTTGGATGAAAAGCGAAGAAAAAAGAAGGCTTTTACTTTGGAATTCTCGAAATCTTACGACGATTCAGTTTCAACATCTCAGGACGATTGGGGCAAAAAGCCTACGGAACCTGATAGTATAAGCCAACGATCTGAACGTAGTGCACTAAAAGGAGCTAACTTAAAATCACCAGATGACAAACCACCAGAAATAAGAAAAAAGAAAACTCACTTTGCAGATAAAACAAAAAGTGTTCAGTCTTCACCTAGAGATGCAGTTGATGTTGAAAAGGCTATCAAAGAAAAGATGAAAAAAGATAAAGAAGCTGAACCGAAACGATTAGAAAGAGAACGGTATGTAAAACGGACGAAGCTAAAAGCTAAAAGTCCTACTCAAAGCAAGCCGGCAGATGGAAATCATAGACCTCAAATATACGACAGAAGGGATAGTGTGGGACCAAATATGAAATTACATTTGAATATCCCTACTTCCGATGACTCTAGTGAACAATATCGAAAAGAAGGTTGGTACCTAAGATATAGTCTGGCTAACCAAATTTTGTTAACAGATATTTCCTTGTGGTATCACCAATTGTCTATGATTAAAAAAAGGCTAAAAATCAGTTATCAATTTATGTCATTCATTCAAATAGTTCGCGGTTAATGTTTTATTTTAATTATTATTATAAACAATGAGTATATACCGAGTAAGATCCGCAAACTATTGTTTAAGCTCGTAAGTAATTAGGTACCGTACCTACTTACGACAATGTGAGAACCCGAGGTGAAGCGTTGTATAACGAAAAACTGCAATGTTTACAAGTCGTAAACAACTTAGTAGGTTAGTGATGCATACATACTTATTTGGATACTTTATGTACTAGTTCTAATATTTGCCTATAACTGATCAGGTACGTGAATAATAGTTTCACGTGGTTTTACCTATTAATGTGTTGCCTGTAAGCAAGCAAGCAAGAAAGAAACATGCAAATGTTAGTCAGTCGAACTTGACCCACTTCGCGGTTTCCGATTGAGTTGATATTTGGTATAGTACTTATTATCGAGCTAAGTCTAGTAAGTATTATTTACAATATATTTCATTTTTCGTCTTGCTACAATGATATACTTACGGTGAGAAAGTGTAAATATATGCGTTTGTCGTTGACTGTACTGTGTATAGCGATAGAAATTACGAGTATGTGAGCTGACTTTGAGTGCACGTCAACGTATATTTAATTTATTTTTTTAGTTACCTTACGTGTGCACAGAAAATCAAACATATTTTCTAGTATCAAAACTATAATTCCTACTACACAAAGTGTGACCAGCCCAAGGTTTTTTGAATTTCCCGCCAAAACTTTGGGTAAAATTTGGTTAACCAGACTTATTACCTGTGTAGGTATTTTAAGAAATGAATTTATGAAGAAATCTTTATCATCACTCATTTCAGGACCAAGTAATGGTAATATTTCACCAAGAAAACATAGACGTTTACGTGATAGTCCAAGAAGAAAAACCACTCAAAATGCAAAATTAGCTAGTTCTCCGACATCAGCAAATAACCATACTAATTACAGGTAATTCAGATACATTAAAATTAACCATGTAGTGGGCACTATTAATACTTTTGCTGATTTTAAAATATGTATTGCTTACAGTTGCCGTCCAAGAAGAAAAAGCGCTTCCAATGAAAGTGTTTCGCTACCTGGAAGCTTACCTAGAAGAAAAGAGTCGATTCCTATAGCCACTTGTCTCAGTTCGTTAGAAGCAGAAGACATTGAAACAACTAAGGTCCTTACTAGCGCTGGATCAAGACTGACTCCACTACGCTACGTCAAAAGTCCAACATCGTCACCACGGCATCATCGTAAACAGGATAAAGGTAAAGAGTTATTAAAGAAACTGAGAGCAATTTCTCCTCTCGAAACCTTTTAAGTACCTGTGAATTGGCATATTATTATCCTCCCTTGAATCATTGTTTCAAAATTCAAAACAACGCGGCAATTCAATGAGGTTTTCTTTAGAAGGGAAATTCGCTAAAGCAGCATCTGCAGAATCCCTCCGCTCGGTGTCTCCTGGGTCAGACTCTGTGTTTTATTCAGAGCAAACGGAGCACAGTTTTGCTGGTGCCGATGGGGAAGCAAAAGCGCATTGTTTGCACTGCGGGAAGGAAGTTCACATAGTGACGGCGGCACATGAGCATATTGAGCATGACAGTATGGCTTCGAGGACATCGCATACAGACGTGAGTTATTTCATGGAAAAAAAATCTTTACCTTTTGCATTTCGTAATTCAGTCTTTGAACGTCAAATCAGTAGATAATATCGACATGAAAGATAATCGAGCGTCTCACTTCTCAGGAATCATATGCTGATGCTACTCCAGATATAGTCCCCGCTCCAGCTGGTTTTGCAGATTCCCCAAACTGTACTTCTTCTAAAAAATCTGCAAACGGTGCACGGTTATACAAAAAGCTTGAAAAGAGATATCGCTCTGAAGACAAGTCACGACAACATAGGCATAGACAGGATGTACGAGCGAAGGTAATATATATATAATAATTATAATTACTGTAGGCAGTAGGAATAGTCCACGACACGGTAGACAGGTAGTAGACATAGGTCACGAATGTAAAGTACTTACATAACAATTCCAATGTAGTAATTTGCTACGTAAGGTTAGCTGGAATAGAAAACTCGCCACCATAATTCTTTTTCATTTGTTTGTTTTCATTTTCTCATAATTTAAAATACATTCATAATTTGGTAATCGGGTTCTCTTTCTACATATTTTTTCGTTTCATTCTAGATCTCATAGATTGATAGACTTTATAATTTAACAATTATTTTGAAAAAAAAGTAATTTGAAAGAAAAATTAACAACCAGATTTATAACCGACTTGTTTTCACAAATTTGTAGTCTGAAGAAAGAGGTAAAGAGGAATATGCAGCCAGTGAAAAATCTCAGGATACACGTATCGCACGATCTGCTGGCAACAGCTTGGACAAACTGGCTGGCTCCAGCGGAAGCATTGATCCTGATGGTAACTAGCCAATCTGACTGTTTAATCTTAACTCACTTAAATTAGGGCATTTCTTCTAAGCCATAGTACATTGCCTGAAAATTTTATGTTGTGATTGATACCGCTCGAAAAATGTTGCTATTATTTTTGACAGTCGCATTTATCATCATATTATGTTTTGACCAGAACCAAAAAAAAAATACAAATATTCTATTTACTCTTAATTATCTTAATTTTAGGTTACTTTAGTTTATTTAAGTTTTTTCTTCTTTACTCATTGTATTGTTCATAAATAAATTTACTTTTTTAGAACATGAAGAGTGTTCATTGAGTTCAGAAGGAGCGGATGGTAGTCGCAACGAGAGAGGTGTTTATGCAGCGCCTTGGTGGTGCGGCAACTGGATCCTGCTTTCTGAATGTGACGACAGCTGGACAAGGATACCACCAGGTAGATACCTATCTCAATTGGGTAGTTTTCACATGTTAAAATTGATAACGCAGTGTTGCTAAATGGATAGTAGGTAAATCAAATAAATGTAACTAAGTATAAATTACGAAAAATAATAAAAATCATAAAAAGATATGGACCTTGAAAGTATAGAAAAAATATGCTTTTTTTACGGTCCAATAGTAAATTTAAAGCTACCATTAGAATCCTTACGCTTTTATAGAAACAAAATTGTATGACAACTATGGTTCTAAACTCAGTATTTCACGACCGAAACAGCAATTTACCTGATTTTCAATACAACAATTAAGTACAAATATTACACTGTGACGTCACGAGTCAATTTTAATCATGATACGTTTTCGGCTGCCGCCACGAGGTCCGTCTTTAATTAATTTTTTTGGGTATTTATGTTTTTTAATTGTAGTTGGTCCCATACAAATGTTCCTCTCCAAAAACTGGTTCGAATGGCATCGTAAAAAAAATTAGGACACAAGCCTATTGTTTAACTACTGTACTACATACATATATAAGTTATATTTTTGTTACAATAACGATATTTAGTTAAGGCGAATATATGTTTATTGAGTTCGGTTATATTATATAGATGAAATTTTTTATTCAGTAAACAATATACATAACAATAAAAAAATAATACCATCCTAACTATTTACATCCTGACTATAAACTAAAAAAGATAAAATAACAAAACTACATATTTACAAATAAAAAACTGGCTCTAAATCAGTGCCGTGCGGCAAGGTGCCCATAAGGCTGGCGGGATTACCGCGCTGGATAGCAATGCTAATCCGTTGCGCGAGATAGCCGCCAGCCCTCTGGTCACCACTTGTTTCCACGACTCGCTTCGCAAGCTCTTTGAAAACTGTGTGTGCTCCGGCCCCCCACGGCCCAAGCGTTTCAACCCCAAACGGCTCAAACATGGAATGGAATCAATGGCTGCATATTTGCGCCGCTTGAGGTTTTCAGCGGTGTTAGCGGCAGCCCCAGATCTTGTTGAAGTCCCTGAAAGATGAGACGGGGCACATGTGGCATCCCATACTAGGGGCCGTCCCAACTTCCAGAGAACGAGGATCATGCCATCGGGCCTCTTGTCATCATGCCGCGCGAGGCCCGATGGTTCTAGAACTGCCGACACACCGGCAGTGGAGAGAGACGTTAACACCGCAGTAACATTTTTTGAATACGAGTATTAGATTATTTTATCTCTGCAGCAGGGCTACGCATCTGTACTTCCAACATCCATCTCCTCAGTGTCAATTATTTTTGACGAATATAAACAGTTTCCTCACTTACGTTTTGGGTTTAGGACGGCGAATAAGACACTTTCCTTGATCTGTCTCAATATTACAAAAAATATTTTAAATATCTGACCCTGGCAATGACAAATATAGCTGCTGCAGCTGCCGATATAATTTACCACGGTTATTTAAGATATTATTTTTTTGTTATATGAGACAGATCAAGGAAAGCGTCTTATTCGCCGTCCTAAACCCAAAACGTAAGTGAGGAAACTGTTTATATGTTTCAAAAATAATTGATGCAGCTGAAAAATCTGAAACTTTTTTCTGCTGCTAAGTAGGTTATTCCTATCAGCAAAAAAATGAATGAGGAATTTCTAAAAAAAAATCATCCATTCCCAATTGTATGATTTTTGTCATGGGCGTTAACGCTTGAATCCTTCGCTTCACTCTGGATTCAATGTACCGCCATCGCCGTAAATACATCATTTTGCTCCCTTGCGACACAAATAACTATTAACTCGGATTTTGTTTCAGATCAAATAGATATTAGCGACACGAGTGCAGAGGATCCAACGGAGTCAGAAACGGAGTTCAATAAGCGTTATGTGGCGCTGACGCACCGACTAGTCCACCGGCGGGCGTGCATTGAGCTCAATAGACGGCAATCTGATAACACGTTTGGTAAGTTTTATACAAAATTTGCAGCCCTTGGCCACTGGGGTAAAAAAACCCTTTGGTTACCCGACTAACGCAAGGGGAAACCTAATGGCGTTTATTTTCTTATGTCGAAGAATTCATAAATACACGGAAGAACGAAATGAAGATTGCATACTGTACCTCATTCCAGATAACAGCAAATTCGTCTACCTTTTTTCGTTTATCTAGGATATAAAAGGGAAAAATATCGTTCTAGTTTTGCTTCATTCGATCAATGCTAAATGCTCAAAATAGTTTTCCTTGAAAGCAAATGACGATTAACGCACGATTTTTCTAATATTTTATGGAATAGAGTAGGTTTACTAGAAATACACAACGTGTATGACTCAGGGTGCAACGTTTTGAGTTTTTTGTGGACTTTATTTATTTCTGTGACGTCCATCTAATCTACAAGAAATCTTGGTGGACCCCTTATAAGAACATGTAGAATTCGTTACATGTGACTTAATAACATGCTGTTTTTGGCTAGGTGCGCGCGCGACAAAATATTTAAAACGGACAGCAAATTATTAAATGTGTTTGAACAAACTTGAACCTGATAACGCGAAATGCTCAAATATATGCAAATGTTACAAATGTACAGAAATTTCCAGTCGAATTGGGAACTTCCTTTTTTTGAAGTTGGTTAAAATTGCTTGACATCGCCCGCTGTTTATACTCTACCGTTAATATTTCAAGATTTTCACTTTGACTTTCAATTTCCGCTTCCTAATAACGATCACATAACGCTCCGTTGCGTCATCGAGTTAACTACTCTAAGTGACGTACGCCACCTATTTCTGGAACACGCACTTCGTTTTAAATAGCGTCACCTATTATTTTAGGCGCCCGAATTCTTTCGTTTATCATGAGTATTGGCACGGAAATATTCTATGCAGTTGTGTAATTCCTGTTATCGGTTATTTTACTTCCATAGTTTAGGGTTAATTTTAACGTTAATTCAATGAGTTAGAAAAAATTTAATGACAAAAAAACTTAACGATACTTTATTGAAGCTTGATTTTGAAAAACTTGACGCTTTTTGTCAGACCGTTGAATAAGTACAACCGAATATCTTAATTTTTTTACAATAACAAGGTTGAAATACATGTTTGACAGGCGATGCCTATGAAACACATTTTTCGTACATCGAAAAGAGTAAATGTAACTGTCATTTTACTAAATTCAAATTAATAAAGAATTTGTCGGCCCGTGGACTAAAAAATACATTCATTGGAGTACCTATTATGAAACTGTCCACTTAGATTTAAAATCGAATATCATCCGACATGTTTCGAAATTCAAATTCATCCGCGGTTCTTAGGATGCTTACATGGGTAGCACCAATTGAACCGTCTGTAATCGTAAGTTTGACAAGTTTCTATAGAAAGACAGCGGCCAGCGGTATGTTTAAATACATTACAGTTAATATGTCTGTAATAGTAATACTAAACCCGCTCTTAATCATGGGCGTTTCCGGTACTTGTATGTCGAAAGAATCGCGAATCGATGCGAAACATTTTGGGCGATATTCGACCTCGAAAATGGGAGTAACTATTTTTATTATACAAATTTGTTAATATCGTCCTGCATGAGTAATATAATAGTAAAAAAAATGATGCTGTAGCAATGCTATTTTGTAATTTTCTAATACTTACTGTGATGTGAAACTTTATATTGTATAAAGAAAAAATATACCTCTTGAGTTTTTTTAGGCCGGTTAAGTTCTTCTCTTAGCACAGGTTTTTTTCGAACCGGTGGTAGTTTATCGATATTTATAGGTGCATGTTAACCTTTGATTATTTAAAAAACAACTTTGACTGACTTGAAATAATGTGTGAGACTCACTAAAGTTTTCGATTTAAAGTGTTGATAATCCCAGAATCAGTAGACAATAAAACTCATCAGATTTACGACTTGTACCTAAGCCTGACCTTTCGTGGCTGAAAGTGAAAGCCAATTCATTTGTAACACTCGTAACCGGCCGGCTGACTGAAGCGAACTATATTTAATTCTCAAAACAGATAGGACGTCAGCCCTCAGTTGTAGAAGACACGCGACTGCGGACGTACGATAAACGTGAATAACTTTGAACGTATTTACTCTTATAAATGGTGTTTACTGTAAGGAAATGACGTAATTCGTGCGTTTGTGATACCTAAAGATTGAATTTCAAGTGTGAATTTAATTCATCAAAATGGGACTTTACTGTAAGTAGACATTGAAATGAAATTATAAATTCAAAAGGTTTCAATATGATAATCTTAATGATGGTTTTCGTTTTTGAATAGTGTCAGAGGTATTAACGAATCCAAAGGGCAGCCTGAGAAGCAAGCTCGAAGAAATATTTAAACTAATGCTCACGCTGTGGTGTCGGCAGTGTGAGGTCAATAAGCTTGTCGCCGCTGAACCTTGTGGTAAAATCGATTATAATTCTTACCATACTAACTTTTTTGATTAATATGTACTTAACAAATATGGATGAAGTGCATTGTTCTATGCAAATCTATCAGTTTTGTCATAAAACGTAATAAGTTGCTAACATTGTACATAAAACGATAAAAACGGATTGTGTCCCCTCGAACTAACTCCATAGTAAAGTAAATATGGCTTGAATTATGGGTACCAGACGACCACTTATTTAATAGATATTAAACCTTTAGATGTATAAATTATCCGAGATTCAGAAATAAATATGCATGCTCGTCTCACAATTATATGTAGTTTAAACTTATATCACTCAATTCCTTGAAAGTTGATTGATAATACTTATTTTGATGTCTCTTACTTTCAAATAGTAATATAATCAAATAGTAGTACAGGTATGGAACATGATATTGATAAAAACATTCGAAATGAATCCGTTTTCTGAAAAGATATTTGATTTTATCAAAGTTGAATATAAATAATTTTGACTTATCTTGTCCTTAATACTTAACAAATAGCTACTTAAGATTTAACTTGCATAAAACTTTTATGAATTAAACTAAGACGCATGATTGACCATTTGGGGTTCAGCCAAATAATTTTGCGCAAATTGTATTGTAGCAAAATATTTGGACTAGTGTCCGCGTCAAGTGCTGGGTGAAAACTATGTCATGGCCACGTTCCTTGAAGTTTATTGCCGTCTATATGTAACCACTGAACTATTTAGATAACGTAAATAATAGGTCAGTTGTTCAAAGCTCGCCCTTGATCCTAAATATCTATAGTATATGAAATGATGTCTGCAAATTATCAAAATACTATGTTGTTATAATCCTTAATAGTCAATAAGATATTTACGATGCATTGAACGTTGAATTTATACGTTAGCGTTATGAATCATGAACGCATTTACTATAATCTAATGCAGCTTAAAAGCTCCAGGGTATAAGAGCGTATTATGTGTAGGGAGATAACTATGTAGGTAATGTAGGTATGCTGCTTTACGTTTATTTTAATTATTCTTCGTTTACATTTTGAAGAAATAACTTTCCAGTCCTTGACACACTTTTACTTCACGTGTCTTTTGTGGCATTATGTTATCTTCGCAAATATTTTGCAAGGACAAAGCGGCGAAAACCACATCGAAATGTGTTTTTGCAATTTTATTCACACACTAGGAACAACTAACATAATTATCATTTTAGTAACTACAAATACACCTAACGGATCCGTTTCCTTGTAGATAATAGTATAAATATATAAATATGTCTGATTCTCACGGGACTTTTCTATATAAAAGGCTAAAAATGTTTTTACTTCAACGACAACTTCGAAGAACTGTTATTAGGTACTATTTATATTTTTGACGGATTATTTTGTTATAATAATAATTAACCTAACTAATTCATCTTTAATGTTGTAGAATATTGTTACTTGAGCTTTGTGTTGTTTTCCTAATTTAAGTATACCTATTCTCTTTTATTTGTTTATCATCGAATGTTATTTTTTTTATACTGATTACATTTTCTTTGATAAAGATTGCACTCTATTCGAGTTCTCATTCTCACTCACTTTTTCATCGATGTGACTCTACAGGGACACTTTCATCGACGAAAAATCTTCGTCGACCTCATCAAAATTTACCGTTATGATTACAGAAAGCGACAAAACAGTAGTCGTCCGCCGTGGCAACGAGGAGTTTGGCTTCAGGATCCACGGGAGCAAGCCAGTCGTCGTGTCAGCGATCGAACCCGACACGCCTGCTGAGACCTCCGGCCTGGAGGTCGGGGATATCGTCATAGCTGTTAATGGTAAACTGGGGAATCCTACTGATATGTGGCATCCTGTTGACTGAGAAAACTTCGATAATAATGACAGATACTACATTTCAAGAAAGAAAGATACTTTTATTCACAAACACACAGGACACACATATTGAACATCAATAATGACATCTGTCATTATTGAAAGAGAAAGAATTCATTTATTCAAGTAGGTTTCATTGAACCACTTTTGCATCGTCATCAGCTACATATAGACATATTCAGGTTCTATAAAATATACTTAAAATTGTATGGATTTTACAATAAGTTTGTTTTAAAATAAGAGCCTATTTAGTACATGGAGAACTAATTCAGCATTCAACGTGTAGGTATATGCATCGTCAATGGTTACACAAAAAATGAATACATGAAGTAAAATATAATTATAGGTATTATCAAAGTTTTCTCAGTCAACAGTTTATTCCTTCATACTGTTATTGTGCTTCGGTTTCCAGGCACATTCTTATCCTATCTTTGGATAATTGTTGTAATTGTATTGGAATACAGCGAAACTTGCAAAAGAATTAAGTTGATCAAGTTACATTTTTTTTTATTGTTCAGCATGAACTTACTATCGTTGCTGGCACGTAATGCTGCAGAATTTTATTTGACTAGTGCAGTAGACTATTGAAATGATAACTACCTGTAAGAACTGCAAAATATTCTTCATTACGTATCTGTTTTTACTTTTCCAGGTATCAATGTTTTGGACAAAACCCATTCAGAAGTAGTTAAAATAGCGCACTCCGGTTCAGAAATACTTGAATTAGAGGCAAGTACTTTTGAGGACGTTTATGATCGTAGACATTTTCCCTAATAAGCAAATGAGTAAAGATCCAATGGTACTATCGTAAAGAACTTGATTACTTCAGCAAACTAATAAGAAGTCTCATGTTGTGTTTTTTTATATAACGGTGGTGACAAACAAGACTACGATCCGCTTGATGGTAAGCGATCGCTATATGAGGATTTGCTGAAT
This sequence comes from Epinotia nisella, assembly GCA_932294315.1. Classification (NCBI taxonomy): domain Eukaryota; kingdom Metazoa; phylum Arthropoda; class Insecta; order Lepidoptera; family Tortricidae; genus Epinotia; species Epinotia nisella. The sequence continues at coordinate 12,661,284 of OW028688.1, read as the reverse complement.
TCAGAGTAAATAACACTATGTGTAGGTCTTTGAGTGGAGGTACTTCCTGAGTTAAACGTCTTTAAATTTGAGCGAGATGTAATTCGCTTTATTTGGCTGATTCTTCGCCATTCTAATCTGACTTGTGTACTGACTACGTACATTGCATATTCCAGGTAGCAAGAACGTGTGAAGTGGTAGCTTCCCTAGCCCACGAAAGCGGCCCAGCGGCCCTTTACTCCGGCTACTTGTGGCGAGCCGCCCCTCTAAAACCGCATCACCCGCCGCGGTGGACGAGACGGTGGTTCGTCTTGAAGAGAGACAACTGCCTGTACTATTATAAGACGGATTCGGTAAGAATCAATTTGCAAGACCAGTCTATGGTTTATACGGGTCGTCTCAAAAGTTCAGTAACTACACGCGTAAACCAGTGTATCGATCACATGATTAATTTCCAAGTCGCCGATCGTATTTAAGACGAGGATCCTAACCCAACTTAATGTCTCACTACTCATCGTCAGAATCAATGTAGAACATGAAACTTAAAAGTAAGGTAAAACAACATATCTTCAAGACTAAATTTTGTTAGCAGAGACATTACAATACGACAATCATTCAACTAGTTACCATCATGCAATTGTTTTGGTGTAGAAATTACTGTACCTAAACTAATAAAATCGAATTTATGTAATTTAAAATTGATTAAGGGTAAAAACTGACCACGGGTTTTGCGTAAATCGATATCTTTATTTCCTACATGTCGTTTGTAAATAATACATTATATTTTTCTAGAGTATTCACCCAGTCGGAGCGCTTATGTTAGTAAACTACCAACTAACCGAAGAGGACGCGGGCAGACCGCACGGTTTCCGACTGCAGCGCGGCGGTGGGAATAGGTTGCAACTAGCTGCAGATAGTGCCGAAGCCGCCGCTAGATGGAGTGCTGTCCTAGCCCATGCCATTGATATTAGTAACCAGGTGCGTAGGAACAGTAACACAAAAATAATTCTTTCGGATAATTATTTACAGATAATAAGATACAATAGGAGATAAACCTTCAGATAGGTTTCGACTCTAATCAACTAGTTTCCACATCGCAGTCTGTTATTATGTAGCGAGCTCCGTGAGTTAACGGTTCAAAACTCGGCCGCAAGATGGTGTGAAATTAAAAAAAGCACTGAGTTCTGGGATATATTTTTCTCTTTGATTTATGTTAATTAGACTAACTATTATGACCCAAGCCATCAGCCATCAAGCGTTTTCCCGGTCCTAAAGGACACCGGGGTCCACTTTGTTATCTAATCCCAATTATTTGGTGTGGGCACTAGTATTACGAAAGCGAAATTTACCTTCTTTGACTGACCCATCACCCAAGTAAAATGCAATAATGATGATTGTACAAATAAAGGCAAGTTCGTCTCATTTTTTTTTATCATAATCTGTTTAGGTACCAGGGATCGGAACCAGTTTTTTCAAAACTCCCCGAAGTAGTCTCATATTTTGAATTATTTTAGGCTCTTAATGTAGGACTCTATCAATATTAGACAGCCTGATCAAAAATGATATTATAAACCAAAGTGCGAAATTGAACGAAATAAAACCGGTATTTTTGTATGGTAAAATACCGGTATCCGATCCCTGTTAGGTACTTGTTGCTAGCTATCCGTGCGGTTTCGCCAGAGGGATTGCAAATGGCGCAGGCAAATCCGCGGGATAAAATATTGCCTATAACTATTCAGAAAATCTATTCTACAAGCAGGTGAAAGAATTTTTGAAGTCAAATAAGCGGTTCGGAGATTATCTAAAACATACAAAGTTAGGTGTTATTTTTTTTTCTTTTTTAATAGGAAACAATTTTATATAACAACAACTTAACCTACAAAGACAAAAAAAAGACTATAAATTAAAACTTAAAGATAAAAAATTTGGCCCAAATCGCCATCAGCGGGTAGAAGGCTGTGGCAGCATTGCCACGCTGGATGGCAATGCTAACTCTTTGAGCAAAATATAGGCCAGCCCTCTGGTCACCGCTGGCGTCTATTAGGCGCGCCGACAAATCCTTATAAAGTCGGCGCGCGCTTGGACCCCATGGTCCCAGTGTTTCGACCCCAAACGCCTCAAATAAGTAACCACTCCCCTAGGGAGGCATAGTTATAAACTTACAAAACTACAATCTCACAGACTTTCCTCTTAATATAATAATCCTACTAATCCTAGTTCCTAGTGTTCCTACTAATATTATACCCATAAATGCGAAAGTTTGGATGTTTAGACGTTTGTTACTCAATCACGCTTAAACTACTCAACCGATTTGGACGAAAATAGTTTATAGCCTGGATTAAAAAATATAGGATCGTTTTTATCCTGGGTCCGCGTAACCCTTTACAATCGACTCGATACGGTCGTGTAGGATTGACACTGAATTGTCAACTTTTTGACAATTGTCATTAAAGTTCATTTTTGACTTGGCAAATATATAATTTTCCACAGCGTGACGGTTGGCTCGAAGTGACGATGAGGAACATGAAGCTGCCTCCATCCTCAATACCCCGGCCCGACTGCTTCGGTTACCTCATGAAGCTGGGCTCAAAGTGGAAGTCGTGGGCGAAACGCTATTGCGTGCTTAAAGACGCCTGCCTCTACTTCTATAGCGAGGGGAACAGCAAAAATGCATTTGGTAAGTATTTCTTTTGAACTATATTTTAAACTAGCTTTTGCCCGCGTAGTAAGTGTATTTTTGCTATAATTGTTGAATTGTTACGCCGGCAACTACTACTTACTTCCCCTATGATAGTCCAGGCAATGAACAGACAACTTGTATGGAAAAAATGTCAAATTTGGAAATAATTTATAATAGCAAATTTTTTTAATGTAACGGATATATTATCAATGAAATAGTTACCTAGAGGCAAAATCCAACAAATAATCAGACATCAAAAAAAAACAATATTTAAGTAGCTCCTAAAAAGTCTGGATAAATATTAATATTTTTTTTGTCTTTATTTAGGTTCATTTACATTTGCTTTAAAATATTCAATATAAATAAAACAAAAAAGACAATGAATGTTTAATTTAAATCTATATAATTACTTCCGGGTGGAAAGTTTGTTGGATTCTTGAATAAAGCATCTTAGAATAACGTTTTAGAATGAAATAAACAAAAAAACGCTATTATAAATTAATGTTTTTCAAACCGTACTTTGCCTGGAGTATGAATAATCCTTTGTCGTCATACACGAACTTTCAAATTTCTAAATTTTTAAATAAACGATATCTCGGTACAACTCCTATTTCACCCCTTTAGGGGGCAAGTTTAAAAAAATATATTTCTGGATAGATCTACATATTATAAAAGAAACCTGCTCTCCTGCTTTCATGTTTCTGTTATCATTAAAAATCACACATTAGGTACTTATGTAACTTGCAACCCCCATCTTAACCCCTTCAAAGATGAATTTGAAAGAATGCCCTCATCAATGTTTGCGACTCTACATTAGGAGCTTGTGACCGACGTTTTAAACGTCTAAATTTAAAACTAACATGTTTCTCATACAAACTTTCCACTTTTTTTTAACCCCCTGAGGGGATGATTTTTTATAATAACGCGAAATTATTTGTTTTGCTTTGTAGTAAGAAACTTTTATACAAAGATTAAAGTCTGTAACTTTCCAAATGAACGATTTCCATACAACGGTTCAACCCCTATTTCACCCCCTGAAAGGTTGAATTACGAAAAATAATTTCTTAGTACACGTCCACGTACTGTAAAGAATATATGTTCCAAATGTTATGCCTACCTATATCTTTAGCGGTTTAGGCTGTGCGCTGTCTGTCAATCGACCAGTAACTCAAAAGTTTTATATGTATAGCTTAGCTGCTTGGTTTCACGTATTGCAAAGGACGCAAGCAAACCTGCTGGATAAAATATATCCTATGTCCGTTCTGAAAGTTTATTCTATACAAATAAATCGGATACGTCATTCCGGATAATACGTACATACTAGGTACTTATAAAGATACAATCTAGCAGAATTTCCTCTTTATATCAGTAAAGTTATAGTTATAAGTGGCAGTGGGCGGGGCACATTGCACGTAGAATCGATGGCCGTTGGGGCGGAAAGGTTCTCGAGTGGCGACCACGTACCGGAAGGCGCGGCGTGGGTAGGCCCCCCACAAGGTGGACTGATGACCTGGTAAAGGTCGCGGGAGTCCGCTGGATGCGGGTGGCGCAGGACCAGTCAATTTGGAACTCTCTGGGGGAGGCCTATGTCCAGCAGTGGACGTCTTTCGGCTGATATGATGATGATGATGATGATGATCAGTAAAAATAAGTAGGTATTGAATATAGATAATAATCAAAATGGTCTATGGTAGGTTCGTAATAAAATTGCTATCCAAAATCTAGTCTTTTTTTCTTGATTTAATTTGTCCCACATAAATAATTTAGGCCAAACTAAAGATTTTTAAATGACAGCAAAATCTACACTATTTTCATAGTAGTGTCTAGGCATACGCACCTACGAGTACCTACTTGACACGTATACACAATTTTTTTGCACAAAAATAAAATAAAACAAAAAAGTTCAATAGGTATATATCGCATACAAATCAAATACATTGGAATTTGAACCAAGTGAGTCGGATAATAGTTTTGAATTTTCATTCATCCTAAAATCAAATACAAGAACAACTTCTCTTCCTTTTAAATTCAAATTACCTTAATTCCATTGAAACCTTCGTGAAACATCACAACTCAGGAGTTATTTGACGTCCAATTTGTATCCGATTTTCTTATTAATTACGTAGGTTTTTTTTTAGACCATAACATTTTTAGTTAGGATGCAATCGGGTAAACGTCAAGATGATAAGGAAAATTATTTAATTGCTATCTTTGAACAGATGTTAAAAATGCCATAACTTAGTATCCCAAGATTCCCAAGTCTTTTGGAATGTCGAACGCAAACTACGCTAGTCTTTTAAAACACGCGATCACGTCAACTATTATATGTATGCAAATTTGCATATTTACAACTTGTCTCGACTCAGCCCCCGACACTAATATATCCTGGCCCTAAAATTAGTAACAAATATTTGCGATTGTAGGTCAGACTTATACCGGTTGTTTGATAAAATTTTCGTAATCGTTGAGAATATCAGCTCAGCCCAGCCTCTGGCGATGGTAATCATGACTCCGTCCTCATTAATACGTAAAATGCAATAAAAACAAGTTTTACAATCGATAAAAGCTTTGGCTGTCGTTTTGAGAACAGCCCGTAGAAAATACTTCTGTTGTGGTCTTGTGGTCGTTTTTATTAAATGAAAGTGAAAACCCAAAGCCCCGGGTTTGTGTGCGAATCACCAGGTTGTTTAGACGAGGAAAATAATAACACGCGGCGCGCGCTTGGACCCCTTGGTCCCAGTGTTTCGACCCCAAACGCCTCAAATAAGTAACCACTGCCTAGTGAGGCATACTTGCGGCGTTTGAGGTCTTCGGCGGAGGATGCAGCCGATCCGGCATTGATTCTGGTGCCCGGAAGATGGGTCGGCGCCAATGTGTCTTATTCATTGATTATCATTCATTACTTTTCAAATATGACACATTTTTTTTACGTTTCGAAGTTGTTTTCATCGAGATCGCATGTGGATTAATGCAAGATTTTTCTAATCTCACAAGGAAATCTAGCCAATCTGTTTTATTTGTGTAGGTATGCCTTATATTAAATCCACTCTTCTTTTCAGGTATGGCATGTCTTCACGGCTACAGGGTTCAGACCTGCGCGCCAGGAGGCAAGAAATACGCCTTCGAAGTCATGCCCACAGAGCCGAAACAACGACACTTTTATTTCCACACCGAATCTGAAATGGATAGGAAAAGGTTTGTTTATTTTGAAAGCATTTATAGTCTAAGAGATTAGATTTAAGTTAACGTGTTAAACGAGACGTTAAGTGGCTCGTAAAATTTTGGGCGTTGTGGCATTAACGAGGAATTGGTCAGTTTTTTTACCCGACCGCGCGACGCTAAGGGGGTAATGCGTTTACCAGTCTATGCATGTATGTATGTGTGTATGTTTGTTCCTTTGTGGCATTCTATTCATCAAACGCGTAGGTCAAGTTTAATGAATCATACGTCAATCGATTTGTTTTAATGTAGCAGGTGTCACTGAATCAAAACAGACAGTAATCAAAATTCAAAATGACGGCAACCAGACGCCACGCCATGTTGTAAAAAAGAAAAAAAAAGACGAACTAATTATTTTATAATACCTATTGAACGATAGCCCACATGATATTATTAGGTTTCTTCAGTATTTTTTTTAGTTTAAATAACTGTTTAGGATTTATAACGATCTAAAGTTGGCTTAAATATTCAAAACTTACTTACAGTCTAAACGGCTTGATGAATTTTGGAATATGAGTTGTCGTTGGATTCCGTGTAATCATGGGAGTGTCGTAAAATATTTGAAAAATGCAGTCGGGTTTTTGAAAAATCTGTTTATTTCACTTGTTTACAACTCTCATTTCGGCTTGACCTGTAATTTACTTGGGTCAGGCTACTAATGCTTCAAATTCATAAACGTTTGGAAAACCTATATCTGTCACTTCCTCATTTGTATTTGTGAGAAAGGCATATAATAACTCATTTTATTTGACGGAAGCTTGTTCCTTTAGTCCCATCTCGTAGCCAGATTTGGTAGCTAGCTACGAAATGGGAGAAATAATCCCAATTCGAAGCTGGCTACGAAACGAGAATTCTCAAGTCCCATTTCGTAGCCAGATTTGGTAGCTAGCTACGAAATGGGAGAAATAATCCCAATTCGAAGCTGGCTACGAAACGAGAATTCTCAAGTCCCATTTCGTAGCCAGATTTGGTAGCTAGCTACGAAATGGGAGAAATAATCCCAATTCGAAGCTGGCTACGAAACGAGAATTCTCAAGTCCCATTTCGTAGCCAGATTTGATAGCTGGCTTCCAAATGGGAAAAATAAGCGCAATTCGAAGCAGGCTATGAAACGGGAAAATGAGCAAGTCGCAAAATGAGCACTAGTGCATGTCGCAGTCTCCACTTCTGTTGTAAAAGATAGGTAGGTTAGGTTCGTTAGGTATTTTCAGATACCGGAAGGGCAAACAGACCAGCGGGGCTCCGTCGACACTGCCGGATGACGAAACAAAAGCATGGTCTCCTGGTGTTTTGATGGAGCCCCGCTCTGCTGGCTCCTGTTTCTGGTCTGTTTGCCCTTCGGGCATCTGAAGATGCCTAACGAACCTAACCTACCTAACGTACCTTCGTTCCCATTTCGTAACTGACTTCGAGATGGGAAAGCACATTTCCCATTTCGTAGCTAGCTACCAAATGTGGCTACGAGATGGGAAAGTCGTTCCCATTTGGTAGCTAGCTACAAGATGGGAAAGCACATTTCCCATTTCGTAGCTAGCTACCAAATGTGGCTACGAGATGGGAAAGTCGTTCCCATTTGGTAGCTAGCTACAAGATGGGAAAGCACATTTCCCATTTCGTAGCTAGCTACCAAATCTGGCTACGAGATGGGACTAAAGGGGCTTGTTAAGTCTTATTATTTTATTTTACTTAATTTATTTCAAAAAACAATTTAACGGTAAGTATACATTTCCTGTTTTGCCAAACTGAGGTCAGTTTGTCGGCGAATGTGCGCTCCTTTCTACTTATGAACAAGGACGTAAATCTAAACACATGGGTTTCTTCTAAAACTTCTCATCATCCGCCGGAGGTAGGTCAGCTCAAGAGGAACCTAACCAGCCTTTTTTGTTACGTTGGGGGAATGCTTTGACGCGCCGCGTAAGCTTAAAGGCTATTTGTTGACGCTCCAAAAATAGATATCTTAATCCAGCACTGTTACAGCAAAAATATGCCAATTGTTCATTTGTTTTATTTTTTTATCCAGTTGTTGTTTCATTTCCATAAGTAAGTTTTATACACTTTAATGTATTATTGTTTTGATTGATTTGACTGCATGTAGGTAGTGCCGTACAATACATCTCACTTCGTATTTATGTTTATTTCTCTCTCGCCTATCCTAATAATATATTAGTATGTAGTTTATATATTAAAATTGTTTGACGTTTCCGTGAGTCACCAACGGTGCTGGCTGAAAATCAGCGCTGTAGGTGTCTGAGACCTCAGCATAATGCTGAGCCAGTGTCCGGTTCACTGCCGCAGAGACACACTTTGTTTCATGTTTTATATGTTTCTCTTGTTTATTTTATTGTTTAATATGTGTGTCCTGCCTGTGTTTGTGAATAAATCTTTCTTTCTTTCTTTCTTTCACCGTTCGCCCGGGGTGTGTGGGCTCCCGGACAGAAGTAATAACTCGAAAACCGTGCAACTTTAACTGGGGTCATGTTAGGCTGGTTAGGTTAGGTTCCTCTTGAGCTGACCTACCTCCGGTGTCACTGTGACGTGGTACTTCTGGGACACCCTGTATACAAACGGTATTTAAGAAAACTGGCTGTGATAGACATCGAATAATCACATGTCGTCGTTGGCCCGATTATATTATGGAAGACTAAAACATATCTGAAGTAGATAAGGTTCGCTAAATGTTAGCCCTGTCAATTCAAGTTTAATGCAGAACGCAAAATTTAGTGACGTCTATCACTTTGATTAATATGAAATAATTATGTTGTTGTTTTTTTTCAGGTGGATGGCAGCTTTGGAGTATTCTATAGACCGGTGGATGAAGGCTGGTTGACGACAATGTCTTGCTTTAGAGGACTCCTACATATTCTTTATATTTTAGACTCAATTATATCTAATTTCCTTAATTATGTTTTTATTTTTATTTTTCACCTTTATTTCACATCCAGTTGAAGTCTTCGTTTTAATCTATGTTAGGCAAACGTAATACTTTAATTCATGCATAAATTAATTTATATTTTGGTGATATTGATAGATTTGGGAATCCTTCTAAGGAAAAAAATACCTGCTATATTTACATTCAACCAATAATATTGAAACAACTAACGATACTAACTAGACTTTTGTCGTCCTGTCTGGATAATCCTCTGTTTTATTAGCCTACCTTTAATAGTTAATCAGAGATTAAAAGTCCCCTTGTATTTGGACTAAATAACGTTTAAGGACATTTATTTACAAACTTTGTAGTGATGTTAGAGTATTTGTTACCAACTCATCGAATATATTAATGAGTCCAGCATAAAAGCTTTAAAACGTAAGTGCATATATGATTTAAAAAAAAATAAGTAGGTAAAAATAATATGGGGACTAGTTACAAGAAAAAGTCACAGAAAGTTACCATTGGGATAAAGACAACATAGCATTTGTCACATAATAGATTGTGCTCTGACATAATAGGTACTCAAGATGACAACACATTCGGGAAAGTATATGTTTTGCAAAATACGATACATTAATAACGTTTTAAGAACGTAAATATGAAATTGTTTAAAACGCTACTCCCAATTATACAAACACGACAAGCAGAAAGTTAGGAGATGCATGGACATGGAATTAAACAAAAACAATTAAAACGCATAAGTAAATATTAAAACTATTATGATTGGCGTATAGTACGAGTATGACTAGAATGTGAAAGAAAAGAAATGTTAGTAGAAACGTACAAAGAGAATATATTGCAAAGATTAAAAACGATTTCGAAAATGAAGTTTTTAATATTAAAACTATGGTTGACGATGACAAGCCAAAGACAGGTATAAGTTACTAATTAATACAGAAGAATACAACAGAAGCAACAGTTATTGTAAATCCGCTTCTAGAAAGCTTATTATTTACACGATCTAACTGTTATCTCAAAAAATGATGCTATATATTGTTAGGAATGGATACGTGAAGACATAAATATTAGGCCAAAGTGCAAAATGACTACTTTCACTTTTGACATGTATAAGAAACGTTGGATAGTAAATTAAAAATACGCAAAAATATTTGACTGTCATTTTAAATAATGTTAATAATAATTATAATAGATATTTAGAGCAAATTTAGGTGCGGGTATTAATTTAGGTGGAAATATTCCTGACGAACCTATTCACTATGTATTGTGTATTGTGGAAAAATTAGGAGACGTATTATATTCCTAATAATATTGATGTGCCAAAGTCTGTTAATTAAGAATCATTGACCTTACCAAGCACAATCGTAGTTAAGTAATGAAAAAAAAAATACTGTAACCCCTCGTACTAAGATTTTTATTAAATTCGTGATTGTCATCAGTGTTGTGATTTTTGTATTAAAATATAAGTTTCTTAATTTAACTTTCATTTGTAAAAATTGTAAGTACCTACAGTAGATTTTAGCGGGTTTTATGATTATAAATATCTATGTTTAAGTATCACGAGTATTCAATATCAGTATATTTCCCCATTAGAACGTGGTCCATACTAGGTGACTTAAATTGTGCATTAATCTGATAAATAATAGAGAATTTAAATCCATGACGATGAAATGTACATAAATAATCACGTTAAAGCTCAAATATGTTAAAATAATAAATAAAAGACTTGAATATTAACAGTATTCGGTTAAATAGAGTAGCCTTATATTAGTGAGTGTCTAGTGCATAAGAAAATTGGAAATCCTGTTTAATAACCGCAAAAAATATTAAAGCACATTATTAAATATAGTTTAAATGTTTATTTGTAATTCATAGAATTACCAAAAACATTTAAGATAAAAAAAATAGTATTATAATGTGTTCAGTAAGTAAGTAAAGAGGGAATTATGTGAATGGAGAAAAATGTCTATGTTTATTTGAATCGTCATAATTAATTATATAAAATATATTATACCTACCTTTGTTTACTTACTTAAGAATGTGTGCCAGATTATATTTATTAAGAAAGTTGCCAATTAAAATAATGTTTATTTGAAGATATGGATTTTCGCCATAATGTCATAGTAGATGACCATAGACATTTAAAATTGTTGAAAAATTAATCCCCAAATTTAATTAACCGAATGGAAATCAGAAGTGAAGTACACGTAGTTGTGTAATAGGTGATTTTTTAAATATTTATGTGACTATATAAATAGATTTCGTTGTAATAAAGTATTTAAAAAAACGAGCATTTTATTTAACTCACACTCCATAGTAAACCGGTAAAGACGGTGAAAAAATCAATTAGCAAGGGTGAACGAAACTCGTGAACCACGATTCTGGCGGCGTTAATTTACGTGACTTATAAGCTACTAACACGAAAAATAAACAATCCCGATATATCCCTTTTTTATCGCTCCAAAAGTAAAACAGTGACAGAAGGCAGGAGGCTTCGATCTGGTGGCGCGGGCGCAGTGCGGGGCGAGAGGGGCGACGCTACAGGAGCGCTACTGCCTCCGACGCAGGCGCGGTAGTACGCGCTCTTAACTCCCACCAGTCGCGCGCCATCGACGCACGCGCAGCCTCTACCCATGCCACGCCACAGATAAACACAAAGTGAAACGCCAGCAGCGCCACCAAATTTCATAAAACGGATTACAGTGAACCGAACATAAGTGAAGTGATACGTGACACTATGTGACAAGTGATAAATTGATCGTAACGGCAATAACTTTTTCACTCACTGTGCCTATTAACTGTTTTATGACCTGTGCAGTGCGACTATTGTTATGTTCGCTTCTACTAATCTCCTATTCACCTGTTGAAGCCATTGCGGTTGGACTGTGAAATGTGACAAAAAATTGCAATGAGCTTCTATTGTAGGTCTGCGGACCCTTCGTTTGGAAACATTGTGGGCAACTACCTGACTACTGGAGGGTTGGACATCTGACGATCGATCGGCCAACCCGTCGACGCCTTGTGAGTTCTGTTAAGTTTTTTATAAGGTAATTTAATACAACGGATGTGGAATAAATTGGGTAGGCAGGGTGCACTTGATTATCGCTACCTGTTTTATAGTCTAGTCATGTGTGTGACTTCGTTGGGGTGTTATTGTTTACGTAGCAGATGCCGTAGAAAATAAAACAATTCTGAGAATCGGTTCTGCGGCTTACCCATTGTTCTTGTGCTTTACAACGTTGTTTTTAATGTTTATTTAAATGCTTCCTGCCACTGTGTTTCGCGGTAATTATCTAGGTACGAGATTGTCTCGGTTCAGCTGTCAAGGCTGAGAATTTATGATGATAATCCTACTGTGATATATCTTTTGTTGACTGTCGGTAGAGATGATTTTGCCATTCATAAAGAAGCAGGTTGCGGTTTAAGTTAACAAAGCCTCTTTCAGACTCGATGCTGCGTCACTGTGCCGGGCCAATCACATTTTATCTTCACAGCTTTCTCAGTTCTTCGCATCTCTTCGATTGGTTGGCCTACCGTAGCTTTTAAAACGTTTGATAAACTTCATACCTCCCTGATATTAACATGCATTTACAACCTTTGCCATTATCAGACAGAGTTATACAAAGCTGCTATCCCTAATGCTTCTAAAGCACTACATAGTTGAAAAGCTATCAAAGCTGTTGTAATCCACAATGTCGAAATAATCGACGATAATGGCTTTTATCGCAACTCAAAAGCAACCGCTAAAACACTAACGAACCTACCTACCAGTAACACGGTAGAAGCATCAGGTTATTTAATTGCTAAACAAATAGTAGTTAATCTACACCATCAACTGATAAGAATGGTAATCTACTAGAATCACACATATCTCGAGTGATGTTTATCATCGCACAAAGCAACCTTGCGGAAACGGCTAATAATTCTGCGTCGTAAAATGCCATCAATAAACTTAATTGTTTTTAAATAAATGAGTTATCTAACATGGTTTATCATGTCCCATATGTATAGTTTGTATTTAAGCACGTGACGTAGTACTCTTTAGATTTTTACCAGCGTATGTCCTACAGTTGTTATGTGCTCATTTACAAATTTGAAGAGACTGTTATTTTGTTTAGCAAAATCTTTGTAGCTTTTCACGAGGTATCTGAACTATCTAACAAAGACAATGTCTTGAATAACATTATTCTTAAAAAGACTATTGCATAGCAATGACTTCTCATTAATTAGTATACAGACAACCAATTGATGGTGCCGCTGCATCAATAATTGTAACTGGAGCTTTTTCCACTAACACACTAATTATGTAATGATAATTAGAATCATCTGCTTGCATAATAATAAGAACACAATGTTATATTCAGCGTGAACTGACGGCACCTTATTAATTCACAGTTCGTCATTTAAATTTGTAAAAAGCTGAACTAGATAATGTAAACTTTGCCGGTTGACAATTAAACCTGTCGTAACCTGAGATTAACTTAATGTAAACCTTTGGTGAACGGGTTCCCAAAAACCTCTTCGCAATCAGTAAATGCCATTAAACTTTCCAGCCAGATTACTTTAAAACCTTCCTTTAATACGTTTTATTGAAAGGACCAGTTGGTACTTGCTGCAGTATCCGAATACATATTCATATCTCAAAAATCCTCGAACCAAAAAAGAGATAAAAGTATTTCACCGCTTTGGAGCGAGTAAGATGGTAGAAACTCGATCAACCGTAACCTTAGTACGAGTGAGAAAGAATAAAACACCAGATGGTCGAGTGAAAGGGATGGGTTATCGGAAGGCTTTTACGGTAGAACGGGCAACGCGTAGTGAAATGTGGACCTGGCACGCCGTCGTTTTCAATCTCGCTTGAATAAATTGATTCTAAGATTAATCTTTTAAAGTTACTGTAGGTAACCGGCATGTACAAAAAAAATATTTGTAACCGCTGGATAGGCACTGACGCTGTATCCAAAATTAATGAGAATGGGAAGCGAAAAGTGTCATAAAGACTAAAAAAAAAACGATTTCCGTAGAAGACAAGTTTCTATTCAGAAATATATAATTATCACAGTAGGATAACCAGTCATTAAAACCCAGCAAGACATAAAATCCGATACAAGTCGCAGGCACCGGAAATCTTATGAAAACATACGCACTATACAACCACGGCAGTAAAGTGAAGCGTCAGTTTTATTGTCCCTAGCCCGTGATACTAATTTCAGTTGGTAATAGTCGGACAAATCGTAAATCTCGTGATGGCCCTCCATTCAGAGATGTTATTAGGCTTATACAAATAGGCAAGAGCGGAGAAAGTCAGATGTTACGAGTTTAACCCTATTCAAGCAAAGTAAAAGATATTCGGAGAATTCTATTAAAATATTTCATAAGAAGAAACTCACTGAGGGATTATAAAATTGAAAGAAAAAATACGTAGATCATGTTGTTTTCACTACTAACTAAACCAGGGATTACAATTAAAGTAAACAAAAATGCTGTACAATTTGTGATTGGCATATCAGATATGATAACAACAGTATAAGGAATCTACAGTAATATTCGTCTTGCTTATTGCTGTAAAACAACTGTCTCAAATCCCCTTTTTTATTCTTATAACGAAACGTTTGGTGATCATGAATAACTGTAACCTAACATTTTCATAAATAATTTGATATCGATAATATAAACGCGGTCATCATTTACATGTTTAATATCAACCAGAAGCCAATAATTGATAGGAATCGAAACTGATGAATGATGCATCAGGCAATAATTGATAGACTGGTGCATATTTATTTATTTATTTAATTTAGACTCTGGGTCCATATAAAGGTTAGTACTTAATTACAATAAATTACTTACAAACTAGAGGTTAATACAAATTATGCAACATATTATTTTAAATTTGAATGAATACATGAACGTTTTATGAAATAGTACGAACAGAAGACTTGATTCAAAAACATATTTTATATTCGTAAAGAAAGTAACACTTTATGAAGAGTACATATCCAGAATAGGGATCATGAGAATGTAGAGAATCAATTACTTTGTATCAAAGTTATTATTCAGTCGGCACTTTGAAATATGTACGAAGAGACTCGTGAGAAATAATGAATATTTTATGGTAATAGATACGTGGAAACAATGTAGAGCTACTTAATTAACCATGTTTCTCGATCCATAAATCTTAATGGTCAATACCAGCTTTTTAACTGGTGGGAGATTATGAACATGCAACCGGTCAGATTTGGATCGTTTATCAAACTTACGATCAAGTGAAAGCCAATATAGATAAGAATCGTTTGGAAAACACAAGTAAGGCGGGCGACCTACGTGAACTATTGAAACAGATAAATTAACACGTCTGAATCTCATAGCTGTAGGCAATATAGTTAAAAAATAATTTATAGGTACTAACAGTATTTTTTTCTTATTGCAGATTAATTACAAGTCGTGATGTCGGAAAATGGAAGCACAATTGTATCTCGGGCGTCCACACCGCGCCCTGTCACAGACACACCTGTTACAGCCCCTTTACGCTCGAGACATGACCAGTTCTTGGCAACCTCCGCTGAGAGAGCACCCCAAAGGCCGTCTTCCAGTGGAAGAAACCCTAGCGGAAGTTTCGACACTCCACCATTGCCGTATCATCGGCAGATGAATTCAGGCTCATTGCTTTCGGCCAATCATCGTGAATCATCGGCTTTTGTACCCGTTGTTCCAACCAGAGCCATGCATCCGATGATGTACCCAAATGAAATGCACCCAGCCTTAATACCTTCAGAGATTATTGAAAGAGAAAGAATGTTAGATCGGGACAGAACTGAACCAGCCAAAGGCTCTCCTGATAGAATTTCGGCCAATTTTCCTAAAAGAAATTCCTTTGATTTAATGGCCATGATGGTTGAGAAACGCAAAGAGGTAGCTCTAAGAGAAGCGGCTGCAGCAATGCTTATACCACACCACCGAGCATCATCTATCGAAGGCATTATGACCGATGGTTCTTCGCAACCACCTATTTATGGTCCACCTGGTGCTTTTCTTGGCGCCCCAGGCCCTTCGCCAACAGCTTCCAACACCTTCACGTTTCCCGGCGCCGGTTTGTTCCCACCTGGCGCTGGTCCTCACCAAATGCACCCGCATCTAGATAGACGACTTTTAAGAGCTCCAGGAAGAGCATCCAGACCGAAGAAGCAATTTATATGTAAATTCTGTAACCGACAGTTTACAAAATCATATAACCTGCTGATTCACGAACGGACGCATACAGATGAGCGGCCATATTCCTGTGACATCTGCGGGAAGGCTTTCCGCCGGCAAGACCACTTACGAGACCACAGGTAAGATAAGCCAGCACTTTTTTTTTACCAGTCCACAAGGGAATTTAATGTCCCACTGCTGGGCAAAGGCGAATGTCTCGATTTCCACTTGTCCCGGTTCTGAGAAATGTCTGGCCAATCGTTACGAAATGCGTCCAGATCGTTCCGCTATCTCCGTCACGGCCAGCCACATCGTGTCTGCACTTTATAATAACTGGTAATTACGGCGAAGTCCGCTGAGTATCCACTGCTTGCACATTTTAATTTTCTGCCGCACTGATCATAGTTATACGTATAAAATTCTAATTTATATGCACGTAACCGGCAGCCGGTGTAACTCAAGTTGCAGATGTTAAGCCGAGTGTGGCCGCATCCGCCCCGCTACTTGGAAACGGAATATTTATAAAGTTACTCGATTGTTGTAGGTAGTGGCTACTAGGAAGTCAATCTTGATTAATTATATTTTTACCTTTATGTTAAATATAGATGCATTTATGTTGAGTTCAAAGTATTAACCACTTGAACTAATTTTGCACAAGCTTTTCTAAGTTTAATTGTCGGACCTTCATTTTCTTGCTAATTAAACGATTATCATAGAGTACATATATATATATATATATACTTTTGGTTAGATTAAAAGTAATTTCGCACGCATTCTCTGAACTTAAATGAAAAACTTTATTTTGATTGCAAATATGATCATCATCATATCATCCGAAAGACGTCCACTACTGGACATAGGCCCATCAAATATAATGTTTTACTATAATATTGCACATTTTTTTTTCTTTATTTAGGACGAGACAAAGAAACATTGGAACCTAAAATTTTATAGCGGTCAATTTAGTTTATTCATTTTAAACCAGGACAAAGATTATTTTAAATTACTTCGATAAGAACTGTAAAGTCCCTTTTAACACTTTTCCGTCAATTTACTATCTTTTTATCAGATCGTAAAACAATAATATCAGCGATAAAGATCTTTGGTACAGTTTATTGATGGAATTCTTTCTCAATCTTATCTCTTCCATCAAGTTCGTCGATCTTTACTAATGCTGTGTGTGATACAGTCAAATAACCATTAGTCTCATTATGATCGAAGAGCTTTGTATGAGCTCGTTGAATAATATGTTTTTAAACTAAATAAGGTAGCGAAAACATGTCAAAAAATCCTTCATTTAAACACCAATAAAGATCTAAATAATTGTAATAAAAATAAGAACAAATTCATTAAACCATCATAACATTTCAAAACCAGCAAATTTAAGACATAAAAGATAGGTGTTTCAAGAAAAAATAGACCTTACCCCATTTATTATATGGTAGGGTATTCTAAACTCCAAATCGAATTCGAAACAACAGACCATGGTATTACGGATGTAATGATTTTTGATGGACCCAAATGCTTGACTGAGATTTCGTCTCACATTAACTCGTGTTTTTTTTCCTTTTGGTAATTAGTTTAGATGTTGATGACTCATCCGATTCTATTGGTCAGGTCGGTAATGTAAGAGGATTGGTAGAGTTCGCAATAACAATTGCTTCGTTAGAAATTTTAAGGATGGTTTTATATCGAGTTTCTATCAAGTGTCAAATTATGTTTAAATATTTTAGTATATTTTTTCAAATTATTTTACATTCGTGACTTTAAACCAAACACTTGAAAAAATTTGAAATACCTAGGTATACTATTTCAATCTACCCAACGCAAAAGTATAATTTTTGAAAAAAAAAAAAAAGAGATGTCCGTTGTTGACTAAATGTTTCAGTTTTAATCGTTACATCATATGATTTATGCTCTTACCATTAATACTGCATAAAACATGCACTTGAATCCCCACGTTTTGAATAAAAGCCTCTTTGTTCCCTTAAATATTATTTGTGTAGACCATATTTATAATACAACATTTATAGACTCAATTTCTGCTGACGTTACTGACTTCATACCTTTAGATTCTAAAGCAATTTATATTTCTAGCTCCGCCTTATCATTTCGGAGTTGCCGGTCAAGTATTGAATAAAACGTTACAAAACGCTTTTAAGTTTTTTTTAAGACTGAGCTAGATTATTTGAAAGCTGCCTAACGTTCATCTTAACTGAGCCCAGCCTGTCCTGATAAGATATCTTTCTTGATACAGTTCTATTTAGTTTTCTTTTGAATTGCAATGATTTAGGTTTTTTTAAATTAACTTGGTTTATATCAGATGACAGTGCTTGATTTAAGCCTATATTCAAATTGTACAGTTATATATAATTGATGAGCGATGTTTTTTTACTTTGCGTTAAATCAATTAAATGTTTGTCCTCAGCATCGAAAATGGAAAGGAATGTGAGATGAGCTCCGCCGTAATTATACGTGGTTACGTTTTTTGTCGCGAACACATAAAGATTGCCGTATAATCGAGATGCACCGCATAAGACCTGCATAATACCAGGCTATTATATTCTCTGCCATAATTAATACCCGAAACCACAACGCCTTTAACGCATGAAGTTTTTCGATTCGGGGACAAGAAACACCACGGTTATTATTCGTGTAAAAATCCATCACGCCCGCAAAAACTTGCAGACATTCCATCTGAAAACACACACACACACAGAAGAATTGAACGTCGCCGATAATTTTCATGAATATTTAACGAACGCTACAAGCGGCCTTACGTAAATAAGAAACGTAACGACCACGGCTTATCCGCCATCGATCGAAAAAAGTTTCCGATCTGAATTTTCGACCACTTAATTTTTCGATAAAAAAGTGAGCAAATAATGAGCCGATCGGCTGGAAGATCGACATTAATATTCAAAACGACGGGTTAGCGTAATTGCATTTAGTTTCTAAGTGTTGTGAATTTTAAATTCAAGAATCAAGATTGCTCACATCATTAAGCTCATGTATGTTATTACTGAGATGTATAATGAGTAGGTAACCGTAGTTTCTACGAATTCACCAGTTAGGTTGCTAGGTTACGTGAAACTTGCTATTGGTGCGCTTGTACTCATTTCGTTTTACTTCTCTCGACTACGTGTTTTGAAGTTGTTATGGTAATGTCTTTAGGAGACTTACGTTGAAAATGAAATTTAACAGTGAAGAAAACAATAAACATACTTCATACAAAATATGTTGTAGGTACCGCTTTAGGGTTTTTGATAAATATAATCGTAATTAAAAAAGTGCTCCACCGACATTATTAAATAATCATTAATTTACTCTCGACAGCGTCGCTTGCCAAACAAGTCCTTATAAAAATATTTTGCATTGAACATAATTTTATCTCGGCGCTCATATGCAATTATGATTCGCTCGAGACCACCATATAATAGGGCCTGGGCAGACCTCCGCTCGCTCGTTCAGATAGCTCAAGGGGCTCGGCAAAAAGGATATCAAATTAATACTGAATCCATAATAAATCAAATCGGGCAGGTGGACTCGGTCGCTGGAACAACACTTTAGCCTACGGATAACTTTTGAAATTATCATGCAAGGACCAGTTTAATCGTAGCACCACGCACCCTTAGGCGCCGTTTTTACAAAAATATGTCCAAATTGGAGGCAAAAATTTGCAATATGCGGATCTGTTGGGTCCAATCGAATGGTCGATCCGAATGTTGTCACGCAATCTTTGAATTTTTATCATAATGGTATCCAATCGATAAAATAATAAAAGTGCATCAACGGCACAGTAAAGACCTAATTTTCATATATTAAATCGGGTTGCGAAAATAAATTCACTTTTTATTATACTCATTTTAGGAACTCGAGATTTTTTGTCATCTTGAAGACAGATTCTGCAGATATAAAAAAAATCTCACAAATTATATTATCTTAAATACAGGTCGTCTGACCATGCAAGATCTCAAGTAAGTATGAGTTAGAAATAATCGTGACTAAAGATGTTGAATAATTAGCCACAAACGCGCGGACCACTCGTCGATTTCACAGTTTCTTATTGGCTTTTGAAAGTCTTTCTGGCCATACTCGGTCTTGTGCAATTCGTTACATGCTTTTTTAAGGTTGTGGTTATACATATTTTACACCTGCGTTTCTAATAAAATTTACCATATAAAGTAATAATTTAACTAGTCGGAAACGCTAGAGAACTTCATGAAAAGTACAAAGGAAAGGACTTAGGAATTATTTTTATATTAGCAGCTGCCTCAGCAACTATAATAGTAGATGGAACGGCCGCCATATTTTATCGGATCGATATAGACAGCCATTATTGCTATCTAAATTATACTCAACACGCTTGCGTGTTAAGTTGCAAAACAGTTTTTGTCGCTGCACCGAACCAATTAAGTTTAGGATTCGCGTGATTCAGGTTCTTGTGTTTTTATATCCCATTATTTATTGTTGTTTAAGTTGATTTTTTGCATTTAATAACAGTTGTTCATCCATCATTTATTTTTACAATTTTGTTAACCTTAAAATCCACTATAGAGTATAATGTTATTGCTGTACTTATTAGACATTCCAAATATTACGTATAATTTTTGTAAAATATTATTCTGGCTTGATATACCTATTGAGCATGTCAATCGGTATCGTGAATAGAGGTTTATCTAGCACATAAATTCTCAGCACAAAATGGAAGCTATTCAGAATCAAAACGAGGTTTTTTGCGCTAATCCCACGAGGAATTTATAATAATTCGCCTCAGCTGTATACGTTTGCAAGTTTTCTTATATCTCACCATCATAATATTATAAATATACTTAAATAACAAAGTATGAATAAAACGTGTTTCATCAAAATTTTATAAAATGACCAGCGTATCGAATTTGTAGACGTTCTTTTAAATGTTATTAATGAGTTCTTCGTTGTATGTGGCCCATGTTCAAACAATAGGAATGGTAGTGTTCAACATTATGTCGAAATCAAGAACAGGAGGTAAAAGCTCCATTAAAACGGCTGAACGATTATCATCCGTCTTTCATTAGCGTAACGGTCAAAATCGCCAAGCTGAGTATTATCTTCATTCCTACCGCGTGGGTTGACAAGACGTATGCTTATCGTCGATTTGGCATTTCTCTGCTACTTAATCCAGTTTTAAAAAGCCATTAAAGTTGTAGTAGCTATATCATTCACTCGTGCTTTTGAATTGTAAAGTGAACTTCGCTTAGCAGATTTATCACCTGATTTTACTTGAAACTTATCCTAAACGTAAAGTGTTGTTACGTTTATCTCTGACGTTTCCTATTGTGTTTCACCTTCATTACCACTTTTAATTTTTTTCTTATACAATATTGGTTCGTGTGTATTACCGGTACGGCTCCGTTCATTCTTAAATTCAACACCAGGCACTTATTGTGCTTGCTCAAGAGTTCTTAGCTCAAAATATTTCCGAGTGCTTTCGAGGAGTCTCAGAGCAAACAGTGACCGGTCGGTTGAACAAACAAACGTGACGACGGTGTATACCGGTACCATACCTAAGGCCTCTAAACGAGCCCACACTGCTTGACAACGCTTTGTTGACTCTACGACCCTCCGATATTTGCATGTGAATATTGTAATTAATAGTAAACTTTACCTGTGAAACTATTTCGAAACTATGCTTTGAGAAACCTGGGGGGTTTAACATATGATTATGTTTTAGCGGGCGTAGCATGATTGCCATTTTATCATTTACCGCTGTGGATAAGACATCCGTCACGATCTGATAAGTATGCGAGTGCGAGAGTGACGGATGTCTTATCCACAACGATAAATGATAGTGGCAATCATGCTACGCCCGCTGTAATAATTTAGGTACTCGGCACCTGGTTCTATGAACCTTGCCCAATAAAATTTGCGTAGTTTACACGCTTCACATTAAGGACTAAGGTAAAATGTTGTGGGAATACGGCCTTGCTCCTAAATGCTTCTTTACTTTCGGATGCGTGCATGTGATGGTAAGTGCCGCATTCCTTACATACATTTAAACCTAGTAAGTAATATCGCCGAAGGGATATGATTAAGTAATAGAACTATAATATTCAGCATTGCCATGATTGTTATCTTCTAAAGTAACATTATTTCCCACAGATACATTTAATATTCCATTTTAGAAGGAATTCTATCTTTTGACCCGTGACGTTGTAACATTAGTAGACGTCGGATTTAAAATAAAATTGTTTGGTCGTCTGTCCCCAAAAACAAGTTTTGAAATTATTCCAAAGCCTCAGTAGATACCATTGTTATTTATGAACTTACGGAAGAAAGAGGTTGAGGCGACTTTCTGTACGATCATTTATCATACGACGACGTCTGCCTCAGATAAAATCCATAGCGACACACACACTGACGCAGCACTATTTGTATACAAGTCGTCACACAAGCAAGGTTAAATAACGTGGCAGACGGTTTTTGATCTTACGAATAACATTTATAGAAGAACGTTTGGATACAAAATTATAGTAATATTTTTTTTTACGCTTCGGCATAGAAACGGAATGAATTATTCCTCCTGACACTAGCGATAAATGAAATAGATAGGTACTAAACAATTTGTATTCCTATAAAATAATTTAACGGCATCACAGTCATAATAAGAACAAGGAATATACGATGGTATCTTAAGAACAAGTGCTAGGCAGATCACGGGGCTTAAAAGCCAAAGCCATACTGCTGTTCAACCGGTTGTCCTTGATGGCTTGAACCCTTGACTCGCGTAACCATGGTTTTCCTTCATGTAGCTATTTAAATTGCGATTACAAAGCATTTATTCAAGTACATTGCCGTGAGAAAATAAGTTCCAATCTAACAAGTGCGTAAGCCTTTTGACAAAAATTTCATTATGAATACGTAGTCCGCTTTTGTGAAACGGAAGGTAGCAGTTTCGTAAAGTCAGAAAAAAATCACGCCGGTTATTTCTTTTTAATCCCGTTAACAAAGTGGTCTTTCGGTGGATTTAACTCGAAAAAAAACGCCTCACTATTTTGAAGCCAGTTTCAAAAGGAAATAATCACGTTATTTATTACCTCTGCTGAGCTGAGACCAGCCATCTTTAATCTGTTTTAAGTGCGTAGATCGATTTTATGAGAGATTAAAAGCATTGATCGGCAAAGAAGTTTTTCGGAAAGTAATAAAAATGTATAGTCGAGACAGGATTGAAACTAGATTCAAGCTTAATGGTCTCATTACTATCAATTACTATGCTCTAAGTTAACGGCTAGCAGGTTTTAAAAATCCTTTTTCTCACCATCTAAAAGTAGATATAATATTGAAATGAGGCTGTTAAATCTTTTAATTGCGTTATTAACTCATTCGTGGACAATAAAGTCAGGTATTTTTTTGTTGTAAAACACGTCATTTGAGTTAAAGCTGTGGATTGAAATAGATCAGTTATTATAAAACAACCTTGAATTTGATATAAATGAGCTCTTCAATTTCGTATGAATTCTGGCGATGGGTATCGGAAATAATGACTCTTTAACTGCGCGCTGTTTTATGTTATTTATCATGATTATGATATCTGCAAATAGTTTACATTACAGTACTGTTAATACTTTAATCTGAATTGGTGCTGCCAACTATCCATTACTCTGTCGGCAATCAATATTTTTACATTACACTGATTAAGAGCAATCATATTATGGCTTACCCACATCAAATGTTGAATACCAAACGCCGATTACATACGATTAGAGCCAATTACACTCAGTACTAAAACCGAATTTACGACTAAACCGAAATTAACACTCTTCCCAGTTGCCCTAATTGCACCTCTGCGCATCATAAATCTTTTAACATTGCATATAAGAAAACTGTAGGAAGGATCTCAATTCTAATTGGATTTGTACATAGCTCGGATCTATCAATATTCTTTGATTAATGGTATCGAGGGACCTCAGCGTAATTACAAGCTGAGACCGTCATGAATCAACTGCCAGAGTTATAAATCTGATAAGTAGAACTTGTTTTAAACAAGTTGAAGTATCACTTCCTAAGCTACCTACTTCTTCAATGTTCGATTCGTCTCTGTCCTTTTTTAAAGCATTTACTTTTATGATACAGGTGTGTTTTCTCATTTTAATCTTATCAAATTTTATGTATGCTGGAACTGGTCCCGAATCTTGTGAACGCGTCATTTTAACTAAAATTATAGTATTAAATATAAAGTGTACTTTAGTCATTCACTATCGTGCTCTTTGTGCATACCTTCTTGATTTTCATGTCATTGTCTGCTTGTACCTATAGTTAAAGATATTTTTTTTCGCTCAAATCGAAATAACAGAACACGGTTAAGGAAGTGAACTTCAAAGTGGTCGGGTAAAGCACCTGCAGCGGAACAGCGAAGTCAAGTACGCAGCACAATAAATGTTTGCGTCCGTCAGAGGTGAAATTGAGTGTGAAGCGGCAGCGGCCCGCCGTCGCTCCCAATACGTCGCTTGGACTGCGCGAGCGCAAGAACCGGCTACAAGCGTGCTGTGGTACGATACTGGGAACTAAGTCCATAATAACCAATCAGAACTCACAAGACTATATTTAAACTCCGAATATTTCTCAATAAAGTTTAAAAAAAATTGTATGTCAATAGCTCACTAAAACACAGACCTACTCAAACATACTGGACACAAAAATCATTTTTTTATACTTAGTTCTAATACAAATTTTTGTTCTTAAATTGGCATACAATACTGCGTCCATATCCAGCAGAGGAAAGATTAAAGATTATGAGTAGGTATACACGAGTAGGTACAACACTTATAAAACGTATGAATTGTATTGTAATGACCAGCTGCTGCTATTAACGCTCACGTTTATAGTCACACTTCTATATAAAAGCGCAAAATTTATTGTTATTAGAATCGGCATACGCTAGGCATCATACTTATCTATAATGTATTCTGGCGATAATATTGTTTTTATACTATTTAAATTGGCATTTCGGCACAAGAAGTGCAACACAAACAAGACGGTAGCCATTTACCTGTAGAAGTTTTTTGATACGTACTTGGCACGTACTGTAGAAGTACTTGGTACATAGGTATTATCACGTAATCAGCAACTGGTACTATACTAAGGAAACGTATTGCAGTAGGATCTCAAACATTTTACCGCAGCAAAATCTCGAAATAAGAGCGGTCCTATCTCACGGTAACTTACCATGGCGCGTTCGGGCCCAACCTCTTTGCCTCGCTCCATTAGTATTTTCCATTTATTTTTTGTCCTCATACCTGTCCGGCTTTGGGGATTTAGTTTTTATATTACCGCGCGACGAATACAGAATTTCTTTGGTATACAACAGAAAATAAATGATGTAACGTGAAACTACGCAACCCTATAATGCGGACTTTATTATTTTTCGATTAACTTTTTTCTTGCTCTTTGTATCTGTAATGGCCGTACGCAGAAGTATGTCGTTATTGGTTATTATGCTAATGGAACCACTCCACTACACTCATCTGTGAATACATGTTATTCCGCCAACCATCGTTTATGACTGTTTTCAGAAACATTGAAAATTAAATAAACATTTCGATTAACACTTGCGTTTTGGTGCGTAAAATTCCGTTCCCATGGTTTTTAAAGGCTGATAATTGACGGCAACTATACAAACCTTTATTATAAGAAATACTCATTAAGTTGGGTTGATAATATTTCAAACTATACTGATTGGATACTGGATACACATTCATTAAAGCGAAAGGCTCGTTTATAAGTAGCATGGGGCACACTGAAGACCGCGCGTCTACCACCACAGTAATGAGTCATTGTACTAAAGTGAATAGTGATTGAACGCCACACACCCACGTAGAATCTATTAACATGCGAACATACTATCATAGTAATGACTTGTTCTGGTCACACACCAAGATACGCTGATATATGATAATAATTTAAAATAATTGCATACTGCTAAGCCATCAGAATTACAATGATTACGAGTATAAACAATAATGGCTTTAAGACTTATGTAAACTTATGTAAACAAAACATTTGTGGTACTAGATAAATAAGTAGATACCACAATAAACACTTTGTAGTTAATAAAATAAACATTGAGATAAGTAGTTATAACTAATGCCATTTCTTAGAATAGTGCATAGACATATAAAAAAGTATATAATGTGAGACAGTAACTGCAAAGAGGGCATCGCAGGTTTTAGAAAAACAGAGTCACGAAAACTAGATAACACTACACATACAAATTAAAAAGAGACTTAACATTTCATTGGAATGAAAAAAATGTGGCTCCGTTTATTGACGTCTCATTTGTTAAACCGGAGGTGCAAAAAACGCCTTATAATTAGAATACTAATGTAGCTTGAGTCGTTGCTAAAACATTCATGTGAACCTGCCTCATTTACATAATGTCATATACTACTTGATGTGTTTAGCTACCGACGATGTCAATACTGGTTCCTCTTATGGACAGAACGGTAAATATAAGTTAAATAGGGTGTATAAATCATTTTAAAGCCTTAGCAACGAGCTCGTTTTCAAATTATAGGAAACTGAACAACGAGAACTAGTAACTTAACAATCTGAGACACTGGCAGAGTTTGGTCATCTCTTTAACAATACTGATTTCATTAAAGATACAGGTAATATTTATCATGCTTTTTGTGTAAGGTACCTTTGTATTTAACTGCACTCACGAAGAATATATTTACTTAAATGTTATTTTACACGTCTTCAAGGCTCTAGTGAGCTTTTAGTATTACAAGATTAACTTAACAAGTATTCAAGAATTATGATAATAGTATAAGTCCATTATGCTTCAACGTATTTTGTAATACCATTATCACATCGTAACGTATCCATCTAACAACCCTCGTCGTTCGAGGTTCTTAGTTAAAACCTCCGGTTTAACAAGTAAAAAGTAACTAAATAAAATTGGAGCACACATAAGACAGGTTTCTCAAGATGTTCGTTAACAAGGTCTAACAAATCTGCTATTCTCATGTTAATTAGTTGAAAGTCAAACGGAGCGTTGGCGTTCTACTACTGACGCTGAGATATTAGTAGCATAACAATAAATCGACTTAAAGGAAACCAGCTTAGTTGGATGTAAAGAGATAACGTTGCGTGGGGGCAAGCGACAGCCCCAAGACGCACGGTTGTTTAAGCACTGCCTTTATGTACCCAAATCCGGAGGACGGACGTATCTCCTTTGAAAAATCTTAAAAGGAATTAATATTCAAGATGAAATTGAAGACGTAGAAAAACTTCAGATACTATTAAAGCAACTAGACAAATGACCGCTACTAATTTAATCTAAGATTATGAAAAGCTTTCTAACATAACTTTCAAAGTCAATGTAAAATCATCGTGTTTTCTAAATGATCAATAAAATATGTTTCGAAGGTATACTGGAGAACAGTGGTTCCCGATATGAAAATCCGCCACTTCATTATACAAATCGCATGATTATGATAATGCAAGCTATTTATAAGCAGTTTTGATTTACTTACAAGTCTGTTTGCTGTCCGTAACCATTTCTGGGAATAAATTTATGCATTAAATTCCGCTACCGTTTTGTATTAGTGTGGGTTTCGCAAAATTCAATTAAATCTTGTTCACTCATTAACATAATTATATGCAGCGCCAATTGTGACATTTCTGCAGATTAATCTAGATTAACTACAATTTAAATCGTGGTTACTTTACTAAAACTTTGTTTACATTCGAAATGTATTAGTAAATAATTAAAATTACAAATTAGAAGGCCAGTACGATTAAACTAGTCGATAGGAGGCTTAGAGATGTGGAGAGAGATGAGCTAGAGGTGGAAGGAGGGTCGGGAGGGGGGATCGGGCACTGACCCACGCCGCAGCATTCCAACGTGCTCGGCTGACTTGCTCTCTTTACGTTTAAACTGAAAACGTACGAAATAGCCTTTAATAGAAGGGAGAAAAGTGAAATATTAGAATTTTATTTGAATTTTTCGTTTGAAAATAATATTTGTTTCATTGCCAAGGAAACTGACGAGATACAAAGATTGCTATTTTTGTACGCAAATTTTCCAGAGATTACTTATCTGCTTAATGAACATTTTCAAGTATTTTGATGGTGAACATTTTTTAAGTGAGTTTTTATGTACTTACCTACTTCAAATTAAAAATGACTAGACAGTGTAAAATTTGATATGGGCGAATATGTTGATGATGATTAGTGTCGGACCTTTAGGTGTTGTTTACAACACATTAACATAAATTTCGTTAATTGCTTCATTTTTTTCATACAAAATAAATAAGCACGCAATGTATTTACTACACGTCATGTCATTTTATTACGACACCTATAAAAGTCAAAACGTTCATTATGTCAAATCAGTTGGGACGTACCTAATACATTGCTGCTCGGTTGTAATTAAAATAAAATATTAACTCTTGATAAATTAGGCTATTTTAACAAAATTACTTTGTCATATCATTTGTACTGTCGAAAACTATGGCTGGTTGAAATATACTCCCATATGGAATTTACAGCCTGTATACATATGGAACTACTGGACTAGTAGTTATTTTTTAATATACTTATTTATTCAGAATGTAAATACAAGATTATGATTAACATAAACTAAAATAAATTAAAACTAAGTTAAATCTAAAAAAGGCCCTCGAGGCATTGTACCGAGTAGTTATTAAGTGACTTTTATAATAGGTAACGGACATTTGGTTGGTTGACGCTATCTGCCACTGCGAACAAGTAGGCGATGGAAAAAATATTTTTGAGAGAAATTGATTCGCTTCGTGGCACTCTGACTATAGAGTTAACACTCTTGTAGACATGATTCATATATCTCTTAAAATATAAAAAAAAACATCAAAATGAACCATCAATTGTATTAAAGAGAGTACTGGAAGTTACCAACTGATGGCGCTTTAGAGTTCATTGTAATCCATTTTGTTTTGTCTTGTAACACTTGTCAAATAGAATTCTTATTAGAAATAGTATATTTCTTTAATTTGACTCTAACTTGATTCTTTTAAGGTAGGAAACCTAATGGATTTATCACAATCTGTTAATCATCAATTGAAAATAATAGAGCAGTAAATATTGTAAATAGTATATGTATTAATTAAACAAAATACTCCTGTTCCAGGTGGCCCTTCTCCTTTTTTTACCTGACCTTTTAGAATTTACATTATTCTTGTGCTTAATTCTTATATATATATATTGTGACAATAGTAGATTTCACTTTATATATATGTATATATTATACTTTTTATATATTATAATATATGAGAGTCTTGTCTGAGCAATCATAATGATATTAATTTATAAGTGGAAACTGTTTTGGCTTTTGTATTGTCTAAATGTAAGTATTCATGTGTGCTATTTTTAGCTGTTTGTTTCCCGTTTTTAAATAAATAAATAAAATAAAATAAATCACACTTATCGTTTAGTACACACGTTATTAAATCCAGCCACTACTCATATCCTATTCTTAAGTCTACATTCTCTTACTGGACTCATGATCGCTCGATAGGCAATCTCCTACGCACGAATGAACAGAAAAAAAACCATCTAAAAACTGCCTTCAGATATTTTATTGTTAGTTCATCTACGATGGATATTTCAAAATTCAGTGCTTTGAAAGCACATTTGAATGTTATAAAAGATTACGTTAATATTGAATTTATTCCAAATTTTAAAAGAAACAATAGATTAGCAGATCCAATGGAATAAAAAAAAAATATGAATAGAATTCCGAGTTGAGTCCATCGTCGGTTATTTCCTAATTCCATATATTTAAACAGTGTTGTCACAACTCGCATGCTGTTTGTAAAACGAAACGGGGACGTCTCTTGGAACCTGTTCTTGATTCTGTTATCTCAATGAATACACACCGCTTTGGCAAAAAATATCAACGGATTCTTCAATGCGTTTGTATTACGAGTGTCGCTTTTAAAAGTTTTCGTTTAATATCAACTTGGTCCTTTTTGGTAAAGTAGTTGAGTTTCTTCTTTAATATGTTGTCCTTGTATTAGAATAAAAAACATACCTAATTTCACAACTGACTTCACCAAAGTCAGTTTTTTTCACCGGCGGCGCCAGCCCAGCTCGAGTTACCTCTACGAGGGCATTACTCGTCCGGCAAGTAATGGAAAATATTTTTTAATGTACACCATTAGCACCGGGCCTTGGTCCTCTCTGTAATTTCAAGCCTTTTTTTAATCTCCATTGGCCTGATGGGATTCTGAGCGACTGTCCAACGCGATTCTTATCTCGACGTATAATAAGAAGAGACAGACGTTACTTATATTTTATTTAATGTCAGAATTGATCGAACTGGTGCGATAACGCAGTTGGAGCGAAGATTTGTGTGTGTCATTAATTACGTTTATTATTTTTGGTCATTTCTAACTTTTTAACCTTGCTTTTTTTACTTTAATAATGTTTTTCATTGCGAGGTGAATTAATTCTGTATTTTTTTTTCGGTTACTGTTTGTATAGTGGAAATCGTATGCAGGGACCGGTTTGTTAAGAACTTTTTCTTAGTAACGTGGTAATTGCCTTGTTAATTTGATTTTGAATGCGGCCTCTTTGATGTCTAGTGTGGTTGTTTGACGGCTATTTCCGAATGCTCGAATGCAACTCTTGGTCTACCACATCACATCAATAAAAAAACTAATATTAAGTCATTTAAACTTTTTATCAATGGTTTAACATTAATTCCTAAGAACTTGTTTTTAATAACGGACTCAAATTATGTAAAAAATATTAATCAAAACAGAGTTTAGAATTAAAAACATATGCACAACAAAATACTTAAATATTAAAAACTGTCTGGTTGGTATGATCTTACATTTATGTACTTAAAATACTTAATTGAAGATACAGAATAAGAAGTATACGTGGTAATCTCAGATGACGTTGACTACAATATATTTTATTAAACTACCATATTCGTCAACTATTCTTGTCGTGATAACTCCGCCTGCAGAGCCGCGTTACATAACATCAAGAACTTATTCAAATCAACTGCTAGAAGTTTCACGGAAACACACACTGCGATATAAAGGGGAGCTAAACGAATTATGCTTGTATGAAGTTCAAATGTAGTTAGTACGTTCTTCTTCTAATCATCAGTGCGGTGCCTTTTACCTTTTTGTTTAAAGAGTCCGAGTAATGATATATTGTTTACGTGGCGCATTCTTCAGATGGCTGACGGGTAGAGGAATCTGAAAAGTCATTATCATTAAATTTGAGCCACGGTGACGTCTGTCCTTTGAGTTTTTTTATCAGAACCTACGTTAGGTTTATAGTAAAAGTTGTTTAGGTACTTTTTGATGCTCATTATTAATTGCGTTTCAAGATTTTTGAGTACCGAAATTCTCATCATTTTAAATTTTTTTTGCATCCTTTATGTGCATTAACTTCCTAGTGCATTAAAAAAGGTTAACCAACGAGGATAACCTTAGGCGTCGAATCGATCTTATTATTTAATCTCCAAATGTTACTTCCTTGGAAATATACAGGAGGATATTTGAATAAAACCGAATAGAATATCTTTCTTTAGACCCATATAATGCGTTTGACAGGTTAGATATTACCTTAGGCAACATTCTGTGCTTTGCCGAATTAACGTAAATTACTATACGTTCACATGATCGTAAAATTGGTATTTCGGCTAATAATAGAAGTTATCTTTATGATTTTAATAACTTTCAACTCGAAAACTAGTAACTGGATACAATTTTCATAATACACGCAGACTGGCCACAAAATAATTTTAACGTAATTCGATTCGGGCAAACACTTGTAGAACGGCACCATTTTAAATTGACTCCGTGTGTAGTTTTATGTTCCAATTAGCCGAGGTCTTCAAATATGGCGAGGTTGGTCTCTCGCGCATGCGTAGCCAGTCTCGCCTTGAGTCTGGGGTCTCGGATTACTCGGATCACGTTCAAGGTGCGTTAGCGCAAGAAAACCGACGTTTTAAAATGTTCCATGTTAAAAAAAAACAACCAGTGCTCGTATGATGGCATCTATTTAAAAAGTAAAAATAGTACGTGTTAATGTTTAAACTCAGTACAATATTCACATTGATATTACAGAAACTGAAGAATAGAAGTTCCTGATGATTATACGTACTTTAGTTTTACATCTTCAAATCAGCTTGTGAAACATCAATTGAGTTCAAATAGGGTCTCTTTCTATTTTATACGTTGAAATCGAATATTATGAATGTATTCCATATAAAAGATAATCCAATTAAAATGAATCCGCTTGCGCTATGCCCGAACCCTTTCAATAGTTCCAAGATCCATTACAAAGATCTGTAGAACTTGTTTCGCTGTTAACTCCACCTTTCTCAGACATTTAATTAAGGCGCGATACTTTATGTTATAATTATAATAATCCATACATATACATATATAATAGTCAAAAAAAGTATTATGAACGTAATAACGTAATTCTTTATTTTCTCGTTCTTTCATTCATGAAAAGCCACTTTAAAAATGGCTCATATAGGCATTTTGATAATTTCATGCCAATTTCTGAGAGATGGTGAAGGTTAATGTAATCCATAAAAATATGCGCAATATTGCCAATTATCTTTAGAGATAATTGGCAATATTGCGCATATTTTTATGGATTAATTAGTTACAGACTTTTGCACTAGTATTTACACCGGCTGTCTAACCCTACGCCAAATTGCGGGAAAATTTAACCATCGTTAACTTTTGATTGCATTGTTTCAGGTACATTCATTCGAAGGAAAAGCCGTTCAAATGCACAGAATGTGGGAAAGGCTTCTGCCAGTCGAGGACCCTGGCGGTCCACAAGATCCTTCACATGGAAGAGTCACCCCACAAGTGCCCCGTCTGCAGCCGAAGTTTCAATCAGCGGTCCAACCTCAAAACTCACTTGCTAACACACACAGACCACAAACCGTACGAGTGTAACTCTTGTGGAAAAGTGTTTAGAAGGAACTGTGACTTGCGGAGACATGCTCTTACTCATGCCGTTGGCGACGTCCCGCCGGGTGACGTTTTAGACGTAGGCGAAGAAGATAACGGAAGACCTGATTCGCCCATAGAACCAGGGTTTGAAGATGATGATGGTGAATTATCGTCTCCAGATCATTCTCCTGTAAGACGGGCACGTTCATCTTCCATTGAGAGCATCGGAAGAGAGCCAAGTATTGAAATACCAAGATCCTTGTCGCCGTCTGCAGTGGAACAAACCCATTGTCATCACAATGAGCCACGGGACCGAGCTAGTCCCTACACTATGCGGCCGCATCATCCAGAAAGATATCGCGGGCCATCTTCAGAGTTGTATGAGAAACGACGCTTTACGTCGGATGAAATAATAGAAAAGGAAATGCGCTACACTGAGATGTCAGACCCTCCTGTCCGTCACCCGCAGTTACAAATTCGAAGAGACTTACATCAAGTCGTTCCGCCTGAGTCATCGAAAATGGGCCAAGCACCTAATATGCCAATCGATCCAGGGCCATCGGTCATGTACCTCAGTCCATTTAGAAAGAGAAGCCATCCGCCAGATATTGGTGAAAATGTCAGAACATGCGCACCAGTGTACAGAAGTCGTTCACCAGAACCTACAAACTTAACAATGCCCCGTCAATCACTTGTAGGTGCAGAGGTTGGAGTGGTCATTCCTTCTACAATAATGGGAATGCCATCGTTTCATAAGTTTGGTTTGCCTATGCCTCCGCCTCATCCACAAATTGCCTATGGAGGCGTGCCACATACTGTGCTCGGACCACAACAAACGGTTGCTCAAGATTTAATTGTAAAACATGCCCCTCCAAAAGATTCCGTACCGAGCACGTCGACAAGCGTAACTAATTGCAAAGATTTATTGCAGCCTAATCCAAAAGATACTGAGGATTCAAGTTCGAGCTCCATTACTAATGGGATAAAAAACATTGTAGGCATCCAGCCAAACTCTAATCCCAAGCCAGGGACGAGCCAGTCCAGCGGACCTAAAAAAGGATTCAGCATAGCGGACATCATGAGACGTTGAAGAGTGATGATAAATGATAAGTCAGTGCATTTTTTCAAATATCCTTGTGTTAACTTTAAGTAAAGTATTAGATTAATGAAAAGTATTATTAGTTAAAGTATTGATTTCACATCATGTACTATCCTAGAGGTATGTTTGTATGTATTTGCAATGTGGATTTGGTTTTCGTAAAGATCTCATAAGGTTTGTTTGTGCAGTGTTTTGTTTACCTCGAAAATTTTAAAAAATAGTTTATCAAAATTTTTATCATAAATAATATTGTGGTTTAATTCTATTTGTTATTGTTGGATATCTGGATAATGTAAGGAGAACAGAACAGTTTATATGTCTCAACTTGGTTTGAACCCATCAATGCTGATTGTAACATTAATTAAGGTTAGTTTTCATTCGCAATCATATTCATAAGTTAGTTTAAAGCATTAGTAGCAATGTATAATGTTATTTATTGTTTAGTTAATCATTTAGTAATACAATAAAATAATTACTAAGAAAACTTTGTTGAAGTAAACGTTTATAGTGATTCAGCATCAATGTTTAGTAATCAGAAATTGATTTGTAAATAACTAGATATTTTTAAATAGTTATGACATTTTAGGTATCGATTAGGTAAAGTTAAGCTTTTATTGAGGTTATCTTTTACAAATGTCAGATGTTGAATATTTCAAAAACGATTATAATTGTGATCAGTGTCAAATTTAATGTCTAAATAAGATTAATAAATAGGTGTCTAAAAGTGTCAGCAGTGGGCGAAGCATGGTTGCCATTTTATCACTATCGCCGTGGATAAAACATCCGTCACTCTCTCACTCCCGTATTTGTCAGAACGTGACGGATGTCTTATCCACGGAGATAAGTGATAAAGTGGCAACCATGCAGAACAGTGTAAAAAATTACAATTTAGCTTTAGAATATTTTGCTCAGATATGCTTAGTAAACTTTTGTTTACGATTTATGTATGTACGTTCATTTTTTTTATAAATAAATTATGATGGAAAACTTTTTTTTATTTAAATACGCTGAGCTAGTGAACACGTGGATGCTTGACGAAAATATTCGTTTTAAATAGGGAGACTTTTGCAGATGTACTTAAGTAAACCCTCTTATACTCGTACTCGTAATGTTATCTTTTTTGGAGAAAACTTTTGCACAAGTTAAGTGGGGTTCTACCTGGGAAACTTTTTAATAATAAAATACCTACTGATAAGGTTGAGGTTAATTCTGGTTTTTCATTACTATATTAAACAGTAATCACATTAAAAATAATGTCAACATTCTAAATAGGAAGACTACCGAACCGTCTATCGTTCGGAATCGTTCCCTAATGTTGATATTACAGAGTTTAACCCAAATAAAATGATCAGTGCCATCAGTGGATCGTTTTTGAGCCAACCCAAAAAAAAACGCTGTTCCAGTTTCCAAACTCAAAAGATGGAGACTGCGCCTATAGTAGTTTTGGGCAAACGGGTTAAGATAAGATGCTACTGCGGATAATTGGTAACTATATAGGTGCCTACTGTTTACATTTTCAATGCGTTGATTTAGATGACTAACCAATCACTTACTAGTGGCAACGACAGTTGCCAATTTTGCAGACCCCTCAAGTGATTGTGGTAACTGTGGTTGCCAAGCGAAGTAAAAAGGAAATTAAAACAATTTTGATAAAAAAAAAATTAAAGAAATTTAGGCTACCTCTTTTAAAATCTGAAATCCTATGGGTAGGTTGCACCAAACCGTCTGAAATCGTAAGCAATGTTCGTTAAAATCTGACCGTGTGAAAAGTTTGACAAGTTTCTATAGAATTACCTACATTGTAATTTGGCGCCTGGAATATCCTGGTGGTTACAGAACCTGACTATGAAGCTTAAGGTCCCGGGTTCGATCCCCGGTTGGGGCAGATATTTGTATGATGGATACGAATGTTTGTTCTCGAGTCATGGATGTTTAATATCTATTTATGTATGTATTTATCTACATAAGTATGTTTATCCGTTGTCTGGTACCCACAGTCTCACTACTGTACATTTTCCGTTTACGTTGCGACCTACTTTAGGCCGCGCTACAATATGACATTATGAAGTTAATTTAGATTAGTGCAAACTTAACTCGCATACTATAAACATCAACTGAAGGAACGGCCAATTAATCTCACTATTTTGTAACTATAAAAGTAATAAATCAGTTTAACTTTAACTTAACTTCTCCGTTCTTTCAACGCACTCCAACACAATATTTAAGTGTATGGGCTAACTGGCTCATACAGTACCTATAGGTTTTGCCTAGTTTGGGACTAGATCAATTGGTGTGAATTGTCCCTCGATATTTATTTTATTTATTTAGATTTAATTGTTACAGCTACTGGCGCCATATTTAACGTTGATCGGTCTGTAATCGTAAGGTGGTGCAATACAACTCGCCCTAAATTAAAGTTATGGGAAAACTAGACACATTATTGGAAAGTGTCACATTAGTGTTAGCATACTCGTAAATGAGGCTATCCGCAGCACAACCAAGGTAACCGATATAGCCCTCCGAATCGCTAAACTTAAGTGGCAGTGGGCGGGGCACATTGCACTTAGAACCGATGGCCGTTGGGGCGGAAAGGTTCTTGAGTGACGACCACGTACCGGAAGGCGCGGCGTGGGTAGGATGACCTGGTAAAGGTCGCGGGAGTCCGCTGGATGCGGGTGGCGCAGGACCGGTCACTTTGGCACTCTTTAGGGGAGGCCTATGTGCAGCAGTGGACGTCTTTCGGCTGATATGATGATGATGAGTACGAATTAGGATACTAGTGTCTTAGAGAAGTTTCATCATCATCATCATCATATCAGCCTAATGACGTCCACTGCTGGACATAGGCCTCCCCCAAAGAGTGCCACAATGACCGGTCCTGCGCCACCCGCATCCAGCGGACTCCAGCGACCTTTACCAGGCCATCAGTCCACCTTGTGGGGGGCCTAGAGAAGTTTACTTCGCTGTATTCAGGAATGCGTCCTCGAAAGGATCAGAAACAAAAAAAAACACGCTTAATAAGCCGCTTTCAAGTGCTAATTCACAGCAGGTGAATTAACTTCAATCTGTCCCTCATTTAAATAAGCATCAATGCCGTGGGCAGATCTAAGCCCATTTCAGTCGCAGGAGCAGAATTACGGTCGCAACATGGAGTAGATGTATAAAACAATGGGTGGTCCAATATAAGTCTCTGTGATGACCATAAAGTTTTGATGTCTTGGGGCAAGCTTTTTCTTATACGACATTTAACATTGAAGTCTTAATCTTGGACAAGGTTTGACGAGGATATTTGAATATTAATAAACATTGTCGAATTTTGGATAGCCAGAGATAAGTATTATCAAATCTGGTATATAAATAGATACGTAAATGAAAAAGATGATATCAAAACCAGTTTATTAATTTATATAATCTTTAGTGCACGAAATAAGATTTTATCACACAAAAGGCCATAAGCATTCTCTAGCAACCTTTGGGGTTTGTTGAGATTTATATTCAAAATCTTGACCATCGAAGTGCCTAACATACTAGTAAAATGCGCTACTATCGCGTGCGCCATGAAATGTGCAGATCAATGTCATTGTCTGTGGTCCGTGCAAGAATATCGTGTGTAAGGCTTGTCGGTTACAAGTCGGACGTATCGCCTCCAACAGAATATAAAAATATTTTAGAAAGTCCTATCAAACTACAGAGAACACGGAGTAAACGCAAATATACTCTCCATTTACATTTGGTTCATGCTCTCCGTGCAAACGTGCCTTTATTTAAATGTCATCTTAACCCAGAAGCCAGATTCTGTCTGACCAAAACAATTGAATAGGCGACGCATAAGGCTGCTAACTTCTAAAGTCACTACTTAAATGTTTCTGCCCTATAAGGCAAATCCCATACCCGTACAGCAAAAGAACAACTTCCTTTATAAGCAAAAAGGTGTTTCTTTTATGATCACCATTTTACGACACGGCGCGCAAACCTCTCACACGCGTCTTCGAACTAGTGGTACAAGTTGTTAGCGGTTGTGGTAGCGATTATAGTATGAGCATAAGCGGGAAACATTCTTAATGTTGCAATATTGAATTGGATCCAGAGATAATCAATCACAAATTCAGTTTGCTGACGATATAGTAGTCTTAGCTGAGACCATGGAGGACTTAAGTACGATGCTCGATGATCTCAGTAAAGCTTCCGAGCGAGTTGGTCTAAGAATGAACATGGATAAGACGAAGATCATGTCAAATGTCCATGTAGTACCAACTCCCTTTACAATCGGACACTTTACGCTCGAAGTTTTACTTAGACGATTATGTATACCTAGGACAGACTGTCCAATTAGGTTGGCTGGGCAGCGTTCGGGAATCTACAGAACATTTTTTCGTTCATTATTCCGTAGTGTCTCAAGACGAGAGTCTTTGATCAGTGTGTGTTGCCCGTGATTACATATGGCACAGAAACGTGGTCGCTTACTATAGGCCTCATAAGAAGGCTCAAAGTCACCCAAAGGACAATGGAGAGGGCTATGTTGGGAGTTTCTCTGCGTGATCGCATTACATATGAGGCTATCCGCAGCAGAACCAAGGTAACCAATATAGCCCTCCGAATCGCTAAACTTAAGTGGCAGTGGGTGGGGCACATTGCACATAGAACCAATGGTCGTTAGGGCGGAAAGGTTCTCGAGTGGCGACCAAGTACCGGAAGGTGCGGCGTGGGTAGGCCCCCACAAGGTGTACTGATGACCTGGTAAAGGTCGCGGGAGACCGCTGGATGCGGGTGGCGTAGGACCGGCCACTTAAGCACTCTTTGGGGGAGGCCTATGTCCAACAGTGGTAGACTTTTGGCTGATATGATGATGAAGAGATTATTACAGAAAGGTATTACTGAGATTATAAAAGTATTAAAAATAGAAATATAATAACGCTTCAGTTATTAACTTGCGCCATCCTTCCAAAGGCCATTCCGACTGCTACTTGGGTGTTTATGCAAAGCGTTCGCCGCCAAATGAGAAATAATAAAAATAATTTTACGAGTGAATGTCGTTTCGATATTTCAATCCGGTCGAATCGAGGTGAAAGCACTAAAAACGGAGCAGTGGCAATCAATTATCGGTCGCATTGGTGTAGTGTGAATAATTCGCGATGTGCGGTCGGAATGAACGGATCGAATAGACCCGAAAAAGTAGCTGAGTTTTTAGCTATATCAGTACGCACGCTGCACGCTGTACTCCAAACATGAACGGCTGCTACTACGTGTTTCGTTTTCGATTGAGGCTTTTTTATACTAATAAATACTAGTGGCTCTGTGAGCTGTAGAACACGCCAGTGTCTTTTTTCGAAAAATAGACGCATGAGAAATTTCCAAAAATATACCTACTACATATATTATAAGATAAACGACTACATCATGGATCGGGATAGTTGGCAGCGATAAAATCCTGCACTAGAAATCTGTCGTAAAATAAATAGGCTTTCTACTGTAGCAATGTAATTTTAAAATTTTATAATACTCTGATACTGATTTTGAAAAAATGACATCTCGCCGAGTTTTTTACGCCGGTTCTTCTCGAGGCAGAGGTTTACTTTCCGAACCGGTGGTAGTTTATCGACATTCATAGGTGCATGTAATATGCCTAAATTGAAGAATAAATCACTTTGACTTTGACTTTACTACATAGTTTTAGGTTTTGAAAAATTAATAAATGCAATAAAGTTGTGTGATTCGCAAGTTGCGGAATTTTATTTAGCGAACAAATAAAGATTAATAAGAATGTCTGACGTGGCTCTACGAAATATCCCACAACTTTTTGGGGTGGAAGAGTTTCGAGACTTGGGCAATTTTTTACATGAAATATTTTTTACATTATTTAAAGAGTATTATAATCATCTACCTGTACTTTTTCCGTCCCATATGCAAGGTTTTTAAGGTAAAGGCTTGTTTTCATAGCCAATAGAAAGCTACGGTGGCCTAGTGGTTCAGGCATGCGGCTGTCAAGCGGCGGTCGTGGATTCGCATCCCGGCTACCAATGACCTCGTAACTTATTTACGAAATATTTACCGTTAGCTTTCCGGTGAAGGAAAAACATCGTGAGGAAACCAGACCAGGTTCCTCCTAATCCTTTCACGGGTCGTTCTTCTTTTCGACCGACAATAGCCTGTCCTTCGTCTTATTACGGCATCTCATTTGAGTAATGATGTTTACGGTTTTATAATGTTCGAATGAACGTCCATATTATTTTATTAATTAGTGATATCTAATATTTCACTTTCTCTAACTAGCATTTTTTTAAATGTTTTTTTTTTTCGTAGAATGCCGTGACAGAGTGGTAAACCAAAATGTTGTCCCCACTGAAAGAGTCCACTTTGTCACATGTTTTTTTTTAGAAACCAACCGTAAATAAATATATATATTGGCCAGAAAGGAAACTTTAATTAGATCTAATGAAGAAACCTATGCATTTTTTTTTAAATCGCACTTCAAAACCACAATTTTCGATAGTTCAAAAACCAAAAAAACAGAAAAACCTCGGTTCATTGTCGGTAAAAAAGAAGAACGACCCTCACGCAAAATAGGCACGTTGGATGTCGATTTGCGGAAAATGTCCAGTAAAAACTAAACATAGCCTACAGACCTACGGTCAATTCAGTTATTGAAATAGAAATCCATTGACAAAATGCCACACACACAAAAATTGTAGAGTCACAAAATAAAAGTTTCTCCAAGTATCTGTTTAATATCTATTCCACGTGTATTTCTACACAATGCATGATTCCAGTGTAACTCAACCGCACATGATGTCACAAACTCACCCGCTCAAAGGATTCCGAATAATCGTAAATCTACCACGTGCCAAGACTCCACAACACACCAGCCACTCACCATACACTTTATGATTTTGTCGCTTTAACTCTTTCTACTCTTCAGCGAGGTGCGCGTACAAGACATGAAAGTGACAAAGTAGTAACTTTTCGAGTATGACTCGTTCGCGATTCAGTTTGGGATGGGAAACCCAGTATGGGTAATCAAAACCAACATTGTACGTGATGTGGAAACATAAAGGCACAGAATAAGCTATTGTACTAAAGTACAGAAGTTCCACTCCCTTAGTGTTGTCGTTAGCTGTCAAATTTAAACCATAAACAATACGAGAGTCAGACAATGTACTTACGTGTTGTCGACGTACAGTCGAGTTCATAAATATATATACGTTTCGAAAATATCTGACCAACCTTATGCCGTTAACAATAAAGTCGTGTTCACATATTTTTCATGACTCGGTCCGTGCACATATTTTTGAACTCGACTGTACCTAATGAATTACCTGAACATGTACAAAACTTATATGTAAAAGGCTGTAAAATAAGAAAAACTCTAAAGAGGCACTTTTTAAAATGTCAAAATTTAAACTATATTCTGTAAATTGTAAAATAAGTTGTATAACTACCTGGGCCGATTTTTCAATCCCCAGATAAATCACCGAATAGTTATCCAACCTATAAAATTAACTGGTCGTTTATTTGTGGGTTAAGGATTTTCAATTTTTCAATCACCATTTATCCAGAGAATAGTTATCTCTAGTCTTAGCCAGCGAACTTCGTGGCAACTGCGCGCGAGCGAGATGCAAGGATATAGAATTCAACATGTTAGAGTGAAATAGAAATAAAACGCTTATTTGACATTTAACGTCTGTTGCCAAACAAAACATAACCTATATTACCCATAATTATTATTTAAAACCGAGTTCTTTTGCGATACTTTAACTTACTACTGTTATATTAAAAGTACAAGGAACTAAACAAAGACAATATGTAACAAAACTAACTGGTTCGTTTGGGGTTTAATTTTGTCATCGATCAATGAAAGTATGTAGGTTACACTTTTTTTCTTCAGACGATATCTTTTCCAAAAATCGTGATCATCCCATGTATTGAAGTTGTCCGGCCTGTCACGTATTACTCTATTTTTTCTGTCAGCTGGTGAATATATAGGTATAATCAAGAATTTGTCGGTCTTATTCAATAGCTAAGTCATCAACGGCGTCAAAATATCCATTGTATCAGTCCAAAGTTGTAACAAAAACGTACAAAATTAAATTAACACGTGAGCAGAACTACAAAACACAAATAAATAGTGCGACGCTGCCACGTTTACCATAACATAACCCAAAAACGTCAAACTTAACAGAAGGATAGGTCCTAACTAGCTCTTGAACTGACAGATAACTTTATTCCTCGGTTAACCGTTTTATTCGTCAGTTAACTGCTATCTGACTGTTGAAAAATTGAAAATCCCGCTATCTATAGAATAAAACCTATCTGGTTGTTTAACCGGGGATTGAAAAATCGGCCCTAAATTAGCTAATATTACAGATCAGTAGTCAAGAACTCCCCATCGGCAAACAAACCTACTAAAGGTTTTGCCAAGATGGGCATTGTAATGAATTGTAATATGTATTTTCTTTTTGTGTTAATCAATAAATTAAAAAAAAAAAAAAAAAAAAGTTCAGCAAAGATTACTCCTGCATTTGGTGGGGTAGAATCGGTATGTGCTATTTTGTACTGTACCGAAGAGCTGACTCTATTTACATTATTTACAGCAATGTTAATACCTACACTTACATAGGGGAGGTTACCATAGAGAAGTGTCACTTAGCACCATAATGCGACTCGGATAGGCCTGGAGCTACGTAAACAAATGAAACACACCGGTGAGAAGGAGCGACGGCAAAAAAGGGATCAGAACAGCTCCGGGCTTTTTGTAATTCGTTTTTGAGTTATGATGGGAATCGTATGGAAGGACGAGCTGAGTTATTTCGTTTTCGTAATTATTGCTCTTGAAAATAAATGTTTTAAGATATATATAATTATGTAAAGTCTTTGTTACATATTACTTTTAATACGCAGAAACAAAGAAGGGAAGTAGGCGATGCTATGCGAGTTGAAAATTGGATTCTAATTATAAAAATGTATGTACGAAGATTGGGGCGGAAAGGTTCTCGAGTGGCGACCACGTACCGGAAGGTGCAGCGTGGATAGGCCCACAAGGTGGACTGATGACCTGGTAAAGGTCGCTGGAGTCCGCTGGATGCGGGTGGCGTAGGACCGGTCATTGTGGCACTCTTTGGGGGAGGCCTATGTCCAGCAGTGGACGTCTTTCGGCTGCTATGATGATGATGATGTACCTTCGTATAAGTATTTCGACATAACGGTCACGTTATGTCGAAATACTTTTTACGGAGTTTAAAACAGATTACGGTAAGCGTAACCCGTATGTATGTATGTGTATGTATACAATAAATAACTGAAATCTAAGAGATGAGATTATTTAAATATGTATTTTTTGTACTTCATCGTAGTGTTTATCAGATAAGTCACTATCAACTTCCTTGACCCGGCCGCGAATAGACGAATCTAAATTATATTTTTAAGAACATCATGTATACATCGCATTTGGATGGACTGCGTGAGAGACGATATAATTAGGAAGGAAGTGTGTGATGAGTTGACGTGCGATAGAGAGGTATGGAAGAAAAAAACATGCTGCGCCGACCCCAAGTAAATGGGATAAGGACAAGCGAATGATGATGTACATCGCATACTGCTTCTATAAGAACTCGTATAACAAACGTACGTTTAAGTAAGTAAACATCAACTCCCAGTTATCATTAAAGTTACGACTCACAAGATAGTTGGCACTAGTGTGTCAATAGGACTCTGAGGTTGATACTAAGTATTGTGTAGAAAGCTTTATAGCTTGTGACTGTGATTTCTTACA
The DNA here is from genome assembly GCA_932294315.1 of Epinotia nisella. Lineage (NCBI taxonomy): Eukaryota > Metazoa > Arthropoda > Insecta > Lepidoptera > Tortricidae > Epinotia > Epinotia nisella. Next base: position 12,617,502 of record OW028688.1, on the reverse strand, counting down.
TCAATAAAATTGCCTTCTGCATGTAGGGTAAAAGCCCATTGATTGGTAACCAATTTTTGTTGAATGTGCGAAACAGTACGCTAGAAGAAAGAAAGAAAGAAAATAGTTTTTTAGTGCAAAAAGTATACATAGAGTGCAACAAAACTTAACTTAATATAAGTTTTGAAGAGATTTGCACTAAAAGGCTTGCTCTCAGCCTGATGTCACGGAGCGAGCCAGGGGACACATTCCATGACGCTGATTTTCAATGTAGCCATTATTTGGACTAGATGGCATGGTCCACTGGTAAGTTTTGCCGTCCATGTTTTGCGTAACAAGTAAGTTGGTTTGGCTACGCTGTTTCTACGGACGTAATACTTTTGAGCAAGGCAATAGTTATTTATTAGAATTAGAACTAACTAACTACGCAAATTCCAATCGTTGCAAAATGCTTTCGTGAGGCTTCTGTACGTCTAGCACAACTTACTGCTCAGTCGCTTCGCGCGCGACTAAGCGTCTCCTATCTCACTCGCACCGTGCAAATTAGAATAAGGAGGATAGATCTTTCTCGACTCGCGTCGCGGCGCGGCGTCAGTTGTGCTAGCCCCGCTGGTGACATGAACAGACGAGAGGCGAAGAGTATACGTAATAATTAGCATGCTTTAAAAACAGCGGTTAGTTTATCTGCGATATCGAACATTATACGTAGTATTTCAGATGAAGTCTCTAGCCGCATCTGAACTACATCTTAGACAAAATCACAATTATTAGAGGCCCAATCATACTCATGTGGAGGGATATAGTCGTAAAACTTTATCGACATTTTCCTGGAAACTTAGGCGGGTTCGGGCTGCGTCGATGCAAAACGCAGTAAGTCGCTTTTTGTAATTTTACTGACGAGTATAATAATAAACCTGTTTTTAATACCTGTAACATAATACACTGTGTAGAATTTTGTAAAGTATAATATGCATGTGGAGCGTCATAGAAGAATCCTAATGATGGATGAAGTCCTGCCAGATCGTTTGAATCCATGAGCTGTGAACAAAGCAAAATAGGTAAAAGCGGCCAAGTGCGTGTCGGGCCACGCGCAGGGTAGGGTTCCGTAGTTACCCGTCTGTCACGGAATGCGGACTTATAAGGGGCTTTTGGGGTTTTTATTATAGCTTACCCTCGTAAATAATCGTAAATATTAGATAGTAGGGGGAGTCCGGGAGATTTGCCCAGGTGGGAGACTTGAACCACCTCAAATATTTCGATTCAAATTACGCGCCACAGCTCGCGCTGACAGCTCACGTGATGCCCGCGCGCTCGCCCCGACTACTGGCGACGCCATATTGTCCACCATTAGTACGACTTAGCGTCCCGCACAGGTAACGTGTTTTCGGTGTTAAAAAGTGAAAATTTATATATTTTTGTAATTTCGTGCTGCTTTGACAATATTTTAGGTAAGTGGTGTTGCTTTATTTTTTTCAATTGGTGAATTAATGCTCTTTTATTATCGGTATTGTTTTTGAGTGAATTGTAAATAAATTTTACGTTAATCTTTGGCTAAACGTGGTAAAGGGGGGTGCGGGAGACTTGACCAGTACCGTCGCAGGGAGACATGACCAGTGGTTCAACTCTCCCGCTTTGCGCTTGGTGTGTGGTTACTTTTTGTACATGCAATTTTTTCGTTTTCTTTTTAGGTAACGATGCCATTCCAGTACAAGCCCAAAGGGAGATCCACCCGCAAAAAAATTAACTGACAAGGATGTAGAACATTTTACATGCCACGAATGTTTGTGATGATTTGTAATAGATTAGGTACTTAAAGTGCCTCATAAATAATTATAGTAAAGCTAATCATTTTAAAGTAATAATTGATCTCTTAATTTCCTATTATAAATAGTAATATTGTTACTAGTTATTATAAATGTGTAATTCATTGTCGAATGTTGACTTCGAAAATCTGTTACGTAGGTATGTGCATAAATGTTACGTACATAGGTATATAAATGTTCACGTAGTTTGCGTTGGATTGACTAGCTGGGACGTAGAATATTAAACATATATGCTATTAATGTTAAACAATAACATTTTCAGTATTACTTACAGTTATCAAAATGGTAAAATTTGTTATTTTAAACTGATGATTGATCTCATAGGGAAAAATACCCATTTTAAGTAATAATATCCATTTTAAGTTTAGTTACCTAGATGTGCAATTATTAATTATAGACGGTTGATTGATCTCTTTGAACATTGAAATTAGTTGATTATAGAGTTATAAACAGCTGTTTTGTTTTATTTTTTCCTCATTACCTAGTAGATGGTCAAGTCTCCCGCACCCCATGGTCAAGTCTCCCATGGGTGCGGGAGACTTGAGTCAAATATTATTTTCTATAAAAAAAATCATAACATGAGTGGTGTTTATTTTACCAACACTTTGATAAGGTTCGATGATTTCTAATTAAATTTGGCATCTGTATGTGAAAAATCGAGTCGCTACCACTTAAAGATAAAGTTTTATGTACGTTTTAGTAAAATGGGGTTCAAGTCTCCCGGACTCCCCCTACATTACATAAACTAATTGAACCACAGATCTCAAACTTTTAGCAGCAACAGGTTATTTACGTAAACGAAAATCTCCGAAACTCCGAACAGCATTTGGGGGGGCATGTCGCAGGACAGGTCTTTTGCGCGCTCGCCGCGGGCAAGAAACACCGTGCCGTGAAAAACCAACTCTACTGTCCACGGTAAAAGGTTCAAATTCCAAGGACAATGTATATGCACCCGAAATTAAGTGCATTTCTTACCAGTTAACTAGTTATGTCTACTACTCGTTAACTAGTTATGTCTGCTTAACTGTGATAGTTTTCCTTTTTAATTCATTATATGTAAGTACTACTGCCACGATTTTTTTCACGTCCCCAGTAGTAGCTATTTAGCCGGCAGGGGAGGACACATGACTCGAACAAAAATTAGGGCTTTAAATCCCATTATCTCGCAAACGCATTACTAAGTTGAAAAATAATTTTAGTAAACCCATAATATTTTTGAACAAGCTATCCAAAGATTACCCCACACTATAAGTTAAACGAGAAAAAAAAATACCCCACCAATTTTACATGTAGTAAGGGGAGGTACCCTAAAAAAATTTTTTTCAGGATTTTATTCTACTATTTTGTCGGCGTGATTGGTTTATATACCCACGCCGAATTGCAGTTTTCTAGTTGTAAGGGTTACTGAGTTAAGCCGAAGATGGACAGACAGACAGACAGTCAGACGGAGGGACATGGCGAAACTATAAGGGTTCCTTGTTGACTACGAAACCCTAAAAAATTGCCTCCAAAATCTCCTCGTAGTGGACTCAGGGGGGTCCGCTACTGAACAGATAGAGATCGAGAAGGCAGGCGCGCCAATACATCTGGCATGCCTCTCGTGGAGGGCCCTCCCTCGGGCATCCACGAAAGGAGCCGCTTGTGGGCGGCTGCCGCCGGCGTTCCCGGCTACAAGGCGGCGAGCTGGCAAGTGGGGGGTTTTTAGTGGGTACACTGTGGGTCTCATTAACCCATACGGGAGTCCCACCTAACAACTCGGTTCATCCCTGCACCCGGGTGGTATGCGTAACGCATTTCCCCCCCCTAAAAAAAAGGCTAGGCTCTATTTGTATACTAAAAATCATCTTAATCCTTCCAGCCGTTTTTGCGTGATTTAGTAACAAACATCCAAACGTTACACACCCTATTATGTATATAAAGTTTATATGTAAACGTATTTAATGAAGCCCGCTCCTCAAAAAACTGCAAGATTTCAACAAGTGAGGATATCCCTCAGAGGGATATCCTTACTTGTTGATATCTTGACGAGGCGTTGCAACGCCTCGTCTACGACGTCGCCAGTCGATTCTGAGGCACGTGAGGGGCCCCTTTAGCAAGAGGTTTCGTTTCATCTCTTGTGTTGGTAAAAAGGTAGACGTCAGACCCCAAGTCTGGCAGCAAAAGACTCTGGGACATCCTCATTGGCACCGTTAGGCGAGAATGACCCCTCGGGTATACTGTAAATCTGGACAATGTTCTGGCTTTTTAGATACGAAATAAATAAAAATAACCCCTTAAGATACAAATGATAATTAATAAAAGTGACACCTCGTTATGTAAAGAATTTCGTCATAACGACGAGCCACTTATCACAATAATGAAAATACCCACCAACGATTTACCTACTAGTGCACAAACCAGAGACACTGTCAGTCTGAACTATGAGAATTGAAAACCTCCCTTCCTCCCCAACACTTCCTTTCATTGATTTCCTTCTCTCCTTTAATTAATAAGTAAATTTTCCAACATTGGGTATGAAATAAAGCTCCTATAAACATTCAGAAATACGCTAGCGAGTATGCCCATTCTGTTTCACGTTGTAGAATAAATAAATCATATTTTTGACAATTATAAAAATAATAATTTTAAACTTACTGGGTTTTGGCCTAGCCTAACCAGCTCACGTTGCTTGCAAAACTGGAAATAAGACTGTTTAAAACGTATCAAGATTGAATTTGAAGATAAGCAACTACGTTTTTGCAAGCAGGTTAAATGAAACGTTAGTATTCTTATGAGACGTGACAAATGCTTCAATAAATATGAAATAGGATATGTTTTTGTTCCATGAGTCATTGTCTGGTAGAAAATCGTATTTAATACACGCAACAGAATTGTATTGCATGCCGACTTTTCATATAAGATATTATTATTATTATTTTTAGTACTCTACACGATAAAAAAATCTCCCTTCATTCGAGATAATTGAACATCTTCCTAATTAGCTTTTTGATTCAAGAATATTTGCTTCGAATGAAGCACCTATATAATATGTTATTTTATGAGTGACACTTGAAATTGAATGTGTACTCTGCCTGCCCCATTAAGAATACATGCGCGATTAAACTATGTATGTGTGTTGTTTAATAGTCTCGACTCTCGATTCCAGCTAGAGCTAACGTTATGTGCGTAAATAAATACTGCACTTGACTACAACCGGTTCTAGGCACGGCCACGCCAGTTGGTTCACGTGGCTCATATTAAAATACTACCGAATATTAAAACCAAAATTATACTTAGTGGCAAACTGGCGTAAAGACACACAACCGATTAGTGTCACTAGTGTGCTGTTGGGCCTTTAAATTGTCTATAACAAAAGGTTGTACCAATAGTCCTAGAATCAAGTATGTTTGTATGAATGGACGTAATGGATTTTCATGAATGACAACTAAGGGTATATTTTTTATTCCATACACTTCTTGGGCTGACTTTTTTACTTATCTTCTATAATTTTATTATACTCGTACTAATAATACTAGTAGGTAAAGGTGTGAACTTTACTGTGAAATTTAAATGTGTAGCTTTTTGAATGTACGGGGTAACATCCGAAACTAAACAACTGACAAAAAAATACCAATATATAGAATTCATCTTCGGGATACGCATACCTACTTAGGCGCACATTCTGAATAATTCATCATTTAAGATCAAACTATTAATGTTACCACACCACACACACACTTTATTTAGTTTAGAAACTTAAGGTAAGATACGATACGACAAAACCGGAATAAGTATGACGCTTGTCCGTCAAAATTGTACGGCGTAGTTCTGGAATAGACTCTGTTCCTGTTTGGTCGAGTCTACACTAAAATATTTAGTAATAAAAAATAGATAAGTAATCAAAATAATATAAATAATAATTAGGTAAAATATTGCATAGTTTACATAACAACCTGTACTGATGGAAGAGACTACCTGATACAAGTATATCTTTACTTAACTAGGTAGCCCCAACGGACCTTTGAAACAGGAACAACTTATGAAATAAAAATATTTTTCATTTTCAAGATAGTGAAAATTGTGGAACGATTTTTTGTTCAAACGAATCCTCAAAACAATGATGATAATGATGTACCCATTCCTGTTATCCGTCATAAGGGGACATAGGGATCGCAGAAGAGTTCTCCATTGTATACGATCTCGCGCGACTTCTTCTCGCTCTTATTCCAGCCGAGACCAGCTGAGCCAGCCTCTTTCTCAACTGATCGCCTCCATGTATTCCGAGGACGTCCCAGCCATCTTCTACTAGTACATTGCTAGGGGAGACCCTGCTTGGACAAGAGGTTATCTGACCATCGTTAGCGCGTCCAATCCATCGCTACTTCCGCTCCAGGATTTCTTGGCACCTGCCACAGTCTCACGTTAGTTATAGTTCGTCCTCGAAACAATACCTACTAAGGACTTTTTGCACTTTTAATCCGATCCATTAGGTACCTACCTACCTACTAGTAAGTATATTGCTATAAGTGGCATTTTCTAGATGATTTCCTCCGCCGGAAACATGCTAGTCTAGACTAGACGGGTATGAGTAGCCCCTAGGCTTTGCGTTTAATGAAAACGGTTTTGCTTTATTTGTGGCTTGAGATATTGAGGCAGACTAAGGCCAACTACAGTCTGTACAAGTTACAGCGATATAATAAAGTAAATCATTATAATCATATCAGCCAAAAGACGTACGTCCACTGCTGGACATAGGCCCGGAAAGTAAATATTATGGGACACTCTCCCACATATCGAACTAGCTCCAAAGTAAGCTCAACAATATTTGTGTTATAATACCTTACGTACAAAGAATACCCTAAGGATGAGTAAAAAGAACAGTTTTAGCGTCCTCATAATTTTCTATTAAACCATTAATACTCTACATACACAGATTAATGCACACAGAAAAAATATCAACAAACATTAACACGCTTTTGAAACTGATTCCTACTTGTTTCATTACTAGTTCAATAACGGCACGTCACTGTTTAACCCGCCCAGCGCCTGTCATGACTCATAATAGTCCAGGCAATGAACTGACAACTTGTATGGAAAAAATGACACATTTGGAAATAATTTATAAAAACTATTTTTTTTTATGTAACGGTTATATTATATCTATCATATATCCAACAAAAAATCAGACATCAAAAAAATCAATATTTAATTAGCTCCCATAACGTCCGGATAAATATTAATATATTTTTTTTATCTTTATTTAGGTTCTCTTACATTTGCTTTAAAATATTCAATATAAATAAATTAAAAAAGACAATGAATGTTTAATTTAAATCTATATAATTACTTCCGGGTGGAAAGTTTGTTGGATTCTTGAATAAATCATCTTAGAATAACGTTTTAGAATGAAATAAACAAAAAAACGCTATTATAAATTAATGTTTTTCGAAACAGTATTTTGCCTGGAGTATAAATGTTTCACGGTCATATCGATGATTTTCGCTACTTGACAGTGTTAGTTACTAAGTTAGTACCTACAATGGGTTCATATGACAAATAGGAATGTACCATCGCCTTCCACTAATGTCATCATCATTATCATCGTCATATCAGCTAAAAGTCCACTGCTGGGCATAGGCTCCCCCAAAGAGTGCCAAATTGACCGGTCCTGCGCCACCCGCATCCAGCGGACTCCCGCGACCTTTACTAGGTCAACAGTCCACCTTATCAGTCAGCCTACCTACGCCGCGCCTTTCGGTACGCGGTCGCCACTCGAGAACCTTTCCGCCCCAATGGCCATCGGTTTTACGTGCAATATCCGCCCACTGCCACTTAAGTTTAGCGATTCGGAGGGCTATATCGGTTACCTTGGTTCGCGATCACTCCACTAATGTAACCATTGTTTATTTGACATTTTTAAAGTTAGTTGTGTAAACCTTCAAGCACAGTTGCATAATACGTTTCGTACGTAATGGCTGAGCATTATGTTCAACCGCGCACCAAAATTGTAGGTACTTAAAGCAAAGTTAGTTTTCGAATTCCACGGTAGATGTCGCTATAACTTAGGGGTACATTTCTGAATCACGCTAGTGAAAAAATCTTGCACTATTTTTGTCGATATAATTTTATACATACCTAGATAGAAAACGTATGTGAACAATTCACAGCTACGCTACGCCGTAGTCTGTAAAAGCTTAAAGTTTAAAGCGAAAAGTGACCGTAGCGCTGTGACGCATGTGTGTCGTGATTAGCGGTGAATGGGTTAATTAATAGATGATTTAATCCATAGTAAACTTCGCCACTGCTTCTCCTACTTGTTAGCGTTTTGTTTATAGTACGTATATTTTGTTTATACACTCAAGAGCAAAAGTTTCGGGTACACTTTGTATAGAATTTCAGTACAAACTGTACCCAAAACTTTTGCTCTTGAGTATGATAGCGTGGTATGAAATTTAAAATGTATATAGTTACGTCACTACATTCGAGCTACAAAACTATATCGTGCAACTATAAATGCTATTATGATAGTTAAGTGCGTTTGGCTCATGAGGCCTTTTAGAAATAAGGTGAGTAAAGTATCAGCTGCAACCAGACTGTGGTAGACTACATCGGACATTCTATCGCTGCCTATCAGATCTGAGCCGAATTGCACTGGCAACCGGCTCGGTTAAACTGTGCAAAAGTATAGCTTGACTACTGTAACTATGGACTTGGTAAATAATCACATTTCGAGTTCATGCTGTCTTACTGGCTGTTAAGCTAGGAATCGGTCTGCGGTATTTTGTATTTTACCGGGAACTTACTGATTTCCTTACGTGTCGATATAGTGTTGGTATGACAGAGCTTTGGATTGGACACGCGCTTCGAAGGTCGGATAACCAGTGAACCACTTGTCCAAGCAGGTTCTCCGCTGGCAGTCTACTGGCAGAAGACGGCCGGGACGTCATTGGAATAGATGGAGGCGATCAGTTGAGAAAGAGGCTTAACTGGTCTGGTCTTTTGCGCGTTACCTAGTACTTTAAAGCACACTCCTTCAATTAGGCAGGAATCATTCATTTATCTGAATGAATAACGTTCCTCAGCAGTCTCAGCACTAGAAAAAAGTTTTGTAATTCTTCAGCTGTACCAATTATTTTTGAATAATATAAACAGTTTCCTCACTTACGTTTTGGGTAAAAAGAAATATATCTGTGTCAGTTTACCACAGATAATTACTTTTTTTTGCAATATGAGCCAGTTGATATTGACCTTCCGTGACAAAAAACGTAAGTGGAGAAATTGTTTATATTTTACAACAATAATTGACGCAGCTGAAAAATCAGAAACTTTTTTCTGGTGCTAAGGAACGTTATTGCTATCACCAAAAAAAAACAGGTACTTCTGATATTTTACTGATACCACACCGAATCCGCACCAGCAATTGCAAAAACAGCCAAAGGGCACAGAATAAATAATGGATAGTACTTTACGCACAGAAAAGGTCCTCTTACTTACAAAACTAGTTTTAAAAGTGTCGGAGCGTGAAATGAGCGATGAAATTGTAATTTAATCCAATCTTTTCCTCACCGGCAGAGTAGCTGAAGCACACGATCACGAACGGAAAACTTGTCAAGTTCATAGCCGCAGCGGCTGCAGTGGGCTGTAGGTACGCATTAGCCGCGGCACTGGCCAGTGGATCGCAGGCGGTTACATACCACACTTGTAGGGTTACCACTGTCGTGTTCAACTCTGTCCTCTATTTTGTGTGTTTCTTTATCAACTAGAGCGTGCCGTGAAAGGTATTCTCAATCACATGCAGAATACAGAGATAAGACGCATGACCAAGGTATCGGATGTGGGCATAATAATTAGCCCTATTAAAGTGGTGACTTGGCAAGCAGTCAGCAGAGACGATGGTAGGTAGATGTTCTATGGGGGTCACAGTGATGGCAAGGTTAGGCCATTAATCAGTTAGGCGGGCCAGCTCGTGGCGTTTATATAAAAGCTAACTTTCCATCTGAAAGAATCGGAGAATGCCCAATTTCTGTATAAACAAGTAGACAGTTAAGCAGTTTTATTCAATACCTAATTTAAAAGTGTTACCTAATGCAGAAGGGAGTATACACTCACTGGCAGAAAATGTTGCCCAAAAACTTTTCGTGATTTCAATCAATAAAATAAATAATGTTTTTCAGCATAGTAAACTTTTTCTAATTTGGGCCAAATTTTCTGCCAGTGACTATATTATGATGTAAAATATAATATTATAACATTTCTTACACAATTCATATTTTACATTTACAAAGCTGTTAACCCTACCGCCGCATACAGCCTAATTAAAACGGTCCTGGACCCTTTTATCGGACGAGATACGGTTACGTCGGAGTGACACGCGAGCCGGTCGCGTTCGGCGCGCCTCGGACATTTTCGGATTTTAGATAAAGCACTTAAGCTGGGACCGACGACCTGAGGAAATGGAACCAATGTGCAAAAATTAAATGGTACCAATTTATGAAAATATTTGCCTGTACTAATAAATTACCTACGTTGAAGACTGGTCAAGTGTTATGTGCTGTCGGTGCTTTTCTACAGTTTTTAGTGCATGTTGTTACAGGAAAATACTTCACTTTTGGATACCAGCGCCATCTTTTAGTATGTTGTTAGGCATGTTTCCTGGACCCCAAAACTGCCGGGAGACAATCTCTAAGGAGTCGGTCTCTCCAGTAATGACGTCATTAAAGTTGCCGCGGCCGCGTTTGGAAAAGTGTAAGTCCCATAGTAAGCTCAATAAGGCTTGTGTTATGGGTACTAGACGACGATATATTTATTACTAGCTTCCGCCCGCGACTGCGTCTGCGTGGAGTGCGTGGACCGGGGATAAAAACTATCCTATATTTTAATCCAGGCTATAAACTTTCTTCATGCAAAATTTCAGCCAAATCGGTTGTGCCGTTTAAGCGTGATTGAGTAATAAACATGCAAACATCTAAACATCCAAACATCCAAACTTTCGCATTTATAATATTAGTAGGATATTAGTCATGTTCGTATTAATATCTAAACTGTAACTGGAATTTAGACGGTTTTTCAGTCAAGTTCGAATCAAGTTGACAAAGAAACTCATACTCTGGTAATTCTTCCTTTAGGTTGTGTAAGGTCATCTAGATTTTTTTATTGTTTGTTGCACTGGTCGTCAAAGTTTGATAATCTCTACATGAAAATAAATGAAAATTAAAAAATATATTTACTTCACCACAAAGTTGACATTGAGAAAAGATGCTAACTATATGAATCGTCATTACTAACTACTTATATAGGTTTTCGTAGCTTTTAGATTATTGAATATACATACGTTCATTTCTTACTAAAACCTACGTTGTCTTGTCTTGTCCATGAATAGTAATAAAGTATTAGTTTTATACATGTTATCTCATTAAAGTTGTAAACTAGTAAAGTTTCCAACTGACGCAAAATGAGCCGACAGAGAACTTTAATTGCATCGTTCTTCATTGCTTTTGAAATTTTAATAAAGTTTTATGATGCCTTCAGAATGCACCCAGCGCTGCGTTTATGTGATACCGTTGTTGAGAATTGGTCACTTCTAAAAAAAGTGTATACAAAACTTCGACTTCGGACTGAGGTGTGCCTATCGCCTCCTCCAAAATTGAACGCATACTTTTTTACTATAAATAAGTCGATCAATTTTTGATTTAGTTTATGTGAATAGAATATTGAATATATTTAATGTGATATCTGTTCATTTTATCGAGACCTACTTACAGGTAGTGGCTTGCATACTGGCATAGATAGAAGTGTGTCAAATTCGTATTCTAGCTAGCAACCGTTCCATGGTTGATTTGTTTACTTTTTGTATTGTCAGTCGGTCTAGAACATCTCATATGTGAGCAGTCTAATAAATTCCTTATACACTTTATCCTGTTTTATCTGCGTTAATCTACTGCTGAATAATATACCCAACAGTGGTTATGGGCCTTACGCCTAATTCAGGAGAAATTTGAACGTAAAAGGAAGAAATCTGTTGGAGTTATGAGTAGTGTGAAAATTGACCAACTCGATCAGAGGAACTATGAGACATGGAAAATCCAAGTGGAAGCAATTTTAGTAAAAAACGACGCCTGGGGATACGTCAACGGAAGTATCGCAAAACCAGCAGAACCAGCCGAAGCAGCTAAATGGGATATAGGAGACTCTAAAGCTAAGTCTGATCTCATTTTAGCGATTAGTCCGAGCGAATTACGACATCTGCGAGGTTGTAGCACGTCGCGAGAGGTATGGATGAAGTTACATAACATCCACGCATCGAAGGGACCTGCGAAGAAGGCTACATTATTAAAAGAGCTCTTGCTTCACAAATTGGAGGAAGGTGGAGACATTAGGGAACATGTCATGAGATTCTTCGATGTGAAAAGCCAATTAGCTGACATGGACATCGAGATGCATGACGATCTGACATCGATAATGCTCCTGTACAGTTTGCCTTCCAGCTTTGATAACTTTAGATGTGCCATAGAATCTAGAGATTCATTGCCGGATCCAGAGACGCTCAAGATTAAGATATTAGAAGAGGAACATTCCAGGAACCGAAAAGAAAGTGTAGATAAGGCACTTCTTGTAAAAGGAAAAAGATCTTTTAAGCCAAAGAGCGGTACAGAACCAGGAAATCCCAAATTCAGATTTAAATGTTTTAAATGTCACCAGTTCGGTCATAAAGCCTCTGAGTGCACGAAGAAGAACAAGGAACAGTGTAGTGATACCGTAAAGTATGTGTCGAATGATAGTGAATTACCAGATATTGATTCCAATTTTGTAACATTTAATTGTATTTCAGATGTTAAAGCTGCTTGCAACGAGAATGGAGGTTGGATTATCGATAGTGGGTGCACATCGCATCTGTGCAATGACGCAGGCAAATTCGGCAATACACTATTACCTTCGTCCGGTAAGCTAAATTTAGCGACGAATACAAACACAGACGTACAAGGTAAGGGGACGGTGAGGTTACTTACATGTGATAATGGTTCTAAAACTGTAGTGCAACTGCCCAGTACTCTATTTGTTCCGGATTTACGATGTAGCCTAATTTCAGTAGCAAAAATTACTGATCAGGGGTTCAGTGTTACGTTCAAGAAGAACATAGCTAGTGTTAAAGATAGCTATGGTAACACTAAACTTGTCGCGAATCGTAAAGGTAATTTATATTACATTGAGGAACATTGCGATAGAGTGTCAGCGATTTGTGAGCCAAAGGTTGACGTATGGTTGTGGCATGAACGTTTAGGACACCTGAATGCGAAAGATCTCGTCCGAGTTTTAAATAAATCTGGCATGAACGTAAGGATGACAGATGTTACCGAGTTGTATGATTGTGATATTTGTATGAAAGGAAAAATGAGTATGTTACCTTTTTCTAGTTCGAATGGGCCTTGTAATGAAAAGTTGAGAATAGTGCATTCTGACGTTGTCGGACCCATGCAACATACGTCAATAAATGGAGCCAAATATTTTGTCACATATATTGACGATAGTACACGATGGTGTGAAGTATATTTTCTTAGCAAGAAGAGTGAAGTTTTCAATACATTCAAGGTATACAAAAACCACGTCGAGAACCTATTTGGACGAAAAATCACGTACCTACATACGGATAACGGAGGTGAATACTGTAATCGAGATTTCGACGAGTTCTTGGAAAAAGAAGGAATAGCAAGAAGATTGACAGTTCCTGGTGTACCCCAACAAAACTCGGTAGCAGAGAGGAAAAATCGTACGTTGGTAGAAATGGCGAGATGTATGCTTATTTCGTCAGGACTTTCCCCGGGTTTCTGGGCAGAAGCTGTAGCAACCGCGTGTCATGTAAGAAACCGCTGTCCGACAAGAAGTCTTAAAGGTGAAATACCCCTTGAGAGGTGGTTTGAACGACCTGTCAAATTAAACTACTTACATAAGTTTGGGTCAAAAGTACACGTGTTGGACAAGACAGCCGGGAAAGACAAGTTCGCGCCACGAAGCCTGGAAGGAACGTTTGTTGGTTATCCTAGAGATCGAAAGGGTTATAGAGTATGGATACCAAAACAACGACAAGTTATCATCTCAAGAGATGTAAAATTCCACGAAGGTCAGAGTCAAAACAATGAAAATGTAAACATGGAGATGGATCCCTTCGCGATTGATAAGCATCGAGGCTCGATAAATGTTTCGAATCAACCTGTGACTGTGGAAATAGAATTTCATCCTACCCAAGTCAACGGAAATCCAGTGGTACGAAACTTCGATCACGAGAGTGAACGCACAGACCGCATTGCTGAACCTGAGGCAGCGGATGTAAGCCAAGAAGTACCCGTTGATGCACGCCAACTGACGGATGATCCAGACGTTGTCGCAGAGCCATCTCAACATGATCATCATCAGGATGACGTTCATGTTGATGGGGGGAGGGTGATAAAGAGAGGCCCAGGCCGACCACGATTAGAGCGAGGTCACGTCGGGCGTCCACGGAAAATATACCACATGGTTGATGTCGAGTCAGAAGTTCCCTTGGAAGAAGACGACGAGTCTACGGAGGAGTACGCAGACTGTCTGGATTTTGTTGGAGTAGCGGAAATAACTCTGAAACAGGCCTTATCTGGAAATGAAAGAAAAGGATGGAAAGATGCAATACTTTCAGAAGTAAAAAGTTTAATTAAGAACGATACCTTCGACGTAGTTAATAAACCTAATGGTCGAAATGTTGTAGGTTGCCGTTATATACTGACAACAAAGCTAAATGTAGATAAAACTGAGAAGAAGAAAGCCAGACTGGTTGCAAAAGGTTTCAGTCAACGTCATGGCATTGACTATCAGAACACCTTTGCGCCTGTTGCCAGACTTGATACTGTGAGATTACTAGTTGCACTTGCAGCGGAACTCGATCTTGAAATCCATCAGTTGGATATTAATACGGCATACCTGAACGGTTTATTAGAAGAGGAAATATATATGAAGGTGCCAGATCTCCTGGAAGAATGCCTTCAAGACCTCAAACAATCGGAACAGCCAAGTTCAACTATATATGAAAGAGCTAACAAGATGTTATCTGATTTGAAGAGTGGGGGCGATGTGTGCCGACTGAAGAGGTCGTTGTACGGGCTCAAACAAGCGGGTCGTCAGTGGAACATCAGGTTAGATGAACAGTTAAAATGCATGGGTTTGCAAGCCTCATTAAATGAGCCGTGCCTTTATTATAAGGACATTGATTCGCAAACTAAACTCTTTGTACTAGTTTATGTCGATGACATCCTTGTTGCGTCGCAAAGAGGTGAATGTATAGAAAGTTTCAAAAAGGAACTGGCCACAAAGTTTGAATTAAAAGATTATGGCGTTGCGAAGTTTATGTTGGGCATAGAGTTTGACAAATGTGACATTGGCATAAAATTGTCACAACAGAAATACATTGACGATTTATTAATAAAATATCACATGGACAAATGTAATCCTATATCTACGCCCATGGACTTGAAGAATAAGATAGTTAAACCCACCGAAAAATGCAGTGAGAGTGAGCAGTATCCGTATCGTGAAATTATCGGTTCGTTGATGTATTTATCGACCGGAACAAGACCTGACATAACGAATACCGTGGCTATTCTAAGTCAATTTTTGGATTGTCCTAATAAACAGTGTTGGGATGGTGCTAAACGTGTACTACGTTACCTTAAACATACGAGAAACTATGGACTTATATTTACGAAAACAGGTAAATCATTGCAGGGTTACTCAGATGCTGATTGGGGTGGATGTTTGATTGATAGGCGATCTTATTCTGGATATGTTTACATGCTAGGAGGTGGATGCGTGTCCTGGAAATCGCAAAAGCAAAAGTGCGTCGCCACTTCTAGCTGCGAGTCAGAATACGTAAGCTTGGCGTCATCAATGAAGGAGGCGATCTACTTGAACAGTTTGCTAACTGAAATTGGGCTATGTAAGTTTGCACCGTTATCTTTACATGTAGATAACCAGGGAGCGATTTGCCTTGCCGGTGATCCAATGTTCCATTCTCGGAGTAAACACATCGACATAAGGTACCACTTTATAAGAAGTGTATTAAAGAACAATAAAAGTATTGAGTTAAATTATATACCGACCGGCTCAATGCTTGCCGACATACTAACGAAAGCTTTGCCCAGAGTGAAGCACTACACATGCATGCGTGGTTTAGGCATAGCTTGTTAATCGTTTATTTTGTTATAGTTGTTCTTTGATATTACTTTGCTTTGTATGCGTTTTATTGTATTGCCATTTATTTTGAATATGCACATTAAGGGGGCGTATTGAATATATTTAATGTGATATCTGTTCATTTTATCGAGACCTACTTACAGGTAGTGGCTTGCATACTGGCATAGATAGAAGTGTGTCAAATTCGTATTCTAGCTAGCAACCGTTCCATGGTTGATTTGTTTACTTTTTGTATTGTCAGTCGGTCTAGAACATCTCATATGTGAGCAGTCTAATAAATTCCTTATACACTTTATCCTGTTTTATCTGCGTTAATCTACTGCTGAATAATATACCCAACATAGAAAATTTGCAATTTCTTAGCCTTTGATAAAACTCTTTGTTTAAAAGGATATAAATTCAAATATTTAAGTATATAAATTTCCATTATGGTAATATAATGAAGATTTACTTATGAAAATTGGTTTAATATTGGTATGGGCAGAAAACCAGCTCTTATTTCTCTCCTTAATTCTACCGATATGTATGTACATTATCTTTCTAATTTCTGTTATACTCTTCGTCATTTCAAAGTGTCTGTAACCTAACCCATAACAAAACTGACCATAATACACCTCTAAAATATTCAATATGTATCCAAGTGTCAAGTGTGTTTTTTGCCAAATTGTCACATCAACACATGCCGCCAACAAGGGCATCTCTCCTTTTCTTCCGGGAGAGATGACCACACCTAAAATGAATATAAGTCAAGACACGACGTGCCTAAATTTGACCTAAGAACAATACGACACACATACACATATACTTTGCAACAAATACGAAAGCATCAAAACACCATTATTTTAAGAAACTAACATCATAACCAGGTATCCACCTCATTATTATCAATTCGTGTAAATCGTAAAGAGCTCATGAATAATCTGGTTGTCGTGATGTAATAAGGGCATGCATCATAGCTCCGCTGTATGCGACTGCAAGAACGGTGTATGTTTATAATAAATCGATATGCGACAGCATAAACGTTATCGGCATTTTAATATTTAAGAAAGAAAGAAAGAAAACATTTATTCACTACACAAAAGACAGATATAAAGGGAGTAGACATACAATACAATTGACACACATTTATTTGTGTTCTTTATCTTTCCGGACACCTTACTATTCCATTTTTTGGTTCCAGCTCGGCTAGCACAAGAACGCGCGTGAGACAGCTCGCGATAAATTACCAGTTTCTTTCTATATCACGCGTGGTCTTGCGCTAGCCGTGCAGATGCCTATGTGTACTGAGTAGCCAATTACAACGTCAATACAAAACAGCTCAAGTACTAACTAGAATACTCATCAGTAAACAAATTTTTTTTTAACAAAATGAAATAAATGTAGAGAGCCAATTCACCATAGCGCGATTATAGTAAACTGCGATCTCGACCGGCGGGCGCTCGGGCGGGAACCAGTTTGGTTGCGTTTATAGTGCGGCCCGCCTGAGCTGCAGCTTGCCTAGGGAAGCCAGGCTTCGGAATATTACTAATCTAGTAGAGCATTCTCCACGTACGGCGACCACGTACCGGAAGGCGCGGCGTGGGTAGGCCCCCACGTCACACGTGGACTGATGACCTGGTAAAGGTCGCGGGAGTCCGCTGGATGCGGGTGGCGCAGGACCGGTCAATTTGGAACTCTCTGGGGGAGGCCTATGTCCAGCAGTGGACGTCTTTCGGCTGATATGATGAGAGCATTCTACTAGAAACTCGCACAAAAGGCCTATTTGTAAATATTCTATAGGTAATGACAGCCAGTCTTGTGACATATTAGTTCATGAGATATCACCTTCTTTGCCGAATGCTCTCTTCAAATTTTTATAAGTTGTATTATTCTTCGAGTAGCAAATTGTTACAGTTCTAGTGACGATGTGATAAGCTGTCATTATAAGAAGAATTTAATATCAGGAAAATTTAAAAAAAGATTTAAGTAAAGCATTTTTAGCTTATCAAGAATCCTGTTTATTTTTTGCCATACTATAAATAAATTTGAAATCGAGGTATTTCCTTACTGAATGACTCGACCACAGGAATAGCAAACAAACATAAATGGAGTTAATGACCAATTTTCTATCAATAGACTTAGCCATATTACCTACTTACCACTGCTTGCTAAAATGTATCAAAATGTCAGGGAAACGAATATAACGTGGTTTTAGTTAAAATAGGTTTGTCGGCCATTTATGAATAAAAGCAATTGAGTTTTACCTACTAATTAAACAAATTGCGCTCTAGCCGCGAAACCATGGCCACCCCAACCGGTTTTAGATGCAAACGTATATACGCATGAATTATTATAATGAACGGCAACAACCTATTTTATTGGACTAGCTTTATGGTGTAGCGCAGAGGCTTCCATTGGGAAACTAATTAAATGGAATTGCAAAAATCGATTTCACCTTATCTCATTTGTGAGCACTAGCACCCTGTCACAGATTAAATACTAGTTACTTACACTGTAAGTGAGTCTTACAGTAACATATACTGCACACGCCTAGGGCAGGGGCGTGTCTGCGCAGTAATTATTTGTGTCTCGCTTCTTCAAGAAGGTCGGCGTGACGTCATTTGACTCCGCGCTAGGCCTGCTCGGTAAAATGTAAACAATAGGCAACTTGTGTTTTCCGCGGCTTTGCTGGCGTATAAGTACCTATTTTAGTTATTGAGTACTATACTCTGTAAAACTAAATAATAGTGTGCGAGTCATGTACATAACATAAAAAACATAACCAGTGTCAGTTTAATGCGTTTCACGCAAATTAACGTCTCACAATAACACGCAAAACTTTGAAAACATGAAACAAATGGAAAAGCCATAATCCGAAAACAGTCAGAAAATGGTCTGACTTCCACCAGGACTCAAGCTATATCCATACATTATTTCACCCAAAGCAGTTCAGTGAGTTTAAAATGTAAAAAAAGTAACAAACAGTCAAAGATAATTTTAGATTTACCCTAGAAGTTTTACATTTAGCGTTACCATGTAGACAATTCTACAATCACTACTAATAGCTAAATAAATATATACCTATAATACAATGCCTAAGTATAATCTAAGCAAAATACTAATATTGTACACTCTTTCTTTTGATATCCTTTAACCTTTCCACTCTTTCCAACTGACTGTTTGTTTCTGATTCCGTCTCTTTCTACAAACAATGCCGCATTACCATAAAAAGAATATGCCATGGTAGGGATGGCCACCCCGACTATGCTAAATATCGATATAAATGAATATAACTGCTAATTTTAACGACTGAAAAAACTTCACTTTATTTTATTTAATTGATAAAACATAACTTTAAATATTTATTTTCAGTTTAGAATTAAGTTAGGTACTTACATGTTCTTTCCGTTTAGAAGAATCTTTAACATTTAAGATTATTTAATAAACATTTTTAATCTTAATAGTTAGTTATAATTATCCCTCTATATATATAGTTATATCTTCTGCTTCATTTTTCTCGTGCCGTAGACCTGTTTGCAAATGTACGAGTAACTCCACATATGAAAATTCATCGTATTAAATAACGAATTTTAGTCTCTCGTGTTATATGATGGTTTTACATGTCAAATTAAATACCTATATTGACTAAGAATTTGATTATATCTAGGAAATTAAAATTGGTTTTTTTTTCGAATAAAGTCGAGATTTGGGGCAAGGTAGAAAATGAGGTATAGCCGATTGTATATTGTTTCTTCTTATAGCCGTACGTTTTACATCCTCATGATGTTTTACGATATGATTCTTACTCCGTTATCGATCTACACTTAGCTTTAAATTATTTTACATCAAACCTGGCCACAAAGTAGCAATTACCGTACCTACTCTACGCGTGCGGAAAATCCCACTTCCTGGCCAGAGACAGACATAAAATTTTGTACCCACCACGGGCGGTAATAAAGAATGTCGCAGGTCGCAGGTGACGCCCGATCCCAAGGCAAGGGCGATAAATATGCGCCCTAGGTAAGTAATGTACTATTACCACGAAAATAAATGCCAACGTTTTTTGCTCGCGATATTCTTCTAGATGGATGAAGTTTCATGAATAAATAACACTTCTATTTATTTCAAATCCGAAAGTATCGTCAAACTGTCGACAAAGTACGCACTATCGATAAGCTAGGCCGTGCTACTGCCACAAAAAATACTCGTATTTTATCGAGCACGGGTCAGCCTAAAAAACAAACGGGACGGTAAGTCACTCGGCTGAGGTAGGTTATATTTTTTTTGTCACAGCCGACGGCACGGCGGTCAACGCATTGTGAATGCTGGGATGCTGCGACTCTCAAACTTCCGATAAAAATTATTTACTTGGCTCTGTCACTCGCGAAACTGTTTTTTTCTTTATTTTCCATAAACTGAATCGATAAAAGCAATCTATATATTTATCGAACCTGCTCACAAAATTTCACGAGAATCGGTTGAGAAATGCGAGCTGCAGAGGAAAACCGCCGGAAAGCTGGACAGCGGGACACCGGGGTATCCGGACGTACGATTTTTTTTTGGCTCAAGCTGAAACGGATAACTTCGTTTGCTTCGCTCGCTCGTTCAATGATGGAGTACGAGCCCGTTGTATATCTATGATATATCCGCACAGAGCCTTTGAATCATTTTAATTTAATTCCATACCCATTTCAGTATATCAGTGCAACGCACTCATACACAATGAGCTTTGCATTTATGCGAGTGGGAGGGTAATGCACCAATGATTTACATATTATTTCAAAAGTCCAAAAATGTCTTGTATGCGCACCTAGCTGGACTGCACCGCTGGGAAACGGTTACAATTTCTATTTTATTATTTTACTGCGGCATAAACGGTTATATTAGAGGTAGATGGTAGGTAGATAATACGATATGATACTCCGAACAACAATATATGTATGATACTCCGAACAACAATATATGTATGATACGATATGGGACTACAACCCTTAACCGTAGGTAGGTATTAATTGCTTATTTAGCCGCTTGTCGTATGTATTTTAAGATTTTCAGTAGTTATTCAAAATGATAATACAATTTTTTAATTTTTTATTAGAAAATCGGTAATCGGTGTAGTTATTGAAATGTCCCATTATTAATATTAATTAATGTTTGTCTTTCCCGCTCACGGGACATGATGTCCCGGGCCTTTGGGAGGCGTGCGTGGGGCTAGGTAATACATACCTACAAAGTACCAACTGAGCCAACACGTAGAGGCTCTTTTGACAATTTAATGAAATGCAAGGAGTACACCGAGCGGATGCTGTCCCTGCCCGTGTCATGGGACGCACACAGAGACAGCACAATTAATTATTGTTATTATTAATTTATGGCACTGCCGCGAAAACACACTCGACCACAGTGACATTTAATACATGCGTTTAACCGTGTAATTATTAGTATTACTTTAATCATTTCTCACGAAAATTTGAATTCGACTAATTTTTTTTTTTTCTGTAACTATTGATAGCGAGGGTGCAAAACAAAACAATTAATAAAATGAAACTTCTGAATATATTTATAAATATTGTCATGTCAAAATTAATGTACGTATCATGAACTATTAAAACAAATGGGTCAAGTTACTTGTAAAGCTCTTTATTACATAAAGTTAACGAAAATGCGCAAAGCGCACGCGCGGCTGTGGCCGTCTTTAGCTGTCAAAGGGTTAACAGGCCACATGCACTCGGTCTGCGGCTCTACAGTTGTAAAGGTTTAATAATACAATAAGTAGGTATTCAAGAAGGGAGTTTGTTTTGAGAACCACTGACCTTTGGTATGGAGGGCGCATACTTAAACGTTTTGAAACCCTATACAGATAGATAAAGTCGAAATTACTGGCGTTTTGATCTTGAAATATTATTATGCTTTATGGTATTCTATTCGTACGTTTTACTAATTCTTGTATAAATATTGGTCATATTTTTTGTTGTGCTGCGCTAACGATAGATAATTGAAAGTGACAGCCTCCTTTTTATATTTTTAATCTGTAGTTTCGATTAAAACAAACTAAAACAGAGAAACCTTAAGTCCTTAATTCTTATTCCTGTTCTCTAATCTAACACCTCAAATTCCTTCGCGACCTCGACGTTAATCCACGCGTCGTCCCTCAAAGCTGTAATGACCAATTTCCTTTCATCAGTATTGGTTTCCCTAATACGGCATTATAGTATCGAAACATCACGTCTCCAGTAATTTCATACAATCAAGTGAAAGAACAATACAAACGCCGGCGTGTCCTTTGTACCTACACCCCGGGTTTTTTAAATGACGTATGTGCTCGAGGTTTTTTGTGACTTATGCCCTTTTAAAACACGTAGTTTGTATGTCCGCAGTTTTAATGATTCGCGCGCGTGCTATCGTCTTTTGTCTCTTTGTAAATTGTAAGGTGTGCCTTTATGATTCAATGAGGAAAAGTAGCGAGTTGTGTATGGACTGATGTTACTTGGTAACGTGCTATTTTATTAGTATGTAAACTGTGTCTATGCTATAGAACAATACCCCACTGATATACTATTTACACATACAGTCAGCATCAAAAGTATCAACGCAATCGAAGACAGCAATAGTTATTTGTGTCTCAAGGGAGCAAAATTATGTATTTACGGCGAGGGCGGTACATTGAATACAGAGTGAAGCGAAGGATTCAAGCGTTAACGCCCATGACGAAATAACATTTTGCTCCTGAATCACTCAGGAGCAAAATATATACATACAATTTTTCACACCGATTATGAGGAATATAATATCGACAGTTTTGATTTCGGTAAAACGTATAATTTATTGTGTCAATTTTTAAAAATATTATGAAAAATTCATAAATTTTCATATAACGTTGTTAAAGTTAAAACTTGAAATATGTTCGTTTTAAAACGATTACGATTGAATTTAGAATCGATTATTTTATTAAGATCTGTGTTCAATTGGCACATTGCATAAATGCTACATGATAATAAATAAATTAAAAACCGGCCAAGTGCGTGTCGGACCACGCAAAACGAAGGGTTCCGTACCTATTAAAAAGGTCGTATCGTCACAGAAATTTTACGGCACTTACGTCCTTTTCTTTGAGAAAGGCAGTTTTTCAGCAATATCTAGAAAACCTCTGAACCGATCTTGTTCAAAACAATTTTCGGTGAATGAAATTAATAAGCCCTATGTCCATGAATTTTTTCATATTTTTAAAATACACGGTTCAAAAATTAGAGGGGGGGGGACAGAATTTTAGTGACTTTCGGGGCGATTATCTCCGACCCTATTCACTTAATCAAAAAAAAATTTAAGAAACCTTATATTTATTTTGAAAGGCCTATCGATTGATGTGCCACACGGGGGGTCACAATGAAAAAAAAAAATTTGCCTTTCAGTTTTATGTATGGAGTGCACCCCTAAAAATTTTTTTTTTCTCATTTTAATTACAAAACTATGTAGCGGCTAACAAAATACACCTATTCTCAAAATTTTATTCAAATACACCTTATAGTTTTCATGTAAAATGCCTGTGACATACGGACAGACGGACAGACGGACAGACGGACAGACGGACAGACGGACAGACGGACATGACGAAACTATAAGGGTTCCGTTTTTGCCATTTTGGCTACGGAACCCTAAAAAGTAGCTTGAACAGTAAAGTAGCATTTTGATTCCTCTGGTCGTGGAGCAAAACTTACTTTTCCAAATGAAAGGTGTGATAAAGCTCTTATTCTATTTTAATAAAGACTTTTGATGTCTTCGTTTGCGTTGCTACTTGTGATGCTGACTGTACATATATATTTAAAAAAGTATCATGACATCATTTATATGTACACATTTAAGAAAGTTTGAAACCTCTCATGTTACTATCGGGATCCCCTATTCTACCTACTATCGGGATTCCTCTACGTTGTGACACATCCGAAACGTCGGGAAACCTCAAAGGGGTAAATAAATAAGTTAATTATACGCGATCAGGTCCCGTTTGGTAAAAATAATCTACGAGAATATTCTGCCACATGACATGATAGTTTCTAAGTTTTTTAGACTTAAAGTAAAGTATGTTTTCAGGCATAATCATTTGATTATGGGCCGGAAGGTTCCTGTCTATCGCTGCCGTTATTTCTGCCTATATATCGCTATCTTATCGCTGCCTGCTATCTGCTCGTAGGTCCCATCTACGGCAAAAATCTACGTTTGACTTTTTCTTCTTGTTACCTCTACCCTCTCAATCTCTGACTTCTCCATAATTCTCCGAGGTATCATGTCTTCAATTTCCCTCTCTTAAAACATTCTAGATAATGGTCAGTAAGGTGGCAACCCGGATTTTGAAAATTTCAAGATTTCAGTCGATCATACTATTAACAATCAACCAACGCAAAACCGCACGCACTGTGGACCCCAGTTGTCTTAAATAAATAATAAATAGTCCTCTAAAAAGGCCATTTAACGAACCCACACCTTCCTCGAACCCTGAACAAAACAAAAGACAGTCATCCCCGAACTCTCACCCTCAATATCAATCTCTGCCATCTTGATAGTCTGATTACAGGGCGCAGGCGCGGCCCGCCCGCGGCGCCACGCCCCACGTCACCCTAGGGGGTTGGGGTGAACAGGGGCAAGACAGGTTACTAAAAGGTACCGACGAGGGTAGATTGCGAGGTTAAATTGGGTACATAGATCAGCGATGGAGCTTCCAAGGAATCTGGCTGACATCGACATATATTTTACTTTTTACGCGACAGATGTACCACGTACAGGCCACGTACAGGCCACTTCATCAAGGTTTCTTAAGAATATGTACTTAATATTTGGACACTCGGATCATCTTGATACCTACTTCTGTAAAAACGCTACAAAAGCATCAATTATGAAACCGATAGAGAGGACATGATTTGGTGTGAGTTTTGTCAGAACATGGGGTTGTGAACCTTCTGTACGTGAATTGGTAGTACGTAGGTATCTACTAGTAGGTTTAATTATACAGCCGATTGGAGCATTTACCGCCCAGTACAAGGACTCTACAACCCTCTTAGAATAGTGTACACATCATGGTTGGTGATGTAAAAAATATCTTTACAGTACACATGGTGTTACTTTCCCGCACTAGTGCGGAAATGAGCACTTTCCGTGCATATGTTGAAACTTTAAAGAGCCATATGTACTGTAAAACGCTGTACGATACACGTGCGAATAGGTAATTCGCAACTTGTGTTGATTTAAAACACTCCCTTCGGTCGTGTTTTAATTTATCGCCACTCGTTGCGAATTTCTTATTTTCTGCACTTGTATCGTAAATAACTATTACAGTACACATGGTGTTACTTTCCCGCACTAGTGCGGAAATGAGCACTTTCCGTGCATATGTTGAAACTTTAAAGAGCCATATGTACTGTAAAACGTTGTACGATACACGTGCGAATAGGTAATTCGCAACTCGTTGCGAATTTCCTATTTTCTGCACTTGTATCGTAAATAACTATTAGATTAGATGCATAGTTTTCTTAGGGTAGATATAGAAAGTTTTCGCTCCTGCTTACGCGATCCTAAAGCAATATGTAGAGTGTTTCTGCCAATATACGGATCGAACATGCAAAACATTTTCGTTCACATACCAGGGTAAGTTAGGTTAATATGACAACAGTTTAATTTATTTAGATATTTATTTCTTTCTTTCAAAAGGTAGGTAGATAAAACAGACAATCCAAATGAATAAAGAATGACTAAATTATATTCCAAAAATATATGTAGGCACACATCATGGCTATGAGTTATAATTTAGAAAAGAAATATGTTCTTATTAGAAAAATCTGTTTTTTTTTATATAAAAATAAATTACAATGAAAGTGATAACAGACGGTAAAACAAACACTAGTGCACTTAACAGTTATTGAAGCAATCTAGTTATTTGTAGCTAAAAAAACAGATTTTTTAAATTGAGAAATTTAGAAAACATTTAAATGTCAAATCCTTACAGATGCGAACCAAATCATTAAACTCCTACACATGCGAACAATTGGATTATAATATGATGTATTATAATCCAAATTTCGATATACAGCTAGAATAATAAGTACACATATATGGAGAACGAATCCTGTAATTTATGTTGATATTCAGAAGCGACAATAGATAAGGGGAATGTACGTGAGAATAGACAATTTTATATAAATAAAGAAGAGCCTTTTAACTAGGTAACAATTTGTGTCATAAACGTCCTTTTCTCACTAAAATATAACTCAAATCATAACGACTCCGGTTTTAATGAAGACCGACATAAAACGGGGCGTCTCAGAAAGATTATACTGAATTATAATATTCTCATTTACTTTTACGACATTATGTCAAAGATTATAACATTTAAATTAAACTTCTTACTTTATGAGCTAATGTAATGTCATTCACCAGTAAGTTATTACTTAAGCGCTTTACTAAACTTAGATTTAATACAATTTACTATGTTGATTTCGGTGTACCTAAGTAAAAACTCGAATATCTCGTGAACTACAAGGTGCATTGGAATGCCTTTACCACCTTTTTAGGGTTCCGTACCTCAAAAGGAAAAAAACTGAACCCTTATAGGATCACTCGTGCGTCTGTCTGTCCGTCTGTCACAGCCGATTTGCTCCGAAACTACTGGACCGATTGAGTTGAAATTTGGTATTCATATGTGAATTGGTGACACGTAAAGTAAATTAATGAATTCTGAACAAGGGGGCCACTTTTGGGGGGTAAACTGGAAAATTAAAAAAAAAAGTTTCGCAAACTGTATTGTGTGACATATCAAATGAAATGGGTTGTTGTAAGCATCCTAGATAAATTTTTTTTCTAATTTTAGCGAAAACAGATTTGAAGTAATTTAGGAAAAAAGACGAAAATTGGCCATTCCCCCCTTCCTTATCTCCGAAACTACTAGGCTTATAATTCTGAAAAAAATATGGAAAATAGTTGCTTGCCTAAAGATTACAGGAAAACCTATGTGAAGTTTGAGTATTCAAAGTAACGGGAAAATTCTCAATATTTTACGGAAGCCTCACCACGCGAGTCGAACTCGCACTTGTCAGGTTTTTTTATATATCTAAGCCTGTTTTTGAACCCACATGCCTAACTGAGATGACATATTAAAATACTGAAAAAAAAACGTTCACCGAAGTCACGCAAAACGGCTCTGCTCGAAGAATCGGCTATTTGAATCTAATTACCTATCTACTATTTTATGTGATTGCATGAATGCGTCTTGCACTTTAAACAGAACTGGTCTGATTCCTAACCTAGTAAACTCAAATTTGTTTATACTTTATACCAATTTATATGCAATTATTGATATCGGGAAGAAGTGACGATCTGAATATGTATCTACATACATACTCAAGGTGGCTGACAAGATCTGCAGGGCATTCGCGTAAAATTTCGAACGCTCGGATGTAAAGTTCAGCAGTCACACACCTCACTTAAATAGATCGAGGATTTTATATTTGACTATTTCAATTTCATTCACTTAATAATAGCTGTCTTATAATCATTGTAGAAAAGTAAGGGTTTTTTGGTTAATATATAAAACTAATTCGTCAGATATTTGATATTGGATAAAGGGGCGCGATCCGAATTTCATGGCCCTAGCATTTCATAGGGTTATCCACATTTATACTTGACATGACGATCGACATTTTGTAAACAACTCGAATAGCGGCCCAGGAGTAAAAACATATAGACGAGGAGTAAAAACATCCCCCACTTTTCGACTTTATTCTAAAGATATTAAGGTCCAAAAGTGACGAACCTTCTCATTCCGCGACTGTACATAATTATGAAACTGTAACATCATAGTTATGCTTTTTCTGGCAGGCTGTTTCTAATTTTGACATCTTTATCACAAAATGTATAAAATATTGGCCCTTATCATGTTTTTTTTAACTTGTATACAATATCTTCTGCCAAAGTAATTATTGTTGTTCGTGCCAAAATGCGACCGGCCTGATAAAACTAGCTAAGAAAAGTATGCCTTAACATCAACAAAACCCACTAAAAATATCCATGATCACATAAACGCTACTAATTTCAGGCTACATTATAACATGTACCAATATTGCCAAGCGTTAATCATATAACCGTATTATACTGGCGGCCGATATTGGGCCGATTTGGCAATTAAGTTTATGTGTTTGCTCGCCCAGGGCGGCTCGTTACAGAGTGGGAGCCCGAGCGTGTATGTGATAACATTAATCATGATCAGAATAAACAGTAATTCCTATGAGTTAAGTTTATCCTCGTACGTCCTTGTGTAATTTAGCGGGCCGAGCCTAGTGGATAGTGACGCTGCCTAATACGAAGCTAAAGGTCCTGTGTTCGAATACCGGTAAGGGCAAATATTTGTGTGATGATGAATGTTTGTTTCCGAGTCTTGGATGTTTTCTATGCATTTACTCGTAAGTATTTATATCTAATATATCATCGTCTAGTACCTGCCCACAACAAAAGCCTTTTTGAGCTTACTAAGGCACTAGTTCGATTTGTGTAAGATTGTCCCCTAATATTTATTAATTATTTATACAAGTATCACAAATGGAAATAAAGTTCTGGACGCTAGAGGAATTCACGAAGATTCTTAATTCAAAATAGCAAATATCGATCCGGTATACTTATTGGGATAAGTTCTATAGATAAGAAATCAGTTTCTGTGTAAGAATTAATTTATCACGCCACTGCTCGGAAATGTGGCAAAAGATGGTCAGAATTCAGGCTTCAAAGCTGGGGTTAGTTGGACGTCGCACGAACAGGCCATCTATGACTTCAAACTGTCCAACAATGTTATTGTTGGACAGTTTGAACAGCGATCGACCAATTACAGGGCGCGCGCCCGCTCCTTCTCTTCCGCGCCGGGCGCGAGGCAAGCGAGCCTGTTTAGTATTATGATCTTCAATTAGATACTTAATTTTGATTTAAAATTATAATTATTTGCAATTTCCTCGCAGTAGGCTTGAAAAGCACTGTGTTAAGCCTCGGCCGAAAGTGCAATAGCTGGACTCGTACTTTCGTACAAACTAACTCGTCCATCTATTGCTTACTTTCTAGCCTTTTCAACAATGTACCTACTATTTGAACAACTTATTGGCAAATATGATTTTTTGGACAGTTGTCAAATTATACTCGTTGATTATGAGCCCAAACACGACGGGTTTATCTTGAGAAGTAGCTATGGCCACCTTCTGTTTGCTGTATTGCAGTACGGTGCTGCCTATAATATTGCGTTGCCACCGAACTAACATAAGTAGATAGGTATGCCAAATGTCAGATCAATCGACCGGCAAGTAGCTGAAAAATGGTTTGCAAGTTTTGAAAGACATACATATCGGGCGTAGCATGGTAGCATCACTTATCGTTGTCGATAAGACATCCTGTCACTCTCGCACACGCATACCTACTTGCCGGAGCGTGCGTGACGGATAAGATCCACAGCGATAAGTGATAACATGACAACCATGCTACGCTCGCAGACCCAGTTAAATTAAAGCTTGTAAATAAAAAGTACTCACATAATAACATTTTACTTCATATGTCTAAGTTATAAAGATGTGGTTTGCGTTTCAATTAGTTTAAGATTACTTTCCTTAAATCAAAGCCATCAAAGGTATCTCTACACTGTCTAACAGACGTCCATTTTTGAAGTCCAGCTCTCAATGTTGAAAAAAACTGACTGGCATTCCTTCGCATAAGCTCAAAATCAGGAGACTATACAATCTATCCATCGTCACGTTACATACGCCATTTTGCGCGCCCAGCCCATAACGACGGCCGGTGATTTGGCGGCGAAAGCTACTTAATCAGATTCATTACAGCACCGCCCGTGTCGGCAAACAGCCACGGATCAATGTGTTTGGACAGACCGTAGGCTATATTGCGTAGGAATCGATAAACCGATAATTTGTCCCCAAGTGTGGGTGACATTTATAGGGTGAAGAGGGATTAATATGAAGTGTCAAAGAAATACCAATGAAAATTCTTGCCTGTTCCTAACTGCAGTTCTTGGGTATCAAATATAAATATAAGAGCAGAACTAAAGTCACCAACTATATGTCGATTTCACTACTAGCGTTATTGGAAAGCTCATTGAAAAGGTCACAAATCAGCACTTCTAAAACTATCTTCAGCCTTGTATTCTTTGATCTGTGCTTCAGCGTAACAACATCTAATAAAATACAATCTTGCGATAATTATGCTTTGTTAATTGTGCAAGTTGAGTTATTTTACGTGTTTTACTGTAAAAACTTAATCTATGGCTCGAGATTTTCAGAAAACATATATTATCCCATATTCTATGATTTTTAGTAAGTAAATTGTTTACTAATCGCCTGTTCAGTTTCACCTGTAGGTAGGTATTCTAAGAAGCATGACAATCTGTGTAATGCAAACAAAAAATGGCGCCTTATCTAGTGACCCTAGTGCTTGAGCCCAAACAACAACAACAACTATGACCTACTACAATTTTGGAATAGGTCTCATTGTAGGTTCTCATTATATTGTTGATTCATCAATTCTTGAACAAACTTAACAGCTCATAGTAGAAGTTATCGTTGTATATCGCCATCTGCATTTTGGTACTAATATCTTGAAACCCAGTAGTTATGTTTCTTTTTCAGAGATAATTCTTTATCAGAGACTTCAACAATAATCTCATAGGAATTTGAAGACAAAAATTATAATCAAAAGGAAATAAATTACAAACGTAGTTAAGAAATGATTTTTGATACCTGAAATAAAATAAAATACGCATGGTAGAGGTATCCTTATATTTTTCCTGTAATATTTGTTACTATTAATCATGTTATTTATTTTTTTAAATCGCTTGTTAAAGTTTGGAGATAAGGGGGAGGGTCGTTCTTCTTTTTTACCGACAATGAATCGAGGTTTTTCTGTTTTTTTGGTTTTTGAACTATCGAAAATTGTGGTTTTGAAGTGCGATTTTAAAAAAATGCATAGGTTTCTTCATTAGAACTAATTAAAGTTTACTTTCTGGCCAATATAAATATTGATTTACGGTTGGTTTCTAAAAAAAAACATGTGACAAAGTGGACTATTTCAGTGGGGACAACATTTTGGTTTACCACTCTGCCACGGCATTCTACGAAAAAAACAAACATTTAAAAAAATGCTAGTTAGAGAAAGTGAAATATTTAATATCACTAATTAATAAAATAATATGGACGTTCATTCGAACATTATAAAACCGTAAACATCATTACTCAAATGAGATGCCGTAATAAGACGAAGGACAGGCTATTGTCGGTCGAAAAGAAGAACGACCCGGGAAAGGTATTTTTTCAAAGTTTTCCTTCATAATTCAAAATTTTACCACTGTAGAAAAAAAATAAAAAAGCGCAACTCAAGCCTTTCCATATCCTACGAGTACTTGATCTATTAATTAGACTTAGAATTTTGAACCACCGTCATATTCGTAATTTTTCATTTATATTTACATTTTACATTTTCCACACACGTGTGTTAGCTTTCTTTACAATCGTTCCAAATTTCAAATTGGTAGCATGAGTAGTTCCTGAGATATTTACCGTTGTGACAGACGGACAGAGTCGCACTCGCACCATAAGGGTTCCTTTTGTATCTTTTTAGTACGGAACCCTAAAAAGGATTTACTTACTCATTCACCTCTCCTCAATCACCCTCGATTAAATACCTAAATTCTAAGTTAAAAACTCAAGTCTTTCAGGTACCGCCATCTGTGTTTTAAGGCTTTAACTAAAAAGCTCCCTTCCGTTAATCGATATCGTCAAAAGTTGCAAAGCCCGATTGTTACTTGCTTAGTTACTTTAGGCGTTCATAGATGGCAGTTCCATTCATGGAATTAAGAGAACATAATCTAGAAGAAAATGAGATAAGATAACTAGCAACAAACATAAAGAATCTTACTTTACAGTACACATGGTGTTACTTTCCCGCACGAGTGCGGAAATGAGCAATTTCCGTGCATATGTTGAAACTTTAAAGAGCCATTATGTACTGTAAAACGTTGTACGATACACGTGTGAATAGCTGTAAGTAATTCGCAACTCGTGTCGATTTAAAACACTCCCTTCGGTCGTGTTTTAATTTATCACCACTCGGTGCGAATTTCCTATTTTCTGCACTTGTATCGTAAATAACTATTCCGTTACTTAATAATTTAGTTAATTATTAGTAACACAAATAAATCATACGCAAAATTTTGATATTTACGCCATCTAACAAATTTACGTAAAACTACTACTAACTGACGTAATGAATCATCTTACGTTCAATACGAATCAATAGTAGTTCCACAGACGACCACAGTGTGGCGCTGAAGTAAATAACGAAAATTCATTTTATTTGTAAGCGTGGTTGTGTTATTGTAATTGTATGTATAGTATAATACAGGCACTGATTTTCAATCTGCCGTGCATTTAACGGGCAAATTGGCAATTTTGTTCAACCCAACAGAACGAAAAATTTGCATGCAGAAGCGCCACTTCAAAGGTAACTGTTGATAACTACTTTTCTTTCAAAGACAGCCTACATCACGCTAAAATCTACCTTAATGCTAGCCTATACAGGTTAAATTGGCTTGGTTCTGTTCCTGCAGTGCTCGGCTCTGAATTTCCTCAAAGACTAACGGAAATTGATACTTGTCCGCTTCGAAATAGAGTTTGAAATACAACGTCTTTGAATTATTCCCGCTGAAACGAAGTCACAGATTAGTTTATCTGGAAAGCGGAGCGGTTGTGGGGTTGTTTAATACAATTTTGTACCGGTGAATGAGTTTTGGTAGCTGCCAGCCATCTTTTGTTTTCAGCCCGGGCAAAATGTATAGGTTATATCAATGTAGAGTTAGTAGAGCAATACGATACCTTTTAGGTACTTGTCGCAATACACTGTCCTATATTTTCTATATTTTGCCATCACGACTCATCCATTAATAAATTAAATTTATTAATGGATGAGTCGTGATGGGAAACTTGAAAGATTCGACAGTGACATTATAGGTGGTGACATTATTCTGACGGGGCTTTCAGCCAGGGCCGCAATTCCATTAGACTTAACTATTCAGAAGGGGATATCCATATCATTCTCATTTTGAAAGATAGAGACATGAAAGTGGCATGGCGATATCCCCATTAGATGCCAATGATAAGTCGAGTACCGGCCTCATTCAACGTAGGTATCAAGTTGATATGACCACGCTATGAATTACATCTACATCAGTTAAATCTCTACAATCCATTATTAATAAATAAATCTGATGATTAAAAATGTAACTGGATTATTGACTCCACGATCGTATGAAGAGTGGAGGGCGTGACGTCACAGCGGGAAAGAGATAAGAGATAACGCTAATTTGTAGTTGGCATCTGTTCAAATTGATTTCTGGGAATATCTCGGCGTATTATGTTATATGGTGTAACATCATAGGTATCATATTGACTGTAACAAATGTAAAGGCGTCCTAAAAATAAATATACTCAATTCTTAAGTGTGTTGGAGATACATACATACATACATACATACATGTATACTAATAACTATAAAGTTAAACTCAAGTACCTACTAAATTTTACTGTGGGCGACAAGTTTCGGCCATAGTATCGTATCGCGTCACACACTCACGCGCCGTCGCGACGCGCCGGCACGAAACAAAATTGAAGAACTTCCAAAGAGTTCGAAACATGTCGACCGTAGTGACATGCGAGTCAACATGTGTGACAATACGTGAGTTTAACAGTACCTATAATCGAACGAGCGAGCGAAGCGAACGAAGTTCTCTGTTTCGGCTTGGGCAAAAATTATTTCGTATATCCGGCGTCTGTCCGGCTGTTCTCCTCTACAGGTCGCATTTCTCAACCGTTCTCTTGAATTCTCGTGAAATTTTGTGAGCAACTTCAATAATTATATAGTTTTATTAATTTGTAGATTCAGTCTTGCGAAATTAATAAAAATATACATTCTCTTATGATCTGCGTGATACAAGAAGAGTTATAAGACGTCAAGCAGTCGCCCCCGAGGCTTTGGCCCCGGGCCTCGCTACGCGTGCCTCTCGCAAAGTTCTCTAGTAAATGTGTTTCTCTAAAAAAATTGTTCTCTCTAACGTGTCTGCTCTAATTACCATCCTGCTCACCGTCCCTACAGTACCTACTTGCTTCCAACCAAAGTGACGAGTGAGGCCATAAAACCAAAGGCTCGCGTTATCTTCTTTTGCATTGTTTTAATTGTCTTTCTTTATAGCCTCAGTTGTGACTTTGGTTGGGAGCAAGTATAGTTTTCGGATGCCCATTTCAAAGAGTCACATCACATCTCTGTACTAGTTTACGTCGAGCTTAAATAAATATTTGTATGATATCGTTAAATTGGTTTATCTACTCAAGTAGTCGGTGTTGAAATTTGAATCGAAAGCAAACATCGTGATGTGGCCTATCACTTTCCCACAGTACGCTACTTCAGGATTGTGCGTGTGCTAAAAAAGCTTGAAATACGACACAGGTAGCTATAGCTACACAAAACGACCTCCTTGAAAATAAGATATTTAAATAAGTATTTTAAATTAAGTACCTACACGCCACAGAACCTAATTTACATCTGAAATATAAAAACAACTTTTAAAAATCACCAATAAAATTGATAATGATATAACATGATTGATGGACTTTGACACATAGACCTCTCGGCCACAGTGCTGCCAGCTGCATGATGACATAATGCATTCTAGAAACCCTAATTGCGAAATAACTGACGTTGACGCGGCACTGCTTGATTTTCTTATGTTAAAAATATTACGACATGTATTATATCAGGCTAATATTTAATTATATTAAAGAACAACGAGAGGAATGCCTAAACCAGTTGGTCGGTCACGTAAGGCATTGTACTTGTACGCGCGTCGGGTAGATCAAAATATCAATTTTTATATGAAAAAATGACAGTTGGATCTATCCGACGCGCGTTCGGAACGTTACGTGATTACTACCCCCCTAGAGCCGTAGCATGGTTGGCCTTGTCACGCGATAGGTTATAGGATAGAGCGTGCATCACTGGCTGACAACTTTCGATAGAACGAGACGACGCTTTTATCTTGTCACTTGTCGCGTGATAAGGCCAACCATGCTACGGCTCCTGAACGACAACATTATAAGCCGATCTCAACGATCTGCATAAAACATTTGAATACGCAGGCAAAATGCAGATCCTTGTTAG
This sequence comes from Epinotia nisella, assembly GCA_932294315.1. Classification (NCBI taxonomy): domain Eukaryota; kingdom Metazoa; phylum Arthropoda; class Insecta; order Lepidoptera; family Tortricidae; genus Epinotia; species Epinotia nisella. Next base: position 12,582,295 of record OW028688.1, on the reverse strand, counting down.
GTATTATTATGCAAATCTCCATTTTCATATTAGTACATACTAACACCTTAGTAGTAAAAATCTTAGTATTCTTCTTCAGCGGACCAAACAGGCGCCAGACTTTTTCGCACGAAAAAATGGTAAACATAAAACGATGATTTAGGTACTTTACATAAACATACGAAATTATCTTGTGTAAACAGTTTAAAAGTTGTGTGAATTTCGAGTTAGGAATGTTAATCGAAAGTAGGTATTTACTATTTACTTAAGTGATGCGATGTATAAAGTTTAGTTTTTGATTGAAATATTTATATGTTTGGTTATGACTAGAATTTCGCAACAGTTTACAGGCTAAACTCACGGAACGCCCCAGCCTTACTCTCGCACAAACCGTCTGCCAAGTGGAATATCCAATCTGCCTAGCTGGAGGAGTTGCTGGCTAGTTAGTAGTTACCGACCCTATTCGACCTCAGTATCGGCCGCCACCCACAAGGTTTTAAAGAAGTTCGACGCGTCTGGTGCTCTCTGAACCGAATAAGGACTGAAATAGGGTACTAGTGCTCATCACCTGCAAAAAAATGGACGTCCGCTCCGAAGCAAACAGTGCACTACATCGTAATCGAATGCCCTCTCCCGAAGTACGACGGGCTGCCCCCGGACTTTAAAGACCTCACGAGTGATATTGCAGAGTATCTGTTTTTTTTTTCAAATAATAAGTACCTGCCCAGCAGTGGGACGTATATATGCTGATTTATTATTATTATTATATTTATAAGTACCTAATTACCACAGTGTAAAATTTGTCATACGATAAATAAATAAACATTTTGAATGACTTCGGTGGTAAATAGGATCCTATAAAGCAAAGGTACTAAACTATCGAATCAAGACTAGGTATTGGACGAAACAGACCTATATGTAGACGGAGGTGGCGGCGGGATGATGCAGAGTCGGCAATCGGCCGTAGGAAGCGCAGATACGGGAGTCGTGGCAATCCAGGAGAGGCCTTTACTCAGCAGTGAGACACCCACATAATTATGATAGGAAAAAAAATCATCAAATTAAAGATTTCCGAAGATTGTCCTCCTTTTTTGAAATTCACTGAAAATCGAAGTCATGACATCATATATACTCGTAGGCATCGATTTTTTACCTATGCTTTATCGCATCAGACGATTCGACGACTTTCGTGTGACACATTTTCTCGTATTTACTACTTACAATGATGCATCATTGTGTAAATTCTTTGCTTAGGCAGTACCTATATGAGGAAAATGATATGTGGATTAAATTTTATTTTGGGTTCCGTCTAATCTGAAATGTCTAATATATAAATGATTTTTCATAGGCATTACAAGACTAGGACGAATATTCAAATGTTTTTTTTATATAGCATTTTTTGTTCATAATGTTCATAAAAAGTAAACTTTTTAGGACAGTTAGAAAATAAACCCGAAGGTTCCATACGAAAATATTCCAAAACGCCAGAAAGCTTATTGTTTCAGGGACGTAGCATGTGATTCAAATTAGTTCAGTCTCGTATACCCAGGAATGCCCATCAAAAATTAATAAATTTTATTTTGGGTTCCGTCTAATCTGAAATGTCTAATATATAAATGATTTTTCATAGGCATTACAAGACTAGGACGAATATTCAAATGTTTTTTTTTTTATATAACATTTTTTGTTCATAATGTTCATAAAAAGTAAACTTTTTAGGACAGTTAGAAAATAAACCCGAAGGTTCCATACGAAAATACTCCAAAACACCAGAAAGCTTATTGTTTCAGAGACGTAGCATGTGATTCAAATTAGTTCAGACTCGTATACCCAGGAATGCCCATCAAAAATTAAACAAAATAGCCCATCACAGAATTATTCCGCACCTTAGTGACACTAATACCGATTTTTTATTCTTTTTTATGAGCATATTCTATGTCACGATTAAAATTCTATACTATTCAATTTTAAAACGGGAAGGAACTCAAAGTCCGGTTGGTCATCAGTAGTCAGCGTGTCGACGATAAACCCGTATCAAACAACAAAAACAATCACGCAATCATATCTGTGAATCACAACTATATAAAACTAGCTTTTGCCCGCGGCTTCGCCCGCGTACTAAGAGTAATGTTAACCGTCTACAAAAAAGGTGCATCTCAGTTTCAGTCTTTTATATATTTAGATCGACTCTACATAGACTCTGCATATCGAACATAGACTCTACATATCGAATCTACATATCGACTCTACATATCGACTCTACATATCGACTCTACATATCGACTCTACATATCGACTCTACATATCGACTCTACATATCGACTCTACATATCGACTCTACATATCGACTCTACATATCGACTCTACATATCGACTCTACATAACGGCTCTACATATCGACTACATATCTGGACCCCCATATAAAATTTCACCTCCTCTTTTAAGGGGTTGGGTGCAGATTTAGGAGGTATGCGGACTATTTGTTAGTCACAAATAGTCCGCATACCAATTTTTAGCTTTCTACCTTGAAAATTGCGGAATGCTCCATACAAACTTCCACCCCCCATTTTAGGGAAGTGGGGGGTTAGAATGAGACAAAAAGTAGCCTATGTCACTCTCCATCCCTTCAACTATCTCCACTTAAAAAATCACGTCAATTCGTCGCCCCGTTTTGCCGTGAAAGACGGACAAACAAACAAACAAACAAACAAACAAACAAACAAACACATACACTTTCCCATTTATAATATTAGTATGGATTATGTTCCGCGTTAGGTCATGGTAAATTTATGTTTCCTTTGTGTGGTATCCTTTGGGAACTCGACCCTAAAAATATCTAGTTGAATTCACTGATCCCAAGTATGTATATTTAGACACCAAGTTTGTGATTCTATGTGATTTAGAATAGAACTCGAGATATTAATAATCCATACTAATATTATAAATGGGAAAGTGTATGTGTTTGTTTGTTTGTTTGCTTGTTTGTTTGTTTGTTTGTCCGTCTTTCACGGCCTAACGGGGCGACGAATTGACGTGATTTTTTAAGTGGAGATAGTTGAAGGGATTGAGAGTGACATAGGCTACTTTTTGTCTCATTCTAACCCCCCACTTCCCTAAAATGGGGGGTGGAAGTTTGTATGGAGCATTCCGCAATTTTCCAGGTAGAAAGCTAAAAATTGGTATGTGGAATATTTGTGACTAACAAAAAAATCGTGCATCATTTAGTTTTTTCGGAAATCTGTACCCAACCCCTTAAAAGAGGGGGTGAAATTTTATATGGGACTTTTCGCAGTTTTCAAGGTAGGAAGCTAAAAATCGGTACACAGACTCTGTTACCAACGAAAAATACCTGCCTTTTTTTTGTTAATTTTCCCTCAGCCCCTAAAATAGGGGATGGAAATTTGTGTGAGACTCCGAAAAATTAGTACCTACAGGTTCTATGATACTAACGAATAATAAAATAATCTAACATGGGTATCGTTTCTATGGTTTATATTTCAAATCCAACGTGGCTGACGTAAAATACCATCTCCCCTGTTGGGGTGAGCTGGGGTTGAAATGTCTAAATATCAATATGGGTGTCGTTTTTATGGTTTTTATGGACGTTATTACGAAAATGGCGTCGATTTTGAAATTTAATATTGTGGACATCTATCTTAATATGTAGAGTCGTTATGTAGAGTCGATATGTAGAGTCGATATGTAGAGTCAATATGTAGAGTCGATATGTAGAGTTGATATGTAGAGTCGATATGTAGAGTCGATATGTAGAGTCGATATGTATAGTCTATATGTAGTCGATATGTAGAGTCGATATGTAGAGTCGATTTATAAAGTTGATATGTAGAGTCGTTATCTAGAGTCGATAGGTAGTCGATATGTAGAGTCTATGTAGAGCCGATAATTACCGCACAGCCCAATCAGCTGGATCTAGAGATTCCAAATTTGGCACGTAGGTTCCTTAAGGGTGCACTAAGAAAGGATTTTTCAAAATTCACCCCCTAAGTGAGTGAAATGGTGGTCCAGAGTTTGTATGGGGAAACAAATTAAGTAAGAGTATTTCATGCAAAACTTCACAGGAGTATTACCAGCGAGTATTGCCATGAGTAAGCATGGCATTAAGCTCGCCATTTGTACATATTTTTTTGTATTTTGTGCAATAAAGTTTAAATAAATAAATAAATATATATTTCAGGTTTTTTGAGAATTCAACCCCTAAAAGGGGAAAATGTGTTGGGACGTTAATTTTGTAGAGTCGATATGTATAGTCTATATGTAGTCGATATGTAGAGTCGATATGTAGAGTCGATTTGTAAAGTTGATATGTAGAGTCGATTTGAAAAGTTGATATGTAGAGTCGTTATCTAGAGTCGAAAGGTAGTCGATATGTAGAGTCGATATGTAGAGTCTATGTAGAGCCGATAATTAAATAAAAGAAGAAACTGGCTGACTGACTGACTGACTGACATATCACCGCACAGCCCAAACCGCTGGATCTAGAGATTCCAAATTTAGCACGTAGGTTCCTTAAGGGTGCACTAAGAAAGGATTTTTCAAAATTCACCCCCAAAGTGGGTGAAATGGGGGTCCAGAGTTTGTATGGGGAAACAAATTAAGTAAGAGTATTTCATTCAAAACTTACCAGGAGTATTCCCAGCGATAAATGAGTAAGCATGGCATTAAGCTCGCCATTTGTACATATTTTTTGTATTTTGTGCAATAAAGTTTAAATAAATAAATAAATATATATTTCAGGTTTTTTGAGAATTCAACCCCTAAAAGGGGAAAATGTATTGACAATGTCTGAAAATTAACATGGGTATTGTTTCTATAGTTTATCGGGTCGCTGGTCGGTGATTACGAAAACAAGGATTTTAAAATCCAACGTGGCGGACGTGTAATACCATCTCCCCTGTTGGGGTGCGATGGGGTCGAAATGTCTAAATATCAATATGGGTGTCGTTTTTATGGTTTTTTGGGACGTTAATTATGAAAATCGCATCGATTTTGAAATTTAACATTGTAGACATGAAAATTCTTGAAAGTATTTGTGCCAAATTGCAATTCAATTGGAACATAGGGGTCAAACTGAGATGCACCTTTTTTATAGACGGTTAAAATTACTTTTAGTACGCGGGCGAAGCCGCGGGCAAAAGCTAGTATACCTATAATTCAAAATGACCGCCATAAAAAAGGAGTTAGTGTTGGTGCTTTTGTCCAGCGTGTTTTTTTTCAGCAATCAATTCAGAAGCAATTGTATCATCTTTTATGTGTTGTTTGTTTTTGTATTGTTTAATATGTGTGTCCTATTGTGGCACTCTTTAGGGGAGGCCTAGCTATGTCCAGCAGTGGACGTCTTTCGGCTGAGATCATGATGATGATGATGAGGATGTGTGTCCTGTATGTTAGTGACTAAATGTCTCTTTCTTTCTTTCTCATTCTTTCAATCTGCCCCACTAAGATCAGTTGAGTAGTTTCGGAGATTTCGAGTTAAGTACAAACACAGTCACAAGTTACCTTTGGCCCAGACTCTAATAATGTCATGAATTCTGTCATTATTTCGCTATGCAATGTCATTATTAGTATATTATGGTGTATACAACACTCCAGTCATATTTCAAATCGTTAACACTAAATCCAGAACACACAGTCGCTGTGGCCAAAATCGGTTAGGACAGCATCAAACATCAAACTTTAAAAAAACGATACAAGCAGATTTGCTTTTCTTCTCAGTTTTGTCACTTCCTTATGAATCGCATGGTCAGATCTTATTCGCCGTATTTGCATTCGTAAGAAAAAAAAAACATTGGTCACCCTATCAATTTTGACATATTACTTTTTGTAAGTATTTGATATTTGAAAAATTAATAATAAATCGAAACTAGCAACATTAATATCAACAGTATTATGTTTAACGTCCATTCTTCGTAGTGTTTACCCATTTTCACCCATCATGAATAAATAGGCTTATGTTTACAAATAAATAAAGAATGTCTTAACTATTTCATATGAGGTTTTCATATTGATATGGTGACGTGTTCAATTTGTAAAATTTTCCTTGTCTCTATCATAATGACATCACACGTTTCTTATAATTTTATTACACGCATATCTATAACATACGTATTTTTTTCCGGTAGAAGTCAGTGACACAACTTATTATCAGAACGGGTGTTTAGCTTATCATACTTATGATAATTCACACCGTCAATAAGATCGAGAAGTCATGTTCAAATTATACGCCTATATCATACAAAGTATAGATTTTTTTATCGAGTCAGATTTTCAAAATTGAAAAATTAAAAAAAATAAAATTCGCGGGTTCTACAGCTCACAGAGCCAGTAGTTATGTCAACCCGAGAAATTCAGGAATTTCGTGAGATCAGGAAGACCCTTCTGAACGAGCCCGCAAGTCAAAACCACTTGACTGATAACAGTTTGGTGATAGTACGGTTCCCATGGGTTAGCGGTATATTAATGCTCAACTCAATACCTATCTGAATTTACGATAAGGAATCCTAAATTTTGCAGATCGAATTTTTTTTTGGAGTAGGAATAGGTTATGTTTTCCATTATGGTGGCACGAGGTTGACTTGCTTGGTTAGTTAAGGAAAACTTAGATTAGTAAAATGTTGGTTTTGGAAACGCTAAGGCTCTTGAATGAGCAGTCGAAAAAAACTTTCAATAAGTACCTACTTTATTATTAAATCGGAACGTTTGAATTTCTGTGGGACAATAAAATACATACTTACTATGATCAAAATGATCTTTGGGAAGAGGCTGTTTTCAACTCACTAGTGCGTCAAAATTACAATTGATGTTTCGCAGTTCTTTCGAAAAAAGAATGGGTTTTCATGTACATATTTAAATTTTGAACGGGGCTTATTATACAAAATAATGATTTATGCGTTTTGAAAAATGTCGCTCGTTGGTCTGTGCGCGGGCGCAGAGCACGGCATATTGTGCCAACATAGGGCTCGGCTACATGTCCACGGCACGGTGTCGTCACCGTAAAACGGCGCGGCGCGGTGCCTTAAAAACTCACTTTGCGGCGCCGTAGAATACCACGGTACGGCGTCCGTCGTATATTTTCACGACGCGGTGCGCGCCGTAAGGTAAATGTACGTTTCACCGAATCTATCTGTCGAAAGAAAATCGAGTAGCTGACACTGAAATGCAATTTTCTTTTACCGTTAGCTAGATACCATCCACTCATGTCATGAAGGTAATTTCGTGTCTCAGTTGGGACGCAACTATTAATAGAGAGGTAGTAGCTATACTTGCCCTCAACCAAAGTGACAACTGAGGTCATTAAGAAAGACAATGAAAGGCAATGCAAAAGAGATACAGCGAGCCTATGGTTTTATGGCCTCATTCGTCACTTTGGTTGAGGGCAAGTATAGTGTATAGCCGCTTTGTATGGGTGCCTTACCTTGTTGGTTATTAACACGCTTTTATTAGGTCGACCTGTATGTAACTAACTATGTAATGAAATCTGGTAATTTTCAATTCATCCTACATTGATATTAAATGTACATATTACATTTCGCTGATGCTTCTCATTTCGATACTATATACTATTTGATAGTGACACCATTACAGTAAGTGCATTATCATAATTAGGGGAATAAAACCATATAAAATGATAACTTTGATAAATATAGTCTCCTCTACTCAATAAACGAAGCAAATACCTCAACGTGATCTAGATTTCCTTACGATAAATCTTATAATGGTGTTTCTCCAAATTAATATATTTTTTAACAATAAATCAGGAATAAATTTTAATTACAGTTCCAAGAACAATAGTCGCGTGGCTATACTCGTTATTATCTACAGTTTATTGTCTAATGAAACAAAGATAAAAACTCGGCCGAATTGTACAATAATAGTCTTCAATACTATGGTATGAGAGTCTTGACGTAGGAATTAGTATCGCGATTACAGAACCAATTAACAAACAATTATTTTAACAGTTTACTTACAAAGAACGTGACATTTTGTGACAATGCTTTTGTGATAAGTTTTTCTGCCGTTATTTGGGACTTCTAAAGGAGGAGCTTGTGAAGATCTAATATTCTTTAACAACTTGTCTAACTTAAAAAGAAAAATAAATTTATTTAATTTTTTGATGTTTTGTGTTTTTTTTTTAATTATATCTTTAGTTGCTTCCCTAATGAACCGTAAATCGGTAAAAATTACAAAAAAGTGGGTTATTTCAATATGCCTGTATGTGTTAATTTAGTACCTATGCTTAATATATATAAACTTAGTTAATACGATTATTAAAAACAACTTCATACAACAACGTAAATAATGTACCGGTGTAGCTTATTGTTTTCGATAGTCTTCTGTTTTTTCCAGCTAGTTTGACGGCACAAGCCTCCACGCGCCAAAGTCATAAAGCAATTAGAAAAATAATAAATAATAGGAATTCTCTACGGATCCTAATGCAGGGACAATATTTTCGGAAGGTCGTCCTAATGGTTGTTACTAGGCGTTTTTTGAGAAACGGTCTTTATGACGATGCTCAATTTTTTTCCATTTTTAGGAAGATTTTTTAACAAGAGATTTGGACTTGGATTTTGTTATGTTTAGTCTTCTATTTTGTGTATGGTACCTACAAAATCTAAGGGATATTACCTCAATACAGACGACTACGAGGCGACCAAGATGGTTTCATCCTTGGAGGAGCCTGATAGATAGCCAGTCAGCATAAGAAGTAACAAAACAAAAAAAACACGCTCAAAATACAGATCCTTATTCCTTGACATTAGAGTTCGGGTGTAGATAATTTTGAGAACTAGAACTGCTTAGCAACTTCTCGAGGCTCGAGAGGGTCTGCATTCTCCGAATGAGATCGCAGATGGTTGGTGGCCGCCGCCTTGTTTTTATACACATATAAATATCACAAATCTCAGTCATCCCCCTATTATTTTCCGAATGCCGCATGCGTAATTGCGTACCGCGCCGCTACCGCGCAATTTATAGTACTATGTACTGCGCAAATATAATAATGACACTAGGTATACCAAAAGTTAAGGAAAATCTGGACGACATCATCAGTAAGCTCTCGGTACAGAGCACGTAAAACATACAGATTCCGCCCCACATAATGCGTAAGTGTCCTCAATAAAACAGCGGATGTAACAGTACCAAAACCAACATGACAAGGCAACTCTTGAATCTTGCCATAGTTCTGGTTTTTTTGTATGTTTTATGGACCAGTTAGGGTAGTGTGGACACAAATTTGCAACTACGAAAAACTTGTGCTAGCTGCGCAACACGCGAAAAACTCCGAAGTTTTGGGGTTTTTTTTTTCTTTTTGGTCTACAAGTCATAAACTATGCATTTCTGACAAAGAAGACGTATGCCATTTTTGAAGCAAATTAGAAATTGATAGTGCTATGTAAGACACCCAAAATTTGGTATGTTGTATGGACCAGTATAGTGACTGCACTGTACTGGTCCATACAACATACCAAAAAACCAGAACTACATCATGCTTTGCGATTTTAATGTGGATTTCTACTGCCTTAACGTCCGATCATAAATAAATTGACCGGACTGCACATTTACTTTGCAAATGTTGTAATTGCCACGTTAGATACACCCAGGGATATTTAACGAACAAAGTACCTGTTAATGCATTGTGTGTACACAAAACAGGACAATTAGTACTGGGCAAAATAGCTAACAATCTGTTATTATGTCGGTTGCCGATTCTAAGTAAAGTTTTGTTGGAATTGCGTTTTTTGAGATCCGAGGGGTAAACAAGTAACGTTTCGAATGAGCGTTAGGACAATTCAACTGTCATTTTTCCCATACAAAAATTGACATTTAGATCTACCTGACGCGCGTACAATGCGTTAATACGTAATCGACCAGCCGTACGCGTGGCGAATTTATTAGCGGGCAGTACTTAAATTGCAAACTGGGCAATGCTGTTTTTAGGAACGTGATCATCGATAACGGGTAGTTTAATTTTTGCACCATATATTGAATCTCAAATGAAACTGACTGACATCGCATCGCTGTGACTGTTGAAGATGGTAAATGACAGTGTTTTTTTGAAGTGCTTTCAAAATACAGTCGGGTAATCACGTAACATTTCGACCGCGTTAGGACAATTTAACTGTGATTTTTACTTATAAAAAGTGACATTTAGATCTACCTGACGCTCGTACAATGCGTTACGGGATCGACCTGCTGGTTTTCAATTCTTGACATATCGTTTTGATCCATTTAATTGTCTACCTCAATGATGATCACATAAAGTTCTTATTACTAATACATAGCCCAAAATAACCTTACTAACGATTGCAATAAATTATTATTACTAATAATGAATTACACTCGGCGCTGGCTAGCCAGTTCCTTTGCTTGAATTTGGCTTGACATGCTGCCGCGTGTCTAGATATATTTGATCAGTGTCGAAGTAGAAAATCAATAGGTACTTAACAGTATCTAGGTCGACTCTTACCACAATTTTGATATAATAGTTTAGCATTCCTATCAGCCTGTTTGGTGACGAAAGGTGGTCAAAGATAGCAACAGAATGGTACCCCATGGACAGCACACCAAGAAAAGGAAGAGCACTCTCAAGAATCAAGATGGAGTGATGATATCAAAAAGACAGCGGGATGCTACTGGGGAAGAAAAGCTAAAGATAGGGAAATCTGGAAAGCTTTAGAGGAGGCTTTCACCGCTTTAGGCGGTCCTTATGCGGAACAAGAAGAATATTTTAAGAATAGTGAATAGGAAAGTGAAATATTAGTGAAATAATAAAAAACAAACAATATAAAAAACTTTATTTTTAAAATTGTGCATAAAATATGGTCAAAAACTCTGTTATAAGGAAATAAAAGCTTATCTTATCTTATATTATCAGCCTGCTTAGTTCCTTCTCTAAATAGTGTGTAGCCAAAATGTCGTGAATATAATGTATGTGTTAAGAAGGGGTTACAAGATAATATATTTCTTCTTCTTCTCAGTCTTACTGTTGCTATAATAGGACGGACCCAATATAGCTGTCGAACTGCATGGTTGGAGAGTATCCTGGGGAAAATCCAAGGGGAACTCTCCGGCACGACCACGCGGGGGATATAACACTGGAATACTCTAAGAGGTTGCGCTCCAGTGAGATTGGTTGAACGGTTTCAACCGAATCTGATGTGTGAGTGGTGATGAACTACTGGGATTTGCTGGTTCGCTAAATCTACCCTAGCTGAGAAGAATCCAGCAAGAAACTCAGCTAGGCCCGACCCGGGTCGGGTTGCGTCGGATCGACTGTGTCATACTCCGTGCTCTTTTCCCCTTTATATACTATTATACCTACTACAAATTGAACTGCTCGCAAAGTTTTTCCTTGAGGTCTACATCAGCACCAGCCAGCGCCAACAACCAGCAGGGTGCCCGAAAAAACCCCGACAATGTTAACTAACACGCGTTAAATGCACCAAATCACTATTTGTATAATTCGGACAAACAGACAGACGGACCGACATTAACGTGGACACATTAACGCGTACAATGTCAACAATGAGAGACAATAAGTCGCTCGTGTCCAGGTCTTTGTTTACAACGGAAATCCATTAAAAATTATTGGACTCTTTTGGTACTGGGAATCAAGCGTCGCGGTTCGGATCGGGCAGGTGGTTTTTTGTTTTTGTAAAAACTTGTCATTTACAGTAAAGTATGTAATATTTAAATATGTAAGTAAATTTTAACTGAAAACCTGAAAATCTTTTTCCCGGAATCGAGAGTAAGATGAAATACTTACCTACCCTGTATTTTAATTTAATGCATGATGTTTTCTTTTTCAAAATCAATTCATAATTCCTTTTTTATGCCCAGTTCGAAACATTATAGGAGCTGTTACCGACGCATATGTGGGTACCTAATACGATATTTACACGTTATTTAATTATATTTTAGGAAACTTATTCAATGAAAACATAGTTTTGAACTTTGACATAGGTATATTATTTTACGGTTGCTGCTTAATAACATAGGATGCTTAATAATAAGCCTAATTTAGTCAACCTTGTTTGAAGCGAAAGTCTGATTACAGCTAGTATAATAATGCAGACATTTTAAATATTTCAACCCCACTCGCCGCACTTCAGTTTTTCGTCCCTTCTGAAAAGTAGTTAGCTAGTTTTCACTTGTCCCCTTTTCCTCTGCAGTCTCTGAGACTAGGTTTAAAATTTGTATTAGACTAAGTTAAAAACAGGGGCCGTATTATTTTGATACTAACATACCGATATTTTGGGCTCCACGGAAGACCAGCGCTGTGGCATTATTAAATGTCAGAACATTATGCTGAGTGGTGTCCACTTGCGGCCCCCCGCCAGTCTTCTTTTTTTTATCTGTTATTCTACTTTAAGTGTAGTAGTTAAGTTTCTTTTGTATATTGTATTTTCTTATTATGATGTGGTGTTATTTTGGCTAGCAATAAAAAAAAAATTTTTTTGGTATGTCTGACCTGACTCATCTTAGTGTCAAAGGCACCTAAATACAATTTTAGAATAGGGAAAAAATCGCAAATCGATGAACCGGTACTTACCAGTCCTGATTTAAAACTATTTAAGTTAGTCGGGGTCTCTAAAGTTCTCTGTTATTATTGAATTTTGTATATTGGTATATGGTGCAAATGTATCTGTATCTTTGACGTCGATTATTCATACTGAAAGGTGTAGCTTTTGTTAAAAATTAGGTGCATATCCCAAAAGGATGTCTAAAGCTGTTAATGATTTAAAACCAATAAATACCATACGATTTATCGTCCGAAAAATCCTACCGTTTTTACAGTCGTCCTTTTAATGTTTATCGTAAACCAAATCGATTCAACCGAAGTCCCAGAATTAGAAAAAAAGTCCCTTTTGCAGTTTAACTCTTTGCCCATTTTTGTTTAATTTGTTTATATTGTTCAACGCCAAATTATATGAAAAAGTTGCTTCACATGATCGACGTTTTATTGTGGCTCGTAAACTTGATTTATAGATTTCCGAATTCAAGGAACGGTTGAAACCTTTAGGTGGTTTTGGATATTGCAAGTTGCGACGATACTACACTGGATTTTATTACACTCACGCAATATTAAGCCTTATCTCATTTTACGCATCATTTATAAATAATAATAATAAATAAATATTAAAGGACAATCTTACACAACTCTATCTGGTCCCATAGTAAGCTCAATGGGGCTTGTGTTATGGGTACTAGACGACGATATATTTAATATATACAAATACTTATATACATAGAAAATATCCAAGACTCAGGAACAAATGTTCATGCTCATCACACAAATATTTGCCCTTACCGGGATTCGAACCTTCAGCTTCGTAGGCAGTGTCACTATCCACTAGCTAGGCTAACCGGTCGTCAAATCATCATTTGGAATAAGTAAGGGAGATAAAAAATATAATTGTATTTATTAATGGATCTAGACAGGTGGGGTAATACTACCAAGTGGGTATAACGGGCGACGCAGACGGGGCCGACCTAGACGAAGATGGCGGGACGATCTGGATGCATTCCTCACCGATTTGGGCAGAAAAAGCACATAGTAGGGAACTCATGGAAATCACGGGAAAATGCCTTTCCACAGCAGTGGGTTGGTCATGATGCACAGAAAAAAAAACTTGTATACATTTTCATTTATCAAATTCATCATCATCGTCATCAACTGCTGGATATAGGCCTCCCCTAAAGAGTGCCAAATTGACCGGTCCTGCGCCACCCGCATCCAGCGGACTCCCGCGACCTTCATCAGACCGTCATCAGACGAGAGAGTGTGTCTCAAGACCTCTCGTCTTGAGATACACTCTCTTTGACCAGTGTGTGTTGCCAGTGATGACATATGGCACTGAAACGTGGTCGCTATAGTAATGGGCCTCATAAGGAGGCTCAAAGTCACCCAAAGGGCAATGGAGAGGGCTATGTTGGGAGTTTCTCTGTGATCGCATCAGAAATGAGGCCATTCGCAGCAGAACCAAGGTAACCGATATACGTATTAGCCCTTCGAATCGCTCAGCTTAAGTGGCAGTGGGCGGCATATTGCACGTAGAACCGATGGCCGTTGGAGCGGAAAGGTTCTCGAGTGGCGACCACGTACCAGAAGGCGCGGCGTGGGTAGCCCCCCCCCCCCCCCCACAGGGTGGGCTGATGACCTGGTTTGTCAAATTAGTTTTGCATCATTTGGATACAGCGACATCACTAAGTTCATCAACATACTGTTATATATGCAAATAAATTAAAAGGCTTGTTTTAAAAGGAATTTTTAATGAAGCTTTTTTTGTATCCAATCCCGGGATCACGGGATCCCGGGATTGATGAGGACAGTTTCGGTATTAATACCAGCTCTGCGAAAGGTCCGGTATTTGGAAGCCTTATTTCTGAATAAGCAAGTAGAATGCGGAATCAAGCCCTTTCCATCCCTCATCTTCTTTTTTTGTCAGTTGCATCTTAAGCCCGTCCTTCTTAAATTTTGACTAAAACCAATCTCAAAGTAATAAGATATAATTTTCCGAGACAAGAAGCTACAAGCTAAAAGTGATTCTATGATGAAGACAACAAGTTTCAAGATCAGGCAACAAAAAACCATCGTTAGAGGCTAAATTGGTTGCGGCCACTTAACTATCGATCGTATAGAGCTCTATAATTTATGCCGCCATACAATTTAAGGTGACAACGACGCCGTATGTAATAAATGTTTTTATGGTACCGTAGATAACGGAAGCATGCATCCTTCGATAAAGTGCTTCAATAAAAGTGCATTGGCGTAATGTGTGCGTAGTAAATGCAGTACAACAGATGGCGTAAAGTAGCGTGGAATGTAGCATTTAGAATAAATATCATAATTTTTACTTGAATGGAGGGGTTATATTTTATGGTGAACATATAAATGTTTTTTTACCTTTTACGGCAATGAAAGTTAACTACATTTTTGCACGTGGTGCACTTTTACATAGTTAGACTCTTGCCTGGGCTTTTACTTGGCGACATCTTGAAGTTTAAATGTAGCAAATCAGTCTAACGTAACGTCGATTTTTTTCCTACAAATCTTTGCATAAATTCATCTGTATAAAGAGGCAAAGTCTGTGAGATTGTAAGCTTTGTGAGTCTGTAAGTTTGTATGTTTTGGGAAATATCCGGAATCCCTTATCAGATTTCAAAAAATATTTGCGTGTAGAATGGAGTTTCTGGATGGTAATAGGCTATAATTATTTAATCCCGAGTTTTTGGTAATACGCGTGTGGGCCTTCTAGTATCTTATTAAATCAAAATAATCCTTATAAATAATTTTCTGTTCAAATACTTTTATAGTTACGACATCTACAGTCAACTACAAAATATTGTAATGTAACCTGGCCTGCCTGGCCTGACCTGCTTGGTTGGAGGGAGACCACTTATTAAGAGCTAGCCATCATATTCCATTAGCCATTCCACAATTCACCACATGTGGATCCCATTTAGTATCCTGTAGTTCAGCTCAAGCAGTAATAAGGTGAACAAGTGGATGTATATATTTTGTCCACTGTATACTTGAGTTTGTTTGAGTTGGCCACATTGCATCAAAGTAGGCCATTCAAAAAGTAACTCTACCGTCCAAAGTAGAAGATTCCAATTACAGTTTTATAAAAGGCATTACATACATTAACTAATCTCAAACTGTCACTTTTTATATGGAAAAATGACAGTTGGATCTACCTAACGCGCATTCAAAACGTTACATGATTACCCCTAAACGGGTACCGTAAATACGGAGACTGTGTAAACGGGCTGTCAGGATGCGACAGTTGACACGCGCACGGTGTCGAACTTTGATGAAAATAGCGTGTAGAATGTTTAATCGTGTAATCAATTGTACAGTCAGCATCATAAACATGTATATATTCTATGACCTTATTACCTAGACCTGTTGTACCTGTTTTTCGAAGACTAATATTGAAAATCTATAGATATTTAATCAATCCAATATCAGTCTAATTTTTGAGCTTATCAGATTTTACATAATTTGAATTAAAATCTGATCTTAATTGGTAATGGTGCTTACGTAGTCTTACTCAAATCGAGTCGTGGCTACGACATTCGGATTCAGTTTGCATGCCTGCGAAAATGCTTACCAAAATTGATTGATTGCCGAGAAAACAATGGTCGTTGCTTTATAAAGTCACATTGACATAAATCAAATTACCCGATTTTAATGGTAATGGTCCTAATGGATTTTCCGTGTAGTACTCCTACCGATGACTGCTGCTTGATATGATAAGATTTGAAAATCACATCGTAATGCAAACAATATCTACTTAATCAACTCAATCGAGTGTTAACGGTCTCCTTTGTATTCATTTATCGATTATAAATTATAAATAGTTTTTCTATCAGAATCACAGTCACTGAGATTTTATGATTAGGTATATATTAAAATTTGACTATCTCCTTGTTATCTTTTGATTTACATATCCTTTTAAATCGCTACTGGTTTGACATTCTTCGCCCGCGTAAACTCTTATACTGGTTATTTCGTTGTATGTTATGGATTAAAGTTTGTAAGTAGTCTTTAAGTTTGGATATTTGGATATTTATATACTTAATTGCTTGCCATGTTTTCTTATCTCTCTGTGTTCGGGCAGTGTGTTGTTATTTTATTTTATTTCTATGACCATTAGAGACTCGTGTTCAAGCCTAGATATAAGTACTTACTTATACTAAAATTTTACATGTCACTGCGTGACGAGATAGATAGTTATAATATGTATTATAACTAAGTACATCCTATTGTACTCTGTCTTATGCGCATAAAGATAACTAGATGTATGAGGAGCACGTCTCCAAGGGACGCTTTACAATCACCAACCAACAGATAATACCGTACCCATTTAGGTACTTCTGTGGATCGCCGAAGCATCCAAACTTAGTTCGAGAATTTAGCAACTTGTTTTTTAAGTCAGCCCATAAACATTCAAAATTTATAGCTTTTTCGACGTGAAAGTGCACCCCCGCTTGAGCAACCCACTTCAAGTAGCACCATCATAAGTACTGCCGACTACTTAACATTCTACAACATGTGTCAAACGTCTCGCTGTGATCCCGGTTATCTGCCAGACTCACTTATGATGGAGATAATACGCCCCTGATATATCAGGAGGGTATAACACGTAGAATAGAAGAGCGTTTTCCAGAAAAAACCGGACAAGTGCGAGTTCAACTTGCGTGGTGAGGGTTCCGTATATAATCTAAATTTCATAAGTGTTTTTGAGTACTCAAACTTTTTATAGGTTTTCCTGTAATCTTTAGGCAAGGAACTATTTTTCATATTTTTTTCAGAATTTTAATCCTAGTAGTTTCAGAGATAAGGGGGGGAATGGTCAATTTTCGTCTTTTTTCCTGAATGACTTCAAATCTGTTTTTGCTAAAATTATAAAAAAAAAAAATATCTGACATGCTTACAACAACCCATTTCATTTGATATGTCACACAATACAGTTTGCGATTTTTTTTTTTATTTTCCAGTTTACCCCCTAAAAGTGGCCCCCTTGTTCAAAATTTATTAATTTACTTTACGCGTCCATCTTTGGGTCACTAATTTACATATGTGTACCAAATTTCAACTCAATCGCTCCAGTAGTTTCGGAGCAAATCGGCTGTGACAGACGGACAGACAGACAACCGAGTGATCCTATAAGGGTTCCGTTTTTTCCTTTTGAGGTATCGGAACCCTAAAAACGTACAACTTTAGTAGGTAGGTACTACCTAAGTATCAATAACCAAAAAAAAGTTTTGTTCTTTCACTTTTTTGGACAACGCTCAAAAGAGCACATCGGTTACTTATGCTCATATCGACGGTGGAAATTTCAAATGTCGTAAGGGACAAGCAGGCTTTTGTCCCTTACGACATTTGAAATTTCCACCGTCGGTATGTATTTATTTCATGTACATGAAGCAACACTTATATTATATCCTAGACACGTTCTTTGTGTCGGTTTTAGCAAATGGAGTGCACTTTGGATCTCGAAAGCGGATGTGACAGTGCTAGACAGTTTCTAGAAATGACCAAGATGCTAGAAATGATTGAATTTTCATAACTAATGACTGTATTCGCCACTAGTGTTTAGTTATCGTGATTTTGGGTATAAACAAAAATACCTAACTCTAATTTAAATCGCCCCTAGCCGTTCCTGGTGCAAAAGTCCCCTAATGGCGGTATTTCCACGTTGGATAGCCATGGAAAGCCTTTGCCTTTAATTATAAACTCATCGTCACAATTTATACATCACTTTCGTTTTCACCATCATAACCACTTCATTCTAGAGTCCTCCGAAGAGCAACAGATAAGGACGTGAAAATGTTCACAGAAAAGGTGTCTCTGGAGCCAGTGTATTTTTAACACTTCACTTCAGCTAAGATTAGTTTTTGTAAGATAACCGAGCCATGATTGTGGCAAAAAACACTCTTTATATTGTGAGAAGATTTTAAGAGGTTATGTAGTCATTATTTCTGACTTGTTTCAAATATTGGGTTTATTTAAATACAAAATCGCTTGTACTTTAGGTTCTAGTACCTACACTAGTATAAGTTTACTTACATATATTCTATCTACTCTGTTACTAGTTGCTACACTTGCTACCAGTGAGATCCTATGAGTGGCTGTCAAAGTATTGTTGTGTTATAAAAGCTGTTGGTTTACCATAGAAATAAATAAATAAAAGTGATAGTTGGGCATTTTCGCGAGAAGAGATGCATCGTTACTGACGTCACCGAGTAAAAGTTAAAAATGTTCCAATTTGTAACTTTTATTTGTCATCCAAATAGTATTGTTCATTTTGGTTACAAAATGGAACATTTTTAACTTTTATTTTTATCAATCTACTAGCCCGCGACCTCGTCTGCGTGGACCCACGATAAAAACTATCCTATATTTTAATCCAGGCTATAATCTATCTTCGTGGAGCAATGGATTCTTCGTTTAAGCGTGATTGATTAACAAACATCCAAACATCTAAACATCCCAACATCTAAACATCCAAACTTTCGCATTTATAATATTAGTAGGATAGGATTAGCAGGATTTGATGAATTTCAACGGACGTATTATGTTTATCTAATACTACTGATAATACGACAGACGAAGTCTAAAAATATTTAAATAGATACAAATCTAGTGGAATTTGATGGCTGAATGCAGGGTTTGTTCTGTACTACATAGCGATGCCATATCATCGTACGACATTTATGCAATCTGGCCTTTAAATAAGTCTATATGATACTGAAATTATTTGCAATGTCTCGATTCTTCCGTCTGATAACGGTGTGCAAACTTACTTAACACAATCGTCTTCGGTAATGGCTAAAGTCGTACTTTAGTATAACATTGAGCCTTAAAATTACGCAGAAAAATGTGTCTCTGCAATACTACATTTTAGAGATGTCATATTCGGAAGGAATCGCCGCACTCCTGTACGTTTTTTATTTGTTTTTATGTCACTGCGGCCATCAAGGGCTATAGAAGCCAACTTCTCATCCAAACCTGACATACCCTAGCGATAATGATAATGAGTAACAGTTGAGTGTCATTTGTTACAGTATTGCTGATAAAGGAGCCAGATGCTATAACGGCCAGTCACTATCCGCCCACTGATTCCGTGACGCTGATATTGTGGTAATCGATACTGTAAGCACTGGTGACTGGTGACTTGATCATTATGGACACGATGTCAGTCAGATGCCAGTATAAGAGATATGAAAACAAAATTGATATTATTATATTGATTCCAACAAAAAACTTCATTGAATTCGACTTATTTTAAATAAGGTTATGTTAGTAATAACTTACACCTGAGAGCGAGCATCCTTAAGGCGACATCGTGATTCAGCTCTGTGAAACTATAACACGTAGGACCGCAGTACCAATTTCGGCAATATTTATTATATTTATACAACTATCGACCATAAGTGGCAAAAAAGGGCACAAAAGTCCAAACGGTACATTATTTTGCCCAATACCATCAGTATCATCTTACCCTACTTACTTATAAATAATAGTGCGAATATTATCATATCCAATTTGGATTTAAAAGTTAAAATTAAACCTGCTTGTAATAAAAATAGAAGTCTCTAAATACCCGTTACGCCGCTAATAGCAGCCGCATAACTAACAAATTTAATTTTTTGCGCGGTCCCACGTATAATTTCACGAGCTATTTACAACGTATCAGGATCATCCCGTCACGTTTGACATTTCGGTGAAATTCGTCGGTGCGATTTCACTACCGTGCGACAGCAGTCACACGCGTCAAATTTCAAACTGACACATGTGGATCGCTTTTTGTCATACCTAATTTGCGTGTGGTTCTTGTGAATTTTAGTTTTTTTTTGGTAAAAGATTACGAGCTACTGTGGTCCACTTGAAAAAAGTAGAAAAGAACATGTGCTGTCAATATTAAAAAAAAAACTTTATTCAATACAAAAAGTTATGTCAAATTTAGGAAATTCATTTTAAGTTTATACAAAATCTTCTGATATAGATACCCTGATCTCTAAGCAATATTTATAGCCATGTTAACTTCTTATGAAAAAAAAAACTGAATTAGGACAAACACAAACTATAAAAACGAATCATAAAGTTTGTTTGTTACATTCGAAGGATTTCCCCATAACACTATGTAACGCCATACGATTATATAAATACAATTTCAATAATATTACATAAACTAAAATAGAGTAAAAACACTTCAATGTTTTAGTGAATTTGACAAGCCTCACTCAGTGAATTTTTTGATTACGGTCTGTCACTTTCCGTTTTAATGCTTCCAAAGGTTCTGTTTGTCCCACATGAATAGCATGGAACCTACAACTGTTAGTTAATGCCTGATTTACCGACTCAGCACACATTGTCCGAGGACGCCCCGCGTGGCTACAGTTACGACACCATTCGACCAATAATTACTATGGTAAACGTCTTTCTATAGCTTCTTGAATCGGTCAAAACACGAAGGCACGCTTATGCCTCGCGCCTTTGTCTAAGTGCTACGGTGCATTCGACACCGCAGTATGTCCAAATTTTGGTTTCCATTTCTGAGAACAATATTCCGAGCATTTGTAGCTTGTCACGTCAAGGTCCGTTATACAAGTTTGATCCTCCAGCGTCGACAGTTACCGTTTTTTTTCCGGCGACGTTTACGAGAACCAATAAATATTTCAAAACTGGAGCAGTTTATAAGAGCAGACTTCCATGGTAGTTAATAACTGTTACTTTCAACGAATAGGTTTTTTTTTCTGTAAACAGTGGATGTTCTTTTTGTTTGCGGGGGTAATAAAGTTTCGCTTTTAAATATTGAAACAATTGGAATACTACGGTAGAAATAAGCAATTGTTGAAACTATTGATGAGGATGTGAACCCAGATAATATGGTGATGATTCATATTATAATGTTTAAGTATCTCAGCCACTATGTAACCGATGACCTTAAGAACCAAACAGATATAGAGCGGGAAAGGAGGGCGTCGGCCGTCAGATGCAATAATGTTAGGTTTGCGCTCATGCGAGCGGACGACTTCTACGCCATCATGCGCAAAAAACTGAATTCTTGCTCTGCAGATTTTGTGTTAATTCCAATTCCATAAAATTCACACAATCATCAAAAGCCAGGCGGTTTGATTTGCACATAATGCGCCACCTTATACAGAATAGAATAGAATAGAATTTTTTTTTTTTTTTTTTAGAATATAAAGGTGTTTATTTCCCTAGTTATTTTGTTACATTCTGTCCAGCAGGGTGATGGTGTATTCAGCCTGTGGGTGTGTCAGCTACTTACGATCTACTTATGTTTGTCGTGCACGTCAGCAGAAGGTGACGCCGTGCGTCGTGATTTTGTATTTAAATTAAATATATTTACTAATTTCAGTTCAACTTATTAAAATTAATGTCATGTAATTTAATATGATTCAATGCACTACCATGGTTCCTTAACCTGATCGTTATAAACAAAATAATTATGGACCACCAGTAGTAGTCTGAAACAAAAGATTTTTATTTTATTTTATAATACAAATAATATGCAGCTTCAAATAAAAGCGTATATAAAGCATCTGCTCAGTTATCATATGCAAGTTAATTACAAGGAAGTACCCGATGTTGGGATAGTTTCTAGTAGGTTACCTAATCATTACGTGGGTATTCTTATTTTTTAATAAATAAGCGACTGCTCATGCCATAGAAATTCTTGAGTGAAAGTATTTCAACCCTTGTTTTCCCAAAAACTCACACAAAATGGATCGTAGCGAATGCGCCAGTATTCATCTAAAATTTCACTTTTACATCCTAATTACCCTTTCTCTAACAATACGCCTTTCACGACCAGAAAATGTTAAATTTATGGTTACACTGTTTCGCGCAAGGGGTATTAAGTATTAAGGAACAATGCCACAAACGGTTGTTCTCAATAAATGCAACCAACTCTTTCCTTTTGTGCCGCATAGCGGTCCTTCAGAACTATTGTTTTGACAATAATTTGACGAAACGGTTCGTTACGGTAAGTAAAAGGGTAAAATGTTCGCGCATAACAGTCACCCCAACTAAAGGATGGTTGTCTTCGTTTTGTACACAGGAATCTAAACCTTTTACTGTGTGAATAGGGTTAGTACTTGATTTGTGAAATAACTCAAATGACCTTGTGAATTCACAATTTTGTTTATTTACAATTATTGCTAAACAGTTAAGTAGGTATGCGATTTATGTTTAATAGCATTTTACGTCGACACAGCCTGTCCGCGATCCCTTTGGCTAATAAACCTTTGCTTAACCCGTTAGTTTTCGGTAAATTTGTTTTATGTTCGCTAAAAAACACTGAGGTTTTAATGGCGGACCATTTGGCATTGCGAAAGGGGTTTGCAGACAAGATGACATTAACTGCTTTTGTTTAGTCATTTTTTAGACCGGGTTATAACAAAACTATTATTTGGCATTTCAATAGCGCACAATGCTAAAAAAACCGGACAAGTGCGAGTTCAAGTCGCGTGGCGAGGGTTCCGTATATAATCTAAATTTCATAAGTGTTTTTGAATACTCAAACTTCTTATAGGTTTTCCTGTAATCTTTAGGCAAGGAACTTAATCCTAGTAGTTTCGGAGATAAGGGGGGGATGGTCAATTTTCGTCTTTTTCCTAAATTACTTCAAATCTGTTTTTGCTAAAATTATAAAAAAAATTATCTGACATGCTTACAACAACCCCTTTCATTTGATATGTCACACAATACAGTTTGCGAACCTTTTTATTAAATTTCCAATTTTCCCCCCAAAAGTGCCCCCCTTGTTCAGAATTCATTAATTTACTTTACGAGTCCATCACCAATTTACATATGTGTATAAGGGTTCCGTTTTTTCCTTTTGAGGTACCGGAACCCTAAAAATGAATGAATATCGTTGCAATTCCTTCGTAAAGCCGGTTAAAATGTTTGCAGGTAAAATTTTAAAACGACAATTTCAAATAACCGTATAGGTACCTACTTCACAGTTGCATGCCAACGGATCTACTAATTCAGATACATACTTGGCGTATTATGGCCTAAGTTTCAAGTCATTCTAACCTCTGAAAGATTTAAGAATAACTGATATTAGAGTTGAAAAATTTAGTAAATTTAAAATTGGGCTTATTCAAAACAACAGTGACAGAGTTCTTTTATACTTTTGTAATGGCAAACATCCGATTGTAATTTAATTATTTAAGCACTTTATTGTAAATAATACCTGTAATATGCAGGTTTAACAAAATATAAGTACCTACATACTTATATCAATTATCATTGCACCCTTACCATTTACAACCATAATTTTACAGAATGGTTCAAGTAACATCATAAGCAATAAGCAACATGAAATTGCCATTGATATACGTATGTCTCTTTCTTTGGAATGATCTGCGGCTTAAACGGCTTAATAGATTTCAACATGTGAACTGTCGCAGTTGTTAAAAAGCAATGAGGTTATAAAAAATAATTTAATTTTGGCTTGCTGGCAGAAGGAGAGAAAAATTTTATGCCTACGTCGCGACGATCGAACGATAAATGCAAATCACATACAAATTGCAGGCAAATTGCTTCCTAAAATAATGACACGTGATGAAAACAATAAGGTGTCTAGACTAAAATACTAATAACTTATTCATAAACGACTACGCTATGGAGACAACATTATTATACGGCAAGAAAAACAAAGCGGGTTCAAAGTGTTCAAACAACCGTTTTATTAGACCTAGCCCTTATTTACAGTTAATTTATTTAACTGTCTCTGTTTCCAGAGTAAGTAAACGGGTATCATCAATACAACAAAACAAACGGGAACATTTGTCGGCACTTTCAAAGGTCTAAATAGACTAACGGAAAGAAAGTAGCCTGTTATAAAAATGTTTCAAAAGTATCATAAAATGCTACCTTGGACAGCTTGTCTAACTGTACCGATGAAACTCAACTCAACATGTGCATGAAATAAGGGCTGGACACAAAATGCAAAGCTTCGACGTTAAATGCAAAATGGAGAAAAAAACCTCTTTACTAACATGTGATTATTTTGATTTATACTTTCACGATTGTCACACATAATTTTTACTAAACGGGACTTAAACGTCGGGAGACCTCAGAGTGGTAAATAAATAAGTTAATTATACGCGATTAACTCCCGTTAATTAAAAATAATTTTATTACTTGATGATGCTCTTCAAAGTGCTACTGAAATTTATTGAAAAAGGACACGTTTTCGCGTGTATTATGAAAATACTGATTGGATAAGTATATAAACTAAACAAATAAAAATTCATTTAGATTATATGTTTGTAAATTAAAGTTTTAATCACTATTAAATATTGTACAGCTCGAAGGTAGAAAAGATGTCAGTTCGCATCATAATGTGTAATCCAGTAATAATCAAGATCTTAATAACAAAAATAATTATATACGAAGTACTTAATACCAGAAGAACGGTAACATAGCAAGTACAATGTTATGATATATTTTACAAGCTCTGGAAATTGATGTTATGGCTAAATACTGTGATTGCCACAAAAATATATGAAATGTTGCAAATAAGAACCAACACATTTCATTTTCTGTTTCTGAAATTTTGAAAACATTGTTTCTTTAAAGAACAATTAAATTATAAAGTACAGCGAATATGACCCAGATTATTAATTAAATTTGAAAAGATTTACAAATTTCAAATTCAAGGTAATTTTTATATTTATTCTAGCGGCACCAAAGAGAAAGCAATCTCAAAGCCAAAGAGGCAATTACCATCATAACTTTTTCATATCACAATTTCTCCGGCCCTAAAAACCTTTTGCGCAATAATGCCATTTCTCTCGAGTACCTACATGTACCAATGCAATAAATGAGAAAATGTTTTATGCAATTTAGCCTTCTGCAAAAGCGTCAATAAAGCTAAATATTTTTATGCGTTCATCGCTGTGCGTTTCGTCTAAAGAAGCCGCTAATGTGTTAGAGCTACACAGCTTTACAATTCAGATGTTTACAATGTACCTCCACAGTAGGACTAAATTGCTTTATTGTAGGGAAAAATGGATATTTATGATTCGTCTTTGTTCTTGCTTCTTAGCCCATTTTAAGTAACTTCTAAAGGTGCCGATGCGATAGGCACGCTCCATTGTCTATGTTTCGTTTTTAGTTACGCAAAAAGGTTCCGAGTTATGCAAATTTTGTCTTTGAGGATTTGGATCTTCTAAATGAGTTGTTAGTCCTTCATCGGCTAATTCTCTTTGTAGAAGGAAGAGATTACCTGCATAAATACCTCCCACATTTTCGCATTATGATAAAACAGCATCTGCTACGTTTTTCAAACGTTACACTGTTTGCAAAGCTTACCTGGTACAGTTCAGATTTTAACTGCTTTTAGGATTTTACTTACATGTAGGTACACATCTTTATATGTTAGGTACCTATCATCTTCAGCCTATATACTGCTGGGCACAAGTCTCCTTTCATGGTTGAGAGGGAATGGGAAATAGTCCTTGCTCACCCTTAAAACTAAGATTGTCGCTATTGTGTTACTATACTTAGGGTATAATGTAACTAATTTGTTGTTCAAACAGGGGATCCTCTGTACACAAACACCATTCAGACATTACTACCAAACACCGTTTTGTTGCATTTTCAGAAATAACAATGACATCTTATGCATTTGTAATAAGGTTCACAATTTCTTGTTTCTGAAATTCCGTCTGCTTGCAAATAA
The DNA here is from genome assembly GCA_932294315.1 of Epinotia nisella. Classification (NCBI taxonomy): domain Eukaryota; kingdom Metazoa; phylum Arthropoda; class Insecta; order Lepidoptera; family Tortricidae; genus Epinotia; species Epinotia nisella. The sequence goes on along the minus strand of OW028688.1, from coordinate 12,556,064 downwards.
AGTTATTTGAATCCCCGGGATATTTATTTGACACGAACCGAATGTTACCTCATTGTCACCGAAACGTAATACAAATTAGTGTTGGATCATGTCGTGATTTTAGGTTTATGTATCGGATTAGCTTTTATGGGCATCTGTAGTGACCGTTCAACACATTATTAGGTACGTCAAAAGAGACAACTTGTAGATTCAGGCCGACAATATAAAAAGATTATTTCAAATAATATAATCTAGAATTTTCGAAGTCATTGTCAATGAAACCAATATGAAACCGTTGACTCGAATTCATAAAAAAATGTGTGTCACACTCACACGTAAAAGTAAGTCCTTATATTGTTCGTTCTGGTTTCTACATCACCGAACATTCAGTTACGTTACGATTGTACCCTCCAAATGTATGTAAGTACAACGCAAAGTACCTTTCGATTGTCATTAAATCGAAAACGAAATCTGGATCAAATATGCAGTGCAAGTGGCGTAAGTATAAAAAAAAATACAAAATGCTTTACAAATAAAATTTTGTCTGAAAATAAAATTTCATCTTCAACGCCGAGGATTTTACGTCCATTTTTGCCTGTTAAATGTCACACCATTCATGTTTACTGAACGGTTATCAATGTTATTGAATCTCTGGCAAAAAAAAATAAACGCTGTGTGGTCCACGTATGTGGGTAGCATCGATTACACTGGAATCAAAATTGCATGAAATTGCGTCACTTTGTCATGTAAACCCAAATAGACATAGAGGCATTCGAGATGTATAATAGTTACGTCATTTCGGAAATGTAGGTGTGAGATGTGAGATAATGGTTGTTGTGTTAACTGTGGCTCATGTGGCTGTGAAGAGTGTGAAGTGACAAATGTATTGAAGAATAGTGTCGCTCCCTCTTCTTAGGCTAATCGGGTGTGAAACAAATCTCTAACTTCGGTTTAAATAGCCATTTAAGATTTCCAGAAACGTACAACATTACATTTATCGTGTACCGTTTTGATGGTTGAGATAAAAATTCGTTTTAAATTGTCATTGTTATCTAAAGCTCACTAGTGACAATTTTAGCTCCAGAGTACTAAGATACTGAATTGAAAGTATATTTGGCTAAAAATCTGTACCTACGGTATTGCAGTAGGTACCTATGGCTAACAAACTTCAAGCGGTTATATTGAGACAAAGACAAGAACGAGGCATGACAAAAGCAAATGGCACAATATTAACACAAATAAAATCAGTCTCTTTTAAATTAGTAATCATGACAAGTTTTCATACACTGATGCACATCAGTGTGTATGTATAATTGTATATTTCTCTTTCTCATCTAAGCGTTAATCCCAGTTGCATCCTCATCCTCAGTCTATGTTGGGAGCCTGGCGTTCACTTTCCAGCTATTACCTCCATTTCCTACGATCTTCAGTATCTTTGTTTGTCAGACCGTTGTTAATAATTGATCCCTGGCGACGTCAAGACAACATATTATGGGCCTTTCCTTTCTACCGAGACCTGGCGGTAGATGCATATATATGTGTATCAAAAATAACCCGATTTCCAAATAATCCTTATCGTACAAAAATGTACACGCACGTGTTTCCGAAAGTCTGGTTTACTTTTAGCATCAGCAAACGTATCGTTAACGACTAGTGATTGCTTATCTCAATGTTCTGTCCCTTTTTTAGCACCAGGCTGTGAGGCGTGTGTTAAACATATTTTTGACACACTGTACTTTCCAAAACTGCGCAAAATCGTCTTGGGTGGTCCTTAAGTAGCGTCATCGCGAAGCATCTTTGGTGTGTTTGTTTTATCCTTAAACAACAAATATTCCGAAATACACTCAATTCTTTTGACATAGAGTTTATATTAATATTCGTATTCCTATTTTTGTTTTCCGTTTGTAACCAAATATTTGGTTTTGACTGTCTTTATGAATGAATTTTTTTAACCCTTGAAGTTGAAGGTAGATAGAAAAAACAAAAGACGAAGATCAACCGCGACGCATCATAATAATAGTATAATATTACTGCGAAGCGTGGCCATAGTTTTTTTTTAACCAATCACAAAGCAGAATTCATGTGTCGCGCGGCCATCTAGATTTGCTGAAACCAATCAGATCACACCCATTATGACCTTAGGCGTAATAAAAAACCATTACGCCCTTAGGCGTAATAAAGGCTATTGTAGCTCTGTATGCCTGCGCGTTATGAAGCCCTCTACGAGCAAGTGTGATGAAAAAACAAATACCTAGGTACTTAACTCACGAATTTGACATTCGATTCTATTCGACATTCATGGTGCACTTTGAATAGTATTTATAGAAATTAATTTGAGTACGAGTAGATTATTCTTCTTTCCTTCATTATAATATAATACATTCCAATTCAAAGTTGTCTGGGTACAAATCTCTCGTTGGCGACTGAGACCTAACTGCTGAGGTCCGTGTAAATTATGAATATGACATAGGTACCTACCACCATTTTTCGTCCTACTTTTACTAATCTCTTTCATCTTTGTCATTTCACAACGTCATAGCGGTAACTTATAAGCCCAAAAACACTGTTCGAAGCAATAAAGTTTAAAAAACCAACCACACATGCGTCAGTGAAATCTTTATTGGTACTAGTCCGATATCGCAAAAGCACTTCTGCTATGTATAACGCGCTGATTATGCGGCGGTACCGTTGCGTTACATTATAACACCGACGCATTAGCCGTTGTCACCATGTGGTCTAAGTCACTGTATGCTGACAGTTTCACATATATATATATATTACGGCACTTTCAACTTATTTTTTATACTCGTCGACTTTAATGTTACAATTAAAACTTCGTACACTACCTAAACTAAAACTACATACTTTTTTTCTATGGAGTTCCCAACTCAACTATAATAATTATTATATAATGCTTTAGACAGCTAAAATAAATTCGACCAATCACGTGGCGCCTTTACTGAACTATAATAAATTTTATTTGACCAATGGCACGTCACGTTCGCTACAGTACAAATGACATCAACGACGTTGAGCCGCCGGCACCTCTGACTTGCACTTCGATTCAGCAGGGCTTAGAGTTTCATTAGATACCAAGTTTGTTTAATTATTTCTGTTGACTCGTATAAAAAGTGTTGTATACAATAGTTACACAATTAGCTCTTAAATTCTCGTACCTTACTCGGCAAGCCTTGTGGCCTTAACACTGTACTCGACTTTATGAGCCCTTATTATGTAAAGATTATATAAAATACTATTTACGCCGGTCCTTCTCGTGGCACAGGTTTTCTTTCGGTGGTAGCCACAGATGCACGAAGTGGTAGCTTATCGACAATAATGGGTGCACGTCATCTTTCTATCCTAACGTTATTCCCGGTTGTGCCCTAAAATGTAATATGCCTGAATTGAAGAATTAAGAACTTTGACTTTTTATTAACAGCTATCAGGTGTGTATGTGTATCTTTCGCATACTCGCTCTCGCATCTGACCGTATTCTTGTCGTCAAAAAACGAACATTGACAATTTGTTGTCTGTTGACAAAAACGTATTCTGATTTTGTTTGAAATACAAAATATGTACATAAAAGTGGGGAATCGTTATAGCTTCTGTCAAATATCGCGGATGGAATACCGGCCCTGGCCACGTGTTAAAGTATTCACACAGAGATGACAGAGAGCCAAATCAATGTAGCTGTACTAAATAGCGCGTATGAATTTTAAAATCATCGTACCTACTATCAATGTCACCACCGCAAAACGTTTTTATTAATTTGTCGACAGACAATGCCAACAACTGTCAAGCAGTTGACCTTCATTAAGGTAGAGATCTGACCGAAGGGTAAAGTTTTTCGGCGATTTCGAGGCCGGCTATTTGACACCCAGGACTTACGCCGCGAGTTGTGTGTTATTTTATAATTTTTGTATATTGATATGATGATTATGTATGTTAGTGTGCAAGGTATTTGTAGATTATGGGCCTTGTTGTCTGACGTAAATAAATAAATATAATTAAAAATGTGCTTGTTTTAATTGTAACTATTGATATTAATTTGACTTGTAACTGTGGTATTATCAATAAAGTATTGTATTGTATTGTAATAGCCGTCCTCAGCATGTTTCGTGCGATTAGCTAGAAAATCTCACATCCCTTTCATTTTATGTTCAACTTGTGTCTGTTTTTCTTTCAACTATATATTTATTTATTACGAGGAAACATAACAATTATAATCGCTTATATTTTGTGACTTACTTCAATTACAGTTGATAGACGTTGTGATAACACTATCACAATAGACTTGTCAGGGCTGTTGTTTTTATTGTGGTCTTTAATATTTTAATACCCGTGGAGGCTATGTCTATAGATACGGTACATCGTTATTGTGTTATTGCTATTATCTAAGTAACATACTATATTTTGTTAACCATATATAAATTTCAATGGAAAAAGAAAACAATATTCGGTAGCATCAGTCAATATTATGATTTTAGAACCTCTATTTTGCTACGTGCAAAGTTTATATAGCTCCGTCTTACGCATCGTACAATATTTATATAATGCTACCAAGAGAGTTGTAGCAATTTATAAATAAGGTTAACATACTTCATTATAGTTTTGTACTTGAACTTGTACTTGACCAGTAAAAAAAAAACTTTTAACAGTATATTATAGTACAATTTCGTACATGACACAGCGTGACTCTTTCCAAGTCTCGCGTGTTAAGCGACTTATACCTATTAGCGTTCTAGTTACCCTTTATTAAGGTTGAACGACATTGAACTATCCATATAAACTTTTTTACATTAATGTATTCTCAAAAACACATTGCACGTAGAACCGATGGCCGTTGGGGCGGAAAGGTTCTCGAGTGGCGACCACGTACCGGAAGGCGCGGCGTGGGTAGGCCCCCCACAAGGTGGACTGATGACCTGGTAAAGGTCGCGGGAGTCCGCTGGATGCGGGTGGCGCAGGACCGGTCAATTTGGAACTCTCTGGGGGAGGCCTATGTCCAGCAGTGGACGTCTTTCGGCTGATATGATGATGATGATGATGATTCTCAAAAACGTTTGTATGGAAAAATCACGCCATCGTTCCACCATCGAATATTCGTAATCCTTGAATGAAATGTTCGATTCATATACATTATCAAAACTCGGTAACATCAAAACCTATCGCAAACCACATTACCGCTGGTTTCACGCCAGCTACTGTAATGTGTCGGCTCTTTAGATCTTCCTTATCAATTGTCGGTACACTTTGATCTGTTATCAAATACTTTGAAATCATATCTTTGACTACCTGAGTATTGTGCACCTTTATATTACAATGGATAATGTTTTGATAATGGTGCATGGGTGTGCGTGTAAAGTTATCGTGTGAATCACTTTGGTGGTGTGACAAATTGCCGGTAGTAAATAATTTGGGTTATTGTGAATGATAATAACTGGGGCGGTATTAGACTTAACAAACTTCCGGCTCGGCAAGTTCAAGCGGCAACGGCATGCGGTTGCAACCTACCTGCCATCACCAAATGGACCCTGCGGAAGACCAGCGCTGGCTGTAAAGCTAGCAAATGCTGAGCTGGGTCCATTTCGGGACCAAGCGTGATGTGTTATATTATTTATTTTATTTATATTATCTGTGTAGGTAATTAAATTTTTTGTCACGAACAAATGTTTGAGTATGAGTTTGCATGGCAGCGGTACGCTATACGTGGAAGCAAGAGGCCGCGCTTCGATCTCTCGCTCCTACGAACAGCGCAGCGCACTGCTGCCGCCGCTGCTCGAAGTATCGTACTTAGTCGAGCTCTGAGTTGAATCGATTTTTTATATCTCAGTGAATGAATGAATGAATGATAATTTATTCGCTGAATATGGTCACATTAGCTGGTATATAAACAATGCTTAGTAGGTATCTAACATATTCTACCGGAAACCAGTGCTCTGGCAAATAAGCATACAGCCTTGTATGGATTCTTCTCCTCAGCTTACTACTACCAAACACTGGCTAGGCAATGCGCACGTATCAGAAATAACTCCACTTCCCAATTGTTGCACTCTCGCGTCGGCTCTCATGGTGACTGTTTTTTTTACACGTCTTTCCCGCTAATACAGAGACACACGAGACAGCGTATGTATGCTGTTTGAGCCACTCGCATACACTACAGGCCTAATTGATGAAAAGCGAACGCCGTAACCTACGACATACGACACGAGGAGTGAAGAGCGCGGAACCGAGATCCTTTATCGATTTGAGGATTCGCTGTGTTGACAACCAGAGACAAATGCAGGTCCCTCACCCTCAAAACGGTGTAAGCACTAAGGCGCAGAATACACGACGCGTTTCTGTTTCTGCACCGCGCAACGCTGAGTTGCGTGTTCAGTTTCGAAACTTTAAAAGTACCGCGCAACGCGCTGGAAAGGAAAGGACACGCGTTGAGTCCGCCCCTATGTGCGGTCACGAGGTCCGCGACGCGGCGGAGCAAGGTGCTAAAATGCGTTGAGTAGGTGCCTATTCTGCGCCTATCTTGTCTGAATCAGAACCAGAACACGACAAATACAAAGCAACTATATACACATTTTGACACAATGAAACATCTTTTTACAGGTTGCAGTCCCAAACCGCAAACTTAACATAAATCAACGTTCAGTGTTAAACAATTGGATTGCTAAAATAAACAATAATTGACGAACTCTGAAGATAGAGAATTTGTCTCTTTCTCATTAGGTAACATGTTCGTATGATAAAGCTTCAACATAATTTTACTATAGGTACCTAACTAAAATAGCTTGGGCAGATCTGCCAGGGTAAGATACCTACTTATTATTCGGAAACGCGCGTAAGTTAAAAATAAGTAGGTATCTTACCCTTTACACCGATGGCCGTTGGGGCGGAAAGGTTCTCGAGTGGCAACCACGTACCGGAAGGCGCGGCGTGGGTAGGCCCCCCACAAGGTGGACTGATGACCTGGTAAAGGTCGCGGGAGTCCGCTGGATGCGGGTGGCGCAGGACCGGTCAATTTGGCACTCTCTGGGGGAGGCCTATGTCCAGCAGTGGACGTCTTTCGGCTGATATGATGATGATGATCTTACCCTTTAGTGTTAAGCATTTGGTAAGAGGAATTATAAATTATGCTTATAAATATACGATCATGATCATGACGACCTAATAGCCTAGTGGTTAGAGAACGTGACTATGAATCTTGAGGTCCCGGGTTCGATTCCCGGTCGGGGCAGATATTTGTATGATGAATACGAATGTTTTTTCTCGAATCTTGGATGTTTAATATCTATTTAAGTATGTGTATATCTATATAAAGTAGGTATGTTTATCCGTTGTCTAGTAGTACCCCTAGTACAGGCTTTGCCTAGTTTGCGACTAGATCAATTGGTGTGAATTGTCCCACGATATTTTATATTTATTTATATACCAAGGCGATAGTAATCACTGTATTTGAATTTGAAGTGTTTAATCAGACTCGTATGACTACGTTCCCACGTGTTGTTTCATAAACAAACTTGAGATATTGGACACCTTAAAACTTAAGATTTAAATAGGTAGGTAGTGAACAATACGACTATTACTACCATTGCTACTACTTAAGCTATGAAATGATCAAGATTTTAAGTTATAACGTCTGTAATAAAAATTTATATTTTTAGTTCGAATTAAAACGAAAGTCAATACGTGCGCAATCGATGTTTTACACGAAGGCCATTATTAGCCATTGAACAGTTTCTGGCTCCATCGTAAGTTCAACGCTACTGCAAGATTTGATTACATCCGTACATGCAAACATATACTGTTACAGGTGAAATTGATATAAGGCTTATATAAAGTAAGTATTTCTCTGATATTGCACTTAGTACAAATAAAAGTTTTCACTAATAAAGTGCCTTCATAGTAAGCTTAATAAGGCTTGTGTTATGGGTAACTAGACGACGATACATTTAATAGCTATAAATAATCAAATACATTAGAAAACATCTAAGACTCAGAAACAAATATTCATGCTCCTTACACAAATATTTGTATTCGAACACATGTAACTATGACATGTAAATTCTGGGGCTAAACGAAATTTCTTAATATTCACCTTGAATTGTCTCCTGCGCAACCCATCAAAAATTATTACTTTCTTCATTTTCTACTTCAACACTCGCTAGTCACAATAACTGCATCGATTAAATTAAATGATTACTATCGATTTTAGTGCGCTAGGTACACGTATGTTTCGATGTCAAGATTGGCGGTTGCTTTGAAGTAAGCAGTAAAAGGTTTCTTCACATATCTGCATTCTGCAATTACATCGCTTTTATGCCTTTCCTGGAAGCAAGGGTATTTACAATCTATTATTGGTTTGCGATTATGGATATTTAATGGCTTTATTTACATATTTGGGACAGGGACTTTCCATTATCTTATATGAGACTGAAAATGTAATGTACCTATGTACGTGTTATAATTATTTTATTTGCGGTCACATGAAGAGGTCAACCGACCAGGGATCGGATACCGGTATTTTCACCATACAAAAATACCGGTTTTATTTCGTTCAATTTCGTTCTTTGGTTTATAATATCATTTTTGATCAGGCTGTCTAATAATACGAAAATGTTACCTAAATACATGATAGAGTCCTACATTAAGAGCCTAAAATAATTCAAAATATTATACTTCGGGGACTTTTGAAAAAACCGGTTCCGATCCCTGCAACCGACTATGCGAAAAAGCGGCACAACTTTCCATCTTCGGTCGGAGATCTAAAGACGGCCCCAAAACAAGGTACCTAAGTAAAAAGTTGTAAAATTAAAGTACATGATAGTCTGTCTGAGAACTCGCGTGCCTGTCTTTATTTTTTTTTAATTCTGGTATACTGATACGACTTAAAAAAATGTTATAATCGAACATGCTCACGAAATTTAACGAAAATCGGTTGAGAAATGCGATCTGTAGAGGAGAACAGCCAAACGACAGACAAACGCTTTTCGGCCCAAGCTGAAGCAGAGAACTTCGTTCGCTTCGCTCGCTCGTTCTTACTGCCAAAATAAATCGTCCCAGCTTGTAAATTTCAATCATTGTTAATGTATCGACTAGTAAGTAAATGTACAAACTGCCGCTCGTCACTCCGCGGCCTGCTGCACGGCTATCACAAGACGGTGCGCGAGCTCTCTCGATTTTTCTCGCACTATACCTCTCTTTCTAAGTTTTCTAATAAGAGAGAGACGGATGGTGCGAGAAAAATCGAGAGAGCTCACGCGCCGTCTTGTGATAGCCGTGCTGATTACACACTTCCAGTATCATCGGATACCTAATGTCCGATCTCACGATCAACCAAGAGTATCCATAAGTACACGCGAAATTAATTAATTAATCATGTTTAATTACATGAAGAGATTTGTAAATAGATAGAAAATAATAAAGACAATGAAGAGATTGATTGTCTATTGATATGAGCTGTCATACTTTTCCTTTGGATTCTACGAGTTTCTACTGGGTTTAAGATGGAAAGAATTACTTATAGGGACTAAAGTTGCAAAGAAGCTAAAAGAGAGTAGGTACCTAACTAATTTCAAAGCATAATGGGCCTATTACTTAATTATTGGAGGTAAGATGGGAGTGGTACGATCTTGACCCTATGGCATGTTTGACTTGGTTGTATTTAAAAAATCTTCCAACCTCTGTTGGAAATTTTAAATAGCACAAATTCTTAGTAGTAAGGTATGTGGTACTTTGGGTAAATATATTTTTTATCTTATCTCACGGTTATTTTACACCAAAGGGTGTGAGATATGACAGAGGTCACATTGGAACTCCAAAGCGAAACTTTCTCGAAACAACCACACAAAACGTTTCGCGTGGTGAAAACCTCAGCGTTCATGAAAAGGTTGCCAGTTCACAAGATCTTTTCTTATCACCAGTAGACCTTACACACATTAGGATCAGGCTCAATGGGTCTTTGTTCTTTTGTTCTTTATCAGTTTCAGGTACGGCAGGGCGGTAGCGGCAAAGACTCGCAGTGGCAAATAAGCCGCATTACTATTTCGTTCCATTGTAAACAATCATTCAGTATGTTTATAACCAGAGTCGGTATGCTATTGTTTTTGAGTCGGCTCGTTTTAAGTTAAAGGAAATTGGGCCGATCAGGCGTCGCAAATGTATACCTAACACGGATGAGTACCTAAGTGCTGTCTGGTTTTAAAAGTTGGTCGGTAGCTATGTTGAGTTATGAACCGAGGTTTGACTTGCAGAAATGTAGATGTTACTTGTTATTCCAATTTTAACTGTTAACGCAGGTTTACCTCACAGCTTTCGTATGGCGCCAGGGATTTGTTATATTATCTTTGGCAATCAAGGAAATAAGATGCTTAGATTCTTCAGAGACGGACACAGCATTACGTTGGAACAATGCTTGCTCGCAGAGATACTCCCAGCATAGCCCTCTCCATTGCCCTTTGGGTGACTTTGAGCCTTCTTATGAGGCCCATAGTAAGCGACCACGTTTCCGTGCCATATGTCATCACTGGCAACACAAATCGCATCAGAAATGAGGCTATCCGCAGCAGAACCAAGGTAACCGATATAGCCCTCCGAATCGCTAAACTTAAGTGGCAGTGGGCGGGGCACATTGCACGTAGAACCGATGGCCGTTGGGGCGGAAAGGTTCTTGAGTGGCGACCACGTACCGGAAGGCGCAGCGTGGGTAGGCCCCCCACAAGGTGGACTGATGACCTGGTAAAGGTCGCTGGAGTCCGCTGGATGCGGGTGGCGCAGGACCGGTCATTGTGGCGCTCTTCTGGGGGAGGCCTATGTTCAGCAGTGGACGTCTTTGGGCTGATATGATGATGATGATGATGAATGCTTGCTCTCCCCTATTTCGGCTGCTTAAATCGGCGATGTAACTTGTCTGGAGATGCCATAGGTGTAAATGAGAGAGCGCTACTTCGCTCGTTTTATTTTCCTCCGTACGATTGCAATTCAACTATTAGGTAGTAACAGTAACGACTTGATGACAAATAAAAGTGTATTAAAACAAGTTATATGCAGTTAGTTATTACTCAATTTTTAAGACATACCTATTACCCAATCAACTACCCGAACCGGCCCCTAACAGTTATGATAAGGAATTTGACTTATTTAAATTACCCAAATAGAGATAGCCTTTTGTGTGTTTGTCTGTCAATTCGTACTATTGTTCTAATTAGATTTATCATTGTGTAAATGAAGAAGTTTATTAGAGTAGCTATGACGAATTTTCGTCTGCTCGCCATATTTGAACTAGATTATGATTTTATATCGTGTATGGTAATGAAGGAGCCGCAAAAAAATCATTGCCGTATATTCCCTATTTGAGACAGTCATTGCACAGGAGCAACCCTCATGTCTTCTTTACTTTTTGAACGAGCGGGCGAAGCGAACGGAGTTCTCCGTTTCAGCTTGAGCAAAAGTTCTTTCGTATGTTTGGATGTCCCGCTGTACAGCTATCAAGCTGACCGGCTGTTTTCATCTACAGATTGCATTTCTCAACCGATTCTCTTAAAATTCTGTGAGCAAATTCAATAATTATATGTATAGTTTTTTTTGTCTATTGAGTTTTTGGATATTTTTCAAAAAAGACTTAAAAAAACAGATTTCACAGCTCACAGAGCCACTAGTTTTATCAGAACCACTTTGTCGTTTAGTAAAAATAAGTAAGTTGTTTTTCGAGTCGGTGTTCGGTATGACATGTAACGAAAAAACTAGATTACTAATTTGCATTGAAAGGGCCGGACGAAATATGGACTTTTGCTGAATACAAATGACGTATTAAATATGTTGTTAGAGACTTTGATCCGTTAAATGGGTTAAGTTTGGATTGTCTCACAGCAGGGAGTTGCTTTTGGCGTTAAATTTGAGATTCAGAGATAGATATACTCGTATGAATCGATGTAAATATTCTTATTACCTACAGTGGAAGGGGTGGAATACAAACAAAAATTGGGTGTTTTTTTTTTATGACATGTGTATTCTTTAATACTAATGGTGGACGAAGTCACGGGCAAAAGTGAGTTAATCTTAATATTTTTCATCTTTAGAAAACAAATGGTTCATCATGTCCTCTATAAATATATTTTTTAGATTTATGTACCTACGTAGTAGTACATATAAAGTAGGTTATCTAATAAAATATTATTTACTTATCGTATGGCTATGTTTCTCTGCTTCAAAGATTTACATGTTTCAAGTACCTAAGTATGCTACCGCGTCTTCGGTTAAGGTTGTAAAATCCTCCATTTGTCCGTGGTACCTACCTATTTGGTTAGAGGGTAGTCGAATACCGTGTGGTATACCTACTGTACAGTCCGCTCGGGAGCTCTACACTGCATAGGTGTGTACTTACTGATTCGCACCAGTTCCATTTATTATTATTAATCATTTATTTCGAACCATAATAAGTCCATATACATATACAATCATAAATACAAAATAAAGTTAATAAATTCATTAAAAATAACAATTTAAAATTAAAGTTACATTAAATAAAATCATTAAAACAACACAATATAATTACTAGCATGTATGGAGTTCCAGTGCTCCACCATCGGGCATTCCAACCTATCAACAATGGTGTTCAGGATATATGCCATAAGTAAGCACAGTTCCCAACTCCCGTCCTTATCCGATTCAGCTGCACCAAACGCGTCAGGGCTCCTCAAAGCCAGCAGGTCGTATCTTGAGATTGAGCTTGGAGATGTCATCAGGAAGAGATCTTGACTAATAAAATATAATCCTCAATTTTACATAATATTTTTACTAATCTCAAAACGAGAATATATGTAATCTCATACCAAACAACAGTGCCTTAGAAACAGAAGCCAAGTGTAAACACAACATTTCCAGCTATGTTTTGGTTTGATGTCGACGAAACAGTTGTTCTTTATAAACTTAATATTAGGACCGACTCTATATCTACGGCAATAGAGTCGGTGTTAGAATATTTTTGAGTGCGATATTGAGAAGATATTTTTCAAACAGCGCTTTCAATTTGAGGCAGGTATTTACGTGAATTCCGTATAATTTCTTCAAACGAATGACATCTTAAGGAGATGAATAATATCCTACCTAGGTAGGATATTATTTTTCATAAAGTCTAGACCTACTCAAGACTACATTAGAACGTGATGTGGATAAATTCAATAAACAGTGACGCTTTAGATGACCGTTGCTTTGATTTGCCAACACAATCCTTACTTAGCATCATTACAACTAACATCTAGACTCAACAAGGTGTCTAGTGGCAACGCGCAGCCGGCTCCTACTACAACCAAACAGCATAACCACAATTAAAGCTCAGGCAATTCTAAACACTTAATGTACACGCGTTGGAGTCAGTCGGGGTGAAAATCGCGTGGTACCGTTTCGAGTTGTGGTTAAGTTTGTTCGTTGGGTGGAATGTTTGCGTCGGCGCTTTTGATCGCGGCACAAAAGGCGCCGCGATGGGTCGTGTGGCCGTCGCCCACCTGACCTATGTTTGCAGTGGGCCATCAAAAACGCTCGTGTCGTGAAACATGGTGACATGCGTCCAATATGTGCGAGTGATAGGGCTGCCAAACTGCGGTATAACTAATTTACTTTTTCTAGACTACTTCTACTTCGGAACTCGACATGAAACATCAACTATAAGTATTAGCTCAAATAAAAACTCGCATCCTTAAGTTTTTTGACACATCTCTAGGAAAGGCAATGATTTGATTGAACGTCTCGTGGTACAAGGCAAAGTAGAGGGTACCAGGTAATCACGTAACGTTTTGAACGCGCGTTAGGTAGATCCAACTGTCATTTTTCCATATAAAAAGTGACATTTAGATCTACTAGACGCACGTACAATGCGTTACGTGATCGACCCGCAGGCCACGCCGTAGATCGCCCATGCGATGGACCGACCAAATTAAATCAGAGGGGTAATCACGTAACGTTTTAATCGCGCGTTAGGTAGATCCAACTGTCATTTTTCCGTATAAAAAGTGACATTTAGATCTTCCTGACGCGCGTACAATGCGTTACGTGATCGACATGCAGACCCATTACATGAATGCACCAAAGTAACGACCAACTGACCGAAATGGCGAGAGATTGTGAGGAGAATAACAGCCAGGAATGCGACTAGCTCTGTCAAGGTCAAGAGCGTAATGATTGAGAAGAGAGCCTACGTCTAGTCGTATATTCTTGTCAGAGCATGGTCATAGCAGCTTAGATGTAGATTGTTGGTATTCGGTTCCGGATGTTCTGTTGATGGACTTCACGCTTTCCTTCCCGATATCTCCCAATCGAGAATAATCAACCACGGATGATTTGGTCACTGATTTCAGCAGGTCGGTCCATCGAGTAGAAGTGTAGGAGACCGTCCGTAGTGGTACGTACTTACAGATTTCGATGTGTTTACGTGTTTGTCGTTTAGAGACGATCGGACAGTCCACCAAGCCAACATCGAGAGGAAAACAATTATATGTCAGAACAAGAGATGCCTAACGCTGTCTAAAATATACACTAGTAGCATACCTTCTTCTCAGGACCGTCTGGGGTCCCTTCTAGTTACAATTTTACAAGGGACGTTTGACTTAGTCTGACGTGACGATTTATCACGATAATATTTACATTCTGGTTTCTGTTGTCAGGCCTCATAGAGCGCATCAGAGTGCATCAAGTCGGGAATGGTTGAGATTATACATATAATGTGGCCGAATTTTATTAAAACTGTCATTGGAATGGAAATCTTCTACCTTGGAAGGTCCGGTCTGGCCAAATGAAATAAAATCAAGTTTTTTGTTTTAAATATAAATCTGACTTAAACTTGCGTGTTGGTGTCTTAAACTGGTGCACTTCGGCTAACGGAAACTTGTAGCTTTGAAAACTCAGCCCGCAGCAGCAGCAGCAGTTAAAGTTTATTTGAACGAAGAGGTCTCCAATCTAAAACCTATCCTACTAAGATTATAAATACGAAAATTTGGATGTTTGGATGTTTAGATGTTTGGACGTTTGTTACTCAATCACGCTTAAACGGCTCAACCAATTTTGATCGAAATCAAGCGTGGATTAAAATATAGGATAGACTTTATTCCAGGCCCAGGCAGACAAAGTCGCGGGCGGAAGCTAGTAAATAAATAAATGTAAGAGGATAATCTTACACAAATCGACCTAGTCCCGTAGGTGTAGTAAGCACAATACGGCTTGTGTTATGGATAGGTACTAGACTTTTGGCTATTGAATAACCATAAAAAATCCTCTCTTAAATACACCCCATTAACAAATGACGTCATTGCATCGATGATTGTCGAGTTGAGCAAGGTGTACAATCAGGCAGGTGCATCTTAATCCTTGGATAATTGTCTCCATTACCTAATGAATTGATATCAAAACAAGGTATTTCTATTTATGACTATAGCCTTTTGAGCTTTGGTAAGTTAGATCTTAGGCTTTCGTTACTACAAGCGAATAATTTTCTGAAGTTTCTGACGGTTGTATTTCTTCGTTGAGAAGGTACCTAGTTAAGAGATGACTATAAATATCTACTTAGCAATTCTCTTTTAAAGCAACTGCTGGCCTGTATAACTTCGTCATCGTGGAACTTCTTTTTACTCTCCCATTTTACCCACTTAGAAAATGATTTCCGGGGTAAAAAGGTGTCCTATAATCTTCTCCGAAACTTAAACTACCTACCTATATGTCGTCATGCCAAAATATATTTAAACTATTTTAGCACTAGGTATAATAGCGCGAAAAGGGAGGTAAGTAACTAGCAAGCAGACAGAGTTACCTTCCGCATGTATTATAATTATATTAGAATGTGTGATTTTCAGTAGGTGAGTTTTGTTGTGGTTGAGTTTTGTGTGTAGGGTTTGTGATATAGATACTTATATGTATATATATCTATATCACAAACCCTACACACCAAACTCAAATGGAGTTGGGTAGGACATATTGCTAGGAAGCGTAACGGTAGGTGGACCAAATCGTTAAAGGATTTGTGGCCACTTAAAGGAAAAATATGCATCGGTCGTCCACCAGCTCGATGGGCTGACGACGTTAAAAAGATCTCGGGTCATTTCTGGGTGAGACTAGGACAAGGCAACTAGGACTGGGCAAGGGACTTTATTTTAACGTCCGCGTTCTATTAACAATAAGGTTTATATTATGGAATTAATATATTAGTTCCCCAGTAGATACTTTGGACAACCCTAAGCTACAAGAGACGCCTTTATCGCACCCATGTCGAGGTCGACGCATGTAAAATGACATTGATTATTAAAATCATAAGCCGACTAAATAATAAAATCAGAAATGATCGCTGTTGTTTTGTTCACAGAATGCATCATTATGTATGAGTTATGGTCTAGTGTTACAATTTCATATGTCAAATAAACGAATTTTAACGAAAAATCAGATTGAAATACAAAATTCTAACGAACACATCTCTTCGCCTATTTATTTTGAATTTAGGTATTAGACATGTTAAAGTATGTAGACTGAATTAGAGAGGTCTTTTTAGAGGTATTCAGGCTTTCAGTTAGAGTTTGGACTATATGGATAAGTTGACATAGGAAAAAATAAATACAAAAACAATAGACGTGATGACTGGGTAATCACTGTTCATTATCAAAGTTCTTCATTTTCTCATACAAATGTGTGTGATTCACACAATATGTAGGTAGGTACTTACTCATGCTCACATCCTCGCAACACATTCTAAAAATTAACGTAGGTATGTAGAGAAGCTCAGCTATTTTAAATTGCCAGAACTTACCTAATGCCTCGACTCTACATAGAAAGACCAGTGTAGGCACAAGTACCTCAAATTCAACTTCTGAATGAAGTAGGTATAAACAATGGACCACTGAATCTTGTCGCAATAACAATAAGACAGTTCCATATTTTAACTTGCTTTGTCCGTAACTATTCGATTCTTAGGTAAATAAAAGTGTTAGGTAGGTATACGCAACCAACTATAAAATAATTAGTTATTTAATTATGATATAGTAGTAGATGTACTTTTCTGTCATCAACATGTTAGGTCCTATCTAATAAATAACATGAGGAATTCGCATGTTATGACGCTGGTTACGTAGTAGGTACTAGAGGTGTGCGCCGATGGCAAAATCATCGGCGGCGGCGTCCGGTGGGATTTTGATCGGCGGCGGCGGCGTGATCGGCGTGAAATCGGCGTGGCACTTTTTTTTCGGTTTATGGTTAAATAACTATATAGCGTAACTTCTTATGGTAAAATAAATTAGTTTTAAGATATTCTAAAATCTAATTGCACCAAAAAAATTCAAAAGATGTATCAATTAGGAATCTTGATTTGTCTTCTTCTTTGTCGGTTCCTCAAGGATGAGGGTCGTGACTACCAAGAGCGCAGTTCTTCAAAAACATTCTCCAAACCCTTCTACTTTGGGCTAGTTGTATTACGCCTTGGATATTGACGCCCGTGGCATCGCCGAATATATTGCGCCTTGGATATTGACGCCCGTGGGATCGCTGATTACATCAATCTATCGTATGGGTGCTCTGTCTCTACTCCTCTTTCCTTCAACTCAGCCAGCCATTTTCTCCAAGCTGGACTGGTCTTGGCCGGCCACGTGGCCAAATAATGTCATCATTCTCTGGAAGCATATAGTTGAAAGCTGGATGTTGATACAAAGCTCTTTGAGTATCGACACGTAAGTGTGCCGTTGTATACATGAGATGACCAACATTCTACGCCAGCACCACATTTCAAATGTATCTTTTTTGCTCTCAAGCCTGGCTTACAAGTCCATGTTTCAGAGGCATGAAGAAAAATGGAGAAGAGAAGTGTGCGCATAAGTCTGGCTTTGGTGTTGCGGTAGATGTTCCTGTTCCTCCATATATTTTCCAAGCGCTTTACTGTTGTTTAGGCAATTTTCGATCTTCTGATGATCTCTTTCATACAGTCTCCGTCGTATGAGATCTGTGAGCCTAAGTAGACAAAGTTTTCAACTAAGTCCAGGTCATGTAGTTCCTGTGCCCTCTGCATCAACCCAGCTCTGTCTATGAACATTAGCTTCGTTTTTTCCTGGTTAAGTGGAGGTCGTAGTGTACACTGATCAATTCAACTTTCTTTAGAAGTGTAGCTAGCTAGTTCGGTCTCATAGGCATATATGTATTGCAAATTGTTATTCGGATGCCGCCCTGCCAGCTCTCAAGCACTGCGTAGTCCGCGCATTATGTGTTCGCCGACCAAGATGAATAGTTGCCGGGATAGCATGCAACCCTGCCTCGATTGTTCTTAAAGGGTATGGACTCCATGTTTTCCAGCCGGACACAAGATATTCCGTCCAAGTGTAGGTTTTCACCAAAAAGGACTGAAATGTTCAGGTATAAAACCCACCCATTTCCCCAAGCACTTCAAACATTTTTCTCTAATCTATGCAGTCGCACGTTTTGGCGTAATTGATGAAGAATAAGGCCATGGGTATGTTAAATTCTTTGATCTTCTGGATTAACTGCCTGATATTTAACATCTGCTCTCTTGTGCCTCTACCCTTAACAAAGCCCGTTTGCTCTGTTGCGATTTGTCCGCTTCTGTAGTACTCCAGACGTTTGTTTAGAATATACTATAGAACTTTACCAGCAAGGGATATAAGTGAGATAATTAGTTCGATAGTTGTCAAATTTACGTGTAGAACATTTTTTATGTAGGGGGACGACCATGAAATCTGCCCTTTGTGGTATACCCACACCCGACCGACGTATTAGGGAACAGATTCTTCATGGAATGAGTTAAACAACTTTTAGCTACTGGAATATGCCCCAGTTGATTATGATTATAGATTGTTAGCTGAAATAAGGTCACGTGCTCAAGCATTAGAGGAATGAATGCACATTTACTTATTGGCTGAAGCCGCAAACCTTTTAACTCTATCTGATCCAATTTTACAGGAGGCACAAAAAAAACCTATTTAATTTACATCAAGGTTACATCACCATAAAATTAATGAAATAAGTAAGGATTTGCGGCAGTAGTACTTATAAATATCATTACAAGATGTCCAATTGTCCATTTGTTTTTTTATGCTTTTATTTTTTTAATACATTACTTGTTCTTATTTTCTATTTTTTTCATGACGTTGACGTCCCAAAGGACATGTTGTATTATATAACTGTGCCATAGCATGATTTGATAAATAGAATTAGGAGGTTTGTGACTTTAGCCAAAGATATCTGTCATGGTGTGTATGTTCGCAAAAATGTTATAATCATGCGTGTATACATATACTGCAGAATTGTCGATTTTTATTTTATTGAGATGTGAATTAAAGCAAACTCTTTAATGTAGAAAATTACAGAGGTGACATGTACCGTGGAGACTCCTTATTCGGCATTGGAATTAAAATTACTTGAATAAATTGCATAGAATAATTAACACTTTCGGAAAAAAACGCAATTACGCCACGCCGATTTCACGCCGGTCAAATCTATCGGCGGCGGCGGCGTGGAAAAATCATCGGCGGCGGCGGCGCGGCGGCGCGGCGCACACGTCTAGTAGGTAGTCGGTAACTCCCAACATTCACTACTGTTTAATTAATTGCTTCACTGTAACACGACATGTGCATAGTTAAGACAATGTAGAAACAAGATTAATTAGCATTTGTCAGCTCATGGTGGTCCTAATGGGTAAATTTTTCATTTGATATCGTTAAGCATTATTATTAAATTATTTTGCCCAATATAAGAATTTATTGATAACTAATGAAGTTCTATGTGATAACCATACGTGAGCAACTGATGGTAGAGATGTCATTCCTAGTAATGATAATTAGACCGCGAGGGATTGGCTATCCTCAGCCTTGAGAACACTCAAAAACTCAGTATACGATATTACTGTTTTAGGGATGCCTCTAGAAAGTCCCTGAAACACTGTACGCAGATAAATTATTCTGTGGAACTCCTAAAGACTGGTTAAACCAGGCAACCAGGCAGCCTAAAGTGGTACACTGATGGCTCAAAATCCGGATAGTAGGTAGGCTGCGGAATATATGGAGAAGCGCCCAGGACAGCGATCAGCCTGAACATGGAAAAAACGCTTCTATATTCCAGGCAGAGGTATACGATATTCTGGAATGTGTGACAACGAATCTGCAAAACACCTACCTCAGTCGTACTATTTATATTCACTCGGATAGCCGGTTGTTTTCTGGGCCTTACCTCTAATGTCACAACGTCGAGGCTGGTCGAGAACTGCCGGCAATTATTGAATGACCTAGGCGCTAAAAACAAGGTAATTTTACGTACTAGGGGCCCAGGGCATGTAGGCATCGAAGGAAACGAGAAGGCCGATGAGCTTGCACGAGCGGGGGCGAAAGGGACACTCTAAAGACCCGTTGTTTCTACAAGACCATTTAAGCCTGGAGAGCTGTCCCAGGACTGAAACATTCCAAAGCGCTTATTAGCAAAAGCATTTAGCAAAAAGGCGTCTTCTAATGCCTTGGCGCTAAGCGGGAACCGTCTAAGCATGCTGGTAAGGGGGTGCTTAAGGGCATTGTTGCCTAAACAAGCACATGCAAATGTTAGGACTGTGTGACAAAAGACAGTGCAGAGTCTGCTTGAAGCAGAGGAGACGCCTACACACATCCTAACCGATTGCCCTTGCCTTATGCGCAGCGGTAACTCCATTGTGGGCAAACATCATTTGAGTTTGTAGGACTTGATCAAGAATTCCAGCAATAGAACAACAATGGTCGCAGTGATATAAGGGCTCTTACAGCCCGGAAGCCACTAGATAAGATAAGATAAGATGAGCTTTTATTTCCTTATAACAGACTTTTTGACCATATTTTATGCACTATTTTATAAATAACGTTTTTATATTGTTTGATTTTTATTCTTTTTCACTAATATTTCACTTTCCTATTCACTATTCTTAAAATATTCTTCTTCTTCCGCATAAGGACCGCCTAAAGCAGTGAAAGACTCCTCCAAAGCTTTCCAGGTTTTCCTGTCTTTAGCTTTTCTTCCCCAATAGCATCCCGCTGTCTTTTTGATATCATCACTCCATCTTGAGAGTGGTCTTCCTTTTCTTCGTGTGCTGTCCATTCGGTACCATTCTGTTGCTATCTTTGACCACCTTTCGTCTTTAACTCTTAGTGTATGCCCTGCCCATTACCAGAATAATAATAATAGACCCCGTGCTCCAACCAAAGTATCAGCCAAAGATGTGACGAGGACTAGAATAGATTTACATTCAAGATTTACAGACACTTTTAGTATTACATATATTTATCTGTCCATAAAAATGAGCTGTTTATGATGATCCTTATAGGTAGGTAATGCAGGAAAATTGTTTAAGTCTGCTTCCTTCCAGACAATGAAAACATGCTCTATCTAGCCAATTTTTACTTCAGTTGCCATGATTAAATCGGGCCAGGATTTCGTGATGATATCCTTCCGAGCGCTTCCTAATAAGTATAGGTATCTAGAGGTAAGTACCGTAAAATGGGGTGAGATGAGACTAGAGAGGGGGCAGATAGGACACGAATATTTTCAGTTGCTACTTTGATTCTCTGGCTCAGGTTGTTCTAAAAGTAATTTTATTATACTTTTAGACATTTTTTCTTATCTTGCGGCAACACGGAGTTAGCCGAATTATAACATTAAAAAAACGGAGTCTCTAGAAGTGAGAGGTGAAAGATATATATGTGGCCTCAAGTGCAACCAGGGTTTCGGGGAGCTATAAAATACGGAAGAGGAGTGAAAAATATGATCGGAGAGTGGGCCGAAACGCGGATCGAGGCAAGCAAATCCGAAATACACAATCCGAAAGTTTTTCCGCATACATTTTCCTAGCTCATTGCTATCCCCTCTAACTCCACAACGTGGTAAGGTGGGATTTTCTGTGTTTATCGTTAAAATTATGAAATGAAACGACAGATAATCATTAAAAAACTAAAATTCAAATGGCCGAAACATTTTTTATGTATAAAAATCAACGTGCTATATGCAAAAATACATTTTTATCGAAGTTTGAATATCTGTTTTGATCCAACTTGCCCCATTTTACTGTACGTCAACGTTAGGCACTCTTCCTAAATTCAAATGTTAGTTGAACTTTCTACTTAAAGACAGAAAGAAAAAAGAACGAGACATGTATTTGTTACAAAACAAATAGTTCAACAAAATAGAGTGTCAGAGATAAAGTGTAAAGGTAATTAAACATTCTGAAATATGGAACTACGTTTAGGCATTGAACCCAATGAAGCATATGTTTATGTAGTTAAATCCATCAATATGCCAATATAAACTATCCGTAAGTAGTTACAATACCTACTCTTCAGAATCTTTATGGTCTCCTCTTTAGGTAGTACAAACCGACGAACTTTTGTTATAAAACGGTTTCACTGTACAAACTAAAGACTAAACTAATGGGTCAATTAGTCCAAATACAAATGATTCAGCTTTCACTACTAAAGGCTATCGTGCATGATACCTAGTTGCAATAAAACATTTCAAAGAGACCGAACAAAAGCCGACATAGTTACAAAGACTTGCCTACGAAACGTAATTACTAGAGCAATCCGCTCACCTAATAGCTTCACTGGGTACGCTGTGTCACCAAAAATTTGCATTAAGCTTGCAGGTAATGCATCCGAAACGGCTGAAGTAGCCAAACTTTAGTACGAAAAGGTCCTAGCTCGGACGGTGGAATTGGTAGCATAGGGCTTGGTCGAGTTAAATGGCTCGGATGTTAGAGCGATTCGCGATTGTTGTCGATCGATTCTGAAGGCAGTGCTCGGTAGGCCCCGCCTCTTGGGAGGGCAGCTGCTTCGGGAGCCGACACAGGCGCCGGCCGCGCGGCGCGTTTGATCTCCCCCTCCCCTCCCCAAGAGCAAACGTAGGCTCCGATAACGAACGCACACAAACTCATAACGCTCCGCGCTCTTCCCCTAGCCGGTTGTCAGTTGAAACCGGTTTACCGACGCATATAGTGAAGTGCTAAAGACACAGTGCCCTAGTGATTAGTTTCGTTTGGACATTTTTAGTTGTGGAAATGGAAGATAAGCCGTACAGTGTGGATAGTTCTGACGATTTTGTAGTCGAAGAAGAGGAAGAACATATCGAGGACAATCACAGTAAGTATTTAAAACAATCATGTGCCTAGTTTAGTAATATTTAAGTATAAGTCAGGTTTTTGTATTTGTAAACATTGGCATTTTTTTATGTTTACTACTTGAAAATTGTCTTAACCGTAGCTAATGTAGATAAAGAAATAGGAACAAGATAAATATTAGAAGCATAATAATAAACAATTAACAGTGTGCCTACACATTCGATAAGAAAGTCTTTGATAAACATACATGTGTAAATATTTTTGAAGTAAACAAAGGTGACCGTGTGCTCAATATTTTTTTTGCCAACAGGCTATCCGCCAGACTTTCCCATCGAAGCCTTGGTGAAGCTCGAGCGGCCGTCGCCTCCTCTGCCGACACCGCCGCATACGCCCACCGACGACACGCCTCCGGCAGTAGTAATCTCCCGACACCAGCCCCCTAACTGGCCACCCGCGCCTCACTACCCCACCTACCCCCGGCCTGCCATGCAGACACCCTACCCTTACGAAAAATCCCCAGTCCCAAATTACTCGCACCCCGCGATGTCTGCCTACGTTCAAGCTCAAGTTGCGACCTTACCACCGACGGCTCCGTACCACGCCATGCTGGTGAACCAGTGGATCAGAAACGCAGCGCTGTACCATCATACGCTGAGGTACCCCGGTGCCATGGCCCAGAGAATGCCTGGCAGGAATCCGCCACCGATACGGGCGCCTGGCGTGCCCGGAGCGCGCCCTAAAAAACAGTTCATCTGCAAATATTGCAATCGCCAGTTCACCAAGTCCTACAACCTGCTCATCCACGAGAGGACCCACACTGACGAGAGGCCCTACTCCTGTGACATCTGTGGGAAGGCTTTCAGAAGACAAGACCATCTGAGAGATCATAGGTAAGATATCCTTAATTTATTAAAACACCTTTCTTGATACCATACGGAGAGCGGACATAACAGCCCATAAAACGCCATTAGTCTAATCAATTGTTATCAAATAACTATACAAATTAAATTTAACGTTTACGTCTAATACAAACCAGGTGATTTAAGACGTGTTTCAAGAAAGCATTGTTGACGATAAGAGCCAAAAAAATGAATTAAAAGAGTACCTTTTTGTGAGGTCGCGACGCGGCGGGCGCACGCGTCTCGAGAACCGGTTAGGATTTTTACGATCACCATATCTGTTTCGCTCCGCTGTCGAACAAATTACATGTTATATTTCTTCGCTTTTACGAGACAAACCTTTTCCTCCCAAATTCATTACCCATCTAATGTGTCCGTAATGTAGAATTACCTACCTCCGCTTCATTCGTAACAGTTATTATTTCGTCGCCTTATTGAGCCATAAATTCTGCTAGGTGTTTGTTTACTTTAGGCGCGTGAGAGTAGAAAGTTCAAAAGACTCATTATATTTTTATTTTTCCAGGTACATTCATTCTAAGGAGAAGCCGTTCAAATGCAACGAGTGCGGTAAAGGATTCTGCCAATCCCGTACTTTGGCGGTGCACAAAATTTTGCACATGGAAGAATCTCCCCACAAATGCCCAGTTTGCAGTAAGAGCTTCAACCAAAGATCCAACCTGAAGACCCATCTGTTGACGCACAGCGACGCTAACAAACATCACTTGGAGCACCTTGAGGGATGCCAGGAGGTATCATCGACGAGTCAGGCTGAAAACTCTCTACTAGATCTCTCTCAGAAACCATCCCCACCGCTGCAATCCTACCAGCAACCGCCTGAAGTACATGTTCAGCAATCACCTGTGGACGCGCCAAAGAAGACGTTAGGATTTTCTATAGAAGATATCATGAAGCGTTAATATTTGTACTTGAAGCTTTGTTACAATTTGCTGTACATAGCTAGTTCCAAGGTCGAGTAGTGTCACTTGCTAGTTGATTTAGAATTTCTTTAGAACCTGATGCTGCTAAGTCAAGTGGTTAGTTTTTATTTTTTGCCAAAGAAATTTAATTTCGACTGATTATTTCCAATAGACACGACTTGAGTAACCCAAATTTAAATTACAATGCCTAAAACAAATACAATTAGATAGGTACTAAGTCCCCGTTTCATCTCTGTAAAGACTGAAATATTTGTTTTAGCATATAATTATTGTTGTTATGTTTTCATCGAAATTTATTTTATTGTGATAGTCTTACTACTTAAATAGATTTAAGTTCAAACTAAAGTTACCGAAAAGTATTACCTTTTTTTAAGTACCTACATTCTTTGTTCCAAATTATGTGGCTATGACTTCTGATTCTGAGCATGTTCAAATTGGTAGACATAATGTTTGTAGTGTGTTTGAATATCTGGTTAGTTTTAATTTGTACATTCCTGTAAATATGTTTGTAAATTATTTTAAGTTAAGTCGACGAGGCTATATAAATATAATACAAAACTTAATTATAAAAAGAAGTACATGGCGTTGAAAATTTAATTCCTTGTTTTATTTTTGCACTGAAGCTATTCCAAATCAATAAAATATAGGCTTCTACCAGGTTCTGA
Source organism: Epinotia nisella (assembly GCA_932294315.1). Lineage (NCBI taxonomy): Eukaryota > Metazoa > Arthropoda > Insecta > Lepidoptera > Tortricidae > Epinotia > Epinotia nisella. The sequence continues at coordinate 12,530,488 of OW028688.1, read as the reverse complement.
ACAAATAATGAAAGTCTGGAAAAGAGACTTACCTATTTAGATACAAAGAATTTTTACTATAATTTTATTTAGCATATCTACTCACAGACAATTTTTAGGAGCATGTTACTAGATACATTAGCATTTTTTAGTACAAAATGTTTGCTAGTCTGATCACAATAAGGTCTAGGTGGTTTCTTCTCTGAATTGAAAGTCCAATGGAAATCGTTTCCCTAAATCTAGTGCCCTTTTTAATTTAGGGGGTCAGGTTAGGAGTAAGTGGAGATCAGTTTAGGATTCAACCGACAAGTTAACTAAGGCCAGATTAGACCAAATAGGAATAATGGCATCTGCGGACGGAAACATTATATGGAGTACCTAATCTTGGAATACGCCAACTCTAATCTTCATTGGTTGAGCTGGTACTATGGAGGAGAGGAGACTAGGTTCGAAATACTGTGTTCAACATGTAGAAGTAGGTAAACATGTAGAAGTAGAATGTATTATACTAGCGGTAGAAATTATAATTCCCAAAGTAGTCAACTCAACACTTTATTATTTACTATAGTTTTCGTCCATAAAATGACACAGATTCATTATGCCGTTAAATTATAACTTCTTTCAGTACCATCCTACCCATCATAATTCATCATATTACCAAAAATACTAAAAAACATAATGACCACAGAGATAGCGTGATGTACCTACTCAACCATTATTGTTTGAACTATGACATACAGTTACCGTTACATGGACAGACATCTTAAATATTGCAATACAAAAACAATCATAATTATAGGGCCGTATATTATGAAATGATAATCAACTTAGATGATTGAAAGTGGTTTGCTAAAGGTAAATTCGTGATAGTTAAAGCAATAACGTTTGGTAATACAATGTTTAAGAAGTAATTAATATTGTTGATGAATTGAATTTTAATGTAACAAAGACTGAAAAAATTACACAAGAGCAATTTCTCATTCTGCTAAATCGAAGAGGAAGAATATCGGCTATTATATTTCCAAAAATATAAGTTACCAACAAGTAGGTAGAACATAAATAAGTAACATGAAGCTATTGAAATGATGGATAAGACCAATTAACATTAATACTATGTATAGCTATATTAAGCCCGTTCCCTCTCATTCATGAGAGGAGGACTGTGCCCAGCAGTGGGACGTATATAGGCTGATGATGATGATAGCTATAAGGCTATAAAATACTACTGCGAGCTACTATCGGTAACATATCCGAATAAAATAGATCTAAACATAACTGCTGATAATCAAGTTTCAAATATTATACGTACCTAACATAAAAATACCAGACTCGGTAAATATATAAAAAACGCATAAACAGACAAACAAATTTTGTTCTAAATAAAGTTATTTTAAAGATACGACAACTATTTAATATTAAGGGCCTCGAAACGACACATAATAGGCGGAGTATGGTAAAACTTAATTTGGGTTGGAATTATTAAACCTTATGGGTTTGCCTCGTGGCGCCACCTAGTTCAGAGTGGCTGAACTAAGCGATGTCATTTGTCGCGACGCGATGTCGCTACGGGTAACGTAATGTTGCAGGCATGCAGGGTTTCCAAACCCGGGATTAGTACTACAATACCGTCAATACCGGGTATTGTAGTAGTAAGAAATCCCGGGATTAGAAGCCCTAATCCCATGTCATTGGGTGACTGTAGAAGTGTAGAGTTCGGAATATTACGAATTATTGATGCTGCGATTTGATCTAAAGGTTATATTTGTGGCGAATGCATAAACGGGTTATTATAGTGCTTATGTTATTATATAATACGAATATTCGGCCGAATGTTTAGTTCAGCTTTTGCCGAATTGAACATTTAGCCAAATTATTTGGTTCAAAGTAATGCCGTATGCTTTCATCAGCCGTTCCAAAACAGACTAATTTTATAATGGTAAAAATCTTGTTGTTTTTAAAAGTAAAATATTTAGGTATAATAAAGTTAATTAAAAAACAATAATAATCCGGTTTATCAAATGACTATGTTCTTGAAACTTGCAGACAAACCAATGCAAAATTATTCGGTAAATATTCGACATTCAAATTTAAACCGAATAATTCGGCCGAATAATGAACATTGAAAAATATGCCGAGTATGCCGAATACCGAATAATTACCGAATATTCGGCGCATCTCTAGTTATTACTGTATATTTTGGAAAAATAAAGTAAGTACCTATTTATCATTTAGGTCGGTTATACTCGTACCTATATATACCATGATATACCTATTAAAAATAATAGCAAAATAGGTTACCTTGCGGTTATTACCTATATAAAAGAAGTTTTGTTCTAAATTCATAAAAATGTCATTAGAAAGTAGGTTAGTTAGTAGGTATCGTATAAACACGATATACCTAGGTAACCTTGAAATCAACATTTAGTATTTTGCAAACCAACGAATTTCGTGTGAACCGATTAGATTTCTCCAATTTAATTGCGTAAATGACTAATTTAGTCCCGTCTTAGATTGATGACTGAAGTCTTAACGTCCGCAATTTGCCAGTCAATGGAGATTGCAACGATCTCTCTGATTGAGCCCTAATCGCGGTCGAATTGGTCGAATTCGAGAATCGACCCAAACCTTTTCCCATGACTATTTCAAATTTTTGTTTTACAGCATGGGTAGATAATTGGTTTCTGATTTAAACCTATTGCAATAAATAACGATGTACAGATGCAATGTCTATATGTCTACCCTAATATGTGTGCGTAAAAATGCTATCCATATTGCATTATAATTATCTAGATTTATGTCTATTTAATTATAATTCTAGTTAATTTTCAATACGCGCTGTAACACTGATGTGTTACAGCGCGTATTGAGAATTCAATATTTTATACTGAATTATTATTCTTACTCCTTATTTTAGAATTAGTAGGTTGTATTTCAGAAGAGTTGATAGGTAGTACCTACTTAAAACATCAATTGTAACATTGAATGAATTTTAAATCATTTTCCTATTTAAATGTTGTACATATGATCAATTAAATACATTATATAAAAGCGAAATTAATTTGTAATGTACCTAAACCTAAAACAAAAACAGGCTCCTAGCGTCAACTCACAATGCAAACGGTGGAACTACTTTGATTCAGGGGCTGACTTTGATCAAATAGGTTTTTCTCCGAAATCATTTTTTTTACTTGTGGGTGAACAGGAATATATTAGTATTCTATCTTGCTGTATACTCGATTAAATCTTCTTAATTACAAATAGTTCTGCTTTTATACTACATTGTATATTATCAAAGTAGCCCCATTTTTTCCTAACGTAACCCCGGTTTACGGTAATCAACTCTGTTCTTTTGCACCAATTAACAGCAATTCAGTAAGGATTATAGTCGAATTTCAAGAAACCACCGCCATATTTCACGTGAGTTAGTCTGTCAGTATTACTGGCTGACGTTACAATGATTTATGAGCGATTTTACTGATTTATCGAAGTAAATTCAGGCAGTTGTATTCAATTATAGGAAATCAATCTAGTTTAAATACTTATTTTATGTTACGGTAGCTAGGCTCCATTATGATCGTAGATCATGAAGTAATTGAAATTAGTGGCCATTATTGGTAGCAACTGCATAAATTACATTCACCTAGGTAAACCTTGTTTATGGTTTAACAACGAAGGTATTTCAGATATTTTTGTTAAAAAAACAGTTCCCTTTAGGTATCTTGTCTTGTGAATGTGACGTAAATATAGCGGCCAATGGGAATTTAGTGCCATGGCGTCCTTCACCTTCCCGCCACCGCTCCCCGACGCAGCTACCGATTCAAAAGTTAACGGACTTTTGGTCCACATTTCTCGGAACACTTGTCAGGCCGTCACTGAAAATTTTCGCTCCAGGTTACGGCAATGCCAAAATAATGAAGGATCACATATGGATGACGTAATTAAAAAAAAACCCTATTCATGTGTTTTCATAATTAATAAACGGTTTTCATCTGATATAATTAGTTTTCATTTTATTTTAGTTTGAAATGTAAAAAGAGTAGTTATGGTCCACCCTGTAGAAGAACAAATTAAGGTGCAACTCAAATAAAAAAATCTGGTGGATTTCCTGGTGACTTTTAAAGGCCATAATAGAAATAGGCAGAAATTCGTTACGGATTGCAATGATAGTTCTTCTTGTACTCAAATAATATAGATACTTATATTTGCAATGCTATAGACACTTGTTAACATTGCTTTTGAAACTCCATTTAGAGTGATATCAACAAGAATATATTTATTTGGTCGCATCCCTTCACCTCATCTAGTACCACTTACATATAATAATTTATACCTACTAGCAGTCGATCTCGTGCCATACCAACTCCTGAACTATGCTCAACAAAAAAGCTAGCTGTACTCTAATGGCTGCTACTAGGGTCATCGCCATTACCAGCACGCATGAAACAATCTACGAAAGTTTTGACATAAGGTCTCCTTAGTGACACAAAGTCACAAGTGACCATGGTTCCATATTAAGATGAGCCCTTGTTCTATTAGGTACATGATAACAATAAAATGTACCCTAATGAAGATTCGCCCTCAAGCGGTCGTAACGACCATCTGAAGTAGCACACAAAAAATCGGTGAATTATATAAAGATTTATTACGACTTAGATAATAATTGTCTTGTACCGATATTTTTGAAGGAGATTTATGTTTTGGCTCCAAGCTATGCTTCTTTTTGGGTAATTTTAACGTTTTTATCGGGAGGTTTGATGTATTGTAGGATTTGAAGAACGAGGATTTAGAATAGCTTACGGATTAGCTTTTTTTTTGTTCTTCAGGCAGATCCAACTTTTTATATCCGATTGTGTTATTTAAACAAATATACCATGGGCTCATAGAACTATGTCACCATCACATGTTGTGTTGTATCTTAACCTCGTCAGGCCCATCGTCCTAATTTTAGGACAAAACATTTCAGGCTTTACCTACAGCCCAACTCATTAGCTTCTTGATAATTTTAATAAAATTTGAGAGTTCATATTTAGGGACTCGAAATTTAAAAATAGTTATATATGACCTATTTTCAGGACACTGGGCCGTTGTTACATTAATCTTAAAATAGCTTGGGCCTTACGAGGCTAAAGGAGTCCGGGGTCTACATTGGCACATGCTCCAAAGAACAGGTCTATCTCACGATGATTTTTTTCACCGAAAAACTATCGTTTAAAAATATCAAAATGTTATTTCCTGCATAAGTTTTTTTCGAAAACGCAGTTTTAGGTACAAGCCGGAGTTGAACCCACAACCTCCAGATAGATAGCCGCGGCGTGACCTACCGCTCAGCTGAAGTGGAGAAATAAAACTTATCTACTATTGTATAGGTACACAACAACCTACACTACTCTACGAACTCAGTAATTATATATACTGTTTCTATTACAATGCCATGAAAAAAAGGTGATCCAAAAAGAACATTGTAATTACAATGAACATTAAAAGTGATCAATATTTTGTTGGTCAACTTTACCTACAGACTGAAGAATTCCCAAAAATCCATCACGAACGTCTCAATGAACGGCGCCCTTTGCTACGATGTCCATTTTACGATCGATAATTTCAGAGCATGTTTGAGAAAACACTCTCTTTGAATTCCAAACATCCCTTTCGAATTCCCATAGTCGCACGCGCAGCTTGTTACACGCACACGCAACTCATCGGCAGCTGCCACTCAACACAACGCTTCCAATGAGAGGTAGGGAATATTTGTATTTAGAAATTATAATTGAACGAGGGAGCGAAAGAACTTCTCCGTTTCAGTTTGGACAAAAATTCTTTCGTATGTCCAGATGTCCCGCTGTCCGACTGTCCCGCTGTTCTCCTCTACAGGTCGTATTTCTCAACCGATATTCGTGAAATGTCGATAATTTAACTATATACATAAGTATGTAGGTATATTCTTTTTTGTCGATTCAGTTCTTACAGAGCCAGTAGTTATGTAGATATTTATATTTCTTCCTAGAGACGTACAGAGCGCTACATTTTAAGTACTTAATACTTAGATGTTACAAAATATTGATATTATTAAAGCAACTACTTACTTTCAATTAGGCATCTATTGTTTAGTTGCCGGTAAACCGGTAGGAAAGCTATGACTCTAATCTTACTATATAAGAAGACCCTACTAATATGGAAACCCTCCGTGAGGTACCTACGATATCAATATATATATTATAATATCGATATGATTGTACTTTATAAATTACTAACATAGAATCCACAAGTAGGCGAACTAAACTGAAAGGTGAAAATGCAGAAAAATGGTCATAGTTTGGCCAGTGTTGTTCATAGCGACTCACACTACGTACCTCTACGTAGTGTGAGAAAGCCTTTAATATCGTAAGCGTTCTAGTTAGAAAGAGACGGATTGTCTATCTCGCCGCGACACAGCTCGCCAGCCGTCCTGTGATAGCCGTGCATACAGTGCTTAAGACTAAACAACGTTTGTACGATTGGAAAATCAATGCCTCTCGTAACTAGAAGCCAATCCGGATTCGACATTTGCCTCCACATTAGTATTTATTATTTATTTATTTATTTATTTATTAAGAACAATTTACTTAATACTTAAATTTAAACATTGTCCCACAAAACTTTAGTAACAGTTTGACTGTGAGATCGGCAGTCTCAAGGTAAGCATAAATAAAAGTGTAATATACTATCCATAAATCAGTTATATACTAAGCTTACATGGTAAATATTATATGAGTAGATCTAGGTAATGCTTTTTTAATAGTCTCTTGAATTTATTCTTATTTTTTTCACATCTAATGGCTTCGGGCAAACTATTGAGTAGGTATGGGATACGCTTTTTGAGGGTTCTGTCCCCATAACGCCAATATTATATTAACCCCATTTATACTGCATATAATTTTAATCGCGTTTTCTAACATCCCTTTCAAACCATCGCACACGCAACGCAACGTAGATTGACAGCTGTCAGCACAAATCAGGGAATATAATACTCATATTAGGGCCAATTATAGTAGCACCCACCGGGCGATGAGACGCTAAAACTAGACATGATGGCCAATGAAAGTTAAACACGATATAGGCGGCTATTTTATTTTAGTAGGGCTCGGAATTAGAAGGCTCTAAGTTACCCAAGGGCGATGGAGAGGGCTATGTTGGGAGTTTCTCTGCGTGATCGCATCAGAAATGAGGCTATCTGCAGCAGAACCAAGGTAACCGACCGGTATTAGCCCTCCGAATCGCTAATTTTAAGTGGCAGAGGGTGATGGGGGAACCTGAAGCCGTTGGGGCGGAAATGTTCTCGAGTGGCGACCACGGTACCTTCAGGCGCAGCGTAGGTAGACCCCCACAAGGTGGCCTGATGACCTGGTAAAGTCCACTGGATGCGGGTAGCGCAGGGCCGGTCATTGCTGCCATGAGTGCAGCGCTGAGGATGACTCGGCCCAGCACTCTGGAGTGGAGTGGTGCAGCAGGTGGGCCGAGGGGCGTTTCAGATGATGATGATGCAGTTACTGAATTCCAAATGTGTGTGGCCGGCCTAATATTGAAGCAAACTCTTTCCTTATTAGGTTGAATTGGCAATTTAGTACCTAGTTAGTTGTCTTGTTCCCATTGCATTTACTAACTTCCTCATATTATCTTGACTGATATTTGTGTTGTGTTCAATTTGACCTTTATGTCACTTAATCGATTTTGTAATTGAACAATGTGTAAATGTTTCCTTATTATGCACGGTATTGAAGAGATGTTCCGGCATTTTGTCAGTTTTTAAGGTATGAATATATAGTGTGTTTTTTAGATTGATGGTAAATGCAGTCTAGACAGGTTATGAATTTAGGTTCAAAAAACTATGCTGAATAATTACGTATGAAAATTGGTTAAATAAATACTTATTCATTATATTATGCAGTATCCAAAATACATCTTGTCTAATAATGCGCACGACAAAAGAAAGTACTACAAACAAATACATAAAACATGAATAAGCACTAGGTAACAACAGGCGGCCAGATAAAGTTCTTTATTCGTTCCTTCTCTATATGATAGTCTTTGATAAATGTAGAGATTTGTTCATTTCAGTAATTGGAGTACACAAGTGTGAAGTAAAAACCAATATGCGTGCGTATCCACAAAAAAAATCTCTACAAAAAAAACATATTTCAATAAACATCATTTCATTTCTTTCGAAAGTTTTTAAGGCGGCAAAGGGCAATCTATAGTTAAATATAGCTTTGACCGAACAAAGTAACACAAGCCCCGCTGTCAAACAAACGTCAAACTTTGACAAGCGGGCGGTCAAAATGTGTACTTCCTTGGACGTTTTACAACGCCTTTATCAATCGAGCTATTCGATAATAGCCCTTTTTGCTATCGTGATAGAAGGAAGACGTTATAATACTGAGTGATAAAATGAATGTGGCAATGTAACGGTTACGCTGACATAGGAACGTGTGGTAAAAACAAAAGATTGGAGTAGGAAAAAAATATTAAATTAAAAACAAAGGCATATTTAATAATGAAGTCTGCAATACAGGAGGCAGAAACAAAATACTTATGTGTATCTACTACCGGTAACTAAGTAAGCTAAGATGCATTTTATCCATATTATTTATGTATTTATAATTCCCTTCTCGAGATAATTTATTTATTTAGCTTCGTCTGCCTGGACTTGGGATAAAAACTATCCTATATTTTAATCCAGGCTATAATTTCATCCAAACAAACATCGCATCCATTATCCAAACGTTCGCATTTATAATATTAGTAGGATTTTGTCCTGCGAAAAAACATCAGACTTTATTTCCTTCTCATTTTAGCTTTAACCTGGTTGCATCCTTAAGGAGTAGAGGGTCCACTCACTACCGAAGCGACAACCGTCTGACCTTCCAAGTTCCAACCCAGAAGTAAAATTAGACGTAATTAAATAGGATTTGTCAAGTGAGTATACAACTTTACTGTTAGAAGTTTGTACGCCGCCCCAAAGGCCACTAACTCGGCTAAACTTCAGTTGTCATATGGGTCGTTCTTCTTTTCGACCGTCAATAGCCTGTCCTTCGTCTTACTACGGCATCTCATTTGAGTAATGATTTTACGGTTTTATAATGTTCGAAAATGAACGTCCATATTATTTTATTAATTAGTATTATTTAATATTTTAGTTTCTCTAACTAGCATTTTTTTAAACGTATTTTTATCGTAGAAGTCCGTGACAGAGTGGTAAACCAAAATGTAGTCCCCACTGAAAGAGTCCACTTTGTCACATTTTTTTTTTAAACCAACCGTAAACAAATATGTATATTGGCCGGAAAGGAAACTTTAATTAGTGTTAATGAAGAAACCAATGCATTTTTTTTTAATCGCACTTCAAAATCACAATTTTCGATAGTTCAAAAACCAAAAAAAAAAGGAAAACCTCGGTTCATTGTCGGTAAAAAAAAAGAACGACCCATATACTAGGTACAATAACCGGAATCAGCGGCTTAATATGCTTCCAAAATATGGAAGCGTTCAGTAAGTAACCACTGAAAGTGAATCTGAGTACCGACGAGTGCCGTTGAGCGCTAGATTGATACCGGTCACCTATATACTCAAAGCTATTAAATTTCAGCGTTAATAGAATAGTAAGCATTTTGGTTTATCATAACTACCGATGCTGCAGACAGTTAAATTACTTGATGCAATAATTAGAAAAATTATACCAAAATATCCCGTTAATAACTACATGTCGGCCAAACATTTTGATGAAATTATAGGTGTATCAAAATATTTATCTATTATTACCGTGAAATGTAGTAACTAATAATTAAATGATACTGAATTGAAAGGGTACAAGTGCATCTCACTTGAGAAGGCTCCGCTTCTTAGTAAAACCAGGTAAGACCAAAAAACGGGAATCGATGTTAAAAGTCCGACCTATAATTATAAAAGATCAAAATGTTCGCAGCGTTGTATTACCGGTTATTAAATGTAGGTTTTAGGACCAAATGCGGTTATAATAGTCGCTCGAATGATACGGGGCTAGAAACGTAATTTTGTGACTTTTTGCTTCGGGGTTGCCACATGGTTCACGTGGTCACCGCAAATTAAGAGCGCAGCGTTTATATTGGTTGGTCAGTCTTGGACCAAAACGGATTAATTCAGATTAACGGTCACAAACAGATGTTTGGTGCGGTTCCACGAGTATAACAAATATCTTCAATAAATATTAATTTGGAGAGTCGGTCTTTGTTGTAGAGCTTTATCATGAATTAGAACATTCCAGTATTACTCTATCTTCGTATGTACATGTGCTGTGTGATGTTATTGTAAATAATTAACAAAAAGTATATCTCATATTTTTATGTATAAAACTCAGTGTGAATTATACAGATACACTAACTTCGTCACCATTGTCAAAGTATACGGTAGATCATCGGATAGGTACGACGCTAACATTAAAAAACCGGCCAAGTGCGTGTCGGACCACGCAAAACGAAGGGTTCCGTGCCTATTAAAAAGGTCGTATCGTCATAGAAATCTTACGGCACTTACGTCCTTTTCTTTGAGGAAGGCAGTTTTTCAGCAATATCTCGGAAACCTTTCATCCGATCTTGTTCAAAACAATTTTCGGTGAATGAACTTAATAAGCGCTGTGTCCATGAATTTTTTCATATTTTTAAAATACACCGTTCAAAAATTAGAGGGGGGGGGGACAGAATTTTAGTGACTTTCGGGGCGATTATCTCTGACTGTATTCACTTAATCAAAAAAATTCCCGAGAAACCTTATATTTATTTTGAAAGGCCTATCGATTCATGTGCCACACGTGGGCTCACGATGAAAAAAAAATTTTTGACTTTTAGTTTTATGTATGGAGTACACCCCTAAAAAAATTTTTTTTAGTAATTTTAATTACAAAACTTTGTAGCGGCTAACAAAATACACCTATCCTCAAAATTTTATTCAAATACACCTTATAGTTTTCGAGTAAAATGCCTGTGACATACGGACAGACGGACAGACGGACAGACGGACAGACGGACAGACGGACAGACGGACAGACGGACATGACGAAACTATAAGGGTTCCGTTTTTGCCATTTTGGCTACGGAACCCTAAAAAAAGCAAAAAGATGCCGCGTCTACCGAGACTCGAAGACGGGACTTTCACGAACAATATAATATTCGCGTCGTATCCGATGGGCTACCGTATACTTTGACAATGGTGACGAAATTAGTATCCTGTAACAGCGTGTGACGTTGTCATTTGTCTACATAAGAAGCCATTTGTCACTTCAAAAATCATCTAAATCATTTGAATTGATAGAAATAAATCGTCAAATAATTGTACAGATATATAGAACTTCTGTACAAAATCCTTACCTCAATGAGTATTTGTAATCAGTAATATCTGTATTGCTTTCATAGGTAAATACTAAATACAAGATGGGACATTATATTTCTTCAGCTATGAAACCCTATATTACCTAGGGAACTACAATATAACGAAAACTCAAATTTCGGTAAGTTACAACAGCTTAAAGGTTTCTCTTAATTGTATTGCGCTATTGGTATTAATATTTATATGTACATAATCATCATCATATCAGCCGAAAGACGTCCACTGCTGGACATAGGCCTCCCCCAGAGAGTTCCAAATTGACCGGTCCTGCGCCACCCGCATCCAGCGGACTCCCGCGACCTTTACCAGGTCATCAGTCCACCTTGTGGGGGGCCTACCCACGCCGCGCCTTCCGGTACGTGGTCGCCACTCGAGAACCTTTCCGCCCCAACGGCCATCGGTTCTACATAATATATGTACCATATTTATATATTTATTTATTTAATTTTTTTGTTGTTCCTCTACTTCTGGTAACCCTAGCTCCATTATTTAATTTTGTACCATTTTGCGGTCGGTAGTTCGATCGTGCCTTCCGTCCTCGGCTATGTCATTTTGCGAACTAATAGGGACAATTCAAAAGGGTCGTATTCATTTTAGTAATAAATAGACACTGCCAATTTTGTGTCATTAATGACAGTGGGGATGACAGATTTATGATTTTATTGTTGTTTGGAATTTTTATGACAAATTCGAATGTTTAAAAGGCAATTCTGCTAATTTTATGGCAGTCACATAAAATTATATAGTAACCAAATTACTACCATCAAATGCATTCCCGGGATGTTACATCTAACATTTGACGTGATGTCTATCAGAAATCGAAGTTATTTAGATAATATTTTGTAAATGGGTCGCCCAACTGAGAGGCTCAGGCAAACTCTACTGACATCGAATATGCCCTAGGCTCAACTCAAGTACCTACTTATTTTAAACTCAATTTCTTTCATTCCGGTAATTCCTACTACTTCAAAAATATAAACATTTGGATGCAGTCGTAGGTGTGTTTCTAGAGGTAAAGACATGTTGTTTCAGTAATCGACTGGGAGGGGGGGTAATGTACCTAATGTTAGGATGTTAAGGGGTTAGTGGAGAAAAAAAAACAATTTCACGGATACACTGTTCCGTGAAATTGTTTTTTTTTTAATACAAGACATAATGGGTCCATGGACGCAGTTAGTTTGAAATCTCACTATCAATATTAAATATTTTGGTAAATATAATTTCTTAGCGTATATAACTTTTTTTTTTTCACTAAACCTGACCAATAGTAGACACGTCATACAATTTTTGAATATAATGCAAAATTATGAATATTATTCGAGAGCAACTCGACATAATGTATTTTTAAAAAAGGGAACCGCCTTCAATTGTACACCCAACACCTTTTCCAGAATGTGACAAAGACCTACTTTTCTGAAAACTCGGTACAGCCAAACGCGAGATACTCGCGGACAAACTTACATATAAACATACGGGTCAATCTGTGCACCTCCTTTTTTTTCAAGTCGGTTAAAAATGGTTTCCGTTTCAACTACTTTGTTGCACGATTATCGCCTCTATGACTATGAAATAAGGTTGAATGTGTCTATAATCAAAGAAGAGCCGACGATAGGTAAGATTACTTTAAAGTCCTCCCTCAAATACTCAGTTCTTAGTAAGCAGTGACTAATTTATAGGCGCCACCGCTCAGACAAACCGCACCACAAACTAATCAAACACAACCTGTCATTATGCCGTCATTTTCGGAAACTTCCAACATAGTTAAAGGAAACGAGCAAAAGCATAAATGTTCTAATACGGAAGCATGACAGGTAACATTTAGGAGCCTCAGAGAGGCGTTCTGTGAAAAAGATTTCATGTTTAATATGTTGGTGCAAAATGGAGGCAGTACATAATATATTGTAGGCTAGGTTCGACCCTGGAACCTCTCCCGTGCCCCGCTGGAAGTATAAACAAACCACGGGAACTGGTCGGGCGGACCTCTCCGAAGTCACTCTTGCTGGGTCGCGTTATAAGCGTTGTGTGTTGTGGTGTGATTTGGGCAATCATGATGCTATTAGTGTCTGTTAGTTGTGTGAAGGCTAAAAAGAGATTCCAAAAGTCTAGAATAGTGATAGTATTAGGTTCCTGTTAATCAGACTTGTTATAATTGAATAGATGTACCCATAGTTTTAACGGAAAGATGGTTTCATTTTACTCTTTTAGCTTATTTTATACTGTTGGACTAAACTAAATAGTATCGTGAATAGTATTATTTCTAAAAAACGAGTTTTTTAATCAGCAAAATACATCATGAAGATCTATTACGTATTTGAGTACACAACCGTGATGGTCAGTTCGCTCCTTAAAAAATGCCTCTAAAAACTCTAAAAATATATTTTAGCGTATGGACGCTAAATACATCATAATATGAAGTTATGATTTAAAATAATGGTATTTAAAATCATAACTTAATATCTAAAGGAAGGTCCCACAAAACTATACAAGTGTGAAATAACGAGCAGGAAGGAACCCAGCCATTCAGACATCACCGTCAGTTTCCTTTGGTTGGCGTATCTGCGTCTGTATAAGTTTATCTTTGACCAAATGGAAGGTGTTTATGTTCGACATGTCAAAAATTATGGCGTTTCATATATCCAGGGTTCCGGCAGACCTCTATTGCTATAATTATAATGAGAGCGAACTTTAGGAGCCATTTTACGAAATAGAATTCGGAAAGTTACGATTGCGAATGTCTTGCAATAATGTATTTCAAGGTGCAAAAAAATAATGAATGGACGTTTAGAAAGGGCATGCTTTGCGAAGTAGGAAACAAAAAGTAAAAGTTGTTAATATTTTTTGCAACGAACCCTGGACTATGTTTAAATTAATAGGTACCGCCGCTACGACCGCTTTAGCCTAGTTGGTAGTGACCCTGCCTACGAAGCAAGAGGTCCTGGGTTCGAATCCCGGTAAGGGCATTTATTTGTGTGATGAGCACGAATATTTGTTCCTGAGTCATGGATGTTTTCTATGTATTTAAGTATGTATTTATCTATATAAGTATGTTTATCGTCGTCTAGTACCCATAGTACAAGCTTTGCTTAGCTTGGGACTAGGTCGATTTGTGTAAGATTGTCCGCATATATTTATTTATTTATTTATTTATTTATAGGTTGGTCTAAGAAAAAGTGAATAGCTACTACTGTTACCTACTTTTATTATTTCAACAAATTACCATAAGGTTACATATTGAGCGCCTATTTAATTTTCGTAGGTAGTTTTTTTTATCTATCTAAATAGTTTTTTTTTTTGTTTTTTTTTTTTTGTAAAATATATGCATATCTGTGTGAACTCATGTGCATAAGATGAACGTTAATCTAATGTAAGATCGAAAAGCTTTGGTCATAACATGATGCGTTGACCGTGCGTGGAGTGTTCCTTATAAATAAAACTCCTTAATGCATCACGATTCTCAGATTTACTGTCCACTTTCCTAGCAGTCGATAGCAATAAAATCTACTACACGCATGTACTCTTTAGCCACATCTTTAGAACATTATCAAATTAATGTGACAGATAAATGGTCCTGATTGCGCTCATAGGTGGTCCAAACTACCGTAAACGGTTATTTTGGCTGTGATAAGATGTTAATGTGAGAGGCACGCGCTGAACTACGGAACAGGGTTGTGCGATTTTTTTGACATCCTTGGATCCGCAGGCGGACGCGGATATTTGGGGCTCACATCCTCAGACGCGGATGCGGATTTTGGAGTAAGACAATAAAAAAACGTAAATAAGCAACGTCCATTTTATGATATCACGCAATCATCAAACACATGAGACTAAATTACAATAGTAGCGAGCAATCAAAAACGCTGCTCTTGGTTATAGAAACTTTTTTTTGAATGGCGAATAGTAGATTGTATGGACAAGGGGCTAAAAGGAGGAGGAGGGGTAATATGGCTTTTAGACCAGAGTTATACTCTACTTTTCACTTCGACTGCGAGAAAATAGTAAAAACAAAGATTATCCATCCACAATCAATAATAAATTCCACGGCGAAAAGATTGTTCAATTTAGCGGTATATTTTTTTTACTAAACTGCTTTGACACAGATACAAAATATTGAGACCACGAATAAATGCCTCCGAGTCCTGACGGCCGTCAAACCGGCCGCGCGGCGGACAACATGCTTACGTGACAGCATACGGGGCAGCAGTCTATCCCGCTCAATCTCATAGCTTATACCATGTATGCAGTCAACCACGCTTGAACGTTTGGACGCGGCTATTGACGGTCGGAGGCGTTTATTATTTTATGATTTGGAATTAGGGACTAAAAAACACCTGATGTTTGAAATACGTTCTGTTGTCTGATTGGACGATTTTAATATTTATCTGGTTGGTTGATAGCAAATGCAAATGTTTTTTGAAAGAGTTGTGATTGGTGGATTTAATACGGTGAAGTGTTTTGATTGGTCAAATTAAATGTTTTAATTTTTTTAAATATGTATACATATATTTTCCCTAGAGGCTAAATGTACTACTTTAGCCCCGCTTGCTCAGCCTAATATGACACACTTTTCGAGCACGAGAAGTGAAAAATACTATACTTACACTACATCAGCATCCGCAAAAACTCTGCATTGATTTTTGCGGATGCGGATGCTGATGTTAAAAGTGTTTGTGGAGCTTCCGCGGTTGCGGATGCGAATGCGAATGTTTGCGCCATCCCTGCGCTACGGAGATACCGGTCATAGGTTAAGATGATTCTTAAGTTTTGACTTCGGTGTCCTCTACATATATGGCTCTATTGGTAGAATAAACTTTCGACTTAAACCGTTTCTGTATAAGTGTTTTGAGTGCTTTGACACACTTGATAATGTACGATTACAAAATCATGCTCTAAGCACCGCATTGAAAATACATACAATTATTAATATATTTGGAGAAAGTATTTTTTTTAATGATGGCTAACAATCATGCTGCCTGCCTAGTTGCAAAAAGAAATCGCAATTATATACATGTTTATATTGAGACCCGTACGACATTATATTGGGACCACTGACTAAAATTCTGTTAACTTCTAAAATTCACTCTCTTTTGAGTATTTATAACGAATGTTGTTACTTTATAGCTATAGCTTCCGTACACAGCTGGAATAAGATGACAAATCAAGATGTAAAATTGAAGAAATTTGAACTTCATGTACACTATTAATCTACCAACCTCCATTCTAAGTTGACATTTCTACAAGTTTATATCGCGACTTGTCAGCTCATTTCCGCCATAGTACGGATTTCATTATCATCATCATCATATCAGCCGAAAGACGTCAACTCCTGGACAAAGGCCTCCCCCAAAGAGTGCCAAAGTGACCGGTCTTGCGCCACCCACATCCAGCGGTCTCCCGCGACCTTTACCAGATCATCAGTCCACCTTGTGGGGGGCCTACCACCTTCCGGTACATGGTCGCCACTCGAGAACCTTTCCGCCCCAACGGCCATCGGTTCTACGTGCAATATGCCCCGCCCACTGCCACTTAAGTTTAGTACGGATTTATTGAGACAATTGTGGATTTGCCAGCCATGATGGATGCACACATATTTACACAAGTGCAGGTGCACAAAAAATCTGATCCTAGATAGCTCGACCCAAAAACGAAGACCCGAAATCACCTGCACCAACACCCAAAACATTAAGTCGAAGGTCCCGCACGACTCTTGCCCCAAGCCAAGATGCTTATTAGGGATGTACCACGCACCTGTGTGAATATTTTCATAATCCCTCTAATTAGAGGTTTGCGGATCTTCCCAAAGGCCGCAAACGGTTGGGCCTCACTGAGGAGGCAATAAATTGTTCGACATTTGACCCCGCCGACTGGGGTTTTTTGGGGAATTTGCCCTCTGGCTGTAAGAAAGTGTACAGAGTAGAGAATGATCATGATCGCATAGCGGTGCTGTGACACTAGAAAAATAATCAGCACACCATTTGGACATTATGATACTGGTATGTAGTTGGTATCTATAAGAAACATGACTCGAAATATCTTGCATTACAACTTATTATTACTTCTTTTATTTAACGATTAATTGTTTGACGTTCATATTACTCGTAAATATGATAATTATGTGTCCTAAAATATTCATTAATATTAAGTAATTTTAACCAAATTTATGAGTCAACATCAACATCAAAGAAATTCTTAGAGAAAAAATAACACAGTTTTCCTTTAAACCAAATTTTACGCATCTCCTTATATTTAATAAACAAAACTATTCGAATGTTTCTCTGCTCTGTGCCTCCACTAATGTTACATATATTTATCAAGGCGATCGTCAACCGTGGCGTCTTGCCGCAGGGCGCCCCGCCTTAGTTGCCTCTTTCCCACGTGCACCGAATGCTTGGATTGCGTGCGACCTCTTGCACCAACCATGTCCGCTCACATCTCTAACACTCATTCATCAAACCTACCGCAGATGAAAAATCTTCCTTTATCAAGCTCTTCCAAACTGCCAGTATCCACAACGCGTTTAAGTCTGTAAACTTCATCTGTGGCATCATTTGTTGCGTCAGTGGCCCAGTCTGTGGGTTCACATACGGACGCTATTGCTGCTGCAGTGGATCTACTGTTTGCTCCAGGCTAGAGATCTGGGTTCTCACCTTTAACTTCTTTTATGACCGTGGGATTTTGACCACAAGCATGAGGAGCTAAGATTTTATTAATGATAAGTGAAACTCGGTCTTGTTGTTTATTTGGACAATTTATGATACACTCAAGTTTCAATATGTTTTTTATTAATTTCAATGTACCTACCGTGGCTTTGTGTGCGTGATTTTGTGTATTTATCTAATCTCATAAGCTTTTTACAGTTGCTTGCCAATCTTCAAAAGTAACCCATGATTAAGGGTTGATAGGGATTCCCTAATTCTATACTTACCCCTAAATTGCGGTTATGATCAGGGATAATCAATATTAAAGAATGAAGAAGAAATCCAACGTCGCCTTTCTCAGATTCCCGACTATAAATGGTAAACGTTGATAATTTGAGGCTGTACGTTCAACGTAATAACGATACTGAACCGCGGAGGTGATTACAAGCGTTTACTGAATTGTTCAGTAATCGATCGGGCGGGATATCGAGGGAATAAAATGTCAGGAATTCCTCCAGGAACGTATGATTCCTTAAATATTGTGTTTAGCTGAGTTATGTTAATGCGTGGAGATTATGAACCTTCTGAAGGGTTATTGGGTGTCTCGATTAGAGAGTAGTCTAACTGATTTTGACCTTCTGTAGAATGTTGATAAAATTATACAGAACTTTGGGAAAGAAGAATTATGTTTAAACTAAATATGATATTCATTTTATTGAAGAGGAATTTCATAAACATCGGATCTGAGTAAGTAGCTCACTTTACCTACATAAGTTTATTTAACGAAAAAATCGTGACACTATAAAATTAATTTAATTATGTACGAATTAAGCATGTCCTTTTGTTTTAAAACCCGTCCATATAATAATACCGAAAACTACTGATTCCAATTTCTTAGTAGTAGCATCAGAAGTGCCATATTTCCTGTTAAATGAAAATGACCACTTGATTAAAAATCCTTTATAGGACCAACGGGCCGTCGCCACCCTCAAACAACCTTTCGATTAACTCGATTGGTTACAGCCTACCGCCAATTAGAGCAAATTTTCGGCTAGCTCAAAGAGCCCGTGTTGTCCTAAAGATCATTGGTCGGTAATTAAAACAAATAGGGTCAAAAAGGGCCCGCCGTAGGCGCCACGGGGCGGTTACTGGCGCTCGTCTCGCCGTCGCCGAGGGCTGCCGACCCCCTCATTATAAACTTAATCTAATTATTGAATTCGTACAATGTAGTGTTTACATTTTTTTTCTAATTTGTTCCACTATACTTAAGAATGGATGCGTAAGCGCTAAATAGCACGTTTAGAGCCATATATCATATGAGAGTCACTGTTTCGCCGTCGGCCGTTCTCACGCTGCGCCTTGCGGGTTTTTTTAGGACATAAGCGGTTTTTAGTTTAGGTTTCTGAGACATTAAGGCGGTCTCATCAGGATTATTATATGGTTCGTTTACGGTTTTGCCTCTTGATGATTGTCACGACCTTGTTTCATTATACGGCGGCTTCGGCGTTTTGTTTTAATTAGCTTTTAAACAAACTTCAACTTAACGATCGATATATTTGCGTAGCAGTGCATTTTAAAGTGTTGGTTATGAGTGTAATATGATAGGTTAGGCTTTGTACACAGCACGCTTTGTACACATATTTTTACACGGCTCTAACGCGATATTTATTTACATTTATTTCAGATTTCTGGACTGGACACTGTTTGTGGTCTCAGATAACACTGAGACCGAATCATTTTAAAGTACATAGTTTAGTGGCAGGTAATCATTTAAGTTAGTAAGTTAGTACAATCAGACCCTAAGGTTTGTAATATTAAGGACTATCATCTTAGTAGATATATTTTGTACCTCTAAAATGATGTACTGGGTATAACTGTACAGTCAGCATCAAAAGTAGCTACACAAACGAAGACGTCAAAAGTCTTTATTAAAAGGGAATAAGAACTTTTGACGTATTCGATTGCGTAGTTACTTTTGATGCTGACTGTACCACGACATAGCAAGTTATCTAATGGTTGCTAGTGGCTCTGTCAGCTGTAACTCACGAGCTTGTCTTTTTTTATTTAAATAAAATATTTAAAAAAACTGAGTCAACAAAAAAAATCTATACGGTATAATTAATGAACCTGTTCATAAAATTTCACGAGAATCGATTGAGAAATGCGACCTGTATAGTGGAGGACACCCGGACATCCCGACATGCGAAATAATTTTGTTCCTAGATGAAATGGAGGACTTTGTTCGCTTCGCTCATTCGTTCAATTATGCTTAGCTTCAAGCCAAAAACTGACAAGAAGTGGCGCAGAATCGGGATAAGTGACGTGCTCTCGTTTCGGAGGCCGAGACTGTCTTTGGATCACTGAGCCAATAGTAGATTGTTAACCAAGGGTTGAAAGCCAGCCATTTCAAGCCGCCAATAGTTCGAGACTGAAATGGTTGGCTTTCATCCGAGTAAAACACTCTATTTTTCATTTCGAAATATAAGGAATATAAACAACACACAGGAAATACAACATCAAATATTTAATACTAAAAAATTATAAGTAGTCCAAGATCACATATTGAAATGCGGCTGTATAGGTTTTGCCGTTGCTCAACAACTTTAAATAAGTGTTTGTGTGTGGTGTGGACCATTTTTGCGCCGCACCGCGCTTAAATAAATTAAATGCATTATTTATTATTTTTCTAAATGGCTTTAAAACTTTAATTGCTTTAATTACAACTTTTTAGATAACGTTACCGTAATTACTAACAATAAACATCAAAAAAACAATTCAGTTTAACGAAGTGTGGCTGTTTAGGTTTCTGCCATTGGTAATTGTTTTTTTTATTACTTTTCAGCCCTAGGGGCGATATGCCTCACTTTCAACCCGCCATTCAGATAAACAATGAACTTTCAGAGTATGAGAGATGAAAATTAATAAAATAGTAGTAAAATAATAGTTCGCAATTAAGTTACCTATCTAATTTCATACATTTGTGCGAGAATCGAGCCCCAGTTATTTCCAACGATGACCATGGAATGTAGAATACAGTTTTGCCAAGCAATACAATTTTAAATTACCAACAACTTATTATTGACAACTCATTTCAATAGCTCAATGAGCGAGATAGCTTCAGTCGCCCGCGGCATCTAATTCATTCATAAGATGTCTCGTCTCACTTCACCATTCGCCCCCAGCAGCAAATCGATTTCCGATCCGATACAACTACGCGTCATCGGAGGTCTGACATGAACTGGTTTACCCGATAAATGTCCGTAAGAGTTGTGAATACAAGGCAACTATCTCCACTGCTTCGGTACTGGGCTTCATTTACGACGCCTTCCAAACACATAGCTTCAGACGAACTAGTATAAGACACTCCGACACTACTCAATAGGCTATTCTACACTTTTTAAAATATATTTTTAAATGTTCGTATAGATTCGATTGTCAACTAATATTTTTATTTCCTGAAAATAATATAGCTTTATGCAAAGAAAAAATGGTTAAAATTTAAACAATATATAATCGTGTCAAAAAGGCATTCGCCATTATCGTGACGTCATAAGAGCAGAAATTCCTTTAGACATATGTCTTTTACATGGAAGACTTGTTGCTTTACTGACGTCACTTACGAGAAAAAAATGACTGTCGGTGTTTTCGGTCAATTGACTTACAGATAATAAAACGACGATTTAAATTTTCTAATTAAAAATAAATCTTATGTTTTTTATAACAAAACTATATAAAGTAATACTTCGATAATTTAATTTTGATTGATGAAAATACCCTATTGTTAAGAATTTAGAGATCAATTGTATTTGGTGACGTTCATTGCCGAATACAAGGTTTTGTGAATGGGTTCGGTCGTCGGCGGAGATCGTGCGATCCCCATCCATCATGGACGATAACGACCTTTATGCAAAACACTGAGCTGCTATGACGTGCGTTTTACTACTTTTATAGATTCTTTAGGGTTTGATTTATGGCTACAAACTTCAATATTTTTCTTGATCTCCGATAGACTTGACACAGACTTGCAACAAGGAAGATGTCACACTTTAAAAATTGACGGAAACACGGTGTGAGGAGATATATGCAAGACCTATGTTCGTACGCCTACCTGGCAAAACAGTGATTCGCAATTCTATCTTTAAGACCTATACAATGTAGTTACCTATGTTTTACTAATAAATACATTCTGATTCTGAAGACGTAATTTCTAATTGGAAAACTTATACCTCAATCCATATAATATTAGACATTTTAACGGACGAATTAATCTACGTTTCTTCGTTTATCTAGGATATTGAAGGGAAATATCGTCGGGTGACAAGCAAAAGTCACTAATTATACGTAAAAGGTAAAGGAAAACTTATTACTGCTTCAACACAGTTGGTATTACTTGAATTATTTTTCTGCATTTAGTGACTTTTGCTTGTCTCCCGACGATATTATACTAGTTTTACTCATTTCGATCATTAAATGCTTTTCCAACATAACTAACTGTAACTCAAACTGTATTGTGTGATATATCAAATGAAAGGGGTTGTTGTAAGCATTTCAGATATATTTTTTTATAATTTTAACAAAAACAGATTTTAAGTAATCTAGGAAAAAGACGAAAATTGACCATTCCCCCCTTATCTCCGAAACTACTGGACTTAAAATTCTGAAAAAAATATGGAAAATAGTTCCTTGCCTAAAGATTACAGGAAAAACTATAAGAAGTTTGAGTATTCAAAGTAACGGGAAAATTCTCAATATTTTACGGAACCCTCACCACCCGAGTTGAACTCGCACTTGTCCGGTTTTTTTTTAATTTTACTAAGCCGGGGAACAATTTTAACAGCACGAGATTAATTCAGATCTGTTGAATTAGCTCACCGTTTCACCAAACTTTAAAATGGAACCGTTCAATTCAAGTTTTCCCACTCCACAAATTTAATGTCCCTTTGAATGAATGAGTGACTCACAACCAAAAATATTCATTCGCGATTCGAATCGCATTCCTGAAAAAACTTTTTAAAATGAGAACATAAATTTTTCAAATGAAGAATGAAGACGCGGTGCACTCGGCTCATTAATGCTCATTTGGTGAGATATTTACCGAGCAATTACCTTATAGACAGATTATTTTCCCAAACTCATATCCAACAGAATTATGAAGCTAAAAAATCAACCTTGTTTCGAACATCTGAAAGTTGGATTTGCAATGGGGTACGGTTGAGATATATGAGAATGCGAGAGTGAAACGGTCTTATGGTATCGCTTATTTATTATTGGCCAGAGTCTTGATTCATAGCGGGCCGATGCGTTGTTAGTGTCAAACTGACAGTTTATTTCAGGGGCAGATATTATGTGAATGTTATTAGTAATTTTAATAAGTAGGGTGTCGAAGTGTCGCTGTGCTTGTGGGGGATTTATGTTTATTAGACGCTAGTTGGCTGTGAAATGTCGTTTGGTTAAACATGATTTTTCTGTAGTTTGAGTATTGAATGAATACGAGTATTAGATGGACTCTGATACTGATTTTGTTCACTTTAATATCTACTTATTCGAAGAGGTATAAATACTTACTTCTTTAAGTTAAAATGCCGTTTAAATTCCTTAGTCTTTACCTGTCACTTTAATTTTTTTTGTTTCTAAGAACGGGACAAAACATCTTTTACTAACAGAGATATTTTAACTTTTATGAATATTGGGGTTAGTCTAAGAAACCCTTAGATAAACTTGCTCTTAGACCAGACGAAAAAAAGTCGAATTAATAATAATGCTCTAAAAATGTATACAGTCCGTTGAGTCAGTTACTGTATATGGGACGGGACAATTTTAATCGCTTCGCAAAAATACTGACTACGCACCAAAAAGTACTGACTTGCACATCAAAATTTAACAATTCCACGTCAAAACCGAACTTTGATGAACGAATTAGTGTTTTAGCGGTGCAATTTTTTAGGTTGTTAGGTTTTTTTGATATGCCTTTAAATACTAGCCCTATTATATTGTTCTATGCCAGCGTGGAAGCGCGTCATGCGATGTGCGGTTATCTCTACCTTACGCCACTTCCCACTACACCTACTTCCTACAAAACCAAGCACATAGATCTAGATGCCTTGATACGGCAGCCGTATTAAGAAAGGTCTTAACTACACCAGACTTTAGTTAATCTTCAGTCTTTTCTAAGCACAGCTCCCGTCACAGCGGCGAGCGCAGTACAAGGGAAGTAGGCTACATTTCACTGCAGAACACGCCTACTATAGTTATCAGATAACTAGTGACGTATCTAGTGTAGTATTTAAATACAATAGGTGAGGAAACTCTATTGGGGAAAAGGAAAAACGTATTAATAGGTACAACAGTGAAAAGTCTAGCAATGTGTTTTTAAAACAATCAAGGACACTTCCACATTTGGTTGTGCTGCGAAGTTGGTGCAATATCAGTAAGCTGACAGCTGTCAGGGACGAGTCAGTATACAGATTCTTTACTGTCGGTATTTCAAGGAGGGCTCTCTGATTGGCGCGGGATGCGCGGTACTTACTAGTTACTGTATGTAGTGCTGAGAAGAAGCTCGAACGAATACTACTGCTAAAATATAATACTGACAGTATATCACACACAGTGAAGGTCAGGGAAATTTTGGTTGAATCCCTAGTTTTATCGCATTTTAATTACGCTGACATAGTTAGACTAAGACTCCTAGATGTAACTAAGAAGTCCATACAACGAGTACGTTTTTGTTACGAGGTTCCCCAACGGGTATATTACTCCATATTTGAATGAAAGGAAACTGCTAAATATGGACATCCGGAGAGCACTACATTTGGCTTATACGGTCCGAAAAGTCTTAGATTTTCAAAAGCCTTACTACCTTTTTGAAAAACTAAAATGGGTGAAAGATACAAGGCTCAGGTCATTGAGAAGCTGCACTAAGCTTGCAATACCCTAACATAAAACAAAACTACTGTTCGGAACTCCTTGTAGTTATTCTACAGGATGTCTCATTTTAAGTGGATCAAAAAACCTGGAGCAGAAATGTATAGTTTCCGAGGTAGGTACTAGTATGTTCGATTTTGTGTTTTTATCCTGCACTGTATAGGAAAATATTTTCATTCACCAATAATTATGATTTAAGAGTCATCTGAGGAGGCCTATGTCCAGCCAGTGGACGGACGTCTTTCGGCTGATATGAAGAATGTGGGTTTAAAGTATATATAATTTTAAGCATTAATTAAGTAATTATTCGGATTGCATGTAATTACAGCTTTATTTTTTTCAAATATTATTATTATTATATCGAGCCCGTTATGTCCCACTGCTGAGCAAAGGCCTCCCCCCTCTGTTTCCATTCATCGCGGTCTTGAGCAATATCTGGCCGGTCTTTTAAAAAGGAGTCCAAGTTATCCCGCCATCGCCGACGAGGTCTACCGCGTCTCCGTTTCGAGTTTTGTGGCTTCCACTCCGTGGTCCCTTTGATCTAGTTTATTTAGGAATATTGCACGCCTTAGCTGTACTTTTCTGTATACCGTCATGAACTACTCATTGAGACGATTCTAACGAGCCCAAACTCGATGAGGGTGTCTCGTTCCATTGCAAAGTTCCTATAGCCACCTTCCAGCTACATCATCAGATCAGCACCATGTCATCATAATATTGCATTGTTATGCGTTTTACACATGTATGCAAAATTTCCGGTTAGCGGCAGGTTGTATTGAACGATATTATTTATTGAACACCTGTATTACCAACATTGAACCAGCAATAAAAAAAATGATTTTGATTTTGAAGATGATGATGAAGACTCACATTCTTTTCTAAACTAATTCGATTATCAATAAGTTACGAAAACATTCTAATAGTCTGAGAACCTTCGACCGAGAATCGAACCCTGGTCACGCTCGCACAAATTACAAGCCGGCGACGGTACGTGCGTGGATTGACAGTAATTTAGGCCCATATGACTGGGACACGACTGTTTCATTTGGTAATAAGTTTATTAGAAATGTCAAGTCGTAATGGAAACGCGTCTGGAAAGAGCGTGAGAATTGTACATACTTTTATTATGGACTAGCTTCCGCCCGCGACTATGTTTGCGTAGACCCGGGATAAAAGCTATCCTATATTTGAATCCAGGCTATAAACTATCTTCGTGCAAAATTTCATCCAGATCGGTTCAGCCGTTTAAGCGTGATTGAGAAACAAACATCCAAACATCTAAACATCTAAACATCCAAACATCTGAACATCCAAACTTTCGCATTTATAATATTCGTAGGATAGGATACTCTATCATACGATGGGATCTGTTTCAATTGGAAAATTATTTAGCTATAATCAATGACAGCCTCTGTTTGCAAAACAGCATTACCGATTGCATTTATTTTGCAAATATTTTATTGATTTTCATACATTTTTAGAACACCCTTAGACTAGGGTTGGTAGGAGTCCCCCTCGAGGGTGCCCGCCTTGTCGGGGCGGGGGGGCTTAGTAACCGTGGACTGCAACCCACGGCGAAGCTAAGAGGCACCCAGGGCCGGCCTGTGTGGGGCCTGCTGGCTGGCCCGAGGAGGGCGCTCCTGGCGGGCTGTGCATTGCCCGCTTAGGATGCGTTGGGCAGGGACCGCAGCAGAAAAGGAGTACCTCCTTATCTTCTGCGGCCGAGGCGGGATCGCAGGGGGAGAGGCGTGTTGGTATAACGGTGCGCCACTCTCCCTACCCCCTGCGAACTTGGCGGGGCCGTTCCGCGGAAGCGGCATTGGTGGGGCCGCAGAGGAAGAGGAATGCCGGTATTACGGTGCGCCGCTTTCCCTATCCTCTGCGGCCGAGGCGTGGTCGGTGGCGGAACCACAGACCTGATCCGCCACCGGGTGCTCGAATTTCCCGCACCCATGATCTCCTCGTAGCGGACTCAGGGGGGTCCGCTACTGAACGTGTGGAGATGGAGGAGGCAGGCGCGCCAAAACATCTGGCGTGCCTCTCGTGGAGGGCCTTCGGGCGTCCGCGAGGGAGCCGCTTGTGGGTGGCTGCCGCCGGCGGGGTCGCGGATGTGTGCGCAAGCGTTCCCGTGACCTCGCCACATGGCGGCGAGGCGGCAAGTGGGGGGGTTTTTAGTGGGTATACCGTGAGTCTCATCAGCTTATACGGGAGTCCCACATAACCACTCGGGTCACCCCCTGCACCCGGGTGGTATGCGTAACGCATTTTCCCCCCTTAACAAAAAAAAAAAAAAAAAAAGGGTTGGTAGGAGTAGACACGTTTAGGTTAGTTTTGTTTTATAACAATAGTGAAATGCCAACCAGATGAAATATAGCGAAAAGAATCAGTTTGAAGAATAATCAACCATACATCAGCAATTTCCATACAATGTAGTGATGATGATGATGCTGTCCTAACCGATTTCGGCCACAGCGGCAGCGACTGTGTGTTCTGGATTTAGTGTTAACGATTTGAAATATGACTGGAGTGTTGTTGTTGTTCTACTCTCTGGTGCGCTCTCATGTGGCTTGCATACCCTATCTTTTTTGCAAAGGTACGAGCGCAATTTGGGCAGGTTAATACCTATCCCGCCGATGAATTTGTACTGGATGGTTGCCGGTAGGCGAGCCTTGAGCTCGTCTCGCTTTTTATCGAGCTCGTTACGAAGCTCAATCTCGAAGGCATTGGCAAGTTGATAGAGTAGACTTCGCCATTCGGGCCGCCATGCCGCCGCGTTCTCTTCCCACTCAGGGCTCTAACTTGCATTTCTTCATGTGTCTTTTCAGAACATCCTTATAGCGAAGGTACAATGTAGTAACTATGCAATGAATGTACAAAAATATCAGATTTCTGACCAAGTTTTACGGTAATAATAATAGGTAACTGTTTCTTTTTTACAGATTAGCCGGGTAATTACAAAATTGTCAATTTAGTTAGGTCCTTAGAATTATAGTTGGTTCCAGTTTAAATGACGAAAATGCATTTAGCGTGGAATTTTGCAACTTCTTTTGTCGCTACATGTGAAAGGAAAATATTACAAAGAGACGTCATAAAAGATAAAAATGACCGAAGTGTGGCACGCGTAGCTCTGTCCACTGCTTGCTCAGTTGTTTATGCGTAATTATTTCACTGTAGGAAAATACTAGATAGAAACAATAGATGTCGGTAATGGTGGGGCTTAAGTACTTTTCGTCATCTAAACTGGAACAAACTATGCTAAGCTATTTACGTGTATATCTCCATTTAATCAAGCCGATGGTCATGCTTCGTCAATGTGCAAGATTAAAATATAAAAACCAAAAAGGGAATACATGCGTAGGTGCACGTACTGTACCTACAGTAAGGTGCATTATTTAGAACGCATCCTAACGGAAGAAGGCACTCGGGAAATGCAAATGCATATCAGTCGAGTCTTGCATCCATCTGATAAGCGATGGGCGGCGCAGGCAGGCGGGCTCTTTGCTCCAATTCATGCAAAATGCAAACCCGTACAACTGAACAGTACAGTGATTAAATGTACTTTAATTAGATGTTAGCTAGAAATAAACAGGAAAATATTATTTAAAAACGGGAAACAATAGATGTAAACGGAATATGGATAAAATGCAGAAGAATTAGCAGAAATAGGAATCAGTACTTTGGAAATCTGTGGAAATCAGCTTATTTATATATATTAAGATATAAGCTTCTATGGTGTGCCCTACGGGGTCCATTTTATTGTTTGTAGTTGAACGAGCGAGCGAAGCGAACGAAGTCCTCCGTTTCAGTTTTGGCAAAAATTCTTTCGTATGACCGGATGTCCCGTTGACCAGATGTCCGGTTGTCCAGCTGTTCTTCTCTACAGCTCGCATTTTTCAGCCGATTTTCATGAAATTTTGTGAGCAGGTTCGATAATAATAATATACATATTTGGAATTTTTTGTCGGTTCAAATTTTAGATTTTTTCAATAAAAAAACAGACTCGCGAGTCGCGAGTATTACAGCTCACATTAATAGTTTGAGTTGGAATAGAAAACTTGTCAAGTTGGAAATCTCTAGACACGAGAAAAATCAGGACCAGGGTCAGGATCGAGAAGAATCAGGATTGGAAATGCATTCAGAGGGTAACTAAAAACAGCGAGAATGTTTTGCACTTCATGAATAACGCACGAGAGTTTTTGCGCGTATATAAAGCTCTGGTTTCCTAGCCTAGCGGTGCCGTCATATGACGGCGACGTAAGACTATTCGTCTCTTTCAAGTGTTCTAATTAGAAAGAGACGGATAGTGTACGTCGCCGTCATATGACGGCACCACTAGCCTAGGAAAACCGGGCTTAAGCTAGTTTCCCTGCAAGCGTCCTTCTGCTGTGCTGATCCATTGCTCTCTATAAGCAAGCAGATATCGTCAGTTTGTAGTGTGATTTGGTAACTGAATATAATACAGACAAATCCAAAATAATATGTAAAGAAAGATAATTTAGGTTTAACGAAAAATGTATAATCACAAATTTTAATTAAAAGTTCACATATCGCGAAGTAATTATTTCCTAATTGAACTAATCCCTTTAATAAAGTACCTATTGACAAATTGCTCAATAAACTTTCAAGCAAAACAAGCAACTGAACACAGCGTCTGTCATTAGTAAACAAATTTCGCACATAAATCGCAATTTGTTATCCAAGAAAATTAAATTAAAGCCATGTTACTTGAAAAAAGCTTGGATTGCGTGTTTGTGGTCACTTAATAATGATTTTATTTGGCCGTAAGGTTGCTCTCGGCGGGTCCACGTCCGCTCACTCTACAAACAAAATTATTGTTTGAAGTAAGGCATAGTTTTCAAATGAGTAAATCTAACAGAAACTGGTAAATGCATGTTGGACCCACTATATAATATTCAATTACGGAGCAACTCTAACGTCATACACGTACATTTTGACTGACAGTTTTGCCGTATGATTGTCCCTCAAAGTTGGTACCTACCTTGATAATTAGTTAGCCAGAGACAAAACTAACGAACAAGTTCTGTGTGTAAATATTGAGAACAAGAGAGTAGAGACGTCTGGACAGTTACGACTCGACGACTAGGTACCTACTCATGAAGAACCTAGTAGAAAAAAAAATACAGGTATTCTTACCTTACATGTAAATTTATATTACTTGAAGATGGAATGAAGAAAAAAAACTCGTGTTGGCAACGTAGACTGATGGCCTGGTAAAGGTCACGGGAGTCCGCTATGGATGCGGGTGGAGCACCGGTCATTGTGGGGGAGGCCTACGTCTAGGCAGTGGACGTCTTTTGTCTGATATGATGATGATGATGAAGAAAAAAATGATGTCGTGTCCTGCCAGGCGATGAAAGATACGACTGAGAACAGAAACAGACGACTATTTCTTAGCGTATGATTTGTCATCATAAACAATTTGTATGGCTACCGCATACCACAAACCCTTAAGGATATCTCAATAGGGGGACCCAATAAATTGATTGCTACCTATAATAAAGGTCATTAGTCACTCGCCGGC
This sequence comes from Epinotia nisella, assembly GCA_932294315.1. Lineage (NCBI taxonomy): Eukaryota > Metazoa > Arthropoda > Insecta > Lepidoptera > Tortricidae > Epinotia > Epinotia nisella. The sequence goes on along the minus strand of OW028688.1, from coordinate 12,500,017 downwards.
GCGCTTAAATCACGCTGTACTTCTAGTTGCGTGTTTGGACGCTACTCGTGTTGGCACGCGAGGCGTTTTTTGAACGTATTTGTTAGGTTTTGGCCCCCGGCTGTCCCAGTATGGCACGGATAGGGTTTTGTTGCGTTTTTTACAATAAATAATACTGTGAAGAGTTCAGTGGTGATGTATGGTTGAAAAAAATCCTAAACTGGTTCATTATCCAAATATTTCAAAGCGTTACTTTTAATTATAAATAGCAATGGAGTCACTTATTGGGACGTTTGGTGGGAGATGTTCGACATTGGGATCGGGACGTTTATCTCATTTCCCTACATAAGTAAGACATAAGACACGTTTACATGTTTACACGTAGTATTATAAGTACCAGTCCCTGCACTAGGCTTTGCGTGTATCGCAGGAGACCGTATATTACATTTTACATGCATGTTAAAATAATTATTAGATAGTATATTATAAATATCAATTTAAATAAATAATACAATGTGTGTGTTTGTTAAGATGTGTGTGTGCATGTGTGTAAGTGTGTGTATGTTTTATTTGACTATTTCCAGGCTCTTCTCTATGTCCTCATAAGAAAGTGAATTGATCGAGCCATGATTGCACCTTGAGTTTTACTTCCCTCGTTGAGTAGTCTTGCAAAGGAAATCTTGTACATATTTTATTATATATAAATGCATGAAGAAACGAGCTAAATCTTTGGACAAAAACTGAATTTGTAGATGAAACAGGAATTCTGAAATTACGTGAATTTATTAGTGAAGTTTAATTAATTTTAATTATTTTTTTAGTGAAAAGTTCAAATAATCACAAATCCATACTAATATTATAAACGCGATAGACAGACAGACGTCTATCTGTCTATTACCTCTTCACGCTCAACCGATTTAGATGAAATTTAGTATAAGGAGAGATAGTTTGAGTACCGGGGAAGGACATAGGATAGTTTTTATCCCGGAAATCATCCCCTAAGGGGGTGAAATGGGGATGAAAGTTTGTATGGAGCTACGATATAAACGAGTTCCACGCGTATGGGGTCGCGGGCAGAAGCTACACTCAAGAGCAAAAGTTTCGGGTACACTTTGTATAGAATTTCAGTACAAACTGTATCCAAAACTTTTGTTCTTGAGTGTAGTTATCTATAACTGTTAAAGATTCACATTATGTAGACCCAAATGGTGTCACAGGGCAGTATATTTTCGACCGTAATAGAGTACACCAATTTTCAATCATACTAAAAACTGTGGGTGCAAAAACTGCCGGACTAAAGTGGGACTGGGCCCGCTACGTCTATCGCTGCATCCAGACAGGTGGGCTAATATAGCTACGAAGTGGGTGCCACATGACGGGCGCCGCAGACGGGGCCAACCTAGACGGAGATGGCGGGACGACTTGGATGTATTCCTCAACAATTGGGCGGAACGGAAGAAGCACCTAGCAGGGACGCATGGAGATCACGGGGAGAGGGATACTCAATAAAAAATAAACAAATCAATCAATTAATCAATCAATCAATATATTTATTTGCATAAATAAGGGTATAATTAGGTCTTACAAGTTTTTAGTGTCCTTTCCTTATTTTACCATAATGTGGTGTACAAATATATAAAAGTAAATGAGCCTGAGTATGAGCCTTAATTTTATGTTTATTGTAAGGAGTGTGTGGAATAATTAAAATTTATATAATAAAAACTAAAATAAATAAACCATGAAGGTCAAATAATTATAACATTTTGAATAATTTTATAGTAATTAATTTAAAATTTGAACATAATATTATTCGTTCTTATAATTCACATAAAATTCTTATAAATTACAGTTAGTCAGAAATTCATCAACAGAGTAATAGCTATTTTCTAGTAAATAATTATACAAATTTTTCTTAAATAAATTTAGTGGCAGTTCCTTGAAATTGTCAGTTAGGCAGTTAAATATTCGTATTGCCATTCCGTGAACATTGTTATAGACTAATGCAAGATTCGTCCTTGGCATCATAAGTTTGTTCCTATATTTACCGCGCTTTGATGTGGTAGTTATCGCCTTGAAATTTAATGGAAATTTAATGCAAATTTAAAGTTGTCTGTTGAACAGAGTGCGCGGCAGTTCTAACACCATCCTGGGTATGTTTGCTGAGCGACTGGACTGCCCTATGACAAAACACTGGGTAAAGATCATCACTGGCCAAATAAAGTAATGATCTTTACCCAGTGTCGCAAATATGTAGTAGTGATTATTTATGTTAAATTCTTTTTTATGACTATTATGCCAATTGCAATTGTTAAAATGTAAAAAATATGGGTTCTGCCTGAAATTAATCAATTTTATTTTATTTATTTTAAAGGGTCCGCAAGATTAGAAACGTGTTGTTACTTACCGAACAAACGAGGTACCTATTTAGTATCTCAACCCTTCGTGTGCACTTAGCCAGTTACTCAGCGTTTTCAAAACTGTCTTGAAAAGAGATTTGTTTGTTCATCATGTACTTATAATAATATAGCCACCCAGGCTTGGGTATGTTGTAATCAAACCGTTATCAAAATAATGTTCAAATTAAATAATATTAAGAGTAATCTATAATTTGTCAAGTATTCTAGGTTCAATATTAACAATTTTTTCAATATTTATCACATTATCGGTACCACTAAAGCAAACGACTAGGTAAATAAAAAATGGAACTACCCGATTTATTGCAATATGTAACTAATTGAGTTGAATAATATTTTACTTTAGTTATACGCGTCTCTTTAGTCTCTTAAAAAGCAAAAACCGTCCAATGTATTATGGGTAAAATAATAAATTGACTTAATTTTGCGATCCGTCCTTGTATTGTTAATGGAAATCAAACTTTATTGCCATAACGACTTCAAATAAATGTAGGTTAATCTGAATCATTCGGTGGGCAAACGCGCACGTAGGAACGCTACTGACATTCAAATAAAAGGGCATTAAGTGTGTATTGGCTTCATATGGATTTAGGACTATTTGCTTCTGTGGTGCAAGCTACCTATTACCCCGTTTCTCACAGTATGCGCCTGAGAACTCCAATCAAACGAGCTATTTTAATGCCCCGATCACTGGTCAATCAATACTAAATCATTCCACTGGATTTCTGTCATTAACTGTACGATAATTCGTGTTATTGTGGTTGGGTCTGTGTGAACTTTTCGAGGGAATTTTGTGCGAAAAGAAAAAAAAACACTGGGTTAAGACAGAGACAGTGGTTTAAGAGAGGTTAAAATAACGTTGATCAATGGTCATACATGATTTTGATGACAGATTTTCTGCTACTAATTACGAGTAATTGATAGTCAAGGAAGCAACCCTTTATATTTATCCTTTTCAAACCTGAGTTTAAAACATCAAAAAATTATTTTATTATTTCAAGTTCCCTTGCAGTTATTATATAACATCGTAGGTACGATATTATCATCGAACTAACTTTTGGCGACCTTTGGGAAGCTCCGGCACATCTTTTCGTCCAATATTCCGCAGTGTCTCAAGACGAAAGTCTTTGACCAGTGTGTGTTGCCAGTGATGACATATGGCACTAAAACTTGGTCGCTTACTATGGGCCTCATAAGAAGGCTCAAAGTCACCCAAAGGGCATGGAGAGGGCTATGTTAGGAGTTTCTCTGCGTCATCGCATCAGAAATGAGCCTATCCGCAGCAGAACCAAAGTAACCGATAAAGCCCTCCGAATCGCTAAAGTGGCAGTGGGCGCCACATTGCATATAGAACCGATGGCCGTTGGGGCGGAAAGGTTCTCGAGTGACGACCACGTACCGGAAGGTGCGGCGTGGATAGGCCCCCCACAAGGTGGACTGATGACCTGGTAAAGGTCGCGGGAGTCCGCTTGATGCGGGTGGCGCAGGACCGGTCAATTTAGCACTCTTTAGGGGAGGCCTATGTCCAGCAGTGGACGTCTTTCGGCTGATATGATGATGATGATGATGATGATGAACTTTTGGCGAATATTAAAACAATTTTATGAATCTATCTATAAAAACTCCTTGATACTATTTAAACTGCATGGGAGTATGAAAAATGCCATCAGGCTTAATTACCGTGGGAAGATATTTCTCGCGAATAACTCGAATATGAAAGGACGAGTGGATTTGACCCGACATTATTTTGGACTCACAATGTCGATTATTGTTGGGATCGGCGCACGTTACATTACGTGTAATGACTCAGAGTTGTTACAACCTAAACGTTATACATATTATGACTATGCTATGACATGTAGAAAAACATTAAAAGATTGAATGTTTGATTAGTACACTTTCAAGTACAAGAATTCAACAAACTTTCTTTACAAAAAAAAGTACGGAATTCACAACGGCTTAAGAATTTCTATAAAGAACTATAAGTTACTCCGAAACATGACGCCCGGTTTACTTGTCACTTAAATCGATCTTACTTAAGATAAAAAAACAAAAATTAGATCACGATAACTTAAATTTTATCGCTGGACGACACGTTCATAGGTCTCAATAAATTCCTAGAATGACAGAAGAAGATTACTTCAATTCTTATATAAACGACTAATAAATTTATAATTGTATGCCTTGAAAGATTTTTTGCATTGAAACTTTCTTCGGTCAAATTAATATGTGCATTAAATAAAGATCGTACTCGTTTCAGTTTGCAATATTTTATTTACTATTCTTCTATTCTAGTCTAATTTGTTAGGTACTAGTATTCGACAGATTGTAATTAGATTTTTGGGCATGATTTATCTAATTATAACTTATTGATAGAAACCATCTCAACAGCACCACAAATATCGAAACAAAAAATGATGGATATATTGCAACTCAAATAACGTTTAAAATCTAAAAGGATTTTTGTATTCTCATAATCTTTACGACTACCTACATTATATTTTACATTTAATCAACAACAAAGCTGTGCATTATTTTATTTTTCATTTTAATTCAGTATGAGCAACAATTAATTAACCGTGCGTCCCAAAATTATTTAGTGTACCTAGACATAATTTAAGCAGCCTATGCAGCCCGGCTATTTAAAAAAGTATTTTAGTCAAATACACTTTTAAAATGTTGCAGTAAATTTACAATCGCCATGTTCGCGTACAGATTAGGATTTGAGGACAACGATATCCAAGTAAATCTCAACATGTTGAAATGTTTCAAGTAAATAAAATACTCTTTTTAAACTTCGATTGCTAATATTTGTTGAAAGGTCTATAAATATACTGTAAGTACAGATAACTCAAATAAAATACTGTAAAATAGATAAAAAAAATTGAACTTTCACTTTCACTTTTTTTCTTGTGTCTTTGTCTTGTAATAATGTATGTTGTGTTACGAATAAATGTTTGATTTCATTTGATTTTGAACGTAGCTCAGTAAAATATACAATTTTTATCCTTGAGGTGGTATTGGCCGCTCTATGTTGTATCCACTAATAAAATAAGTCTACACTTTTTGTGACGGGCGAGCGCACGCGTCGTGGGTGTATTTTTTCACGTTTCTCGGCGATTAGAATGGTAAACTCCCATTGCAGTATATGCTTCGCTTTTTAAGGCTTTACTCATCATCTAAGCTTGGAGTAATAAACAATACAATACAATACAAATACTATATAATATCTCCCTCAGAAAAAGTTGGCAACCCTAGTCTGTCCGTTGGAAATGCGCAAGCATTTGTGATCCCGCCCGCAGTTCGCCCATCACACACTGTGCTATATATATACGTCGTGTCTGAGCATTATCTCCGGATTAAGGGGAAACAGACTAAGGGTGGGTTTCACCAAACGGTCTATAATCGAAAGCGGTGTTCGTTAAAATCTGAATGTATAGAAAGTTTGGCAAGTTTCTATGGAATCACAGCTGCATGCATATTTAATGTTGATCGTGTTATCGTAAGTTAGTGCAACTCGCCTAGAGGCTTTCTTGTTCTTGCTGTCAAGTTGAGTTGGGACAAGACAGTCAAGAGGTGTTGGTACAAGGAGTACAATTTATATCATAACGATTTTCTTTCTAGAACTTTTTGTTTCAATTCACATAGCTACTTCAACATGCTTACTCAATACGATAACTACTTCAAGATACAGTGAAAAACCGAATACAATCAACGAGGAATCAGAAATAAACCAAAAAGTACATTCATCCAAATATTACAAACTAAAGGCTGGATGCGGGTGGCGCAGGACCGATCACTGGCACTCTTTGGGGGAGGCCTATGTCCAGCAGTTCGTCTTTCGGTTGATATGATGATGATGAAAGGTAAGAGCGTTATCATTGAAATCAAAAAAATCCTTAGAAACTACGTCGTCAATGTACGTTACCTCGAGTATGTCCTTTGGAAATGTGCAAACATCTGTTCCATTCCAGTCCGCCCATCAGGCCATCACACGTGCTACAGACGTCGTGTCTGAGTCTGAGCATTTCCAGTCCAGATTAAGGGGAAATAGGGTTTCTTGTTCAAGTTAAGTTAAGTTGTTGTATGTCTACTCCCTTTATATCTGTGTGTCTTTTGTGTAGTGAATAAATGTCTTCTTTCTTTCTTTAGGCAGTCAAGAGATGGTACTAGGAGTATAATTTATATCATAATGATTTTCATTCTAGAACTTTTTTGTTTTAATTCACATAGCTACTTCAACATGCTTACTCAGTACGATACCTACTTCAAGATACAGTGAAATATCAACATGGAATCAGAAATAAACACCCAAAAACTACTGTCATCATCCAAATAAAAAATCGAAGTGTGAATGAGAGTTCAATTCAATTCAGTTCAACTCGCGTGGTGAGGGTTACGTAAAATATTGAGAATACTCCCGTTACTTTGAATACTTAAACTTCTTATAGGTTTTCCTGTAATCTTTAGGCAAGGAACTATTTTCCGTATTTTTTTTCAGAATTTCAAGCCTAGTAGTTTCGGAGCTAAGAGGGGGGGGGGGAGGGATGGTCAATTTTCGTCTTTTTTTCCTAAATTACTTAAAATCTGTTTTTGCTAAAATTATTAAAAAAAAAAATCTGAGATGCTTACAACAACCCCTTTCATTTGATATGTCACACAATACAATTTGCGAACCTTTTTTAAATTTTCTAGTTTACCCCCCAAAAGTGGCCCTATTGTTCAGAATTCATTAATTTACTTTACGTGTCCATCTTTGGGTCACTAATTTACATTATGTATACCAAATTTCAACTCAATCGGTCCAGTAGTTTCCGAGCAAATCGGCTGTGACAGACGCACGAAAGATCCTATAAGGGTTCCTTTTTTCCTTTTGAGGAACGGAGCCCTAAAATTACAAACTAAAGACCAGGTAAGAGCGTTATCATTAAAATCTAAGAAATCCTTTGAAACTACTTTGTAAATGCACATTACCACATTACCTCTAGTCTGCCCTTTGGAAATGTGCAAACATGTGATCCAGCCCGCCCATCACACACGTGCTACATGCATCGTGCCGGAGTATTATCTCCGAATTAAGGGGAAACAACATTAAGATCGAAAGATATGGAACGATCACTTTATTGGTTGACGTCATCTTTGGATTGAGCGAGTCTTGTTGAGTCAAGTTAAAACATGTTTGGTTATATGGAATCGTAGATTTCTAAATTAAGTAAGTATATCATTGCTCAATAGGCTTGTGTCCTAATTTTTTTTTACGATGCCATTCGAACCAGTTTTTGGTGTGGAACAAATGTTTGTATGGGAGTAAGTACAATTAAAGAACATAAATACCCAAAAAATTGAGTTAAAGACGGACCTCACTGGCGGTAGCCGAAAACGTTCCATACTGATTAACATTGAATCATGACGTCACAGGGTAATATTTGTACTAGTCGTTATATGGAAAATGAAGTAAATTGCTGTTTCGGTTGCGAAATACTGCGTTTAGGACCATAGTTGTTATACAATATTGTTTCTATAAAAGCGTAAGGATTCTATTGGTAGCTTTAAGTTTACTTTTGGTCAATAAAAAAAATGCATATTTTTAGTAAACTTTCAAGGGCCATATCTTTTTATGATTTTAATTATATTTCGTAATTTATACTTAATTGCATTTATTTGAAGGTTTACTATCAATTTAGCAACACTGCGCTATCAATTTTATGAATGAATGAATGAATGAATGAATGAATGGTTTATTCATAATGAATACATGGTTACATAAGATCTTAAATATCTATACATATTTCGTCCCATAATATATTCAGCCAGGTCAGGCATATGAAAACTTAGGTCAGTGATTTAAACACTCAGTCTATTCCAGTCATTAAGTAATTATAGCATAATAGTCATCTAATTGTAAATATTAATTATTATTTAACATGAGGACACAACCCAATTCCCTTCGTTCATGTCTCTCAAGTCCCAATATAACTTATTGCGCGTTCGTTAACACGATAGCTCCGTGCACGTAAAACACATTGGATCAATTCAAAACCTAATTGCAATGCGTAGGTAATATAATCTTGAATTGTGTTGAATTGAAATTGTTTTATTGGACCATTTTATTATTTTAATCAATACCCATCCCAATATTCGAACGAAGAACAAGCAATATGCAAGGAGTGGAGCATGTGCAAGGCTATAAATACTTTATAGATTTTTCTACAATCTGTAAATTTTTTTCTGTATTATTTTTAAGAAAAAAATGTAGTCTGTAATTAAATTATTATTTTCTGTATTATTTTTAAGAACAAATTATAGGTAGGATCGCGGTTTTGTGAATTCATTCTTAGACAGTGATTTAATTTCTGCTGGTTGATTGCAAAACGTTTCGTAAGTACGTTTTTTTGTATTAGAATAAAGTTAGTGTCTTAACGCTCCTTCGAAAAGTTACATAATTTCCCCTTTGATGTTATGTATGGGTAGATATGGGTAGAGATCAAAAAGTGATCATGTCAACAATGTGACCATCTTAAGTCACCGAATTCGAAATTAAGCCAAAGAAGTTCTGCAAAACAAATGAACCATAGATACAATGGCGGTCTGCTCTGCACATTGCTAAGCCAGACTCTACGAGTACTCTACTCGTATTCTTTCCCTTAACCCTCCCGCGACCCAGTGCCCTGCGCGGGCCCTGATTGGAATTTATCGCCCTCCTGCCCTGTAACTTTGTTCGGCGTGCGCCCGCGACTCTTTTTACACTTTTTACTGACAACGGCCGGATTTTTAGGGTTCCGTAGCCAAAATGGCAAAAACGGAACCCTTATAGTTTCTTCATGTCCGTCTGTCCATCTGTCCGTCTGTCCGTCTGTCCGTCTGTCCGTCTGTCCGTATGTCACAGGCATTTTACTCGAAAACTGTAAGGTGTATTTGAATAAAATTTTGAGGATAGGTGTATTTTGTTGGCCGCTACATAGTTTTGTAATTAAAATGACAAAAAAAAATTTTTTTAGGGGTGCACTCCATACATAAAACTAAAAGTCAAAAAAATTTTTTTCATTGTGACCCCCCGTGTGGCACATCAATCGATAGGCCTTTCAAAATAAATATAAGGTTTCTAAGCATTTTTTTTGATTAAGTGAAAAGGGTCGGAGATAATCGCCCCGAAAGTCACTAAAATTCTGTCCCCCCCCCTCTAATTTTTGAACGGTGTATTTTAAAAATATGGAAAAATTCATGGACATAGGGCTTATTAGTTTCATTCACCGAAAATTGTTTTGAACAAGATCTGTTCAGAGGTTTTCGAGATATTGCTGAAAATCTGCCTTCCTCAAAGAAAAGGACGTAAGTGCCGTAAAATTTCTGTGACGATACGACCTTTTTAATAGGCACGGAACCCTTCGTTTTGCGTGGTCCGACACGCACTTGGCCGGTTTTTTATTGTTGTTATTCGCGGGTTAACTAGGGAAGAAGGTGAATGGATATGAAAGGTTCCGACTGCCTTTGCTCTTACATTGTGTACGCCTAGCTTTGTGAATTGCCACATGTGCTGCCACACTGCATACCTAAATCTCGTAAATACTTGCATATTAGATAAACATATTAAATTCTGGATGAATCTGGATGGGATCATACAAGCTAGTCTTTAAATTGAAAATACTCGTAGAGAAGTTGTCTTTATTTTTCATTAAAGCAAAATCTTGTACTAACCAAGTCTCTAGTTATGCCAATTTAATGTTTAGGTGAACAAATTAAGCACCTAAATAATAATGAGCTATAAATTCACAAAACTTCTTACATAAAAGCTAATCGAAATGCGCTCAATTCCAAGTTTCTTTTTTTCTGTCCCATTCACTTGCAGAGTTTCATGACATGCCTGAGGGCACGCTTCGTTTCCCACGACACTACTTACTCGTGAAATATATCTGTACCTTCCAAAAAATAGCACCCAAAACCTAACCTTAACCTTATAATATAAAGTCTTATTCACATTGACAAAAAAATATTTTATGACATTTTAGAACGCAGCGAAGACGCTTGGGTAACACTCTCTGAAGAAAACAAATCGTCTTAAGATTTTTTTAATGTTACGAAGGAAAATAACCTTTAGTGCTTTGGAATAGAGGTGCTTTAGATAAACTAATGAAGAGATTAGAACAATTCGTTCGTACATGGATCTTAAAGGTAATTCTCTTAGCTCTTTTTGATGTAGCACGCGTCGATAACTAGCCAGAGTCCACATGCATTTCGATGCAATAATTATACATTTTTGCTGCATTTTAACATGAAGGAGAAATTATGTTTTACGTAGCGGAAAATAGTTTTGCAGTAGGTACCTATGTAAAATTTGGACGCATTTGGTGATGTTGGGTGGTTTCATGGGAAGTTTAATGCAATTATGTTTTACATAGGTAGCGGAAAATAGTTTTGCAGTAGGTATGTAACGTTTGGACGCGTTTGGTGGTGTTGGGTGGTTTCATGGGAAGTTTAATGCATGTGGTAAACGTCGCAGGGTTGTCGACACTGGCCTAATACTACACCTTACTTTTGTGTCGATATTCAACATAAACAATTTTTAGATTAAGAGATGGTTATATCTAAAGTGAATTTCAACACGGATGAAAGGATGATGATTTTGTATGGATGTGTGATCTTTTGATCAAACATTATTCAAATTCATCAGGTAATAATTTACTTACTGCATCTCCATATTAAAATAAATTATGCCCACGTCACATATCTCATTTACGTGACTTGATTGTCATAAGTAATTTCCGTGCCGTGTTACTAAAATGGTTGATAAAAATATTTTCTGTTTTATTCCTTACCATTATGCTTACATACATTGTATATATCCAAAAGCCTGATTTCATTACTTGGACGATGTGTCATTAAGTGACATTTATTTATCTATAGTCGATAAAACACTTTGGTCATACCCTCTGACAGTTTGATTTTTGATATGACGAAATCCGGTCCTTGGTATTATAATATAATTCATTTTATTACATGGCATACATTTAAAATAGGCAAGTAATTGAATGAGAACAATAATAATAATAAATAAATGGAAAATTACTATCAAACAAATCTTCCTGATTCTGTAGGACTACCACACAATAGCTAATCCATTAAAGTCAACATTGAAATAGATTACAGATCCAGAAGACGCCAGATTCGTTCAAATATTCAAATTACCTGATAATTCAACGTGCCATGACAATATTGACAGGGTTTCAATAAATATCATATTGTCGTCGGATAGCGTGTGGTGTGAAGGCATAAGTCAGGGGTCGGAGTCAAGCGTTCGACAAACTGCGCCATTGTAGCGCCATTACCGGAGGAGGCGGGCCAGATGGAGATTACTGTCAGTTAATTTTAGTTAGATATTTTGTTAGATTTTTCCGCCTTCGTATGTTTATATTCAAAACAGCTTCGTATCATGTATCAATGACAAGGTCCATGTTTCTATTTCCTTGAAGATAAGTATGACGACCGAGTAGCCTAGTGGTTAGAGAACCTGACTATGAAGCTTGAGGTCCCGGGTTCGATCCCAGGTCGGGGCAGATATTTGTATGATGAATACGAATGTTTGTTCTCGAGTCTTGGATGTTTAATATCTATTTAAGTATGTATTATCTATATAAGTATGTTTATCCGTTGTCTAGCACCCATAGTACAGGCTTTGCCTAGTTTGGGACTAGATCAATTGGTGCGAATTGTCGCCCTATATTTATATTTATTTATTTATTGACGTAGGTATATAGTATTTTAGACGAAGGTTGGCCCCCCACCAAGGAGTTTTTGGAACACATTTATAAAATATCATCGGATATTTACCACTAAGCTTTTCCGCGAAGGAAAACATGGTGAGAACTGAGAAGTCTCGATTACAATCTGCAAATTAATCTGAAGATGAAATCCTTTATTCGCACTGATACTATTTCCAACCCTTTCACGTCCGTATTCCGTTATAACTACAGCTTAGAAAAGTTGAAAAGCCCCCGATTTTTTCATTTCAAAGTTCAATATCTCAAAAACGGCTGAACCGATTTTGTTGAAACGTAGCTTAGAACCATCTCGATTACGTCAGCTTTCGTACAAAAAAACTGCATTAAAATAGATCCATTCGTTTAGGAACTGCGATGCTACAGACAGACACACAGACACGTCAAACTTATAACACCTCTTTTTGCGTCGGGGTTAAAAACAAGCCTCGAACGACAATATTTACAGTCCTTCAATAAATATCATATAGCCGTCGGATAGCGTGTGGTGTGAAAGCGTCAGGCAGGGGTCGGAGTCAAGCGTTCGAAAAACTGCGCTATTACCGGGGAAGGCGGGTCAGGCGAAGATTGTTGTCAGTGAGTTTTAGTTAGTTATTTTGTTAGATATTCCTCCTTTGTAAGTTCACATTCAGTACAGTTTGGTATCTATACCCTGTTTCATATAAGATAACAAAAATAGTGCGGCAATCGTCGTGCGATTTCCACAAAAACCATTGCGAAACGTAAAAAAATATATATTATTGTTATATTTCAAAAGCAGTAAATGATCGAAATAAGTAAATTTGTAAAATATTTCCCTTTGATATTCTAGATAAACGAAGAAACGCAGACGAATTTGTATGATAAAATCTAATGTTGTGGTATAGTCCCAATGATAAGGTACAGTCAAGGGTGACACAATACGTACATAAATAAGGACATAAATATATGTACAGGACTCTTGTCAATGTCATAAAGGCGTATACAAATTGGTATGTATGTCCTTACTAGCTTCCGCCCGCGACTTCGTCAGCATAGACCCGGGATAAAAACTATCTTCGTGCAAAACTTCATCCAAATCGGTTTAGCTGTTTAAGCGTGATTGAGTAACAAACATCCAAACATCTAAAACTTTCGCATTTATAATACCAGCAGGATTTAGGTACGTATTCGTTCACCCTTGACTGTACTTAAATGTTTAAATTTACTTGACAATAAGTTTAGACGACCAGTTAGCCTAGTGGGTAGTAACACTGCCTACGAAGCTGAAGGTCCTCGGTTCGAATCCCGGTAAGGGCAAATTTTTTGTGTGATGACTCATCACACAAAAAATTTGCCCTTACCGGCCATCACTGATGAGCACGAACATTTGTTCCCGAGTCTTGGATGTTTTCTATGTATTTAAGTATTTGTATCTATTAAATACAGTCCGTTACCGGCAAGTGGGTTTTTTTTTAAGTAGGATTAATTAACTTAGTTCCTTAACTTAACCATAGCATTAATTCAATTAATTAATTAAAATTCTGACTTCATAAATTTTCTAACAAAATTTAACCCGGCGCGCATGAGGCAGGGTATCTCATACCCTGGTAGTATTAAAAAGTATTGGTATTTTCTAAATCTTCGACTGACGACACTAGCTCGCTCAGTAGCTGGAGGCAGGGGTGTGCGAAAGGGGATAATGGCGTGATCACAGTGTGGCGTGACACACTGGCCGGAATATTCGTGCACAAACCTGTCTCGGGTATGTCATACCCTGCCTCATTTTTGACGTATTTATTTTAAGTATACATTTTTAATAATTTTATTAAGTTTTTTTTATTATTCTTAATTCTTTTTTATGATTTTATTGTATAGGTTTGAGACGCGTTTATTTATTTTAGTTAATATTATTTTATTATTTATGAACACTTAATTCAAGAAAATCAACAAAAAATATTCTAAGCTATATCCGCCGGCAAATGGAAAAATAACTGGGTGAGCCTTCACCTAGACATGTAAATGTATCTGGACGGTATGTCGGATACTAGGACTGTCCATACATAAGGATATAAAAACCAAACATTCCTGCAACGCTTGCGGCAAGCCCATAATGTTTGTAGCATGCAAAATTGAAAAAATTCCGGATCTCAATGGTAGTAATTAGTCATATTATTTACTTAAAAATTTTAATTACTCTATTTTAAGAAGATAATCTCAGTATCTTTCAGTTTAAAGTTGATTTATATTTTAAAGAGTTATTTTTTTGTTTTATTGTCGATTTTTTTAAACCCCTAAATTTTTGTTCCTATAATTACACAGTATAAGAAAAACATGAATAAATAAAAATAATTTCATAATTAAAACTTTTTTTCGATTTAATTTCATTAACTAATTAATTATTTAACTATACATTATGAAGAAAATAAAATAACATTAATAACAACTATATTATGAGGCATTAAATTTTGGGTATGTCATACCCTGCCACATGCTTGATGTAACTTTTTTTCACATCATGCTCGCCGGGTTAAATTGCCAGCAATGTACAGCAAAGTAAACTGACAAGTAAATGTAAATGACAGCACTTGGAAATTTGTTTCTAACTACGTCATACTCGTGGTACATTGAAGGTTTGTATTTTGGAAAATTAATTGTGCGGTTAATTTACATAATTATGATTAGCTAATACTTGAAAACAATTGCTAATAGAACATATTATTATCAGTCTGAATAAATGCCCGCATGCCGGTAACACACTGTATATCGTCGCCTAGTACCCATAACACAAGCCTTATTGAGCTTACTATGGGACTAGATCGCCTGGCCTTGTTTTACTTGCTGACAATAGAAATTTCAGTTGCGTTGTTCTCCGGCGCGTGCGCATCTACATTCATCGGGCGCGTCGACAGCTCGTTGGCCGCGGCCGCGGGCGGCGCGAGCGCAGCACTGCGCGCGCCATCTAGCGCTCTGCTTGTAGAACTTGATGTTAAAGCAAATTGCAAAATATTTAAGATGTGGTGAGCATTTCCCTGGAGCCGTAGCATGGTTAGCCTTGTCACGCAATATGTGATAGGATAGAGCGTGCGTCACTGGCTGACACCGTTCGATAGAACGAGACGACGCTCTTATCTTGTCACTTGTCGCGTGATAAGGCCAACCATGCTACGGCTCCTGAGCTCATTGCAAAACTCGTGAAAATTACCTTCACTTGTAGGTACTCGTAATAGGTCCTTTCAGAATCACTTGGCATTTAGGTCCCTAAACTAAGGGATTAATAAAGAAAACATCAGGAGCAGTCTTCTAAATTACTTACTGCTAGCTTATGTTGTATTCGGCGGGTTACCATAGCCTACTTGTTTACAACATCTACAATAGAGGTGTTAGTTTAAATTAGATGCAGTGAAATCGTAAATAAACCTCTATTGACCCTTTTTACCCCTTTTCCGGAATAAAACTACCAGATTTCATCTGTTTAAATCGATTATTTGGTAATAAGTTGAAATCAGGCCGATTTGTAGAATTTTCGGCCTAAAATTCGGCATGGGCCTAGCTCGCTTTAAGCGTGAAAAGTTTACCAGTAGGTAAGCAGTCAGTTTTAAATATATATAATTTTTTCATTCATCATCATTATCATTACAGCCAAAAACCAGGCTTTCAAAGGCCTTCTCTCCGCAAAAGCTCACTTAAATGCCTGTATGGCCTAATACGCACATTTTATAGCTAAATGTGTAGATTCCTACCCTTAAACCCGTGTAAAGTTGTGAATAACAGTCGTTAGTGTGTAAACGATATCTACACGACACGGCGTCCGTCTGTATGACAACGGCCCGGTATTTGTCGTGCCTTATTTATTAGACCGACCGCGATTTATAGCGAGCAGATATGACTGGGAGATTTATCTGGGTGATTCATATAATTAAATTAAAGTTGTTCGTTCACAAAAAAAAGTTGTGTACTTTTGATAGTGTTGGTATTTTTTGAATACGAGTACTTGCTTTTTATACGCCCACGACCCCACGAGCAAAGAAAACGGTAGATACACTTTGCAAAGAAATGTCATAGAATTCTATCTGTTTCCACTGTTTATTTTGAAATTGTAAATACGTTATATTTTAGACAACTATAATTGCGAAAGTAACTATTTGTGACATTTTGTTACGTACACTTAACTGAACCTAAACTGTCGAGTCGCTCTTGAAACTGACTATATTCCGGGACGCTTTTGGTCAATTTTAATGCGAAGTTTTATCGGGAATTTATAGTTACCAAAACAATTTAATCGCATTTGCAAAGTTAGCAACTATTTGGAGGCCCCACCCCACACACACAAAAATATAACGCATTCGCATAAAGTTTTTTTTTATTTTTTGTATTAAACAGTAGGTAATAAAATTAAACTTGTTAGTAACACCATTTTTTCCGAAAACGTTTGTATGAAACATGAATCTAAACCTTTCCCCTTAATTGAACAGAAAGAGAACTCGTTGCATATATTTTTTCTTGCTTTGTATATAGAAAATGAATTCGTTTTCAACCCGGCATCGAAATGTTATGTACTAATTATTCGAATAATGTATTACCGAAAGATTATCAGCAGGAACCTTCATTGTTTTCCCGAACCAATCTTATTTACATAAAGTCCATCTGCATCGAGTTACTAAACCGATTCTATATCAAACATCACCTATTGCTAAATCAAATGATTTCCTTTGCACTCGCACGTGGACTTTAAAGGTAAGAGTAAAAGAGACATCACTGTTAACAAGTGTCGATTGCATTCCGCTGTCGATGATATCGAATAGCACCGATCGATTCTGTCGAGATTGCATCGGAACAACTCTTTTAATTTTGTTTTCTTTTCACTTGCATTCATTGTTGCTTTGAGCTTTTGTGTTGTGAATAAATAAGTGCGTCATCGATGTAGGTCTGACAAAATAAAAGTATCTACAGCAGTTTGAGAGGTACTGTTACAAATACATACTTGATTTCATTGCCCCGCATGAACACAACCGGATAATAAGTACCGGCCAAGCGCGCTTGGAATTTATCAGATTGCATATCCAGTACAGTCGACTACTAAACAATGTATCCATTTTTAGGGTTCCGTACCTCAAAAGGAAAAAAACGGAACCCTTATAGGATCACTCGTGCGTCTGTCACAGCCGATTTGCTCCGAAACTACTGGACCGATTAAGGTGAAATTTGGTAAACATATGTAAATTGGTGACCTAAAGATGGACACGTAAAGTAAATTAATGAATTCTGAACAAGGGGGCCACTTTTGGGGGATAAACTGGAAAAAAATTAAAAAAAGTTTCGCAAACTGAAAGGGGTTGTTGTAAGCATCTCAGATATTTTTTTTTTATTATTTTAGCAAAAACAGATTTGAAATAATTTAGGAAAAAAGACGAAAATTGACCATCCCCCCCCCCCTTATCTCCGAAACTACTAGGCTTAAAATTCTGAAAAAAATATGGCAAATAGTTCCTTGCCTAAACAGGAAAACCTATAAGAAGTTTGAGTATTCAAAGTAACAGGAAAATTCTCAATATTTTACAGAAGCCTCACCACGCGAGTTGAACTCGCACTTGTGTGGTTTTTTTTTACAGTGTCATATCTATGTATTATTAAAAAAAATGCTGTTTCTTAATAAACATAAACAGGCAATTATCGTGTACAGTCTTTAGACTGCTAAAAACAGCCCTTCCTTTCAACTCTGCCGTAGTCGGGCAAAAAGTAAATACTAATTGATTAAGTTGAAGTGAGAATTGAAGTGCATTTTATACAGTATTGCGTAGTTAGGTAGGTATATTAATACCTACATGCCCATACCCATACATACCCATGGGTAGGCCCCCCACTAGGTGGATTGATGACCTGGTAAAGGTCGCTGGAGTCCGCTGGATGCGGGTGGCGCAGGACCGGTCATTGTGGCACTCTTTGGGGGAGGCCTATGTCCAGCAGTGGACGTCTTTCGGCTGATATGATGATGATGATGAAATACCTACAGGTTGATGTGTCAGGCTGGTACTCTGACAATACTCCAGGCAAAGTACGGTTTCGAAAAACATTAATTTATAATAGCGTTTTTTTGTTTATTTCATTCTAAAACGTTATTCTAAGATGCTTTATTCAAGAATCCAACAAACTTTCCACCCGGAAGTAATTATATAGATTTAAATTAAACATTCATTGTCTTTTTTATTTTATTTATTTTGAATATTTTAAAGCAAATGTAAATGTACCTAAATAAAGATAAAAAAATATGTTTATATTTATCCCGACTTTTTAGGAGCTAATTAAATATTCTTTTTTTTGATGTCTGATTTTTTGTTGGATTTTGCTTCTAGGTAACTATTTGATTGATAATATATCCGTTACATTAAAAAAAATAGCTATTATAAATTATTTCCAAATTTGAAATTTTTTCATACAAGTTGTCATTTCATTGCCTGGACTACAATGATTGATTATATTCTTTTCGTTCGTTCCATTCACACCAACATTTATTTTAGGTTGTTAGTTTGAGTACTTGTCTTCTTTATATGACGATATCCCTGACATCAGGAAATTTGCCATAGGTACATATGTCAATTTTCTGTAACTAAACGCACATCGAATACCACTACCACTTCACGCCGGGACATCGCTATTTATATCGAAATTGGCTATATAGTCCCTATTACGTCACGAGTTATCATTAAAACGTCGAATCGAACGTAAAACATCCGCAATCCCAATCATAAAGCACCATTGTTCAAAACGCATCCAATAACTCCGCAATGTCGTTTTAAAGTCACTTATGATTAATGAAAACTCGATTGCCTCATGACATGAAGGTGTTGAAAAACAATTTATTCATTTGTTTGACGTAAACATGTCAGACATAAAAAGCATTAGAGCATAGATGAAGCGGAATGTTTATCCTCATATGACTAGGAGAATTAAAATAACATTTTCGCCATGACGATGTAGGTAGAGCAAGGTGTGGTCCGTAGAGACGTGTGGTCACGATGCGTTATCGACAGAAATGAATATCGACGTCGATAAAAATCCGCTGCTTTCGCTATAGACTAAAGATATTCAAAAATCACTTTTAAAGGCGCTCCTTTAAGTGTCTTTTTTACTATAGTTTTTTAAATGATAATGCAGTATCAAAACCAGTTTATGTACGATCGACGCCAAAAATACGTTTACACTATTCGCCTTATTGCAATGGAATAAGGTGCAAAAGTGTAAACGTATTTTTGGCGTCGACACATGAACCAGTAATAGGAAAATGTCCAAGTAATCCTGGACCTCCATTTTGCAAACATACCATTCCAACCCCATTTTATTATTAATGTTTCCTTACACACACACTTGGCTATGGCGTGAACCAAAACAACTCACATTTACTTTCAATATCAAAAACGCGTTCCACAATGCGGCCAGTGATCTCGATAACATATCGACAATCACCGTAACATCACTAGCCGCACCTTAGGCCCGCGTGACCTCTGCCCTGTGCCTGTTCATCCGACCCCCCCCCCCCCCCCCCCCCTCCCCCCCACTCCCCACATGCGATGCCTGTAGCGATCCCGCCCCACACCTTTTTGGTATCAAACTAAAAAATCAATACGTCTGGCACCAAATTCATACCTGCAATTAAACAGATGGCTAAACTAAAGGTGTTCGGTGTGCGACTTAAGATCTGATAGTACTTATCGATTTTTCAAACCTTATATACTCGATCTTCATTTCTACTAATATAGGTATAGTTTTAGAAAATTAGGTAATATCATAATCTATGTTGGATCCTTTTCGAGTATATAATCTTGAACTGAAAAAATGTACTTTAGAATAGATGAAGTATCGGATTTTTCTTTGCGAATTATACCTACAGGTTCGGCAAGCGGTTTGGTTTGATCGTTCAATCTTAATCTGGATCACGTAACGCATTGTACGTAGGTACAGTAAGGGAAATGTATTAACGTACCACCGTAGAACCCTATCGCAATAAGGTGACATACCACTCAAGTTTGAGTGACGGTGGCCTGTCAATTGCGACAGGGTTCTACGGTGGTCCGTGAATACATTTCCCTTACTGTACGTCAGGATCTAAATGTCACTTTTTGTATGAGAAAATTATATAGTAGAGTTGGCCTAACGTGCGTTCGAAAAATTACGTGATTAGGCCCTCTGGAGTAAAACCTAAAATATAAATATTTGCAAAATACGTTAGTACCTACATTTGTGCTAAATTGTATAGAAATAGAAACAGATATGGTGGTGGTAGGTAACTTATAGTAAATCGCCGGCATTCGTGTCTATGCTTATTAACCTTGCACGAACAATAATACGAGTAATTTTAACTTAACTCATACAAATACACTTGCCTAGATTTAGAGCATAGGTTAAAACGCAGTCAAATCGAAACCAAGCCAGTTACTCGGTGAACTTGCACGACTTTACAGATAATCGACCAAATCGGGCATGCACAGAAAACTCCAGAATCTAGGGCGGTTAGCCGACCAGCGCAGCGACCTTTACGGAAACGTGCGGCAAAGTACGGCCTTACTTTACCGCACGTTTACGTAAAACACGATACCGTAAGTAAGCCATGACGTTTCTAAATGAGCTTCAAAATAAAAGACTCCAAGCACGCGATCATCCAAAAACATGTGTTCATCATTAAGCGCCTTTAGAATACCACGCATTCCGCGCATTATTCTCTGAGGCTTTCAACACAACAATGCTCAACAAAGAACCTCGACTCACTTAAATCTTAATTTCTTCAAAGGAGTAGATTAATGAAATTAAGTCGGCATTTAGTTGAGTTAACCATCAAACGACTACAATAGCTTTAAATAGTAACAATCAAATCAAAGGAAGGATACTCGAGAACTCGGGGCAACAAAAGCCCTAACTAACCTGGCCAGCCTTACGGTGACTATTAAAATTTAATGACATGATTTATTCAGAAAAAAATACACGAGAAAAGGGTACGATGTTACGAATCATTTTTCATATAACGCAGTTGGTAGCGAATGGGCAAATAAAAAATGTTTAACAGGCCGACACTTTATGAAAAACGCACTCCTACAGAGAGCGGTCTTTGTCATCGGCTGGGGAATTTATTCATGCTTACCTGTTGGGCCCCAGCCGTGATAAAATATAAAGAATATCCATTTTTCTGGATTCATATTGCATAAGGTGTACGGGTGGACGAAAGTTTCTAACCTCGTGGACACAACAATAATTATTACCAACAACTGTGTCCTGTCATGAAGTTAAAATCATTTCTTTTTTGTTTTCTACAACAGAATCATCTGCTACAAATCGAGTAGCTGTTAGTACCAAATAGCTTGCATAAATAGAAATCAAACTGTAGTATCGTCATAAAATAATTATTCCAAACTATTAACGTAAAACTAAAACAAACTCACCTTTCTGGTTTCCTTTGAACTTCTTCAAGTGGTCAACATCGTCGATTTCGTCGAGCCGTACACACAGAAATAATATTTGGTCATTCTCTTAGTGGTAGCCGTCCCATTTATAATATTTTATAGAAATCAACAAAACAGAATTGAGAACATTAACATTTTGACTATACAAAGCGTCGACTTGTTCGTGAACCGATTCCGTAAGGCATTTTTATTGTCCGATACTTATTAGGTTGACCATGATATCAAAAAAAGATTGTTTATTTACATATTGATACAGAGTAGTTTTGTATGAAAGGGGCTTTTTATTTCAGGTCTGTTGTAGTAACAAAACGTTGAGAAAAAGGAATATATACAGTTTTTATTTTACTTGAAGGTTAGGTATAATATTAACATATGGACGTGATTTTCAAATCTAAATGAAACTTAACTTGTATCGCATAATATTACTTTATTTTTAAACTGTTTATGGAGAGCAATTAATAAGTAGGTGTCGACAGTTTTCAACAACATCAAATTCACTCATATATAGTGCCTAGTAACGATAGATGTCTAGAAAAATATATCGAAAAAAATTAGCACCTATATTCATTAGACCTAATAATACAATTCATCATTGAAGAAGTGCTATTGTGTAAGTTTAAATACATATATCATGTTTCAATTTGATTCATTTAATATTAAGAGAAATCTTGGTTTTAAACCTGGAAATTCATAATACACAAATAATATGCATTTCACAAGAGAAAGTTCAAAACAAAGTAACTAATGCTGAAATAAATTGATAAAACCAAACACTCACCTGCAATTATAGTTCAAATCCTTCATTAACCACATAGACATAAATAAATAAAAAACTAGCATTGTTAACCCTATTGAAGGATTGACAAAAGCGCCTTGAGTTCCTAGACATATACACAAAACTCAACATTTACATACCGATCAATCTCCTCTCCTGTGACATGTTTTTGTTTATAAATAAGTACTTCATCATTGCAATATACCCCTTACCAAAATAAGCAAGAAGAGAAAACCTTAAAACTAATTTAAATAAAACTCTACTTATTGAAGTCGAGCATTAATGTCTTCTCACTTGCCCCAATTCATGGATTCCGGTGACTCCTAATCAAATGACTGTTTTTTCCATCCAAGTAGATCTCCGAGAGGCGTGGAAATGTTGACTCGTTTAATCTTCATGTAGTAGTACTTACGTGGGCAGACAATGATGGTTGTAGTAAAATATTGTTATATGTTTGTTATTAAAATTCGATTAAGTATAGCTCTTGTTTAAATACGCTCGGATAGCAGGAGATTAATATTATTCTTTACTGCGATGGAAGTCGTTTATTTATTCGAAATTTCAGAAATTTCAAAATACGAACATGTTGTTTTTCTTTCTTCCAATACAACAATGAAGATAAATTAATAATAATATAGTCCTCCTTGCCGTGTCCCGACAGCGTCTCCGTCAGTTAAACATTTTTGGATTTTGGAACGCTCTAATGTGGCTCGCAAAACCAAATATTGTTTTGAAGAGAAAATAATGAACTAATGGTTCATATTATTTTAGCTTAGTAACAAAGTGTCCGATTTATATTTTTGGGTTAGCTTTTGCTTCAACTTTGTATATCTAAAGATCAGAAACAGCCACTGTTGGCATCTCAAAAGATGTTAATATTGTAAAAATGGAATGCATCAAAATACTTTTTCTACTTCAAGAAAAAGTAACAAAAGAACAGTTTATTAAATTATGTTCACAAAGGAATGTAATCCTGTGAGCTGGTAGACTATAAGTCGCCAGTCATACAAACAAAAGCGGACAGTGAAAAAGTGGCAAAAACTGATTTTTGAGCAGCCATCCAAAATCGCAAAACATCCCAAGTCATCGTGACTCCTCGCTTTTATGATCCACCCCCACATGTCACCATAGATTGTGTTCTATTCAAAAATGGTAGCGAATATGACATTGACAAAGGGTGTTGGGGTAAACTCAGTCGAGAACACGTTTTTTTTTACACGACTAAAGTGGGAATGGAAAAAATAAATGTAGAATTTATACGATTTATAAAAATGGGTTCACCTGTCGCTAATTGCCACCTTTTGGCGGCGACGTCTTTTGTGAGGACAAAAAATAAAAATATCATTTTAGTGAAGGGGCTTGAGAATAGCTGGAATAATATGGGAATCAAAATATTAAAAGGAAGAGTGGAACCCCTGGGCTCAGGTGATTTTGGAATACATTATTGCTTACATGTATGAATAATAGCAATTAATTCGGCTATACATCACAGTGAAATATTTGATCTCATTTTCACTACAGAAAAAAGTTTCTTAGTATCCGAATACATTTTATTACTACTGTCATGTTTTCTGTTTGGATTTGACAATATACATGATTATGGCTCATGTAACATACATTTGAACGCAATATTCTTGAAACTTATGGTGCTTAAAGGTAATTTATAGCGTTTATCGATTTTGCAATTACAAGTCTATAACCTAACTCTTTTGAGATTTAAATTAGCAGACTGTTTTCAACCTACGAAACATACTTTTTACGGGCACATTAATTTTTTTACTCTATAATTTATCAACAGTATTTAGCTCATCCCAAGAAATATAGGGAACACAACAATAAAATTGCCTAAAACAGAACTTCCCCATTACCTAGTTAAAAAAAGTTGAAAAACCAACAATCACACACGGACAAGTCAAAGTTTTGAACTTTCTTCGAGCCTCAAATCAATTCCATGTAGCACACACCTACCTACCATCTGTCGACACAGATAGTTCGTGAGGTTAACATCTGCCGAACTGAACGACACTAATGTTATGTATCTCTATTCCTATCAGTACTACGCCATGTTTGAATCAATCATCAATTTGAATACATTCACTGATATATTATCGTCATTGATGTTGGAAAAAGTGTTTGGATATGGGTTGAGGTTATACAATCAATCTGGTAACTAGATATGACAACTTAAGCATCGGTGGCAAAGCATATATTTTATTAATGACGTCACTTTAATGTTTATTTTTTATGCTTTTTGTGGCTTTCAACATTTTTACTAAAGCACGCGTCACCATGTTTTTTATAGTCAAGACCGTAAGTAGGTATATATTAATGTTTTTGTCCAATATTATTAAGACAGTCATGTTAAGTCTATTATTTATTTACCTTTAGAAGGCATCAAATTATAATTTTAATCAGAATCAACAGCGCTCATTATTCGAAGTAAAAACAAATTACGTAACTAAGAAAAGAAAAACAAATATAACTAAAACTAAAGGTAAAAAAATAAAAACCTTTAGAATCACTTGACATGCCGTTATTATTATACGGGGTGGGCCCTGTAACAGGAGCAAATATTTAAAAGGACGCTTCCAGTAAAGTAACCCCTTGTGTGCAATTTTTTTTTAATTGGGAGAAATTTTAATCTAAAGTATGACCTCTAAGTAATGAATCTTGGCACCACGAGATCAAGGCACAGCAGTCAATGCAGATTTTGAGGTAACATCATGACATGTCATGAGTTATAATAGTTTTTGCATGTTTAGTTTCTAATCATATTTATGCAAAAAAAAAAATATTTTTTTAAGTTTATTAAAATAAAAAGCTACTTACAATATATATCACTCCAGAAGAGTAAAAAATACACGTAAATTTATTTTGAAGAAAAAATTATATATATTTTTTGATTAAAACCACTTGGAAATAATTGCTCACAAGCTTAATAATCTACCGTTTAATTATTTGCTCCTGTTACAGGGCACACCTGTTTATCATATATGCAAATTACAGACTTTATAATCTTCTTTTTAGGGCGAATAGCAATCAGAGATGCAACTGTATCTTCATATGTTTGACGCGTACCTGTCAAGCATGCTAGGTGTCTGAAACACATCTTCGCACTTCTCTAGTTTAGGTGTATTTTTCCTAACTCTAACGTAGTATTTACATTTATCAATTTAGTAGTAACCTTATAATACCTAATTAATTGTCAGTAAAAAGCGA
This sequence comes from Epinotia nisella, assembly GCA_932294315.1. Taxonomy (NCBI): domain Eukaryota; kingdom Metazoa; phylum Arthropoda; class Insecta; order Lepidoptera; family Tortricidae; genus Epinotia; species Epinotia nisella. The sequence continues at coordinate 12,474,447 of OW028688.1, read as the reverse complement.
GAATAAAGTCATAAAACGTGGCATGATGAAAAAGAAGATGCATGTAAATACTCAGCATCATACTGGCTGAATATAGACCAACAGGAATAAAAATTATATACTTATTGTGCACTTTACGACAATCGAGCAAAACATGGCTGAGGTAGACCTCAGGCCATAGACGGCTATGCCAACTAGAAATATTCAATAGGTACCTAAGAACAATCCTCTTTGCCCCGTTTAAGTTTTTTCTTTACCATACCTTCTCCATTGCTTACAGCATCTTTATCGCCTACTAACTTAATAAAAAGTATCCATGCACGCACGTGTCTGTGATTGAAAGAGCATGAGATGTGAATGAAGTGGGCACATTATTTTTAATTAGGGATGTATGGGGTTAGAGTTGAATCTGATGGCGTCGGGTCAGGCGTCAGTCGTAAGGAAATGGACTGGAAGGCGTGTCACGAATGTAGGTGGTTTGATGATCGGGTGAAGTGGTGGTTGAGTCAACAATAATCATACTAATCATAATAATCATAATCATATTTATTGGTAATGTCATAAATTACATGTCAATAAGCAAGGGTACTTGGAGTTTAACTTATATTTGCTCTTACCTACTCGTAGTATTCCATGCGCATATTTGACTTTCGCGACTTTTGAAGGCGCGGCGTAGGTAGGCCCCGCCAAGGTGGACTGATGACCACTTCACTTTGGCACTCTTTGGGGGGCGCCTATGTCCAGCAGTGGACGTCTTTCGGCTGATATGATGATGATGATGATGATGATGATGATATTTGTCTTTCATGATTCGGTCTCTCATAGAGTCTGGCTAATGAAAGATGAGCCTAATATTTATTTTAAACTTTTTATATGGCACCAGTAACATCTTTGTCAAATAAAACGTCAGATTAGTAAGTTGTCGTAAGTTTAATATGCTAAGAAAGTAACTTTACCAAAAATACTAACCATAATAAATTGGACGGTTTTACGGTTTTTTACAAGCTTTTATTTAGTTTCACCTGTCCCGATGTTTGTCATCAAATTTTGCAAATCAAATTTTATCCACTTCCCGGTAACCGAATGAGCTGAAATTTTGCATACATGTGTAAAACGCGTGACAATGCAATATTATGATGACATGATGCTGATCTGATGATGGAGCTGGAATGTGGCCATAGGAACTTCGCAATGAAACAACCCAACCTCATCGAGTTTGGGCTCGTTAGAATAGTCTTAATGTGTAGTTAATGACGGTAAACAAAAAAGTACAGTCAGCAATGAAAGCTTGTACCAACAATGAAATTTTTGACAGAAACTTATTAAAAGAACTAACGAGAGGCTTATAGGAAATAATACCATCGACACGAGAAGAAGAAGAGGGTAATATGTAATTTATTCATTTTGAAGGAAATAAAAAAAACTCAATTATTAATAATACAGCGAGATAAAATATTGCCCATGTCCATCCAGAAACTCCACTCTATACAGAGGTGAAAGATTTTTGAAATCGGATAAGTGGTTTCGGATATCACTCATTACATAAAACTTACAAAGCTAAACAGGTAAAGTCGAATCGGCTCTTTTAAAATATTTATGGCTTCTACGAGTGTTTGGATTATTGCCCGTATTGTTTGCGTTCAAGTGGAATCACGCCAACTTTTTGCACACAATCTTTCTGTTTAAGTTTAAGTTTTATCGCGTTATACACGGTATTGCAAAACGCTGTTTTTTTTTTAAATTTGCCGCCTTTTTCTAAGCTTATTTTTCATTAGCCGACTCTATTCAAAATAACTGAGATATCGTAGCCGGGATATAATTATGTTAAATATTACCGATGGAATACTGGCCATTGTGACAAGTGTGTTTGCCTAAAACCATGATATTTTACATTAATCTGAAACATTGCATGGCTCGCTTATTTTTGTACTTTTTCTAATAAAAAATTGTCAAAAAACTTAAAATTGAAGTCCAACATTGATCATGTATCATGTAAGTATTATAAAAACAGAATATTATGTGGATACATGGATGTAAGTGACACGTAAGAAAATGATGACAAATTGTATAATGCCCAAAATAGCTGTATAGTATGTAACTACATAATTTATAATTATGATTACATAATTTTAATATACCTAGTGACCAGTTTGTGCAATCCTATAAGTTAGCAATCAGTTATTTCAGGAATGCAAAAATAACAGAAGTCACAGCATAAATAATTTGAATTCCGATACACACCCATGTAAATTGCAATTTGCGCATGTATGAGATAAAATGTTGACCAACTAATGAAGTGCGTTGTCTCTCTATAGAAAGGTCGTATTATTGTAAGTAAAGCCTTGTTACTTAAGTCATTTTGTAATAGCTTGATGTGATAAGTAAGGCGGGATGCAAAGGAAACTTTAGCGATTTCAATATAACATAATATAGTATGCTATTTTGTAATACGATGAAGGTATATACATATATATTTAATGAAATGGAATTAACATGTTAATCCTTATACGTTAAGGTAATAACACGATATCACAACGGCTTATGAACTAAATATATTTAACGTCGTCTCTATGAAATAAAATTATCATTTCAACTAAAGAGAAGTTGAACAAAATTAATTTTACTATAACACCTGCATTGCATTGGAAAGTTAAACAGGACTGAAAAATCTAGAAAATTGTAGGTTTATTAAAATGTTTTTTGAATTCAATCATTTGAAAGCAAGGGACAAGTTGATGAATAGGTAAGGCCAAACCGTCGGTTTGTATGGGAATGGGAAAATTGACAGTAGGTATCTATGAGATGACAGCCCCATGTTTAATTTTTACCAACCGGACATTAACGCGTGGTCGATCCAACCCACCCTAAGAATACTAAATTAAGCGAAACTATACAAATATTTCAAAACGCTAAGCGAGAATATAAGCAGACCCTTACCATCAAGCATAATCATCTAGTAAATTGAGCATGAACTATAAATAATAAAGACTGGTAGATGCCAATTGAAAATATTGATGGCTTTAATAACACGATAATAGTTTATGCATTTAGTATGCAAGGGTTTACAGATGTCCTAACACTTGGTGAACTAAAGACTTATCAGAGTACCTACGATTCTTGTAGTGCTTCAGTGGCGGCGTGTGAAAATTTTCGATGGGCAACCGGGAGCAAAAAAGTAATGAAAGAGTTTAGAGTATATTAGGTACTGTACTTAGGCTTGCCTAAAAATTAATTTTAGGCTAGCCGGTGGGAATCGGCTTGTATGGGCGGTCCGCCACTGTAGTGCTTATACTAACATGAGAATATTCTTTGAGTAAGGATTTGTACGAGTAAAATACATATGCTGGTTAGTTTTATTTGACCAGTAATTATGACAAAACCAGCTGCTTGTAAGTGATGTCTAGTCTAATCTACTTTACTGAAAAATTTCGTTAAAATCCGTAAAGTAGTTTTTGCAGAACAAAACAATTAGAGATGTATATCGGTACAGAATTTCAGGTATGTACGTTAACTTAAAAAAGTAGGTATGGGTAATGTATCAGGCACAAGTCGGGTACCCTTTTTAGGGTTTTGTATTTCAAAAAGGAACCTCAATAGTTAAGCAAGTTTCGTCCCCCACCCATATTTGGTCTTCTCTTCTATAAAATTAAATATAAATATTTTACCGCCTAGTAAGTTTTAAATTTAAAATGTTGGGGTATTGTTACATATAGGTAGTAACTTATAATATTAAAACTTTCTGGTACCGTTTTTCGTACTCCTACGTTTGCTCAAATGTTCATTCTATTTTTGAATTTATTTATCTATTGTTATTATTTCCTTTATTTGTAATGAAATCTTAGGCTAGGTTTTTATAATAACGATATAAAAAGTAAAATATAAAACTATAAATACCTAACTTTATGATGCCGCCGGCAGCGAGGTGGGGCCTAAGCTACCGGTGGTCAGGGCGACAGAGAGAGGAACCTCCTGACTATCCGCGCAGTGTCCAGGAGTACCGCTTTCTGTGTCTGACCCTTGATCCAGTCATCTAGCGAGAGTCTGTTGGTCGAGACTCTTTGCTATTAGATCGTTCGCAGAAACGACTATCGGGACAATTATTATTATAATTGAATATATACTTATAAATTCTTGAATGTGATACCGAGTCAGAAGTTGAGACCCATTATACTCACACATTTGACAAACCACTTTAAATTCAAAGGACCCTTCAACAAGTCGATCCGAAGCATAAACAGGGAACTTAATTAATAACATCAGGTGCACTCATAGTAATATGCCATCTGACCAATATGAAATAAGATCACACTGCCAAAGATATATGGCGTACCCAATTAAGGGTGTGCTCCCCGCTGTGAAGTTCTACTGGAAGACTCGAATCTAAAGCTATTGTAAAAAAGGGATCAACTCTCTTCGATACACTAAAGTAGTTGAGCTCTTTTTCGTTAAGTCTGGAGAATAATAGCCCCAGCACGAACAGACGCACACACAAGGTTGTAGGTTAAGAATGAAACTATTAAAGCCTTGCCCTCCGGTCATTATGCACTATTTCAAAGTTTCAGTTATCTGGAGCGTGTTGACAATGAAAAATTGCATAAATTGTGCCGTGAGAAGTCATTTGTAGCTGGTTCTTGTTACAATTCATTTGAGTTGAGTATAGGTGAGCTTATGGCAGCCATTTTTAGTTTTGATTCTTGATGGACTTTGTTTTGAATAAATTGTGTTACATATTTTTATCATATTGGTGAGGTAGTTTTTTCTTTAATTTTAATGTTATTTGCAAAATTTTAATTTAATTTTAATACTTTGAAATATTTTATTTCATACAATTTGTCCCAGACTTTGGTATTACTAATGTGAGCTCCACGTGAACGTCATCTTCGATTATTTTTTTCCTTAAACCAAGAATTCGATTAAGGAAATAGTAAACTGTTCTTTCTTACAATATCATAAGCATAAGTAAGGACAACCTTGTTTATTAACGATTTTAACAGTACCCAATTTGTCTAAAATATCACTAATCCACTAGCACCACAATCAAAACCCACTATGCGAAACCAATCGATACTTCAAACCCAATATATCATTCCCACGCTATCCGGTGACCACTGCGCTATTAATTTGTTTATACTCTCTATGGCAACATTAACTGATGTTCTGTGTCAGCTAATTAAAAGTAAACAACTATAAGTATAGGCAGGCTCGGGCAATCGCAGAAGTCACGAAGGAGACGAACATGGCCTGAAGCTAGCGTTGATGGATGAAATTGACTACCCTCGGGTTTTGAATAGAGTATACCACGATACAGAGATTGCTTCTATTTCAAATAGTAAAACACTTTGAACCTAGATATGGAGCATTTTTAGTAAAATTACCGAAAGTCCGATCCAATTCATTATTTCTTGTGCTAGTGTCTTTCAAAATCAGAATGGCAGAATTATGGAACAAATGCGATTTCTTAGGGATCCTTCTGTCTGTCTTCTGTGCCGTCTTGGGCTAGTAACAGCGTTGCCTACTGGAATTACTTACCTACTTGAGAAACCTTTAAACCATTTGTGAAGAAAAAAAGAAATTACAATAACATTAAATTTGTTAGTCTTTATCTGCCATTAATTTGTGTTTAAAATATAGAAAAAATGTAATTTGTCATTCAGAAGAGGCTTGTTAAGTTTTATGAATTAAACATCAGAACTTTACGTATGGTCCCAATGTCGATCGCTGGCACGGATTACTTGAAAGGGGATTTATCTTGCCTACGATACATTAATATTCTGCATTTACCTACAGTTTCTGCATTCATCAGTCTTGCCCTGCCACTGCCGCCGCCGCTGGAAGACGTGGCCTAGACCTTACTGTATGCCTCCCCCATCTCTCTGTTACCTTTTCATTACTCTACACATTTCCATTCATTACTTGTCTTCAATTCTAACACCAATTAATTTCTTTGTTCCAATCCGTCAGTTGTAAATTGAGAAGCAAACACTACTTTACAAGTTTTTTGCTCTCTCATCGACTCTGACAAACAATGCGTATGAAAAACGACCTGTCCGATATGACGCTTAATGAACGCCGAAAACGTTCTGTTATTTATGCTTAATATAGTTATTAATGACTAGCCTCATAATGTTATACTAGTTAATAAAAGAAACAAAGATTTGTTTAAGAACACGCATAGCTAAGAACCGCTAAAACCTGATGATTTTAATGATGTAGTGACATTTACAAGGTCGGTTCGGGACACTAATTTATTTTAAGACGATTTCAAAACCTAACGATAAAGTTTAATGTTCTCGAGACGAGAGATCAAATATTTTTCAATCCGAGCATCTCATTAAAACACGCATAAAGCCGCCATGAAATGACAAAGGGAATTTTAACGCGTAAGCACTGCCATTACCTGATTTAAAAGGATATGCACGCGTGTCAAAGCAGTAAGTAAATCACCAGCATCTTAACGAGGAATAATGATTTATAAGTAACAATTAAAATGCGACGTTATTAAGAGTCACCCACTCGCACAATAATATTCGCCGACGCGAAATCAATCGTAAAACTGATCGAGCACAAAGGACAGAATGGAATTAAATCGATTCGATCCGCCGCATCGTTTCGGTTAACATAAATATTTTTGACAATACTTTATCCGCGCATTAGAAATACGACGATGGTGCCGAAATCATTAAGTTTGAGGTTTTGCAACCTCAAGGGGTTAAACTTACACAAAAAAGCGTTTGCGGTGCGGTTTTAGCAAGATACTGCATAGGTAGGTATATCTTTGTGACGAGAAAAACTCATTTAGATACATATAGTTCGCTCGCATCATGACTTCATAGCGTTTATATTCACCAGGATTTTGATACTTAACTTCTTTTTAGAAGCTTTTATTGAGTTTCACCTGTCCTGATGTTTGTCATCGAATCCCGGTAACAGATTGAGCTGAAATTTTGCATACAAGTGTAAAACGTGTGACAATGCAATACTATGATGACATGGTGCTTATCTGATGATGGAGTTGGAAGGTGACCATAGAAACTTCGCAATTAAAGGACACAATCTCATCGAGTTTGGGCTCGTTAGAATCGTCTCAATGAGTAGTTGATAACGGTATACAGAAAAGTACAATAGGCAATAAAAGCTTGTACCTACCAAAAAATATTTTTTTGACAGAAACTTATTAAACAACAAGAATCAACTGCCGCAAGAGTGTGAAATAGACATACAGTTATGCACGGTGTATATATGTAACATGTTTAGTGAAAACGATCGGGCACAAGTTTCAATGGAGTCATAAACTACCCGCGAGTCGACTCGTCAGGAATTTCGTGACGATTTACGGAGCATTGTCGTGTTGGTTCTTGCATAAAACTGAGTAAACAAGTTATTTTGTATGACATTTAAGAGACAACAATTAACATACGATCTCGTTCTGTAAGTAAGATAGGTGAATTGCCTGAGGTTCAAGGTTTTCTGGGACCGTCTGATGTTAATTTTGTATATACGTCTATCATAATAATAAATAAAAATGTAGACATGTTATTCTATAAGAAATGGTCCACAAGTCGTAAAGACCACGCATGCCGTGGTCCTTGTTAGCAGCTGTCTGTCCACTCTACTGATTGTTTGTTTTGCAACGCATTATACCTGGAAGAAACTTAATTTTCCAGGCACACTCGTAAATGCTAAATTTCAAAACTCTATTAACTTTAATTATGACAAAATGTCTCACAACGAAAGACATTTCGTTAAAAGGCAATTCTACGCTGTCATGTTCTTTCTAACTATTTTTCTTCATTAAGTTTTAAGCAGGTATGAATTTCTTCGAATCGGGCACAATCCATAAAAAAGCTAAGACAAACTCAGAAGTCAAATCTCATTTAGACAAACCGAACTAATTGTTTACATTTCCTGTTCAGAAGCCAAAACTCCCTGTGAAAAAAACCAAATCATTAACCCCAAAAATAATTATATTTTATAACAACTCCGCCTATTTTTGGCTACCAAAACCACTCCCGGTTCGAATTCTATTAAAACTTAATTAACTTTTCTGGGGAGTTATAAATTTTAAATAAGCTTTTGGACCGAAAAAGGACTCACAATTTGTTTTGCTACTTCTAAACGTCACTTGCTGCGGTGATAAATGGGTCGTTCTTCTTTTTTACCGACAATGAATCGAGGTTTTTCTGTTTTTTTGGTTTTTGAACTATCGAAAATTGTGGTTTTGAAGTGCGATTTAAAAAAAAATGCATAGGTTTCTTCATTAGAACTAATTAAAGTTTACTTTCTGGCCAATATAAATATTTATTTACGGTTGGTTTCTAAAAAAAACATGTGACAAAGTGGACTATTTCAGTGGGGACAACATTTTGGTTTACCACTCTGTCACGGCATTCTACGAAAAAAACAAACATTAAAAAAAATGCTAGTTAGAGAAAGTGAAATATTATATATCACTAATTAATAAAATAATATGGACGTTCATTCGAACATTATAAAACCGTAAACATCATTACTCAAATGAGATGCCGTAATAAGACGAGGGACAGGCTATTGTCGGTCGAAAAGAAGAACGACCCAAATGTGTTCTTGGCGTAAATTGCATTCTGTTGAGACGCCGACAGAAAGGCATCGTCACGGTTATTCCGGGCAATTTACTGCGTTTAGTGAGTTATGAAATTAAATTATGAGGATCTCGACATGAAATTTGGGAGGGACTTCACACAACCGAATAATGAATTTATCCTGTGAAAAAAAACCTCATAAAACATTAGCACTTTGATGATGGTATTGATCATGTACATGATATCGTTACTTATACACATAACCACCTTAGAGTTTTTGAAAAAAAAAGATTCCTAGATGCTAACAAACGATATTAGATACTATACATGATTTCTATCAGAGAAAATAAAAATAAATTTACCAATCAACTGAACGATATTGTCGTAATCGACAAAGAAAACAATAGCCAATCGTTCCTTTAAAACGTTCCACATTTAGAATTACAAGTGGAAAGAATTCGAGACACGCAGGACATGGCCTAAGGTGCTCACCGATCACAGGACTGCCCGATTCATATTTCACGGTCTCGGCCCAATGGTTTGGGGAACACCCGCTGTGCTTCTGAATTAAGTAAAAGCCTTCCAGCTCTTGTTTCTTGATACCTCTAGTTGGATGTTAGGCCGTGGTTACGGCGGAGACTTTACTTTGTTCTACTTTGCGCAAATAGGTCTAAATAACTTGCCCTCGGTGCTGAGCAAACAGGAAAATTATCACTTGACACTAACAATTCATTGTAGGTACCTACATTTTCATGGTCAATAAATAAAATTAATATAATTAACAGGTCCAATTTCAGGAAAGCTTGCGGGAAAGATTGAAAATTCTGCAGCTCTCTCGCACTATCCGTCTCTCTCTTATCCACTTAGAAAAAGACGGATAGTGCGAGAGAGCTCGAGAATATGTCGCGGCCGTCTTGTGCTAACCGTGAATTGAATAGAAAAAAAATCAGAACGCACGTAAGTTTTCTTCCAATTTTAGAATTATAGATGGGCTGAGATTTTAGATTAATGTAAACCGTGAACATTATGTTTATGACTCTTATAAAAAACGGGATTACATCCACTGGACCAAATTGCGTTGCGAAGGAATCAGAACGAAAATTCTACCAGCTTGCAGTGAACTTGTAATCTACTTGTGTCGGTATTTTATCACCATTTGCATTATCCCTGTATAAAAAAACATACCATTACTCAAGCAATCTCCTCATACAGCTTTCTTTTAAAGCAGCAGCAATAAGTAAGCGATATGTTTTTCTGAATCATTTAATCAAATAGATTTCAAATTTGTTAATGTAGTTCCACAATTTAACAACGTGGCTCCAACATAACCCCACCTTTACCCCCTTAATAGATGTCTCGGTCCAATTTAACATTTGACGTGTTTTTAATTTAGCGCTGCGCCTGCGGCAGCCGTCGGCTGCACCTAAATAATGCACATATTTTACCCGAAATCATACCTCCGCCGCCACTCATTACTGGCCTCATTTGAATATATCGTGTTTGTGTTCAGTCCTTCGTATAGGACACATATTTTTTGTTTGAAACAATTTGAAGCTGATTTTGTGTGGAGTAGCGCGATAATTATAGTTATGAGTGGTTATAATGGAAGTGGGCCAAGGTATTATTATTTAAATTTTAATTCCGTTTTAGTGTTTAATTACCTTCGATAGGTACGTTAGTTATTCACTTAGTCGATTACGTTGTGTATTTGATAAGGCACCAAGTATCTTTCTATTTCTTATGTGACTGCAACTACGGATGTAAGAATGACTTAATTTTAATTAGCTGGAGCAAGTTGTTGGTAGATTAAAATTGAAACATCAAATTATTTGATATCATCATAATCAATTGATTCATCTACGAGATGGACTAATACCACCCGTGACTCCTCCACACGTGAACATGCAATCCAACTAGACCAAAATAGAGGAGTTTGAAGAGCGGTGAAGAAGAACTGTTCTCCTAGTTGTCACGACCCTCAGCCTTTAGGAAGGGATGGAAAATAAGAAGCAATTTACACAAAAACGTAATATAATACTACTGATAACCGCTGTTAAAAATACCGCAATATATTTGTATAAACACTCCACCAATGAATCTAGTATAACATAAACAAATGTTCTACTGCCGTTATCATATGAAATACGCACTCAGAAAAAATTTAGTTCAGGAGTATACATACTTAATACAGTCATTTGATTCATAATATAATTGAAATCACCTCATTTCCCAAAGCGACAGCTCTTACATCATTCTTTAATTACAAGCTTTTAAGTATTATAACCAAAACGCTGTCCCAGTCTGAGTCACATGAGCCCGACCGGTACGAATAGCCATTGGCCGGGTCATCGGGGGTCAAACGCTCAACTCTGACCGTCGTCGCGACCAATAAGTTTCTTTGAAGTGGTGTTTGTGCCTTTCCAATCGTGCAATACGTATTTGCGAAGGTTAAAGGAAATACTTTAAAAAGGACAACTTTGAGATATTCTTGAAGTAGAACTATTTTATTTCGTTATTTGTTGCTGAATATATGGTTTGAGATTTTATTGCAATTTGAATATTTATAAAAACCAGAAGGCATTACAAATGAAACAAAAAGTTAAGATATTGCCAATCTTTTCAATACAGAAGAAAAAAACCCACTCAACAATATTAATGATGTAGTTTTTCCTCCAAAATCAATTCAATGCACGGATTACAAGGTTGCCATTAAAATGTTTTTACTTTTTATCAATATGGCCGCAAACGCTGCCATAAATTATAAAACAAAGCTAAAACAAGTTAAAAAGGAAACATAAAGTCTGATGACAACCGAAGAATAGTAAATTTGCACATAAATGATAATCATTTGCTATGAACTGTCAATGATTATAAATATTTCTTCCTCGTTGGAAATGGACACGATAACCTTAAAACGGTTATCGATGAAATTTATAAGGCGATAAAATTATTTATGTTCATTATTAGCACTTAATGGAAATATCATAATTTGATGAATTATTGATTTTAGTGAAGACGTGGATACGCATTTTCCTTTTATCTCTTTTAGACTTTAGTTTGTTTTAACAACGAGTCCATACTCATACTTGTTTGTTCAAGTACATGCTTGAATTATTCATTTACAAAGGGCACTAATTACACATAAGCTAATAAAAAAACCCCGTTGATGACTGTATCTGCAAACAAATTAATATTCTCCATTCTTTGACAGGCAAATAAGAAAAACGTTACGTTTTAAAAAAATGCGATCTTCCATTGGCAGTGCCAAATCTGATTTTCATATATTTATCGCCACTTTTTCAAAGTTGGGATCGCGCCAATACATTTGGTGTCTCCGCCTAAAACAAACAATTTGTAATCCTGAATTATGTGCTGCTGAATGCATACATTTAAGAGATATGAATCTATAAGATGAGGGATGCGAAACTACTGTGCCGTTCTTGGAAATTTTGTCGACAATCGACAAAAAAGTTGCTACCTACTCGTAGGTACTGTTATGTGTTAAAATATTTGTTCTCAATGTGTTACCTTTTTTACTCCTGTGGCTAATAACTTTTAATTTACACTCATAGACTATGCTATATACAACAATAAAGACTGAAATAAACTGTTCACTGTTTTACTCTTTTTCATATGCCTTGTACATTCTACATGTTTTTGTCCACTTGATGTAATTTATAAATTCTAAATTTAACAATGACTTGTAACTGAGCATTCTAGAATAATTTGTACCTACCAATAGAACCAATTAAGTACGTCAATTAAAACTTTTTTCAATAAATAATTTGTTTTCCAGTTAGTAAACTGTACATTTAATTATGAAAATTATTACTAAATAATAACTAAATCTTAAACTTAGAAAAAATAAATAAAATAACTAATTAAATAAAAGACCTGTGCCTCTTGGCAGGGTGCCCATCACGCAGGCAGCATTCCCGCGCTGAACAGCGATTGCGATTCTCTGCGCGAGAAAGCTGCCGGCGCGAGGGTCGCCTGTTGCCTCCCTTAACCTTTTGCTGAGTTCCCTGTGGAGCTCCAGCGCACCCTTACCCCAAGGACCTAGTGTCTCGACGCCGAAAGCAAAAAACTGATATTGGGCGCCGAGACAGCTGTATTTAGAGACCTTGAGGCGTTCCCGGGCGTCTGCCGCCGCCCCCGCACGCCTGGTAGTTGCTGGTAGGTAGGACGCCGCCAAGGTGTCTGTGCATGTGGCGTCCCACACCAGCGCGCGGCCCGACTTCCAGGGTATCAACGACATTCCATCAGGGCGCTTGCCATCGCCCCGCACAATCTGGGGCTCCAGAGCAGCGGGAACATTGGCGCTGACGAGCGCCCTTCTGATAATGTCGTTGAGAGAGGCGTGGCGGGACAGGCGGCCGGCGCCCGAGGGGCAGGAGAGGCCATGGTGGCCGAGTCGGTCCACTGGAGCCCCGCAAGAAACACAGTTGTGGCCTGTGCAGATCCCAGCTCCCAGCCGGAGACCGACGGCTATGCGTAGGGTGTCTGGGTCAATAAAAGTTCCAGAGTTGGGCGAGGGATATGCGTGCAGCCAGTGACCGGATTCTGGCTTGGACACGGCTAACAGCCTTGCCCGGTCTCTGCCTGTTGAAGGCTCTATTAAAGATTGTAGAGTGGTGACGGAGGCTATTGTATCCCAGGCCCTTTGCCTATGTAGTTTGGATGGGAAATTTGGACTCGGTCCAGCTAGCCAGGCATTCGTGGCCTCGTCCAAACATGCAATCTCGCAGTTAATGCCCGCTGGGGCTTTTAGTATTCTACCTGCGAGATCTAGCGTGCTGTGGATTGAAGACAGGAATGCTGGCAAAGCCACACTTGAAATTTTGCGGGTTCCCAAGCCGCCGTTCCTTATTGGTAAAGCGGCTTGGGACCATGCCTGTTCGCTGAAGTGAATGTTCAGAATATTTTCAATTTGGGATTTCATTAGACTGTCAATAGGTGTGATCAAATGGGGGAATTTCCAAATGGGGCAACAGCGAAGCAGGTAAGTGAATTTAGGGACAAAGAGACAGAATTTTAAGATAAATAAAGCTGAGTGGCTGCTAATTTTGACAAGCCGGTCCGAATACTTGTTGAAGTTTGTAGATGATTTATTTAAGAGAAGAGGAATGGCCTCCTCAAAGATGGGGGAGCCGAGGAGGTGCAGACTATCTTTCGAAACTATTTTTATGTTAAGGGCAACGTTGTTAAAAGTTTGAGCGATTTGGGAAGCGGTTAGTGGATTTACTTTGTCCGAAATATACAATTCAGATTTGTCACAATTTAAATCTAAACCGATTCGATTGAAGTGCTGTTTAACATGCACCAAATCTGCTAGGACTGTCTGCGCGTCTCCGGCTAAGGTCCCATCGTCGAGGTACCAAATATTTAATTTTGAATTTAGGTTATGGATTATCGGATTTATTGCCAAACTAAAGATCGCTGGACCGAGGGGATCACCCTGTTGGCAACCAATAATTGATTTGACCTACTTTATATACCTACGCAGAAAAAGTCGTTTAAATGTTGTTACTTGGTTTTCTTTTAGGAAAAAATATTAATGAGTGATATACAATACAGTACAAATACTCTTTACTGCACATCTCAATAAAAAACACTGTACAGAACATAATAAACACAAGTAGAGGCAAACAACAGGCGGTCTTATCACTAGAGAACTTTTCCTGCTACTTTAGGGTAGCAGAAATCAAATCTAACCAGATCTGATATTTTAGTCCTTTTTGTGTCATTTTTAATTACCATGTCATAATTTCCTTGGATTTTTAGCACTCATATCGATATTTTCCACCACTAAACAATAGTAAGTCATCGACTTGAACAAATAAAAACATCGACATAACGCTGGCCCCGACCTTTCCAGAACGGCGTGACTATTTGTCACTTCGCCTGACTCCCGTACGGACTCGCTGTGAACATGCTGATTCGCATTATGATCACCATCCCGTGAAACCAAAACCCCTTCACCATCACAATGAAATTTCAGCTCAAGTTCTTTAAAAATACAGTCAAATTTGAAATAGCTGCTCGTGAAACCTTGTGTCGTATCGAATTTCGTTAACAAATTTATTCGAACACATTCTTACCCAAGGGCCTTGTTAATCTAACTGCGTTGCGATCAATTTGACGAACACTGCTTGTGTTCTTAAAATTTAATGCAGTTTGTACGTTTATTTTGAGTAAGTAAATAAATCCTGTTTGCAGTGTTTTTATAATCAGCAGCTTTTCAAAATACTTAATAAAAACCGTAAAAAGCTCAGGCTAGTAGATACTGCTAATTGCATTGTTGAAGTCCGTAACGAGGCATATCTAAAAAGATTTGTAACTTTTCAAGATTGCGTCTTAAGATTTGTCCAAGATTGTGTTTATCACAGTACATAGGTAAAGCATCCGTCAGTCCGTATACTTTAAATAAAGGAATAAAGCCTCTGCTTAGAATTTTTTTCTTCTATCGTGTTGGCGAAGAAACGAACAACTTGAGTGTGTTATTGCGATAAAAAACCGGACAAGTGTGAGTTCAACTCCCATGGTGAGGGTTCCGTATAATATTGAGAATTTTCCCGTTACTTTGAATACTCAAACTTCTTATAGGTTTTCCTGTAATCTTTAGGCAAGGAACTATTTTTCATTTTTTTTTTCTGAATTTTAAGCCTAGTAGTTTCGGAGATAAGGGGGGAAAATGGTAAATTTTCGTCGTTTTTCCTGAATTACTTTAAATCTGTTTCTGCTAAAATTATAAAAATATACACGGTGGAATATAATCGGTGAACAGGAACCCATTTTTCTAATTCAGTAATCGATGGCGGTCACGTTTATGTAGTACTTAAGTGGAACCAAGTTTTTTTTTTATCATAACTAATTTTTAAGTTGAAATTAAATTTTAATTAAAATTTATTGTCACCCTACTAATGGTTTAGTCTGGAGCCGTAGCATGGTTGGCCTTGTCACGCGATAGGTGATAGGATAGAGCGTGCGTCACTGGCTGACACCGTTCGATAAAACGAGACGACGCTCCTATCTTGTCACTTGTCGCGTGATAAGGCCAACCATGCTACGGCTCCTGAAAAGTTTAATACCTCTTTTCAAACTATCAGATAATAAATGGCGGCAATCATTTATTGACGTCTGATCTGTCTAGTTTCCCGCCAAAGCCAGCAAGCACTTGACGTATGTACACTTACGAGTAACTTCCCTTCAATAAAAGTAGGGTGTCCATTTATTCAGTCAGTGTACATTTTACTGATGTTAATTAAGTGTGATTAATTAGATTGTGAGCTATATTGCACGAGATCTCACGTATTGGTTTCTGTGTAGATTGATAATAAGATTTTTGGATTCCTGATCACCGATTATATTCCACCGTGTATATCTGAGATGCTTACAACAACCCCTTTCCTTTGATATGACACACAATACAGTTTGCAAAACTTTGTTTTTTAACTTTTCAGTTTACCCTCCAAAAGTGGCCCCCTTGTTCAGAATTCATTAATTTACTTTACGCGTCCATCTTTGGGTCACTAATTTACATATGTTTACCAAATTTCAACTCAATCGGTCCAGTAGTTTCGGAGCAAATCAGCTGTGTGTGACAGACGGACAGACAGACGCACGAGTGATCCTATAAAGGGTTCCGTTTTTTTCCTTTTGAGGTACGGAACCCTAAAACTATTATACTTAATAATAGTCTCATATTATCTTATATGGATTGCAATTTAGCTAGACTCACAGCAGCTTATGCATATGAAAACTATGACAGCAAATCATCGAGAGGCAGAAGATTTAATAGACACTTCACAACAGCCAATAATCTACATTACAATCAACTTTTGTGGTCGGTACTCAGACATGGCAGTAAAACTGGGCCTTAAAATGAAGCCATAAGCGACCAATCGTGTAACTCGATGAATAAACATTTTATTTGCTATTAAATGTTTGAGTTTCTATTCCGGCTGACGATACGACAGCGTTAGTATATTGTATAACGACAGTTTGTTATTAGGACGCGTTTGGAACGATAGAACTAGTTACGAAACGTAATATTATATGTATTTGGTGCCAATACTAATATTCTACATATTTTAGTTACCTATTTGATATAAGTAAGTAGCAGTATTGAACATTGTAGGACCATTTTTCGTGTTTAGTATAATTAATGTATTAACACAAATATAATAGGCCAATTTATACCTTGATTTTCTGATATACATTGCGTAGTTGGCTCGAAAATATTTCTTTTACTTATAGAATTTTTATTTTTTATGTTACTAATGATATCATTTTTGATTTATTGTGAACCAGTGTTTACTAACGTAGGTGTGAACAAATCGCCTATTTATAATAAATGGGCTACGAAACCATTCAAATTTATTTCTGTGTAATTTTAGTTCCAGTTAGATATTTCTCACTTGATCACCCGATATGGCCGTGGTAGCCTAAGGAACGATGTAAATAAGACCCCTCTTAAACATCGGCTACACATGTCGCGAATAACCGGATGATATATTAGAAATTTATTCAATTAACACTAAATTAATAGACATCCGCTTGCGATACCATACAGCGCATAGACCCACGGATCATAAATTACAGACAGTCAAATTCGAATTAAGTTGAGTACCTCAAGCGGTGCCATAATCATTCTTCATAAGACACTGCACTGGTCTAATGATTCCCAAAACTCCGACTACCGAACTAATAAACATCAATCAAGTGTCTCGGAACTATTAAAGTTCCAACGAATCAATCACGGCATTGTCTATAACGAATCTGGATTTATGCAAACAAGAGGAAAAAGAAAAATTAAAGGGAATAAAGTTTGACGTGTACCTACTGTGCAATATAAGAGAGAATCGATTAGTCATTATTTGATTTAGTTCGGCGGGCCGGGCGGCACCCGGCGAGAGGCGGCGGGGGGTTACCACGAGCGCGGTTGCTCTTAACTCTTGCGGTCGTCATCAGCTGTGCCTTCGACACTTTATATATGGCAGCAGGGGAAATGGATGGCTTTGAAGTACTGTGCCTTACCGATGGGAAAGCAATCGCCGACTTATGCTTTAAAACGAGCCTAAACTGAACACAGAAGAAAATTGAGGTACAATAGAACCGTGGTCTTCGTGCAACAGATATAATAATGCAATAGTCCTAATAACATCTTAGAATTCAACAATATTATTGCTTATAATGCAATAGCGAAAAGCTCATTAATAAACACAAGCTGTCCTTATCAACAAAAGCATAACATTTGATAGACGTTCAAGAACACTGTCACTTCAGAACACCAGTCCATTCAAATCAACAAATCTGCGCACATTCATTTAGTCATACAGAAGTAATAAAGCTCAAGGGGGGTTAATTATGAATAAGCATTTAATAAGTAAAAAACACCACCCATATGAACTGAATGCAACATAATTTACTGACTTTACATGCTCATTTGTGATTAGTCGGCGCGAAAGGGCAAATCCTGTATTAAGATAGGTAATGAGGTTAATACAAAATATCAATTCAAAAAGGGACTATCTTCTTGCAAAGTACAAAGTAATTTTAATCCTGGCAATAAGTTATACGGTTCTGATTCACGACGGCGCACTTGAATATGCTGACGAAAATGCGGTAGAAGATTAAGTACAAAAAGGTACAATACTTAACAGTAAATATAGAATTATGGACTTTACAATAGCAGTACATAAAGTTGATATCGTAAGTAATGGTGTTAATGAAAGAAAGAAGTTAACGATGGATTGTGTGGTAAGTCGGCACCCTGCTGCCGCGGCCCCCGACCGCGCCTATCACGGACAAGACATCGATTAGTGATCGACTGAATTCAATTGCTTGGCGAGACAAGAACTCGATACCGTCGACGAATCGAGACGGACCGATCGAGATTTGTATTGTTCAGTTTTTCAAAAATTTGCATTTTGTGAACGTCACGTCAACGACAATGCTGAGTCACTTGACAAATGAAACGAATTGATCGTGTCTCTGATATCGAAAAGCGTTGACCGTAAGCTCCATTTTATATTATTGTTGGACCATGATTACTGTCAACTGCAGTATGCGTATTTTTCGATTTAAATCATTGCGTTGTCATTCTCGCCTATCAGATCTATCACAACTTACAATGCTATAACCTAACCGATATATCGGTCGCGGTCTTCTGTTGTACGATGCGGTGATTTTTTCGGGTCAATGTTTAATATCTTTTAAACAGGTCCTCTGTTTTTGTTTTTATCGAGGGCATTATTCCATTCAAATTAATTTAAATTTTCGATATCTACGAAATGTTTTCTTTACCATATTGGTTGCGTGAAGCTATTTTGTAGCAGAAAGACATCACGCATGCCTCTTGCAATCACGTGATATTTCACGTTTATTGGTTTAAGTCATGACATCACCGTATGTGGTGGAAGCAGTGACGGGTACATTAAGGAGCGTATTTTGACCGTGCTCCGGCATATATCAAGCCTCGCGAGGAAACGCGGTGGTAGCTATATGCTTTACTGTTATTTTGTATGTGTTTAATATGTTTATTATAATCGCTGTTTATGATCAGCGTAAAAGGATAACGAGTGAATGTGAGATTTTTATTAAAATTGCCACAGGGCCAACGTTGTCATGTGGAACAAAAATACTTTTGCTCCTATCGAGTCGCAGATTTGACTCAGTAGGTACAAAGTCTCCTAAAGTCTACAAGTACTTATTTATTAAGTGGTATTTTCCGGTTAATTTTTTCTTCTCAAATAATATTAATACCAGCATAGGTACGCCCTAGCGGGCAATAAGCAGACACCGTTGCCTACGGACGCATGCGACTTCAGAAGAGTCTAGTTGTGTGGATATCTAAAGACAAATTCAGTCCCTCACTCTCAACATAGCGTATTGGGCCCGACCACATGTCCACGGCACGGCGTCGACACCGTAAAAAAGCGCGGCGCGGCGCCGCAGAAACTCAAGTTGCGGCACCGCAGGAATACACGGCGTAGTAACGTGTATTTCCCGGTGCGGTGCCGTAGAAATCCACTCCACAGCGTCGTGTAAAGTCACGACGCGGCGCGCGCCTTAAAAACGCACGTTGCGGCGCCGAATAACCTTTAACAATAGTTCGTAGCATAGTTGTCAAATAAGAAAGTAAAATAAAAATAAAATTTTTCGATCGAACCTGGTGCCTTTGCTTTGCCGGTAAAATAAAGTCGTGGTGTATTTGCCACACTGAATTACGAAACCTAACAATGATTAAAAAAAATGACATTCAGCTTTGTTATGTTGTCAGATTGATGTTCTGAAAAGATTTCGCCTTTTTGAATATCGGTTGCCATAACAATAACAATCCTACTTGGGTTTTTAACCTCTTGTATGGTGGGACACTTACAGCGCTAAAGGAATTTGAATTTTTTGTTTCTGACACAGATTCAATTTTAGATAGCCCTGATCGGTGCAGATCTGCTACTAAGCATACGAAAGGTTAAATGACTTTGGGTGACACCTCTTTGATATATCTCTTTGATGCGACAAGAAAGTTTCATGTCTTCTCATTTAGTTTGACGTCCTTAGTCATTAATGTTCCTAACTATCAACTTAGATTTTCTATTCGGTTTTATTAGCAGTCTCAAAAAAATAAGATATAAAATCTTACTGGCAACTCACTAAGCTTAGTATAATCCAGTGCACTGTCCATACTGTCCGTGTGCAGTGCAGTTTCCATATAAAAAATAATCAGGTATATTAAAATAATATGAAAAAGAAAGAATACATAGTAGAAGTGTCTAGTTAGCAACCTATGACTGCAAAATCAAATATTTCCATCGTCAAAACCTGCAATGTATATAAAAATGGACGACGCATTTGTGTTTGTGTTTATACATATCAATATATTATTCAAAAAAAAACACACGCTAACATGAACATCGTTGAAGTAAATGTCTTGTATGCATCATTATTAAAACTTATGATTCCACAATACATTTGCATTCCCCGACCAGTAGGGCTCCCACTGTTAATCTAATAATGGAATGTGTATAATGCCATTAATAACTTGTTGTTTTTCTTCTTATTGTGCGCCAGCCACTGGGCCTCTAAATAAGAGTTACTTATCTTACTATTAAAGCACTATAATTTTACTGCAGTTTTACGATTTATTATTTTGATGGGATCACGATTGGGTTTCTTGTTCTTTTTTAATTTGCAAATGGTTAAAAATACTTGAAGAAACTCAAATATACGATACCTTCAATTGAAGCACTGTGTTGAGCCGTTCTTTTTTGCTTAGTCTAGACATGTATATAATTGGCTAAAGACGTATCTTTATTATTTAATATCTTGCACACTCATCCAGTTTTAAAAACAACAAATTGTACTAGCCTCATAGTAAGATCAAAAGGCTTATGTTGCGCACGATTTTTATTGATATAAATACTGAAATACATAGAAATTATTCAAGACTCAAAAACAAATATTCGTGCTCATCACCCAAATATCCCGTCCCCGGGATTTGAACCTATGACCTTCAGTATCACAGACAGGGTCACTAGTCACCACCCACTAGGCTAAACAGGTCGTCATCCTGTTTCTTGATGTCCAACTAACGTTTGTGTCTCTCAGTTCAGCCTTTTGCACACATACCTACAACGTTTAGTTTTTGTTTTCTGGTCTTGCCCAGACTATCGACCAGGGACTCTTTTCATTCTAATAAAAAAAATATGATTAGCACGCTTTGACTCTCTAAACTTGGTCTCTGGTATGTCTCCGTTTTTCAAAATCAGAATGACAAAGAGATGACACAAAAGTGATACCCTAGGACATCCCTTTCTATAAAATTAGGCAGATGGAATCACCGCCCAGGGTTACCTGCACACTGCACATTCAAACGTTGACAGCAAACTGTCGGCTGCCACGATCAAAGAGTTTTAATGACCACCAACACGAATGGATATCCAAACAAGTTTACTGGAAAACAACCTACTAGATTAATGAGTAGAATATCGATTTTTGGTCATTATCTCGTCATGTTTTGACCGCTGAAGCGTGGTAATCGAATTAATTGGTGGCGACGACGTTTGCCTCGAGAGGTCTATTCGGCTCAACATATGGTTTTCATATTGGTTTGTGAGCTCCGACGCGTGTTCAGTATAACTTATCAGAACGATGGGCACACATTAATACCACGGATTAACGCAGCGTGCTAGATAAACTACATCTCTTTCAAACTGCTCTAATTATAGAAAGAGGTTGATAGTCTGACATACCAATATGATGTCAATATGTCTTGTCAGATGGACCTCGAGCGCCTACGCGTCTTTGTAGCCGATAATGCCTTTTTGTTTGCAAAGTGTCCATTTATATTAGATAAGTGAATGAATACCAGACTTAGATTTATAAAAGTGGAGTCTAGATAAGCTAACAGATGATGAAATTATCTTTTGTGTAAGATCGAATACCATTCGTAACTCAGGGTACGGCTGAAACATGCAAGAAAGTAAAATTAAAATTTTGATAAGGATATTTTTTAAAGGTCAGTATATTTACTTTTTATCCAGTCTATGCGATTCCTAGTGTTTTAAACAGAATACAATTTACAACTTCTTATAGCGTAGTTTATTGTGTACCTAGTACAATAAGGGTACTTGTTTTTAATCATATAAAAAGATACCCTATTATGTGACTTTCACATAAGGTACTTAAAGAACAACGAAGATTGTTATCCCAAAACCAGAGTCTAGACCTTTTTGAATGCATAAATACCTGCATCATACATACCAATTGCAATGATAAAGTATTTACAAGCATCCACAACATGCAATAATTAAAAGAAAAACCGGACAAGTGCAAGTTCAACTCAACACAACAAAATATTGAGAATTTTCCCGTTACTTTGAATACTCAAACATCTTATAAGTTTTCCTGTAGGTAATCTTTAGGCAAGGAACTATTTTCCATATTTTTTTCAGAATTTTAAGCCTAGTAGTTTCGGAGATAAGGGGGGGGGGGGGGGGGGGGACTGGTCAAAATTCGACTTTTTTCCTAAATTACTTCAAATCTGTTTTTGCTAAAATTATAAAAAAAAAATCTGAGATGCTTACAACAACCCCTTTCATTTGATATGTCACACAATACAGTTTGCGAAACTTTTTTTTTTAATTTTCCAGTTTACCCCCCACAAGTGGCCCCCTTGTTCAGAATTCATTAATTTACTTTACGCGTCCATCTTTGGGTCACCAATTTACATATGTTTATTTACTGACAGACAGATGCACGAGTGATCTTATAAGGGTACCTACCGATTTTTTTCCTTTTGAGGTACGGAACCCTAAAAACAACAACAAAAAACAAACAAATATAACAAATACAAATATAATTATAAAAACACAGGCAATATAAGCCATTTAACAGCAGGTTTCTACGTTGTTACTAAACACTGAATAACATAAATAAAACGCGCGTTGCAAGTAAATAACCGCTAATAATACTTAATACGTATATCACGACCCCGTAGAGAACAAATCGGCGCGGGCGCATCGCAGCCTGTTTACACGGCGAGTTTAATTGCACGACCAAACTTACAAATAAGACATTGTGCTAAGTAATTAGATTAGCTCAGCACGCTATTTGTCCGACGCGGTAAGTGCATTGAGCTGGTAATACCGTCCTTTTTTGCATGGGATACCTTAGTTCATCATCCTTCCTCTGCAAGAGATATTGAACAGGGATGTGACCTTGACGTGGCTGTCATAGTAACATAATCGAAATAGTGGGTCACCTGTGTTATGGTTGTGTACAGTAATTTTTAGGTCGACTTTACTTTTACTTTATACGCGGTTAAAGTTTTCAATAAAATTATCTCGTCCAATCTATATATTATTATGTAGACCAGGTATCTTTTTACATTATTATATAGAGTACTCTGACGATTGAATGAGGCGGAAACTCTAAAACACGAAATTTCACTCCAAATCGAAGTCGTCAACAATTTAAATGCCTAACAGTGAAAATAAATTATTCCTACATTACCAATTAAAAGCCACTGAAATACTGTAACTAACTTAGTTTTGATATTTTAAAGATATTTAAACACAAGGGTCAATAAAAGGACGATGTTTGATCATGGAAAATCGTTATTTCAGTCATAATTAAATAATCGTCACGGAACCTGTTTCCATAAACTTCATACTAACAAAGCATAAATAGAATTTAATTGCTTCAGTTGCTGATTTGACTAACAGTCAAAATACCGTATTATATTATTTACTACTCTTCATAGATCACCTCGCATCAAAGATTACAGTGCATTGAATGGCAGTTTGATTGTTTTATACAATGTACCTAATATACAATTTCAAATTGTGACATTCCACGGGGAAAGGTCGAGACGGAGTTATGTATATCCTAGTAATCTACAATTGATAAGCTATTAATAAATAAAAAAAACCCTTCTAAATTGTGTAGTTCCGGAGATTTTAATTTTTGAAGTTGTTACTAAAATCTGAGCAATTACAAATCGGAACTTTCATATACCAATTAACATCCCTTTGCCTACTGACCAACTTCAAAAAATCATGTTTTGTTTTATTTTCACTTTTTTTTTCGCAATCAGTACTAAAAATTATAATTGGATCTATTTATTACAAAACAATTCCTAGGAATTGTGAGGATAGAAAAAAAACAAGAATAAGAGGTAAGAATTACTTTTGATATTTTTATCAAAATCTCAATCTTTTCAGTTTAGAGGTAACTAATAATACTGTTTTCACGCATGTTTTAACAAAATCTACCTATATTAAAATTAGAGACTATGAATAACGCAATAGGAGAGTAATTTTAACTTTTAAGTCAATTACTTAAAATTGCATCACGAAACTAGTTTGTTCCATACATACCACCAACATACTGCCGTACTTTTTTAAAAGGCAGTCTTCTGCATACAATTTACTCGTAGATGACTGCCTTTTTAAGAATCACGGCAGCATAGTTACATACCTTATGGAAGTAAACAATTTGTAAGTGCTATTAACTTTATTATGTCGTCCTTTTCATTAATGTTGGTTCTTGTTTATTTATAATTCGTCAGTTCAAATTTAGTAAGTTCTTTCTCATAGTCTTCATTAAACTTTAAAATTTTATTATATGCAACGAAAAGGGTCCTTATGGCAGAGTTACATGATTTTATAGATTAGCTTACTCTGAACTAGAGGTGTGCGCCGATGGCAAAATCATCGGCGGCGGCGTCCGGTGGGATTTTGATCGGCGGCGGCGGCGTGATCGGCGTGAAATCGGCGTGGTACTTTTTTTTCGGTTTATGGTTAAATAAGTATATAGCGTAAATTCTTATGGTGAAATAAGATATTTTCTGAAATTTAATTGCACCAAAAAAATGAAAAAGATTAGGAAATAATCAAAAGAATGAATTACGTGGGAATCTTGATTTTTCTTCTTCTTTGTCGGTTCCTCAAGGATTAGGGTCGTGACTACCAAGAGCGCAGTTCTTCAAAAACATTTTCCAAACCCTTCTACTTTTGGCTAGTTATATTACGCCTTGGATATTGACGCCCGTAGCATCGCGGAATACATCAATCTATCATATGGGTGCTCTGTCTCTACTCCTCTTTCCTTCAACGCAGCCAACCATTATCATCTTCTCTAAGCTGGACTGGTCTTGGCCGGCCACGTGGCCAAATAATGTCATCATTCGCTTGATGTTGATACAAAGCTCTTTGAGTATCGACACATCAGTGCGGCGTTGTATACATGAGATGACCAACATTCTACGCCAGCACCGCATTTCAAATGTATCTTTTTTTGCTCTCAAGCCTAGCTGGCTTCCAATCCAAGTCCATGTTTCAGAGGCATGAAGAAAAATGGAGAAGATAAGGGTGCGCATAAGTCTGACTTTGGTCTTGCGGTGGATATTCCTGTTCTTCCATATATTTTCCAAGCGCGTTACTGCTGTTTAGTTTAAGCAATTTTCGATCTTCTGATGACCTCTTTCATACAATCTCCGTCTTTGGAGATCTGTGAGCCTAAATAGACAAAGTTTTCTACTAAGTCCAGGTCATGTAGTTCCTGTGCCCTCTGCATCAACCCAGCTCTGTCTATGAACATTAGCTCCGTTTTTTCCTGGGATTTCTCGGTTGTAAAAAGTTAAGTGGAGGCCGTATTGTGCACTGATCAATTCGACTTTCTTTAGAAGTGTAGCTAGCTAGTTTAGTCTCATAGGCAACTATGTATTGCAAATTGTTATTCACCAACTCGGATGCCGCCCTGCCAGCTCTCAAAAGCACTCTGCGCAGTCCGCGCATTATGTGTTCGCCGACCAAGACGAATAGTTGACGAGACAGTATGCAACCCTGCCTCGATTGGTCTTAAAGGATTTGGACTCCAGGTCCTCCAGCCGGACACGACATTTGCCGTCAAAGTATAGGTTTTTCACCAAAAAGGACTGATGTTCAGGTATAATACCCATTTCTCCAAGCACTTTAAACATTAATCGCTAATCTATACAGTCGAACGTTTTGGCGTAATCGATGAAGCATAAGTCCATAGGTATGTTAAATTCTTTGCTCTTCTGGATTAACTGCCCGATATTTAAGATCTGCTCTCTTGTGCCTCTATCCTTAACAAAACCCGTTTGCTCTGTTGCGATTTGTCCGCTTCTGTAGTACTCCAGACGTTTGTTTAGAATATACAATAGAACTTTACCAGCAAGGGATATAAGAGAGATAATTAGTTCGATAGTTGTCACATTTACGGGTAGAGCATTACTTATGTAGTGGGACAACCATGGAATCTGCCCTTTGTAGTATACCCAGATCCGACCAGAGGTATTAGGGAACAGATTCTTCATGGAATGAGTTAAACAACTTTTAGTTACTGGAACATGCCCCAGTTGATTATGATTATAGATTTTTAGGTGAAATAAGGTCACGTGCTCAAGCATTAGAGGAACGAATGCACATTTACTTACTGGCTGAAGTCGCGAACCTTTTAACTCTATCTGATCCAATTTTACAGGAGGCACAAAAAACCTATTTAATTTACTTCAAGGTTACATCACAATAATATTAATGAAGTAAAGATTTGCAGCAGTATTACTTATAAATATCATTACAAGATGTCCATTTGTTATGTGTTGACGACCCAACCCAAAGGAAATGTTGTATTGTATAACGGTGCCAAAGCCTGATTTGAATAAAAACCGGCCAAGTGCGTGTCGGACCACTCAAAACGAAGGGTTCTGTCTCTATTAAAAAGGTCGTATCGTCGAAGGCAGTTTTTCAGCAATATCTTGAAAACCTTTGAACCGACCTTGTTCAAAATAATTTTTGGTGAAAATAAGCCATATATCCATGATTTGTTTCATATTTTTAAGATACAGCGTTCAAAAATTAGAGGTGGGGGGGGGACAGAATTTTAGTGACTTACGGGGCGATTATCTCCCACTCTATTCACTTAATCAAAAAAAAATGCTGAGAAACCTCATATTTATATTGTAAGGCCTATCGATTGATGTGCCACACGTGGGCTTACGTTGAAAAAAAAAATGACTTCCATTTTTATGTATGGAGTGCACCATAAAAAAAATTGTCATTTCAATTACAAAATTATGTAGCGGCTAACAAAATAAACCTATCCTCAAAATTTTATTCAAATACACCTTATAGTTTTCGAGTAAAAAGCCTGTGACATACGGACAGACGGAAAGACGGACATGATGAAACTATAAGGGTTCCGTTTTTGCCATTTTGGCTACGGAACCCTAAAAATGGAATTAAGAGGTTTGTGACTTTAGCCGACGATATCTGCCACGGCGTGTATGTTCGCAAGAATGTTATAATCATGCGTGTATTGTATACATATACTGCAGAAATTGCCGATTTTTTTATTTTATTGCGAAGCGAATTAAAGCAAACTCTTTAATATAGAAAATAACAGAGTTGACATGTGCCGTAGAGACTCCTTATTCGGCATTGGAATTAAAATTACTTAAATAAATTGCATAGAATAATTAACACTTTTCCGAAAAAAAACGCAATTACGCCACGCCGATTCCACGCCGGTCAAATCTATCGGCGGCGGCGGCGTGGAAAAATCGTCGGCGGCGGCGGCGCGGCGGCGCGGCGCACACGTCTACTCTGAACGCCTTTTTCTCCGCCGCGAACTTGGTTTCTGTGATCTATGACCCACCTCACTACAATAGGTATATAGGCTTTTTACAGTATTATTTTGCTACTTTTCTTATCACACAGCCATAAG
The DNA here is from genome assembly GCA_932294315.1 of Epinotia nisella. NCBI lineage: Eukaryota > Metazoa > Arthropoda > Insecta > Lepidoptera > Tortricidae > Epinotia > Epinotia nisella. The sequence continues at coordinate 12,446,653 of OW028688.1, read as the reverse complement.
GCTAATTAAATAAATAAATAAAAATAAGGTACCTTTTCTACTAAACTTTAAGGGCTAAATTAACGTACTTGTAATTTACATATAATAAAATTAATATTGGTAAACAAACGTTACATCTTATAGTTTTCGAAACAGCGATAATAAAAATCGTCTTTTCTTACCCACTTTTACAAAAAAATTAATATCTTCGAAACTAAAAACCGCCATAAAGTACATTTACCCGTGGAACGTCACAATTAGTTAGGTAAGCTCTGCTTCTGGCGGCCATCTTTAAATTTATTTGCGTGTTTGGCGTTGCAATCACGTGGACCGTAACAATAATTTAGTACAAAAGAGCGTGAAAAAGCAAATTAACTATTTCTCTCTTACACCTTATTCACAAAGAGGCAGCGTTAAAATTAGAAAAAAATTTTAAATCGACTTGATGCTCTTTGGCTTTGAAGATGCAGTTTTCCAGTTAAAACACTGTGTACACTTGCCCATAGTAGAATCCCAACTGTGACCTAAACACGAAACGAAAGTTGTTTCTGAAATCGACTTCTGCGCTCCGTGAGATGAAGATAACCCTGCATGTATGGATATAACATTTTGATATGTAATTGCAAAGGCCATACGTATAACTCATCTAATGTGATGTATGACTCTTGTAATAATACCATTCAAAATTAATTGGCTTATATTTCAATCAAGCCGTTTATTTTGTTCAGGTAGTATAAATGGCTTAGATTCAGTTATGAACTTTTAGGTGGCGCTCCATAAATCTATTAGGTTTAATTATTTTATTGCAAATAGTGCTTTTCATATCCACCTGTCGTTTATCTGTCATCCCAATAGGATTTCTAACATTAAATCATTAACTAACTATGTTTGTATTTTTTATATGTTGTACTTTGTCTTACACTGTGATGTATCTTGTTTTACATTTTTCAAATGATCAAATCTTCATCCTTTGGACAGTTTTTTTAAGACTTTCGTGTACCTAGCTTCCAACCTTGACGCCGGCATAATTGAACTGGACAGTAGCCATTAAAATCAACCTTAAATCGTAAAAGAGGTTATAAAATGTAATGGGGCGATATATGTCACCGTACCCAAGCAATTTGAAAAGCGCTATAAGTAGTATTGACTTAGTGGATGTTTTTGATAAAATAGATTGATAAAAAAATTTCGTTTACAACCCATAAATTAGCAATCCTTTATTTTGTGTAGTAAATACTTATGCTAATAAATATAGGCTGAAGGCTCATAATTATGCTATGTGAAGCGTCGTGACTACTTTTTGCATGACCATTTAACTTGGTTTAACAATTTGGACAATACTCGATCTCATATACTGCAAAGCCGAGATAGTGATTATCATAAATTTAAAGCTGATATCGATTGGGCCATTAACGAGCACGGTTATCGATATATCGACATCGGTCAACGCACGTGCTGGCACAAATTTACGGAGCTACGTTTCACGAACAATTAAGAAGAATTATTGTCAGATTAGATTGTAGGCGTAGCACAGCGGACAGTCGGGCAATGTCAGTGTACCCAGTGTATTGAAATCAGTTTATAAACAATGATAGTTAATTTTGATATTTGTGCCTATTTAAATCGTCTTTTTCTTACACTTCTTTCATGAATACCACATTAAAACTGAAAATCTTGTTAAGTCGAAAATAGGTAAGTTCATCCTGACGTACAGACAGCAGTGAAAATAGTGTCAAATAATCAACAAATAAAGCAAGACGCAACACGGTGCCCGAGAATAAACGATTGACAAGGTCCTGAAGAAGTATCGACAAGTATCCATGCCATCACTATTCCAAGCTCGTGTGTGGTAAAAAACAAACAGACTGATTAAACATTTTATTTACTCAAATGCGGCAGTAAAATGTAAAAAATCGCTTTCCACAAACATTAATTGCGGCCAATAAAGTAATTAAATGTGACAATCGTAAAACATTGCGAGGCCATAAAACATTATAGCCGTGTCGTCTCGGATCAGTCGCGTGAAGGGCTTGAATCTCTGTAACCGGAGCCCACGGGGATCCGTAGGGAAACATTGGAACATGATACCTATACCAATATGACTAGGTTATATGTACATAATTATAGCAAAGCTCTCACAGGATGACGTTATGGCGTTAAAATACACTTAAAAAGCAAAGTCAGTGGGACTACAGGATTCCGAAGAGTCATTTACAGTCCGAAGGCATATTTTTTCCGAATTTCAACTTTCTGAAAGCCATATTCCGCTGAAGTGGGATTTACAATACATTACCTACAATACAAATACTCTTTATTACACACCTCACACAAACAAAGCAGTTACAGAGAGAAAAAATACAATAACATGTAGGTAGAGGTAGACAACAGGCGGTCTTATCGCTGAAAAGCATCTCTTCCAGACAACTTTTGGGTATCGGAGAAAGAGATAAAACTAGATTTGCAGTGGTGCAGAGATTATTATTAACCATTTTTTATTTTATTTTATATTTTTCCATTTTAGTTTTTTAGGGTTCCGTAGCCAAAATGGCAAAAACGGAACCCTTATAGTTTCGTCATGTCCGTCTGTCCGTCTGTCCGTCTGTCCGTATGTCACAGGCCTTTTACTCGAAAACTATAAGGTGCATTTGAATAAAATTTTGAGGATAGGTGTATTTTGTTAGCCGCTACATAGGTTTGTAATTAAAATGACAAAAAAAAATTTTTTTAGGGGTGCACTCCATACATAAAACTAAAAGTTAAATTATTTTTTTTCATTGTGACCCCTCGTGTGGCACATCAATCGATAGGCCATTCAAAATAAATATAAGGTTTCTTAGCATTTTTTTTTGATTAAGTGAATAGGGTCGGAGATAATCGCCCCGAAAGTCACTAAAATTCTGTCCCCCCCCCTCTAATTTTTGAACGGTGTATTTTAAAAATATGGAAAAATTCATGGACATAGGGCTTATTAATTTCATTCACCAAAAATTGTTTTGAACAAGATCGGTTCAGAGGTTTTCGAGATATTGCTGAAAAACTGCCTTCCTCAAAGAAAAGGACATAAGTGCCGTAAAATTTCTGTGACGATACGACCTTTTTAATAGGCACGGAACCCTTCGTTTTGCGTGGTCCGACACGCACTTGGCCGGTTTTCAGGATATAATACGGTACCTTATCTTATTCAGTATAGCAAATTTTTTGAATTTAGATGTGCGACAGTTAGACCGGGAGATGCTGGCACAATGTTTCCAGTAATTTGTACCAAGTATGGCGACCCTACAGGGGGTCTTATTACGTAATGAAGAAAAGGAAAATGTATAAACGCAATAACGAATCCACACGTGAGTAAATTCGAGTCAATTGAACAATATACGACACAACAATATATTTGTCAAATATGCAAGTATTACGACTAATTCAGTTCTTACCTAATTCGTTCGACCTGTTTAATACAACCTCATAACATTTTAGATGCTCGAAGAGCTACGAAAGTAATCGTTACTCAACTTTCAATTCGATATCTCACATCTCTCACTCACTGGGTAAGTGTAAGTAAGATGACGCTTAAGATATCGACGGAGTTTCGACCCATAAATCGGGAATCGAAGGGTTGAGATACTGGAACCGGTTTGAGCTATAAATTAAGACCAAACAGGTCGGAGGTCAGGATTTTGCCAAACCTGCCTTTGGTAAAGTAAAGTGAGAGTTTGGATGAACATTGAAACGTGAATTAACATCAGAAATATAGAATTAGATGTTTGCTTGCAAACAATACTTTCGTCAAGGAACATTAGGCACTTTCGTTATAAATCTACATAAGTTAGTTAAGCGTTCAAAAGATCTGGCGTTTGCAAGTATCTATGCAGATTTTCAGAATTTTCGTGCAAATATCTCGAATATAATTATTATATTAAGTACCTACCTACATCATTTTAATGCATCAACAATTGAGACAAATTCTAATTATGTTTACCCTTATATTTTAGAGCGTTGTAGATTCTAAATAAAATTTGCAAACATTTACGGAACATAAAAGTAATATGAACCTAAAAACTTCATACAGGATGATGGCTGTTATTTTGACATTTGACCAAACTGTAACTCATTGGCAATGTATAAAGTAAAAACATCTTCTCAAGACATTCTAAAACCAGACGATCACTCACCTCACCCGTACCTAAATTCACTGCAAACAGATAACTCTACTGCGGCTACAAATAACTTGATTACAAAGTTTAGCACTTACGGTATCGGAGTTTAAGGCGTCATATCGTGGACGTTGATGCAAATTGTCTATCAAGTGCACGTGCGAGTCGGTCATGCACGCTTGACTTGTTGCATAACACGTATACGAGGCACAAGATGTAGCGAGAACAGTTATTTTGGTCTGATCCTTAATATTGTGCTCCATTTCGGTCGATCTGTTTTATTTTTTCTCCGGTCAGACTGTCCGTGTGCAAAATAGGGGCACATTCCCCAGTTTAATGCACAATTGGTTAAAATAGAATTACATGATTGAATTGAATGATTTATTTGTTTATTGCCTTGTTTAATTAAAGAGAATTGCAATAACTATACTAAGAATAGGAGAATCAAATATCAACAAACACTGTTCTAATTATCATAAACTCAAACTCAGCCAACTTTAGCCCAGAATCTAAGCGGTCTAAGGTCCACATTAGCGAAGAACGTCTTAAAAGACGTGATCAGACATAACTTTCTTTGCCTCTTTAATCATCTTCTAAGCAAAACAACATTCGGCTCTGCTCTGGGGTACGCTAGTATGCGCGTTTAAATTTTTCCTTAAATCTAAGTTGCCTGTCCACTGAATTATTCTCTGAAGTGTGATTATGGGACACCTGCCCCCCTATTCTGTAACTTGTTTTAAATTCACCTCAACGCTCACCCACAAATATATTTAGACGCCGCGTTTCGTAGTAACTCAGCGGTAGGTAGAGGTCTAGTTTCGTTAGGCGTGACGCGTGGGGTGAGGCGCATGAGCGCGTAGCGAATAACAGCCCTGTTCAGTCAACTCATCACATTATCCACGAGTGCCTAAATAGCACGCTCGCTGGAGAGACTTTATACACATTAAATCTCAATATGAAAATTTGACAACTGCTACTTTTATTACAGTACCTAAGTGAAAAACTTTGAATCCTATGCTTTTAGATACCACAGGTATGGTTGAGATTATTTAATGTGGCCGACTTTTTATAAACCTGTAATTGGAATCTTCTACCTTGAACAGTAGAGTTGCTTTTTGAATGATTGATGCAATTCGTTTGACGACCGGTTAGCCTAGTTGGTAGTGACACTGCCTACGAAGCTGAAGGTCCTGGGTTCGATTCCCGGTAAGGGCAAATATTTGTGTGATGAGCATGAATATTTGTTTCTGAGTCTTGGATGTTTTCTATGTATTTAAGTATTTATATCTATTTATATATCGTCATCTAGTACCTATAACACAAGCCTTATTGAGCTTACTATAGGCCTAGTTCGATTTGTGTAAGAATATCCCCTAATATTTATTTATATATTTATAAATTTGGCCAACTCAAATAATCTCAAGCATATTTCAACTTAACCGCTTTACGCCTGTAACTTAGACCGCTATCTAACTCATCTCTATCGCATGCATTATAGTTTACGTACAGTTTTATGCGGAGGAAGATCGGCGCGTGGGTTGTAATGTTCTACCTCGTTATGATTAAGCGGATAATTTCGGTTGCTATCTGTGAAGTATGACACCGATTAGAGGTGAAGGGCCTCTCAGACGTAGTAGACAATGCGCATATGTCTTGTTCTAATGTTGTTTTTGAACGAAATCTTTGTGAAGTAGTTCGATAGTGATTTTAATCTTAGTCTACATTGAACTTATGTCGCATAATGTTTTGAATAATTAAATATCGATAAGTAAATTAAACGTACCATTTTAGCATCGGCCGTATACAGATCCACATGACATTATGTCAATAAGTTATCTATATCAAACATTGTGTTTTATTATGTATATATAAGGGTTTACCCTTGTTTTACCGACAAACGTTTCATCGATATTATGTTTCGCAGGATTTTCATTTCATCGAAAACCATATTTTTCAAAAACATTAATCTTTTCAGGATTGTTGTAAAACAAACCTAATGGGTGCTAGAGAATGACCTTGTAGCTGTTCCTAAAAAGTTAACCGTTTCTGAGTATTTTTTTTTCGATGAAATACTAGCCGGTAAAATAAGGGACTCCGACCTTCGACCTTGTAATATTTTACCTGACTTAGAGTCCAAAGGTTTTTTTTTTTTAACCGAGCCTCTGGTACTGCGTATGTATTGTATCTAAATTGACAGCTTACCTGTTACTTACCTACCTACTTCTGGACCTTATTTTTGTAATCGTTACCTTTCCTCAGTTAAAACTAAGACAGCAAATAGAATAGCGTGAATCCCCGTATGATCAATTTATGATGAGAAGTATAATTATTAAATAATAATTATTTTCGGGCCAAGGAGTAATAAAGCGTTTACCATGATTCCATGATAGGTCGTAAAACCTGTGTTTTCCAACATATGACACCATAGACCAGTTAACTGTGAACTGTGTCCAAAAACACGAGCGAGTTTGGCGAGTTCGTAAATCACGCGATAGCGTGGAGAAAGCTAAAACGGTCCGAACTATTCCATTAGGATAACCAAGTATTGTGTCTTTCTTGAGACTGATCTTCGAAACTACGTATCTGAATCCCAGGCTGCCGTTTTGCACCAGCTTGATCGCACACTTTATTCCTTAGCTTGCCAAGTCACCACGAGGCCGCATATTTCAGTAAACAATTGACTAAGGCCGCTTTCTTACTTGGCGGGGCGATCTCAAAACGCTGTATTTTCTACTTTACCGAAGGCTTACTAATGCCGCAAAAAAAATGTTACTTATTTCATTCTGCTTTAGGTGCTTTGTTAGTTCGTCGATTCATCGGTTCTAATTCATCGATTCTCATGACATGACTGAGGGTCGTGCTCGTGCCTGCATGAGTTCATTTTTTGCTAAGATTTTTTACGATGCCATTCGAACCAATTTTTAGAGAGGAATAAATGTTTGTATCGGGGCAACTACAATTAACGAACATAAATACCCAAAAAATTTAGACAAAGATTTCAGCCGAAACGCTTCATACTAATTGACACACATGTATGAAGTCACAGCTTTCTATTTACTACTAATCGTTGTATGGAAAATCAAGTAAATTGCTGTTTCCGTCGCAAAATACTGTGTTTAGGACCATAGTTCTCATACAATCTTGTTTATATAATGCGTAAAGATTCTATTGGTAGCTTTAAATTTACTCTTGGACACTAAAAAAATGTATATTTTTCTAAACTTTCAAGGTTCATATCTTTTTATGATTTTAATTATATTCTACATTATTACAATAATCGACGGTTTGCTATCCATTTAGCAACACTACGTTATCAATTTTAATACGAAAAATCATGCCTGTTGGCTATCTTTTCGGCCATCGAGAATATCGAGATTGACACCAGCGAATTTCAGCGACAATCGGCTTATTCAGGTTCAGATTCTCGACTGGCTACGTTTCTTAAGAAGGTACTGAAAATGTATTCATCACCATCACTTATAGCCCGTACACCGCTGTTGAACAAAAACCTCCCTCTCTTTCTCCCATGCGTCTCTTCTCTATCGATTGCAAATCTAGACAAGACTTTCCTAAAAGCGTCGAGGTCATCCCACCATATCCGTGTGGGTCTGCCCCTGTACCGAACTCTATTCGGTGTGATCTATTCTGTTGTTTTCTTGGCTCACAATAAGGCAGATGTGTCCGGCCAAATTCCACTTAAGCCTAGCAGCGATTCGGGCTACGTCAGCTTCTTTGGCTGGAGCTCGTTCGTTCGTTCGTTAAGTATCAGCAGATCCAATCTTGCACGTCAAATCTGACTAAATTCTCGTAGTCCAAGAAATACAGTACACAGTATGTGTAAGTCGCAAGGTAATGCAATAATATGGTACTATAAAGCTGGTTTGATGATGGAGTATAGCATTTCCTCAATAACACAAGATAAACCCTTTGAGTTTGGGCTCATTGGAACCCTCAAGCAATAAAACCTGTGCCAAAAATTATTTTTCTGTCAGAAAATAAAAAGATGTTATTACGTGACGAGTCTCATTCCACCTCAAAACATAGTAACACCACAGTATAGATAAATTAATTTTATATCTGCTGCGAGTCGTGCGCGCACTGTGCCTCCGGGCAGTTGCGGCGTGAGAACCGCTCGTGCCTCTAATGCAGGCCAGATACATGGCTTGTCAACGGGTGTCATGGCGCTTTGAGGGCCCATCGTGTGTCGTAACATCAAGAACACCAAGTAAAGATATATTATACGTAGGTTATGAAGAAATCCCATAGCATGTTCATGTCTGGGTTATGTCTTGTTTTTATGTTGGGGCGTCACGCGAATTCGACTGGCGATAGCGCTTTAATTTTCTCATGATGCTGTTCACAGTCGAATTTGCCTACACATACTGCAAACAAGACTTTGGTTGTATAGCCAAGGTCCTCGAACACAGAAGTAGAGGTAACATTTGTGATAAGTTCAAAATACAAGTTGAATATTTAAATATTCAACTATTGCTCGCTACCTTCATATTTTCTTATTTCGAGGTTTTTTATTATTTTTATATGTTTTGTTTCTTGATAAAAAATTGGAAACGAACACAACGTAATTAAAAAAATAACCGAATTGAGATCACGGAATACAGTAAAACCTGGATAATTGACATCTGAAGGGGCCAGCAATTTTGTGTCACTTAACGAGGTATTTCATTCAACCATGTTGTTTCATTTATAGAGGTTATCAATAATAGAGGTCGTACTTAATACATCAAATGTCTTTTATAGAGAGTTTATAACAGAAACACAAATTGTATACCTCAATCATTATGTTTTTATGATATACCTACAAAAAACTACTACGTAAAATTTTTTTGTTTGGATTTTCATTTTATTGATAAAACTCTTTTTAAACAAACTGTTTTACTTAAAAATTTGTAGGTTTGGAAAGAATTAATTTCATGATAATCGCTATAGTAAAATAACACAATTTTGAATTACAGTAATCATGTTTGTGGGTTAACAACACATTAAAACTAACCTACCTCAAAAATATCAGTCTCATTTAATAGCCTTTCAATAGTTTTAATTATAGAGGCCTTGGAAGCCTCGTGTGACAATTACGGAGGTAATTTAATCATATCCTCCCCCAAAAAGTGCCACACCGGTCCCGCGCCACCTGCATCCAGCGGACTACCGCGACCTTTACCAGGTCATCAGTCTACCTCGAGGTCATTTAATTTTAAGAAAAAAAAAGTTATTTAACGGAGTTTCAATTATAGAGGTCTCCGATGCCTCGTGTGTCAATTACCTAATAGAGATCCTGAAATTTCAATTGCAGAGGGCTTTTGGTGCCAAGGGACCGGGACCAGACATTTGGTTGGAATTATAGAGGTTTCTTAATTATCCAGGGATCAATTAACCAGGTTTCACTGTACTATAACTACTTCAAGTCATCTATGTATGACCGAATTTTGATATTTATTCTATTTGATATACATATATGAATAGAACCGAATTTGCATTCATAGATTTAAATGGTCTGATATAACTTCGTTTACGTTGTCATTTATAGTTATGGGTCTACCACACTTTTGGAGGATTAACAGAGATACTCGTATTATCCCAAATCAACAGGACACAGTAACTGGATTTTTTATATATCAAGTATTTTCGTGCAGTGCGAGCTTCCCACCAGAGTTATTATTAATTAAAAAATTATCATCATCATATCAGCCGAAAGACGTCCACTGCTCTGTCTCTGCTAGGCCTCCCCTAGAGAGTGCCAAATTGACCGGTCCTGCGCCACCCGCATCCAGCGGACTCCCGCGACCTTTACCAGGTCATCAGTCCACCTTGTGGGGGGCGTACCCACGCCGCGCCTTCCGGTACGTGGTCACCACTCGAGAACCTTTCCGCTTCAACGGCCATCGGTTCTACGTGCAATGTCCCCCGCCCACTGCCACTTAAGTTTAGCAATTCGGTTACCTTGGTTCTGCTGCGGATAGCCTCATTTCTGATGCGATCACGCAGAGAGACTCCTAACATAGCCCTCTCCATTGCCCTTTGGGTGACTTTGAGCCTTCTTATGAGACCCATAGTAAGCGACCAAGTTTCAGTGCCATATGTCATGACTGGCAACACACACTGGTCAAAGACTTAGATTACTTAATTTAGGATGAAAGTATTTCTAAGCCTAATGTTATAAGAAAATTTCGAAATAGTACACAGGATGTTGATACAACCTGCATAGTCTCGCATAATGAACCCGCGTTTCCCATGTCAATTGTTGCCATTATCACGCTCTATTGGAGCATGGGTCCTTTTGTTTCTGCTTACAGTCCGTGACATCATTGGCACAACTTGAATGATTCAATTGCAAAATGCCTAAGAAACTATTTCTTCTATCTTAAAAATACTCGAGTAGGCACTTGTCCCATCCGTCGGCGACGAGCGATTAGCTATCAGCGATTTTCTCGCCCAAGAAACGAACAAAAGATAATCGCTCCCGCGGTGGGACAAGTGCCTAACTGTAATATCTATTGCTGAAAATACATTTTAGTCTTGGCAGGTTTTGAAGCCAACGCCTAGGAGAGTGAGTAAATGGGAACACTTTATACCTACTCATCCTAACTTGGCATATTACACGAGGTTATATGTGATCAACGATCATTTCTCTCGAAAGTTGTGCTATAATGATACGAATAACCAATTTTATTATTAGAATAACTTTTTTGTGACACTGCAAACGTATTGGGTGTAAAAATTAATTTTCTACGGATGCTCCGTTTAGATTTTGCGGTTACCTATTAGCCCAAATTACTTTTTAATAGCCCATAAACATACTCAGAACTTAACATGTACAATACGCCTAAGTAGGCGTATTGTACATGTTAAGTTTAGTTCTAGTCACCAGGTAGAGTAGATCTTTGCACAAACATACAATTTTAAACAAATCTGATAATGAACGCAAACACAACATATTTATGGCAACCTACTATTTTTAGTAAAAACTAGATTATATTTACGACTTTACTTTGAGTCAAACAAGTCGTTTACGCAAGGAGCTTGCAGCAAATTGTGGAATGTGAGGTGTATTAAGGACTTGTATGGAAAAGAGTTAAAATGCCCAGATAACATTGCCCATCTGTAACTTGTGTAAAACTTTTAGTAGTTAAGATAATGTTCAAATGGAACGCCATGTTTACCCAAAATTTTGGACTGAATCTTGTCTCAACATCATAGCTGCTCTATAGTTGCGTCAATAATCGACATGGGCAATGTTGGCTAAAAGTCGAGATAACTTTTTCTGCGATCAAAATCAATAAAAATGTGGAATAGATGTTGATAAAAAAAATATTTCTTCTCATAGTGTCACACGCACGAGTTGCACGACTACTAAGAATTCGTTAAGCTAAAAACAATATCATTCTATCATAGAAAAAATATGAGATATTCGTGTTTTTCCGAAAAAAGCGGGCAAAGTAGTTGTATTAGTACGCTCCGCCGATATTCATGCAATAATCTAAGCGAACCGAGCAGGCAGGAAGCCTCAGTTCAAAAAGATTGTTCATGAAGCCGCTTGCAAGTTGTTTCAAGATGCCAGAAAACAAATGAGAGCAAAAGTTTAGTTATTTTCCTGTATCTTCGTCTACCAAACTACTGACGACCGTGCGTAACACAATCTAAATCCGGGGTAGTAGGCGGAGGTTTATAGACCTGCGGCTGAACAAAACTGGGTTTCGATAGCATTAAAGTTTTTTCTTTTTTGATATGTCGTTGGAGGCATGTTAAATAATACTTATGTAAAAATGTAGAAATTTTTAGGTTTAGATTTCGGCTATATTGAAATATTTAAGTTTTTTGCCAAGAACTATGCAAATATAGAATTAGAGTCACAAAAAACTGTAACATATCCAATAACATTTTAATTTCTTTACTATATTCTGTTTTTAGAAGTCTGGAACATCTGCGTTCTGGTGAACGAAAAAATGCTTATAATTCCGAAAATAAAGAATTAGAGTCGCTGATATTGCAAAATTATGATATTATCGATCCACTTCATATACTTGAAAAAAGTTGGAGGTGTAGACAATCGGCTTGTCTAGATATTGATTTCTGGCTAAGCAGTATAACCAATATTGAATTAGAGTTTGTAGAGTTAATAATAAGCAGGTCATGATAATGATCTCTGTTACCAAACAAAAGTTTATAAATATAAAATCACGGCGACACTAAATACTGATACGTAAGCATTCCGGGCCTATATTAATACATTTCAAACTCGCTGTATGCGCGCGCCGCGCTGCGCACTGTGCCACCAGACCCCTATTCCGTAACTGGTTTTAAGTTCACCTCAACGCTCACCAACAAATATATTTTGACACTGCGGTGCATAGTAGCTAAGCGTAGGTAGAGGTCCAGTTTCGTTAGGTGACGCTGTTTTAAGTTCACCTCAACGCTAACCCACAAATATATCTTGACACTGCGGTGCGTAGTAACTAAGGGTAGGTAGAGGTCTAGTTTCGTTAGGTGACGCATGGGGTGAGGCGCATGAGCGCGTAGCGAATAACGGCAGCGATCAGTGGGGGCGGGGTAGTGGCGTGCCCTTGACTCCACGTGAACCTGCGTCCAGATTCCATAAAAAAATCCGCAAAGCGTGTTTTAAACTAATATCAACCGAAAATAGTTAAACTTACCCTTATTTATTACTATAGGGATTGCCCACGGTTTCGTTCGCGTAGAACTCGTTATCGTGTTATAGAAATAATTGATATGAAAATTATCATAAAAATGACCATTCTCTGCAGAAATACCTACTAACAAATGACATACAATGTATTTTTTTTGCGAAGTGGCTAGTAACAGTAAGCTATGGAATAGATGGCTAGTAAACCGCAATTTACCTACCACATGAAATTGTTTTTGTATATTCAGGATGTAGGGTCGGTTTGCCGGTTATCGACCACCTAATTTAGTGTGCCAGTTTGCGACCACTCAGGTAAATTGGTGAACCGAGAGGATATTTTCTAGTTTTTTCAGTAGATTCCTGCCTAATAACTACATTAACTACTTAGAGCCTGTTCAAATCTATATACCTATATAAAAGAAGATTGTGACTAATTCATACACGCACAGCCGAAACTACTCGGACTAGAAACATGAAATTTACACCCAAACTACCTTTTATAAAGTTTTTTTGGAACAACGGATAAGAAGGGATTTTAATAAATTCCACCCCTAAAGGGGGTTAAAAAGGGGTGCAACGTTTGTATGAGGGACACTTTTTTTTGAGCTAGAGACTTAAAGTTTTGTAGAAAGATAACTTATTAAAATACAAAAAAGTACTTTCAGCGTTTTGGAAAATTCTATCCCCAAAAGGGGTCATAAAGGGGTGCAAGATTTGTATAGGAGAAACATTTTTTTAAGCTATAGACTTAAAATTTTGTAGAAAGATTACTTATTAGAATACTAATAAAGTGCTTTCAGCGTTTAGGAAAATTCTACCCTAAAAGAAAAGTTCCCCCATACAAACGTTGCGCCCCTTTTTAACCCCCTTAGTTAAAAAGGGGCGCAACGTTTGTATGGGGGAACTTTTCTTTTTTGAGCTATACAGAGTGTTTTTTTTAAATGGGACAGTATGGGGAAATCCGAATCTAAAGGAGATAGAGGAAAAGTGTCCAAGGAGACATTAGGTGTTTTTTTATGTAAACAAATTTGGCTCATTAAAATTTTTGGTCAAGCGTGAGTTGTTCTTAAAAAATGATAAAGTTGGTAATTTTTTTTTTGACGCGGGTCGACTCTGTTTCATGTAAGGATTATTTCATTGTATGGAAAGAAAAAAATCTGAACAGCAGAAGTTGGTCAAATTTAATGAAAACTAATCTTCATACAATTGCAGTATTCGCCTTTTAATATTGCTACAAGTGCCTAGGCGTGTAAAAAAATATTTAAAATTATTCCATTTTTAAATTTCGATAATCCATAAGAGCTCCAGATGATTCAAGAGAAGAACATTTTTTTTAATCTTCGTAAACATCATGGCACGCGATAGTCTTGAAATTATAAAAAAAAGAATTCAAATTTGGAACGAGTGGCCCCCACGATCGCCCGACTTAACGCCATTAGATTTTTTTTTCTTATGGGGTTACCTTAAGGGTCGAATTTATGAGTCCCGATACAACTCCGTAGGTACAAGAATTAAAAGATGCTGTTTACAACACTTTAAACACAATTCACCATAAGTCTCTGTTAAATGCAACTAGAAGTGTCTTGAAGCGTGCTCGTACCTGCATAAGACAAGACGGCGGCCACATCGAACATTTACTCAAGTAATAAACCAACTGTATGAAGATTAGTTTTCATTAAATTTGACCAACTTCTGCTGTTCAGATTTTTTTCTTTCGATACAATGAAATAATCCTTACATGAAACAGAGTCGACCCGCGTCAAAAAAAAAATTGACCAACTTTATCATTTTTTAAGAACAACTCACGCTTGACCAAAAATTTTAATGAGCCAAATTTGTTTACATAAAAAAACACCTAATGTCTCCTTGGACACTTTTCCTCTATCTCCTTTAGATTCGGATTTCCCCATACTGTCCCATTTAAAAAAAACACTCTGTATACTTAAAATGTTGTAGAAAGATTACTTATTAAAATAAAAATAAAGCACTTTCAGCGTTTTGGAAAATTCTGCCTCTAAGGGGTTAAAAAGGGGTGCAAAGTTTGTATGGAGGAAACTTTTTGTTTTGAGCCAGACTTAAAACTTTGTAAAAAGATTACTTATTAGAATACAAATAAAGTCCTTTCAGTGTTTTGGAAAATTCCGCCCTTAAGGGGTTAAAAAAGGGGTGCAAAATTTGTATGGAGGAAACTTCGTTTTGAGCCAGAGACTTAAAACTTTGTAGAAAAATTACTAATTAGAATGCAAATAGTCCTTTCAGCGTTTTGGAAAATTCCGCCCCTAAGGGGTTAAAAAGGGGTGCAAAGTTTGTATGGAGGAAACTTTGTGTTTAGAGCCAGAGACTTAAAACTTTGTAAAAAGATTACTTATTAGAATACAAATAAAGTCCTTTCAGTGTTTTGGAAAATTCCGCCCTTAAAGGGTTAAAAAAGGGGTGCAAAATTTGTATGGAGGAAACTTAGTTTTGAGCCAGAGACTTAAAACTTTGTAGAAAGATTACTAATTAGAATGCAAATAGTCCTTTCAGCGTTTTGGAAAATTCCGCCTCTAAGGGGTTAAAAAGGGGTGCAAAGTTTGTATGGAGGAAACTTTATGTTTAGAGCCAGAGACTTAAAACTTTGTAAAAAGATTACTTATTAGAATACAAATAGTCCTTTCAGTGTTTTGGAAAATTCTTCCCCTAAGGGGTTAAAAAGGGGTGCAAAGTTTGTATGGAGGAAACTTTTTGTTTTGAGCCAGAGACTTAAAACTTTGTAAAAAGATTACTTATTAGAATATAAATAAAGTCCTTTCAGTGTTTTGGAAAATTCCGCCCCTAAGAGGTTAAAAAGGGGTGCAAAGTTTGTATGGAGGAAACGTTATGTTTTGAGCCAGAGACTTTAAGCTTTGTAGAAAGATTACTTATTAGAATACAAATAAAGTCCTATTAGCGTTTTAGAAAATTCCACTCCTAAGGGGGTTAAATAGGGGGGTAAGCTTTGTATGGGCAACGATTTGTTTGAGCTACAGACTTAAAAGTTAATAGAATGATTACTTATTAAAATAAAAAAGTGGATTCAGCGTTTAGAAAAATTCAACCCCTAAGGGGTTAAAAAGGGGTGCAAAGTTTGTATGGAGTAAACTTTTTGTTAAAACTTTGTAGAAAGATTACTTATTAGAATACAAATAAAGCCCTATTAGCGTTTAAAAAAATTACACTCCTATGGAGGTTAAAAAGGGCAGTAAGCTTTGTATGGGCAACACTTTGTTTGAGCTATAGACTTAAAAGTTAGTAGAATGATTACTTATTAAAATAAAAAAGTACTTTCAGCGTTTAGAAAAATTCAACCCCTAAGGGGGTTAAAAGAAGGTTCAAAGTTTATATGGAGAGCAAGAAATTTTTAAAGTAAAATTTCGGTCTTATCATGTAGTTATGTTAAGACTTCAAAACTAATTTCAGAGTTTTTTTTCAAATTCGTCCCTAAGTGTTAAAAGGGGTTTAAAGTTTGTGTAGAGAGCAACACATTTATAAAGTATGAGATTTGTAACTTTGGTTTTAGACTTTTTGTTTAAAAACTAGAAAAGGAATTTCATTGTTTTTTATATTGATGCAGGCCTGAAATGGAAAGAGGAGCTGGATGCCGTTGAGCATTCCATTTCTTCAGCCTGTTATGCTCTGAGAAGCCTGAGGGAGGAACTCACTAGACAACAACTTAAAGTCATATACTATGCGTTAGTAGAATCTAAGCTTAGGTACAAGGTACAATATCAGGCTCTGGGGAAATAGCTTTAAGTATAACCCTAACAAAGCTTTGGTTGTTCAAAAAAGAGCCATCCGCACTATTGTACGCATTCCTCAATGGATATCTTGTAGAGAACACTTCCTGGAATTGGGCATTCTAACAGTTCCTTGCTTGTATATACTCGTGCTGCTTACTATTTTGTCAAAAATATCTTAAAATATGAATCTATCGAAGAACAAGATTTGCGCCTACAAACACGAACAAAAAACATTACACAAAGTTTTTTCCCGAAGCTCAAAGTGGCGCAGCACAGCACAAAACATCAGGCTGTAATTTTTTTTAACAAACTGCCCCCTGACCCCTGACTTAAAAAATATCACAATTTATAAGGTATTTCATAGACAATTAAAAGCATTTTTATTGAGAGGGTGCTTCTACAGTATTGACGAGATTTTTGTGCGTGATATCTAGTTATAAGAATTAAAGACATGACATGTATTAAGTTAAATAAAATGTACAAATTATAATTAGTTAAGCAATCTTTTTATGTAAAATATTTAAGTTATTTTAATTTTAATGTAGATATTTCAAACACAATATTTGTATTGTTACTGAATAACTAATAAAAAAATATATATATAATATGGGGTAAAAAAGGGTGCAAAGTTTGAATAGGGAGCAATCATTTTTCTAAGACGATAAAAACGTCTACGCGGACGAAGTCGCGGGCAACAGCTAGTGTTTACCATATCTTTAACTAGCTTTTGCCCGCGGCTTCGCCCGCGTACTAAGCGAAATTTTTAACCGTCTACAAAAAAGGAGGTTCTCATGTTGACCCGTATGTTCCGATTGAATTGCAATGTAGCACAAATATTTTCAATAATTTTCATGTCCACAATATTTAATTTCAAAATCGATGCCATTTTCGAACTCAAATTTCGTAATGAACGTTCAAAAAAACAATAAAAACGACACCCATATTGATATTTAGATATTTCAACCCCATCGCACCCCAACAGGGGAGATGGTATTTCACGTCCGCCATGTTGGATTTTAAAATCGTTGTTATTTTCGCAATCAGTGACCCGATAAACCATAGAAACAATACCCATATTGATTTTCAGACTGTCACCAAATGTTCCCCTTTTAGGGGTTGAATTTTTTCATCGTAAGCCCACGTGTAGCAATTTAATCGATAGGTCTTTTCAAAATAAATATAAGGTTTCTCAATGTTTTTGATTAAATGAATAGAGGCGGAGATAAATCGCCCCAAAAGTCACTAAAATTGTGGCCCCCCCAGGGATCGGAACCAGTTTTCTCAAAAGTCCCCGAAGTAGTCTAATATTTTGAATTATTTTAGGCTCTTAATGTAGGACTCTTTAGGTAACATTTTCGTATTTTTAGACAGCCTGATCAAAAATGATATTATAAACCAAAGAACGAAATTGAACGAAATAAAACCGGTATTTTTGTATGGTGAAAATACCAGTATCCGATCCCTGTGCCCCCTCCTCTAATTTTTGAACGGTGTTTTTAAAAAATATAAAAAAAATCATAAACCTATAGGGCTATTAGGGCAATTTTTTCACCATAAATTATTTTGAGCAAGATCGATTCATAGGTTTTCGAGATATTGCTGAAAAACTGCTTTCCCTATAGAAAAGCACGTAAGTGCCGTAAGATTTCTGTGACGATACGACCTTTTTAATAGGCAAGGATCCCTTCGTTTTGCGTAATCCGACACGCACTTGGCCGGTTTCTATAGATAACTAGCTTCTGCCTGCGACTTCGTACGCGTTTAAATTATGGATTTCATGATTATGATTCGTCCTAAAAGGGACGACATAAATAATACCCTATTAAATAATATCAATTAGAATTTTGGTCAAGTGCGAGTCGGATTTTAGTTTTCCCATACATTTTGTGACCCAACTCCTGATGAAGGCAACGAGCAAAAATATTTCGTCTCCATACAAAGTTTCATCCCCTTTTTCGTCCCTAAAAGGGATAACATTTGACATAATCTAATATATAAGGAACATACCTGGAAAGTTTCATGTACACTCATCGGTATATTTTGATATTACGTGGAACGTACATCCATTCATACATCCAAACTTTTACGTTTATAATATTAGTAGGATGGTACGGAGTCCGACTCGCACTTGGCCGGTTTTTTACTGTTACTAAGTTACTACAAATAGTCAGTCCATATATCAAATTTTTTTTACTCATTTTGAAGTGAATAACTTATCAAATTCACATAATAATAACCGCATGTAATTTACCGTGCACGTAAACAAACAAATGATATGATTTGAAATACAAACGCAGCGCTTGCGCGGCGGAGCGGGGGGCGGGACGAGGTATCACTCTAGGGGCTCGCTCTAGGTTCCCGCGCGCCGCCGGTACGTGGTACCGCGGCGTGGTTATTTATTTCGCGCCTATTTTAATAGATTATACTATTACAAGGCAAGCTATACACAGAAATTTCTTACTTTCCATTATATGGCTGCATATATTATTTTATAGTATTAGACTAATCTTTACAGACTCTAATTCAATATTAGACCTTACAGGACAAAAAACGCATATAAAAATTCTTATTAATGAAATCTTATCTCTAATTCCTCCAAATTTTTGGCTTTGTCTATTAACTTAAGGATTTAAAGATATTGTTGTGAATTTTTGAAACTTTAATTCAATATCGACAAAATAATAACCGAATTCTGGTTTGACCCAGTCTCTCGTTATTTTTTTTTCTAAAAACTTAACAGCATAAAGCATCATACATATTATAAACGATGAAGCTTAAACTTTGCACTCTAATTCAATATTCACAAATCACCAATAAAAAAACATAAATACCTAATTTATACCTAACTCTCGTTCTAACTTTTCGTCATATTTTACAAATATGCTTAAAAATATGTCCCATACCATATAAGCATAACTTTTCCGACTTTAGAATTATCGAAACTTGTAGGGCAAAATTCCGGTCCGGCTACAGGGCTATTAGTACGGCTTTCGACTGCAGCCCTCCTCCAAAATTGAACCTTAAGGCGACTGTAACTCTAAAAAAAATATATCGCTAATTCGCTAAAGTTACCTCGATATGCTGTCTTTGCCTGCGCACGAAATCTTGATAACATACGTACAAAAACGGGTTATTGTCACATATGTAAATAAATCTGCCTATATACCTACGTCCCACTGCGGGGTACAGGCCTCCTCTCATGGATGAGATGGAATGGGAAGTAATCCTCACGCTGACCGAGTGCGGGCATGGAACTTCACATACACCTTTTAATTTCTTCGCAGATGTGTATGCAGGTTTCCTCACGATGTTTTCCTTCATCGAACACAACGGATTATTATTTAATTGGGTTTATTTTCACGAAAGAATTAATATATAAAGGCCTCGTTAGATTTTTTAACACGCTTTTTTACTAGGATATTTAAAAAAAATGTTATAAGAAAAATAAACAATGCAATTATTAGTAACGCAAGTAACCTACCAAAGTCTAAGGTATATTTTTAGGCCTTCAAAAAAATTTGAGTACCTACCAGATCACACGCGATATTTGCCTGACCTAAATTGTTTTTTAGAATAACTTTCTGGAATATTCAAGCTTCTATAGCTATGTATATGTGTTACGGGAATGACGGCTTAGGTATATTGAAACACTGGTCATTTTACACGCAGAGGGTCATTAAGTTATACACATTAAAACCAACTGCGTATGTATCCTAACTGCATTACTGACTCCAAATTTCACGCTGCACGATCAAATTAGCTGCACTCTTCAACACAAAATACACATGTCTCGTTAATTGGTCAAACATAATAAACATGCCTTAAGCAAATATGGCTGTTTATTTTGGTCTGCATCCTTACATACCTACATATACATTTCGGACGAGGGTTTTTAGTTTTTACAGCCTATTTCGCTGTCGTAATTATGTAAGTATTTACTTACTTAAATCCTTAAAGTATTTGTAGGTAACGTTTGAAACCAGCTGCTTTTAATCCAGTTTAATTTCTCAAAAAGCCTCGATTTATTTCAGAAGTTTAGATTACAACTCCAAATATACCTACTAACCGACTACCTGCCTTGTACTGAGTGGTTTCAAAAATAATTAAATATAATAACCCTCCTTTCCTTCGGCAGTCGGGTAAAAACCATCCCTTCGCAGCGGTAAGCAAACATGGTTGGCTGGTATTTATAATTTGGTTGAAGTCCACTTTTGTCTCAGAGCTCGTTTCTCGACTCTTTATGGCTGCAATGCCACTATTAATTTTAATGTCCATATCCATCGCTCAAGCATAAAACTTAATTCTAAATGACTGACTTATATTATACCGTCCCTTGAATTACGATTGCGAATCATTTTGAAAGTGTTATTTAATTAGAAATGTTTACACTAAATATAAATCTCTGTATTGACTAATGTCATATTTGAGTATTTTTTTATATCTATCCAAATCTAATTGAATATCTCCTATTCGTGGAGTTATTTTAAGGACGTACAATAAAGTGAGGTTGACCGATTGCCTAAGATCATTGTTTTCCCATAGCTGCCCGGAACGATTCTATTTGGAATCTCATTACACTTGAAAGGGTTACAACAAATCTGGCGCAACGCGCTCTCATGGACGTGTCTGTCGTTAGGGCAGCGTGAGGTGACCATTACTGCGTACAAAGAGTTACCTAAAATAGAGAGCTTTTGTGAGGCGGGAGGAGGCGAGGGGAGGGGGCGGGGCGGTCGCCGGCTGCCCGCCGGCTCAGTTGCGCCGCGTCATACGACCGCCTCGCACGCTCGCGCGCCACGGAACGACGCACGCGCACGCGATACCCTCCGCGCCCCTCCCTCAAACACGTGCATTCACAACCCACCGATGATTTTCGATTAACCACCATGCAAGAGCAAAGTACGTCGCGTTCAAGCAAATCCACGTTGAACTCACTCGAAAGCGCAATCCTCAAGCTCAAGAACAATCTTCAGATACAAGACAGCAAGAGCTCTTCAGAGATGAACAGCGTGCTAACCGTTGATCCGCCTTCTCCGCGGCCGGATTCGAAAACCAACACAAGTAAGAGTCCTAGCACAACCGCAACTACGAATCTGAATCTGTCAATTGCGTCCGCGGCATTGTTGCAAGAAAACATGCTTCAAAGATCTCTGCAAGGCGTTGTTATATCCTTGCAGAATGCCATGATGAATTCGTTACAACAAGCCGCTTTACTGCCATCTAACTCCGCAGCTGCCGCCGCTCTTAATTTACAAGCATTGGAATCGTATTTGACTCTTCAACGTTTAACATCAGTTTCATCTGTAAGTAGCACAATTCAACCTAATGCATCCGAAAGTAATTCAACCTCAAAGCAAGATATATTGAGGTTAGCGACGGCAAGCGCTAAGATAAGCGAAATAGATGCAACAGATAACACTTCTCGGGAATTTTCCCCTAAAACACCTGAAGACTATCAACTTTCCGATGCTATAGCTGCTGAAGATGTAGACTTATCAGAAGAAGTGGAAGAAGACTTGGCTTTACTAGACAATGAAGATGAATTTACATTAGAACAACATTTGGAATCCACATCAAAAAACTACGGCTACGGGTCGTCGAGCTTAGATAATGGCTATCCAAGCCTTTTAATGAATTCAATGTATCAACAACAAATGAATGGAAGTCCATCTCAGGCACCTTTGTCACCGCAAGCATCAAACACATCTAGTTCTAAATCAACGAATAGTTCAACGTCTTCAACAGGCAGCAACATATCGACCAAGCAAAAGACGGCCGGAAGCGGACCTAGGACAAAAAAGCAGTTTATTTGCAAATTTTGCAATCGACAATTTACGAAATCTTACAACTTGTTGATCCATGAAAGGACCCACACAGACGAGCGACCATACTCCTGTGATATCTGTGGCAAAGCTTTCCGACGGCAAGATCACCTTAGAGACCACAGGTAAAAACCAATTTATGCTCTATTTTGCTTTATCGATGATTTAATCAAAAAAATCGTATTTTACTTTTGAAAAAATATTAATATTTGTCATAAAATATAAAAGTCGATACTACATTGCATGTTTTAAATGCACGAAGAGATAATCGTTACATCGTTAATGGAGGAAAACTATTTCAAGCATCCATTTTACGTGTCTTCTTATTTCGTAAGGTCACGCATAACTCATTCTTATAGCGATAACATATTTTAAAAGATCCACGACTCTCCATTTTAGATATCAGTAAAACATTATGGTCGTCGATTTCCAACGCGAAATCTTATTAGGAACTTTTGAATAATGGCGTTGAAGAAACATATACAAAACAAAAAGGGTTAAGTACGGCCCGGGCAGATGGTATCGACAAGTCGTTCGTCACGCTCGTAAATTATTTCACAAAACCGCCGCTAATCTCTGACGATCCAATGTTTTAATTTTGCCTCCTCATTTTGTTTTCTTCCACGCATTCCTTCCCAATCTTTGCGCGTAATCTTCCCAACCCAACGTATTTGGTAAGAATGTAATAACATACATTTTTGTCGACTCGATAGGCACTTAAGCATTCCCAACTTCAAACGTCCCATAGATCTTAAACGCTATAAAACATGAGATAATCCAAACAACAACTCGTAATCTCTGTTAATCTATTTCTTTACTTATCTGGTCGATCCATACCAAAAAAGAATTAAAGGTGTTGAGGTTTTAACACCTGTCTCGGCGATTTCCTCCCAAATCACCGTATCTCTGTGGCAATAAAATAAATTTCGTGTAGACGCCGGAGGGTTAACCCGAGCCCGGCCGCCTGTCGATGTTCAATCGGTGTCTCTTGACACGATACATTATAATGGACCGGAGCGGGCCTTCGACGGGCCCGAACAAAGCACGTGGCGATCTTGACGTGAGGATTAATATGGACGACAAAAAATAAAAACCGTAGTAAATATACCTTGCACACAAAGTCGAGTTTTTGTGTCAGGTCGTTCGTATTTTTTGTGTCGATTGAAAATTTAAATAACCTCAAATTAATTTTTATCTCGTTTGATAATTTGGGAATCATTTTTCATACTGCCAATTTTGGCATTCAATGATGTGCGTTATTATTTCTGAATGCGAGATGATCGGTTCGAGTACATTATGAATACTAAAGACATGTAGTCTCATGTGGCGTTCACGAGCCATCAATATGCATTGCGAGCTTAATTAATCAGGGAGTTGTCGTGTTGAGTCGAGTTAGGCCTAACGCGGTGCGCGCCGGCGCGCTGTCGCTCCACGCTCCGCTGCGCGAACGCCGGCCGGCCTAATCACGGTCATCATCTCGTGTTTTAATATTGAAATTATTCTTTCATTCAAAATCTCGAAACGTCTCTTTATCGTCGCCGATCTAACTAATCCCAACGATTATTACACGTATTACGTTACTTTGAACACGTCGTAATTTACTCGCGTCGAGTCTGTTTGTTTATTCGATGCGGAGATGATTTCTCGAATCGGAGAGCCGATTGCTGGTTTTATCGTTTTATGTTATTATTGATTACACGTTGTTCCGCGTGTTAATTATATCTTGTATGTTTAAATTTAATTTAAAATCATAGGTACGTGCGCGTTCGAAGATTTTAATTAATGCCTTCTACTATGCAATTTTGTAAATCAAATTATTAATGAGATTTTATAGACTGACATTTTGATGCATAGTCACATAAAGCATAGCTCCAGGTGTACCTTTACTAATAAGTATTAAAATCGCATGCTCAGTCTGACGTAAATGAACAGCATCGGGAATAAAAATGAGAGGGCTTGCCAATTTATTACCAATATCCCGAGGGCAGTTGTAGGCTTCCCGCCTCTCCCACGAGGTGTCCAGAACACGCAAGCCGGCGTTTCGGCGCCTCCAGACATGATATATTTATTGTCCTTTTCTCATAATCCCCTCGACTAAATAGGTACTTATCCGTGTAACCTGTAAAGTAAAGGTTATTTCAGAAGTTTTTATTTCCATTTCGCATTATTTTAATTTATTATTTCCCTCTTACAGGTACATACATTCGAAGGAAAAGCCATTTAAGTGCCTGGAATGTGGAAAGGGATTCTGCCAATCGAGAACACTAGCCGTTCATAAAATTCTACACATGGAGGAATCCCCACACAAGTGCCCGGTATGCAGCAGAAGTTTCAACCAACGATCGAATTTGAAGACGCACCTCTTGACTCACACAGACATAAAACCTTACAATTGCTCTTCATGTGGAAAGGTGTTTAGGAGGAACTGCGACCTGAGACGCCACAGCTTGACCCACAACCTCGTTGGAATTTCTTCCGTAGCCACTTCACCTAATGACAGTAATGGCAAGAGTCCTATCTTAAATCCAAACTTCCCCATCGATGCTCTGGACACTGAAGATGAAAATTAAACTGTTGTTAGTGATAAAAAAAGACTTTGATATTGTTGTTTAGTAAAAGTAAAAGACTGAATAAGTGCATCTTAATTTAGTGCCTTTGTACTTTATATTTACTTTTTTGCCTAATCTGTGCCACTAAGATTTCCCACGGTACTTAGATTATCTGTAATAATGTTATTGTGTATTTGGGACATCGTGCTAGTGCTTGCAAAATTATTTGGATCTTTAAGTATTATTTCGACTGTATCATTTTGTAAATTATCTGATCTCATTTGTGTTTGTATATAGTATTAAGAGTGACTTATTGAAAAATTAAATTTGCCGTCCTCTAGCTTATAAGAAACAAATAGTTGTAAAATTTTTGTAGTTTCAAATGAAGTTATTATTGTTAATGCATTACTTAAACGAAATTTGCCTCGTTTTTTTCATTATAAATTATTATGACATTATTCATTGGCAAGGTAGCTAAGCTATGAAACTACTAGGTACATTATTAAATCGAAGTCTTCCTTGCCTAATCTTTCAGAATTGTTAAAAATCTTATGGATATAATATGTACAAAGTAAACTGCATGAAAATAATGATAAGAAAGATTATTATTATTGTAAATAAAATGAAGAAACTGATTATTAAAATTATTTTATTATTCAATACACGGTGATTACATATATTTGGTTATATTACCATTTACCTAGTAAACATTGAATTCTTATCACCCGACCTTTTAAAGACTCCGTTTTATTTATATTTATTTATTGCTCAGTTGAATCCAATACGAAAGGAACAGAAATACATTTTTATTGTTTTTTTCCTGTCGAATATTTAATTATTTTAAAAGAAAATCAAATAGGATTTGAAATCTGTATTATAAAAATTAAAGAATGAAGGATAGGACCAGAATCATCAGAATCCCTGATAAAAAATTGTGTCCTTTTGCGTTCTACATACACAATCGTGGATATTAATAGGTAATTAGGTATGCACGCCCGTTAAACCAGACAACAGGGTTCAAAGTCTCGACTATAAAACTACGAGCAAATGTAGTACCTAGACATTGCGAGCGTAATACTAGATATTTTAGTACTAAAATTAAAAGAGAAGAATATTTAAACACTAACATTGGGGCCTACTATACCCATAACCCATAACCATCCATACTTAATATTATAAATGGGAAAGTGTATGTGTATGTTTGTTTGTTTGTTTGTTTGTCCGTCTTTCACGGCGAAACGGGGCTATGAATTGACGTGATTTTTTAAGTGGAGATAGTTGAAGGGATGGAGAGTGACATAGGCTACTTTTTGTCTCTTTCTAAACCCCCACTTCCCTAAAATGGGGGGGTGGAAATTTGGAGCATTCCGCAATTTTCAAGGTAGAAAGCTAAAAATTGGTATGCGGACTATTTGTGACTAACAAAAAATCGTGCATCATTTTTTTTGGAAATCTGCACTAAACCCTTTAAAAGAGGGGGTGAAATTTTATATGGGGGTCCAGATATGTAGAGTCGATATGTAGAGTCGATATGTAGAGTGGATATGTAGTCGATGTGTATAGTCGATATGTAGAGTCGATATGTAGATTCGATGTGTAGAGTCTATGTTCGATATGAATATATAAAAGAAGAAACTGGCTGACTGACTGACTGACATCACCGCACAGCCAAAACCGCTGGATAAGGTCTAAGAGTGCACTAAGAAAGGATTTTTCAAAATTCTCCCCCTAAGCGGGTGATTTCGTGACATGGCACAGATTCTCTTTTTTTCTTGTTTTTTGTCTTGTAATAATGTACCTTTGTTGTGTTGTGTTACAAATAAATGTTGTTGATTTGATATGTAGGTCCAAAGTTTGTATAAGGAAACAAAATAAGTATTTCACTCGACTATTTCATTTAAAACTTCACAGGAGTATTCCTAGCAATAAATGAGTAAATACGTGTTTCAGGTTTTTTGGGAACCCCTAAAAAGGGGAAATGTGACAACGTCTGAAAATCAACATGGGTATTGTTTCTATAGTTTATCGGGTTGCTGTTCGCTGATTACGAAAACAACAACAACAATTTTAAAATCCAACGTGGCGGACGTGAAATACCATCTCCCCTGTTGGGGTGCGATGGGGTTGTGTCTAAATATCAATATGGGTGTCGTTTTTATGGTTTTTTGGGACGTTAATTACGAAAATGGCATTGATTTAGAAATTTAACATTGTGGACATGAACATTCTTGAAAGTACGAGTATTTGTGCCAAATTGCAATTAAATTGGAACATACGGGTCAAACTGAGATGCACCTTTTTTGTAGACGGTTAAAATTGCTTTTAGTACGCGGGCGAAGCCGCGGGCAAAAGCTAGTAACCACATAAATTAAGAATGCAGTCACTCACGAATCGTTCTTCATGAGTACAGATTTGATTTTGTCTAAATATCTACCAGTGTACAGTTTCAAGTTGATCAACCAGTGATAAAAAAGCTGTCGAGTGACGACACCCATGTAGGTATGTTCCGCGAAAATTGATAGTTTTGGTGTGGTCGTTACATTATTTTTTATTGTAGGAATTTTTTTCTGTGTTTAAGTGTATAGGTATTTAACGAGGTACGGAACCCTAAAAATAGTGAAGGGGCAAAAAATTTCCATTTCCCTTCCTCCTACCTTTCTTTCTTTTTTTTTCTTTCCTTTCTTTCCTTCTTTCCTTTTTTATTTTCCTCTTGAGAAAAAAAAAATGTGAAAACTGATCCAGTTTGAGCTCCATAGTAAAATGAATAGGGGAAAAAAATAAAGTGGTCAGATTTTAATGACAAAAATACATGTTATAAAAATCGTTTATTTAAACCACTTTTTAAAAGAAACTTACCAAATAGTTTTGCAATATTTATGTTCCATCCAGTAATTGACATGAAAAGAGAGATAGGTAATTGAGCCACTTTTTAGGGTTCCGTACCTCAAAAGGAAAAAACGGAACCCTTATAGGATCACTTTGTTGTCCGTCCGTCCGTCCGTCAAGACCCTTTTTCTCAGGAACGCGTGGAGGTATCAAGATAAAATTTATATCAAATACTCAAGTTTACTGTCCCTTGGAGCTGTGAAAAAATCAAACTTCTTAGTCTACGCAATCAAAAGATACAGCCGTTTATGCCGCAAATTTTCGAAATTCGTAAGGGAATCAAAATCTACAGGGTACTTCTCGTGAATTCAGAATCTTGAAATTTGGTACGAAGCAACGTTTTATAGCACAGATCAAGGAAAAATTGTGCAAATCGTAAATTTTTAGTTACATCATATAATAAAAATATTTTTAATAAATTTTCGAAACTCGCAAGGGAATTAAAATCTACAGGGTAGTTCCCATGAACTCAGAATCTTGAAATTTGGTACGAAGCAATGTCTTAAAGCACCTTCGGGATTCGAACCCATGACCTTCATACTTCGTAGGCCGCGTCACTACCCACTAGGCTAACCTATCGTCTAACCCATATTCGAAAATTATAAAAAATCTATGTAGATTATAGTAGGTATTTCGAGAAAAAAAAACTGGTTTTGCGTGCAAGTTGAGAGGTGTATTTAAAAAAAAACGATTAATTCTACTAAGTATAAAAATCCCACTTAGGTACCTAGGTAATAACTAGTACCTAATAAGACAAAAAGATTATCGATACTATTTCAAATATAGGTGAAAGTGCTAACAACATCAAAATCGAATTGCTACAATACTTGGTTCGCATTTTATTTATAAGAAGATGTTCGATCTCATTCGACCAACACATCTGAACAATACGTCGCATTAACAGACCTTATAAGTGGTAATTACAAAGGTCAATCCGAATTTACACCACACAATGTTACAGAGTTATTGCCACACAATAAGGTTCCCTTTCCTCTGACATCTCTGTCGCCTCTTGTACGACTATTAACAACAAAGAACGACTACTGAGCTTGAAAAATCGATTCAATACATCCAAATCTATGGAGAACCGTCGCCGATTCACACGGAGAAAAAGACCCATTGTAGTTCCACACAAAAGATCTTGAGTGTATCAAAATGACATAAAGAACCTTACCATACAAAATAACCTTGTAATGGGCCACATGTCTTCGGTTTTTTACATTTCTGGAAATAGATGATGTGTTAAAAAGATTGATAACATATTGTGGATTCTGGACCGAGTTATTTGCTGAATGGCATGAAATTGAGACTGATTATTTTTTAATGTTACAACAGATGGAAACAATGAAGATTTGTTGAATGTCTAATATCTAATAATGTAACTTTTTGTAAAACATTAAAAAGATGCAAATAAAAAAAAGTGTTTCAAAATTTAAACTCTTAGCTATCTAGACCATTTATCATATTTCCTTCGAACATAATCATTCGAATAGATTTCAGTTATTTTGGGCAAATTTTGAGCAGTAAATATCAAGATGTCAATTTTATCTTAGCCTTCTTTTGCAGTTCAAGAAGTAATAGTACAACTTCTCCCATTTTTTCTTACTTACAGCTTTTTTAGACTCGTTTTTTATACAATCGGTATTGGATAATACCTTAACCACAAGACGGGTTATTCGTTACGGCTAAGCCAGCGTTGTGGTTATTTGATTGTACGCTTTTTTTCCGATACTTGCTTTTACAATGTGGTTTTTAATGACACCATGCACTTCAATCGATTTGTAGCGTTTATTTATTGTTTCGGTTTGAATAGCTGTATGGGGAAGTTCCCTGACGACGGACGGCACCTAACACCGGACATTCGTATTATATACAAGTATCTCGGCATGTCGAGAAATTTAACTTTATTTTTATGTGGTCAACAAACTTAACCTCCCACACCCCTTTCACTCGTGTTTGATTGAATCGTTCACGTTGTTACTTGCCGAGATAATACGAATGTCCTGTGTTAGGTGCCGTCCGGCGCTAGGGGACCTCCCCCTAACTAGTGAGGCGAACCTTTTAAAGACATGATTGTTGAAGAAAATGTGCTTTAATATGTCTAATAGCAACCATTAATATAAACGTACAAGTGACAAAGATACAGCTCAAAATAGCGAAACGGAAAGCGCTAAGGACACATCATAAAACATGAAATTAAAAAGGACTACAAAAACTACACAATAACAAAGATCAAGACATTACATTACATATACAAAAGCATTCAAAAGCGCATCACTTCACATTAAGCACTGCGGAGACATAATAATGGGACACCGTATCTTAGACCTTTCAAGCCGAGAATTATTCACAAATTACATAGCAATCACCCCAATCGGAAATCCCGCTGGGTTAAACATAGTACACTTTTAAAACACAACCTTAGATTTGCAGCTATTCAGCAAAGGCAGAGTCACAGAGCACGTGTGACTGTGAAAATAAAAGCTAATTTCATACTTGTCGAGGGCTCTCTAGGGTTAACCGACGGCAAAGTAAATTTGGTGTCACTGTGCTTATTTTTTTCCCTTTTTCGCAAACATCACATTGTCATCGACACCGAAATTACCGACGATTGTCACAAAGGATTATGTTTACCCTCGAAGGTGTTTGAAAAATATTTGCTTTTGCCGTTTTGAGTGCGTTTTATTAGTGGAGCGTTTTTATTCGCGACCACACACGGCACTGTGTTTTTTTTCCTGCCTTGTGGAATTGTATGAGGTGTTTTGACAATGCGCTTGGTACGTGCGTCCGCGCAGTTTCGAATGTTAAGCACGGTTTCGCTTGACTTGTTTGTCTTTGAGTTGCGTTTTCTTGTTCGGGGCTTTGCACACATTAAAGCTGGTACTGGTGAACATATTTTACGAGAATCATCAGTGATATTTTGCCCTTGCAACTGATCTGTTAAACTGTAAAGGTTAAACTGCATTCATATAAGCATTTATGAAAATTGTGTATAAAAAACCAAATTGCTTTGAGATACATTAAAACTCTGAGGCAATAAACAATAACTTCGATGTATTACCTATTATAGTAGTAGGTACCTAATTACTATAAATTCTACAAAATGATATCCATGTTACACACGAAGTTGGCAGCAGTGTCCTCGTAGCAAACTTAAATCATACAAAAATACCTAAATTTTTACAAAAACTGTTTTGGAGTGTACCTATGACACCATTATTATATTAGGTAAATTAAAATTCCTCTATTTTAACTGACTTCAAAAAAGAAGGCTCTCAATTCGGTTGTTTGTTACCTCAGAACTCCGTCATTTACCTACGAACCGATTCGTACAATTTTTTATTAGGGTTCCGTAGCCAAAATGGCAAAAACGGAACCCTTATAGTTTCGTCATGTCCGTCTGTCCGTCTGTCCGTCTGTCCGTCTGTCCGTATGTCACAGGCATTTTACTCGAAAACTATAAGGTGTATTTGAATAAAATTTTGAGGATAGGTGTATTTTGTTAGCCGCTACATAGTTTTGTAATTAAAATGACAAAAAAAAAATTTTTTAGGGGTGCACTCCATACATAAAACTAAAAGTTAAAAAAAAAAAATTCATTGTGACCCCCCGTGTGGCACATCAATCGATAGGTCTTTGAAAATAAATAAAAGGTTTCTTAGCATTTTTTTTGACTAAGTGAATAGGGTCGGAGATAATCGCCCCGAAAGTCACTAAAATTCTGTCCCCCCCCCTCTAATTTTTGAACGGTGTATTTTAAAAATATGGAAAAATTCATGGACATAGGGGTTATTAATTTCATTCACCGAAAATTGTTTTGAACACGATCGGTTCAGAGGTTTTCGAGATATTGCTGAAAAACTGCCTTCCTCAAAGAAAAGGACGTAAGTGCGGTAAAATTTCTGTGACGATACGACCTTTTTAATAGGCACGGAACCCTTCGTTTTGCGTGGTCCGACACGCACTTGGCCGGTTTTTTATTTAAAAGTATATGCTTTCAGGCTGGTCCCATTGTTATCAAAACTTCAATTGGATGATTGGAACCATGGAGGAATATAACTAGTGTATTTACACCCGAAAATCACAAATTTGGTGAAGTGGAACTGATGATGAAGACCACAGATGACTTATGGATCTCATATTTAAAACTGTAAAAGTTTGTTACTGATTCTGATATGATTACGTTGAAAATGAACTCCTAAATGCCAAGTGTGCCAAATCGACGGAAGTCCTCAAATATTATCGGCCCACATACAGTGATATGGTTATCGTCTTTAATAAACAACGCATTTAATCTCGGAAAGCAGTCCATGTGGTAAAGTGGAAAGGAAATGTGAAAATGTTAATTTGGCTAGGCGGAGTACTATATTGAAGTCGGTTAAAACTTTGATTTTAAAGTAAATTATGTTAGCCAATATGCAAATGAAATTTATAGGCAGTTGTTACAGTTGATAGTGTTGCTGCTTAAAAAATAAAAGAAAATGTTACAAGAAAAGTTAGATAAAATTGGCAATATGTTTCCAGTGTGTACCTACACAGCCTGTTACTTGTTAAATTAAATAATGTAAATTAAAGCCTTTGATTAGCCAATATGGTCGTTGGTCGCGTCGCCATCGTGTGCGGGCACAGTCTAGCCGACTATCGCGACGACGCTGTTACTGTCTGCGACGATACAGCGCGTGGGCAGCGAGCAAAGAGCGCATGCGCAGAGGAAACACGAGGACCTTTTATGCCGTCGGTGGCAAACAAGCGGACGGCCCGACTGATGGTACTTAATAAAAGATGCGACAAACAGTTATAAGTTATACGCAGATGATTAAGAATGGGATGTTATAAGTCGGGTCGCGAAATGGACCCAGCTCAGCATGTTGCTAGCTTGACAGCCAGCGCTAGTCTTTCGAAATAATGGTCATTGTAGCAGTGGCGGCGCGTGAAAAATTTCAATGGGCAGCACGGAACAAAAAAGTAATGAAAGAGTTTAGAGTAAAACTATAGGCTTGCCTAAAAAGAAATTGTAGGCAAGCTGGTGGGAATCTGCTTGTATGGGCGCTCCGCCACTGCACTGTAGCCTATCATCATCATCATCATCATATCAGCCGAAAGACGTCCACTGCTGGACATAGGCCTCCCCCAAAGAGTGCCACAATGACCGGTCCTGCGCCACCCGCATCCAGCGGACTCCAGCGACCTTTACCAGGCCATCAGTCCACCTTGTGGGGGGGGGGCCTACCCACGCTGTACACTGTAGCCTATAGACGCTTGGGCTATAACTTCAAGGGTCACATGTGAGTTGCCGGCACTTTAAAACTAACACTCCTTGCTTGAAGAACCCCACTGATATCTGCCTGAGGTCCAGACGCACATCTCTGTGGTTCTTCGCAAGTCGAGTTATCCGCTGAAACAGATAAAATCAAATTCACTCCGGTGCGTAGATTTGCCATGCCCAGCAGTGGGCTGCCGGACTTAGGTGTGTGGGGTTTATTTTATTTTGGTAAAAATACTAAGCTCACTCGATCACTCGGTTGTCTGTCTGTCCGTCTGTCACAGCCGATTTGGTCCGAAACTACTGGACCGATTGAGTTGAAATTTGGTACACATATGTAAATTGGTGACCCAAAGATGGACGCGTAAAGTAAATTATTGAATTCTGAACAAGGGGGCCACTTTTGGGGCGCAAACTGGAAAATTAAAAAAAAAGTTTCGCAAACTGTATTTTGTGACATATCAAATGAAAGGGGTTGTTGCAAGCATGTCAGATTTTTTTTTAAATAATTTTAGCAAAAATAGTTTTGAAGTAATTTAGGAAAAAAAATGAAAATTGACCACTTCCCCCCCCCCCCCCCCCCCTTATCTCCGAAACTACTAGGATTAAAATTCTGAAACAAAAATGGAAAATAGTTCCTTGCCTAAAGATTACAGAAAAACCTATAAGGAGTTTGAGTATTCAAAAACACTTATGAAATTTAGATTATATACGGAACCTTCACCACGCGAGTTGAACTCGTCCGGTTTTTATTGCTAATCAAGGTATATGACTTGACGAAATATTGAAGGCTTTTGTTGGTCGAGCAATTTCCACATAGGTTCTAGGACATATGTAATCATTAATTTGTATAAAAATAGAAAATAGTCATTACCTCAGACCAAGAAAAAAAGATTCGTAAAGGTTGTTCGGAATGCCTGTACCCCATTCCATATAGGTAACATTAGATCTTTATGTTTCTTTGTTTATCTAAGGTATCAAAAGGAAATATTGTATGTAATAGTTTTACTTATTTCGATTATTAAGTGCTTTTCAAACAACAATACTATTTTTTTGCGTTTCAAATTTTTCCTTAAAATCGCGTGACGATTAACGCGCAATTTTTCTAATCTCATATGGAATAGGATATAAGTCCCCTAGATCTTCGAAACTACAAAGCCCTCCGGCAATATTTTCACAGCAGTAGATCCTCTGCGGATATTTACTCTCCATTACGCGTATCTCTCGCCTCGCACTTAAGCTTTCGATGTTCATATTACACGAATGGCATTTGCAATGCAGTGATACCGTTAATTCCAATTACCGGTATCGTTAAGGCGCGCGTAAAGTGGACACTGACGTTTAAATTATTTGTCACTTGAGCGTAGAGAGTTTAGGCTTAATACTTTCAAATGCACTTCATAGTCACTCGCGGTAGAAAGCAAGAATATGTTGGTATATGAAGAGGATTGCTTTCGTTGGTATATACTAGGTACCTACCTACCGACACCGTTTTTTTATTCACAATTTTATTTTTTAGGCGTTTTGATGACTAACGATAAAAGCAGAGGACTAACGGCGGAGGAAACTTTCAACTTGGCAAACAGATACCTACATAAGGTAAAAAATATGTCGAAAATAAAGTCACATTTGACCCTTCAAACATTCGATACAAGTCAGTGTCATTTGATTATAGTGTCTGTAGATAATTATAGATAGACAGTCGAGTTTTCCAATATCTATACAGACAACCTTTCAAAAATATCTGTACACAGGCTTTATTATTACTGGCATAAGACACATGTGTAGATATTTTTGAAAGGTTTGGAGAACTCGACTGTACCTATCAGCAAAACTGTTTCTTGAAGCTCCATTTCATGTGTAACAAAACGTATATTATGTACTTTTAGGCAGGTAGGTACACATATTTTAGCTCAGTGAAGCTGTATATGCTATTCTGTAACTTGTTTTAACCTCACCTCACCCGTCACCTCTCATACACCGAGGTATCTTGACGCCGCGATTCGTAGTAACTAAGCGGAATCAGAGGTCTAGTTTACACTGGTTCGTTAGGGGTGACAGGTGAGGTGAGGCGAATGAGTGCGTGTATAATAACAGCCCTTGTTTTAATAACATGTACTTAAAACAGACACAATTCTGGGTTCGTTTGAGGTGTGACGCATGATTGGTACCTACTTTAAGGCATAGTCATGTGATAGGTATAGAGATAACAATAGGAAAGATATTATCTAAACAGGAAATTAGTTGCCAACTTATTACAATCTCATTCATCGTCTACATTTTCGAAATTAATGAAAGGAATTGATAACATTAGACAAGTAAAGCCATAACAACCCAACCTTAATTGCAACCTAACACCACTACAAAAATCTTACAAGCAAACAGAAAAACCAACTTAATGCTACAAATAAATTAAAAAGTCTAAGATCTTTGTAATCCAATACTCACTAAAAATCGTTGAACGGGGCGGTGGGCGGGGTTATCGATCGCCCCGCCCACTGGCGCACGCGCGCGCCGTGATTGCTCGATCGCGACTGCCCCGGCGCAATCAATTCTACCATAAGCAAAGAATGCAATTCAATTGAACGCAGTCTTGAACGTTCTTTTACGTGGTAGAGGCTAATAGTTCAATTAAATGGGTTTGTGGTCCGGGAAGGAACGCGTATAAATGGCCATTGTAATTTACGGTAAAGAGACTATAAAATTGGCTGCGACGGTCGTGGCTATCTTAGAATTATTTAGACACTGATACAGGGCTTTTGATGCCTGTAAAAAGTCAGGTTTGGTAGATAAAATCCCTTACAACAGTCATAGGGTGACCACCAGAGATTGTGCGGGGTTGTGTTTTAACAGATACGACATCTATAGCTTAGCTGTGAAGCATGTGAACACAGCCTCGTGGCAGCTTAAGGTTTTAAACTAAAAGTTGATTCAAATAAATGTGTGTTTGTGAATAAATGTAGGGCAAATAGTTAGATTTTTTGACAATATAATATTACCTACTTATCAATTCAAATTATTTTTGAAGTATTACTTAGTAAAAGTTCATGAATTTGTCTACATTTGTGAACTTATGATTAG
The DNA here is from genome assembly GCA_932294315.1 of Epinotia nisella. NCBI lineage: Eukaryota > Metazoa > Arthropoda > Insecta > Lepidoptera > Tortricidae > Epinotia > Epinotia nisella. Next base: position 12,410,511 of record OW028688.1, on the reverse strand, counting down.
GTATATTTATGATGTTCCAAATTAATTGAATATTTTTTTTTATTGATACCTGAAAAAGTAGGTAATTCAGTGATATACAGGTTAATATGCGAAATGTGCTTGGTGCAGGATTAAAAAATAGAAAATTGTTACTTTTACAATTCTACAGGTGAAGCAGGACCGGTCATTGTAGCACTCTTTGGGGGAGGCCTATGTCCAGCAGTGGACGTCTTTCGGCTGATATGATGATGATGATGATGACAATTCTAAAAATAATTGATGTGTTTAAAAACTTTTACCTCAACGGGTTTTGTTTAGATTTTGCCATATTTTCATTTGTTTTTCTTCACTAAAAGATTTTTTACACCTTGCACCGATCAATTAAACATTAGACGTTGCACTAAAACCTGTCGATTTGTTTGTCATAAGTTTTTTCTTAATTTTGACGGATGCGTTCGGATACTTGCTGCACGTTAGCATGTTGAATGACAGTGCCGCCACCTACAGGAGATTATTACAAGCCGTAAAGATATGGAATAATTCCGCTATAACTATCATCGAACTATACTTCATATCACCGATTAGCCAAGATTTGCCCTATTTATCTTTCTTTCTAGTAGGTAATAGGTACAGTCAAACTCATAAGTAGCTGAACATCTTGATACCTTGTCGCTTTCACCCGTTTGACAACTTGGTAGGACAGTTTTGAACGTGTAGTTAATGCGACACATAATAGGTACCTACAAATGTGTCCGAAAGTGACTTCGACCCTACCTACAAGTAGGAACCTGTTCTTATAAAGTCTTTCATACAATTAGGAAGTCATCGAAAGTATTTTGAAGCACTGATAATATTACGAACATACAACGCAAACTAACCCGTTTAAATCTAGATAAATAGGTATTGCCAGAGTGACAAATTATAGACGGGTTAGACTCAGCACTAAGCGGTCCTAATACTTGCTACCAACAACAATTTGCTCCATTTACACCGTGCTAAATCTCTCAAAATACAGACATGCCGACACCTTCTACCACAGTGAAAATATTGTCATCAGTGTGCTCGCATCATGTTATGTAGGTAACTTAAATATCTAAGGAGACCGAATAGGTACTATAATTTAAGGTAACATTGAGAAATATAGGTACCTAATCCCAATATCTAATTACCAATTAAGAAAATGTAAGTACATTCTCACGATCATCTATTTGGATGGTCATATTAGGTAAGTACATAATATGATTATTCAAATAGGTACCTAGGTACTTTGTAAAACTTTATATTTCAACAAAATAAAAACCCTTTACGAAAAGCTTTGGTTTTATATCAAGGTTAGTTGGAGTGGTAGGTATATTTTTTTAAAGGATCTACCTAGGTACCTACCTGCACACTAAAGCTACTACCCACATCATACTTAAAATATAAACAAATCATACAGTTAAACAAACATGCCTTATACCTACAAAGCATCGACACTGTTAAAAATTATGTAATTTAACATTAAAAATAACACATACGTAAGCCTGTAAAAAGCCCGAAAAAACTAGGAATATTTACATATTTTTAATGGAAAAATATGAAAATTTCATGAAAATCATTTATATTTCCTAACTTTATGCGGTATTTTATAGGTTTAACCCTTTTTTGACAAATAAAAAAATCGTGAGTTCAAGCCTCGTAGAGCAAAAAAAATCTGTTTAAAAATTGCAAAAAGAGCATCAAAAAATGTGTATACTGTGATATACATGGTCAAAAAAGGGTTAGTATGTATTTTTGAGGTTATATAAAATAATATTATTTTGTAAAGTGAAGTTAAGATACTGATTATTATAAGTACCTATTTTAACTGTGCAAACACCTTTACCCATTTTAGTGGATAGAAACAACTACTAATCGACTCTAAAATGTCCTCAGGCGTGTCAATCTAGTTACTTTATGGGTTTGGAAATGATTGGTGTGTTTTACATGAATTAAATGGATTCAAGGATCTAGAAAGCAAATGTCAGCTCACTTTTGTTGATACTTGATAGTTTTTGAACTAAATCTTCTGGCTGCCTTCATAAGTAGTCTTATCAGTTGAAATTAGCCAAAGTACCTGTGTTCAAAAAAGGAGTTCAAAGTTCAAACAGACCAGTACCTACTATCAAATATTTTCGAGAAACTCATAAAAACCCGTCTTCAGAACCATCTGCAATATAATGCAATAATTAAGACCCTTGACAATTTGGTTTCCAGAAGAATATTGATACTATTGATGCAATTTCATTCCAAGAAGAGAGTAGCGGGCTTCTTTGTCGATCTTAGTTCTGCATTTGATACCGTGGATCATGATCAGGGCTCGGATTTTTCATCGCACGGTAAGACGAAAGAGAACTATGGACTCGATATTAACATTAAAATTTTACTCATACTCATTCATTTAATGAATACCAAACGTACCGATTGCAAATATAAATAAATTACAATGTTAGGTCTATCACAAGAATATAGTATGTATAACTAGGTACGTTAATTTGGCACTCTTTGGGGGAGGCCTATGTCCAGCAGTGGACGTCTTTCGGCTGATATGATGATGATGATGAAATAGGTACGTAACTTGATTTAGTTACGTACCTAGTTCATCATCATCATCATCATCGCCTTTAGACCTGTCTAAATGCAGTGCACTAACTGCACTCACACTCACTGATTAGAGTGAGATGGTTTATCATCCCTCCATTCCCTCCCCCAGTTAGTGCACTGCATTTAGCCAGGTCTAAAGCCGCCCAAGAAAATAAGTGAGTATGAGTATGAGTAAAGTTTTCATGTTAATATCGACTCCATAGTCTTCTTTCGTCTTACCGTGCGATGAAAAATCCGAGCCCTGATCATGATATATGAATGATATGAATAAATACGTCTATGTCTATCTTATCTTATTAGGCCGTCAGGCCTTGTCAGGTGCACTCAGAGACTTCGACCCCATGAGATCTTTTCTGCAATAATTGCCCCCTCCCTCACACTCACTACTATAGGCTTTCTACTGTAGCAATGTAATTTTAAAATTTTATAATACTCTGATACTGATATGATATATTGTATACTGTTTTGAAAAAATTACACCTCGCCGAGTTTTTTACGTCGGTTCTTCTCGAGGCAGAGGTTTACTTTCCGAACCGGTGGTAGTTTATCGACATTCATAGGTGCATGTAATATGCCTAAATTGAAGAATAAATCACTTTGACTTTGACTTTGACTTTGACTCTCGCTTAGTAAGCTATGAAAGCTAGTATAATTGTTTTTATGTCCGATATATAAAGGGGTATATATCGGACATAAAAACAATTATACTAGCTTGTTTGTAGACACACATAAAAGAACACTGAAAATGCTCCAATAGGTATAGCTTTCCAGAATCAACGCAAGGCTCAATATTTATATGAGTGCTGCGAAATAATCTACCTGCAGGAAACCCTATACAAATAATAGGCAATTTCCACACTTAAACAACTAAACGCACTTAGCCAATGCCAGCGATACAGGCGGCGTTATCTTAAAACAACTCTTTAACAGAATAACAATAGCTCTAGTTTCAGAATTCGCCATTTTGTATTCAAATTACAGATTATATATATACCTAAACACTATGATTGACATGGTTATTATGTTTTCCGTGTATATATACCTAATGTTCGCCGCTGCCTACATATAGGGACAGAATCATGCCGCGTTTAGGTACAGTCGCGGAATGAAAAGGTTAGCCACTTTTCGACCTTATTTGAAAGCGTTAAGGTCGAAAAGTGGCTAACCTTTTCATTCCGCGATTATACAACGGTACAAGCGACATATTGCGCGAAACGATGCGCGAGCGGCCAAGCGACTATGGTATTTTAGTAGCGGACATTACGCCTGTGTGTAAACGTGGCCTTAGGCTCGGTTGTTTCGCTCAGTAATCTTAAGTTAAGTCCGTTAAACTCTGTTTGAGTGAGTATTTTGATAGTTCTCTATGGGATGACATGACAGCTGCCGGCGCCATGTTTAAAGACTTCCGCCCGCGACTTCTTCTGACTGGGCACTGTGTGTGTGTGTGTGTGCTTTTATAAAAATCAGTAACAACTTAAATTTGGAATCCCATATAATATAATACTAATAAATCCACGGCAATACTAATAATACTAAAAGCAGTGGACGTCTTTGGGCTGATATGATGATGATGATGAATAAATCCACGGTTAAACTCATGTACTCAATGTCACTACGGGCGACATGTTTCGAACTCGACGGGAGTTCTTCTTCAGGATAGTGTTTTCGCGGCAAGGTAATTTTAATTTAAAAAAATCGTTTTCTAACAGTAAGTATATATAATTTGCATGCACTTTAGTTTTTGTTTGTTTTGAAATGTAGTTGAAAGTATAAAAGAACCTATTATCTGGAATATAACTATCTCAAGTGTGAAGTCTTGTATGAGTATTAGACTGGCAATGTATCACACCGTAGCAACGTCTGCAGGATTATGAATTACGAAAATGAAAGCTAGAAAGTTACAGTGACTTGAAAAAAATATTTATTATGTGCAACTTTTAACTGAATAAATACCTATTTGAAACGTAATAATCTGATGTAACTAGAGTATATACTTAATGAAGTAGGTATAAGAAAGCACCTATAATGTTAAAAAAATGTTAAAGAAATGAGTGGTTTCTTACTATCAAAATACGTTTTACTTAAACGTCATGACGTTGCGTCATGCGTAGCATTTTTTTTTCAAGATGTGTAGTGTATATTTAATTTTGATTAGGTAATAGTTACTCTTCGGGGGAGGCCTATGTCCAGCAGTGGACGTCTTTCGGCTGATATGATGATGGTGATGATGAACAGTTATTTTACAGTCAACAACACAAATACCTATCTCTATGAATTAAATATTTGTATACCCTTTATGTCAGTTAGTCATGTAAAATACAATATTTCTTTATCTTTGTTAGATAACTGATATTTTTGACTTTTGTTTTTTATAAATATTGACGTTGTCGACTCTACACTGCAAAAAAAAATAATGAAACGTGAACTGTTATAATTTTACTGCAGGTTTTACAATAACGAAGTTTTGGTGCCTTTTGGTGCTGTCCCTTTCACTCATTCTCTGGCACTGCTGAAAACAGCAACGCTCTGACACCAAACGTAGCTGTCTGACTTACCAAACCTTTAGGTAATCACAAGTTCACAACCAAATACAGTCTCAGTTGGCGATCTAAGTCCGTTACCGTTAAGTATTGGTTGTATGTAAAATGTATATTCTACACTCATTACTCACCGAGGGCGGTAAAACAAACAAGGTCTCAAGGTTTGACGCCAAAATAAGCAATTTGAGGCTCTCTTTATTGCCGCCCATCATGAGTACAAAGTATGTAGTTCCTGAAACTAACTACTTAAATCTAAACCTTATGTTAAAATCATAGGGTCTATTACTAATATTTTAATTTTTCTATCTTAACCCTAAGTTCAATATAGGTAAATATCACTGGTTGTTCAACATTGTCATAAATGCTTGCTTATTGCGTAAATTGTTATAGTTTTAGATAAGGTAACTATTTATAAGTTGTCTTGTAAGTGAAATATTAAATTTCTTTAGACAATAAAATTTCTATGAACCGAAGTGTTATGTTTCCCATTGACCAGAGAGTGTAACGAAAAAAAAACTGCATAAAGTAATTGAATAATTTTAACGAGTTTCTTGAGATGGACGGTTGCACATCTCTGTACTAATCTCCTATTTTGAGCTGGCAGGATGACTATTAGGTATTGTACGGCCCATTAATCCGCTTTATAGAATTACCACTGTCTCTTTTTAACACATGCGCCAAGAGAGGGAGAAAATTATATCTGCACGCCATATTAAGCCGTTCAGTACCTATATTTATTTATTTATTTAAATCAGGCAGCTACGGCCCATATTTACATATACACCTTACAGACATTTTAAAATATAAACTTAAATACAACAAAAACACACTATGCTATGCAATGTGTTACGCAACTTCGCGGTGACGACTGCGAAAACATCGGAACTTGAGTCCCTTGGGCCAAAATTCTGAAATGAAATGAAATGAAGTTTATTATGCTTGTGGGAAAGGGGTACAATTTGCAGTTACAGTTGCAGTAAATCTGGTGGGCTTACCACACCCTACCTTTTCAGGTGTACCTACATCTAATTATCTACACTTATGTATGTTCATATAAGTAAACTAAATTAAATGTCAAGAAAGAGTTAACGTAACGTTACACAATTAAAAGGAATCATTCAAAAAGTCATTGATAATTATAATAACATTTGTAGGTACATGAGATTTTTATAAACTAGATTCTTAAATAAGTTTAGCTTCTGAAAATATCGGGTATGTAATCGGGTAAATACATGATTATGCAGTTTCTGGTTTCTTCCTTAGTGAAGGTCGACAGGTGTTCTGTTGGAAAGAGTTCCAGCAGAACACTGTCGACCTTCACTAAGGAAGAAACCAGAAAATAAAATAAACACATGAGGTAGGAGCCGGCACTCTAATTACAGCACGGTGTGACAGACGTCTAACTCTCAGCACGCGCTCGCAACGTTGAAAGGCATTCATATGACAAATATTGACACCGCACCATTGTGTCGGCCTCACCTAAAGCTATCTTATCACATATTTGAGCTCCAAACACCGCTGTTTGTTGACAGGCGCTCGTGTGTCTGTCGGTTTGTCTCTCGGATGTTAAATAACTCTTATCTCCCTCGGTAATTGACGTATTGGTACGGATTAGGGATTTCTGGGAAACTAGGCATTTGAGGGTTTAAAATACACATCTCATTTGCTTGAATTTAATGAATGAAAAATTAAACATTATGACTCTAATGCATTTTATAACACAAAGAGTCAAAATATAGTACAATACAGTTTAAATACAATTTAATACAGTGTCAATAAAACTACACACTTAGTCAAATAACCCGCCCCGTGTCATTCCGGGTGCAAAGGTGCCCATCACACTCGCTGCATTGCCGCGTTGAATCGCGATCGACAACCTTTGCAACAGGAATGACCCTGAACGGGAGTCATGCCCTCTTAGTCGCAAACGGCGCCCAACTTCCGCCAAGAGTGCTCTGGCCTCTGAGCACCGGCAACCCATCGTCTCCACCGCCAGAGGTACAAACGAATAATTGTTCAACGCGGAGTATTTGTCCCGCTTTCTGAGTGCAGCCGCCTCGGCAGCAGCTCCTGCTGTCCCGGTGGTGCGACCAAGGTGCGAGGCAGCGAAAGTGCTCACACAAGTGGCGTCCCACAGTAGGCATTTACGCTTCTGCCATGGCACCAGGGTCAAGCCATCTGACCTTTTGCCATTCGACCGGCTTAAGCCTGAGGGCTCCAGCACATAAGAATATTGGCCGAGACTAACGCCCTCCGGACAATGTCGTTCAGAGCGTGGTGACGAGAGAATCTCCCCGCACATCGACAGCAACTCAATGCGTGGTGCCCGTTGCTCTCCACCCTGGCGCCGCATAATGCATAGGTTAATGAAAGTAAAATAATTAAAACCTGTTATTCGACCACGAATTCACACTATAGGTTTGGGAATGGGATTGCTGTCATAAGTAAACACTCTTTGACCTAAGTGTTACCTACATAAATGGCAAATCTGTCACCTTCATTCCCATTACAAACGCGCATCATATAATATATTATTGATAAATACAGTTTCAATCAAATATTCGTCTCTTTTTAAGATTATTACAGAAACAGTACCGTTAAACCACACAACTGTAATCCAGGGGGTCAATCACGTAACGCATTGTACGCGCGTCAGGTAGATCTAAATGTCACTTTTTATATGGAAAAATGACAGTTAAATCTACCTAACGCGCGTAAGAAATGTTACGTGATCGACCCGCTGGTCGCCCAACTATGGTCCAAATTAATTCTCATATTACTTGCTCAGGTGGCATTATTTTCAAGACGGGCAATATAATAACATACATTTTAATAAAAACGTATAAAATAACTAATACACCAACCATCGGTATTGATAGAAACGAATGAGTTTACTTTTGTACCATAGATGGGGACAGTGGACTAATAGTTGTGTGGTTTTACGGTACCTAAGGTGTTTAATTTTGTATTTATCTCTTCATATTTAAAGTATTTAAACATGACCATCAAAGACCCATAATACGGGTGTACTCAAAATTTATTATTAATTCAAAAGAAAGAAGGCAAAAAAATATGCCTAGTGACGAAAATCCCATTCAAATATCTCAAAAAATGTCAAAGTAACAACCGTTTTAATGTTGCTTGTTAGAGGGAGAAAACGCTGAAGGATTGTCTCTTAAAACTTTGGACACTCATAACTTTGTGATTATTTAACCTCTTGCCTTGATTTTTTCTCCATTTGACTACATTTTTAATCCTTTTTCGAGAAAATACAACATTATTTATTATTATATTTAGTGTCTACACCCCTATTAATCAATTCGAACAAACAATAATAGTTTGCTTCTAGAGTAAGTAATCCACAATCCACATAACTTTGACGTATAATTTCAGACCAAGTCCTTACTCCAGATTAGTCACATTTAGTCTTAAAGGCCTATTTAAGCCACCTATAAAGCGAGAAAATTATTTTATTGAACCCTGAACATGTGCCAAGGGCAAATAGTGAACGCATAAAACCTTATTCTGAAAAGGATTTTTAGTTAATTAATCAGCCTTTACAACCAGCACCTGTGTCCTTTTTATACTTAAAGGATCAAGTAGTTTATTACTTTATGGGGCCAATATTACCCGAAGTGCCTTCTTAATTAACAGCTTTATTTATAAAGAATTAGACCACCGTCCATCGGTTCATTACCGTAATATAAAAACCTACAAAATAGGGGCACATAATTAAAATGTCTTAATTTTATTGGGCTCCCTACGCATGAAGTTTTATAATGCTTTAAAAGTATTATAAAGAAGTTACTGGAAGGATGCTCTTTGCATCTTTTTCATTTACGGCCTATTCTTAAAAGGCTGCGAAATAAAAATGATCAGCGACAGTCGAAATATTGCTAATACAAATCAGTCACACATTTGTACAAATGTGTTATGCTCTAACTATACTAATAATAAAGAGGCATAGGATATATTTTATCCCGCGATTTCCCGCGTCTTTACTTGCTCTTAGTGATACGTAGGCGAATCGCATTATATGAAATCTGAAATCATGGCAAACGTTATGTTATCTCAAAAAAGTTATATCGAACGCCGTGCACCACAAATATATGACTCGTTTTCATTGTATACTATACTCGTTCTGCAGATTACGCTTTATCAATATTAACGACATTGTTTTTACGCCAATTCGACGACATTCCAATACCGCCAATACGGTATTGACCTTCTTCGACAGAAATATACAGCGCTCATTATCCGAATAAATAACACTGCACTTAATTTTAAATTCTCACAACAGGGTGCAAATAAAATGCTCAATTCGGCAGTTTTAAATGAACCAGGAACCGAAAATCATTTGGAATAAATATAATTTGTGTCGTAATGAAAGCCATAAGGCCCAGAGGCCTGTCATATTGTGTTTATGAAACGCTGGTCACAAAAAATATAATATCTAATTTGGATGGATCCACTCAATATGTAGCCAAAAATATATTATTTAAACTTTTACCATTCTGAGTCTTAAAATCACATTTCTCAAATTGACGACTTTTATTCTGCAAGCAGTTTCTAAGGTTTATATGCGATAACCTGATTATATATACACGGTGCCCGTGAGCATTGCGAGAGATTTTAACAGGATATTCCTGACTATATTTTAAGTTAAAAATGTTAATTAACGTCGAGTAAATTCGGTTCGGTTTTAGAGATATTTCCATTTTTGTGTAAAAATGTTGTAATGAAATCTCCAGTATGAAACACCTTTATGATTGCGACGTTGCGAGACTTAACCATCTACTTTGACAGCAGAAAAATAGACAAGTTGAAAAATCTCAAGGATGACGTTCGTGAAGTGTCAAGTTTTCTTTTGCACTTTTTAAACTAAGGTTTCGTGCTAGGGCAAATATTCAGCGTTTCTAAGGCGTTTATTTTTCGTCATTGTCGTCGCCAGCAGATACTATTAAAAGAGACGAATATCAAAGTCTACTTTTGATGAAGACGTAAGCCAATACCAGTACTAAGTCTCTTTTTATTAAAGTTTCCGCGGTATGCTTTACCTCTGCTGAAATAATCTTGAGCCGACAATGACGTTAGAACCGTGCGGTTCAAACGCTCGGAGAATCGCCCGCTAGCGTTAAAAAAGATTGTTCCAGAAATTAAGCACCAAGTTAATGAGGCATTTTTGGACCCGTGTTGATAGAACATTATTTACTCATGATACCACCTCATAATCCATGGTTAAAATCTGTCGGTATACTCCTACTCACCGTGTATGAGTAGGTATTCTATATCCAACTGTTGTTGAATAAATTATGTTACGCTTAGTTTTTTTTTTCAATTCGATTAAGAATGTACTTTCAAAATGATGTTTATGATGCCTAACGGCAAGCAATAATTAAAAGCAGCTTGACCCCAATCATATCATATTTATATCCTTACTTATGCATTCGCATAATGCCATCCAACTAATTTGAGGCTACCTCAACAGCACTGTAATAAAATCACAAATTTGTTGATGTTACACATTTTATATTCACACAAATAAGAACCGAGCTCCCTGCTTTATATTTTATATTATAAGAACTATAGCCATATTCACGTTGAGTGCACTACTTAATTTAAAAAATCTATCGTTAAAAACGTAATTATGCTTATTTATGATAGTCCAAGCATTTTATGTCTCAGAATCAAGGCACGGGACACATGTTAACCGATTTCATTATTAACCATTTGGTAATAATGTGAAAAAGTTTATAGATTTAGGGAAAACAAGGTACTTAATTAAAATTGTTGGTTATGTTTGGTTTGGGGATTTAAAGAATACACGGTTAAATGTAGAACAATTGACTATTATATTTTAGATTTAACTCAACACATTTGTTTTTATCTTGGTTTTATCTACCTCAATGCAATCGGCGTAAAGCTAAGCTAAAGAATTATTTTACTATGTATCTAAAAAATAATCTAGTTTTCTTTCTTCACATGGAAGTTCTACATTTTGTGTGTAAGATTTTTTCGGATTGAATATATTTTTTCCAGGGTATTCTTGGAAAACTTCAAATTTGAATTCATACGAAACCTTTTTGTTTGGGAGTTCAAGAATGTTAATAAAAATCACCATAATACGACGCAATCCCAATGTAAAATTAGTCCACTTGTTTCCAAATACCTCCCGTAAAACCGATACGAAACGGTTCTTCGGCTCTAAAACCATAATGAAATAATTCGCAACAGTTTATTACACGCACACGGTTATCGTCTTGGCGGGAGGTAATCGAATAACGAATATGATCCTGCAAGATCATATTCACAATTTCACCACGCCAACATCAACTCTATCACTATAAACATAAGGGTCAGACATTTTAATGAACTGTAAGAAATTAAGACGTATGTTTGTCTTAATGGTGTTAACGAAATCGCATGTTTATATGTTAACTAATTTGCAAGTATGTTTTAATTGATTGCATGCATTGGGTATATTTAATGTTGCATTGATATGCATCACTTAATGATACAATATAGAATGGAATTAAGATTACGTGTTTGTAATTTGTAATGAAACAGTCGGTTTATGACAATTAAAGCACTCGTTTTGTATGAAAATTGAATGAATACACATAAAAGGTGCAAGTGGACGAGCATTTGCTGCGTATTTATATTTTACTTCTGCAGAAATACCGTATTTTTATGCGAAGTCACAGTAACCTTTGTTGAAGACAAAGCCTTGTGTTTAATTTGGGTGACACAGATAGAAATATTTTAACAAATATACGGGGTGGGCCCTGTAACAGGAGCAAATATTTAAAAGGACGCTTAGAGCATCAGTAGTAACCCCTTGTGTCCAATTTTTTTTCATTTTTAGGGTTCCGTATCTCAAAAGGAAAAAACGGAACCCTTATAGGATCACTTTGTTGTCCGTCTATCTGTCTGTCAGTCTGTGAGACCCTTTATCTCGGGAACGCATGGAGGTATCGAGTTCAAATTAAAACCATAATATACTCAGGTCTACAATCCATTGATGCTCTAAAAAAATCTAAGTCAAAATCAAACGTCAACAAAGATACGGCCGTTTATATCGCAAAAAACGTATATTTTGACACTCTCAAGGGAATCAAAATTTATAGAGTAGGTAATTCCCGTTGACCTAGAACTATTAAATTTCGCAAGTAATATCGTCCTATACTACAAGTACAGGGAAAAAATTGAAAACTATACATTTGTAATTTTGTGCGGAAACCTTGGTGGGCGAGTCCGACTCGCACTTGTTTTTTAATCCGGAGAAAATTTGATCTAAAGTTATGACCTCCAAGTAATGTACCTTGACACCACGAGATCATAGCACAGTATAATAAATTTGTTTGCAAATTTATTTTCAGAAGATATTTTTGTGATTTTTTAATTATTTTTAATGTTTTTTAGTGTTTTTAAACTAAAAAGTTTCTTATATCACTCCAAAAGAAAGTTTCTTATATCACTGAAAAAAAATTCAAAAATCGGATCCAGACGGTCGGTCCAAGTCACTTTATTCAATAAACAGGTAGAATTGTATTATTAGGACTGAAAATAAATGTCACAGTTTCTGCAAGGCCCTACATACTATCGTGTCTGATCTCACCGTACTTTATACACAATAAAAGTCTATAATAACACATATATATTGTATAATATGTGTGTCCTGTGTGTTTGTGAATAAATGTATTTTCTTTCTTTCTTTCTTTCTATATAATAAAAAAAATATACGAGTAGGTTACACTTATGTTTTGCAGACACACTCAGGAGTAAAAGTAAAGGGTACATTTTGTATTGAATTTACACACAAAGTGTACCTGTTTTTTTTGCTCTTGAGTGTAATACTAGGTATATGTTTCGTGCACCAAGCCAGTCAGAACAAATGTGAAACACATTAATTGGAATGCGAAACGTAAGGGTCTGAGAAGGGGACGTCCCTAAGACCCTCTTCTATTTCATGTCTCTGTCAATCTCATTTTCAAAGAGACAGAGTAGGAATATCCCTATGGGCAGGTCATAGGGATATCCCTATGACATGCCCATAGGGATACATCTTGAATATCGAATCGGGGTGCAGGAACAAAAAATGTCGTAACCACACCTCATCACACGATTAAATTCCGAGACAGAAAGGGTATCGATGGCCGGCCATTATGGGCCTATTGTTACCAATCGGCGCACAATGCTTTACTTATGGAACGTTTAGGACACGAAAAAGAAATGTTCCTGCGCATACTGATGGGGTGTTCGGAAAACATTTTATGGATATTGAATTTTTAGAAAAGTTTTATATTAAATTTAACGCTTAATAAGGGCTTAATTCTTGAGCATATTTTGCCTACCTACATTTTTGAATTAGTTATATGAAATATATTTTTATAAAAATATTAATACATTCAGATCATTTACAACTTTTGGAACCTTCATTTTACCGTGAACAGATCATTGAATAACTTAAATAATTCTAACACTACCTCTATTTTAGTCACCGCAATGAACACTTATACTACCTACCTTAAATATTTAATCTTGGCAGACGTGATGCTCTGCATTTACTGATGTAACCATTTTTCATCTGTGTTTTATTCGATTCAGGTAAAATATACTACACCATGCTTTTGCTTCAGACTTTCTCCGCTATTGCTTTTTTTTTCTCTCAACTCCCATATTACTTCCATCAATTTTCCTTTCAAACACCTTTTCATAAATGTTGAAGATGTTATATTTGATACCATTTGGGGTCCATTCAAGATTAATGACAGTTTTTCATAGGTGAAAAACAGACTTAGGTGTATCATAACTTTGACACGGAAATTCTTTTCTGACTTAATCTATTGCGGAAATTTTGCTAGATATAGGTACGCGTCAGTTAATCGTGCATGTGCATGTGTCTAGGGGCGTGGGGTTTCAAAGGGGCGCAGATTTTTTTCGTTATTGTTTCGATATTTTATTTTATTTTATTGTACGGCCGCTAGAGGGGTGCCGATGAGGTCCGCCTCTGGTTTAGCCTTGAAAAGATTCGACGACCGTTCAGCTCGTGTGTCTCGCGTTATTTCTGACCATAACAAATTCGTCAGATCAGCGGCGCGCTTGACGGTCGGTCATGCCGCATGAATGTTATGATGGTAACTTATTGTTAATAATGCGGTGCAGACAGGGTAGTTTGCCTTTTGTGATAATAATTATTATCATTGATAATCCAATTGATAGCGTTGAATAGAGTCATTACCTAGTGATTGCGCTTGTAAATTAGTTCGATTTTTGATTGAGTGTGTATTGTAAACACGGTTTTGCTTTTAATGTATCGAGTGTTAAAGAAGATTAAAGGAATATATTACCACGTACGAGTGCACTAGAAGTTACATAAAATATTATCTGTGACAACAAATGTTCATGAGTAGCTCCATCATATCCCTCGCCTAAACATGCTCTAGATCTAATACAACGCAATCAAATAAAGAAAGATGGCGCACAGTCTTTACCATAATCCACGCGCAATCATACCAACATCAGCCGGTCCAATCTAAAATCAACCTTGATCACATCTACATAAGAATATTGTTAGTGAAATAAGTTTTATGGCCGGGTAATGGTATCGCACTGGCAGCATGACAGTTGATTAAAGGGGGCCGAAAGCGGACCGAGGTTGGGGGCCCGCGACAGCGCCCCGGGAGCGACCCGGCAGGAGGCCCCCCTGATGATTGTATTTAAAATAAATAAGTACCTCAATGAACGATTGTTCGGACATTCCGACTGCTTTATGGGTCGCGGTATGCGATAATCTATACCATGAGCTAAATGTTGATGATATAAGTTATACTTGGGTACTAATTGATGTAAGTTTACTAAAGTACCTAATAGAAGAACTGATCTTAAATCGAGTCACACAAGATTCCTATAAACTGAAGTATATAATGACTTACCTACCTGTAAAGTACAATTCAAGTGTATGGAAGATTATGCGATAGACCATCAATATGTTCATTATAGCATTCAAAATCATATTTTAAACATTAAATTTTATCGCTAATTCTCCGTGAACAAACATGTGTACTGTATTTAATGTAACTGGACTAGATTTTTTTTCACTATGAGTTTGAATTTTACTTGGCTTGTGAAAAAGCTTATACTTCAACCTTGCCTAGAAGATCACAAGCAATACACTGATATCTATTAATGCTTCGTATTATCACATTATTTCGTATTATCATACAATTTTCTATAAATGTTGTTTAAAAAAAACAAAGGCACACACAAAACGGACCCTTCCTATTTAGGAAGGGTACATTTAGGGCTTGCACTTAAATCTCAAAATGATAAGTTCTACCACAATCTGTAATTAATAGAACAGTAACAAAAAGCTTAAACCAGATACCAGTATTAAAAGACTATCAGTAAGTAACCCCTGCCGTAGGACCATTTTACACCTCAATTCTTAACAGTAACAATATTGCTCTCAATTTGGATGGAGATCCGACTTATTGCTTATAAGCAATAACGTTTAACATCCCTACTTAGTCTGTTAAAGGGTAGAATGTATTTATAATGGTTTTATAATGTTTCCAGAACACTCTATAATCATGAGATTATGAGCTATCCTTTTTTCAGTGCGGTTTTCATTAGAGTAGTAAAAAAAATTGTAAACGTGTAATCAGGGTAAACGCGTCAGTCTGGGTAAACACGTAATTGTAGGGTAGGGTTGACTAGAGTGACCTTTTTGTTGCGATTTGGAGGTAACAGATGTGAGTTTGACAAAAGATTGCCTTTTAACTTGCAGCAAATAAAGTGAGTTGTTTGACTGTGTTTGCTGTGTCATACATTTAATGACTGCAATTGCTGTCGTTCAAAAACTCCTGTAAGAGATGGACGGACAAGTGATTTATAAGTTTTATATTTTACCGACTTTGCTACAGAACACTAGAGATTAAACTTCAGCCTGGATCATGGCTGTAGGAAACTAGTCAATTGGGTAGTTTCCACATGTTAAAATTGATAACGCAGTGTTGCTAAATTGATAGTAAACCATCAAATAAATGTAATGATATATAAATTAAGAAATATAATTAAAATCATTAAAGATATATATTTTTTTTTATTGTCTAAAAGTAAATTTAAAGCTACCAATAGAATCGTTACGCTTTTATAGAAACAATATTCTACGACAACTATGGTCCTAAACGCAGTATTTTACGACTGAAACAGCAATTTACTTGATTTTCAATACAACGATTAGTACATAATATTACACTGTGACGTCACGATTCAATGTTAATCAGTATGAAACGTTTTCGGCTGCCGCCAGCGAGGCCCGTCTTTAACAATTTTTTTTGGGTATTTATGTTTTCTAATTTGTAGTGGCTCCCATACAAACATTTGTTCCTCTCCAAAAATTGGTTCGAATGGCATTGTAAAAAATTTTAGGACACAACCCAATTGTTGAAATCACGTGTTCGCATTCTATATCACATGCTATATTGTGATGATGATGTCCTCCCAGACGTATTCGTCGACGGCGACATCCTGACAAAAATTATTCACATTCTTGCCAGGAGTCGTCAGCGCGAGAGTATATTAAAGTGGGTGAGCATTTGCGCCGACACAGACCCACTCTCTCGTCCCCTAGTACTAGTAACCAGTGGAGCGGGGGTCCGCTACGACTAGTTAGTTCTAGGGGATGCAGTAACTGGCCGCATGCCTCTTTGAATCCCGACATGCGCCCTTTCAGACACGTTACAGATGCCTTGCTGCAGCGCCTCAGTCGCCGGGTCTTTTGCCGCACTGGCGGTGCCCGCCTTCCGAGCCGTTGCAGGCTTCATGCACATCGTAATAGGGGGATTGTCCCACTGCACCACGTTTTAAAGACGCGGCCCCTTCACTGGGTTTAGACCGCGGATCGACGCGGTTACCGGCGTGTGGCCGCTGCGTGCACCACAGCTACGTGGAGCCACCAGTGAAGAGATTTATGGAGTATTTGCAGCCTAGTCAAAAACACCATCCACATTTAGCAGACCGATCAGTGTTTCAACTGGTCCTACTGCAAAGTGCTCCATATACACCCCACATATGCTATATTGTACATAGTTACCAAACCGATACGACTACATACCACTAAGTGGATCTGTGGACCTTGCGAGTCTGTCTTTAAAAAAAGGTTTTACCTAAAATTCCCAAAAAACTATATATACATACTTAATCATCGAATCTGCTTACAATATTTCACGAGAATCGGTTGGGAAATGCGGGTCGCAGAGGAGAACAGCCGGTCAGCCGGACAGCCGGATATACGAACGCATTTTTGCCCAAGCTGAAACGGAGAACTTCGTTCGCTTCGCTCGCTCGTTCAATTATGGGTGAGTCAGAATATCAAATTACTCGAAAACCTTTTCGGTGCTTTGACACGAATGAAAAACCAAGGATTGTCATATCTTTAACATACCCGTATTTCGAGTACCTATACAACCTAAAAATTCACATAACTGTAAATTCAAGCAATCGTCAGCGTCAGTCGGTTACGTCACCGTACGCAGTATTTATAAAGTGTATTTATCCAATGTCTTTCGATAAACAACGGTGGATTACGTTGTATCGTACTAAGGACAATATTTCAAAGAATCATAAATTTTAGGGCCCCGTTCCACAGAACTGAGAACAACTCCTAAGTAAAAAAGTTATTTATTTTCTGATAGGACTGTGTAACTGCGCGCTCTTTTATTTTTTACTTGTATTTTCGTATCCAATAAAAGAGGTGGCCTTTTTATTATTTCACGGAAATTGAGACTTGAGCACCAAAGTACGGAATTCGAAGGTTCTGTGTACTTTTAGGGTGCCGTACCAAAAAGGTAAAAGAGGAACCCTTATGCACGACTCTGTCCGTCTGTCTTTATGTCACAAAGTTATATATGCATGAATACGTAAATATTATAAAAAAATATTTTTTGATACAAGATTTTGCTGTCGACTGTCCTGTTTTGCTCAGTCGTAAACTAAAGAGAGTATTCTAATAATGAGTTCAAACGCGACAAGTTTGGTAGTTTAGAAGTTGTTTTGGCCATCTTTTGTCTCCATCATGTGATCATCAGCTTTATACTACAGTCGACGTTAAAGATATACGTTTACATTTTTCGCCTGTCCCACACGTGGACTGTCCCATAACATAATGTTGCATTGTCCTTTGTCTTACACAAGTATGCCAAATTTTAACTCGATTGGACTTCGAACCAGCGACCTTTCTTTCTGCAGACCAAGCAATTCTAAGCAACGATTTAATTTTATTTTCTTCCACTTAGTTTTAAATTCTATTCTATGCAATTCAGTTGCTTAACAAATAAGAGTAACTATAAACTATCAATAGTCCACTATTATAACATTACATAACATAACACTAAAACCAGCGAATGTTCGCGCTCACGCGAGGCGGCGCGTGCGGCGACAGTCGAACTAATGTCAAGGCGAACGCAATCAGTGCGCGTGGGCGACGCACTGGTGTGGACATGCCTTTATTTATTTATTATGCTGTAGTAAAATATTGATACTGACGATGCGATGGATCGGCTGGAATCAAAGAAAGGGAGCGCATGACAGGTGTGTGTGTGTGTGAATTCATTAAAGCATAAAAACAGTTTCTCATAAATGTTAAATGCATTCCTATGCAATTCAGTTGTTAACATAACATTAAAACGGGCGAATGTTCGCGCTCACGCGAGAAGGCGCGTGCGGTGCGGACAGTCGAACTAATTAAATTAAATTAAATAGTTATTTATTTCAGATTCTTCATCCATAGGTGTAGGTCAACACATTTAAATTGCAGTAATTACATTATAACACATAAATAAAAATAAGTAGGTAGGTAAATTTTGAATTTTACAACATTGATTATGTCAAGGCGAACGCAACCAGCGCGCGTGGGCGACGCACTGGTGTGGACATGCCTTTATTTATTTATTTTACCATGCCTAAATACTAGTAATAACGATGAGATCGGTCGACTAGGCTTAAACTGAGCGTATTCTACAAAAATAAATGAAAAATTCGACAAAATTAAGCAAAATTCGTGCGTATATATATTATACATATTTCTTGTATTAATTAGAAACCGTATTAAGTACCAAGTTAAGAGCAAATTTTGAAAGCACAAACTGTTCTAAGGGGTTTCGTATGGTATTGCAAATCGAGTTCATAAATTATCTTCACGTCACGTCGAATGCCTATCAGGAGAGCATATTTAAAATTATATTTGACGACCGCTTTAGCCTAGTTGGTAGTGACCCTGCCTACGAAGCAAGAGGTCCTGGGTTCGAATCCCGGTAAGGGCATTTATTTGTGTGATGAGCACGAATATTTGTTCCTGAGTCATGGATGTTTTCTATGTATTTAAGTATGTATTTATCTATATAAGTATGTTTATCGTCGTCTAGTACCCATAGTACAAGCTTTGCTTAGTTTGGGACTAGGTCGATTTGTGTAAGATTGTCCGCAAATATTTATTTTATTTATTTATTTACATAAACCCGCATCCACACCATTCTTCCGTCAACCGCAGTCTCTGTAATTGAACGGCGATGTAAAAGGTATCTACGGTGCAAATAAAAAAACTCCAATAATCGCGGGTCGCGCCCTGCTCGCCCCACAGTTATTATGTGACGAAATAAAAATGCGCCATTCAAAACGCGAGGCGTAGGCAGGCGGGGCTCGATTCATCGGGCTTTCTGAAAATAAATAAAGGAACATCACGACTATAGAACTGCTTGGGTAGTCACGGGTTTGCGTTGAACTAGCGAGATGGAGAGCAATGCACCTACGAGACATTCCCAAAGCTGCGAAACTTTATGTGTGGAAAAGTTGTCGGTAATTTGTAATATTATTCTTACAAAATTAAATGTTGCTTTCAGGGGCTTCAGGGAACTTCCTAAACGGAAACTTGCCTTAAGTCTCGTGAATCTTTCCTGATATTTCTCAAAATATATCTACCGTTTTTAGAATGTTCTGCAATTTGTACTGCTTGCTGGGGCAGTAATAAGGAACGTGGCCACGTTCCATTGGTGGTACTAAGGCGACGTGATATTGGTCAAATTCGTTATAGTTCAGTAAAGGTGTCACGGGATTGTTCAAATTCATTATAGTTGTCTAAACAGTTGTATAATAGAAAAAAAGAAAGAAAGAAATATATTTATTTGGTGTGACAAAGAAATTACACATGTGTTAAACAACTGAAATGCACCAAAATGGATGCCACTCAGCATTATGCCAGCAGCAATATATGCTAAAAGCACTGGTTTTCAGGACACGCAGAGAGAGATACAGATCTTAAAATATAATTTATACTCATACTCATTTATTGTTGAAATATAAAATTTTACATGCCAAAAAATAAATTAAAGAAGTCTTACATTCAATGTTACATCAACGTTAATTCAATGCATAAATATATATAGTATTTTAAATGACAAAAAATAAATTAAAAAAGTCCTCACTTTCAATGTGATATCAACGTTAATTCAATGCATAAATATATATAGTATAAAAGTAGCTTCCGCCAGTGACTTCGTCTGCGTGGACCCGAGATAAAAACTATCCTATATTTTAATCCAGGCTATAAACTACTAATAATCTTCGTGCAAAATGTCATCCAAATCGTTTGAGGCCTTTAAGCGTGATTGAGTAACAAACATTCAAACATCTAAACATACAAACTTTCGCATTTACTTATAATATGAAATTGAATTTCTTAAGGATATCATCTCCCGATTATTAGGAAATCAGTGGCGTATAGAGGAGGTATAGGTATAAGTAGGGAGTCATATTATAAGTACCTAATTAAATCATACCAGTATTATCGTCATCCAATGCCATGATTCATACCACAACGTGATTCGAAAGAAAAAGAAGAGCATTTTAAATTGCTTAAAGTTATTTTAATTGAGGAGGTGTTTCCATGAAATTATTTTCTGTGTCGCAAAAAGCACTTTTTTAACATTTATTACATTACATCTCTTTTCTTAACATTAAACTTTATTAAGCTACTTAAACGTTAATGAAGATTCTTAACAAACGTCTCCATCCTTATCTACACTTATACGCTAGAAGTTCCATTAAAGCAAAAAGTATCAAACGCATAGCGTGCTCGCCAGGTGAGGACGCATAAAAATCGCCCTGACAAGGTACAACTGGTGGCGCCCTTTGCGACCGCTTTATGCGATTCGATTTGTCAAATGATACTTGTTCCTTGTTTTGTCACGCGTCAGTTGTTGCATGTGGGCGAGTTGTGTTCTAGAGACGAGTGTTAAAGAGGCAAACAAATGTCGATGCTATTTACTATATACCACTTACTGGTATCTTTTCAGTAGTAGGTATTATGATTCGAATTATTGGATTATTACAGATGAGAACCCCCTAAGAGCGAAATACATGAATGAAAAAGAGAGAGGGAACACTCCACTCACTTAAATATGTAAATCTTTTTTCGTATTTTTCATGGAGAAAACTTGCGAACCATGCTGCCTTCGGGGGATGTACTAAAAACTCCACGGGGGCCACCATCTGAGGTTTCATGCGGAAGACTCCATGATCTCATAACGAACGCACTGAAGCCCCTCATGCTTCGCATAGCCACATCTGGCTGCAATATTCTTTTTTTTGTTCAATATTGTACCCAGCCTTGTATTATGACAAAACGCAATAACATATAGACTACTTAACTTGAGTTTAATCGTGACACGACACGGCATAGTGCGTCAAGATCATGTAGCTATGCTTGAAACATTACTAATGAACGTGAAATGAGATAAAAACCCTATCTTTGTACTGCTTTTGCTAAGCCGACGTCTTCACAGACTCTGACAAGATTATCAAACATTCTTCCTGATCCCAACTACAATCTAATGATCATATAAGCTTGAGATATACGTGGTCTTACGGCATTTTAGAAACGCTACCACTATTGTCTTCATTTTATCTGAGATTCGCTAAGCTTTTTATAAAACCTTATAACGATCTATTGTATGGGTTACGTCAGAACGCCTGTCAGTGCATTTTCGTTGCTCATTAGGATAAAGATTGTTTATGGGAAACATTTTACCGCGAACAATACTTCTAAGAATTTTCTAAACTACAATACCTCTTCAGATTTTATAACCGGGTATCTTTTTTATTTTATCGATTGCCTAATCTTTTCAAATCATAAAAATATTTCCGTAACACAATTCCAAACTAAAGCTTTTTATAACTTACTCAAAAGAGTTACGATAACAGAACATCGAGACGAAACCGCACACCGAGATTTTCGAATCTCAAAATCAATGCTAGGCGATAAGATAAGGGGACATCGGGCGGCGCGGATTGACCAGAAAAGGTGAGCCTTCACGATTGCCCTTTGCGTGTTTAATGTGGTTAGTGTTGCAAAGCAGGGTGGGTCAGGTTAGAGTGGTGGTTAGTTCCACATATCGACGCGTTAATTAGGCCCTGTTGTGTCCGTCAACGCGTATTAAGACTTCGTTACATCAGGGCAGTCGTCTTCTGCATGAGAAAGCCGGCGGCGCCTGTTCGTACCTGCCCGCCTTTTAAGGTGCAGCATTAACGGATGCGATCATGTTACGAAATATTGGATCGGTTTTAACATGTCTATAATTACGAACGAAAAAAGTTTCGAATGTTTACTAAGAGTAGCGAAATATATCTGCATATTTTATTTGCTGATCCTTGTTTTGACTTAAATTATTTGATACAATGGTCGCAAGTTCAAGTTCCGTCGGATAATTGATCTATTTAAGTCATGTTGTGGTCGAAAAGGTTTGATTAAATAAACCTTACATTAAAACACTTCAATCAAACCCTTCTTAAATATGATATGCTACAAATATGACACGATACGTTTTTGCTAATTTGCTTTTGTTTGAGCATTTGGTGATACATTTGAACTCCCTGTTAGTTGCACTAGCAATATCGCACGATATGGCCCTATATACGAGTCGAATGGGTACCTCGCAATCCGCATACATACAAAGTGAATTCATAGCACCTATCACGATCGAGTCTGCTAGCAGTGATTCTTACGCTGCGTAAAATCTAGCGTCATCGAATGCTTCCCGTATTACCGGAAAAAGTGTTCTTAGTAGAAACGTAGGTATAAAAACTCGATTCATATTAAGTATATTATAGTCTGGCAGTGGCAATGCGCGTAATGCAGTCATGCAAGTTCACGCATACTCATTATACCTAGAATCGTACTCTAACGATTTATCGCAACATCACTTATCAACGCCACTTAAAGGTCTTAAAGGAATCTGTCCTGTTGTGTTTTCCCGGCTCTATTTTTATGATCACCATCCGCGCGCCATTAAAGAGTTACATCTGCGTGAATCCATCTTCTATTTGTCGTACTAACCGCAAACAACTGCATATTATCCATTTGTTTAGTCCCTTAAATAAAATGGGACGAAATCCTCAAACAGACCAGACTCTTTGTCTCTCAATCGCCGAAGATTAAGTCCTGTCAACCGAGTCAATCCGATTTGGTGTGTTAGTAAAAGTTATTATTTAAAAATAATCCCACCCAGGCTTTGGGATATTTAAAATAAAGCCTTAACAATAAGCCAATGTTTTCCGTTGATGGATTTACGACACTTAAGGACAACTTTTTGACAGGCACGTGAAATAAGCAGGGAGATTTCAATCTTACGGTCTAATGAATAGAGTTTACAATTGAACATAACTTGGGATCTTAATCGGTGACAAAAGTTGTGATTTATGACTTTAGAATTGAAAGAAAATAAGAAAGGCTACTGTTTTTAATACTGTTTTTTTTTATCAACCGCAGGATAATCGCTTGGGTAAGACTCTTTCGGACGCTGGGTTAACTTAACTCTAATCTTGTCTAGT
Source organism: Epinotia nisella (assembly GCA_932294315.1). Classification (NCBI taxonomy): domain Eukaryota; kingdom Metazoa; phylum Arthropoda; class Insecta; order Lepidoptera; family Tortricidae; genus Epinotia; species Epinotia nisella. The sequence continues at coordinate 12,386,485 of OW028688.1, read as the reverse complement.
TAAGCTGAATCTTCTTAAAACATCCGTCTTAGCGCTTCAACTGTTTTCCGTTACTTAAGAATCAGATTCATAATTAAATTTGCGAGAATACGTTTAATCTTTAACGGCATTCAGTATACCGTTGCTGGTTAGATTAAGTAAACTATTGTTTACATTATACACTAGTTCAAAGAGTAGCAGGGACCGGTACATTCTTCAGATAAAAAGAAAGTAACATGGGTACCTACTATAATTACATCATCATCATCATATCAGCCGAAAGACGTCCACTGCTGGACATAGGCCTCCCCCAGAGAGTTCCAAACCACGTGTGCCACGAGTGGCGACCACGTTCCGGAAGGCGCGGCGTGGGTAGGGCCAACAACAAGGTGGACTGATGACCTGGTAAAGGTCGCGGGAGTCCGCTGGATGCGGGTGGCGCAGGACCGGTCAATTTGGAAATCTCTGGGGGAGGCCTATGGTTACATATTTGAAGGTAATACATATTTCCATTACACACAAAAGGCACACATGACACAAATGTGTCCGAAATATGTTCCTATATTTTTAGGTCCTACAAATAATTGAAAAAAAATAACAATTGCATCGTTCAAAGTCAGTTAGTACTTATAAAATTTTGTAAGGATTTAAATGAAAAACGCTCGCTAAAAATAAACAATAAAAATAATGGTTTAACTGAACGTAACCAAATTACTAATTTCGTTTTCAATGTGCCGGCCACCTGCGCTGGTTTGTCTAAATAACTTGGCAAATATTTGACCAAAAGCATTGTCACACACAGCAGGAGCGAGATTATAGTCCGGACTTTCATTTTTCTCAACTCCGAATCTTATTTCCCGTGGGACTTGGAAAGTAAGTTTTGTTTTCAATGTCCAGTAAAAAAAGAAAGTGGCTTGTCACTGATTTCGTCCAAAAATTGAATATATTTAATGTTATTAAATTGAGTTAGCTACACATAATAATACTAGTCAATTTGTTTTAATGAATTTTAAGCGAAGATGAGGAAATGAAGAGGAGTAATTTAAATCAACAATGTTCATATTTTTAGCAGTAAATCTACCAGTAAAATATGTTATTATTTACAATTTTTCAACCAATAAAACGTTTCCCAACATTCAATGTTTTTTTTTGATTCAGGCGGTTGTCTAACAAAGAAAATTAACTTTCATTAGATGTAAATATGTCCACGCTCCAATGTAACCTATCCTGAACAGAACAGAATCTATGGTGTGCCCCAAGGTAGCGTTTTGGCACCATTGTTGTTTCTCATTTATAATAATGACCTTCCTAAGCATGTCAAGTGTCCTATGGTCTTGTTTGCAGACAGAGATTAAATATAAGGATACTAATAAATTACGAAAAGGAAATTAATAATACTATGAATGATATATTGAAATGGCTTAAAGTTAATAATCTTGTAATAAATGTTAATAAGACTAAAATCATCCACTTTCGACAAAATTTACCTATACTTAATTTAGAAAGAAAGAAAGAAAGATACATTTATTCACAAACACACAGGACACACATATTAAACAATAAAATAAACAAGAGAAACATATAAAACATGAAACAAAGTGTGTCTCTGCGGCAGTGAACCGGACACTGGCTCAGCATTTGTTGGGTATTTTTATTTATTTTTCTATATTGATTACGAATGTCATGGTAGAATTTAAATTTGTATGCCTACCGGCGAAAAAAAGCGCCACACTGTACCTTTTACACCACCACCCTGTAATGTAACCCATGTTCACAAATAAAACACTTACTTACTTACTTAACAGCGATTTAACAACGCAATAATTAACTACAAGTTCTACAACCTAATTACATTTCCCGATAACCAACTGCGTTGATTCGAACACGCCATAGAGGTGTCTACTGGCACTAAAGGTCATATAAGAGTGGATTATAACACATTTATAACACTTCTCAACAGTAACGAGTTGGTATCTCAGTGTAATCGTATATGTTTTTGGAAATGTCATTATCGTAACGGCTCACCCGGCGGGTCCCGTCGCCGAGCAAAGTTATGGCTCAATTCTGAGCCCTTTTCAATAAAAATCCTATGTGCCATTCACATTAGGGCATTTGAGCTCTTTTTACAAGAGCTAGAGTTTGGTGTTGAGATAAATTTGAAATGTAAACGGTAATGCACATTTCAATGGTAACGCGATATGGCGGTTCGGAATTAGATTTATACTGAAACTGTGAATGAAGTGTTTTTTGTCGGTCGATGACAGGCTATTCCGGTGTGTGGGATTTAACAGCGTGGGTCCACGAGGTCCCTATGAATTTAGAACCATAACCTATCTCTGAAATTATTTCAAAGCAAGAAGCTAGAACTAGAACTGACGAGCTAGGATAAAGAAATATAATCACTAGGACAAATCCCCAACCCGTACTGAATAGGCGTGGGAAATGTTAGTCCATAGCGTAACAAACACACACAAATATGAAACCGAATGTAGTGAAGTCACAAACATTTGGTGATTGATTGTTTTGGTTAGTTTTAAAGAAAAAATCTTGGATTCCCTTCTTAGTTAATTATATCTACATATATATCTTCCCAAAACCACCATTTATATATCAGGTGTTGCATTAATATGCTAAAACCGGAAAACAGCTCTAAAAGTGGGTCCAGTGCCACGATGGTGGTCCCTTATCGGTGATATAGCCCTGTCTGCCCCGGGTCATTCCTAACTCGAACCAGGATATTATTGTTTTCTTTACATTGTCATATTCTACCGTTAGTGCTCATATAATACCTATGTCTAAAATAAATGTTGCTTTTAAAAAATCTATGCTTTGAATACACATTATTTTCTTTATATCTTTCTTTCAAGTACAATTCAATTATTTTCCTGTACAAAAAAACATACCTCAAATTAAATAAAAGATCCTCAAAAACTTTGTAAAGTTGCTTAAGTCTGCCCCCTATTTACTTATTTGTTATGGGTTCAATAAAGTTTCAATAAAAAAAATATCATGACAAAATACATGGGGTTTGATTACACAAATAGCTTCCGCCCGTGACTTCGTCTGCGTGGACCCAGGATAAAAACTATCCTATATTTTAACCCAGTCTATAAACTATCTTCGTGCAAAATTTTATCCAAATCGGCTGAGCCGTTTTAGCTTGATTGAGTAACAAACATCTAGACATCCAAACTTTCGCATTTATAATATTAGTAGGATTTAATTTAATAAGCCTTTGACTATAGTCCTACTAGTATTTTTTACAAATAAAGAAATAGAGACTGTATGTTCAATCGTCAAACATTTCCCTCACGCTAGGACAGACCCGGCGCCTGCACTGACACATTTCAGCCTTTTTATTGCCACGCTCTTTGCGACTTTACAACACCACAGTTTCTCCAGCACTTCCCAAACTTGGATATCACCTTATCATCAAGCCATAAATACCAATTTGGCTTAACTTGTAGTATTTAAAGCGTAGAGTTAACTCAGTGTCTATTGTGGTTTTATCCATCTACTTTCTCACCTTTTTACGGCATTACGTGTGAGTCCGAGCGTCGTAGATACAATTATCGATTAGGTAATGTTATCAGCTCCATCTATTGTCTTCCGGTTGACATTTGTTGATTTAGGGTTGTCCAGTTCTTTATATAGTGGCGCTAGGGTGGCTGTTTCCTGTTACATTTCACAACTTCATTCTGTTTATAAGGGTTGCTACATTTCACTTTTTGTTTTGTAGTAGGTACCTGGCAAACCGAACTTTGCTCGAGGTCTTTCGTGTTTTCTTGATAACTGCTAAAAAGTGCCGACTCAATAACAAGAATAGTATATTGTAATGACAAGCGTCTAAAATAAGCCATATTACCACAATATGGTTATTTTCCCGAGCTAAGTGAGGGAAAATTGTTCAAGTTTAGTAGTCTTTTAAACCAGAGTAATACACTCTTTCACTTCGACTGCGAGAAAATAGTAAAAACAAAGGTTATCCATCCATTCACAATCAATAATAAATTCCACGGCGAAAATATTGTTCAGTTAATGAGCTTACTATAGGCCTACGAGTAGTTCGATTTGTGTAAGAATGTCCCCTAATGTTTATTTATTTATTTAAATTCTGTATTGTGAGTGAAAACCAGTACCTACAAAACGAGTTTTCCCGGAAACGTGACCTAGCTAAATCGATTTTTCCGTACCCACGAGCGCAGTTGGATAGCCGCATGTTTGCACCGTATTAGTTTTTAAATTCGGGAAGACTGATTAGTAAATACTAGACATTATTAAGTTAAATTAATATGAAAATAGTAATATAGATAGGGTAAATTAAACGTCAGACTGACTTGGTCAAGGAAGAAAATTATATTTTACAAACAAAAAGAGATTTACTACAAACTTAATTACCAATGAGTGTGTACCTATTTCGTCTCAATTGTACAGTGATGAAATGCCTCGGTTCTCTCGCGGCGAGACAGTAAAACCTCCATTACAGTCTCTTAAAACATATACGTAACCTAATATTGGTTCCTTTTTTCAAGCAAGCTATATTTGTTTAAAATTTACAACACAATACGAGAAAGTGCAAATGGCAAACCTGATGCCGCTTAGGGCTTCAATAAGTAATATAGAAAGCACGAAAATGGCGCAAGCAATACCCTGTTTACTATATACTTAGTTGCAAAACGATTTCTTCACGAACATAGACTCGTAAACACACTGGTTTCTTACAGATAAAAAATAAACTTAGCCCGGGGTAAACAATTTACTTAGCGAAGTGAGCCGTTCACATAAAATAAGTAAGTAAAGGGCAATATTTTCAGTAAAATATGACCCTTTACATCTACTAAAATGTGAATAATTTGCCTCGCGGTAGGTATAAGTTTCCTCGCTACTTCAGTAAGAAAATAGAAGGAGGCCTTAAATCAGGATCAAATTGCACGAGGGCTTAAATAATGTGCATATTATTGCATTCATGCATTCGTATAAAGACGTCAAACTGATACGGCCCGCAAACAATATACATAGACGAATTAAACTTAATTGTTTGATGAATAGGATTTTCTTAAGAAAATAACAAAGTTGAATAGGTAGGGTACAGCTTGAATTTCTTTTTTCACTTACTGATGAAGTCATTCCGTAAGAAGATTATTATATTAAGGTTCTACTTGGATACATAGTTCTATAGGTATCCACTCAACTATATTGGGACTAGGAAGAATACTGAAATGTAGGTATGTTGTTGGGTTATAATAAATATTCTATTTCGTTTTTTTTTTATTTAATTGAAAGTAAATACAAGATTATGATTAACATTAACTAAGATAAATTAAAACTAAGTTAAATCTTCATTATATAATTAAACTACGTTTCTCTTTTAATTTAACATTGCTGACATAGGACCGCGGACAAGTTTATTATTATTTTTCAAGCGACTTTCTTTACATTATAATTTTAGAAAAGAAAATCTAGGCATCTCATTCACGACTGACAAAAATAATCGAAACTATTTTGCGAACAGTACTTGGTGTGTTAATCGTTCACGCTTGCACACGAGTACGATATAATTTCAACAGGGATTAGCGATCCTATTTCACGGGATCTATAGGGCTACAATACGAAAAACGACGTAGTCGGGCATTTCAGTCAAGTTAGAATCATTCGAAAGGCCTAGAATGGCCGCGTTTATCGCGTGACAATGACAAGCTAACGCATTAGGCACTATCTGACACTGCTTGACAGAAAGTGACGTAGGTATGTTTATCTGTTCGTAGAAATAGACGAGACTTTCCCATTTTGGTGCACACTGCACAGCTGCAGCTGCTTGCCGGGGATGCAATTATAAAACGCTAATGTAATGATGACAAAAGTAAGTAATTAATTAATTTGCGTATTTCGTAAAAATTACTCACATAGTCACTAATCCTCCTAGCGTCCCGGTTGTGCCCCTAAAGGAGCCCGGGGTCCGCTTTGGCACCTAATCCCATGATTTGGCATATATAGGTACTAGTTTACGAAAGCGACTACCATCTGACCTTCCAAACCAGAGGGAAAACTGGACCTTATTGGGTTTAGACAGGTTTCCTTACGGTATTTTCCTTCTCTGATAAGGTAACGGTAAATGTTCCGTACATAAGTTCCGAAAAACTCATTGGTACGAGCCGGGATTCGAACTCACGACCGCCGCTTAACAGCCGCATGCCTGAACCACGGGCTATATTTACCGTAGCTCTTGACTCACATAGCTACTACTAAACTGTGAACAAATAAAATCCCCCAGACATTTGTTGGTACTCATATTCTTCTAAAAATCTAACCAATAAGTACATACATGGTCCTACCTAATAGGAAGTAGCAACATATTTATGTAGGTACTTATCTTAGAATTTGTCATGCGCTAACGGTAAAACAATACGCCTGCTTAGTAAACAGGATGACACAAAAAGATGAAAAGTTGGAGTTTAAAGTGAACGTGTTTAAAAAATACTTGTTCATATTTTTTTGTTATAAATACCGATAGCCAATCCAATTCGAGAGTCGTAAAATGACAACTTTAACATAAAATAAACTGTCAAACTCCTGGAACTGTTCATATCGCAAGTTTGTACAACGATTTAACACATTCCAACAATATTAACACGAATAATAATGAAATAGTTGACGTATCAACATGTTTATCTTAATACCTAAAATGTTTCGACAAATCTCTAATAAGTATAATAAACAAAATATTCACCCGGTTAAGAAGCTTGCTTGCCTTATTAATTTGTAACTGTTTACCATTAATTCAAGACCTGCACAAGCTGTGACATATCTACGAAAGTAAGTGTCGAGTTTAACTGGTTTTTGTGAAAGCAATTCACATATCCTTGGCCTATCTACGTGAAGATCTTTGGGTCGGCAGGTAGAGTGTTAAAAAAGTTAAGTTATAATCCGACCACAAGGCTATGATAATCTGATGGTAACGCCATTTTGTCCTGTGTGGTTTTCGGTAAAAAACCCGTGACATGATTATCGGTAACCCTCTGGACAAAAAGTATAAAGGTTGACTCACATGGGGATAGTTATGTCTCATCTTCTTTGTCGTCACACTCTTGATACAGCGTTTGTGATCGTGTGGGGTGGTGTTGAGCTACATAATATTTCATATCTACCAGATAAGTATTTTTGAAGTAACGGTTGGAAGAGATTTTGTTTTATATTATGATTAGTATTTATTAATATTTCAAAAACTTTATAACAAGGTATACAAGATATCTAGAACTTAAATAATAATGGAAATATATGACATTCCGACTTACAATAATGGGGCTGGTTATTTGATTGACATTTAATAATAATAAATATCAATAATAAATAAATAAATTTCATTTATTCAGGGACCAACATGGATCATTTTTGTTAGTAAATACTTAAATTAATATTAGTAATATTAGAGGACAATCTTACACAAATCGACCTTGTCCAAAAAAAAACTCTTTTTTAAGCCAATAGAAAGAAAAAAATTACTAATAAAAATGATTATAGCCAAGTATCTAGGTACATATCTGCTATTTAAAGTCTAAGTTAAAAAGTGTAATCAATTAAAGAATTCAAATTACACAATCATCATCATCATATCAGCCGAAAGACATCCACTGCTGGACAGAGGCCTCCCCCAAAGAGTGCCAAAGTGACCAGTCCTGCGCACCGGCACCCAGAGGACTCCCGCGACCTTTATCAGGTCATCAGTCCACGATGTGTGGAGCCCGCGCCTTCCGATACGTGGTCGCCACTTGTCGCCAAATTACACAATACCTGAAAAAAAATGAAAATGAAAAATAGTTTATTTTTGGTTTAAACATATTAGATTTACAAAGTAAAAGGTTGGCACCTCCTTTTAAGCATATGCTTGTGTCAGGAGACACCGCTCTTCCATAACAAGAAGTGATAATACCTACAACAAAACTAAATCTTATATTTTCATGTGAATCAACCCTAACCAAATTATAAGGGCGCGGTCAACCGAGCACCAGATAAGGGATGAAAGTAATAGGCACACTCGATAACATCAGGGCTGCCTCGTTAGCCGCAATAAAATAGTTTTTGTCTAAAATTGGAGCGAATTTTTTGCGGCTTCCGTCCCGACTGGCGGCAATTTGTCGTGAGACTTCGATTGTTTTGACGTCATAGTTAAGTGTGAAGGGTTTGCCTTTTTGTCCTTCATGTCATAAAATTTTATTATACATTTTTGTTCGAAGGTTTGACGCTTTAGGATAGTAATATTGTAAGTACCTAGTTTAAAAATGTAATTTCAGTCATTGGTTTGAAACAGTGGTAAAATTGATTCTTGATAGTTACCTAGTAGGAAAAATGTAAAATATCATTCATATCGTCATCGTAACGCACTCCACACATTTAGAGCGCACTAACCAATTAGGTATAAGTATGTAGTATTTGTGTACGCACTTGTTAGTGAACTTAAACTATATTCATCATATCAGCGAAAGATGTCCACTGCTGGACATAGGCCTCCCCCAAACAGTGCCAAAGTAATCGGTCCTGCGCCACGAGAACCTTTCCGCCCCAACGGCCATCGGTTTTGCGTGCAATGTGCTAAATTTAATCAATTAGGTACTAACAAACTACATATAGTTTTTTTTATGTTATTTTATTTTTATTGGGTATTTTAATATCAACTCCGATTCAAATCATCAAAATCGATTGAAACCAAAACATGATCGAAAGTTTTAAAATATCAATGATGAGCCAATGACATCAGCACACTCGGGCGCAGGGCACCCCGCCCTGAGATGCATCTAATTACACGTTGCATTCATTTAAAGGTCGGCCTCATAAAGACTTGTTCACCTCACCGGCTATAGCGCAATGTGAGTAAAAAATGTCGGGGAACACAATGTTAATGTTCAGTATCTAGAATCAAACAACTTCAAATTGATCATTTTTTGCAAGGGACTGGAAATTAAAATTCCCTAGTACCTTCCTAGTGCTCTGCATAAACATCGTTTTGGAACAGAGGTGTGAGCTTATGTATCTATCTCTACATATTGCTGCCTGCGCGGATTTCCCCGCGTAATGCATAGAACGCAGGCCGTGGAATAAAATATATAGCCTATAACCATCTAAATTGTTCATTCTACACGCAGGTGAAAGAATTTTTGAAATCGGATTAGCTGTTCCAGAGATTCGGTAATCTTAATATTCTCTTTAAGTTTTTTTATGTAATGGGTAGGTAATTACAAAAAAAACTTATAAACTTACAAAGCTTACCATCTCACAGATTTTTCCTCTTTATAGGTAACTATTAGCTTCTGCCCGCGACTTCGTCTGCGTGGACCCGGGATAAAAACTATCCTTTGTTTAATCCAGACTATAAACTATCCTTGTGCAAAATTTCATCCAAATCAGTTGAACCGTTTAAGCTAGATTGAGTAACAAACATTCAAACATTTAAACATCAAAACATCCAAACTTTCGTAGTATACATAATATATTTAAATGTATATACATGTATACTGTGTCATCATCATCATATCTGCCGAAAAACGTCCACGGCTGGACATAGGCCTCCCCCAAAGAGTGCCACAATGACCGGTCCTGCGCCACCCGCCTCCAGCGGACTCCCGCGACCTTACCAGGTCATCAGCCCTATACAGTGTGTGTAACTAGAATTGTTTATGATATGATACCAAAAATTATAAATAAATAGATATCATAGGGTTATTATCCTGTCAAAGCTGTATCAAACTTGAGAGCTGTTTATAATAAGAATGCTGTCGTACTTTTCTGGGTTGTTCTTGGATGGAAAATAGTAGATTTTATAACACTAGCACTAGGTATCTTAATTAAACAGCAAAATTTATTTTACTCGTCATTTAGGAAAGTAATAATGCCATCACATTACGTCTACGTTAAAACCTTAAAGAAAAGAAGAAAATTATTTTATCACATGGGGTCCACAAAGTAACCATTGCGGGACCCTAAAGCGCGCAAACACGGCCTATAACTACGTAATTAATTCGTACTCAATGTTGGTATAAAACCCAATGCATGAGCAAATTATGCAAATGAGTCAATTCTTCGGCAATGACATTGATTAAGTTTATTATAAGATTACAGGTCTTTAGGTGTCTCTTCATTATAATCATTAAGTATAAAGTCATGTTTTATTTAACAACATTTTTTCTTATGGATTTGGTGGTGGACAAAGTACCTATTTAATTGTCTTTATTAATTCTAGGTTAGTCAATATTACAAAAGTTTGAGTTAGTTATAGGAAGTCTATACATTATACTGGGATTATTTGGCAATCTTCGCAAGAAGAGTTGCTATTCTAGTGACACACAGAGTAGTAAAATGTGTTTCACTTGTGAGTAAATAGTGGAACACTTTTTAGGTGACTATGTATATTCGGGAGCGGCATTTCCTGCCGCAGAGGTGGCAAAAGATTTGTGAGTGAAATGATACCTGATGTGGGCCTACACTGGTTGCCATTTTATGACCTAACCGTCACTCTCGCACTCGCTTACTTGTCAGAACGTGACGGATATCTTATTCTACAGCAATAAGTTATAAAATGGCAAGCATCTTAGGCCCGCTTGTCATCCGCGTCTCTTTTCCTCTTCCTGTTTTGAAGAAGGCTAGGATTGGCTAGGCATCGCCATGGTTTGGTACCCATCCGTGGCCTCTTCGTACGCACGATATCATTACATCATCATCATCATCATCATATCAGCCGAAAGACGTCCACTGCTGGACATAGGCCTCCCCCAGAGTGTTCCAAATTGACCGGTCCTGCGCCACCCGCATCCAGCGGACTCCCGCGACCTTTACCAGGTCATCAGTCCACCTTGTGGGGGGCCTGCGCACGCTGCGCCTTCCGGTACGTGGTCGCCACTCGAGAACCTTTCCGCCCCAACGGCCATCGGTTCTACGTGCAATGTGCCCCGCCCACTGCCACTTAAGTTTAGCAATTCGGAGGGCTATATCGGTTACCTTGGTTCTGCTGCGGATAGCCTCATTTCTGATGCGATTACGCAGAGAAACTCCTAACATAGCCCTCTCCATTGCCCTTTGGGTGACTTTGAGCCTTCTTATGAGGCCCATAGTAAGCGACCAAGTTTCAGTGCCATATGTCATCACTGGCAACATACACTGGTCAAAGACTCTCGTCAAGACGAGGTATCATTACACCTGACTGTAAATATGTAAAAGATAGCTACATCGCAAGTATCACAGCCATATCGTATTGCACGTCTCAAATGTAGGCCTCTCATAACATCGCATAAAATACAAAAGCGCCTTCCGACAAAGTAGGAGCTCTAACCGTGCCGTTCACGTTCTAATATATGGTCAAGATAAATATTTTACGACATTCTCACTTTCAAATGTATCGTCGTACGTCAACGGGGTTTATTCGTAATATATTGTTGTTTCGGACCACCTACTATTTTATTAAGTAACTGTGTTTTTAAAGTCTAGTTGAAAGATGATTTTAACGTTTAATTTATGATCCAGTCAGTGTACCTAACTACCATTTTAATGTGAAAACAACTTGATCAAAACAGATAAGAATGTACAAGTATATATAGGTATATTTTAACGAAAATAAAAAAAATGTCTATCAGTACATACCTCCGTACAATTTACCAGTACAATTATTTCTAGCAAAGATTATATTCACCTGAAGTGAACTCTCGACGTAGTTAGTGTAGACGCTATCGTAGTTTTGGATAGTGTGCCAAAATTGCGGAAATTTTGTATTTTCATGTCGACAAAAAAAAAACAAAAAAAACACTGGTTACAAAATGGAGCATTTTTAACTTCGGTACAGTTGGGTACTTTCCTGAGTAACAAAAATTAAATTAAATTTAGTTCGTCACTTAGATTATCAAAAAATATTGGACACGTATTTTTTTGAATAATCTAACTGACGGACTAAATAGTTTTTTTTTAGGAAACTAGCCAATTTCGTTCGCTCTTCGCGGGAATACATGTTAATAGGCCCAACATTTCTCCCTATAAAATGTATTAAACTCGGCTTGGCTCAAACGTCACCCCTTAGCCCCGATTCCGCCGATTCGCTCGTAAAACCGCAAGGCGTGTAGAGGACCTATAAAATTCAATTGTCACCCGTGAAACGGGCTAATGTACGCACTTCTCTTCTTTTAACATAAATTTTGATGATACCCGGCCAACTTGTAACTAAATACGGACAGTTCACGTAATTTTTACTTCAGGGGGGTCGTTCTGGGCCAGTATTCCATCTGCAATATTTGACAGAAGGTGGCATATCCCCGCTTTAGAAGACGGGAGCATACAAATGGGGAATTTTTTAAATCGGATGTAAGTTCCGGAGGTTATACAAACTTAAAAGGCTACACACTTACAAACTGTACCTGTTTATGATACTAGTATAGATAGAGCATTTAGTGTCTGATACAATTACACATTACTGTAGGTAGGTACTCATTATTTATTATTATTTATTCGATTAAAATTGACTGACATTAACTTACACGACCTTAAGTTTAATAGGCCAAAACATTGCATTTATAGATCTATAACCCCTGTAGAACCATATAATCTATAATAATCTGTGCCCCTACGTAAATAGGCACACACCTATCAATTTGTCACAACAACCGGCTTCAAAGTGAATTAATTGAATGTTTGCTGTCTGTTTCCATCTTATAGCTGGGTATCTAGGTTGTTGTAACAAATTGTTAGCTGTATAATGAATGGCCTTATGTATCCGTAACACTGGTAATGCTTAGTCTGTACTTGCACCTAACTACAGACAGCGCGAAGTCAGCGCTATTTATTGCACTATACGAACGTTCATAAGTTAATTTGTTGTTAAGATAAGTTGCCATTAAATGCTGTCACTTTAAATCCAAATCATTTTTATCTACCGTCTAAAAATTTACAATAATCCAGTAGTAATAAAAACAATACATAATATGAATCTAATGAAGAAATAATTTTGATGTGACATTGACTATACATGAAAATTTATTTGTCTGCTACTGGATAATTATGGTTAAATAAGAAGGAGGTAAGGAAATACTTATTTTTCAACCTTATTTAGTTTACTTTATGATAGTGCCATTAACAAATTGGCATTATTGAAAGTATTCAAACTATTTCAAACACAGCTCATATCTGAGATTTTTATAAGCGATTACATTCCATGTAAATTGCACGTGTATGTTCCAAAGTAAATACTTAAATCGCATATATACAAGTAGCTAACTACATACGCCACATAACGATACATAGACCGATACGAAATCAATAGTAAATTTTCTTTAAACCCGATCTGAAGGTAAATAAGTGCATACTTGCATAGCACTAGCATCTAGTAAATTAACTTGCCTACTAAATAACGGGGCATTTTAAAATGGGACAAGTGAAAAGAAACAAGCGTTTGGTTTTTTTTTCAATCAATCTCTAAATGTGTACCAGCGTAAAATTGACTTTGATAAATTTTAAGGTTTGACACAATATTTTGACGACGGTAGGTAATACACGAAAAAATACGAAATGAAAATAAAATAATCGGTTTTTATTGTTCTTTCTGCTTACCAAATAAAAAATGGACTTGTAGTTTCTTCAGAAAAAGATAAAAAACGATTATTTCGCCCGTAAAATCAAAGCATCCCCGGTTTACGGTACGACTCTCAACGATTCTGACGATGTAACTCAAGAAGAAATGAAGGTCAGTTGCCTCATACATCATTCCAGCCCTGTTCCAGACAAAAGACGTCCCCTGATGTACTAAGGCCTCCCGAAGGTTTTCCAGTCCCCTGGATGTCGATTCGACGTAGGAAATCGCTACCACTGCACTCCAATACTCAAAAGAAAACGAATAATCTTAAGAAATGGGATGATCGGGATGACACGGTAGTGACGGTTTTGGATGTCTGAATTCAACGAAATCTTAACTAGGCATAATAAGAAGAATTCGCATAATACATGACATGAGTGAGAATAATGTACTCGTACCTCGTATACTTGACATTATTTGACTTGGTCCATTCAAATAGTAACTCTACTCTCCAAGATTCCAATTCCAACGACAGTTTTATAATTAGTCGGCTACATTAAATTATCTTAACAATATATGATTATTATGCAGCTTATGCAATCTCTTATAACTTGATCCTTACTTGAGTATACAGCATAAATATGGCTTCCGCAATCGCTACCGTCACATGTTTTACGTCAGTGAGCGTTCTCGCCAATATGGTATTGAGTTGGATAGGTACCGCTACCTCTGACAGTTATAACTAGTACCTACCGATACTTGCTTTACCTTGCTTAATGGATTCCGCGACACGTCACGCCCTTTCACAAGTTCTTCCTCAATTGTTTTTAAACGTTCGTTGGTTTTTAATTTCAATGGATGATGGTTGGTGGGTGGATCCTTTAACAACCCTCCGAGTTAAAGAGGCATCGCGTCGATAATCCACCAGCTCGATGGGTCACTAGCTTTTGGAAGATTGCAGGTTACTTCTGGAAAAGTCTAGCTCAGGATATCGGGGCAAATTGCGTACTCGACGGGTTAGTCGGCAACGCCTGATCACAAGCTGAAATCTTGGTGATTAAGCATCCTAGCTTAATTCAAATACAATTACAAAGTAACAGATCCTGTATGCTGCGTGATGGCATCAGAAATGAGGCTATCCGCAGCAGAACCAGGGTAACCGATAAAGGATATAGCCCTCCGAATTGCTAAACTTAAGTGGCAGTGGGCGGGGCACATTGCATGCAGAACCGATGGCCGTTGGGACAGAAAGGTTGAGTGGCGACCACGTACCGGAAGTTGCGGCGTGGGTAGCCCCCCACAAGGTGGACTGATGACCTGGTCAAGGTCGCGAGAGTCCGCTGGATGCGGATGGCGCAGGACCGGTCAATTTGGCACTCTTTAGGGGAGGCCTATGTCCAGAAGTGGACGTCTTTCGGCTGATATGATGATGATGATGAGATCCTGCATTCTTAATAAGTGGAGCTGTATTCGTCTCGGGGAATATTTTCGCTCTCGCACCCGCCGCTTCAAATTAACAGCGCATACTTTGGACGGTCCCGCTACCTCTCATGCTTAGTACCTACCGATGCCTACTTTAGCAACCGAATGGCTTCCGCAATCACTATCGTCACACGTCGTGTCGCATGGTTTACGATGCGATGGAAAGCATAATAAAAGTAGTGGAGTGTGGGTGTCCGAACGTCGTCTTTGTTTTATGTTAATTTCTTTTTTATTAAGGCCCCCGCTATTCTGTGGGCAAGTTTAAGTTTTGTTTATCTAGTATCTGAGGTAGTAGTTGTAGTTTCTTATCGAGTATATTGAGTAATTTTTTATAATGTAAAATGAAATTCTTTGTACCTCAATCATAAAACGTAACAAACCTGTTAGCTAAAATTTGTTTTGTCCCTTTCTCACAAACATAATTTTCAAAGTGACTAACGAATTTTAGCGGTAGATATTTTAGATAAATTTGATGGACGTTTGCGAACCAAGCCATTTAAATATACTTTCAATGCCCATATAATATATATATTTAATGCCATTTATATCTATTTTTAAATATTTTGAATTCCTATTATTTTTTTTGCGTTTAGCGCGCTGGTCACGAATTAGCTTGCGCGCGTGATAGCGAGCGCGTTTAACACATTGAAATGAACTAAAAACCGAGTTGAAATGCGTTAAGCATATCTACAGACCCTCTGGCCTGAAATAGGTATCTCTCTGGCTGGTTGAATAGACGGAAATATTCAGCTCGTGGCGCGACGGAGCCATGATGACACTCTTCCAAAATAAGAACTCCTAACGAACCTCCTAAACATATCGTCCGTATTAACATTAATGTTTGGCTATTTGGTAATTATTATTTGGTAAATAGTTATTTAGTCACTCGGGATAGTTTAAATTCAATTGACTAAACTATTAAATCACCTGGACTCCCGTTTGAACTTAATCTAAAGAACACTAATTCGCTCAGCAATCAAAACTTTGCGTTTTGAAAACATACTGTAATCGATAACCTACCCACAGGCGCCTCCTCCGTTCAATAAACACGAATACAAAATAAAAATGTCCGAAAAAAGGCCCTGAAACCTATCTCAAAGAAGGCAGCTCAATCGTTATACGGAGTGTGTTATTTATTAGTTTAGATTATCGCAACAAATCACGTGCGTCCCGGTTTCATTTGGTGTAACCCGAGAACACCCCTTATATTTGATGAGTGAACAAATAAATATATTTCCAGTATCCTGTTTATCAGGCTCGGGGTGTTAATAAAAATGTAGGGGAGGCCGGGGCAGATAGGTGCGAGTGCATTTTAATAAGGTTGGTATTTTATGAAGAAAAATACAAATATGGAAGTGTTGTGGATGGTAATAAAGCGAACGACCTAAAACTAAATAAATCATCATCATCATCATCATCATCATATACATCCCACTGTTGGGCACAGGCCTCCTCTCATGAATGAGAGGGAACGGCTAGTTGTCCGCAGGCTGGCCAAGTGCGGATTGGGGACTTCACATACCTCTTTGAATTTCTTCTCAGATGTTTGTTTTTCTAGAAATATTTTACTATTATACAATTTTTATATCATATATATTTTATTCTTTATGTTTAAAAATTACTCTAATAAATTAACTGACGATTTGAAAGTGCTTGTTACTAGGCCTACTTGAATAAAGATCATTTTGAGTTTGAGTTTGAGTTTGAGTTTATGCAGGTTTCCTCGCGATGTTTTCTTTCACCGACTAAATTAAATAAATAAGAGAAACAAAATGAATGGTCAGCATACAAGAAAACAATTAGGGAGAGTGAAGTAAGGGAAGACCATTGACAAGTTTATTTATGAAACATATGAAGTAGAAATGTTTCTCACAGAGATCCACACTCAGTGGATACAGTGTTCGTGCGTAGTAGGGCTAGAGGGTCCAGATCACGAGACCATTCACCGATGCATGCGTTGGATGATTCAAGGCAAAGCATTGACATCTGCTTTCTATAATATTAATTGTGTTCGCAGAGCTGAAGCCACGCCGGAACCAAAAACCTGATAAAAGTATTAAAGTAGTCAGAATATTTTGGAAAAACAGTCACATAAAACCGTGACGACATTCTTATACACATCTATACAGCGTTGAACAATAACAATAAACTATGTTAATATTATTTACCGTTTACGAGATAAAGCTTTAGTGCAAAAAAAACCGGACAAGTGCGAGTTCAACTCGCGTGGTGAGGGTTCCGTATATAATCTAAATTTCATAAGTGTTTTTGAATACTCAAACTTCTTATAGGTTTTCCTGTAATCTTTAGGCAAGGAACTACTTTCATATTTTTTTCAGAATTTTAATCCTAGTAGTTTCGGAGACAAGGGGGAGGAATGGTCAATTTTCGTCTTTTTTCCTAAATTACTTCAAATCTGTTTATGTTAAAATTATATAAAAAAAATAGCTGACATGCTTACAACAACCCCTTTCATTTGATAATATGTCACACAATACAGTTTGCAAAACTTTTTTTTTAATTTTCCATTTTACCCCCCAAAAGTGGCCCCCTTGTTCAGAATTCATTAATTTACTTTACGCGTCCATCTTTGGGTCACCAATTTACATATGTGTACCAAATTTCAACTCAATCGGTCCTGTAGTTCCGGAGAAAATCGGCTGTGACAAACGGACAGACAGACAACCGAGTGATCCTATAAGGATTCCGTTTTTTCCTTTTGAGGTACCGGAACCCTAACATCCGCCTGTTTCAACCCTAGCGATTTGATAGTGAATGACATGTGCCATGTGCAAATGTAAATAGTAACTTTATAGCGGAGGGTTGTCACCTATAATAAAACGTTTAAATTTTAATGTATTTTTGTTTTACTTAACCTAGCTTTAAAATGATAATAAACTGATTGAACAATAATTAGATAACGCAATGGGTATTTTCAGCAAAGATCATAGTAAAGTGCCACCCTGAAAAGCAAAATTCTTTTATCAGATTTGATCTACAGGACTTTTACCTGCATTTCACTAAAATAAGTTTAGCTTGCGCCGACATCCCACAACTTCACCGAGCATTAATTAGCAATTGACAACTTATTTCTCAATCCATCTCACCCCCGTCTCCCCAACCGGCTGAATGGGCCCGTGGCCAGGGTGGCCGATGTCCGTCGTCCTATCGTTCCCAATAAATTAGGAGCCACTAATACAAGCCGTGCCCTTACAGAAGACTGGTCGTGTCAACTCGCCACTAATGTACTGCCTTGATAACACATTCAAAACCACTCATGTGCTAAAGACAAGTTTAAGGAGACCTTCAGCAGCTTAACCAGGTCTTTAAAGTTTTCAAGGTAAGTAGGGGTCATGGGTGTTTGGTCAGTTGTGAGTAACGTAAGTGATATTGCGTCGCAAGGAAATGTTACCTCTTTTATATCATTAGTTTAGTATACCCTGTCGCTTGGCTCGTTTGTGTAATGTAAATTCCTGCGTGCTTTATTGTTGACGATGCCTTGGTATTTAATTGATTTAGTATACAGATTTATGGTCATTATAAATGTAATTCTGTTTATGGTATGGGTGCGTTTTCGCTTGGATTTTTGCATGGTGAGTGTCGAGGGGTTTACTTTTAGTTGCTATGTTGCGTGCGTGTAAAATATAGAGTGAAACAATTGTCTAGCTTCAGGACAAAGACTTTTGTTTAAGTGATTGGGAACAAGTGGAATCCAAAGGTTTTTCGATAAACCCAACTGTTTTTTTACAAATATTATAAGTTATAACCTATGTCTCTTACGATTAAGAGGAACCCAACGACAACACCTCACATGTCGAAATCCGTCAAAGGGCTGCCAAAAAATAAGACATGCACACATAAATAACCCTCCTTCGGGAGGGTTACATGATTTTTAGTCCCAATGTAAATAAAATGGGATTCTTTAAACATTAAACGCATTAATATAAATATATATTTGATGCAATACTTATTTACCTATATTTATTACAATACAAGTCTTAAATTGCTTTTGTGCCAAAACGAAGCTAATATATTAATTGATAAAATTATAAATAATTTAAATTAAATTAATGTAAGTTAGTATTTTAATTTAATAAAATTGCAACTATTGATACTTTATTTTATTATCTAACATTTTTAACATTCAAATTACACAATATTTTAGTTATTAGTCTTCCTCAACATAAAGATCGTCATAACAGCCGAAAGACGTCCACTCCAGTGGACATAGGCCTCCCCGAAAGAACGCCATAATGGCTGGTTCTGCGCCCAATGATGCGAATCAATGATGTAATATAATGAAACATAGAACCTCATCCTTTTTTGAAGTCGGTTAAAAAAGAAGTAGACAGGTTATAAGCGCCCACAAAACATATCTACCTCTCTTTTATATTACATCATTGATACTAAATAGATATTACTTACGAAGAGGAAAAGACAGTGAAGTTGTAGCCTTGTAAGTTTGGATGTAGGTGGTAATCTCCAGAACTACTCGTCCGATACACCTACGTAAATATCAGAAATTAGTATTAAATTAAATGCCTACTCGCTTCTAAGATATTGCTATAAGAATTTGGAATAAGCACTTCAACTTTTATATATATTAAATACATTTCTCTATCACCTTTAAATGCTAGAAGAATACACTTTATTATTTGAGTTGGCCGATTTGCATCAAAGTAGTTCATTCAAAAAGCAACTCTACCGTCGAGATAGAAGATTCCAATTCAACTGGCTGTTTTATAAAAAGTCGGCCACATTCATTAATCTTAGCTATGGTTGGCGCATGGAATACGGCAGGCGCGGGCACCGAAGCATGCGCATCGCGCGATTTGTCGCCGCAATCGCATGTCGAGCGCGCCAGTGGATCGGTTTAATCATGATGGAACCGCTTCGGGGAATGATCAAAATGTTCATGATATAGTTGAAAGTAGAAACTAGTTAATAAATAATTTGACTGCCTTTTTTTGCCACACACTTATGGAATAATGTCGGTGACTGTCTGTCCCTCTGTCATAATTATTTTTGTTCACATATCTAGATTTGATCATGACAGTAGCAAAATAAAGGCTGGCACCTGTCAGTTTTCAATTTGATTAACCTAAGGTATACCTAACGTTTTTCTACTGGACAAAGGTCTCTCCTTTTCAATTAATACTTATTTTCAAACGGGCCTCATGTTTTATTGCTACGTTCACTACGTTGAACGATAAGACGACTAGAAGATTTTCATTTGGCAGATAAATCTCGTAAGTAATGTAGAATACCTTTAAGACAACTATGATATTGTACAGCTAACTACTAATAAAATATTCATTAGAATTTTCAGTGACGAAATAATTCGCGTGGCATACATCACTTGTGAGTTTTTTTTGTAATTCAGTCTAGATATTTTTTATTTCCACACTATTAAACTATGAACTATTATACTGCAAATCAATTCTTAATGAAGAAGTTATTACTTATTAGACTAATGTGACCAGTGGGACGTTAAAAAAATATTTTCGGTGAATTATTGCATGAAACCATCCTTAATCCAAACAAAAAGTGATGTCGTATAATCTCTTGCTAAGCCTCGCCGTCGAGGACAAGCCAACATGGCTTGAACTTATGAGCTACTCGACTATAATCGACTGGACGTATCGATGCTCGCTCAATAATCGAAACATGGACGTCACTAGCCGATGTATCGGGATGAAATATGTGAGTGACGTTTTGCGCATAGTTTTTTTTTTAATAAACGTAGATAATGCTTGGGTAGTGTTACTCTAGGAAAATACGGTTTTGTAAAACGTATTTTTTTATACCTAGCGTGTTTTTTATTTATTTCATTTTAAAACGTTATTCTAAGATCCAACAAACTTTTCAGAAGTAATTATATAGTATAACCAGAATAAAGATTTAAACATTTATTAATATTTTTTTCTGACTTTTCAGCCGGTAATTGAGTACTTTTTTTGATGTCTGACGTTTTGTTGGATGTTGTCTCTAGGTAAATTCTCTTAGACTCTTAAATGATGATATATGCGTTACACAGAAAAAAACAGCTGTTATAAATTATTTTCGTCGTCATTTTTTTTCATTCTAGTTGTCAATAAAATGCCTGAACTATTTAGGTGACGATACATGAAGATTTGAAATAATTTATAAGCGTAAGTCGTCAAAACAAAAATTAACTCAGTGTCAGTTTTGTGACGACAATTAAGACCGACCGGTTCGGTTTGTATGAAAATTAACTTTTTCTTTACAATTTATAAATGATATGCATAAAAACTTTACTTAAATATGAAACTAGTTAATTATGACACAATATATTTGCTTAATTTGACGGATATTTTATATGCATAACTTTACAATAGCTGTAAAATTTACTATTGACCGCCACCGCAGGCCGCGCCAGTGTGATAGTAGGTTGATATTTTTATAGGAGCCAATAAATAAAATATACAACGTTTATTTACAATTTGAAGCCCTTTCTCTTAAACGAAAGTACATAGATACTTATAGACGAGATTATACCTAATGCTAGGAACCATATTTATTTTTGCTACATTAACTGTTTACCAAAAAGACAAAAAGCATTAAACAACTACTCTTCAAATTAAAGAATTATCGCTGAACTAATGATTGGTTGCAACTAATTTCGAATCATAATTGCTAACTGCAAACTAATGTTTTTATGAGTTTCAAAATTAAATGATTATGCCAACTGGTAGTTAGGCATCGGTAATCATAGGGTCGCCGTACGAAACTGCGAAATACAATGTTTAGCTAATTGGGTTCTTGTTAATTATTGGTAGCAAAAAGGTCGTGTTTATGTTTAAAAGTGTTTACAAATTAACATTTTATTTTAGGGTAAATGTTTTGGTCAAATAATTAGGTACTGCTTATATTCTTATTCGGTGAATCCTTCACCGGGCTGCCGTAGCTGGTCTTTTTCTTCCATATATTTTTAACGTTCCTCATCTTTTTTCACTCTCTTTTTCTTCCAATTTACCAACCTTTTCTTTTCATACTAAACCGCGAATATCGTAGGACTGTACTACAGATATGTCATAGCGTAGCATGATGATAGCGCAGGGCGTTTGCGGTGAGGTGCAATTATGCAGGTCCGTAGTGTGCAAGATGTGAAATATGTAGTACATTGTGTTACAAGTACGGTAAGATATGAATTACGAATGAGAGTCTATTAGAAGCCCGACACCGAAGGATGGAGTCAGTCAGAGACACATGGAGTCCAGGAATAATATAATAAAATAGCTAATTAAATTTCAGGTTTGTTTACTATTTAAATTAATATTTACCTAGATATCACTTATTATTATTTGACATGTTTTTAATTTTTATTTTATTTTAATTCTATATATAATGATAATAATAATCGGTGTAGTCCTTGCATTCCATTGAATTGTCAAAAGGGCCTCTACGTGTTGGCTCAGTCGGTACTTTGTAGGTACCCACGCACGCCTCCCAAAGGTCCGGGACATCATGCCCCGTGAGCGGGAAAGACATACATAATAATAAATATTAGGGGACAATAAGGCTTGTGTTATGGGAACTAGAAGACGACATATTTAATAGATATAAATACTTAAATACATAGAAAACATCCCAGACTCAGAAACAAATATTCATGTTCATCACACAAATATTTGCCTTACCGGGATTCCACCCAGGACCTTCAGCTTCGTAGGCAGCGTCACTACCCACTAGGCTAACCGGTCGTACCTAATGTAAATTTAATCGTTGTTATTGCTTTGTGTTTTGTGTGATATGGGCAACGCCTGAAATAAATAATAATAATAATAGGTTTACTACATGTGTCGGCAGTAATAGCATGCTCGTATTTTCGTCGGACGTAAAGCATTCCTCCCTCTTGCACTCACATACTTGCTAGTGAAGGACGATCATGGCTATTCGAGTAGACTTTGATTAACAACAAACAATCCGAATCGTAATTTGTCCGGAAAGCATCACCATTCCGAAAGCCATTTTCCGCTAAACACGGCTAAACAACAATACCGCGTAGATGATTCGATAGGATAGGAAATAAGTTAGGTTAGGTTCATCCTGAACAACATAAAATGCATTCAGCGGGACGTAGTTTACGAAATGATGCAATTCGGTAAAATTACTACAATTTTACCGAATTTCATCACTTCGTAAACTACTTTCGGAGTAAAGATCTCATTCGGAATTTTGTACCCCTTCACACAGGTAAACATAATTATGACGTTTTCATAGTCGAATATAGGCGCAGCTCATATTCCTTCTTATACGAGCTATTGCTATCACCGTTTATGACAGTGTGAAGATCGCAGATTGTGTTACATGCTCTTGTTAGTAATGTTTCTTTGTAATTGAAACTATGTATGCGTTAGTCAGTAAACGAGTTAAAAACCTACTAGTATAAATGATGTTTGCTAAGTATCATGTTTCTGATGGTCGATCATTTTATTGCACTGTTTTATCAAAGCCTGCTGAGAATATAAAGGGAGATATAGTTAATCTTGGCGCGCGGCTATGTGTGCGAGCGCTTGTAAATACAGCATGGTTACTACAAGAGGGTACGCGAGCTGTCTCGCGGCGAAATAATTCATACATCTCTTTCTAAGTGCTCTAATTAGAAAGATACGATAGTCTATCGCACCGCGAAACAGGTCGCGCGCCGTCATGTGCTAACTGACTTGTGCTGTAGTGGTTTGATTTGTATGGCAATGATACGGAAGTCATCGTTACAGGCGCAAACATCAACATAGCCGCAGATACAAGCATTACACGTATTCAGCCGCGCGCAGATGAGTTGAACGATCTGTAGAAAATTCTACAGATCGACGATTGCCTTTAGTCAGGATGGTAAATGACAAGCCTAGCGTGAAGTCTAGCTTTAATAAAAGCCTAATCCCTCGTCTTTGGACTGTGGCTTTTTAGGACGAACCTGATATTTAGAGCCATAGGAGTGCACGGTGGAACCGTCGCTTGAGGAAACCTCCGACTCGATCATTCAAGTAGTTTTAACACTTAAATAATCCTCGAGTTTGCGCTCCAGTAAAGTCTAGGTCAACCGAATCTGGGGAGCCGATTCCATTTGACGCACAAGGGCGATGAAGTTTCTACAACCATTATCTTCAATCTCCTTCCTTACCTACAGGTGTTTTAAAAATCTATTCGCTATTAAGCTTTAATTGCTTGAAACACTTCAGAATCTTCACCGCACTACGCAAAATAGCTCCATTGTGTAACTGTCAAAACGTTATGGACTCGCGGGCTGGGGCCTGTAATTATAACTACTTAGCTCCGCGATGGGCCATCAATCAGGAACAATTGTTGTATTGATTTATAGATGATCGGAACATGTGGGCCGTGGGAAATTGGGTGCGAGTGCTTCAGTTGTTTATAGAGTAATCTATACTATCGTTTTCTGGTGGGGTGCGCCAAATTTCATATAAGTAAAATTGCAAATTCGATTGTTGGATTTCCGAAAATTTATCTCCTACAATTTTATATCATAATGATCAATATTCATAATTACGAGTATTTATGGTTAATAACTATCGTAACTCCGAATTTTCCATGTTCATAGTGTCATTCAACATAAGTATCTCTGTTACTACCATCTATGTTTATATACTTTTCATCATAACGATTTTTAGCAACATAGTTTAATATCATATTACTAGTAGTTATTGCTTAATTTTGTATTAATCAAGAACAAGTGTATAACATCATGCGTGCGCATATTAAACCTAACCAACCTCAATTTTTTAACCGATTTTTATACACAAACAATTACGCTATTTTCTGCCTATAGGTAGGTTCCTTCGTTATCTTCAGTACCTCAGAGACGAAAAATAAGAGCCCCGTGAAGCGAAACGGGGCTCCGTCGACTCGTTGGTGGGTCAGAATTGCTTAGCATTACAGTTGTTTCTCCCAGGTAGGTTCGTTCGTTAGGTACCTTGTGCCCCTCAGAGCGGAAAGTAGGAGCCCCGCAAAAAACAGCTGTCATCTCCGTACAATTTATAACCTTAAAACGTAAAATTGTACTGAGATGACAGCTGTCATGAGGACCAAGGTTCACCGCGATACGTTTAGGTACAGCCACGTTGTTTAACAAACAAAGCTAACCCAATATCTTCTTCAATAAGTATACGTTCTAATGTTTGCAATCGCACCCCCCAAATACCAAGGGTCAGAGAACAATGGCGGTAGAAATTCTCCGGAGACCTTTGTTAATGCACTGTCTATCCCAGTGATAGCCCAAACTAGTAATTAACCGTGATTAAACGCCGATACTGATTTTAGTCTGAGAGCCAACCGCAATATTACAACAGTCATTGGGTAGAAATAAAACCTATTATAGAAGGGTTTTCTGCATTTATTAATTCATCTTAATCTGTTGCAATTTTTTGAAGGTCCCTAAAGGGTGGAAAAGACATTGTTAAAAATACAGTTTGGTTGCTTAGTGTTAAAAGTTGCTAAACTTTGCACCTATATTGTTGCCGCTGCGAACAATATTTTTTTTAAATTGGGTTGGTACCTATATTCAATTATTTTCTACGACTTTATGATGATCTTATGAGTCTCTATGTGGGTTAGGTAAATAAAAACTATTAAGAAGTACTTATTAGAAAAAAAGCAAGGATAACAAAACAAAAATAGACACGAAAGTTGTAGATATGTTATTTACCCACGCAGTTGCTTCTAATTAAATGCTTAACCTACCAATATACGATCAAATGTATAATACTTACAAAATTCATAATACTATTATTAGGTACTTGCTCTTTTTCGCAGCTGTAAAACACAACAACACTATTTTTTGTAACAATGACTCAAAGGTTTCTCCTACCGGCACTCGCACTAGTATCAGGGTCCCACGATCGGCGATACGCTTCTCAGAACTTCAGAAGTAGGTAACTCCTCGGTTTTACATCTAAAAGGTTTTAGATTAGATAATTATATGTAATGCGGTGAACGGTAACCTTTTAATGAAACATCTGTAAAGTACACAATTAACGGAATTTAAAGGGTTCCGTCTATTTTAAAAAGGTAAAAGACAGCTGTTTGAGACTGTCCCCCGATATACCATATTTATTTATCGATTTATTGTCATTATTATGCTTTTAATAAACGCAATTTTAGACTTATCACGCAGAAAATAAATGTACCTATGTAATGTGTTTCAGTACATTCCCTAGAAATTACATGATTTTCATTTAAGAGCTAACTTCATTTGAGGTTCAGAAAAAAAAGTTACAAATAAATTTAAAATTAAAAAATCTAGGTTTCGTTAGCGACGTTAATGTTATTTAATACAAAATTAAAGTTTTTTCGTTCTTCCTAAACAAAAATTGGACTGAACCCCAAAACAGGAAATTTATTTACGATTCACGATACATTGTTTGGATGGATGTAGAGTTGTGGGCAATGATTATGCAGTAGCCCTTATCAATCGCGAGCAATTTTGCTGTCTCTCTTAAATTGCTGGTGTTACATTCTCTTACACTTTTTAAAGTTCCAAAAAAAATTAATGTGGCCTGTAACTTTATTTTTAATTAAATACCATCTGGACAAGGGCTAACATCTGATCGCAATTTCTCTTGTCGCGCGACATGTTATATCCTGTCTCACATTGTTCACCTATATCCATCCATACTAATAATATACATACATACAAGCGGTGTCTCTTGACACAGGTACCCCGGTACTTAAAAAGAGATACCAACCTATTTATCTGTTACATAGACCTAGTGTTACCCAATAAATCATTTTTCATTTTCATTTCATTTTCATACATGCGAAAGTGTGTCTGTCTGTCTTTCTGTCTGTCTGTTACCTCTTCACGCTTACACCGCTGAACCGATTTGGATAAAATTTGATGTACAGATAATTTGAGTCCTGCATAAGGACATAGGATAGTTTTCATCCCAGAAATTATCCCCTAAGGAGACGAAATGGGGGTGAAAGTTTGTATGGAGCTACGACGTAAAAGAGTTCGACGCGGACGGAGTCGCGGGCAGAAGCTAGCATATTATATGAAAATTGAAATATATTAGGGTGACAACTTAACTCGTACCGATTTAGTTCCACAGTGTGCTCAATAACACCTGAGTTATGAGTACATAGAAGTAAGGCAAGGTCTCTCCCCTACTGCTCTCATAGCGGCAAATGGCAATGCTGACAAGAAGCTCCGCTTGGAATGCAGCTGTCACATTTTGTGAGGGTGTCATGGTCCAGAAGGAGACAGCAGAGCATGAACGGGAGCATACCGACCCTGCTCGAGCACAAGCACATCGGGACATTCCTGTCCATCACTCAAATATTTGGTCATACCTGGAATCGACCCTAGGACTAGCTTCGTAGACTGGGGTACCAAGCACACTAAAACGGTCATCAAGAAACATTGCATACTGTCATATGTAATGTAGGTACCTGAATACAAACAAAATGCAATATAAGTAATCTTATTCCATATGGACTTCACAAAACGAAACTAATTAAATTTTAACGACACCTTTAGTTATTTTAAGTGCAATTACTCTCATTAGGGAGGCAAGGTCGATCGGTTCGGATTAAGTTAAGCGCTGGTCATTAGGCGCCGGCATTTGTGCTCCTGTCTGTACGTAATGCGAGATGCAAGATCGCACCGATAATGTGGACGGGCCGATGTATACAGGGTGTTCTCTGTGTCCTGTTTAAACTTTAGAAGTCCCAAACACTGTAAAGAAGAGGAAAATTGAATAGAACAATCAGTAGCTACGAGTTATTGAAGAGCATGCAACGAACAATCTAAGGCAGAAGGAGAATATCAGGGCTTAAAAATAGTGGAATCGCCATTGTCATTGATTGACAAATTGCTGCAGAAAAATCTAAGGCAGAAGGAGAATATCAGGGCTTAAAAATAGTGGAATCGCCATTGTCATTGATTGACAAATTGCTGCAGAAAAATCTTGGGCAGAAGGAGAATATCAGGGCTTAAAAATTGTGAAATCGCCATTGTCATTGATTGACAAATTGCTGCAGAAAAATCTAAGGCAGAAGGAGAATATCAGGGCTTAAAAATTGTGAAATCGCCATTGTCATTGATTGACAAATTGCTGCAGAAAAATCTAAGGCAGAAGGAGAATATCAGGGCTTAAAAATTGTGAAATCGCCA
Source organism: Epinotia nisella (assembly GCA_932294315.1). NCBI lineage: Eukaryota > Metazoa > Arthropoda > Insecta > Lepidoptera > Tortricidae > Epinotia > Epinotia nisella. The sequence continues at coordinate 12,358,328 of OW028688.1, read as the reverse complement.
TTGTCATTGATTGACAAATTGCTGCAGAAAAATCTTGGGCAGAAGGAGAATATCAGGGCTTAAAAATTGTGGAATCGCCATTGTCATTGATTGACAAATTGCTGCAGCGGATGGCACTTAAAGAAGAACAGTTTTCCCAATTATGCTAACGGTTTTACTCGGACAGGTATAGTGGATAAAACTATTTTCACAGACCAGATGCAACTCAATCATGTGCTTTTGTCATTAAGACTTTTTTTGTGCCAGTTTATTCATAGAGCTCTATCATTTACAAAAAGCTTCACTTCTGTGTTGTCAGTGCGTAGCGCTCACTCCCTTTGGCTTTAACTTTGGCCTAACGCAAGAGTGACTCATAATATAATATGAAAAGATGATTTATTTGATCTCACAACCGGCATTACATGCAGTATCATGTGACTATTATAAACATAACATTCAATATCCATTAACCAATATACATTTAAAAAGGCCAAAGATAAAAGTACATTAACTCAAAATCTGAGAAACCGGTAAAAGCTAACAAGTTCCATTGCCCGATTGTAGATTGTTATTGGCACTCATCACATGTTTGTTAAAATATATAATAAAATGCCACAGAACATAGGGAATTCCATGTTATAAATTGCATACATACACATGAATATTATTTATATTATTATCTACACCTCTACGTAGGGTGAGAAAGCCTATAATAATATCGATATCAACAGCACCGGCTATGGCCACATTTGTGCATTTTCAACTGTCAGTTTAGTTTATTTATTTACTTAAACTTTATTGCACAAATATACAAATAAAAGTACAATTGGCGGATTTAGTTCGCCTGATTGTGGATTTACTACCATGCTAGCATAACTTGACTCTCTACTCTACTCGCGCGTCTGATAGACTATCTGTCGCTTTTTGACAGCATTAATCAGAAAGTGACGGACAGTCTATATTGCGCGCGAGTAGAGTCGAGAGTCAAGTTATGCTAGCAGGGCTGTAGTAGTTTATACTTTTTAGCCTTAGTACACTATAATGCTGCGCTCTAACAGGGTTTGTGGTGGGCATGTACCTATATTTAAGACATTTTGTAAACCCACAAAGCAACCAATAAAATGAATGAATGAATATTTACAGTTACCTATGCAATTATGTTTATTCTGGAAACAAGGTTTCACCTTACAGAACCAGGATCTGTTAGGTTGTCGCTCTGCTCGTAGACGCTTTCACACACAAATTGTTTTTCCGTGATATCTGCTACGAGCGCAGCGCTACGAAATTCACGCAATTCTACGAAATTGTTGGCAGTAAATGTGCAAAGGAACGCACTGTCGAAACGTGTGCAATTTAAATATATATAATTAATTCATGACAAGTTCGAAAAAAACTTCTTTTTCGTTTTAATAAATAAAATATCAGTATACTGACAATAGCGAACAACCTGTATATCCTTTGCAGGGCGCCTCAAATGAAAAACGTCAGGCTTGTCAAAGTGACGAACCTGCTTAGTGGCCGCATAAGTCAGCTAGGAACAAAAAAACAGGCAATTATTGCGAGCCCTTAATGGGTTTTACTTGTAGCTATCCTTTACAAAAGGTTGGCTTCTGAGGTTGTTTTTAGGCAAATTGCTTGCAGTATTTTTAGAAATCACATAGGTACTTTTTATAAAACGTCTTAGATAAAAATGGCTCGAAATTACCTGATAATTAATTGCGATGTCGAAATGATTTACTTATTAGGTACCTATCGCATTTGTTAACTAGACATTAAAAATTTGCGATTGACAGAATATTAAGTTTTTAATGTGCTATTTTCGTACTACCCACATAGGCGTAAGGAAAATACCGCTTCCTGGCCAAGGTAAAACGTAAAATTTTCGTCGAGTCGAATACTTACCTGCGATATGATCATTCTTTGTGTTATCGCCCTAGGGGAACTAATAATTTTTCCACCAATTAGTAAAATCAGTTAACTGAGCGTGGAGGGGATAGGTAGTATTAATATTATTTTCATCACACTTGCTCGTCAATGGCGTTATTACTTGCGAGCGTGCAGAGCAGTTATAGCCGTTTTACCTCCCACGGGCTGTTAAGTTTAGTTTTAAAATAATAGAACCCTCTGATTGGCTTAAGCAAATCTGGTTGCTGTGTGATTGGTTGAATAAAAAAATCTAGTTGGTCACGACGCCCCGCCCCGCAAGAATACTGCTCTGTGATTGGTTGAAATATTGAACTGCGCGCTCTACTAGCACTGATCTGGAAGTGAAGTTGTCAATTTTTGATAGGTGCTGCTGTATGAAACTTACATTTTTCTGTCTTTTGTTGTTATTTATTTCCTCGCAAATGTGATGAAAAACATTGTGTATAACACGGGCGTAAGAATATTGCAAACTCGAGTCATCAAAAGCCCTCCGCCTTCGGCGTCGGGCTTCTGATAGACTCTCGTTAGCAATATTCCACTTACGCCCCTCGTTGAACAATGTACTATTAATCATTTTTTCATCACACTTGCTCGTCAATGGCGTTATTACTTGCGAGCGTACAGAGCAGTTATAGCCGTTTTACCTCCCACGGGCTGTTAAGTTTAGTTTTAAAATATAGAACCCTCTGATTGGCTTAAGCAAATCTGGTTTCTCTGTGATTGGTTGAAAAAAAATCTAGTTGGTCAAGCCGGCCCCGCCCCGCAAGAATACTGCTCTGCGATTGGTTGAAATATTGAACTCCACTAGCACTGATCTGGAAGTGAAGTTGTCAATTTTTGATTGGTGCGGCTGTATGAAATTTAGATTTTTCTGTCTTTTGTAGTTATTTATTTCCTCGCAAATGTGATGAAAAACATTGTGTATAACACGGGCGTAAGAATATTGCAAACTCGAGTCATCAAAAGCCCTCCGCCTTCGGCGTCGGGCTTCTGATCGCCTCTCGTTAGCAATATTCCACTTACGCCCCTCGTTAAACAATGTACTATAATTTCGTATTCACATTATTTGGTTAGAGAATATTGCTTGTATATCAATACATAGTTATGGATTCATTCATTCATCAATTCTAAAACAAAGCTTACCTAAACGATCACCGCACATCCGGTTCATTACGACAGGAAATCACGATGCACCCACAAATATAGTCAATAGACAATCGGAACAAATCGATTTCGACAGTGAAATCCTTGGTTTAGGCTATTCTATACTAAGCTATATATACCATATATTAATCTACCTCTATACTAGTCTATACTATTATTATAAAGAGGAAGTGTGTGACATGGTAGCTTTTTATATAAGTTCGTTTTAGGGGGTATTGTCCGGAACCACTTCTGATATCAAAAAATCTTTCACCCGTGTATAGAATGAACTTCCTGAATGGACATAGGCATATTTTATCATGCGGTTCTACCTGGGTTTTTTTAAAAAGCATGTGAAGACGCGCGAACGCTAGTAAAAAATAATAAATGATGACTTTCGTAAGGTACCATTGAGCTATAAGCTCTCTTGGATGAGAGATTTTATAAAGGTACTTTATTGCTAATATGTATATACTTGTTTTGCAAAATAAGACAATGAAGAAACTTCTCAAGCAGACGTCTGACAGCTTGGACGACGTTAGGTCCATACGACTGCTGTTAAAAAGAAAATTAATTTTGTTAGTGTTGTTATGTAATTTCATGCCACTATATGTGACGGTTTTTGGGAAAAGGTCCCACTTTGTCGATATGGAGTTAAGAGTAGTTCCTAATACTACAGATCATACGCTATCTTTTGGTGAAAGATTCATGTATCTAGGTGCTATAGTTATTAAGAGTGCCATGCATAAAAATTAAAATACATGTGTCTCTTAATATACAGTGTGTAAATCTAATACGGGCGAATCTCTTAACGATGGTTAGTATAGGATAAAGTAAAGGTAATTAGATAACAATAACTTAAGAGTTGCAAAAAAATTTAATCCATACAAAATAATTTAGCCCGCAATGTAATGTAACTCACGTTAAACGCTCGTTGACAGTTACTCTCAAAAGCTCCTATCGCATATGTTATGTCATTAACTGTCACAGCCATGTTTACAGTACATTGCTGCTGTGATTTTTTTCAAAAATTAATTATGGGGTCATAATTAAGTGTAACTTAAAAAAACCTTTTAATTCATGGTTGCACTAATGAATACTATGTCTGATTTAATTTATCGCCCGTATTAGACTTACACACTGTATAACATGAGATTACTTAAAAAACATACTTATCAAGCATAGAAAGTATGTAAAATATCAAATTATAAGTACTTTTTGTGTGTATAAAGTTTAGTGATTTTATATAGGGAGGGTCCCACTTTGTCGGTTTACTAAACTTTAGTGCTTCTTCATTGAAAGTGTTTGTGTTTGGTATATTTTTCAGTTTTATGTAATTTTAAAAAAATAACTATAGCACCTAGAGACATGAATCTTTCACCAAAAGATAGCGTATGATCTGTTGTATTAGGAACTACTCTTAACTCCATATCGACGAAGTGGGACGTTTTCCCAGAAACCGTCACAAATATGATATCGACGATTTTTTCTGTATGCGACAAAGTGGGTCGCTGGGCACTAAACTTTGAGGCCCTAAAAAGGTGCTTAAAATGGAGATTTATGCGTCGTCATCAAAATCATAGGTTTATTACAGTATGTTCTATCAGTTTTCATCGAAAGTTGATTTTCGGTAAGTTTTGCCATATTTCACTAAACTGCCCGTAACTCCGTAACTAGAATCGACAAAGTGGGCCCTTTTACTAAACACCGTCACATATTGCCGTTGGGCGGAAAGGTTCTCGAGCGACCACGTACCGGAAGGCGCGGCGTGGGTAGGCCCCCCACAAGGTGGACTGATGACCTGGTAAAGGTCGCGGGAGTCCGCTGGATGCGGGTGACGCAGGACCGGTCAATTTGGCACTCTTTATGGGAGGCCCGTGTCCAACAGTGGACGTCTTTCGGCTGATATGATGATGATATTACCGTTGTAAATATATATCTCTAAGACCCAGGCTCTAAGATCTACTTGCAGAAATTTGAAGTTTGTGTTTTGAGAGAGTTAGGTGATACTTATTTGATAACGACAAGGTGATAACAACCTAATGTTATATAAATTTCTTCCCCTTCTGCTTTCCTTCGTGAATACGTACCTAAAATGATAACAAAAACACCAACTTAAAATGTATAAATATGCACATCGATAAAAACAGTGCTTGATTTACTTTTTTGATATCAAAAATATCCGTAACACATAATTGCCTAAAACCGTGCGGTAAGATTTCTTTATAGTTTCAAGCATGTAATAGTAGGTTGTTTGAGGGGTTGTCAGTCGTCTTATGCCACTGAAGGACGTTTTGACAGACGGACAAAATTATAATTACATATTAATGGATAGCTAGGTTCATACGTAATAGGACCGGTGTCAAGCAAGAGCTGCAACCAGTGCAATTATCTGCCCCCGTCGCTCAAAAAGATGTAAATTATGAGGTGTTTTATTACGTAACAACGTTTTGTAAAGTAGTTTTGTTAAATTACAGTGAGCGATAGTCGGTGTTATGGAAATAAAGGTGTTCAAAGCTATACGAAAAGGTAAGTACAGTTAGGAGCAGAAGCTAGGATTAAACTTAGGTTCGGGACTTTCTGGCAGCGTAAATTAAGATAATTTGATAAGCTACAATAAAATCATTCTTAATAGCTTACTAAAATAGTGCCCATAACAAACCTAAATTAAATTAAACCTAAATAACAGTAGACAAAAAGCGATATCTTCCAGACAACTTTTTGGCACCTACATATACATACATGGACCCGGTTCATGTAACGTTGGTTGTGGGCATTGTAATTATATTTAAGTACCTACCTTCCTAAATATTTCGGTAGGTAATCAGGATTTTAGGTCTTAAATTAATATTTGTATTGGTGTCTTTTAGAACTACGCAATTTATGAAAATAAATTTTTCGTTGTATACAAGTACCTCTGTTTGTATATACATTCCGCACGGAAGTTCACACTGCACCGCACCTCCGTGCGGCGAAATTCGTATGCGGCTCCGCATGGCGCAGCGGGATGCGGCGGCAGCAGTGTGATAACCGCCTTATGCTACCCCGTTGTTGTTTTGTGGTGAACAGCTAACTTGGATGGTTCTGTTGAGTGTGTGTTCTACCCGCATATTTCATACACTGCTGCCGTTATAAATTTCGACACCGAATTGGCAATAGTGATACCTACGAGTACTTGACATTCGATTTGTGCGGGCAAAAATTTGTTCCGGAAATTAATAAAGTTTTGTGCTAGGTAGTGCTTTTTTGCAGACTGTACCTATATCTAAATCTGATTTTTGTATTGTTTGTCAATGTTTTAAGTTTGGCATTTTTGTGTGCAATAACAGAGTTCTTAAATAAATATTTTTAATACAGTTTCTCAAAAAGTGCTACTTTACATAGCGTTCGGAAAGTTGGTTTTCGCGCACTAGTGCTTTTCACTTGTCCTTGTACAAATTGTAGCATCAATTATTATGTCAATAAAAAATAAATAAGATAGAACTGTATTAAACTATTTTTTAACTGTAATAAACTATATTTAAACTGTACTAAACTATATTTACATTACACTGTATTAAACTTCATTTTTTCAACTGTATATAATTATATAATTAAATATGAATTAATTCACTTCTCTGTTGTATGAAATTAGATGGCATTGAAGAATCGATTCAAAGTTTACTAATAAAGTAAAACGACGGATGCCTCAGGGTCGTTTACAACCTATTTATTGCACCCCTAACCCTTAACAGCCTCCGTAACAAATCAACAGGAACCAATCCTTCCAATTTCCAAGTTTGCTTCTTCATAAACTACCTATTTGATTAATTAAAGACAAACGCGTGAAGGGTGCCGTCAATAAAATTTGTTTTTTAATTATATTTTATTAGACCAAATTGGCTTTGTTCAAAGTCCCTTTCAGACGGAACCCTTTGTGCGGGGTTCGATTCTATTGATGATTTTACAAGGTCAATAATCATTATCGACTGTTATCGTATAATTAACTAGTTTTAGGGTTGGTATCGGTAGGTATCAGACAAATTAACCAAATCTTTGAAATGGGGTTGGATTGTTTTTTGTACTACTGACTTTGATGTGTTCAAAGTGATAAAGGAAATTACTTTTAAATAGGTTTTTACTCTTTGGTAAACTTGTTTTGTTTATATGAAACAGCCACATTATTAAACATTCATATACAAGCCCTTTTCATTTTGTTTAAGTCACGGCTAACCTGTCAGTTTTGTGACGAAAAGTAGGTATATGTTTGACACTGACCGTCAGGTTGGTGATCAGTTCATAACCATCCGTTAATGAAATAACCCAAGGTCTTGTTTCCCTTTTGCGGTGGAACGTCAGATGCAACCGGGATAGCGCAAATGTGAAGAGGAGGGCCTCCTACTACATATTAATTAATTCATTTCCCATAAATTTTCAATATTATTCCCGTCAATCAGGAATTAATAAAAATTCAAGTAAGAATAATTTTAAAATAATTCAAATAAGAATATTTTTTTAAGAATTCTGTACAAATTTGTACGATGACACCTGTAATTTCAGTACATACTATTTATAAGTTTTGTATTTACCTACCTCTTTTACGCTTGAAGGAAATAAATTTCACTACTCAACCAAATGACAGGTATGAGGTATGACCTAACTGTCTTACTAACTATAGATTTAACTTTTGGTAGGTGGCTCTTAGTTTTATTAATTCTGAGGACGCACATATGTGTAGATCCGGTACAGCTGCCAAACTTAAAAATCGTAACTAATGCTAACATATAAAAGCCAACAAAAAAAGTTTAGTATCAGCGCCATTAATACTGACACCTAGGTGGTCACCACAGATAACGTTGTTCCGTCTCGTATCCACTCCGTGTTGGGACACTGTTTTATCTAAATGACCAACGTTATTGGAAGCCCGAGATTGGGTTGAGTTTTTTGAATAAAATAATTAAATAATTAGTGAACACTTTTATTGCTGATCTTTAATCTTTTGAGACATGTCGTTTTTTGTACAAGTCCGTGAAATATCGCCCATATCAGATTGACGGAGACGGTAAAAGCCCAGTATCCCTGCCGATTATTTCCTTTACTGTCCACGGTAGATTTAAAGACACTCCTTAACACATGCCGTTGATGTCATGTGTTAAGTGACCCTCCCTGTAATGGAGTAGTGAGTAAGTATGTAAAAAAATGAAACGCCCATTATTTTACCGAGAAGAGCCCGACTCTTTCATTTATGATGATGATAAATTATACTTCTAATAAGAAGCTACGGTAGCCTAGTGGTTCAGGCATGCGGCTGTCAAGCGGTAGTCGTGGGTTCGAATCCCGGCTCGTACCAATGAGTTTTTCGGAACTTATGTACGTTTGCCGTTAATAGCTGAAGGAAAACATCGTGAGGAAACCGGTCTAATCCAAAAGGTCTAGTTTTTCCTCTAGGTTGGAAGGTGAGAAGGCAGTCGCTTTCGTAAAAGTAGTGCCTATGCCAAATCTTCGGATTGGTGTCAAAGCGGACCTTGATGGGCTCCTTTCTAGCTTTCAGCCTAACTAGTTCCAGAATAATCAGAAAAATATTTTTAAATGTTTTTATCTTTATTTTGGGTCATTTACATTTGCTCTATAAAATTCAATATCATCTTAGAATAACGTTTTAAAATGAAATAATCAAAAAAACGCTATTATAAATTCATGTTTTTCAAAACCGTATTTTTCCTGGAGTAGAAGGAATAAACTGAAGATTATCTATCTGGTAAGAGATCTCTTACATTACATGACGCATTTGAATCAGTATAACCTATAATGGATTTCCTATTACCTTGTGCGCAATAAGGTATATTTATACACCTCATCATCCTCCTAGCATTATCCCGGTTGTACTCTGAAGGAGCCCCGGGGCTGCAATGGAAGTATTTTTATAAAAAGTCATGAACGTCTCATCACTAACTCATGGTTACTACAATTAAAGCTTCATCATCACCATCATATCAGCCGAAAGACGTCCACTGCTGGACATAGGCCTCCCCCAAAGAGTGCCACAATGACCGGCCCTGCGCCACCCGCATCCTTTACCTTGACAAGCTCAATTAAAGCTAACTTTATTAAATTTAATCAACTCATTCAATCGACCTCGTTACTCACTAAAACCAGTTTCAGCTAATACAAACAGCAAAACTATTTCCAGCGCCCAATCATTTTGGAATACCACACCCATTATTCGTCCCGACATCCTAAAAATTTGTCAACGCACCAAAAATGCGAACATGTTAACCGTTCCGCCTCGTTTTAACACCTCGGATGGTCACTCATATATCACGCCGTATCTTCAGACCGCTGTCCGCTTGATGTATGGCGACTCTGCCGCGGTTGATTAACAAAATTAATTTGTCACTGGAGGGTTGGATTAATTTTAATGTTTTAATCGAACGGGTGGCATAGTTTTGACTTTTATTGAGTTAGATGGTGTCTTGTTTTTTTTTCTCTTGCATTTTTTATATTGCGATAGACGTGATTGACGCAGACGGACTAGTAATAAGAGAGGTTGAAATATTTATACGGAATCAAAGGCCGGGGCTTTTGTCTAAAATATATCGAAAATATATACCGACCGAACGACCGAATAGCCTAGTGGTTAGAGAATCTGACTATGAAGCTTGAGGTCCCGGGTTCGATCCCCGGTCGGGGCAGATACACTGAAAGAAATAAACAGTGAATCCTAATGAAATATCAGTAAACTTAACTGATAAAACAGTACACTTAACTGTTTTTTCAGTTAAGTTTACTGATATTTCATTGGGATTCACTGTTTATTTCTTTCAGTGTATTTGTATGATGAATACCAATGTTTGTTCTCGAGTCTTGGATGTTTAATATCTATTTAAGTATGTATATATCTATATAAGTATGTTTATCCGTTGTCTAGTACCCATAGTACAGGCTTTGCCTAGTTTGGGACTAGATCAATTGGTGTGAACTGTCCCACTATATTTATTTATTTATTTTATTTATATACTTACTAAATTCATCCTTCTAATCAGTATCAATTATACAGTCTATACATCTAATTATAGGTATATAAAAATTTAAATAAATAAAATTTGTTTATTTGAAAGAAACAGAACACATCTTAAGCTACCCCATGGTGCCACATTATATAGGCTTAGCCTGTGTCGTGGTGACCGTTTAATACATAAGGCAAATCAAAGTTACCTAATGTCTCTGTAGCAGTGCTCAAATATCCAAAAATGGTCTTGGAAACGGAAACCGCCACTTAGTCGTATCGCGATCCAGTGCCAATTCTTGCCAAACGTCGGTTTAAAACAAAAAAAAATGGCACAACACGCTTAGTTATTCATAAAATGATGCTTAGTAAAATCCGTAGCGACTCTCTAGGAAATTACAGGCTACGTATTACCAAATAGACTTTTCTTCCAGTTCTCAATTAATCAAAACGTTATGTCTCTAATAAAATGAAAACGTTACTTCTAAAGTCTTAATTCAGTGAATCCAAACTTTCTGTGTGTGGGTGTGATGTATTGAAACCGAATAGTAACGTAGACGAGTCTATTAAACGTGATTAATTTCAAACATTGACTCGACATACGATAAAACCTCTGATTGTACTAGATAAGTCAAGAGGTGGGGACTTTTATACTAAAAGGTAAAGTTTGTAATTTTGTTGCGTTGTTATCTCTAGTATATAGAATTTAAATTCAGGAAGCGATATCCTACTCATCCTACTAATCCTACTAATATTATTTGTTTGATTGTTTAGATGTTTGGATATTTGGAAGTTTTGATGTTTAGATGTTTGTTACTCAATCATGCTTAAACGGCTCAACCGATTTGGATGAAATTTTGCACGAAGATAGTTTATAACCTGGATTAAAACATAGAATAGTTTATCCCGGGTCCACGCAGACATAGTCGCGGGCGGAAGGTAGTAGGCTATATTTTATCCCGCGGAGCCGCGTTTCTATAAATCCGCGGGCGGGTAGGTAGCTAGTTATTAATATTTTCTTGTTTTATACCTTTGTAATTGATTTAATCAGGTCAGGTTTTGATTCACCAGGCTCAACAAAATGTATTGTGGCAAATGTTTTCTAAGCACACTTAAGCTTCAAGCTAACTTTGGGTAATAAACTAATCTTAAAATAAACGACATATGTAGTATAAGTAGATATGTATAATTATTGTTTAATAAAACAATAATTTAAAACACCTCTGACACAAACATAGCTAAGAACTATTTAGACATGAATATATCCAATAATAAAACGCTCTCAAATAGATTCTTACGCTTGCGTTCGGGAATTTAAAATTGCTTTAAAATTACCGCCTAGCTCTTAGACCGCCTCATACAAGAACAAACAGGTAGTAAATTCGTGCGTCATCTCAGACTTTTGGGCCAAAATGTTAATTATTCTTTTTTTAGTGAATCAACAAAAAAACGGTACCTGACGTATACATATTGATGACAAGCTTTTGCAATTTGGCCTTGTCGTAAGTAATCCCGACCTCTTGTAAGATAATGATGAAATTAGTTTATTATATTTCATATTATAACAATTAAAAATATACGTTTTATGGTTACAAAACATTAGTTTGTTTTTGTTACGAAACCAAAGTGAGAATATTTTGCAATGACTTAAACATTTTATTTTCTTAAATATATTATGAATATAAAGATGTTATGTATTTGGTAATTTGATTTGTTACATACTTACATATAAGTCGTATATTTTGTGTACAGTATAGGTACCTACTGTAGTACCTAATGTCGCAATATCTGTCTAAAACCATATATCTGACATTTTATATAAGATATAGGTATTCAATAAGCTTTGAGACGAAATGTATGCATTTAACATTGACGGACAGTTTTGTGACGATCTAAATAGATCTTTACTATAGTAACCAATAACCAACCGTTAATATTAATAATTAATTTACTTAAATGAAAATTCCCACAAAGGCGATTCATTGACAACCTAGATGACACAAATTGTTCAAAAAAGGAAAGAAAACGTATGAAGTTAACTCCACACAATGCTTTATTCAGATTTATCCTAAGGCGCAAAGTGAACGTGTAATCATCCCGCCTGCTATCTAACCAGATGAGCGATCGCTTATTGTCCGCCGGCTACCGGTCTTACCTGCTCATACTTTACCCATAAAATGCCCTAAACACCATTAAAAAACAACCAAAAATATACCCTAACACCGCAACGTAAAGTACCTTTAGCAGCGCCACTAAATATTAATTTAAGGTGAAATGTTATTTAGATTCCCAAGACACGCTACCGGAGTTACGCATTCCGAAACGTGACAACGCAATTCCTACCTCAAGCGTAAGCAGCTAAGGTAGCATTTTGATTGAATTTAGATTCTATTGTGTTGAAGTAATGTGATTGTGTCCGTTTAAAATGACAAAGAAAGCTTGTAAGATCAAAGAGATGAATTCATGGTTAGCTTCGTTGAACCTTTTTGCAGGTGACAGCGATATGGATTATTATAAGGAATAAAGGCCTGACCGAAGCTATACTTTATCTCGTGATGGTTTTATATCTTTATCATTGTTCTTGAAATATGCACGTAGCGAGCAATGCATCAGATACTTACTCGAATCTACATAGTACGTGCACTATAGGACTTTCCTGTATATATACATAAATGTTTTGATACTTGATCTGTTTTTGCTACCTAAACCCACCTGATGGATATGAAGAGGTAAGGTAAGAAACGAGCGACAATGTACATGTTTTGATAACTAGTTCTTTACATTTTTGATCTAATCCTCCCATATTTTTACAAAAATCTAATGAGTTATTTAGATAACCTTTGAATTGTTGTAGCTATAATTAACCTGTACATTATTTTGACGTAAGTACAGTCAAGGAAATTAAAACACGTATTTACACTCTCCGTCTTGTCACAATTACAATGACAATACGAGAAAAAAGGTTTCTTTCACCGAACATTATAAGTACAATCCTTCTCCTCATCATCATCATCATATCAGCCGAAAGACGTCCACAGCTGGACATAGGCCTCCCCCAGAGAGTTCCAAATTGACCGGTCCTGCGCCACCCGCATCCAGCGGACTCCCGCGACCTTTACCAGGTCATCCTTCTCCTCATGTGCACTTTATTGTACAAAATATCATCAGGTTGGCACTATCTCAATTGCCTCCTGAATGTACTATCGCCCAAGCGTACGGGTACACACCTCTAGGGTCATTTTCGAGCGTTCGCTATGGATGTGCAGACGATTTTGAACAGAAAGTGTGAACCCGTACCCTTGGGCCGTACCCGTACCTGGGGTTTGCTTGCCACCCCATCTTATAAACTATTTTTGAATAGAACGACGTAAATGTAAATGACGTCATTAAGTATCGAATTATTGAAATAGGCACACAAAATCGACAGCTAGTCAGGATTATTCAAATGAAACTTGGCTTAGACATACCTATCATATAGTGTATTAACATTTCCAGAAGCTTTTAACGTGTTAACTGGAAGGGATACAGGGATAAGTTCGCCTTTGTACCGATTTAACCTATTTTTGTCTGTATTTTACCTGTGTCTTGTGTACAATAAAGTGTTTACATACATACATGGTCAATTTGGCATTCTTTAGGGGAGGCCTATGTCCAGCAGTGGACGTCTTTCGGCTGATATGATGATGATGATGATACATACATGTTCAAAGCTTAGCCAAATAGACTAAGACTGAAGACAGTCATACACTTTAACCGCACGCAAAGTAGACAAGGCATATTTAAAACTACAATGCTACAACTTGAATAATTATCTCGTTCGAAATTCGACCATAAACCCCTAACTTGTGCATAAAATTCTACATTATGTTCGATTATGTCATCATCATCATCATCATATCAGCCGAAAGACGTCTACTGTTGGACATAGGCCTCCCCCAGAGAGTGCCAAATTGATCGGTCCTGCGCCACCCGCATCCAGCGGACTCCCGCGACCTTTACCAGGTCATCAGTCCACCTTGTGGGGGGCCTACCCACGCCGCGCCTTGCGGTACGTGGTCGCCAATTGAGAACCTTTCCGCCCCAACGGCCATCGGTTCTACGTGCAATGTGCCCCGCCCACTACCACTTAAGTTTAGCGATTCGATTGTGTATTGTTATTAAATAGCGACGCCAAATTGGCACTCATCAAAATTGCTATTTGCATAGGTACATTTAATTTTATGACTTTAAATTAAACGCTCCGCGCAAAAACTAAACAATCAACTACCAAAACATGTCAAGCGAGCTACACGAATTGATTTAATAACCTGAACGAAGCCGATCGTTCGATCCCCAAATGCTTGATTTGCTGCGGAATTATTATAATCTGTCGCCCAAAACAATGGGGGGCGTCGCGGCTTGCACGAGTGCCGAAGGGTACGTCCATTCATTACGGCCGCGCGGCTCTATGCCGGCTGCCATACGAATATACATATAAGCAACGATTGGCTCAATGATTTATTATATTTATCTACTGGATAGCCTTACCTACGAAGCTGATGGTCCTGGGTTCAAATCATGGAACGGCAAATATTTGTGTTAATCATGTTTGTTTTCTGGATCTTGAATATTTTCTCAATCTTTAAACATGTATTTAGGCGTTTACTACCTAACAATAACACGAGCCTTATTGAGCTTACTACCAGACTAGTTGTATAAGCGGGTAAGGCCGTCCAAATTAGGGTTTTTTTGTGAACCTCAGTGTGCTTTTATGTTACCTACGTTTTGTTTGATGTTTGGTACTTTTGTGAAACTTTTGTGTTAACCTTATCACTAAATTTGTGTTACACGAAATACAAACGAAACACAAATGCAGATATCGGTTCAAAAAAAACTTAATTTTCGCGGCCTTAGCCAAGATTGTTACCTTTATTTAATAGCTCACACACGTAGGTACATACGTTGTTAAGCCAAGAAAAATGAACAAGTAATGATTATCACTGTTTTACAATTCGTTTTTCATGTACTTTGTTAATGAAACAACCCTGCCCTAATAGCCATCGTTCTTCAGTTGTATCAACGTGTCAGGCAACCATTGTTAAGATGCCTGATCTTCAAGTCCTATATATAATTTCATTTAGAAAACTTGAGATCTTCATGTTGACTAAATTTCACTCGGTTATTTGCTAGTCTTATCCATAAACCACCGACTGTCAGATATCCTTTGCGTTGGTTGTTTAAACGCCAAGTAACTTATGACACCTCCACATCCTTAATTTATATCAAGTACAAATTCGTGAATAGATGCAACGTTTGTATGAAACAGCGGATGTCTCCAGGGCTTTGCGAGCATGCCTCACTATGCATTACACAATGACTGTAACTTCTCCGTACAGAATAATGATGAGTCCCATGTAATATTTTTCTTGAGTCAATCAAACAAAACTTATGGGCGGTCATTAATTTCAACAAAACGACAGAGCCCTAACTTTGCGTATCTACTCTGAAATATAATTAGATATAAGTTTATAAGGGCCGCGAGTAAACATATCTACAATAAGGTTGACACATACCCGTAAGTGAAAATGGAAACACGAACAAGTTACTTTGTCACATAAAGTGAGAGTTCCTGGAATTGGCTTCGTGTCACAAATTAATCTGCAATCTGTGTTTATAAACCTGTTGGTTCTCCTTATATAAATAAACATAAGCTGCACATAGGTCTATTAAATTTTCATAGTCAACTTTTGTTGCCTCGGCACAGTCGGCTAAAACGGCAAAGGAACAAACATGGCGTCATCTTACTTCCTGTTCGGCGCTTCAAAGAGCCTTTATTTACTACCCACCAATATTATTTAGGTTTAGGCGCCGGAACAAATACTTGTAAAATGCCGGCGTCGAAGGCGCTTCCAAATAATGTCATAATTACCTACATAGCAAATAAGTGGAACACCACTTTGAGGTACCCATCAGTTTATTTCCAACACCGTGTCAGGTAGACTTGCTTTTACGTGATTTTCTTCTATTGATCGCTCAATAAACAAGTAAATACTGTCAATTTATTCTTAAAAAGTACCCCAAACTAACCACCTATGGTAAATAAGGTTGTAGACTAAATTAATTTAATTACAATGCCTCGAGGGCCTTTTCTAGATTTAACTTAGTTTTAATTTATCTTAGTTAATGTTAATTATAATCTTGTATTCACTTTTAATAAATACATACTTTTCTCTCATTTAATTACTTAAAAAGAATGAAGGCAAAGAATATACCATTCAAAAACTAACTAAGCTACAATCGTTTTAATGTTGCTTGTTAGAGAGAGAGAGAAAATGCTCGAGACCTGTGACGTCCTGGATTTCAAGCGTCATATTAAATGACAATCGTTTCATATGAAGTGCATTTTGAGAATAGGGACAGAATCTATACATCTTGAAACTTATTCGATACGATCGACTTATAACTTTATAATTTTATTCTCTCCTTTTTCGAGAAAATCCAACTTTTATGATTATTTGATGCTCACATCCCTATTGTGTTAGGCATTCCTTCGTCATTGAAAGACTTATACCTATAGGTACATAATATCCTCAGTACCTTAATAATTATGTAAAAAAAAAAGAATTGTAACATCATGATTGTCATAATCTGCTATGCCTACTTATAAAATGTCCGATGACTTCATAAGGATTTCCTGCGTGAGTAGAACACACAGTCATTGGCTAGCACAACCTGTGTGAGAAACGGAAACCAGTGCTTATTTTTAATGACTTGGGCTGACATCATCATCCAGAAAATTTCCATTGTTAAAAATTGCCTACAAGGGCTACAAGCTTTCAAAAAGAATACAATACAATTTAGCGATACAATATGTACGCCCAGGCAAGGCTCAAAAATATATTCACATGAAACATACTACTCTTTAGTCCGAAATATTTCTGAAATTAGTATACTTTTTTCATTATCTCTAAATGGGGCGAAACTAACTTTCAGTCGAATAAGGATTGAAGCATCGACATTTTCAAAGCATCACACTGCCAAAAAGAACAGATTAAATGGGTGTCCACATAAAAGCGATGTTGCGAACGCATCTTTAATGGAATGCTGTAAATGAAATAGCAATAGACATTTAACGTACAAGGCTATATATTTAAAGGCCTGGGCTCACGGGCCCGATTGTGACCTTATGTTGTCTGTCGCCACAGCCGCTACGGGTTAGCGAGATTGCGCCTGCGACGCGCCATCCCCGCTGGGATACTGTCGATAGATGTAACTATCGATGAAAATTTCGTTAGGCCATTCAGTGCCAAGGATTTCGTAGCACTACGTTTGTAGCAAATAACATGGGGAACCCAATATGTAGAGGCAAGCGCCTACGATCAAAGCACCAACCTAGCGGGTTCCTGACATTGAAAATGTTAAGAATATCTTTAGTATCGGTCATATTTAATTCAGGAAAGTACCTACTGTGACACTTATAGGCCTGGTAACTTATTGTTTAGATGTTGCTTATAATTCCTGACTCGCTTTTATTATTTGAAACGTTCATTTAATTATTATTTCTATAGAAAAAGATTTTCGCTCCAATCGTTATGAGTACCTAGCCAAAAATGGTAATTTCCAGCGACTAGGCACTTAATTTTCGGGTAAGTTATAAATTTGATAAAAGCTGTGGCGATTCCGCAACAAAGCTGTGAAACTTAGTATGTGTAATTTACACGAAGCGATTTGCTTATATATGTCTATGCGTATGGTACGGAGGAAATGCGGGCTGGGAGCAGCCCATGCAAAAACTTTAATTTCGAGCCGCCGGAGTCCCCTATTTCCTCCGCCAAATGTAAACCTAAGCAAATCATTTTTGTAACAAAGATTAACTTAATCTTTTTCTATGTTTCTATGTTTTATTTTAATTGATAACTGATTTTGTTAATGAACTGGAGCCGCTTATAAAACGCTACATATACACTAATTTTACCATCGCGTAAAGATGTCAAATGTCAAAAAAGTTGAAAAAGCGAAACGTAGGAGCATAGTAAAACTCTTTGTTAATCTTTAGGAAATTTATTTACTTAAGTTATAATTTGAAGGAGACAATAGGGGACTGCGGCAGCTCTAAATGCAAGTTTTTGTACGGGCCGCGGGATAGCCCGTATATCGTCTTGAACTCCCTGTAAAACATTTATCATGTCGATTTAGTTTGTAATATTGTAAATCAATAGCAGCTGATTTTACACTACATTAGTCAAAACTGAGTAGAGTGGTGTGTTTCAGAATAATAAAATTAGTTAATATTAATACAACTAGATTGACATGGTTTCTAAGAATAAAAAAATATTAGGTCTATTGTTTAATTTTGTTTCACATTTTTTTTATAAATGTATGTAAAAATACTAAATATTATAATATAAGTTATTGTTAAACTTCTTAACTGAGAAAAAGTGATGATCTAAAATTCAAATGCAAGGTCGACGTTGTAGACGTAGACTTAAAAATTTCAAGAGTTATCGATAAGTTTGAGAATAGTCCATCCCTGGCCGGCCGCCGCCCACGCAGGTCGGTCGGCGCTCGCGCCGCCCCGCGCTCGTGACATAACATCACGGGATCGTTCAATATCTTTCGCAAGCCTCCCATCCTCAACCTTCGGCAAACCAATTTACAAAACAAAAAATCCACCCGTCATAAAAATCAACACTTCGACAAACCGAAATCCGCCCACGTATTTTGTTGTCGTTTCATTCAAGCCAATTAAACGTCTATGAATTGACAACGGGACTGGCTAGTCACAATATTGTAACATAATATCGGGTCATTAAGGCAACGCGGAAATGTGTGGGTGCAAAAGCGCCGTAGCTAAACTATAATTTGAGATTTGTCCGATCCGTTAGCCGGCAGGTAATAGCCGTGACCACGTAGGTAAAGTATAATTGTTGAGAGCGGTGATTAGTAAATACGAGTTTTAATTGTTAACACGTGCGTCTAATATTAGATATACTGTCATTTATAATGGTCGGTATTGATGTGGGTGCTCTCGCTCGACTTTCTATTTGTCTAAATACGTAAGTTGTGTATGGGTTCGTACCTAAACAAACACGCCTGATTTACTTTTGAAACTTGAATGGTGTTAATCCGCTTAGTGGATGGATATTTTAATCGTTAGTTGTATTTTTCGTACTTGCCGTGTGTTTGCGAAAGCTAACCAAATACAGGAAACGAAAAAGTAAACATGTATTTAGTATGAAATCAGCAGCTATCCGTTTTGCTTGTATTAGTTTTACAGGCAGACGAATAGGCGACGGTGATATTTGTTATATATAAATAATATTGTATCCATCCGTAGATGCTTCTGGAGAACCTAAAATACTGTCTAAGTTAAACTTTAATTTATCTAAAATAAGTTAAAAGAAGCATTTTGCAAAATATACCGGCAATTGTGGCACTCTTTGGGGGAGACCTTTGTCCAGCAATAAACGTCTTTTGGTTGATATGATGATGATGATTATAATGATATAAAGATAGACTATAATAATATCAATATCGTGTATATACCTAATCCAATACAAAACCTATTTATACTTATTTATAACTATTACCGCCTGAAATAACATTCGAAGAGTTGTTTTTTAAATATTTGTACACAAATAGTAGAATATTTAGGTAGGTATCATTCGACGCAACAAATATTTAATTATCTAATATAATCATGTACAATCGATGGTTCTCTTTTACCGCATTTTTTTAAATAATAATATAATGTTTTATAATACCTTATTTCGTCAAATCTCAATCTTATGGATCTTTTTTTTAATTCCAAGTTATTGACCTACGTAAAAAAAGAGGTTTGCCTAATAGGGAATATGCATCTTTATTTTTTATTGCGAAAATCAAAAGTATAATCCAGAGAAGTATATCCGCATCGATTGAGTGCAATTTATTCAAAATTGAATTTCCATGCATATTCCCTATTGAAGAAATTTTATATTACTTAAGAACATTATGACGTAATTATTCATTTAATTTAGGGTAGAAAAAAAATACACTAACCTATAATATTAAATTTAATTCCAAGTTATTGACTTACGTAAAATAGAGGTTTGCTTAATTTAACAAACGTTATATTTACTTGTAATAAATTATGATGTAATTATTCATTGAATTAAGTTTTTGTCAAAAACCATGTTAACTTACTTACCGACGAATTTATCTCATAGTAATTAAATATTCCAGTTGAGAACTCCTGCCAAAGGCACGCGCCCGCTCCGCGCCCTCGTCGCGCGAAACCGCCATTTATTCAATGGAGTAACCTCTCCGGTAACATCCCTGCCCATTCCGACAGGGTTGATTAGCTTTTACGTTCCACCTTTATCTTCACAAAAATGAGGAGATTTGGTGAGTACCTAATAAAACTTTGAAGCATTATCACACCTAAGCGGCGGTGAAATAATATCTGAAACCGGATGAGTTATTTGGTGATTATCCGCTACAGCCAAACTTACAAAGCTACACACTTACATTTGACAGACATCCATCATCCTCCTAGCGTTTTTCCCGGTTGTGCCCTGGAGGAGCCCGGGGTCCGCTTTGGCATATAATCCCAAGATTTGGCATAGGTACTAGTTTTACTAAAGCGACTGCCATCTGACTTTCCCATCCAGAGGGAAAATTACACCTTGTTCACTAGCGATGTTTTCCTTCACCGAAAAGCCTCTGTTAAATATCAAATAGGTACATAGTTTTAGGGTTCCGTATTTTGTAAAAACTCAGTGCAGCCGGGATTCAGAATGGCTCTACGGGGTGGGCACAGGCTATATTATTTGTAAGACTCGAGCGAAGCCGCGCGTGCAGCTAGTTTAGAATACAGTATCCGAGCGTTTTTCAAAAAAAGTGAACATGTACTTTTTTCAGAATTCGATTTTTTTTGGGTTTTTCTTACTCAGAATCATTGATACTATCAATCCTCATACAAGAAAAAAAGTGTCCCGAAAATTCCATTCCAGATCGTCACTTTTTGTATGCAGTCTTTTTTATTTATACCACACGTGACGCACTGGAAGAAAAAACTTACATAGTAAAATCTGGGACACTTTATTTTTTTCTTGTATAAGGATCTATTGTATCAACAATTCTGAGTAAGAAGAACCCAAAAAAAAACAAATTCTGAAACAAAAAGTTCATGTACACTTTTTTTGAAAAACGCTTATCCGCTATAGACAGCCCTAGCCAAACCTCTTCCCCTGAATGAGCCCGCTGAACGCTCCGCCATGTTCGACACGATGTACGCTAACGCTCACGTATCAAACATGCAGACCCACAGACGATACTAGTATTTATGGCGAAGCCTCATTTATTGATGGCTTGAGAGTCTCAAGCCAGTCTCAAGTTGAGACTGTCTTGAATTAATTACGATTTTAGGGTAAACTTGATGTCTGTCAATCCTGGCCCCGTAGCATGGTTGGCCTTGTCACGCGATAGGTGATAGGATAGAGCGTGCGTCACTGGCTGACACCGTTCGATAGAAGGAGACGACGCTCTTATCTTGTCACTTATCACGTGATAAGGCCAACCATGCTACGGCTCCTGATAGGCAAAACTGACGATTATCTTTCAGGGTTATTTTTGGGTAAGTGATCATCGTACATTGGTAAGAGTTTGTCATTCAATATAATAATATGTATATCAACGACATTATTATTATACTAACATAAGTTTTAAATTACTTGAACTAGCACATTAGTTAATTTTTATAATGTATGGATATTTTTTATCTGCAAAAAAAAATTATTATTATTATTACCTATATTATGTTTTTAAGTAAGGATACATAGGTACGTACAATTATTTTCTGCCGTGCCACACTTATTGAATAACGAATAAGTACTTTTTTGTTACATCTAAATGACACTTATGAACATAACAATGTTATAAACAATATTTTCAAGAAATATAAATATAATAGCATTTGTTCACAAAGTAGGTACATTATTTATTAACGCTGCTTCCTAGTGAGTGAGTACGGGGTAAGAATTTATCCCAACAAACACTGATAGGCCCAAGGTTACCAGAAGCGCAGGGAAGCTCAAAACAACTTTTTACAGGCTAGTAAAAGCGAAAAAGTCGTTCTTGGGAAATTGTATAAAATTCTACAATAAAATTCCAAAACACATTACCGAACTTACTGACTCTAAATTCAAATCTGTCGTAAAACTGACACTTATTTCGAAAGCATATTATAAGATAAACGACTACATCATGGATAGGGATATTTGGCAGCGATAAAATCCTGCACTAGAAATCTGTCGTAAAATAAATAGGCTTTCTACTGTAGCAATGTAATTTTAAAATTTTATAATACTCTGATACTGAAATGATATATTGTATACTGTTTTGAAAAAATGACACCTCGCCGAGTTTTTTACGCCGGTTCTTCTCGAGGCAGAGGTTTACTTTCCGAACCGGTGGTAGTTTATCGACATTCATAGGTGCATGTGCCTAAATTGAAGAATAAATCACTTTGACTTTGACTTTGACTTTATCCGTGATAATTAGAAGGTGACCTTTTCATATATTGTCATTCTGATATTAAGAGACAGGGACATGAAAGTGGGGATGTATCTGTCAAACATCGCGGATGGAATCTATCTTCACTTGTACTGGTAAGTAATTATAATTACAGTACACGCAGTATATACATCTAATTATGTACGAGTATGTATAATACCGACCCCTTCTTCAATCCAACTCGCATCCAACCCGAGAGTGACGTCGATTTGCGCGCGACCGCAACCACTTGCGCCGGCGACGCTGTCATGGCATTTGACCGCATCACTCACCTTCCGCGAACACGGAGAACCTACCGTGAAAAATGACTATCATGAATTCAGTACTTATTAGCTTTGATTAAGAAATATGGATCGCTCAATCCACGAAGTCACCTCACTCTCTTTTAGACGAATTAGAAAGAGAAGAGGAAAAATAAATTGCTTATAGTGGCTGTTGGCGTCGACATGTATCTAGTGTACACTACATAAAGTATTATACCTACAATTTGAAGTAGTAGGACGCTTTTTCGCAAAGTGAACGTTCTGGATAGTTCTGCAATTTTAACCATTCTCAGAGTTGACGTTAATCCAAACTAGCAACGCTCTTAGAATTTTCGGAAACTTTAATGAGAACTTGGATAGTTTCAAGCTTCAGGAAATTTCCCTTAAAGAGTGTCATCATTCTCCTACCTTTTTTCCGATAGTGTCCTAAACGAGCACGGGGTTCGCTTTGGCACCAAATCCCACGATTTAGCGTAGACACTATAGTTTGACGAAAGCGACTGCCATCTGCCCACCCCCCCTATTCCAACAAGTAACCTAGCGCCTAACCTAACCTAACCTAACTTCTAGAACAAGAAAAGTACGGCGAATTGTCATTGTCAGGTGACAATTGTCAAGTTGGTGAAGTAGAGGCCTTCCAACCCAGTGGAAAAATTAGACCTTTTTGGGATTAGATCGGTTTCCTCACGATGTTTTCCTTTCCTTAAAGAGTTTAAAGCTAGCAAATTTACAGTCTTATTATATGTGGTACCTACCAATGTCTGCGTGCTTTAGAAAGGGTAAAAATACGTCAACACAACTACAGTAACAGAATATAGTGACTGAAACATTTGGATCACAGCATCACTATAAATCTTTAGTAGCTGCATGTGCATACAAATGTGCGGCCTACTTTGAATTGCACAATGCTGATTTACTGTCCATACAATTTCTCCACACATCAAACGGTATGCCATTCTACCAATAGTATGTATTAGGTGCGTACCAATTATTACATCTCTACTGAAGATTGTATTATTGCACGCAAGTTAAGGGTTTGTCACTCTCGCACTCGCATACTTGTCAGAACGTGACGGATGTCTTATCGACAACGATAAGTGATAAAATGTCAACCATTGCTACGCCGCCCGCTGATTTTCGAAATTTTAATAAGACTGCGAGTCGGACTCGCCGACCGAGGGTTCCGTAGGTACAAAATTACAAATGTATAGTTTCCAGATTGTTTCCTGTAATTGTAGTATAAGAAAATATTCCCTGCCAAATTTCAACTTTCAACCCGAGATAAAGGGTCTTGACAGATAAACAGACAGACAGACAGACGGACAACAAAGTGATCCGTTTTTTCCTGAGGTGCGGAACCCTAAAAAAGGACAGTTTTGCAAGTTCTACAGCTCATGCACAGTGCCACTAATTTTAAGATTAATCACACATTGTACAATTTGTTGGCCGATTATGCCTTTAAATCATGTAGTTCGCAATTTTTCTATATAAATACCTATAGTGACATTTTATTTTGATCTTAAATCGTCAGAAGTAATTACTTGAAGAAGTTGAGGACCGTTTTAATACTAGTTGGTAGGAACCCTGCCTTGCCTACAAAGCTAGAGATACTAGGTTCGAATCCCAGTAAGGACATTTATTTGTGTGATGAGCACCAATATTTGTTCTTGATGTTTTCTGTGTAATTAAGTATTTATTTATCGATGTATTATTGTTACATAACATATTATATTATAACTATCGTCATATAGTACTCTCATAGTACCTACAAGCTTTGCTTGGTTCGGGACTAGGTCAATTTGAGTAATATTTACTTATTTCATATATTTATTTTACGATTTCTTTACATAGGTACCGTAATTTATCTTTGAACCATTAATAAATACTTACAAAGCCGTTAGTAAACTAAAACTCCCAAAGATTTTGTTTCGATCGCCGCATTTTATTCTACTAAATCCAATTTTTAGTGATGCGCCTAATATTCGGTGAGTATTCGGTATTCGGCATATTGTTCAATGTTCGTTATTCAGCCAAATTATTTGGTTCAAATGCCGAATATTATCGAATAAATTCGCAGGTGTTTGTCAGCTATTTTCAAGATTGTAACAGTCGTTGGCCTGTGAAATTAGTATTCTAAATGGATTTTTATTGTTAATTAACGAACTATTTTAATTAAAATCAACAAGATTTTTATCACTGAAAAATGAGTGTGTTTTGGAACGGCTGACGAAGGCACAAGGCATTACTTTGAACCGAATAATTTGGCTGAGTATTCGGTTCGGCAAAAGTTGGACCGAACATCCGGCCGAATATTCATATTCGGCAAACCCCATATTCATATTCGGCAAACCCCATATTCGGCGCATCTCTACCGATTTTCATTCATAAACCTAACGCCATTGATTAAAGAAACCATAATGCGTTGAATGAACGATTCTTAGCGTTAATTACCAAATTAGATTGAATGAATTTTTGTGTCATATTAGCTTATGAATGAACCATTCCGTGAACGGGTCCAAACGCATTTAACGATCACATCACACGCGAATCATTCTCCATACTAAATCGGTTCATTAAAGCGGACCATTCATTCCAAACTAAAAACAATCGTTCTTTTAAAGCTATTATAGTAATTATTTGAATCGAGAATCAATAGAGGAAATTGCTGGAACATTATGGTTTTTAACGATTTTTGGAGTTTGTTAAGTAACTCTTTTGTTTTTTACGCTTTTGATTGGTGTGTTGAGGTGACCGAACGTCGAACTATTGTGGTCAATAGAGCATAGTAATAGTCAATTTGGTACAACTAAAAATGTAGAGGGACTATTTAATTATATAAATTTGAGAGTTACCTTTATTGTTTAACTACGTCGGTGAAATATAAACCTGCCCAAAGTGCGCTCGTGAAGTGTAAACGTAAGCCACATGAGAGCGTACCAGAACAACACCCCAGTTCTTAAATGTTGGTATTGCAGTTACTCTTTCAGTCTGACATTCAGACGAGAGTAAACTTTGCATGATTTTTAAATGCCACTTTATCATAAGCAACATCGTCATTATAACTGTCCACATATTACACCTATAGATTCTGGTTAAAGGTTTCCCTTTCTACACAAATGACTAATACGCGATCTCCAAAACTAATTAACTTTAGCCATTAATAAGCCACGATTACTCGCGTACATTACAAACAGTGAGAGAGACATTTATTTCACAGACAATGTGTGTGAACTGCACTCATTAGTGATTACACCTACGCTTACTATTGACCAGGGCCACGATTCCATTCGCCTTATATGCCAGACCACAACCTTTAGGATATCTTTTGTTTCATGTCTGTAATTCTGATTTTGAAAGACAGAAACATAAAACCGGGAATATCCCGATATGCCATGGACGTGATTTTGACTCTAATGAAAAGTCTTGGAAAACTCGATTTTTTCCTTTTATTTTCACTTCAGCTATAACAATAGGTCCTTTTTTTTGTTCAGTTTATACCTATCTCTAGTCTACTGAAACGAGCGTAATGTTTGTCGAGTGTTAGTATATTTGCATACCAAATACAATAGTAGCTTGAAGCAAAAGTATCATAGAATATTCTTCCTATAATTACGCTGCCGAAACCTCCGTCACAATGCCGCAATAACGCGCACGTTCTGCGCCTTCCGCGTTTTGTGCGCCGCGAGGGAATTAGCGCACATATCGTGGACTCGTTGTTTTGTTTCGACCTGGGTAGTCTGCACGAATTGGGCACCATTCAATTATTAAGCCATTTCCAGCAACAGCTTTTGACCAGGTGGGTCGAGCCTCGTGGAAAGCCAGTCCTATCAAGCTGGTCTATATTGACAGACATACAGATGTCATTTTTGAGTAATGATTGAAAGCATAATACATATCTAACTCTTTTTAATTAGATTTTTTGAATAAATAGGTATAATATAAAACCTTTACTAGCTACTGGCTTCGTCGAAAATCGATACTATTGACATATTATGTTGACAAAATATAGGGCAGTCTAGCATAATTAGGAGATTTTAAGTACAATAATTCGCTATTCTATTACCTATGTACATTTGCTGCAGTGACGTACTCAAACTCCAGAGGTCCAATCGCCAGATATGTCTTAGCAAAGTTTTGAATCATGGAAAAATACGGGTGCGGCAAACATCCGACTGGCGCAACATCCGTGTCAAACCGCGAGCCTAGACTTGCAAAACCCTTTAGTCACTGTGACAAAACTGTGCCGTGGGAACCCGAGACTGATGTGAGTTACTAAAAATTTGCTTTCTCGCCGCCTGGGCTTCCGTTGGGCGACCTGACCGTAGATACGATCCGAGATGACTGATAGGTCGCAAAACGACTCAGTGAATCACGGCTCTTGCTGAGCGCTGGGTCCCTGGGTACTTTCCAGCGTTTGGTTTTAGTTTAGAGCGTCGTAAACACGGATGTAGCCGCAACTGTATGTTTCTTATACGAGTTTTATGAGTTTTTTAGTAACTGTATTCTTATACAAGAGTTTAATATTTCTTAAGAATTATTTTTAAATAACACATAAATGTAAATGAGTCATACTGCGTTTGTTGTGTTACGCTACGCAAGTAGAGGTATTTGTCAACTGGGTGGTTATTACTAATTAATAAATTAGCACAATATTGCAAAAACATTAGCCAATATACAATTAATAAAACCCAAACAACTAGTACCTATATCCTAAGTCGGTGATGACTAAGCGGAGCCCCGCTGTCTGCCGCCACGTTACGCGCTAACCAGTTTAGTTCACAAATTAGAATTAGCTGGTAGGTAGGTACGCTCGGTATACGCTGAGATCAATGCTTGTTTTATATCTGGGAGCAGATAATATATCTGGGAGACCTACGCTATCGTATATTTTAGGTAGTCTGAAAATAAATGTAAAAGCGACATATAACTTGTGTTTTGCTTGAAGAAGTGTGAATTGGTCTCATCTATCACAGAATAACATGAATCGTATAGCGAAATACGGTCTTGGTACAGTGAGCATTTTGAGCGGCTCACAGCATCTAACACATAGGCAGGATTACTTAACACTTAACAATCGCAATTCTTTTCATTCGTGATTCAGCTCGCTGTTGCCCAGAATTCTTATTTTTAGTATTTCGTATTTAAGGCAGAAACTATCTGTCTGATTATACCTGTCACAGACATTTTATCGGCTCAATAATTGTCCATTTGGTCGCACGGAACAACAGGGGTGCCAAATAAAATAACAACAAATGAAAGAAATTCGATTGTGAAAGCTGTTAAGTAACAAAAAAATTACGACCACGTGCCACAATCGAGATGACAAAATTGTAATAGTCACCAAAAGGATATCAGGCAAAAATAAATCGATATCCTAAGGATCAATGGAATCGCAGCCTAGTTTCAAAGAACCATCTCCGGCTTTAGCTCGTGGGAGTTCAAAAATGTATGTATAGTGCCTTTACATCAAAGAATCATCATCATCACCATATCAGCCGAAAGACGTCCACTGCTGGACATATGCATCCCCCAAAGAGTGCCAACATGTACAGTCCTGCGCCGCCCGCATCCAGCGGACTCCCGCGACCTTTACCAGTTCATCAGTCCACCTTGTGGTGGGCCTACCCACGCCGCGCCTTTCGGTACGTAGTCACCACTCAAGAACCTTTCCGCCCTAACGGCCATCGGTTCTACGTGCAATGTGTCCCGCCCACTGCCACTTAAGTTTAGCGATTCGAAGGGCTACATCGTTTACTTTGGTTCTGCTGCGGTGCGGATAGCCTCATTTCTGATGCGATCACGTAGATAAACTCCCCACATAGCCCTCTCCATCGCCCTTTGGGTGACTTTGAGTCTTCTTATGAGGCCCATAGTAAGCGACCACGTTTCAGTGCCATATGTCATCACTGGCAACACATCAAAGAGTGTCCCATTGTTTTTCTTTAGTCTAAGACAGTCAATTGTCCTAAAGATTTCGGTTCAAAACTACACTTCACTAGTCCTGTAATAATTGGTAAGTACCCATGTTTTTAAGGGATATTTCTGGATTTGTATCGTAACCTTTCGGTTGTCAATTAGATGAAGAATTTACCTGTCCCTAAGCGAAGCAGGGACTAAAATAAAATTCTTCTTCTACTTGGCAACAGTTGGTATTTGTACTTCGTAATCTTCGTATGGCACGCCGCGCTGCCCCGAGGCAGGGACAGGTATATTTTTCTTTTAATTGGCAACTATTGGTATTTGTAAGTACTTCGTATGGTGCGCCGCTGCCGATACGGCCGCTGCTCCGAGGCAGGGACGGGTAAATTATTATTCTAATTGGCAACTATTGGCATTTGTAAGTACTTCGTATGGCGCGCCGTTGCCGATGCGGCCGCTGCTCCGAGGCAGGGACACGTAAATTATTCTTCTAATTGGCAACTAATGGTATTTGCAAGTAGGTACTTCGTGTGGCGCGCCGCTGCCAATGCGGCCGCTGCTCCAAGTCGTGGCTGAGCCCTCAGGCTGATCGAGGCAGGGACAGGTAAATACTTCTTCAGTTTCTTCTCCTTCTTAGTCATCTACCAAAGCTAAGTGTCGGTTTCGTAAAAAATGCCAAGCTAAGCAAAGGTACAACGAATTGTGTCACATGCATGGAAAGGTAGTTTCGTTTAGCGGTACTGTGATGTCTATGATTATAGAATTTTAGAATAATTGACAGTTCAAGCACCAGGGAAAATGTGTTCGTTACCTGGCTTAGGACCAGGGGGTTATTGGTCTCTTAAGACCAATTTTCTTTTTGCTTTGATCATTGTATACTACATCATTACTTCGCAAATCTCTTGACATGACAATATGTTTGTTCATATTACAAAACTGACTGAGTTGGCGTATATAAGCGCTGTAACTTATAGTGTATGATATTTCTATTGTTTATGAGTACGTAAGGCTTGTTCACGAAAAAAAGTGGCTACTTTTTTCGTGAATCATGGAAAACTAAGTCTCCACTGTCACCTAGTAGCACGTGTCACAGTAGGTCTAGGTAGTTCAAACCGCAATTAGACAACTAACTGAGTATTCTTGAAGAAGCTATCCATCCATTTTTCCTTAAAAGTAGTGAAATCCTACATAATGCCAGTTAAGGCTTAAAGCCAAAATTATTGCATAGAAATGTGTCTACTTATGGCATGATTTAAACAATCTATGACCTGCCTACGGTAATTAAGAGTCTGAAAAGATATTCGCGTAACATTATAGCATCGATAATCTATTTGAGTAAAGGAAAAAAGGGACCTATATGACCCAAACGTGAAAATTACAAAATCTAAGACTACAATCCAGAGATTTCGAAAGTTACCCCAAAAATGGATAGCAGCTGATATAAATATCCATAACGCCACTCAACACGATAGATGAATAGGTTTTAGTTAAATTCTTTAAAAAATGTAATTTCATATTGAAAACCTGAATTATACAACAGTGGCTACTTTTTTTCGTGAACAAGCCTTATTACATTGTCTAAGGAAAACTACACGTATTTATTGTTGAATCTTTATTATCATTGATTTACACAATGACATGGAATAGGTACATAATAACATATTCAAAAAATATTATTTTACACAACTACGCTATAAAAAATATGGCTACGTGACAGACGTTCTCTGTTTTTCTCTGGGTAAAGAAACCTTTAAGCGCTTCCCAGATCAGAAGATAAGGGATCTTTTCCCAGAGAATGACAATTCTGTCCATTATTGGCACATGGATTATTTTCATTATTAATTACCTACTACATATTTCATTATTACAATACGTAATGAATAAAATTATTGTTAATTTCCAATGGTTTAATACAGCAGTGTCAAATAGTGTCTCATGTGACACTTCATATATAAAAAATATTTATATACTGTGCATAAAGACAATAAATGATAATATTTTAAAACCTTGCCACGTCTATTTCGCAAAAGCGTCGAAATAAAGGTAAAGTTATTTAGGAAGCCAATTATATAAATATCTCGTTAAAACTCTCCAACATTCCGAAATCATAGATTTTTTAAATTTTAAAATAAGAACTGAAAACGTTGAAAAAATTACAAGACTAGAGCCGACAATCCAACCCCCTTACAACCGACACGATACGATCGTACAAGCTTTTACATTGAATTGTCAATAAAGTTCATTTTTGACTTGGCGAATCGCGATTTCTCGGTTGTAAAGGGCTCTAACATTTCATTGTCGAGGGTGACCATGTGTCGAGGGAAATTATCGGACTTTTTATAAAAAATAAATAAAGAGCATTTGATATAGTTAATACTTCTATATCATGTTTAAACAGTATGAGGATGTACTTTCCGTCTTGTACAGATGACGTTAGAAATATGTATCTATTTTTTGCCGTATTACAACGAGTTAAGCTTCAAAAGTGTAAACATATCTATGACGTCGCCTGTACTTTTGAAGAGAAGGATCAAAAATGAAAGCTTTTATTGAATTAGTAATACTATCGTTTTCATAGATCTTTCTTATGTGCTATATCTAGGTCGAACATCTCTATAAGTAGTCTTTACTAACATTCTAAGTATTAGGAACAACCCTCAAAATATACATTATGCGGTTTATGGAACGCTACTTACTAAATACTAATAAATAAGAAATCATGGAAATACATTTCATATTTATTTAAAAATAATTCTGCTCCGATATGAAATACATTACTATTTGAAAAGATTTTTGTGTACGTTCCACGTATTAGTAGCTTAAAATCATAACAATATTTTAAATATC
The DNA here is from genome assembly GCA_932294315.1 of Epinotia nisella. Classification (NCBI taxonomy): domain Eukaryota; kingdom Metazoa; phylum Arthropoda; class Insecta; order Lepidoptera; family Tortricidae; genus Epinotia; species Epinotia nisella. The sequence goes on along the minus strand of OW028688.1, from coordinate 12,326,732 downwards.
ATATAAATATTTTTTACATTAAGATATAAGCTAAGCAATTAAGCTGTTTAAATGCTACCATCAATTACTCTAATAAATACTATTTACAAATCACCAGAACGTTCTTAATTTAGTTACATTTTTGCTCCAAAATTTGTAGCTTTACGATTTTGTTTCAGAACTGTGCTAATTTAGATAAATTCGAACAATAACAAGATCGCATCCTGGCGGGGTTAATGATGAAGCACGAATACTGTTACGTAGAGATTATCCCGATTATTACTTAATGCAGATACATGAGAGTCTTGAATGGTCACCATCTTATACATGCGGCCTCCTTGTTTGGGTTGTAATGGATTTCTCTGTAACAAATAAATATACAGTAAGTACTTAATGAATAAGATATAATTAAAATAAATTGAACGATGCACGAGGATATTTATGTGAATATTGGCATCAATTTAATACTTAGATATACCTACTTATATAACACAAGGCATGATCGAAACAGTATTGAAACTGTTTGAAGAATATTTTTTTATGTAAATGCGTGTGAGTTATCCAAATATTATAATACTTTTACAGAAAATTAAACAAATTGAAGTTTCTTTTACATTATTTTTGTTCTAAAGTGTGACAGTTAGAGAATCCAAAAAATACCAATGTTAGTAACTATACTTAATTAAGTAAAAAATCGATTTCATGAAAACGTGTAAACTTATTATGTTTGATAAGTCGCAAGTTCATATGAAAAGGACAGTTCACAAATATTGTTAACAAGAGTTTTGTGATAAGAATCAAATGCTTGGGCATTTGCGTGGTAGCACGATCAATTATAATATACGTTATTGAAACATTTTATGTGCGGTCCTCTTCACTATTTTTATTATTTAAACTAAATGGAAATTATGTGGCAACGAAGTTATTTCCATGTTACTCCTTAATTGAATATGATAACAACAGTCATTATTTGTTATCAAAGTAGGAATAAAAATATCCTTACTCTATCGTGTAAGAGAGACCGCTGAGTTGAATCGTGCTTTCTCCTTCCTTCACCGCCACAAGCATTGACTACATCTACAACAATTGAGAAAAACATTTTAAATCAATTACAATTAAATATTACATTATCATGTTAAGACACCGAAGAATAAAGAGGTGTTATACCGGTGCGTAAAAGGACTATGAGGAAGTTGTGGAACCAGGTATCGTAATCTAGAATCAATATAACTAAACATGTGCTCTCATTAGATTAGTTTCAGGGTAACCATATTACTCATATACCTCGCTACACTGGCGATGGCATACTTGCCATCACCAGTGACGACGTTATATTACTATGCAACGTCGTAATTAAGTAAAAATACTCGGCCCAATAAATTATCAATTACGGTCACCCTGTTACTGTTCAATTGAGATCATTAACCAGTGCAATTTTGACAGATTCATCGTGAGATAGTATGTAATTTTCTAAATCAGTTTATACTCGAACATGTTCATCAGTCAAAACGGCTTAAAAAAACATAATTGCCATCATCCTAAAACACAGTAAATCTCAAAAACACAAACACTAAAAAACTTTAAAAACATTCTTGCGGTACTCGGTTAATCTGCTGATTTTCCGAGTACAACTTAAGAAAAAAGACAAACACCGTCGCTTTAAACAAGATTATGTCTGTACGCCTTAAAAAGTAAGACCCTAAAACGCATTTTCGGTTTGTTTCCGTCCGCAACAATGAACAGTTTCGACTTAAAAAAAGGATTTTAACGTTTTAAAAAGGATTAATGTCGAACGTGCCGAAGTTATTCATATTAAACCCCTTAAACCGTAGCTAAAGACTCAATTCTGAGCCGTGAAAATTGTCCGCTAAAATAAGTCGTAAAATATTTGGCAACAAACTTTGAACGCTACGGTCCTTTTGCACCGCGAAATTACTAATTTCAAAAGTGAACCTACTTACGTATATACCGTAGAAATGGTAAAGCCAGGGATTATTGTACAGGGTGGACCATAACTCTTTTTACATTTCAAACTAAAATAAAATGAAAACTAATTATATCAGATGAAAACCGTTTATTAATTATGAAAACACATGAATAGGGATTTTATTTTTAAAAAATTACGTCATCCATATGTGATCCTTCATTATTTTGACATTGCCGTAACCTGGAGCGAAAATTTTCAGTGACGGCCTGACAAGTGTTCCGAGAAATGTGGACCAAAAGTCCGTTAACTTTTGAATCGGTAGCTGCGTCGGGGAGCGGTGGCGGGAAGGTGAAGGACGCCATGGCACTAAATTCCCATTGGCCGCTTTTGCATTTCGTAACCCCGCCGCCTTACCCCGCCACCGCTCCCCGACGCAGCTACCGATTCAAAAGTTAACGGACTTTTGGTCCACATTTCTCGGAACACTTGTCAGGCCGTCACTGAAAATTTTCGCTCCAGGTTACGGCAATGCCAAAATAATGAAGGATCACATATGGATGACGTAATTTTTTAAAAATAAAATCCCTATTCATGTGTTTTCATAATTAATAAACGGTTATTATCTGATATAATTAGTTTTCATTTTATTTTAGTTTGAAATGTAAAAAGAGTTATGGTCCACCCTGTACTATAAAATCCTGTTTCTTGTCGCGCAATATTACGTCTGACGTCATTTACGACACGGGTCTCAGGATATTTTTGCCATCTGATGAATCCTTGGCTTAACACTAGTTGGTTTTTTTCTAGATACTAGTAGGTAGAAAACTAAACGTGACAATATTATTGCGAATGTAATTTTAAAATGTCATTCAACTTCATATTTTTCATACAGAAGAGCTTCAAGTCAAACGACCTGTTAATTACATAATAGCATCAATGGAATTAAATTGCGAATGAATTTGGAACAATTCTGTTAATACACTTAAAGCATTTTAGTTTCAGAGTACATAATATGTCGCCAGCAATTACATGAAATCGTGATTATGTTATTATGTCTTGTCTTCACCTTTCATAATGTCGGTTGCTCGACATCTTAATCTCTGTGAGATGATCGATTTTTTGTTGGATTTAATCCAACTTAACTCGGTCGTGCTCAAACAATAGCATGATTAAAACTTGTCTTTGTTTAAGCGATTATTTTTAGGCACCTTGTTTCGTTCCAATAAATCGAATTCTTTTTTCGAAAATATGGGTAGCCGAAGGGCAGGGCCGTTATATCATTATGTCTTAAATGGCAGGAGACGTACTAGAATGCCGCTCTGCTTTTGTCATATGTCACTGTCATTTTGATTTTGAAAGATAGTCATAATCATAATAGTGTGGGGATAAAGCCCCATCTATCAAATCCCTATGACATTCGAGACCCCAAATCATCAGCAACAACAACATCATCGGCCTATATATACTTCCCACTGCTAGGCACATAGTTTCCCTCAAGCCCTACATATCATCACATATATTTAGAGAAGAAGATTAGCTGGAAGAGATCCCTTATAGGGATAAGTTCGCCTTTGTACTTTGATCTTATGTGACATGTATTTGCTTAAAAACCTGTTATTGTGTACAATAAAGTGCATACATAAAGATGACTGTATGACGAGATGTGAAACTCCCATCACTATAAAAATCTCTTCACAAAAATTCGGTTACTATTCGACTTCGAGCTAAGATCTAATTCGGAATTGTTTTCTCAACACGATTCCGAGTGGAAGTGTTAAGATCAGCAGATACGGCCACAATGGTGTAAAGGGCGCCAGGTGACAGCATTTATCCACTTCCGCGCGAGCGGGTTACTTCGTGAGCACCCTGTATGTGACTGTGGGAACTGAGCGCTTTGTTTCTGTATACAGGCCGTTACAAATAATTAAAGTTTCATTTCTTTTAATTGGCTACTCACCTGCGTAAATACGATTGTTTACTCTACAATGTTGATATAATTATGATATATCGAGTTCTGAATAAGTCAATCTGTTTTTTTTTATCAGTAGACATATCCACGAGTTTTTATCAGGACGTCGTCGCCGAAACTGTGTGTGTTTTAAAGTTGTCTAATAGTATCCCTTACTTTCTGATCGTCATTTGTCAAATTTAATTCCCAATCTAAATTATATGACGTGAGTTGTGCATCTTAGTAATAGGTAAGTAATAAGTATAGCAGATCATTTAAATTGGGTCCAAACATCCTGTAAAAGCCCCGAGGAATACTAATTAGCCAACTCTTTCCACCTTTTCCGCGCAGGCGCGAACAATCGCGCGAGATCGCTTTAGATTTATATGGGAGTACTGACTCCAATAATCTAGCCTTGCCTATTCCATTTCATGCCCTATAATTAACTTTTTGTTGCGAATGCAAAACAATGTAAGTTTATTTCATTTCAAAATGATTTCTGTTTAAAAGTGAGTTGAACAACATAACATTTTGACGTTTTAATCCTTTGCATATTAAATAACTTTGCCCGAATATATATATATATTTATATATGTACAAGCTTTTAATGCCGACTCTACTTTTTCGACAGTCATCAACTACTCGTTGAGAGAGTTCCAAAGGGAAACACGGTTATTATATTGTGTTACCAAAATTCAGATTTAAATAAATATAAGAATTTGTAAAAAGTGGATTTGAATTTCCACAGATCATATTAAAAAAAAATGGTTGTGTGGCGTTATCTTAGTTCTCTACAAACAGTTATTAAATCGGCAGCTTGTTAATATTGTTATAACTCTTGTTGTAAATATCGAAACGTTAAATATATCGTGGAACGTAAGCCCTGTACCTTAATTTAGCCAATTAAAGGAATCTATTCCCGATTGCTGGGATCTACAGATGTTCGATAAGCGCGCGCGCCGATCCGATGGCACACTACGCTAACTGAGTAGGGCATCGCGCCGCGCAATTAAACCTTATTTTGAAATGTGCAGCGTTTGTCTATAAACCCTACTTTAGACATTTTTAACCGACTTCAAAAAAGGAGGAGGTTCTCAATTCGTCTGAATTTTTTATTTCTATGTATGATAATGATGTACCCGATTAGGTACTAATCGAAGACTCCTGGGCCGATTTGGAAAATAATTTTTCCGTTGGAAAAGGTATCCTTCCCAGGTGATCCCATAGTCATCAGGTCGGGATCTGATTATTGAATCCTGGAGAAATCAAGGGAACTCTTCACACCAGGCGAAGTACGTACTGAATTCAAGTCTGTTAAAACTTAGTTTTTAAAGTAATAGTACATTATTGCAGAGGGCGAGAGATAGCAATTCGTGGATGAGTTGATTTTGTCGGATGAAGCGAGCCTGAATCCGACAATAGAGACGAATTTTATTTCACTTCATTTAAAACTAAGTATTTGAGACATTTTTAAAAACGTCACTACGATCACGTAAGCGTTTTGTCTATGACAATTAAAAAAAGAAAACTCGGGAAAATTTTAAACACACAGCTACAGTAAGGCGAACATTTCCGAGCATATTGGAGAATAGTACATTCTGCCTTTTGCCACGAGGTTGTAAGCGATTTTCTAGGAACGAGAGTCTATTGAGGACTTTGATGGTTCGAGTTTGTAAAAAATCTTACCATCCGTGTCACACACAATGTTTTTAATCACATTTGCGAGGAAACAAATACCTAGGTACATTTGAAACAAAATTAAATCGCAATAAAAAATACAAAATGTCAATCGTCCATTTTCTTGAATTTGCCGTAAGGCGCGCAAAGCAAAGACCCTATCGGCATACAGCCACGATTTAAAATCAATGTTAAAAATATTTTACGCAGACACTAAATTAACTATATTTTATTTTTTTAATCTTAAAATAAGTTAAACATGTTTTATTCGTGTTTTTACGTTTGTATTTATTTACAAATATATTTTCAAACATCGTCAAAGCCTACTTGCTTTACAACTGAAGCATGAGTGACAAATACAATTTAAGAATAACCCATTACGCTCATGGGCGTAAAGGTTATTGCAGCTCTGTATGCCTGCGCGTTATGAAGGCCTTTACGAGCAAGTGTGATAAAAAATTATATAACGTCCCAGTCAGCATCAAAAGTAACTACGCAATCGAAGACGTCAAAAGCTCTTATGCCCTTTTAATAAAGACTTTTGATGTCTTCGTTTGCGTAGCTACTTTTGATGCTGACTGTACCCTGAGTTTAGGATGATATTGGGGGTAGGTATCGTTTATCATTGACATAGTGGTTGGCGTTTAAATTTTATGAGTGTCAATTAATGGCAAATAGGTACTTTGTAGTATACCTATATCGTAAGTACCATTTGCCATTAATTGACACTCATACAAACAAATCATTGGCAAACAATTTTCACAGGATTGGCATCGCTACTAACTTGATTATAAGGTTGAAAGTGTAAATAATAAGCTGGCTGCCAACAATAGGTAGGTAGGTGTTGCAACGATACGTGTATCGGAACACAAAACCCACAATTCATGAATGTTTTCTCTTTCCTAACGGAAAACCTTCATGGATTGTGAGGCGTATTTTTCTGATGGTGGATCACCCCCTTAGTGTTATTCCCGGTTGTGTCTTAAAGGAGCCCGGTATCCCGCTTTGACACATAATCCCAAGATTTGTCATAGGCACTAGTTTTAAAGAAAGAGACTTCCAAGTGACCTTCCAACCCAGAGGGAAAACTAGACCTTATTGGGATTAGACCGGTTTCCTCACGATGTTTTCCTTCACCGAAAAGCTGACGGTAAATGTTTCGTACATAAGTTCCGAAAAGCTCATTGGTACGAGCCGGGATTCGAACCCACGACTGCCGCATGCCTGAACCACTAGGCTACCGTAGCTTGTGATGGTGATTCTAAATATTAAATAACCTTTCGAATGCTGTGTGATATTGGGCAGCATTTTATGGATGTCGAGTTCAATCTAGATCTTCAAAAGTTACGATCACAAGCGGTTAGAACGCGTCCTCGATATTAAATAAATAAAAATAAATAAATATATTTTAGGGGACATTCTAACACAGATCAAACTAGGCCTATGGTAACTTCAATAAGGCTTGTGTTAGGTACTAGAAGATGATAAATATAATAGATATAAATACTTAAATACATAGAAAACATCCAAGACTCAGAAACAAATATTCATGCTCATCACACAAATATTCCTTACCGGGATTCGCACCCAGGACCTTCAGCTTCGTAGGTCACACTAGCCACTAGGCTAACCGTGTATTTATCTACCAATATCATTATTTTAAACTTGGGTCTTGAATTCAATGCATTTTCAAAGTCCCTACGCTTACCGAAAACTAACCGATAGCAGGAAGTGGATGATATGTAATTATTTCAACAAACAATCGACAGTCGGTAGCGGTACCGCGCCTAGGGCACTCACGGCACGGCACAAGGTTCACACGGACACGTACGTACAATGTACATGTACATATGATGTACTTCATTGCGTGGATGTACATTTTAGGGTTACGCTTCCGTCATTGTCGATTCCCACTATTTAGAACATTTTTGAAGCAGTGTAACATTTCAGAATGAAGCAAGAATACTTACTCAACATAATTATAAGTACCAATACTACCCTTACGCTTTGCACTTGTGGGTACCTATTACTTGGTATATGACTAGCAAACATCTAAATTGTAAAGAAATAAAACATATAAGCATTTCTCTGGTGGTAAAAACTAGGTTATACTGGTAGAATAATTTAGTGATACGAAACCAAATGAGTTAAACCTAAATTGTATACATTGACCGACAGTGGGAGTAAGCATGATTTGGTTTTCTGTATTTATGTAATGCTAAACCAAAATATTAGGTGAACTTAAAGAGTTTTATGGCGTGCCCTTTGTTCATTTATTGTTTTGCTTTTGTCAATGTCAATCTCATAAATTTAACTCAGTCAGTACAAGTTACACAGTACAATAGACGGCATTGTCTACCACAAAATGGCTCCTCAACTCCTTCAACATCAGAGATAAGTTTCACAAAGTCCTGCAACATCCAATTGCAGACTGTAAAATTGACAAGATTATCTTCCCAACTGAAGGTAGATAAAGTTCTAACAGACTATAAAATACGTAGCCCTATGAAATTGCGGCAAATTGCGGAACTGTTAGGCGCGGTACACATTGTTCCTTGTACGGTCGGCGCATAAGCTGCAAATTATACCGTGGTAGTCACGTGTGCCCGAGTCTTGCGGGCTACCGTCCGCGTTCGCACAGTTTCGGAAGCATTAGTGCCCATTAAGAACCGTTAACACACGGGCACGTCACGACTCACGACTCGAGCGTGAGCGATCTATCGACGATCTCGGTAGCGGATGCGATGCAGTGCGATGGGTCGCACGGAACGTTTTGTTTTCTCTGTTGACCGTATTTTCTAGGTGAAGCGAACGCGAAGGCGCGGGCGCCAAAGGACGCGCGAAGAACATCGCTAGTCAATATAAGTACTAGGCTTTTTCCTATTTTGCTTAAGCCCTTCGCTTAGGATACACGTTTATATTGCAATCTAAACTTGCGCAACTACAAGCCTACCGCAAATGTGTAACGCTGACATTTACCATTATCTAAACCAGAAATGGTCAGAGCATCTGAAATGGCACGCAAAGTACTTTATATTCACGACTCGTCTGCCGCCGCTCGCCTATATGGATGGTATTTAGCGGAGAAAGTTTCGTAACGCCACATTGTCTCTAAGATAATATTTGCATAGGTGAGGGTCGCGACCCCGTCACTATAACTCGTCGCTACCAGCACATTGTATGTTAATTGTGGGTGACAACCGTCGGTTCGCAATCTGAGTGACACAAGAGCGCCGGTGTGAACTCGGTTTTACGATTTGAGGAGTTGAATGAACCCGCGTTGACAGATAGATGTTTTAAACGTTTTTTGGGCTTTGATAATAAAACTTGAACATAACGTTGAATTGCAGTATCGTTTTGCGTGATACCTTATTGTCACATAAGAAGTAAAAGATAGTTACAGGTTGATGTCGTAGAGAGGCTAGGCAAGGTTTCTCATAAATAAATTCCAAATTGAGTCCAAGAGCGTTTCGTATCTCTCATGTTAGCATATATTTTAGTTATATCTCTTGATAAATTTCACCGTTTCGGAGGTTGACGACGTTCTTTATGCCTTTTTTATACGTTAATGTGGTTACGGCGCCTTTTACGTTTGAGGCCCTTTACAACACTTTATATTATCTGAATGTGATATTCAATCAAACTAGTACCTAATCTAGCCTATGCTAGTTTTTCGCATAATTATCATTTGCGCTGTTGCCTGTTCCTAAGTACCTTTCTTTATTTTGGAAGAGGGGCACACACTTTTTTTATACCAGCACAGGTCTGTTCTTATATTGATAAGAATAAATACGCTGTACCTAGTAGGTAGGTAGGTACCTACCCACGCTGGCTGGAATCGGGTTTTTGTTACTTGTACAATGCCTCCAATTTCTTTACCATCAATATTTCAATTTAAATAATAATAATAAATTTTCGCCATTAATGTACTGCTGTCAAGTAAATTTAAACACGTTCCATTTTCTCTTATAACAACAGTAAGGGGCAGTTTCCGTACGTATTGTATGTACTGTCCATAGGTGATCACATCTCGCTTGTGAAACCATGTAACAGTAGTTGGTTCAGCCGGGCGGATCTGATCCGCCAGACCCTAATCCGACCCGACGGCCAACCGCGACCTTGCAGCACCTGAGTTAACCGCGATCTAGGACGAAGTCTGCGCTAAACGCACTATGGCTTATAGTTCAGAAAATATGTCATTGTACGTTTACTTTTTTTTTATAAGAAATAATTAACAACTGTGTATCTATTTTATTCGGTTGGAACGCAGTCGTTTCAGAAAACACTGAACTTACGTCAATACTGCTAAGATGGAAAGTGGATGCCGAGGACGCTTCAACTAAGGTATAGTTATTGTGGAAGTCTTTCGGCTGATATGATGATGAAGATTGAACAAGCGAGCGATGCAAACGAAGTTCTCTGTTTCAGCTTGGGCCGAAATTTATTTGTAGGTATGTTCGGATGTGCCGCTGTCCGGCTGTTCTCCTCTAAAAGTCGCATTTCTCAACCAATTCTCGTATAAAATATTGTGAGCAGGTTTAATTATTATACATTTTTTTGTCGTTTCAGGTTTTAGAAATTCAAACATTTTTTTCGCGAGTACTACAGCTCAGTGAGCCACTAGTAATATTTTAACTCAACTGCATTGATATCTATTTCATATATACACATACAGATGCCTAACGATTAATTGATTTTAATTTTCGTTGACAAGTTTGATGAAGTGATTTGTTTTAAATGCCTAAAATAATAATACTCTTTTTATAAAGTGACAATGTCACCGGTGTATCAAATTTTGGCATTAAAAGTGCAGTTGTTCGTGGAAATGTGGACATTTGGACATAATTTTGTTACAACTCAACCATTTTGTAAGAACGGTGAGCACTTTCAATAAACAATGCCAATATTGCACCCCAGATCTTTTAATGATTCTTTTCTTCTCAAACTACAACTGAGTCTTAATTACAGCATCGTACCTGCGTTGTAGTTAATACACCTACCCAATTCATTGTTGCGAACGAAAATGCTTCACTATTTTTTGTTGATTATCAATATAAATCCTTCACCAAATCACCAATATTAAATGAAACCATTAAAACAAAACACCACCGTTATTCCAATTCCACTTACCTATGCTGGCGTAGATTATCCTGGCGCTTGAAAGACTTCCCACAGACCTCACAGCTGAATGTGAGCTCAGGGCTCTTGTGCGTGCGTTCGTGGATCATCAGGTTGTAGGACTTCGTGAACCTGCGCTGGCAATATTTGCACACAAACTCGCACTTTGGGCGCAGCTTACGCCGGAAATCCCGTGTGTGGTCCTCGTCGATTTGCATCACTGCGAACATTTTGTCTGGGCTATCTTGCTTGTGCGACGGGCGGGGCTAGAGCGCCTGTGACAATGATAACTTATCAAACAACACGTCTTAAGAAATACACACCTTAAGATTAAGAAATTACAGTTCAGTTTTAAGTGTCATGTTGCCTGTTGCAATACTGTTTGTTTTATACAAAGGTACATATGTGATAGTGTAGGTATGTCGGTAAGATTTGCTTTTATTATTGTACATTTGCATAGATGAATATGGAATAGATACAAGTGCGCGTTTAAACGCTTATGAAATTATAAACAGATGTTATATAACGGCAATGGATTCTTTCACTCAATCAAGCTTAATTAATGTAAATTACTATCAACAAATCATTTCGTCTAACTTTAATTAACCTAAGTATCGAATACGCACCTTGAAGACAAGTTAATCGTTTTACAAGCGAACTATGTATTTACACTTTCACTGATTTACGACCACATTCACCTTTGCATTAACTAAAAACGCTTTCTATGGCGTATTAAACTAATTAAGATCGCGAGGAAAAACACGGAGTTAGTTAGCAAGAAGTGTCAAGAGGCGTCGAGAGGAGAGACGTGCGTTCGGGAGCAGGGGCGATTAGCAACTGAGTCTGAGAGGGTGCAGAAACTACTGATAACGTTACACGGAAGGCGAGCCCCCTCCACGTGCGCACGAGTGAATGAAGTAGCCACGGTAGGCCGCTGCCGTCGCAAAGAAGGTTCTAACTACCTGCAACCTAGGATACTCCGTTACGCCATTTTTTCCTCACGATGTTAGCCGGGGAAATATAGAGCGGCCGGTGCTAAATGGTGTTACAGGTGGATTTTATGGCATTCGGTTGGCAATTGTGATGTTTTGTTTTTCTTAAAATGAGTCATCGATATAGGTTGTACCTACTAGTACGCTTTTCTACGCTGAAGCTGAAGACATATTTTAAAATTAATTTTAAATAGCATTTAAATAGTATCCCACAAAAGCACTTCTCCTGATTTTTCAACATTTTGATTTATAAATAAATCAGCGTTGGAAGCCTGGGTGAGTTTTATAATTATGATAAGTACTGTCGTTATACTTGCTGCTGCACACACAGGTAGGTACTCGTATATACAAAATCTAAAGATTCTGTTGCTCTTGGTACTATGCCGTCGTATTGACGGACGATTTGGCCGGCTGGCCTAAGACTATTTCTACCCAACAATTTTCTAGACTTCCGTACTTTCCTGGCAATTAGGAAATATTCTCCCCATTACATACTTACTGTACCCACGTGGGAACGGTCGGCTCGCGGCTACCGTGCGATCCACTCACGCGCATGACGCCGACCCCGTAAATTGAGTAAATTCCTTTCAAAAACCCTATATCGATCTTAATTACACCCAGAAAGTGAATCTTACTAGCTATTCATTAAGGTTGAATTTAGACTGTAATTAATGGAGGTATATACCTTTTGAAGGGACGTTCAATTGTTGATGATTTTTGACTTCTGTCATTACCGCGCCCTGAGGCGGGCGCTTTCTAGAACATTTAGTTCGGTGCATGTAACGTGACATTTACGTATGTCGGTGCCGGTGTTCGACACGCACGAAGTGATATGGCGGTTTACTCTCTGTATGAGGTTCCATTTGTGATGTCAAAATTAAAATATTACATACTTATGTTTTAACAGTTGTAGATTGGCCTAATAATTTAATAACAGTTTTGAATCCCTCAAACAAAAAACTTCATACGACCAAACTTGAGTGATTTCACTAAAAATTCAAATATTTATTTTGCTAGCATAGTTAACCTATCTGCCTGCTTTACAAATAAATATTTGAATGTTTAGTTATGTCATTCATTGTCATGGTTATTCTAGAACTTCTTATCTGTCGAGACGAAGCGCTGAAACAATGCTAGTTAATACATTTGGGTAATTTAGTTATATATAGCATTTAACAATTAGCCATGCAAGTGAACAACACTACATTTCCTATATTCCATTCGTTTCTAGTAAAACAAAACACGGTCGTTAAACTATTAAGGTACCTACCAGAAAACCGTGATTTGTCTCTTACGTCAGGTCGGTAAAACAAAACAAATGCAACTCAAAATGCACCCACAAGTCGTAATGAGCGCATTCATACGTAGATTTCTGTGTATGACCGATCATAAGTATCTGCTAACTATCCGACATTTGTTTATTTCAGGGTAGTAAAGGTTTATTGACTAACAGAACTTTCGCCGGTTTAATGGTCATGTTGTAAAGTCGTAGGCGACGAGGTCAATCTTGTCAAACATTTGGAATTCCAATACGATATCAATGTGTTGTGAACCGAATGCGCGCATCATATACTGAATTGTCAAAACAAATTTTTCGGGAATGAGATTTGCTAGATCGGTTTTTCATCCCTGTCAACTCCCACATTGAAGACCAGCGCTGGCCCCGCCAGCGTTAGGCTGAGTTGTGACCATTTCGTGACAAATAATATGTATATGTGTATGTGGCCACAATTTGTTGCTTTATTGTCACGAACGATTGTGCTTGTTTTCTTTCTTCTCTCATATTGTAAATCTCATCGATATCATTAGAGCCGTTTCCTAGGACCCATTTACAAATAATAATTAATATTAGGGGACATTCTTATACAAATAACTGGGCCTTTTATAGTAAGCTCAATAAGGCTTGTGTTATAGGTACTAGACAAGAATATATACACGGTGATTTTTAATTCGTGATCAGGGATTTTTAATCAGTGATTTTTTTTAACATAACGGAATTAGGAATTGCTTTATAATTAAAAATCATTGTCACCCTAACGGTAGTTTAAATATATGAATCTAAAATCTACTTGATTTTTTTAATTAAAAGTAATAATAATGTACCTACTGTCAATTGTCACATGCATGACAAGTAGATGTTAGAATTTATTGATGTAAGACCTATCAAAATTTCCCGCCAAAGCGAAAATTTGACGTACGTAGCTATTTATCTTCAAGAAATGTAGGGTGATCTGATCAAACATTCAGTGGATATTAATGTTAACATTATCATTAAATTTAATTAACTAAACAGTGATGTAATTTTTGCATGAGACGTCATCCATTGAAATCGGTTTGGGCTGATTATGAATATTTTTCTGTTTTTTTTCGTGATCACGTCACGGATAAAAAATCATCGTGGATAATAGATATAAATACTTAATTAAATACATACAAAACATCCAAGACCCAGAAACCAATATTCATGATCAACACAAATATTTGCCCTTACCGGGATTCGAACCCAGGACTTCGTAGAAATATAAAAATAATAAATGTTGCTCGTTTAATTGTTCCCAAAGTCAACAAGTTTAACATCCTGGAAGTATCTTGACGACTCTGTCGCAAAATCTCTCAAATTTGACTGAACGTAGTACCTTACGAACTGAATTTTGATGACAACTCGTGAAAGGGCGACCATTTGCTGTTTCGAGAAAAGGGGCGACCACGTACACAAATTTGAAATGGGCATAATAGGGCAAATTCAGATATCACAGCCTTGTCATAGTAGGTGCTGTTTCTGAGACTAATTTGGATCACCAAGCGCTCATTGGTGACATGACGTCTTCTTAATGTATGCCAAGCATCCCATTTACTACTACTATGTATAAGTATTTATTTAGGATTTTTTTTAGGTTCAACCCCGACAAGCTCCGCAGATATTGATTTTAAATTAACAAAGGCTATTTAAGTGCCAAAGAACCTGTAGTTAAATATAAACTTTAGCTTCAAAACTTGTTTCTAGCAATCACAAAAAACTCTGGTAGCACGAATTCTTAGCACCAAATACAGTGGTCGGCCCGAGCGTCTTACATAAAAGTGAAAAATTCGGCAATCTCTCATCTGGCTCAGAATATGCCTTTTATGGCAGTCGGGAATTTTAAAGCTCTTCGCGTTGATAAACATCTGATTCGCTCACGAATTACTCTTTACGAGAGATACGTATTACGCTCGTGGTCCGTTTGTAAGGAACATATTATTATTTAGGAGACATTTTTGTAGTGTACCTATTAACATAATATATATAATAACAACTGTGAGATAATTACGCAATTTATGACAGCAGACAACGACCATAACAAAACGTCTGAAAGACAATCCAACAGAATGCTACGAACTGGTGCTGGTGTGCTGCGGAGGATTAGGTAGGTACTTACGGTGGAACGGGGTTACTTTGTTTCGGGGGGTGACTTTGATTGATTTTTACTTGTGGGTGAACTGTGGCAGTGAATATATTAGTATTATATCTTGCTGTATACTCGATTAAATCTTCTTCATTTCAAATAGTTCTGCTTCTTTACTACATACTATATTATCAAAGTAGCCCCATTTTTTCCTAAAGTAATCCCGGTTTACGGTACCTACTTCACGTGAAAGTATTAAAATAGTCCTAATACTTAATAATAAACAATGGCAAACTGGTACTTTTATCGCAAATACGAAATAAAGAAAAGTTTAAAATCTTGAATATCAGCATTCAACAACATTTTTTGAGAGGTAGGTAGTTAAAAGTTTTACTTATCTTGATTCGGAAACCAAATTTTATGACGATTATTACCGTTAGAAAAAAATCAATATCGTGTCGTAAGAAAAAAATATCCTAGTCTTTAAACGGTTAGGAAATTTTGGTAAACTACTAAGTTACCTAAAGATAATTTAAATTAGAACCTACTAAACGTTTAGTTGTTACCTTGGATACACTCGCAATCAATATTTTTATAAAAAATTGTAATTATTTTTTGAACAATGCACGATTTACATTAGTTAAGCATTTCGTAACATTGGTTAGTTTCGTCACAATGTTGATGAAATCAATATCAACTTCACGAAACGGATATGCGCATGAGTCATCGTCATCGCGACTTTGACCAGCCTCATCTTAATATTCCGGTGATTCACGACGCAAGACAATGTCTGAACTATTGACATTTCACAGAAAATTGCTCATTAACTTCTTAGACGTCATTGTCAGTAATAAATTACATACAAAATAATACAGGAACCTGTATTACACGCGTCATGTTTAGTCTTTGATCTTTTTAATGTCAGAGGTTTGAAGATTTTAGTTAAAGTGGTGGTGGCATATTCCTATATACCAGTGGGACGTATAATGGTTTAGATAGGTAGGTATACAGTACAGGTAAATAATGTAAAAATTATACGAGTAGCTATGAAAATATATTATTATGTTTCTTGGACGCGTAAAGACGTAATAAAATTAACTCGTCATGCCGCAACTTGTGGTTGAAACATTTGTTTCGAAAGCTATGAGTCATTTTAATGATGATTAATAAAAACCCTATTAATTTTATCTTGATTTGGAAGAATGTCGGCGTTAATCATCTCTTAAAAGATCCGCTACCGGCTTTCAAATGTTTTTAAAAGTGAAAACATTTTATAGCGCGCTAGCTATTTTATTAAATTTGAATAGTTCTAAGTGCATTATAAAGTCTAATCGTATTAATGAAATTATCTCTTTACACACTACGTTACAGAACACGATTATAGCTAATAGCGTGTTTTATTATTTCACATTGATCTCACATTTTACTAGTCTTCGCTACACAATAAACATAATTGTTCGACAACTTATTAATAACATTGTATCGAATATCACACATCCGTTTACTCAAGTCGTAATTACGCATAAAAAGTGCCACTTCAAAGTTAATAATGCAAAATTCCACAACGAACACAATGCACTGGCAAGTACCACAAAAACCTTCGTGTGTTGCAACTTAGTCGGCGTCTCGATAAATGTAATAAACACGGCATCTATTGCTCCTTCAGCAATCAACATTGTCTGCAGCACACTAATTAACAACGCAATGGTATGTTCGCGGACAAAAGATTTCACATGCAAACTTGCAAAAACGAGTAATCTATTATAGGTATTGAGTCTTTGCATTTAATGACCGAGAACTATTGAACTATTGAACCGAGGATTAAAATTAAATGGAAGAGCTATAAACGGTACTGGTTGTTCTTCGGTTTAAAGAGTCGCAATTAAAATTTATCACAAGGAATAAAAAGCAGGAACGATCGTTATTTCAAAGGTAATTTTCCTCTATTCAAAACGTATGAATAACTAAAGTATCTTCGTCATAATATATATTAGCGAGGAGTTTTATGCCGTAAATATTGTAATGGTTAAAGATGGCCGACCAATGCCGGCGCCTGCTGAAGCACTAGAAATAAATACAGGATATAAAAATGCTAAGCAAATTTACTGAAGAATATCTGACTTCCCTCTTCTCTTCATTGGTACTTTCGCTGTTTTATAGGCAGGTATGGCATATTAGGTCATACAGATACAAGTGTCAAATTTAACGCTTGAAGGACAGCATTAAAGTGGTCCACATTTTTGCTGACACTTTACTTAAAACCTACCTACCCAGGTAGTTTACATTAGTTTCAGTTACGTATCTATGTTACTAAATCAGTAATTTCAATCAAACACTGAGCGTAATGACCTATATTAAACACCAGTGCATTATTTGTTACGTTTTCGCGTCCCTGGATACTGGTCCTTAATTTTTTTATCCTGATGTCGTCCTGTAGTCCTTATTATTTCCTTAATTTTATCATCATCGTTGGCCTATATCAGTCCAGTGCTGGACATACATACCCCCAACACGCGCCATTTTACCCTGCCTTTGGCTTCTTGTATCAGTTTCATTTTCCAATCGTAAATTTTAACAATAATGGTGCAGATGCTTTATTGTTAGACTTGATAATTATATTTGTTAATCGACCACCTGCTTATTGTTAACCTAAAAAGACATTAATTCGTGGAGCTTGGCTCGCTAATTGTAACACATTAATTAATGGCCCATAAGAATCATGAGCTGTTGCTACTTTACCTAGTTCATGCAACAGATATGGTTTGCTTTAGACATTTGTTTTGTAATATGAGACGGATCGAGGAAAGTGCCGTCCTTGACCCAAAACGTAAGTTAGGAAAATGTTTATATTTTTCAAAAACAATTGACGCAGCTGAAAAATCCTAAACTTTTTTCTGGTGCTAAGGAATGTTATTCCTATCACAAAAAAAAACAGGCACTTCTGATATTTGCATCCACTCCCCCATTGGAAGATCCTTTCCTAATTCTTTAAAAAGCTATTTATAAATAGCGCTAGAAATAGAGTCCCTTTCGAAGTGTTCTTAATTAAAGACATGCGTAAAATTGAACATGAAATCTTCCAGGTCTTTTCAACAATAGCAGTTGATGTGAATAGTCAAACTGTGGTATTTATCAAGTTATTGTACCATTGCCTTTATAGTTGCATCAAATACGGTCTATTAAAGCGCATTGAGCCTTTGTGGCGAGAAATAGCCGAGTCAGCGTGAGTCCATTCGGCTTTCGGCGTTCGGCTTTCTAGGAATTTGTCGGCGTTTGAGAATGTATCGACGTTCTTTTGTTAATATTAGCTTGGATAACGGATGATTTAATTGTGTTTGTATTTATAAACGGTGTTAATTAATCACTAGTGTATTGTTTTTTGTTTATTAAAATGTTTAGGAATTTTAACAAGAAAGGGAACTTAGTCTAGATTTTTAAATGACACGAAATTTAAGTAGAGCTACAACTAAATACGTGTGTCTTATCTATTTAAACCGTGCAAATTGAGTAATTCATTCAGCAGTATTATAAAAAAATATTAACGGAATTATTTAAATTACCATTTAACACCTTTCGATACACCAAATATATTCAAAGGTTAGGTATATTTCAAACAAGAAATGAGTGTCGTTCCAGCCGAACAATAGGATGCCGTTTCTTTGTCTTTCTTAGCTATAGTGATGTAGGAATAAAAGAGATACAATATCTACGTCCTGCAGTACGATGTCGGAATGTGTTGATAGAATGTGAAATATGAGCTGAATCATTGAGGTGAACTTGAGAAGTACCTACTTAGAAAAATAACAATGGTTTTTTTATTTGTTTTAGTAAATAAAGTAAGAGCATTTAATTTGCACACACAATTTTACTAATAATTCCAATAATCGGGTATAAGTTGAGGCTTACGTTAATAAGATAGATTGAGCCTTGATTAATTTGACTGAAACCATTTTTAAAATTAGAAACAGATATTTTATGGCTGTAGAAGTAAATCATATTCTACGCAAAATCCTTGGCCCAAAACGAAAAACGGATGGAAGTGTGAGAGTCCTGAAATATCTCGACGTTGAAGATTTGGTGATGGCCGAACCTAATATCATAGGAGAAACAAAAGCTCAGAGACTGGCGGCTTGGCCACCATGAGAGAATGGAGGAAGATCGAAAAGTGAAAAGAGATTACCTGGGTCGTCCATCAGGTCGGCGCCCTTTCGGGCGTCCTAGGTATCTCTGGAGCGACATGGCTTAGGCGGATCTGCGTGGACTCCAAATCACCAACTAGCAAGAGCTAGCGCAGAACCGAGAAGAGTGGTGCACTCTCGTGTCGGAGGCCAAGACTCACTTTGGGACGCTGAGCCAACGTAGTAAGTAAGTATACTTTAGTACTTACCTTAATATTGAATACCGTATTTTATAAAACTTTTACTAATAATATATTAACGTTGCAGTGATACCTATACAAGGTGGGCCCTGTAACGGGAGCAAAAAATTAAACGGTAAATTATTAAGCTTGTGAGCAATTATTTCCAAGTGGTCTTAATTGTTTTTTTTCTTTAAAACAAGTTTATGTGTACGTCATTTTTTTTTAAAGAAAAAAAAACATTTACTCTTCTGGAGTGATATAAGTAACTTTTTATTTTAAAAACACAAATCAAAATAAAAAAATCACAAAAATATCTTTTGATAACCAAAATGCAAAAACTATTATAACTCACTACATGATGTTACCTCAAAATTGCATTGATCTCGTGGTGCCAAGATACATTACTTGGAGGTCATAACTTTAGATCAAAATTTCTCCGAATTAAAAAAACATGAAAAGAAATTGGACTCAAGGGGTTACTGCAGATGCTCTAAGGAAGCGTGTTATTAAATATTTGCTCCTGTCACAGGGCCCATCCTGTATATAGGTAACCAAGATTCAAACATATCGTTTGTTACCTACTTAGCAGCTTAATACGTATCTAATTATACCTACACGTAAAATTCGAACAAATAATATCGTGAAAATCATTTGTTTAATTAACTTGTACGGGTACCTACCTATAAGACTTTTTAATCATTAAAGATATTCAATTGTATTTCTACTCTTTCACTTGAGCCCAGGTTTCTACATAATTAATTTCTTCCAATGTTACTAAACTTATTCATCTACATTAATTGTTACTAAATATATTACCATCTGCTAATATATTGCTTACGAAGGGTCACCAATTCCCTCGGAAATTACTTGAACACCAGTTCAAGCTATAAAGGCGATTTTACAGCGTCCCCATCTATAACTTGGTGGCTACGTGATTTAATCGAAATCGCTCTCAAGAATTACATAGGCGCAGTACATAATGACGGTAATAATAACAATTTAAATTCAAGCTCGCTAAACCGAAGCCAAATTATAATATACAAATGAGTGAGCAGAAATAACGAAACAGTTTATGTCTCGTGCGTTCCCACAGGAACGGTATGCGATGCTCACGCGCAGGGGAATGTGTGGAGACGGCATTATGCTTAAAAGTTTTTTTTCTATTTCTGAAATAATACTTTTTGAGACAAGGAATATTTCTTATAACGGTTTGAATATTATACATACATACGTCAATTAATTGAATGAAAAATGCATCTACTTCATCTTACAATCTACATAATATTTTAATTTAATTTAATTTAAAATATTAACACTGGGTAATATTTATGGGACACATTGACTTACAATATATTATATACCTATTTTTATAATAGTGACCACTGTAACCTATTCTTATTTCAAATGTAACTTATTTACTATCACCGATTTCGGTATAGCCAGAGTCGAAAATACCAACAGAAAAATAAAATTTCTTTAGACACATGAAAAGTACATAATTTATTTCTTCATTATAAGACAATGTGAGTTGTAATAAGGCTTGTTCATGAAAAAAAGTAGCCATCGAAAACTAAGTCTCCACTATCACCCAGTAGGTCTAGGTAGTTCAAACCGCAATTAGATAGCCAACTGAGTATTTATTTTTATGTGTAAGAAAGAATTTAAAATCCATCCATTTTTCCGTAACAGTTGTGAAATCCTACATAATGCCAGCTTAAAGCTAAAATGATTGATGAGAAATGTGTCTACTTCTGGAATGATTTAAAACAATTTATGACCTGCCTACGGTATAAGAGTATTAAGAGTTTGGAAACATATTCGCGGAACATTATCGCATCGATAATCTATTTGAGTAAAGGAAAGGAAAAAAGGAACCTCTATGACCCAAACGTGAAAATTACAAAATCTAAAGTTAGCCCAAACGTGGATAGCAGTTGATATAAATATCTATAACGCCACTCAAAACTATAGGTAAAGAGACCTTCTTTTTAATTAAATTCTTTAAAAAAAACCTGAATTAATTATACAACGGTGGCTACTTGTTTCGTGAACAAGCCTTATGAGCTCCCGTCACGAAGTGTTTACCAGTGTCTTATCAAATGCTGGTCACGTTCAAGTAGTATATAATTATATCTACTGACCCCCGGTTTTATGGAAATCCATTAGACCATATTTCGATCGATCAGTAATGTCAAAAAATGTTCTGAGTTACTAATTGACATTTGTTCTAAGGCATCTTTATTATAAACTCGGGCCTAAGACATATATTTTAACTGCAAATCGTCTCCACGGCTCTCGCCGTTCCCCCAGCCTGATATATTAGGCCCTCGCTCGAATCGCCTCCGGCGCAGCGCGTCGATCTCCGAGCCTTCGGGCTTGATAAAGTTCCGGATTTAAAGTTAGGGTGAGAATTATATCGTTATTTTTGCATTGCGAGTAAATAAAGGTAGGTAATGATGGTTGGAGCACGGGTCAGTAAATCAGTATTGATTCATATACGCAGCAGCGTTTCAGCTAAGCGTTTTAGTGTTTAGAGATCAATCGTTACTCAAGCAACTTATACTTAGTAGCTTGCTAGCATGTTTTCTGTCTAACAAACTTCCAATAAATATATTATTTTAATTTTGTAACGTTTTGAGACGTGACCAAAACAGTATTAAGTGATGAGTGATGAACTTACATGTTTAAGTAAAAAAAGGGGCATCGCCATACAAAATATTTACCTATTCATTTGTTTGTAAGAAAAAATCAATATCTCAGTTTACGCCATGTCATTGGTAAAGGTGGAACTGGTGCATTGAGGAACTACTGGCCCGATATTCCCTTTTCAATTAACGCCCTACTATAACTTGCTACCGTACCTACCTATTCACTTTACATTGAACATCATCAATCAAATATACCTAAATCAAGTCGATGCTACAAAAGCTGTACCTCAAATCACTTTCCCCAAACTCTCACTAGTCCTCCCTAAGAGGGCGGGCCTCCGGGAGCCCAGAGTCATATACCGCTACTGGGTGCTACGCCTCCGTTATATACTGTATGTAAGTGAGGGAGCCCGCTACTGGTTTACGCGGCGGCCAATCAAAGGGCTCTATGTGGAGCTCGAGGCGAGGGATCGTTTGAGAATTGGAGGATTGAAGGAAGTCTTGATTTGGTTTATATACTAAATTCTTATTCATAAATGTTCATCAAACCTGTATTAGCTAAAATGCAGTGAAAAATAGTATGACTTTATCTGTCGCTCTGACGTCTGCGTTTTTGAGAAACGGACATGGAAAAATTTAATTAACAGAGGTTTGTTAACTCGTTCGCTGACAGTACGTCGACAGGCGGGCCATATGTAGGCTTAACAACGCTTAATGACGGTACTGTCAGCGAAAGTGTTAAGTTTTTTAGTAGTGCTATACCTACCTAATAGGCGCTACGCTATAGGATGACAACAGCAAGTTTTGAGTTAGTAGTTAGGAATAATTTTCATTCTGCGCTATCTATAAAACAGCAGTAAAACATGGGCCTAATACTACCGACGTTTTACAGAATCACACGTTTATACCCTCTAACACGATACGATGGTTTTGTGGTTCCAGCGTGGGAGAGGACTTTCTACCACCTGGAGCGATCTCGTAGGCGACTCAGCTAACAACCTACTAACTCTATATAAGCCGTTAGAGGCCAATATCGCGTAACGCAGTGGATGAAAACAGAGCCGTTAAAATTGTTAATGGCATCGTCAGATTCGGGCACTGTGTAATTTAAAATGGATGTCGTTGATAGTAGTAGCGATTACTACATGCCGATAAAACTAAATAAAAATACAGTACCTACGGCATCGAGTCGAAAATGTTCTATTAATAATCTAACTTGAAATGATATACCTACTTTAGCGCATTTGTGCTAAAGTTGTTTTAGATCACAAACGCCGATGAGCCATGTTTAGGTGGCTATACACGTACTATCGCCCAAGCGTACGGGTACACACCTCTAGGGTCATTTTCGAGCGTTCGCTATGGATGTGCAGACGATTTTGAACAGAAAGTGTGAACCCGTACCCTTGGGCGATAGTACCTACCTACACAATGTCTATGAGCTCGAAAAAGGCAGAAATAATGTGCATGTATTTCAACTCAGAAAAAAATCATACCGTTCTTGAGATGAAATTACTGTACCGCAAATAGGTGCTTAGTTTAAGGTAACTAGTTAGGCTAAAAAGTATATAAATGCTTTTGAAATTTTTACATCACTAACCCGTTTCTCCGACAAGCCCTAAACATGCCTCTGAGTTACGCGCCCCGCCCATTTCGTGATTGGTGCCCGGTAGCCGCTCGATTCACGCGCTCACACATTTTCAAGTCGGTATCATCATTATAAAGATGCTAATGAAAAAAAGTAAAAAAGAAAAACAAAACGTTAGTTTTTTCGAAAATTCAATATAAGTATTCAGAAGTCGTTAGTTGATGCCTCAAAGTATCGTATTATTTTATGAGACACAAGAATAAACTTATTTCCAAATATGTTGTCTGTTGTTATGTTGTTGTCTGTTGTTGTTTCGAGGATATTTAATATCCTCGAATTCTGTAATCGTTGTAGCAGTTCGAAATGTGGTATTTTTGGATCGAGCGAGCTACAGGGATAACTGATAAAGCTTCCTAACGCCAGAATAAGTACCATACCAGCGACTGACGGGCCTTCTGAAGGAAGTAAACCTTTATCGACCCTGTTCTCCAAAAAAACGTCAGGTACTTCACCTGTGGCGCTCGGCCATCACAAAGTGTTGGTTTTGCCTTAGACAAACAGCGTCGGCGCGAACTGACCTCTACAAACATATCAATGAGTGGAAGAATTGTGAATGAACGTGCTAACTGCGAGCGGCAAAAAAGTGTAAACGTTCTAAAATTATAACAACAAACTTTGGAGCAAACAAAATAGTTCCACAGACTGCGAAGTGGAGCATTGGCAACCGTTGAGAAGAAAAGTCGTTTTAGGTAGGTGATCGGAAGTTAGGTTTTACTCTTTCTATGAATCTCTATTATGTGGTAAGGCGTCACGGGAAAAAAGGTATCCATCCCATTCTTTTACATAAATTGAAAGTAACTGGTATCATCATCATCATCATCATCATATCAGCCGAAAGACGTCCACTGCTGGACATAGGCCTCCCCCAAAGAGTGCCACAATGATCGGTCCTGCGCCAACCGCATCCAGCGGACTCCAGCGACGTGGTCGCCACTCGAGAACCTTTCCATCGGTAACTGGTATAACAAAATGAATTTCAACGTCTAAAGGCATCGAAAGCGATAAGGAAACCATTGAACAGAGGTCATCACCACAACGTAAAGGTTATTCTTACTTGTCGCATATTTAGGGTTCCGTACCCAAAGGGTAAAAACGGGACCCTATTACTAAGACTTCGCTGTCCGTCCATCTGTCACCAGGCCATCTCATGAACCGTGATAGTTAGACAGTTGAAATTGTCACAGATGATGTATTTCTGTTGCCGCCGTAACAACAAATACTAAAAAAAACCGGCCAAGTGCGAGTCGGACTCGCGCACCGAGGGTTCCGTACAAACCTGTAGGTATATAAGTAAATTATTAAAAATATTTTTATTATATGATGTAACTAAAAATTTACGGTTTTCGCAATTTTTCCTTTATCTGTGCTATAAGACGTTGCTTCGGACCAAATTTCAAGATTCTGAGTTCACGAGAAGTACCTACCCTATACTGTAGGTTTTAATTCCCTTGTAAGTTTAAAAAAAATGCTGAATTTTGCGCCATAAACTGCTGTATTTTTTGATTGCGTTTACTTAGAAGTTTGTTTTTTTCACAGCTCCAAGGAACAGTAAACCTGCGTATTTGATATAAATTTTAGCTTTATCAAGCTAAAATTTATATCAAGTATCCCTCCACGCGTTCCTGAGAAAAAGGGTCTTGACAGAGGGACGGACGGACGGACAACAAAGTGATCCTAGAAGGGTTCCGATTTTTCCTTTCGAGGTACGGAACCCTAAAAACAGAATAAAATAAATATTTAAGAGGGCTCCCATACTACAAACGTGATTTTTTTGCTCGTTTTTATTGATAATGGTACGGAATCCTTCGTGCGCGAATCCGACTAGCACTTGGCTGGGTTTTTTCTATTTTACAACACTAGCTTACCTGCAACCTACCTTTAAATAATTAAATACTTTTTATTTATTAAAAGTGAATACAAGATTATAATTAACATTAACTAAGATAAATTAAAGCTAAGTTAAATCTAAAAAAGGCCCTCGAGGCATTGTACCGAGGATGCCTTTAAATTAGTGGAAAATCTAATAACGCGTACAACGTAACAAAGCTATCAACTACAACCACGAACTCAATCCTAGATGCCGCATTGTGTACAAAGCATTACCTCATATGTCCCTATTATTCATAATGTTATCACTTATCGGCTCCTTTGTCGGCAAATCTGGCAATCGTGGACAAAGGAGCACATTACCGCGCAAACATACAGATACGTTATCGAACATTATCTGACTGTAGCGTTACTCGGTGAAACTACTGGGAAGGCTGGGTTTTGTACGAATATACATGTGGAGATTTGTTAAGGATATTTTCACTAAGTGGCATTTAAAAATGTACTTTCTGTTAGTTATCGTGGCCAGTCCAGATTCATTTGTTTGTTACAGGCGTAGAACTTAAAACAAATGGAATTGAAATGTAACTTAAGCGCAGGGAAGCTCAAAACAACTTTTTACAGGCTAGTAGGAGCGAAAAAGTCGTTCTTGGGAAATTGTATAAAATTCTACAATAAAATTCCAAAACACATTACAGAACATACTGACTCTAAATTCAAATCTGCCGTAAAACGGACACTTATTTCAAAAGCATATTATAAGATAAACGATTACATCATGGATAGGGATATTTGGCAGCGATAAAATCCTGCACTAGAAACCTATCGCAAAATAAATAGGCTTTCTAAATACTGTAGCAATGTAATTTTATAATACGCTGATACTGAAATTATATATTGTATACTGTTTTGAAAAAATAACACCTCGCCGAGTTTTTTACGCCGGTTCTTCACGAGGCAGAGGTTTTCTTTCCGAACCGGTGGTAGTTTATCGACATTCATAGATGCATGTAATATGCCTAAATTGAAGAATAAATCACTTTGACTTTGACTTTTTCTCGATGTTAATGTGAGTCCATTATGTAGGTACATAGCTTAGAGCTGTGCGCCGATGGCAACTTCATCAGCGGTGGCGGCGTGGTCGGCGTGAAATCGGCGTGGTACTTTTTCCGGTGTATAAAAAAATTACTATATAAAGAGTAAATTCTCATTTATTTCACATTTCCTGAAATGTTATTGCACCAAAAAAACTAAAATGAAATATCAAACAGGAACCTTGATAATCTTATTCTTCTTCGTTAGTTCCTCTAAGCTGAAGGTCCTGACACTATATATATCTACTCCAATTTTATAGGTATTTAAAAAACTACGAGTAACTAACTGCCCGCGTACCTATTACAAAGAAAACCAGGCAGAGCCACGCGGGATAACATACAGCCTATGTCATCTCGAAAATCCATTCTATATATTTCATCATCATCATCATCATCATATCAGCCGAAAGACGTCCACTGCCGGACATAGGCCTCCCCCAAAGAGTGCCAAAGTGACCGGTCCTGCGCCAGCCGCATCCAGCGGGCTCCCGCAACCTTTACCAGGTCATCAGTCCACCTTGTGGGAGGCCTACCCACGCCGCGCCTTCCGGTACGTGGTCGCCACTCGAAAACCTTTCTGCCCGACCGGCCATCAGGTCTACGTGCAATGTGCCTCGCCCACTGCCACTTAAGTTTAGCGATTCGGAGAGCTATATCGGTTACCTTGCTCTATATATTTACTGGAAATTAATTTAAAAATCGAAAGAAATTTTACAGACATTACCTACCTCTTTGTTATTAGTATATAGTTTCGAACTGATTGCAGCAAGATAAGAAATATTTAGTAGTGATAATAATACCTCAGCCAAATAGGTAAAGTATGGTAATGCCTAGTAAAGAAAACCAATGAACCTACTAGAACCAAATGTTCAAAAAGCTCGACCAATGTTTGTCAACCCCAAAAAGGCAATGGCGCTCAAACTTTAGCGCTCTATTTGTTGATATTTAACACATCCCAAGAAAGGAATTCGTTTATCTATCACGTCAAGATTACCAAGAGATAAGCCAGTCGAAACTCGACCAAGCTTTGTCTTTTATCTAGCACAAACAAACGTTTCCTGTTGCGTTCCTACACTCTCTAGATGACAAATTAGTCGCGTTTCAAAGGACGTTTGTTATGTACAAATAAGGTATCGCTTATTGACTTTTGAAGTTTGAATGGTTACATGGTTACCTGTCCGGTCGGTAAATAAACTCAAAGATTTAGGAATATATTGACTGTTGGAAAAGGTAGTTTCTAAGCATATGGCGCCTTACTTTTCGTTGTGTTTGTTACCACAACGCAATGGGTCAACGAGCAGCGTCAGAAGCTACATTTCAGTCTTAGTATTCTAATGCTGGTAGGTGAGATTAAACTAACATAAGGGAAAACCTTAAGCCACAAAGGCGAACTTAATGCCAAAAGTTGAGTTATTTCTTGAGTTAAATTCCTGCAATATTTCTGTTTATCCCAATGAACATATTCACGTAGGTAACAGAAACTAAATTTGTAGTTAAACATACCAAAATACGGCACTAAGCACATCAAAACATCGTTTTATTAAGTCAGGTGAACAATATAAGTACATTAATACCATCAATACTTTCCCTTCAAAGCGCATTCATCTCGAAGCACAAAGACAATACCGTCTCAGCGAATTTACATCCCATTTGCATGGCAATTATTTGATATCAAACCTAGTTTGCATCTGAGGTCAAGCATCAAAATGCTAATTCAACTTTCGCGGTACAACAAAAGCGGTAATAAATAATCATTGCTGGGACATTATTCCTCCCATGCTCATAAACATGGGATGTGTTAATACGTGTTCTGCGCAAGAGTCTTTTTGTCGCTGCGACGGCGTTGTCAAAAGAGCGCGCGGGCGCCCCGCCGCGCCGTTTGGAACGCGATTCGGAATTTGAAATTCGAACGCTATTTTTAAAGTGAGAAAGGAATTGGTTCATGTCTTGACCCGTTGACAGTTGGGACCTTAGGCCGTCAAGCTAGAGGTAGTACTTGGTGGGATTCTCGGTTTTTTCCTCTACGAGGACCGAAACACTTATTTTTCTGCTTTGATATTTGTATCGATCCTTTGATTCCGAATGGTTTTAGATTATTTTTGAGTTAGGTACCTACCTACAGACAATATATATAACTTGGGCCAACATTAGCATACGTTTTATCTGTATGAAATGGCTTAGGCTCTGGATTTCTGAAATCTACGGACGAAGTCGCAATGGTTATTACAAAAGTTTTGTTGACAAGTTTAAAATTGACACCGACATGAAAAGCGGGAGGGGTTCTTGCGGACAAGAAGACTGAAGGAGTGGAAACCTCCCGTCAACTAGTCGCACTACAAATCTACAAACCGCCTATTCATAATATTTATAATGTATCACGGGCCTGATACTTCACAGTTGTCCATTGCCAATCCGCGGATCACCACCATCAGGCAACAACCTTCTACCAAACCTTTCCTAGGGAAGCGAGTATGAACGTTGCCAGCTGCACGGCACGGGTGGGCGGGTGAGCTCTTTTAAGAGTTTTGCAACATTCAACAGTGCTATAAACTTTAAAGGTGCTGATGCTGATAGACTTGCATTTACATATAACAGAACATATAATGTTGTCGAATTGAACAACGAACAGCGCCAAGCATAGAACATTGCTTCGACCATTTTCACACGACTGCCCTTTTTTTTGACGATGTGAAAATGCTTTACTCGCACCCCCGACCCGGGGAAGGCCCATTTGGGGGTTATGTGGGACTCTCCTCCCGCCATCCGAGGAGCATACCCACTAAAAACACACCGGCGTCACCCGCATTACCGTTAAGGGGGCGCCATGGGATCGCGAACATTCCACGTGGTGTAGGTAATGTTTTCAGAGTCTATGTGGTGTATGTGAGATTCTAACGAACGCTCTAGTAAATTATGCGCGGAGAGGAACGGTTGCGGAACAATTATAAAATGGCTCGGCTCGGCGAAAAGCTCGAAGCAAATTTACTGTCGTTTCACTAGAATGCTCGCTAGAACTCTCACTAGAATGTTCGCTAACTCGCTCCTGTTCATTTTGTGAGCTTACCTGTAATGTAAAATGTAATGCGATAGACTCAGACCACAAAAAAAAACTGAGCATGACAAACAACCTAGAGTAGTTTTAAACCAAGCCAAAGTTTAGCACACGCTTACGCACACAAACAAATTAAATTGCACAAAACTAGAAATAGGTGAACTTCACAGCGTTGTGACACGTGCTGAAGAGTTTTATGCAATTTTGTTTGTATATCTGTGCGTGAGCGTGCTGTGCTAAACGAATTTGGCTTGGTTGAAAACTAGGTTCTTCGTAATGCTCTATCTTTTTTCTTGGTCTGAAGCGCTAGAATGTTCATTACAAGTGAATGGTTAAGTCTATCAGCGCCTTAAGAAAGCGACTACCAACATGAGCAACTGCTTGGGTGGGCTAAGGAGTCTTGCAAGATTCAACAGTACTAAAAACCTTAAAGTATCACATCGAATGGTTAATTACCCCGTTAAAAGTCCCCAACACGGTCGACTGTCGACTCTCTATACAAAGGTAGTTTGGTTCTCATTTAAAAACGGCATGCTGGAATAACATGAACATTTTTATACGAAATGGGATCCGCCATAACTAGGACGGAGAAGTTTAGAATCTTTGTATGAAAATTATTTTAATTTCTAGCAACAGAAACTAGATTCCGACGTAGATATGGCGGACCCCATACATGTATGCCTACAAAGTTCCATATCATTCTAACTAGCATGTCGTTTTAGAATTAGAACAAAACTACGTTTGTATGGAAAATCGAGCGTCCCGGCGACTCTTAATCTGTCCAGTCAATACGATATCGTTTTCAGTAAATGGGAAGCCAATAGACAACAGTGACAGAGTTTCTTAGAAAAAATACTATAAATTGGGCTCCTATCATGGTAAGGAGTTGCCCCACCATTGAATGGGTAAACCCAATATAACAAAAATACGTGTTTAGTGGATTTAAGTCCCATAAAATCATACTTTTAAAGAGTGACCCAGGAGACGTAACCATGGAAAGCAATCCAACGAGCAAAAATAAATAGTTGATTGGCCCAAATAACACCTATCAACTTTTGATCAAATGTTGACCAAGGTATTGGGTCGTAGGTAAGTGGACAACATTCAAAGATAAGTAGGTATGCAGATTGTGACGACGATACACGATGTTTGGACATAAGGAGATGGCAGAGATCTTCGAAATTGCGCAAATTCAGGCTGATAATGATGTTGACTGATTGCAATGAGGCAATAGATACAGGTGAACTGATTATAGCCACAGTATATATAGGTACCGGGAATTGCCGTAAATACTCTTTCGTGTGGGTGTTAGTGATCATGAGCGAAATATTAACAATTACACGTTATAAAGTGTCACAAAGAAACTACAATATATTTACATAATGTATTTCCGAAGCGCCACTAAACACATCCTACGGCATCTCTGTAGGTATCGTAAAACACTCATTTTGCGACCATACTTAAAGCCATATATATACGATCCACCTACTATTCGTCTCGATTACGCAACAACCGTGCATTATAAAAGGTATTATACGAGTATAATTTGTTGGAATCGCAATCAAACCTCGATTGGAAGACGCGCGGGCGGCTTGTGCTACTGTGTTACGCGATATAGACTAGGAGCCAACGATCAATTAAATGCAAATCTGGTGGTAACTACCAAACAGCTATTTTTATTTTTTGGAGGTAAGGTCTTAAATTAATAAATAGATAGGAGTAGTTGGGGCTAAATAAATCATGTCCCCAATAAATCACGTGCGTAACTATATTCAAAAAGGTTAGGAACCACTGCTCTAAAATAATCCCTTGGTGGAGCGACGTAAATTACATGGAAGTATGATAAATCATCGACACGGGATGTTATGATTGATGTAAGTAATTATATTATGGAATCTTTTTTTTTGCTTCCGTCTTAGTCGGACAAAATAACTTGGATTTTTGTCTTTTGTGCACCTTCTGCCGATCCAAGAAGCGGTAAGTAAGTACCAATGGGTATGTGAATGTAAACTAACTAGAACGTTATAAATTGAACTGAACGGTCTTCAAATGGTCAATAATTGTTATTTATTTAAATAAGTAGGTATATAATGTATATTGGATACACCTACAAGTTGATAATACCAAATATAAAACATATTTAAGTGGATATAAGAAACATGAAGTGATCTTTAAAATTAAATTTTTATACAAAACCAACCAGTAGCACTTTTAATGAAAAGAACTTTGATGATACTATGAATGTTACTTTTCAAATCATAATTTAAAACAACGATTTCCTTCAGAAAATACGCAGCAAAATTCACAACTACCTCGTCACTTGGTTACGACGTCTAAAGTGCTACACCGGCTCTTGGCCTATAAAGCCCACTTTGTTTGTAATTAGGGATGTAAATTCGGTCAAGCCTCAGGCTTTACGATGTTTACGCAAGAGCGAATTAGCCCGCCGTCCGACAGCTAAATGGAATCATTTTATATTTTGTACAGCCCTATTTTTGTTACGTGTTATGAATGGAAATTAGTTTTAGCCGCGATTGAGAAATTACTGAATAGCGTACGATATTAATGTAGTACCGAAACCTGTTTGGGTAATGTTAAAAAAATAAATTGGGAATATCTATTTAAGTATTGGACTTTGTTTTAATCTTGATCCATATAGCACCTTTTATTTGTAATTATAATTATCACGCAACAACTAAAGTTACTATCTTTTATAAGCGTACCTACACAGTACAGCTACTTACACAAATATATCTGAATAAGTATTTTAAAGCTCATTTTATCGGTTTGTAACAAAAAACAGCGAACGTAGTCCGAACGAAGACATAATTAAAATACTATGCATTGTGAAAAAACTAGCAAGTACCTACTTGCATCTTAGGCACAAATATACCTACTCCTCTTGCTATTAACAGCATAATACCGCTTAATGTTGGGACAAGTGTAATAATCATTTTTAACAAAAATACACCTACATAAATATCTTCGTATGAATATGTGGGCAAATACGTACAAAAGAATAGCACTGCTTAAGTGCGCATATCATGCACTTGCACTTCAGACAGTTAAAGGTTAAATTTAAACATCGGTTTTATTTCATCCGTGTTATTTATGAACTTTAATTAAAGTCAAGCGTATAAAGAGTTAATTTATTTTTGTTCTCAGCCATTTTCCGCGTTCTTTTTGCTTTAATATGAATCGTGATTTTAACGTGTTATTATGCAAATATGTAGGTGCCGCAATTGTTATTAATATATTGTAAAAAGAGGATTTGTAATCATGTTGCGATTATGTGGGTTGTAGTTAGATGTAGGTTCGTAATGTTATTATTTTTGCATACTTTATTTAGTTCCCTAGCTCTTAAACTAAAGAAGCCTATGGTATTTCTTGTTAGTTCCTTTGTAATAGTTTTGATTTTGAACTAGAAATTAACAATAAAGATCATAATTTATCGTGATGACGCGTGATTTTGTTTTTTTGTCGTATCGAAAGTGTCAAAACTATGTCTAATGATGCGAGCAGGTCGCATTCAGCACAACAAAAACCCATCAACTGCCGAAAATATTCCCAAACGTCACAAAAGCCACTTTTCCCAACAAACCATTCCTCTTTTATTGTTAAATAAACCATAAATCGTTTTAAAATGGTCATTTTGGGCAGTGAATGGGGGTAAAAAAAGTATTAAGGACATTTTTTCGTTTTTGTGGAACTAGCGCCGTGAGGCGCTAAGGCCCGTTTGCATAATAATGTGGGCCGTTCAAATAACGCGTGTTCCCACATCAAAGGACCTTTGGTCATCTGTTATTTATGTTCTATAATCCGAAGCATTAATATTGTTGATTAAGGTTCACGGGTGAATTTTGAGGTCATCAATTAAGTTTGATTGAGTAAAGAAATAAAATTAAGTTACATTGGGAAAAATAAGCAAAATTGTTTCTTAACTAGGTAAGTAACAATTGATGTGGATATAATAGAACACATATGACAAAATATTGTGAAATAATAGTATTTAAAGTTCACTCAAAATATGTATGCAAGTATACCTACCTAAATAAAGTTGAAGTTATAGAAATAGAGCGTTTATACCTTAAACTTATGACAAAATAGTTTTGAACACAACACACTAAACTTTAACAATAACATATTCAATATGAAACACAAATCTGAAAACACAATTAAAATCCAATCGCATCTCTTATTCGTCCACCGGCTTATAAGATTATTTATTCACTCTCACGGCATAAAGTATTGCTTAAACGATTAAGAAATGCGATTAGACGATAAAATGAAAATATCAGTACTCACTGCGTGCAGGCGCTGACAAGTGCTGTTATTGCTGATTAATGTTTATTTTACGTATAAATAAGACAAGTTCGCGACGCAGACTGATACGGGGCAGTAAAAAAACTGTAATTTATTAGTGGCGACTTCTCGTCTTGGCTCGGTCTTAACGAGTGCGAGAAAAAACTGACTTGGTACGTAGCTCGAGCAGCAGTGGCCTGGGGAAGAATAACCCAGGAGTCAGTGGGAGCTGCCACCGCTTCCGAAAGCGCCCCGCTCCCCTCCTCCCGATACAGATCACGCATTCTACGAATACCTTCAACGACGCAGCCGAGGACCGCCACCCATCCCTTTCGCTCCAAGGCTGTTTAGGCGGGCGGTTGGCGCGGGACGAGGGGGGTTGCGTGCCGATGCTTCCTAAGTTCACCAAGTAAAGGTCACGCGGGCTAAGCGACGGCCGCAGCGACGCTGCGCGAGCTCGGTGTGCCGGCAGCGCGCAACACCGGCAGCGCCCACATCACCGACCGTTTAGTTCGCGCCGCGCTCACCCACCTATACCCGTCCCGCTCCAACCTGCGCGCGCGCACGCAAGCGCTCCTCTCGCACGCCGACGTGGAAAAATGTATCTAGTTTTGTGCCGATGCGGAGTGCAGTAGCCGCTTTTTTTTTCAATAAATTTGTGGTTGTTCGTCTCGCTTAGCCGCCGCGGGCGGGGGCGAGCGGGAGCGGGACGGCGGATGGCTACCGGGTTACGCCTCCGCACTCGTTGTTATATAGGTTGGCGTGTTAGCATTGCATGTATAAATAATAATGTCGTAAATGGTGTTCGTGCGGTTATGTGCGGCTTCTGTGCTACGCGCTGCCTTCTCTTTTTATTAACGCACTACACTGTATAAGCACTTAACTGTTTTTTCTTAACTAAGACGACGTTTTTCTTAATAAAAATGTGTGAGATCTGAATAGAAAGTTCTAATTGGTTTATTGCTGAGCATATTCCAACTAAATGTTTAATTGAATCGTTGCAAAATTGTATTTATTTAATTAAATAATTATTCACAACCTACTTTCCTAGAAAAAGAGTTAATAGGAACTGACATACAAAAAACTTGTCAGTTCATATGGCGTTCATTACACATGTAGTACTATGTGCGTTTCACGATGTTATAGTTAAAGGAAATGCCCTTATCTGAAGTATTTTTATAGCCCGCACTCTGTTTATTCCCAAGATATGCAGCAAAATGGTGAACAGAATGGACTTCTAAGAAAAGACTTCAACGCGCAACTCGCGCGCAGTAGGGATGCTTTAATCTTATTAGATTTTTGTTCGTGTTGTTGACAAGTTTAACATTTATCTACATAGTACCTATATGGAAATATAGCGTGTATGAGTACATTCCTATGCTCGGCTGTGTGGCGTTCATTTCTATAATGGCTACGAGACAATAAACAAAGTGGTAGACAAAATTATTAAAAAAAAAACATTAAAATGTAGTTCCACGGAGGAAGATAATAAATAATTTTCTTTTTTTTGCTACAAGGATTTACCGTACCTAAGGAGTTTTTATTATTGTATTACCCCATCTTGCCCTATATGGGTAGGGTCTCTTACACAACCTAGGGGGCAAAGTGGGGAGATGGCAATATTAAATTTTAAAAACCTTAAAAAGGATAGCATATTTTGTTTTATTAGATTTGAAGCATTAACTACCCCATCATGCGCCACTGTTCCCTACCTACCTTTTATAGCTCTAAAGTATATTACCTAGAGGGACGAATTTAATCTAGCACAGGACGTCTTTTAAATAATGAGTAAAATTGAGCTAATAAATTATCTAAAACTGATCATCAAAGACTTCTAACTTAGGCTCGAACTAACGGACCGACACGCGACCGTTAAATACGTATACAAAACTACAAAACAAAATGTCACAAAGCTTTCAAAGCTCCCCTGTCACGGCCGTACAACCAATCAGCCACAGACAATGCAAACAAATGCGACAATACCCGAAAACATCAAAACATATTAACGGCCAATTGTTTTCAAAATTGGAATGCATTATTCCAAACTACGGGTAGCTAAGACACAATCAGATCCTTGAAAAAACAACGGCGCATCCACGAACCAAAATCTTTACTCATAAGACGTTTTTTCAAATAAAGAAACCGTTTATAGACTGCGAAGTATCCATAGACAAATGAAAACCGAATGTTTGCTCACAATGCAGAAACAAGAGAGATAGACACAAGAAACTATGGTCTATGGCGTTTTCGTTTGTTGCTCGCATGAATGGAGACCA
Organism: Epinotia nisella; assembly: GCA_932294315.1. Lineage (NCBI taxonomy): Eukaryota > Metazoa > Arthropoda > Insecta > Lepidoptera > Tortricidae > Epinotia > Epinotia nisella. Next base: position 12,290,501 of record OW028688.1, on the reverse strand, counting down.
CACTGGCCAGTGACATGCGTTGCTAATTTTCCAATTTTGAATCCTGTCGAACGTAATGGAATACCGAGAGATATTCCTTCCAAACTCGTATGTTAATTAGCTTGCGGCTGTTAAAAGCAATTTTATTGTGTAGGATTAAGACTCAAATTCTAAGGGAACGCCGAAAAACGTTGAGAGTTTAGATGGGAATGCTTTGATACGGTTAAATGTTTTTTATTGTGAGATTGTTTTGGCACGTTCATATTGAGGGTTGGGTTAAGAAATATAGAATGCAAGTCGTCTCAAATCTGTATACCTAGGTAACTATAGTAAACGATATGGATCTCAATTTAAGCATGTAAGTAGGTATACTTATATTATACAATATACATACATACATCCTAATTAGTCAATAATTATTATCAAGTTCTATTTCATTGAACAACAAACGTCACTATAGGTAGTAGTATCTTTCTTTGAGGTTATCCATTAATACATAATAAAGACATCTACTAAAAATGTTACATAATAATGTTTAATAAGAATTACAAAGGTCTATAAATCTTTAATTTTGTATCATCTACACATGGTGATTTTTAATCCGTGATCTGGAGTGAAAAAATATTAATAATCGTCCAAAACAGATTATAATGGATGAGGTCTCATGCAATTACATAACAGTTTAGTTCATTAAATTTAATGATAATGTTATCCACTGAATGTATGGTCACCTTACATTTCTTGAAGTTAAGTGAATTTCGGCAATCTAGCGGAAAACTTGATATGGCTTACGTCAATAAACTCTAACATCTACTTGTCACGTATGTATGTGACAATTGACAGTTTAAGTAATTACTCTTAATTTAATAATGGGGCACAAGGGTTTTTAGGTTGATTTATGAAACTTATTTTTCAAGGAGGTTTTAGTTTCATAGATTTAAACAACCGTTAGGGTGACAATGATTTTTTTATTTAGGTAAACGCCATTCCTAATTAGAAACAGAAAAAAAAGAACGTTTGTTTAGGAAACTACGAGTAAGTCGTGCGTGTTTGGCATCGAGTACTGAATTACAAAATTTGGTTCCTAATCTCGTATTAAAAATCACCGTGCATTATTTTATTTTTCCATTTCATTTTATCTAAAATTATGTTCCAGTACGCTTAACACCTCGCCACCGTAAATAACATTCATTTAAAAATAGACAATTGACAGCCGTAATGCCCAATCGTTTGACTGTCACAAAAAGATATACCACTTTTGTTGCTTACTGTTCAAACGTCAACTAAGCGCATTACCCTTAACACTCGTGTGCACGGCTGTATTTAGTAGACTCCAACGCTAAACACTGACACCGGATAATAGGATAAAGAATTCGAGCCACGACTGTACTGCCTTCTTGAAAGTTCTCACAACATCATGAGTATGCTCTTTACAATCGATATTAAAAAAGAACAGCATCGATGTCTCTGTTGTCAACGGACAATTCTTTCTGAGATCAATTGAGCCGACCTTATTCGAATTTCGACCTTAGTCTCTTAAACATGTGGTTTTGTTTCGATTGTGCGTGCGAACTATTTTATTGTTCCGTTTTGGTATGAATTGCGTCACCGTCCAAAAAGATTGAAAGACAAAGCACGAAGCGATCGTCGCATTACTTGCTTACTTTCTCAATCTCATGTTTCTTAACTACGTTTTTTTATAATTTGAACTTTGTTTCCCATATCTGAAGCTTCTTTTTTCGTCGAAACAATAAGCAGATATACGAGTTTGATGAATTAACCTCGCACCGCGGGTCTAATGACGAACCAAAACATTTTAGAAGGCGTTCGACTAGTTTGAGTCACTTTATAAGGTACAAATGGGATTTAAGATACGATACGCGTTTATGGTGCCGGTAGCGTTAACAACGAGTCGATGCTGCGATTGTCGAGACAATCGGTTTAAAATCGCTCGCGACGAATCAATGCGAATTATCGGTGGAATTTGTGGGGAAGATTATTGGCTTTGCATTTGTTTTACTCGTACAAGTTAGTAAAGTCTTCTTATTTACTGACCGGTAACGTTAAATACGGCGCGGCGTCAGCAGCTGTCATCCTATAGAGAACTGTCAAACTTCTCATACAATTATATTTTAACACTCGTCAAGTTACTTACAGTTACGGACGGGTTGACACAACTGAGCAAAACGTTGACACAACTGAACTCTACTTCCCACTTTGATTCCCTGAACTTGGGCAAGAGCTGCTCATCAATATATTCTGGTAGAATTACTGACGAATGTCCTAGAGGTTTAGTGGATAATTTGCTTTAATACATCGCATTTTAACCCCTCATGGAGGTCAAAACTGATTAATCTACGACGTCAACGAAAGCCCGACACACATTTATATCAAACTAGCTTTTGCCCGTGGCCTCGCCCGCGTACTTAAAGTAATTTTAACCGTCTACAAAAAAGGAGGTTCTCAGTTTGAACCGTATGATCCGATTTAATTGCAATTTGGCACACATACTTACAAGAATTTTCATGTCCACAATTTAAATTTCAAAATCGTTGCCATTTTCGTAATTAACGTCCCTAAAACCCATTAAAACGAAACATATATTGATATTTAGACATTTCAACGACATCGCATCCAGGGGAGATGGTATTTCACGTCCGCCACGTTGGATTTTAAAATCGTTGTTGTTTTCGTAACCAGCGACCATATAAACCATAGAAACAATACCCATGTTAATTTTCAGACTTTGTCACCACATTTCCCCCTTTTAGGGGTTCAAATTCAAACAACCTGAAATACTTGTTTTCTCATTTATCGTTAGAAATACTCCTGTGAAGTTTCGAATGTAATAGTCTTACTAATCTTGTTTCCCCATACAAACTTTGGGCCCCCATTTCACCCTCTTAGGGGGTGAATTTTGAAAAACCTTATAAGGAACTTACGTGCCAAAGGAATCTCTACAACCAGCGCGGTTTGGGCTGTGCGTTGATATGTCAAGTCAGTCAGTCAGTCAGTCAGTTTCTTCTTTTATATATTTAGATTAACCCATTCAAGGTGACTCAACATAAGAGTCATGCCTCTACGTGCGATTTGCGCTACAGAGCGGAAAAACGTTGCTACGCGCTACGGCGTAGCAGACGTAGCGATGCGTGGCCTCGAATGGGTTAAGTAACGCTCTAATCAACCCCCTTTTTGCCGCAGCCGGCGACTTGGTCTCTCGGCGACCAAAAAATAGGCAACTAGGGCCTGGGAGACCAAACCGAGCGTAGTGTTCCTTGTACATTCGTGCAGAAAAGTGCTTTTCCAAATAGCTTTTTGTTGATTGTATTTCCAATTTTTTTTCCGTATCCATTTTTGTGCGCGACGTCCGGTCGTCTCGACAGTTGATCGCAGTGTGAATCTTCCATTTGAACCCGTGTTCCTTGTGGTCGCCGGCGACCAGCAGTCGCAGGTGCGTCGCCGCTACGCAGTGAGTCGCCGAGTCGCCCGGTCGACTGACGACTAAGTGCGTAAACGCCTATATAAACTACTAGCTCCCGCCCGCGACTTCGTCTGCGTGGACCCGGGATACAAACTATCCTATATTTCAATCCAGGCTGTAAACTATTTTCGTGCAAATTTTCATGCAAATCGGTTAAGCCGTTTAAGCGTGATCTAAACATCCAAATATTAGTAGTATAGTATTAGGATATAAACTCAGAGTTGCCGTCGACTGAGTCGCTGGCGACTGCAATTGACAGTGCGTAACAGCTCGTAACGCTTTGAGGCAAGTGTGACGTGATTGGCGCTGAATGGGTTAAGCAGCTGTTAGAGTTTCAACCTGCAGGATACCATAAATAAATAACTGAAAAAGAGATTGTAGGGGTTAACAATGTCCGAGCGTTGGCTTATACACGACTACCTACATCCCAAAAGATGCTAAAGTAGGTGCACAGTAGTCAATATAGCCCACCTAGGAACTCAGCTGTGACCATAATGACGCTATTGAAATTAATAGACGCTGTTAATCAGCCACCGGATTCCCGGCATTCCCCGCCGCTCAGGTAGTCAGATGTCGCCTGTAAATCATAACTTTATCTTTTTTACGGCCTTCGCGAAATATCCACTTCATTAACTCTAATAGATATTAAAATGTGATAACAGTCATAAATTATCAAGTCATTAAACGTATAGGAATTTTGAGAGAAGGCTTTGTTTTAAGGAGTCATTACATAAAATATTGAGGTGAAGGAAAAATGTTCCTACTGTTGCAAAGATAGTTTTGTGTAGCGGGGGACCCGAGATCATAACTTTATGGGGTTACGTAGTCAAAAATCCGTATCAGTTCTACCACGTCCGTCTACGGACAATAGTCTGCCTGTCCACGCCTAGCTCTCTGAGACTGTGAGCCATAACCTGTAGGGAGTGGTGTTGCCTCCCGCAGAGGTGACATGGGAATTGAGAAATTTGTGAATTAGGTAATGCGTGTGCTGCTCTTCTTCTTCTTCTGTCCTATCTTTATAAAAACCGGACAACTGCGAGTCGGACTCGCCCACCAAGGGTTCCGTAGGTATAGAATTACAAATGCATGGTTTTTAGATTTTTTCATGTACTTGTAGTATAAGACGATATACCTTGCCAAATTTCATAGTTCTAGGTCAATGGAAAGTACCCTATAAATTTTGATTCCCTTGAGAGTGTCGAAATATACGTCTTATGCGGCATAAGTGGCCGTATTTTTTTTACGTTAACTTTGAAATTTGATTTTTTTCACAGCTTTAAGAGACTGTAGACCTGAGTATATGGAGTAGGTATGGTTTTAATTTCAACTCGATACCTCCACGCGTTCCCGAGATAAAGGGTCTTGACAGACAAACAGACGGACAACAAAGTGATTCTATATGGGTTCCGTTTTTTCCTTTTGAGGTAGGGAACCCTAAAAAGGTCAAACCAGGCCTTGTCGTGGTTGTCGCGTCCGTCCATGATACCTAACTCATTGCCTGTTTGTCTCATCTTCCGTGATCTGGTCAGTTTGCCCTTTGCTCAGCCCAGTAACATGGACATTGCCTTTTTGGCACATCTTCCGTGATCTGGTCAGTTTAATCTAGTAATTTGTTCTGCCCTAATATTGACACGGGTACGATTACGATCAGAAACACAAATAATTAAATGTTACTTGTAATTTTTATCATTTAAATCCACACAATCGTTATTAAACTATTGAGCGCCAATCAACGAAGCGAATTAACAAAGGGGCACAAGTAAATGGTATAAATACTATATTTCCATAATATAATGGTCTAGGAAAACAGTCTAAAAACACTCATGCCAACCATATTCGTCGTGCATTTCATTGTGGATTTTATCTGCCATGACCATGACTTAAGTAGTAACAATTAAGATGTCTGGAACATCAGTTACCTAGATCACGATTCGGATCACTGTCGTACAGATTTACATTAGACATGGGATTTGTTTGTGTAAACTGCTACACTTAAATAATGCGAAATGGGTGAGGCAGTAGATTTAATAAAATTGAGCAGTATACTAGGCGCGATGGAATTTTTGACGATCAACTTATATTTTGTCGTAAGTCGTTATCATCTTGTATATTTCACCTTGAAATTTAAAAAACAAAAATTTGTGACTTTTCGCAATATAGCTTCATAAAATCTTAGCTATGTTTTGATCGTTTGAGTTTCGGGCAAAGCCTCGCGTGCAGCTAGTCCTACTAATATTATAAATGCGAATGTTTGGATGTTTAGATGTTTGGATGCTTTTGCACGAAGATAGTTTATAGCCTGGATAAAAAATTGGATAGTTTTTATCCCCGGTCCACGCAGACGAAGTCGCGGGCGGAAGCTAGTTGTTGATAAAGTCAACATGATTTATTATCGCTTAATCCTATTGATTTTGAATGTGACAAATTAGGTGCGCATCATCCCATCGGTTATACACGAGCTCTACATTATTCACATCACCGTAGGTTACTACGTGAGAATATTTGAGAAAAAAATGTGGTATGATAACTCGTTGAGGTCTACTAATTTTGTCAAACGAAAAACAAGAATAGAAGTATAACATGAATGGCCGTGCCCAAATGAATTTCCTTACAATTGCCCAAAAAATTATAATTCAATTTTGCGGTCCGGCGATAAAATTACAACCTTTGTCCATTCCTTGTGTAGGGGATAATAAAAATGCAAATGGCGGCCAATGATGTTTAATTTACGGCGTTGAGACGTTTAAGGGAGTCAACACACTGTGTTGCCACTCTACTTCTTAGAGGACACAATCCATATTCCATATTAAACTCGAAAATGTGAAAGTAACTCTGACAGTCTGTATGTCTGTTACCTTTTCACGCTTAAACTGCTGAACCGATTTCGATGAAATGGCTTGGAGATAGTTTCAGACCCTGGAAAGTACATAGGATAACTATCCTTATATCCTATGTATAATGATATATTATCCCCTAAGGGCGAGAAATAGGGGGCGAAAGTTTGTATGAAGGTACAATATAAACGGGCTCCACGCGGACGAAAGCTAGTAAGAAATATAAATTAGAAGAGTACAAATTTAAAACAAACTTATGCCCAGGTGGGTAGGTTTAATATTAAGGTTAGTTTTATAATGAATAACCCCATAAATATATTTTTTTTAATTTATAAAGGCTAGTTCAAGCATTGATGACCACGTAGAGCCATCCATATATAAGTTTACTAGTCACCGAAAACTGGATCGTTATTGATTTACCTACGTAATTCATTCGGGTTATAATCTTATAATAAAAGGATGACTTTTCTACTCGTGTCGACTATGGAAATAGATTTGAAGTGTTTTGTTAGATTTGAATAATTTCGAATCGATTGATATCTCATTTATCAAAATCGGTTCAGTATCTTAAACGCTATGGTGAAACACACGTAAATATTATTATTACCTATTTAAATGTGTATTAACATGATTTGACATTAAATGTATTGTGTGACGTATTTTCTAACACACATTAATATTGTAAATTGAATAACGATACCTAGTGGTTGATTCACAACTGTCACAAGTGACCCGCTTCTTCCATGAGTCAAATGTGTGTACGCAATACATTGCTGCTCGATAATTTTTCAAAAATTAATTACGCTTCGGTAGTTAAGATTAAATTAAAATTTATTGCAATATCGGTTCACAGCCCTAACACCTACCTCTGGTTACAGTTTGAGGTAATATTAAAAATACACGCTGTATATCCCGTCTCTTTTGGATCTGCCGTAGTCGGGCAAAAATGTAAACCTAAAATAAATTCCATGAGTATTTAGTGTCTCACGCGACAGCGAGACTAGTGTAAAAGGTCCCTTCATAATTGGGTGACCGACGTTTGTTAGCTGATGACCGTTTTATAGCCACTGCTGATTCCGCTACTTAAGATTGCTTAGCTTTACTATAAACTATCTGGCTCAATACCCAGACAATTTTATTTATTAAATTTATACTATACTTTTAAATTTGACGAAGACAAATTCTTTTTTTAATATAAAATTATTTTACAAAAGTAATAGTAATATCATCATCATCATCATATCAGCCGAAAGACGTCCACTGCTGGACATAGGCCTCCCCCAGAGAGTTCCAAATTGACCGGTCCTGCGCCACCCGCATCCAGCGGACTCCCGCGACCTTTACCAGGGGAGGTCATCAGTCCACCTTGTGGGGGTAATAGTAATATGGGCGTTTTTAATTAGAGTTATATTTTGAAAGAATTTAAGTATAACAAAGAAATGGCGTTAAAATTTTAAATATAGACCTTGCGTTAACTATAAATACATATTACTCACTTTAGATATAAATAATAAAAGCACGGTACAAAATACTTCAAATCGTCATTAATTTTTAAACAAACGACATCAACGCTAGACGAAAAATTTACAACTTATTTCGGCTATCTCAACCTCGTCCAGGTGTCCGTCTGCAAAAAAAATCAATTTACATGTTATTCCTATCACAAAACCCCGTATGTATATACGGTTTTCAATGGCACTTTTGTCGTTATTGATCTGTGCGGCATAATTCTATAATGAATGTATTATGCAGATTGAATCGATATTATTCCTTAATCAATAAATCTGCACAAGCGAGACAAATAAGTCATAACATTGGAAAACGGGTAAGGACGACGCTTTTTGCAGATGGCTGGCATTTTATATATTATGTTTTTTTTATACAGATATATAAATCAGTACCCAGACGCATGTGGGTGATATGTCAGCGTGTTAACTTGGAGCAAGTTAGAGTTGAGGATAAAATTTCTCATAGAGAAGTTCCAAAGGATAAATTGTTTATTATGTCGTGTTGCATTAAGAGGCCTATTGGTTTTTTAATAACGTTATTAGTCGTTGAAATATTCTTCATTCTTTGCTATAAATAACAAGTAGGACATAATATCTATCTACTTAGTTTTATGGTGTATACTAATAATGCAGCAAATTTTTGATCATCATCAACGGAACTGGCAGTAGTCCGCACGCTGGCCCAGTGTGGCTTCGGAACTTCACATATGTATCTTTGAATTTCTTCTTCTGAGAAGAAATCTCATCATTTTCTGTATGCAAGTTTCTTTACGATGTTTTCCTTCACCGGAAAGCTAACGGTAAATATCAAATAATATTCCGTACATGAGTTCCGAATAACTCTTATTATATAATTATTGGTAATTTTGTAATCGACTTTCTTGCGAAGAACGGTTTAAAAAAACGCAAGTGATGACTTGGGAACTCTCATTTATAGATTTTGTAGGATGTGATCCAAAACTCAATACATATTAAATTAAAAATACTTTGTATTTAAGTAGTATTTAAAGAGATCATTATATACCTTAGGTTAGAGTTGCCATACGTCCTGGTACGCCGGGACATGTCCCGGTTTGAAGCTTGCTGTCCCGGCGTCCCGGCCGATAAGCAATTTGTCCCGGTTTAATAATCATACTTATTTAATAGAGGGCTGGACTTGGTAAACAGTAATATACCTACAATAAACGACTAAACCTTTAAAGTTATCTATTGTTGTAATAAAAGTTCCTTTTTTTCTACCTTTACTAGTTTTTAGGGTTCCGTACCTCAAAAGGAAAATAACGGAACCCTTATAGGATCACTCGTGCGTCTGTCTGTCCGTCTGTCACAGCCGATTTGCTCCGAAACTACTGAACCGATTGAGTTGAAATTTGGTGAACACATGTAAATTGGTGATCCAAAGATAGACGCGTAAAGTAAATTAATGAATTCTGAACAAGGGGGCCACTTTTGGGCGGTAAACTGGAAATTTAAAAAAAAACGCAAACTGTATTGTGTGACGTATCAAATGAAAGAAATCGTTGTAAGCATCTGAGATATATTTTTTGTATAATTTTAGCAAAAACAGATTTGAAGTAATTTAGGAAAAAAGACGAAAAATGACAATTCCCCCGAAATTAGTAGGCTTAAAATTCTGAAAAAAACATGGAAAATAGTTCCTTGCCTAAAGATTACAGGAAAACCTAAAAGTAGTTTGAGTATTTAAAGTAACGAGAAAATTCTCAATATTTTTGTGTATTTTGTGTGGAGCGCCTGATACTTAGAGCATAGCAATTTTACGGAGCCCTCACCGAGTTGAACTTGTACTTTTCCGGTTTTTTCTTGAAATGTCCCGGTCTGAGTCCTCACACTTATGGCAACCCTACCTTAGGTCCTTAGCTATAGGTAGAAAACAGTCTGAAACCATTTCAATAATCTGCGGAAAAGGCTTCGTCACAATATCTACGATACATAACATCATTTTCACGTTATATTCTCATACCTACTGGTCGATCACGTCACGCATTGTACGCGCGCCAGGTAGATCTAAACATTTAGATCTACATGACGCGCGTACATTGCGTGACGGGATCGACTAGCTGAATACATGTCATCCAACCGCGATTAGATTGGGATTGGGATTGGAGGTGACAAAGCCATATAAATACGTCAAAGTTTATATGAACCAACAGCTATTCCATTCCCAAACTCTTCGCGGTTGCAACCTTATTATATGCTTTTAGCCACCATAGTCTGATTTATAAGACATAAAATATCCAGCTTATTTCACCGCAGTTGCAAGACAAAGTTTTGATTTGCTTTTTTCATATATTTTAACACGCATATGCAAGCCCTTCTCTGGGTGGAGTACCTACCTCTGTATCGGCGGCGACACGTATGCGTCCCTACGCCGTAGTCGCTTTCCGCTACATACGAGGAAAACCACGAGATCGGCTACGAGCGTAGCGCGTAGCGATTCTGGGCACTGAATGTGTTAAACCGCTACTATAATATTTGTTAATGTGAGCTGAAAGTCAAGAAGGTATCAGTGGCACTGAAATAGTTATTTGTTCAACAAGAGAGCAAAGTAGATTTTTGCTGCGAGTGTTGATGTTGAGTCCCGAGCAAGCGAAAGATTCTATAGTTGAATCACGAGCGTAGCGAGTGATTCAAAATTAGAATCTTGAGCGTAGCGAGGGACTCAAAGACACGAGATGCAAATATCTTTGCTCTCGTGTGATACATACAACTTTTCATCTCAGCGGCGAGAACATATAACGCAAAGGAATAAAACGCCACATAGAAGCAATTAAATCATTTTTATGTAAAAAAACCGGCCAAGTGCGAGTCGGACTCGCACACCGAGGGTTCCGTACAAACCTGTAGGTATATAAATTATTAAAAATATTTTTATTTTATGATGTAACTAAAAATTTACGGTTTTCGCAATTTTTCCTTTATCTGTGCTAAATAAGACGTTGCTTCTTACCAAATTTCAAGATTCTGAATTCACGGGAAGGACCCTGTAGGTTCTGATTCCCTTGCGAGTTTCGAAAATTTGCGGAAATTTGCGGCATAAACGGCTGTATCTTTTGATTACGTTGGCTTAGAAGTTTGATTTTTTCACAGCTCCAAGGGACAGTAGACCTGAGTATTTGATATACATTTTAGCTTAATACCGCATTCCTGAGAAAAAGAGTCTTGACAGACGGACGAACGGACGGACGGACGGACAACAAAGTGATCCTATAAGGGTTCCGTTTTTTCCTTTCGAGGTACGGAACCCTAAAAACAAACAACAAATACATATGAAATAACAAACATTAACCACAATTACTCTCTCCCATAACATTAACTTTACATGACATTAAGAAAAAACTAAGTCCGTTTCCGTTTATTTATGCATTTTGCTGATACTTGTCCAATGTCCAAGATGAACTTACTTAGAAAACACAATTCAGCCCTCTTTGGCGGTATCTCTCAACTCTTGAGGAGTTAAAACATCGGCTTCGTCACTTGATTCACTCATATTTAGTAGGTACAGTTTTTAGTGTTTGTTTAAGTTATGTTTTATCTCCAAGAAAACGTAATAAAGTTCAATCGCGCTAACTTTTTAAAGAATATAAAGTGCGTTCTGAAACTGTATATAAATTTATATTCATTCACCATATAAAAAAAACTAAAGACTTATAATAATATATGTTCGCGATAAATATCGCATTTCTTCATTGTATTTTAAGACTAATGAAATACTAATATGATTAAAATAATATTAGATTTAATATAGGTTTCATATTTTTATACGAGTTTAACACGAGTCGAATTTTATTTTGTTTCGGAACGAGTTTTTCGTTCCCGCTTTTAGGGGGCATACTATGAAGGTTTCGAAGTCGAATGACGAATCGACATATTTTATCTCTCTTTTTTTGTAACGGACTGAAAGTGACAGAGATAATGAAGTTTAAATGTTCCCAGTTTGTATTACACCCCGCAGTATGAAAAGATGACCTGCGACTAACCTCCGATATGAAAAATTAAAAAGTTAGTTTTCTTCACGCTCGCAGCAAAATTGCATTTTCCTCACTGGTTTCAAGCAGCAAAACCGCCATGTTCGAGCCGCTGAGGTGAAAATTAAATTTCATGTGATCCTACCCCTTATGTGACAAGCGTGTAGGTATTAGATACCTACTTGAACTTAGTTTTACGCTTTGAACGAACGTTTCCATGTGTTTGGTGTCCAATTGAATGTCCAATAACTTAAATTATTACCGTAGCACAGTTGCCGTTATCACCAAAAAAGTTGATACAACTCATCAACAATTCTTGTCACAATAAACAAAAAATATTGTTACCGACATACGCACCCCACAATCCCACATACAATGTACATGTGTGTACCTGCGCCTTGTTGAGTGTGCCTCGTTTGTAAGCAAGCAAATGTAAATAACTTTCCAAATGATTTAATTTGTTTGTTCTTCACACATGCTAATATTCCTCATGCAATGAGTCAGCCACCATTAAGACGTAAAGCGATACTTTAGAGGCCACTTAAATAACACATCTTAACTCAGATCTGTAATCTGAGATGTGAAACGGAACGGCCAAAGTATTCCATATTGGAAAAAGTCCGATTGATATTAAACTGCATACAATATTAGTGCACCTTATTGCTTTGTTTTAAGAACTACCTTTGCAACATTTTTTCAGTTGTCATAATTGGAAATGAGAGATAAAGTTTTTTAAAAATTGCTCGTTGATGAAGACGGTTGGAACCACTCGCTCGTAATCGTTTTAATCTTGCTTAAATGGTATACGAAATTAAAGGGAGTAAGTACCCATCGAATTTAATATAATTTTCCGAAGTTGTTTTGCGAATGATGAAAATTGTCCCATTTAGGTATTTCATCGAGGAATATAGGTACAACTAATAATGTAGTTTAGATAATATTTACAGTACCGGTCAAAAGTTTAAGTTCACTCTTTGTTTTAGGTACAAATGAGTACTTTTGGACAATAATTTTTTGCAGTTCGGAAGCCGAAATTTGTCTCCAACTGCTCCGTTATTGTTTCCAGAGATTTGTTTCATTAGTCAGACACAATTCACGTACATTTCTAAACAATGCATTCCCTAAAATCTTATAGGAATGACGGCAAAGGCTGGGCCATATATGGGCTTGCCACTTAAAACGTACAATGATCAGATACAATGTTGGTTTTTAGGGAATCAGTTGTTTAGAAATCTACGTAAATTGTGTCTGACTAATCAAACACATCTCCGTAAACAATAACGAATCAGTTGGAAACAATTTTCGACATCTGAACTGCAAAACATTATCACACAAAAGTACAAATTTGTACCAAAAACAAAGGGTGAACTTAAACTTTTGACCGGTACTGAAGGTGCATGCAAACTTAACGAGTCGATAGACCATAGGTATTTATTACATTGATACTATTGATAGACACAGAGACAATAAGCCAAAAAATATACACTTCTTTGACATTGACTATACATTATATTTTCCCTCCAGCATTAGTTACTTTATTAGGTACCCACTACTGAGGATAACCAACCAACCACGCAAGATAGTAGGAATAATAACAGGACACAACACCTTGACCAGACACCTCTATAATTTAGGTATCACAGACAGCCCCATGTGCAGAGCGTGCATGGAGTTAGAAGAAACGACTAAACATATTCTACTGGACTGCAAGCAGGTAGAAGTATACAGAAAAAAACACCTAGGGTCTCCAGACACACTACGGGACGCAGTCAGCATACCAAGGCACTCACTAACTTTCTAGAGGAGCTGGGGTGGTTAGAGTATATATTCAGGCAAAATAGGCACATGGATGTCGATTTGCGGAAAATGCCCAGTACTGCTAACTACTAACTAGGTACCTACTCACTTTACCTCTCTTACTCAATTTACTACCTACTTAAGTGATTCACATGGAAAGCCAACATTTTCACGTTGCCTCCGTCACATGAAATCACTAGACACGGGATGAAAAGGAGTACACCACATCAACTAGATATCCTTACAGATTTTCCAAACACAACGGATGCAAGATAACTAGAATATACCGCACAGGAAGTCTTTATTTGACAACATTGTTTGAAACCACGCACACGGACAAACAAGACGTCTCAAAAACGCTCAAATCAATTCATATTCTCGGAACAGTGCGGAAAACCGATAGCACCGCCTTTATTACCTTAAGTAAAGGAAACTGCCAGCGACTGAAACCACCCAAAAATATGATTTTGCTTTAATTTGGGCTTTATGTTGATACAGATAAGGCGTGTGTCTGTGTTTTTAAAAAGTAAAAAGGTGTTTTACAAACGTTATTGTGTCTCATCGTTGGTGGTGACACTTCGCAAATAATGTTGCGGCGAGAGACCACCGTCAGTTGGCGGAGGCTTTGACGACGGCGGGCGGTCAGGGCCTCAAACTGACAAAGTTTGACAATCAATGATGTATGTTTTTGTACAGTAAATTACGAATAAACGCGGTGTGCTCTTACATAATTGTCAACCGCCATCAGTTTTTTTTTTACTCTTAGTTCTAAATCGGTACGTAAGACCACTCACAAAGTGAAATCGCTCTGCCTAAAGAACTTATTCATAATTCACGTATTTAGCAGTAAACAACAAATATATAACCTATTTAAAAAATGACAATTATATACCTACAAAATTCTTCAATTGAAAGGCATTTTCAGCGTTTAATTTTAGGCTGTGTTCGCAGCTTCGACTTAAACCACCACCGTTAAATCCATAGGCACAAACTGCCACTTCGCGTCTCCCCTCTTAGAGGTATCTCCGGGTCAAAATATCCTATGGCCCCCTTTGGAATACCAACTGTCTCCAAATATCCTATCTCATTCCATTAGAATTTTCATGGTCATGATATCTCGGATATCAAAGAGAAACACCCTACTTGTTTTACTTATTTCGATCATAATGTGCTTTCCGAACGTATCAATGCTAATAATGTTATTGCGTTTCAAAATGGTTTTCCTTAAATTCGCATGATGATTAACTCACGATTTTCCTAACCTTATATGGAATAAATAGGTAGGGTATAAACTGGTTCACCAGTTTAATCACAGGAAAAAATATTAAGAGCCTTACTTTCGTGGATAAACAGAGGTAATCGGTGACGTGACGGCTTAGTTATGCCCAATAATCTAAAACAAAACAACAGTTCAGAAACATGTATTCTCACGGCTATAGACTATGGTAGGGATCATTCCTGTAGACATAGTTATATGACATATATAATCGTATAACACTATAACGTCGCGATGCATTCATGACGTGTGCACACGATTATTTATGCCTTAAGAGGCATAACGTTGTGTAGAAAATAAATGAGTCATATATGTTAGTGATACTAAACTTAATAGACCGGGAGATAGTGACACAATTTTTCGGGTCATTTGTGCCCACGCGATTGGGCTGCCGGTACCAGCGCTATGACCATCATTTTCCTTTTCGTCATTACATTAGAACCCTGAAGGTTCGCATCGCCATACTTGGTACAAACGACCGGAAAAATTGTGTCACTATCTCCAGGTCTATAAAGGAACATAGATTGGTTTATATAAAATATTTGAGGCTAGTTAGTTGTTAAACCCGAATCAGGGTTAGTTGTATAAATTTGATTTTTTACATATGTAAAAGCATTATGTTAACAAAGTAAATGTACCGTAATCTTCTGCAATTTTGCCAACTAAGTAGGTGCAACATTGACTATTTTGAAAAACTAAGATTCGCTCCCAAATTACCATTGATTTCTTAGATGGTTTTTGCTACCATTATTGCAACTAAGAAACCAATGATTACAAATTGGCCTCATTTTTACAATTTTGCCGCTCGCTCCCGATCCCACGCGCGACAAGCCTGATGTTTTATAACCTAAAAATTCAAAAGAGGTCTAAAAAGTTCCATGTATGCAGAACCGGAACCGTTTACCCTAATCGGGGTAGCTTTTCAAAATGTTTGCTACTATATAGAAGAAAAACATGTTTGATTAATTGAAGCGGTGCTACCAATCAACCCGTCAGTCAGTACACTCGCAAGGAATTCCACTCAATCCCTGAAACGTCCAATTTTAAATCTCCGACATCAATGTGACTCGAGCCTAACGTGACGTAGGTACCTACACATAAAGGGTCGGTCTGTAATAATAGGACAAGCAAACCATTGTACAGGCACTAACATGTAAAGACCCGACCATTCATCTCCACAGATGACTTACGGAACGGTCAGAGTAATGCCCTCACTCGTAACTTTGCCTACGTACTCACTTATTAGAGTCTACCGACAGGAATCGGTGAAGCCGGCCTGTGTAAGTGAATCTTGAAGACTTATGTAATTACGCCGTTACGTGGAACGACTTTTTCAGTCGGTTATTTTTTGACTTAAAAGGTGCGTTTGTGCGTAGGGCTCGTGAGAGAAGGTTTTTAGTGAATAAACAAAAAAAACATCGTTTGTATGCTGGTTTTGTATTCATAGTCTTAGAATTGTTTATATTTTGGCGCTCTTGTACCAATTACTAAGATTTACCCTATCCTGATCTTTATTCACTTCTGATTTATTACATTCATACCTACCTACATTAGAAACGATAACACGCTTGTGTTCCCAGAAGGGGTGGATAAAAGATGAATGAATATATTATTCAGACTTTGTTGTGAAATTATCTTAAATATTATCTATACCTACAGTTAACTTACTTATACGATTCCAACTTTGTATCAACATTATACAGACTGTCACATGTTCCTGTGGGTGAGATCTGATCCTAAATATTAGGTACTTACTTGATGGAAATACCCACCTTAAAGCTTAAACGACACCTTACATATGACGCCGGCAAATCTGGCCACTCATAGAGAACTGCCAAACATCTCATACATTCAGATTTTAACGGAAGAACTGTTACCAGACGGTTTGAAACAACCAACCATAGTTTTGTAAACGCGCCTTTACTTTATTCGGTCAAAGGGTGCCGCGTAGCACCTTACGTATTTAACAATACAGATGTACAATTCTAAAACGCAGCATGCGACAAAGATAATACGTGTACGCCATTTTTCAGATTTTACAGCAGATTAAGTCAGCACTAAAACCAGATAAGTGCTCTCTATTTTACACATACCGGCTTTACAATGAAGGGTTTAAACATTTTAAAAACAGTCTTTAGTCAAAGTCTATGTTTTCGAAATAGGCAAAAATGCAACTCAGATACCTTGAAGGCTCTTAGCTTAGGCGGGTATATAGTTTTAGCTAAATCTTTGCCACGATAACAATTAAAATGCCTAATGTACAGACCAGCAAGAGCTTATTGCATAAGAAATTGTAACAGAACTACATATAATACTGAGAAAGCCCGCCACTTGTTAAACTTATTTTTAACAGAAAGAGACTTCCCATAGACAGTATTATGAGTTGTCATGTAATAGACGAGTAATAAAAAAAATAGGTAGGTAGATACATAACTTTTGTGAACGTCGAAATTAGTGCCTGAAGCATTAAATATTGAAGAAAATAGTCCCAATAAAAAATTCTCCTCCGATTGCTGTCATAAAATAAATATGAAATTTATTTCAACAATTCATCCGCGTAGCAGACTTTGTCAGATCACAGTAACCAATTATGTTTCTATCATTCACTAGTTTAATAACTTAGTTGGCTTCGCGCGCCTTATGAGATCGTACGCCTAAACCAAAAAACAAAACAATAAATCACCCCAGCCCACCAATAAACGGAATCAATTTGAAACAAAACGTAGGGCAGTGAAACTACGCATTACAGGCTAAATCAACTGGAGAGTGACGCCGGCGCAGGTTCCCACGGCGCGGCGCCCGCGGCGGCTGAAACTCGGCTTAAATCCGTTCTACAAATCCCGCTTAACTTTTTTTTTTCTTTTATGCCAGGGAAAACGTACTGATGAGCTGGTGGGAATGTCAACTGAAGGATGTCGCCTGTTGGTATAGTTAACACCTCCGTGGTCGTGTTACTCACTTGTCAAAGGACTACGGCATAACGGAATGAAATCGGCTTAGGGTTTTTAGTTAAATTCGGAACTTAGATTGGGTTAATATAACTTGAATATTGTATGAACTTTGTACTATCTAAGTAAGAAAGCAACGCAAATGACTTAGGCAGAACAAACCTTAGAATAGATGTAGGTACCCAACCAAAAAAGGAGACAAGCTTACGAAGTATAGTGATACGTAGTATGTTTGCGTGGAGTTACTGAATACAGTAAAACTTTCACGGATACGAGGACATCACGCCAAATGTCGAAATTGCACTTGTTTGGAGACACAAACGCATGTTACCCACAAGACAATATTATAACTCATATCCAAACAAAACACTACCGAAACAAAACACGGGTTTCTCCGAAGCACGCAAAACATTCGGCAAGCGCCAGACATCCGAACTATTGCAATAAGTGAAAAACTAACGTCTCCGGGTGCATTTAGCTGATGCGAACTCTGCAGGGTATCTCACGCTCGGCTTATTTACTGCCACCATGCCCTGGCTGCAACTAAATCATTAACACAACCGGCCACGCCAACGAAGACCTTAGCTTAAAGGGGTAGAGTTGTTTATAAGTCAGCAGGTCCGTTAATAGGATAAGTAGATGACGTTTGTGGTTGATGCTGAATTAATAGAAGACAGGCTACTTGTAGAAAATTTATAGCGAGTTAATTAGGCCACTAAGTTTGGGAATACTACTGAAGGTTGTTAGAGATAGCGCGTTATCTTAATATGGCTACTTATATCTATACTTAATGTAGAAGGTGTATTTAAGCTTTTTTTTTTCTTAGACAAGTTTTCCTAATCCTCCGGCAATAATCGTCATTATGTATTACAGTATCTTTTTCCTAATTTGAAAGAAAGAAATAAATAAACTTTATTGCCATAACCTTAACTAAACACATACAAATTACAATCATATTAATTGAAGCCATTGCTTCAATCTCGGTCCCAAGCTCGCCATGTGCTGGCCAGAAATCGCCAGCGCTGGTTTTCAGAATGGTCCCTAAAGAAAAAAAAATACAAAACTACTTAATAGGTACTAATAAAGAGGACGCTCACAAATGATTGCACGCTCGTATGCCAATGAAAGGGTCTGGAAAAAGGTTTCTTAAAATATGTTTGAACAAAATCATCATCATCATCATCATCATATCAGCCGAAAGACGTCCACTGCTGGACATAGGCCTCCCCCGGAGAGTTCCAAATTGAACAAAATATTTAATAAGTATTAATAATTATTATTACATATTATCATCATGGACTGGGCTGAATATTACACATGTCTGTAGATGATCCACCTCTAAATGTCTAATTTAATAAGTTTAGGCAATCCAACTATGCTAAGTTATTATCTAAATAGCAAAGTAATTAAGTAATTAATCCTGTGTCATCAGTAGAGATCTTTATAAAATAAACCTATCTTAGTTTCCATTGGAGGTCAACACATAAAAGCCTTTTAAAACGTCATGTCACCTAACGAATTCATTCATAGTCTTTCATTACAACAGCCAATAGCAACCAATTCATTAAACACTCACCCGTGAAAAAAACAAACGAGCTTGTCAATGGATCTTCTAAATTACAGTCGAAACTTTTTCTTACCGGCCAACTATCGTTCCTTTTTCTCAAGAAATCCAAGTCTCTATTTACAAGGTGTTAAGAGTGGTTATTCTTTTTTGAGGACGTAAAAAAGGGTTTTCAAAAACTCTATACGTACATAGGTATTCGTCACGGTCGCCCAAGACGGACGGTTAAAAAAAGAAACCGATCGACGCCTTGTGAGGCCTAATTAAGATATGTATCCGATGTGACCAGCCCTCCGTTGTTTCAAGCTATTGTCCGTGTATGTGTGAGGTTGAATGGGACTGAAAACATTGTCTGCATGTATTGTGTATCGCTTTAGTATATTGCTTTACATTAAAACTGCTTTATTAAAAGTATACCTTACACATCAATTAACCCGTCCAAATGACTTAAATACATTTGTGTTTTCAGGGAAATAATTTTACAAAGAGGCCTTGATGTGGGATTACACTGACTCCAAATAACAACCTTTAGCTGCCCGCAGCCCCCACGCGGCAATATGCGATATGTGTTTTTTGCATTGGCAATGTATTTTTTTCGACATTTCGGCTATTGAGAACCTTATGAGCCGCTTATAAAATCTATAGAATAAATAGGCTTTAATAGAATCAACGTTGCAATGTACGAGTAAGTAGGACACATTATGAAACAATTAACCCTTTATACCCTTAAAACCTGAATCATCATCACCATCAATACTGATCTGATGAAAGAAAAAGATGACATACCTACATACGCCTTGTGAGGAACAACGGGAAGACCCAACTTCAACTATAATAGGGAGACTACGCTGAGAACACGGCCCGTGGAACTCTTTCTAAACAAGAATTCTTTGGTTTCACCACTTTTCGAGAAATTAGAGGGGGTGCAGCCCCTCCCGTATGATTTCAGGGCCGCATTTGCCCCCGTCTACCCTCCACATCCGCGGCCGCTGACTGAGAGTCTGAGAAGATGATGAAGACATGACATTTTAGTTTTTTATAGTTTAAAGTCAAAGCAGACACACACACACACACACACAGACACTCACACACGTTAAATGTTTCAAATATGTACATCCAGATTACTGTGAGGAGTGTGAGGATATTTTTTTTATAATTTAAGCCCAGGCGAAATCTGTGCGTGGGTTGATGATACGAATTATTGTCCATTGTTAATGAAACGTAGGACGGGCAATGGACGTTTAAAACTGAATCTGAAAATTAACAAATATCGAAATTAAAATGGTTTACAATTGATAGTGATACTACATCAATACGTACCTACTAACCTAAACTAACAAAAAGGACCTCTCCGGATCATTCGTCGTATGACTTAAATTATTACCTAATTAGAGAAAAGACAACATTTCGATTAGTCGCAAGTGAGACTCTGTTTTCGGTTTCAGATTTGTAACACAAATAAAAATATAACATGCTTACAGGAGTAAGATACCTAGACAGATGCAGTTCTTTGTCTCAAGTGAAGGCTTGAAGTAGTGGTAGACCATAATATAGGATCATTAGGACAAACGTTGATTACGTTGAGATTGAGATTCACAGAGCACATAGGACTAGGTACTTAAATTTAGACCGGCTGACTGTAGAAAATTATCCTTACTGTAATGCTGTTGAGAATTATCTTAAATATACTTATATAAAAATTACTAGAGAAGGTTCTGCGTCTCGTGAAGGAACTGTTAGAAGTGCTTCTCGCATTTTATTATAGTTAAATCAGACAATAACAGAAACAGTAGATGGACTGAAAAAAAAGTCAAGGTCAGTCAACCAAGTACCATACCAACGTTGAAAAAATCTGACGGGAAATTAGGACAGGATGGCAGTAAAGCTTTAGTTTCAGTTATTTTCAAAAGTTACATTCAGCGGAAAGCTAAGATTAAGAAATATCAAAATACAAATAAAGCGTATAGGTACCTATATAATGAACAGAACGACTAGCTAATTCTCCAAAGTACCTTCTGCCAGGCTTCATCTGACATAAGTAGAATGTAGGCCTGGAGAGCATCAGTATGCAAAGCCAAGGTCTGATGTGGTCTGCCCGACATTCACCAAGATACGTCAAATCAAATCAGATGAAAAATAACGCTGAGGATGCAAATCCGTTGAAATAGTTTCATTTAATGACCATGTAATAATCGCGGTAACCGAAGACAATAATAAAAATATAACTGCTTCACATTGCTTTGGTCAAGTGGAGATGAAAATCCTCGAAAGTTGGCCGCGGTTGGCGGTGAAGACAGGAGAGTCTGATCTGAAGGCGTTCACCGACTTAATTGTCATTGTCATAATATGTCAACCTTATGTAACCATAGTTTTGCAATAAATATATATGAGTATGAGTATAAGCGTCCTCTTCAAGCATTTCCATCCAACTGTGAGGCACAATCAGGCATCATCACGGTTGCGATATTAAAAAGTGATACCTAGTTCTTCTGAAGAGAGCGGTACAAGTGAGAAATAGTAACTAGGTATAATCATAAATTTCAGCGGCCTAATGAACAATAGATACCAAACAGACATAATTTTATAGGTAACAAAGGAAATAAGCCAAGTTCCCTATGTGCTGAATTCTGCTCATAATGAGTTTATTAAAACATAAACCATAACGACGCCGAATAGGCGTGTGCCGGCGAACTTCGTAAACGCATTTGCATCCCGACTCGCCGCAAACCTCAATCGATCGCTAAAAAAATCACCGCATTATACTCGACGCGTAACTACCTACATAACTTTTAAGCCCATATTAGCATACAAAACAGTTGTAGTTTACAAATTAAAATTGAGTCTTACGACTTTGGAATAAGGTTTGGATCACGTTGTGGTTTTGAAGGAGTTGCGTCGTTAGTGAATGCAAAGGCATGAATACAATAATACGTGCATTGGGCCGGCGCGCGCGCGGGCTGATCTGACCACTACTGTGCATTTCCCACGGGCTGCGTATTCGTGCGCACCGCTCACTCGGTATGCGCGCGTCTCTCTCCCTCCTGATGGACTGCCGCTTCGTTCGAAACGTAGCGCACCCACACACGTCGGTATTTCAGATTGTACCGAGCCACGGGCCGGCATAGATTATGTCGGCCCACGAGGCTAGAAGTTTGTTATCGATGTAGCACAAGCGCAGAGCTTGTTACTTACTGTAAGCATGCTTTTGAGTATAACAAGCCGTAAGTTAATGTAGCCCGATAGGTATTTCGATTCGTTACGGTTAATGCCGCTATTATCGCGGATTTGAATACTTGTTTGTTTCGTACTTAGTCACGCGTAAACAAGGTAATGGGCAGCTGGATCTATTTGCAAGTCGTAGTGCCAATAGTTTTGCACTCACTTACTATAGTTGAGTAATCCTTGCCAACTTTGCTTCAAGACCTTGCAAGAAACATTCATCCCATAAAAAACATTCCATGTAAAAAATAGGCCAAGTCTCAAAACTCTTCCACAGTAAAAAGTTGTGAGATAATTCGTACAGCCAGTCAGGTATTCTTATAAATCTTTATGTCACACAACTTTACTGCATTTATTAATTTTTGCATACCTAAAACTATGTATGTATTGTGTGATTACCAAGTCAGGATTTTTACGGTGGAAGAGACTTGGCTTATTTTTTACATGGAATGTTTTTATGGGATCTCACTTGATTTTGTAGATTATAGACGTTATTGTGTTATCAATACATACAAATTTATAAATGCCGTTGAGAATACTATTTTTCATACTTTGTATTGAAATGTTATTTTACCTACCGCAAATAACGTTTTTATAGTTTTCTAGTGCATTGTCCATCTAACACTAACTGCTTGCATTTACATTACATCGTATAGTGTACTACCTTGTTATTATTATTTATTAAAATAACTTTGTAATCGCAAGTATTTTTTATAGGATTACAAACTTACTTATGCAGTTTGTATATCCCTGAAACGTGACTGAAATTGCATTATTTTTAGGTTTTTTTATGAATTTGTAGGCTAAAAACTAATTATTTTTAAAATTTGGAGCTTGTGTGTCTGCTAGAAGTACCTTAGGATTATGTTGATCATCATAAGTTAGTAAGTCAGTGGATTGTCAGTGAGTATGTCAGTGACGAAACTAAGGAACTTTGACGGGCAATCGTTCATAAACGAATAGTTCAAATTGAATGCTATTGAGAATATCATCATCATCATCATATCAGCCCAAAGACGTCCACTGCTGGACATAGACCTCCCCCAAAGAGTGCCACAATGACCGGTCCTGCGCCACCCGCATTCAGCGGACTCCAGCGACCTTTACCAGGTCATCAGTCCACCTAGTGGGGGGCCTACCCACGCTGCGCCTTCCGGTACGTGGTCGCCACTCAAGGACCTTTCCGCCCCAACGGCCATCGGTTCTACGTGCAATGTGCCCCGCCCACTGCCACTTAAGTTTAGCGATTCGGAGGGCTATATCGGTTACCTTGGTTCTGCTGCGGATAGCCTCATTTCTGATGCGATCACGCAGAGATACTCCCAGCATAGCCCTCTCCATTGCCCATAGTAAGCGACCACGTTTCCGTGCCATACGTCATCACTGGCAACACACACTGGTCAAAGACTCTCGTCTTGAGACACTGCGGAATATTGGACGAAAAGATGTGCCGTAGCTTCCCGAATGCTGCCCAGCCGAGTCGGATTCGACGATTGACCTCTTTCTCGAAGTTGGACCTACCTAACTGGACAGTCTGTCCTAGGCCTAGGTATATATACTCCTTTACAGCTTCGAGCGTAAAGTAGTAAATGGGAGTTGGTACTACATGAACGTTTGACATGACCTTCGTCTTATCCATGTTCATCCTTAGACCAACTCGCTCGGAGGCTTTACTGAGGTCATCGAGCATAGTACTCAAGTCCTCCATGGTCTCAGCCAAGACTACTATATCATCAGCAAACCGAATTGAGATATACGTTATCTAAACCATATTATGGCCTATATTTTACTGAAAATTCAGGGTTCTAGCTTTAGCCAGCACAAAATTACAGGATGTTGAAAATGGCCTGAATGACTTCGAGAAAAGGATGGTACGGCTCGACTTGGCGGGGGCACTGCCCTGCCACCAGATATACGGGCAGACACGTAGTTATGATGATGATGATATGGTGTATAGGTAGGTAGTACAGGAGTAATTAGGTACTCTTATGATCATTGACTTTGTTATGGGTTACTATGGAACTTGGTCACAATAATACCTAATGTTTTATCAAGGAATAAATGAAATGAAATGAAATAAATGAAAAATTTGATATGAGGTTCTCAATGTGACAAAGTTCTACGGCAGCCTCATGTTTCAATTTAATCTATTACTATCTCACTTTAACTAGATACTAAAGGATTATCATCAAACCTATTATGTTAGTATGCAGCATGTTTTTGTATGCCGAAAGGCAAAACATAGTGGAACGAGATTTTTTTACTATTTGATGTACCTACCTATGTTTACAAAATAAACACTATTGACTATTGACTACCTCATACAAAGTTAACGGCAGTAGTTTGTGGGAATACTAGGAATGTACATTTCTCTTTTTTATTTTTAAGGTAGGTACAATTGAATTTCAGTCACAGTCATAAACATTAAAGATACAAGTTTGACAGATATTAGGTATGTAACTAAATGATATAAAGCCTCTGCCTGAAAAAAAGTGGAGGTAAGAGCCTCGTCGATCGATGAATTTCATATCGACTCGTAGTCGATCGATCCGAATGGTTGGGTACTTAGGGAATGCAATCTCGAATGGACGAGATCTCGATCTCCTGAGATCTCTTCCATATTTTACGAGTTTGAACTATCCTTATAAAACACTTATATGACAAAACTTTCATCTGATGAAAATTTGATTTCCTTTAATCATATTAAAACCTGATGGTTAAATAAATAGTTACCAAAATATTTTTTAGATTTTTTGTTATTGAAAAATTTAAATAGTTAAACCTTCATGCAGATTTTATTTTTATTTCACAACTGATAGCATACTTTTTCGGTGAAAAACGCCCAATCTCGCGAGATCTCGTAGGCGGGGCTGCGAGCTAGCGAAATACGTTGAATTCAACCAAACCCTGCAATGTTATTAAAATCGCATACGACTTGTTGCATCATGTAAATAACCCTCTAGTATAACAATTTTCTCTGTTTGTTCAAGGTTGGTTCTAATTTAAGCAGTTTCGTACAACTTATTGTATCAGTCCTCTGGCTTTTACCAGCATCTTGATAGCCACGGACGTGCAAGAAATAATTTAATATTTAACCATAACAACCATACACACAGATGATTACATGCTTACACTACTAGACAAAGTACGCAATTTCTACTTTATGATTATTTACAATAACTTTGTGATTATTTAACCTCTCGCGTTGATTTTGTCTGCATTTGTGTATATTTTTAATCCTTTTTCGAGAAAATACAATATTATCGATCATTTATTTAGTGTCTACACCCCCCATTGGGTAGGTATACCTATACTATGGGTAGTTTGGACGGTAGGTATAATTATGATTCATACCTATGTGTGTCATTTGCATATTCACCAAAAGGACGGCATGCAACCCTTTAATCATTTCGTCATGCTTACTCTAACTCAAGCGCTATTTAAATAGGCAATTTTATTTTTAAATTAACAAAATGCATTCCCACCGTATATAAATTACGACACTGTGATCAAGCATGGTCCACTTTGCGAATCCGACCATGAACAAAAGTTATCACCGGTCAAGTTATGAAACATTTTTTTAAGTAACCACTGCTTCTTGCTAACTTCTAGTTCGTAGCGCCAGTGTGCAAACACAGCAATGTATGCTGACTTTGTCGATAGTTCCAGTGTTAAAGATAGAAGATGGGTGATTACTGTAGGTGGTTGTCTAATTCCCATGTTGGTTGCGCGTGCCCGACGCGTCTGCTGTCAAGTAACGCCGCGAGCGAAAACTCGATTGCTTCTAATTAGGGCGAATATCCGAGACGATTAGACAAATTCGATCGGCTTTCAGGGAAGTTCCAATTTGCTGAATTGAGTGGAATTTGAATAATTGTAAAAAAAAGGGTCTTCAGGTTAACCTGACAAAAGAATTCGGATTATTCCGTCTCGCTCTGTATGGATACATGGTAGGTAATTATATCGTGCATCTGAAATAAGATTGCCATATGTGGTAGGTAGGCATATGGGTACTCTCGGAGACTGCCAGATATGTATATGAGTTTTGTACAAAATAGATGATTTTCATTTTAAAAATTTCATATTATCAAATTTTGGTATTAATTTGAATTAGAAAACACTCAATTTGCACGTATTTGAATATGAACCTATTTTATACTGGAGAAGACTCCATTTAGGCTAGATTAATTTCTAAGAAGAAAAAAAATTGTCATAAAAAACCGGCCAAGTGCGAGTCGGACTCGCGCACGAAGGGTTCCGTACCATTATCTATAAAAACGGCAAAAAAATCATGTCTGTTGTATGGGAGCCCCATGCAGTCCGACTCGCACTTGGCCGGTTTTTTAGTATTTGTTCTTATAGCGGCAACAGAAATACATAATCTGAAAATTTCAACTCTCTAGCTATCACGGTTATTGAGATACAGCCTGCAGGTGACAGACAGACGGACGGACGGACAGCGAAGTCTTAGTAATAGGGTCCCGTTTTTACCCGTTGGGTACGGAACCCTAAAAATTATAGACACAATATATTTTTAAACAATTTCACTCTTGGTGGTAATACTTTTGGTCCCATTTCAAAATGGTCATTTCGTGTTGACGATTTTCCATTTGTGCCGAATGACAGTAGGTAAATCTATACGAGTGCGGTCCAAAAGTTTCTGCCTGGAGAAATATGGCGGTTTAAAAATAAAATGTATCATATTGTGATTGTCATTTATTCTGCTTGTTCGTGTTTGGTGTATAGTTTTAAGGTTTCTGTTGGTTGCGGTTTTGATTTGACGGCGTTTAGAACAATAGGAAGTCTGAAAGTTTTCAAAATGTTTAAGTTGGAATATCGTTCCGTGATCAAGTTCCTGACAAAGGAAGCGGTCAGCCCGACCGATATAAAAAAAAGGTTAGATGCGTATGAGCGATACCTCTCCGTCATTTTCCATCATTAAAGAATCGAGTAAGCAATTTCGTTTAGAGTGTGAGGCCATTGACGACGAACCTCGCTCCGGCCGGCCTGTGGAAGCACTCACCGTGGACTGCGTCAAATTAGTGGAAGAGAGAGTTCTGAGTGATCGAAGACTGAAGACTAAAGAAATAGCGGCAAGAACAGGGCTTTCGAAAACTTCAGCTCTTAGGATTTTTCATGAATTAGAATTCTTGCCTGGGACTTGCAGCGAAGTGAGCGAAAAGCGTGCTGCTCTCAAGACGTTTTAGACGCATATAGACGACACAGAGAGAGTTTTTTGGAGTCAATTCTTACGGGGGACGAAACCATGGTTTTATACTATGATCCTCTCTCCAAAAGGGAATCGATGGAGTGGCGCCGTCCTGGTGAAAAGCCGCCAAGGAAAGCCAAGGTAACACAATCCACCAAAAAGATAATGTCTAAGGTATTCTGGGATTGCCATGGAACTGATTGTCATAAAAGAAAGTAATAGCACGGCAAATGGTAGCTACTACGCCACTCTTATTGAGCCGTTATATATGAGAGGCGATCAAGCAGAGGCATCGTGGAAAACTTAGCAGAGGTGTTCGGTTTCTCCACGACAATGCACCCGTTCACACTGCTTCAATTGCCAAGGCTGCTGTTGGAAAATGTGGCTTTGAGGAAATTTATTTTTTTGCAAAGGGTATTTATGTGTTGCCTCCATGTAACGTTTATATCTATTTGAACTCCTAGAAACCTAATTTCGTCTACATGCTCTATGACCTGATCATTATACTTATTTCGTAATGGCACGTGAAGGCGATCTTCGTAGATGAAATTGCATGCATTTAGTCTTATCTATAGGTCAATAAGCAAATGTTTATCATTCATCCAATCTATTACATTTTTAAGCGACATATTTATAAGATTTTCATATGTGTCCTCATCATCTTTAACTTTTATTATTAGGTATTGTAGAGTCATCAGCAAAGAGAACCATTTGATCGTTAACGACCCGGGGCAATCATTGATATACAATATGAACAAAAGGGGCCCAAGAATACTACATTGGGGAACCCCATATTCTATGACTTTCAACTCAGAACTTGCCTTCCTTTCTATCCTGTGTTCATTTATGTAATCACCCACCTTATAGTCCCGACCTGGCCTCGAGTGACTATTATTTGTTCTCGAAACTTAAGGCAGACTTAAGGGGAAGAAGATTTTCTTCAGATGATGAAGTGACCCGTGAGGTTTACGGCCATTTTGAGGACAAAACTTCTGAGTATTTTTATGAAGGGATAGAAATACTTATTAAGAGATCTGAAAAGTGCATTGAAATAGAGGGAGACATATAGAAAAATAAAAAAGTTTTGTAAATACATATATATACTTCTTTTCTTTGTTACGCCAGAAACTTTTGGGCTGCACCTCGTAGTAGGCACGCATAGAGAAAATGGCGAGGCTTACCTTAAGAGAGATGAAATGTTATATATTATCCTGATTCCATCATCAGACCATGGTCACCAAGTGTAATGTACTTATGGAACTCGTCCATACAAACCAATTGATACCAAACTCGAGGAGTATACAAGTAGCTATAGTAAATATCCGATCCGAACTACATTCGTATTCGTGGAACATAATTTAAAATAAAAAAAATCAGGATTAGATTTATTAGAATAAGAATATACCCCCCCTAGGTAGGTAGACTGTAGGTACATACGCGGCGGTTTTCTAGCTTAGATTTTCGACGCTTTGTTTCATAGCGACTCCATAGAGCGCTTATCAATGTTATTCAACGGAGCGTATTGTTTTTGGATTACTCTCATCTTTATGTTTTCCCGAATGTAGGTACCTATTGCTACGGTTTACACTCTACAGGCACGGGATTTATAATTTAGCTATATACATTTTCCGAAATAACTGTTCAAACTTTTCCCGTTTTTATCATATTTATAGATGACGTCTGATGACTGACGATGACGTGACAATCTATCAAACATGATCTAACAGCAAACGCGCGAACTCGGCGAAACGGCCAGCATTCCGCAGAATTAAGGCCTCGACTACACTATAGGACTACATCGGATCTAGGGAATGCAATCTCGGAGATTTCAAACCTAGGCGAGATCTCCCGAAACCACAAAGCCAGTATCGCGAGATTACGAGATTTACATCATCTTGCGAAATTGGGCGTTTTTCACTGAAAACGTATGCAAATCCCATGAATTCCATATAATGATTATCAACATTTAAATAAAAATAAAATCTGAATTTAGTGGTTTATAATATCCGTTTTTTTTTTTTTTTTAACGCTCTTAATTTCTTAAGAATAAAGTCGTGTGCAGGTCATTTTGAACACCCGGCCCGCTTAGCTACTTCTGCTGCTGACTGTACCATGACTTAATTTTCTATTCGAGATTAATCATCGTCATCATCATATCAGCCGAAAGACGTCCTCTGCTGGACATAGGCCTCCCCAAAGAGTGCCAAAGTGACCGGTCCTGCGCCACCCGCATCCAGCGGACTCCCGCGACCTCTACCAGGGCATCAGTCCACCTTGTGGATTCGAAGGCATGGAATGAAGAAGTGAACATCTTAGTTAAACTAAGTACTAGGGTAGCATACGCTCTAATTACAGTGATAGCAATTATAAATATTACAAACAAGAACATATTTAGTATACAACATTTATTAAATCAGTTACCCTCAGTATCTAACAAAAATATACTTCTTTATCTATTCCGACGAAACAAAAGAAATCTGACTCGAATAGGAAGTACCTACACTCGAGCGCAATCAAGACGGAAAAAATATAAAATGTAGGTACCTCGAATTGATTATTCTTGGCTACAATTGATGTTTTTACAAAATTGTAAATACAGCACATACAGTCAGCATCAAATAGCATCGGCGAAAGTATTCAAATATATCGGAACAACTTCATTACCATAAGAGTAAAGATGTGTTACGATATACATGGTCACTTTGGTAGCTACAATCTATCTGATACCGACTGTACAAAAGTTGTAGTATGGCCGTTGAAGAGACCGGAAAACCCCTTTTCAGGCTGAAGCCTATCGATTTGGTAACCCTATCAATTTGGTATTGTTATGGTAAGCATATCGGATGTGATAACCATAAGGTAACCGTAACAAAACCATACCAATAAAATAGTTCAAGCAGTTCCCGCCAAACTAACAATGTTTAACAAAGGCCCTTACGCTATGTCTATAAAAATCTATAACAATATTCCACATTATATTCGAAATGAAGCAAAATGTAATATCTTTGTAAATGAACTTAAGGCTTATCTTGTAACGGAATGCCCATATTCTCTGCAAGAGTTCATGGGTTATTAGTTATTAGTCATATTATGGTGTCGATGTAAGTATTAAAATAGATATCTTTTTTATAAAAAATATGTTGTTAATGTGCAGAATTTATATATTTTATTTTATTTTTTATCCTTAGATTTAGTTTAAACCTGTTGCTACACCCTAGTAGGGTCCATGTTTGTATTGGTTAGATTTTAAGAACACCTTTGTAAATACCATAGTTGCAACGAATAAATATGAATATGAATATGAATACAAAACCGTAAAAAAATCTCAATACGGTTTTGTTTAGGTTTTGTTATGGTTACCTTAAGGTTACCACATCCGATATGCTTACCATAACAATAGGGTTACCCTATTAGTAAGTTACCTTATCATAAAGTTACCATTATGGATAAAGTTTTAAAAACCACTTCTAAAATAAGCCTATGGAAAACCCTGATTAGGGTAACCGGTTCCGTTCCCTGGGCCCATCTGCTGCTAGTTATATTTACATTATAAGTAATGATGTTTTTTTGGTAACCTATCGAAGTATCGAAAAACACTTGTCCGATTTTCACTTGTCTGAAAACGGTTCACCGATTAGTCTGGCTAACCAAAATTTAGTCAATTTTTGGCGGGAAATTGAAAAAATCTTGGGCTGGCAAAATGTTACACACTCGGATCCCATACTAATCGACGAGCTCTTTCCATCTTGATATAGTTCTGTGATAGTAAACGCAAGGACTGTCAAAATCAGCCTCAATTCCTTTCCGTATTACACAATGATAATCATCACAATTGCAAGGAAAAAAAATCTACTGACGTATCAAATAATTCACGTGAACAAAAATCAATGAAATATCAAAATAAAATAGAGATTCTTAAGTTTCAAAGCCTATAATAATTATACAAAATCTGAGTTGAAGGCACTAAGAGTAACTTCTAGTTGAACTCCTGTATTGTCCAATTATTTATAAATCAATCAGGCTATGCATATTTAACACCACAATAGTTATTTACGATACAAGTGCAGAAAATAGGAAATTCACAATGAGTGGTGATAAATGAAAACACTACCGAAGGGAGTGTTTTAAATCGACACGAGTTGCGAATTACCTATTCGCACATGTATCGTACAACGTTTTACAGTACATATGGCTCTTTAAAATTTCGACATATGCACGGAAAGTGCCATTTCCGCACGAGCAAAAGTAGCACCATGTTTACTGTAAAATATGTTTTTATAATCCAATTCAAATGTTTGGAATGTAAAATAAGATAACTTATTCATTAACACACATAAGTCTTTCTTTGTCTTATATTTTAATGTGCATATGCGAAGTATATTGGCATATAAGGAAATTATTTACACCACAACTAGAATAACTGAACACATAAACAGCATATATTCTATACGCGGTGCCCGTGAGCATTGCGAGAGATTTTAATCACGAATTCCCGAGGCTATAAGGAGTAATAAATGTTATATGAAGCTAGGTCGAATTATGATTTTTAATTTTTTTCTTATTTTCATACACAACAATTGCTTATCTAGTAAAAACGTGTCTTTAGGACGAGCTGTCAAAGTAGATGGTTAAGTCTCGCAACGTCGCAATCATAAAGGTGTTTCGTACTGGAGATTTCATTACAACATTTTTACACAAAAATGGAAATATCTCTAAAACCGAACCGAATTTACTCGTCGTTAATTAACATTTTTAACTTAAAATATAGACAGGAATATCCTGTTAAAATCTCTCGCAATGGTCACGGGCACCGTGTATATATATATATATATATATATAATATTGTTCTCGTAATATATCATGGATTTCCGCAAAGTAACGCCTTATTCAATAAATTACATAAACAGCACCTTAATTAAGTTTGTACTTCAGTTTAACGTGTTCAAAATCATTTGCTCATCATGTTAAGCGTAGTTCGTCCTTAAGTACAAGATATTGTAATAATGAAGCCTATATGAAGTTTCATAGTGGTATGTAATCGAAAGGGTAACAAAAGTTTATTATTATTGACTAGCTAATAATATCAATGAGGTTAAGTGAAAAAATATCTATTTCATCACACTTGCTCGTCAACGGCGTTATTACTTGCGCGTACAGAGCAGTTATAGCCATTTTACCTCCCACGGGCTGTTAAGTTTAGTTTTAAAATATAGAACCCTCCGATTGGCTTAAGCAAATCTGGCTGCTCTGTGATTGGTTGAAAAAAAAATCTAGTTGGCCAAGCCGCCCCGCCCCGCAAGAATACTGCTCTGTGATTGGTTGAAATATTGAAGCTTGGCGCTCCACTAGCACTGATCCGGAAGTGAAGTTATCAATTTTTGATTGGTGCGGCTGTAAGAAACTTAGATTTTTCTGTCTTTTGTAGTTATTTATTTCCTCGCAAATGTGATGAAAAACATTGTGTATAAGACGGGCGTAAGGATATTGC
This sequence comes from Epinotia nisella, assembly GCA_932294315.1. Lineage (NCBI taxonomy): Eukaryota > Metazoa > Arthropoda > Insecta > Lepidoptera > Tortricidae > Epinotia > Epinotia nisella. Next base: position 12,257,212 of record OW028688.1, on the reverse strand, counting down.
AAACTCGAGTCATCAAAAGCCCGGCTCTCGTTAGCAATATTCCACTTACGCCCCTCGTTAAACAATGTACCTACTATTTAACGGCGGGCCCACGCCACGCCACGCGGTATTACTCAACAGCGATGAGTTTAGTCTTGGAATAGCTGTCATTTCATATAAACTTTGACATTTTTATATGGCAAAACTGTCACCTCCAAGACTATTCTAATCGCGGTTTGATAATACAGGCAGACAACGCGTTGTGCTAATTCTACGCTTTATGAATATATGATTATCGATCAAAATGCTTAACGATCTTGTTACCTGCTTTCAGACAATGCCCACTCAGCTACAGTGGTGGATTTACCAGCAGGCTGAGTAGGCTGGAGCCTAGGGCGGCAGATTTTAGGAGCGGCAAGTTTGATTGTGAACTAGAGTATCGAATTGCAGATGTCAGTAGGGGCGGCAAATTTGAACAGCCTACTGGCGGCAAATGTGTAAATCCGCCACTGCTCAGCTAGCTAGTACTTGCAAATACTGTTAGCTAGATGAGAACAATCAGAAATAATATGTATCTTCAGGGCGGTCTCGAGCGGTGTGAGATCAGGATTCGGTTTGGGCGGAACAGATTTCCAGGATTCCGTCGTCAACAAGGAACACTTATAGTTTTCTATATTACTATTCAGGCGGGCATAAACTGCCCGCCTGAAGGGACGGTAATCATAGGCTACGGACGACTGCCTATGATTGTTTTATTATTTATTATTACTAAGCAATGGGATACACAACTTAACCTTTCGGATGCTTTGACACTGACGTTGCTGAAAGGTAATATTTTTTTTCGTTTCTGTCATAGTCAATTTTCAAGAGCACTAATCAGTGCTAAAACATACGAAGGGTTAATCTATTACATCCTGCAAAACTGTTTAAACATTTAATGTTTTTTTACTAACCCTACCTTGAAGGACCGTCCGTAAGTCCTTCTGTTCTGGGATCCTGATATTAATATCATTTCTTCTTAATCAAGTATTCTTGAAGAAGTAGCAGTAAATCCGCTGTCTCTTTACCGGGGCACTAGGACACTCTGTCTGCATTTATGTCCTGGCTATTATATGTAATTGGACTGAAAAGATCTGAGACCGCCCCGGATTTCGGAGATTCTTGGGAGAATGCGAAAGCACCACGAAGTTCTTAAAGGTTAGGCTAATCTCAGTTATAATAACAGCCTCATTTAATTAATCAAAACTTATATTAGGTACATCATCATTTGTTCTTAGAAAGTACAACTTAAAATTTAATTGATCAACATCTATCATTAAAACTTATCAGTTAATTTCTAACAAAAAAAACCGTACTGGTATGTCTCAATAAAAAAAAAACAACTTCTGATAAATCGATTCAATGGCGTCATATCAATGCAATGGCTTTCTTTGATTGATTGCGCAATTTGTTGATTACAAATCTACATTCTAGTCAACATAGGTGGGGTAAATAAGATTTTTGGCACGCTTAAGGGTCGCCATACAAACTTAGTTCGGTTTTCATTTTAAATCATGCTATAATAACATGAAACTTTGTATACACAAGGGGATCCGCCACTTCTAGGTCGGAAACTAGTGCTATAAATTAAAAAAGAAAAAAAAATAGAGTGAGTGGAACGTTTTTCATACTAAGTATCTAATCGCTTTATTCTTTTTCTATTATATTTCTATTATTTTTAAATATTGGGTGTATATTGTAATTAAATTGTGACTTGTAAAATGCTTATTTTACCAATAAATTCTGTATTCTGTATCATTTATAGCAACAGTAGGTAAGTAGTTTCCGACCTAGATACGGCGGATCTCATTGTGTATATAAAAAGAAGCGAGTTGTGTCGGAGATTTTCTTTGTTGGCTATGGAACCCTAATAAAAAAAGTGCGAGTCTGACCCGCGTATCGAGGGTTCCGTACTGAGCAAACTGTACTTAAAAAATCACAGAAATTACAGAAATTCACTAAAATCTGTATAAATACAGATAAATCGGTATATATGGCAACATTGACTGACGTAGGTCGTTTGACTCGCGATACATTGAAAATGGCGGTCATTTCAGCATTTTTTTTCATGTCCGCCACATAAACTAAATAACACTTTGTGATTAACAACTAATGGCAAATAAAGAAGGATTAAAACATGTAACAAACAATTATTTGAAATCAGATTAGGCTTCTCTACAAGAAGTTATTCCGGAAGTCACGTGATACATTTTGAACTGTACCCCTATACAAGAACGCGAGCAAAGTATCCACTTCAAAAAAAATTGTTATTTCAGTATGCCGTTTTAAAATGAGAACCAAACGTTTGCATGGAGAGTCGCCGTGCTGGGGACTCTAACGCTTTACGGCGCAGCGCCATACGTGAGAGCGAGATACCGAAACGCGACGACTCGCTCCCACGCAGTAGCGGATCCAGGTTTCTCGAGCCCCCCAAAAGCATCGGGGAAAAATCTCACATTAATCTAAAATGTAATTTCAGCACGGCTATCACAAGACGGCGCGCGAGCTCTCTCGATTTTTCTCGCACTATCCGTCTCTCTCTTATTAGAAAACTTAGAAAGAGAGGTATAGTGCGAGAAAAATCGAGAGAGCTTGCGCGCCGTCTCGTGATAGCCATGCAGTAGAGACAAGGCTCACCCCAAAAGAGATGAATTCCCCCAAAACCAAAACCCTAGATCCGCCACTGCTCCCAGGGATCGGAACCGGTTTTTTTCAAAAATCCCTGAAGTAGTCTAATATTTTGATTTGTTTTAGGCTCTTAATGTAGGACTCTATCGTGTATTTAGGTATCATATTATTAGATTGCCCGATCAAAAATGATATAATAACCAAAGAACGAAATAATACCGGTTTAATTTGTATGGAGAAAATACCGGTATCCGATCCCTGACTGCTCCCACGTATGGCGCACCGTTGCCGCTACACATAGCTGTGACCGAAACCGACATTGTTTTATATCCTATGGGATGATACTTTTGTTCGAAGGAAAAAGCGAAGGCAATATACGTAAAGATGTGCAAGTATTTTAATCAAATGCCACTAATTCGTACAAAAATATCGGATAAAAACTATGTCTCCCTAATTAAATATAAATGACAAAAGCAGTATTGAGCATTTTGAGCAATCACATCGATTTGATAGGAAGGTAAAGGTTAACGCACACTTACCCCGCTTGATGGCCATTTTCAATTTTTTTTCGGGTCTCGACCGGTGTAAGGTTCCGTAGTTGCCCATCCGTCACAGAATACGGATTTAACGCATTCGCTGCCGAGCCAAACCTAGTTCCTATGAACAAACTTGTATGGAGGCAAACGCACATATGCGTCGGTGGCAGTGAATGCGTTAAGAGAGGCAACTCACGTTATTTTCAATAGTGCGGAAGTTCGCTTTCCAAGTACATTTTTAGTTAATCAATTATTACTCTTTAACCAGTAATGACTACTTTAAAAAAAACTAAATACCTTGAAGAAACTTAATCAATCTTGCAGTTTTCTGATGAACTTGCTGTCGGTACGAAAAATAAACACTAATTTTAAAATCCCGCTGTCATTTCATTAGATGACATGCTGTGTGCGTGACCTGAACTCTGATGCCGATACCGATATGTATACTCACGCCGAATTACAGTTTTCTAGTAGTAAGGGTTACTGAGCTAAGCCGCGGACGGACATACGGAAATTACGAAACTATTATAGGTTCTTTTTTTACTGAATCTAGACAGAAGTCCTAAAACAAATAATAATTCAAAGTTGAAAAATATTTGATTTGGTTTCAATAAAAAAATGTATGTAGGTGCGTTTGCGTGATCTGCTTAGATATATGGTCCATTTAGGCGATACCAATCAGATGTCGAGGCGATAAGTATGTGTTAACCTTTCAAAGAAACCGTTGCTTTATTTTGTGGCATTTAAATAACCCAAGAGCAGAACTGAATCTTTACTCCCTATTCATAAAACTTACACTATACTGGATTTGACACACGTATTATACAATTAACAACATACAATAGAACATGTAAAGGCCACTAGTAACATAAGATATGTCGCAACAATTTTTACAAGACACATCTCCTCGGGCGTAGCCAAAAAAAAAACAAAAAAAAATATATATCGACCTGAATATTAGTAAGTGTCCCCCCTCCCCCGAATTAAAACCAGGCCCCGTAGCATGGTTGGCCTTGTCACGCGATAGGTGATAGGATAGAGCGTGCGTCACTGGCTGACACCGTTCGATAGAACGAGACGACGCCCCTATCTTGTCACTTGTCGCGTGATAAGGCCAACCATGCTGCGGCTCCTGGCTACGCCCGTGCACATCTCCACAATAACTTTTATAAGAAGAACAGCTTATCCGCAAGTGAGTCCGAAGGCTGTTGGTGTATATTCTCGCCTACTAAGTAAGCCAGTTTGTGAGCGTATTGGCACGGTGCCGGCACTCGAACGGTGCCAGGCCAATTATAATACAAATGACACATTTTATAAGTTATTTTTTGGCACTGGTCTGGGGTCAGGCCACTGTCGTCGTAGGCGACGATGTAGTGGGTCGGCGTCACGGTGCCTTGGTTGACTTTTTGGGAGACGATCAGGAAATCGTACCTGAAATAAGACATTCATTAGGAAATATTTTTACCCGACTGCCGAAGGAAAGGAGGGTTAAGTTTTTCGAGCATATGTATGCATGTATGTATATATGTATGTATGTATCTGTGTGTATGTCTTATTCTTTGCCACCTGGCCCTGCAGCCTAAACCGTTAGACGGATTTCGACATATGAGGTGTCGTTGGATTCCTCTTAATTATGGGAGTGACATTTTTTTCACAAAACCAGTTGGGTTTTTTGGAAAAAAAAAACACTTGTTCTCCAATATGCTCCGAAATGTTCGCCTTACTGTACCAAAAATAGTACGTCAAGTTCCTTGTTACTGATGAAAGCAAATTTTAAAAGTCATTAAGACTGAATCACACTGGCTCGGCCTGCGGTGGCGGTCCATAGTAAACTTGACATTAGCTGTCATTTACTATTGACCGCCACCGCAGTCCGCGCCAATCTGTGAGAGGCTTAACTGTTTTAGCGGTCAGGAAAGTGTATGAAATATATAGCTATAGTTAGACTGATTAGAAATGTATAGCTGTCTCTTTCGAACTTGAAGCAAGTTGGTGTGACAAATAGCACCCGTTTGCAGTGTGCTTAATGTTTTGCCAAGTCTTTTTTTTTGTCGTAAGTGACGGTTTTAAAAATGTCTCAAATAGTTATAAATTAAAAAAATATAAATATTTTTGAAATAAAATATAAAACGAACTAAGATGCGTCCGATACATATGCGATCGATAGGGGTGCGGTGATATATTATGTCAATTGAAACTGGCACCTCAACTCATGCCATGTACAGTAAGGGAAATGTATTCACGTACCACTGTAGAACCCTGTCGCAATTGACAGGCCACCGTCACTCAAACTTGAGTGGTATGTCACCTTATTGCGATAGGGTTCTACGGTGGTACGTTAATACAGTCGACGCCAAAAATACGTTTACACTTTTGCACCTTATTCCATTGCAATAAGGCGAATATTGTAAACGTATTTTTGGCGTCGACCGTATTAGAAAAATAAGTTGGGTGGAAACTTGGTAGGTTATTAGCATACTCGCTGTTTTCAGATTATGCCTAGATATTATTGAAAATGTTATTTGATTTCCACGGATTTTTGGAGAAAAGCACTATATCTGCCTCGGCGGGAATGGCAATTCGTATCAATCAATGGCGACATCTGTGCCGATAGTAGTAGATAAATAAAGTTAAAGATGCATTCAAATTGGGTAATTAGTTATTTAAGTTTTAAGTTAGAGTTAGATGAATATTATTAGATACATATTTAACGCTATATACAGGTAAATGTCATGTATTATTTTATGCACAATAGGTATGTAATTCCATCTAGTGAATAGTTTGTCTTTAAGTTAAGAATCTTTTTGTGCACACACTGTTGAGAATTATAGTCCAGATCTAGACACTAAGCTTCTTATGCTACTGTATGTATGACTGTAATTTGTTGTGTGAGCCTAATAAATAAATAAATAAATAAAGATAGAAACCGCGCTTGATACCCCTTCTATAGTATTTAGTGTTCTGTGATGGCATCTCACCCGCACGCTCTCGCCGCACGCACGTGCTCTTTCCCTTTTAGCGTAACTATATGTACATACATACATACATATAATCACGCCTCTTTCCCAGAGGGGTAGGCAGAGATCACGGATCTCCATTTGCTACGATCCTGACAAACCACTTTCGCTTCACTCACCTTCATCACATTTCTCATAAATGCTCTTCGGTTTAGGGTACTTTTGACCTGGCCTTTTTGTAACATATCTCCAATTTGATCAGAGAAAGTTCGCCTAGATCTTCCCCTTCCAACTTGCCCTTCCACTCCTTTTATATACACTCTCTTCGTTAATCTTCTTTCATCCATCCTCTCTACATGATCAAACCACCTTAACATACCCTTCTCAATTTTCGTGACTATAGCAAAGGGAAAAGACAGGAACTGCTCATCCTCTATTTAAAAATCTTTCGCTGGTATATAGAAAGTAATTTCGGGATGGGCATAAGCTGTTTTGCAAGTTCCGGAGATTACCCCCAACATACAAACCTTGCCTGCTTGTACTCACTCCTACAAACATACAAAGAAATAATCTAACAGACTTCATAATTATCTTCAGATGTATAATTTGAAGACAGGCTTGTGACCTAAGATTTTTTTACGATGCCATTCGAACCAGTTTTTGGAGAGGAACAAATGTTTGTATGGGAGCAACTACAAACAAATAACATAAAACCCAAAAAATGTAGTCAAAGAGGGATCTCGCTGGCGGCAGCCGAAACGCTTCATACTGATTGACATAAAAGTATGACGTCACACTTTGCTATTTGAACTAATCGTTGTATGGAAAACCAAGTAAATTGCTGATTCGGTCGCGAAATACTGCGTGGAATAAATGATCTTGGACAATAAAAAAAATGCATTATATATTTTTATGATTGTAATTATATTTGGTAATTTATGCTTTATTACAATCATTTGATGGTTCACTATCCATTTAGCAACACGACGTTATCAACAGGCATGATGACTCATGTTAATTTGGATAACATAGTGTTGCTAAATGGATAGTAAACCATCAAATTATTGTAATAAAGTATAAATTAAAAAATATAATTGATATCATAAAAAGATATGCCCCTTGAGTTTAGAAAAAAATTGCATTTTTTATTGTCCAAGTGTAAATTTAAAGCTACCAATCATTGACGTATAATAAAGTAAATAGACGCACAATGTCGAACAAAAATTTCAAGAAATGTGCCCCAATTTGACAACTCTAGCTATATTTCAGTTGATGCCAATCGCGTTTACTTATAAATAACCTGCGTTGAGTTGAGATGTATGCTTCATATAAAAGAGAACTTAGTGTTTTAAGCTGTAAGGGCCATATTAGCGAATTAGCATCAAACAGATTAAAAACTTTTTAGTTTATTGAGATTTTATCATAATGTGACTTGATTGCTCACGTCAAAACTAAATAGCGAATGAATGGAGTCGCATTATAAAATTATTTTAATAATATTGTATAAACAATACAGTCATTTGTAAATGATTGACGAACTATGTTGCGGATTTTTGCTGTTTGGAAGTATTTTACATGTCACACTTTAATAAATAAAATCTATAATATTTTATTTATTTAAACAGGAAGACGAAATACACAAATAAATCATGATTATTTATTTTTACAAGCAGGCAATACCTAAACAATTAACACGTTCATTTTTCGGTGGGCATTACAAAACATTGTTCGGTGGGCATTACGTATTATCAGTGCAGCTGTCAAACTCCTTAAAAATTCTACGCACGACTAGTGAAAAGGGAATAAGAACTAGTTATGTAGATCATTTTAGCGTGGTATATTTGACGTATCTAATTAGTCCCTTTGCGACATATAATAATGACTTACAATCTGAATATCAATTTATCTTTAGTTAAACATAGATTTTTACAAGATTTATATAAACTTGAAAAATAAACACACGACGAAGTCGTCACCACTCTTCGTCGTTGATGTCTCCTATCTCGTGCTATAAGCCTATAACTGCGGCCTACTTTGCACATCGCTAAGGATTTCTCGGGAATCTTAAATTGAAAACCACAAATAACGTATTTGTACTACTCCATAAAAAATCTAATAAGTAGGTACTGACTCCTTAGGTTTTTGTTCCGTGATAATCTGTCATTTGTACTAACGAAATCATTTATTTAAAACCATGAAATGCCAATGAGTTTACATGAAATTCTTTACGCTATCAATAGAACTTAGTTAAAGAAATATATCCAATCCTTTTTTATTTTTTTTCTATTGCTATATTTGCTATTAACGAATTTTTTCACAGATCATATTTGTCATTTTTGACAACCGTCAAGTCTCACGGTCGAAACCAGACTAAACGCAAAAGAACCGCAAGTGTCGATCGCGCGGTTCTTTTGGACGGCCACTTTTTTCGGCTGATTGTGTATCTAGTTACTTATACTAAATCAATGCTACCAATAGAATCATTACGCTTTTATAGAAACAAAATTGTATAACAACTATGGACCTAAACGCGGTATTTCGCGACCTAAACAGCATTTTACTTGATTTCCTCTACAATGATTAGTTCAAATACCTAAGAGTGACGTCATACTTTTGAGTCAATCAGTATGAAGCGTTTTGGGTGCGGCCGTACGAGGTCCGTCTTTAACTCAATTTTTCGGGTATTTATGTTCTTTTATTGTAGTTGCTCAAATACAAACATTTGTTCCTCTCCAAAAACTGGTGCGAATGGCATCATAAAAAAAAATTAGTCATCATGCCTATTTTAACATGCGGTGACAAGCCTTCTGCACCTTCACCCATAGAAAGCCCAACGAAGCGTATTGTAAAAGAGTCCACTCACCAGTCCCTCTTGGTGACGGTGTGGTCCAGCACGGTCCCGGGGCGCGGGTTGGCGAGCCCCTCGCGGCCGCGCATGAATATCCTCGTGTTGATCCGCTTCTGGACCACTATGTACGTCAGCGTGGGCTCGTAAGTCTCGCCGAGGACGTTGAAGCAGATCCTCATTTGCGGGATCTCATAGTTCTGGACCACGTTCAGCTGGCCGTCGCCGACGCCGTCTCTGTCAATACATAGTTATTTGTGTCACAAGGGAGCAAAATAGTATATTTACGGCGAGGGCGGTGTATTGAATCCTGAATGTAGCGAGGGATCATACAATAGAATCCTGAGCGTAGCGAGGGATTCTAACGTAGGATCCTGAGCGTACAATACAATACAATACAAATACTCTTTATTGCACACCTCACACAAACAAAGCAGTTACATAGAGAAACAATACAATAACATGTAGGTAGAGGTAGACAACAGGCGGTCTTATCGCTGAAGAGCGATCTCTTCCAGACAACCGCCTGTGGTGAGTACACAATTTTACGTCTCTCCCTAGCCAGAAAGTGAGATTTTCCTAGCGTGCGGTGATTGCTACTTTATGGCCAGGTATGACGTAATAGTACATTACTTACCTAGGGCGGTAAAACAAAGAATGTCTCAGATCGCTGGCATTTGACGCCCGAGCTGATGGCAAGGCAAGGGCGATAAATATGCAATCTGAGGCTTTCTTTATTACCACCCGTGGTGATTACAACATTTTACGTCTCTCCCTAGCCAGAAAGTGGGATTTTCCTAGCGTGCGGTGATTGCTACTTTATGGCCAGGTATGACGTAATATTACATTACTTACCTAGGGCGGTAAAACAAAGAAAGTCTCAGATCGCCGGCATTTGGCGTCCGAGCTGAAGGCAAGGGCGATAAATATGCGATCTGAGGCTTTCTTTATTACCACCCGTGGTGAGTACACAATTTTACGTCTCTCCCTAGCCAGAAAGTGGGATTTTCCTAGCGTGCGGTGATTGCTACTTTATGGCCAGGTATGACGTAATAGTACATTACTTACCTAGGGCGGTAAAACAAAGAAAGTCTCAGATCGCCGGCATTTGGCGTCCGAGCTGAAGGCAAGGGCGATAAATATGCGATCTGAGGCTTTCTTTATTACCACCCGTGGTGAGTACACAATTTTACGTCTCTCCCTAGCCAGAAAGTGGGATTTTCCTAGCGTGCGGTGATTGCTACTTTATGGCCAGGTATGACGTAATAGTACATTACTTACCTAGGGCGGTAAAACAAAGAAAGTCTCAGATCGCCGGCATTTGGCGTCCGAGCTGAAGGCAAGGGCGATAAATATGCGATCTGAGGCTTTCTTTATTACCGCCTATGGGGAGTACACCATTTTATGTCTCTCCCTAGCGAGAAAGTTAGATTTTCCTAGCGTGCGGTAATTGCTACTTTATGGCCAGGTATGACGTAATAGTACATTACTTACCTAGGGCGGTAAAACAAAGAAAGTCTCAGATCGCCGGCATTTGGCGTCCGAGCTGAAGGCAAGGGCGATAAATATGCGATCTGGGGCTTTCTTTATTACCACCCGTGGTGAGTACACAATTTTACGTCTCTCCCTAGCCAGAAAGTGGGATTTTCCTAGCGTGCGGTGATTGCTACTTTATGGCCAGGTATGACGTAATAGTACATTACTTACCTAGGGCGGTAAAACAAAGAAAGTCTCAGATCGCCGGCATTTGGCGTCCGAGCTGAAGGCAAGGGCGATAAATATGCGATCTGAGGCTTTCTTTATTACCGCCTGTGGGGAGTACACCATTTTATGTCTCTCCCTAGCGAGAAAGTTAGATTTTCCTAGCGTGCGGTAATTGCTACTTTATGGCCAGGTATGACGTAATAGTACATTACTTACCTAGGGCGGTAAAACAAAGAATGTCTCAGATCGCTGGCATTTGGCTAACCTTAACAATGTATTACTTATTTTTTTCTCTACTTTTAAGCAAGTTGTAATGTTGATGTGCTGTATGTTTCAAATAAATTATCATCATTCATTTATTCATTTGACGCCCAAGCTCAAGGAAAGGGCGATAAATATGCGATCTGAGGCTTTCTTTATTACTGCCCGTGATGAGTACAACATTTTATGTCTCTCTGGCCAGAAAGTGGAATTTTCCTAGCGTGCGATAATTGCTACTTTATGGCCAGGTATGACGTAATAGTACATTACTTACCTAGGGCGGTAAAACAAAGAAAGTCTCAGATCGCCGGCATTTGACGTCCGAGCTGAAGGCAAGGGCGATAAATATGCGATCTGAGGCTTTCTTTATTACCGCCTGTGGGGAGTACACCATTTTATGTCTCTCCCTAGCGAGAAAGTTAGATTTTCCTAGCGTGCGGTAATTGCTACTTTATGGCCAGGTATGACGTAATAGTACATTACTTACCTAGGGCGGTAAAACAAAGAAAGTCTCAGATCGCCGGCATTTGACGTCCGAGCTGAAGGCAAGGGCGATAAATATGCGATCTGAGGCTTTCTTTATTACCGCCTGTGGGGAGGGGAGTACACCATTTTATGTCTCTCCCTAGCGAGAAAGTGGGATTTTCCTAGCGTGCGGTGATTGCTACTTTATGGCCAGGTATGACGTAATAGTACATTACTTACCTAGGGCGGTAAAACAAAGAATGTCTCAGTTCGCCGGCATTTGACGCCCGAGCTGAAGGCAAGGGCGATAAATATAATATCTGAGGCTTGAGAAAAAAAAAAAAAAGAATATTATTTATTGCCTCAAAATTATACTAAAAGTTTACAATAAAACTTAGTGTAATAAATTTATAAACCTAAATCAAATAAAAAACAAACAGTAAATTACAAACTAAGAAAGCGAAAACTAATAACACAGAAACACTGTTTGAATTTTGAGTTAGCAAGAAGCGCGTTTACGGCAAATAAAACCGGTTTGCATTGGGATCCACAGCAAGCTTGGGACAGCCCAGGCGAGCCAAGGGCGGTTATTCAATAATAAGTCGTATTTAAGTGTGCGTTAAAATCATATTCCTTAAACTGGTGAAAACCCCAACGCAAAAACCCGGGTTAGGGTAACCTTATTGATGGGGTTTTCATTTCGGTTAGTAGTAACCTGGGTTAATTGAGTTAACTGCATCAATAGGGTTAACCCTATCAATAAGGTTACCGTATAATAAGGTAACCTTATTGATAGGGTTTTTAAAACCACCTTGAAAATAAGCCTATGAAAAACCCGGGTTAAGGTAACCGGTTCCGGTCCCTGGTGGTAACTATTAGTAACCAAAACAGCGAGTATACAATTTTGTTGCATACTAGTGAGTCCGGACCTTACTCACCACCAGGAACACAACACCACATACCGTTGTTATATAACACTATAATTGTCGTTACTCTAAGCACAGGGCTAGCAGTTTTGGCACGTATCCAACTGGCATGTATCGGATGAGTTATCGTGCGCCGAACACAGGTGGATCCGTTACGACATCACGAAAGTCGGAAGGGGGAGATGGGGTGTTGTGTCGGGAGGGGGGTGTGAGTCGGGGGGGGGGTGAGTCGTGGGGGGTGAGTTAGGGGGTAAGTCGGGAGGGGGTGAGTCAGGGATGGGTGTGTCGGGGGAGTAAGACGGACGGGGGTGAGTTGGGGGGGGGGGGGGGGGGGGTGAGCTAGGGTGAGCGGGGTCACCCCCGATTGCAGGAGGGATGATCGAGTCGAGGGGGGTCGCTCAACCCCCCCCCCCCCGACTCACCGACGTTTTACCGCCCTAGGTAAGTAATATACGATTACGTACACACCTGGCCATAAAGTAGCAATTACCGCACGCTAGGAAAATTCCACTCAGAGTTGCAGGTTGCAGGCAGACGCAATGAATGAATGAACCGGCGCGGCAGGCGATGTTGTCAGCTCGCTTATTTTTTTCGGAAACCGGTTGCGTACCGGTAGAGAGCCTCTATAAAAAGGTTTTAAAGGTTACCGAAACCTTTAAAACTCAAAACCGAAACCGATATTACAAAAAGGTTACCTTAACCGTTATGGTTGGCGCGGTAAAGGTAACCGACATAGCATTACGATATCGTAATCGACACCGGTTGCATACCGGATGTAAGTTGTAACCGTAACCGAAAACAGTCCCTGCCACTGTTGGAGGAACTGGTAAACATATTCACACAACATGTAACAGAGAACACAAGCCCATCATCGACACCATCAGTCATTGGGAACAACACGAACTCGAACTGGTGGGTCTCGGAAATGGAGCGGATGAGAACCAAAATGAGAAGAGCAATGAATACAAAAGCAGAAGAGGACTGGGACAAATAAAAACAGTCAAAGCGGACTATAAAAAGAGAATATGATACAAAAGATTTGCCTCCTGGCGGAACTTCTGTGACAACATATCTAGCAGCACACAGGCCAATAGAACAAGGAATATACTAGCCAACCATCCTAATCAACTACCGGGCACACTGAGGACACCAGACAACACCAGCACCAGCAATCCATCTGAGACTGAAAGTGTACAGGTGTAAACCAACTTCCCGGGGTGCAAAGTAGTTGATTTACAAACCTGGGCAGAACAGGAAAACAAAACGATCTGGACGATAAACAGTTTGGTAAAGCTTTACTAAAGTGGGGAGGACATAAGCTGATCGAGCATTTATCGAACCTACTATGCAGTTGCATTGCATACAGATACATACCAACAAAATGGAGAGAGGTAATTTTCTTACCAAAACCAGGAAAGAGTGATAACTAGGACCCAAAATCATTTAGACCTGTATTATATATTTTATATTATTATTAATTTTATAAATGCCACCTACGTGTACAGTCGCCATCAGATATATCGGAGCGGCCAAAGTGCTCACAAATATCTGAACACGTCTCTAATGCCTTGACAATAGAGACGTGTTCAGATGTTTGTGAGCACTTTGGCCGCTCCGATATATCTGATGGCGACTGTACATATAACTTGGTCTTAGACAAGTGAAAGAGCAAGCAGAACCATGTCAAGTGGTAAGTCATCGTGGCGTTAATGGAACAACCGACTCCTGTCTGTGACAGTGCCTGTGATAACTCGTCCATATAAACATTGAACAGCGCTGGCGACATGCTGCCTCCTTGTCTGACACCGCAATTCAAATAGTTTGCCTTTCCATCTCACGACGTTTCTCTGCTGGGAATACCATTTCTCCAGTACCTTTATGCATGAATGAATGATGATTTATTTGAAACATACACAACAACAACATTACAACTTGCTTAAAACTAGAGAAAAAAAATATGATCGGTGTGGGTGTTTTTCTAGTGCGTAGTTTTTCCCAAAGGAGTTGGTGATCGATCCTATCGAAGGCTTTGCTCAAGCCCAGGAAGCAGGCATAAACACACGTTTTCCTGGACTTATAATATCCCACAATTTGTTTGAATGCATAGATAGCCGAGGTATATGAGACGTTAGTTTTAAAACCAAATTGGGTGTCGGCACTACACAGATAAGGAGCGGCGAGATGATGAAGTACCCTTTTCAACAGTCGTGCTATCATATTTGCAAGAGCAATAGGGCGGTAATTGCTAGGCCTACGGCGTACCCTTAAGTACCGCGATGACTGATCCTGCGCCATCCGCATTCAGCGAACTCCCGCCACCTGTAGCAGGTTATCAGTCCACCTTGAAGGTGATTGGTGCCATGCCAATGCAGAAACTAACCTGTACATAATGATCCTGTCGGGCAAGCGGCCGTTGACCCGCAGGTAGTGTTTCAGGGCCTCCACCAGACACGACTTGAGGCCGTCCACGATCTCCTGTCCGCGCTCCTGGAACACCGCCTTCGACCACCAGTGCGTCATCGCCTGGTCATACGACGCGACGAAAGCTGGGGAATTTAAGAGGCTGGTAAAATAGGGATTGCGGGCCAAGTAGATATATTTCGGTAAAGGAAACCTGCAAACACCTGCGAAGAAATTAAAAGAAATACATGACGTGTTGTCAGGTCTAAATCTCCAATTTTGTCTGAAATTCCATTATGGACCGTCTCGTCGCGTGACACGTGATGCTTCGCAGACTATTATAAGGAACATATCGCATGCTTTTTTCGGACTCGAGCGTGACAAAGCGGTAAAGCGTAAATCGTTAGCAGCGCTCGAATGCAACAGTAAATGCTACTCGCCTTGAACCTCAAACCGTGTCAGGGAACCTGATCAGACCTGAGCCTTAACTCCAATGCTAAAAGGAATGCGACACCGCCAGTTTAGAATATTCTGGGCCAAGTTGTAGAGATGTTTCTGTTTCATGGCCTTGTTGTTTGTACTTACCACACACGCTACGCCTCTTCCGGCCCGCGTCGTGGAAGCTGTCGATGCCGACCATCATGGCCGACTTGAACGGGATGGTAATGCTCCACAGAGTCCCGCCGATCTTGCAGTTTATTTGCAGGAGGATTTTCTGGGTCACGGCTCGGACTTTCTTCTCGTTCATGACGGTGCGGGCGTTGATCACCTGTTTGGACAATTTAGTGTTAATATTTTGAGTAATTATTTTATCACAGAGAACAGCAAATTATCTTGGCCGCCGTTTTCTCTCTGGGTTGGAAGCTCGGTCGCTTTCGTAAAACTATTGCCTACGACAAATTTTTGGATTAGGTACTAAACTCTCAGGCTCGTTAAGGCTATGGTCTCCTATAAATCACGCCGTACGCTGTGTCACAATGCTTACTATGGATATGTAGGTCGTCAGCCTCAACAGTACATCTCCATAGTAAGCGTTGTGACGCAGCGTACGGCGTGATTTATAGGAGACCATGGCCTTAGACACAACCGGGCCATCATGGTCTTCTTAAGGAGATGTACACAGTTATGGATACCTGCAAATTATTCTTGGTGCACTGTTTAGTAGTAACTACCAGGCCTATCCCACTAAACTTTTCATGAAATGACGGTAGTCTTTGGTAACATTCCATGTACGTTTAAGTTGCCAGGGTCATTGCTACAGCAAATATTAAAATTTTACAACTCATCAAACTCTAGTATTGTTTGTGGCTACAATTTGACAGCTAACCTCATCACAAAGGCAGTGGACCTGCTGGTGTTTGTTATTGCATGGTGAGTAGGTCGAAGCTCGACTTACTTGCGAAGGCACCGGGTTCTCAGCGCAGCAGATCCTCTTGATGGCAGCGTATCTGTCGTCTCTGGACGTGGGGCAAATGCAGACCACGACCTGTACGGAGGAGCTGACGATCTTCTTGAGAGCCTGCACGTATGCCTCTGTCCGGTCGTTTTGGAGCATCACCATCTCTGGCTGTTGGACCATGATGCCCATGGGGCCGCAACAGCGACGCAGTGTGGCGAGGAAATTCTGCAAAAATAGGGTATTTAAGTCCACGTGAACCCTTGCCTGGAGCTCGGATCCGCCTTCTATACCCTTTCAGACTTACAGACCTACGCGTACGATAGCCATTTTATCACTTATCGCTGTGGATAAGACATCCGTCACGTTTTGCCGCGTATGCGAGTGCGAGAGTGACGGATGTCTTATAATAAAATAAAATAAAATGCATTTATTTTTAGACAACTTAAAGGTCCATAGAGTTTTTTTAAGTTTGTTTACTAACAACTTGTTAGCAAACAAACTTAAAAAACTAAACATTTAAATAAAGTAAATACAAGATGATGATTAAGATTAACTAAATTAAATTAAAACTAAGTTAAATAGGCCCTCGAGGCATTGTACCGAGGATGCTGGCGGCATTTCCTCGCTGAATTGCAATGCTGATGCGTTGCGCGAGAAAGCCGCCAGCTCTTCGGTCACCAGTTACATCGACCAGACGTTTCGCGATTTCTGCAAATAACTTATGCGCACTGGGACCCCACGGACCGAGGGTCTCGACGCCAAAGGGTACAATGTTAATCATCATCTTGTATTTACTTTAGAAAATAAATAAAAGTAAACATTAAAATTCAAATGAGTTAGTAATAACAAAAAGGGAATATAAACTAAAAGGCCTGCAAAACAGCCTTATACATAACGATAAGTGATAAAAGGCATGTTACGCCCGTTAGTATCGGATTTGCCTTCAACGGATCAGTTGCCTTGCCAAAGTCCAAAAAGATTGCAATGGCCAGTTTGACTGCCTGGGTCTATACTGAGGCTTACGCTGTCCAGGATGTTTAGGAAGTACTTAAGTGACTGCGACACACACACCTGCGTGCATTGTTCATCCCTCTTGGTATATATAATCGTCCATCGAATTATATCCATCGCCTGCAACACAGTATTCCTGGTGGCATCGTTGTTCCAGTCAGCATCAGGTTTGCCTTCGACAGTCCGGTTTTTACCAAAGTACAAGGTCTCCGGGGCAAGAGTCCGGGCAGCGAGATTCACTGTGTCCGGGTGTATGCTGAGGCCCCAGCCTTTTAGGCGGTTGCAAGCGTTTTCGTTGGCCAGGACGTTTTGGATGTACTGAAAATAAATTCGGAATTTGAATATGGCTATAATTTCGCATCCTGCAAATAAATAAAATTATCAGATTGTTCTAACAAATTTAAAATGTCTCTTTATTGTCAGTAGTATAGAAAATACTGAAGCCTTCTTAAACGCGGCGTGCCATGGACCTATAATCAGGACAAGCTAAACTAGGGCTGAAATACAATGTAGGTACAGTTGAGTTCTCCAATATCTATACAGACAACCTTTCAAAAATATCTATACATGTGTCTTATGTCAATAATAATAAAGCCTGTGTACAGATATTTTTGAAAGGTTGTCTGTACAGATATTGGAGAACTCGACTGTACATGGTGTTTGAACCTACTGGTTATCGCATACACGGGTACCTCCCATCAATTAGAATCGTAGTCCACTGGAAAGAGTGAGGACTTTTAATAGGCCATGTTGTCACTTCAGACCTAAAAGACAACGTGGATATCGAGCGTGAACGGAGGGCTCTGTCGGTGAGGGCGAACATGATTGCGCCTAAATTTGCGCGCTGTACTAGGGAGGTGAAAATAACTATTTTTATACTCGTCGACTTTAATGTTTGAATTAAGACTTCGTACACTAAACTAAAACCACATACTTTTTTCTATGGAGGTCCCAACTCAACTCAAATAATTATTATACAATGCTTAAGACAACTAAAATAAATTCGACCAATCACGTGGCGCCTTTAATGAACTATAATGAATTTGACCAATAGGACGTCGCGTTGACTCCAATACCAAAGACATCAACGACGCTGTGCCGGCGCACTTCGTTTCAGCAGGGCTTAGATTTGCATTAGATACCAAGTCTTTTTATTATTTCTGTTGACTCGTCTAAAAAGTATTGTATACAATAGTTTCACAATTAGCTCTTAAATTCTCGTATCTTACTTAGGCCACTCGGCAAGCCTAGTGGCCTAAACACGGTACTCAACTTTAAGAGCCCTTATTGTGTAACGATTATATAAAATACTATTTTAGAGCATATTGCACTACCCTGTGTACGTGCAGCTTATGGGCAAACTACAGCAGCAAGCCTATGGGGCCCTCCGGGTTCAATATAACAATGCGTTCCGAGTGATGGTGGGGCTGCCCCGCCTCTGTAGCGCATCAGGGATGTTTGTCACCCCTGATGCGTCGGGTGCGGGCCAGCCCCAACCCCATCCTGCGTTTGCTGGCTGATAAGTTTGACTGTCCTTATTTGAGGCATTGTGATGACATGCTTGTTTCTAGAAGTACAGTCAGCAGCAGAAGTAGCTAAGCGGGCCGAGTGTTCAAAATAACCTACCCACGCTTTTAATTTCTTAAGAATAAAGTGCAGGTCATTTTGAACACCCGGCCCGCTTAGCTACATCTGCTGCTGACTGTACTTATTATGTTTAACCTACTTAAATGTTTCTAGAAACATGATCTTAATATCTATTTTTTTGCGATCTGTTAGAATGGTGTTAGGAGAGATTCATTTTGCCTATTATATCAATCAATAATTAAAGTAAGGTGCCATGGTGCAATAAATGACTAAACTAAACTAAAGCAAAATATAGCAAAAAAAACCATTATATCAAACGTTACATTATATTAAGTAACTTTATGTCAATTTATTGTATATCAACTATGTTAGTTTTTCTTGACATTATATGAAACATTACGGACCCGGAGGGAGCATACCTTCATACACACTCTATAAAGTTGAAAATGGAGTAGCTCACTCGCTACCGCCTGATTTGAATATCTAGAGAATGTAGTCGATAGTCTAGGAATCACTGACCTTCTTGAAGGCGGCGTGCCGCTGGTTGGGGTCTATCCTCGTGTAGGTGGCGACGTCCTTCATGAGCCGGAAGTTGGAGCGCTGGTCTTCCGACAGACCAGTCAGCTGACACAACTCCGGTACGAGCGCAATCATAAAGTCTGTTGGGACTTCAGAACCAGGCTGGCGTTTTGTTTCCCTGAAAATCAAGTTTTTCGCCTTGTTTCTCTATTCTCAATAAATTTTCTACAACATGCCCATTCATAAAAATGTCAAGGTATTAAAATGTAAAAGCGTCACTAAGAAACGTCACTACCAAGTTCGAAGCAGGCGATACGTGCAGTTCAATAGCGCAGTACAACCAGTACACTTATAAACGCGGTACAACGGAAAATAAATATTATCTAGACAGTTTTTTCAAACTGTGGATCGCGACCCCCAGAGGGGTCGAGTGGTTAGATCGGTTCTCCAAACGCGTTAATTTCGCATAGCTCAATTTCCACTCGCGTTTTTCCCCACTTCTTATTTTTCTTAATCGGTTTAATTCATGTACGCAAGTGTTGACAAACGGGTTGGTTTCTAGTCACTTTTCCCCCAATTGATTATTTTTCTAGACGATTTAGTTCATATTTCCACTTGGTAATAGACTGATTGTTTTCCAGACGCGTTTTTTCTGCCTTAGCCATAACCAGCCCTCGCAAATTCGTGAAACACGTTACGTTAGGTTTGATAGGTACCTAGCTTCAGATGCAGTTTGCCCGCCCAGAAATGGGGGGCTCCTTCGAATCTTTCGAACTACGAACAAAATGGCGAAAGGGGCATGCCGGTAATGTAAATTAGCTATGTATGGAGAACAAGCGCAAAAAAAAACGCGTCAGGAAAACAATCAGTCTATCAACACATGAGAATATGAACTAGGTATATCGTCTAGAAAAATAAACAATTGGGAAAAAACGTGGTTAGAAAAAAAAAAGTTTGTCAAAAAAAAAAGAAATCAGACATTTTATCTGCTTCAGCTTCAAGGCTTCTTACAAAAATTGTACGCACAGTGTATCTAGCCTGCGAGCAGGCGTGAAAATCATTAAAAAATATTTAATGTCACAACTATTATTTAACTTTAATCACATTATAAAAAATAAATGTGAAATGGTATGAATAATTTGGAATAATACAATAATAAAAAACGAATAATTTAAATACAGTCACAATAATTAATTTAATTAGGACAATTAACTTAGATTTATTTAATTATGCTCAAGGAGGGTCGTTCCCAGTTCCTAAGGTACCCAGGTTCAATATGCAACCTGGGTAGGATAGGTTGGAAGATGGGAATGACCCCTCAAGGTAAGCTGTGACACTATAAAAACAACGGTCGAAGAGCCAATTTGTGAGGCTACGTTTAAAAACGTTCCCCTCGAGCACTTTCAAGTTTATAGGGAGTTTGTTGCAAACCACCATGCACATTGCACATATCAAAAACGTTTTTCCTATACACGTACAAAAGCTTCATGATATTTGCTCTGGTTTTTCTATTTGTAACCTCGCCTCGGGTTTTGAAATATGAAATTTTAAATGAAAAAGAAAAACGGATAAAAACGCGAATGGAAATTCTGCTACGCGGAATTAACGAGTTTCACGAGAGGTTGCATAGCCTTTTAAAGGGTGTGGCGGATACACGTCTTTTAAAATTAATATGATGTAATTATTAGATATTAGTGCAACAACCCACAAAGCAACGAATAAATGAATGAATTATGAAACAATATGCGTAAAAAACAGCGTAGGTAGGTCGCGTCATGAAAAAGATTGAAAAACACTGATAGACCAACCGAAATGGGTTAAGTTCAAAAACAAACAAATACACTATGAACAACAGCTTTGGTTGTTGTAGAATCAGAACTAACCCGTTAAACAAATTGAAACATTTTTCACAAATAAATCAGATTAAATTAATTTAATTAAAATATTTAGCCATGGTTTTATTGTCAAAATATATATAAAAATGTGTGCCCTGTTATTATTTAGTCTTACCTTGATATAAGCATTGGTTGATCCCAGTCCATGATATCGATCCCGTAGTTCTTCTTATAGTAATCTATGTAGCTTATCGCTACCGTTTCTCCACCCTCTTTCCTTTCAAACGTGGATTTGGGTGTCATTGTTTCGTCTATACAGTCGACACTGAAAAATAATAGTGTGCTAAATTAATATTTCAAATAAAGTTTGTTTTGTGAAAGCTGAAAACATCAGAAAATAAGAAGAGAAACTGTAACTCCTTTTTGGGGTAATAAATAATGCTAATGCCAGTCGCAAAACTACGCTCCAGTAACATATATGGCAAGCCGGACTCGGATCTGGGTATATTTAGTGCCTTCACTTCACACTTATTCCTCGTAGAAATCAGGAATATTCTTATCATTACTTCCAAACATAAACCGTCTTGTCAACCCGCTATTCATAAAACTTGTCAAAAATGTCCTGTCCCTTTATGAAAAACACTAATGTCAAAATGTCAAATTTTGCACCACTAAGAGTTGGTTCCCACTTGTCGGATGTCGGGCCCGGATTTTAATCGGATGTTCTAGTGGCAGAAGATTTTGTGTCGGCGCCGACAAAAAATGTCGGGCGTTTTGCCAGCCATCTGTCCGGAAAAAAATCATGCCGGATCTCGCTCGCTATTTGTGAGTAAGTATGACGCTGTTCACATTTGCTGGATGTCGGGACCGACGACCTTCCCCACTGGCACCAGGCTCCTATTTCACCAACTTGACAATTGTCACCTGACAACGACAATTCTCCGTACATCGCTGGTTCCACAAGTAGTAACCTAGCAGTTACTTAAATGACAACATTTCATTTTTTCATAGCGACTCAAACTAAAAACCATTCAGAGATTTGGGCTTGCTGAGTAAATATAAAAAATAATGGATTTTTATATTCGCTAGTTCTTGAGAAAACTGAAAATTACTTTGAAGAAGCAATTTAAAGGCTAAATGCGGTTATTCCATAGCTGTGCTTATGCATCTTGTAAGAAAAAAATATTGTTGTGACATTGACAGTTATTTGACTCCTTCTATCTTGTCATTGTCAATGTCAAATGTCATTGTCACAGGCAAAGCATGCTATATACTTTTTAATTCAATAAATTGTCCACAGTACTAATCTTATTCATCCTTTAATTAATGTACTTATGCCCTTTTCGAACGTGGTAGTTTAAAACACCCAAACTAAGGGGGTTTAACTTAAAATAAAATTAAAAGAAAAAATACGTGTCTCCTAACTTTACAAACACTATTAAATGCCTAAACAAAATTAAGGAGTCAGAAAAATGAAATGTTATTAATTTAGAACAAGCAATGTACGGCGAATTTTCAGTGTCAGGTGACAATTGTCAAGTTGGTGAAATAGGGGCCTGGTCATGGCCGACAGCAGACTAGTGTGAACAGAGGCGCTGACACCCGATTTAAATCGGAATCCGACATCCGACAACCAGCAAAAGCAAAGCAAAAGGGAACCAGCTCTTACAGTAAGGCAAGCATACATACCGGAACAACTTTTTGTTATAAGTCGTCATGACCGAGACCCCAATGAGCATCTCTGTCATGGCCTGCTTCCAGCCCGAGCCCTTGGCCTGCACAGTCTCCTTTATGAAGCTGAGCACAGACTGTGTGCGCAGGACGCGGCTGGTCGAGTCCAGAGACAACATGAGGCCTCCTTCGAACTCGTTCACCGTGGTCACATATCTGGAATAAATAAAATTAAATTCATTATTTTTACCAGACTGCCGAAGGAAAGTAGGGTTATGTTTTTCAAGCCTATGTATGTATGTCTTATTCTTTGGCACGCCCTGCAGCCTTTACATTTGACGGATTTCGACATTTTTGAGGTGTCATTGGATTCCTCTTAATGGTGGGAACATAGGCTATAATATTTGCAAAACATCAGAACTTGGGTTTATTATAGAAAAAAAAATATTTCACTTGTTACATTATTACGCCTCGTAATTACTAGAGCCCGGAATTTTGCGTGCGGCTTTTGACAAGTCTTAGGGAGAGAACACCAATATTTATCGATGATATCGATAAATCGAGTTTTTTTTTATTTGTGTCTGTATAAAATAATACCTCAAACTTTCCGATGATACATACTCTTTTCAGTGGTCAATGATGAAAAAAGTTCGAAATATCGGAAAGTTTCAATTTCATTTTTTCAACCGGATACTTTTCTAACAGCTTCTTTACATTCATTTGCTTATTACGAGCCATTTCAAAATAAATTATATGCAGGAGAAGTCACACACAATATGTCAATATGACGTATATAACGTGACTATTTTAATTAATAAAAATTATATGCATGTCCGTTTCTCTCACCTTTAGTGAATGAATATGAAATTGTATTAGGAAATAATGTGGATATACAAATTTTATCTTGTTAAATAATGATTTTCTAAAGAATATATTTGAATGTGACATGGAATACTAATTTTAACTTTTTGGATTTATTTTACTTAGACTAAAATTTTATTATTTTATACATTTTTAAATTTTGAACAATTATTTTTACAAATTATTTTTTACAAATTATTTTAATGGATATTTTAGAAAATGATTATTATTTTATTTTTTATACTTAAGCTTTTTAGGTTTTTAACTAGTCAAATTTATTTAAACATATTTTATATTTTAAATATTGGTTTATTGTAAAAAATCATTGTAACGTTTGCTATGCCCTAACGGGGTCCTGTACATTGCCTAGCTTTAAGTTGCATATGGGTCGTTCTTCTTTTCGACCGACAATAGCCTGTCCTTCGTCTTACTACGGCATCTCATTTGAGTAATGATTTTACGGTTTTATAATGTTCGAATATGAACGACCATATTATTTTATTAATTAGTATTAATTTAATATTTTAGTTTCTCTAACTAGCATTTTTTTTAAACGTATTTTTATCGTAGAAGTCCGTGACAGAGTGGTAAACCAAAATGTTGTCCCCACTGAAAGAGTCCACTTTGTCACATGTTTTTTTTTAGAAACCAACCGTAAATAAATATTTATATTGGCCAGAAAGGAAACTTTAATTAGTTCCAATGAAGAAACCTATGCATTTTTTTTTAAATCGCACTTCAAAACCACAATTTTCGATAGTTCAAAAACCAAAAAAACAGAAAAACCTCGGATCATTGTCGGTAAAAAAGAAGAACGACCCATGTGTCAAGTGTACAAGGTTGCAAATAAATAAATTTAATTGAATTGAATATATAAATGAAGTACCAACTGATTGAGGTTTGAATACTCATTTGCCAGTGTCAATACATATTAGATATATATAATGAGTTGATAACCTAAGTAGGTATTTGCTTGCAAGTGTTATTTAATTAAATTAACCTCAATGATACAGTGAATGACTCAAATCGATAAAAACAGTGCTCCCTCCCTTAGTCGCACGCAAAATTCCGGGCCCTAGTAATTACATATGGAAATTACACGAAAAATTGTATCATACCTATTTTCCATCAGATCAAAGCATAAAGAAAATTTTAAACGCGCATACCGGCGGAGCAGACTGGGAATCGAACTCGGTGGACCGGCAATCTAGACTCTCCTCCACTAGTGTGCGCGTTTAAATTGTGCGTGTGTGACTAGTAGTTCATGGAATTGGTACATTTTGCCTTGCATCAAATCGGGTAGTTCTGATTTTTTTATATGTTCTTTGTGATTAAGTGGTTATGGCAAATCCAAGTTTTCGTACTCGGAAACCCTCCGGATCATTGTTTTTTTTTTGAAAAACCAATAAATTTTCAGACTTTTTTCAGTTTCTACCAATTTTTACCAACAGGGACCTATTTTACGGCAAATGTCACTATGTACACTTTAAAGAAGACTAAATTTTCAACAAAGTAGATTAAAGTGAGATGGCGATAAACCAAATAGTTTCTAAGATACAGTTGTTCAAAAATTTGCAAAATTTCCAAAAAATTATAAATTTAGACATTTTTTAAAGTTTTCGTCAATGTGGTCAACTATGGACCCATTTTACGTCATACGTCCATATAAGTTATTAAAGTACACACCATTCGCAACAAAACGAGACCAATTTGGTCTATTAAGACTTGATAGTTCTTTAGATACAGCTGTTCCAAGTTGCTGAGGTGAGTAAACAAAATAATAGAAGGGTTTGTAAAATGAAATGCGACATAAGAACGAAGCATTATAATTTACAAAAAAAACATAGTAGTAATAACCTCCTTGTATGCAGTACTGGAAGGAAGTATTATTATTACTTTTTCTTGTACATCTTTGATGGACCAGGCTGATCTTCTAAATCTACAGCACTCCTTTTGGGGAGAGCTTGCTTCGGTAGCATTTCTTCATCGACCGGCTCAGGCAGCTCGAAATCGTCATCTAATTGTGGGTCATCGATTAATGGTTCGTCAATGTCGTCATGTATCATGTCTGGTTTGTTCTTGCACGACTGGCCGCTGCAGTGTTTGCAAACAGCCGAGCATTTGAGTCCTACTTTTTAGCAGGGGTTGAGGAACTGGTGGTTTCGTAATCAGTTGAGGAATGAGGCCTCGAGTGCTCTGCATCCAGCCCCAATTGAGGGGGTTCTTCTGGTTGCCCAGCCAAATCTGTATCTAAAACAAAACGAACAACAAAATTAATGACGTAACTTTTCAACATGAATAATATAATTTGAAGCAGGAATGTAATTATTACTGGCAAAATAATACAACTTTTACCTGCTGGTATGTTCGCCAAGAGTGAAATTTTGCAGCATCCCGAGTTGGAGGCAACCTGGCGAGATTCATACGGTCTTAGCTGCCGCCCTCGTAAACATTTGGTAGCGAAGGTCGTTGAGATTTTGGGATTCACTGTTGCCTTCATACTGTGAAACGAGGAAGCTCTCTCCTGATTTGGTGACCTGCTCAGGTGTGGCCATTGGGGCTTAGGAAAACCAGCAGTTCACTCTTTGATTTCGTCGCGCCGCACAAAAACATGCCGGCCGGCCGCCTTTAGGCGGTCTATAGTGGTTGCCGCGCGCTGTTACGGGACGCACGCGTTAGCGCTTTGCATTGCATCGTCATTCGCCTCGTAAAATAAATATGACGCGTAGTCGTCGTCGTCATTGGTTGAAAATATTTTTTTCTTTACATTACGTTTATGTATGTAGGTAACCCAGAGTTGTGTCTTCGTCTTACATTTTACAGAAACAGGCAGTTTTGATATCATAATCTAAAGGCAGATTACACAGCTTTTGTGTAGTTGAGTGATCCTAAGTAAATAAAGAATAGTCGTAATATCGTTAGTAAAATACACTATTATACCAATGTACCTATAATTTAATAGGTCGAGCTGGCGGCAACCCAAGGCTCCGCCTCCGAAAGATCGCGTTGCATGCGATAGAAAGAAATGGCCACATGTAGGCACGTTTGGCGTACCTAAACAGGGAATTTGTTAACAGAGAACCTTCTGTACGTAGTACCTACTATTACTTATTCTGTGGTATAGACCGCCAATGAGTCGATTATAACTACGGCAAAGCCGAAATGTATTGTGGTTTGAATATAAAACCTATGACACAGGGTTTTGTTTTTTCTGTTATTATAAATACTAAATACCTTTTACATAAAAGTTAAAAGGAACACACCTTCAGTAGAAAAAATGTTGAACAGACACCACTAACCTCAAATTTTTCATTTTTTAGGAAATTTTGCTAACATTTGAATAGCTGTATTTTAGAAACTATTTGGTCTAACTTGACCAAATTACTTTTATTTTGTTGCAAATTTAGTCTTCTTTATAGTGTACATAGTGACATTTGCCGTAAAATAGGTCCCTGTTGGTAAAAATTGGTAGAAACTGAAAAAAGTCTGAAAATTGATTGGTTTTTCAAAAATTTGACAATGATCCGGAGGGTTCCCGAGTACGAAAACTTGGATTTGCCATAACCACTTCAACACATACAACATATAAAAAAATCAGAACTACCCGATTTGATGCAAGGCAACCCCCCTTTTAGAGCACGATTTCCATGTACTATAGGACCGGAAATCTAGACTTCTCCACTAGTGTACGCGTTTAAATTGTGCGTGTGTGTCTAGGACCGAAATCTAGACTCCTGCACTAATGCAGGTTTAAATTGTGCGTGTGTCTAGGACCAGCAATCTAGACTCCTGCACTAGTGCGGGTTTAAATTGTGCGTGTGTCTAGGACCGGCAATCTAGACTCCTGCACTAGTGCAGGTTTAATTTGTGCGTGTGTCTAGGACCAGCAGTCTAGACTCCTGCACTAGTGCGAGTTTAAATTGTGCGTGTGTGTCTAGGACCGGCAATCTAGACTCCTGCACTAGTGCGGGTTTAAATTGTGCGTGCGTGTCTAGGACCGGCAATCTAGACTCCTCCACTAGTGTGCGCGTTTAAATTGTGCGTTTGTGTCTAGGACCGAAGGACCGAAATAACACCCTGTCCATGATATCTGACTGGTTTGCTGCCAATAACTTAGTGTTGAATCCGAAAAAAACGAAATGTATAAAATTCACACTAGCGAACTCAAATGTAAACTTAGCCTCAAATATTAAACTTAATGGTGAAACCATAGAATTTGTAAAGTCAACTGTATTCTTAGGTATTACGTTAGACTCTAAACTGCAGTGGGGTTCCCACATAACTGCGATAGGAAGTAGGTTGAGCTCCGCTGCTTTTGCAGTCAGGAGAATCAGGCAGCTTACCAATGTAGCAACGGCACGGTTAGTTTACTTCGCTTACTTTAACAGTATAATTACTTATGGTCTTATTTTATGGGGATCAGCGGCAGATATTGAGACTGTATTTATTTTACAAAAAAGGGCTGTTAGAGCAATTTATAACCTCGGGTCGCGTGAGTCATTAAGAGAATTTTTCAAGGAAACAGATATTCTAACACTGCCGTCGCTATACGTATTTGAAATAATAATGTATGTTAGGAAGAATTTATACAACTACCCAACAAACACTGATAGGCCCAAGGTTAACAGAAGCGCAGGGAAGCTCAAAACAACTTTTTACAGGCTAGTAAAAGCGAAAAAGTCGTTCTTGGGAAATTGTATAAAATTCTACAATAAAATTCCAAAACACATTACCGAACTTACTGACTCTAAATTCAAATCTGTCGTAAAACGGACACTCATTGCAAAAGCATATTATAAGATAAACGACTACATCATGGATAGGGATATTTGGCAGCGATAAAATCCTGCACTAAAAACCTGTCGTAAAATAAATAGGCTTTCTACTGTAGCAATGTAATTTTAAAATTTTATAATACTCTGATACTGATATGATATATTGTATACTTAGTCTAAGCATTTTACGGTCCGCTAGTATGGCGAAATGGAAATAATTTGTAATAGCTGTCTTTTTCTGCGTAACAGATAAATCATAATTATAGTAATAACGTCGAGACTAAATCCAACAAAATATTAGTGATTTAGATATTTTAATAAATAATTGAAAATTATTAAATTCCTGAAAAAACGGTAAAAAATGTTAATAATCTTTTTTCTCTTTATTTTGATAAATTAATATTTGCTTCGTAACTTTGATGATAAATCAAGCAAAAAATGTTACCGCATATTTACCATTTACTTAGTTAGACTCAACATTTTTTTCATTTTCCATTTTTTCGTGTCTAAAAATAATTATTGACTGTTGGTTCCGTTATTGCTTCTTGAATGTAGTGGACACAAACATTACAAACGAATCAAGCACTAAACAACAACGGAAGGTGGATTTTAGGGGGTAAATACTAATAAAAAAATAAAAAAATGCAAATAGATCAGTAAGGTTTGGGATTTTCATTATCGGCACTATTTAATTGAATAATGTACAAATCGACTCATAAAATACTTTGCAACTAATGTTTTTACAAACACCTCTTAAAGTAGGTTTAAAAGTGCCGCACGCGAGCCGCAGAGCAAACGTGATTGGCCGGTTGCATGCAGCGGGGCACCGCGCCGTACGCCCGCTCGCCGCGTAGGTATATATATGTCTAAGTAGGCACTGCACGAACCGCAGCGATTTGAGTTTTGTTTCGGTTTAAAGAAATTTATTTTAATTACAGAATTCACTTACATGAGAAAGTTTACAAATTAAAACTAAATCTAAGCATACAGTGTAGAAAACTAAGATAAGTACATATTAAAAACCGGCCAAGTGCGTGTCGGACCACGCAAAACGAAGGGTTCCGTGCCTGTTAAAAAGGTCGTATCGTCACAGAAATTTCACGGCACTTACGTCCTTTTCTTTGAGGAAGGCAGTTTTTCAGCAATATCTCGAAAACCTGTGAACCGATCTTGTTCAAAACAATTTTCGGTGAATGAAATTAATAAGCCCTATGTCCATGAATTTTTCCATATTTTTGCTGAAAAACTGCCTTCTTCAAAGAAAAGGACGTAAGTGCCGTAAAATTTCTGTGACGATACGACCTTTTTAATAGGCACGGAACCCTTCGTTTTGCGTGGTCCGACACGCACTTGGCCGGTTTTTTAAACACTGTGGTGAGCAGTTCATGGAGAAAATTCGTTAATAGCCTCAAAATACTGTACTATTTGTCTCATTCTAACTCATCTCAGCTGACCATAAAAAGTAACATTGTCTTGCTTAATTCTGCGGGTCTGTATTAGTCTGTGACCTTTTCACAAGTTACGGCACGGGAGTTGATTGGTCACGAAAATCTGTTGCTAGCTCGCGGACTATTATAGATCGTGTCGCAAAACAAACCTTATACCTACATATATAAATGAAACAATAAATATTATAGGACAATCTTACACAAATCACCATTTCATAACGATATACTAAATACTGTCTAACATTACTTTTGCACACAAAACTACATAATAATACCTGATAAACCTACTTAGACTACAAGTATTAATGTAAACAATCAAATATAATGGCAGTACTGGCTACTTTTAAAAATAATAACATTTAAACCTGACTATGCAATAGAACCACCTCTCAACTTACCTAATATGCCACATCCATCCAACCAAGCGCATCATCGTATTTCTGTTCGTACATCGCCGAGTTGTAGTGTCAGTTAGCAACGCGGAGATACGGTCCGAGCGCTCAACGCAATAATTATTGTAATACTTTTCTACCCACATTGTTAGGGTTCCGTAGCCAAAATGGCAAAAACGGAACCCTTATAGTTTCGTCATGTCCGTCTGTCCGTCTGTCCGTCTGTCCGTATGTCACAGGCATTTTACTCGAAAACTATAAGGTGTATTTGAATAAAATTTTGAGGATAGGTGTATTTTGTTAGCCGCTACATAGTTTTGTAATTAAAATGACAAAAAAATTTTTTAGGGGTGCACTCCATACATAAAACTAAAAGTCAAAATTTTTTTTTCATTGTGACCCCCGTGTGGCACATCAATCGATAGGCCTTTCAAAATAAATATAAGGTTTCTTAGCTTAGGGGGGGGACAGAATTTTAGTGACTTTCGGGGCGATTATCTCCGACCCTATTCACTTAATCAAAAAAAATGCTAAGAAACCTTATATTTATTTTAAAAGGCCTATCGATTGATGTGCCACACGGGTGGTCACAATGAATTTTTTTTTTGACTTTTAGTTTTATGTATGGAGTGCACCCCTAAAACTTTTTTTTTTGTCATTTTAATTACAAAACTATGTAGCGGCTAACAAAATACACCTACCCTATAAATTTTATTCAAATACACCTTATAGTTTTCGAGTAAAATGCCTGTGACAGACGGACAGACGGACAGACGGACAGACGGACAGACGGACAGACGGACAGACGGACATGACGAAACTATAAGGGTTCCGTTTTTGCCATTTTGGCTACGGAACCCTAAAAAGTAAACAAAAGAACCGAGACGTCAATGTCAAGTCAACGTCAAATCTTTAGGACAATTGGTTATTTGAAAAATATTATGTTTTAAAACTGTATATTTGTGTCGGAAGTGTAAGATATAATTTATATGTAGTGGCAAGGTCTTGTGCAGTCCCGTACTGTCGGAGTTACTCTAGATTAACGAAGAAGACCGGAGAAAATACCGGTTTCCATCGGTAAGAACCTTTTGCTTATTTTTCAAATATTGCATGTACATTACGTAATATAATGGTATGGGATTACTGCAAATGCTGGATGCTATCAAATAAGTACTTTTTACATGGTTCCAAGTTGATCTTATTGTGATTTTTGGTAAAAATACTATTGTCGTAAACACGGGTAGTGTTGTAACTTAATTAAAATGTATATATCGATATTTTGTCGACCTGAATTATTTATGTAGGCGTTAAGACAAAATATTTTGATGTTACATGTAGTTAACTGTTAACTTTAGAATTCCGGAAAATAACAAAAATCTTCTAGAAAAATGGACTGACGCAGTTTAATTAAAAAGACACCTTACCAAATTTACCTTAAGTGATTAATATCGAGCTTAGACTTTTCCCATTGTTTCCATTAATTAGTGACACTCGATGACTTTTTAATCGTTGCCATTATAACTTACTTTAGAAACAAAGTTTTAACCGACTTCAATTCAATACTTCGCCAGAGCCACGTGAATATTTCCACATTTTATTTCCACATTACCACATGAACTGCTTTCCGAAAGCAATGCTTAAGTCACTATGAAAAATACCCAAATCGTTAGTGTGCCTATAAAATTTGAAGATGTCCCTCGTTTTCTCCAGGATCCCATCATAAGATCCTGACTTGATGACCATGGGACCAGCAGGTAAGGATACCCTTCCAAACAAAAAAAAAAACCTAATCGGTCAGACGTCTTCGAGTAATCGGGGAATATACTACATGAAAAATAAAAGATTCCGACGAATTGCCAAACTCCTCCTTTATTGAAGTCGGTTCAAAATAAATTAATTCCACTTAAAATCCACAAAATGGCGATGGTTAAACTAACTTGTCTGACTACCTTGTATGTATTTGCATAACTGAATTCTTAGCGAATATCTGAGTCTTGAATGCAGTTTATTAGTACTTAATGGTTTTTTTTTTAAATTGGTAAGTTCCATGTGACGTTTGGTATAGTATGGATGGAGATACAATTTACTTACGAGTATCGCATATTACAAATTTATTAACAGTAAATATCGATATCGATAACTTGTAAGAAAATATCTTTCGCTGCACCAAATAATGAGCGAGCAAGAGAGCGAATTATGTCGTGCGAGCGAGAAAGCAGAGACAATGACGTATGAAGACCTGTCAGATAACATGGTTCTATCCCTTTCTTACTCGTTGTTCAGTACGAAAGTGCGAAGAGATCGGATGTATAGAAAACGTTCAATTTATTAGGGCCTATCTGTATATTTCTGTAATCTGTGTGAGAAGGTTAAGAATGTTCTATCATGAAGCCCTGTGGGCGTCAGCTGCGGCTCCGTTGGTGGGTTGACCAGCTGCAGCCTCCCAAACATGTAACATTTTTTTTTCAGTCATTTCCACCCAACTGAAATTTTGTCAGATGACAGTTTATATGCTATTATAAATATATCAACGCGTCAGCTGGTTCTATCGCGGTGGAAAACTCGTCAGGTTCTGCCCTGAAGTTTGTCCCTTACACCATGTAACGGAATTAAATCCATGTTCAAACACCTCGATTAAATTTAGATATGTCGTAAGTAGATAGTTGTTATGATTCTGTAAGGAAAGAAATAAATCAGCCGACAAAATACCGAGGGAAAACAGATCAGATGGATTTAAATACGCAATAGATACTCCACTCCATTCTGGCTCCTGCGTTATAAACTTTAGGGCATCAGCTGACGAGTTTTCCACCGCGATAGAACCAGCTGACGCGTTGATATATTTATAGTAGCATATGAACTGTCATCTGACAAAATTTCAGTTGGGAGGAAATGACTGTTTTTTTTTACATGTTTGGGAGGTTGCTGCTGGTCAACCCACCAACGGAGCCGCAGCTGACACCCACGAGGCTTCATGATACAACATTCTTAACCTTCTCACAATTTTGTGCACGGGAGAAAGTAACTGACAAAAAGTTGTGCCTAGTATGCGGGCTACTGCGTTACAAACTTCAGGGCATCAGCTGACGAGTTTTCCACCGCGATAGAATCAGCTGACGCGTTGATTTATTTATAATAGCATATAAGCTGTCATCTGACAAAATTTCAGTCGAGGGTAAATTACTGTTTTTTATATTTTCGTGTGACCTGCTGACGGGTGGTGGAAACCACTGTACAGTAAGCTTTTTTTCGTCATAATATTATATTAACTATCATTTGATGATAAAATGAATCGGGGGGAAATGGCAATATTTTTTTACGTGTTTGGGAGGCTGCTGCTGGTCAACCCACCAACCGAGCCACAGCTGACGTCGACGGGGCTTCATGACACAGCATTCTGAACCTTCTCACAAGTTATTGCACGGGGGTAGATTGGTCACGAAAATCTGTTGCTAGCTCGCGGGCTATAAAGGATATTTAGTTAAGCTCGCGATTGCCATGAAAAATGCTTTCGTATATCTGGCTGTCAAGCTGTTCCCTCTGAAGGTCGCAATCTCTCAGCCGATTCTCGTGAAATTTTGTGAACGAGTTCGATATGTGGTTTTCTCGGTTTCAGCTTGGCAAAAAATGCTTTCGTATGTCCGGCTGTCCAGCTATTCCCTCAATAGGTCACATCTCTAAACCGATGCTCGTACAATTTTGTGAGCGAGTTCGATATTTATAGGGCAAAAATGCTTTTGTATGTCCGGGGCTTTGATATCTGTCAAAAAGCCGACAACGCTGCGTGCGGCCGAACAAAACAACCGTCCACATAGGCCGCGGCAAGCAGGCTGCGGCCCCTTCGATCTCGACCAGATAGAAGAGCTCAAAAATGGACTATAATTGAGACCTTTTTAATTTACCGTAAGACATTCGATAGTGCTGTAAAGACGTAATAATACGCTAACAGTTAACTAATTTTAGTGGTATAGTTCTATTATAATACATTTGAACTCTACACTCGTTTTCTTTAATTTAATGCCTATAGTGAATTACCTACCAACTTCAGTTACTACTGCAGTGCAAGAATTTGCAAATGGATCTCGTACTACGAACTACTCTGGTAAGCTAACATTAAACTACCTATCTAGTAGAAAATAGTTGTTAGTGTTGGCAATGACATATAGGTATCATACCATCATCATCATCATATCAGCCGAAAGACGTCCACTGCTGGTCATAGGTCTCCCCTTAAGAGTAGGTATGATAGGATACTCTTTAGGGGATATTTAATAGTAAATATTTTTCATGCATTGTGTCATTACATTATGTCAAGAAACATGAAATAATATTCTTATTATTTTTTGACTAAATTATGATTATTTTTATAAATTGTTCGTGCTTTTACCGTTTACGTCATTATTACGCCGTGAATCGTCGCATGAATGCTAGCTACTAGCGCATCGTAGAAAACGATACAAATTATCTGCGTGCGTAGGTAGGTTTTGTGTCTTGAGGCCCGGGAAGCGCAACCTTGAATGCTAACGTGTGCTAACATGTCAAGGTCAATGCACTCGTAGCGCGCCGACGCTGCGAGCGAATGTGATCCTTAACACAAGCGGCAAAAGTCAAGTTCAGTTGTAGAATTAAACAGGACTATTCAAATGTGTATTATGCTTGACTGAAACCTTTTTTTTGATCGATTTATGTTCTAGTTTACTAATCTATATAATTACGTTACATTTAGACACAAATTGTTTCTATACATATATTTTCCGGTAGTTTATTGGAGTAAATGTATTTATATGCCTTACTAAAGAAAAATCAATTCGCGTTTTAGGAAAATAGGTTCATCAATTATTTTTATGAGCATCAATTCAAAGTACTACTTATTACTAATTATTTCTACCAACTTATGGCACCTATCACCCGAGCCATGCAATTTGTTAATATATTGGTTTTACGTGTAAAGAAATGGTTGGATTTCACTTTTTAGAGGTTAAAGACAATAATATTGTTGTGTTGACGATTAAAAACAGCTATTACTATTTTTAGTTTAAAAAATCGGCGTTTTTTTGGCACTATTTTTTTATACCTACTTCCGGGTCGAAAGTTTGTTGGATTCGTAAATATAGTATCTTAAAATATGTATTTATGACGGAGAAAAAAAAAACGGGCTATTATAAATTAATGTTTTGCGAAACCGTAAAATGCTTAGACTAACTGTTTTGAAAAAATGACACCTCGCCGAGTTTATTAGGCCGGTTCTTCTCGAGGCAGAGGTTTACTTTCCGAACCGGTGGTAGTTTATCGACATTCATAGGTGCATGTAATATGCCCAAATTGAAGAATAAATCACTTTGACTTTGACTTTGACTTTGAAATCTAGACTCCTGCACTAGTGCGGGTTTAAATTGTGCGTGTGTCTAGAACCGGCAATCTAGACTTCTCCACTAGTGTACGCGTTTAAATTGTGCGTGTGTGTCTAGGACCGAAATCTAGACTCCTGCACTAGTGCGGGTTTAAATTGTGCGTGTGTGTCTAGGACTGGCAATCTAGACTCCTGCACTAGTGCAGGTTTAAATTGTGCGTGTGTCTAGGACCAGCAATCTAGACTCCTGCACTAGTGCGGGTTTAAATTGTGCGTGTGTGTCTAGGACTGGCAATCTAGACTCCTGCACTAGTGCAGGTTTAAATTGTGCGTGTGTGTCTAGGACCAGCAATCTAGACTCCTGCACTAGTGCAGGTTTAAATTGTGCGTGTGTGTCTAGGACCGGCAATCTAGACTCCTGCACTAGTGCGGGTTTAAATTGTGCGTGCGTGTCTAGGACCGGCAATCTAGACTCCTCCACTAGTGTGCGTTTTTAAATTGTGCGTGTGTGTCTAGGACCGAAATCTAGACTCCTGCACTAGTGCGGGTTTAAATTGTGCGTGTGTCTAGTACCGGCAATCTAGACTTCTTCACTAGTGTACGCGTTTAAATTGTGCGTGTGTGTCTAGGACCGAAATCCAGACTTCTGCACTAGTGCGGGTTTAAATTGTGCGTGTGTCTAGGACCGGCAATCTAGACTCCTGCACTAATGCGGGTTTAAATTGTGCGTGTGTGTCTAGGACTGGCAATCTAGACTCCTGCACTAGTGCGGGTTTAAATTGTGCGTGTGTGTGTCTAGGACCGGCAATATAGACTCCTGCACTAGTGCGGGTTTAAATTGTGCGTGTGTCTATGACCAGCAATCTAGACCCCTCCACTAGTGTGCGCGTTTAAATTGTGCGTGTGTTTCATTTCTAATATCCTAATAGCACAAGTTTTTTTTTTATTCAAAGTCAATGTTAAAGTCCTGCCTAATTATAGTTGTCTCCATACAATTTAATGATTTTAAAACTATATCAAATTTCACTATGTAATGAATTATCCTATGAACTGTATGGAAAAAGTTCGCTTTGATTGCTGGGTGTGCTAGTGCTCTAACCTTAGTTGGTCTCAGAGTATTTTAATCCTTGATAGAAATGGAACTGATTGGCATTAAAAAAAATACTCAAATCTGTCGATTTTCTCGCTGACTGTACATTTTATCAAAAATTTGTGAATGTCGATTGTCATCACTCAAAAAGTTAGTAAAGGTCTCCTAAGAGCATTTTCGCGTAGCAGCAAGGAACGGAACTTTCCACCCTGTATAATAGACCTTTGGGTAACACACATGCTACATTTTACCCCGCGTCTTCGCTTGCATTCTTTGTAATCAAATTCACCTGTGTTTACAAGCCTAAAAAGGCAACACAGAGGCTCTTGTCCAACAACTACTGGCCGTTGGACTTGTGTTGCCTGTTTAGACTTGTTCAATTGAAACTTGCAGCTTCGGGAAACGCTCCACTGTACTTACCCCGGCCATACTTCCAGCTTGTGTTGCGGGATCTGAACCTTCAAGTGCTCATTGAAATGTTGTCGGCCGAAGCGGACCATGTTCAGGTCTTTCATTATCTGCTTGAACAGCACATTGTACAAGTGCACCATCTCACTGAGGCGACGAGTACGCCGGAATATGATCTGTGGGACAGTGAAACATATACAGCCTTGGCCAAAAGTATTGAGCATCCTTTGTAACTTATGGATAAAATATTATTTTTCAATTTCATAAATACACGAAGACGTAATATATAATATAGTAAGTGTTTGAACATGTGCGAATCATAAATAAATATCATTTTGAAATCGCTAATTGCGTGTGAAAACTGAAGCAAAGGTGTGAAAAAAGAAAGGTTTAATTGTATTTTTTTTTTCACGGAATTTCTCTTTACGTATATATGGCGAATTTTTCCGATAGATACACAACTTTCTATTATAAAATATATAAATGCACCTTTTAAAGTTTGACTTTTGTATGAAAAAAGCATGGGTGCTCAACACTTTTGACCAAGGCTGTACATGAATATTATCAACAAGTAAAACCTGCGAGTTAGTGGCTTTGCGAGATTTTATGGTAGTCTACTACTACAAATTCAATCTCTATAATTCTTTCAGCAGTGACATAAAATGAATTTTGTGGTCGCATGATGGGATTCCTCACATGAACATTTTATCATTGTAAAACGCGGGCGAATAGCTGGCTAGAAACGTTTCGTAATACAGGATGGTTCTCGATAAACTGTACATATTAACCTTTTGACAGCGAAGGTGCAAAACAAAACAATGAATAAAATGAAACTTCTGATATATATAAATAAATATTGTCATGTCCAAATGAATGTACGTAGCATGAACTAATAAAAAAATGGGTCAAGTTACTTGTAAAGCTTTTTATTACATAAAATTAACGAAAATGCGCAAAGCGCATGCGCGGCTGTGGCCGTCTTTAGCTGTCAAAGGGTTAAAAGGGGTGAAATTTTAACTTATTCTATCGGTGTTTTTTTTGTGTTTAGTAATTTGTGAAAAAGTGGGTACTTACAGAACTATAGTTTTTTTTTCAAAAAAACCGTTTTACCAAAATCTTGCAGATACTTTTAGTTTTTTTCGATAGTTATTATTATTCTTTGCTTAATTCTGGACCAAAAATACTTCTTAAGTCGTTTCGACCCTTAGCAAAAGTTAGTAAAAAATTTTTTATCAAGTGTACTTTTGAATTAAGTCACAATTTTTTTAAATAAATTTATTATTGACCATCTAGATAAAAAAATATACCGTCTCAATTAGGTGTACTACCAAAAAAAATTACTTTTTACGAGCGGGGAATGCACTCAGGCCGTAAACTGACACTACAGCAAATATGCTGTAACTATGTTTATATACAGCAAATACCTTTCCTTATTGAATATGCAACACCGTACGATATTTGTCTGTTCAATATCTCGTTACACACAAGACGAGCATTTACCGCGCAAGGCCGGCCCAGCGTGACCACGCCTCGGCTGAGGCATACGCACCGAGACCGAGGCACGTCAACACTGAGCAACCAGCCTCACCAAAGCTGCCTCGCGCGATATGCTCGCCGTGTTCCCGGTTAACCACGGAGAGACCTACCTTTATGTTCACTTGAGTCTCGTCGTACGGGTTTGTGGACACCAGGTTCAACGCCTCATTAGGGAGCATGTGTGGTACGTACAGTGTTGTGCCGTCAAATGTCTTCGTCTTGAAATGCTGAATGTGCTCTACAAGTTAAAATTAGTAACTGTTAAACAGGTAAAAATCAACTTAGATATACTATGCGAGCTAAATAAGAATTTGCCCACGATTTCACTCGCTAAATGTAAATTTTAGAATTACAAGCTACTAATCCTACTAATATTATAAATGCGAAAGTTTAGATGTTTGAATGTTTGTTACTCAATCACGCTTAAACGGCTCATCCGATTTGGATCAAATTTTTTAAAGAGATAGTTTATAGCCTGGATTAAAATATAGGATAGTTTTCATCCCAGGTCCACGCAGACGAAGTCGCGGGCGAAAGCTAGTAATTCTTATTCCATAATCTACGAAATTTTGGGCAACTAAGTCCAAAAAGACCGGAACGCATTCTGGATCGTCAACTGCGTCTTCCTCAGAGGGCGTCCTGTGGAGAACACTTTAAAAATTTGAGCATTCTGACAGTTCCTAGCTTATATGTACTCGTATTACTCAGTGTGTTTGTGAAAAATATATTGAAATATGAGACGAGTGAGGAACAAAAGTTCCGCTTGCTTACGCGCACCAAAAATTTGAAGCGTAATTGCACTGGGAACCAGGCAGTAACAATTTTTAATAAACTTCCCACTAACTTAAAAATCATTACAGACGGTCTCGAGTTCAGTAAACAATTGAAAGCATATTTGTTGAGAGGGTGCTTCTATAGTATTGAAGAAATTTTTGCACAAGATTAAAAAACTAGTTTTTGTATAATATCGGTCAAAATGATGTATGTGATCCTAAATAGTTATAGTATTTACTTCTATTATTAAGTGTATATGTGTACAAATTTCAAACACAATCATTGTATTGTTCATGAATAAATGTTGAATTGAATTGAATTGAACTGGACAGAAACAGCATTGTACATGGAAGCCCGGCAGTGTTTAGTGTCGGAGGCCATGATCCACTTCAGGTCATTGCGACCCAGAAGTGAAATATTAGCTTTCAGCTTCTTTTTTTTCTGAGCTTAATCGTCATATACAGTACTGAATAATATTATACTCTTAAAATACAAACATACCATATAAGAGCTTAAATCTCAATGCCCGGTGATCCTGGTCCGGGTGATAGGTGACCTCATATTCGAAGACGCTATTCTCCTCGAATTTGAGGCGAACATAGTTGGCAGTGACTTCACAGGGATCCCCAGAGTTTCCCTTCATGACCACCGGTGGGGTATCCTTTACCTCACTCTGAAAATGTTAATAAGCATTATAGCAATACCACCAGTTTAACTAATTCAGTGTGGACTTCAAGAATTTAAATTTTTAGCTCGTTTTTATTTCTTCATGAAAATTAACATGAGGTTTGCGCTAAAAGCTTTAGTTTTCTTATGGAAACAGCAGACATTAAAAAAAAACGTCGGTGGCAAATGTGTGTACTCGCCTGGTGGTAAGCGGCCACCGTAGTCTGCTGTAGGAGTACAGTCAGCAGCAGAAGTAGCTAAGCAGCCGGGTGTTCAAAATAACCTGCACACGCTTTTAATTTCTTAAGAATAAAGTCGTGTGCAGGTCATTTTGAACACCCGGCCCGCTTAGCTACTTCTGCTGCTGACTACGAAAATTGAGTATGAGAACTAATGTCATGCTAACATCTTCACTGCGATTCCATCGACATTGTGTACTGATACTGCCTGTACCACTCACTCCTACAAACATACTTACATATGCCTTGTTCTTGGACACGGAAGAGGGCTGCGCGGACGTGGCGGCCGATATTGTGCTCTCTGCCATCTTCTGCGTCACACTTGCGACGTCGTGGGCGCTTTTGCCATTCTGTTCGGCTGGCTTAGGTGCTGTCTGCGCCATCCGTGCTTGCCTACAATATAATAACTTACAAAATATCTACACAATCACACAAAACTATACATTACGTAATCACAACTGATTTTTTTTTACAAATGTATTTACAATACAATTTTTTCATCACACTTGCTCGTAAAGGGTTTCATAACGCGCAGACATAGAGAGCTACAATAGCCTTTATTACGCCTATGGTTTGTTTGTTAAATTGTATCTGTCACTCGTGCGTCATTTCATTATCAAGCAAGGTGGTTTTTACGGAAAACGTATTTATAAATAAATCTAAACACAAAAACACTAAAAAACATGTCTAATTAAATTATTGAAAGATTTCAAAATTTTAAGTTATTTAATATGTGTGTAAAATTTAACTGTGATCTTAAATCGTGGCTGTATGACGAAGGATATTTGCCTCACGCACCTCACGTCAAATTTAACAACACGGACGATTGACACTTTGTATTTTTTATTGCGATTAGTATTAATTTTGTTTCAAATGCATTTATTTCCTCGCTAATATGATGAACAACATTGTGTCGGACATGGATGGTAATATTTTTTACAAACTCGAGTGATCAACCCCTCCGCCTTCGGGCTTCTTGTAGACTCTAGTTCGTGAAAAACGACTTACCAACCTTGTGGGGCACAATGTACAGTCAGCCTCATAAACATGTATACATTCTAGGACCTTACTGCTTGGAGATAAGGTCGAAAAGTGTATACATGTTTATGATGCTGACTGTACTATTTTGTACTCACAATTGCATCAGCATCTTTCCGCGGCCCGTGCCCGACGCCGGCGCGAGGCCGGGCGTCGGCGCCGACGGGCTCACGTCGGAGGCCGGACTGAATGACGGTCCTGCAATATATATTTACGTTACACCTGTGGCCATAAAGTGGCAATTACCGCGCTACGCGTGCCGAACAATGCATCAGGGGCAGACGTAAAATATTGTACTCTTCACGGACGGTAATAAAGAAAGATTCAGAATACAAATATTTATGGACCTTGCCTTAAGGTGCGTACAAATTAGAGCAGCCTCGGGTTGAACCACGCACGGCTCGCCTATTTTGCTCATATTCGTACGCGCTCACGCGCTGTGCGTGAGCAGCGCGCGGCGAGCCGCCCAGAGGCGGTCTCTTGACCGTGCTCAAAGGTGCCTTAGTGTGCGTGCCTCGCGTAACTTGGACGGTATCTGAGGGCCTACCGCGAAACGATATTCGTTTTCGTTCGTGTATCTCCGTCTCTGTCGCACTTGCTAGTTCGAGTGACAAAGAGGGAGATACACGAACGAAAACGAAAATCTTTTCGCGGTAGGCCCTCTGACTATGCCGCGGACAGAGCGACAAGATCGAACCTGTTTGTGCGCGAGGCGCGTACGAATTTGAGCAAGTGGCTGAGCCGTGCGTTTGTAATCGTTTGTTAGTAAATTTGGAACAATTATTGATACAAATACATGAAAAGCAAAAGGTGTTGTGGGTTCCGAAACCAATCAGCTGTCATCGTGTCGACGCCATTTTGAATGTCGGCTCGCGTGAGCACGCTGCCTCACCCGCGCATGTTTATGTGGAACTATTTGGCGCGCGAGCAGCTCGCCGCGCGGGGCGAGCATGCCTCAGGCTGAGCCGCTCAAATTCGTACGCAGCTTTAGGCTCGTCAATATGTTTTTTTATAAATTATATTGTTTTTTTACAGGTGAGATCCCTGGACCGAAAAAGTGCCAAGAGACTCGTATGCCAATGATTCTTAAATGATTTGAGGATTCGCTGTGTAGATGCAAGACAAATATCAAGGTCCCTCACTATCAACACAACAAACACAACACACCCACACCTACTGAGCAACTACTGTTGCTGTGGCAAAGTAACAAGTACAATACCAAACAAATACATAGAATTATATCTGTTCTTCAGGGTGCTTGCATGCACTCTGTAGAGTTCGCCAATCAATAGCTTCCGCCCGCGACTTCGTCTGCGGAAAAACTGTCCTATATTTTCATCCAAGCTGTAAACTACCTTCATGCAAAATTTCATCCAAATTGGTTGAGCCGTTTAAGCGTGATTGAGTAACAAACATCTAAACATCCAAACTTTCGCATTTATAATATTACCTAGATATTATTAGGAGTATTTAGGAGAACCAACAACTATATTCACACACTAAAATTGACAGTGGATACAAAGAGCCAATAGGCCTTGTATTCGAACCAATTTCAGTGGAGAGGAACAAATGTTTGTTCCCATATAACTATAATTAAAGAACATTTATAAAGACCCAAACAATTGAGTTAAAGACGGACCTCGCTGGAGTCGCTGGAGGCAGCCAAAACGTTTCATACTAATCTCTTTCTAGTTTCTTTTGTATCATAGTATGTTGTGTTGCGTTCCGTAGGTCACGTGCGGTGCTGTTTTTTTTTTTTTTTTACCTGACTGTTGCTATAATAGGACGGACCCAATATAGCTGTCGAACTGCAGAGTAGCCTGGGGAAAATCCAGGAGGAACTCTCCGGCACGACCACGCGGGGGGTGCGGTGCTGTCTGAAAACCAGCGGTGTAGGTGTCCGACACCTCGGCATAATGCTGAGACAGCGACCGATTCACTGCCGCCAAGACACACACAATGTGTCAATTGTATTGTATGTTTACTCCCTTTGTGTCTATGTGTCTTTTGGGTAGTGATTAAATGTCTTCTTTCTTTCTTAATTGACATTGAAGTATGACGTCACAGTTTACTATTTGTATGCTAATAGTTGTATGGAAAACCAAGTAAATTGCTGTTACTGTCGCTAAATACTGCGTTTAGGTCCACAGTTTTACAATTTTGTTTCTATAAAAGCGTATAGTAAAAAAAAACATATATTTCTAAACTTTCAAGGTCCATCTTTTTATGATTTTAATTATATTTTGTAATTTATACTTTATTACAATAATTTGATGGTTTACTATCCATTTAGCAACACTGCGTTATCAATTTTAACACGAGGAAACTACCCTAATATAGGAACTCACAGGTAGTGACATTAAATATTAACTTTAGGTACTAATGCTACGCACTATAAAAAAAATTAAAAATAAACGTACCCTCAACTAAACTGATGACTGAGGCCATAAAACCATAGGCTCGCATTATCTCTTTTGCATTGTCTTTCTTTATGGCTTCAGTCGTCACTTTGGTTGAGGGCAAGTTATAGTGCACCGCACGCGCGTGAACGACAAATAAATAAAAATAAATTATAAGAAATTGTAACGCTAAATTTGAGTCTACGGCTAGTTTCTTATTAACTAAATGCACAAACTATTAGACACAATAAGTAACAAAGAAGCTAAGATATTAAGAACAAATTTCAAAGAAAAGTAACAATGAATTATATTAAATGGCAGAACGCTCACTTAAAATGTCTCTATATTATTGATCACTAGCTTAGTTTTATTGAACAAACCTCCAGGTTGCTGTTGTCGTTTGGCGAGCATGGCCAGAAGATTGCCGCGCCCACCGCCTCCCACTGTGGAGGTCGAAATAGTTGTGGCACTCACCTGGAAATATACAGGGCACATAATCAGGATTTAAAAAAAATACCGGACAAGTGCGAGTCGGCCTCGCCCACCGAGGGTTCCGT
The DNA here is from genome assembly GCA_932294315.1 of Epinotia nisella. Classification (NCBI taxonomy): domain Eukaryota; kingdom Metazoa; phylum Arthropoda; class Insecta; order Lepidoptera; family Tortricidae; genus Epinotia; species Epinotia nisella. Next base: position 12,212,917 of record OW028688.1, on the reverse strand, counting down.
ACAAAATTACAAATTATAGTTTATAGATTTTTCCCTGTACTTGTAGTATAAGACGATATTACTTGCCAAATTAAATAGTTTTAGATCAAAGGAAAGTACCCTATAAATGTTGATTCCCTTGAGAGTGTCTAAATATTCCCAAGATAAAGGGTCTTAACAGACACAGACAGACCACAAAGTGATCCTATAAGGGTTGAGTTTTTTTTCTTTTTCAGGTACAGGACCCTAAAAATAGAGAGAGAAGAAGTTTAGTATGAAAGATTTCTTCCGTCTCTCATCATTTTCTTGCCCTTATCCCATTTAGATGCATACCTCCCTGTCACTCGTCATTTTCTTCCTTCCTCTTCATATCATCTCTCACACAGTCCATCCACCTTTTCCTTGGCCTACCTTGTCCCTTCCATCCCTCCACGTTCATACATAATACTCTTTTGGTCACAGGACTGGCATCCCTCCGCATTACATGCTAATACCACGCAAGGCGACGGGATCTCAATTTGTCGATGATAGATGCTACTTTCAGGCTTCCTCTGATATACTAATTTCTTATTCTGTCCATCCTCGTCATACCACAGATCCATCTCAACTCTGTAACATACAGTCTCACAATGGTGTTGTAGATATTGCCCTTCATATATTGTTCCAGAGACCTGTTGCCATTTCATCCACCCATATTGCTTCTGTCTCTATTTTCTTATTAGAGTTGCAAAAGCGAACCGTCATACCCCAAGTCCATAATGTTGACTCAAGGGTATGAGGCCACAAAGCTTCCTTTTTTTATTTGTTTTATCTTTAGAGCACAGAAGAACTTATATAGTACAACTGATAAAGTTCTTTTTGGCCTGCAGCATGGCCAGTCACAGATGTGCTGCAGGATAACCTCTCTGGGGGCCAACTGATAATGCAATGGGAGTACTCACAACACTTGCTCCGGGGGTCGCATCAGGGGATCCGTCAGACCCTGAGTCCATGTTCTGGCTCTTCTTCAAAGCCATCAACATGGCAAGGCCACGGCCCCTGCCCTTGTTGGGATCCATTTTGTCTGAATAAGTAGAAAAAAATGTTTAAAAACCATCAATCTGCATGTTACAGAAACAACAAGTTCAAAATACAATAAAAACAAACATATTCATTGGTATAATCTTAAGTAGGTAAAAGTACATTTGTGTTGGGAGGCTAAGCTCTTCGTCTACATGGTTATAATATAGTTTAGTAGATACAATTTTTATTTCATTGGCTGATTCATTTACTTTTTACTACAAACTGTTATGAAATACCTATGCTTCCTTCAATATTTGTGTTTACATTACCAGGAAAGAAATAAGAAATACAACTCTGTCATGGATGAATCTTAATTTAATTGCATCATTGTGCCAATAGTGCAATGTGACCTTATTGTTTAATTTGTTATGCTCATTCACTATTTATTGACTACCAACAAAAGGGTACATTTCACTTGGAAGAACAAAGTTATAAATTTTTTGATAGTACTTTCTTTATTGCACAATTACATTGAGCTTTGGATACATTATTCACCACCAGAAACACCTATGGACCAGTATAATATGCATTTTGCTTAGCATTGTAATTGAACCTACACGGTAGTGTAACCTGCCACTTCATAATTAAGTAGTATGCTGTAATTGTTGGTTATCAATGGCAAATACAATATATAATTATGTTCCTAGTTCTTGTACTGTGTAAATGATGAATTTCTGTCTTACATCTTTGTCTCACCAACAGTTTCGTTCAGATCCTCTTGTTATCGTACACGGATCGGATTGCCAAAGGATTGCAAGCTCTTAACTAGTTTTTGATAAACTCAAACCATCGTATCGTATCGTGTGGTAATGTAAGTAAATCTGGCGAAGTCACAAGTGTACCTGCTTTCTCAAGGTGTGAAATAAGAAAATAAATGTATCGTAAAGTTATTGTACTTTGAAACAGAAATCTAAAACAAATCCAAAGTGAGAATTAATGTTCAACTACCTACCTCCTACAAATACGATAAACGTTAAACTTGTATGTTCAACGTAACATTTCTCATGTTACACTTTAGATATAAATCGCAAATATGCGATGAAATGTAGTGTATGAACGGTTTGGCTATGTTTTTGGATTTATTTCGCTCCAAAAATGTACATGAGTAGGTACATAAAAACATGTCTGACCCTACAAAAATAACAACAGCTCTGGAGACTTGGTGAAGAAAGAGACTTTTTACTTTTAAAAACGTAGTATATAAACGTTATAATAAATACTCACTTTATTCCTGTGTCCCCTCAAAATTTTGCTGACAGAATAAACTTGCTTTCCATGCAGTTCACAATTTCACAATAAACATAACATAAACCATAAACGAAAAACAAAACGAAACGATACCATCGACAATCATTGTCTATGCTTTTGTTTGTAAATTTGGTGCATGTGGGGGCCAACGACCAAGCAAGCAATTCACACACTCGCGGGCATGCTAGTCAGTGCAAACATGGGAGATTTTTTTACATCTTTGTAATGTTTATTCTGGGGTTACTATATTGTTGGTTCCCTGGTATAGTAACACTCCAAGAAGCAAATTTTCTTTATTTGAACATATTTATCGTTTGACGACTCCAATTCCAACATATTATGGTGGCACCACACTTGGCGGTATTTGCCCAAATATTCGTGCTGAATCTTTTTCCTGCCTACGGCAAATGAAAGAGAGGCAACGATGGAACGCGAACATGTAACCCCTAGTGTGGTGCCAGTGGTAAACGAGCAATATTTGTATATACCTATATATATATATTTGCAATCACGTTTTCGGTATTTAATCACCGACAGTGGTCCCAGACAGATCATGCACAGACAGTCTGACTGAGGGCCTACCGCGAAACGAAAACGAACTTCTTTCGTGTATCTCCGTCTCTGTCGCACTCGCTAGTTCGAGCGACAGAGAGGGAGATACACGAACGAAGTTCGTTTTCGTTCGTGTATCTCCGTCTCTGTCGCACTTGCTAGTTCGAGCGACAAAGAGGGAGATACACAAACGAAAACGAATTTCGTTTCGCGGTTGTGCGTTGATATATTTATAATAGCATATAAACTGTCATCCGACAAAATTTCAGTTGGGAGGAAATGACTGTTTTTTTTTTACATATGGGTGTATAACCAGCTGACGGACTTTCCACCACTCCACACCAGTTAGCTGACGATTTGTTTTTCGTCATAATATTGGATTAACTATCATTTGATGATAAAATGAATCGGGAGAAAATGACTGTTTTTTTTTACATCTTTGGGAGGCTGCTGCTGGTCAACCCACCAACGGAGCCGCAGCTGACGTCCACGGGGCTTCATGATACAACATTCTTAACCTTCTCACAAGTTAGGTATGGCACGGGAGTTGATTGGTCACGAAAATCTGTTGCTAGCTCGCGGACCTATCCGTATCTTTGTAATTAGAACTCTTAGATAGAGACGGATAGTCTGTCTCGCCGCGACACAGCTCGCGCGCCGCCTTGTGATGGTACAGTCGACGCCAAAAATACGTTTACACTTTTGGACCTTATTCCATTGCAATAAGCATTGCCAAGCATTGGCAAGCAGCTTGTCATGTAGCCCGGCAAGCAGCCCTTTTTGGAATCAGAGGGAATGAAATTGCTGATTGTCTAGCTAATGAGTCTATTGATAACGGGACTGATCTCGCATGTAAACCTTATGCATCAGAATTAATTCCCTTAGTAAGAAGAGCATGTTTAGCCAACTGGGAAAAAAAGTTTGAGGAAAATTCTGCTGCAAAGGGTATATGGTACCGTAGTGTACAAGGACGACCCAGTTGGTCTCCATGGTTTGATAGTGCCAGACTTACTAGGAGGACGCTAAGTCTGACGCCTGGCCGCGGAAGTCAATAGTTAACTTGTCATTAGCTGTCAAAATTACTATGGACCGCCACGCCACCGCAAGCCGCGCCAGTGTGAAGCCTGCATCACGCCAGTCTGTGAGAGGCCTCAGGCTTAAAGAAAGCATTCACTCATTGAAGACTTCAAAACTATCCTAAAAGGAGGGGCGTGTTGGCGACCGTCTAGCACGGGCTTAACTGTACTCATAAAGTAAGTAGACAGTTGTTTCCAACAAAATTTCATACTACAACGGTCGGGGCCGACCAAGGTCGCTCGGTCGGAGGGGCGTGTTGGCGACCGTCTAGCAGACCTCTAACTCACTGATTAGAGCGAGATGTTTTATCTCCACTCCTCCAGTTAGTGCACTGCATTTAGTCAGGTCTAAAGGCCGCTTTATTCTTTTTACCTACCTACTCAATTAGCGTTACTTTGCTCATTTTATTAACATTTTCAGACGGTCTCTCAATTAATGAGTCTAGTGTGATGGAATGGATGGATGCATGTAGCACTGGAGGTGTGGTGTGCGTTAGGTCTTAATCGATTCTCCTATTGATCACTAGCGCGTTTCAGAATTGCAAAGGCAAACAGGCATACGGCCTGCCAAATATGAGTGACCATCGAAAGCATAATACTAGCCGGAATTACATTACGAAATTAAGTAGTGGCATGAAATTAATTTCGTGACATTAGTTTTACCAACAGTTTCACGTGTAATTTATTAATTTCGTAATGCATGCATTAATGCCGTGCATGCAAATTAGTTTCGTGCTCTGCGCGATTTTTTGGTGAAATTAGTGGCATGCAACTAGTTTCATAGTGTAAAGCCGGAATTACATTTCGAAATTAGTGTCATGCATGTTGAAATAGCTGATGCTGATAGCGCCATGGCCACTGCGATACTGTTGTTTTCACGACACTAATTATGTTACGAAATTACTTTCGCATATATCGAAACTACTTTCGTGAAACTGATGTCAACATGCATGACACTAATTTCGTAATGTAATTCCCGCTTTACTTCCGAAGCGATTGAACTAACGCGCTTCGAATAATTTCGATTCTCGCAAATTCGAGCTGTCAAATTCGTCGTACTCATGGTGCCGATGCCGATGTACTCCGAAAACAACTACAAAACGTTACGTGCTAGCGTCTCAGTTAGCCTGTGGACGCTTACGACACAAGCACGTTGCCGACCCTTATTGACCCTTAAGAGGGCGTTACTGAAATTCGTCAGGAATAAGCGAAAAACCGGATTTTTGACGTTGTATTTCTAAGAAACAGAAAGGTTTTTCTAGATTCTGATTACTTATTTACATAGGTCAATTCCTCATATTGACACTACCCGCCAGGAATTTAAGAAAAACTGAATGTTTAAACCTAATATACCTGATTACCGACAGTCGTTTTCAGAAGAGAGCGCAGAGTCATAAGTTTGATCCCTCAATACTCAATGATGTCAAAAGAAAACCCAGTTGTTTTTTTTTCTTTTCACAATTGTAATATGTCCTTATTGACACTACCCGCCTCTATTTTTTCTTATTTTGCACGTATGTATACGTAAATTGTACTCAATTACACCATATTTTTCAACAAAATCGTACTGAAAACACGAGGATTTTCTCATTATTGTTGAATTATTAGAATATTGAATCTTACGTAACATTAAAGTTTATACTTCGACCAACACAATTCAGTAAAAAAATAAAAACTTTTCTTGAAAATAATATTGTTTAATAATTATTCAAAATTGGTTTAAATTCACCTCCGCGCGGGAACATGGTACCGGCTGAGCCGGCCTCCGAGCCAGTCGTGTACCATGTTTATTTGAGGCTATTCACGAAGCTAACCGACAACGTGTCAGCAAAACAAATATAATTTTGATCTCCGACTGGGTATAGTTGTTACCAACTTCGGGGTCAAGCTATACTGGGGATACATTCGTGAGGCGAGTCGAGACAAGTTATGAATCGCATAGCGCTGCCATGAAATAGTCAATTATTTTACGAGTGATCATGATACTTGGTTGATTTAATTTATTTATTAGTTAGTATCAGTCTATCTTGTGGGGTGTCCGCTGCGCCTTCCGGAACGTGGTCGCCTCGCGAGAACCTTCCCGCCCCAACGGCCATCATGATTAGTTAGTATGTATATTTGGATGAAATCTTCAAATAAGGTACACTTGCGTATCTTCGGTGACAATGCAATAATATCATAGAGCTGGTCTGATGATGAAGTTGGAAGGTGGCCATAGGAACTCCTAAACTAGTAAAGCTATCGAGTTTGGGCTCATTTATTTGGTCTGGGCAAACACTCTAGTGCTGGATGATTTCCAGAGTCTGATGACGGAGCTGGAAGGTGGCCATGGTAACTACGAAAGTAAACAAGACAAACACATCGAGTTTGGGCTCATTTGATTTGCCCTTTCAAACACTCGGGTTCTGGATGATTTTCAGTCGGATGATGGAGCTGGAAGGTATATTGAAAAGAATTTCAATACAAAATGTACGGGCACGTTTTTTTTTTGCTCTTGGCTATAGTAGGGGTTTACACTGGAAAGAAAAGAAAGGGTTTTACGAGGTTTTACCACGTTTCCGAGTCTCGCTCTTTATTTCGAAATAAACAACAAAATTAATTTTTGACGTTGTATTTCGTTGTCTGTAAGAAACGACGGTTTTTTTTATTATATTATAATTCTATATTATAATTGGTAAGCCATTTACAGCTCACTTTATACTGGACACTTACTTACACCAACATTAGTTGACACCTAAATCGTTCAACAATAAAAATCCTTGACCGTACCTGTTAACATGGTTTAAATTTTTGAACGGCTGTGTCACTGTTATATTATTATCATGTATCATTCATTGACTATTTTGATCACCACGTAACATAAAAAGTATGTAAATCACTTCGAGTATTTATATGAAATTGTTCTTTCTAGACATTTTACAACATTTACCTACTGCCTAGCATACATACATACATACATACATATAATCACGCCTCTTTCCCAGAGGGGTAGGCAGAGATCACGGATCTCCATTTGCTACGATCCTGACAAACCACTTTCGCTTCACTCACCTTCATAACATTTCTCATACATGCTCGTCGGTTTAGGGTACTTTTGACCTGGCCTTTTTGTAACATTTCTCCAATTTGATCAGAGAAAGTTCGCCTAGGTCTTCCCCTTCCAACTTGCCCTTCCACTCCTTTTATATACACTCTCTTCGTTAATCTTCTCTCATCCATTCTGCCTAGCATTATCGTGTTTATGTCGTGCAAGATGTCTTCGTCCCGTTCGTTTTTACATTATACTTACTATAGTGCGTTTAACCTTGTTAAAGTAATTTAGGTTTATTACTACATCGTCTAGTACCTATAACACAAGCCTTATTGAGCTTACTATAGGCTTAGTTCAATTTGTGTAAGAATGTCCCCTAATATTTATTTATTTACTAAGACTTAGTAATGAATTCGATATTACAAGACCTAGAAGTATAAAACACAAAGAGAACACATTTTTATCATGTATTGTATTTTTAATATTACGCTTGGTTTAGTTTAGGTACCTTTTATCTTGGAATCACGCCAAGAAATAATTTTAATTTGCTTTTCACATGTTATGCTCCAACTGCCTACGGTATTTAATAAACTAAAACAAACTATAGTAATTATAGCGGCGCTATTTCGGTGCTGTCTATGGCTCGATAACCACAAAAAGTGACGTGTTAGGTCTGAATCACACTGGCGCGGCCTGCGGTGGCGGTCAATAGTAAATTTGACAGCCAATGACAAGTTTACTATTGACCGCCGCGGCCAGGCCGCGCCAGTCTGTGAGTGGCCCTAGGCTTTTGAATAACGTCAGGCATTATTAAATTGTTGTTTTGATAAAAAGTTGTGTTGTATTGGTATAGTTGAAAATTTTAGTTACACAACAATTATCAGACCATATGGTCTGATAATTGTTGTGTAACTAAAATTTTCTGGTAAGAAACAGACACGGCAATTTCTATGAAGGGCATTTTACATTGTTTTACTGCCTATAACAATTATATTTTCTTCAATAAATGAATATGTACTTAGGTACCCTACTGGTATAATTTCGTTCCATAACAACTACATATAATATATATATAGGACAGCTCGATGGTACCATAATATTGAATTGTCATCCAAACTAGGTACTATCGCCCAACGGTACGGGTTCACACTTTCTGTTCAAAATCGTCTGCACATCAATAGCAAACGCTCAAAAATGACCCTAGAGGTGTGTACCCGTACCCTTGGGCGATAGTATACTAATACCCAAAATATCAGCTCAATTGGATAACGGCAAGTTACTGAAATTGGATTGCAAATTTTGACGGACAACTTACTTCTTAACTACATACTTATATACTTACATACGAACCAGTCAAGTTAACATAAAGCTTTAAAATAAAACAACTTTATGTATACTTTGTCATAGTATTTTAATATAAATAGAAAACATGTGCACAAAAAGCAAATAGTTCTTTATTTAAGTTAGCACAACATGTTAACGAAGTAATATTTACAATTTTTTAGTGCAAGTATCAATATCGGTCACGCTAACGCTCCAAAGGTGCACTATACTGCTATTCGCATCGAATAGCTCCGAACATTGCCGAGCCGTTAGTTCTACCCCGATCGCACTTTCATAGCTAGAAAGGGACGGCACTCGTGACTGGGGCGATCTCGCTGTGAGTGTGGGGGGAGGTAAATATGTGTGCGTGATAGTGTAGTATCTACACACACAAGCGCACTACGCGCTTCAAACTGCCGAATTCTGAGCGAGCGCATTTTACGATAGCACTCTTAAGCGGACCCCGGGCTCCTTTAGAGTTTAGGGCACAACCGGAGGAGGATGATGATTGAAAATGCCATAGATATAATTCCGATTTTATTTAGTATCTACAATAACAAAATATTCATACAGGTGGTAATCTAATATTGAATGACTAATAATAGGCTAAACTAATAATTATTCCTTTTTCTCTTGACTTTTCGCTTGCTCAAATTCTTTAAAGAGCTTTTCACTTAATTTGTCGCCCTCATCGTCTATTTGCTCCACTGAAAGAACTTCAGGGATATAAAACTGCATCATATTTTGCACCTGAAATAAAAATTAAATGGTAATATTAGTATTAGTTCCTACGTATACAATGTATTAATTGAAGAATATTCACATGTTTACTTTAATTATATCTCTAAATTATTAGTCATCGACATGTAACACGTTCGCTGCGGGACTGAAACTGGCGTTTTTTTGTATGGTGCGTTAGACGACGTAGTTAGTATAAGGCCGATAGACTCTCCAACTCTACGTTATCGGGCTCATAGGCCTGTAATCACAGATTATATAATAGTTGTATCGAAGGATATAAACTACTGTAACTAGGTATGCGAAAACGTTAACTTTTGGAGACTATACCTATCAATACCGCTAGTAGACAAGTTGCTTTTGTAATCACAGATTATATAATAGTTGTATCGAAGGATATAAACTACTGTAACTAGGTATGCGAAAACGTTAACTTTTGGAGACTATACCTATCAATACCGCTAGTAGACAAGTTGCTTTTCAAAGTGTTTGCACGCCCCGGGTTACTGCTATTATCTTAAGAGGTATATGTAAAATTAAACCGTACTGAATAATAGGTTTAATTGAGGAATTATTGGTGATGGGAAATAAATGTATAATATCTTTAATTACATATGGGATTTGTAGAAACATGAGACAGTAGTTTATTTTTAATAATTTTTTTGCTTCTTGGCTACTGATGTACCATGCAGCTTTTGGTAGTACCCATCACAAATTCTCTTTTTGTCGCCTTTTTTTGCCCGACTACGGCAGAGCCGAAAGGATGGTATATGTTTTAGCAGTCTATGTTTGTATTTACGTGTGTTCCATTGTAGTGTATAAAATACTGAACCGATTTTGATAAATGGGGTGTCAATCGATTTGAAATTATTTTCCAGGTGACATAGGTTACCTTTTGTATGAAATATTATCAATGAAATAGTTACCTAGAGGCAAAATCTAACAAAAAATCAGACATCAAAAAAAAATACACCTTAATTAGCTCCTGAAAAGTCGGAATAAATATTAATAAATCTTTATTTTGGTTCATTTACATTTGCTTTAAAATATTCAATATAAATCAAACAAAAAAAGACAATGAACTCCTAATTTACTCTATATAATTACTTCCGGGTGGAAAATTTGTTGGATTCTTGAATAAAGCATCTTAAAAAGTCTTGAATTATGCACTGTCGTAATATACATACGTCCGTTCCCGCTAATTACGTCACAACACTAATCGGAAGTAAACAATGCAACAGTGTGGGAGGGAGCGGAATAACCATGTAATCTATGACGGGCCTTTCGACCAGTTACCCGCAAGGAATCGCAAAAATATCAATCGGTTCGTTACCTGGCCTGAAAACCTTAGCACAATCTTAATGCTTTATTGAGTTGTCTTAAGGTCCTAAACTCAAACCTGCACTTGTCTCTTTCGTACATACAGAAAATACTCCTAGTATGGGCGCCGCACCAGAGTAGAGGGAGCACATGCATCGGGTGTTTAGACCTTATATAACAGCGAATGTGTTAAGTAGATGGGTTCTAAGTATTTTCAATATAACATCACTGAATGTGGATTGGATCTGTTGTTAGTTTATAGCTAAACTTTGACCTGATGTGGATCTTCTGGTATTCTGTGGTAATACTCACTCCATTCTTCAAAGTGACAATAGAGCTGGGGCATGATGAACAAGAACCTTGCATTTTGAGCCTTAACAGTCCATCTTTAAAGTCCACAAATAAGACATCACCCCCATCCTCCTGTACCGTTGGTCGGATCCGTGTATCGAGGAGTTCCTTTATCATTTGTACTATTTCGTCATCATCTTCATTGATTTCTGTAAATTTATTTTGAATTTTTAATATAATAGTTTTATCAGTGAAATTTGAGAAAAACTGTTTGATTGATAATTACTTCTGGTCGAAAATTCAAGGCTGCCAAGAAAAATTAATAAATAATAGGTAAATAAAATTATTTATTAAACATAAATACACCTATATTACAAACATTATATGCGTCAGACACCAAACTAGGCTGAGCCTGTATCTTGGCCACCTGCGAGTGTGATTAACATGAACTACTTAAAACATTACCATTTTGCAGTACCAAACACTAACTTCTGTATCTAAGTAAGATTAAGATTAAGATTAACATTACAATTTAAAGCTAAAACTACTTTACAAGTTCATATTCCAATGGAATGGAAATATGAAGTGGACCAAATTTTTGAGAGAGTATTCATTCAAATAACTTGTTAGTTCACTCAGATAATTAAATAACATGTACATAATTCAGATGGGATGCTCACAAAGCGTTTTTATGTACAAAAACACTCCTTTTCTAATCTGATCAAATTCCAGTCTTAAGTGGTAAACAATCAATAATGTTACAGTAAAAATACTTACGAGTATCCCCAGAAGGTTTAGCATCAGTAACAACGGGCAAGCCACTGGCAAAGAAGTCCATAATGGTCGCAAATATCTCGGGCCTCAGCAGTTTCCACTCCACATCATCATCTTGCTTAGTGACTGTCACAAAATCAGATCCGAAGAATACTGCTTTCACACCATCAATGCGGAAGAGCATTTTAGCTGAAACATTTTATATATTTTACACTGAAATAATACCAACTTCTTGAAAGCTGTCTAAAAGCATATCCACGCAATGGGCTATCATGGTCGCAGGACAGCATATCCTGTTTCTTAGTTATGAAGGTCAATTCTGTGAATTTATGTGTTATAGTTGTATCCTGTATACTGGCCATGATAGGCCATTGTGTAGAGCAGCCTTAAAGCTAACATGCAGTCTCTCTAGCATCTAGCAGTCATCAATGAATGAAGCTTGACAAGACATTAAGAAAATAGAAGCACTGTACAGTCAGCATTGTATAGTAAGTAGCAGCCAAAGTAGCCAAATATATCATAACACATCCTTAATATTACAGTAATAAAGACGTGTAGCGAAATATTTCACTGCTTTGGCTGCTACTATATGATGCTGACTGTACAACTTGTAATGTCTCTAGTAAGAATCTATAATAATAACTACTTCAAAGCTGGTAACAAAGTAGTAGTTTAGCGAAATCTCTCTGCTATAATTAGTGGTAGTTAGGGTTAGTGGTAGTTTAGAAGCCACAATTTGCTCACAATAAGATTAATGAAATACTACCTATTTAGTTATTTACCTAATGGACTACAATAAGCTGCTGCCATGTTGGGGAAGTCCAAGGTATGCCCTGGCTCCAAGACTTTAACTCCGGGTAAAAACTTCAAACAGTTGGGGTTCGGAGTATCTTGAGTCTGTATAAACATGTTACGGCATTGGCATGTTCCAAATACTTTTCTTTTGCCGTTTGAGAAGTCCAAAGTTGATGCCGTAATACAGCTAAACTGTCTACTATCAGCATATCTACAAAGTCACAAAATAAATAGTGGCCGAGAACAAAAATAGCGGCGTAGTGAGGAACATTCGTTTAAAAATCTAGAGTTCTAGTCTCTGTAGAAGAATTACCTGTTTAACGTGATAGCACAAATTCGTCCGCATTGATTTCCTACTCGGAAAATTCTTAGAGAATTCCGCAACATATTTGCAACTGAATTATGACGAAATTGATTAGTTTTCTCTCAACATACGCAATTTTTTTTTCGTATCGTTGCCTTGACATTTGAAATGTCATATAACTGTTAGTGTCATCTGTCAGTTTCATAATGTTGCCAGATGGACACAAGAAAAAAGGCGGCGAAGAATGTAAAGCGGGCTGTCTAATGGCGAGCATCGTCGACGAGCCTAAATACCAACCAACGTTTTCAACTTACAGGCTAATCCACCAAAAGCAATCCTATTGGATCTTAACCAAATCATACCACACGTCAGCACGGTTATCACAAGACGGCGCGCGACCTCTCTCGATTTTTCTCGCACTATACCTCTCTTTCTAAGTGTTATAATAAGGGAGAGACGGATAGAGCGAGAAAACTCGAGAGAGCTCGCGCGCCGTCTTGTGATAGCCGTGCAGGTCAGGTATCCTGACAGCGTTTTGAGGTGTGAGGTCTGAATGCGTTTATAACTCGATTAGGCGTGTCGAGATCCAGAAGTCCATAAACATTATTCCTACTGGTCCGCGAGCTAGCAACAGATTTTCGTGACCAATCAACTCCCGTGCCATAACTTGTGAGAAGATTAAGAATGTTGTATCATGTGGGCGTCAGCTGCGGCTCCGTTGGTGGGTTGACAAGCAGCATCCACACAAACATGTAAAAAAAAATTTGCCTGTTCCTCTCGATTCATTTTATCATCAAATGATAGTTAATCCAATATTATGACGAAAAACAATCGTCAGCTGACTGTACAGTGATGGAAAGTCCGTCAGCTGGTCACACGAACATGTAAAAAAATATATTTTATAGTCATTTCCTCTCAATTGAAATTTTTACAGATGACAGTTTATATGCTATTATAAAAATATCAACGCGTCAGCTGGTTCTATCGCGGTGGAAAACTCGTCAGCTGATGCCCTGAAGTTTGTAACGCAGTAGCCCGCGTACTACTTAGACACAATTTTTTGTCAGTTACTTTCTCCCGTGCCATAACTTGTGAGAAGTTAAGAATGTTGTATCATGAAGCCCCGCCATGGGCGTCAGCTGCGGCTCCGTTGCTGGGTTGACCAGCAGCAGCTATTCCAAACATGTAAAAAAAAAAATTGCCTGTTCCTCTCGATTCCGTCCGTCCGTCTGTCAAGACCCTTTTTCTCAGGATCGCGTGAATCAAGTAGATCTGAGTATTTGATATACATTTTATGTATATCAAATACTCAGATCTACTGTCCCTTGGAGCTGTGAAAAATCAAACTTCTAAGCCAACGCAATCAAAAGATATAGCCGTTTATGCCGCAAATTTTCGAAACTCGCAAGGGCATCAAAACCTACAGGGTACTTCCCGTGAACTCAGAATTTTGAAATTTGGTACGAAGCAACGTCTGCACAGATAATGGAAAAATTGCGAAAACCGTAAATTTTACGGAACCCTCGGTGCGCCAGTCCGACTCGCACTTGGCCGGTTTTTATCCAAACCATCGAAATTTTACAGTTTAAAGCCGACTATATTTTTTCGATTTAAGTGAATCATTTTTTCTGTAGGTAATGCAATGTAATGTACTCCCCTAACGATATAGTTCAGTTAAATGGCTTACCTCTACTCGTAATTTTGCATGTCGGATGTTCGACTAAATACTGAGACGCATTTATGTAGCACGTAAGACCATTGTAAACGTATCCTGGCAAATAAATCATTCTTATTCTTAAGCACAGAGGACCTTGTCTCTTTGTAATAAGATGCATGCATAGTGGTGGATGCTGCCGCCTGCCAGTAATAAAAATCCAAAATAACAATTCATTTAAGTTTCATTGCACTTTATTAACCAAATAACTAAACTCTCTTAAGGACGTCGCATTGGTATGCTTAGTAATGTTACATAAACCTTAAATTAAAATATCAATTTGAATGTCAATAACTAAAAACTAAAAAAATCAAGGTTCTTCTGGGCTGATTATTAGTTAGGTCGAGCTGGGCTAATTAATATCAGTATTATTTTTAATTGTGACTTAGAGCTTCGTGAAATGGGCCCCAAGCCCTAAATTCAATAAAGCACTCTGCAAACCATGCAATTTGTCACATCAAGTTGTTACCTATTGTAGAAAGTTGACAGCAACGGACCAGCTAGCTAGCATGCCATTGATAAATGCCAACTTGCCACATAAATTACATTGTAACGAACGGAGCTTCACAGACAGACGTTAAATTTAAAAACAACAGATCTGAAGCCATGAAGTGTCTTTTATTGGGCCTAAGATGAATGACGTCAACCACTTGACGTTTTTAGGGTTCCGCAGTCAATACGGAAACTATAAGGGTAGTTTCACCATGTCGGTCTGTCGGTCTGTCCGCGGCTTAGCTCAGTGACCCTATTCACTTCTAGAAAGCTGTAATTTGGCACGGCTGTTCGAATAAAAATCTTTGAGTATGTTATTAGTAACTTATCCTGAGGATTATTAGATACATTACGAATATAGCTTAAAAATAGATACGTATAAAAGGCTTAGTTTTGCATAGGTAGAATTTTCGAGATTAATGAACTTTATATAATTATTCTAATAAATAAATCAAAATGTACAGTACAAATGGCAGTGTTTCTCTTTAAAACTAATAGAGGTTAATTTCTATATGTATTTATGGATATTATTAATATAGAAAGTACAGTAAGCCAACATTTCCGAATCAATTTTAAATATGTACATGTATACTATCTTTTTACAACCCGTCATATGAAACTCAGGTTCATACCGACGCATCAAAACATGGGGTAGCGGGCATACTTCTTCAAAGACGCGACAAGTACACTCCATTTACTGTGATCGCATACTACAGCAGGCAGACCTCGCCGGAAGAGGCTAAGTTCACTTCCTATGACTTGGAAACTTTGGCTGTGGTAACGTCAGTACAGCGCTTCCGAGTGTACTTAATAGGTATCCCTTTTACCATAGTGACAGACTGTAACTCGCTTAGAGCAACTTTTTGCAAGAAAGACATGTTACCCAGAGTAGCACGCTGGTGGAGCGTACTGATGGAATACGACTTTAGACGCTCAAAGCACATACATTATTACATGTTCATTATTTATTGTATTATTTACATTAAATTTATAAATATTTAACTTTGACTTTGTAGTTAACGTTTATAGCTGCTAGCACGTAGTTTTAATTAATTGTAGCATAGATAAAGGGAAATTGTAGGTAGGTACCAAGATACCTACAGTAGATACTTAATCTAACTTTTTCTTGTCATCACTCAAATAGGTAACACATTACGACCAAAGAGCCATTACATTTTTATAAATCATCTGAGGGCCTACCGCGAAACAATATTCGTTTTCGTTCGTGTATCTCCGTCTCTGTCACTCGAACTAGCAAGTGTGACAGAGACGGAGATACACGAACGAAAACGAATATCGTTTCGCGGTATGCCCTCTGTTTACTGTAGGTACCTTCCTAATCCTTAAGATCTATCTGTACAAGCGATTTGCGATCAATTTAACACAGCAAACATCTAAAACGCAGCTGCAGTTAGAATGAGATCGACATTTCATTCGGTATGGATGCGTTTCTGCTGGTCACTGTGATAAATTGCAACGTTTGTAAAGATATTAATTCTTTTTAATAGGTAAGTGTCCGTGATAGTTCCCGAAAAGGAGACGCTACACGAGCGACATCGGCAGGACTGCCAAGGTCTCCGACAATCTAGTATGGAGCGACATTGATTTGGCTGTCCGCCGTGCTTCCGACACGTGGCGGGCCGAATCACGCGGCGGCCTGCCGATATCGGCGCGTGTAGCGTCTCCTAAAGTAAGCTTATTGGAAACGTCTTATTTACTTTGAGTATTAAGCCACTGGAGATGCCATGACGTAAACTCTTCGAACAAATTTTTTCGCCACTTTTGGCGGGGGGCGAGGTAAAACACGTATAGCACACCACCAAAAGAGGAATAACTCAACAGACACAAGTTTTGCTGTTGCGATAAACGCACACTACAAAAAAATTCAACACATCAAAAATTACACGCACACAGACAGAGTTTTTACATAACTGATGCAGCATACATGCGAACAAGTTAGTGATGGGACACATCGAAGACATCTGAAGAATGAGTCAAATTAGTTTGATGAATGAACTGAATTATCTTATACTATTTATTATTAAATTGTAAAAGTGAAAATTCTGTCCATTGAAGATACTACCCAAAAAAATGTTTGTTTGTATATATGTCTGTCTGTAATTATGTGCCCTAGTGTCCTTAGCCCTCTCGCACAGTTAAACTGTGGAATGAACTCTCGCCCGCGGTTTTCCGGGCTGATACTTATTGATTGGTATTTGCAAGAACCTATGTATATGCAATTATATTTTAATAAGGCTCAGCTTTCACCACATTCATAAAGTTACTTCAAAACATAAATGAGCAAAGGGAAAGCAATAAAATAAATTGTCAATATTATTAGAATTACCACATATTTATTAATTTAAATTCTCTGGTAGGGATTTTTAAGACCCGCTTAAGACTTTTATTAATTAATATTTTTAATGATTTTTAAAATGAATAAGTTTATTGTACACGTAATCATTTTTGTAGCTTTCCGGAGTAAAGTGCTCCGAACAGATAACACTTGTACGTGTAGGTTTCCAAGAATAATTTTCGTAATTACAAATTGTTCTCCATTTCTCCTTTATATAGGGATCTTTTGGAAATCTAAAAGGACATACAATTATATTAAATAAAGTATAATACTATAAATAATAGTATATGAATAACACATACACTCATAGTCCCGCACTAAATGTATTCCTTTTACCTAGTTTTTTTTTTTTGCCAATAATTCATTTCTTTTTAAGACTAAATTTCAACATCGTAAGTCCAGAGAAAAGTAATTTTTCTGATTCACCTTACAAGATTTAAATGTAACACACATCTATACCTACTATTTAATTCAATATCTAATAAAAAAAACTGACTATTAAACAAACTGCAGTGATTGAATGAATGAATGATTCATTCAAATGTTGAGTCGCCTTTCTTACTTTGTCACATCCCTAAAGACCGATTCGAACCCTTACCACTATAATCATGTTTACGTTCTGTCGTTTACGTATCGCTAACGGTATTTTCTTTAAATGGAGATTGTACTTCAATACACATTTAATAGTTAGTAAAAATACTTACCTATGATAGGAAACGTGAACTTGTTGCGAATTTGAGCTGTCAGATCACCTTTTACGTGATAATATTGCACAAGTCACCATTTTTCGAGAGAAACGTCACGCGACACGGAACGATACAAAATGACGGTGAAGCGACTTTAAGTAGTTTTATATAACGTGGTTGAACAGTTGACCAATGTACTTTGCCGGAGGGGGTCGCCTGTCTATGACATCTCCAGTGGCTTAATACTCAAAGCTTATTTATGACTGTGCAATAATCCTGTTGGTAATGAGGCCTCTCACAGATTGGCGCGGCCTGGCCGCATAGTAAACTTGTCATTAGCTGTCAAATTTACTATGGACTGCCACTGCAGGCCGCGCCAGTGTGATGCAGGTTTAATAGCTTGTCGCCAAAATGCTTTTTTTTTGCTTAGGATTTCTAAATTTAGGTTGAATACACGAGGAAACACCCCACTTCTTTTCTTTGCGAAAAGACTGCTTGTGTTTAGTCCATGGACCTATGATACTCAGGCCAAGCTATAGTAATAATAATACCACGTCCGAGCGAGATGGTAGCATACAAATCTCACAGGAACAGGAAGGGAAATATCATTCGTTGTTCTTAATTTAGCTGCATAGAAGCTTTTCCATACCTCACCCTCATTGTGGCATTTGTGGCATCACGTATAGCTTGTCCTGAGTATCATAGGTCCATGGTTTAGTCTATCTAATCTATAGCGTAGTATAGTATAGTGTAGGTACATAGTAGGGGTGTAGACACCAAATAAAATAACCAATAAAGATGATTTTTTTTCGAAAAAGGATTAAAAATATAGTCGAAGGGAGAAAAAAGTAAAGCAGGGGATTAAATAATCACAAAGGTATAAGTGAACAAAGTTTTAAGAGGGGGAATATTCTGTCCCTTTTCCAGAAAATGCACCTCATTATGAAACGATTGTTATTTAACTACTATGACGCTCGATGGTCGTGACGTGACGTCACGATCCTCGAGTCTTTTCTCTCTCTAACAAGCAATATTAATAAAACGGTTGTAGCTTCGTAATTTTTTGAGATATCCGAATGGGGTTTTTGTTACTAGGCATATTTTTTTGACTTCTTTCTTTTGGAGTACCTACTTAATAATATTTTTTGAGTCTACACCCCTATTATAACGTACGTAGGTAAGAGTGGGACGTATCTTCATGGACTGAATGCTCTATTAAACTTGCGCTTATAAGCGTTAGGGCTTACACCGACACACGCAGCAAGAAGGAAAGAGAAACCAGTCCATGAAAATCCCGGCACAGTCATCGTTAGGATCGTACGCCAGGAGCCTGTGCCATTTGTATTTCTGTTCGCAGCCGCAGTCGCCCGAACACCGAGCCGTTGACTTTTTACTGGAACAGAGAAACAAATTGTGAGTTAAACAAGTGGAATTAAAAGATTTTTCAAAAACCCAACTGCTTTTTTGCAAATATTATAGCATTTATAGCCACTGTTAAAAGGAATCCAACGACAACTCATATGTCGAAATCCGTCAAACGGTTTAGGCTGCAGGGCGTGCCAAAGAATAAGACATACACACATACATAGATACATACATACGCTCGAAAAACATAACCCGTAATAAGTTTCTGTCAAAAAAACATTTTTGGTACAGGCTTTTAATGCCGACTGTACTGTTCTGTATACCTTCACCAACTACTCATTGAGACGATTCTAACGAGCCCAAACTCGATGAGGTTGTGTCGTTTCATTGCGAAGTTCCTATGGGCACCCGTACAGTCTCACTACTGTACATTTTTCCGTTTACGTTGCGACCTACTTTAGGCCGCGCTACAATATGTAACGTTATGAAGTTAATTATATCAGTGCAAACAGAACTCCAGCTCCATCATCAGAACTCAAGATCAGCACCATTTAATCATAATATTGCATTGTCACACGTTTTACACATGTATGCAAAATTTCAGCTCAATCGGTTACGGGGAAGTAGATCAAATTTAATTTGTAAGATTTGATGACACACATCGGGACAGTCCGGTCGCGGAATTCAGCCAATATGTGGCGAGACTGGCGAGTCCTGTCCGTGGCGTGACGCAGGACTGCACTGTCTTTATTTCACCATCTTTCTTTCTTTTTTCCTATCAGTCACTGACAGGCACATCCACGTTCCCTTATCAAGGTCAGATGATGTGGATGCACGTTAAGTCGGTAAAATTCTACTGGATCAAAGCAATAACGCCAACAACCTACCTTCTTCTTTTAAAACCCGCAGCACACGTTAGGTTTTTGGTCCGGTACCCAGATTCACTTTTGGCTGCACTGATTATACAACCGTATCAGGGAACCGGACCCGAAAACCTGACGTTTTGAGCTTTGATCCTTAGCAAATATCATTGCATTCATTACCACGTCATCATCGTATAAACCGAACAACGTCCACTGCTGGACTTAGGCGTCCCCTAAAGGCGTTAAGAGTGCCACGTATCCTGCGGGACTCCCACGACCAATACCAGGTCATTAGTCCACCTTAGGGTCTAGCGAATATCATAGTTATGGAATTTGTTCTATAAATTGGCTCAGTACCTGCAAACTTCTTGATGTATTGCCTGCTCGAAGTGCATGGTATTGACGATGGCTCGTAACTTCCTTGCCGAGTTGAGGGCCCAATATGGCGTCATAATCTCAGTTTTACTCTGACAGGAGTCCACTCTGAAAACACGAAAATACTTTAAAAACGGTTTTCATAATTAATGTCAAAAAATACCATCAAAGATAGTCTATCTATATAACACCCATTATCACTGCGACTATTGTTATGGTTACCTATAACACAAGAGCTTTAACGTAGAATAGTTTAACCATAAATTAACCAAGGCATAGTGGATGTCGTGCCATTGCCTTGACAAACTATTGCATTTTCATACCGTCACGTGGCGATAATAGGTAGAAAAAAGAACTAACCTGCCAGTATTGTTGACCGACTGCGCGTCAGGCAGCTGAGTGTTGGAGGCCTGCCGCACGTGGCGGAAGTAGGAGTCTCCGGCGTGCATGTCAGGCACCCCCGGCGCGCGGCGCACGCGGCTGCCACCGGGGGTCGCGAATGACCCGTACATCCTCTTTATCAGTGCTTTGTTCTCGTCTATGAACTCTTCGATTTTGTCTCTGGAATGAGAATGATTTTATTATGAGTTGGAAGTATAAGGTAAGTTTTTCCCTGGGTTGGAAGGTATGATGGTAGTCGCTTTCGTAAGTGCCTACGTCAAATCTTGGAATTAGGTGCCAAAGCGGACCCCGGGCTCCTTTAGGGTACAATCAGGAAAACGGTAGGAGGATGATGGCTGAAACTATAAGTTTATTTCTTTTCTTCAAGTTGGATGAAAAAACCAGAAAAGATTTTACATAGCGTTTTAACTTGTCAGCGAGAGAGTTTCCATACGTAATTCATAATTTGTGTTGCCTCAGTAAATTCTCAGTACGTAAAACTAAGATAAGTATTTCATACATAGGTATTTTAGGTAAGTAGGTAGGTACTACATATTGTTGCGACAACCTTTTTTGTAAAACAGCATAAAAAAAGTTTTCAAAAAAAGGTAAACGTCCTATGCTCTGTGAGCTAATTAGATTCCAAAAAAACTACCTTTTGTGTTGCTATTAAAATGAGGAGGGTTGACACAGGTGAATTTTCATTTTTCTAAATGACAGACGTAGCTAGTTTTCATCATTTAGAAAAATGCAAATTCACCGGTGTCAACCCTCCTCATTTTAATGGCAATACAAAGGGTAGTTTTTTTGGAATCTAATTAGCTCACAGAGTATAGTGATCGACACTGCCTTAACAGTCCGTAAGCAATCTTAATTTATAGTCATTAAGGTGACAAGCAAGGTGTCATGGTATGTGAATAGATTAATTGGAAGTGCCGCTTGACATCACTTGACTCACGGCAAGTCTGTAATTAGCTCAGAGTCAAGTACTTAGGGTGTCCATAGAGCCTGAAGGTTTACCTAGTCATAAGAGACTAGTTGGTGCCAGATGTTGGACTAGTCGGGACAGTCCGTAGACCTGATGGCACAACTCCGAGCCCTGGAGTTGCAATGCAAGCGTCCATTAGGCTACGGTAACCGCTTACCATCAGGCGGGCCGCACGCTTGTTCACCACCGACGTGGGATAAAATACTGTCAATCTGAAGGTTTGCTCACACGAGACAGACCTTGTATAATACCTATCTAGACAGATTAGACTTCATTAGACAGACGTCGGTTAATACATAAGCCAGACTGGTGGTGGTGGTATGATTCGGGCTTGAATATTCCGTTTGACGAATGACACCTCTGACAATTTACCCGAAAGCCGAACAGGCAATTGCCTGTCTCCATGTTTTACCAGATGGTGAAGATCTATTGCAGCGGTTAAATACACAGTGAGTATTATCACGCGATACCTCATATCACAATACGTATGAGATGTATATTGACGTTATTGAAGGCATTGAAGCAACTTATCAATAGAATTTTGACTATCGCGATAATATTACCATAAAATATTCCAATAATAACTACTAAAGAAGGCTCAAAGTCACCCAAAGGGCATTGGAGAGGGCTATGTTGGGAGTTTCTCTGCGTGATCGCATCAGAAATGAGGCTATCCGCAGCAGAACCAAGATAACATATAGCCCTCCGAAGCGCTAAACTTAGTAGCAGTGGGCTAGTACTAAACTTAGTAACATTGCACGTAGAACCGATGGCCGTTGGGGCGGAAAGTTTCTCGAGTGGCGACCACGTAACGGAAGGCGCGGCGTGGGTAGGCCCCCCACAAGGTGGACTGATGACCTGGTAAAGGTCGCGGGAGTCCGCTGGATGCGGATAGCGCAGGACCGGTCAATTAGGCACTCTTTAGGAGAGGCCTATGTCCAGCAGTGGACATCTTTCGGCTGATACGATGATGATGATGATGAATACCTACTCACTGTGTAATCCCTGCCTATGTATCTAATGGTGAACTGCACCAAGGTCGCAAGAAGTACTTACTAATAACATACGCCACGCCCCTGTGAACTCTGCACTTAAAAAAGTTAACGCGGAAACAAAAGATAATTATCCCTAAAATGTTTAGGTACTTACAGCGGATAGGTGTTGCCAGCAGTCGGACAGTACAGTTGGAAGTTTCGTTTAACGCATGGCACGCCTCTGATGATCTGTCCCTGGAGTTCGTACCCCAGAGCCACGGAGAGAGCTGTCCATAGGATCTGGAAAAAAAAGCGTAGATTATTATGGGTTTGCCAGGAAGAGATCGTTTTACAGCGATTAAACCGCCTGTTACCATTACGTATTTAACCAATTTTTGTAACATGTTAATGTTATGTCGTAGATCTACTAATTAGGTATCTATCTCTGTCTAGTTTCTGCTTACTCTAAAGGGGTACTGGCTTGTACCGTTGAGTACATGTAGGTACATAGCCACATTCAGTGCCCAGAATCGCTACGCGCTACGCTCGTAGCCGATTCCGTGGTTTTCCTCATATGTAGCGGAAAGCGACTACGGCGTAGGGACGCATACGTGTCGTCACGGGCTGGGAATGGGTTAAGTGGGAATTTCTAAATCTAGAGAAATATATACCTACCTATATATGCCTCAATAATCGTCAGTTTTTAGGGTTCCGTAGTCAACAAGGAACCCTTATAGTTTCGCCATGTCCGTCCGTCGGTCCGTCTGTCTGTTTGTCTGTCTGTCTGTCCGTTTTTGGCTTAGCTCAGTAACCCTTACATCTAGAAAACTACAATTCGGCGTGGGTATATAAACCAATCACGACGACAAATCAGTAGAATAAAATCCTGAAAATATTTTTTTTTGGGGTACCTGCCTTACATGTAAATTGGTGATGTATTTTTTTCTCGTTAAACCTATAGTGTGGGGTATCGTTGGATAGCTTGTTCAAAAATATTATGGGTTTACTAAAAGTATTTTTCAACTTATGTAGTTATGCGTTTGCGAGATAATGGGATTTAAAGCCCTAATTTTTGTTCGAGTCATGTGTCCCCCCTGCCGGCTAAATAAATGGCTACTACTGGGGACGTGAAAAAATTCGTGACGGTAGTACATATAATGAATTTAAAAGAAAAACTATCACTATCAGACATACTATATACTAGTTAACGAGTAGTAGACATACTTGTAAGAAATGCACTTAATTTCGGGTGCATATACATTGTCATTGGAATTTGATCCTTTTCCGTGGACGGTAGAGTTGCTTTTTCACGGCACGGTGCTTCTTGCCCGCGGCGAGCGCGCAAACGAGGGTAAGCTATAATAAACACCCTTTATATCTGTGTGTCTTTTGTGTAGTGAATAAATGTCTTCTTTTCTTTTTTTTTTTTTTTTTAAAAGCCCCTTTTAAGTCCGCGTTCTGTGACAGACGGGCAACTACGGAACCCTACCCTGCGCGTGGCCTGACACGCACTTGGCCGCTTTTTTTTAATACCTACAGTAAAAATGTTGTTTATTTTAAATAAAGAATCCTCCGTAAATTATTTGCAAGTATAGAAAACTATTCGTAACACACTCGCTTCAAGTAGGTAACCTACTCGTATGTTAATTAAGTAGGTAGTTTACAACTCTAAAATATACTAAGTCCATGTGGCTTTGAACGTAGGTACACTATGATAATATTAAACTGGATTAAAATATAATAATTATAATGCACTAGATTTTAAAAAAATCTATAGGTACCTGACATTCTCATTACTGTAACCTAGTTTTTAATTGGATAAGTAATAATGTTTTCAATTAAATCTTATCGCTTTGTAATGTAGTTAAAGTTTCAACCTTACGATGTTATTTAATTATTAGTGGACTATAAAAAACAAAATTGAAGGTAGGTAGGTATTTTTAAATCATAACTTTAACTCTAATTCTACTCTAGGTACTTATGCTTTCATATAAATTTCTCAATCACACATATATATCTAATGCCTACGTACAAAAATAGAAGATATATGTATCTATAACACCTAATTAAGATAAAAAACGGGTTCACTTTAGAAATACAATACAAAGTGTACCTGTTTGTTTGTTCTTGTCGAACGTTTGTCACGCTGTCACGCTGTCCGGCTGTTCTTCTCTACAGGTTGTATATCTCAACCGATTCTTGTAAAAGTGAGCAGGTTGTTAATAATTTTTTTGGACGAGTCACTTTTTTAAATATAAAAAAAATGTTTTTGACGTGATAAAGTCTTATAAATCGACGAACGCCGGCTGCACGCACGAAAAAGTGTGACTCATTGTCCCGTTCCTAACGCCGGCTGCGCGCACGAAATTTCAACGAACAGCCCAAATCGCTGGTTCTAGAGATTCAAAATTTGGCACGTAGGTTCCTTATAAGATCTAGAAGGGTGCAGTAAGAAAGGATTCAAAATTCACCCTCTAAAAGGGTGAAATGGGGATCCAAAGTTTGTATTGGGAAACAAGATTAGATCGACTATTTTATTCGGAACTTCACGTGTTATGCAATTTTTCATCTATGTTTTCTTATGACGTTATCACGTAAAATTAACGTCCGTAAACCGACTTTACAGACAACCAAATTTTTTTTTGTATAAAGAGGCTTGCAAGTTCTACAGCTCACAGAGCCTTTAGTTTGTAGTATTATACAAACGAATATCGCTTTAAGAAAACAATCATATCAGTACCTGACCGACGTTTAAATTTACAATTAAATTTTAACCAAACAAAGGACAATCAAAATTAAATGACAAACGAAACTCGAATAAGAATGAACAACTCACGTAATAGCGGCTCGGGTGGAACAAATCCATATCCGCTGGCGTATTAATTAATTACAACCTTCATTAACACGTCCTGCTTGCGATGAGTCCACTAATTGTCTGAACGAATCCGATGTGAGGTATTGAAATAAACCAACCACCTTAGGTTCTACACGTCACACATAATGCAACTACAACCTGAGATACATCCCGCGATATGCTTGTGTAACGAGAATTACACTGGCATGAACTTGTATGTCAGAATGATGTAATAGAAAACATTAGACTAATTGATTGCATGAGAAATCATCTAATTTTAAACTTAAGTGAAGTGAGTCAACTTAATGAACTATAGTCCGAAATATAATGTCAGGCTAATCACCGCTCATAACTACCTACCTATTCATTTAAATGTGAGATTTATTGTTTTATAGCATTAAGATTAATTATAAGTATGTAAAGAGGATAACCTTCCGTTACAAAACGCGTGATACAAAAAGAATTTAAAAATGCACCGAGTCATAGGAAGCGCCTAGAGTTTTGAAATTTAAAAGTAGTCCTGTCTTTTAGACGCAACTGTGTCAATAACCTTGCACGGTACCAAATAAATTAACATATATTTTGTAAGCAAAAACGCGAATGGGCATCTTCTGGCGCCTGAACTGATTTGTAAATGATTTATTACGATTATTTTATGTCTTTGGCCGATGCCGGTTCTGTTTTTGCGATCGTATTTGTAAAGTTCACTCGATGACCGCTTGAGATAATCATTATTTAAAGGTTTATTTTATGACGACGTATACCGTCTTTACTATCTGCCAACGACCGGTCTAAGGTCATGATAAATAACGAGCTTTAATAACTTGGCATATTTTTGATTATTGCGTAGTCATCGCTGGCAATCATAGTTGAAATAAAATATAAATAAAGTCACGAACATCATAATCGTATCTCAAGAAATATTTCGATAAACTAGCGCCATGTGTAGTCGTTTTCCGCACATCAATGCGTACTTCCCAAACAATTATGTAACAGATCTTATACGTTATACAATGTTGATTTTTATATTACACTTCGAACTGCTCCTAATTCTAGAACTGCTACTAAAACTACTAAAAGTCTAGCAATATAACAACACAATTTTAAAACGTCTACTGTAGGTACGCGCTCGCTTTCAGACACATTTAACAAAATTACAGTTATATCTGCACCTTCTCGGAGCCACAGACAGACAACAGAAACACAGACGTTTTGTTTTAAAACATTAGTCGCTTATTATGGAAACAAAACGACTGTTCTATTAGAACCTTCCGATCTGCGAAAAGAATCAACAATTCGTTAGAACATAATACTTTCATATCACACAATTCACAAAAGAATTGGCGCAGGTACAGTCAGCATCAAAAGTAACTACGCAATCGAAGACGTGAAAAGTTCTTATTCCCTTTGAATAAAGACTTTTGACGTCTTCGTTTGCGTATCTACTTTTGATGCTGACTGTACAATAGCTTCCTCAAAACACATTCACCGTCCTGTCCATAGTAATCATGATACACGCACGAAAAGTATCAAAACTTGGTTAACCTAGAGTTTCAATACCGATCAGAAAAATTAAGGTGTGGGTGCACGTTGCGATCCGGCGAAATGTCAGATTTTGAGGCTTTAAAATGAAACCACTTAAAAATATACCTTTTATATATACCGATTTCGCAAGTTTCCAAAATTTGAGATAACAGAATGTGTGGCGTGTAAGTGTATACATTATAAGTAGCCTGTTTTATTGGGGCACACGTAACATTTTAATAACATCGTAAGATTCGTAACACTACTATAGGTACTTAGCGCATACTAAAATTGCAAAATTCATCAAATCATCATCTTGAACATGTAAGCCCAACTTTACCTTGCCTCATTCCCCACTTACCTTTAACTCAACTTATTGTCAATTGTTATTGGATTAAATATTAAACTAAAGTCAACGTAACCATTATGCGTTGACGGCAGTGTATGCTAAAACATTTAGGCATTCATTCTAAATGCAAACCATGGCATTTGAAAACTGAACGCAGTATTTGCGCGTCTTTGGCGCGATTCTGAACACGTAATCTTGAACGTGACATTTTGCGTGAGTCATTAGAACAATGATTTTGGTAGCTTGAGACAGTTGAGACAGAATAGATCTATTTTAAATGCCTGCAGACATAGTTCATTGTCATGTTTCACAATGCCTAATTTTGTTTGCTACAAGAAGGAATGTTTAGTTTTTTATTTAATTTTTATGAAATGTGTCATACCACTGCTTGTGACGCATTGTTATTAAATACCCAAAGAATACCTATGTACTTTCGATAAATTTTATTCAATGTCACCGTGTGATATAACGAATTGCTGTGAAATACCGAACACCGGCGATTTGTAAAATTTTGCAATTCGAAGTACAGTGGACGACAAATATTTACACTTTTGCTCCTTACTCCATTGCAGAGCATAAGGCGAAAAATTTACCTATACATATAACTTAGTCGCCCGTACAATTAAGTGGTACTATACTTGTTCCCAACCAAAGTGACGACTAAAACCATAAAACCATAGGCTCGCGTTATCTCTTTTGCATTGTCTTTCTTTGTCTTTCTTTATGGCCTCAGTCGTCACTTTAGTTGGGAACAAGTATAAGATAGATATATTACGTAGGCACAATTCTTGATATCCTCGAGGAGTTACAAAATGGCGATATCATGCAATGAGTAGTCATGAAAATGTCTTAAATATACAGTGCTTTTGTATTCCATGATTAAAATATGCGCCTTGAAGAGATGATGTAGAACTAGTGTTAAAGCTGTTGTTGCACAGTCAGTGGATGTTGAATATCTGCTAATCCTCTAACTTTAAGCCTCAAACTATAACGAAACGAAACTGTCTGCATTCCTAACGTCCCACGCAAGTCACTTTTTCTTTACATATCTATAAAACTTGAATCAGCTGATGCTGGGACGTGATATTGAATATTAGTCTGATTCAATCATTGATCACATGTGATTAGGATATTTGTTTTTATAAAAAATAGGGGTTTTTTTCCCCTATCAAATATGATGATAAGACACCTAACTCGACATGGACATCATTCAACGGGAATATTTCATACTCCTGTGCTCTGCAATCAAAATACCCTGGAGTAGGTACTTCTCATAGGATGCCATCCGTGCATCTTAAGGGGTCCAC
Organism: Epinotia nisella; assembly: GCA_932294315.1. Lineage (NCBI taxonomy): Eukaryota > Metazoa > Arthropoda > Insecta > Lepidoptera > Tortricidae > Epinotia > Epinotia nisella. Next base: position 12,184,196 of record OW028688.1, on the reverse strand, counting down.
GTAATAAAGAATCGAATTGCATGAAAGGAAATTGCGTTCGATCATGATCCTCTGATAAGAACATTTATAATGGATTAAAATCAGGAACAAATAGTATTTTCTGTAGACAATACCAATAGTTATCTTATCTGTGTGATTTTCGGATGCGCATTACAGCGTATTACAAAACAGCGCTGTTTTGTGAAACAGCTAGCTGTTATGTAAAACGGCGGATTATACTATTCCACTGCGACTAGTCTCCCGAGAGTAGGAATAGACAGTAACCGGCCACTAATGAGATGCTGTAGTAATTGTAACTTGTAAGTAACTAATTTAGTAAAGTCCTTTTAGTTAATACTTAGCATAGAAAAGCTGAACACGCACAGTAAGCAGCCATACAGTTGTCGTATGTTGTAATAATGATTTGCAAATTGCATGCCTCCAACCTATGTACATACTTGAAATGCAAAGGAAAACTGCATTGCACGTGTGAAAGATAATAGATACCGCGCAGCAAGGTGAATGCTCTCCCAGCAGCCGACGCAGGCGCGGTAATGTAAATCGCTCACGTATTTTATCCGTGGTTTGCCCACGCGCAGTGACTCAGTTGAGCGGACGTTTCCTGCGGTCCTACGCTGCTGTCATTTCAATGATGTACAGATTTTGAGCTTCAGCGATTTGGGAATTTAAATCATTATCTTAATGAGAAGTCGATAAAAGATGCAGTTACTGCTTTGCTTTCCCGTTGCCACTATCACTATTTGTAGGAATAGGTGCAACCTTGCCTAGAACCGGCTTTAAATGCCAGTAAAAAATAATTAACACAACTCAGAAAGGGCTTCGAAGGAAGGTGACTGATATCCTGGTAAAGTTTCTGCTGGGAATTTTTCATGGATGTTTCATTATTTACATGTATAATTTGTTATTCTTTAAGCAGGCAATTTAAACAACAGTTAATGTATGTATCCAGAGAGTGTTTGACATGTTTTCATTAAGTTATGAGAATTTTCTTTATTAGAATTTTCGCAACTTTTGAAACTTTTCCGCGGTGCATAAAAAAGCACGACTACAATTGAAGTCAAAGAATCATAGACGCATCTTTAGTCTCAAAGGAATATCTAACTGTAATTTTCTCCTTATTTGTAAAGCGAAGTTGATGTAATTATCAACTTTATATAAATAGTATATGAGTACGCTTGCTTCTTCTTACTTAAGCCACTCGAAATAAGGTTTAGTGAGGCGGCTAAGCATTTGATTTATTTTAACAAGACTTGGCTTTTTGACCGACAGTTTTGGAGATACATAGTCGAAGCGCATTGCTTCGAAGCATTCTAAAGTCGTTTGATTCATCTCAATTTAGTCTTAATTATAGCCTTAATTGCACTATTAAGATGCCAACTGTAATTAATTGAAAGAAAATTGCTAAGTAATATGTGTTTCTGAGGCACTTAGCCTCAGAAACACATATTTAACGTCAATTATTTGTGTTAAAGTGGGGCTATAAGCTAAAATAGAGCATATAATAGGTTTAGTTTTTCAGATTTTAGTGAAAAGCGTGACTATGACTAGTGACGTTGACAATTGGCCGTACATTGCGTACGGGCTTAATAACTATGTTACCTAGATAAAAAAAAACTCAAGAAAAGCGTCTCTAGTGAATCGCAAATGCATTGTAAAATGTTGTGTATTGTATAATACACGTGCGGATGGGTAATTTACGCAATAGCACGAACACATCTTTTTTGAATTCCAAATACATGGCGCCGTTGCTTGAGCTTCACCAAAATATAATAAATAAGTACTATTTAGCGACTGAACATGACTGTAATAGTAATTACGGTTTCTTTCTTATCTAATTTGACCAATTGTCTGAGAGGATAGACGAAGCTATTTATTTTGTTGCAGAGTTGATCTATATGTGTATCCAATTACAATGTTTATCAAGAAACATTTCCAAGAATTTTATTTCATCTAAAAAATTCGATGCCTTCATTTTTAAATTTAATTTCAATGTTAGGAGGTTTTGTCTGTGGTTGGTGGAATTGTAGGTATAATTTTTGTTTTCGGAACATTGTTTATTAAATTATTATGAAAAAAGCCATTGACCCGCGGTTTTAAATGCAGAGCTTATATCAATTCCTAAGGAGTTCAAATCTGTAGATTTAACTATTATTGTACAGTCGTCTGCAAATAGTACCGTTGGGAAGCAAATGTGTTTTGGAAGGTCATTAATGTACGTCAGGAATAGTAATGGTCCAAATATACTACCCTGGGGTACACCATATTACTTTTATTACTTTTGCTTCAGATTGATGTAAGATTTTAGTCGAGAGCAGATTGTACTTATTTGTTTTCGGTTTAGGTTAGGATTTGAGGAGCTCAAAAATATTACCACGTATAAGTGTGAGTGTGTGTGTAATTTGGACAAGAGGTGTTTATGATCTACGAAGTCGAACGCCTTTGTCATATTCATGAATAGTTCGTTTGTGAGTTCTACCATAATTCAAATTTATCTAATAAAATATATGATGATAACGATGTTTCATGTTTCCTTAAATGTGAGTCCACCGGTCGTGTTGCAAAATGAGTGGATGACATTTGCCGATTGCATCGAGTTAGTTAAAATATAACTTTACATAAATTATAGACTCCTCAATATATATATTTGTTTAATTAGGATTTATAGGTTTAAGTTCAGCAGTCGTATGATTGTTGCCATTTTATCACTTATCAATGTGGAGAAGACATGCGTCGCGTTCAGTTCATCTGCATCAAGTTCTTGGTTATGCTTTTTGATGTATTTTGCTAGATTTTATTTAAATAATTGAATTTTAATAATCGAATCAGTGGTAATCACGATGGAGAAACAATTGCACGTGGGGTTTTGAGTTAATGTCCAGATTACCTAGGCCTTATGATTTAAGTAGGCAGTAGGTAGGTACATACCTAATCATTTGTCTACTATGAACCAAAATTACGAAAGGGTGTGGGCAGTTACTAAATAATAAACCTGCTTGCCAGTTGCGTTAAATTGCAGCGGCTTATAACTTGAAAATTCAAAATACAACACAGAAATTGAAAAAAAAAACGGTTAAAAGAATTATCTGTTACCAAGTTAAAAATATACGGAAAACGTACGAATACTACGAATCGGGTATGTGTATCATCATCATCATCATCATATCAGCCGAAAGACGTCCACTGCTGGACATAGGCCCCCAGAGAGTTCCAAATTGACCGAAAGGCGCGGCGTGGGTAGACCCCCCACAAGGTGGACTGATGACCTGGTAAAGGGTATGTGTATAGTGCCTAAGAAATAAACCGAAATTTCGTCAATTCGCTAGTTCTGGCCTTAGGGAAGATTTTTGACTTTCGAAAGTCAAAAATCTCGAGCGCTCGAAAATTAAATAAAAGTAAATACGATTATAGTGGCAAAATGGCAGGCACTTACTTTCTACCGATATAATTGACTACTGAGTGGTCAATACTACTTGTTTTTCAATTTTCTATCGCCATTTTTAAATAGCATTTCATCATATTTGACAGTTTTCGAGGGAAAAAGTCGAGCGTTCGTAATTAAAAAAATCGGTCCTCTGGTATTCACGAGGCTTACCAACTACTCACTTTAGATGGAGCAGTATACCTAAGCTTGAAATCTTCTTATAGTTAGTTTAGTTGTTAGAGTTGAGTGCTAAGCTCCACTATAAGTGCCGAGTTGAGTCGAGTCTATGATTCGTATATAGGTAGTTGTACTAGGCTGTTTGTTGACTTGCGAGGCTGTGAGCCGTTTCTTCACGCAGTTAACACCTCTGTTATTTGTTGTTGACTAAGCTTCATTCCTCAATGAAAGAAGATCGTAAGTTCTTATACAACCTACACCATTACTGTGTTACTCTTTGCGTCGGCTGCGTGACACTCGAAAGAGGGAATTTGTCAAAAGGATAGCATGCCATGTTTAGTTTTTTATATACATTAGGTACGTACCTATATAGACGACTGGTTAGCCTAGTGGGTAGTGACGCTGCCCACGAAGCTGAAGGTCATGGGTGCGAATCCCGGTAAAATTTATGTGATGAGCATGAATATTTGTTTCTGAGTCTTGGATGTTTTCTATGTATTTAAGTATTTATATCTATCTATTATATATATCGCCATCTAGTACATATAACACAAGCCTTATTGAGCTTACTATAGGGCTGGTTTGATTTGTGTAACAATATCCTCTAAGACCTCTAATATTTATTTATTTTAACCTTTTGACAGCGAGAGTGCAAAACAAAACGGTGCCAGACAACATATGAATGAAATGAAACTTCTGATAAATATTGTCATGTTAAAATTACAATATTTATCAATGTTATCATGTGGAAGTCCGTGGCTTCAGTGGCACGAGTTTTCGTCCGCGTCCACAGCCGTCTTTAGCTCTCAAAAGGTTAAGCTATGTCTGATATGTACGACTTATAGCTATTCGACAATTCACGAGTGACTTCTCCGTGACGTTATACTTATTACCTGCGCATAGTGACGTGAAGTGCGTCATGTTTTTAACTTACATATCTACGTTAACGCGTCGTTAGCGTGTTTAAAAATTCTGTAGATCCATTATCCAGCTTTTTAATATAGCGGAAAATTCAGTTTTCTAGTTATTTTTCGATTTGCCTATTTTTTTTTCTACGACTACTAGTCGAGAGAAATACGCGTACTCATCTCATCTACCCAGTCCCTGGGCAGGCCTGTTATTCGGAACGCGCTAATGCGCCTCACCTCACCCGTCATGCCTAACGAAACTAGACCTCTATTTACGCTTACTTACTACGAATCGCGGCGTCAAGGTATATTTGTGAGTGAGGTGAGGTTAACAAGTTACGGAATGGCGGGGCTTGTGTCAAACTGCACAAAACGGTGTTAAACATATTTCAGAACTGAGATCACCCTTGTTACGCATAATGAATAAGACATAAAAATACTCAGCATTTGCAATATATCAAGCAAATTCCTCGAATTCTGCAGTATGTAGGTACATATTTATTAAGCATGTTGAGTAATATTTTAACTTGAGCAACACGGCTTACAATTATTTACTTTGCATTTGTTTACTATGGTTGGTGTGTTTGACCCGCATTTGGCATGAGACTGTTAATTTTTGACAACATTAAAAGTTAAGTATAAAACTTGTGTTTTGACCATGCCACAGGAACCTGTCGGGTGCGTTGTCGTGGATTGAACTAACTATATAGAGTGATTGGGCTCTGCCCGCTATAATAAATAACGTAGGCGGAGCCGCGGGATAATATACTGCCTGTGTCCATTCTACATACGGGTGAACGAATTTTTGTAGGTAATCTACGAAGGTAATCTTCATACAATACAAATTTATAAACTTTATCTCTTTATTTACTCCCGAGAAAAAGAGGGGTGTTATAATTATAAGTTACAAGTGTCTCTGTGCATCTGTGTGTTTGTAGCATCGTAACTTTCAGAGAATGAACCGATGACTGCAGTTTTTTAGGGTTCCGTACCTCAACTGCTGCGGAAGACCAGCGCTGGCTGTCAAGCTAGCAACATGCTGAGCTGGGTCCATTTCGTGACAACCTGTCTTATTTTTAAATTTTATTTCTTCTTTTATTTTCTGTGTTGTTACGAATAAATGTTTGAATTTGAAAAGGAAAAAAACGGAACCCTTATAGGATCACTCGTGCGTCTGTCTGTCCGTCTGTCACAGCCGATTTGCTCCGAAACTACTTGACCGATTGAGTTGAAATTTGGTAAACATTTATGTAAATTGGTGACCCAAAGACGGACGTGTAAAGTAAATTAATGCATTCTGATCAAGAGGGCCACTTTTGGTGGGTAAACTGGAAAATTAAAAAAAAAGTTTTGCAAACTGTATTGAGTGAAATATCAAATGAAAGGGGTTGTTGTAAGCATCTCTGATTTTTTAAAAATAATTTTAGCAAAAATAGATTTGAAGTAATTTAGGAAAAAAGTCGAAAATTGACCATCCCCCCCCCCCTTATCTCCGAAACTACAAGGCTTAAAATTCTGAAATAATATGTAAAATAGTTCCTTCAGTTCCTTGCCTAAAGATTACAGGAAAACCTATAAGAAGTTTGAGTATTCAAAGTAACGGGAAAAATCTCAAAATTTTAAGGAATCCTCACCACGCGAGTTGAACTCGCACTCCAGTTTTTGATCGAAAGTCTTGTCGGTCAAGATGGTTCTTAGCTACGTTTGTTATGTCGGTGGTGTTGTAATTTTTTTATTCTTCGTAGAATGATTAGTTCAGATAACTTACTGGTATTTGGTAGAATGATCCATTATTAACTGTCTGGTAGGAGGTGAGGGGAACAACAGGAACTGATCCGTTTCGGAGAAGAATCGGCCCTTGCACCGGCGTCACTGCAGGCTGGCCCGAATCTGAAAACGACATCAAATGAATCCATGCGCAAACACTCTTTCGAGTTTCTTTAACATTCAGTGCCGAGAAACGCTACGCGCTACGCTCGTAGCTGATCCCGTGGTTTTCCTCGTATGTAGCGGAAAGCGACTAAGGAGTAGGGACGCATATGTGTCATCACGGGCCGGGAATCGGAAACTTTTGTGCGTGTTTTTTGTAGGTGTGGGGAGAGAGTTCCACTCATCTATTTAATTATATACCTGCACTTGATGCTTTTTGGGTAATATTTGACCCAGCCAATTATTCTACCCAAACTTATTTTATCGTCGCTATACTTTTTCTAGAAAATAAGTACGCGGAGACATCTCACGGTCAGGCGTCCCCACTCCAAGTCTAATAAGGCTAAGCTGCGGATTTCTGCCGTGCGTTTTTTTGCGCAAAATCTGTGAAGTATGGAACCTCTTCAAGTGCGCGCACTGCGGAAAATAATCCGTATGCGGATTAAAATATGTGGTTTGCAGATTGGTTGCAGTGCCACGAATTTTCTGCATCATATGGACTATTATGAAACCCCGCGCACTACGAAATAAAATCCCTGCGGACGCACGGCAGCCATTCAGTGACGCAGTTGCTCTTGACACGGTGCTGTGCTGCACGGTCATGTCGTCGCCTTACTTGAGTTGGGACTCGAATGGCAAAACGTGCAGATATGTCACCGCTGTGCGCGTACTAGACGATCTCGTTTTTTTTTCCTTTGCGATTTTAAAAACGCACCGAATCTCGCCGCACCGCAGTGCGCGCGTAGCCTAATTTACCTACTTAAAACTCAACAATTTTGTAAAAGTCTCCTTACATAACAAGTAAGTAAAATAATATCTATCGGATTGACTTTTGCGTTTGTACGAAAGATACAAATGTTGTTTTAACTAACATAGCCAAGCCGAAGAGCTGGCGGTTTTCTCGCGCAACGCATCAGCATTGCAATTCAGCGAGGAAATGCCGCCAGCAAACTTAGTTTAACTTAGTTTTAATTTAATTTAGTTAATGCTAATCATCATCTTGTATTTACTTTAGTAAATAAATGTACATAGCCTATGGTTTTACGGATAGTGTGGGTTATTCTCAAAGATGAATAATAATGATGTAATGTAATTAACTATGTACCTAAACTAAATACTGTCTATACACAAACGCTAATATATGTATCTAAGTACTAACTACTCACAAACGAAACAACTGCAGTTCATTGACACGACATTTACTAACGACACTGTTTAGTTAAAACTTTTTCACTGATATTTTCACACTAGAAGCCGTAACGTGCATCTTAGTCCGATGCTTTTGCGAACTGAAGAAGTGTATTACGTTGGACTTCCTTGCCCCTCTTAAAATTCGAGGGTCAATCTACACTTCACACGTATCTCAATATTTGTTGTGAAGCGTACCTACATACTTTACAAAAAATCAAACAATCGCTCTTATATCCATTTAAATAGTTCAACCGGTTGATAAACTTAGGGACTCACAGTTTACCGCTTATTTGAAAATTGCGTATAACATTATCCTCCTCATCGTACATCTATACTTACCTACCTAATTATTATAAACCGCTGAACATTGGTTCAGCGATGTGAATTGTGTAATGAAATTGATATGGAGATCTAGAGACTATCGTTATACGTCGTATCGTTTTACGTCAGTTAAGTACTGAATTCCCATGGCCACCTTCTGTCTCCATCATCAGATCAGCTCAATCGGTTGAAGATATCAGCTTCAAAGTTGACTTGCAAGATTCCACCCGAACAAACATTAGTTACATAGCAAGTTAATAGAAAGATTCTTTGGGAATTCTATTATTAATACAACGCCTATATAATTATGAGAAGCTACTAAGCGTATAAATTTTAGTCCTCTGCTGAAAATGTAGGTAGGTACTAGGGCATGCAATCCCGGGATTTATTACTACTACAATAAATCCCGGGATTGCATGCCCTAGTTGGTATTTACTTTATTAACCCCTTCATACGCGTCCACTCCGATCTAAGTAGTTCTCAATACCTATGTTGGAATTTTGAAAAGATGTACAAACACAAATTGTATAGGTAATTTCTTTATGCATAATGATGATTTATGAGTTTTAATTCATTTGGCCATTGTGAAAAAATATTTGATTTTAGTTTTTGTCTATTATGCATTTCGAAAAAAACAAAAAGTTTTTTTACTCGACGATTGCACCTACACCGAAGTTTTCTGCACCATTTACGGTTTCTGTCGGCCTTCCTAAGGTTGACAATTTCAAATTTTTGTCACAAAAACAGTAAACATATCGAAAAAGTTATGAGATTCCCACCCCTTGAAAATATACCTATAAAAAAGGTCACCGAAGTAATAGTAGATATAGATACGCGTCAAAATGCGGAGTGAGCCCCGTGCGTGGCCTTGTGTGAAGTGGGATGGTTCCAAAGAGCTAAGCCAATGTTAAGAGGGTCATGCTGGTGTGCCTATTAAATAATACTTGTTTATTCTAAGCTAATCGTCATTTATGTTCGTAGACTTTGTTGATCAGAATTGGAGGCTGTGATCCAGAAAACGTAAGTATCGATGATACCTACACAGACATTTTTCGTTACTGTCTGAGCGTTTGGACATATTAACTCATTTTGCATTTTATTATTTTAAGCGTGTTCAAAAAGTTACGTGATTACGATTGTCCTTTATATACCGATATAATTTCGGCCGAACAACCCAATTTGCTACAAGCAGCAGGGTTCTCGCAATGATGAATATGCAGTGGCAGCTATGAAAGACCCAACATGACCACTCTGTCCAGAGTGACCGACCAAGATGCAGATAACTGCGAGTTTGGTACCTATATAAAAGTCCTTTGCTAATATTAGCTTAGCAATGCGTGTTTGCGTCAAATATTGAACCGTCTACTCTATGTCGTGTCATAGGCATTACAAGAAAAACAAGGTAATTTCATCACAGCGCTAGGCGCGTCACCTTATCCAGGTCAAATGTTACAAAACTACTAATCTCTTCACATGTTGCCAGTTAAGGGGCATATCAGGCTTTCATGAAAATTGCTTCTTTTTCACAATTCTGTTGTCTTTAAAAGTTTAAACCCCAAGGTATGTTTTGGGGATAATCTTAAATACCTACTCAAATCGACCTAGTTCTAAACTAAGCAAAGCTTGTACTATTGGTAGTAGAGGACCAGGGGCGGCGCGTAAAAATTTTCGAATGGCTACCCAGATCAAAAAAGTTATGAAAGAGATCATCAGTCTATATACGTTCCACTGCTAGGCTATGAATGAGAGGGAACGGGCAGTAGTCCCCACGCTAGCCCAGTGCGGATTGGGGACTTCACATACCTCTTTGAATTTCTTCTCAGATGTTTCCAGGTTTCCTCACGATGTTTTCCTTTACCCAGAAGCTAACGGTAAATATCAAATTATATTCCGTAGGTACATAAGTTCCGAAAAACTCATTAGTACGAGCTGGGATTCGAACTCACGACTGCCGTTTGACAGTCGCACGCCTGAACCACTAGGCCACCGTAGTCTGTATCTATAACTATAGGCTATTTTAGGCAAGCCAGTGTGAAGCTGCTTATATGAGCGCTCCACCACTGTAGAGGACTATTATACTTAGGTAATGTACTCTTTAGAATATTTCTCAAATAAATAAAATGTATGAACTCTATGTAATTATTGGATATATTGTAACTTATATAAGACATGAATGTATTTCAATATAATTTGTAAATTCTGAATTATTTATGTTATCAATAAATAATTGAATTGAATTAATGATATCAATAAAAGTATACTTAAATATACAAAAAAAAAGATTCAGGAACAAATATTCGTGCTTAATAAATACCCTACCAACTAGGCTACGCAGACGTCCATCAATAACGATGTTTTAATATAAATTTGACGATTCAAGTATTAGCCCATTCGATTTTCTCAACGACACATATTGGACAGATAATCGAATACTTAGTAGGCACTTGACTTAGCAGGATTTGAACCTGCACTCGATCCTTATCGCTTGTGCGGTGCAGAATGTCTATGAATTAGGCTAAGCCGTCCAGCTAAGTTAACTAATTTTATCATGTGTTATTGCCGCTCACTTTCTCCAAAAAACCAGAACGTATATTTTGAAATGGCTGGCGGCTGCCTTCCCCTTAAGCAAGTGGCGGTATCGTTAAAGAAGACATTATGAGATTGACGCGTTTATACATAAACATTAGTGTAATTGGTTTTACCTCGCTTAGCCTTCATTGATTCATTCAAACTGGCTTGTCTGCATGTTACACTAATCATATTTAGTACCTAGTACCTACCTTCAATAGAATTCACAATTAGGCGAACTAAACTGACAGGTAAAAATGCACTAACATGGCCATAGTTTGGCCAGTGCGGTTGATATTGATATTATTAAAGGCTTTCTCACACTACGTAGAGGTACGTATGTTGTGGATTCTACACTCAAAGTGTACCCGAAACTTTTGCTCTTGAGTGTATAATTAGGGTTAGAGCAGTTAGGTGCAGAAATTTCGATTTCAGCTTTCTATACCTAATATAGTGGTCTCGGCACCGAATACAATTTCGTGCCTTTTGGTGTCGAGACCCTTGGTCCGTGGGGCCCTAAGCCTCTTCAAGGAGATATCGAAGAGGCTTACTGATGCCACCGGTGATCGAAGGGCTGGCAGCTACCTCGCACAAAGAATTAGCTTAGCTATTCAGCGAGGTAACGCTGTACGTCTAGCACAACTTGCTGCTCAGTCGCTTCGCGCGCGACTAAGCGTCTCCTATCTCACTCGCACCGTACAAATTAGAAAAAGGAGGGTAGATCTTTCTTGACTCGCGTCGCGGCGCGGCGTCAGTTGTACTAGCCCCGCTGCCAGCATCTTCGGCACAATGCCGCAGGGGCCTTTTTTTTAGATTTAGTTTAGCTGTATTTTATACTTAATTTAGTTTTTAGTAATTATAGTTTAGTTAATAATTTTTATTTGATAAGTTATTGTTTAAGTATTTTTAATTGCACAATGTTTTTAAATGAACACAATGTTTCAACTACTTACAACTTAAGTATTTGCTGATATTTTCTGAGATTCTAACTATCTATAGTATGTAGGTACCTAATATATATTCTAATAGTTATAATATTATAAAGAGGAGAAGCCTGTGAGATTGTAGCTTTGTAATTTTATAAGTTTGTATGTAATGTGTAATCTCCGGAACCGTTTATCCGATTTAAAAAATTCTTTCACCTGCGTGTAGAATCGACTTTCTGGATATATATATATATATGCCATATTTTATCCCGCGGGTTTGCCTGCGTTCTTTGCAATATGCGGGTGAAGCCGCGAGGGCTGCTAGTAAGTAGGTTATAAAGAGGTAAAGTTTGTGAGTGTCTTTGTGAGAGGCGTAGCTTTGTAAGTAAGTATTTAGCGGGTAACCTCTGGAACTACTCATACGATTTCAAAAAAACTTTCACCCGTATTTAAAAATAGTCACTCGGGATTAGGGTTGTCATATGGAAAATGAATTGTCCTGATAAAAATTCTGACATCACCCTAAAAGTCCTGACATTTCTTGTAACAGAGTTGTATCATTTCATTCATTAAAACTGTGTAACTTTTGTAATAAATGTAACACAAAAACATGTACTTATTTTTCATTTTTATTTAATGAAGGCATTTTTAATCCTGACACTTGCCAAGTCCGGCCGCAATCCTGGCAAAGGGTCAAAATTCCTGACATGTCAGGACAAATCCTGAATCCCTATAAGTCATCGCACAGTTTTGCTGGGCGGATCGGCGCGGGGAGCTAGCACTTAGCAGCTAGCAGTCCGTCTGTTAGTTTGGACCTTTTACTTTAACAGATTTAAGGACATTTGATTTTTTCTATCCCGGAAAGCATCCATAAGGTTATGAAATAGGAGTTACAATAAACTATTTATTTCGGATAGCTTATGTTTTTCTCCGGGACAGACATGAGTTAATTAGTAAAAGGAGGTAGGTACATTTTTAAATTTTATTTCTTAGTAAGTTAAGTAGTAGGTAGTATAATGATCAAATATTCGAATTTGCCATCAGTATCTAAATATGACAATTAATGTGGATGGCTATTGAATATCCTAAGATCATTTTAGGATTACGGTTTCTTCAATGCGCTTAATCGCGACGTCGTTAAGGTCGTAATTACATTCCTGCACATTATAATGAAGTGAGTTTACAAGGAGGTAACATAGGTACTGCCTATTATGTAGTAGCCACGGACGTAATGCGATGCATTTATGGGTTCATATCGTACATGTCAATAACCTTATGCATCTGTATTGTACCGATGGGTCCTTTTTGCTTATTCATCCGTCGCGCTCACACGCACTTGCCTTTGGGCTTACGCAAGAATGAGCGCGAGGAAGTTTCGTATAAAATGTTATTGCTCAAAATCCTTAGCCACCCTTCTAAAAACCTTAAAACAAAAACTGATGTTATAAAGTAGGTACTTTGTAGCAGAGTTAACGGAAGAAAACATTTGTTAGTAAAAGTAACAGAAGGATAAGAACTGTTATTATGATACAATCTATATTACCAGATAATTGTGATGTAACATAGTCATATAAGATTTATTATATATAAATTGATAAAAATTGGTACACTGTTATGCTTATGTACTTAACTTAAAACAACCATGTTGCTACGGCCTACCAGCGTCCTACCTTAGAAATAAGGAGACACGGTTGAAAATAATGACACAAGACGAGATGATGAGACACGATTGAAAATTAGAGTCTGGCTAATGAAAGCTGAACCTGAAAAATAGCGGCAAATTCAAAAAATCATGACAGGGTAACACAGGGTCACTCACACAGCCGCAATTTTCTCAGAGAAATTTAAATTTGACATACGACATGACACCTCAGATAGACACACATATAGACAAAGTGTTGCCAATCAAATAACTACTAGGTTCAACTTTCATTAGACAGACTCTATTAATATTATTATATTTGAGTTGCCGCACAAGAATTGAACGTAGAACAAACTAAAGATCTTTAAAATTCCATACATTAGGAAACTTGATTTTCGAAGTGTTGTTTTTAGAATTTTTGTACGTACAGTCACGAACTTTAATTTGGGACCCACTCAAGGTTGCGAAATGGGTCATAAACCATACCTTAGACATTTTGAATTTAAATTTCTTTTTAAGAATGTCTCGTGAATATGAGATACAAATTAAAAAATGGGACAGATGCGTGTCAAAGTGATGTCCTCACTTTCACGTATCAATCTTTCAAAGACAGACAAGAAGCCAAAGTGATATCCCAGGGATGTCACTTTATGTCAATTAAGATGAATGGATTAGTAGACATTAACGGCAGATTAATACAAATTAAATTTTAGATAACTTACCTAACCGGATCGACAGATTTTAGTATCCACTTTTCGTAAGAATTTTATGAACGGTCTACAATGCTGCATCAACAGATATGTTAACATGTTTGCATTGCACCTTATGCCTTCCTTTGTAATGAGGCGAATAATATTTTTGAAGTTTACTGTAAGTATCTACATATAATCAACGGTACATATAATCTCAGCTGTGAATCCGAGCGTCCTTGCTTCCGATAATGACTGGACTTGGCCAATGCCGCATCCTCAAATCTCCGCGTTTGCCAATAAATTAACATATATCTAACTATAAATAATGCTGAGGTCGCAATCAACGGAACACGAAAAGATATTATACTCAATTAATACAACATAATAAATGACTGAGAATTTTGACCTCTGGGTCTCTTCTATAGCACAGAATACATAGAACATCATTAAACTACCAATATTTGTAACCACGTTCTCGAAAACGGTTCTAACGATTTCGATCGATTTTGCAGCAATATAGGGGTTTACGGGACGAAAAATCGATCTATCTAGCGTAGGTACTAGTATAATTATTAACTTTAAAGAAGGTCACAGTCTAACAAAATAGATGTTTAACAGATAGAAAACTATAATTATGGTATACCGCTCTACCGTGTACCTAAAGTGCTCTTTCTTCTAGTTGGGTTTGTCTCGCGTTTGCATGCCGTCGTCGTGTCGTGTCGCACACTACGCGACTAGGAGTACTATTATCGCCCAAGGGTACGGGTTCACACTTTCTGTTCAAAATCGTCTGCACATGCATAGCGAACGCTCGAAAATGATCCTAGATGTGTGAACCCTTGGGCGATAGTACCGTTGGATGTGTGAGAGAGTAGAGTTCATCATAATGACTGCCTGTAGCTGGTCAGGTAGAAATGGTAGAATGGCTTAGGACCAGACTTTGGAAACGTTGATCACATATTCATGAAACTACCCATAATGGCTTCCTCTGAAGTTGCTGTTGTTGGTCTGACACGCCGAATGTTAATTATATTGAAGTGTATTACCAATTTAAATGGTAATCAAGTCAACTTTTTAGCATATTTGCGATGAGAGCTGACCGCCACGAACAGCAGAACATGCCAAGACCGGCCCGAGCGCCTCCCGTGCAGCTGCCGATAAACGTTGACACCCTTCAATTGGGTTTGAATATAGTTTGGATCTGGAAAAACGTCCACTTCTGGACATAGGCCTCCACCAAAGAGTGCCACAATGACCGATCCTGCGCCACCCGCATCCAGCGGACTCCAGCGACCTTTACCAGGTCATTAGTTCACCTTGTGGGGGGCCTACCCACGCTGCACCCTCCGGTACGTGGTCGCCACTCGATGACGATGACGTATGGCACGGAAACGTGGTCGCTTAGTATGGGCCTCATAAGAAGGCTCAAAGTCACTGGAGAGGGGTATGCTGGGAGTATCTCTGCGTGATCGCATCAGAAATGAGGCTATCCGCAGCAGAACCAAGGTAACCGATATAGCCCTCCGAATCGCTAAACTTAAGTGGCAGTGGGCGGGGCACATTGCACGTAGAACCGATGGCCATTCGGGCGGAAAGGTTCTCGAGTGGTGACCACGATAATTTGGATGCCAATTCAATATTATGGTACTATCGAGCTGTTCTAATGATGGAGACAGAAGGTTGCCATGGGAATTCAGGACTTAACAGACGTAATCCCGCTGAGTTTGGGCTCATTAGAATCGCCTGATGACGTATACAGAAAAGTACAGCTGGCAATAAAAGCTTGTACCAACAATTACATTTTGACGGAAACTTTTTCAATGTAGTTACTTAGATCGTTTAGTAGTGTAGGATTTTTTGTATTTACTATATGCGCTTACATAGCCCCTCATATCGGGATGGTCACTGTTTTCCGATAAAAAAGATGATATATAAATCATTAGTCACATTCTGATACTACTTGATCGAAAGAGACGAATGCTTTGATAAATGCGACTATAATACGCCGTTCGGTCCGATTCGATTGTACCGAGTAAGGTCGGCATTTGAAAGAGCTGTCCGGAATATTTATGTTAACCACTTGGAGTTATTGCTGTAAAATATTACCGCCGTTATAAGCAGACTGGATTTCTGTAATGTCCGAGTACTTAAATTTACACTTTTAAAGTTCTTATTAAGTACATTTACGCGTGTACTCCCGTATGAACTCCGCGCGGGCTGTTAGTAAATAGGTATCTCCCATAAGGGCTGTGTTTGTGGGGTAGGAATCTGCAGCAAACTATCTGGAGAGAGCGTAGGAATCGCTTACAGTAAGTGAGTACTGGCACTGGCGCAACTTGCAAGTGCCATGTGTGAGCGTTAGAAAACCTTTAATACTCGTATAGATATAATGAAGGTCCGCTGTACTTGAGGTGCAGGTCTCTCCCCTTCAACACAGTGCATTTTCTTAAGCCTTTGTGGTAAAATAACAACTGCCAAGTACCTATACACCTACGAAACGATGTCCCTTGTGACGTAAACATATTACTCTGTCAGTCAGGCACGTTTTAATGTTGCACGACAAAAAGCTCCTTTCACACGCGTCTTTTGTTTCGCCATTATGAACCTGCATCGTTACATAAACCACGATGCAACTGGAATATCTCATGTTAAACTTGTTCAAGAACCTGAATCGAGATAATATTTTACTTAAATGTTTGTTTGGGTTGAGTGAGCCTAGTGTCATGTTAAACTACTTAAGATAGTTTACCTTAAATTTAGACAAAATAATGACAGTGAAGGAAAAGTAACGATAAAGTGCATGTTCTTAAATATAAATCATTTATAATTCCTATTTTTTTGTGTCTTGACGCATTCCTTGTTAAAGTATTTCGTTAAAAAGGTCAATGTCATTTTTATACGTAAACCTTTGCTACAGGACAATCGATGTCATCGTCATCATCATCAGTAGATATATCCCACTCCCACTACTATTAGGCCCCATTTATGACAGGGAATGAGAAACTAAGTTGTGCTCCATTGTGAATCTAGTGGTCAATTATCAAATGATACTTATTCCATTAGTTAGTTCCGCAGAACTCATTAGTGGATATTAGGAGCCAGGATTCATCCAGCATCAGACACATTATCAGCTCTTTAAAAAATCCTGTATTTGGTGTCGTTTTGAAGAAGATTTTTACAGAAGAGCATTGTGAATTAATGTAATAAGTTAGGTAATTTTTATCAAGGTTTAGATAATTTTTATCAAGGTTTTTAAATTTTCCCAAAATTGTATAGGTACTGTCGAAGTTTAAACAGCAGCACATGATACTTTCTCTCAACAGGTTACATCAGGCGGCCCAATTCGAATGCCCAACCTGCGCGTGAGCAAGCTTGAAAGCGAAACCAAGGTCAGACAATGTGTATGATCATGCGCGGTGGAATTGAGATGCCTTTCGGCATTTTGAAGGCTCTTTACCGCATCAGCCTTCATTTTTCGATAATTAAGTAAACAGAGAGCTGCCCGGTTTTAGAAAATTTAAGAGCTGTAACCGAAACGATTTTGTTTTATAAAAATAAAATAAAATAGAAGCTTCGAAGTAGCCGCTTCACGCAATTGAGTAACAATAAAGTATATTATTATATTATAGTTAACATTTACTATTTCCTACTTTAGAAACACTTTTGACGACCGACCGGTTATCCTAGTGGGTAGTGACGCTGCCTACGAAGCTGAAGGTCCTGGGTTGGAAATCCCGGTAAGGGCAAATATTTGTGTGATGAGCATGAATATTTGTTTCTTAGTCTTGGATGTTTTCTATGTTTTTAAGTAGGTATTTATATATTATATATCGTCGTCTAGTACCTATAACACAGGCCTAATTGAGCTTACTATAGGCCTAGGTCGATTTGCGTAAGAATGTCCCCTAATATTTATTAATTTTAAACAACAATGGTTTATATATACGATACCTAAAATATTTATTTTTTATCTTATCTTAAGAAGAACTGATATTTTCGACCAGAGCCGTGAAAATATGAAGTAGAAATAGGAACACTTGTCACAAAACATCGACAAGTTATTTTTAAATTTTAATATAATGAAAAGTGCAGTAGTGCTACGGCATTGCAAACTAAATAAGTACAAAAATGGGTCATAACATAACATAACCATAGCCATAAAATCTGATGTTTGCATGTGATTGCAATCTTTATGGGTGATTCTTGTCACGACGTTTCCGCTTTATCGGGCAGAATCGTCCTTTTAATTGCTCTAAAATCCAGATTCAGCTGATCTAATAGTTTTGGCATTCGTATAAGAGGATGTGGACGTTGAGGAAGGCTTTACCGAGGTTAATACGAGGGGAGCGTCATCTCATTTTCCCACCAAGTCTAGGACAGAGTCACAGTGGCCACGAAAGTTTTAAAAGGCTTACATACAAGATTTAACACACCGCTGCAAGTGCGTATCAGGGTTCTCACAATGATATTCCTCAACTAAATCTCTTTCTTTAATATGTATTATGTTTTGCTCGGCTTACCTGATCTATTATAACTAAAACCAATTATCTACTTATCTGTAATAAACGTTTGGCATAGTTTTTATTACTAAACAGAAGTACCTATTTACAGTAGTGAAGGGATATAGTTCGGACTTCAAAACCATTCATCGTTACGAGTTAGACTGATTTGATTTTTACTCATTCGATAGTAGCTTAAATGGAAGCTTACGTTAATTGAGTTGTGCCAAGTTAATCACGATTAAAATAAGACAAGTGTAAGATAACTGACACGCATTAGTTGGTTCGGTATAACATAACGCTCTCCTTTTGTTCAGCGCGCCGCCGCCGCCGCCAAGGCCGCGTCTGCCATCGACTGATAGTGGAAGTAATTGGGCCGATCGTGGCACTACTTCACTGTCTACTAGACGTTTAAATAGACTATTCGTAGATCACGATCACTACCATGTTATCTAGATCAATATAAAGTATCCAAGTTGTCCACTGAATCGTACACGCGAATATATTAAGCGGTGAACTGACCGCTTTATGTTTATTCAAGATTAATGATTAATTTACCTGATCCAGTATCGTCGTCATAGTACTCGTCGTCATAGTCGAGGACAGCGTGCAGCTGTGTTTTTCCGCCAGATCCCCCAGTTTCCACCTTCGTGAAACCGGGAGGGCGGTCGGCGGGTGTCTGCCCACTACTGCTGCCACTGCCGCCTTTTGTTCCAGCGTTATTTTGCTGCCGAGGCGGCAACGGCGCCGGAGTCGAAACAGGTCCATTCACAAAGTTGAAATTATTCACATTCTGGTTCGAGGGACCCTCGAACCTTCGACTAGAAGTTGGGCTCGGCGTCGTCGCGGGCGGATAAGGCGCATCCGAGTATCCAGGACTATACAACGGCCTCTGGCCACCTTTCTGGTTTAGTCTTCTTTGCTCGTAATCGTAGTCCCCAGTCGGATCGTGGACATATTGCCCCGTGTTATCGTACTGAGGATTCACTTCGTGGACTCGTTGGTTTTCTATCTGTATGTCTAGTCTAGTATTTTGCTGATATATTTGGGTATGAAGTTGTCCTGTGTAGGGATTTTGCGGGACATCCTCATGACGTGGGTAATGTGTAAACTGGTTGGGTGGTGGGAGGTAGGCGGTGCCAGCACGTTTCCGGATCTTAGATCTTCGTTGCTGTTGGTTCACTGGTGGAGCGAACGGCTCATTGCCAGGTGGTAGTGGACCACTGTCCGGTTGGAGACCCTCTGGAGAGTAGAGGAGATCATCCAGACCGAGTCTCAAGGGGCCGGGAACTGGAGACGTGTCCGCCAGGGCCGGGGCGCCCGCCGCGGGCGACGCCAGCGTGAAGTTCGCCAACGCCATTCTCAGTAATTTGGCATTGGCGTGAAATGTCAACTCACTAAGTCAATATAATGTACGTTCGAGGCGCTATTACGGTCGCGGTTGCATAATGCCGTGAGAGGTTCGGAGGCGTCTAGGCGCGCGGCCGTCTTCGCATCGTCGGAGCACAGACTGGCGTCGCCGGAGTACGATGCCACTATGTATCACATGCCACGAAGAATAGCGAGGTTTGCGAGTTATCTGAAACAATAAAGATCATGTTTATTGTATAAATTATGAGCCGATTCCAAAACATTTTGTAGACAAAAGAAAATTTACGATCCATTCGCTTTTGAGCGACGTTTGAATCAGTTTCTACACTGTCAAGCGTTTTATGGCCGGATTTCCCCTCATTTTAGCTGTATCCTTGCCACTTTACAAATGGCATTTGGTTCGAAATGCGAGAATCGTGATGCCATTCGATGATCGTCGGCGACGGTTTTGGTACCCAACCTAGGGAAAACCCCACTCCAAATATGTTGAACGATCTAAGTGGTAGACAAAAGATATCAGATCACTAAAGACTGTTCGATTATACAATAGCATGAATACAAAATAGGAATTTTACTGTTAGTGAATAACAATGTTGCTGCTAGTCGATCAATAACTATATATTTGTGTTTTATTTATCTGCTTGTCTCTTGTTACACCTATTGAATTATTATTATGTTTCCATGCGCCTATAGTATCGTAATTTAGATTTATTTATGGTACATTGTAAGCGCCACGGGAAATACTAAATTATAGACTGTTGCCACATAAAGATTTAACGTTACACAGATTGCGATCGGTCGGGTAAAGTGGGTGCTGACCTGCTGACTATGAAGAGAATGTAGAAGTTTTAAGTCAAGACATGGATTGATATAGGAATTAGGTAGGTACGACTCGTTTTGATAGACTTTTTGATAGAGTTTAAATATATTATATTAAGAATATATGCAGGATATTATTAGGTACATTTCGTGGATGAGTGTTAGATGATGAATAAAGAACGATCGAATGTAGTTTTAATTTGTTTAGAATGGTGAAAGAGTTGTCGCAAATGTTGGAAATGGCACAAAGATACAACTGCATCCCAAAATAACTGCTCCGTAAAGAATAAAAACCTGCGGATTTCATTAGGGTTTATCGTTTTCATAAGGAGAAGAGAAGCATAGTAACGAGAAGCAAACAGGGTAGCATAGTAACAAATCATTAACGTAGTAAGTAAAGTAACATAAAATCGAACTGGTTTTTATGTGCCCCAAATATCGTAGGAATGTTGTTTTAAGTGTTTTCATGACTCATTCCTAATAAGGAATTAGATTAACTAATAATTAAGTATTATGACGTTTCATTTCCTTTAAAACAAGGTAGAGTAATTCCTACATTTGCATTCGTAGACGTGCGAACGACTCCATTATTTTTAATGCCAATAACTTTGATTATACTAGTTCTATATTTTGTATATATTATTAGAGTTCCGGCACGATTTGGTATTGCAAGAGTGATCCAAAATAATTAATAGAATAATAGGATGGCCGATGATGCCATGTCTGGTTTGTTATTAGCAAGGTTTCACCCCGCGTCACCTCAGGCGAGCGAGCGTAAGTCAGACCTTCGATTACTTGTTGTTGTTATGAATGCCGGCGTCAAAATATACGGGGTGAGCTGTGAGGCGAGGTGAAATAATTTGTGAATAAGATAGGTGAGAGATTGCAGCTTCCGTATGGTTATGAATTTATGAATGACGAAGCCTGATAGGGACATGATTGAAAAAAACCTATAAATAAATATTGGCCAATTATAGTCAGACTAAAAGTTGTTTATTATTGTTTATCATTTACAATAAAATAAAATTGATAGTATTAAAATTATTAAATTGCGATAGCGCTTCTTTTCCACTATCCGGGTCATAAACCAATTTATAAGGTGGTGCAGCCCAACTGCGAAAGTACCTCTACCTTGCATTGCAGAAGACTGCACACCATATTTACCACTACTTATAGCTTTGTAGGTATGTGGTGTTGTTTTCTGGTGGTGAGAAAGGTTGGCAGAACTCCAGGAGATGCGCGGAGTTGATGAGAGTAAGCGACATGGGGACCGATTTTTTGACTTTCGAGCGCTCGACTCTTTCACTCGAATACTGACAAAAAGATGAAATGCTGTTTTGAAATAGCGATAGAAAATTGAAAAACGAGTAGTATTGACCACTCGTACTCAATCGTATTTAATTTTAATTCATTTTCGAGCGCTCGAAAATCAAAAATCGGCCCGCTTAGGACCGATTTGACTTAACAAACATTTATGGGTGTCGTCACGGTGTCGTAAACAAATGACATGACGTGTGGTGAGTAGTGAATACATGCTTGTTCAAATATTTTGTAAAAAAAAAAACATGAAGCTGTTAACGAAATTTATGTAAATGTGTTGTTTAGGACCGACACTAATCGTCATCAAAATATTCGCCCGTATTAAATGTACACACTGTATTCAGGTAGCATTTACTTTCGTACAAACGCGCATTTTCCTTGGTCGTTATGTCGATCCATATACCGCATGCGGGCGCTCCCCGCAGACGGGATAGTGACTAATGAAGGTCATCAGTCGATAGCAGTCGTTTAACCGCTTTTAGTTATTCGTATAACGACCAGTGAAATCTATAAGAATGTTAAAAGCGTGCGAGAGGGTACTGCGGGAGGGTTAATAGGCAATGCTTGAACATACATCCAAGAGAAGAAGACGATGACCAGTGAACACGGCTCCGTATGTGGGCGCTATAGCATGCGTTTGGTAAATCTCCAGCACCCCGAATGCGGACTGTATCGACCACTGAAAACGGTCTCCCGCATTCGGTCGCTATGGCATACAATAGGGAATATGCATGGGACTTCAATTTTGAATAAATTGCATTCAATCGATGCGGATATACGTAGTAAATATCATACAACGGAAATTTATATTAAAAAAAAAACTATTGTATTGTATCTCACGTTAAAATCACTCAATTTATTTTTAATAATTTTTCGATAAAATTACATAACAGTAAAACAGATTGTTATGTACCTATTGAATTAGAAATGATATTTTGTATGACAAGTATAGACTTAAACGCAAATTTTAAGGAGATAATTACATGGATTGTGACGTCATAGTCTATGCCCCTTTAATATAGAGCGTTATCGGTGGGTGCCGGCGCGTGCAGATATCAAATGCCTATAACATCAGAAAAAAAATCGTAAGAAAGTTTTAATATATTCCTCTGCATTATACTTTTGATTTTCGTAATAAAAAATAAAGATGCATATTCCCTATTTGGAACTCCCCACCCCGCAAGCGGGCACTATCTACCAATGAAAATGCGCCTTATAATGCAAGCAATTTTTCGGTCCTGCTATTGTGGCAGTCCTCACAGCGACTATCGCTGATCATCGGGATCACGACGCGCGCACGGCGTGGGAAAACCAGTGACGGTGTAGTTGACACCATGACTAGTATGTCTATAATAGGACATCTTCACGCTTTAAAATAACACACAAATAAATTGATCTGACAGAAACCTAGTAAATCAGACACCTTTAGGTATTTTCTATACTGACAATTTAATAATAATTAATGTAAGGAGGCAAAAGTCTGTGAGATTGTATAGCTTTGTAAGTTTGTATGAATGGGTAAGTAATCTCCGGAACCACTGATCCGATAAAAAAAAGTGTAGGCTATAAATTATCGCGTGAGTTCGCCAGCGTTCTTTGCAATACGCGGGCGAAACTGCGTGGTCAGTTAGTTTCAAATAAATGCTTGCGTTCTTGAGTGATTACTTGAAAACGAGACTCGCTTGCACGGAATTTGTGTAAAAAGCCGCCAATTATGCGTGTCGTACCACGCACAATGAAGGGTTACGTGCCTAGTAATAAGTCCCGTTAGCAGCATTTCCGAACGTGTTTGTTGGCAACACTATAGTTTATAATAATGGAATGACAGGCTGCCAGCCTCGTATCCCTATCCGGCTGTCTATATCTACTTGGCCGGCAATCTCTATTTTCCCCGCCCTCTTTAGTAATGTACTATTAATTAAAATATTGCTTTAAACTTAGTTAGAGAACGCCTGTAGGTTGGAAATGCTTTGGGAGATTTAACAGTGATTGATTGGAGACATTTACTGGTTAATTAACCAGCCGATCTAACAGTCACGTTCTGACATCTGACAGTCATAATAATGTGGTTATTTATTTCACTAATAAAACTTCCAATCCCAGATAAACCATAAGTTGTGCCAGTTAGGTGTTTGTCATCCGTTTTCAGGAATCACCCGAGTTTGTGAATTTTAGTAATCTGGAGGGGTAATCAACTAATCATACCTATATAACGCGAGTTGGACAGTCCAACTGTCATTTTTCTGTGTAAAAATTGACATTTAGATCTACCTAACGTACCTACGTACAATGCGTTACATGATTGACCTGCTGGTATATGTCTACCCTCTTTCATTTGTACCGTGACCGTGCCAAGCTGGATACTAGAATTGTGCTTAAGTTGCACGGCAGCCAATAAAAACCGGACAAGTGCGAGTTCAACTCGCGTGGTGAGGGTTCCGTATGTAATCTAAATTTCATAAGAGTTTTTGAATACTCAAACTTCTTATAGGTTTTCCTGTAGTCTTTAGGCAAGGAACTATTTTTCATATTTTTTTCAGAATTTTAATCCTAGTAGTTTCGGAGATAAGGGGGGGAATGGTCAATTATTGTCTTTTTTCCTAAATTACTTCAAATCTGTTTTTGCTAAAATTATCAAAAAATATATCTGTCATGCTTACAACAACCCCTTTCATTTGATATGTCACACAATACAGTTTCCGAAACTTTTTTTTAAGCTTCCAGTTTACCCCCCAAAAGTGGCCCCCTTGTTCAGAATTCATTAATTTACTTTACGCGTCCATTTTTGGGTCACCAATTTACATATGTGTACCAAATTTCAACTCATTCGGTCCAATAGTTTTGGAGCAAATCGGCTGTGACAGACGGACAGACAGACAACCGAGTGATCCTATAAGGGTTCCGTTTTTTTCCTTTTGAGGTACCGGAACCCTAAAAATAGAGTGAAGTGAAGGTATGAGTGTTAACCAAAAGGTGGACTTCTTCTTCGCCAAGAAAATAAGTTGTTCTATTCTAATTTTATAAAGTGGTTGTGACATGTAAGTTTTTACCTTTGTAAGTTTGTATGTAGGGTAAGTAATCTCTGGAACTACTCATTAAAATGGACCTTCAGGTTTAACCAATAAGCTCACTTCTTCTTCGTCAAGAAAATAAGTAGGATGGATGATACAATATACCTAAATACTGATAAATACTGGCACAGAAAATACTGTTCGAAACATGCGCTTGAATCTGCATTTTAGAGCAACAGCACTGCTATTGTCAAATTTTATACATTTAGTGCAAAAAAGCGAAGTAAGTATTGCAAAATGATAATATAATAAAAAGTACCAACATTCAGAGCACACGGACTCAAATCTGTGCGTCCACAATTCGACCTTGTCACTACAATTCGAGCACTTCGTTGGAATGTAACCGTGACCGTGGTTGAGTAATAATTGGAAGATTTTTATTGGGTTCCGTTGAAAAATTACAGAATATTGTTGAAGGCTACGGTGTCTGCGTATCATCAGGCAGGCCACATGCCTATTTGCTACTATTGTTGTCTAAGAAAAAAATATAAAAAACGGATGATTTGTAAATATAAATTATAACTTCGACTGCCACAATTACAATCTGATAAGGATCTCGATAAATAGTAATGACGGTGTCTACCATCTGTCTAGCGACCTCCTTTGTTAATAAGATCGTTGAACATCATCTATCTTAACGATAAAATAAAGCGGTAAAGTTTGCGTGTGTGTAGCTTTGTCAGGGTGTAAGATTTTGTGTAGGGGGTAATTTCCGGAACTACTCGTCCAATTTCAAAATTTCACCAGTATACAGAATGGACTTAGGAATGAACATAGAATATATTTTATCCCACGGAGTTCCCATGGCGTCCTTCCAGCTTCATCAATAGACCCTGGAAATTATCTAGCACTGGAGTGTTTACCAAGACAATACAAATGAGCCTAAACTCGATGAATGTGTCTTGTTTAGGAGAGTTCCCATAGTCACCTTCCAGCTCCATAATCAGACCCTGGAAATCATCTATCACCAGATTGTTTCCCAAAACCAAACAAATGAACTTGATGGGTTTATCTTATTTAGTTTATGAGTTCCCATGGCGTCCTTCCAGCTCCAGATATTGACTTGTATTTTATTTTATATCAATAAAGTATGAGTATGAACTTGAGTAACTTTATTTTTTTATAAATTAATACACCTTTACAAAATATGCTCGCGGGATAATAGTACATTAATGCAGAGGGCGGGAAAATAGGGCTTGCCGGCCAAGTAGATATAAATACACTAGCGTAGAGAAGAAGGATAGTGATACGAGGCTGATAATTCCTTTTCATGCCGAGGTATTATAGTATTTATTCCAAGTTTTTTTTATTTATTTAGCTAACTATGTTCGGGTGAAATCCTGCAACTCAATTGAAACAGATATCTTGAACCGATTGAGCTGAAATTTTGGGTAAAGGTACAGTTTGGACGACAATTCAATATTATGGTACCATCGAGCTGATCTGATGATGGAGACAGAAGGTGGCCATGGGAATTCAGTACTTAACCGACGTAACCCCGTTGAGTTTGGGCTCGTTAGAATCGTCTCAATGAGTAGTTAGTGACGGTACGAGGGTGGGATGATAAGTAACTAGCCTAATAAAGAAATACTTAGGTTATCGTGATAAAATTGGTTTTATTTTTCGACATAGACTCCATGTAGCTCTAAGCACTTGTTCCATCTTCTTTCTAATGATGTAATGCCCTCCATAAAATGACTTCTTTCAAGGCCTGCAAAATACGCTTCTACGGCGGCAATGACTTCATCATTTGTGGCAAATTTCTGTCCACCCAAGAAAGTTTTTAGCTTGGGAAAAAGGAGGAAGTCTGATGGTGCTAAATCAGGCGAATAAGGTGGATGGGGCAGCAAATCATAGTTCAATTCGTTGATTTTTGCCATAGCTTTAACACACGTGTGAACCCTTGCGTTGTCTTGATGGAAGATGATTTTTTTTTTCGCTAAACCGGGTCGTTTTTCCTGAATACATTGATGAAGCTTATCTAAAAGATTAGCGTAGTATTCTCCATTAATAGTTTGACCTTTGGGAAGGTAATCTACAAACAAATTTCCACTTGCATCCCAGAAGACAGAAGCCATCACTTTTCCAGCCGACTTTACAGCCATAGCTTTTTTAGGAGCCGAACACCAGATTCAGTCCACTGTTTTGATTGAATTTTTGTTTCTGGAGTGTAGTGGTGAACCCATGTTTCATCTGTTGTTATAAATCGACGTATAAAGTCTGCTTTATTTTTCTGAAAACGGCCCAAGCATTCTTTAGAGTTTAGCATCCGAATTCTTTTTTGATCGTCCGTAAGCAAACGCGGCACCCAACGGGCAGATAACTTTTTCATATTTAATTCGTCACTTAAGATATGATGTACTCGTTTTTTGGAAATCCCTATAGTGTCAGCTATTTCAGAGAGCTTCTATCTTCGGTCTGCTAAAACCATATCGTGTACTTTAGACACCATTTCCGGAGTCGTGACGATTTTTGGGCGTCCGGGGCGGACTTCATCTTGGACGCTTGTACGGCCGCGTTTAAACTCAGCCACCCAGTTTTTTACTGCGGCGTAAGAAAAAGCACATTCACCCAAAACATACTTTAACTCTTCATAAATATCAAGCCCCTTCATACCCTTCATATAAAGAAACTTAATCACCGCTCTTTGTTCAATTTTATCCATTTTGAAAAACAACCGGCACAATGTATTTTCTAATGTCGAAATAGTAGATTGTATGACAAGGGGCTAAAATAAGCCATATTAACACGAGATGGATATTTTTCCGAGCGTAGCGAGGGAAAATAATTCGAGGGGTAATATGGCTTTTAGACCCGAGTTATACACTCTACTTTTCACTTCGACTGCGAGAAAATAGTAAAACAAAGATTATCCATCCACAATCAATAACAAATTTCACTGCGAAGAGATTGTTCAATTTAGCGTGAGGCGTTTTCTGGTTGGTTGATAGCAAAGAGAAATGTTTTTTGAAAGAATTGTGATTGGTGGATTTAAATGATTTGGAATTAGGGACTAAAAAACACCTGATGTTTGATTGGTCGATTTTAATATGTAGCTGTAGGTATTCTGGTTGGTTGATAGCAAAGACAATTTTTTTTGAAAGAGTTGTGATTGGTGGATTTTATATGGTGAAGTGTTTTGATTGGTCAAAATAAATGTGTTAAAAATCATAAATATGTATACATATTTTCCCTAGGGGCTAAATGTACTACTTTAGCCCCGCTTATTAAGCCTAATATGACACACTTTTCGAGCATGAGATGTGAAAAATCAATAAAATATTAAAGCCACCAAATTCAAATTTCGAACAGAGATAGCCAGAGACATATTTTTTAAAATAAGGTAGTATTTTTTTTCATTCTATCTTTTTAAATACCTAAGGCTAGTTACTTATCATCCCACCCTCGTATACAGAAAAGTATAGTCGGAAATAAAAGCTTGTCCAAAAATGAAATTTTTGACAGAAACTTATTGTAGTACAGCGTAGCACATACTAAAATGCGCCAAGTTGCTACTTGAAAGGAACAAAACCGGAATTGCCCCAGGTATGGGAGACAAAAGATACCACTTATATGTATGCGTATACAGGGCCAGGAAGTGAAAAAATACCCCTGAGTCTCCATAGAAAATACGACTTCAGTATCGCACTTTATAGAACAACTACCACTTTGTATAGGTATATCGACTACCTTTAAACACAAAGGGCATTGGCATTTAAACTAACTTGCTATCCAATTAATGTCCCGTACGTGACTTTCCTTATATTATATCGGATATTAAGATCAACATTTCACAAAATGGCAATACGCAGATGTCAACGACTTGACAAGGCTACCCGGAAAAGCGTACCTAGTCGTTAACACCCGCCGGCAATTCGGTATGAAATCTTTTGGCTTCTATTCTCGGGTCAATAAGGTCGAAAGTACATTTGTTGCGAATTGTACCTACTGCGTTAAGCTATTATACGTGTCATACCGAAACTGGTAATTGCCGGATTTAAGGTCAGGGTAGAGAAATATGAGGCAGTATGTGACACCGACTGTGGTCGTACCTGGAGGGTATAAAACATATCGTACGTATATTATATACACACATTTAAGACCTTGGGTCAGGTCAATCGTAATGAATGTAACTCACGTGGGTTTAATTAAGCATAATTAATTAGGTGACAATAATTGCGAAAGCAGCGTAGCATAAATACTCCATTGCAGGGAGTGCCTGCGTGTGCCGACCCTTGATTGGAAGATTCGCAGTGGATGTTCCGCATAATTTTCCACATCTGAATCCGCCTCCACATCCGCAAAAATCGATGCGGAGTTTTTGCGGATGCGGATGCAATACAGTTCGCGACAAAAAAGGGGCCAACGTGGTGCGTAGCGCGCGCATGTTAGGTATTTTCGTCATTAGCCAATAATCATTTTCATTTCGTTTCTGAAAGGTGACGATTGTCTGGTATTCGCTCAGGTGATGCGTTAGGTCTGCAACGATTGTAAATCAGTCGCAACGTGTTTGAAGTAGGTACTGCGTGACCCATATAGACGTTGCTAATTTAATTTTTTTGAGTGTTGGCCCCAAAATCCGCATCCGCATCCGCAGATGTATAAAAAATCGCATCCGAGATATCCTTGGAGGGACCAGCAATGCGATGTGATATAAGTTGTGTAGAGAGACCTCTCTCTCTCTACACAACTTATGATTGAGAGCGTTGGTTGGAGTGGAGGAACCACCAGAAAACGACATCACAGAGCAAGTAGTGTTAAAGGTCGAGATGACATTATGTACCTCTCATAACAGTTTGGCATACCCGAGTGTCACATCACAACACAAATTAAAATAAACACATAGAAATATAAACAGAAGCTTTTCAGGAGCCGTAGCATGGTGGGCCTTATCACGCGACGAGTGACAAGATAAGAGCGTCGTCTCGTTCTATCGAACGGTGTCAACCAGTGACGCACGCTCTATCCTATCACCTATCGCGTGACAAGGCCAACCATGCTACGGGGCCTGGTAAACACTAAATACCTCAGCGGTAGCAAATAATATATTACAACATGCCTGCATACATCTGCGAAGAAATTTAAAGGTTTACCTATGTCAAGTCCTCAACCCGCATTGGGCCAGCGTGGGGACAACTGCTCATTCCCTCTCATCCATGAGAGGAGGCCTGTGCCCAGCAGTATATTATGATGACTATGATGGTGTTGTCGGCAATCCACACGAAAGGTGTATGTGGATTCGGTGAGGGCTACAAATTGAACACAGGTTAGCTGTATCCCAGAAAATCTTCGCAGTGTCCATACATCTTACTACGCTGAAGAAGTATTGATATCATCGTAAGTATTTGCTCTATACGACACACAATGTCAACAAAGAGCACAATAGAATTACAGAATCTTGAATTTAATTCATACATTATTAATCTTAATTGCTACGCATTGAGACTGTGATTATGTCGTTTCTAACTGGACTTAAACAGGTATTTTACAACATACGTTGATTGACAAATTGAGTAATCGAGCGCCATCTTTTTTTGTAACTAGCTGCCCGCGCGGCTTCACCCGAGTATTACAAAGAACGTAAGCAGAGTCGCGGGGAAAAAAATAGACTATGTCCATATCGAAAGTTCATTGCTAGTGAAACATTTTTTGAAATCGGATAAGCTATTCCGGGATTACCCCTACATGCAAACTTATAAAGCTGCATACTAACGAACTTTACCTCTTCATAATATTAGTATATACTAATACATATACCTATATTAATTTCAGACGACCTAGTGGATAGTGGCGCTGTCTACGAAGCTGAAGGCCGGGTTCGAATCCCGGTAAGGGCAAATATTTGTGTGATGAACATTAATATTTGTTTCTGAGTCTTGGACGTTTTCTATCTATTTAAGTATGTATATCTATTAAATATATCGTTGTCTAGTTCCCATAACACAAGCCTTATTGAGCTTACCATGGGGATACTTCGATTTGTGTAAGATTGTCCCTAATATTTAATATTATTATTTATTGTATTAATATTTATTATTAGTATGGACGCAATCATAAAGTATGTGATGTTTACTACAACTACATAGTTATTTCGGTTGTGATATCCATATCTGTTGCTGATTTGTTACTCTAGTTTGTTTTTGGAAAAAACCTTAGTAAATCTTTATCATTTCTTTAAAAATGTGTACTGTTTTTCAAAGTTCTACAAACTACACATTACTTCGATTCCCAGATACATTTGTGTGAGCATGATCTGTGACACGGCTGACAATAACAGTACTATATATTTCACGGGAGTAAATCCGAATTACCTACTTATTTGAAAGAAAATATAATTTCTTAAAGGTATGCTTGCTGATTTTTTATTAGTGGCACTATCTGAGAATACATATACGTACATATTTAGAATTCGAAGAGAAATTGTGTACTTGATTCATATCTATATGTTTCAGAGTATACAGGGTTTTTTCTAGTATACAAGACTGGTTATGTAGTTGCGTTATGTCATTGACTAAGTCTGACCATAACTAAACAGCCTTTGCGTAAATATTGGCGACACAGACTCAAGGTTGTTCCAATTCATACGTTGTCTGAATAAATCTCAATAAACGTATTAGACAGACCAAAAATTTAGGTAATAATTTAAAATGACGATACAACACAGTTTAATCACGATAAAAACGTGTGAAAATCTTATCATTACATTAGGCTTATTGACAAATACTTTAATTGTTGTTAATGTATACATTATTGCAATTTAGTACTACTCTAGTGATATACTTATTATAATGTAGGTATTTACCTTTATTGTCCTCGTTTACGCCTTCACGCAATAAAAACTTTGTATTATTATTTACATTTACTAAATAAACTGAACTATGTAAGTTGAGCGTCAATTCCAACGAAATCACATTTGGATATCCACGTTAAGTTTACGAAATGTTCGTTTACTAAGTTTTGGCGGGTATTTTCTTTAAACACGGTCCAAACGCGTGCGGTAAGGCAGCGGTTCACGCGAGCACTGAGTCCGAAATGTACCTTTTACTCGACGGACCTTAGCTGGTCGTGTCACTCTATGTCACTGGCTGGTCAGAGTATTGAGCACTTTTTAATATGCTTCCGATGATGTATGTGTTCCGGCACGTATTTATGATTTTCAATGGTTCACTGGTACAGTACACGGAAACTGTAGCGGATGAAATTGAATATGTGTGTCATTCGGACAATCCGCAACGGATATTGCAGGTTCCTAATGCTTCTAAAAACTATTTGCAGTCTGTGTGGTGTCAACCAACTTAATTACTAATGTTATATAGCGGAGAAGTAGTTTTATTGCCAGTGACTTTCACATAAGAGGAAAAGTCTGTGTGATTGCAGCTCTGTAAGTTTGTATGTAGGGGTTAATCAACAGATCCACTTTTCCGATTTCAAAAATTCTTTAACCTGCATATACTCGTAGAATGAACTTTCTGGATGGCGCAAAGCTACACCTACTGTATCCCGTGTGATGAAGACGCACGAGCAGCTTGTATTGAATACAATCACGTAGTTAGTTTCTACTGTAGCAATGTAATTTTAAAATTTTGTAATACTCTGATACTGAAATGATATATTGTATACTGTTTTGAAAAAATGACACCTCACCGAGTTTTTTACGCCGGTTCTTCTCGAGGCAGATGTTTTCTTTCCGAACCGTTGGTAGTTTATCGACATTCATAGGTGCATGTAATATGCCTAAATTGAAGAATAAATCACTTTGACTTTGACTTTGACTTTTTTTTGAGTTTCTGAATTTATCGCGGCAATACTTTACTTAGGAGGGATTTTGATTTACCTTGTATGCGAGTTGTATTGTATGTAGGTATATTGTCTAGTAAGTACTAAGTATTAGGCAACGCTTCTGTTACAAATAATAAACTAACGCTTCGTCTCCAATATAGCACGTGCCTAGGTAAAAAAGTCGACTCACTAATTCCTAAAACTTGAATTTTCCTTCTCCGACATTTTCTAATTACATATTCCGTTATTTAATTCTACAATTATAAAGTCATTAAATTAGAAATAACTTCGAATAATATTGCATAATGATTAATTACCCAATGATTCAACGAATTGGGTTATTTGACATTAATTTGAGAATTTAACTTTAACACGCCTTGCGTTTGCTGGAGTGCATAATATGACTGTTTTTCTACACTACTTGGCTCAAAATTAGAAGCAAAAACGACTAAAATAGTTAACGGTATAGGTGACGTATGTACAAACGCGCCTTATGGGTTCAGCTCCAAAATTAAGCCTTAACAGGCCACATATATAAAACTTTGGATGTATTTATTTAAACTTTATTGCACAAACAAAAAGTACAAAAGGCGGATTTAATGCCTGAAGGCACAGAAAAAGGATAAACATTAAACACTAACTCATATACTAAAATGTTTTTGACTCATATACAGGGTGTCCCGTAATCCGAGGATAAACCGTGGACAGCTAATAGAGCTGCTAAATACCTCTCAGAATATTTAATTTTACTTTTAGTAAAACCTTAGTTTTCGATAAAGGAACTTCGAACTGCAAGTGCTCGACACATTAACCGGGCATTCCTGAAAAGATGTCGTGCTTGCATTTCTGCAGGCGCATTTAATTTAAATATTTTGTTCAATTGTAATTTTATTTATTTATTAACTGTTTTAATTGTATTTTAAATTCATAAATGTTGCTAGAATAGTGCTCACATTTTAAGCTCCTTTTGCAGTTGAATAGCAAAAATCTTTAGTAAGTACAATGGCCAATTAGTAAGTCATGTAAAAACATCGTTATTTTTGTAGCATTTTCGGTGCAGCGTAGTGTTATTAACGTAATTGGTATATACAATTTGAATTGTAATCTTTAATTAGATTTATTAATGTTAATATTAACCTTAATCAATAATTTTGATTGATATTGTATATATATACCAGCATCTTTAACACAACCATGCTGCACCGGAAACGCTACAAAATTTACGATGTCTGGTCATGTACAGTCGAGTTCTCTAATATCTATACAGACAACCTTTCAAAAATATCTACACATGTGTCTTATGTCAGTAATAATAAAGCCTGTGTACAGATATTTTTGAAAGGTTGTCTGTATAGATGTTGGAGAACTCGACTGTACCATTTTAAAAACGTCATTAGATGCCGTACGTGTGTTGCATTATGCCACTTTAGCATAGTATTTTTATTTTCACGGCGAATGGCCAAATTCAGAGGTTGAAATGAATAATCTAACAAGTGGCTCTTAAGTCGTTTTTCGCTAAGTACGATGGAATATTAAAAAAGAAACTTATACCGTGTGAAAGCTTTGCTTAAAATATTTGGCAAAAACACTTTGTAGCTTTTGCAATCAAAAAACTGATCTAAGGGAGAAAATAAATAGATTTTTCCAAAAATGCTAATATCTCGAAAACCAAAGCATTTTTACTAAACCTAAAATTAAATATTCTAAGAGGTATTTAGCAGCCCTATCAGCTGCCCATGCCACGGTTTATCCTCGGCTTACGGAAAACTACTAAGTACAGCATAATACAAAATTCATTCATTGCATTGTTATCATGTGGTACAAAATAGGTTTGGTTCCACACATGAACCCTGTAAGGGCACAGCAAGTATTTCTTAAAATTAAAGCTGCAGCTAAGACACATACATGAAATGAACCGCATTCTGACACTTATTTTCGAGGCATGAGATTAGAAGCTTATTTATCTTCTATCATGCTGTTCAAATTATTGTATTTTTTTTATATAGGCTATAAACTATCTTCGTGCAAAATTTCATCCAAATCGGTTGAGCCGTTTAGGCGTGATTGAGTAACAAACATCTCCAAACATCCAAACTTTCGCATTTATAATATTAGTAGGATTTATTATATATTTTTTTTAAATGTTTCCACAGTAATAGTACTAAATTGAAATTATACAATGATTAATATATTATCATTCATTCTAATTTATCTACCTACTTATTTACTTTCACATGCGTTTACTTCGAGTATTAGTATTATTTTACTTGGGCAGAAATTCATCATTCGGGTACTCATCTATAGAATATGTAGTAAATTTTTTGAGCAGCAAATTTTTTAGTTCCCTTTTAACATTTTGTCTTTGATATTATTTTTTATTTTTTCTGGTAGTTTGTTTGCTACAAGAACGGCATCGGTAGTACGGGCTTTATTAATTTTGTAGCGGGTAGTTGTAATTGTAGTTTGTCATTTTTCCTTCGTTGAGGATTAGCATTTTTTTGTTGAAAAAATGCGAGTTGTTCCTAACAACGTAAAATTTTGTGACCTGGTTCGTTAATTATATAGTTTTTTTTTGGCTTCACTTTTTAAAAATTAAAAAAAAAACAGGTTGGCGAGTTCTACAGCTGACAGGGCCCCTAGTATGTAAATATATTAATATCTATACTAATTTATAAAGAGGAAAAGACTGTCAGATTGTTGCTTTGTAAGTTTGTTTGTTTGTATATGTGTGTGTACTTAATGTGTCCGGAAACACTCATCGATTTAAAAAAAAACATCTGCGTATAGAATGGACTTTCTGAAAGGACATAGGCTATGTTTTATCCCGCGGGTATGCCTACGTTCATTGTAATACGCAGGCGAAGCCGCGCGAGCACCTAATAGTATATAATAAAGCAGTAGGTAAGTAGTATCGAAAATTAGTACATACCTAAATTAGAATAGAAGGTGAAAAACCCATTGATTCAAAATACAAGACGTTGACTCATACTTTTCGCTGAAATCATTAAATAATAATAATCTAATAAAACGGTAAATAGCATCGAAAATAAGTACATTTTAATACAGGGTAAAATACCCATTGATCCAAAATACTAGGCCCAAAATATTGGTTCCTACTTTTCTATCACTAGTACCTATTGTTGAGCGAGTCTATGTATAATGGAAGAGATTCCTGCATTATTTAGATAGGTTTACGTAAAAGGTGGCGCAGGATCGGTCATTGTGGCACTCTTGGGGGAGGCCTATGTCCAGCAGTGGACGTCTTTCGGCTGATATGATGATGATGATGTCGTAAAAGGTGATGGCAACTCCGTGTCACCCTTATTACCTTGCAAAGCTTTTCGTAGGTAGTGCTACTCTCTTTAGCCGATAATAACACGCGTACCTAAAATGCGGCGATAACTCGTCGCAAGCAGGAGCCGTAGCATGGTTGGCCTTATCACGCGACAAATGACAAGATAAGGGCGTCGTCTCGTTCTATCAAACGGTGTCAGCCAGTGACGCACGCTCTATCCTATCACTTATCGCGTGACAAGGCCAACCATGCTACGGCTCCTGAGCTCCCAACTAGCAGATTCCTCGCATAAAAAGTGTAATCGTATAAGTATCATTATGAATTGAATTATTTGTCGCAGAGTGGCCTAGAACATCTCTCGTGAGTACGCAGCAAGCTCTGTCAGTCTCATTGTTAATTAAACGGTAGTAATTATCGGCCGAGTACTGAATGTCCGCACAGCCCCGCTATTCTGTAACTTGTTTTGAGCTCACCTCAACGCTCACCCACAAATATATCTTGTCACTGCGCCGCGATTGGTAATAACACTAATAACTAAGCGTAGGTAAAGGTCTAGTTTTATTAGGCGTGACGGGTGGAGTGATGTGTATGAGCGCGTAGAGAATAACAGCCAGGCTGTCTGGCGAACAATGAATTTTTATTTCAACTCGGTTTTTCCAGAGACGCGCGAACGCACTAGCTCGAGGATGTTACTACTCGCACTGTTTGATAGGGGGGTCGTTCTTCTTTTTTACCGACAATGAACCGAGGTTTTTCTGTTTTTTTGGTTTTTGAACTATCGAAAATTGTGGTTTTGAAGTGCGATTTAAAAAAAAATGCATAGGTTTCTTCATTAGAACTAATTAAAGTTTCCTTTCTGGCCAATATAAATATTTATTTACGGTTGGTTTCTAAAAAAAACATGTGACAAAGTGGACTCTTTCAGTGGGGACCACATTTTGGTTTACCATTCTGTCACGGCATTCTACGAAAAAAAAAACATTTAAAAAAATGCTAGTTAGAGAAAATGGAATATTAAATATCACTAATTAATAAAATAATATGGACGTTCATTCGAACATTATAAAACCGTAAACATCATTACTCAAATGAGATGCCGTAATAAGACGAAGGACAGGCTATTGTCGGTCGAAAAGAAGAACGACCCATGGCTGTCTACGTATTTCAGATTCGGGTGGGAAATTACAAAGATATGAAATGAAAAAATGCCAAGTGATTCGATACTTTTCCTCGCGAGTGTATGTATACATGAGATTATTTGAGTTGGCCGAATTGTATCCAAGTAGTCAATTCAATAACAACTAATAAATATGGGAGTTCATTTCAGTTATTAGTAGGTATAATTTTATGTTCCTCTTGTTGTGAAATGATTCTGTGCAGCCTAACGAGCCATTGGGGCGTAGTCACCAAATAAAATAACCAACAATGATGAATTTTCTCGTAAAAGTTTACCTCTTATCCGTGACATTTTAATAAGCCTTTGACAGTTAAAATTGCGTTAGTCTTATAAATTAAAAATTACAATGTACCGCTGGTATATCTGTCATTTCAAATCCCTTGAAAGTAAGCAGAAGCTAACAATTCAATATTTATACAGGGTATCTTTGGGGTCATGATCCGGAATGACCAAAGGCGAATAAGATGGTCATACTGAACAACTTCTCTCATGTCATGGCCCCATCGGAAATTGAAAAAAAAAGAGTTGACAGTTAACTACGAGTCTGTGAGTATGTGAGTTAATAAATATAAATATCGTGGGACAATTCACACCAATTGATCTAGTCCCAAACTAGGCAAAGCCTGTACTATGGGTACTAGACAACGGATACACATACTTATATAGATAAATACATACTTAAATAGATATCAAACATCCAAGACTCGAGAACAAACATTCGTATCCATCATACAAATATCTGCCCCGACCGGGAATCGAACCCGGGACCTCAAGCTTCATAGTCAGGTTCTCTAACCACTAGGCTATTCGGTCGTCGTATGGGATATATCGAGAATTAATGTATGGAATAGCTTTTTTTTTGCGATTTAGTAGATGGTCTCATGAGAAATGTTGTTCAGTATGACCATCTTATTCGCATTTGGTAATTTCAGTTCAGATCATTTTTTTTTAGAAAGATAAGTACGAAAAAAAACCCGAAAACACCCAGTAATAAACTATTACAAAAGGCTAGTTCACACTTTGATCGCATCAGAAATGAGGCTATCCGCAGCAGAACCAAGGTAACCGATATAGCCCTCCGAATTGCTAAACTTAAGTGGCAGTGGGCGGGGCACATTGCACGTAGAACCGATGGCCGTTGGGGCGGAAAGGTTCTC
This sequence comes from Epinotia nisella, assembly GCA_932294315.1. Classification (NCBI taxonomy): domain Eukaryota; kingdom Metazoa; phylum Arthropoda; class Insecta; order Lepidoptera; family Tortricidae; genus Epinotia; species Epinotia nisella. The sequence continues at coordinate 12,145,933 of OW028688.1, read as the reverse complement.
GAGTGGCGACCACGTACCGGAAGGCGCGGCGTGGGTAGGCCCCCACAAGGTGGACTGATGACCTGGTAAAGGTCGCGGGAGTCCGCTGGATGCGGGTGGCGCAGGACCGGTCAATTTGGCACTCTCTGGGGGAGGCCTATGTCCAGCAGTGGACGTCTTTCGGCTGATATGATGATGATGATGATGATGAGTTCACACTTTAATTCTAACAATTGACAGACTGTTGCTCGTCTATGTTTCATTGCTTTGAATTAAAATGTAGGGTGCTAATGCCCCAATATTGACTTATTGAGACGGTGTCGAGCATTGAGACGGTGTTGAGCATTGAGACGTTTACCTTATGTCTATAATAGGCACAGACTCTCCACGATTGTATTGTTGTGTGTACGTTAGGTACTTATCTTTAATTCGATCTCACCACGGCTATTACGTCGTGATTAATTTCCTTTGCGTTTCAGTTATGGCGGCGGGATTTCCTCACTTCCGTCTTGGGGTTTTCGTCGCATTATGGTTTTTGCTCGGATCTCCAGCCGGACGCATTTTTTCTGGACCATTTAGCGTCATCAGTAAGTGCTGTGTCATCGAGAACGTCGCTGGTTACTCGTAAGTCCCGTTTGGAGTCGTTTTTAGGGTTACGTAGTGCAACTATTATGGTGCTTAGTACCACCAGCTGTGGTGACTACGTACCGCGCAGCGTGGGTAGAACCCCCGCGAGATTGATGACCTGCGGGGTAATCACGTAACGTTCGGAACGCGCGTCTGACAGTTTAATCTCAATCTAACTGTCATTTTTCCATATAAAATTGACGTTTAAATCTTACAGACGTTCGTAAGAAAAGTTACGTGATCGACCCACTGGTAAAGGTCACGGGAGAGAAGGTGCGCGGGTATCGCAGGACCGATCATTGTGGCACTCCTTGGGGGAGGCCTAGGTCCAGCAGTGGACGTCTTTCGATGTGACGTCATAATATTATGTCAATTTGTATTAGCCGTTTCGGCTGACGCCAGCGAGAGTCCGCCTTTGACAATCTTTTTTCTCTTTTTACGTGCTCTAATTGTAGCCACTCTCATACACAAATTTGATCCACTCAGAAAACTGGTTCGAATGGCACCGTGAAAAAAAGTAGGTAGCCAATTATGACTCGTGATCAGTGCTGTACCTGTCATAATCGTTTTATCAACAAAATGAATATACCGATGTACCTGTTAATGGGTTCTAGCAAGGTCTTCTACAATAACATTAAACTTCGTCTCCAAAGGGCCTCTACGTGTTGGATCTATATCCCCCCGCAGGCCTTCCAAATAACCAGGGTTTGTCCGTTATACGATTCCCGACTGTCTTGGTATTCCAATTTATTACTAACTAGCTTTCGCCCGCGACTTCGTCTGCGTGGACCCGGGATAAAAACGGTCCTATATTTTAATCCAGGTTATAAACTATCTTCGTACAAAATTTCATCCAAATCGGTTGAGCCGTTTAAGTGTGATTGAGTAACAAACATCCAAATATCGAAACATCTAACCATCTATTCATTTATTCATCTATTCATCTAAACATCTAAACATCTAAACATCCAAATATCGAAACATCTAAACATCTATTCATCTAAACATCTAAACATTTAACATCTAAACATGTAAACATCTAAACATCTAATCATCTAAACCTCTAAACATCCAAACATCCAAACTTTCGCATTTATAAAATTAATAGGATTTAAATTCAATAAACAACCTAAAAATCTCAACTTTAACTATTTAATACAAAAGACACACCTAGTAAATATGGAAAAAGCTCGGTGAATTTTCTTGAAAAAATCTATTTCACATATTTAATAAGTTCATACTTAAAAATAGCGAAAGGGCAAAAACATTCAAGTTTTTGAGAAAGTTTTTGCATTTTTGTTGGTTATTATTCATTTTATTTTGTATGTAATTATATGTGAAATCTAGAAATATTGTATGTTCAGGTTTTTCAAAAAAATAGTTTCAAATTTGCTGAGCTTTTATATTTCTTAGTCTTAGACACGTATGAGTCCTACATGAGTGCAATCGTCATTTTTCCTATCAAAATGCTTATATTTTGAAGTAGAACTACAGTAAATGAGTATGTTTGATGATCTTATCTTCTTACCTACTCACCACTATCAACAGTATCAACACAATCAAATCAATAATCATATTGCGTGTGGCCTACGTTTTGCATACTCTATACCAGGGGTCGGCAAACCGCGGCTTACGAGCCGCATGCGGCTCTTTGAAGGGTCATTTGCGGCTTTTCGAGGACCCCTCATAAAGATAGGTTCAACGAAATGTAAGATATTTTTTTTGTACTGAAATTGGCTCTTTGGTTAGAAAGTTTGCCGACCTCTGCCCTATACTACTAAACGAGCAATATTTGTAATGCCTATACATTGTACACAAATTCGTAATCACGTTCTGAAAAACGTCTAACGATTTCGATGTAACTTGTAACATACATTTCATACATCGCATACGTAAGTAGTGTGCTACTGTCACGTAAAATTTTACGAATCCGCGAGAGATAACCTCTGGATATGGGACCATAGTGCTAAATAGTGAGATTCACTACATGACATAACGCCTCTATTTGGTTTCATCATCATCATCATCATATCAGCCGAAAGATGTCCACTGCTGGACATAGGCCTCCCCCAAAGAGTGCCACAATGACCGGTCCTGCGCCACCCGCATCCAGCGGACTCCAGCGACCTTTACCAGGTCATCAGTCCACCTTGTGGGGGGCCTACCCACGCTGCGCCTTCGGGTTTTTTACTCTTTGGCCTATTTCCCGTGGGTCACTTACGGTGCTGTCTGAAAACCAGCGCTGTAGGTGTCTGTCTGACACCCCGGCACAATGCTGAGACAGCGACCGTTTCACTGCCGCGAAGACACACACAATGTGTCAATTGTATTGTATGTCTACTCCCTTTATATCTGTGTGTCTTTTGTGTAGTGAATAAATGTCTTTTTTCTTTCTTTCTTTCTTTCTTATTTGGTTTGTTACTCTTGAATAGATCGGAAAGAGAAGAGAACACGAAATCGAAATACAATGCTGCATTGTCGCGCAATGTGCATAGGATAGTCAGACTACGGATATCTTCAACATCATTCTGGTCAGTGACTTTTGTTACTTACCCACCATGCTGACTGAATTTGTCGACCCACTTTTGTAAAATTGGTCTTGATTTTATTTTTATTATATTGCATATTACAAATTAAGGTTAGATTTATTTCCTACCTACCAGCTGGCTGTACAACCTTAAATTTAACCATTGCTAATTAATTATGGTAGGTATTTAGCAATTGATCGAAAAATAAAGCAATTATTTTATTCGTTATTGTCTTATGTGATGCTTTTTGAATGCATGCGTATAAACTGAGTAATATGAGATAATGATACCCAGCATGGTTTCGTTTCTTTCCTTTAATTTGGGTGATTCGTCCTCTGTGACCAACCCCCCAGACTTATCCCAAAATTTAAACTGCGTCCACATTCGCGACCATAATTATCTTCAAATGTCAAAGTTTCCTGTTGCATAAGTACTTAAGTAGGTACCTCACAGGTCATTAGTAATTGGTCTTAAATACATTTTACACTACATCGTAACAACGACTATACTATTAATAATATTTAAGCAATTTGTCATTTTGAAGTACAGCGTATGTAATTGCCTGGTTTTACAATGATTAATAGCTTACTAGTTGCTGCCTACATATAAGGAATACCAAAGCGACAAACATAAAATATGATAATGCTCGCAATGTACGGATATTAAAAAAATATTACAAATGTCACTAACATGAGTAATACGGTAAACGCCCTAGTGCCTGACACCTTAATGCCTAATAGTTGATACCTATTGTTTCTATACTTATTAGTTTATTACTGCACGGTGGACCCGCCTTTGTAAAGCGGCCTTAATTAATAGGGAATATGCATGGGGCTTCAATTTTGAATAAATTGCACTCAATCGATGCGGATATACGTAGAAATATCATACAACAGAATATATATTTAAAAAAAAACGATTGTATTGTTATATCACTCAATATTTATTTTTTATTTTGCGATAAAATTACATAACAGTAAGACAGAATATTGAATTAGAAATGATATTTTGGATGACAATATACATATTTAAACGCAAATTTTAAGGAGATAATTACAAAAGAATGACTAACTCAATAGTAAACACGCCGAGAATATGGATTGTGACGTCATAGTCTATGCCCCTTTAATATAGAGCGTTATCTATGGGTGCCGTCGCGTGCAGATTTCAAATGCCAATAACATCAGAAAAAAAAATCGTAAGAAAGTTTTAATGCTACAGTGGGTATTCCTCTGGATTATACTTTTGATTTTCGAAACAAAAAATAAAGATGCATATTTCCTATTATTTATTCAAATATTAGGTTTTTCAATTGGAAGTGGTTTAAAAGTTCGTGTTTACCGAAATCTGATGTACTTATAGCAGACTAGCTTTTGCCCGCGGCTTCGCCCGCGTACTAAGAGTAATGTTAACCGTCTACAAAAAAGGTGCATCTCACTTTCAGTCTTTTATATATTTAGATCGACTCTACATAGACTCTGCATATCGAACATAGACTCTACATATCGAATCTACATATCGACTCTACATATCGACTCTACATATCGACTACATATCGACTCTACATATCGACTCTACATATCGGCTCTGCATATCGACTCTACATGTCGACTCTACATATCGACTCTACATATCGACTCTACATATCGGCTCTACATATTGACTCTACATATCTGGACCCCCATATAAAATTTCACCCCCTCTTTTAAGGGGTTGGGTGCAGATTTCCAAAAAAAAATGATGCATGATGTTTTTGTTAGTCACAAATAGTCCGCATACCAATTTTTAGCTTTCTACCTTGAAAATTGCGGAATGCTCCATACAAACTTCCACCCCCCATTTTGGGGAAGTGGGGGGTTAGAAAGAGACAAAAAGTAGCCTATGTCACTCTCCATCCCTTCAACTATCTCCACTTAAAAAAATCACGTCAATTCGACGCCCCGTTTTGCCGTGAAAGACGGACAAACAAACAAACAAACAAACAAACAAACACATACACTTTCCCATTTATAATATTAGTATGGATGGATAGTATGGATATGGATTGGTGACTACTGACGTATCAAACTTTTTTAGCATTGCAAACCTTCCGCGTTTTGACCGCTCACTGCAAGCCCCGAAATCCGTTTTTGGTCGTCCAGCAGGAGTTTTGGCGGCCGATGATGATGGCTGGTCGGAAATATCACTGAAGAAATTCTCGGTAGATTTATATTTTCTGTCTCACTCGGAATGTTTATTCAGAGCCGCACTTTTCAATAACCGCACTTCTAGTCAGTCTGCAAGCATCCGCAGGTTGTATGGCCTTTAATCTAGACATATTTCCTTTGAAATTAGCAACAAGTTATTGTTACATTCGATTCGCAAAATAGTTAAAAGTTCAAGTAAAGACCTACATATTATTATTCTAATAAAGCTAGATCGTGGCGTAGACCCATCGTTATTTCTATTATTTATATAAATATGTCAAAACAAGTAGATAAAGAAAAACTATGTACCTGATTCTTGAATATCCATTAATCAAAACTAGTCACTTATATCGCGAAATACTAAAAATAATGACTAATGACCGCTTACTTAATGAGCCACTGATAAGGGTGCGCATGCGAACGACAGTTGTGTTCACTTTCGAATTGCATTAGGGAATGAAAACAAATAGTTATTCGGGATCTATTTATTGTTAATTATAGTACATTTATCTACCAACGATATGACAGTATTCGATGTATAAAAATACAACATGCATTTTTTAGTTATGGCCGCTTTTCTGGTAGATCAGAGATAACGGGCAGTAGTTCACCTCTACTGGCCTGTTATTCGCTACGAGCAAATGCGGCTTACCCCGCTGGTCACCCATTACGAAACTAGACCTCTACCTACGCTTAGTTACTACGCATCGCGGTGTCAAGATATATTTATGGGTGAGCGTTGAGGTCAGCTTAAACAAGTTACAGAATAGGGGGGCTGTTGTTACACACTTTCACTGTCAGGAACCCGCCTAGCGGGCGCTCTGCTGAGCGGGAAATACACGCCATTGGCTACGAACGTAACGCTACGAAATTATTTTCAGTGAATGTGTTGGTTTAAAATGACAATTAGTCAAGCATTAGCATTTTACCTCATGTCTTTGTGGTGAAAAAGTAAGTTACAAATAAAATAATTGTACTAGTATTTGCTGCCAAGTGCCAAGTATCTTACTAAGTGACTTGTAAATACCTAGGCTTGGTGTATTGAATCGTTTTTATTAGCCATAAAATAAAATAGGCCAATGCATTAAATCACTGATCACATTCCTACGACCTACTTTACTAAGTACAAGTTTAGTCACGCTATACTTAATAAAATTGGTACATTAATAAGATGAAAGACTAATTTTCTCAGACTATCTTGGACTTTATGCATATTTTAAACGTTGTTTTTTATTATTCCTACCAAACTGAGCATATCGGTTTAGCATGTCTAGGTGAGATTATAAAGCTTATAAGTATACCTAATACCTACCTTCTAATGTACCAATAAATATGATACTTTTACCGACTTAGATAAATGAAACACTGTTTAGCGAGGAAAATACAAATTATAATGGAATTCACATCTAGTCAACCAAACAATAAGCTCAAATTACACTTATCACCAATTTTAGGACAATCGACCGATAAACCTAATCCGATCCGTGCGACGCCATCTTGCAGAGTCCCCGTTCCGGTTCTCCCCGCGTGGCCTCTGGCTATAGATTGACACACGCAGTGTTGCCAGAGCGCGCCTTGCCGCTAACGCCTACTAGTCACGATCCCTTGCAGGACAGGATGGTTAATTTTTCTTTGGTCTCTTATACGGCCTCTCCTGACAGGCGGTGCGTCCTCGCCCGTCTCTTCTTCTACCAACTCATGGCCTGAAGGAAGTCTACGCAGGTCTATGCAGACGTTTGGAATAATCCGCAACTAGAACAAACAAATTGTTTACACGAGTAAATTATGCACAGGAACCATCATAGCTATGAATGATTCCTCATTGCACAACCACTTTTAATAAATCTCGGGCCGACAGTACTATGTAAGTAGGTCAAGGAATTTCTAAGTTTCAATAACATGAAGATAAATACCTACTCAAAAGAAAATGAAATTGTCTGCGATTAGGCCAGAATAGAAATCAAAATACAGTTCCACTAAGGGAACCCTAGATAGCGTTAAAGGCCCATCCCGTATATTGACTACATCAAACCACATTCAAATTGCATTTTATTAGACTTATGGTTGAAATTAATTTATGTGGCCTACTTTTTATAAATCGGTCATTGGAATTGCAATCTTCTACTTAAACGGTGCAGTTTCTTTTCAAATGTACTACTTTGATGCAATTCGGCCAACTCAATTTATCTCAAGTAATACGTATACACGCCAAGTAAACCACGTTTTCATTAAGGAATGAAATGCTAGTTGAGATAATTTGAAAATGAAGTTAATTCCAGAGATGTAAATTACATCTTCATGTATACCTTACTGCGCAACAGCTATAAGGTATGCATGAATTCATGCATGTTTAGTGCATTTTGTTCACCTTTTTACACAAGTATCCTGTGGGTTTTCTATACCCAAAAATCATACAACGCTCTGAAAGTACAGTACATCAACTCTTTCAGAATGTTGCTTGGGCTGCTAAGGTTTTGCAGCGCCTCCTTGATGTTTACAGAGGCACACACAGATGGACCTGCAGCAATTATGCGCAAACGGTCGGTGTCTTTGCTTATTAGGACAAAGAGAAACCCAAACAGCATTTTGAAAATGATTGCTTATCATGTTTGTTGTCCCATATTGGCGCACATAGTTAAGCAAATTAAATCAAATTTAGTTTATAAGTTCTAGAATTAAAGGTTTTAAGTTTTTATTGTTTTCAGTGCATACTAACAAAAATGAGATCCTTATTATCTTTAACCTTTTCAACGCTCTGGCAAAAGAAAAGTTGTCAACCACACACCAAACCAACAAGATATTTAGTGCGGAGTTGAACCTTATGTCAATGCAAGAAGGTTGCTCGCGCTGGGCTCCTTGACGCATATATCAGTCGTTGGCGTTGAACCTACGGTGCGGATATCTGCGTCGTTGGCGTCGAAAAGATTAATAAAAGTTGAATTTGAATTTGAAATATGCACCTCACCAAGTGTGCAATAAGACGAGACAAAACATATGATGCGAAATGTTGATTTTGTTCATACAATACCAATGCAATGTGGACATCATATACTCGCTGCAGCGCAAGCTGTGGCGCTTGCAGCGACACGCTGTGGTACTGTAGTCGCAGCCACGCACGTGATGGTGCTCGCAGCGACGCACGCTGTGATGCTCACACTCGTCTCTCGTCTCCGCCAGCGCTGCGATGTGACGCGCACTGAGGCACCCTTTGCCTGCTGTAAGACATCTGCTGTGGCGCGAGCAGTCTCGCTCGCTGTGAAGCTTGCTAGGGTCAAATCAGAAAAACTGTGAGGTCAGCTCACGGGAATGAGGTCAGAAAGTAGTAAGGTTAACGGGGTCGTAATACTCTGAGGTCAGCTCAGAAAGCAGTAAGGTTAACGAGGTCAGCTCGTAATACTCTGAGGTCAGCTCAGAAAGTAGTAAGATTCACGAGGTCAGCTCGTAATACTCTGAGGTTATCTCAGAAAGTAGTAAGGTTAACGAGGTCGTAATACTCTGAGGTCAGCTCAGAAAGGAGTAAGGTTAACGAGGTCAGCTCGTAATACTCTGAAGTCAGCTCAGAAAGTAGTAAGATTCACGAGGTCAGCTCGTAATACTCTGAGGTTATCTCAGAAAGTAGTAAGGTTAACGAGGTCAGCTCGTAATACTCTGAGGTCAGCTCAGAAAGGAGTAGGGTCACGAGGTCAGCTCGTAATATTCTGAGGTCAGCTCAGAAAGGAGTAGGGTTCACGAGGTTAGCTCGTAATACTCTGAGGTCAGCTCAGAAAGGAGTAGGGTTCACGAGGTTAGCTCGTAATACTCTGAGGTCAGCTCAGAAAGGAGTAGGGTTCACGAGGTTAGCTCGTAATACTCTGAGGTCAGCTCAGAAAGGAGTAGGGTTCACGAGGTTAGCTCGTAATACTCTGAGGTCAGCTCAGGAAATGGCAAGGTTCTGCTCGCAGAGGCGTGAGGTCTGCTCACTCAAGGTCTGCATCGCTGTAAAAACAGAAAAACTGTGATGTCTACTCACTATCAAAGAGAGCATGTCAACCTGCTCAAACGAAAACGTTCACAAAAGCATAGTTGGATTGCTTGTTACACACATCACACATCTATCATCATTAATGCCTTGTTGTAATGTACTTTAAAATTAATGAGATGGAATAGGACGCAGTGGGCTAGTAGTGTTATGATAAAGAGTACCACAACACTCCGTTACAATAATGAAAGCAGCGTATTAGTCCAACAAATCTCCTCTTTGCATTATCACATAGTAGAAATCGCTCATCAACCGCAGTCCAGAGCGTCTAAGGGTGCATGCTTCCAGGTATCAATCTCCTCTTCATATTACTGCAGTAGCAGCATCAGCAGTACTCAATAGTTCATCGTCTGGTTTTCCATAGGATCGCAGTTCATCGCGTCCCCATTTTACAGTAAATGGCAACTGCAAACAAAATCACAACTAATTATCCCAAATACCTTTAATAATTAGTACAAATACTTTTGCCAACACAGCCATTACAACGCATCGTCATTGATTGGAGTAAAGTCGTTCCTCATTGGACTAGGTATCCATTCAAAAACAAGTTCACATATAAAACAAAGTGAAAGCCACCAACAACAAAGGTGTACCACCATACTTAATCCTCATAACAGCTCCTGTGTGAGTTATTTGTCATCTATGTACAAACCGTTCGGCTCTTACTGACACATTACTTTATCATTTTTAGCCCATACTAGTTTGATTTCGCTACAAACAATAACCACATTCACTTCTTGCTTCAATCGAGCAAAACAAAACCTTGCGTGTGGGATGTGGAGTAGCTCACTACTTAGTAGTGCCTACACAGGCACTGAAAGGGTTAAAAGTGTTGCACCTCTTTCATACTAGCTCTTGTAAATATTACAGCAAAATATTTAACCAGTCTGTCATCCAATGTTGTCGTAACACACCAAGTCATCTTAAAATCCAGCATGGGGCGTTGCATTTGCATATAAGTTAATATTGGTCCGCACCACCTGATGGACTAATCTTTCTGTAAACTTGGAACAACAAGTTAAGTCTGCAACTTATGAACAGCACAAATGTGAAATTAATTTGTCATAAAACTTAACCCTTTGGTAGTAACTTTTATTTACTGAAAAACATAACCCTCCTTCGGTAGTCGGGTATAAAGGTTACTTTTTCAGGTACTTGCTAAAGAAATAATGTTACTAAGAGATAAGAACAGTTTTAGGCTACTGCAACTAGAGTAAGCCTGATTCCCAAGTGCGAAAAAAGTTTACCAACAAAGTAGTATATGATTCATAGACTTCATACTACAAATTTCACATCATGATTTTATTAAGTGCATAACTGTCATGTACTCTTTTGATAATTGAATCAATTTCATGCCAAACTTTCATCACATAAGTAGCATTTACTTAGAAACTTTGAAAGCGGTATGTTACCATTCCTAAGTTCACTCATGTTGTGTAGTACATCATCCGAGTGATGTAACTACAAGTTACAAGTTTGACTCAAATAATTATTTTAAAAACAAGTTCAAAATAATAGGAACTAAAGTCACTCAAAGCTTATCTTAAATTGATAGCGACAAAAATACAGTTACCAATTGTTAACTAACCGCTAACATAATTTTAATAATTCTTTCTGCACTTTGAAACTTAATTCTTTGATACTGAAATCAGTGACATACATGATGAATGTACCAGCATGTAAATACTAGGTGCTACTGTAGGCATTTATGTCATTTTGTATGCACTCTGGCAATTTTCATCTCAAATAGCATTGCTATCTCAGCAAGATGTGATGACACTAGGACTAGATCCACTAAGATACTAGGAAATTGCCTCTGATAACACAAATATGCAACACATCAATTGATTTAAAAGTTTGTTTAGTACCTGGTTGATCCTTAGGCAGGACTTATTTTTCAGGATGACTACTTACTCATCTGACTACTTGTCATGTGTATCTGCTGTACAGAAAAGGAAGTTGATTGGTTTTCTTGCTGTTCACTAGAACCATTGACTCAACTGCTACATGAGTACTTGACAACTCGAGCACACCCATGGAGTCTGGCACTGACTGTTGTAGGTATAGGCAGCTACCGTTGCACCAGTAGTGACATGACATTTGGCGGCTAGCCTGTGGACACTTAACGGAAATCGCCTCGAAACCAAGATTGTGAGGAATGTGAACACAACAAGTTAGCTCAACACGCGGCAGGTTATGCCTTGTGGGCTAATGAATAACATATCTCACCAGAAACCATCGTCTCAATGCCGACCCTGTAGGTACATCTCCACTTGTCACTTTCGATCGAACACTGGAGCACCCACATCGCAACACTCGATGTAGGTACTGGCGTACGCGCGGTTCATTGAACTCCAGCGCAGTATTTGGTAGACTGTGTTCGACGCTTACGGCTGTAGGTACAGCACAACTGTAGGGTACAGCACAAGTCGGCTTGCTTAAACATCTGCGAACAATTAACAAAAATCGCCACGGAAAAGATTGCCCCTCGTTGAGATACATTTTGTTTATTATTATTATTTAGTTGCCGACCGACAGTCGTGATGCTTTTCCGTTGTTATGAGTAGACTAGTGATTTCCACCATAATGCCATTATAAGCACTTTAAACGAAATAAAACCACGCTAAATTATCAAGATAGCAAAGCGTTTGGCGCGTGAATAATGGACTCGCTCGCCCAATGAATCCCAATACTGATTTTACCGACTTAGATAAATGAAACACTGTTTAGCGAGGAAAATACAAATTATAATGGAATTCACATCTAGTCAACCAAACAATAAGCTCAAATTACACTTATCACCAATTTTAGGACAATCGACCGATAAACCTAATCCGATCCGTGCGACGCCATCTTGCAGAGTCCCCGTTCCGGTTCTCCCCGCGTGGCCTCTGGCTATAGATTGACACACGCAGTGTTGCCAGAGCGCGCCTTGCCGCTAACGCCTACTAGTCACGATCCCTTGCAGGACAGGATGGTTAATTTTTCTTTGGTCTCTTATAATACAGTCAGCTGTAAGCATAGAAGTTTGTCTTTGTATGCAAAGAATCACGTTTCTCTGCTAGTTGACTGTATATTTAATGTATTAACTAATTCATAATAATTAATAATTCATTTATTGCATATTAGTTATCATGTGGTACAAAATAGGTCTTTCATTAGGGTTGGTTCACACATGAGCCCTGTTAGGGCACAGCAAGTATTTTTTTAAACTAATGCTACAACTCAGAGGTACAGTCCCACTCATAAAACAATTTAAATTAACTAATTGGGCTAAAATTCATATTTAAGATACCTACGATGCTTTTATCGTATCCTATTGTCTGCGTTATGATGTAATAATGATCATTGTCTTATAATAAGTAGATAAAACTTCACGACAGATATACGTCACGGTATTCTAAGGCATATATGTTGACAGTCGAGTTTAAGGTGCCGTTCATTATTAAGTATTACGTTTTAATTATGTCTATATATAAATTGACGTAAAATTTAATCCTAAATATAACTATTTTAGTTACATTATAATAATAAACTTGTTTAACTATTAAAGCGAATTTATTAAATGTACTATTTATTAATCTGCTCAGCCTTAACAATAGTAGCCAAGGCGGGGCGATACGTTCACTACCACCGGTCAAGCACGCCTATCTATTCAGGAATTTATTGCTACCTAAATTAAACCTTAACCACGAAAGCATTACCTTCATCGAAGACTGTACAACGTTGATATAAGAACTATAATGCTATAATTTAATAGCACCTTTTTTGTGGTTATTCTATAACCAGCAAGTCGTATGCGGTAGTGTCGCATTGATGTAATGCTAGGGTTTAAGGCTATCATTGTTAGCCTAGTTCCTTATATTAATGTTTTTATTACTTTACTAAAATGTTGATGATGTTGGTATTCTTGGGGCAATAAATTAAAATCGGTATCTTCTTCTTCGTCGTTTTCACTCTTGACAGAGTGGTCGTGGTCATCATTTCAGGATTTTCAGGTCATCACTTCATAACACGCCGCCATTCCTCTCTGACAGTCGCCTTCCTTATGCGTGCGGTATAGGTATCTACTGCTGCTTTAATCTGATCTAAAGAAAAAGAAAAGAAGACATCTATTCACTACACAAAAGACACACAGAGATAAAGGGAGTAGACATACAATACAATTGACACATATTGTGTGTCTTCGCGGCAGTGAAACGGTCGCAGCATTGATCTCTCCATCTTATTGGTGACCTGCCTCGCGGTCTGGTGCCCTTTGCCGTGACCACATGTCGTTCGATAGCTACGTCTCCTCGACGACAAAGACAAGTGGGTACGGGGAAGTTTAATCCGTAAATACTTTCTTACCCCTATTTGTTCCCTGTAAAGTGTTATTTAATCTAATCACAGAGTTTCTGCATACGACTTCCAAAAACTTCGCAACGCTAGGAAAGAAAAGAAAGTCGAGCACCTGGTCAAATTGAAGCTGCACTTTACCGTTTAAAATATTAGTCTTGGCATTGGCAGGGCACATACAAATTATACAGTGTGTGTCTGTCATAAGAACATTTATTTTAAGGAACGATAGCTTTCAGTGCTGTGAACCGTTTTATCGAAAAAATATAACAATTACCTTTTCTAATGGAGAGTTATTATTTTTTTAAATTTACTCGAGCAGCAATGTACTGCTAACATTCACTTGACGTTTCAGAGAGGCAGAGCTAGTTACTGTCAGTTGTTAGCTTTGTTACCAATACATTGCGGGCCGAATTAATTTGTATGACAAAAAAAAAACCGTTTTTTTGAAACTAGAGATACCAATTTACGTTCATTAGGGCTTATACTTTCAGCCCTTAAAATAAATGTTCTTATGACAGACACACACTGTATAGCATATTGCAATAAATGATTTGATTTGATTTGATTTGATTTGATAGATCACACAGCTAACACAGAATGCTAGATTTCAATCTATGTTTTCACTGGCTGAAAGTTAGGGTATTATTGAACGTCCACAGTAACATTTTGAACAATACTGAAGAAAATCATAACCAAACACGCGCTACATACAACGCGAACACCCCAAAGCATTTTGTTTGGCTCGTGTCGTTGAAAATATTCGTTAAGATTTTTTAAAGAACTGCCCGTCCAGCTAAGATGTTAAATTTTCGACAACTAGCCTCTACTGCAGTCGCCATCAGATATATCGGAGCGGCCAAAGTGGTCACAAATATCTGAACACGTCTCTATTGTCGAGGCATTATACCTATACTTACTGTGCCATTTACAAGGCACCTCATATTCATGATCTTTACTCTTATACTTGTAAGTAGGTAGCTCGCCTTTGCTAATGTTCTATTTATCGTGGGCGACATAAATAATATAAATCGTTTCTTTATTATCGACACATAATAACACTCACTTATAACAGGGCTCAAGAACTCTGGTGACGCAAAGAGATAATGTCTTTGTCATTTGAACTACAAAATTCAACCTCAAGCTGTTTTTACAAGCGGCACTCGCCTATTAATTGCATGTAAGTCATTATTGTTATGTCCTTTTACGCTCGAATTGTCAATAAATAAATTACATTAGACACAATGTATCATGTGATCAGTGTAACATGTTTACTTACGACATTGTTCGTCTAAGTCAAAAGCCGGTATTTATTTAATTATATTCATAAATTTACCCGGACCCTTCAACCATTGGCGACGTGCACGATCGTGTTTCGGGGCTTAGGAAAGTTGATACATTATTATTAACGCTAGTTTTAGATCCTTGATGAGATAGTAATGACTGATTGATTAGTTGTAACGGTTTCTACGAGCCGATTATTACCATTTTTAAAAGATATGACAAGTTCATAAAAAATACAGCTAAATGGTCATTGTGTGAAACCCATTAGATTAGGTTAGGTTTGTTTTATAACAAGTTTAAGTATGTAAGCACTTTATTGTACCAATAACAGGCGAATACATGTCAAGCAAGATCAAAGTACGAAGGTGAACTAATCCCTATATGGGATATCTTCAAGCTAACATTTGAGAAATAGTTAACTGATTCTGAAAAAACGAGCGCTACCAGTAAAGCCTCGCAACAAAAGTCAAGTTGAAAAAAAAACTCCCATCAGTTAAATTGCCAAAGCTGCTGGGAATTTTTGCTATATACAGTCATATTCATATCTTTCTTTTCGAGTATGCGGGAAAATGAGAAATAATTAAGTAGTAACGAGATAATAAAATCTTACAATACTCTATGTTTTAATGATCCAAATAATTGAAAATCCTTTTACCCAAATTAATACGGAATTGAAGTGCTGCTGTTGGTTTCGCTTGGTTATTTGCTCTATTTAATATACACCATAATATCTTCTCTTCGATTGGAATCGGAAAGCGAACACGTGGCCGTCCCAAACAAACCTGGCGGCGTACTGTGGTAGACGAGGGAAGTAGATCAGGAAGTCTTGGAGTGAAATGAAACGAGAAGCGCAAGACCGATCTGCATCACTGTGGACACCCTCTGCCCCATCTAGAGGACATAGGATCTTAAGTCAAGTAAGTCATAACTTCTCTGCAGATATATACAGCTTCCGAGGATGTGCTGTGTTGAGAATGAGGGACCTATATTTGCTTCTATACTTAGTTATCAACACAACTAATCCTCAAAAGGCACCGTGCTGTTGACTCCGCTGGAGTCGCAAGCGTTCATAGGCTAATGTTAGGCGGTGTGTGTTTGCCAACGTTGTGGTATAAAAAACGAACAAATCATTATCTCCAGGTTTCATCAAGTACAGTCCTCGTTGATATTTCACCCGTTCTCTATGTTTACGACCGTCTCGCTTTACCTCTACAAAACATGGGCGCTTTCGATAACGATCACGCATTCGGAATATTAAATGAATTAATTGAGGGTATTTGTCATAATTACTGTCAGTGTTTGTGCACCGGCGTTTAGGACGTGAGCTACATTAATTGGACAACGATTGAGATAAAGCGGTGCTTGTTAATATTAGAGTTTAGTAGATATTAGAATTTATTAGATCTTGGATTACGCTCCATATCGTACAGATAAGTAAGTACAATGTACATATGTAAGTATTAGGTCTGACAGTTCCATCACCCCTAAGTACCTACCTATACTCTTGGTCTCCACATTACCTATAGGCAACGAGTAAAAAAGTTCCCTAAACAGACAGACCAGTGGTATATACTACCCAATCAGCAATAATATCTGCTACCGTCCTTTAGGTAAGATTTCATCTTCAAATAATTCTTATTAAAATCTTTATTTATTATATTATATATGTAATTAAGACAAGCACTGCGTCTGTGCTTTATATGGACCTCTTTAAGACCAAACTGACCAGATCAATATAAATTCTCGTAAACCGATAATTATATTCGCAACGCACTAGGCTCGTGGCTATTCTAATGCTGCTACCGGATCAAAATAGTTTCAATTGCGTGTTGATATAAATATTAGATTACATTTGTAATTCATAAGGTGAGGCGGAACAGCCTAACTACTCTTATGCATATCGCCATTGTCCAGCGGGTAATAATACTAAACAATGTGCTTTATGATCTGAACCATTTCCTGCGTAATTTTTGTTAAGTTTCTTGATCCTCTTTATCTTTGTCTGCGACTTTGGTTGTGTCTAACATATATGATATTATGTAGAAATTAATTACATACTAATCTTTGCTATTTTTGAAAGATGCTTTGAAAGATGATAATATCGTGGTAGCTGGTAACATTACTCTACTTATTTAATTCGTCTGTTATTATGATTTTGAGACGCAGATTCATGACATGAAAGTGGGGATATGTCGGGGACATGTCCTGATATGTATTGTATGTCTACTCCCTTTATATCTGTGTGTCTTTTGTGTAGTGAATAAATGTCTTCTTTTCTTTTTTTTTTTTTTATATCGGTCCCCTATTTACAACTTATCGGGATACTATCCGCTGAATTCAGGTGACTTGACCGAGCGCCCTAGTATCACACATTTGTGATACTAACGTTAATTGTCACGCATTGACGCATTGATAGGTGACGATCGTTTGACAGCTTTGAAAGCAGTTGTAGCGAAACAAAGACTCCTTGATTGCATGTATGCAACGTTTCAATAAAAAAGTAAAAAGGTTATTTTAACTTAGTACCTAAACCAGAAAAATCTTATTTAATTTCAGTTACTAAGCACTTAAAATAATTATCATAACATCGTTGAGTCATTGAAAACCCTTTAATTATGAGGATAATCTTAATACCGGTACAATTCACATCTGACACAATGAATTTTGCAGAAACATCCGACCGGTTCGACCGCTTTCCAGTACCAGGAAATAGTTTCCTCGGCAATTAGTGCTCATTTTGCTGTCTTACGAACACGCACTGAAATTATTGGAGACTGAATAACCCTTAATGAAGATTTATTTAAACGCTTGGAATCCGGCACGTATTTTAACACAGAGACAAAGCTGTAAAATTTTAAGCCAAGTTTTACGGGTCACGCCGTGAAGGTATGTGTATGGGCATCTGGCCAAATTTATTGACATAAAAACAAATATTAGGCTGAGGCCAGACGAGCGTAATTTGTGAGCTGTGAGTCGCGTAATTTCGGTTCGCCCATAGATGGACATTTCGCATCTATGGGCAAACCAAAATTACGCGACTCACAGCGCTCAAATGACGCTCGTCTGACCTCACCCTTAGGCTCACCACATACAGGCTGAAATTCCTCCGCTGAATTCAGCTGGGCTAATTCCGACCGCAGCTGCTTCATACAAAATGCATGCCCCCTCCAGTGACAGGTGGACGAATTCGACGGCGGAAATTATCCGCCCGTCTGTGATAGTGCTGTATATGACTGCCCTTAAACGAAATTGTAACGAATGGCGTAGATGGGGGATTTAAATGGAATTTTTTGCGCGATACCCTCTAGACATTCTATAGCCAATTATCGTCATACGTACGAAAGTATCAAAAGCCTCAAGGTGTGTGGAAGAAAAACCAAGCCCGCAATCCAGCTTTCTTGATGACAGAAAAGGAACATCCCTAGAAATTCCATTTTCTTTGATTTCTCAATCATTCTGACTGAAAGACGGTCATTAAAGTGGGGATATCCGTAGGTATAACATGATATGAATCTCGAATCGGGTCCGGATATTTTGCGCAAAGCACATGATTTTCCTTGCATCGCTATTTCTAAGAAATAGCGCATTAGGTAACCTATATCCTTTTGTGCCGGCATTATTCGGTCGGCGCAAAGAATGCGGTGTGCCCTTGTGCCAACTACACTCACGACTTCAACTTTACGACTCAAATATTTGTCTGTCTGTAATGTTTGCCGGTATGGCTGTTATTTCCTTTGGCCCACGGCGACTGTCCAGTGATCAGTGCCACTGTATGAATAGGTTAAATTGATGTGAATGTTGACGGTCGCTTAACAAGTGTTTCGCCTTTATGTAGGAGATCTGCGCCTTTTTTTTTCAAATTCAAATTATTTAATTCGGACAACGTGATCCATATTTTGTTACTAATTACAGTAAGCCTAGGGTTAGTATTTATGAAATAAAATAAAACAGTTTAAAAACAATTTAAAAACGGCGCGTTGGAGCGGCGACAGGCGCGTTGGAGCGGCGACAGGCGCGTGTAGCGCGCATGCCGCCACATCAGCGGCGAATCCCAGCGCTGGGCTAGCGTGCATAAGATATCGTTTGAACTGCCGCGGCTGCGGTTGAGGACCGAGGTACTTCGTTTTCTCATAATAGCATAAAAGCAGTCTGTCTGAGCATCGGCGAACATAGCCGAAGCACTACAGTACCGCGGAAGCCCAAACAGCATCCTGAATGCATCATTATATTGGACGCGCAGAACGCTTTACGCCCGCTTGGTAAAGCTAGTCCACAGACCGCACGGGTAGAAGGTTTGACAAAATGCTTTAAATAGAGTTAATTTTACCTCTTTACTAGCACGTGCGAATCTGCGGGCCAACATGTTACAACCTTTAACAACTCACAATTTCATTTCAGTTTTATATCAATCCCATCTGATTATCAGTACCCCGGGCCTAAACATTCTTGGAGATGCGCTAACGCAAGAGGGAGTACATGAACCGAGACAATTCACATATAATTTCGGTACATTAACTACTAACTACACGAAGAGTGCTTATAGCGCCCTGCGCGTCGTCTATAACTACGCATATGCTGATGAGGTTGCCGCGCTACTGTAGTGCATCGGGGATGTTCGCGGAGGCGCGTACGAATAGCTTCCACGCTATTATGCGTCAGCGAGTCGCGTCCCTGATGCGACGTGCTCGCGGCAGCTCCAACGAACTCCTGAGCGCAGTTGAAGAAACGCAGTAGACTATGAGAAATGAGTTATATTACTAACATAGGCCTAAGTAAAAAATTGCTTCTAACATACATGGATGTACTTTACTCCGAAATAAACGTTATTATTTCCTATCATACTTGTTAGTGATGCCAAGAAGTAAAATAAAATTTGATTCAACATTCTGGCAAGGCAATGTCAGAATCATAACCAATAGTAGTGAACTATAGTTTTAACCACATTGCCGAATACAGCGGTGCTTTAACTAACATTCCATTGAATAAACGTACAAATCCTTTCACTCCACGACATTTTGTATTAGCTGCCAAACTGATTCTCGGAACTGGTCCAAGGTATTATTGTACTAAGATATTGTTTGTGTAGGATTACAGGAAATATCAAAGTTAATTCAATGCACAATGGACTAACTTCGAACAATTACTTTCTGAATAATTGGTGATTGTAGTGGAAAAGTAGAATGCTGCTGCTTTTCCAATTTTACCTAAGAATTAAATTATTTTTAAATAAAGTTTTATTAATTTGCCTTCTTTTTATCAATTTTGAGTAATTATCTCAAAAGCATTCTAGTGACCATCGTATTCACGCTAATATTAGAAACAATCGAGATTAAATGTTCAAACACCCCGACTACTTTAAATTAGAAATAATATATAATCATTACTTTAACGTATCGACAAACACCTCGATTATCAAAATCCATCAATCATCAATTTGTCGTTTTCAAAAATCATGAAAAAGAATATTCAGCGAAAAACAACTTTCTACAAAATGAAACGATCTAAGTAGGTACCTACGAAATGGCTCACACAGTTAAAAGGTTTTCGGGGTACAAAGGTAGGTATTTAGTGTATTTTTAAATGGGGGTCATGTCTATCCAATATTTATCACAGATGGAATACCGGTCCTGCTTTTAACAGTCACCACAAACTACCGGTAAATATAAGCAGACAAAACGAAACGCATTTTAAAGGCGAATACAAATGAAGTGTCAACACAAAGTAATATTTATTGTGTACTTTGTTCCTAAAGGGCAAATAACTTTAATACTGATTCACTTCACACCACAGATCTGTGCTTCACACTCACCATTGGGTACTTCCCTATTTAATAAAATGAATCAGATTTTAAAGAGAATTACATTAAATAACAATTTAAAAGAAGTAATGACTTATGAAAATACTTATTGGGTTCCAAGAATTTGTTTCGTTTAACAATTAAATACCCTTGGTAAATGCAAACTTGCTAATAAATATTAGGTACTTATGTATACGTAGATTGTTATTATACCTAGTTTTCAAGAAAAATATAAGCTTCTAATCACAAAAGTGTCAATACATTTATTTATTAGCAATAGAAACAGAACTGCCTACATTTTGGTCAAAGGTTACCAAAACCGTTCCACCTGTTGGTGATAGGATGGACCTCAAATCTCTTAACGCAAGTGCTTGCGTACAGCCGATATTAAAACAGCTGCTTTATATTTAATTTCAGAAACTTTACCTTGCTTGCATAAGAGGGCATTTTTGGCAATGTGCATAGGTATTGTGCATATTTGGAGTAATAGGTATTGCTCT
Organism: Epinotia nisella; assembly: GCA_932294315.1. Classification (NCBI taxonomy): domain Eukaryota; kingdom Metazoa; phylum Arthropoda; class Insecta; order Lepidoptera; family Tortricidae; genus Epinotia; species Epinotia nisella. The sequence goes on along the minus strand of OW028688.1, from coordinate 12,124,676 downwards.
TTACGTCAGTGAAACTTGCACAATGAGACAAATGGACCGAGAAATACTGAAAGTTGGAGACGAATGGAAGGCATAAGTTGGACCGAGATGAATGGATGAATTGGAATACCTACCATTAATAATAGAAGGGGAAATTATTGGATAATTGATACGGCACGAGCACGACAACTTCTTTTAAACCCCCATACAGGGAAAAAATAAGGAAGGAGAGGCAGGGGAAGACAAAGGCGCAGATAATGGACTAAATAAAAGAACAAGCGCCGTGCGAGAGAAAGAGAAATGAAAATTTAAAAGTATTTGACTGAGAAGAGGATTACTCTTAAGTTTGTGATGATGATGCATGATTATTAGGGAGTTTTTGTTGTTTTAGGTTGGATTTGTATTTTGCGAGAGATAAATGTTGACTTGCTGATATACCGACTATAACATTTTGAAGATATCCATTATTACATTTACAATACGATATTCAGTGGATATTATAAATCTTACCATCACTTCCTGAACTAGATGCGTAGCATTATTTCGAATATCACAATTACTGCGCACCAAGTTCCTAATTGAATTTTATCTAATACATAACGATTCTAAAAACGTGAGTTCTTATGCATGTTTCGTCGAACGCTCAAATTTGCTAAAAATTAAAGTTTCTACATGCTTCATTTGATTTACCTACATTTAACTTAACATTTAACTATCAACTGAGTCTCCTTATCTCATCATCCCATTTTCTAACAGAATTGTCAGAAGGACGTGCCTTGGAATTTCACAAAATTTCGGGAGGCTCTAGAGAGGAGATAAAACATTATGTAACTGTGACAGCCATCTTACGCGACAAGTTTTTAATATGTTGAATCTCTTAGTGTCCCAGACCCATATGTAAGCAAATGGTAAAATATTAGAGGCCATTTTAATTGATGTAGCTGCGCTCCGAGCTGCGCACGGGCAGCACTAACTCCGATTTCGTAACGCCGTCTCGCGGAAAGGTCGCGGGGCTGATGGCAGCCGTGAACTTTTACGGTTCCACCATTATGTATGTATGCACTTATAGCGTCTGTGCCGCTTTAATTAACCGCAGTGGACATTATAACACGTGTTTAGCTTGGATCAGTTAGTTTTCCGTTCTTATAAGTGGATTTTAACAACGTTTTCTGTTCTTTTACAATCTTTATATTAACTTGACCTGATTATTATTAATTATTAATATTTGATACCTGTGTAAAATAGTCTAGGGTACTGGTTGCTATTATTTAATTTTAACTTTGTACTTAACAGCTTTAATTTACATGTACTTCACATACAATGTTTTTTTTTTAAATAAATGAATTGAAAAATGTAAATATGTAAGAATGTAATAACTAAGTTGTAAGTCAAAATTTTCAATGCATTTTTCTGTCACTTATTCGACACACACCGTTATTCGATTGAGCTGAAATTTTGGGTTTAAGTATAGTTTGAATGACAATACAATACCTACTGTGGTACCAACGAGCTTATCTGATGATGGAGACAGAAGGTGGCCATGGGAATTCAGTACTTAAACCGACGTAACCCCGTTGAGATTGGGCTTGTAAGAATCGTCTCAATAAGTAGTTGATGACGGTATACAGAAAAGTACCGTCGGCAATAAAAGCTTGTACCAAAAATGACATTTTTGACAGAAACTTATTTTACCACGATGCTGGCAAACGAGCACACCGTTTATCGTGGAAACGTTCACCGTAGTTTGTTTGCGCTTGCGTCTCCAGAGGAGTCATTATTGATTTAAGGATGTTGTGTTGATAGTGAAATCCAAGTCTCTCACTCTTAACACATCCTCTCGTACTCTGGCGAGCGTCTACTTATTCATCAATCTTGTATTGTTCTTGTATCGCATTCCTGGAGGTTGTGATCGTCTTCAAAAACTTTCTGGATTGATCTCTACTCATTTCGATGCCACGTGTCCGACTGAGCCGCTTCAGTTTTCTCACTTGGTGACACCGGTTAATGTGGTTGTTTTTATAATTAGTTCCTCACAATTTCGATCGGACAATCTAAAAGCTCTACACAATGGGCCATCACGGTCCATCTTACACGACGGAGGGAGAAATATATACTTCCATCACATCCCAACGCATAACCGCGTCCTGTTCTTCGGCCATGATGGTCGATTTGTAGAGGAGACTTGATTCTCAGCATACTCCTCTCCATGTTCTGTTGGTGCTGGTTGTTTCGTCTCATTTTAACTTGGTTAAACTTACACTTTCTAACGTATACATTTATAAATTTGTCCAGATGCCTTTATCCTTTTAAGTAGTGCGCGTACCCTCTTCCTGACAAAATAGAAAAAAAAACTAACCATAACGGGAAACACGTTTTCCTGTCCCATGTTGCGAAGTTTGACAAAATTTTCCTCAATTTTTATTTTATTTTCATACTATTCTATAAAAATGCTCCAAGATTAGACCACTTGCGTTTATTGGTTTTAAACTGTGCGTATAATTTTGTCAAATTGTTATCAACAAGCAACAGCTGCTGGGCGTGGCCGATCAGTTCCCGTTCTGAAGTAGGTTACTTGCCTTTGTGTCCGCGGCGTCTATAATAGTACGTAGAAACAAAAAGACTTATATAACAGTCGTTATTACTAAGCGTTTAAGCTTGTATCGCATTTTGAGTTAGGTTAGGTGGCGCAACATAGCGGTATGTAACAGAGGCTACGCTGTGTCTGAGAATTTCCGCCTTGAAAATGAGAAAAAAATCTTTAGATGTTATAAATCGTCTATACGTGTCTGCGACAAACTTGACTTACATTACTGGAAATATCTAAACGACTGGAAATATATAAATGAATTTATGATGCGATTTCCACAATGCGGGGCTTTATAGAACGATTTTAATGTATTTTTTTAAGTCTATGTAATGTAATGCCCACTTGTTCCGTATTCGAACCTTTTTAGTGTTTTCTCTGGCTGAAAGCCGCATTGATTTTAATTGTCATTGATTTCGAATATGACTTATGGAATACCAGATAAAATAAGAAAGCTGTATAAAATATAACACAATTTTGCTGACAATATATATTTCCAGTGAAAACATAGTGTTTTGATTACATAATACATAACAACTACTACACCCACATTTTAAAAAGATGCTAATGCGTACATGTGGAGCCGCTAGTTCTTACCATCTAATTATTTTGCCAGGATCGTGGTGAAGAAAAATAACTAATATCCAAGTGCTGTAGCTGTTTTAGTTTAAGCTATGGTGAGAATGACTGGTAAGTTATTATATTGTTCTGTTTTTTATAGTCGTTGTCAACTGTTGTGTGATATAATTATAACAATGTAGTTAATTTAAATTCACGGTCTTGCAGTCGTAGTTATTCTTATGTATATTGATTAAAAATAGAAATAGTCTTATATCTAATATATTTTTAAACAGGGTGTATATTTCAGTTATTTGCCGCGTTTGTGTAGACAAAACCTTTATTAATATAAATTATGGTTGGTTCCTATCGCAGGAATAAAAATATGAAATTTCAACTAGAATATAATATTTGATAAACTATCAAATTCAAATTCAAACATTTTATTCGTGACAATAGAGAAAATAAAAAAATTAATAAAATAAAATAACACAGGTTATGTCACGAAATGGACCCAGCTCAGCTCAGCATGTTGCTAGCTTGACAGCCAGCGCTGGTCTTCTTCAGGGTCCATTCGATGAAGGCACGGTAGGCAAATCCTGTCCTCCAGGATCCCTTTTTGCTAGCCTGGAAACCAGGGCAGGGACTCATATCATATTGGTACAGTCAGCATCATAAACATGTATCCATTCTATGGTCTTATTACTTAGACATAAGGTCGAAAAGTGTATACATGTTTATGATGCTGACTGTACCTATTCATTAAAAAAATACTTTCTCATTTCGCAATATGGTATTCCAATTTTGTATTTAGATAAATACCAATGCTGAAATATTAAATACTGTTATAATACTATACAGAAATAAATATGAAATAATAAGCCAAATACCGAAATTGAACACCAATTGTTTTGTATGAAAATAATAAACGGGAATCAGGGATCCTTAGAGGGATTCCGGATACATGAACCTATAAAAGCCAACAACATTCCAGCAAAATTGTCGTGATAGGACTTTAATTAACTGTACCTCTCAATTCGGTCTCGAGACAAGCCTATAATTAGTTCAAGAGCTTTCGGCTTTCCACAATGGCGGTCGGCCTCGGCGGAGCAGGAAGCTGGGAAATGATCAATCAGACCTGTGGCCTTGCTCGGCTTCAGTACGTCCGCACTTCCGGTTCCAGATGACATGGCGACGCAGATGCGACATACGCAGTGCCGTCCAGTCATTCTTCGGGCATGCACTACGACATAACAAATAATTGTACTTTAATTTAATCTTCACGATTTTCACACGTAATTTTTACTGGAAACGAGACTTAATTGCGAATAATTAAATTTATTTACCTCTTTGAGGTCACTCAACATCTTAAGTCGCGAGCAGACTTTGAAATGTGTGCCGTTTACTCAAAATTATGCGTGAAAATTGTGAAAGTTTAAGAGGAGTCTTAGCTACGCTGGATAATCATTTTTGAGTTCATTCTGATTCCTTGAATAACTTCATATTGTTTTACGAATTGCACTCCAGGGTCCCAAGATTCAGGCTCAGCCTAGTTTGGGGTCCGCCTGGCATCTCATTTTATGTAAACATGTGTATTGTTAAGCAAATAAACTATTTTTAATTATTTTTTTTGATTTTTTTGAAACACTAAGTCTCCTTACAAGGCTGGTGAATAAATCTAAAAAATATAATATTTACATGTAGAAATAAATCTCGAAAATAAGCTGTAAGCTTTGTAAGTTTATAAACTTAAAATTTTCTAAGACCAAACAGCTAGTTAGTAGGTATTTTCGCGGGTATTTAGGTTTGTAGGTAGATAATATTATATTGATTTTATATTTTTTTGCTCCTTGGCTTGATGATTGCTTGGAATGATTTTGTTGTTTGCTTGTTTTTAGTTTTATTTGCTTTTATTTTCTTAAGTTGTCATTTAGATTTCCGTTTATTTTCTTTTTGTTTATTTTTTATTTTTTTCATTCATATCCTGTTTTATTTCTTATTAGCTTTTTCCCGCGGTTTCGCCCGCGTACTAAAAGTAATTTTAACCGTCTACAAAAAAGGTGCATCTCAGTTTGACCCGTATGTTCCAATTGAATTGCAATTTGGCACAAATACTTCCAAGAATTTTCATGTTCACAATGTTAAAGTTCCAAAATACCATAAAAACGACTCCCATATTGATATTTTGGATATTTCTACCCCGTGGCACCGCAACAGGGGAGATGTTTTTTCACGTCCACCATGTTGGATTTGAAAGAACGTTTGATATTCCAAAATAATCATTCGTTTTGAAATAAAAAAAATATTCAACTTTCTCAACTTGGTCCGTGCGCGGGCGAAGAGCACAGCATATCGAAACATTAGCGAGAGGGTAAGACAAAATTGTGGGGGCAAGACATAGCGAGACTAAAAGCGTCATTTGAAACGAATCTAACCGCTTCAATGCATCTATGTCTCGGACATTTGCGATGAAATGTCGCACGTGCTGTCGTCGATTACTCAAAGGTATCGAGGTTCGGCGCAACCTGAACCACTTAGTGTTTAAGTAGGTACATGTACTTTATTGTATTGATATGAATCGCCCTTTAACAAGTACAAGTGGTAAGACATGATAAGGGCTTTATTCACATTGTTGTAATGATTGCTTATGACATGCCTGCCTCATGAGTTATGATCTACTCCTGCTCAATCACATACTTATAGCTATGATTAAATGCATTTTGAATAATATCAAGAATAATATATTAACAAGGACGCATTCAACATGTTTACCACAAAATCTGGTTGTTATATAGCGAGTTCTTATTATAATGCTTGAATGTAGCCATATAAGCCACTGCCGAAAAATGGGTGTTGTCATTCAAAATGTATTTAATGTAGTGTCTGTCTGTACACAATCTGAGTATTTCCAGTAAAATTTGGACCAATATAGGCATGCTTTTAATTATCCTATTTGATTACCAAATAATGAATACAAAATAGGCAAATTAAAAGCATGCCTAAGAGTTGATGTACTTACTTAACCAGTCTAGGAATGGTCAGTTATAGCTTGGTGGTTTCGCCTTCTTTTCAAACTTATTTTGTTCAAAATCTTATGAATAAAATAAATTCTATGTTGTTTAATAAAATATAACGATCGAAATAAAAAAAACTCGTAGACGGCATTTGTTTCAATCAAGTGGCGCCATCTGTGTCTCTTCTTATGAACGAACATGATATCCAAATCGAGCAGGTACTTTTGCAGCAAGAATATTCGGTTAGTGGTTAGTTTACTGAACACTGAGCAGATGTAAACTTCTGCAGACAGATGGCGTTAGTTGTACACCAAGCGACGATTTTCGTGAGGAGATTACAATCACATTTCAATATGTTTCACGCACTCGCTGCCACGAGCGAGAGCTCATCTTTAAGCACAAGCCTCCTCCCAATGACTAGATTCCTGCCAGCCTGGCCCAGTTCGGGTTGAGAACTTCACAGGCCACCTTTGAATTTATTTACCAATTTATGCAGGTTTCCTTTGTTTGTCATCTCTGAAACGACACCAGTGCGTATTTAATGATGTGTACATAAGTTACCAGAAACATATCCTACATTATTCTGCAGACACGACAGAAATAGGCAAAATGGAAATACGTGCAAAGCAAGGCAATTCACTGTACCAATGAAAGTGCGCAGATGAAAATAGGTAATCTAACCGTCTTATTTATGCGTCTAAGCCTAATAAAATCAGTCTCGATATCATGTTATTGGTTTCGCCGTTGAACCAGAGACAATTCGGAGGTAGTAATAATAACTTTTCATTAGTAGGTACCTATGGGGTAGGTAATTTATTTTGTTATTATTAGATTCATCCTTATCGGTGTAATAGCTATGGGCGTGGTTTTTTAAATTAGTAAATACCTATTTCCGTTTCAACGATTTTTTTATAATGTGAAGGTACACTACCTATACCGTACCGATGTCCAGCAGTGGACGTCTTTCTGCTTATTTGATGATGATGATATAGTTTTTAATCAAACTGCCGTAAAAAGATGCAGGTGCCTACCGATTTTTTTATCCATAAATTATAATTATGTACTACCATCAACGTGAGGAATTGAAATATATTAGACAGCAGAGTACCTACCTAAGAATTGTTATTTCCTTAACTTGTCAAGTCCCTCAAGCTAACTGTTGGTAATGTGTATAATTATAAAACGTGCTTGTATTCGTGTGTTCTTCAACACAAGTGTGAAATAGCACGTAAATACAATTTTAAGCCAGCAACTTTTCGAATAAAATAGAAAAAAACACGTAATATATTTTCGTAGACGATTATTTTATTAGCCAAATAATTTCCATAAATGCATCAAAAATTACCCAAACTTTGAAACAATCGCCAAATAGGTAATAATTCAAAAACATCCCAGCATCTCTGAAAATAACTGAAACTACATGCCTCATAAATCAACGAATTCGGTCCGAAATATTAGACAACCTTACGGGGGCAGAGAGGAGACAAGCTATCGCATTGTGCGACGCAAGCATGGTATACAAGAAGTAAATAATTTTGCTATTCATTTTATACGCTTGTAGCTGGGCCAAGTACGACGCAAGCTCTTATTGACTGTACCTACTATTTTTTTACTAGCTGCACACAGTGCAAGAGAAAACTTTCGAGATTGGATACACATAACGATGTCCACTTTTAGATTCGAATCTTATCTGATTAGCAGTGCGTCGCGCTGACAAAGTTGGCTTTTCGCTTGTTTAGTGATACCGGAGCGTACGAAGACCCTATTGAACGAAAGCTGTTCACATACGATTTCAAAGCGCTATTGACATATAATTGAGATTAATATTTAAGGATAAAGTAAATGGAGGGTACATAAAATTATCTAATTGCCGATCCCGTGGTTTTCCTGTTAAGTAGCGGAAAGCACCTGTGGCATAGGTCACCGTTACTTGTGGGCTCCCGGCAGTGAATTAAGCCACAGTGGAATGTCATCTCGAATCAGATCGTATGAGCTGCAGTTATTGTAAACACAGCAATTCTGCAAAGGGTTGTCTATGTGATTTCTTTAGAACTGCTGCTAACGTTTATAGGTTACTAGCGACCCGCCCCGGCTTCGCACGGGTGCAATGCTAATACTAAATATACTACAGAATGTCTTTATATACGACGTTCACAGCTTTTTTACACAATACAAACATGTTTTAAGGATTAATGCTGTATTGCTTAAAATCGCTTTGTAAATAAGCCATTATTTCTCGTAAAAATGAAAGGTTAAAAAATGGTTATTGTGGGTTATGCCTAACAGATAGACATTTACCATCGCAAATTCTTTGTAGACCTGTTTAAGGTGTACAATATTGTAGTACATTATTTTGATATATCTCGTAGGGTTCAGCCAGCGTTTGCAATTCGAGCGCAAAAAATGTGTTTATTTACGACATCACATTAGAAACCTCTAAAATTATCAGTGTTTCTCTACTACATTATGCATGTATTATACATATAAACCTTTCTCTTGAATCACTCTATCTATTAAAAAAATCCGCATCAAAATCTGTTGCGTAGTTTTAAAGATCTAAGCATACATAGGGACAGACAGCGAGAAGCGACTTTGTTTTATACTATGTAGTGATAGTGAAGGGGACCATTATCAGGCAAACTTATTATCAGGCAAACTGTAAGCTTGTTCTAGGGCATTGAAAACGTTTATGTGCTAATTCTTATAGTCACATGGATAGTTATTTATTTTGAAAGAACATTTCTTAGGATTCTTACCATTGACTGAATAGCCAAGTTTTATATTTAATTGCATGAAACCTAACAAGCTTTCTTTTCAAACTAAGGGCGTTCTTGAGCTATGATTAAAGAAACCTGCATAATATGACCTGGAGGAACGAGGTCATATTATGGCAACGCGGGAACTACTTGAAATTCTTCAAAGGAAATACTACTCTTTGAAATCCAATAGTATTCAGGAGCAAGTTTTTAGGGTTCCGTTCCTCAAAAGGAAAAAAAGGATCACTCGTGCGTCCGTCTGTCACAGCCGATTTGCTCCGAAACTACTGGACCGATTGAGTTGAAATTTGGTACACATATGTAAATTGGTGACCCAAAAATCAACACGTAAAGTAAATTAATGAATTCTGAATAAAGGGTGGCGGATAAATTGGAAATTTTAAAAATAAGTTTCGCAAACTGTATTGTGTGACATATCAAATGAAAGGCGTTGTTGTAAGCATCTCAGATTTTTTTAAATATAATTTTAGCAAAAACAGATTTGATGTTATTTAGGAAAAAGACGAAAATTGACCATTCCTCCCTCCTTATCTCCGCAACTACTAGGCTTAAAATTCTGAAAAAAATATGAGAAATAGTTCCTTGCCTAAAGATTACAGGAAAACCTATAAGAAGTTTGAGTATTCAAAGTAACGGGAAAATTCTCAATATTTTACGGAACCCTCACAACGCGAGTTGAACTCGCACTTGTCCGGTTATTGAGGTTGTATACAATTAGATATATTATACATTATATTAAGATAAAATTAAAACCGGTCAAGTGTGAGTCGGATTCGTGCACCGAGGGTTCCGTATATACATGGAAGTATATAAACTACCTATTTTTCGGTTTGTAAACTTCGGAGTAGGATTGTTTTTTTTTACATTTTTCGTCATAAATCGATAACTACCTCAATAATATTTTAAATGTTGAGAGTTAACTTATTAAATAAAAATCTATTAAGTGCAACATATCTGTCTATACTCTATAGTGTCATGTCACTAGTCACTATTAGCTTTTCGTACATGCGACGGACTAAATCAAAAAGAATTATCTATCAATTAACCTATTAGGTTAACCTATTTCTCCAACAGTGAGAAGCTTGCAACCTCAACTTCATTTGCATTGCATATGATATGACTTTGGGTTGTATGGAATCGAGACCCAGTTATTTGGAAATCACCTACTTTGAAACCACAAAAATCCAGGACATTGTATGTTTATGTTCGTGTTTACGCTGAGCTCGAGGCTGTTAAGCTTGTTTATCTGTTTGCTACAATGTCGGAATAACATCGAGAACGAATAACGAGACCTTTTAAGAAAGTTGTGATAGGCAACTTTATTAATAGCTGTGAAAATTGTGAGTTTGGAATTCTTGCGTTATTGGTTGAAAATTTTATATTACCAGACCAACATGAATGCTACGTCGGTTCTTAAATTACGCACTTACTTTTAACCGACTTTGTAAAATCGTGCCTTAATCGACAAAATGCTTCTATCGCTTTTTAAGGACGCAAATAAGTCCTAAAGCAGTAAAAACCCCCTATACCGCATTAAGTCAGGAATAAAGGTGACATCAAATCTTTACGACACAGTTAGTTGGCTCAAAGGGTGTCCGAAGCCGTGTTAAAAAAATAAGGTCAAACAGGGGTGGTTTAATAAACCACACTATCGACCTAGTTAGATAGACGGCGCCAGCTACTTCTGTTTCTGTGATCGTTTTGATAACCCTAGCTCGTGCTGTAACTGGCGCAGTTTGGCAGGACGCTAGAGTTGAAAGTGGAGAATATTTGAAAATTCAAATTCAACTGTTTTTTTTAATGTAATGATGTTTCAGTGTGTTAGCTGGAGTTAGATGGATAAAAAATCAAGCAAATGAGGACGGATGTAAATTGGTTTAAATATATTTGTATAACTGTGTAATGGCAATTTTTATTGAATTAGTTACGTAAATTTTTCACAAGCGACTTTAATGAATTTATATGTGTGTAATTGTTTTCTGCATTTATATGTGTTTTTAACATTATTAAAGCGAACAAAAGAATCATGTTGTCATAAATATTATAAAGTACTATTTACTACTGGTAATACTAATGTAATATTTGCCTCTTTTACTGATTCATCTCTATCTCTAACATTTCTCATTTTCATTTCTGTTCTTAGAAAAATAGTCATCGAGCACCATGCATTATGTCCCGTTTTCTTGAAAAATAGTACATTGTTTAACGAGAGGCGTAAGTAGAATTACGCCCGTGTTATACACAATATTTTTCATCACATTTGCAAGGAAATAAATAACTAAAAAAGACAGAAAAATCTAAGTTTCATACAGCCGCACCAATCAAAAATTGACAACTTCACTTCCAGATTAGTGTTAGTGGAGCGCGCAGCTTTAATATTTCAACCAATCACAGAGCACTATTCTTGCGGGGCGGGGCGGCTTGGCCAACTAGATTTTTTTTTCAACCAATCACAGAGCAAGCAGATTGGCTTATGCCAATCGGAGGGTTCTATATTTTAAAACTAAACTTAAACAGCCCGTGGGAGGTAAAACGGCTATAACTGCTCTGTACTGTACGCTCGCAAGTAATAACGCCATTGACGAGCAAGTGTGATGAAATAGATATTTTCACCATAAGCAATACGTATTTTATATCCACGAACATTAAATATACTAATAACAATCAAAACAGACTGTGATAGAGTTCTAGCATTTAACATCTTGACAAATACGACAAGTATCACTTTATGTTCAGAATTTATGAATAATTAACATGAAAAATAAGACTTATTACAAGTATTTTTGAAGCTATTGTTAATGAGGATATGTTTCATATCATAAGCCATTAGAAGACATAAGGATAAAGCCTGGAATTATTAATAAAGTATTATAAATGGTAAATGCTGACTCACTATTGTTAAAATTGAAGGAAACTAGTAAATAAGTAGAACAACAACATTGTTTTCAAGGAGTATTTGCCAACCAAAGCTTATTCATAACCTTGTCCTAGTCTTTCCTTATTTGTAGAATATACTATGTAGTTCAACTATGTATCTTTTAGTTTTCCGTCTAGATGTAAGAATGTAGGGCAAGTAACCAGAAATTTTAACCCTATAGATACTTGGAATCGTATTTGTACACGTTATTTGTCACATTTTTACCATCCCATTCGAGGCCAGACAACGCTACATGTGCTACGCCGTAGCGCGTAGCAGCATTTTTCCGCTTTTTAGCGGAAATCTCTCGTAGAGCCATGCCTCATATGTGACTCATTGCCCTTGAATGGTTAAGGACATTTTTTTGGACTACACAGCGCGGCCAAGGCGTGGACTCATGTGTATGGGGCTACCTATACATTAAAATGTTTTTTTTACTATTATGAATAAACATTCATCAATGGTAATAAATGAATAACAAAACCTAAAAAGCAAGTAACGGCATAAAGTTACCAAAATGCCAGGAAACTGTCCTATCTCAGCATGGTCGGTCGTGATAGACATAGACATAGACATCATTTATTGGTAATAAAGTATTATAGGTTAATGGATAGGTCATTCTACGTCCTATGTTGTAAGATTAGTTATTAAGATGGGCAGGTTAGGTACTTAGTAAGACGGGACGACGGCAGATGGTCAAAGGCGTTCACAGAGTGGTGACCCAGGTTTGGCCAGAAATCCGTAGAAAGACCACGTGTTGGTCCTATGATATTTGGCAGTTTGCAAAAATCGTGGATGAGACTAGACAGAACGGGGCAAAGTGGCGTGAACATAAAGAGGCTTTTACTCTACAGTGAGTGGATACAAGCTCAGAATTAATTGAATAGAGTCATCATCCTCCTAGCATTCTCCCGGTTGTACCCTAAAGGAGCCAGGGCTGTTGTTCTGGACGCGCTCAATCGTCTCACTTCACCCGTCACTCCTAACGAACCGTGTAAACTACACTTCAGAGCTGTTATTCTGAACGCTTCCCCCCACCTCGCCTCAAACGAAACCAGTGTAAACCAGACCTCTGATTACGCTTAGTTATTACGAATCGCGGCGTCTAGATAGCATAGCTTTGTCCACTTTGGCACTTAATCCCAAGATTCGGCGTAGGCACTAGTTACACGAGAAAGAGATAAATCGTCGAATCCGACTCGGCTGGGCAGCATCCGGGAAGCTACGGCAGACATCTTTTTGTCCAATATTCCGCAGTGTCTCAAGACGAGAGTATTTGACCAGTGTGTGTTGCCAGTGATGACATATGGCACGGAAACGTGGTCGCTTACTATGCCCAAAGGGCAATGGAGAGGGCTATGCTGGGAGTATCTCTGCGTGATCGCATCAGAAATGAGGCTATCCGCAGCAGAACCAAGTAACCGATATAGCCCTCCGAATCGCTAAACTTAAGTGGCAGTGGGCGGGGCACATTGCACGTGGAACCGATGGCCGTTGGGGCGGAAAGGTTCTCGAGTGGCGACCACGTACCGGAAGGCGCAGCGTGGGTAGACCCCCCACAAGGTGGACTGATGACCTGGTAAAGGTCGCTGGAGTCCGCTGGATGCGGGTGGCGCAGGACCGGCCATTGTGGCACTCTTTGGGGGAGGCCTATGTCCAGCAGTGGATGTCTTTCGGCTAATATGATGATGATGATGATGACTAGTTACACGAAAACAACGCCGTCTGACTTTCCAACCCAGACGGAAAACTACACCTTGTTTGAAACTAGACCGATTTCCTCACGATGTTTTCCTTCACTGAATATTTAATTTGTTTAAGTGCTGTTTGACTTGCAGCCTTGTCCGCCTATATTTTTCCTCATCGTTGGTGCTTGTGCGATGACGGATCAAACCGCAGTCTTAACTTCCTGTATAGGTACAAATACATGATTAAATTCAACGGCAAGTGACACATGCATTGTTCTCGTTAATTGTTTTTTTATCGTTGACCTATTTTATGTCACCTTTAGTTAAGAACAATGAAAAATGTCGCACTTGATATTGTATCTCTTTAAAAATTAATTCGTTTTCATTGGTCTTGAATTTAGAATTTTCCAGAGGCTCTTGTGTTGCTGTTTTGTCTACCATGTTTCTTATTCTACGATCACAGGAAATAGTTATTTGTTCAACAAGAGAGCAAAGTAGATTTTTGCTGCGAGTGTTTATGTTGAGTCCCGAGCAAGCGAAAGATTCTATAGTTGAATCACGAGCGTAGCGAGTGATTCAAAATTAGAATCTTGAGCGTAGCGAGGGACTCAAGGACACGAGATGCAAATATCTTTGCATCAACACATATTCGAATCCATAATGGACCACCCTGTAGATCCTACACTTTAAATCGGACGTGATAGGCAATTATCACTTTTGTATATTTAAAAATATACAGAGAACGTAATATCAAACCGGATACCTCCCTTACATACAAGCTTTACTAGGTACCAGTAGAAAAACCTTTACCTTAACCCATTCCCGGCCCATGACTAGACATATGCGTCCCTACGCCGTAGTCGCTTTCCGCTACATACGAGGAAAACCACGGGATCGGCTACGAGCGTAGCGCGTACCGATTCTGGGCACTGAATATGTTAAGCCGTGTATAAGTCGCAAACCATGAATTTTATTATGTTTGTACATATATTTAAGTACAAATTCATCATCTTGTATTTACTTTAGAAAATAAAGTTATTGTTTTAGTACAAATTTGGTACACAATTTCGGCCTGCTAACATTTTTAAATAATTAGTAGTTAGGAACACACCCGCCATTTTGTCTGGTGCCTTGGCTGGTGTACCTAAATTGTGTAACAACTTTAAGTAGGTACCATTTTTTTCGTATACTGCTTTTTAGGGTTCCGTAGCCAAAATGGCAAAAACGGAACCCTTATAGTTTCGTCATGTCCGTCTGTCCGTCTGTCCGTCTGTCCGTCTGTCCGTCTGTCCGTCTGTCCGTATGTCACAGGCATTTTACTCGAAAACTATAAGGTGTATTTGAATAAAATTTTGAGGATAGGTGTATTTTGTTAGCCGCTACATAGTTTTGTATTTAAAATGACAAAAAAAAAATTTTAGGGGTGCACTCCATACATAAAACTAAAAGTCAAAAAAAAAAATTTCATTGTGACCCCCCGTGTGGCACATTAATCGATAGGCCTTTCAAAATAAATATAAGGTTTCTTGGCATTTTTTTTGATTAAGTGAATAGGGTCGGAGATAATCGCCCCGAAAGTCACTAAAATTCTGTCCCCCCCCTCTAATTTTTGAACGGTGTATTTTAAAAATATAGAAAAATTCATGGACATAGGACTTATTAATTTCATTCACCGAAAATTGTTTTGAACAAGATCGGTTCGGAGGTTTTCGAGATATTGCTGAAAAACTGCCTTCCTCAAAGAAAAGGACGTAAGTGCCGTAAAATTTCTGTGACGATACGACCTTTTTAATAGGCACGGAACCCTTCGTTTTGCGTGGTCCGACACGCACTTGGCCGGTTTTTTATATCTCATTCTGACTCTCACCGCTTAAACGGCTCGACCAATTTGGGTGAAATTTCGCACGAAGATATAACCTGGATTAAAATATAGGATAGTTTTTATCCCGCGTGCACGCAGGCGAAGTCGCGGGCGGAAGATAATGATATCGATATCGTGATGAAATCGTTCAGTACTTACATAATATGGGGACACGGTAGTGCAGCCGTAATATACTTTTCCCGTTAATACGGGCGGTGTAGTAAGGTCAGAGCTAATGGTAGTAGGTTTACTTTAAATAAAAGTAAAAATAGAATGATTGCTAAGTATTTTTTAAAAAGGTTCATTATTGGCATACGTTGTATTACATCTCACTATTCTCACTACTCTTTGCGGCAGACAATAGCAAAACTTAGCACGTTTTTTACAAAATATATTTTTGGGATCAAAAACTTTACACTTTGAGTGCCAGGAACCTAGGTTGGCGCTCTGCTCGTAGGTGATTTCGTCTACATACGGTTTTCCCCGTGTTATCGGCTACAAGAGTTAGCGCTATGAAATTTGGCAGTGTATGTGTAAGTATTATGTTCTATCTGAAAACTAGTGGTTCAGTGGGATGTAGACCTCGTGTCTGTCTTTAAAAAAAAATATTTTTTTAAATTCTGAACTGAACCTACCAAGGAAAACAGAATAATTATCAAACCTGCTCAAAAAGAATCAGGAGACTCGGTTATGAAATGCGCCTGTAGAGGAGAACAGCCGGACATCCGGACAAACTGAAATGGAGAACTTCGTTCGCTTCGCTCGCGCAATGAAACATTCGTCCCCGGGAGAAATATATTATACCACGTACGTGGTGGTGAAATGTCGTCGAAACGAGCAAACAACTAACAGAATTAATGAAGTTCTATTGAAATATTATCACTGATATGGCAATGAATTGCAGCTCTACTAGAATGTATTGTCCAATAATAAAACAGTGAAATAAAATAGAGTGCATCATAAAATTTGAATATAACTTTTCGTTAAGGACGGCAAAAGAACCAAAGTTTCGAGGCATTCAATTAAGTAGATTTAAGGAAAACGTGAACCGAATGCGTTTCGTGTTCCGAAATTTGATTATGTAACTGTCTCAGAGCACGCAGGTGCGGTAAATATCCTTTAAACAGGTAACCATTCCTTATGAAAATGGTGTTTATTTAGTTACAGTGAAATTAAGCAATTACGCATAGGTATTTATTGAACTAACTCTAAAATATTAACTACTAGCTTCCACCCGCGACTTCGATGGCGTGGGCTCGGGATAAAAACTATCATATATGTTAATCCAGGCTATAAACTATCTTCGTGGAAAATTTCATCTAAATCGGTTGTGCCGTTTGGGCGTGATTGAATAAAAAACATCCAAACATCTAAACATCCAAACTTTCACATTTATAATATTCATATTCATTTATTTCATGCATAATCAGATACACTAAATTACATAAATGTTATTAGCAGGATGTGGTTTAGCAGGTAGTTACATCATAATTTCCTTGTAAAGAAATTGTGTTTACTAGTTATTAGCACCTAAATAATCCCGTGCCAGTCAGAAAGCTCTCATTGAAAATGTAGGGGTGCACAAAAAATATATATTTACTGACATGATACTGACAGATTACACCTTACTGATACAGAACCAACTCCGCACTTCCAAATGTTTATAAATAAAAACGAATTGGACATATTAATTCCAATCAACAATTACCTTTTATTCTTCCTTAAAACCTATTTTAGACTAAGGTTATTTTAGACTACCTAGACTAAGGCCACTTACAGCCTTAGAATATGAAATAAAATAGGTTTAACTAAGAATAAAAGATAAAAGGCGTAGATTGGAATTAATATCTCCAGTTTGTTTTTATTTTCATCTGAAATATATCAATCGATACTAATTTCACGAATATTAGGGTACAAACGTACACTAATCGAACTAGCCCGATAGTAGACTAGACGATGATTATATTTAGAACATTTAAATACATAATAACTGAGTCTTGCGTGTTAGATTCAGAAACAAATATTCAGGCTCAATCACCCAAACATCTGCCCTCACCGGGATCCGAAATCAGGACCGGTAGCATCGCAGGCATGGTCACTACCCACTAAACTAGTCGTAAACTCCTAACTAATTGACCAAATAGATTTACCTGAATACAGGACGGAGCCCATAAATATCTGACACAATATCGTGCGTTATAAAATGACAAAGCTCAACTAATTACCGTCACCTCCAGTGTACCGTTACCTAACACGAGTACATTTCACATATGAGTACCTATGTTTGTTATATAACAAAGAAATGCAACGCACGGTTACACACCGACAACAATCCCATACAAAAGAGGGCATGCGACGCATTTCATATGTGAAAATGTATTGAATATCAAGTGTTTGGTTCTCGATGCATCGCCATACGTCATCGCCAAATGTGCCAGCTTTTACACTTGTAGTGATATGAAATAAACATGGATCCTTGTATAACTTTGTGTGCACTCCATAATAAAAAAAAATACTTATAAGATCAATGAACTCTGTGAGACAGACTCCGTAGATCCGTAGACGGGTGAAATGGTAGGTTTAATCAGAGCTTCTTATAATCAAGGCTTTTGCCCGCACCTAGGTCCACTTTTAAATCATGCTCTTAAAGTTCCACACCAGTAATTTCACCCTATAAGGGATAGGTACTTTCCAGGATTTAAAGAATCAAATGTCCTTTTGGTAGTAGTTTAGGTGTTAGTGTGTGTATAGAAATAAGTTATGGGCGATGAACAAACAATCTATCACTACATAATTACACTTAATATTTTTTTACCTACATATAATTCTCAAGGGAGTTTTCTATATAAAATTACATATAATTGCTAGACATAGCACTAAGAAATAACTTAATAAAAAGCAAAATATATGTCATCGAGCAGTTTCCTGCAGGTCGATCACGTAACGCATTGTACGCGCGTCAGGTAGATCTAAATGTCACTTTTTGTATGGAAAAATGACAGTTAAATTGTGCTAACGCGCGTTCGAAACGTTACGTGATTACTCAGGTCCTGTCTTAGGATGTTAAGCGTAGGCTACTACTGCCAGTGGTTGGGCTGGGAAATCGTTTTTGGAGCCGAAGTTTAAATCTGGCAATGTGTTATTAGTTATCACAAGCAAAATTGCAGAAGATCTAATAGCAGAAACCTCTTAAGAATACAGTGCTGACGGTCAAAGAAAGATAGCAAAGTGGCTTAGAAGAAGAAAGCTAAGAAAATAAAAAAAATCAGTAACTACTTAGAAGAACAAAGGTTATGTAACATCTACCATAGCTTCAGTCAGTGAAGTAGGCGCACGCTACTTAACATGGATAGACGAAGCCGCTTTTTAAACGTCTGTTACAGTCAACTGAGTACCAAATTATTAGAAAATTGCTATAAAACCCTTTCTACTTTGGTCTGATAAGGTTGTATAATACAAATCAAACTAGCAGCCTGTGCATGACCGCAATTCGACGACTTCACGGGCCGCCGAACGCCGTAATTGTATGAAGCGTCGCTGCAGAGGTATCTAGATTCACCAACTTTCACAAACTCCTATGTCAGCCCTCGTATGTGTTTCAAATGTAACTTTAGTGCTTGGTGATGTGGTCTGTATTGCTTGTAGACGCATAGTTGCGATATGGTTTTGCATAAGTTGTGCTTGACACCGGCGCGGTGGCACCACAAATCATGTGCCAATAGAGATTGATGAAATTGGAATAGTCTTGCTCGGATTGGGATTAATTAGGTTAAACCCACAGTCTAGGCTTTGGTTTACAAAGGTACCTACTAGAATCCACCTTAGTACGTTGAAGAAATTAATGTTTCATGTCACTTTCTGAAAAATATGACGCAGAAACACACAAGACAGACACGAAGACAGAAGAAGACACATATACTCGTACCTCCACCTTGCAGAAGACTGCAGTCATAATGTCACCACTGCTATGTAGTGCAGCAAAAAAGGTAACTTTCGTTACACAATGGAAAAAAGTTAAAGCATAGATTAGATTAAGGCCCTTAACTATGTACAAATTTTTGCTATTTATCTTTTTAAGTATTTAAAAAAACAAGGTTTAAAGTACTGCTAAATACTCGCACTATAACACATTTCCAAACATAGACATATAACAATATGTATGTTCATTAATGGGGAACTGGCACCTTGTTCCTCGTGCACATCGTCACTGTGAGGGGAATGTTTTGCATGTGACCTTGCCTTGTAAAGATTCTTTATCCTTGCTGGTTTAAAGAATCTTTACAATATTTTTTGTGTCTTCCATTTGTAAAAATACCAACCTATTAAGCGTTTATGAAACCGAGCTTGGTCCATTAAGGTACAGTCGACGTCATAGATATTTTTACACTTATGCACCTTATTCCATTGTAATAAGCTCTTTGATACTTAGGTACTATGTTATTTTGAATAAGTTCTTACAAATTGTTCATATAATAGGTATAGTTAAAAGCAAAAGTAGGTTATCATTTTTTCACCTTATCGCAATGAAATAAGGTACAAAAGTGATAACTTACTTTTGCTCTTGACTGTACTTAAACAAATGCGTAACGTTAACCCTTATGGAGGTTCCCATCGAGGGAAGAGCTGGATAAAACGATAAATTCGTACAATCGGCAAATCTTAAAATAGTAATATTAGTAATGTTTTAACACCGATAAAGTTCAAATAGCGATGTGTTTTTTGGTAGTTGCATTTTTTCTTTCTTTGATACAGACGACTTAAATCTGGAATAAATGAACCAAAAAAAAAATTGTCTTCTTTATTCGTTTCTAGGTTCAAAGTATATTTAACGCGATGTCTTTCTTTCTGTATTCATAAAGAGAAAGAACGTTTAAAGCATTGTTTATAAGTAAACATACTGTGCATACTTTGTATGAGCCCTTGGATTAGAACATATCTACCTATTTATACTTTCGGGTCACTTCACCAGTACTATGGTGGTTCTGGTACGTATATAGCTTTTAAATCGTCCCCACATCTGGCCTTTTCCGAAGCTATAATTGACGAAGGTAGCTAGAGCAATTAACTGGCGGAACGATGACCCAGTTCGTTCGACGTGTTTCCACTTTCCACACTGTTCTCATGTACACCCGTTATATCCCTTTGAGCGATTGGTAAGTACCTTGATTTGTTACATGAGTTTCCCGAACGCATTTTTCACCGGTTTTTATTACCATTCGTATTTTGCTACGATCGTGTTTTGTCACATGAGCAAGTATCAATCACACTTCGGCATCAAAGAATAGCCTAGTGGTTAGAGAACCTGTCTATGAAGCTTGAGGTCCCGGGTTTGATACGAATGTTTGTTCTCGAGTCTTGGATGTTTAATATCTATTTAAGTATGTATTTATCTAAGTACCTATGCTTATCCGTTGTCTAGCACCCATAGTACAGGCTCTGCCTAGTTTGGGACTAGATCAATTGGTGTGAATTGACCTACGATATTTATTTATTTATTTTAAAGATTTAGGTTCACTCTATTGCTCTTTACTCTATTGCCATTACGGCTAGAAATGTGAAAATAGCTACCTTTCAACTAGGTAAAAAAAAATTGTATGCGAGAAGTTGTTTATGACTGGAATATCGTTGTCAGACTTCGAATGTTTGCTTATAATTAGGTTGTTTATTATAATCCGTTGAACATTCACGTACTTTTGCAGCCATTAATCAAAAATGGACAAAAACCCCTTGTTACTTTTGTTCACTAGAATATACAAAGCAAAATTTCTCGAAAGTGCCAAATACGACCGACATTGTTGCGCGGAAACTCCTATTTAACAATCTAATACAGAGAAAATTAACTTAATAACTTGACAGGCTGTAAAGAACATAAAATACAACACAAAAACACGCTATAGTTTTCCGAGTAATATAGTAGAATATGGCATATCTGACACATTGCACTCGGGTCATTCTTCTTTTTTACCGACAATTGCTTGTCCTCATTTTACCATACGTCATAGTTAGAGTATTGGTTATTAATGTTTTAGTGTTTGAATGTACGTCCATACATTTTATTCATATATTAGTACTAAATAGTCTTTCACTTTCTCTATCCAGTTATTTTTTTATAAGTTTGTTTTTCATAGAATCGCGTGACAGAGTGGTAATCCAAAATGTGGTCTCTGCTGAAAACGGCCACTCTGTCACAATATTACCTGAAAAACTACCATAAAGAAAAAAACATTATCGCCACGGAAAGAATCATTAATTAGTCCAAATGAAAGATACATGCAACGTTTATTAAAATCAAACATTAAAACCATGATTATCAATAGTTGAAAAACGCAAAAAACAGAAAAATGACGATATATTGTAGGTAAAAAAGAAGAACGACCCACTGTTCACTGTGTGTCCCGCAAAAAAGTCGGTACTGTCAGAACCGACGTTTTAGACGTCATCTGTTCTAAGATCCAACATGTTTATGGAAAAACGAAAATCTGTGAATGTGGTTTCAAAATTTAGGTTTTTTTATTACCTATGCCGTTAAAAACTAAAAATCTGAATTTCCATCGGAACCGTCGATCTATACTAATATTATAAACAGGAAAAGTCTGTGAGATTGCTACCTTTGCAAGTCTATTTGTTTGTATGTAATAGGTAATCTCCGGAAATATTCATCCGATTTCAAAAATTATTTCAGCTGCGTATAGAATAGACTTTCTGAAAGGACATAGGTTATGCTTATGTTTTATCCTGCGGGTTAGCCTGTGTTCTTTGCAATACGCAGGTGAAGCCGCGGGCAGCTTGTTTTTGTATAATTCGAAACGCTGTTATGTTGTCGGATCCGCGATATTTGACAGAAAGGGATATAACCCCACTTTCGTGTTTCTGTCTTACAGAACCAGAATGAGAGAGAGATGCCACTGCCATGTCCACTTCCGTCGAATATCACGCCTGGAAACCGGCTCTGTTTTCGGATTTTTCATTCCATATCCTAGTGAAAAAGTTTCAAAAATCATCCCCAACATGCAACTCACATATTAAAGAAACTCTTCATTGAACAAGCGAGCAAAGCGAACGAAGTTCTCCGTTTCAGCTTGGGCCAACATTCTTTTGTATGTCTTGATGTCCTGATGTATCGCTGTCCGGCTGTTCTCCTCTACAAGTCGCATTTCTCGACCGATTCTCGCGAAATTTTATGAGCAGATTCAATAATTATATAGTTTTTTTTGTCAATTCAGTTTTTAGAAATTTAAAAATAAAATGAAGAATAGGCAGACCTATCTATAGACGATTCAATAAATAGTGTGTAGTCTATTTGGGTTCGCGCACTCTGTTGTCAACTATGGACTCGCGTTTTACGCGGTTTGATGCTACATTTGCCATTAAGGACCATAATGCATGGCCTTCAACCTGAATTAAGTATTCCTTTTTCACTTTATCGGCTAATCATAGAATTTCTGTTTTACACACGCACATGGCGATGGCGCTAAAATATGAACGCGGTGAATTGGGTGCCAAACGGCACCGCTAAGCTATAATTGGTTAGCGTGAACTGCTAAACTATGTTATGATACTATCGAACTTCGTGTTTTAGTGCCTTGATCATTTGACTTGTTTTATAAATAGCTATAGCGAAAATATTAGGTATCACTTTTGTTTTCTCATGTCACTGTCAACTGTCATAGGGTTTGGGTAAACATTTTGTCATTGTGAAAATCTTATATTTTTTGGTCAGTCCTAAAAGAATAATGATTCCCTGACTTTCATCGGACTAGAAATATATTGTATTTCCATAGAATTATACTCTTTAAATTAGACATATAAATATTTATGTTATAGTAAAAATGCCCTTACTTCCAATATTTGACAGCTGTCTGTTTATGTCATTATATTTTGTAATCCATTATTGACGTTTATTGTATTGGCATGACTGCTGTCAAACATCTGCTGTTAAAAAATCTAATTATAAAGCTCTTTGACTCTACACCAGCACAAAAAAATCACCCGCGACTGCGAAAAAAAATACAATTATCTTCAAACAAACTTGTCCCAACCCTTTCCCTGTTCGAAGTACCTAGGTATATAACATGGCATTTGGGCATATACATAGCTCTTGATATCACAGATGTGTCCCTATCTATTAAAATACTGACGAATGGAATTGCGTCCTTCACCACATATTTTTAACAGATTTTAATCAAAGAAAACAAGAAGCAGATATACAATTTTGATTCTAAATAGCATTTTTTCTGTGTGTGGTTTGTTTGGCTTTTCATGTGTTAAAAGTACCAAACTAAATGAATTTTCTTGATTCCGATGTAAAGGAATTTTAATAAAGAAAATTTATTAGATATAATAATAATAATATATAATATTCTGCTCGATGTACTCCCTGCATTTCATTAAATTGTCAAAAGGTACTCTACGTGTTGGCTCAGTTGGTACTTTGTAGGTACCTAGCTCCACGCACGCCTCCCGAAGGTCCGGGACACCATTGTCCCGTGAGCGGGAAAGACATACAAAAAAATATATAATACAATTTATTTATTTCGATAGGATCATTATTTGGTTAGTAAACATTCTATTAGGACTTATGAATCCAGTATTAGTATTAATTATGTATTTAACAATTGTTATTACTGCGTACATGAAAGAACATCAGTTGTTCAGGTACACAAAATCATTCCTGTCTGCGATCATTTTCTGGATGCTGTTGGAGCTGGCCCTTACCTTGTGCACCAGGGACAATACAATACAATACAAATACTCTTTATTGCACACCTCACACAAAAAAAGCACTAGCGGCAGCAGCAGCAGGGACGTACATCGCTTGCGCATAATTTAAATTTTTTATTTATTTATTTATTAAAACTGTGTTTAACTATATTATAAAAAATCAAATTACATCGCTCCACAAAACGAATTATTTCGTTTGACTGTGGAGTCTGGTTTCAGTCTCAAAATAATGCTTAGGTACTAATAAATTATCATAGAATATCATTCAGCTTAAATCATGGAGGATGTACCCATCCATGAGGTACTTTCTTAGGCGATATTTTAACCTAGATTTTTTAGATTCACGGGCAATGTCCGCAGGCAGAGTGTTCAGTAGGTTGTGTAGGCGTTTTTTTAGCGTCCAATCTCCGTAATAGTTGGATACTCTAGGAACATCATATTTACCAGCGGTCATTGTTCGTGTATTGTGATTGTGGTTAACTAGGTGTAGGTGTTCATACTGGTCATAGTTGTTTGTGGCTAAGAGATATTTAAGTTGTGATCTTACTGGCAAGATTTTACAGATTTTAAATAGTTTTGTGTAGTCTTTTTTACAGTTATTTTTTGTTTTCTAACAAGTAGTTTTAGGAAGCGTATCTGTAATAATTCTAATTTGTCAGTATTAGTTTTTAAAAGTATAATCATAGCAATCGAGGGCATAGCAAATAATGGATTCAGCTAATGACTTATATAAACATTTTAAGGTACTAGTAGGAACTCTGCAGCTTAAGTGATAAAATTTACCTAGGAGTATCCTTAACTTACTACAAATGAAATCCATGTGAGTAGACCAAGATAGGTTATCATCTATTTTTAAACCAAGATACGTAACTGTGCTAACTCTTTCTATTGCCTGGCATTTACAGTTAACTGGGTTTATATTGTTGTGAAGACAAGTGAAGCTATGAGTATACAGATGGTAGGTACATTTTCTTTGGGAGGCAAGTACATTTTCACCTCTGCGCTATCACCTTTAAGCTTAATGTCGTAATACCTACTTACTCATAATCTTGCAAGTGATTTTATTAGAACTACTTTTTAGATCAGCTAATGATTTAATAGAAAATAATAATAGTAATTTAATATTAATTTGATATTAATGTTGTACTAAAGATGAAGGTTAATGGCTTACGATTAAGACTTTGAGGGGCCTCCCAAGTGTTTATTGACTTTATCCTCGATAATCACCTTAAAGGTGCTAACTGCTAATAAACTTGAGCATTCACTTGTAATGAGCATTCTAGCAAAAGCTACATTGCAGGTTAGCTCACAAAATAAGCAGGAAAGTTTTAGCGGGCATTTTAGCAAGCGTTTTAGCGGGCATTCTAGCGAAAATAATAAGTTTGCTACGAGCTTTTTGCCGATCCTAGCAATTTTGTTTCGCGACCGTCAAGTTAGACGAAGGTCAAGAAGACATTTTAGTGAAGAAAACATTTTTTGAAGAGCATTTACTAGAGCGTTCGCTAAAATGATCGTGGAAGTGTTTGTAGCGATTGTTTGGTTTTATGCTTTGCTCTGTATTTTGTTCAGTTTGACAATACGCTGGCGAATGCTCCATGTTCTGTTACATGTGGATGCTCATGTCTATTAGCACCGGGATTTATACTATGCCTGTACAAAATCTAATAACAAATAGGTATGCTGCAAAATACATAATTTATTGGTAAAATAAGCATTTTACAAGTCGCAATTTAAATACAATATACTCCCAATATTTTAAGGTTTTTACCATGCAACATATTAATATTATTACAGTCATTGCTTAATTTGATTTCCGTTTAATACGGCGCTGGGTCAATGATCCATCCATTTATTTGTAAACTCATCGATTGAGTAATAGTTTGCTTTGCTATTAGAATTCCCACAGGCGTAGTTTTATTCCAATTTTCACCCCTTTTACTTAAAGAATAATTTCAAACATAAAATCTATTTTATATGTCCTTCCCAGGGCGTCAAACTATTTCCATACCTCTTTTAAGTAAATCGGTTCAGCGGTTTAGGCGTGAAAAGGTAATAGAAAGACAGACAGAGTTACATTCGCATTTATAATATTAATATGGATAAGTATGACTTAATGATACCTATAGTGTTCATAAAGATATCCTATTAAAATATTAGAAGTTTGGATGCTTGTTACTAAATCACGCAAAAACGGCTGATGAATATATACAAATAGAGTAAAGTCTGGATATTGAATACGTTTTATTCCAGTAAAAGTCCAACAAAAGGAAGTCAATGCGAATGAAGACGCAGGCAAAAGCTAGTCATCGATATTTACATATTTGTTCAAAAGTCAGGTGCAAAAGTGTATACACCGTCATTGACGTTGACTGTACATTGCGCGTTACAAAATAAACTATAGCATTGTATCGCTATGGTTTTCTCAGTAGGTACCTACGCAATTCTCTCACACTCTACCTACTTTCTTTCTGCGGGAAATGAAAGATCAATTTTTCTAACAAAGACAAATGGTTCTAGGTCAGAAGCAAGCTATTTAAATTAAATGAATTTATTCCTTGTGTTATTTACTGCAGTAGGTACTCTTTCTATATTTTATTCTTGGTCTCCTTCCAAAGTTGGACATTGAAAGGATTGCGAACTAAGATTTTATGGAGTAGATTAGAATAAACGAATTCATTCAGTCAAATGTAAAATATGGGTAAATATAAAGTATACTATGAGCCTTGACAAAATACATATATTATATCAATAACATTACCTAATACTACTTTTTAATAAGTGTTAGAGGGGAAATGTAACAAAAGTCGATCTAGTACTACAATAAGCTCACTAAAGCTTGTGTTATTGGTTTACTAGTCATCAATACACAAACTTATAGAGATAAAAGCAGACTTCAATACATATGTAATGTATTCAAGTCTCAGGCAAAACACTGATGCTCATCGCATTGCGTCGTTTCGTTTTATGCATGTTGATTTTTTTTGAGAGACCAATATAATATAACAATTGAGTAACAAGGTACGAAAACCCATGCATAAGATGAAAACAGCACTTTTTATAATTCCAACCTAAGAAAGGACGCAAGTGTGTAAAAACAAATGTTCCAATGATTTTGACACGTCACAATTTTTCTCACTCCAGTCGCGGTCGTGAAAATGTGCAAATATTAGATAATGTAATAATTTAATGTTACCAAAGGTACTAGGTATTTAATCTTGTTTATCATACTCTAGAAGATCTACACTGTTCGACATGATGTTTTGAATTGGAATCGGTTCGGTACTTATCACGCTCGTCTCGTTCCAACGTGTGCTAATGTGGCGTAAAAATGTACAAACTCATTCCAAATCAATAGGTACGTTGATGAATAGAGACCATAGGTAGCTGTGATCATTGAAGAGTCATCAAGCTCGCTCGCGGCGAGAGCTGGTTGGTTGCGGAACCGGTTTGAATAAAATTACGCAACGCGTTTCAAAACATGGAAAACGCCGAGCCCATGGCATTTTTAACCGCTAACGAACGGTTATAATACAAACCAGTATAGTGAGTCTACAAATACGGCGTACGCGCATCCGATACCTGTTACTGCATGAGAAAAATATCTCTCCTGACTAGTAGTTTTAGATGAAAATATCGGCATTATGATAGATTTCACATAGGATAACCACTGCCTAGACAGAACAGCAAGCCAAGTAACATTTTAAACGTAAATATTGGCAAAATTAAACCCTAAATAACCAAGAAACAGTGTCCAATTTACATCATCATCATCATCATCATATCAGCCGAAAGACGTCCACTGCTGGACATAGGCCTCCCCCAAAGAGTGCCAAATTAACCGGTCCTAAATCGTTATCTAAAACGAAATACACACAACTTGTTCACGATTGGACATTTATTTGCAAGGGGATATTTTGATAAATGAATTGTGTAGATGCCATACTTACTAGACACTGTAAATTAATCGTGATTAACCCAAAAAAATAACGTGTATCAAGTGAAACTTCAAATTCATAAAAATCAATCTGTAAGCAGTACAGTAATCAGAATAGCCATTCGACACTCAGGGAAAACTTTGCTTGATTTTCCCGTTTCCTTACCAATCGGCAGCCAGTCGGAAACAGTTTCGAATAGGGACAAGCAAGTTTATGAGTCCTAAGTCCCGAAGTTGGGGCATCCTACACGTAAATGTGTCAGCCGGCGACACGCAGGCGGAGTACGGCGGCTCGTCTCAGTCTTGCTCACCATTCGCGAGAGTTCTAACGCACATCGAGTCCCGCGCTCAGTTTCGAAAATGGCAAGAAGTGGTGTCACCGTTTTGAGTATCGCCTGCATGCTGGCCCTTCTGGAATTCGGTATGTAGCCCGTTAATTTATTTTGTTCTTATTTTGAATAATAGCTCGTTTTGAATTGTTACTGGCTGGGTTTTAAGTTAACGGATTTTTAGTAGAACTTGGTATTAGGTAGTTATTTTGAATAATTATTAAATGTTTAAACACGGTTTTCAATTACTACAACTACCTAAGGGAATTAAAGGTGGTGTTACGAAAAAATCTAAGTCGTTGGGAAAAGTTTCGTAGCCGCAACTCTGGCTTTAGCTGTAAAGTTACCAATTATTTTGGTAAAATAAATACGTAAATAAACTGTAGCGCCACATGCGTAACTTTTTTCTGTTGCTGTATTCGTCCCACGTACTTTTGCGTATTTTACGACAAACGTGAAGCTTGCAAAGTTAGTAACATTGTAGAGAAAGTCCAGATCGCATTTTACAAAGTTTCTGAGCGTGAGAATTATCTAACTTCCTCACAAGTACAAAAGTTATTAAACTTATTAGCTTTATGTCCCCTAATATTTATTTATTTATTAAATTTAATTTACATATCAATTGATATAGCTATAGTTGTTATAGTTTATTTTGTACAGTCAACGTCAATGACGGTGTTTACACTTTTGCACCTTATTAACTACAAGGTCTACAAGTACCTAACCATGTCATTGACGTCGACGGGCATATTTCACTTTTTTAAATGACTTTTTAACAAATATGAAAATATCGATGACTAGCTTTTACCTGCGACTTCGTTCGCATTGACTTCCTTTTGTTAGACTTTTACTGGAATAAAACGTACCTATTCATCCAGGCCCCTATTTCACCAACTTGACAATTGTCACCTGACAATGACATTCGCCGTACATTGCTTGTTCTAGAAGTTAAGGTGGTCGCTAGGTTACTTGTGGAACCAGCAATGTACGGAGAATAGTAATATGATGACGATGATAATGATGATGACCAATTGGAAATAAATTGCATTTACAATTATGGGATTTAATTAAATAAAAAAACACGTAAGTGAATGTGTTTTTTTTCAATGGTGTGGTAAATCATTTTGGGTTAATCCTGTACCCAGGATTAAAACCAAAGTTACGACCCTGTATTTAGGATAAACACATCTCAAAAAATATAATGTTCATTAAGAACTTCTGGTATATCCTTCTGATGCAAAACTCGGATCTCGAAAAACTTTACAATATTTGACTTGATTAGATTTCCGTTAGTGTCTATGGTAGTGTATGTATATAGTTCGCGTGAAAGTACCTTTTCTCACAATTTGGACAATAGCACATAAATAACACGATCACCTTTCTATTATTATCGTAGGAACTTGTTATCTAGGGCAGCAATCCCATCTCATCTGCATCAGAATGGCCGGAATAATGGAGGAAAACTTTACCGCGTCTCGGCCGGGAACTTATTTGTACAAGTGGTCGGAGAAAATATTGAGATTATCTCGTATAATAATCATTATTTAAAAATTGAAAACCGACGAGGCATGTTGCTATTTTAAATTAGAGAGGAATTTTAGGTATATATCGTCTTACTAATACATAGTCTGTCAATTTGTTACCTTTTCACGCTTAAACCGCTGCACCGATTGAGATGAAATCTGATATGGTGATTGTTTGAATCCCTGGACAATAAAGGACATAGTATACTTTTTATCCTGGAACTCATTCCCTAAGAGGGTGAAATGGGGGGTGGAAGTTAGTTCGGAAGTACGATATAAACGAGTTCCACGCGGACGAAGTCGCGGGCAAAAGCTAGTTCTCTATATTTTGACGGATGCCTCTGATAAGTAATCATATATAACTTAACAATTTTGTCTTCCGGTTGGTATTTCGATTACTTACCTATTTTTATTATAAAAAATTAATCCCGTGTTATTTTTTGCTGTGTATTGCGTGTAGTACGTAAACAAGTTCAAATCCAATATAAAGTGTCAAGCATTTTTAGTCACGAATTAAATAGACGCGAAGCTAATGATATAATTAGCTACATCGATGTCAAAGGTAAAATTTCACTTCTGCACCATAATTGGTTTCTACAAGTAATAATGTGTATACATATATCTTTGAGGTTAAGAAAAAACTACGAACTGGGTCGCGGATATAAGTCGCAAACATTAGTTTTACTCGTGACCGCTCGAACGTTCTAGCATAAAGTACCTATCATGTTTACGTTCTGCCGCTATCATATTAAGTCAAAAGGTTGCATGTTTTATGAATAGTTTGGAGAATTGTTATTTTACAGCGACTTACTTTTATAGGATTACAACTAGCACAACTAGTAAATATTAATTAATTAATCAAATGAAATAAATAAATAAGTTTGATATTAAATGAATAAGTTTGTCGATCTGTATTGATATAATCGGGTCTTTATTTGAATTTTGTATACCTACCTATACTTAAGGGGATATACGTAAGTAGGATAACTTTTTGGATCGGACTTTGTATGGGTTAATTAGATAATCAAATATCAACTAAATATACTGTTTCTTCTCCTATGTATTAGCCTAAGTTTTAAAACGTCATGAATAAACTTATTTTCTTCTTATTGTCTTCTTCTTCATATAGTTTAAATACTCGTATCATCAGTGATTAATAACATTACCATACATTTTGATACTTTTACTATACATACAATATAGTATAAGCACTCGAACCAATTTCTAAAAACAATTATGTTACCTTAAGACACATTCGGAAAACTATAGTCGTATTTAATCCAGAATTTATCATATTGCCTACTACGTACTGACTATTTTCTTGGTAGTAAACATACATATAGGTATAGATTACAACATCTGTTCATATATAAAAAGTCAATATGTAATGAACGTCACTATCTAACACTTTTATTGCCAGCAACGGAATTTCTGTTCCTATATCCTATTCCAGCTAGGTAAAATTAGATTTTTTTTTGCGTCAATCGTCATGTGATTTCAAGAAAAACCATTTTGAAACGCAAAAACATTAGTACCTAGGTATAGGCTTGTGTCCTAAGATCTTTTACGATGCCATTCGAATCAGTTTTTGGAGAGGAACAAATTTAATGTTTGTATGGGAGCAACTACGATTAAAGAACATAAATACCCAAAAAAATCATATTTTTCCTAAACTTTCAAGATCTATATC
Source organism: Epinotia nisella (assembly GCA_932294315.1). NCBI lineage: Eukaryota > Metazoa > Arthropoda > Insecta > Lepidoptera > Tortricidae > Epinotia > Epinotia nisella. Next base: position 12,093,101 of record OW028688.1, on the reverse strand, counting down.
TTTTTATGATTTTAATTCATTATTATTACAATAATTTGATGGTTTACTATCCATTTAGCAACACTACGTTATTAATTTTAACATATGAGTCATTGTTATGTCTGGAAAGCACTAATTGATCGAAATAAGTGAAGCTAGTACAACATTTCCCTTTGATATCTTAGATAAAATTTGTCTTGAATATTATATTATATGGAATGAGGTATAGATAGTTCTCGACATAAAAAAGAAAACTGCGGCACACTGAATTCGCGCCCAAACGCTACGCAAAGAAGTATGCTATTTTTAAAATTAGCAGTGACTAAAACAAACGCGATGCTAGTTTGAAATAAACGTGAATTCAATTCTGAGATCATAATCAGTATAATATAAGAAATGACGTATGCTCCTGCCTGTCGTCCTCTAAAAGGCTTCGTTACTCAAATAATACTCGAATATATTTTTGCAATTATTAAAAACAATCTTAATTTTGTGAATTATATAAATCGATTCAGATGTTTGTCATGATTTTAGCAAAATGTTTTAATGGCATTTTGTATGTTTTGCTATAACTTTTCATTTAATAGATACATACCTTGGCATCAAGATCGCCATAACCTGTTTGTATAGTTATCGTTCATAAAACTACAAATACTACAATTAATAACGATGGCTTCAGAGTTGTATTGCGATATAAAGGCGACTATTGAAGAAAATTTATAACACACATAATGTGTCACTTTATCCACAGTAAATCAGTAAATTCCAACAACAAAGGCTAAATTACAAAATATGATCAATATCATAACAAGATAATAAAAGGTGACTTTAAACTGACGATTTCTTTTGTCGGAAAGTTAATTCATATATATTTTTACAAGGATTAAAAAACTAATTTAATTAGCCTTGTAACAAAAACATAATTATCAAACTAGAGTTATATGTTATATCAGGATAAAGTGAAAGCAGGACAACAAAAAGACCTGTTTGCCGGCGTTATTCAGATACATGTTCATATAAATGACCAAAATCTGGAAGACATCCAGACTTTTTACGACATTGCGCAATAGAGGGGGATGTGGACGCTCTAATATCCGTGCAGTCACGAAGTATGTATCACTAAGTATGTATCGCTTTCGTACGTTGTAGTTGTTGCTCTTTCGTTTTAGTAGTTGTGTTCATATACAGCACCCGTATTTTGCCAATATTATTGGGCGTGAAGCAACACTACCTCATTTCTGATATACAACCCAATTTAAAAAAAAATGTTCAGATAAACACATTTCAACTATGGTATTCGTTTTCTGTTTACGATCAAGAAAATGCATTAGAAAACGCGCGTTTCGAATGCTCTTTCCAAAAGTTAGGAACGCAATTACCCTGCCGGTTAGCCTGCCACCTAGTATTACCGAAGGTTATAATTATTGTTGACTCAAACAAAGATTTCTCCTGCTTTTTGCTTTTATTCACCGCGCTTGAAAGCGCTGTGTCGTTAAATCTTACAAAAATGGTTATGGCCAGCAAGCAAATCGAGCATCAACGAGTTGTAAGACTTGTACGTCACCATAAAGTAGTTATTCTATATTTTTGCACTGAATCAGTTAGAATAAAATCATTAGAACCTTTGTTCTAAAAACAATACACATGGCATTTGTTTAGTTTTTGTATATTCACACTATGATGTCAATATGATCGCAAATACAAACTTATCTATGACATCAGAACTCTTAAGAATGGGTTGGCACTCAATATGAAGGTTAGAACTGCGTCGTCTCGATGTATAGGTAGCAATGTATGCACAAACAAAACACCGTAGTTTTGTGGTATCTTCACTACATATTATGTTCACCAATGCTCATGAACCAATCTAAATCTCTCTAGAATTTTCTTCAAATCCTGAGATATCAATAACTACCTAGTTTAGAGTCTCATACCCTGGGCAAGTATTTCATCCGTGATTTTTGACAGTACCGCCTCTGATGCCTCTGTCATTATAATTTTGAAAGACAGACACATGGAATTGGAGATGTAGGTACCCTCTGTAAAATATCGTGACTGGAATACCGGCTCTCGATTTTTATATCAAGTAATTTGTTCTAAAGTAAATTTGTTGTAAGTAGTTACATGTTTGCTTACCAATCAGTATTAAATTTTTAATGTAAAAACTGTTCCAATTTTTTACTAGTTTTAGTTATGACAGCAACAGAAAACACAAAAAAAATACTGTTGTTTTACTGCTTGGCTCATTATATATTATTTTACTGTCACGGAAATAACTATGGAAGTTACTTTACTTTACGACTTTGAGTTTTCTGCTGCTTGTTTCGATTCGTGTCGTTGATTTATTTTCAGTTTGATTAAGAGTTACAATAATAATATTACTCGTATGATTTGATAAGTTAATTCCCATGTGTTCATAGGTCATGAATTCAGTAGCATTTTCGGTGCAGGAGACCGATTTTTGACTTTCGAGAGCTCGACTTTTTCACTCGAAAATTTTCACTGTCAAAAATGATGAAATGCCATTTTGAAATAGCGATAGATCATTTAAAAACGAGTGTTATTGACCACTTGTATTCAATTATATCGGAAGAAGGTAAGTGCTTTCAATTTTGACACTACAATCGTGTTTACTTTTATTTAATTTTCGAGCGGTCGAAAGTCAAATATTGCCCCCCAGCATGGTTGTGACCGAAAATGCCACAACATTTATGTGTGATCGTGATAATTATTTCACAAATAGGGATATTGAAAGAGAGGGAATAGTCAAATCAGTATCTTTTTATGCAACGTAAAAACGCTCTGACGATATGAAGTTTATAGGAAGGAAGAAGTGTCGTCATGATTTCTATGGTGAAACAGTGACTATAGTTTTTTTACTGTTGACTATCGTATTATGTCCATAACCGGATACATAGGTCACTTATTTATAGAACGCCATCATGGCAGATTCTACTAATATTTATTCTGTGCGTTAGGTGACTTCTGCGACCTTCATCTCCAGGTCATCTACACCTTGAGTCGTTTGGTTAAATGTTATATTATAACTCCTCTCTATAGGCGCTTAGATGTCGCTACATTAAGTTGAGTTAAGTGAAGTATCAAGGTCATGAGACACTCTTGTATCTTGTTAGCAGATGATGTGTCCCTCTTGTTCAAATGCACAAAAAAACATGAAATCAACAGAAACATTAAGGCAACATTATCAGAAATCACTGACTAGTTAAAAGATCATCATTTTGAACTTAATAAGACCAAACTAATGCATTTTCGACCGCACCAAAAAACCCATTTTGATTTTTCAGCAACATTGGAGGAACTCGGCATCGAAGAGGTTCGCACATTGAAATGATTAGGACTAACCATAGACACGAACTTAAATTGGAAAAAACACATTGAAGAGGTTAAAAATAAATTAACACAGTTTTTATTTGCATTAGGAATATTAAAAAGAAATACTCACGTTAAATGTGCATTTTCAGCATATTACGCATATGCATATGCTTGGTTGCGTTACGGAATGGTCTTATAGGGGAATAGCATAGACGCCCATGATCTATTTGTAGCGCAGAAAAAATTCGTACACATAATAGCCAACATACGACAACCAGATAACTGCCGACCTCATTTTACTAATTTTAAGCTGCTTACCTTACTAGGCATATACATATTGGAAGTTGGACTATTTGTATAAGGAAACACGTATCTAACTTCCAATATGTTAAAAGCGCACGTCGGAAAAATACATTAGCTCTTCCAGAACCCAAATTAAATTTGTATAAAAACTGACCCTATTATCAACAAAGAAAATACAATAAAAATGTACAATAAAATTCATGACTGTATAAACAATGAGGAAAGCTTCAACATAGTTCGAAGTAAACTCAAATCGTGGCTTATCAGCAAATCATTTTACTCGTATCAAGATCATACTTAAACAATTTTTTTTAATCTGATGAATGTATGCACCTTTAATTTAAATACTAAAATTGACATTACTACTATTTAATTATTATTTATTGACATAACTGCATTTTCGTATTATTATTATTTATTTTTTTCCGACATTTGTTGCAACTATTTAAATTTATAATTTCTTTATTAATATAGCAAATTCAGTGATTTCATTTAAACGTTAAATTAATAATAATAAGCTCGTATTGAAATGAATAATTAAATGCCAATTCATTGATTGTAATTAATTTTAAGTAGGTACTAAGTCTTATTTTGCTATGCCCTATTCAGGATCCATGTTGTTCCAATTTTCCATACCTCCTGTAAATAATATATGTGTGTAACGTGGATTGCAATAAATAAATAAAAAGTATTATATTGCCTAAGTTTTAAAGCTCAAAACTCTAATGTTTTGTTTCCAATATTCACTTTACATTACTAGGTATACCGAAAGGCTCTGCATCATTGTCTTAATTGATAGTTTTCCGTTGATTATAGGAAAATTCCTTTAACTATTATTTCTCCTTGTATTATTAGTCATCCATGTCGTAAGGTGGTTTGTCATCAGTCAAGGTTTTCGTGATAAGGAATGAGATCATCTTAGAAAAAAAAAACCTTTAGGGCTGACGAAATATATGTTTTTTATCCACATCGCCATGAGAATCAGCCCAGTACGAAACTGGATTACTGAGTCTAAGTAATAGAGACCTAAATGAGCTTTGAAAGTTCTTTTATTTAGAAAAATATACATTTGCAGATGCAAATTTATATTTTTCTAAATAAAAGAGATACACAAGATCAATCAATCAATCTTTTTTGCTATGGCCCCATCGGTGTTGTCGATGATTCCGCCAACGTCAAGGTTTGAAAAGGCAAATATTTATTAATAATTTGACCGGGGACTTTAGAGTTGCCAGGTACACTCAGATGAGAATCTAAAACAAAGGACAAAACAAACATTTATATTGTTAAACAAACTACTACAAAAACAAGTTGTTAATTTTAATAAACTTACACAGAACATAAACAAAGGGGGAGTAAACCAAAGTAAGAAGAAATTTAATGTTAACGGGACGGGAGATTTCTGGGGGTAGGATATCGTACAAGGGAGTGAAGATCTTATTTTGTTTAGGCAATGACAGTTGACAACTATGTTGTTCACTATATGGACATATCACTATTGAATTTAACTAAGTCGTTACCTACATAATCCCTGACATCTAGTGAATAAGCACCATGTTTACACTTAGTATTCGAGTCAAGATCAGGTCAATAGCGTCTTGATTAATGTAAATTATCAGCGAGTAATATACTTTATTTCTCAAGGAGAATACCGCACTACAATTACGATTTGTCGTTGCGATTGTAAGACAAATCCCTTTACATACCCGAATTTTCCGATAACCATATAAAAAGCACTTACATCAAGCGTATAATGTATTGTTATACTTATGAAACGAAGGTTGGTCCTTCGGTACTTTTCCAACTAAAGTTATGATGAAGTCATTTTGATGGTCCATTTGGCGTTCCATTTTATGACGCAAAGTTTGAATATCTCATGAGACATAATACTCGCTGTTGGCGTGAACTATTTGGACGCGCGGTCGATCTAACGATAATTTATACCTACTCGATAATTTGTTTTGTACTGGTATAGAACATGGTATTATCGCTTGAATGACTTCATTGCTGCGCAGAAGGCAGAACGTGATACTCACTTCTAAAGATGGCTAATGACTTCAGTAAAGATAAATCCAAGCAGCTGTAATGCATCAGCTCGGCTAACATGACTCCGTTTATGTCAGACGTGATGTATTCGTCCTTGACTAACAAGAATGTATGTAGGTGTGAGAGGGACGAATGCTTTATGTCGGACGCAAACACGATCATGCTGCCACATCTATAGAGTCACGCAGAAGAACATTTGACTCAGGCCTCAGAAACACAACTTAGGCAATCACATAATTGCACAAAAACAAAGGAGTTATTGTTTGATACATTATTTACGCAACGCTTTTGGATGAAAGCCAAAGTTGAGTAAAAAACAAAACACAGTAAATTGCTGTCATTATGAGTTAAGCCAAATCCAGGGCTGGCATTAAGCAGGTCATTACCAGGAGATTTTGTTTTACAACAAACATTAGGATCAGCAAAACAAAGTTAGTTACGTTATTCACTAGGTTTCGTCATATCGTCAAGTTATTGAGGTAACTACATTGAATCTAAATTAAATTGGCAACATAGAAACTTGTGGTAAAAAAAAGACTCTCCTCACCCATTTACACAACGGATTAGCGTTTCTTTATGGATGGATATTAGCTTTAGAACTTGCGAGAAGACACACTTATGAATAAACGATATTCCAAAGGACTCTCTGGTCACTCCAGGATATGACTCACTCAGGACCGGGGCGATCAGGATACTTAAAGGGATATTAATTATGTTCTGCAGAGGTTAATCACAGGTTAAAATGATGAAAGTGACATCGTGGAGAAATGTTATTTTTTAACTAATTAGGTACTTACATAATTCAAGATTTATACAATGTCCTGACGCTTCGACTTGTTCTTGGGTTTCTTATTGATTCGTATATCCTTCTCATCATCATCATCATCATATCAGCCATAAATATGAACTCAATTTAAGACCAAAGACGATAAAATATGAACTCAATTTAAATAGCAAAAGAATTAATTTCCAATAAAGCAATTGAGTTAGGCAGGATTTGGAGACGGTAAACAGTAGAAATCTATTAAAATTAAACTTTTTATGGACACCTTGCGCAAGTCTTATCAATCTTATCATGACGATGAAGTTCATCCAAGTTAATCCCAATTTATTTTATGTTATTTTTATGTTTAAAGTATAAATCAGTGCCGCGATCGATGTGAATTATGAGCAAGATGAATCTTGAGTATAACACGTCCGCACAGTGTATTACATTGTAACTTTCATAACTACCTACCTAGAAAGCAACTGTTTAAATATTTACTTACAAATAAGTTACGTTGAAAAACAAGTACTTACTTTATGTTTGGCGACAAGGCGATGCAGTTGAATTTATTTGTAAAATTGTGTCTAACTGATATGTTAGCAAAAGATAACAATAGTCGCTGAGCAATTTAGTGTTAACTGTAATTTGTGAATACCTACCTACCGTATTGCTTTGAATATTAATTTATCTTTACTTCAATGTCTATATGTAGGATTTCGCTGCGCAATTCTTCAACAAAATATAAATATTTTAGTTCAAAATACAATGCAAATAAATGGCAATTCTAGTGATGTCAATGAGCAAAATCAAGGCAAGGTCTACCTCGTTTTTATCAGCATCTCTGCAAAGGTTCCTTTAAGGTAAACAGAGGTAAGCAATTATGTCATCGACAGACCGCGCGACCAAGAGGCCTGCAAAGGGAACCGTCAAGTACATTCTACCACACACGCACGGTTGGTTAAGGCATGTAACAGCTAACTGAACACATGCCTTACAACTACTGCAAAACTAACTTTATCCATACAAGAATACGCTACTGGTGAAAACATGTTGTAGTGTTTAAGTTTCTTTTACGTTAACGGCAAGGAACTTACAACTAGAACGTTTCATTACACAGGTGTGCGTAGTTTTTTAGTTAGCGTATTTATAAGAGTACCATTTTGCACCGCAAGTAAGAAAACGAATGGTATATTATACGGCAACCACCGTGCTGCATACAAGTTTCTATGCAAGGGTGCACTGCACAGCTAAAACTAATTTGTTAATTGTATTAGCGCTCTATCACAGTTTCCCGTGATAGAGCACTTGTAATATCTGGACCTTGGCTATAAAAGTAAATTTCTTAGACGAGGGTCTCGAAATTTAAAAAAATGCAAACGGCTACTCAGAAAACAAACACAAGTCTCAGAGGTAGGTAAAGGCCAGAGTGGAGCGAAGAAATCACCAGTATTTATAGTTAAAGGGCGCCAGGTGGTTTCTTCGTCAAACAAATCACCCGACGAGTCTCGGATCCACGGCAATACTGTTGTATTGCTGTGACTGTCGTATTTGAACGTTCATTTCTTCTATTTCACTACGAGTAAAGAAAACACACTGTAACAATACATTAACTGTTCATAATTCACTATGCATCGTAGTAATTGAACATCTTAGCAAACGAAACAGGCATACGTGTCGCAATCCATTGTTACGGGGCTACCATAACTGGTATATTCATAACGATTTTAAACTTTATATCGACAGCTATAAGAGCGACGCTCCTGACATATATCACAGTACAGCGAAAAGGTTACATTTATGATGCCCATGCCAAAGTAACCACACCATTATACTCGTAGGTTAGTAAGCATGACATCACTTCACTATGAGGCCGAGCACGCCTCAGAATGATTCACCGTCCTGTATCGTACTCACCAGCTCACTCCCAGTATACCTTGACTGTGTACCACTATGCGAGTTGGAGGCCAGACTTTATACTGGTTTGCTTGAAACGAGAATTGATACCTCCCAGAGCAGCTGCGGCCGATATCATACAATCGTATCACATAAATATACTTAGTTCGATTAATCACTTAAGGCCAATCGCTGTTTTGATTGGTTATCTCGGTAGTTTCCATACGTATACGTTGAAATACAAGGCTAAGATGTAGGTGTTTATTGTAACTGCATGCTTCACCCACGCAGATGCGGCGAATATAGCACTGTGCCACATTTAACTGGCAAGATGTTCTTCCAATTTTCATTAAAAATCCTTCGTTCAAAAGTTCATACTTACTTATATCATAAAAAGAAAATGTTTCTAAGTTTGTGAGTTTTGATACTATCTCCCAAACTGATGGCATTTCAAATATGTACTGTTTAATACACTCAACGACCACGTACCGGAAGGCGCAGCGTGGGTAGGCCCCCCACAAGGTGGACTGATGACCTGGTAAAGGTCGCTGGAGTCCGCTGGATGCGGGTGGCGCAGGACCGGTCATTGTGGCACTCTTTGGGGGAGGCCTATGTTCAGCAGTGGACGTCTTTGGGCTGATATGATGAATACACTCGAGAGCAAAAGTTTTGGGTGCAGTTTGTACTGAAATTATATACAAAATGTAGAAACTTTTGCTCTTGAGTGTATTTATGTTGAGTGGCAGACGACATAAGCTATGTAATGGAATCATAATTTTGAGGCAACGCTGTATATACCTTCTTAATATAATATATTTACCTACCTATATTTAAGGTAAGGGTAATTCATTTATATATCTTATGATTAATAATTCAATAAATTATTGCTTTATTCTATTCTTTAGCCGCATTTTATCAGCCTACATCAAAGGTAGACGGCAGGTCACGTTTCAATTCAACCGGATTTACTCGTATGCGACTATTAACCGTTTGTGTCAACATCTAAGGCTGTTTGTGACTTAAGAGGTTACATATAAATAATACAGTAGATATAAATAGAGGCTCGTGAGCTCTAGAACTCAAGTCTTTTTTTAAACTTTTGTTTTAATTTCGAAAATAATCTAAAATAAAATAATCGTAGGTAAGTAATTAATTATTGAACCTGCTCACAATATTTCACAAGAATCGGTAGAGAAATAGCACATGTAGAGCATAATTTTGGCCCAAGCTGGCTTCGTTCGCTTCGCTCGCTCGTTAAATTATGACAGCTCCCAGTCAGTAACCGGCATTGTATTATAAATAAGTAAAATAATAAACAGTGTTCTAAGCATTTAAAAAAAGAACAGTTTACCTAGTTGATATTTTTTGTACAAGTTTTTAATTTTGTCATCGCGTTGCTGTTATTCGAATGTTTTTGCATTCCATCAACGAGTTCTGAATTAGTATTCCATCGATGCGAAACCTGTATTGGGTGTCGATGTTTTCGAAACTTCATAGGTACCCAACAATACTAGGTACTTATGTAGCTTTAACTTATAACATGCCGACGTTTACCCAAAGTTCTGAACCACAAAAACATTGCCATAAATTTGACCTAAGACTGGCAATAACATTGTTTATTTGACTTGGCGTTCTGAGTCCCGGGTGTGAGGAACAGTGGGGATTTTATTGTCTCGGGTCGTATCACGATATAATATATTATATGCCCATATCATTTTAAGTTTCGACTAACAAATATGATCACAGTTGGTTGATGAATAAATGAATTATTATTACTATAAAAGAGTTAGTTTTATAAAAAAAATGGTTGTCTGTAAAGTCGGTTTATGGACAATATTTTTACGTGATAACGTCATAAGAAAACGTTGATGAAAATTTGCATAACACGTATTTACTCATTTATCGTTAGGAATACTCCTGTGAATTTTCAAATAAAATAGTCGGATCTAATCTTGTTTCCCAATACAAACTTTGGACCCCCATTTCACCCCCTTACAGGGTGAATTTTGAAAAATCCTTATTAGTGCACCCCTAGACCTTATAAGGAACCTACGTGCCAAATTTAGAATCTCTAGAACCAGCGGTTTGGGCTGAGCGTTGATATTTCGTGCGCGTACGCGCGTTAGTACAGCCGGCGTTCATCGATTTAAAAGACGTTATCAAGTCAAAAACACGAAAATAATAAAAGTTATGTTGGTTTTATATGATGTGATACATTTCGGTATTAGAACTTTTATAGCCTCCTAAAGGCCCATGGCCGTAGGCATAGGAGGATGTGTAGACAAGACATAGGACTTATTCTTAAAATAACATGTAAATTTATACTCCTTTTTATTAGTAGTAGAATTTGTTTTGTTTCGGTCGTTATTTGAAATAAAAGAAATTTAACTCTATTTATTTCGGACATTAAATTGATTCAAATTTCAATGAAATTTTGTATCGTGGTGGACCTTGAGAGCCTACAGATCAGAAATTAGAACTCCACATCCGGAACAAGATTTTTAAACAAAGTAGTTTGATGTCTGAAATGAAATGAAAAAATACTGTAATGAATAAAATGTTATTACAAAATGATTAATGATAAAGTCAAATTAAGGAATGTAAATACTGATATACAAAATAAACAGATTTTAATGAAAAAAATATTGATAACAATTGTTATAGGTCATTATACAGTAGGTATGCTCTAATTATAAATAATTAGGTTTAAATACATAAGGTACATTGTTTTATAAAAAGCCACTTTTTAAATTTGGATTTAAATCCTGCGGTGGGTGGATTCATGGTGTTTTTAATTTACACTGTAATATTATTAGGGTTACTTTTTTAGGGTAATAGGATGAAAACGAAGAGGCAACCTAATTAGTGTCCACTGCACTTATAATTTACGGTTGTATCTCCTACAACTATATTAAAAAGTTATTTTTGTTGCAGAGTGTGTATTCACTGTTATAATAGTTGCTATAGCTTTATTCAATGGATACCTATGTTAAATTTTGGAAAATATGACACTTTCAAGGCAAAAGTCGGTCTTCTTTAGGCACTGATTTTTTATTAACATAAAAGCCAAGAGAGAGAAAGCCACAAAGTTCGCCGTCATTTCTTTGTCGAGATTCGTTTCGTGATAAGAAAGGTAGTCAACTGCCCTACTTTTTCCAAGTAACTGTTTCATAAGTAGGCAAAGAATATTGCGTTTGCGCAGGGCTAGTATTCACAACGCCCACTACACTCACCAGGAGGTCAGTAAGTTTGACCTGTGTTAATGCATGGTTTGTTGTGATTTGTTGTGAACCTGGGGGCCAAGGTGTATTGGGGACCAATGTTGAACAGAGTCGAGAAAGATCGAGAATGGTAGAGCTGGTATTAAAACTTATCCCGTAGTTAACTTAAGTATGTACAATGCTGGTTTTATGGTTTAGATCAGCCACATTCACCCGATTTAGATATAGGAGTCATAGAGATTTAGGTTCGCCTCTTTTCTGAGGCGAACCTAATTGCCAAAGTTGAGGGATATAAAGCCTAAAGAAAAACGACTTTTGTTTTACTTAATCTGTAATGTAATGACCGATAGCTATGATGATGTATATAATGATTACAGAAATGATAGGAATCTCCGGAATAAACAAACATTTATGTACTATTAAATCGTTCACTATCCAGATTTGTGTCTGCGGTCGTGTCTAATTAACGCGACCTTTTACGAACATTTTATATGGCTACATTTTTTTTTTGGATGGTCAATTAGACGCAGTCACAAATCTGGAGAATGACCGAAATGCCTTGCAATATACTTCTGTATTGATTGATTGTTTGATTGATATATATTCTATAGGTAGATTAAGACCGTAAGATATCTGACCAGAAAAAAACATTCCTGACGTTCCAATTTACATGACATCACATATTTTAACACCTTAAACTTAGGGTCAAGTTCAAAACCGCGTATGCAACTTTGAATCCTATATATAGGCATAAGATACACGACATGATACCTTATTTCTTATTAGATGCGATTATGCTCATTTGACCAATTCCCAACACTTTGTTCAAGCAGGAAGATTACGTAACTTAAACGACCTGGCTGCACCGAGCGCGGCCACTAATCTCCGTCGCCAGCATTTGACCCCACTGATCACTGACTCACTGAGGAAATGACTATCCCACTACCTACGCCTGTTAACTATCCAACTAGGGACGTGATACAACTAGTTTCTCTCTCTCGGGTCGGTCCTTCATGTCTGAAGATCATGGTCATAGTGGCATGCAGGTTTGGAACGGACGAACTGTCTACATCGGCTCCTGTCAGTTGCAATGTTAGCGACAGTGTAAAATTTCGGTGTGTCTGGCTGGATTCTTTAGTTGGTCCGACCATCTAGTTGGTGATAAAACTAATAGGCAAATAAAAATCTGCCCGCCGTCAGTCTCTATCTCTACTCTCTTTCCTAAATTGTAAAGAGGAAAAGTCTGTCAGGTTGAAAGATTGTGTGTAGGGGATAATCTCCGGAACGACTAATCCGATTTTAAAAAATATGTCACTAATAGAAAGAGGCTTCAGGCTGGCTATATGTGGCTCCGCCTCGGTTCTATCTAATACGCAGACGGAACTGCGCGGGCAGCTATAGAGTTAAATAAAACGGACCGTTAATTAGATCGTTCCAGAATGAGGGTAAAAAAGTTTTATGACACATTTGTGTACACACATTTATCTAAAGTCATTATGCCATCTGTTTTGTCTTCAGCAAAACCGATAACGCACAAATATAACTTTGATGTTTCGCAACTGGCCTTGTATTAATACAATATTTCTTACACAAATATGTGCAGTATGTGAGCATTTAGAATAGGATTTGAGTCTGTATTTCTCTGTCGCTTGCTCTTATACACTTTCGTTTATTTTAAGCGGTCAATATTTCTTACAGAAACATTTATAATAATAATATACTACGGTGTACTCCTTGCATTCCATTAAATTGTCAAAATGGGCTCTACGTGTTGTCTCAGTTGGTACTTTGTAGGTACCTAGCCCCACGCACGCCTCCTAAAGGTCTGGGACATCATGTCCCGTTGAGCGGGAAAGACATACATAGGTATTAAAAAGAAAAGAAAAGAAAAGAAAAAAACATTTATTCGTGACAAAACACATAAAAACAAACTGTATAGACACAATACACACAAACACATTTGCCACGAAATGGTCATGAAATGGTGTATTAGGGGACAGTCTTACACAAATCGAACTAGTCCCATCCCATAGTAAGCTCAATAAGGCTTGTGTTATGGGTACTATACACGACAGTATATTTAATAGATATTTATAGTTTGTTTACATTAGCATGTTGCGTTTCATTCTCTTAATCAGTTGAACATCGGAAAAGATGTAAAGCATATTATAAAATAGAGGTCACAGGCCAGAGAGTTAAAATAGCGAGCAGTCATCCGGTTAAATGGAGCAGTTATTTATACATTGAAATGCCGGTAACGTGTAGAACAAACTGCCATGCCGCTGTCTAGTCGAATTAACTATTTATACTCAAGGTTTAACTGCTCTTAAAGCGATAAGTTGGCAATTGAACTTGACTTGTCCTTTCGTATTGAAGTTATGTAGTTGAAAGTTGTGTAGTAAAGTAAATAGTTTTTACCCGGCGCTTCACGACAGAAAATCCCGGGTTCTTGACTCTTATCTGGAACCACATAAATATGTAGTATCTACTTTAATCTCTCAAAATCTTCACAACTAGTCGACGGAATTCGGAATCGGATGTAATCTGCGGAAAACTAAATTGGAAGTTCGCATATCTCTCCGTCGCTCGAAAACAAGATACAGACAGATTTACAAGAACGAACGAAACGCGTTGTGACTGTGGCTAGCTTTTATTTTTAAAAGCAGTCAGGTTTTTTAACCATTCTTTAACTTTGCTTATTTATAAATGATATTACCCATCTAACGCTTGATATTTTTCTCATTTCCAGGGTCATGCTTGAGGTGCTACCAGTGTGTCTCGGAGAACAACCGTGACTGCGCAGCGCCCACACCCCCAAAAAATTTGATTGTGGTAAATTAATATTTTTACTTGAAATCATTATCTTCGGCATATACGTCGACTTGGCTATTTTATAGAATAAACCTGGAAGACAAGTACGCAGATTTAAAAAAAAATGTATTTACCCTTTGCTACGACTAACAAGCATACGGCCTGCCTGATGGTAAGTAGACACCGTTCCCTATGGACGCTTGAGACTCCAGAAGAATTTCAAGCGCGCGTTGCCACCCCTTTATTTATTTGGGGATTCGTTAAAAATAAATAAATATCAAATATATACGTGTCTCATAACCATAAGTCAAGGTGGAGAAGAAAAAGACAAGCACAAATTTTAACGGCTTTTTTAACAAAATACTGGAACGGCATTATAGTAGGTCAAATTCACAGTTATCTGATATCCCTAAGCATCTCCTCTTACAAGCCGGGCCAATAAATAATTGATTCTAAAATGGCAATATGTCTCGCGCCATTTTGCTAATACACCATAGCGCATAGATACCTGAAATTATCTTCTTGTATTTCAGGATTGCGCCACGCAAGATTCGGTGAACTTCAACCGTCTGTACTTGAGCGGTATCCTGCCCCGTGATGTCAGTGACGGCGTGATCGGAGCTTCTCGATTCTGCCACAAAATCGTGACGAGTAAGTTTTGCGAAAACCAGAGTAGCATCTTCCTCAGCACCAATCAATGTGCTGGTATTTTTATTTTATTTGACGGTGACAAACGAGCATACGGTACGCCTCATGGTAAGCAAACACCATTGCCTGTGGTCGCTTGTGAATGATCACAAGCGCGTTACCGCGCCTTTATTGATTTGAGGATTGGTTGTGTTAATAGCTAGAGATAGATGAAGTGAGCGACCTCACTCTCAACACAAGACGTCCTCGGGTTGCTCCTGTGTGACCCTTGTGGAAGTGTGACGGGTCCCGAACCCGCGATGGTGAGACGAGCCGGTCACTTTGTTGGCTCGGCCACGAATTGGAGCGGCGGCGGCAGCGGCAGACAGAGCACGGCCTATCATTCCCTCGAACGTTTGAAAGTCGTGGCCAAGCCCTGAGAGCTACAATACCGCTGAGAGAGGTGCCGTTGGGGAGCCCACGAATATCTGCTGGAGTGTCACAATCCGACTGGTGCAAAGGGCTATTAGGCTAGCATGCACAATCGTTTTTATGTATGACGAGGCGCTTATCTTAATTAGACAGAAAGGAACATGCCCAGGATATTTTGTATTATGTCGCTGCCATTTTGATTATGGTAAGGCAGAGTAGAAGATATGGCAGAGGAAGCACACAGACAAATGTTCAAATTAAAGGGAAAACATCTGTTGGGCCCTATGGAGAATGCCTTGAGGCATTAAGTCTGCCTTTTCTACTTCTTTCTTTTGTACAATAAAGTTTAAATAAATAAAATGCGGCCAGTCCCTGCTGGGAACACAGAAGAATTCCGAACAGTAATTTGTCCGAAACCATCGTTATTCCGAAATTTCAAATTCCGAACGTCATTTTCTTAGGTATTGTTAGTATGGTTAGGTAAGGTTAGTATTATATCTCGAAAAAACCTGACAAGTGCGAGTTCGACTCGCGTGGTGAGGGTTCCGTAAAATATTGATAATTTTCCTGTTACTTTGAATACTCAAACTTCTCATAAGTTTTCCTGTAATCTTAAGGCAAGGAACTATTTTTCATATTTTTTTCAGAATTTTAAGCCTAGTAGTTTCGGAGATAAGGGGGGAATGGTAAATTTTCGTCTTTTTCCCTAAATTACTTCAAATCTGTTTTCGCTAAAATAATTTAAAAAAAATTTGTATAGCTGACAATAACCCCTATCATTTGATATATCACACGATACAGTTTGCGAAACTTTTTTTTTTAATTTTCCAGTTTATCCCCCAAATGTGGCCCCCTTGTTCAGAATTCATTAATTTACTTTACGTGTCTTTGGGGCACCAATTTACATATGTATACCAAATTTCAACTTAATCGGTCCAGTAGTTTCGGAGCAAATCGGCTGTGACAGACGGACAGACAGACGCAAGAGTGATCCTATAAGGGTTCCGTTTTTGTCCTTTTGAGGTACGGAACCCTAAAAAAATCCTTGGAACATGGTTCTCGGAATTAAGAAATTTGGAAAAAATATGCTTTCGGGCAAATGACGTAGTGTACCCGTCGCTGCTACCAACTGAGCTATCGGAATCTTTCAATCAGTTCACACAGATAATTTGATGGATGTTAACTTTTGTTTTCCCCATTGCAGAGAACGGTGCCGTCGTCAGAACGTGCCTCGTTGGCGATGCTCACAACCTGAACCTCAGCTGCTCCCTAATAGAGGGCGCCGCTCGTCTCTTCACGGACACCAGCAAACAGATCCAGCATTGCAGTGCGTGCGATAAGGACGAGTGCAACGCCGCCGGCTCCATCGCCGTGTCGCTCCCACTCGCCTTCCTTGGCGTTATCGTCTCTTACTTCGTCTCTAAACAATAATAAACAAAATATAACACAATGATGGCTTCAAGTCCTAGCACCCTGCGTTCTTGCTATTGCATTTGTGGGTGCCAAAATCTGTACGTGTATCAGACTAGAAGATTATTAAACACGAATCTTGTCTCTATAGATCCCGCTGCAAGACAACGTCGTTGGTACCCTGTTGATGGTAGTTGAGTACCTCTCTAAAAAGAAGTTTGAAACCGAAATCAGTATATAAAAAGCTATAAGAAATCTAGACAATTTGTATATTTTGCTTGACATTAATCATTTAATCATGTGTACCTCCCAAAGTAAGAGCTTATACTGTGAAGTCTGATACAACAGTAAAATAAACTTTTATAAGACAAGACTTAAAGTGAAACCATAAGGCCTTTAGGAAAGGACTGTTCAATATCATTGTTGTTTATTTTGCAATGTTATACGTAGTTTTAACATGATTTGTAGTGATAAGATAAGCATTAATATGAATTACATATACTGTAAGGGTTAGCATAACCTATATTAAAATATATATATTATTATGTAATGTCGTTACTGAAATATATTGAAAGTTTGCTTACTGTCTACGTACCTGGTATTTGTGATAATTAACAACCAATAGAATCTCACATTTAACATCACACAATGTTCGAAACTAAACAAAAAATTGTTTATAACAATTTGCGCAATCCAATGATCGTATTACCTGTAACCATGTTGAAGTAATTATTGTTTCTAGGTCATTTTAATCCATAATTTTTATGTTTATACATTTTAAAGCATTTCTTATGTATGTTTTAAGTATGACCGTCCTTGTTAGTTTATTTTAAATAAAAATTGAAAATAATTGCGCTTTTCATTCATGTAAAACATCTGGGAGCCGATTTTTGACTTTCGAGCGCTCGAAAATTAAATAAAAGTAAATAAGTACGATTGTAGTGCCAAAATTGCAGGCACTTGCTTTCTACCGATAGAGTTGAATATGAGTGGTCAATGCTCTCGTTTTTCAACTATCTATCGCTATTTCAAAATAGCATTTAATCATTTTGGCCATTTTCGAGTGAAAGAGTCGCGCTCGAAAGTCCAAAATCAGTCCCCTGTCCTGTCTCTGTCTCTAAAATACCTAACAAATTACGTCGGTCTCGCTAGGTAAGTATACATAGTATCAAAACGACCATCAGATCAAAATGTATTCTACTGCCAAGGGCGTTGCTAAGATTTTGTTGGGGGGGGGGGGGGGGGGGGGTTATTAGACAAACCAAGAATCCAAGAATATATGTAAGGTAAATGCATGTCCCATGTCTACTGCAACACTGTACACAGCTAACTTCCGCGTTCTCTGTGGACGGAGTTTAGCTAGTTTAGGGCTAATTACATTGGCTGGAGTGAAAAAAATATTCATCAGACACCAGTGTAAGGCCGGATTAGCATAAGCACGAATAAATATTAGTATCTATAGGTAGTAGACTAATCTCAGAAAAAGCTCCGTGCTGGCATTAGCGTATTTAATTTTCTAAACACCATAGCGTATGGTACCGGATTCCGACTCTGAGAAATGAGCAGAGCCACGAAAATATAATCGATATTATTATAATACCCTTTTGAAATAAGAATAAGTGTTTGTTTTACGTTACTTGAATTTAGAGTTAGTAAGTTCAGTAATGTGTTTTGTAATTATATTATAGAATTTTATACCATTTCCCAAGAAGGACTTTTTAGTTTGACTCACTTATTATACCAAAGCTTAACTACGCGAACACGGTTATTGGAGACTGTCTGTTATCATGTACAAAACTGCTGATACAAAGGGTTCAGAACACCTGTACTAGATTTTGTTTTCCGATTCCACACCGAGCTCATATCACGCATATAAACAACAGCAGATTGCTTAAAATGGAGTCCTTTTGTTTAGGGGGAAAATTCCTTGCGGTGTTTTAAGTAACACCTAATATACCCTCTATACTTGTCGCCTCGTCGCCTTGTAGCGTCAGATGTATTGACGCACCTACCTACTCGATGAAAAAAATATTTTTGAATATATTTAATATTTTAATTTTTCAAATAAAAATTAAATCAGATCAAGATGCAGATTTTATAATTACCATAATAGGATTCGTTCCAATTTCCCTCTGGGTTAGAAGGTCAGATGGCAGATGCCTTCATAACACTAACAGTGCTTATAGTCACGCCAAACCTTGGGATTAGGTTCCAAAGCGGACTTCGGGCTCCTTTAAATTAGGGTACAACCGGGAAAACGCGAAATGGATGAAAATGGGATTAGCTTGGGATTCTGTGACATAATAAAAATTATATTTCATTCTACTCTTCAGAATTGAAAATTGAGGATGGAACTTGATACGGGAAATTCACGCGGACTAAGAAGTCAGGGGCACATACATATTGCTTAGTCATCATCACAAACTTAAGAGTTATCCTCTTGTCGGTGGAGTATTTTCCATTAATAGAAAGAAAGAAGACATTTATTCACTACACAAAAGACACACAGAGACAAAGGGAGTAAACACAATTGACACATCGTGTGTGTCTTCGCGGCAGTGAATCGGTCGCTGTCTCAGCATTATGCCAAGGTGTCAGACAGACACCTACAGCGCTGGTTTTCAGACAGCACCGTACGTGACCCACGGAACGCAACACGACATACTACAGATACAAAAGTATTAGTAGTTTATCTCTACCGTACGCCAGCCTTTGGATTTTCTGGTACGACACGAAACCAGCTTTTTCCTTTCTTTGATCTATGTAATGTGCCGTGGTCTTCCCCTGCCTCTCTTTCGTTCTATCTGTCCTTCCATTATGGTTTTAAACAATTACTCACAAGTACCCATAAGTAGTAATATTACTTAGTAGGTAACCACGAAAATTATTAATCCCTTCATTGGCAGTTGGCACTATGACTAACTAAGAATAAAAACACGTTATTGCTACATTGCTTGGTAGGGGAAAGTGGATCCACTTGAACCAGGCTGCTTATCTTTCTAGAGGGTTTCAAACAATCAAGAGATAATGCCCCTATGTTATAAATTAATATACATGGTGCATTAACAACAAGCTTATTGGAAAAGAAAAAAACGTTTTTTAGGTACAGTGGAGTTCTTTCAAAACAAAAAGACTGTGTATGGATATTTTTGAAAGGTTTTCTGTATAGAATTGGAGTACTCGACTACATGATTCTTAAATCTCTAAATAGTACAAGACTCGACAAAATAATATAATTGTGTCCATGCAAGTTGCTCCAAACTTGGTGTCTGCTAAATTTATAAACACCAGGTAGGTACTGCTGTTATGAACTAGCTCTTTGCGTTATGATTTCATTCCATATTTTCCATACCTACTTAAATTATTTTAAAATCAGTACACAAAAAAAACTCCTCCATATTTTACCGTCGTTTCAGCCCTGGGATTATGCCTCCTTAAGTTAACATTTATGTGCACCAAATAACATACGTTTATATTTGCTGTACCTAAGTATGTTTCTTATAAACTTACCTAAATTTTAACACAGTAATTTGTAAAAAAAATAACATCATTCTGTATATAATAACACATATATAATTACAAAGCTGTGCACTATAATAAACATTTTGATATCACTCACTACCGATAAAGGAAACAAGCGCATCGCGACACACCATGTTGAAAACGGCAATATTCCTTTCGGTAATATTTACTATTACATTTAAAGGTGAGAAGAAATCGTATTATAAGATTAAAACAATTTAAATAAAGTAATTTAATGTCTGTGTAAAATGTTTTTAACGGTACCCAATTTTAAATCGTGGTTGCATGCTGAAGGGTCTTTGCCTCACGCGCCTCACGAAAATTTAACAAAATGGACGATTGACATTTAGTATTTTTTATTAAGCTTAGTATTAACTTTGTTTCCTCGCAAATGTGATAGTACTATATATGATATTACTATAATCGCAGTCTTAATTTGGTTTTAACTCCCGACGAAAGAGAGCGTTATTATTAGTTCAACATGTGTATGTCTGTCTGCGGCAGCGGCATCATAGTTCCCAAAGGGATGGACCCATTTGAGTGGGGCTTCTTTAATCGAAAGTCTTGTGTGTCGGAATGGTTCTTTACTATGGTTACAGAATCTTAATCTCTTCTTAGGAACACACAATGTTTAATTCACTTTAATACATATTATTATAGTCTTTATAGTTTATAACTTTACGTTTACATCGCATAACATGATAGAGTTTAAGAAAATGGTAACTTCGTTTTCTATGAAACCGAGTAAAACCCAAACTATCAACTAATTATGATTCTATGATACTTGGAATATGAATATTATTTATTTCCTTTTCAGTCAATAGTTTTCAATGTTACTCATGCTACGATTGTGAGCACTCGGATTGGATTGAAACATCCTGCGAATCCCTGCTACCTACGAGTAGCTCTACAACAAGTACTGAAGCAAGCTTTAGTACTACGTCTCCTTCCACTACTACCACTACAAGTCCAACAACTAGTACTGAAACAAGTACTACGAGTACTACAACTACAGAATCGACTACTTCAAGTACTATAAGTCCTACAACTATCACAACTACAACGAGTTCTACGTCTCCTTCTACCACTACAACTACTGAATCGACTACTACGAGTTCTACATCTCCTACTACCCCCACAAGTACTGAATCGACTACTACGAGTTCTACATCTCTTTCTACCACTACAACTACTGAATCGACTACTACGAGTTCTACATCTCCTACTACCACTACCAGTACTGAAACTACTACTACATCCACTACAACCGAAACATCTGTTGAGAAAGCAGAACGAACAGATAAATCGTTCGAATGTTTTGAGGGAGTTGTTCGTGGTGAGTAAGAACATAAAAGTTGTTTTTTGATTCTTTTACTAAATATATATTTTTTGAAAGAACAAGGATAATAAAAACAAACAACAAAGTTGTTTTTATAATGTGCTCGAGGTAAATAATGATAAACAAATTCAGCTTGGGCCAAAATTCCTTCGTATGTCCGGATGTCCAGATGTCTCGCTGTTTGGCTGTTCTCCTCTACAGGTCGCATTTCTCAACCGATTCTCGTGAAATTTTGTAAGCAGGTTCAATAATTATATATATTGTTTTTTTAACCGACTTAAAAAAGAAGGAGGTTTCTCAATTCGACTGTTTTTTTGTGTTTGTTACGCGATAACTCGGTAATTTATGAACCGATTTGAACCTTTTTTTCTTTGCTTAAAAGCATATACTTCCAGATTGGTCCCGTTGTCACCAAAATCTAGTTTTGATGATGGGATCCTGGAGAAATCGAGGGAACTCTTCAAATTTTATAGGCAAACTTGAAGCAATTTGGCTACCTGAATTGAAGTCGGTTAAAACTTTGTTTTTAAAGTAAACTATTGATGTCGATGCAGTTTTTGGAAATTAAAAACCAAAAATGATTTTGAAGAAACAAGGTCGCGCGTTCTACAGAGCCACTAGTGGTAGTCAAGTCAGGTAAAGCGACAAATAAACACGTCTTTCACCTCTTTTTTGTCCTAGGTAAAATATATTACCGGTAAGCATGAAACATAAGTATCTACTTGCTACTAATAACCATGGCTGTCTGGAACATAACCCAGAGTATATTTCATTAAAACCAATCGATCATACCTATAATACCAAGGCTATGGCGACTGGTAAACTATTTGTTCCTAGGATAAATAATTACTATGGGGACAGAACCCTCAAAAAGCGTATCCCATACCTACTCAATAGTTTGCCTGAAGCTATTAGATGTGAAAAAAATAAGAATAAATTCAAGAGACTATTAAAAAAGCATTACCTAGATCTACTCATATAATACCATGTAAGCTTAGTATATAACTGATTTATGTATAGTATATTACACTTTTATTTATGTTTATGTCTTACCTTGAGACTGCCGATCCCACAGTCAAACTGTTACTACAGTTTTGTGGGACAATGTTTAATTTTAAGTATTAAGTAAATTGTTCTTAATAAATAAATAAATATATAAATAATAAATGTACTCGTTCTGTTTCACAGAAAACAACACCGACATTATCGTCCGCGGCTGCGCAGTGGATCGCATCAACCAGACTTGTGAAACGTTCGGGATGATCACGTGTAGCTTCTGCTCCACAGAAATGTGTAATGCTGCGGGTTCTATACAATCCTCGGTCGCCGTTCTCCTGGTCGTGTTAATCTTTACTTATTTTCTTAAGAACTAAATTTATTTTGTGGATTAAATTTAATTAAAGTCACAATTAACAAACGGTTCATAGAATGTTAAGTATAATTCACGGCACTTAATCAAAACCAGTCCGATTTTCGGGTATGCTCTGAAGTGGCGCAAACGGGGCAGTACGAGACCCCACGTATGGTATATGAGCATGTGCGTTAGAGAACCTGCGCTAAAGCCGCCATGTTGGTTCTTATTAGGTGCCGGGGATTATATATTTTAAGTGAATATGCCTTGTCAAATTGTTATCGAACAGCCTGAGTGTCGCAAACCCACTTTAGTTTGTATTTGTTTACAATACAAGTATTCGACGCGTTCAACTCTCAAGTAGTAAGTAATTGGTAATCTCCAGGAAAGTGACATCTCTGGATATCATTTTTGGGTACATAGTGTGAATTGCATGGCTTCTGCGAAATAGTATAAAAAACAACGTAACGAAATGATTTGCAAATAGTTCATCAATTCATACAAAGAAGAATTAAATATTATAAACACAGCGTTGCGTTTCCTTAAACTCTTACCCATTTCTTACAATAACATAGCAAATCAGACGTAGGTATTAGATTTTGATATCATTTGGTTTCTCCCGTTCAAAAACCTTTGACGCTCGTCATAATAGTCCAATTCATAGATGGCTACACAATATGCTATTAACGTGTTAATGTATATATATATCAACTAAATGGTTATTGCCTTTCATTAGTCTAACCAAAGCTGTAAGGATAACGTCAGCATGGAAAAAATGCTGATTTTGTTTATAATGTTGTGCAGTGTTTTATTAGAAGGTTAGTAAGTCACATAGTGCTTAAGAATATCAAATAATTATTATCAGCAGTATAGATAAAATATTTCGTATGCATCAATAGGTACTTATAAAATAATTTTCAATTTATTTAGTGCGGGGTTTACAATGCTACGTATGTGATAACTGTCCAAAAGTGAATGAAGAAGAATTACAAACTTGTGGCATGCAAACAACACCTGGACCATCAACAATTGCTACAACCGCGACACAATCTACAACCCCTTCTACAATGGAATCAACAACGACTCCAAGCACCTCGACCACTACAGAACCAATGACAATTCCGACAAAAACCACAATCGCACCAGACACTACTTCTACAACAATCGCAACAGATTTTAAAAATAATTCCACAACAACAACCCTCGCTAATACTATTGCCACACTAACCACGGCAAAACCTAAAACCAATTACACAACTTCTTCTTCATTGCATTCAACAATTGCGTCGGAATCTACAACTAATTCCATAGCCACCACAACAGAACCTGTAACCACTTCCACAACCACCATAGAACCTGTAACCACTTCTAGAACCACAACAGGACCTACAACAATCACAACGAAACCTGGAATTATTCCTACAATGTTCACTGCAGAGCCTACTATCCCAACTGAACCAATGACTATTCCGACAACGACCACAACAGAATCGTCCACTAGTTCCACAACAATTACATCACCAGCAGAGCCTATAATCAACTTTACGACAGAACCTATAATGGTCACTGTACCTTTATCTGTTACAAACTATCCGGAGTCTACAAATAGTACAATTAAACCCGTCGAAGACACAAACGCAACGTACAATTTTTCTCAGAGAAGACCTAGGTCCTTACATGAAGATTGTTTGTGCAAAAACGTAAGTAATTTCTCATTTTTTATGTGCAGCAATATAAGAAGCATTATTGTATAGAAAGGATACGCATTAAAATTGACGTCTGTTGTGTTTTATAGAAATACACGTAAATTTCCTATATATTATTATGATTTTGTGAATCTGACCGTTGATATTGGAATGCGTGACGATAGTCGAGCTCGGTTCACCTGATATATAAGTATATAATCTGGGTGGTTCTCCGAAATTTGATTAACTTGGGTGTATCAGCAAAATTCACACATTTACAATTAAATAATCTTATTTAATATGTCTGATTACTGAGTAATATTATAAACCTCATTTAATTTGGTCAATCACTTTGGTGTATACAGCATTCAAAGTCAAAGTCAAAGTGATTTATTCTTCAATTTAGGCATTATTTTTTTATTTCTTAATTCGCACTTTAGTACTCAAATATCAGGCCCTAGCCATGCAATTTATTTTTTCTACAAGATATCTGATATTTGGCTAATCAACTTACTCGTATCATCTTTATGTTAGTCGTGAGTAACTGTTTATATATTGTAAGGTAATATTTTACTCTTCGAAAATTTGGCTTGCTAGTAAAAACTAGCCACGTCAAGTCTTGAGCATCAATTTATCCTAAGCGTAATCCTATCTGCTATGTGTAAATAATTCGAGTGTTCAAAATTAAGAAGTTATACTTTTATGAAGCAAACATTGTTGTAGTGGTCCGTTGTGGTTAATAGGTTAAATCATATGTGAAGTATGGTTAAATGTCTGCTAAGCAATTTGAGTCGGATCAGTAATTGCACGTGGCGTTCAAGTTCATACTTGAACGCCATGTGCAGAAATTGTAGTAGATTGTATGTTCTTAAGAATACATTTTACTTTGGGATTATCCACTGAACTTGGCACCCATTTGGATCTCAATTCTTTTGTCGGCGAAGTTGACAACTACGCATATTTTTAATATTGAACTTGGCTCCCATTTCCACATTTATGTTTTTGGTGGGATGCAGTTTTACATAAACTACTTACATACATGATTTTATTAAGGAAACTATGTTCAGCGTCAGTCCCTGGCATACTGATTTCAAAAGAGCACATTTGTCCCTTAATACGCTCCTATTTGACTGGCTCTTTTGGATGAGCGAACTTTTATTTTTTGTTTTGCAATAAAAATGTGACTTCATAATAAAACACATGATTATTTTGAAAAAACTATAGGCGGAGTCAGTCTCCAAAGACACATATTCAAAAAATCATAAATTTATCTTTCAATATCAGTTACAGTGACTGCATGCCCCTTTTGGATACATCACAGTAAGTGTCTTACCTGCCGTGTACGTAAAGAGTAAAGTTTTGTAACAAGCATTTGAAAACACCTCGGTCAAAATTAGTCAAAAAGTATTTTCAGATAACAAAACCAAATTTCAGATAACCACCCATTTACGTCATATTTATCAATACCTAATGACCAAAGTAATTTATTTTGTATTAAAATCAACTCCCTTAATTACGAGAACCTTACCTTACCTAATCTTTTACTAGCATTCCACCATCTTATGAGATGAAAAGGATTAAATATTTTATTAAACTAATAAATAATAAAATGTGGCTTCATTGACACAGGGAACTTATTATCGTACCTTGCTATCGAATACTTTAAATATTTAACGTAAGATTTCATTCATCGACCATTATCAAATTTATATGGTATTGATATGACGAAGGTATATACTTATTATTATTTAGGTACTATCGTCATATCATACTTAGTATTATCCCGTGATTAATAAGTATGCAATAAATATACATATAATTGGACAATTAATGGTTTCTACGAATTTCCTTACAGGAAAAAATATGTGATTGTTTGATATCCAAGCAAAGATCGAAAAGATACGCTTTAAGAGGACTGGGTCTACCAAAGGAAGGCATCAAATACGTTTGCACCGTGGATAGATTTAAAGGTAGTGTATCTCGTAGTGAATAAATTGTTGTAGCAGAACCGCACATAATTGGTTACTTTCCTGGATAAAAAGTATAAGGTAGAAGTACTAGTGCCCGACGCGGTACTAGTACTCGACGAATATAATTTAACTAGCGAATAATAAACTAAGATTGATCACGACATCATTTTTAAGTTACTAAATGTTAGTGACTTCAATATTTCTTATCACAATTTCAAGACAAATAACTTATTTATAAGTTATGAACATATTTGTTAAAACCAGCTGCCATCAATTGGGACAATGAGTTAAACCTTCAAGTCCCAATAAATGTCAGTCTGTCATTCATGACATTTGTACTGAAATGACATCTATTGGGACTGCCAGCATAACCGCCTGCCATTTACTCGTACATTCGGATTGATTACCTAATTCTTATATTATCAGGATTTTTTATAAGATCACCATATGAAACGAATTCCATATCAGTAACTTGAGTAAATACCTCGTCTCTCAAACCGTATGAAACTGTTTAATACATCTTAAATGAGCATAATATCGTGATTCAAATAAGTATTTTCTGTTGACATGTCGGGCACTAGTAGTTCTACCTTAATTCTATTTAGTCGGTCAGTTAGATTACCTACTCGTATCAAAAAATATTGTGCACATATTTTTTTTGTCTATCAATTAAACAAAAAATTAATAAGATACAGCCCGTTAAAGTTCCGCGACTTCCGCATGACGTCACATTATGGTACACTTTTTAGCATAAACTGACGGACTATAAATAGTTTTTTTAGGAAAGTAGCCAATTATTAAATCTACTACAAAGTTATCACGGGCAGTTGTTGTAGATACCACTGTTCACATTATATCAAAAGTGATACCACTCAAGTAGTACCTAAACTTATACCTACGTATTGGAGACTAAATAACGTAGAAAATAAAGAAACAATTGATAATCAAACGATACAGGTAATCTTTTTGTGTTTCAAATATATTTCAAGGTCAATCTTACAAATCATACAACGTTTTTAACCTGTTGTAATTATGCCTCTTTTAGTTATTATAAAATTATTAATTATTGTAACTAATTTGACACACTATTAGTTAAAGTTTTGAATTTCTGCGTAGGATACTTACTATGTATGTCCAATACCTTCGATATTCATAATTTCATTTGCCATAATCATCATTCGCCATAAAAATATTTTTCTCGGAATAGAACCCTGTAGGTTAGGTTAGGTTTGATTTATAAAAATCCTATAAGGTTGACAGTTTCTGAGAAAAACTAATTAAGGCAAATGATGATTACCTATGGCAAACGTTATATTGATTTCTTTAGCAACCCAAAACCTCGACCCAACCAAATTCTTATCTAAGTCAATATTTTATTAAATTTAATAGTTCCATGGTAGGACAGAGTTACCGAATGCGATAATGATATTTTATCTACTAACAAACTATTCGTACCATTTCAGTAAATGAAACTGAAGTCGTGAAAAGAGGATGTGCTGTAATGGAAGAAGACGACACTACTTCGTGCGCTAACTCAGGGTTCGGAGAAAACTGCAAGGTCTGCGACTCGAACCAGTGCAACGGTGTTTCCATTGCACAAACATCAACAGTGTTCATGTTTATTATGTGTTGTATTCATTACTTTTCGCTTAACTATATTGTAAACTGATTTGACAGTAAACTAAATGTATTAATTTCGTAGATTTGAAAGAGTGTAACCCATTCACGATACGACACTTTAGGTTTATATTTAATAGGTACAGTAAGGGAAATGTATTCACGTACCACCGTAGAACCCTATCGCAATAAGGTGACATATCACTCAAGTTTAGAGTGACGGTGGCCTGTCAATTGCGACAGGGTTCTACGGTGGTACGTGAATACATTTACCTTACTGTACCTACATTTATTTTTACCAATCAATTGTACATTCGGATCAAAAACAATGACAGCAAGGTTGTTGCAGGCTAGCGATAGGACTTTTAAACTGATTGTTGCTTCTGGTAGATTACTCTCTTAAGTAAACTTTAGTCGTAGGTACTACTCACTCGTTTGCTTTGATCTTGATGATTAATAACGAAAGTCGGTTAAGTACCGGCTTTATGGTGGGTGTAGATTAAAAAGAACAATAGAACTCAACAATAATCTTTTAACCCTTTGAACACTGTCCGCAGCGCCAAGAACGGCTATAGGTGGTGGCGTCCGCTGTCAAAGCACCCCTTGTAACGATGAAGTTGGCGTGACAATGTCTCATTTGGATTTCTTGATTGGCGGCGAAAAGGTTAAATCTCTTTTCATTGTTCGGACTCAAATTATTGTACTAATTACTAGTTGTACCGCCTGCCTGTTACAAAAAACGCATGCGGAGCCGCGGGATAAAATAATAAAGGCTCAGACTGAGCATGATGCCCTAGACCGAAGTGTCCGTGTACTGCTTCTGCGCATCGCATGCTACACCCACGCTCGTCTGTTATGAGACTGTACATCTCGCGGAAGTGTGGAGGTTGCGGCTTTTTAAATGCCAAAGACCTCCACAACCGCGAGGTGTGCCGTCTCATGGATTAATTCCTTAACAACGAATGTGGAATGCATCGCGACGTAATAACAGTAGACGGAAACTTCACCCCGCTCTCCTTGGCAAAACAAAACTGGCGCAGGAGGTGAAGGCAGAGAGGACACGCTCACGAGGTAGGTACCTAATCGCCATGTGGGATGTTGATTCGACGATCTTCGTCCAGATAGTCGTTTCGGCGAACGAACTTCAGAGACTCTCGCTAGATGGCTGGGTCAAGAGTCAGATACAGAAGGCGGTACTTCAAGACACGGCGCAGATAATCAGGAGGTTCCTCTCTGCGTCACCCTGACCACCGGTAGTTTAGGCCCCGCCTCGCTGCCGGCGGTACCTAGATTTGGTTTTTATAATGATTTTATATTTTGTATGTATACTTTTATATTTTACTTTTTATATTAATATTGTAAAAACCTAATCAAATAATTAAAATAAATAAAGAGAATAATAATAATATATGTATAGTGTAATTTTATAATAATTATAATAAATAATAGTAATTAGCGGATGTAATAATGTTATCCTAATCTAGTATTTTAATGTTATGCTGGAAATAAAGGCTATTTTATTTTATTTATGCCCAGTTTGGAGCCTGTTCAGTCGGCACTCCAACTTCAAAGTTTACGAGTGATCCTACCCTTTTGCAGGTTTTAATGTCGGATAAGTGGGGTGGGCACTTTCCTGCAATATAACAAACATACTTATGTACCTAATTAAACTATTAAATTATATTTATTCGTCAATGGTAATGCAGTACCTAAGGATGAACATATTGAATGTAGATTAGATTATACGCACCATTTCATTTACTTCATTTGATAAAATCGTTTTGAAGTAATACTCCTCGTCCCGGTTTAACGATTATCAAAAACGAAAAACTTTAACATCAGGGTTAGCCGGTATTATATCATTGATAACACGAAACGGCTACTTTTTTAACATCATAGTCGAAGAAACAACAAAGTCAAGGGCACCAAACCCCGAAACCGCAGGGCAGTGGCGCGAAT
This sequence comes from Epinotia nisella, assembly GCA_932294315.1. NCBI lineage: Eukaryota > Metazoa > Arthropoda > Insecta > Lepidoptera > Tortricidae > Epinotia > Epinotia nisella. The sequence continues at coordinate 12,062,837 of OW028688.1, read as the reverse complement.
CAGCACATTTCGCTATCACTCAAACTAGATTCGTGCTGTGAGTGACACGTCTAGAATTAAGTTTTAATCTATGAATCATTGCAGTTCTCAATATCAAAAAAAACATAGATAACACATGTATAAATGGGAGTTTACATTAGAACGTTCCACTTTGTTTCCAGTTGGCTCGTTAGAACTTCATGCTTATTGCACTTTTAGTGTTTAACATTTGAAGATGGACGGCGCAAAATTATTAATTTGTGGATTCTTCCTGGTCGTTTTGGCAAACGGAAATTGTAAGTATATTAATTTAAAAAATCATCATTAAATATAAAATTTGGTGTTATTCGAAAATTCTTGACATGTTCAGCCATACCAAACACTTTGTGAGTCATAATGTGAACCTTATTATTTATGTTATATTATACTAATTTAATTAGATCACAGTGCTTATTAAATATTTAAATTAATAAAAGTTTGTCTTTCCTTCAGTAACTGCAGTAAAATAATATGTCAGTATTAAGTTATTGTCAAGTTGTAGGTATCATGATATTCGTACAAGTTATAAAAGTTATTATTGTCTTAAATTAAATAATTCGATAAAATAAATAATTAATAAGGGGCAAACACACATAAATTGAACTACCATATACTACCCATAGCAAGCTTAATAAAGCTTGTGGTGTGAGATGAGTTGACGACGCTTTTAAATATCATTCACTTTAAAAATTCTAACTTTTACAGCAGGTGCTCTGCAATGCTTTGTTTGCCGAAATTGCAAAGAGGTAACATCGGACCACATCCAAACATGTGAACCGCCAAGCCCCACAACAACACCGGCAACCGAACCAACATCTGAGGATACCACAACAACCGAGGCTATAACAACCGAAGCTACAACCGTGACATCGGACGCTACAACAACTACAGACCCCACATTTACTGAAAGTACAACTACTGCAACTACAACCACAACTACGGAAACCCCGACCACAACCACTGAAGCTACAACCACAACAACTGAAGCCACGACCACAACTACAGAACCTACGACGACGACCACCGAAGCTACAACTACTACAACTACAACAACTGAACCCACGACTACAACTACAGAGCCTACTACTACCACCACAACAACTGAAAGCCCGACCACAACTACAGAGCAGACTACGACTTCCACAACGACTGAAGCCATGACCACAACTACAGAACCTACGACCACTACCACAGAACCTACAACCACCACAACTACAGAGCCTACTACCACTACCACAACCACAGAACCTACAACAACTACAACTACAGAGCCTACTACCACTACCACAACAACTGAAGCCACTACCACAACCACAGAACCTACAACAACTACAACTACCGAGCCTACTACCACTACAACAACAACTGAAGCCACGACCACAACCACAGAACCTACAACAACTACAACTACAGAGCCGACTACCACTACCACAACCACAGAACCTACAACAACTACAACTACAGAGCCTACTACCACTACAACAACAACTGAAGCCACGACCACAACCACAGAACCTACAACAACTACAACTACAGAGCCGACTACCACTACCACAACAACTGAAGCCACGACTACAACTACAGAACCTACGACCACAACCACCGAAGCTACAACCACTACTACTACCACCACAACTACGAATACAGAGCCCACTACTACTACTACCACAACAACTGAATTCACGACCACAACTACAGAACCTACTACCACAACAACTGAAGCCGCGACCACAACTACAGAACCTACGACAACGACAACTGAAGCCGCGACTACAACAATTGAAGCCACAACTACAACTACGGGAGCTACTACTACAACCACAACAACTGAAGCCACGACTACAACAACTGATGCAATGAGTACAACAACTGAAGTTGTAGAACCAGACGCAACAGCCACTGCCGATGCAGCCACCACAACGGAGGGAACAACGACTACAACTCAGGTATTTTCGATATTTTTAATACAAACATGTTACAATGTCGTGAGACTATTTTTATTCAAGTGACTGAGTTTTGATTTGCGCACAATCAAAAATACAGGCCAACAAGCCGCTAGGAAAAGCCGCCGCTCAGGATCAAAATCCTGAGATAGTTTCGTCACTGTATACGTGGCTAAGGTCAAATAGAAACTTGTCGGGCTTTAAATATATTAAATTCCAAGTTAAATAAATCCTAATAAAATAGGTTTTTCTAAGAATCAGCATGGTTTTTTCGTATTGTATTTAACCCAGGGCTACTTACGTTTTCCTTAATTTCGTTTGCCAAGTAACGTTTTCTATATTAACCACTTTTTTCCCTATAAGTATAGTAAATTTTAGAAACCGTAAACTTTTGAAGATATAAAATAAACCTAATCTAACCATGATAACCTGGGCATGATTATTAACTCTGAATTGTATGGTTTCCGATATACTCTTAGGTGTGACTTATGAAATTACGGATGTCGAAAGAATTCCAATGTAGTACCTATTGATAAAATTTGGCAAGCGAAATAATCATTTTTATGATCATCTATTGTTATCTTAATTGTTTTATTTATCAGAGATTTAAACGGTTTTTAGAAACAAGTCTGATATCACTTCCTTAGATTGATTGATTGAGTACGTATATATAATATCATATCTATAAATATTTGATATTTTTACAAGTGACCCATTCCGCGCTTCGCAATATATGTATATACTTGCTGATTAAATGTAGGTACTAATTTAAACTTTATTGCACAATATTAGTGAGTAGTATACAGACTTAATGTCTTTAGGTATAAATACAATCATGTTTACTGGAAGAAATGCCGAGAAACCGCCTCATAACCAATGTTCAAAACTAAGAAAATAAATGACCTTGAGGTTTATATCATATCCCTAGCTCGCTCTCTCTTACAGCCTGCAGGACGAATGTGGTACGACTTGCAGGGCCGTGTAGACGAGCCAAATAGTCCAAGGGCGAAGGTTTCATATTCCCATCTTGCTCTCTTATAACTAAGTAGTTCTACAAGTTAGTTGCGTCCCTCCCCGAGTGTATCGGGAAAAGAAAGAAAGACAGAGGAATCTGCTATACATTACTTGATCTACCTTACATATGGGTAATATTATATAAATAGAGATAAAGATAAAATGAGTAATGTACTATAATCGTCGGTGATTATCTCGATATTTATACCAGTCACAAAATTAGTCGTCAGAATAGCGTTGGCAGTTAATCTACAAGACAAGGGTGCGATAATGCTGCTTTTTCCGTTTTCGATTATATCCTTTCTAAGACTATCCTAATCTATATAGGTACCTTTATTCCAAATTCACAATACCTACGAGATTTTTATCCGTACACCTACAGTTTGGCCCACTTGATAGTAACCTGCTACCACAGAACAGTATAATAGTGTTACATGTTGCTACTTTAGTAGGTAATGCGACTTATAAGTAGCTGTTGAGCATCGTGGTCTAGGATAATGGTGATCTAAGACTGCTCACTTGACGATCAGAGGCTCTAAAATAAAAACAGACGATATTACAAAAAATAATTCATATTATTTAATTACCTAACAATATTGTTTATGAGAGACTTAGCCCTCAAAGATCTGTCCACTTTCGGCATCCAACTGGTGTGATGTGGAGCAGAATAGGGAATAGTGGCGTTCTCTTGTATCAAAGCCCAAGATCCTATCTGGGTCATCGAGCCAGCGAAGTAGTATTATTTATGGGCTCTTTTTCATGAAATAAATTGCTCTCGAAATATTAAAGCATAATCATAGAATGTGAAATTCGCACTCTTATCCACCCTGTCCTTTATGATTTGGCGCAGCAATATCTAAGACTGTGCAGATAGTCTAAGAATGTGCCAATTGTTCATACTTACATAATGTATATTATAACATTATGTAAGTAAATCACTTCTAAAGTGTTATTTTACACTTGTGTGCTAAGTGCATTAATTCCGCCACCAATCATTGCAAATTACCCTATTGCTAATTTAAGTTCTCACAACGAAACAAATAAAAAATACGGTAACAACTAACTACTTATTATTTTAACAGGTCTCCGATGACTACCTCGCCGATTCTTTGTCTGCGAAGAATCGATTCTACAGGAGCATCAAGCAAAGCAGGGACGGTGACGTTGAAGTGCGATGTGTAGTCACCAGTTACATGGAAGGTAAGAAAAATACTCCAGTTCGATATCAACTGTATTATTGATGCGAACCTCATAATTCTGAAGGCTCGAAGTAATCCAACTCTGAATAACCTAATAAGCATAACCCCAGCTTAAGTTACAATAATTGAAAGCAAATCCTAGATATTTTTTAACCCATTCAAGGCCCGTGACGACACGTAAATATGTGTCCCTACGCCGTAGTCGCTTTCCGCTACATACGAGGAAAACCACGGGATCGGCTACGAGCGTAGCGCGTAGCGATTCTGGGCACTGAATGTGTGAAATAAACTCTATACAATATAGTATATTTTTGAAAAAACCTAAAGGGCTGCAATTATATTACTTCTTTTTAAAAAATTTGAACATAGTGTTTGGAAGTCAGAAGCAAAAACATCATGCTTATATGCACAGAATTAATAGTAGGTGCCTAAAGGTACAGAAAGTCCACTGTCTAAGTAACGACGTGAGCTGTAATTTTTTGGCAATAGACAATCATAGAGTGGGATAGGGTTGTCGACGATTCAAATTCAAATTGTTTATTGCATAAATCACATTAAGCTAGGTATCCATGTGACGCCCTGCAAGGACACAGTAACATACTTAAAACTAACAAGCTTATAGAATCTTTACCACATAACTGAACATCCAAAATTATTATTGTTTTATTTTCTACGTTTGCACATCCATTTTGGAAATAATTATTACCTATATGATATTATTGTAAAAAAGCAGCATTAAGATAGTCAGGATTAAGTAAAAATACATGAATACAGATTATTTTTTTACAATGCAGTTTATATTTTGCAATTTCATGACTTCTTTCGTCATGCAACAACAAAATGCAAAATGTTGTGAATTCGTATAATCATGTGCGATCAATGAAATTATGTTGTTACTACGTACAACGCAACGAATATACGAGACGTCATTTTGTGCGATACGCTGTACAGCCCTAGTTAGACTTTCACAGGAGGGGACCGTAGATAAGCGTCATTTCGCGTCAAAATAGACCTGTTGAACCTAATAAAGTATTTTCTTTTCCAGAAAATGGGGAAGAGAATGTAGTGCGGAGCTGTTCATACAAATCGGAAGACTCAACAGCCCGCTGCCGGGAAGCTATTGGACGAGATGATGTGGATCTCGCTCGCTGTTCAGTTTGCGACGGCGATCTTTGTAACTCCGCAGCTACAGTAGCCATCACATTTGTACCGCTAGTCGTAGGGCTATTGATTAGTTTATAAAGCCTTTGTTTTCTAAAGTCACTAATGTATGGTATAATACAGTATTAACCTTTCGAATCCCGTAGCTCCAATGGACGCCGCAAGATTTAAGACTGACATGGACAAGGAGCCACCGGGTATCGAAAGGTTAAAATGAAGCTATGTTCTGTAATGAAGTTACCGCCGCCGTTACCGGACTACGGACTGCTTACAGGATTTTGGCTTGACTGGTGTGACGTTGTCCTCTCCAACGTTTTATTAATAGCTTCATTTTAGAACCTATTGATTACTTGATACAATAAAATATCTTGTTAGGGTCATGGCGACATTGAGTGAATGATTGTAAATTGTAAAATCGTGAAAGAAGGTCAAATAAAAATAGAAACGATTGACACTTTGTTACAGTGTTATATTTTATGAACATGCTATTGTAATAGGATTTTAAAGTGATTGAGTTGGTAAGGTACCTACGATTATGTACATAGATATTTACTCGTATATAATCGTTTCGCTCTTTGAATGTGATTTTTTGATAAGAATGTAAAATAATGTGTATGTATTATAAAGTAACTTGTATGTTATTTATTAACTAAAGGATGTGTACTTATATGAAAATGTGTTCTCGTATAGTACGAATAAATTATTATTACAAAATGATAACGTGTATGTAGCTTATTTTTAACCGATTTCAAAAAAGGAGAACGTTCTCATTCTCAATTTGTCGGAATCTTTTATTTTTTATGTATGTTCCCCGATTGGGTACTCGAAGACGCCTGGGCCGATTAGGAAAATTATTGTTTTGTTAGAAAGGGTCCCTTTCTTGATGGTCCCATTCCCATGGTCATCAGGTCAGGGTCTGATGATGGGATCCTAGAGACACCTCCTAAACTTTTCAAATAAAATAAAGTACTGAATTGAAGCCAGTTAAAACTACGGAGGCGGCTGAAACAAAAAAGGCCACAAAATACTATCTCGGTCTCGACTCTCAATACCATTTTATGGCATTCGGCGTCGAGACCCTTGGGCCTTGGGGTCCTAGCGCTCGGAAACTATTCAACGAGCTCCGAAAAAGGCTAGTCGACACTACAGGTGACCAAAGAGCTGGCAGCTTCCTCGCACAACGGATTAGCATTGCTATCCAGCGAGGTAATGCTGCCAGCACCTTTGGTACGATGCCACGGGGGCCCTTTTTAGAGATTGTTTAACTTTTTACTTTTATTTTATATATATATATATATTTTAAAGTTAGGTTTAGTTTATTATATTATTCATTAATGTTCTCCTACATATAAAGATGATTACTTAAAACTTTGATTTTAAAATAAATTATTACGGAATGATTTCAAAATTTCAGTGACAGTTTAAGGCAACAGTGTTGTTGGACAGTTTATAGGTATAGGTAGATAGTTGGATAGGTACCTAAGGAATCGTACTTAATTCTATTTTATAAAGTATTTTGTTCTACTTCTGACACAAAAGATCACCGTCCTATCAAGATGGTACTTGAAAGATATCAATTTGAGTTCTTGTGGTGAATACTCGAAGAAAATGTATTTTTGTATGAGTAACAACACATTATCAGATAGTGGTGTTCCAATTAAGTAACGAAGTCACACTTCAGTTCAATAACGATATACGTGTCTAACGTCATGTACGTATAATCAACATGAGTAAGTACAGTTATGTATTGCTATATCTTTATATTGATGGAATTAGGGGAGCATTTGTATAGGGGGTGAAAATGAAGTACTTGTATTCTGTGAACTCAACCTACTTTCCCGTCATAATGGCAATAGCAAGACTACCTGCGGCCCAAGGAAGACACCATATTGTAACTACTAGTCTGCAAGAGCACAATCCAAAAACAAAGGTATCAGAGATGTGAGGGAAGGAATAGAATTGCACCGCTAAAATATTGTATTTCACGCATTTAGATTGCCACATACATCGACGGGATTAGATGGCCAACTTTTATACATTAAATAGGTAAGTACCTACTTAGGGTTTTCTCACAGAAACAGTGTCATTCCACAATTCGCTTACATATTTTTATCACTACCACAGATTCCAGGCTTATGTTTGTAGGAGATTTTTGGACGTAGTTTAGTCGATATTTCTCATGTCTGTATTTTGGGATTCACATATCAGAATTACCTACCTGATCTAGAAGTTTAGAATTCCATTTACTTCTTCAACTCGCTTCAATCTTTTTTGAATTCCTCTCTTGAACTACACTTATCAGTCATAGCAAATTGTTGATCACGATAGGAACATGCTTATACCTACTAATGTAACTGTATTTAATATTTATCAATTATATTATTTATTACCGCTCCGGTTATCGATTGAGATGTTATTAATGTTGTTAAACTAATAATTTATTATAGTATTTATAGTAGATACTTACCTCAAAACAACCGCCCAAGTGCGAGTCGGACTCGCGTACCGAGGGTTCCGTGTTGATATTTTTTAGGGTTCCGATACCTCAAAAGGAAAAAACGGAACCCTTATAGGATCACTCGGTTGTCTGTCTGTCCGTCTGTCACAGCCGATTTGCTCCGAAACTACTAGACCGATTGAGTTGAAATTTGGTACACATATGTAAATTGGTGACCCAAAGATATACGCGTAAAGTAAGTTAATGAATTCTGAACAAAGGGGCCACTTTTGGGGGGTAAACTGGACAATTTAAAAAAAAAAGTTTCGCAAACTGTATTGTGTGACATATCAAATGAAAGGGGTTGTTGTAAGCATGTCAGATATTTTTTTATAATATTAGCAAAAACCGATTTGAAGTTATTTAGGAAAAAAGACGAAAATTGACCATCCCCCCCCCTTATCTCCGAAACTACTAGGATTAAAATTCTGAAAAAGATATGGAAAATAGTTCATTGCCTAAAATTACAGGAAAACCTATTAGAAAATTGAGTATTAAAAAACACTTATGAAATTTAGATTATATACGGAACCCTCACCACGCGAGTTGAACTCGCATTTGTCCGGTTTTTTTTTAAATGTGATGAAACTAAAACTATAAGGTTTTCTGAATTTTTCCTTAATTGTGCTATAAAACATTGCTTCATGCCAAATTTCAGGATTCTAGATCGATTGGAAGTACCTTTAGGTTTTGATTCCCTTGCGAGTAGTTGCGAATTTGAAAATATGCAGCATAAATTGCTGTTTCTTTTGATTGCGTTGACATGGAAGTTTGATTTTGTTACAGCCTAAAGGTATTATAGACTTGAGTATTTGATATGAATTTCAATTTAATACCTTTACGCGTTCATGAGGAAAGGGGTAGTAACTTGAAAAATATTCAAAATATATATATTATATAATGTAACTAAAAAAATACAGTTTTCGCAATTCTTCTGTGCTATAAGATGTTGCTCCGTATCAAATTTCAAGATTCTGAGTTCACGGGAAGTACCCTGTAGGTTTTGATTCCCTTGCGAGTTGCGAATTTGAAAATATGCTGCTTAAATTGCTATTTATTTTGATTCCGTTGACATAGAAGTTTGATTTTGTTACACCTTAAAGGTATTATAGACCTGAGTATTTGATATGAATTTCAATTTAATACCTTTACGCGTTATGAGAAAAGCGGTAGTAACGTTAAAATTATATAAAGAAAATAGATGTCACTAAAAATTTACGGTTTTCGCAATTTTTCCTTTATCTGTGCTATAAGCCGTTGCTTCGTACCAAATTTCAAGATTCTGAGTTAATGGGGTGGTTTGTAGGTTTTGATTCCCTTGCGAGTTTCGAAAATTTGCGGAAATTTGCGGCATGAACAGCTGTATCTTTTGATTGCGTTGGCTTAGAATTTTTTCACAGCTCCAAGGGACAGTAAATCTGAGTATTTGATATAAATTTTAGCATGATACCTCCACGCGTTTCTGAGAAAAAGGGTCTTGATAGACGGACGGACGGACAACAAAGTGATATATCCGTTTTTTCCTTTCGAGGTACGGTAACGGAACCCTAAAAGGAGAAGATACATCATAACATTAACTTATACGAAAAATAAATTAAATCGGTCTGTTTTCATTGCGTATCGTACTAATATTATAAATGCGAAAGTTTGGATGTTTGTTACAAAATTACGATGAAACTACGGAATTACGGCATGCATCAATTAACAGTGAAAAACTAAAAACAGATTACAATTTGACTCTAACAAATAAAAACTAAGTTGTCAGCAATCGTGGCTTATATGAATGGGATAGTTGACGAGTTGAGATCAACACAAGTTTGATGTTTGTTATAAGCCGTAAACATAGTCGTTATACGTATTCTAAAATCTTAAGACTATAGCCAAGATTAAGGGTTTCGTACATTGCATTAGATTCGACTGTTCTTACACTTTGTTGTCCTCAACGTCCTAACACACTTAATTTATGGAAGGTTGATTCGACCCTTTCGTACTCCATTTTGATTTCAATGTGATTCGCGCACTCTTTCTGTTTTTGACATGAATAAATGTCTTTCTTTTTTGATTGACGTCACGGCACGTAAGCGGCGTACACGCATACGTATTAAGTCGTAATATTAAAAATAAAACAAGAGACTTTTCTTACCGTGCAGTGATTTATATTTGTTTATAACACTAACACTGATAACAACCATTGTTCGTGAGTAAATTTGTGCTGTATATAGGTGAAATCCATCTGAACACTTGTACACTAGAAAAAGTCTACCTACGTAAAAAAAAAAAAAAAAAAAAAAATGTCCAAATGTGCCGCTTGTACAAATCCTACTAGGCGCATAGGGTCTATAGTGTGCCCTAAATGTAACGCTGCTTATCACTGCGCGTGTGTGGGACTCCCAGCGGGAACGCCGGCCTCTCGGGATTGGACCTGTCCGTCGTGCAAGAGGTTTCAGCCGCGCGACAACCAGGCCGACACGCCGGTGAAGGGTCTGGTCAGCCAGATTAAGTCTGCTTCACCTGCTGCTTCTGATCCAGTGATCTCTCAGCCCGCTCCCGCCCAGCCTACAGTGCCTTCGGCGCCGCTCGTCGCGGCGCTCCCACCGCGGCCGACTGCATCGCACGAGCCCCCGATCCCCGTCGATTGTGATATAGGGTCTGAGATGCGTCTCTTCAGGGCAGAGCTCCAAGCGGTGAGGCAGGAGCTGAGAGATTTCAGGCAGGAGTGCCACGACGATAGGGTGCGTTTTGGCGAGTACTGTGGCAGGGTCGAATCACTGGAGGGCCGCGTCGAGGCCGTGGAAAAAGCAGTTGCAGAGAGCACCGTCGCGGCGGCCACCAAGGCGCTGGAGCAAACCATCGCTGTCCTCCAGCTTGAGCTGCAGGAGCGGGACCAGGAGCTCTTGTCCAATGACGTCCAGCTGTCCAACGTGCCGGAGGAGCCGGGCGAGAGCCCTGCCGGCCTAGTGACGCGGGTCTGCGCTAAGCTGGGGGTCGAGCTGGATGCGCGCGACGTGGTGTGCGTGCACCGTGTGGGTCGCGCTCGCGAGCCGGGCCGGCCGCGCCCGCTGGTACTGCGCCTGGCGCGCCGCGCCGTGCGGGACGACCTGCTGCGGGCCGCGCGCGCGCGCCGCGGCGCCACCACCGAGGGCCTGGGGCTGGCCTCGTCGCCGCAGAAGTTCTACGTGAACGAGCGGCTGACGAGTACCAACCGCCAGCTGTTCCAGCGTGCACGTGAGGCCGCGCGCGACGCCGCCTGGCGCTACGTGTGGACGAGGGACGGCAAGATCTTCGCCCGACGAGTAGACGGTCGGCCTAGTCAACGAATACGCCAACTGTCCGATTTAGAGTTGTTTCGCAAACCCGTTGATTAGACCTGAAACAAATAGGAAATTATTGTTATTGTGGTTTTTTGTAGTTCTCAGTACATTGTGTTTGTGTCCAAATGAGTTCAGTCTTTCTTACCGTGTTTTTATGGTCCATTTGTTATTTACGTGTTTGTGTGTCGTCGCGGGAGTGAATCAATATTGCACAATTACTTCAGCCCCGTATAGTGATTCAGCCTGGAACAAAACAAAATTTAATGTCATATTTATTTATTCTACCGTTATCCATATATGCGTACGTTATGTATTATATATTTATAAAACACCAACCGTTATTTTAGCTAGGAATGATTGCGTAATACTTACGGGTAAACAGTTGTTCGACTACAATTGTTACTGTGTTGTCGTATTTATTTGTTTTTGTAATGGCTCGTTTTAAACACTTTAAAGTTGGTTTATTTAATGCTGGCTCTCTTGGTACTGGCCACGATGAGTTGACTATGACAATATTAGAGACTGACGCTGACATTATTGCGATAAACGAGACCTGGCTTCGCACCGGCGAGGAGGGACGCGCCCCGACTGTTCCCGGCTATAGACTGCGCCACGTGCCGAGACCGGCCGATGTCCGATCGGGGAGGGGAGGTGGAGTGGCGTTCTATCTGCGCCGGGGCCTTAAGCCCGTGCTAGACGGTCGCCAACACGCCCCTCCGACCGAGCGACCTTGGTCCGCACCGACCGTGTAGACAGGTGTTTCCAACAAAATTTCATACTACAACGGTCGGGGCCGACCAAGGTCGCTCGGTCGGAGGGGCGTGTTGGCGACCGTCTAGCAGACCTTTTACCGCGCGCACCGTGCCGCATCCCCCCGCACCGCTCGTGGAGCAATTATGGCTGAAAATTAATATCAACTCAAAACGTTTAGTTATTGGAACTGCATATCGTCCCCCGTGGCTTAATGTGGAGACTTTTTTTGACGCTATTACGGACTCAATCACTTCTTTTACTAACTACGACCGCTTAATATTACTTGGGGATTTTAATATAAATTACTGTGACAAAAATGACGCAAAACTCAAACACCTGACGCAATTTTTGACAACACTTGACTTAACTCAGCATGTAAACGACCACACGCACTTCACAGACCACAGTGAGACCACGATAGACCTAGTCTGTACTGACGCTCGCGTATTGTCCGTGGACGTGATGCATATTCCAGACTTAGGCAGACACGCTTTTATTACAGCTGAGATTGACATTAAAAAAAGGAAACCGACGCCAAGACGTATTACCTACCGACCTCTTAAAGACATTGACTTAAACGACTTCAACAATGACCTTGACGCTATAGACTGGGACCAGATTTTTTTACTGGATGACGTAAACGACATGGTTCGACGATTTAATGAGCTTTTACTAGGACTGTTTGACATACATGCACCGGAGAGGACAATTGTTGTGAGGGAGGCACCCAAGCCGTGGTTGACGAGTAACGTCAAGCTTATGATGCATCTCAGGAACAAAGCCCATGCTAAATTTAAGGAGACAGGGAACGTAGCACATAAACAATATTACTTGGACTTGAAACATCTTGTTATTGAGGCCATCCACAATGAAAAGCGTGCCTACTTCCAACACGAGATTAACAATATGACCGACTCAAAGACCCTTTGGACCAACCTGAAGCGGACTGTTATTCCAGATTCCCGGACGCAAACGGATCTCCCGCATCAGTTTGATGACCCTGACTTACTGAACAGACATTTTCTGGATATACCAGGTAAACAGGACGTACCAATATCGGACATGACTTTTTATGAGTTTGACAGACACTGCAATAAAACTTTTTTTCTTTCGCCTACGACTGTTGCAGCTGTCACAAAAATATTAACATCAATTAAGACGACTGCAAAGGGACTCGACATGATTGATATTGACATGCTACTTATGACGCTGCCTAGGACTGCTGACATACTGACTCACATTATTAACAGAAGTATACAGACTATGACTTTCCCAGTGGACTGGAAAATTGCTCAGGTGACTCCATTACCAAAAAAGCCCAATCCAGCTAACCTTTCCGAACTCCGCCCCATAAGTATTCTCCCTTGCGCATCAAAAGTAATAGAGCGGGTGGTCTGCCGCCAGCTCTCGGCATACCTGGAGGCAAATGGCATCCTACCCGAGCTACAGTCAGGTTTTCGCAAGGGTCGATCGACAGTTACTGCGTTGCTCGATGTGGTGGATAATATTCTACAAGCTCGGGATGTTGGGGAGAGTACCATTCTCGTTCTTCTAGATTTTTCTAGAGCTTTTGACTGCATTAATGTATCCCTACTTCTATCCAAGATGTCGTATTACGGGTTTGATGTTTCTGCCGTGAAGTGGTTTGATAGTTATCTCTCCGGCCGCGTGCAGACGGTGGCGTTGCGTAGGATGGATGGTAGTACTTTGCGGTCCGCTCTTTGCCCTGTGGAAAGAGGAGTGCCGCAGGGTTCAATACTGGGTCCCCTGCTCTTTATATTGTATAGTGCTGACATCACTCACAATATAAGGGGCAGCAAATACCATCTTTACGCTGACGACCTCCAGTTATACCTCTCTAGCGCGCCCACGGACATATCTGTTGCGGTCAATACCATCAACGCAGACCTAGAACGTATTTCTACTTGGTCGGAAAAGAACTGCCTTGTTCTTAATCCGAACAAGTCGAAATATGTTGTTTTTGGATCAGAGCATCAAATCCGTAGTACCATCAGTAACCTCGAGACTTTGACTACCAGTAATGTTGCCATCATGGGCAAACCAATAGAGAGGATGGTAGAAGCAAATAACCTTGGCCTCCTCATGGACGGCAAGCTGCGCTTTGAGAACCACATACTAAAAGTTGTGAGTAACTGCTTCTACCGCCTTAAAGTTCTTTACAATGTTCGCGATTACTTAAGTGTTGATTTGCGTGTTAACCTTTGTGAATCGCTGATATTGTCAAGATTAAACTATTGTGATGTTGTCTATGCGGGCTGCATTACTGGTCGTACAAAAAAGCTTATTCAACGAGTGCAAAACGCATGCATTCGTTTCTGTTTCCGAGTCCCACCCCGCTCCCATATCACTCCCTACTTGAACGCCGCTGGTCTGCTGAACATGCCTGCACGCAGACGGCTTCACCTCGCCACTCTTCTTTTTGGCATAGTACGATCTGGGGTCCCAGCATATTTGCTGAGTAGACTTGCATGGCCCAAGAGTGAGCGTAGGTGTAAGGCGATGATTCTGGTGCCAGAGCATCGGACCGCGGCGTTTCGAGGTAGCTTTAGGTTCGCGGCGTCCAAGTGTTGGAATGATCTCCCTCCACCTATCCAAGGAGCGTCGAGCAAGTATACCTTTAAGCGCCAGCTTAAAGGCTATTTGTTGACGCTCCAAAAATCCCAACCTTAACCCATCCAGCACTTTTAACATCCCAACCGTGTCGTGTTTTATGCTTTGTATTTTTCATCCCGTTGTGGTACTGTTTTATATTAAAAAAACACATTTATTACATTAATTATTTATTTATTATGTTTCTACTATCGAATAGTATGCTGCGTTGCGTTCCGTGGGTCACTTACGGTGCTGTCTGAAAACCAGCGCTGTAGGTGTCTGTCTGACACCTCGGCACAATGCTGAGACAGCGACCGTTTCACTGCCGCGAAGACACACACAATGTGTCAATTGTATTGTATTGTATGCTTTATATCTGTGTGTCTTTTGTGTAGTGAATAAATGTCTTCTTTTCTTTTCTTTTCTTTTTTCTTTCTTTTCTTTCCAACGTGTCCAATCAGAGAGTGAGGAAGCGTGCGCGCAGAACTCATTTGAATCAAATCGGAATTAAGTAAGTTTAAGACTGTCCTACTACTAGTGTATCAGCTACTTACGCCCTTAACTCGGTTGATTTGTCCAAATTATTGTTTTAAAGCAAAGCGTACCGCTGCACCCCACCGCATGGCTTCAGGCTTTACGAAGCGTGGAGAATCTAGTCGATAACCCGTCCTATAAAGTGGTATGGAGCTTCACCATAACTACACATCGGAGAACGCAGCAGAATGGCCAGGCTAGCACTGATATTTCTCACCATCGCATTGGCTGCGCTGCAGTTCAGTGTTATGGGTAAGAATTTATTTTTATTCAGTTTGAAAATAGGCAAGACGGATAAATTACAATTATCGATATTATCAGTTTATGTGAAGCGGAATTTTCATTGTGTTAACTCGCCTCTGTGACCCGAACGGAGGAAAAATTGAATTGCTTTAATTCAAGCCTAGACGGATAAGATGCAGTAGTGTGGCTGGCGGATATTATAGACTTTTGACACTACTCAGAAAAACCAATCTTCATTTTAGAAACTATGTGGAGCTGCAAAGAAATTCAAAGGTGTGTCAGTCTTCAACCCGCACTTGGCCAGAGCGGCATGGGGACTACAGCCTTCTCCCATATGAGAGGAGGCCTGTTCCCAGCCGTGGAACATGTGTAGACAGATGATGATGACGATGTGAAGTTAGTGCTCTAGAGGCGTGTCTTTAGGGCTTAGATAGACTGTTTTCGTTACTAGCTGAATTTTTCCGTGGAACCAATGTGATGTACCTACATTGACCATCTTTTACAGCGGATTCTCTGGATGCGGATAGCGAAACACGCTACGCGCCCGAAGAAGACCCGTCTGATCGTGCTGCCTCGGCGTCAGCCCACGCGGTCGCCCAAGGAGGGAACGTAGCCCCGCGCCCCTACCCACCACCCACAGTGACCCCTCTCCCTCAAATCTCTACGAGATGCTTCGCATGCTCCGACTGTGCAAATTTGAAGAGCAACACTATGGTCAAAACCTGCCCATATTCGCCCGATCCGAGGAAGAACGGCAAATGTGTCGTGTTTTCGGAAAAATATTACCGTAAGTTTATGATGTTTGGATTGGATTACACGATTGACACTCATCATCATCATTATATCAGCCGAAAGACTGACACTGCAACGAATAAACATCTGAAGTTCATTGCATTGTCAACCAAGATAAGGCCTCACGTTGAAATCTCATTTACTTAATGGTTGCGATAAGTCTAGTGTCTTCCATCGATTTCGGTTTCGTAAAACTCATACCAACACTATTGACTTAATAACCTTATTCCATCTGCTCAGGAGATCTCCAGAATAAAAAATAGACTACTCTCTTTTGTCACACTATCTAAATGCCAAATTCCATCTAAATCCGTTCATGTGTTACGTTACATCTAAGCATAAAAGGTAACAAATGACAGACTAAATATATTAGTACCTACGGATAGACACGAATTTGACTGTACTCAAACAATAAGCACATTTAGGGAAATCCCATTTTCACTACTTGTTTACTTAGTACAGATGATTTCCAGGGTACTTTCTTCTACATTGCACCAATTAATGTGTCATATCCACTCAACCATCTGTATTAGATTCACTTAGTACATTTGTCTGGCTTTACGAATAGATATGTGACTCAATTTGATAGGCACAAATATAAGTTCAATCTCGAGGACTAATATTTTACTCGTGAGAAATAAATAATTCATTCACTTAATCAAAAGTACCTATTATCACGCTTATCGAACCCTTATCGGGACAATAAAATAATCGCGTCATAATTTCATCATTCCATCTGAAAGGGTCGATAGTCGATACTTAACATACGTTCCTGAGCTAACGTGTGATCGCGTGACGTGTCAGACAGAACACTCAGGACGAGTTCGCGAAACGCATTTAAATAAGTAAAAAGTACGATTGCAACGTGAAAGAAATTAACTGGGCCATTATTCCATCCACGATAATTGACTGGCGGGGACATCCTCTTTCATATATCTCTCTTCTTGAAAGCAAAATCAGAATGACATAGACATCAAGTGGGAATAGGCCCATTCTACTAAATAATTTACTTTAAAAACAAAGTTTTAACCGACTTCAAATCAGTAGCCAAATTGCTTCAAGTTTGCCTATAAAATTTAGAATAGAAGTATAGAAATATATTTATACAAAGAAATTACACAAGTGTATAGTTACATCTGAAATGCACCAACATGGATGCCACTCAGCATATGCTAAAGGCGCTGGTTTCAGGGCACCCAGAAGAGTTCCCTCGATTTCTCCAGGATCCCATCATCAGAACTGGATTTTGGTGATAACGGGACCAATCTGGAAGTATATGCTTTCAAACAAAGAAAGAATTCTTCAAATACCATAAATTACCGAGTTATCGCGTAGGTAACGAACACACAAAAAAACATACAGTCGAATTGAGAACCTCCTCCTTTTTTTAAGTTGGTTAAATAGTCGTGGATGGAGTAACGGCCTTGAATAGGGGCTCAAATGGCATTCACTGTGTTGTGCTGAACTTGCCACAGTTTCAGTGCCACTGGCAGGAACCAGCTAAGTATTAGGTGGGCGTTCTGCTCGTATGCGCTTTCCTCTACATACGATCTACTAAATTATTGGCAGTGAATGCGATAGTTGAATTGCAATCCAACCAACACCGACCAAATAATTTGACAAGGTAGTCCCATCTCCTAGCCAGATTTGGTAGCTAGCTATTAATGGGAAATGTGCTTTCCCATCATGTCTAGCTAGTGCAGCGTGAACTCGCAACTGACAATCTAGAATATTTCATATTTTAAATTTCAAATAGTCTTTATGAAAACTAACCAGTACAGAACTGCCCATACAAAGAAACTAGAAGAAGGTTATATAACATCAACACGTGAATAAATGTACGACGCCACCTACAGGGGAAACCAAAGAGTTCTAGCCGCATCACCTGACAAAGCAACACAAAACACAAGCGACCACGAACCCTGAAGGAAAAGGTTCGTGTTAAATGCGTTAGATGTCGTGGTAATAAACCAACTGCCTGTAATCCCAACAAATTCGTTAAAATAAAAAATGAACAAATATTAAAAAGGAGTCGTTAAGCGACGTCTGCGAGTTCACGCTGCACTAGCTACTAAATGGGAACGACTTTCCCATCTCGTAGCCACATTTGGTAGCTAGTTACGAAATCTGGCTACGAGATGGGACTTCATGGGACTTAAGAATTCCCGTTTCGTAGCCAGCTTCGAATCGGGATTATTTCTCCCATTTGGAAGCCAGCTACCAAATCTGACTACTAGATGGGACTAAAGGGTAACCTAGTTCGCAGAATAAATATTTCGAACGGGCGTACCCAAATACTCCGAAATATTTCATTCCGAATTTGCTAATTCCGATTTTCATAACTCCGCATTTCATAATTCCTAAGACTTATTTATGATTTCGATCACTAAAAAAACAAAATTAATTTTCAGAATTATAAAAATCCGTGTCTTTTTTAATTTGTGATTCCGAATTTTGGATTTTTTTTTTCGTGTTTATGTAGTGTAGGTACCTACCCATTTCAAACAGCACGCAAGCTAGAATTTTCACCATAATATTACTCAATTTCTTATATCATGTTTACAGACATGAAACAACCATGGGTGATCCGAGGCTGCGTGACAGAACGAGGAACCTGCTCTGAAATAAAGGCTGCCATCGAACCTCAGAGCGAGCTGGTGAAGCTGGCATCCTGTCAGGAATGCGACGGCGACGTGTGCAACGGGGCGGGCCACTCCGCTCCAGATCTTATGGCTGCGCTTGCTGCTGTTTTCATTACGCCTTTGCTGATGAAATACACGCTCTCCTAGAAATGAGACCAAGCCTATTCAGGCCACTAATCCCGTAATTTGACAATGTTTATTAAAGTGATAAAACTGTTTGACAGTCTGTTTCCAAGCATTTGTCTGTTCGTTCGGGTTAAATCTTGCAAGTCCAATTTGACCAACTTCCCGAAGTCCAATTGAGTTGAAAATTTGTACACCTTGTAATATTATCTATATTTGTAAATCCTCTCAATAAGCAGATGACTGTGCAAAAAAGTATAGTCAATAGAAGCTCGTACCAAAAATGACATTAGTGAGAGAAATTAACATTATCATCGAAATCATGTGGGCTATTTAATGACATCAAGGCAGACTTTTTTCGTCAAATGAGTTACGCACTAACAAACTTTCTTAGCGCCTCACTCAAACCAAAGGTAAAAAAACATTAAATCTGTTACTTCGCTTCGTCATCTAGCCCAACTACTCTCCTAAGTGCTAAAAATAGCATCTGTTCTATGTGTGGTGGTTTAGATTTTATAAGACCATTTTCCCATGAAGTATTCCTAATGGCGGGTTGAACAAACACAACTCCTTAAATTACCTAAAACTGTTTTCATAGTTCTACGCCTTGGTGCAACAGAAAACTCCTACTCCACTAGTAAGCTATCAAGGTACAGGGTATTTAGTTGCATGAACATAGTAATGTACCTTACCTTTAGCTATCACTCCTCATTAAGGTCCTGTAATGGTTCAATTATAACACTATCTGTAAATTAGTTTACAGATAGACATGGTGACATCAGCTTATGAGCAAAGTACGAAAACCGTATTCAACATTTCACGCTTATTTAAATTTTATAATTCACGACTACTTGTTTATATTTATGAATACAATAACGATGTAAGTAGATACTTCACAATTGACCTTCTTTTGTTTTAAATATGAATAGTGTGCCGAAGTCTCAAATGTACCTACTCGTTCAAACAACGATGAAATAATAAATCATTATCAAACTGAGGTTAGAATAAAGCGGTTTACTACAAATATAATGTTGTTTTATTAACAATAAACTGGGCATAATATTCGGTATAAATAATGTCAATGGATAGATGACCACCATAAACGAATGGTAGAGTTACTTTGGAGCTAGTAGCGACATCTTCATTTTATCGGTCGTACTTTATTGCAATGCGGTGACTTACAACATATACATATAAGAGCCTGCAGCATTACTTTGTTTATGATCGAAGTAAATAGATGTCACTGATAGCGCATTCCTTGATTTTTTTGAGTTGTTGAGAGAAAGAACAAAGAGTATAATGTCTGTGAAATGTAAGTTTAGATCTTTATATGTTTGTACATAGAGGGTCCACAACTGATGATCTCCATATACGATTTTTTTTCATCGATTTGTAGAATGGATCTTCGGGATGGAATGGGCATAGGGTATATTATATTTTATCCCGTGGCTCTGCATTGGGTTCTTTGTAATAATAATTCAGGCACTAAGGCATTCATTTATTTCAGGCTCTAAGGCCCGTAGTAGCAACTACCTTGAAGACTAACACACATACAATAATAAAATCAAAAAACGGCCAAGTGAGAGTTGGACTCGCGCACGGAGTAGATCTAACTATCACGGTTCATGAGATACAGCCTGGTGACAGACGGACGGACGGACAGCGAAGCGACCTAGTAACAGGGACCCGTTTTTACCCTTTGGGTATGGAACCCTAAAAACTAATTATTTAGGCGAAGAAACAATAGATAAGAAACAAAATAATAGTAATATGCGAGCGGAGCTGAGGGGGCGCTAGTTCCTACCTACACCTAATTTAATAAATCTGCCCTTTTCTTACACGTCACAAACGGGTGCGTAACGATGGCTATAAATATTTTTGATATAAAATTACTCGCAATAACGCTCATCTGATATAATTCTCGAGTTGTATAACAACACGTAATATATTTGTATATGGTATAATTATCATTTCATATAACGATCATTTGATATAATAATATTTTGTATAACATACATTAAGTATAATGCATATTTGCTATATTGAACATTGGATATAATGCTCATTCCGTCTAATGTACAGTTGATATAATCAAGCCAGGGTAGCCAGAAAAAGGGGGACGGGGGGGCGAAGCGCCCACAAGGGGTTCGGGGGGCAAAGCCCCCCGCAGTAAAAAAAAACACTCGCAACAATTGTACTATTGGGTGGGTTAGGTTAGGGTTCACTTGTGTCCCTTAGAGCGGAAATAGGCACCCCGCGAAGCGGGGTGACGTCGACACGCTGGCGGTTGAGTAAGGTTTACGTTAGGTTAGAACGGAAAAAAAGTAATTTCAGGCGTTATAGTTTTAATACAATTATACCGCTTGATCATTATACAATATGAGATGTATATCAAATAAGAATTATACTCTATGATGGTTATAAGAAATAAGCGTTATACCGAATGATAGTTATACTAAATAACAATATATATTTTGATATTATACCAAACGTTTATTATGTACAATGAATGATTCTACCCTTTGAAATTATATCAAAAATGGTTATATCCAATGAAATTATATTATTTGTTTTTATACCGATCATTACACACCCGTCACAAACAATAAGTCAATTTACGAATGTCAAACTTGCATAGGTACACTAGAAACTCACACGACAACTCACCAGGGGGAGAGGAAGGATTAGAAAAATTCTAAAAATGCCTCATGTAATTAATGGACGCCCCCTATCCCTTTTAGCCTATGCAAAGTCTACAAGCACATTTGCTATTACATTCCCTTATATAAAGCGATTAATGAGTATACGCGAATGTAGTCGCGGGCAAAAGCTATTTCTAAAGAAATGTAATATTTTAAAACATATGTAGGTATAGAAGTAGGTAACTACTATGACTTAATCTTAATACATGAAGAAAAAGTTTATTGTTAAAACATTCGATGATCCATTCGCGGTCTTTCGTAACCGAGGAGTCGCGATAGCTGTCACAGGGTGTTCTGCCTTTTCTCCGAACTTTTTTTGTCCGAATTTCATTTGCCAACCAACATTTCGCCGATGATTCACTTTGACAACCAACTATTAGCAAATTTTTGTATGTCAACGTTCCATTTGGCAGAATTATTATAAAGCGGATTATTGTAATGACTCATTACTCTTGGCATACTGATCATTTGTCAAATCTTTCACTAGGCCTAACAACTATTAAACGAATAATGTTTCGTCAGTGTAACAGTGCCCTTTTCATATATGAGGCAACTTCTTACTTAAACGAAGTAAAAGATACACACTAAAACCGGATCTTTAAAACTATGACTGCTCTTG
The DNA here is from genome assembly GCA_932294315.1 of Epinotia nisella. NCBI lineage: Eukaryota > Metazoa > Arthropoda > Insecta > Lepidoptera > Tortricidae > Epinotia > Epinotia nisella. The sequence continues at coordinate 12,040,673 of OW028688.1, read as the reverse complement.
TACTTGCCTTAGACAAATATGATGCTCATTTGGTAAAAAAAAACAAAATAGTACTAGGTATCTATCGTTAAAAAAACATTTCACAGAGTCCAGTTAGGTGCGACGACGAGCGAAGCGAGGAGGAGTGTTAGGTTCAACTGTGTCCCTACAGCGCGCGAGCCGAGCGAGCGAAGCGAGCGTGCCGCGGCAGCGGCCGGCGAAGCGCCAGAACCGACTGATTTTTTTTATTCCCTCGGCATCGCGGCCCCTCATCGGTCAAAAGTCCGTTCTATGAAACCTCAGTTATTGCTTAGAATCGATTTTTATTGTTCATAAATATTAATAAAAAAACCTGTGTAAGCTCTGTAATTAAAAAACAAAAACCTACCTGTATAAAATTTGCCCTAAGTGAAAGTTACATCCTTGTATAGTAATTCCTTCAAAATTCGCTCGAATACTCTGTATGGCAGCTTTTTCAAAGTCTAACACGCATACTTTTGGCATCAGATTAATACCATGTTCATTTCCATGCTCCATCAATAACTCAAACATTACATCCTAAGAACGTTTGTCTTTGTTGGTGCTAAACAAAAACATAGCGAAAACGTCTTCGTCGTCAAAAAACACATTTGGTAATTATTAATTAACTAAATGTATATTATACCGACTAAACCATAAACCACATGAAAATATGTATTTCAAAAAGTTCCAATTAAAAACCGAGCCCAAAGATAGAATTGCCAAACATTTAGTTGGGAAATGAAACAATTCCATAAAATTCAATTGGAACATGATCATTCGGCGAAATGACATTATGCGAAAAATTGGTTGCGATGTGATATTCGTACATACAATTTTCGGAGATGATTTAGAGAACCCTGTCACAGACTAAACCCACACACCGGGCCGACTATGAAACTTGTTATACTTACCCGTTACGTCCGAACCTCCCAGAGACAGTGTTGGCTGAACTTTATTGTGTTCAGTTCACGCACTAACTACCTACCTGTTTCCCCTGGATTTTCCCCAGGCTACTCTCCAACCACGCAGTTCGAGCGCTTTATTGGGTTCATCCTATTAATGCAACATACAGCGATAAAAAACCACTAACTACATATTGCAGATCTAAAAAACATTGTCACGTTTAAAAAAAAAGAAAAAGGTGATCCCTGCACAGAACTCTGAGGGGCTACCGCGAAACCAAATTCGTTTTCGTTCGTGTATCTCCATCTCTGTCGCTCGAACTAGCAAGTGCGACAGTGACGAAGATAAACGAACGAAAACGAATTTCGTTTCGCGGTAGGCCCTCTGTATGCATGCAAGGGTGTCACGTTTCTCTGGAGCTCATTTAGTTTTCAACGAGTACCTAATGTCAGGCCAGGGAAAGATGAGCCTAGAAAAGAGCGGCAAATTTAAAACAAACAGCGTATTGCAACATTGTGTATAACGCGATAAAATAATAACGATACTCAAACATTGGAACATGTACTTAATCGAATCGAATAATTGTTCAAGTTGAACAATTATTATTTTTCTTCAATTGAATGCAACCGATCAAGCTCTTTAACTTCATTCTACCTTATATTTAAGAAGAATAATCAAAACCACTCTCCAAAAATTTTAATTTTGACGAGACATAATACTTTAACTTTTTATTATATTCTTGTGTGTGAATAATATTAGCAGTAAGCACCAATTCTATTAAAAAGCAAAAACAGTCCAATTTATAATGGAACAGTTGGATATTTTCTTAGTTACCATATCAAGATTAGAACATCACAATATTTAAGATGTTTGACACATCTGACAATGATATTATTGTTGCCATATAAAAGTGTTTCTCGAAATAGAACCATGTAAAATTAGTTATAAAACGTATCGTAAGTATTTAAAAAAATATTCACTCTGTTCTGTCATCAATGTCATCATGCACAGTATATCAATGACATTGTATCAAATCATCAAATCAATACATCGAACAGCATAGAACAGCAGTGTGTCCCGTCTGTCAATGTGCATATTTTTATTCTCACTGCACGACCGCAGTCCCAATACGCATGTACTGTATTCGCGCCAAACTCTGCCGTTCACTCGTCATTCACTCGCTCGCGACCGAATCGACCCGTCGCTCGTTCAGTGTTTCGAATTTCGAAATCGTGATTGTGTCTTGTATAATAGTTAAATAAAAACCCGTGGCAATGGCGAATCTGGCGCTCTTGGTCCCCGTATTGCTGGTGGCGTTATTCATTAGAGAAGGTATGTTTACTATGACTTAACTATGAGTAATTCAAAAGTTGTATGGTTGCGTAAACTTTGTTTACGTTGAGGTCACTGTTTACTTTGTTTTAAGGTTTTCGGTAAAGTTTAATGCACAGTAAAAGAACAGTATGCTTCATATTTTGACCACACACTCGTTTTCAATCTAATCAACCAGCTTTTTGTTCTTAATCGAATTTAAGAGACTGTAGAGTTTTTCCCGCGTTCTAGTTTCTTTACTTTTACGTTACATACAAGTCTCGTACTTGATAAAGCGAGTTAAAGAGTTAATTCTTAGTACCTGTAGGTATAATATTATAAAGCCTAAGGGCTGGTTAAGAACGAGTTAAACCTGTTTGAGGTTGCAACACTTCGCGCTGTTCGCTAACGTCGCAATGAAAGTGAATTTGATGGTATTTGCTCACGTGTGCGTAGGTTGTATTTACTACCTGCAAGCATACTTGAGAATTGGCGGGTTATGTTCAATAATTCCGTTTGTTGAGTTTAGATACTTAACTACTGGCGCGTAACGTCCAAAATATAATAAAAAAGGGTAAGTAATAAATAAATCGAAACTCACGTTATATACCTGAAGGTAGACCTAAATATAAGTAATTATAATAAGATATGTTGCCCGAACGTTATTACCATTAGCAATATTTACATCGGAAAAAGGTAAGAAGCACACGAACGCCAATATACAATGCATAATACAACCTATTTTGTATTATGTATGCCCATTTATGACAACTAAACAGCTAGGTACATTGCTTAGGTACTAATTTAATAAATAAGAAGTAAATATCAGGGACAAACTAATACATAATAGAAGTCCCACGGTAAACTCTATATGACTTATGCCACTAAGGTACTATACGAAGATATAAACACCAAAGTTACCATTTAGTTAAATAGCTACTTAAATACATAGAAAACATCCAGGAAGATTCGGAAACAAATAGACATCATACAAATATATATATCTTTACTGAGAATTTTTCCAGTTCCAGGAAAGGTACGGCGGCTTCTGCACATTTTTTAGATTAAGTTCTGTTATTAGCTAACAAAGATTAGGAAACCTTCGAAGTCTTAGTTCAGTCCTGTCAACCGAATGTTGTTGTTATTGAAACTCGTTATTTACGTAGTGCTGCAATACTAACATCGTCTTATCTAGATAAGGATGTGATGCGATAATAGGTAGGGCTAACCTTAGCTAATCGGTGATATGAAGTAATTCGGTGATAGTTACTTATGGTCTAATAGCGAAAGTACTTGATATCTTTACGGCTTGTAATAATCTCCTGTTGGTGGCGGCACTATCATTCAACGTTCTAACTTGCAGCAAGTATCGAACGCATCCGTCAAAATTAGGAAATAAAAATGTCAAACAAATCAATAAGTGTAAGTGTAACGTCTAATGATTTTAATTGATCGGTGCAAGGTGTAACAAAACTTTTATTGAAGAAAAACAAATGACAATATGGCAAAAACTAAAGAAAAACCCGTTAGGGTTTAGCTTTTAAACATATGAATTATTTATAGAATTGTAAAAGTAACAATTTTCTATTTGCACCAAGCGCATGTCACATATTAACCTGAATATCACCAAATTACCAAATTTTTCATGTGTCAATATTTTTTTTCATTAAATTAATTTGGTACATCATAAATATGATCAGAAGTTCAAAAATGGTAGACAAATTCATGAACTTTTACTAAGTAATACTTCAAAAATAATTTAATTGATACGTATACCTATTGTAAAAAAAACCTAACTATCACCGGTTAGCCAAGGTTTACCTACGCAACTTTTCTGTGGCCGTAAAACCCTCATTTTAACTATTTCAGTACATCTTTAATGAATAAGAACTAAAAACCAACATGTCGAATCAGAACTTTTTATTTTAAATGGCTTAATTGAACTAAAGATTATACGAAACCAATTAATTGTATAATTTACGTTGAAATTGCTTACGCTACAACCATTATCTGCGGCATTGTGAATAAGGTAAACCTTGGCTACGCCATTGTGTCGTCTAGGTACGTACTATCTACCTAGATTGTGTATAACAATGATCTCGTCTCGTTTGATCCTCGTGATCATTCGGTTATACTGATAACCTATTTTCACTTCTTCACGGATATTGTGCCGTTGAAATGCATTTGAAATACGATACCTAAAAGACAATGTTAAACATTTTTAGGAATTCAATATTATACACAACAACAAATGTAAAATGAATAACCTAGGGCAACTTGTCCATCAATGAAACACCAAAATTTTTAAAGGTACGTACGAGTCTGATAATTTAATTAGTAATCACGTCGTATTAGCAAAATTTTGTTGATTCTCAATAAAAAAAAACAAATTAGTGATCAACATACAGCTCCATAGACGCGTTGGGATTTACAGAAGGCAATGTGATACTAAATAATACGAAATCAGTAAAAAAAATTTAAAATATCGAAATATAATTCTATTTTTTTTTTACTTTTATGTGGCAAATTAAGAAAATTGATTGTTTTTCTTCCACGAGTCGCGTTCACAAACAAAGCGTGTAAGAGGGTTTCCTCAGTACGTCTAATGAGCTATACAGGACTATAACATCGGATTTTGGAGATATTTACGTGTTTCACAGTGCACCAAAGTTTCAATGTTGGACAGGTGACCCTACATAATTTATATAAATAGAAGGGTACAATAATGGGCAATGGATGAAAATTTTAGAAATGCCTGATTATTTTTTTGGTGAAGTGAGGAAACTGTTTTTATTTTTCAAAAAAAATTGACGCAGCTGAAAAATCTGAAACTTTTTTCTGGTGTTAAGGAAACTTATTCCTATCACCAAAAAAATAATCAGGCATTTCTAAAATTTTCATCCATTCCCAATTGTCCTTGCCATCAACATGACATGATCTGGAGACCCAGACAGTTTAAAATGATGTGCAGCGAAATAGGCCGATGATAAAGCCAAGATGTCTGGAAAGAAGTCTGGGAGGAGTTCAAAACCGAATCTATGCTCATGAGAACCAACATCCCACAGTGAATGAAAATACGTTGAGCAAAAAATGGATTAAACCTGTTGGGGCTACTAGGGTCGACATTTTTTAAGCAATGTCATGCGTGACCTACAGCATAAAGTATGTTTTGCGAACACGTATAACAAAAAAATACTTTTGTAAACATGCCGTCATATGCAACATGCAACACATAACATACTGTGCGCGACGTAAAAGAAATTACCTATCATTACATGGAAGGTACCTACCTTAGATAATAATATCACTTATGTTGCATTCTTGGAAATTCGCCTCACATATAGTTGTCATTCTTACTTTTTATGTGTTTAGCAGATGAATACAGGAATAAATATAAAGTTCCACCTGATGTTTTCACCTATTACGGATTTCCGGGATTAAAAGTATCTATCAGATAGCCCGATATAAACACTGCCTCTATATCAAATAACCTTTTTTTTTAAACAGGTATTAAGTAAAAATAGTCGGCATGACATGTTAAGTACCATTAACGCGATCATGAAATTTTGAATTGAACTCTGTCATCCTAAAGAGGAAGGGTCAATAAACAAATGAGCAAGAGGAGTCAGTGCGCCTGGGACAGACCGTCACCGTTACGCATTAAGAAGAGCTCTATTAAATAAAAATATCCGGCCAAGTGCGCGAACCCCTCGACAAAATGGCCTTGCAAATGCGTGAACACAATAAAATATGTATTGAAATGAGTTATACTCCAGACAATCGCTTCAGACACTGGGTTCCCTATAGGTACCCTCATAGGCCTCATACTAACGTCCGCTGCTGAATGTGAGTGAGATACAAACCACCAGCAGATTTAAAATAAAACGACGATTGTGTACATAAATACCTTCATCTAAGGGCACTCTGTTGTTTGTTACGACTAACGACGACAAGTCATATAAATTCATAATTTGAACAAAAAGCACATAAATTTGAGCAATCACTTGGACTAATTCTACTTTTTGTTAGATATTTTTTAATGGTTGTCCGGTAGCGTTTTAATTTAATGCCTGTTTATTTACAATTTATGAGACAAAAACTTAATGGCGTTTTTGTTACATTTATTGTACAAACCTCCAATTATAATCCCATTCAAATAACAAGTAAATTACCGATGACTCAACTTAGTAGGTAGCGTGTATGCGCCTATATCGCAAATTACTCATACTTACTCGTAGATAACTGCTGGATATTTATGACCTATGCACATAACGAATACAAAATACATAATTGTAATAAACAGAACAGTCACGTCTAACAATACGTACACCTACGTAGCAAATGCCATATGAAATGGCGCTAGTGATACTATGTTCTCTGATGTTTAAATCGCTATTGCCGTTATTGAACCGCGTCGAAGATTTCACCATAACCAGTTAGCTAATTATATAACGTCGAATCAGTGATTCCTGTGGCACACAAATGAGTATGACAACCGGCGAAGAACGACCGCTGGAATATTAATAGAAACCATATCGGATTTAAACGGAGATGTTTGTGAAGACTAAAGGAATGTGTTTGTCATTTTAAAAGGCGAGTTTATTGCTGCCGATGTGAATTTGTAGCGAGACTCTTTAGAAACTACGTGGGTGAACTGATGAGGCCTATTATGGTAGCCAATCTTAAAATTTTCAGAAATATATATTCCTTTTTAACAAAAAGAAAGCAATTGTTGCAAAAAACTCTCCAATCCCGTGCCCCGCCGCTCATGCAAGTGGACTTCATGAAGGTTCTAAATAGAAGGGAAGAAGAATGTTTTAACGAGAAGAAAGTTTCTGTATTCCCTTCGAAGTGATGACTCCCACTCTAATATCGAATGCTCGCAAATAAAAACCATAGGGCTGGTTTTAGTATCGCGCTGACCGTTCGGTGCCGAGCGATCCCCACGACCAAAATGTATGACGTAGCTGTCTGCGTAGACGACCTAGGGTACCTATATGCTTCGTGTCAGTCTGAGCAATAGCCATATTCGTACTAATGTCAAAGTTCGTTGGCCATAGCTCGTAAAACATTAATTCAATAGTTAACAAATTACGACATCGGATTATAATACCTCTTCAAAAGGAGTGCTATCGTTAACTTAATTACGACATCGGGATAAAAGGCGGGACAGTGACCGCTATTGCCTTGACTCCAGGCACATAGTAAAACAATAATTATTGCACAATAAATCCACGCTAAGCAACGTCGCGATCTTATAATTATTATAGCCTGACAAGCCGCTATTTGACCCTGAGGTAGTGTCGCTGTAAACAGCATAAGATACCTATGGCAATAATGTACATACGTCATGTACAGTTGGGACAGTTTGTAGGTATTAGCTTTGTGTTGTTTCTTGAATGTGAATATTCTATGCTTTTTGATAAATAGGTACCTATTCATCCATATCTAATTTCAAGTATTCGATATTTACATACTCTGGAGATTGTAACTCGGAAGACTCTGACTCTGATGTGTCGCTTTCAAGATCGCCGACCTCAATTATTTATATATTAAACGTTATGTCTGGGATTCGACTAAATTACCTTTTGTTCTATATTCATCTTCAATTTTTTTTACAATATTTTAATAAGAAAAAATGTACTAGTTAAAACCAACCAAACTAACCAGTTCAATCAATACCTACGACCGCACTATAAAATGTCAGTACCGGTCATGTACAATCAATTTCAAGACACGGTTTATAGAAATACTAGACAATTCGGCATCCTTTTTTGCTGTAAATATTTAATTATATTCAAAATAAGCTTTCTGCCATCGCTATGGATTGCTTTCGGCATATTAATTTTATTTTTTTTTACAATCGCGAAATGTTTCGTTTTCCTTGCTGTTTGTTTACATCGGTGACATTCGATGACTTCAAACGTCTGTTGTCAAAGAGTCCTTGCCAGTAAAATAAATTAGTTCCATTAAAAATCCGCAACATGGCTAGGGTCAAAAAGAAACTTATCAGGCTAGTTCACGATTTTGCCATTCCGCAAGCAAGTTAAAACCTAAAGAACATGTTTACAACACTAATAGTCAATTACCTACTTATTTATTCATTAAGTATATTTGCATGCGTGATACATCTAACGTGGCACCGCTAAAAATGTTCAAATATAACAGTTGAGCAACTTTCACCGCGCTATCGCGTTGCCATTCGGCACACTGGCCCTTTCCCTATTGTGGTGACGTTGGCGAAGGGCTTTCTACCGTGTCCGCCTGTTCCCAGTGACAATGACGAACAGTTTTATTGTACTCACAGAATCGCTTTAATTTCGTGGGTGCAGTTAGATATTAAGATAACACTTAGGTACTTAGGTACACAATTTTCCAACTTTGGATTGCTCTGGTTTACACTAGAACTTGCTTAAAATAGATTACATGTAGTTCTAGTTCGTCAGTATTCTCAGGCATTCGTTATTGGTCTTTGCCCGTATTATTAATAAAACCAAGCTCATATTACGTTTTACAACGTGCACTTATTAGCATCATTGCTCTATGACCTACTAGCTTTTGCTCGCTACTTCGATCACGGGTATTCCGGTATCATTTCCACTTTACGAGATAGAATGAATCTATGTTTTATCCAGATTCCAGTTTTATAAATTATCTGTGGACAAAAGTTCTATAAAATCAGCGATAGAACATTTCATACGTAACCTTAAGCATTTTGTCCCTAGCTAAGGCCTTGTATACATTAACGCGTTACCGTACGTAATCTGGCAGTTTAAAAACCTAATAAATCACGTCTGTATATCATAAACCCACCCACGAGCCATAAAACCATAACTGAACCTACAGGATCTGAATTTTTAGAAGGAAACAATGTCGAAATTGTTGAAAACGTTATTTGTAGGAGTTTCGATAAACATTGTGTCGTGTTCGTGTGACCCAATTCGAGCTTTGTTGCTATTTTCGCTCAGTTCATCTTAGTGACAAGCAAGACACGTGTCGTTGATCTAATTCGAATCCGGTTACGAATATAGATAGAAACTTCATTCCAGGTAAATATTCTTGAAATACGAAATTATTTACAGGAAAATGATAAATTATCTTAAATAGACGTCCGATTTAGCCTAGTGGGTAGAGACGCTGCCTACGAAGTTGTCGGTCCCGGGTTCGAATTCCAGTAAGGGTATTGTGTGATAAGAATGATTACTTGTTTCTAAGTCTTAGGTGTATCTATTAAACATATCGTCCATAAGTCCATAACACAAGACTTATGAGGTTAGGTACCTACTGTGGGGCTAGTTCGATTTGTGTATCTAATATCTTGAATAAAATCAAACTATCTTGAGCCAAAAAAAAACTCTAAGGTCTCGAGAATCATCTTAATTCAAGATGTCTGTGTCATTCACATAACGGCGGTCTTTATAACGAATTTCTTGATTTTATTTTTCTGTGCGATTCGATAACGATCTACATATTATATTAATAAATAGGTCTCGTAATTGTTTGATGGGTTAGCTTTCAGAAAATCCTACCTTAGATATTATTTGGAAATATCTCTGACACATACATACTCGTAGAATTGATAGAAGTATAAAAATCGGATCGTTTTCCTTTTCTCATAAAAGAGCAGACATATGCCCGATAAAATAAAGCTTTAGAACGCATAGAGAAATAGATCCTAGGAAAAATACTCAATTATACAATTATACATGACGTATCCCCTGCTTTTTTGACATTCTAAAGTCTAATGTTATATGGAATGAACTTGTTTGTTGGTAAATTGTAAGAAATATAGTTAGATATTATATAGGCACCTATATGTACAGTGTATTGATTTAAAGTTTCACACATTATTTTTACTAACGTTACCTACTTTATCGCGTATTAACTTAAATATTTACGTCTTTGAGGTTTCTCGACGTTTAAGGTAAATTATTAAATAAAGTATAGACGATTAAGTCCCGTTTAGTAAAAATAATTAAATATTGTGTTCATATGCTCATCATCTGTTACATTTAGTGTTTCTGAATAGAAACAGTACAAGAGTTTTAAATTCATTGATCCTTCGTAAATGCTGCGCACAAAAGTTATTTGTTTTTTTTTAGACCGGACTTCAATGTCACCTTCGCGATGAGTAAGCATTGTTATGTTTCACACTTGTGCGCGTCCCAGAAAGTAGTTTAAAAAAACCGGTATTTTTTGGCAGAAGAGAAGTATCAACTTTATCAGGCGAATTATGTAAATGATTTTGCGTCGTCAGCCTTAATTTGCAATAATCATTCAGGTGGCAATGATTTTTGTATAACTAGTGAATACCTATATATTAAGATCTACTTAATTACTTACTTTATTTCGAGTCTAATCGGGTCTGAATAATCTTAGGTTAGTATCTCCAATGCAATTTTAACCGCATCCCAGAATAGGTTGGGACTAATAAGCCCAGCAGTAAAGTTTTATTTACGAACGATTAACTGAGACAGGAATAAAGGTTACCGTTTCCTGGCACTGGTAACCGGTACCTTGACGATTTTTCACGATGTAATGTAAACATTAGCTGACGAAGAAGAATGACGTAATGGGATACATAGACGCCCGCTGTGCAATATTATCGTTAAAAAGTCGGTCAAGTGCGAGTTGGACTCACCCACCGAGGGTTCCGTACAAAATTACAAATATATAGTTTTCAGATTATTCCCTGTAAGTAGATACTTGTAGTATAAGACGATATTACTTGCCAAATTTCATAGTTCTAGGTCAACGGAAATAAGTACCCTTTAAATTTGGATTCCGTTGAGAGTGTAGAAAGAAATATACGATTTTTCCGGCAGATACGGTCGTATCATTTTTATTTCGCTAACTTAAAAGTTTGATTTTTTCACAGATTCAAGGGACTGTATATTTAATTGAGTATATAGTTTTAATTCCAACTCAATACCTCCACGCGTTCCCGAGATAAAGGGTCTTGCTTGACAGACAGACAGACAGACAGACAGATGGTCAAGGGTTCCGTTTTCTCATTTTGAGGTACGGAACCCTAATAAAAAGGTACCTATCGAAAGAAACAAGTCTACGAGCATAATTTTGGAAGTGTAGCAATCTCTATACTTATCTTCTACAAAACTGTATCTACTAATGCATGTGTCTTACCGTCATTTATTTGTTGCCAAAAGCGAAGATTGACGGAAGACATTACGAAAATAGGAGCAGTGTACTTGTCTATCTTACTAGTCCAATGACCTACTTAATAGTTAAATACTAAACCGTTTTGCACAGCACGTATACAAAAGTGGTCGTATTAGATAAGAAAATTCAGGTGAAGCATTGCGTAAGTAAAATTTGAGTCGATTGGAGATTTTTTTGTACAATGATATATTTATTTATTAATTTAAACTTTATTTCACAAAACACAGACATGTACAAATGGCGGGCTTAATGCCAAGCGGGTTTTATTTGCCTTCCTTTATCGTCTATCACCGATAACACAAGCACTTATAGAGCAACTGTCCGTGAGCTATCCTTATGCGAATATTGATTGTATCTAATGACATAGATACATTTATCTATGCTAATGATAATGACACCAAAATGACATAGTATATAAACAGCTTTGTATATAAACAGTTACTTTACCAAATGAACAAATCCCCACCTTTTAGGTCTTGGGCGTTTACTGACCCACTTCACAAAGACTACTTAATTATCAAGTCTATAATTGAGATAATTTATCACTGATCGGTCGATACGACCGACATCGAGCTACCCGCATAATTTGAATGAAATTCAATAAAAAGCACGACCCCGCAGAGAAGCGTTAACAGCCATTGTGACCTGAATGAATGAATGGTGGCAAATCACATCATCCATTTATATTAATAAACCAAGTATTTTTATGGGGAAAAAAGTGAACGTGCAACTCTGGGCTTGAATGTATGTGAAAGATAGGGCGATAACATAGAAAAACGGCCTTTACATTGTAAGGACGGTTATTTTGATCAGCGGACAAAGCTTCATTAACAAATGTTACATCTTGAAACCTATTCCATGCATAAAGGTGCTTAAAATATAATTGTTTATTTACTAAATCCTATCACTTCTCATGACTAGGATAAAAACGCTGGTCAACTTTTATAAAATTAACACAAAAATATGGCCATAGCTCTTGCATTAACCTTATTACCTAATAGGTACAATATCTTGGGACTGTGTTTCATAAACGGCTCATTCTCATATTTGTGCACACTGTCACAGCCGTGGACTAATATGTGTGTAAAATTACGCTTTAATTAGGATATTATTCAACTAATATTATAAAGACAAAGTGTATGTGAGATTGTAGCTTTGTAAGTTTGTTAGTTTGTATGTAATGGGTATTCTCCGGAAATACTCATCCGATTTCAATAATTCTTACACCTGCGTATAGCATGAAGTTTCCGGATGGACAAAAGGCCATTAAAATGAGAATGGCCCAAACTGTCAAATAACGCCTCCTCTATGCAGCTCCTTAATAAGTGCAAGTGAATCATAGACGGCCCGTGACCTCTTGACATATAATTATGATCCCACAGGATCATGCTTCATCCATTACGGGGGCACTTAAATAAAACAGATGGCTCACACCCATGCCCTTATGGCTTCATTATGCCCGTGACCCCAAGAGAGTTGGCACGAATAGAAATATATCAGATTACGTGATTTTGTAAAAAAATGGTATTTGCAGTCATAAGAGAGAGATAAGTAGGTAAATGAACGTATTTAGAAAAAAAACACAATTCCATTTTTTGAGTTGTCATCAGGGATCGGATACCGGTATTTTCACCATACAAAAATACCGGTTTTATTTCGTTCAATTTCGTTCTTTGGTTTATAATATCATTTTTGATCAGGCTGTCTAATAATACGGAAATGTTACCTAAATACATGATAGAGTCCTACATTAAGAGCCTAAAATAATTCAAAATATTGAGACTACTTCGGGGACTTTTGAAAAAACTGGTTCCGATCCCTGGTTGTCATACGGCAAGTCAATAGTTATCAAGAAAATAGAAAAAAACCAAGTCATGTGATGATTTTTTTTTAAATAGGTACGTGGAATAAAAGTACAACGCATTTTTGAATGCCTATTTTTTATATACAGGCTGGGCTTAAAAAATAATTGATAAACACCAAACATTTTCGTAGGAATGTATCTTTAAGACTTGGCAATTATGTATCCTACTAATATTATATCCTACTTCCTACTAATTATTGCGAAAGTTTGGATGTTTAGATGTTTGTTACTCAATCACGCTTAAACGGCTCAACCGATTTGAATGAAATTTAGCACGAAGATAGTTTATAGCCTGGATTAAAATATAGGATAGTTTTTATCCGGGGTTCACGCAGGCGAAATCGCGGGCGGACGCTAGTGGTAATATAAATATTCGCCAAATATCCACTCCGCCTTATTTAGTGACATGCAAGGTGAATATCATTTCATTGAGTTTTTCACGAATTTTCACATTTCCAAAGGTGTATTTTTACAGCAACTCGAATTTCGCATGTTTACTCTGTCAGATTTATTAATTTGTCACCATTAACACTTTTAATAAAGCGTGACAAATTAATAAATCTGGCAGAGTAAACGCGTCAGTTTTTTTTTTAATTTGATGACCGGAAATGTTTCTTTCAATGTTGCCACAGTGTACCGTGTCGTAAACATGTTTCTAAAGCTTAAAACCAATCCGTAATAAATTTGCAGTCCCTTCGCTTGATATTTGCATTTAAAGAATCATGAGCTGTGCCTTCAAAAAAATTACTTCAGAAATAAAATGCATAACCCTGTAAATTTCGTGAACTTTTTTCACAACTGTTAAGTATGATTATCGCCCGTTTTCGGCTTGACGTTGACTTTTGGGGCGCCTCATAAAATTAATTTCATTCACTTCTGCTTGCGATTATCGGGGATAAACTAAACGAGATAGTGATTTGAATCGAAGACACATTGTACGGAGGGTCCGGAGACCGGAAAGCGACAAATTGCTCCTTTGAGTTGTAATTTCATTAATGTTAAAAAGCCCTCGGTCCCCCGTCGATTTTAAACTAGCATTATGTTAGGGCTGTCATCGCTTCTATTTGTATTTCGTGGGGCATTAAAAAAAGGCGGTAACACACGGACAGACACCGAGGTGATACCTAATGTTTTTTTATATTTATACAATTTGGATGAAACACCAAAATAACCATACTTAATTGAGAACGAATATATTCTAAGACGGAGTTTTTGTTTTTTGATAATGATAGCCTTCTTAACCCCAGAATAATGTCTTGGAACAAATATCCTTATCTCGAATGGTTTTCCCAATTATTTTCAGTAAGTAGATAAATTATATCGTAATGTATAGCGTAATTGTACAAATAATTGCCTTGTATTTTTTATCTCAATAATTACTAATCACTTTCATTGGCCTTTACTACTTATTTGTGAAACATATTTTTTACTAACACCTCACATGGGATTTTTCCTTAAGCAAAATTCAATTACCAGTCTGGGCCACGGCCGAAAACTTTTATTGTTCGTAATCCTAAAGGCTCCTCCATATACATACAATGGGCCATCATGGCCGCAGGATAGGACGCTGCTATGCGGTGGAATGAGATGAAAGTAGGTCTTTCTCCCTTTAACTTCTGTCCTCTATGATGGATTATCATGATGGCCCATAGTGTCATTGTGTGACCCAATATTAAGGCAAGCCTTAATATTGGGTCTGTACCTATAATGTACGGCCTAATAATCCGCGTCCACTAGGTATATATTTGTCTTTTTAACTCATGCATAAACAGAGAAAAAAGATACGTGGATGCAGATTATTGGAGCACGGCCGTGCTCGTACATTATACTGACCCCTAATATTGTTATCTATTGAAGTCCACCTTACTTTACGGAAGACCGAAGCCTAGTTTGCGTTATAGAAGCAAAACAAACCGCTTCTTTAATTAGGTAGGTTCCCTCTTTTGTTCTATGATGCAATATTGAAACTTTGATTTTGTGCCATATTTAGAACGAAAGGACTCTCAAAGGCCCAATGTACTACGTCTAATGTCAATAGTATTTGCACTCGTACTACAAAACAGGCAGCACCGATTGTTCTCATTGTTGTAAATAATGAGTACGCGTGATTAATGATTCGATATAGCACAAGCCTATCAATTTTATTTATATTTACACGTGAGTGGAAAAGAAAACCTTGTGGTAAGTTGGCAACCCTGAATTGGAATTGAGGCAGAAAATAATAGTAATTAATAAACTTGTGCTTAAAGTAAAAATGTAGGTCATTTATATAGGACACGTATCGACTGGAAGTTTTTAAGGTAATTAAGTAATCCACCACCACAATGTTTATTTATAATATAGTATCTAAGTAATGTACTTATATTAAATGATTAGTGGTGATTTAATTACTTATGTTATTAGGAATATTTCCCAGTGCCTGCACACTGCACTACACTGCGACTTTTGTACTTATTTTTACTAAATACACTTTAAATCAATCAATATATAAATAATATTTTTTTATATGTTCCTCATTTCAAATCATGTTGACTTGGTGTAAAATAAATACGTCGCTAAACAACTTGGCGCGGTTTTCCAGTTGTGCAGGCATTACCCCGAAGACATCATGGCTATTTTCCAACTACTCTATTGTACTATTACTTATTCTGTGCTATTGTACAAGTCTCTCAAGCATCTTGAATCCGGTACAATTATCACACAATTTAATCTTACATAGTCCTGAGCTACTGAATTACACTTTTTAAGATTAGGATGCAACTAGGATAACGCTAGAATGAAGAAAGAAGAAGACACTTAAAATCATGTCATGAACAGTTTGTAACAGGTAGGTAGGCAACGGAGTGCGTAGGTACTTAAGTAGGATCTAACCAAACATTACCAAAACAAAGGTCAAATTACAACGATTGGGTAAACTCAACTGTTCGGCTGTACCCTCGTTGGGCCATGATGCTAATGATGATGAAATCCCTTTTGAACTGGAATGCTTCTTGCAAACTGACATATCAATGTCGAACTATATTTATCTATCCGTTTCGTAATGAGGGACAGTATATAGGGATTTTGGCATAGCACATCTAAATATTTCTGACCGTTAAAATGACGAAATGTGGTAGTAGTGAAACGCGTCTTAATTTAGAATGTGACGTTGCTTATCATTTGTTTTTGCTAAACATTAAGCCGTGTTTATGGGCAATCGGAAAATCGGATCGATCGACGGCACGGCGATCGGTAGTTCGGTACACGCGCAAATACGATTTAATGACGTTGCTTAGGAATGTTTACGTTTCCAAAATGACAGCCCACGCCACGTCTCGCTTTGCCGAACGTCTCGCTTGTCCGTAAACGCGGCCTTATACGACGCG
Source organism: Epinotia nisella (assembly GCA_932294315.1). Lineage (NCBI taxonomy): Eukaryota > Metazoa > Arthropoda > Insecta > Lepidoptera > Tortricidae > Epinotia > Epinotia nisella. Next base: position 12,024,050 of record OW028688.1, on the reverse strand, counting down.
GCCCACCTTGCAACTTCAGGGGTCACATCCTCGTAATCAACAATTTGCTATGTTGTGCATGAATGTTGTAACAAAATTATGCAAAATATTTGATGAGACTTTTCATATACAAACATTTATTAGTCACTATTTATATTCGGAAACTTTAGACACTCGATCATAAACCGCAAACATGAAACACAGACATCGTTTCGTAAATGATGAACGATTTTCATTAGTAACCTATGTAGTTGATGGATCATCTGCATTGCATCTGCAACACTAGCAACTGACGCGGTAATTAAACATGGTGGATTTGATATGGAATACATCGTCGTCGTTATACTTACGTCAGCAAATCATACACTCACCCAATAAATCACCCAGTGATGACCACGATCCTTAGCCAATACCAGACACAAGAGAAAACACAGAAAAGGGGCCTATGGAGAGAGAGAGAGAGAGATGGAAAAAATGGATGGACCATTCAATCTGCGCCTGTGGCACGCCGAGACGCGTCACCTCGCGATGTGTGTGAGACGTCAAAGCGTAGCACCGTCTCAGTTAAGTGGTAGACCTAAAACAATACATGTAACTTTAGCGTGTGTCAAGTAGAGGCCCTGCTTAATATGATCACTGTAACCTGGATTTTTTGAAATTCCCTTCGCTCTAATCGAGAACACAGCATAATGTGAGAGCCATGACATGTCCTTATATAGTATATCCAAGGTCAGTTTCATTACTCTGAGGCGACTCCCAAAACTAGGTACAAAGTAGGTACCTATTATTAGACACGGTCTCTTTTTTAGTCTTGGCAGAAATAGCCAAAAATATAAAAAAATATTTTTAAAATATTTTGCGGACAATCTTACACAAATCGACCTAGTCCCAAACTAAGCAAAGCTTGTACTATGGGTACTAGATGACGATAAACATACTTATATAGATAAATACATACTTAAATACATAGAAAACATCCACGACTCGGGAACAAATATTCGTGCTCATCACACAAATAAATGCCCGTACCGGGATTCGAACCCAGGACCTCTTGCTTCGTAGGCAGGGTCACTACCAACTAGGCTAAAGCGGTCATCTATAATTAGTTGCTATAAAAATAGAAATAATGAAGCGATTTTATATTTTTAACCTATTATCTAACTTCATTCGATGTTTTCTTCAGTTTCATAAAGTAATTAAGCGCTATTTTTAACCCCCGACGCATAAAGAGCAAAAGAGGGGTGTTATAAGTTTAACTTGTGTACATGTATGTGGTTTTTTTTATCGAAAGTCTTGTCTGTTGGTATGGTCCTTAGCTTTGTTTGGTGGAATTTACTTAGTATTTATTTAGTAAGCTAAACTGTGTCAAAGTCAAAGTGATTTATTCTTCAATTTAGGCATATTACATACACCCATGAATGTCGATAAACTACCACCGGTTGTGTTATTGTGTTTAGTTTTAAGTAGTAGCATTTTCAATGTCACTCATTACTGTATTTTTGATTCCAAAAGATATGGACGGTAAGTAGAATTAAAGAAATACTATAAATGAAGACGATTCGCAATTACCATGCGGGAGAAAACTGTTTTCTCCAGTGCATCTAACCCGTGATCTCGTGCATACAATACATTTCGTTTCGGATTTTCCGCGTTATTTGATTAATGCAAGATATACTAAATTAATAGTCACAATGCATAAAATAGGTCATTATAAACTTCATGTCAATACACATTTTCAGGGAGTGGTATATGATCCGTTGACCTAATTTCAGCAGGTCACTGGGGGGCCAAACATAAGGAAGGGGCTAGAACCTTCCAAAAAAGATTTACCTACTGATTCGTATTGTTCAAATATTGGGAAAAGTTTAATGATGTTAGTTTAGGTTCAACGAAAAAGATAGGTACGCCTTTCTACCTACTTAATAGATTAGGGGTATGTGGTGAGAACCACATTAGTAATAATTTTAGGGATAAAGTATTACCTCCAGCCCTCTAGATTAACGATTTACATCAATTAAGAAAACTTAAGATTAGGTAGTGATTATACTATGTCGTTACTTATAGGTTTTATAAGATATAATTTACAATTTAAACATATTACCAAGATGCACTTTTAATTAGAAACATACGCAATGAGCAAGTAGAGAGGTAAGTAGGATTCGGAGAAGCCACAAGCACTGAAACATTGTAGTATTTTTTGCAGTCCTTATTTTCATAAAAAAATTAAAAATAAATTATAGGTATTTACAGCAATATTTCTTGAAATATAAAATATTGCTTTTTTATGAGGATAATTGCATAGAAAACAAAAGGTGCATTGGCGCAGGTTCTTTGGACACGAAAGCGAAAGGACTCGTCAAATCGGTCAATGCTACCGACTGGCGTGCAGCGTTTTATAGCATTCTAGTCAATACCGTACTAATCAGGTATTTAATTTGATTGATATTATCTATTTAAATTACACAATGCAGTCAATGAAACATATAATAGTTTAACATCTTTTAGGTATTTGGATAATCAAAAAATTTAGATTGGTTGTACTAATGGTGTTTAATTGAGACACAATAGTGCGTGACTCGATTATATTAACATATTCCTACTAATTTTTATGTCATCTGCTTATTATTTTACTCTAAAGACATAAGTAGAGTTATCTGTAAAACGAAATATGTACCAACATGCGTAATTTAATTAATAAAAATACTCAATTCAAAACAATGCAGAGTCAGTGTGTGGTGCTACTACGAGTATCATGAACTATGAAGGTACTTAAGTACAAATTTAATTATGCTCGTAAGTTTTTAATCAGATAATACCCCAGGAAACCTCGTCATAAAGTATCATCCATTCATCGTCGTAAGGTAGCATCCATTTTAATTAGGTTAAATGTGTTTAAAGAACCAAGGTTACTTACTGCTCATAGTACTGCACCTGTTTTCTAGTAGTGAACGTTCTAGTAAACGATCCCTAGATAGTAGATAGGTACTTAACGGAATGACGCATGCGCGTAAGCTATTAAGTGTACTGTAGTAAGCCATGCATGTCTTATACGCCACAATTATAGGACGGTTCATGGCACGTCTTATGTTAATTAATTAAGGGCTATTTTCCCGTGGCTAATCATATTACAGTTTAAAGTTGCCTTGCGTAATAGCAGCTAAGGTTCCTTCTCACTTAAGATTCAATGAGCTATGAAGAATAAAACGGTTATTAAATACCGTGGTGCTGTTTACAAATTGTTGAAATTGTGCTTGGCTGGTATTCGCGTAAACCGACAACTGACCAGTATAACCCACCACCAGCCTGACCTTTGATTGTCCATAGTTTTTACGGATCACGGGACTAACTATGTTTGGGCGAGTGGTGACGTGAATAGAGGCATGTTGTGAATCGGCTAGCTTATGAATCAGACTTAAACCATTTCCGATAGATCTCCTTCTAGGTCAATCGTAACGATTGACATGATATATCTATTTCAAATAGTGTCTTGCGACGTGTGGAGATCTTCAAAACTGTTTTATTTTTATTACAATGAGAATCCTTGAGTTTGACCAAGCGGACTCTCTAAATGTGCAAGCTAAGTATAGAATTCACAATTAGGCGAACTAAACTGAACTGACAAGTGAAAATGCACAAATATGGTTGCACAAGTATGGCACAGTTTAGTTCACCTAATTGAAAATTCTACTTTAGATTGAGTTATTTGTATCATGACGGATCTCTATCGATTCGTCATGATACAATTAGCTCGTTAGTTACTATTCACGTAATGTGTGTTTTCGATCCGCCCTAATGGTAGTACTACTGTAAATGTATTCGAAAAACTCTGGCATGTAAAAGAATTGAATTATGACTCAGTTGCGACTAAAATTTAATTTAATTTCTAATTATCCGTTGATTGGTTTCTCACACGTGAATTACCTACACGTAAGTCGGAATAATGGTAAATGCTTCCCCAACGCAACTAAATGTACGTTAATCTACGGAACTAAACCTTATTAACACTTCGTAAATTTTATATCCATACGACGGATGAAGCATGGTAAGAGCTCATAAGAAATAGGATGGTAATGGTACCAAGTACTCCTGGGTACCTGCATTGTAAAGTAGCAGTTCATGACTGACACAGCTGACATGTCACAAGTTACAATCTTAATGTGGCTTCATGCAAAATAGTTTCGATTTGTGAATTTTAAAACATTTATTTATGCCGACAGAACACGAAACCAAAGTTATGAATTCGCGAATATAGGTATTTCATGTCTGGATAGTAAAATCTTGTATCGTCACGTTTGATGAAGTTTTTACAGAACATTCATTGATATGATAAATTTGCATGCTTCAGTGGCTTCACGTCTAAAACTCAATGTCGTCTCATTGTCGTTTCCGAGATGCCGTGACGGCTTATAAAAAAACCTTAGCACGGATGCAAGGGCCTTGCGGTACTTTAAGTATTAAGGTTTTTCATTGTTGGATCGAAGGTTGGCACCATTTCTGTCTACCATTCTTAACAGTGTCGTGAAATAAATATATTTCGGACGACCATTTTGTTTTTATGTCAAGACTAACATCCATAACATGTCGGCAGTAGACACAGTCAAAGTCATGGATATGTATACATTTTTCGCCTTATTAGAAATGTATGTAAGGTGCAACAATGTAAACGAACATATCTGTGACGTCGCTCGTACTCAGTTACTTTTATACATTTTGAATATTTCTTACATTTAGTCGAAACTGTTCCCTAGATAATGTAACCAAAACTATAAAGTACCTATCTAGAAGATGGTTACGGAGTAGGTACATGTAAGTAATAAGCGTTGAATAGCGATGTCACTCATTGCCCACAGAACCTAAACTACTTACTAAGATCATAAAAGACTTACACTACTTATTACTTACTGCCTAGGTATAGCTAGAATGATCGCGTTTACCTACATACTCGTATGTTGGATATAAAGCATACGTCTCTCTCGCACTGACATACTTGCTACTAAGAGACGAATGGTTTATTATATTTTGTCCGACATGCGGGTAGGTTGCCTACTATCGCCGGCGATATAATGTTACAGCATTACACGCGTTCATACGTTTCCTTCTTATACCTTCATTACTCGTACCTAGGTAGTTTTATACTGATTCAACGGCACTTTGCGAACAAACGACAACATCTCGGAATCGAGTTCTATAAAACAGCAATTCATTATTCCCCATTCGTACGGAGCTCTAATAAAAACAGTTTGAATGAAATATTTTCCCATTGTTACGATAATGACAGTTAACTACACGCTACCTAGTTGACAGTTCGTCAGATTACTACATTACGTACCTATTGTTGTGGCAAGAAGATTATCAATGATAAGTTGTTTTGCTGTCACGTTAAAGTTATAAAGTTTGAATAAACAAATGTCTGAGATGAGTAGATGAGGTAGGACTGCAGCTTCAATCTCATGCATTCATATTACATGTATATCTGACTCTACAAAGCATGCTAGAATACGCAAAGTTCTGTCGTCTGTGAGTATCAAAATGGTGGCGATCGGTTTAAGGCCTTAATTAGTCTCGCATTGTGACTACCAATAAAATAGGTCAAAAATATTTTGAAGTCCGAAATTCTGGACCTAGATACTGCAAATTTTCGAGAAAAAAAATTAGTGATGCAACGGATATCCGGCCACTATCCGGTATCCGGCCACATTTTTACTATCCGGCCGAATACCGAATAGTGGTGTAGTATCCGGCCGGATACCGGATAGTATTTTAACACACTAACACAGAAGAACATAGGAAAAGATAGAACCAGAGTAGGTAAAAGAAGGATGACTAAATAACAAACTACAAAGCAATCAATTATTAAAGTCGGTTTAATGAGTTAATCTTCGTATGAAAAGAAAAAGATAAATTATTGTTATTTATCCATTATTTCTATTAGTTAGGTACCATTAATCGGGTTCTGCTTAATCACACAAGCCAATGAAGCAATATCAATCAGTTTTATCACTATTATCTTCCACTAATTATTTTAATTTTTTAACACTTAAATTTAGGCATTTTACTTCGGCCGGATATCCGGAGGCCGGATAGCGGATATCCGGCCGGCTGTGCCGCCAGATATTTGGTATCCGGTATCCGGCAAAACCACTAACCGTTGCACCTCTAAAAAAAATCCTTCGGACTAAAGACGACGATTTCAATCTCAAAGAACCAGTTTACCCGAACTAGTTTTTTTTTCCATTTGGACTGATGTTCCCCGAAATAGAAATAAAGTTGTAAGATTAAATTCACATGTTCTTCACAAGCCTTTCATCCATCTTTCAGGCGAATCCGTGCGTTGCTGGACGTGCTCCTCAGACCTCCACAACAACTACTGCGCAGATCCGTTCATGGCCGGCCGCATCGACAACGCGTATGGAGTGCAGCTGTCCAACTGTGACGCCAACACTGGAGCCACCTACCCGTACCTCACTTCGTCCAAGTCTGCTTGCAAGAAGCAGAAGAAATATGGTGAGTTACATTGAAATACGCACACTACAACTGCGACTGTAGCGTAGAGTCGCCAACACCAGGGCCACACCTCGTCTGCAAAGGTACCTAAAAGAAACATGGCTAGTTTCATTGTTGTAAGCAAACTCACAGTACAAGAACTCTGCGAATCTGTTGCTGACGACGACATACAAGCCAGCTTTCAAAATGCAGAAGATATACAAATGGTGGCAGGAACTGCACAATAAGTAGGTATACTTACGAGTATACCAGCAACGCCAGTCTGTTATGTACCTAGTAATTATAGAGTCTAATTGTTGTAGTAATTACCCTACACGTGAGTTGGTTATGGTTATACCTGTACCTCTTATTGTCAACCGGTACCTACCTAACCACAAACAACACCGGCAAACAGCACTAAGATGCAAAGTACTAGGGACTTCCCGTAGTGAACAAGAAAATTTTTCCTTACTCGTGCAGTATCTAATCAGTAGCATTTAAGGAAGTAAAGCCAAAAAACAAAGACGTTTGGAAAGTAATTCATTGGATACTAATTGTTCTGGCCTCGCTAGTAGATTCCCTGTGAAAGACCTTGGAGTTAAGTACTTTATCAAGGCCCTGACTCATCTTATCCCATCTGTTAACACTTGTGGTACCGTTTAACGTTCTCAATCAATCCCATGATATTTAGTTGTCGACTTGTAGGTAGGTATATTGATTCTAGTTAAGCGCTGAATAAACAAATGACTCTCTAGGGGCACTATATCGGTTGATTGATGAAAAAGATTGTGCGTTGACACTGTTGACAGTTTAATTAAGAGTTGCCTGCCATTTGCAGTTTTTACGCAAATTGATGTTTTCAGTGTTAATGTATGGTTGTTTTGCTTTTGCTTATCTCTTTTAATCCAACCCTAGCCCCGCCCAGCTGTTATTGAAGTTACTTTTTCCACCATTTACGTAAACGGAATAATGATATAAGGCAAATGTCCCAGGCATTAAGGTGTCGAGCATACCATAATGCCTAATAGTTGACACCAATTGGTCACCTCCATTGTTTTGATACTCTGATACTGAAATGATATAATGTATACTGGATTAAAAAAATGATACCTCGCCGAGTTTTTTACACCAGTTCTTCTCGAGGCAGAGGTTTTCTTTCCGAACCGGTGGTAGTTCATCGACATTCATAGGTGCATGTAATATGCCTAAATTGAAGAATAAATCACTTTGACTTTGACATAAGATTGAAAGGGTTATGTATAACTTTTATAAGGCCAGCGACGGGCACTGGGACGTTTACGTGTCTTACCTGAAAATCCATTCCAAATATCGGGAAAAGTTAAAAAAAGTTTTCCTCGTGGATCACGGAACCCAATATTTAAAATACTTATTTTGAAAGCTAAAGCTAACTGTAGGTACCGTAGAGGGACAGTAGAGTTCGTCCAAGAAACATCTACAGTGCTGGCTGTATCTAAAGCATTATTCACATTTCTAATCAGGCTGTCTGGAAGTTTATAAACACACGAAGACTCGAAGAGGTCAAGCAGTTCTCAGCTAGGCTAAGTTAAGTGAACCAGCGATAAAACTCCCAGTAGCTCGGTACCACTCACACCCCAGATTCGGTTGAAACCACAGTCAGGGATCAAAAAAAAAAGAAAACAACCGGCCAAGTGCGAGTCGGACTCGCGCACGAAGCGTTCCGTACCATTATTTCCGCACAATTAACAATTATATATATTTGTCACCTAACATATATATTTGCCCATAAGTAAAACCAAACCACGATCAAAGTATAATATTTTTTTAAATAAGTACACAGTTTACACACAACATTACTCAAACTTAAAATACATTTTTACTACGTTCCGATATAATAATACTATGATTAAAGCTATATGAAAGGGTCTAACTGAAAACCAGCGTTGCGGTGTAGGTAAACCTATACCTACTCACTGCAACATTATGCTGAGTCTAGCCCCTTTTTAACATCACACATTGCTATGCCTCGTATTTACGGTACTGTATAGGTTTTAAGTCTTATCTTAAGTCTAATTTGTATACTATATGTCTAACATGTGATGTTAAATAAAGATTTTCTATGGCTATGTCTATGTCTATTATCTATAAAAACGGCAAAAAAATCATGTCTGTTGTATGGGAGCCCCAGTCCGACTCGCACTTGGCCGGTTTTTTATGTTATAGCGGCAACAGAAATACATAATCTGTGAAAATTTCAACTCTCTAGCTATCACGGTTTTTGAGATACAACCTGGTGACAGACAGACGGACGGACAGCGAAGTCTTAGTAATAGGGTTCCGTTTTTACCCGTTGGGTACGGAACCCTAAAAAGGCGTCAAGTAGTTGCCCTTAAGGCTTTGGTCTCTGGGCCACCTACTCGCATACTCTTGTTAGCCAACTCAATTTATTGTATCTTAGTATATCTACCCCTGACCCGCCCTCAATAATTGATAATTGAGGGTAGCTCAGAGGTATGGCCATATGTGATGACATATGGTGAAGGTGCTGTGTTATAGGTATAAAGTAACTTCACTTCTAAAGATCTACCATAATGCCTTCATTACATATTCCCAGCCTCACGTCCGCCTTATAAGGCACCTTAATTTACATTGTAGGTACTTACTACAGTTTTTCAATGTCAACCTGACCTGCAATTACACAACTCGTGTGTAGAAGTAGTTATACATCATTCTATTGTGTTGTCTAATCGGCTCTAATTAGGCAGTCCGCGATATACATGTATACTATAAACAGTATAGTTAAGTGCTATATTTCGCACTTCCTACTCTTTGGGTAAACTTAGGTGCCACAAGGTTTTCTAACCACCATGTCACGTGTGGTGTAACGTTGACTCATACTTACGTACTCACTTTATGTCCTTCAAGGGACGTATTATGTGTCATGTCATGGACTCATGGTAATCATTTTATATTTTTATGCGTCTAAAACTTTATGTTCAAATAATACAACACAAAGGTACACTTACATCTCGGGATTACACACGGTAGTTGAGTAGGTAGCTTGAAACTTACTTTATACTTTATAAATTGGTCCGTTGTCGATAGCGACATAACCATATTACTGTTGTGATTCAAATAGGTAGATGGTAAGTGGCCACTTGGCCAGGTATTTTCATGTAATCAGTGAGGTATCATCATGCTTGTGCTTTGTTCTCGTGATTTCTTTAAACCACGATAGTGGCAAACGATTATGCCCTGCCTGAAACTTGGTAAGCGGAAATTATATTGTATGCACAATTGACTATAGAGGGTGACAATGTCAACCCTTTATTAATTTGAGGATTCGTTGTGTAACAACAAGAGATAAATGAAAGTGTGGACTTCGTATACTCGGGAGCTATGACGACCTACCCATATTCGGTAGGTAGTAAGTATGTAATACCTATTAATTATATTGTGTTTGCGATTCTCTCCCAAGAAGTGAAACGCACTCCACTACTATTAGACGTGCATTATATTATTATAAATCAATAATAATAAAATGCACGTCTGCAGTAAAAAAAAATGTAGCGTTCACCTATCTACATCCCAAGATATTTTAGTAATGTTACCTCACTAACAATGCACCCACTTGAATACCTACCAAAAATAATCTAGCGTTAATTTATGATGTAAGTAGGTACCTACCTATTACATGTTTGCGCAAAGTTAAATTTAATGCTGTCGTTTCTGGGTGTGATAATAATTCATGACTGCGTACCTATCTAAAATAGAAACAACGTATTTGAGAATTTTGAGATGGCCGATACTAGCTAAGTAGATAGAGTAAATATGACCACAATATCTTAAATCGACGGCATTATATTACCCTTATCGACAAGCTGGTATAGCCTGATGCATAAGAAATATACAGAGATTATAACCCTTCAACCCGTTTGGTAGGTATATTAAACAAAGTGACAGTGTAATGACACCTTACTTATTATGGCAGAGTTATGTTTTTTGACGTTCGATTATTAAAGGGTTAGTACCTAAAGTTACGCGTCAATTTTGTGAAAAATTTCACATTGCAAAGATCGCGGAATACAAATCCAAAAATACCTGGGCCTCGCATTTAGGTACCGCAGAACAAAAAAGTGTCGTTGAATACCTATAACTTTCATTTGCTAACTTAAATAGCATGTATAGCTAACTTGATTTTAAACCGATAGCTTTTCCTGGCTAACCACTTTTCTCTACGATTATTCATCGTGGCTGTAACAACCATATCCGTACTTTCTATTGAATCTAGTTACTTGATCAGAGTATAGTTTCACCTAAGACGGAAAGACAATAAAACTCCAGCTTTCTCTGAATTATGGTCACAGAGACCGCGTCAAAGGCCTTGGGCAAGTCTAAAAATATGCCGATGCACTTATTGCCATCTAGACGGTGACCAGAAATTTGATTGGTGAGTAAAATCGCTGCATCCCCTGTTGACAATCCCGCTCCAATTCCGAATTGGTTGTCTGAGATCAGGTGATGGTTCTCAGTGAAATTAATCAGTCTAGTGTTGATGTTGACAATTTTTTCGAGGATTTCTGAGAAAACACATACGAGGGATATTGGCCTTAAATTGCTCGGCATGTCCATGGAACCTTGGACAAATAGCGAAATCACTAACACGCGTGCCTATAAAATTTGAGGGTTGCCCTCAATTTCCCTGGGATCCCATCATGAGATCCTGACTTGGTGACAATGGGACCATCTCAGGAGTAGGTACCCTTTCGAATAAAAAAAAGAATTGACAGAGAAATCGATGAATATACATAATATTATATGCAGTGGAACATTATACTTAACCTGCTCCTTTTTTGAAGTCGGTTAAAAAGGACTCAATGTCTACAAATCTAATGTACAAACTCTCCATTGCAGTGAACGGCGAGCTAGTGATATCCCGCGGCTGCACGTGGAAGCGCGCCGACGACTACTCGACCACGTGCCCCAGCACGTCCAACGGCCCCAACGAAGTCACCTCCTTCTGCGAGACGTGTGACTACGACGGGTGTAACGGTGCCGGCGCACTGGCCAAGACGGCGGCGCTGCTGCTGGCACCTTTGGCGCTTCTCTTGTTTAAGTAGACTTGATGTTAGTACCTTTGAACGCCACATCTTCGGGCTCGTGTCTCGTTCCTTAGAAACGTAGCACTTCCTTGCAACTTGACGCTGTGCGCGGCGTGCGGAGTCAACTAGAGACCTACGCCTAAAGGAGCCACGCGCTGCGTAGTCTCAAACCACTGTAGTTGTTAACGCATAATATATGTAACACATACTTTGAAGTAGGTACCACTAGCGATGCGTAAACGATGCCTTGCCTTCCTGGGCATTTGAGAACTTTTAACCCAAAAATTGCTACGGCTTTCCGCAGCATAGCTGTTAGGCACAACGTCACAGGTACCTACTTAAAGTTAATTTTGCCCTATTGTACCTATCTTATTGAGGTTGGTGTATGACACTTACATGAACATGGCGTTCAAAGGGTTATTCATATCCTGAACAGACTGGTCTGCGCAAAGTGTAACAAAGGTTTTTCACGCAAATAGTTCGCTAAAACAGTTAGATTATGTGTAAAAAGATCGATAAGTAGGTATCTAGCTTTATTTTATCTGTGTGAATGAATTTTAAGATTAACACGTACAAGCCTACGCCTGCATTGCTTATGCGCATTTGCGCAAATCAGTGTTTTTGGGTCATGAGTCTCGCGGTTTTGTTAGCATTTGTGATAAGGCCTGACGTATTCCGATGTTCTGAGTAGATAGGACTTACACTTAAATACCTAAGTATCAATCGCATAATTATGTTTATGTACCTACTATGTATGTATAGCAAGTAAGTAGAATGTCGTTACAATTTGAACATTTTGCGCGTTAACCTTTTGACAGCGAGGGTGCATAACAAAACCATGAATAAAATGAAACTTCTGATATATATTTATAAATATTGTCATGTCAAAATTAATGTACGTATCATGAACTATTTAAAAAAATGCGTTAAGTTACTTGTAAAGCTTTTTATTACATAAAATTAACGAAAATGCGCGAAGCGCACGCGCGGCTGTGGCCGTCTTTAGCTGTCAAAGGGTTAACGGTTTGCCTTGTAAGAAGTCACCATGTTGGTAACACAGACTGGTTTAAGCTATCACAATATTTAAAATGAAACAGACTGGTACGTAATTTCAAATTCACTAAATATGCACACAGTTTTCATGTATTTTATAATGTAGCCTTTCTATGTCAGAACATCGGCAGACTGCCTTTAATATGACAAAGTAATTTATTATTTAGCCGCCTGTAAAAAACGTCACAGATTACGTACCTCACTATAAGTAAATGTACAATGGTATAATGTCCACTTTTCTGTCCGTACGCTACTTCGAAGGTAAATAACCAAATTAAGTTACCCACCGTATTGTAAGTTAAATCTGTGTTAAACAATAGTACCTACTGGAAAGTCTTAAACACGAAGCGATTGTTGCCTTAATTTTAAACAAAGCCCTGCTATTTGATGTTTATAAACTTTTATGCGAACAAGCCTTTGCTGTGCCTTACTGTTGAATAAATCTTTCAGCATTTTTATGTTATTTGTGTCGATATTAAATCGATGTTTAAGTACCAGTGTGTACCTAAGTAGGATAAATAAAGTAACTGTTCACAATAGCCTTTGCGTTACATTTGTGCTTAATTAAATGGGCACTTTAAAATACACTTATAAATTATTCTACAATTTTGACTGTGGATGGGTATTAAACAATAGACTTACCCCAGAGACTAAATCCGTAAGTAAAAAAATGTTACACAATACATTAGTATGGTTAGTTGTAAATATTGTGTTAATTTTCGTTTAATAACAAGGGACAAGTGTTTTGATTTAATTAACGTTAAATAATACGTCATAATATATTTCGTGTTTTATTGTGGATGTCTAAATTTTATTCCGGTAAGATAAAAATTACCATCTTGACATTTGTTAATTTAAGAAAGGTGCTAACGTTAATAAAAGTTTAACCTAGCTAATAAGATGTTTAATTTCCTACCCAAAACATTCCCAACATGCGGTCAACTTCTGCCGACCGAGTATTTGGCCGGATCATTCGGTTCAAATAAATTCCTTTCTACATATCTACTGACAATTAGATAAGACATGACGAAACTAAACGGCACATTGCACGTAGAACCGATGGCCGCTGGGGCGGAAAGGTTCTCGAGTGGCGACCACGTACCGGAAGGCGCGGCGTGGGTAGGCCCCCCCACAAGGTGGACTGATGACCTGGTAAAGGTCGCGGGAGTCCGCTGGATGCGGGTGGCGCAGGACCGGTCAATTTGGAACTCTCTGGGGGAGGCCTATGTCCAGCAGTGGACGTCTTTCGGCTGATGATGATGACGAAACTATACGGGTTTTTTTTACTATTTTGGCTTTGCAACCATTAAAATGATCAAAGACCAAGAATCAGGCTAGGTAGACCAAAGTTATTCGGGTAATATTGCTCGTATGTAGCCTAGTGTCGCTCATCATACATTTTGTCAGTGAATTTTAAATCAAGTTTTTAAGACAAGGGGGTCGAATTTATGTTTGGATAAAATTTAATGAAACTAAAGAAAATACGACTTTATATGTGTTTGTGTTATAAAAGGTCTTAAGTTGGCTGTACATTCTGTTGCACATTGGGCGGCACGAGTATAGACCTTACTTGCCAATAACACAAACGGTATGATCAGTTTTGAGTAGGGTAGCTATAGTCATAAACTCATAAATAATTAGTACATGAATAAAAAAGAGGAATAAAAAATCGTATAAGACTTTATTTCTATATGGAGAATAACTAACTAGTCACTAATTAAAAAATGCAATGGACGGAATCTTAATTTAACATATTGGCTGCTTATAGATATTTAAATGTCAGATAAATATTGTATAATTTGTAAATATGCTCTGCATTATTCCACAAAATTAACAGACACAAAACACGGAAACAAGCAAATACAAGACTACATACATAATATATTTGGATTTAATTGTAATCATAAGACATTTAAAAATACTTACAAAATACATGTGAGACATAAAAAAGTATTTAACTTACTCTAAAGTTTGTCAAATATAGTATGTTTACACTTTTGCACATTACTCTGTTGTAATAAGACTAATAAAGCAAGAATTGTATACATAATAATATCTTTGATGTCGACCATAGATATGAGATTCACAACAAATCTAGTCTTAAGGCACTACTAGTCCATGTGTATTGTGCTTCTAAATATATTCTAATCCAAACAACTCAATATGGATAGCACATAAGTCTTCTTCATAGTCAAGTATCAATGTTTAAGGATATGTCATAAAAGATCTTCTACAAGTTCACTGCCATAAATCGCTACGCGCTACGCTCGTAGCCGATCCATTGGCTTTCCCGATATGTAGCGGCAAGCTACGGCGTAGGCGCCCGCTAGGCGGGTTACTGGCAGTGATTGTGTTCATTTTATTGTGACACAACTCAAAAATGCCGTGATAATTTCTAATCCTTATTTTTTAATACAAAATAATCAAACCATGATTAAATTCACATTAGGTCATGGTGTTAAAAGAATTTGTTTTGTAATAATGAACAACTTAGAAAAGTACAAAAACCTCTGACATTTTAATTTCACAGTTCGACTGAACCGATTTTGTTGAAAGATAGCTCAGAACCATCTTGATCATGTCAGGTTTCGGACAAAAAAAACAGAGACACATACACGTCAAACTTATAACACCCCCTTTTTTCGTCGGGGGTAAAAAAAAAATACAAATATTTTGCAAGCCTTTTTTGTCATAAGATATTTGTCAATTCTTATGGACACATTTATATATCGTCGGGAATAGTGCAATACCGCGTACTAGAACTGGTAAATACTGCGTATCTACACAACACCCATAGGGCAAATCCGCGTAACTGGCATTAGTTAATACCGCATATCTAACAAATGTAGCCAAATTAGGATTTCCCGCCAACGAACGTAAAATCCTGATTAGAAACGTTTTAAGGTTCTCCTGTAAAGTTGGGTGTTGTGTAGATATGCAGTATTTACCAGTGCTAGTTTCGCGGTTTTGCACTATGGGTGTTGTGTAGATACGCAGTATTTACCAGTGCTAGTTACGCGGTTTTGCACTATGGGTGTTGTGTAGATACGCAGTATTTACCAGTGCTAGTTACGCGGTTTTGCACTATGGGTGTTGTGTAGATACGATTATGTACTCTTGTATGATGGATTGTTTCACTCTCTTTAAACAGAGGTGATAGAGTAAAAGTTAGCTTTGCTTTGCTTTTGGGTCATTGTCAGATTTAGGTTCGCGTGTCTTCTGTGGACATTGCCAAAGTTAACAGCTATAAAGCCTAATTTACTATAATAGGCTTGTGATCTCATGTTAAAATTGATAACATAGTGTTGCTAAATGGATAGTAAACCATCAAATTATTGTAATAAAGTATAAATTACATAATATGATTAAAATCAAAGCGATACTTTAATTTAAGCAAGAAATTATTTGAATTGTAATTAATTTTATTTATTTATTTATTTATTATGAAACAAACAGTCATACAAAGATATTTGTGCAGGCTATCTTAATACTAAACAGACCTATAGTTTCCAATATAATCCAATCCAATAACATTCCAAAGACAACAATGTATTACTAATTATTACAAATTGTTTGTCCTAAAGGCACTTTTTAATGAGTCTACGGTGCAGTTAAATATGTCTATATCTACTAATCTATTACAATGGTTATAAAGTGCACATGCACGCTTAACAAACATGTTTTTAGAATAATTTGTTCTACTAAATGGGATGGCAAATAAATGTTTATCACGACACTGGCGTTCTCTTTGACGCGGAACTCTAAATTGTATGTCTTGAAGCAAGCTAGGGGCATCCAGATGATTGTGAATTATTTTATATAATAAAACAGCGTCAACACAGTCCCTACGACATTCAAGGGATTGCATGTTATGACGATTTAAAGATTCAAGATAATCTGTATATTCATTACCAATTTTAAAATCTAGGGCTCTTAAAAACTTTTTTTGTAGTCTCTCAATCCTGTTTATATGCACATATGCATTAATTAAAATCATAAAAAGATATAACGAAAAATTATGAAAATTTTGAAAATTTAAGCATTTTTTTTTTATTGTCCAAGGTTAAATTTAAAGTTTACAATAGAAAATCCTTTAAATTTAAAATTGTTGTTTGACTGACAATGACCCTTCTAGCAATGCTAACATTATATCAATGAGGAGACTTTGACAGCAAGTTCATCCAATTTTCGAGATAGGTACATAATAATATTTATGTAAACTACTTCAGAAGTGATGTTTTCGTAGATACATTATCACAAGACTGCCAAATATAAAGACAAATTACATGATAGCAAGGTCACAGAGTGTATCCATGTATATAATATTTTGTTAAGAGCATCTGCTCAGTTATCTAACTGAACAGGTAAATTCTTTAACTATCATATTCTAGCTTAGCCTTATGGTTTAAATTTGCTGATCAAGATATGATTTTTGAATAAAAATTTAAAGTTCAATGTACGGAGCATATCAACTTGCCAGCATGTTGGCTGACTGTTTGCCGACCAGATGCTTATAGCATGAGTCATCTTTTATTTTGTTTGGTCTACAACATGCAGTGTCACGGACTGTCCATGAACATTTTAATGCTATAGTGTAATTTGTCATTTCATTTGACAAAAGTTTGGAAATTAATGTGGAGGTTAAAATGTTCTGCAACCTTACCCTAATTATTACTCCTAGGCAAATAACTTCAACAAGCAGCTGACACCAACTAACAAGACTAGCACAAGAGGGGTTGGTGTGATCATATATGATGCATTGCAGCCGTCCTTGCTGTTGCAAGTACAGTACTCGAGAAATATGTTGTATGTGCCGGTCCTCATCAAGCAGAATCTCTCGTCCCCTTGGAGCCCTACCTCACCGAGATATGCGCAGTCTCTGAAGTACCGCCATTCTCCATTAACTGTAAAAAAAATAAAAACATTTTACATAATATTGTTTAGACGCTGATTAACCCCTTGTATGCTTAGGTACAGATCCAAACATTTGAACATATTGTTATACGTCATACATCAAAGTCCTCTTTAGATTGGGCAATTTTGACATTCACATACAATAAGGGTTAAATTACACAGTGGAGAGAAAAATTGCATTAGAAGACTTCAGGTAGCCAAAGAAATATTATTGATAGTCAAGTTGACAGTCTAATCCCAAGTTGCGTTTTTGGGTTGGATGGCCAGAAAGCAGTTGCCTACACAAAAACAATTGCCTACATCAATACTTGGGATTAGCGCATTCACTGCCACTGACGCATATGTGCGTTTGTCTCCATAAAGAATGTTCTTAGGGGCGTGGCTCAGCAGCAAATGTGTTAAACAGCATGACCTTTAGTAGCCCGGGGGGTTCCAATAGGGTGCAACCAGGGTAGCGCCATTGGATATAAGATGAGGAGGAAGGACATATATCACTTACTTTACCCATTTTATACTAAACCCATACCTGAAATAGGCATTCAGAAAAGATATCTACACTACACATAATAGGCGCACCAATATTGCAGTGGGGCAAAAAATACGCCGTCACCTTCAGATACACAGGTCAAAGTATTATTATTACCTTTTTGTCTGATTTTGCGGCACATTGTCGGCCTAACGCCCGGTAAATGAGGCAGTCCTTTTTCTTGCACGCAATCCGTTATGGGTACAGTACTGTTGTCGAAAGGGTCTGCACACTTGGGATCATTGTTTGATCGGCAATTCCAGCATTTTATCCCGGACACTAAAATCAAAATCAAACAACAACAACCTAAACAATAATGATGGGTGTGGTATGACAGACAAAATGCCAATTAACCGCTTACCGTATGGAGTTATCGCAAAGATAATAGTCAAACTAATCACAATCTTATACAATTCAGGCATTTTCTACGATGTTTACTATGACGTAATAACACCACAACAGAAAATTATACAAAATAAGCGAAAGTTAAAACTTATTCAGCTTGTCCTATCCTATTGGCATTGGCGCAATTTGATATTTGACATTGAAAACTGGACTGACAGTTGCAGAACATACCACAGATAATAGAAAGACGCTAGACAAGTTCCGTCTAGTGTTGTGACAACCAACAACGGCATGGACCGGACCGGACCATGCAACAACGGTCGTTACGTCGTATTCACACGGTCGTGCCTGGTGGACTGCAACTTGTAAAGGCGCACCAGACGGTCCTGTGTGACTATCTAAATATATAAAAGAAGAAACTGGCTGACTGATCTATCAACGCACAGCTCAAACCGCTGGTTCTAGAGATTCCAAATTTGGCACGTAGGTTCCCTATAAGGTCTAGGGGTGCACTAAGAAAGTATTTTCCAAAATTCAACCCCTAAGGTGGTGAAATGGGGGTCCAAAGTTGGTATGGGGAAACAAGATTAGTTAGACTATTTCATTCGAAACTTCACAGCTGTATTCTTAACAATAAATCAGTAAACACGTGTTTCAGGTTTTTTGAAAATTCAACCCCTAAAAGGGGATAATGTGGTCACAAAGTCTGAAAATCGACATGGGTATCGTTTCTATGGTTTATCGGGTCGCTGATTACGAAAAAAACAACGATTTTAAAATCCAACATGGCGGACGCGAAAAATACCATCTCCCCTGTTGGGATTCGATGGGGTTGAAATGTTCATAATATCAATATGGGTGTCTTATTATAGTATTTTGGGACGTTAATTACGAAAATGGCATCGATTTTAAAATTTAACATTGTGGACATGAAAATTCTTGAAAGTATTTGTGCCAAACTGCAATTCAATTGGAACATACGGGTCAAACTGAGATGCACCTTTTTTGTAGACGGTTAAAATTACTTTTAGTACGCGGGCGAAGCCGCGGGCAAAAGCTTGTAAACCCATAAAGGCAGTCCGCCATGCAGTTTACTGCGTGATTTTGGCCCGTGTCCGTGTGGACAATGGCGGCCATACACGTTGATTTAATACTGTTGATCATGGTTTGTTAGTATTTGCAGCAATACTCAATATGGAAGCAGTATTGAATGCCCCTTTAAACACTTATTATTTATCACGTTAGTATTAGAGGGTGGCCAGACGGTAGCTATGCTTCTTCAATATCCCCATCTCGCTCTATCGCTTTCGAAGTTCGACCTTCCTCGCCTTGGGTGGAGATGCGACTTACAATAGGCTTGTGACCTCATGTTAAAATTGATAACGTAGTGTTGGTTAATGGATAGTAAACCGTCAAATTATTGTAATAAATAAATTACAAAATATAACGAAATTCATAAAAAGATATTATGGACCTTGAAAGTAGAAAAAAATGCATTTTTTTTTATAGTCGAGGGGCAAATTTGTTTTCATTCGTGTATCTCCGTCTCTTTCGCTCGAATTAGCAAGTGCGACAGAGACGGAGATACACGAATGAAAACGAATTTCGTTTCGCGGTAGGCCCTCAGGAGTAAGGTGCATTCGGCTAACTCCGAAAGTCGGGTTATTCCGATAATTTCTAATTTCTATCAAACCAAGCAATATTTTTTTACTCTGTCAACTTTTACCACGCCGCTGTGTTATCCACGTGCTAAAAGTTGACATAGTAAAACAAAATAAATATTGCTTGGATTGATAGAAATGACTAATTATCAGAATTATCCGACTTTCAGATATACTTTTCGGAGTTAGCCGAATGCACTATAAATTTAAAGCTAGCAATAGAATCCTTATGCTTTTATAGAAATAAAATTGTATAACAACTATGGACCTTAACGCAGTATTTTTCACCTGAAACAGCAATTTACTCGATTTTCTCTACAACGATTGGTTCAAATCGCAAAGTGTGACGTCATACTTTTGAGTCAATCAGTATGAAGCGTTTTGGCTGCCGCCAGTGAGGTCCGTCTTTAACTCAATTTTTTGGGTACTTATTATGTTCTTTAATTGTAATTGCTTCCATACAAACATTTGTTCCTCTCCAAAAACGGATTTGAATGGCATCGTAAAGTCATAGGTCACAAGCCTATTGCGAACTATCTTGTAGCTTGCAATCTGCCACGCGCGACCGTTTGGATGCGCCTTAAGATTCCGCCTATTTATTCTTTCTCTTTGCCGTAAATGGGCAATGGGCCTTTTCGTTTTAAATTGTGAAAATACTTTATTGGTATATATCCTAATCCCTATTTCGTACCGCACCTGCCGACTTCCGCGCTCGGACGTGTGGCGTCGGCTAATTACGAATGCTAAAAAAAATTGTTACAAGATTGAGCACCACAACACTAGAATTGGGTGTGTTCATTCATTCATTTCATTCTTTCATTGCTGTTTCAAAACTGTTGATGAGTCGTCGGACTATTTTGATTTTGTAAAATATTTTAATTTAAATATTTACATGCTTGGTTATTTAACTCTATTCAATATGACAGCGATATACAGTTTTCTGATTCTCGCTTCTACTCTGCCCGCAGGTAAAGACTGGTTTCATTGATAAATTTCATTTGTTGTCACTGACTTCAATCTCAAAACGACTGTTTTAGTTTTTAGCGTACGGTGTTATCAATGTTCATCGTCCCAGAATCTGAAGGAAGATACTTGCGGGGCTTATAAGACTTTCGACAAAGAGAGTCATATAGCGGTAGACTGCTATAGCGAAGAAACGAATATACAAGGAGCCTTCTGCATGAAACTGACCCAACAAGGGCCTAAAGGGTTTATTTGTAAGTACTTTATGTATTTATATGATTAATGTCATGTGTTATTGGATATGTGATGGATAAAACACTTGTCTGGTTACAAAATGTCTGTGGTAAGGTAGTTGAATTGCTAAACATCTACCTTATGTACTTTCCAGGGGATGGTAGATGGCGACAGGTCATCCGCCGCTGTGCGTCCGTAGCCGACACCGGCGTCACCACCGTGTGCAACTGGGGAGTGTATGACAATGGTGTCTACTGGGAAGAATGCTACTGTGCTTCGGACGAGTGCAATGGTTCTTCATTCAACACCTCCTCTGTTGCTCTTACTTTGAGTACTATTCTTTTAATATTCCTGAATAAACTTGTTTTGTGATATGGTTAAGTTTACGGTTTCAAAGTTAACAAAAGGCATTGGTTTGTGTTCATCTTCAAAACATTCACTTGAAATGTTTGGGATAAAGTTTAGTTTCATATAAACAGTTATAAACTGGTTAAAAATGTTGCCAAATGTTTTGCCATATTTCTATTTGGCTGAATTGTATAAGTGTGACACTAGTAATTGACAAATTTTATTCTATTCTATTTCCATCTATCACTTTTACTTATAATTTTATCTCATGCAGCAGTGACAAATGGATTTCAGTTAGAATTTCAGTGGAAAGAGACACTAACAAGTGTTCATATTGTACTTGGAATAATGGCTGGAAATGAAAATTATTGAACTAGTAGTTCCATTATCAAATTGCAATCCCATTTGAGCAGTACTGTTGAATAGTTAGCTTTGAAACGAAACTTAAAATATTACATCACAAATCTTGATAAAAGCAATTAATCACTTTACAGTGTAGGACTTTCAGTGAGTGTGTATCAAATTTAAGACCCACACTATTATGTCATAGGGGGGACAAACATATCAAATTTTATTTTATAAATACTTTACAAATATTCAAGTACAATTTATGCAAAAGTATGCTAACTGATAACTTGCCTGGTCTTAAGAGGGCGTTACAGTGCTCACTAGCGCCACTGGTAAATAATTGTGATTATTTAAATTTCACGATAGATATTTTTAAAAAGGAGGCCACTACTCACTGTATTTTGTATTTAAGTACCTTCTGAATACACCAAGCTAGTTTGTATGTTGCTGGATTCGTCAATCTATGCGTCCAAAGTAAAAACGGCCGTTTTTCTTTTGAGTTCATAGATCGACGAATCCAGCAACATACAAACTAGCTTGGTGTATTCAGAAGGTACTTAAATACAAAATACTGTGAGTAGTGGCCTCCTTTTTAAAATATCTATCGTGAAATTTAAATAATCACAATTATTTACCAGTGGCGCTAGTGTGCACAGTAACGCCCTCTTAATAGTCTTTTACAGTACACATGGTGTTACTTTTCTGCACTAGTGCGGAAATGAGCACTTTCCGTGCATATGTTGAAACTTTAAAGAGCCATATGTACTGTAAAACGTTGTACACGTGCGAATAGGTAATTCACAACTCGTGTTGATTTAAAACACTCCCTTTGGTCGTGTTTTAATTTATCGCCACTCGTTGCGAATTTCCTATTTTCTGCACTTGTATCGTAAATAACTATTGTGTTCCTTAAGAGTACCTACGTCCTACATCAAAATAACTGAAAGATAAAATAATTGTGGGTCTTTGACTTTGACAGAAAGTGATACAAACTTAATAGAATACTAGACAACTGGTTTAGCCCAGTGGGTAGTAACCCTGCCTATGATGGCCCCGGGTTCAAATCCTTGCAAGGGCAAACCGTCGGGTGACAAGCAAAAGTCACTAATTACACGTAAGAGATAAAGGAAAACTCAACCTTTTTACTACTTCAACACAGATGTAATTTCTTAAATTATTTTTCTGGATTTAGTGACTTTTGCTTGTCATCCTACGAAATATTTATGTGATAAGCATGAATGTTTGTTTCAGTCTTGAATGTGTTAAATATAAATAAATATTGTGGTCCAAAGTCCAAAAGTAGATCAATTGGTGTGAATTGTACTACAATATTTATTTAATTATATATAACACATGTATGTATAGTATTTATATCCATTATATATATATATATATATATATATATATCGTCGTCCAGTACCCATATCACAACCTTACTGAGCTTACCATGGGACTAATTTGATTTATGAATTGGTACTTTTGATATATTTGTTACTAGCCTTTTCCCGCGCCTTCGTTCGCGTTGGCTTCCTTTTGTTGGACTTTTACTGGGATTAAAAGTATTCTATATGTTATTCCAGGCATTAGTTCAGCCGTTTTTGCATGATTTAGTAACAAACATCCAAACTTTCGCATTTATAATATTATTAGGTTAAGATTTTTGAATTACACTTGCATCTGTATGTAGAGAAGAGTTATTATATGACTGAAGCCTTACTAGAATAGTTAAATGAGTACCTTTGTATATTGTGCCTTAGCAGACTAATTATTTGCCGTCCACTATTATTTCTTTAGTATGTAAGTACTTGTACGATTTTTATAAACATGACTCTTGAATCTTATGAATAAGAATGATGAATAGTTGTACAATACAAATGTTTCATATTTTTTTCCTAGTATATATTTATGCACAGTTTATTTAAGACGGTATAGAATCGACAGGACTTGTTGGAGGTACCTAGTTTAAAGTTGTATTTAGTGCCTTAGCGTGTAAGTTGCCGTCCATTTTTACGATTTTTACCGGTTACCTACGTATAATTTTATGAAGTATTTCCGTGACTCAAGAATCTCACACAACTTTTATAATAAAAAAAATATTTTATACTTTAGTATGAATCATTTTGCACAAATGTTGTTAAGAAAGTTCATGAATATACAATATGAACATTCCAAAATCTAATGTAAGCAGTATATTATCAAATGAATTTTTAATTTAAATAAAGAATAAAGAAGACCTATTTAATATCATTGTATAAATTCCTACAGTGTACCTCTTGTTCTATCTTATTAACGTTACAAGCAGTGCTAATTAACTTAACAAGCGTTTTGTTGTTAAAATGACTGAAGTCAAATAGTATAATCATGCTAAATGCTGGCCAATGTGATTGATTTAGTTCCCAAACGGTTGCGAGAACAGAGTATTGCTTTGTAAAGTAATTGTCTGGTTATTCATTGACATGCAAACTAAATTATGATGCCTATTATACCTATGCAAGCTGGTGGTATTGAAATCACATATTATTGAGGGCACAGTCACATGCAATAATAATATGTGATAAAGTGCTCAAACTATCACTTCATCTTAGCGTTGCATCCTAACGGCAGTAGTGCCCCAACCCCATGCGCTCCCACGTACGGCGCATCGCCGCCATTGCCGCCGCTGCTCGAAGTCGTGGCCGAGCTCGCGGCCGCCTGCCAGCTAACCTGTTTGCGGATTTGTATGCCATCTGTCCTTCCAACCTAAAGCTGAAACTCTTGTTCTGCCTCCTTGAGTAGAAAAACCATAAGTGACAAAATTTAAATTTCGAGATAAATCAAAAAAACTTTACACTTCTGTTCAATTGGTTTTAATTTAAAGTACAAAGCTGAAACTTGTGTTTATAATTAAACATAAATTGTAGAATTTTAATGCAATCAACTTTGTTATTTTTTTAATTTGAATTAGTATTTAGAAAGAAAAGGTACAGTCGCCATCAGATATATCAGAGCGGCGAAAGCGCTCACAAATATCTGAACACGTCTCTAATGCCTCGACAATAGCGACGTGTTCAGATATTTGTGAGCGCTTTCGCCGCTCCGATATATCTGATGGCGACTGTACCTACTGCTTCTTAAAAAAACCATTTGAAAATTTCGTTTCGTTTCGAAGAAAAAGAACAAGTGCGCACTTATGTTTTTTGTGTTAACTTTGCAATGCTATGGCATCTAAGAAAAAAAATAGGACAAGTGCGAGCCGGACTCGCCCACCGCGGGGCGGGTTCCGTACAAAATTACAAATATACAGTTTTTAGATTTTTCCCTGTACTTGTAGTATTAGACGATATTCCTTGCCAAATTTATAGCGTAGTGGACGAACCGACAGACATACAGTATGTAACAAAACGAAAGGCAAAGCTGATACCTGATTGATGGTAAAGTGGAGTTAAAATATGCCCGCTGCAAAAGAGGGTAGCATAACAACTGAAACCGAACATGGTCTTCATAGGTCCACCACGTCTTCGAACAAAGCTTCAGTGCTCTCTCTGCAAGCAAGAAAACCGGCCAAGTGCGAGTCAG
The DNA here is from genome assembly GCA_932294315.1 of Epinotia nisella. Classification (NCBI taxonomy): domain Eukaryota; kingdom Metazoa; phylum Arthropoda; class Insecta; order Lepidoptera; family Tortricidae; genus Epinotia; species Epinotia nisella. Next base: position 11,998,560 of record OW028688.1, on the reverse strand, counting down.
ACTCGCGCTCCGAGGGTTCCGTACAAACCTGTAGGTATATAAGTAAAAATATTTTTATTATATGATGTAACTAAAAATTTAAGATTTTCGCAGTGTTTCCTTAATCCTATAAGACGTTGCTTCGTACCAAATTTCAAGATCCTGAGTTCACGGGAAGTACCTACCCTGTAGGTTTTGATTCCCTTGCGAGTTTCGAAAATTTGCGGCATAAACGGCTGTATCTTTTGATTGCGTTGGCTTAGAAGTTTGATTTTTTCACAGCTCCAATAGACAGTAGACCTGAGTATTTGATATAAATTTTAGCTTGATACCTTCACGCGTTCCTTAGAAAAAGGGTCTTGACGGACGGACAACAAAGTGATTCTATAAGGGTTCCGTTTTTTCCTTTCGAGGTACGGAACCCTAAAAAAGAATAAGAATTAGATGCCGCTGTAGCTAAAGCTAAAATTGAGAAAGATTTAATAGATAAAAGATTAGAGGCAGATCTCGCCGCTCTGGAGATGTCCCAAAGGTCCCGTTGCAGTGGAGAACAACAATCTGGCTGGAGAATCAGCTGCTGGAACAGCTCACAAAGTGGAGCAATGGCTTGAAAAGAGTCACCAAGACGACCTAGAAGAACAAGCTCTCACAGAACCTCCGATGGAACCGAACCTTGCGACAAATGGACTGCAGCACCTAGCCCAAGCGATGGAAAAACTGGTTACCTTACAACACCCAAGCGATACACGCATGTCCGTTCTCAAGCACTTTACCTTAAAAAGCAAACCCTATTGTTTTAATTTCGCTCCTATCGACCTGTGCCTGCACCCGTCGCCTACAAATGGTAGATATGCTGGTATGGTGTTCTGTGTGACCGCGCGCCCCGCACGCATCCCGCACTCAACGCGTCTCGCTGGCGTAGCGCATCTGTGTAGCCAAGCCTTTACTCTCTCACATAGTAGCTGATGGCCTAAAAGTGTACAAACATGTTTACGCACAGCAATACTGATAATATCCTGATAACGCAGCCTAATCTGTAGCATTGTCGTAATTTAGTTTGTTTCTAAACACCCGCTACTGTTTGTGAGCATTAGGATCGGTACCTTGTCTTTCCAAACCGCTTATCCGATTTCAAAAAATCTTTCACCTACGTGTAGAATGGACTTTCTGGTATAGGGTTACCACTGACCCCTGCATTCTTTGTAATACGCGGGCGAAGCTGCGCGGGCAACTAGTTTTATATGTATATTTGTAATCGCATTCTCGTAAACGGCTCTAATGATTATAACGAAAGGACAACCTTATATGGAAAGTGGACCAAAAACCAACAGAGCTGAGAGTTATGTCATTAAATAGGTCTTTAAATCTACTCAATTTCGTACTATGGGATCCAAGTCGAATTCCATTGCAGAACTGAGATATTCATATTTATAAGACAGGTTCATCTTAGAGAATAAGTACCTACTACAGATCATTAATTATTAGAGTAGATAGGTACTGAAGTGTGTGAAATAAAAACAATTATGTACTTATTAATGCCTTTATTTATAATATTATTCACAGCATGTTGTTAATTCATTACCGCATTTTTTTCTATATATATATTTGTTTCTTTTTTCCACTTTTTAAGTTTTTATCTAAAGCAGAATAACATTAATTAAGTCACTTAGATGACTGCGGGATGATTAAATACGGAATTAGGTACCTATATTCTCCACATTAAACCCGTTTTCTCATAAGTAGACCAATTAGATCGTATTCACTGTGACTAAAATATGAATATCTCAGTTCTGCCATGGAATTCGACTTGGTGCCCATGAAACGAAATGGATTTAATGACCTACTTATTTAATGATTAATGACCTAACTGACCGCTGCTGGTTTTTGGTCCATTTTGACGCATGGTCCTTTGCAATACAGGGTTTGACGGTCAAAGCTACGATCTTACATACTTTTCCTCTTTATAATATTAGAATAGATAAAATGTCTGATAGGAACTACAATTAGCATTACAAAATACAAAAATTGGAATCAAAGTCAGAGATTGCTGCTCTTCGCTGAAAACGTCCCATACTAACATTTTAGTATTGACAGCCAAATTAGACGTCACGGCGTGAGATCTGCGTACTAACCGTTTTAATGAAAAAAAACCGGTCAAGTGCGAGTCTGACTCGCGCACCGAGGGTTCCGTACGACCAAGGAACTCGGTATTTACAGTAAGGGAAATGTATGCACGTACCATCGTAGAACCCTGTCGCAATTGACAGGCCGCCGTCACTCAAGCTCGAGTGGTATGTCACCTTATTGCGATAGAGTTCTACGGTGGGTGGTACGTTAATACATTTCCTTTACTGTATGTTGGTTTTTCAGCGATAATTCTTTATCAAGTGAATTAATTTCGATAATTCTTTTTTTATTTGCTAGAAGGTACTTTCAGAACACTTTCATATGAATTTGAAGGAAAAAAATTAAACACAGAAGTATTAAATTACAAAAACCACGCTAGATAGAGGTCTCGTTATACTTTTCCGGTAATATTCACGTTAATATTAATCATATATATTATTATCAAATTTTTCGCTTGGGTAACTTCGGAGATAAGGGGGGGAATGGTATTTTTTTCAACATTTTTCTTTATAAATCAAAATTTTACCATGGTAGAAAAAAAAGAAAAACTGTTTTAGAATGTACAATTCAAGCCCTTTCATATGATACCCCACTTGGCCTACTAACTAGACTTTGAATTTTTGCCCCCCCCTCATATCCGCCCTTTTTTATACAAATTAAAAGTATATATTAAAAATTTTCATTTTCCATACACGAAGATTAGCTTTGTTTACAAGTATTCCAAATTTCAAATCGATAGCATTAGTAGTTCCTGAGATATTTGACTTTGTGACAGACAGACAGACGGACGGAGTCGCACCATAAGGGTTCCGTTTTTACCTTTTTGGTCCGGAACCCTAACTAGCAGGTAGGTACTTGCTTGCAGTTGCTTGCTGTTATGGTCGCGAAATACTGGAGCGCTAAAGCTACTGTTACACATGCTCTGTAGTAGTGTAAATACTATTCTGGGGTAGTAGCATGCCTGTTTGAGCATGCTCAATTACTTATTATGTACCTATGCATATGCAACTTTCCAGATACATATGCTATTGGCTTGAAACTAGCATGCTTTCGTGCCACTAAAGAGCATGTGTAACAAGTACCGGGTGCAAACTCGTCATAATCGTACAATTTATTATTTTATTTATTTAATTAGGCTCACAAAACAAGTTAAAGTCTATGAAATAATACAATTTTTGCAATAATGTTCGGATCTGGACTTTAACTCAAAATATGTGTGCACAGAAAGAGTTATTTTAGATGAAATTTATTTTTAGAGGATGGCCGTAGAATTTTAGTCGGTGGTTGTTAAACTACTTAAATATTAAATATGATGAGGTGATAGTGAAACAATTTGATTAATATATTTTATGAGATTATTGAGTATCGTAAAATATTTTTCTGATGCTGTTCTTAAATTTAGCCATATTATCAATAAATATATCCAGAGAAGAATGCATCGCAACTGTGTCATTATATAATACAATACAATACAATACAAATACTCTTTATTGCACACCTCACACAAACAAAGCAGTTACATAGAGAAACAATACAATAACATGTAGGTAGAGGTAGACAACAGGCGGTCTTATCGCTGAAGAGCGATCTCTTCCAGACAACCTTTGGGTATCGGAGAAAGAGATAAAACTAGATTAAGTATGCAGTAGGTGGTGCAGAGATTATTATCAATCAAAAATCAAGAAATTATAAAAATAAACGTACATAAATACCTCTATATATAAACATACACACACAATCATACATATACAGGGTGAGCAATCCAAATGGGTCAGTATGGCGGTTTTGGAAACCATAACAGATAGCGAAATCTTGGCTTAGGAACCATGACGTTGATTTTAGTAAAAAGAAAAACTGCATTCATATACTTACAAAAATACGTGTACCTACTCGGCCCAGGAATCGAACCTGGACTTTTTGAAAAATTAAATTTCGTTATTTTCCTTTGAATATCGGTTATGTAGCTCTTAAATAGTAAATGTTACTAAGAAACATGATATCTAAAACTAATAAAATGCATTGTTTTTAAACAACGAAATTTAATTTTTCAAAAAGTCCAGGTTCGATTCCTGGGCCGAGTACACGTATTTTTGTAAGTATATGAATGCAGTTTTTCTTTTTACTAAAATCAACGTCATGGTTCCTAAGCCAAGATTTCGCTATCTGTTATGGTTTCCAAAACCGCCATACTGACCCATTTGGATTGCTCACCATGTATACAAATAACACAAACACAAATATAATGATACATAAACAGTCAGCCAAAAATACAATCAGGGTTAGGGGAGAGACAAATAATGTTCTTTAAGAAGGGATTTGAGGTTGCCGATAGATTTTGCTTGTCTGATGTCAAGAGGGAGAGAGTTCCACAGTCGGATAGAATTAATAGTGAACGAACTCGAACGAATCGACACATTCTTGTTATGGGATTATAATAAGACGTGTTATTTTTATATACTTGCAACTAGAAAATGCTGCGCGAGGGGTTACGTTGTTTAAAACGGGTAATGAAATAAAGTAGTGAGAGAAGGGAGGGGCAGTCGATGTATGAGTGGATTTATATTTAATGAAACGTAAAAATCCTCTAGCTAGGCACTTATAATTTACTTTTCGACCATAAAAAATGTAAATCTCCGAAGTCTCACATCTTTCTGTGTTTTTTAATATTTTTCAATTTAATTTTTGCTATTATAATTTGACTAGCTGCCCGCGCTTCGCAGCGTATACAAAGAACCTAGGCGGAGCGACGGGAAATACAGCACTTAATCATGTAGGTCTACTTGTGATTTGTTTTAAATAATTAATATCTCTTAACTTTTTTGGACTATATGTTATATAACTTTATATACTCTAATTAGGCTCTAAAATCGTTGGTTTAAATCTTGCGGGTTGTTAACGCCCACGGTGTATAAAATAGGTACTGAAGAAAGGGGTTTTAGAATAGGATGGGTATAGTTTCTGAGACTACCCCCAACATACAAACTTACATTTCACAGACATTACACCTGTTTATTATATGTATCGGCACAGATCAAAGAATACTGTATCGGGGAACGTTAATTATCTTTTTGAAATTAATATTTTAAAAATAGCCGCTAAATAGTTTAATACTGGTTTATGTTTTCCAGTATTAAGTCATATCGGTTTGACAAATTATTTAACCTGTAATCGAAATATAATATCTGCACCCGCAGGTCGATCACGTAGCGCGCGCGATCTAAATGTCACTTTTTGTATGGCAAAAAGACAATTGAGTTGTACTAAAGTGCGTTGGAAACGTTACGTGATCAGCTCTCAGAAATAATTTGGATGGTATTCAAGTCAGGTCAAAAAAAATCGACAATGGGAGTCACCGGCATCAGAAAAGAAATTTTAGTTATCGAGTTTCGTTTTTTACATCTTTACTCGAAATTTGAAGCCTATCGGCGCCTACGGCGTTGTGCTCAGGAGGGCTATCACAAGCGCGCGAGCTCTCTCGATTTTTCTCGCACTATAGGTCTCTCCTCTCGCACTATACCTCTCTTTCTAAGTTTTCTAATAAGAGAAAGACGGATAGTGCGAGAAAAAATAGAGAACGCTAGCGGCCCGGATTGTGATAGCCGTGCGTAAGGTACCTAAACAATAAAGCCGTCTATGGGGTCCACGATAATTAATCCCAACATCTCGAATATGGGAAAATAAGTTTGTATGTAAAGTTTTTTGAAGTAAAAAACATGGAAAATAATATTGACAATATCTCAATGTCAATACAAAAATAAATCAACAGTTGACATAATACCTACGTCTGTCAGTTTTTGTAAACATTGTAAAAGAGCGTTTATTTTCTATTTTCTTAGTGTTGTATCCATATATGTGGCCGACTCAACATTTATAATTTCTTATGCTAAAGAACTTATTACAGGTTTGAATTCAATTCGTGTGTATATATTTTACATTTCAAGTCAAAACAGGGTTTGTTCCCAATTCTACAGATTTCCAATTCTACAGATTCCTAATTCTACAGATTCCCAATTCTACAGATTCCCAATTCTACAGGGTCCCAATTCTACGGATACCCAATTCTATAGATTCCCAATTCTACAGATTCCCAATTATACGTATTCCCAATTCTACAGATTTACATATTTCTGATTCTACAGATTCCCAATTCTAGTCTAACTATCGCAAAATATAGACACATACAAGTGTGATCATGTGATTAGAATTAGAACATTTATAAAAATCGGAGCTAGTACGTTTCTTCCGAAGAGATAACACCTATTTCCCTAGATTAATAATTGCTGGTGGGTTATAGTATCGGTAGACATGAGAATCTGTAGAATTGGGAACCTGTAGACATGAGAATCTTCAGAATTGGGAATCTGTAGACATGGGAATCTGTAGACATGAGAATCTGTAGAATTGGAAATCTGTAGACATGAGAATCTGTAGAATTGGGAATCTGTAGACATGGGCCCAAAGGCAAAACAGGAGTAACGTCACGTCACGCTGCCAAAGTGACGTGGTCAGCGCACAGTAGTTTCACTATATTAAAATGTCAGTATTTTTACGAAATAATTAAAAAAGAAGATTATTGCAAATCTCCAACATGAGACGAATCGAATGACATATAATTTATCAAAATCGGACCGTAACTGTAGATCTGATGGCATGTAAAAAAATCGGCCTCGCGTAATATAGGTAAGTATATACAGAGTAGGTATATACAGATGGTTTTCTATCCATCCATGAAAGATGTATAACATACGTCGGTACAGTACCCTCATTTTTTTAACATAGTGCAATCGCAAGTTATTAACAAGGTTAACTAACTAGGTAGTCCATTATCCTTGTTGACAAATTACTTAAACCATGATTTATATTATAATAAATGAGAAAATGTACCTAAAGCAAAATCAATTAATTTTGTTACTCATTAGCTAAAAGTAGAGCTACCGCTTAGTACTGAGTGTACATATTTAATAAGTCAAAAATTACGTCCCCGCAATAAATGCAAGATAAGTTTCATTAGGCAGCAGGGAGTTGCGCATTCAGCGTCGCGACGTCTCCCACCGCGATGTGCTTGGATACGTTAAACGAATTCATACACTTCAAGCTAAACCGCTCCAACGAAGAGCACTGAAAGCATCTCAGAATTGTCATTTTTATATCTACTGATGTAATGAATTGTCGTTGTTCATTGAGCTTTCGCTAGCGGGCGCCCGTTACCGACTAACTTCGGCGCGCTCCACCATTTTACAAGAAATCCCAAGACTCTATTAGTCCTTCTCTGACTCACAGCTGACTCACTGCGAGCGAGTAAGCCGGCAGTAGGTCCCCGGTCGTCTCGGACGCTCGACGTTTTCATACCGAATCCCGGCGAGCCTCCAGTTTCCCGTAGGCTTCAGTCCGTTTCAGTTTTCAGGGTACCGCGGAGGGGCTCTGCGTCGCCGGCCGCGCTACCGGCAGAACCGTTTCATGCAAAATGATTAAATAACCGCGCGGCTGACCGCACCAATCACACATTCGAGAGAGTGAGCAATTAAATATCTGGACCTTCCAAGTGATAAAGTGCTATGTTGACAAATAAGTGTACATAAGCGAACGATTAGTGGTTCTAAGAGCGGACAGTAAATCACATCGCGTCAGGAGCTGAGACAGATTCGGCGGCGTAAGTATATATTTTTTCTATTTTCTTGTTATTATCGATTGGTGTTTTTGTTTTGACGAGGGGCGCGAGTGGTGGGTTAAAGGTTACGACCTTTGGCCTGGCCTGGAGCCTGGATCGTGACGTTATCTAACAGCCTCGTCAGGGACGCACCAATAGCAGGTACGTTGAGTTATTTAAATGACAAATTCTATTCTAATCAACCAATTTCTTAACAATTAAGTGTTAACATTAAATACCTAAGCGATTTAAATTCCTCTAAATTTAATTTGCGTGCTGACACTGACAGAACTGCTGGGATGGACAACGAAAGTAAAGTTGGGTTTGTCAAAAAAGATAAGTAGGTGCATAAACTTTTATTACCTATGATAAAAGACTGGAAGTATGGACCTATAAATAAACGATTGATCTCTTGCGCACGTCTGTGATGAGCAAATGCCCCTATATCCTCAGCATATTGTAATAATTTAGAATATTATATGTAAATCTAATCATTTCTATCGATCATATCGAGGTAGACAAACGGTTAAAGCCGTAATAAATTCAACTAGCTGGGTCCTCGTCGAGTTTAACTCTATTAAAGATTCTTTGATCCTCCCGTTAGCTAGGAAAGGGCTGCTAATCAAAACTTAACAGCGTTGTTGATCAAACTTGGTTCGATTTTATCGAGTTTCGATACGATTCATTGAAAGGACAGACACTGATACCTAAGTAAAATTCGATTAACCTGTCTGGTTATATCCGTTTAACCTTTGCTTTCTCATTAAATGCAATCACGGGGGAAGAATTATCTTATAGGTACTTTCTTTAGAGCGATCGTCTTAACCTCGGATCTCAAAGCAATTTAAAACCGACCGGTGGTTAGAGGATGTTTTAGGCTTCAACATCACGGTTTTTCCATTTGTAGCGAAAACTGGCTACGAACAGAGAATTCGCATAGCGGGTGTGTTAAGACATTATCAAGCGCGTTAGTAGGTAGACATTTTGTTCAGCCGACTGTATTACGGAAATCGCATAAAGGCGCACTTGATTTAATAGATCATCAAAGAATAACCGGCCGGAGACCGCGAAAGGGTCTACAAAACATTAACTTATGCACCCATTATGTATCAGCTCACAGAAGTCATCAATATTAGGAAAGGTGATAATATCGAAATAAGAGCCAATTCATATTAGATAGGTACTGACCAAAACAAATAGCAAGATTTTGCTAAAATTTTATCGTTACGGGAATTGTTATGTGAGCAAAGAGGAAAGAGTTCGGGCCTAGATCGACGGAAATGTTGGAACAATCCATGTGAATAAAATCGGTCTGAATCCGTTAAATGTCAGAAACAAATAGATTCGCATGGAAATCTTATAAACCCGCATACGTAACAACATTTCAAGGAAAAGGGAGCCGATTCCATGTTTCTTAATCCTCCCTGTTATTTTGATTCTGAAAGACAGAGACATTACTGTCGGGATATTCTTACGACATGGGGGGGGACCCCTAATTTGGTCATCCCAAGTCGTGCCCAAGATCTGGCCCCGTAGCATGGTTGGCCTTGTCACGCGATAGGTGATAGGATAGAGCGTGCGTCACTGGCTGACACCGTTCGATAGAACGAGACGACGCTCTTATTTTGTCACTTGTCGCGTGATAAGGCCAACCATGCTACGGCTCCTGAAGTTATATCTAACAATCAATCCATTTGTTAAAGTGCCAATATCCCTTCGAAATGACGACCTGTGACGTCCCTACTATACCTGTTGAGTATATCCTTGGTAGGGAGTATACGGAAAGGCATGAATTTGTATAAACACCTAATTATATATTCAGGAACACATTTTTCAATAGCACTACAATATAAGTCACAGTCAAAGTGATTTATTCTTCAATTTAGGCATATTACATGCACCTATGAATGTCGATAAACTACCACCGGTTTGGAAAGAAAACTTCTGCCTCGAGAAGAATCAAACAAAACAGCAGCTATGACAATGGCAGTATCGATAATGTGCCACAGATAAGTAGACACTAGTGCTGTGACAACTAACTAGTGATGTAGGTATTACATCTCAACAATACCATAACAACAATGTTTATTTTGTAAAATAAATATTTTTTTGTGAACATACCAACACACAATAGCTGTAGCTATATAACGCCTGTATATTTTATAGAGGTAAACCGCTACGAGCATGCAAATCTCCGTCTACAAGCAAAATTCGTTTCAAACTCATAGTTGAAGATCAAGTACCTAAATTATCTTAAATTTCATGTAAGCAACTCTCCCTCATGCGGGCTTAAATCGAGCGTGAAAATAACGACTTTCGTTAACAAAATCAATTACATAACAAACTCATGCCTCTATTCACATATAGGACATAACATTTCATTTTTAGTGCCACTTCTAGCAATTGTGGGTTAAAGGTGGAAAAAACTTAAATAATGCAGTGATAAGTTTTTAAAGTAATGTTTAAAATACATCTTCGATATCCAACAGCAGCTCTCTTTACTGTTCGTCAATTTTCCTAAACAAAATTCTACTACTCACACATAAATCTCAATTAAGTAAGAGTCAATAAAAAGCTACAGTACATTGATTAAAAAACGTGTTTTCAACCTTCCTGTTCCAAGGGTTCGTTCCGCTTTCGGGAAGCGCTTCGGAGGTCACATGAGCACGGCTATCACAAGACGGCGCACGAGCTCTCTCGATTTTTCTCTCTAGTGATAGCCGTGCTGGGCATCTGCGTATAACACTGTCTCTAAAAAGTGTAAACTGAGGGGTGCAACCTTAAACGAGGCTAAGAAGAAAATCTTACTTCGTAATCTTACTTATGATGAGACGGAGGCAATTTTAGGCTAACTTTTAACTATAATTTTAATTGGTTTTATTATGTTATGTACCATGTAGATTTAAGGTGAGAGCGTTACTGCAGTTAAATGTTTTTAGTTGTCACTATAAAAATGTATGAAGTAAAGGATCTCCCCCACTTAACCTAATATTGTTAGTGCTAATTTCATTACACCTCCAGCGTATGATATAATTTTTATTAGGCCTAATATTCGGATAATTAAACTTATATGGCATAATTATTTGCTGGACCTAATGTTATACCTCCTAATCTTTCCTAATACCTACTACACATCAAGCGTGCTCATATATTTGAAACTAATTGTGATTTTTCCTAATTTTCCTCATGATTACTAAGCCCAATGATTAATGTGCCTAATGATTACTATGTCTAACACTACACCTAATTTCATTACACCTGTCCTGTTACTTGACCTATTAACTTTTGCTCTAACGTTTCACTAGACAATTTCATTTTTCTTCGAAACAGTGAACTTTTCGAGTTTCCTTTGAATATCATCAAATATAAGGTTAGAATACTTTTGCAATAATCCTAAAGATTTTACTATTAAAAAAAAGAATAAGGTCTAATGAAACATTAGGTCAAAAGAAGCATTTAGGGCAAAAGTAGTTAGGTCTAACAAGGGACAATCCAAGATGGTCAATTAAGCCAGTAAGTCAATAAGTGACAAAAAGTGAATCAGAGCATTCCACTTCCACGTGGACTTGTCTGTCCTACCCCTAGAGTGTATGTAAGAGCCTGCGGAGCCAGGAGCTCGCGAAGGAGGTCCTAAGTCGAGCAGGCGCACAAGGCCGAGGGGAGCGTAGGTCAGTGTGCCTGTGAGACGAAGGGCTGATGAAGTGAGTTTCTGGCGGAAGCCCGGGTGGAGGGCGGGCAAGTGGACTGCGCCTTAGAAATTAATGGTTATCATCAGATAGTAAGTCATTCGGTTAGGTTAGGTTTATAATAATCCTAAAATGTTTACTATTTAAGAAATGCATTAGAAACTATTGATTATATCATGAGAAATTAGATATCATGAAAATTAGGGTTACTGATACTCGTATTAGGGCTAATGAATAATTAGATATGAAATTCTTAGGGCTAACGGATGGGAACCGAAGTAAAAATGTTAAGTTTCTTGGTGTTCTTCCAGAAACCTTAGAAGTCATTGGCCGCATGGTTCATTGCTAGGATGTCTGCTTTTATTTGAGCCTGCCTAGCCTGACACCATTGCAGCTTGGATTAAAAACCCGCCTACTCTGACACATGTCCTCAAAGATAGGCCCTGAGGAGGGCTTCCTAGCCTCTACCCACGTTAGAAATTTCTGCCGTGCCTCCACGTAAACAACAAACCAAACAAACATACATTCCACCCAACAATATATCCCCTCTTCCTTTTACATTTATTTTTCTTTCTCGACTGCCTGACTGCGTTAGTTATAATATCAATTATTTCATTATACAATTTGTCCAATACTAATCTATGTAGGTAACCCGCAGTTACGGTATCCAATTTTCAACGTTATTACACTGACATACGTTTGTGACTTACCCATTCTTTCGTATGTCCATTTGTCCAGCTTTTCTCCTTCGCATATATGCAGGTCGCATTTCTCAAACAATTCTCGTGAAATTTTGTGAGTAGGTTTAATAAACTTAAAAAAACAGGCTTGCGAATTCTACAACTCACAGAGCCCCTAGTAAATATTAGAACGGAATAGAAAGATAACTATGTAAAGATCTACCTACGTTATCCTTCACTTTGTGATTGGTTGCGGCGAAACATTATTTATCGATCATCATGTCAGCTCCAGCCGTAGGCGGTAAATAAATGTATTTAAATATGACTGATGAGGAAAGAACAATCTTCATTAGGCATCATTTGTCACAAGCTAATGATCTTTCAGACAGTGTAATATTTTAAAAAAATCCCCCTCCTTATTTTTGTTTATTAAAATAAAGGTATGACCCCGCGGCATTTAAGAACAGGGAAAAGGAGCTACATAATTTCGCGTTTCCTCAAAAAGAGACATTAAAGTATAATTGGGTTATTTGAAAATGTATTTAAATGTTGGCCATCAAGTCTCGTTGGCATCGGGCATATCCTCGAGTACCCAATTAGGAAAAATGTGCATTTATTATTGAGTTACGGTACATATATGACTCATTGCCAGAGCATTCAGACGTAGAACGTAATGTAGTTAACTATTAGTACTTGTATTTGTTTATTAAAGTAGCTTCACTTAAAAGGACATTGAGAATGATTTTCTACATGCAAAATGACTTAAATCGTTTAAGCGTAAAACGACTTAGATACAATTTTTGTAGGATTCCGTACTTCAAAAAAAAAAAGGGAACCTTTATCACTTTGTTATCCGTCTGTCTGTCTATTGAGACCCTTTATCTCGGGAACACCTGCAGGTACCGAGTTGAAATTAAAACCATATACTCAAGTCTACAGTCCCTTGAAGTTTTGAAACAATCAAACTTCTAAGTTAGGTAACGTACAAAAAAGTTTATGCCGCAAAAAACGTATATTTCGACACTTAATGTAATCAAAATTTATAGAGTACTTTCCGTTGACCTAGAACTATGAAATTGGGCAAGTAATATCTTCTTATACTACAAGTACAGGGAAAAATCTGAAAACAATACATTTGTAATTTTGTGTCGGTGGGCGAGTCCGACTTGCACTTGTCCGGTTTTACGTGATTATTGATGACTGTTATGGTCTATCACCCATTTACGGCATGACATTGACTTTCGGGACACGTTGTATACAGGGTGATTTCGGGGTCGTGATCCCAACCATTTTTTTCTGACTCAGTAAATGATTGCGATGCTACCTGTATTTATTTTAATTGAAACAAAGATGATTCGTTATTTACGTATTTTTATTTAAAAATTAATATTCACTCAAAATGCGTGGTCAGCCTACTTTTAATTACACCTTTTTAGAAAACAAACAAACGATTGTTAAGTCCATGCACTTGACATAAGTTTTCTTGGGAAATAGTAGGGTGACCATGATCTCGAATTATCGCAGTTTTTTTTTGCTGACTAAAATAAGTCGCTGGTGTACTGTTAGTCCTAACCTATCGTGATCCTTAGGAGAAAGTAAGTTAAATGCTTCTTTCTTGCTCCACGACCCCGTAATCACCCTGTATTAGGTAAAAACATGCTTGTATGCCAGCCATTGCACGCTTTGCGTTGCCCCTACATCTACATATACTCTAGCGTACATCTATTTACGCAGTTTATCAATCTAGGATTGCAATAGTGCGCACAAAAGCAATTACGGACAGTGCGTCGAGTGCATGCTGACAAATAACACAAGTTCAAATCAATTTGCAAGATTGAATGAATCACCTAGCTGTATAAAGGTCATACTGTTATATACTTACCTACTGTATAAAATATATAGTTGGGTCGTGCCGTAAGTATAAAAGAATGTTATCAACAGCATAGGTACTCTAAGAAAACGAACATCATAAACCACATTTATGCATAATATACAAATGATAGAGACTATAACCAGCAATAAAAGTGTATTTAATATAAAAAAAGCGGCCAAGTGCGTGTCGGGCCACGCGCAGGGTAGGGTTCCGTAGTTGCCCGTCTGTCACAGAATGCGGACTTAAAAGGGGCTTTTGATTAAATAATCGTAAATATTAGATACTACATAAACGAATCGAACCGCAGATCGCAAACTTTTAGCAGCAACAGGTTATTTACGTATATAATATTAATAATTACGAATATTTCCGAACAGCATCAAGCCGCACATCACCACTAGCCGCGCGCGCAAGAAGCACCGTGCCGTAAGTCCGCCTAAGTTTTAGCATTGCCACGGGGGAGGGAGCATGTCGCAGGGCAGGTCTTTTGCGCGCTCGCCGCGGGCAAGAAGCACCGTGCCGTGAAAAAGCAACACTACCGTCCACGTTAAAAGGTTCAAATTCCAATGACAATGTATATGCACCCGAAATTAAGTACATTTCTTACCAGTTAACTAGTTATGTCTACTTAACCGTGATAGTTTTCCTTTTAAATTCATTATATGACATGACTCGAACAAAAATTAGGGCTTTAAATCCCATTATCTCGCAAACGCATGACTACGTTGAAAAATAGTTTAGTAAAGCCATAATATTTTTGAACAAGGTATCCAACGATACCCCACACTATAGGTTTAACGAAAAAGTTAAAAAAATATATTTTTTAGGATTTTATTCTACTGTTTTGTCGGCGTGATTGGTTTATATACCCACGCCGAATTGCAGTTTTCTACTTGTAAGGGTTACTGAGCTAAGCCGAAGACGGACAGACAGACAGACAGACAGACAGACGGACGGACATGGCGAAACTATAAGGGTTCCTTGTTGACTACGGAACCCTAAAAATACTAAATACTTTTTCACAAAACAGTGGATTTATTTGTGACGGTTTTTGGGAAAAGGTCCCACTTTGTCGATATGGAGTTAAGAGTAGTTCCTAATACTACAGATCATACGCTATTTTTTGGTGAAAGATTCATGTCTCTAGGTGCTATAGTTATTTTTTAAAAAATCTGCAAAGTTGCAGAAGTGAAAAAGCGACAATTGAGAAAACGTTGGTTAAAGTTTGGGATGGCAGAAAACACACTTCTACTTTGAAGTTATGGAGTGGTTGGTATTAAATGAATGGGCATACTTTAGGGATTTCAAATTAGTTAAAATCATGTATGTAACCTTAGTATTTTGAATGTTATGGAGGCTTGAACATAAAAACGGGACGAAAATATGTAAATCCTGAATATGGGTTTATTTCTATATTATATTATACGGCACGCAGATTTATCATTAAAGTTGTATTTATAAATGGTTTCCCATGCTAAAAAAGACAGAAATAATTCTGTGGATCCTTTTATTTAGTTATTATGTCAAAAAGTTAATAACAAATGATTTGAAGAGTGTCATGCATAAAAATTTAAATACATGTGTCTCTTAATATATAACATGAGATTACTTAAAAAACATACTTATCAAGAATAGAAAGTATGTAAAATATCAAATTATAAGTACTTTTTGTGTGTATAAAGTTTAGTGATTTTATATAGGGAGGGTCCCACTTTGACGATTTACTAAACTTTAGTGCTTCTTCATTGAAAGTGTTTGTGTTTGGTATATTTTTCAGTTTTATGTATGAGATAATGGTTTGTTATTGTTAATCTAAGAGTCTTTGATACTAACGTCGTTTGTTTAAACTTATTTAACGTAATTGAACGAAATTTCTTTTCGACTCAAGTTTAGTGACCCACTTTGACGGTTTGGTGGATCATACGCTAAAAAATTACTACAAGTATAAAATCATAATTTGTAAACATAGGTGTAATTTGCTGAACCAAAAACAGTATAATTACAAACCAAAAATGGTGTACGTATTGAACCTATGAGATGTAGCAAACGGATCGAACTCATCGCAACGTTTATATAAGTCGCCGCGCCGCCTCGTCGGCGACATCAAAGGCACCGCCGCCGCTAAGCGCTTTGTGTAGAGCCGACGTGGGTATGTACCTACGCCGGTCGGCTCGACGCGCAGCGCAAGCGGCGACGGCGATTAGTGCGAGGCAAGCTACCGCTGAGGTTGGGTGTAGTAATGTGCATCAAGTAGCGTATGATCCACCAAACCGTCAAAGTGGGTCACTAAACTTGAGTCGAAAAGAAATTTCGTTCGATTACGTTAAAAAAGTTTAAACAAACGACGTTAGTATCAAAGACTCTTAGATTAACAATAACAAACCATTATCTCATACATAAAACTGAAAAATATACCAAACACAAACACTTTCAATGAAGAAACACTAAAGTTTAGTAAACCGACCAAGTGGGACGCTCCCTACCTATATAAAATCACTAAACTTTATACACACAAAAAGTACTTATAATTTGATATTTTACATACTTTCTATGCTTGATACTCGTAAGTATGTTTTTTTAAGTAATCTCATGTTATATATTAAGAGACACATGTATTTTAATTTTTATGCATGGTACTCTTCAAATCATTTGTTATTAATTTTTGACATAATTACTAAATAAAAGTATCCACAGAATTATTTCTGTCTTTTTTAGCATGGGAAACCATTTATACCTAAATACAACTTTAATGATAAATCTGCGTGCCGTATAATAGAATATAGAAATAAACCCATATTCAGGATTTACATATTTTCGTCCTGTTTTTATGTTCAAGCCTCCATAACATTCAAAATACTAAGGTTACAGACATGATTTGAACTAATTTGAAATCCCTAAAGTATGCCCATTCATTTAATACCAACCACTCCATAACTTCAAAGTAGAAGTGTGTTTTCTGCCATCCCAAACTTTAACCAACGTTTTCTTAATTGTCGCTTTTTCACTTCTGCAACTTTGCAGAATTTTTGAAAAATAACTATAGCACCTAGAGACATGAATCTTTCACCAAAAGATAGCGTATGATCTGTAGTATTAGGAACTACTCTTAACTCCATATCGACGAAGTGGGACGTTTTCCCAAAAACCGTCACAAATATGATATCGACGATTTTTTCTGTATGCGACAAAGTGGGTCGCTGGGCACTAAAGTTTGAGGCCCTAAAAAGGTGCTTAAAATGGAGATTTATGCGTCGTCATCAAAATCATAGGTTTATTACAGTATGTTCTATCAGTTTTCATCGAAAGTTGATTTTCGGTAAGTTTTGCCATATTTCACTAAACTGCCCGTAACTCCGTAACTAGAATCGACAAAGTGGGCCCTTTTACTAAACACCGTCACATTTAGTGACTTACACAGTGTAACACTGAGTCAACGCATACTATCACTGACTCAACTGACACTCACAAGTTCACTGAGTCCACGCCTACTAGTACTGACACAGTTAACACTTTACTGTTGCTTTGCACTAGCATTTCACTACTTGTTTTCTTCCTCTTCCTGTTCTCTCTCCGAACCTCTCTCCGAAACTCCACTCCGACAGCTAAATTAAAAAATTAATTTATTGGTTAAAAATTAACGATCTTCAGAAATTTCTAAACGTCTGTCCCGCCAACTTTGCCCTGTAAATGTGGATTCATGGTACTATTAAGATTTTTATAACCATTAATAGTTCAAATTGCCCAGTATTTTCCCTAACGGGTATTTTATCAGTGGGGACACATGTACCCTCTAGGACGAACTTAGACTGTTCAAGGATACTAAATTGAATGACAAAAAAATCGGTGAATAATTGAATATCGTTTCAGTTATTTATTTATTAGGACTTTCAACAATAAGCATACCATTACATTATATTGATCTTTGCACAAATTAAAACTAAGTAGGACCTTATCAATTACAGAAGAACACATCATGCATCAATTAACAGTCAAAACATAAAAGAAAAAATAAAATTAAAGCAGATTACAAATAGTTTACTCCTATTTTATGTCGAGATAAGACAAAACATTGTTTGTGCCAAGTCTGCCCACAAACTAAGTCTTGTCAGCAATCGTGGCTTTTATGAATGGGATAGTTGAAGAGTTTAGATTAATACAACTTTCATGTTTCTTATATGCCGTAAACCTCCGTGACAGGGGCAGTGTAGCTTGAGGTTAGATTATGACGAGTAGCTAAACTGAACAGCGTAATATTACATGCTCTAAGAATTTTAGACGGTAAGTGGAAATTTGTTTTCTGCAGTAAATCTGTGCAATCTAATGCACCGGTAACAATTCTCTTCAAAAACCCTAGATCACCTTATAGTTCTTCTGTTAGCCAATGATCCCATCTTAAAGTGTTTAAGTTGCTCATTGACAATCTTTACCCATTCGAGGCCACGCATCGCTACGTGTGCTACGCCTACGCCGTAACGCGTAGCAGCGTTTTCCCGCTCTGTAGCGGAAATCGCACGTAGAGGCATGACTCATATGTTGAGTCACTGGCCTTGAATGGGTTAAAGAATATTGACCATTTTGAATTCTAAATATTGACAGGACCTCCTCGTGTTTGGAATTCGCTTAAACCTATCCAGTCACCCGCAATAGATTTTTTCAGGTGTTGTGAATTGAGAAAAAATATTTCCTTTTTCTCCAACACACACAAGTATAAACAAGAGGTCATGACAATATTTGCGTCAACCGCCAAAACGTGACTTGCGCTTTTTCCACTGCGCAATCCGATGTGCAGCCATTCGTTGGATTTTAATTTCGAATCACATACCTAGTCGAATTCATTTGCTGTACCTATTTTACAGTCCAATTAGTAGGTAGGTAGCATGTAACAAAATGTTGTGGCATAGAACTTCAACTCGCCAAATTCCATAGTCAAAGGAAGCCTATAAATTTTGATTCCCTTGAGAATGTCGAAATATAAGTTTTTTGCGACATAAACGGCCGTTCCTTTTTTTTACGTTAACTTTGAAGTTTGATTTTTACACAGCTTCATGGCACTGTATAGACTAGACCTGCTTGACTGACTTCCCGAGATAAAGGGACTTGACAGATAGACAGACAGACAGACAGACGGACAACAAAATCTTATAAGGGTTCCGTTTTTTTCCTTTTGAGGTACGGAACCCTCCAACATTACGCCTTTCTTGCGCTTATTAGTCCGATGCGCAATCCGATGTGCAGCCATTCGTTGGATTTTAATTTCGAATCACATACCTAGTTGAATTCAATTCAATGACCATTCTCTAGATTAAAAATAATAACATCAAGTCCCCATTTCATGCTAATCAAAATATATAATCTTATGCCGAACTCTATAAAAACATTGAAAAAAAATTACACAATTTAACAAACATTTAAAAACATACCTCATCGATAGATGTTTCTATAATTTAACAGATTTTTTTAATGATTAAGTAACACTGTTTCATTCATAATTCATTTATTAATTGCTTCGATAGCTCTTATTTCTTTTTTCTTTTTTTTTTCTCTGTGCCATTCTAGTTATTGGACCTCTACAATAATAATAAAGCTGTGTATCGATAGTTATATGTATAGATAGTAGTAAAGATAGTTAGTTTGCACAAATAGTAGTATACGTAAGTATTCAAGTATTCAAGTATTTTATTGCATTCATGTTGTTATAGCATACACATGTTACAGTAAGTCTCAAACATGAACCCTGTACTGTAAGGGCATCGCAATACATAGGTATTTATAGATTAACTCAGAACTAATATTCTAACCGAATAACATAAGCCGTAGGCACCAACGGTATACATAGTTATTTCTAGGCATTTTGTGTGTATCTTTATGCATTTGTTGTTGATGTTAGTATTTATATTATTAAAATGTATGTGTGTATACAGTGTTGAGACAAATATAATTTGGTAGTAGATATATGTACTTTTACAGTTTATCATCTAGGTATTCATTTAGAGAATAATATGTATTATTTTGTTGTATATTGTTTAGTTTAGTTAAAAATTGGCTGTCTTTATTTTCTTTTCTTATGTGTTCTGGTAGTTTGTTGTATATTTTTATTGACATGGTTAGCGGGCCAGAGGAATGGAGTTTAGTAAAAATTATGTTATAAATTAGTCCTTTTAATGACGTCACATGTATACCTATTCTTAATTCCATCTCTTTAACTGTAATGTGAGTTGCAATAAATGTTTTTGACTTTGACTTCATTTGCTGTACCTACCTATTTTACAGTTCAATTGGTAGGTAGGTAGGTAGTATATAATGAAATATTGTGGCGTATTTGGTTTTCAATGTTTAGCCGGACTGTTTTCGCAGCTGTAATTGAAAGGTTCATTGTTCGGAATAGGATGGTACGAAATCAGGCCGATCGGTAATTGATATTAAGTATTTTTGCCAATTTATAGGTAGGAGACGGCATCGCTTACTGTTTCCCATTTTTACTCAATTAACTTAACTTGTTAAATTCCTACTTTTGCAATTTGCATATTATGTTTGCTAATGACAAAAAAGTTAGGTATAAATCATATTGTTGTTTCTGGTATTTTAGATTTTTCGCTCGAACGCTAGCCTTTTGACTTGTTGATATG
Source organism: Epinotia nisella (assembly GCA_932294315.1). Classification (NCBI taxonomy): domain Eukaryota; kingdom Metazoa; phylum Arthropoda; class Insecta; order Lepidoptera; family Tortricidae; genus Epinotia; species Epinotia nisella. The sequence goes on along the minus strand of OW028688.1, from coordinate 11,977,942 downwards.
ACAAGAAATCAACTTTTGTTTTTATTTGGTCCATATATTTAATTGCACCTTGGTCACCCTTGCCTCTCCTTCCATCTATTTTTCCATCCATAAAGCCTATCAAAGCCTGGCGCGGCCAGCGGTGGCGGTCAATAGTAAACTTGCCAATAACTGCCAAGTTGACTATCGTTCGCCACCCGCTAGTCGCGCCAGTGTGTTTCAGGTTCTATGGGTTTTAATTAAAGAATAACAAAGGGATCGAGAAAGACAGGAAGCGTTCGAAATATGGTGTTGGAGACGAATGAAAGACAAATTGGACAGAGAAATGAGGTGTTATGTTTTGTAGCACTCCAAGTATTCTTTTCTCTTTCTCTAAAGTTGAATACTATTCATAATAGACAGCTAAGAATGAAATTAGTACGGAAGGTGGCTTACTTTAACTTAATGTAATACCTATACTTGTATCCTTAAACAACATTATGATTAGTTACCTAATATGTTTACCTATATTATGTAAAAAAATGTTTAGTTTAAGTCATCATCATCATCATATCAGCCGAATGACGTCCACTGCTGGACATAGTTTAAGTAACCTGAATACATAAATAATAAAGGACTAAGCAAAAAAATAAATTATTGAACATTTGATAGATAAGGCACGACAACATCAATAAAATGTCATACAGGCTGTCCCAGAAGTACGTCACAGTGACACCGAAGGTAGGTCAGATTAAGAGGAACCTTACCAGGTTTTTTTTACGTTGGGGGAATGCTTTGACGCACCGTCCGCCCGGAGTGTGGGACTCGTAATAACTCGAAAACCGTGCAACTTTTACTGGGGTCATGTTAGACTGGTTAGGTTCCTCTTGAGCTGACCTACCTCCGGTATCACTGTGACGTGGTACTTCTGGGACATCCTGTATAAGCTACGGTTCTGTTAGATCTCTCTCTTTTCTTTAATTTTCATACGATTCTTTATACATGCTCATGGGTTTAGAGCACTATTCTCCCGGCTTTTCATGTTTTATGCTACGTATGGGTGTATCTCTAGGTACCTAACTCTCAAGTCTTCAAGCTCTAATGAAAGCAACAAACAATTTCACCTGTGACCGAACCTTGTTCCTACTCTGTATGCAAACGTTAGGTTCATGGTTAATAAACTGGGAGTGTACAGTAAAAAAATCGCATGTGTTTATATGGTAGCTTCATAAATATTCAACGCAGACAGCACTTCGGGGAATAAATATTGACTTTGTACGACACAACGCGATAAATTGGGAAAACGCAATGTGTGATTCCGTGAAAATGGAGATTTGCTTGTCAGTGTGGACGTCCCTTTAATGACATTGATTACCTATTGTGGCTGAGGAGAGAAAGAGGCCTACTTATTTATTGTTCTCTACACTGCCTTTTGATAAGGAAGGGTTACTTTGCGCATGAGGCATGATGTACTCAACTTCTACGATTTTTTACTGACAATTACGTGATTTAGTTTGCTAAAGACAGCGTTCGTAGCGCTTTGAAAAGGGCTGAAAAACTGTCAAAGAAACAAGTACCAGGCGATGAATCTCAGAAATTAGTTTAGTCTAGTGGTCAGTGACCCAGCATGCGAAGTCGAAAGTCCTTGGTTAAAATGCCGGTAAGGAAAAATATTTGTGTGATGAGCATGTTTATTTGTTTTACGTGCGCTAATTTGTGTCATGTATGAAAATAACTTGATTAACTCAGTACCTATGTCATTAATAATTCATTTAAGACGATGATGGCATGTCTCTGTGGTAATAAAATTACCTATATGTGTTTACATGTATAAATCGTGGACGATGCATCAACTGTTAAATAGGCACTTAAGAGGATGTAATGAAAGGGTACGCAAGTAGGTAAATCAGATTTATAACAAACATCCGAAAGTCAGAACATTCAGGAATTTTTCTGTTTGTTATTTGAGTATTTTTGTCGCTCTTAAGACGGATAAGTATAGCTTAGAATGAACTCAATAGGTACCTAACAATATTAAAAACAAAGTAAACATTTAATCAGGTTTTTTTCACTTCTTATACTTGCAAAGTTCGTCTTTGTGCTGGATGTATGCTGCACAAAACGCCACTTTTATGCTCTAGACTCTAGTCTAGTGCACAAAGTAAAATTGTTTTAAAGACTATGATAATCGGGCCTAACAGCCACACACACAATAAAACTTGTTATTTTATTTGATTTCCTTTAATAAATTTCTCATCCGTGTTTTCTATTACTAAATTAATAAAAACATATAAAATAGAAGTCAATTATTATTTTAAAACGTATCGAACCACTAAAATGATTTGGTAGTATGAAGTACCTAAGTCTAATATCACGTGTCAAAAATGAAGCATAAAAACTTGATGAGGAATAAACTATTATTTTATTAAATTTTGCAATTAGTTGTTATTTTCTCGCAATCGAAGTGTGTATAACTCGGGCATATCAATCAATCAATTATTTATTTTCTCATATAACACATAATCAATGCATGCAAATACATTTTAATTATTAATATTTAGAATTAAAAACACACAACAAACAAACATAAATTGTACATGAAATTAAAGAAGACCAAAAAATGAGCCATTTTATCCCTCGACTTGACTATCCACCCTCGTCGGTGGCTCGTTTTATGCGCTTGTTGCATAATCTAACTATGTTTATTTAATACTTTCACTGCCAGGAACCCGCGTAGCGGGCGCCTATGCCGCCGTAGCCGGCTACAGATCGGCTACAGGCGTAGTGCGTAGCAATAGGGGTGTAGACTCTAAATAAAATAACCAATAATGTTCTATTTTCTCGAAAAAGGATAAAAAATGTAGTCAAATGGAGAAAAAAGCGAAAAGCTGAACGCGCAAATATATCTATCTGAATATTACGTAAATAAAATTCAAACAATAGTGGCCTCGAAATAAACCCGGCCTTTTCCTTGTTTCGGTAACTTGATAAAACGCAAACATAACGAAAATAAACGGTATTACATTTCGTAATTCTATCTTTTCCTGCAAATGAGGGATGAAATACACGGCTCTCTGCACATTGTTTCAAAGGCAGGTAGGTAGACTTAACCAACCTACTAATTAGATGATAGCCGCTCCAACGATCATCTGAGGTTCGCGCAAAATTTAGATCGCGATACTAACGTCAAAAGAAAATAAACGAATTACAGAAACCTGATGATCGATAAAAATCTCACCCGCCAAAAAAACAAGATTAAATATGTACCTATGCTGTAATTTACCTTTTGCCCCTAGGGCTAAGTTCCGTAACACATACGTAGCAAAAAACATCATCATCATCATCATATCAGCCGAAAGACGTCCACTGCTAGACATAGGCCTCCCCCAGAGAGTGCCAAATTGACCGGTCCTGCGCCACCCGCATCCAGCGGACTCCCGCGACCTTTACCAGGCAAAAAACATGTTACATTGGAATTAATCTCATGTTGTTCCGCTTTATGTATCCCAATCTGTATGTTCGCGCTTTTAAACATTAAGTAAATAGGTATTACATTACAGCACTGAATCGATACCCTATTACCCTAAAAAAACCTACATCGTGCTTACTTTTAATAGCATCCCCATCCAACGAAGGCTTGCATAAGCGCGCCTTTCAGCATAACGTGATTCAGGTCGCTGGTGCATTTGCCCGAGGGCCCTGTCGTCATAGTTCCTTTGCTAAAATGACAGGGCTTTTCCCCTCTCTGTTTCACTCTGCGCTTCCGACGATACCTTACAACTCTTTGAAAGATTAGATACCTACTTTGGAAAGTTTTGCCTGTTTCCTTTAATTAGTGGCAGGTACTTTGAAGTTCGTTAAGATTGAATTGTTCTGACCTCAAATACGTTTTACATTGTAAAGGATTGAAATATTTATGAATCAAATATAAGTAACTTGCAAAGACATTTAACAACAATGACGTCTTCCTACTTATTTTGTTAACAATCCAAGCAAACATGGCAATATTAATACATCCATACATCCGTACATCCATCAAACTACTTATGTAATTTAACATTTGACTTATATATTATCTACTTACGTGTAGTGCAATGTAGTACGTAGAATATCGATATATCTATTGATATTATACCTATCTAAATAACGTTACACTTTACGAAAATATAGATATTTTGAAATTATACCTTTCGTTCACTATATGCAGTGAACGTTATACTAAACATGCTTATTTATACAAAGTGAGCGTATATGTATTATGACTGTTATTTAAGTTCTTTGGTTTTGAGTTTTTCGGAACTTATGTACGGAATATCGTTTGATATTTATCGTTAGCTTTTCGGTGAAGGAAAACATCGTGAGGAAACCTGCATACATCTGAGAAGAAATTCAGAGGTATATGAAGTCCCCAATCCGAACTGGACCAGCGGAGGGCCTACTGCCCGTTCCCTCTCATTCATGAGAGGAGGCCTGTGCCCAACGGTATCCCCTTGGATCGCATAATGGTTTTTAGACTAATGCAGTTTCGCATAATTGGTTTGGCATAATTATTTGTGGCATAATAGTACTTTCGCATAGTAATATTTTGGCCTATTGTTTTTCTGGCATACTACGCTACTAGCATAATTTCAGTTGAACTAATCTGTATTGGCCGAATATACATTAAATTACGCATACTATTGTTTGGGCTAATAATTATTTGGTGTATGTGTCATTATCCATAATTTAAGTTATTTTGTTACGGGCGCATTGAACCTGTAAAATGAACAACAACAAAATATTACGTTACGTAACGTTAGGTCACATTAGGTTAGGTTCGGTTAGTATGAAATCTAGGCGCGAAGCGCCTAAGCAACACGGAATAGGGGGTCCGCGAAGCGGACCTCTGCGACATCGCCTTAGTTCCTAGATATATACACAAAAATAGCAATATAGCAATTTTATTACTATGAGCCATTTGTACATAACTTTTTTTAGGACATTACTGTTATGCATTTTGATATGTTGCCAATTGATTATTATGCCTATTTGTGCTTATGCTTTTTGACATTAGTCTTCATGAAGATTATGCTTTCAGTTTTTATGCTTTTTAATGTTATGCGTATATAATTATGCGAAATGTGACTTATGCATATCTTATTTTCGGCGTAAAGTAATTATGCGTAACCATATTAGTATTAATGATTTTATGCCTCTCAATAGTAAACCGTGCCCAACCGTGGACGTATATAATTATGTTCGTTTTAAAGAGATTTTAATTAGTATTGTTATTATTTTTAAAAATGTTGTTGTACTAAAATGTAATTTTTGTGTTCTTAATTATTTTAATTTTTTGAGTCTGTCCCTTTTATGTTGTGTTCTTTCAGTGTCATCTTGCCCCTTAATGGCCTCACTGAAAATCAGCGTCACAGAGCGCGTTTTGTAGCTCGCTCCGTGACACCAAGCTGAGTGAGGACCCTTTAGTGTAATGGAAATTATACTGTATAAGCCCACTGCTCTTTTTTCCACTTTGTTTAGATTTAAGAAAGTTAATGTTGCTTATATTTGTATATTTTTTTACGCTAATAAATTATTTTTTTCTTCTTCTTCTTCTTCTATATAGGCTGATGATGATGATAAGTTCTTATACCTCATATTACTTACCCAGCAGCGACAGTTGAAGTTGTATTACATAATCAATTATTCCCAGGAGGCCAAATTAAGCCACGCATTTTGTATTTCAAATTAATTTCAATGTATTTCGCGTACTCGTTCTGGAATCAAATTGGGATGCAATAGGCATGTCTCAGATTGACCTCCTGGTCTAACGATTCCGTTATGATAAGATAACTTTATAATTGAACCGGAACGCAATATCTACGAGTAATAAGTAGGATCGTTGGCTAAGTTGATTCCCATGAGAAAGTATCGCATCTGCAACTCGGCCCACTCTGTGGGCTCGGCCACGACTCCGAGCGGCGGCGGACGCGACACCCGAGTTAAACTTGAGATTATTTGAGTTGGCCGTATTGCATCAAACTAGTTCATTTAAAAAGCAACTCTAACGCTAACGGAGAAGATTCCATACTCCAATTACAGTTTTATATAAAGCCGGCCTCAATAAATACCTAATCTCTCATCCATACGTGGTTAAAGCTGCCTCATGGAGAGCCAGTCCTTTCAAACTGGTCTAAGTTGACAGACAATCAGATGTACTCTATGCACAGGATGACGGGTGGATCTCGGGAATTTCAATGACATGTTAACAGATATTTGGTACCTTCTGTGTATCTCTGTAAACCTTTAATAGAATTATGTGTATCTCTCCTAAAAACGAGCTATCTTCAAAATTAGGTCCAACTACCATTCTGACGTCAGGATTCATGTTTAGGTAACATATTCTTTTATAAATTTCTCTAAATAAACTGAGATCCACGCAATATCAAAATATCAAAAATTACCTTAGAATACCTACACTTCTGATATTTATTTCACTTCAACTTCTAGCTCCTTCGGTAAATTATACAGATACAGATATTTATTCATAAAATGCGCTATTTTACATATCAGAACGTTAGCTTCATAAAATAAAAATTCTTGAAATGTTACTTAGTTTGGGACTAGGTCGATTTGTGTAAGATTGTCCACAAATATTATATTATATTATATTATTATTTATTATCTCTTTATTTATATTTTATCTTAAATTAGGTTTTTACAATATTAATATAAAAAGTAGAATATAAAACTATACATACAAAATATAAAATCATTATAAAAACCTAACCTAGGGTACCGCCGGCAGCGAGGCGGGGCCTAAACTACCGTTATTATTTATTATTATTAACCATTGCATGCATGGCATGAGGGATTTTTTGTGTAGGTATTTCATACAATTAACTTAAATTACACTTAACCGAAAAATAGACGCAATTCTAATGAATTTTTTAGTAAGGTTATATTAGTTTCGTATGTTTTTAGATACCAAAATAAGCTGTGGTTACCTATAAATAATTAGATGAACATCAACCGAGAATATTACCTGAGCTACTTATTGAATTGTATGATGTATTGTCTGTTGGTGATCCTTAAATAAATAAATAAATTGATTGATTCCGGCGTTACTTTGCGATACAATTTAACAATTTTAATTTACTTGCTTACCTGCTTACTAAATTTTAACTTGTTACTTATTACTAGGTACATTGATTGTTTACACGCATTTAAGTAGTCACTTAAAATTAAGTTGAAATTTCCTTAAATCCTTAACAACTTAAAGCGAGTAAACCCAGCATAATGTCTTATGGTTGGCTAAGGTATGGACTAAGATGACGCCCGTGAAGTGATGATGTAAGGGAAGGTTGTCGACTACTCATGCCTACCTAAAAATTTATTTTTATTCTAACCTAATATACAGAATATTATTATTATTAATATTGACGATCGTGATAAAAAATCTTATTTTTTTGACATGTATGCAAATTTGTAATGTATTTTTTTATCATGAAATAATCTTATCTAATCGAATCTATTAGTAAGTAGCTGTAATCTGGAAAACGAATATATTTAATTTTAAATTAAATCTTGAACGGTTTTACTTAGCCTTTGTAGCATACCTACCTACCTACCTAATTAAAATACCTGCGGAGGTGCACAATACGTGATGGGGCTAAAAACTTAATAAATTAGTTCTACATACAGGGAAGTTACCATAGACAAGTGTCGCTTACGCTAATATGGCAATGCGACCTCTTGCTTTCACGGTACGCTATCGCTTCCGCTGCCGCCCATAGTCATTGCCGTCTAGGACGAGCTGCCAATATATGATATTACACGGTCGTATCGATCGCAACCTCTCAAACACGAACTTCGCAAACTTATTGCCCATGAATCTAGGCGGCCATATTGATTTAGGACGAGATCAACGAGGATTGAAGGATTTTATACACGGTAATAACGCATGTGATAAAAGTTTTGATTTTAAGCAAAGTAAACAGACTAAAGAAATTTCCTTACAGCCCTTTTTTCTATATTCGATTATTGTTACGATCGAAACGAGGTTTAGGTTTAAGGCTTTTGTTACAACCAAAGCTTTTTAACAAGGTAAAGGTTCAGAAGGTGCTGCCCGGAAATCCAGGGGCGATTTGGGGCGAGAAATAATTGATTAAAAAATAAAGAAATATGGACTTAAGCGTTAATTTTCCGCTCGAGTTTCGCTGGGTCTGGTGTCGTAGTCGAATTCACAACGTAATGAGTGGTCGGAAATTTTATACTCCCCCAATTTAATAAGCTAAGCACTTTGGTTTTGTGAACTTAATCGAATAGTTAATTGAACCGTTAACATCCTACTAATCCTACTAATATTATAAATGCGAAAGTTTGGATGTTTAGATGTTTGTTACTGAATCACGCATAAACGGCTGGACCGATTTGGATGAAATTTTGCACGAAGATACTGCCTTGGTCAAAAGTATTGAGCACCCATGCGTTGTTCATACAAAAGCAAACTTCAAAGGGTGCATTTATATATTATTAGAAAGTTGTGTAGGTATCTATCGGAAAAATTCATCATATTTATTGACGTTAAGGAAAATTCCGTGAAAAAATATACGATTAGACCTTTATTGTAAACCCCGAGTTTTTCTAGCTTCAGTTTTCACATGCAAATAGCAATTTCAAAATGATAAATATATATTAATGATTTGCACATGTTCAAACACTTATTATATTTTACGTCTTCGTGTATTTATGAAATACACGATTTATGAAATTGAAAAATAATACTTTATCCATAAGTTACAAAGGAAAACGTGGGGTGCTCAATACTTTCGGCCAAGGCTGTAGTTTATAGCTTGGATTAAAATATAGGATAGTTTTTATCCCGGATCTACGCTGACGAAGTCGCGGGCGGAAGCTAGTATGATATAATTTTGAAACGCAGTGATGATGTCGTGTTAATCTGGGGGTCTAGTTTTTTTTAGTACTTCCTTGTAAAGCAGGTCAGATATAATATTTCTCGAGTACCTACCAATAAACTTGAATTTTCCAAGAAAACTTAACTCGGATTTTTCCACTAAAACATTTCTATGGCTTTTTCTCTTTTAAAGTTCTTACTTTGATTTTCTTTTATAATCAAATACATTCCCACAGCAGAAAACCTGTTTTTATATTTGTAACACTTTCAGTACCAGGAACCCGCTAGATGGGGGCGCTATCAGCTACGAGCGTAGCGCTACGAAATCTTTGGCACTGAATGTGTTAAGTAATATTTGAAGTTCGATGCCTATTTCTTTGTCGAAAACACATGATTTCAGGAGTTCCTTTAATCATCAAATCTAACTTATCACGTTTCTGTATTAACCCTCCACTTGCGGAGAACTCAGAAATTTCAGATGATAGTCTTGATTGCTTTTGCCGCTAAACTGTATCTAAAGTAATTACGAAGGGAATTGGAATTACATCTGGCTTAAGAAATATAGGTTTGCGTGGCGACAGAAATTGTTTACTGAGACTCAGAGCAACTTCTGGGAACTCACGTGGAGTTTCCCCGTGATTCCTAACGTTTCTTAAGAAATTATTGGAAAGTTATGCGATTCCTTTCGGATATTATTAATACCTACCGTACTAACAAATATTTGTCGACAATTTTACATAAATCGATATAAATAGGTATGTCGATATGTGGTTTGTCTCACACTTTCAGGCCTAGATACAATGGACGTTTTCACTCAAAAGCCCTTTACTTTTTTGGAAATGTTGTGTTTTTCTGACTCCAAATCATGAGAATTCTTGATTCTCATAATGAAAAGTGTCCCGGTTTTTTTATTTCACTAGCTAAGTCATCATTCGCTTGTCCTTATCCCATTTACTTAGGGTCGGCGCAGCATGTTTTTTTCGGTTTACTATTGAGTGGCATAAAATCGTTAATACTAATATGGTTACGCATAATTACTTTACGCCGAAAATAAGATATGCATTTCGCACAATTATATACGCATAACATTAAAAAGCATAAAAACTGAAAGCATAATCTTCATGAAGACTAATGTCAAAAAGCATAAGCACAAATAGGCATAATAATTAATTGGCAACATATCTGAATGCATAACAGTAATGTCCTAAAAAAAGTTATGTACAAAAGGCTCATAGTAATAAAATTGCTATGTTGCTATTTTTGTGTATATTATATTTAGGAACTAAGGCGATGTCGACGGAGGTCTGCTTCGCGGACCCCCTATTCGGTGTTGCTTAGGCGCTTCGCGCCTGGATTTCATACTAACCGAACCTAACCTAATGTACCTATCTAATGTGACCTAACGTTACGTAACGTAATATTTTGTTGTTGTTCATTTTACAGGTTCAATGCGCCCGTAACAAAATAACTGAAATTATGGATAATGACAGATACACCAAATGATTATTAGCCCAAATAATAGTATGCGTAATTTATATTCGGCCAATACAGATTAGTTCAACTGAAATTATGCTATTAGCGTAGTATGCCAGAAAAACAATAGGCCAAAATATTACTATGCGAAAGTACTATTATGCCACAAATAATTATGCCAAACCAATTATGCGAAACTGCATTAGTCTAACCAAGGGCACACCTTTTTTATTCCATACCTCTCTATCGCCCGTTAACTCATCACACACTTCCTTCCTATTCATATCGTCTCTCACGCAGTCCATCCACCTTTTTCTTGGTCTACCTCTTCTCTTGCAACCCTCCACATTCATACTTAATGCCCTTCTAACAACATTACTATCATCCTTCCGCATAACATGTCCATACCAACGTAGGCGATTTGCTCTCAGCTTTTCAGTTATGCGTGCCACTTTCAGGCTTCCTCTTATATACCTACTCATTCCTTATTCGATCCATTCTCGTCACGCCACACATCCATCTCAACATTCTCATCTCTGTAACATGCAATCTCGTTTCATCCGTCATCTTTGCGGCCCAACATTCTGATCCTGGTCTTGTAAATTTTGCCCTTCAGTCGAAGGGGCATTCGGCCGTCGCAGATGGTTCCTGTAACCTGTCGCCATTTCATCCATTCTGCGCTGATTCGGTTTCTAACGTCACGGTCAATATCACCATTACACCCGAGTGACCCGACTATCGGAAATCGGCTAGTTAAGTATGTGACGTTAAAAAGGTATGGAAAAATTAAGAAGTAACTTGAAATAAAGTGTTGTCTTTTATTAAACTACATCATACATTAACTTAAGCACCCACATGCTCGGTTGCATGATAAATTCTCAAGTGCGCTATGCAATTTCAGAAGCTCTGTTTACGAATAAAGTGTCAACCCGCGTATTCTTGTTTACTGTAAACAAAAGCTGTGTTTTCTGGTGCGCAAATACTCCTTACATCATTCATTTTCAGCGGTAAACGAGAAAAGCAATTACGAGTGAAGCACATCCGAAGACAAACATCACATCGCAGAAGTAAATTATCTCTAAGTCGGGCATGGCTCGCTTTCAGCAGTCGTGAATCAAGAAACGATCAAGGCTCGAATAGTTGGCTTTGAAATTGGTTTCATTTCATTTTGCACTTGCTTATTTGTTTTATTTATTAGATTTAATTTTAAAGTTTTTGTTGTGTATATGCTAGCCTTAAGTAAACAAGTTCTTCACTATGCGGCAACGTTTACCTTCCTAGCTCAACTCTGCTTTGAGGTAACGTTCGAGTGAAATTCCCACTATATTAGATACGTGATTCACTTAAAATGTTCACGGGATGAACATGCTGAGAGATTGGCATGAATAAACACTTTATTTTGAATTCCGCATATTACTTACTTTTGGGTACATCCAGAAGTCGAATGAAGTAAGTAACTTTTGTTTATTTAAGTCTATGAGAAAAGGATATTAACCTATTCAAGGCCAATGACTCGCATATGAGCCATGCCTCTACGTGCGATTTCCGCTACAGAGCGGGAAAACCTTTTTACCTTCCATCCATTTCTGAACACGTGACCAGTTCAATTATTCCTGAGGCCCCGAACTATCCCGTCCTAGACGTCAGTGTCAGTGTCACTTAGGTAATAAGATAGCCGGGAAAACTGAGTACAAAGACGCCCGTCGCCACGTCACCTGACAAAGACTCTCCCAAGAGATTCAAAAGCCCATTCTGCAGACAAAGTTGATAAGTCTTTTGTGGAATGAATTTCATATGCAAATGATATAGTGCTGGGACCATTGTGGTGTTTAGGGACCGTGTCATAAACATAATAGACTTGCGGAGCCAAGCCTCAATTTTAAATATGGAGACCACTTAAAAAGTGCTTGAAAAAAATAAACTGATTCGCAAAATATCCCATCCGCGGTCTTCAGAAAACGTTGAACGTCATTACATGTAGACATGATACAAATAAAAAAGGGTCAGCAATTCGCTTGTAATCACACTTCTGGAGTCGCAAGCGTTATTAGGTTACGGTGTCTGCTTACTATCAGGCCGTATGCTTCTTTGCCACTGTCTTTGCGACTTAAAGCAGTGCCACGTTCGGACTTCACGTCCACTTCATCATCATTATCATTTTCAGCCGGTATCTAATCGTTCACTGGTGAACGTAGGCCTCTCCTCGACCACTCGTCCAGGGGGGTAATCACGTAACGTTCCGAACGCGCGTCTGACAGTTAAATCTCAATCTAACTGTCATTTTTCCATATAAAATTGACGTTTAAATCTTACAGACGTTCGTAAGAAAAGTTACGTGATCGACCCACGGGTCCTGAGCTAATCTTATCCAAAAGTAACTCGCGATCTTCGACAATTAGTCCACACGTGTAAAAAAAAATATACAACACATTAGGTAGCGCGCTGCACGGGCTGTATCCTTTGGATCCACTATAACAAAATATTAAAAACATCAAGAAAGAATAGAACAATATTAGAACCACTGTCACTTGATGTCTGTCAATACCTACTTACCTCAATTTTTCTTATATTTATATTACTTACTTAACAGTAGGGATGGGGAAAATTGAGCACAGTGCTTAGTATCCAAAGCCTTTTCGAAGCTGTACGTGCACCGGGCACAAAGAAAAATCTAAGCTCCTTACGCATCCTTTTGCATCTAGAGGCCCGATTTTCAAAGCCAGACACATCACGATATAGGTATAATTTCATGAAGACGATGTCCAAGATAGATTAATAAGTAAAATTTGTGTCAGTAGTTGCCATTTTATCGTTTATCGCTATGTGTGGATAATACATCCTTCAATCTTGACCGCATGTTTGTCAGAATATGACAAACTGACAAAGAAAAACATATTTTTTCTTGGTCTGAGGTAAAAATGTCCGACATAAGGCTTACATAATTAAAATACATACATAGAGACGTAACATTGACATAAGTCGAAACGCAGAAGATTTTTTTAGCAACCAAAAAGGGTTATGCAAATGTACAGACCTGACACAGACATTCGTGATCTCAGCTCAGCTGAAATATATCAATGTTATAGGATTAAGAGGATACGTATTAAGCCTTTCGATGTCCGCAAAATATAATTAAATACCACCGTATGTATTGTTAAGAATAAATAAACTTAAATGAAGATTTACATGGGAGAATGATAGTTGAGTTGTACTAACGTTCGTTTCAAAAGTTATGATTTTGTTACTCCTCTGTGTAACTAGGTATATCACAAAACTTACAATTACAATTTACATAATTATTACGAGTTTGTAAATTTGATGATGCAATGTACACTATGTGATAGTAACCTTAGCGCCAACCTGAGGGAAATGGGCTGAATGAACGGGACAAGCGATCGACAGCCCGCCTGTTTCCGGCCAGGCGTCCCTTCACAACATCAACATCAACATCAACACTATGTGATAGGATATTTTGTCTACATTTCAACAATTTGGCTGACTTGCACATTTGTAAAGTTTTGTAGGATATGGCCCTGTAGGAGTTCATACCCATGCATGTCATTTTATCACTTATGGTTGTGCATAAAGCACTTGTCACGTTCTGACAAGATAAGTATGCGAGCGCGTCAGTAACGGGCACTACAATAAGTGATAATATCACCAGATGCCCTGAGATAGCTGAAATGGTGACACTCCTGAATGTAAACGTCCTGCATTGGCACGGAAATGACCCTGATTGTCCGGTTCAATACCGACAGAAAATCATGTTGCGAATTGTGATTGGAACGTGAATTTACCTACGTTTATTCGTTAACAGACATTGCTGAATTTACAGTGCTCGCTCGACTCGAATACTGTGTTTGACATTCGACATGCCTGTCTGTGACTGTCCGTTGGTGTGTGAATGGGTACCTACCGTAACGAGGTCTATTGCGACTACTGTTTTGCAATCTATGAGATGTAATCATCACTCCATATAAATAATAATAAAACTATTTATTTAAAAGAAACAGAACATAAGTTAGACCATGGTCCCACACTAAGCTTAGCCTGTAACGGCACGGTAGGAAGGTACTTTCTATGTCTAACACAAAAATACCTAAAACACAGGTGAATACCTAGTTTAGGTATCAATACTGTCATAAATATTTTGAGACTTTTTAGGGTTCCGTAGCCAAAATGGCAAAAATGGAACCCTTATAGTTTCGTCATGTCCGTATGTCACAGGCATTTTACTCGGAAACTATAAGGTGTACTTTAGTAAAATTTTGAGGGTAGGTGTGTTTTGTTAGCCGCTACATAGTTTTGTAATTAAAATGACAAAAAAAAATTTGGGGTGCACTCCAACTCCATACATAAAACTGAAAGTAAAAAATAAAAAAAAATTGTATGCCCTCGTGTGGCACATCAATCGATAGACCTTTCAAAATAAATGGTTTCTCAGCATTTTTTTTGATTAAGTGAATAGAGTCGGAGATAATCGCCCCGAAAGTCACTAAAATTCTGTCCCCCCCTCTAATTTTCAAACGGTGTATTTTAAAAATATGAAAATAATCATGGCTCTAGGGCTTATTAAGTTCTTTCACAGAAAATTATTTTGAACAAGATCGGTACAAAGGTTTTCGAGATATTGCTGAAAAACTGCCTTCCTAAAAGAAAAGCACGTAAGTGCCGTAAGATTTCTGTGACGATACGACCATTTTAATAGACACGGAACCCTTCGTTTTGCGTGGTCTGACACGCACTTGGCCGGTTTTTTATTATATAATTAAAAACCGGCCAAGTGCGTGTCAGACCACGCAAAACGAACGCTCCTATATAGGAGGAATTTATAGGGGTATTATTTATTTCTTTATTATTGTTTTATTTAGTAAATATTATGTGTATTTGACAAAATTAGATCTTTATTGATATGTATAATGATAATTTGTTTAAAAATAGTTAAATTGAACCTCTTTAAACACAGGGAATCCTAGTTCAGGCTCTTGTAATTATATCTTTATATAAAATTTTAAGATATAGTCATATGTCTGTAATATAAATTTTCAATAAATTATTCTTATTCTTATTCCTATACGTCTGCTTAGCCTAAGTTGATTCATTAGAATTCTTTAAGGCATAAGGATTATTTTTCTTAATCATGTACTGTTCAACACAATATTTTATTGCCATGAATAAATAAATGAAATCAAGGCATATTGTTCGCTATTTGTCTTGAAGTAAATAAATAAACCCTACAATTGACTCATTGTACCTATCCGTTAAATAATAAAATGGTAAATAAACCCAAATACAATTTTATAGTCTTTCAGATACTTATTAATGAAAATAATAACAGGCGCACGAAGCCACAGAACACTTTAGGAGGAACTAATTAATATTTTATGATGTTTCCCACGAATTAATCAAATTTCCTTTTACTCGGAGCGAAGAAGTTTATTCTATTTTGTATAATTTCATGTATTCATTAAAATACTGGGGTCTATTTGAGACATATTTTATGTATTCCAAATTGATTTCAGTATGTTTAGCGCGCACATTCAAACACGTTACTCGGCGGTCGTGTAAGCGAGTGTGCGAAACAAATTAAAATCAAATTAAAATTGAGTCTGAATTCGTTTTAAATGAATGCCTTGAGTTCAATTCATTGATACATTGTCATATCCTCCTTAATGAATGATGTATTATGGAACGAGTGAGCGAAGGTCTCCGTCTACTAGAACAATCCGGCGTTTGTATCTCATGTACGAATATCTATATACAGTGTATAAATTTGATACGAGCGGATATTTTGATGACGATTAGTGTCTGTCAACAACACATTTACATAAATTTCGTTGAATAACTGCTTGATTTTTTTTCACACAAAATAATTGAGCACGCAATGTATGGATACATTGCGTGCTCAATTATTTTGTATGGTACACGTTCATGTCATTTGTTTACGACATTCATAAGATTCAAAACGTTTGTTAAATTAAATCAATACATAATAATACATTGCTACTAGGTAGTACCTACTTAAAAAAAAACTCTTTATAAATTAAGCTATTTAACAAAATTGCTTTCTCATATCATTTGTAAGGTCGAAAACTATGGCTGGTTAAAATATACGCCCGTATGAAATTTACAAGCTGTATATGTATACATATTTGTTCGACGATATTAATGAAGCGAATTATTGAAACAAAAAAATATTTTTAGTCCAAGATTAGCCAAAGTCAAGCGGTTGCCGAGATATAGGGGGTTGTAATATATTGAATACATGGGTTCTCTAAACTACCACTAGATGGCTCCGACGACGGACGAATCCACGAGTACAAAAGTGCTCGAGGGAACCACTAGTCTATCATAGTCTGCAAAGCATATATACCACTACATATTTGAACACGCAGCGTGTCCCTTTAAGAGACAAGTAAATAAATGGGTGTTTCCTTCCTCGACTGTTTGCTCCTCCAACATTTAAGAGACGTACCTATAGCTTAGAACGCATTTTAGCTCTCTACACGGTTGATAGATATTAAGATAAAAATAGTTATCAAAAACTGTTTGATTTACCTACTTGGGTCAATTTCCCAAGCTATAAATTTTGATGGCAAGACTGAAAACAAAGGTGCAGAAAGTTTAAATAACAAAGCATTATTTTTTTGAGAAACATCTATCAGTTGCCTCGGGCAATAGCCGAAATAAAAACTATTAGTTCAATTAATAATTAAAAAACAAAATTAAGAACTAAATTCTCATCGATGTGGGTTGTCCGGAACCTAGTTTTGTTGACAAAATGCCGCATAAGTCGAAAACTATGTATTATTTATACCTCCATTTTAATGCCATATAAATACGGAACTAAAATGTAACTTGTCTTACGTCTCATTTGTACCAGCCTCTTTGATAATATACAGATATATTTGTCATTACCGCGGACCAAGTTTGTCAACGATTTATTTGCTAAGTTTGATTCGGTACGCCCCTGCGAGGGAGCACGTGCGTTATGTGTGTGCGTCGGCCTGCTATACCTACGCGTGAGTATAATATCATTGACGTGATACCTGGACAAAAAAAATATCATTCCAGAGTTTGCCATATCTTTTTTATTTTTTATTTATTGTGATGGAAATTAATGTATAACATACATGTATTCTATAATTGTGATTTTAAGTGTCGTATTAGTTTAATAGTAAGTGGTTTAATATTTTTTTTAATCCTTTGTTTATCATTCCACCGTTTTCATTCCGGTGTTTCCGGTGTAGTAAAATGGCTTTAATACTCACTGGAATGAAATTCACTTTATTGTAAAAGTATTTTATTCGTTTTATTATAATAACAATTGTTAGATCTTTGTAATAATATAACTCACTAACCATTACCCAGTATTTTTTATTTTAAATATATGTTTTGGTCAGTTTACTTCATTATTCACGCATGAAGAAAAAGAATGCCAATTAAATAAGCACTTCTTCTCAAGGTTAGCTTAACTAATTTGATCTAATTTGGATGTTAATTGTTTATTACATAAAAGTATGATTACAATATTACTAGGGCAGGTGTCCGTTAGATGTGTAAAATATATAGTTTAGACGCAAAAAATATATAATAACTGATTAAAATTATTAATTAAGCAATGCTTTTCCATGTGACATGTGACAGCGAAGCGAACGAAGATCAGGGTCCATGAGAGGATTTTATATACTGTAACAACTTGTATTTTACCATGGTGCAATAAATGATGATTATGATTCAGCTTGGGTCAAAAATCGTTTGTCCGGTATCTACCCCACTGTCCCGCTGTTTTTTTCTTCACTCGCATTTCTCAACCGATTTTCGTGAAATTTTGTGAGCAGGTATATAGTTTTTTTTTATTGAGTTACTTTTTCGAAATAAAAAAAAATGATTCACTCTTGCGACTAGGTACTACAGCTCACAGAGCCACTCGTAATTAAAGTATCGCAATTCTTCTTAGTAAATTTTCTATACATTCTTTGAAAACTAATCCTAGAAATAGCTTCCTTCCTTCCTTACAAAAAGTTGGTACTATTGTAATAAAAAACTGATTAAATGTATAGTTAAACGTGTAGTTCGAATAACTTGTGCATCAGATAATGTGGATGCTCGTTAAGGCTAGTCTGCTAAGTGACCTCGGGGAAAACATGCCCTCCGAAACGTCTGTTAGTTATTTGAAAGACTAAATTGTCTTTTAAGTTTTACTTTTTTTTTTAAATAAATAAAATAAAAAAGGTTTTTTTCATACCTAGACCATCCATAGTAGGTTAGTAACAACAATAATAAATCAGCCTATGTATATCTACTTACTCAGTGATCGATTTCGGGTACACAAGCAATACAAAATAAATCATTAATGAAACCAAACCTATTATTTTAATTCCGGTGGACTACATTTAATTCCCGTGGACTGTTTTTATCATCCCAGTGTATAGTTATCATTCCGTTGTGAGTTTCATTTTTCATCCTCTATTATCTCAAAAACTATTAAAGATATCAAGTGCCCTTTAAAAATATTTTCATAAAATAGTCTGAAGTATCCTTTGACATCAAAAAAACTACGAAAAATAACGATACAAGGACTCACACCGGAATGATACAAAAAACGTGTACTGTTGAAATTGACCCACTTGCAAGGCGTAATTACAAGCCCACAAAAATCCGTCCGAACAGGTAATAGAAGCCCCCAACGAATTTTTGTGGGCATGTAATAATTATAGACACCGACCAAAGTTCGAGCAGCGCTCTGTGAATATTCAGACGAGTGTAGCATTTCATTCGTAAGTACTACCTACTTTTTATAAAAGATATCGAATGATTCAATAGTTAAACTTAGTTCTTTGTTGCTTTAAAGTGCCATAAAATCTCCATCGCAAGCATTACAACAAGATCTAAAATGAGGAACTACCCGCAGCCTCCCATTTTTAGGGTTCCGTAGTCAACCAGGAAGATAGTTTCGCCATGTCCGTCTGTCCCTCTACGGCTTAGCTCAGTGACCCTTACTACTAGAAAGCTGTAATTCAGCATGGGTATATAAATCAATCAAGCCGACAAAACGAAAGAATAAAATGTTAAAAAAGGGTACCTCTCCTACACATAAAGTGTGGATGTATTTTTTTTCGGGGTATCTTTTATTCTTAAAATTTCTTCATTCTAACATTTTTATTGTCTTATCAGATTATAATATATACATTCAAAATAAAAAAATTATAAACAAAAGCTTAATATTTCACAAACTCGTCAACAGAATAAAAGCACTCAGTAGGGTAGGTCATCAGGTCATTCAGGTAGGTACTTTATATTCCTTCAACTATTCGTAGTTATTTTCTTTTCTTTTCCTCTCCGGCAGATTTGACCGCGAGTATTCAATTTTCCTACGGAAGACGTTCAATATCCGAGATAAAAAGTAGTTTATTTGCACAGTCTGAGTGATGTAACTAACAAACATTGATCGTGATCTTCTTTTTTCCTCGGGCCCACTTTGAGTGTTTGCGGAGACGCTGCGCTGCAATAGCAAGTACCTAGTTTTTATTTGTAGGTATTAGCAATGTCCTTTTACAATCTAAAGAGAGTGACTGCTTAGCTTATTATTGATTGAATTATGTTGGAAGATAAAAACTAAGTGGAACATTTTTTCATCCAATCAACTTTGTATTCGATTGTAAAATATGGCTCACTAATTGACTGAAACTTACTACAAGCTGACAATAATTAAAATACCTATACTTAATCCAATGAATACTAAGTGCGTAGATATTTGTTACGTCGAAATTAATACAATGAATTAATGAATCATTATTATGTGAAGTAGTTTGCCAGGCAGAGTGGTTGATGGTTGATGATAGTGTCCTCTTGCCTGGCATTATTAGATGTCGATGGAGGAGCAGAGAGGGGGAGTGAAGACTACACCGCAAAGTGGTTTATGGAAATAAACACTTAGTGAGAGACTCAGAAGTACTCTGAACACTAATGTAATTACAGTGATTGTTTATTAATTAGTCAGACACGCCTTAAATGCTTACAAAGATTAATAAAACGGAATACTTACGCATCATTAAATTTTAATAGTATTACTCTAAATATAATTATTATATATGAATGTATATGTAGATTGAATTGTCTTTGCAAAACAATCCCATTGAGTACAAGGCTCACCACCATCATCCAAGGATATATTAATTAGTTAATAGAAGCAATTACTCGTCCATTCAATCTAATGGTCTCATGCTGCGAGTATTTACCATTTTACTGTTCCAGTATTTCGTGTTTACTATATTGATTTAATTAAATAAAACTATTTCAATGGATTAACTTTACTAATACATATTATGAAGAAGAAACGTATGCGGATGTAAGGTAAGTTTGTATGTAAGGGGTAATCTCCGAAGACTCATCCGATTTAAAATATTTAAATACCTAGTAAATGGAATAGACCTTCGGGATGTCTGTCTGTCTGATAAGATAAGATAAATATTTATTTGCAGAATAAGGGTAAGTTACAGGTCTTGGGTTAACAAATTGTCCAACCTTCTCCTTCTCTTCACGCTTAAACCGCTGAACCAATTTAGATGAAATTTGGTACAGAGATAGTTTGAGTCCCGGGGGGGGTTTTTATCCCGGAAATCATCTCCTAAGGGGGTGAAATGGGGAGTAAAAATTTATATGGAGTTACGATATAAACGAGTTCCACGCGGACGGAGTCGCGGGAAGAAGCTACTATATTACTATACTATTAGCTAGACTATAATTTTATCCCGCAGCTTCGCTTGCATTCTCTGTAATACGGCGGGCGGCGCCGCGCGGTTAGCTAATCAATAATATAATCGTAATATTAAATTACACGTTCATTACACGTACCAATATGTCTAAAATTAATCAAGATAATAAAAACTTTTTAAACTGATCATCTACATATATATTATACGATATAGTCCGTTTGCACACCGTTTTAAATATTAAACACGGTAACCGACGATATCATTATAAGTAATATTTCATTCGGTTCTTTATAAAAATAACGCGCCCACTAAGTAGCAGCAATAATTACACAAACATTTTTCCTTCCTTGTGTGTACAGGAAATATTTAAACATTTATGTGCAATAGCCGTTATACTTAGATCAGTAAATGTTTTGTTTATATTTAAGGAAATTAGCAGAAATGTTCACCCGATGACCTATTTTAGTATAAATATCCACAAGATTTATCCCTCATTGATTACGATATTTTAATATGAAATAGTAAAGACCCAAATTCGAAATGAGGTTGAGGCTTAGAGCATACATAACTGGTGTAGCCTTTCAGGAACTTACTCCTCTGTAAAAAACCTTGTACAATGTGCAAAAAATCATACAAGGACAATTTCACAATCGATCACAAAATCGCCTCGTAAGAGAGCACTGAAAAATGCCCGCATGTTGCTGTAAGCACTTGATATAATAAACGTTCAACAACTTTAAGCTTTTATTATATAATTGAGTTTCAATATCCCATTAAGATGCTCCCCCCGCCCCCGCAAAATTCAGCAGACTTTTTTGTACGCAAATACGACATAAGGCTACTCCAGTTATGTATGCTCTAAGGGTTGAGGAGAATAGTTTTTTTGTACTAGTAGATCAGTCCAACTATCACAAAAAGGCCTGAACGTAGGTAAGTCGTATTTCTACAAGGCAGATAGACTTTATTATCAAAGTTTGTTCGTTGTTTATGGACGGCGGGGTACAGGAAAATACAAGTTACGAGTATATGTTTATTTAGTTCGCTAACACATCTAATTTGGCGTGAGATTTTGTAGATAGATATTTTATATTCGAGTCGGCAGGAATCTTTTTACTTGGTAAATACACGGAACTAACTTTTACCCGCGTAGCATATATAGCATTATAATATTATCAATACCGAGATTTGCAGTCGACATCAAAGATATGTTTAGACATTTCCACCGTTTTCATTGAATTAAGGCAAAAAATAACATCGAATGTTGGTGCTAGAACTTTGATATACTTTCAGGGTGTATGGTGTATCGTATCCTAGGTACTTTTAGACATCGACTGTTGGTGCTAGAACTTTGATATACTTTTAGAGTGTATGGGATATCGTATCTTAGGTACTCTTTGACATCGACTGTAGGTGCTAGAACTTTGATATACATTCAGGGTGTATGGCGTATCGTGTTCTAGGTACTCTTTGACATCGACTGTAGGTGCTAGAACTTTAATATTATAATTTCATGGTGTGTGGCATTATCGTATCCTAGGTACTTTTAGACATCCACTGTTGGTGCTAGAACTTTGATATACTTTTAGAGTGTATGGGATATCGTATCTTAGGTACTCTTTGACATCGACTGTAGGTGCTAGAACTTTGATATACTTTCAGGGTGTATGGCGTATCGTGTTCTAGGTACTCTTTGACATCGACTGTAGGTGCTAGATCTTTAATATTATAATTTCATGGTGTGTGGCATTATCATCTCCTAGGTACTCTTTGACATCGACTGTTGGTGCTAGAACTTTGATATATTTTCAGGGTGTATGGCGTATCGTGTCCTAGGTACTCTATCGACTGTAGGTGCTAGAATTTTGATATACTTTCAGGGTGTATGGCGTATCGTATCCTAGGTGCTCTGACATCGATTGCAGGTGCTAGAACTTTGATATACTTTCAGGATGTATGGCGTACCCTAAGTACCCTTACTTTCCCACCATATTTTACGAAAGTTATATTAACACCATCACCAGAAAATATTTTTTAATAAGTTTATTTCAGTATACATATTTATCAAAGTTTATCTGTTTGTTTGCTTATTTTTTTCCAACTGACATCACAATAAGTTTAAATTTATTTAACAACATTTTTAATGTAGGTATGCCTATTTTATTGATACTCAATTTTTATTCAAACAATCAAAAATAAAATAATTAAGAGCCGACAAAGTGTGAAAGCCAGAAAATTTAATTCATCAACTTTATAGAGGAACAAAATTTATGGAAGAAGTTCCTTGGATCTTCATTCAGAAAATCTCTCTCAGAAGTGGCCACTTGGTCGTCATATCACGAGTTATCATCAAAGCGAGACGAATTCCGCCTCTTTTATTATATAACATTTGTTGTATAAGTACAAAAATAGTGGCATCGATAATGTTAATAGTTAATATAAGTCCAAAGCTATATCAAAATTGGGCACACAGCTATAAAATATTCGAAGAGCCATCAGAGATCCATCATAAAATAAATCATCCTAATACTGCCCTATCGAACCCAGGGGGTCAATCTGTGACGGTACTTTCACATTGCATTTCGATTTCAATTTCGCGCGCTTGATTTGATACTCGTGGTGGTGCTGACATACTTGAGCATTCACTTGGAATGAGCATTCTAACGAAATGTTACATTACAGTTAAAAGCTTACAAAATAAACAGGAGCGTTTCAGCGAGCATCCTAGCAAGCATTCTAGCGAGCTTCGAGTTAAATTAGCTTCGAGTTTTTTGCCGTGCCGAGGCATTTTGTTATTGTTCGGCTGCCGTCCCTCTCCGCCCACATCTCCCGCACAGCTAATTATAGTGAAAATGTTCGTATCTATGCTTGGCTCTATACTTTGCTCTATGCTTGGCTCTATGCTTTGCTCTATGCTTGGCTCTGTGCGTTGTTCAGTTTGACAAATTTAAAAACGTGGAATGCTCGAAGTTCTGTTACATGTGAATGCTCAAGTCTATCTGGAATGAAGTCGGAGTCTGTCTGTCTAGAATGAATGTTCACATACCTAGTATATAAATTTGATTTAATTAAAAATGATGACATGTAATATTTATAATATTATTAATAAATCACTTATGACTTATCAGCACCAGACCTTTAGCTCGACTCGCCAGGAAGCGAGGGCGCGAAATACATTTCGGTGTACGTACGATCTTACCAACCAGGGATCGGATACCGGTATTTTCTCCATACAAATTAAACCGGTATTATTTCGTTCTTTGGTTATAATATGATTTTTGATCGGGCAGTCTAATAATACGGATATGTTACCTAAATACACGATAGAGCCCTACATTAAGCGCCTAAAATAATTCAAAATATTAGACTACTTCGGGGATTTTTGAAAAAACCGGTTCCGATCCCTGCATAAAACTCTAAAACAGCGCTATAACGGGTCTATCTATATCACTATTTCAAAAAAATATAATTCATAAATGTCAAATAACTCTGGGTCTTTCAAGTCTCTGTGAACTTACTAAGTAACTGTTAACGACCCATCTTTAAACCAATTTTTACCTGACTGCTTTAGAAGGAGGGTTATGTTTTCCGAGCGTATGTACAGTCAAGTGCAAAAAAAAAACGAATTATTCGTCTCAGATATGGTACCGAAAGCCATGGCACATATTTATTAATTATAAAACTTCCATCTGTTTATAGGGTTCCGTACCCAAAGAAGAAATTTTCACAGATGATGTATTTCTGTTGCCGCTATAACAACAAATACTAAGAAACAGAAAAAAAAACAATACTTAAGGGGGCTCCCATACAACAAACGTGATTTTTTTGCCGTTTTTATGGATAATGGTACGGAACCCTTGGCCGGTTTTTTTTAAAGATATATGTCACTATCCAAAAACTAATCAATCCAATCTGTCAACTTACGGCTGATTAGTTAGCAGAGGCTTGTGGCGAAGGTTAAAATCATACTTAAAAAAAACGTCAAGTAAGCTAAATGCGTTTCATAGCTAAATCGTTATTCTACAGTCTGTCAAGCTTTTTTATTAATAAGTACGTTAAAATTGGAATGCGAAGTGTTTGTCTCCAGTCGACCGCCTGAATGAGGTTTGAAGGGCAGGGACTCGACGTGCCGTGCCTAATCGCGAAATCCTGTCTCATATCATAAGACGACCTTCTCAAAATACCTTAAAAAATAGCCAGTCCTTTATTCTCTTTCATTAAGTAATTTTATTAAAATAATGCACCCACGGGGCTTTATTGAACTGCATGAGGGTTTAGCAATTTTAAAATTTTCATTATTCGGTTACTTCATTATGAAATTTGCTTCGTTTGTGGATTTCATGAAAGAATTAATTGACACTTGTAATTGTTTCTCATATTTAGCTCAAGAAGAAAAATAAATTAAATAGCTTCAACTTAACTTACGAATGCTTACGTATAAAAATATTCATTACCAGGTATGTCGCTACCAGTGTACCTAAAATACATTTCTTCGGGGTCTTGCCCTTTTAAGAAGCAATATAGCTGTACCGTATTTTATTAAACTAAGTAGTGTGTTGCCTTAAGGGGATGCCTCTATTATTGTAAACCACGCCCCGTATATGCGGCACGTTTATATCTCTCGCGCACGAGAACACTAGGTACAACACACTTCCGGGATGATTTTTCTGGATAAATGTTTTCAAATTTGCCTCTATGATATATTAGATGAGTAAAATACCGTATTTTAACTTATTCATCATTGTCCTAGCGTTATTCCCGGTTATGCTCTAAAGGAACCCGGGGTCCGCTTTCACACCTAATCCCATGATTTGGCATAGGCACTAGTTTTTACGAAAGCAACTGCCATTTGACCTTCCAACCCAGAGGTAAAACTAGACCTTATTGGGATTAATGGTATTTGCACGCATTTGAATGTGCTTAAAGCAAATAAAGATTTGATTTGATTTGATTAGACCGGTTTCCTCACGATGTTTTCCTTCACCGAAAAGCTAACGGTAAATATTCCGTACATAGGGGACACTTGCCGTATTCGTACCCCCTAAGAGAAAATGCTAATTATCTCGATATGTAAACAAGAAAAGGGCATTTCTATTGATGACAAAAAAACTAAATAATAAACATAAAAAATTGAACTTAATGAAATAGTAAGGAATCAACTGTTATTAAGGGAGGGGCTTGAATGATTTGGACTAGCTGTGCCTAAATAGTGAAAGATTAAAGTCCTTGCCGCACTCTCAAGGCCTTCATGCCGTACTTATACAGGGTGTCCCAAGAAGTAGTGATATACTGAAGCTGGGAGGTAGAGGACCTAGAGGGCTATCTGAATCACCCCCATGTATTTTCCGCAATTTTTCGTATTTTCGGAGTTATGACTTTTTTTGAATTTTTCACCTATCGCCGAGTACGATGAGATTTTTATTTATGGTGACGTGAATTATTGCGGTAGATGCTTGATTTTTTTTGTGTGCTAAGCTGATAGATGGGCCAATTCAGTATGGTAACATTTACTATCGTTAGATCTTTGAATGGAATAAAACCGCGGAACATACATGGGGGTGATTCAGATAGCCCTCTAGGTCCTCTACCTCCCAGCTTCAGTATATCACTACTTCTTGGGACACCCTGTGTAAGTTCCTGTCTAATATGTGTGTCCTGTGTGTTTGTGAATAAATGTATTTTCTTTCTTTCTTTCTTCTTTCTAATATTTTAACTACATTATTATTATTATAGCCTACACACGTCCCACTGCTGGGACTCTTCTCACGAATGGTAGTGGATGGGCAGTAGTAGAGGTCTGTAGGGATTAAGTCTACACATCACACTGGCGCGGCCTGCGGTGGCGGTCAATAATAGGCATGACTTTAGCTGTCAACTTTACTACCGACCGCCACCGCAACCCGCGCCAATCTGTGGCAGGCTTTAAGGTTATTGGAACATTTTATTGGAAATACATAGTTAAGTATAGGTAACGAGTCACAATTATTACTAACTGCCGCGACAGTTCAACCGTCATTTGCTTATATTGTTCTGACTTTCAAAGAATAAGCGCAAACAAGGCGCAAACCCGTAGACATTAATTCCAGAGACAACAAACGGACAAGTTAACGTTATCGCATGTCGGCGCGATAATTGTCGAGATGATTTAAACGTTTAGAAGTTTACCCGCCAGGTGAATGTTTAAGTACTTTAGTCGCGGTACCGCAAATTTTGAGGAAGTACCAACAAGAAAGGTTTGAGAATGGCGACAATTTGCTATAACCGGCATCGCACCGCATCTTTATAAAATGGGCCTATTATATGTCCGCTTCCACTACTATAACAAACGATAAAGAGAGAGCGTTCGATTCAATACTTTCCATTGAGTAGGTATGTTATATTGTGGATTGTTCAATATATTTTCATCTATTATCAAATTACTAAAAATCAGGAAGAAAGGCAATTTCACGTCAAAAATGTGACAAAATGTGAATGACAGAAACTTGAAATAAGGGACATCACGAGGACACGTCACATTTAGTAAGTCTAATACCGGCACACATTACTACGAACTAATGTCAACCACCATTTAACAACAAAAAGCTAAGCAAATAAACTTATTCCCAGTGTTTTCCGTCGTGGAAAGCCCAAAGCAAAACCACCGTCGAGAAATGATAAGTAAAAGTTGGATTCAATTGAGTTTTCCACCGATAAAATCGTCTCCATGCGGGTTGGCATAATGACTTCCAAGATAACAAACCATTAAAAGAATGACTCAAATCACACCGTGTCAAATCCGGCCCGGCGTTCGGTCTTAGAGTTCGCCATACATTCGCCCGTGAGTCAGCCGGCAAACGGTGGACCAATCAGAGTAAACCGAATGTCAACAATTCAGTAGCGCTTATGTGACTGTGACAAACACTTTATTTCATCATCATGATCATCATCATAATCATTATATCATCCGAATGACGTCCACTGCTGGGCCTTCCCCAAAGTATTATCACTCCACCTTGTGGGGGTCTACTCACGCTGCTTCTTCCGGTACCTACGTGGTTGCCACTCGAGAAACTTTCTGCCCCAACGGCCATCAGTTCTGGGTGCAATGTGCCCCGCCCACTGCCACTTGAGTGTAGCGATTCGGAGGGCTATATCGGTTACCTTAGTTCATCACTTTATTTAGTCGGGTTATATAATACTAGCTGCCCGCGCGGCTCCGCCGCGTATACAAAGAACCTAGGCGGAGCGACGGGATAAAATATTATAGCACATAATCCCGTAGGTCCATTCTACATATATAACATAGGTACTGAAGAAAGGATTTTTAGAATACGATGGGTATAGTTTCTGAGACTATCCCCAACATACAAACTTACATTTCACAGACATTACACCTGTTTATTATTAGTATCAGCACAGATCAAAGAATACTGTATCGGGGACCGTTAATGGTTTAAAATAATATTTTACCGGTTATAGTTGCATTTGACTATTTATACCGCTAAATAGTTTAATACTGGTTTATGTTTTCCAGTATTAAGTCATATCGGTTTGACAAATTACAATTCATACCTACCTGTAATCGAAATATAATTATCTGAACCTGAAATAATTTGGGTGGTATTCAAGTCAGGTGAATAAAGTTGCCAATGGGAGTCCCCGGTATCCGAAAAGAAATTTTAGTACTTAATCGAGGTTCGTTTTCTACATCTTTACTTCAAATTTGAAGCATATCGGTGCTTACGGCATTGTGCTAAGTAAGGTAAATAAAGCCTATATGGGGTCCACGACAATGAATGGGTTTAAACCTCATTCTTCTCCCAACATCTCGAATATGGGAAAATAAGTTAGTATATAAACTTTTTGAAATAAATATAAACATGGCAAATAATATTGACAACTCCATGTCACTAAAAAAATTAATCCACAGTTGACACAATACGTCTGTCAGTTTTTGTAAACATTGTAAAAGATCGTTTATTTTCTATTTACTTAATTTTCTTAGTGTTGTATCCATATGTGGCCGACTCGACATTCATAATTTCTTACGCTGAAGAACTTAACTACAGGTTTGAGTTCAACTCTTGTTTATTTATTTTACATTGTCATCTCAAGTCAAAACAGGAGTTAGGTACGTCACGTGACGTCACACAGCCAAGGTCACGTGGTCAGCGCATGGTAGATTCTTTAAATTAAAATTTTAGTACTTTTTTAATAAAAAATTAAAAATCGGAGACCTTATTGCAAATCTCCAGCATGAGACGAATCGAACGACATATCATTTATCAAAATCGGACCATAACTGTAGATCTGATGGCATGTACAAAAATCGGGCTCGCGTATTATATATATAGATAGAATAGATAGATGTTACGGCCTCGCCCAGGCACGGCTCAGTTCACCTTCGTTATGGTATACCTAGTAGAGGGCCCCTCGATGCCCAACTTAAAAAAGACACGTTCAAAAAAAAGCACGGCGCAGTCATGGCTCGAGCTCGTCACGGTGTAAAATTATTCATCTTTAAATCCTCCGGGCCCATTTTACTCTAGTTTCGTTTAACTGTATCGCGCATTTGTGGGACAGTTTCTTAGGTTCAATGAATCCGATTGCGGTCTGGAAGATTTTTGAAGAAAATGTATGGAGGTCCGGTGAAAAGGTAAAAGGTTATTTTTAAGAGCGCTGTCCTGCTTGTCCGTGTAAATTGCCCTTTCTGTATAATAGGGTAACCTTTGTAGTTTTATTTGCGTATTAGCTAATGCACGCGATTTAGGTCGCATGGACTTTCATACAAACTTCTATTTGAAATACTTCTATAAGAATTAGTTCAGAGCCTCAATACGGTTCTACCCTTCCACATCTTGGATTCAAATCCTGGTAAGGGTGAATATTTGTCTGACGAGGAGTATTTGTTTCTGATTCTTGGACATATTGTTGTCTTTAAGTATTTGTTTACCTATTCCTTATGTTATTGAAAGTAAATACAAGATTATGATTAACATTAACTAAAATAAATTAAAACTAAGTTAAATCTAAAAAAGGCCCTCGAGGCATTGTATCGAGGATGCTGGCGGCATTTCCTCGCTGAATTGCAATGCTGATGCGTTGCGCGAGAAAGCCACCAGCTCTTCGGTCACCAGTTACATCGACCAGACGTTTCGCGGTTTCTGCAAATAACTTATGCGCACTGGGACCCCACGGACCGAGGGTCTCGACGCCAAAGGGTACAAAGTCGTACTCTCTGCCGAGGCCTCCATATTTATTACATTTCAGATTTTCTTATGTTATTGTTTACCTACCCATAACAAAATCCTTATTAGGCTTACTGTCTAGTTCGATTTGTGTAAGATTACCTACTATAATATTTATTTATTTATTCAAATCCTAAACGCATTTCAATATGTTCCGTGTGCTCATTCTAACACGTTAGTTGTTGAAATCTGAAGCAATGAACAATTATAGACCTCGTGGTATTCCAAACAAGAAAGCGAAATTTTATCCAACCCGCTCGAAGCCGTTTATGTGTGATTGAGTAATAAAGATCCATTTAAATTACCAATTAATAAACTATGTTTACTAAGCTACGCCAAAAGAAACCAGGTAGTTATACGTAAATTTAACATGAAGCATGATGAGGGTATATATTTTTAATATAGGTACCTACTCATAAAATTATGCCGCAAACTGCGTAAAGCTTGGCAGTAACCACGTTTTACGGCATATATTATGATTTGTTGTTCAATAGAGATCATAAAGGCATAAAATATGTTATACACGTCCTCGTATGTGTTATGTTCATACTCAGCTCCTATTTCCATACATATTTTCATCATTTTCTTTAGGGTTTATTGCAAATAATTCAAAAGAACACTTACAATTAGTATAACCTATGAGACCATATACATAGGAAAACAAATGTAGTCTCCTTTTCTCGAAAGTTTTAC
The DNA here is from genome assembly GCA_932294315.1 of Epinotia nisella. Lineage (NCBI taxonomy): Eukaryota > Metazoa > Arthropoda > Insecta > Lepidoptera > Tortricidae > Epinotia > Epinotia nisella. Next base: position 11,946,983 of record OW028688.1, on the reverse strand, counting down.
AGCAATAATTTCGGTCAAAAATACCTAAAAACTATACAATTTTTTAAATAAAATGACTTTGTGCCGTTTTTAAATTTTGTCATAAAATAATAAATAAACGATTCAGATTTTAATTAAGTAAGCAATTTTACCGTATACGGCTACAGATTGCCTGGATTTGAATTTATTTGGCTCGTTTTTGCCTGTTTCAACTCCCGAGCGTATAACAAAAAAGCCAATCGACTTTTGATTCGATGTAAATGAACTTGGCTATTATTATTGGCTTATACGGATGTTGGGCCTGAAAAGTAAGCGCATCCGATTTCCCAGCAGGCTCGTGTGAAACCTGATTAATTTTGGTTCGCGAGCAGGATTGGATTGGCACTCGATTAGCCACGCTCGGCCAACGCACGCCGATTCGGGATTTACTTCCGAATCACAGTTGTATCGGACAACATGCAGCAAAATGCTCGGAATGTTAATCATCTCTAAAACGTGCACTGAAATGTGACCACTCTTTAAGCAAAATTCTATCACGTTAAAACCCGGTTTGACGAAATTGGACAACGTTGCATGCAGATCCTGATAAAATCGATATTGAATGGACTTCTTCTTAGCTGTGCACTATTGTCAAAGGGGTCGTTGCTGTTTACATGTGTACAACTGTATCTATAAACCAACTACTGGTCTTCAGTTTTAGATATTTTGTACGTGGACTTCATACTTTCTTTGCGATATACACTCAAGAGCAAAAGTTTCGGGTACACTTTGTATAGAATTTCAGTACAAACTGTACCCAAAACATTTGCCGTTGAGTGTATCTCTATTTCTGGCGGTTACACACGTGGCACGACACTCAACCACGGATGATTTGGTCAGTGATTTTAGCAGGTCGGTCCAGCGGGTAGAAGACCGTCCTCTAGATCTATTATGCTGGCCTATAAGTAAAATCATAATTTAGAATCAAATAATTACAGTATACCTTTTCGTTCGTCTAAGGTATCAAAACTCGATAAAATAGTTTGACACTATTGGAGTACTTATAATGAACACACATCACTACATAGATCACATCATACATACATGAACACACATATATGATACATCGCTTCCAGATTTTATATTTTATTTACTACTAGCTTCCGCCCGCGACATCGTCTGCGTGGACCCGGGATAAAAACTATCCTATATTTGAATCCAGGCTATAAACTATCTTCGTGCAAAATTTCATCGTAATCGGTTGAACCGTTAAAGCGTGATTGCATCCAAACATCTAAACATCCAAATATCCAAACATCCAAAGCATTTACGAGTATAATATAACTATCCAATGACAGCTTTATAAAAAGTTGGCCACATTAAATAATCTCAACCATATATTCCTTGTCCTCGGCGAAAGTTCTGAATGCATGATGACAAAGCAACCGCAGTAAGTGTTCTGTGAAACGGTGCAATAGGGTAGTTTCCTCATGTTAAAGTTGATAACTATATATACTAGACCATGCCGTAACCCCGCTCAATTTTAACACGCTTTTATTAGGTCGACGTGTATGTAACTATGTAGTGGAATCTATAAGGTAACTAATTTAACCATCTTCCAAGGATCGTAGAGTCATGAAAATTGGCAGCTGTATGTAGTTCTGATGACAATACAATAATATGGTATTATCAAACTGACCTGATGATGGAGCCGGAAGATATGAACTGGAACTTCATGATGGAACATCGTATCATAGCTGTGTTTGGACTTGTTAGAAAAGTCTTGTAATTAACTTTGACCACGATTAGGTTTCAAGGTCTGATGATGAAGCCGGAAGATAGGCACTGACATTCCATGATGGAATACCGTATCATAGCCGTGTTTAGACTTGTTAGAAAGGTCTTGTAATGAACTTTGACCATGATTAAGTGCAATATCGTATCATAGTCGTGTTTGCACTTGTGAGAAAGGTCACGTAATGGACTTAAATCAAAGTCAAAGTCAAAGTCAAAAGTCAAAGTGATTTATTCTTCAATTTAGGCATATTACATGCACCTATGAATGTCGATAAACTACCACCGGTTCGGAAAGTAAACCTCTGCCTCGAGAAGAACCGGCGTAATAAACTCGGCGAGGTGTCATTTTTTCAAAACAGTATACAATATATCATATCAGTATCAGAGTATTATAAAATTTTAAAATTACATTGCTTCAGTAGAAAGCCTATTTATTTTACGACAGGTTTCTAGTGCAGGATTTTATCGCTGCCAAATATCCCTATCCATGATGTAGTCGTTTATCTTATAATATGCTTTTGAAATGAGTGTCCGTTTTACGACAGATTTGAATTTAGAGTCAGTAAGTTCGGTAATGTGTTTTGGAATTTTATTGTAGAATTTTATACAATTTCCCAAGAACGACTTTTTCGCTTTTACTAGCCTGTAAAAAGTTGTTTTGAGCTTCCCTGCGCTTCTGGTAACCTTGGGCCTATCAGTGTTTGTTGGGTAGTTGTATAAATTCTTCCTAACATACATTATTATTTCAAATACGTATAGCGACGGCAGTGTTAGAATATCTGTTTCCTTGAAAAATTATCTTAATGACTCACGCGACCCGAGGTTATAAATTGCTCTAACAGCCCTTTTTTGTAAAATAAATACAGTCTCAATATCTGCCGCTGATCCCCATAAAATAAGACCATAAGTAATTATACTGTTAAAGTAAGCGAAGTAAACTAACCGTGCCGTTGCTACATTGGTAAGCTGCCTTATTCTCCTGACTGCAAAAGCAGCGGAGCTCAACCTACTTCCTATCGCAGTTATGTGGGAACCCCACTGCAGTTTAGAGTCTAACGTAATACCTAAGAATACAGTTGACTTTACAAATTCTATGGTTTCACCATTAAGTTTAATATTTGAGGCTAAGTTTACATTTGAGTTCGCTAGTGTGAATTTTATACATTTCGTTTTTTTCGGATTCAACACTAAGTTATTGGCAGCAAACCAGTCAGATATCATGGACAGGGTGTTATTTGGTTCAATGAGTTCAGTATCTTTCCTATTAACCTTGAACAGTAACGAGGTGTCATCAAATAAAATAAAATATACTTAAATCACTTAGTGGTCTCCAGATTGAAGAGCTAGATTGTTCTAAGCTGACAGGTAAAACACCATGCAATACAGACGCACTGGCGGAGATGGAGAGGATGCGGGCTCATTCGCCTACTTGAAAGAAATGTATAAATGTTAAAAATATTTCGTTGTCAAAGACTAAAAAGTATAAAAATAATTGATAGTGTGAAACACTAGAAAAACACGCTATTATAATTATAAATGCACGTAAAAACCAAAAATAAATTATGGATCGTTCAAGTTGTCTCTATTTCTGGGCTGAAGTGTAAACTATGTGTTTTTAATTATAATATTTGATTGTAAAACCGTGGGGCGTTGACACGCACCCACGTATAAAATGTATTACGGATGGATGGTATCAACGATTGCTTGATCTAGTTATAGAAATAAATAAAATAGAAAATTCGACTTGCTGCTTGCGTTTGATGAAAGTTGACACGCTAATTAAATCCACACCCACCTAGCTTCCATTTATAAATAAACATTTCCGGAACAGACTCTACCAATGCCAATTGAATGATCATGTTTCGAACTGGCATTAAATAACTAACATCGTTGTTGTCGGCACTTTATATCAATCACAGCTCAAATACAAATGGTTTAATTTTAGCGACGGATCCCACCGTCAGTCGAGTAGATTGATAACGATGCCCATTCAACGTGGCGTGTTGATATTTGCTCCACATTTGTTCAATGTTACTACGCTAATTAAAATCAAACCTAAGCAGCGTATAACTAACTGTTACTTTATTAATATAAACTTGAGTCGGTAAGAAGTTCAAGGCTACAAGTGAGGATTTTCTTTAATGGCAAAAGAAACTATTCATAACATTGACATTGATATATATTTTGAGACAGGTCATCTCGCTCATATTTTGGGTCCCGACTGGAGAAGTACCTTACAGAGGACCGCGGCGTTATAACACCACTATTTGCACTATAAATATGTGTTGTTATGTTCCTGCCTAGCTATTAGCAAGATGTTCGACCACGGCCCCAGAACGTTACGTTAAACATGACCGTAAAGTTTTTTTTTTCATTTTGCAGTTTACCCCCCAAAATTGTTCATAATTCATCAATTTACTTTATGCGTCCATCTGGTTCACCAATTTACATATGTTTACCAAATTTCAACTCAATCGGTCCAGTAGTTTCGGAGCAAATTGGCTGTGACAGACGGACAGTCAGACGCACGAGTGATCCTATAAGGGTTCCGTTTTTTCCTTTTGAGGTAGGGAACCCTAAAATCTTATCCAGGCTATAAACTAACTTCATGTAAAATTTCATCCAAATCGGTTCAGCCGTTTAAGCGTGATTGAGTAACAAACATCCAAACTTTCGCATTTATAATATTAGTAGGATGTCCATTGCACAAGTACCTACATTCTCGAATAAAAATGAAAATACCAACTTATTACCATACGAAGGCGTGCAAAGCAAAAAGAGATTCTAACGAAAAATCTGAAGCTTACTAGCGCGTTCTGTTAAGTAGCCGTAAGGAGCACATAAGCGGCTTTTCTAGAAGGGAGACAAAAGTTCCCTTGGGAAAAATAATCACTTACCGTGAGGAAGGGCCCTCAGCTAATGACTCGTTTAGGAAACGGTAGATTTAGGTTGGGCGCACACTTGCCGCGACGTGGGTAGTGTGTGAAATTTTGAAACTTCTGTTAATTAATTCAAGCTGATTTATTGAATCAGGCGTTACTTTGCGGAAATTCATGATATATTACGAGAACAATATTCCTTTGCTATTCCGCTACAAAACGTGCAGGTCGATCAGCGGAGATCAAATGCAACTAATTGCGTATAAACATGCAAATAATTACAGAAAACCTCCACCAATAATGAAAAAACCTCGACACGTGTTTCACCTCTCTACGAGGCATCATCAGGAGATGCTGGCAGGAGATGTTGCTTGCGCCACGTCCACTGAGCAAATGAGCCGTCTAGAACCGTCAGCCCTATTTATAGTCTGACCCCCCATACTACCATGCATGTGTGAATGTTTGCGGAAAAGGACTGCGTTTAAGTGTTCTAGAACAATTAGAAATAATTAGGTACAACAATAGAGGCGTGATTATTAACGAACAGTTGAATGTTGCGTCATCACCGCTGTTACGTATTTTTCCGTCTCATTCACACATGCATGGTAGTATGGGGGGTCAGACTATAAATAGGGCTGACGGTTCTAGACGGCTCATTTGCTCAGTGGACGTGGCGCAAGCAACATCTCCTGCCAGCATCTCCTGATGATGCCTCGTAGAGAGGTGAAACACGTGTCGAGGTTTTTTCATTATTGGTGGAGGTTTTCTGTAATTATTTGCATGTTTATACGCAATTAGTTGCATTTGATCTCCGCTGATCGACCTGCACGTTTTGTAGCGGAATAGCAAAGGAATATTGTTCTCGTAATTCAAGCTGGCTTACATATGAGTCCCTATTAACCGATTTTCGCTACAAAGCGGAAAAATGCTGCTACGCGGTACGGCAGCAGCTCTACGTGGCTTGGCCCCGAGTGAGTCAGAGCGTTACGGTCGCTTTTCCCTCATAATAGATAGGTGCGGCGTTGCGCTACGAGCGTACCGTGCGTTTTCGACGACCGGTTAGCCTAGGGTAGTGACTCTCAAATGAGAATGCGTCTAGCGAACCTTTGGCCCACCTTGTCAGCGACATGGTTGGACAATCGTTATAGGTTTTGTGGGTAGTCTGGGCCTTCTTTCCGGGAGTCCCACACTCCCGTCCAGTCCCCCCTGACTGGGCGGACGGTGCGTCAAAGCATTCTCCCAAGGTAAAAAAATGGCAGTAACGCTGCCTACGAAGCTGAAGGTCCAGGAATTGTGTGATGAGCATGAATATATGTTTCCGAGTCTTGGATGTTTTCTGTGTTGTACACTTCCCGGCAAACAACTTGAACACGCGGGACGAAGTGGGGGGGCAGTTTGCACGTACAATTCGCCTTTGCGCAGGCAAGGTCATTTGCTCAAGTTGTTTGACGGCATGTATATTTAAGTATTTATATCTAATAAATATATGGTCGTCTATTATTGAGCTTACTACGAGGGGCTAGTTTGATTTGCGTAAGATTGTCCCCTAATATTTATTAATTTTAGTTCCTCAAGTTATTGGCACAAATATCTGATATGATGAGGTGTGTTAAAATATCTACTTATAGATATTTAAAGAGTAGAGCATGACAGTGTCCGGTTTTTTTGCGCTTTGTCGGGTCAGATACTATTGATCTGTACTGGACCTGTCTGCTCTTCTGATTTTGAAAAAAAGAAGTCTAGTCCTACCTGTAGTGATTCTAAAGTCGCAATTGGTTTTGGATTGAATTCACCTTATGTATAGCCAGCTTTACGCACTAGCGACCTTTGACGAAGTATTAATAATGAATGACATGAAATTACTTACATTGATTCGCTAGATTACCGCTGAATGCGGAGACCCTCCTACAGATTAATTGTTAGAGTTTTGGGCGGGTGAGTGGTTAATCTTAGCGGTCGCCCAAAGGGGTACCCTTAATACAATACAAAATCCGAGCAACCTAATATTGGATGCTACTTACATTTGTTAGTTACTGTGCAAGGTTACAGATTTGTTGTGACTTAACACATAGAGCACTGAATCTATTTTCTTCACTATTGAGGTCGTTTTTTTTTGTGCAATCAGTCGAAATCACAGAAGCCTCCCCCCTCCGTTTCTAGACATCCCGATACCGTACAGCCTCGGGCCAATCCTTTAAAAGGGTGTTACCACACTAATCGATCAATGCCATCGATCGATATTGGTCGACGTCGATCGTTTCAACTATCAGCCATACCGACCACAACAACACACCATGGGCATGTTTGTCCACAAGCATAAACAAATATTCAAAAAAGCATGTGACAGTCACCCTCGCTCCTGTCGAAATCCGGATAGACTTATTCCTGACGGACATCCTAGACTGGCAAAGCACATAAAAAGCTGTGTGATTATGTGCATAAAAATATATAATAAATTACCTAATGACGTGAAGACAATGAATACTAGATTATTCAAAAAGCACCTACACCAGTGGCTTTGTAGTCATAATTTCTATAACTTAAACGAATTCTTTGACATGAAGTAATATATTATGATTAAATTATGTTAATAGTATATAAGATGATAATGACATTTACGCAAATAACGGTACAGGCAGTAATTTTATTGTAATTATATGTAATAATGTGTGTGTGAAGTATTGTAACTATGTGACATGTCTTTATTTAATTTAACATACTCATACTCATATTTTTCTCTTTTGCATACCAAGATTGGTTAAACATGTAAACTTACCAATAATCATTATACTGACATCTTCTGGTAATGTTTATCGCAAATAAAGTATTCTTCTTCTTCTTCTTCTTCTTCTTCATCAAAGGTGCGGTAACACCCGAAAGGAGTCTAGCTCGTCAGCTCGTCCCGTTATCGCCGGAGAAGTCTGCCGCGTCTCCGTTTTGAGCTGTTGGGCTGCCAGTCAGTGGCAATCTTGGCCCACAGCTCACACGGCATGCGGCAGACATGACCGCCCAGTCCCACTACATATTTAAAATAAAATAATATATTTGAAATATATCTGCGCTCACTTATAAAAGTTTAGGCTAGGCACTTACCTATAATTTAATTACTTACAATTAATCAGTTGCGTTCTTTGCACAAGCTTTTAACTTGGAACATTAAAAGTAAAATTTTTGTTATTCTCCGGTGGATTATATATTAATAAAATTCGTATTCCAATAATGTTGTGACATTTCTTAACATGTTAGCCTAGTGGGTAGTGTCGCTGCCTATGGGCTGGTTTCGAATCCCGGTAAGAGCAAATGTTTGTATGATGCGCACGAATATTTGTTTCTATGTCTTGGATGTTTTCTATGTATTTAAGTAATTATATCTATTCAACATATCGTCGTCTAGTACCCATAAAACAATCTTTATTGAGCTTACTGTGGGTCTAGTTCGACTTGTGTAAGAGTAATTTATTTAAAAAGCGAGCGAAAAGGCATGGGCGTGACAAAATACATAATATGAATTCAATATCGATTTTGACCCCTAGTCTTCCAAGAGTGCAAATATTTGCCTTATTTTCAGTTCCAACTTTGAAGGCTTCTAAGGTTACTAATGGACATTTGACATTCGCGTAGTAGCTTAACTTGCACAATGTATGATGGGTCTACGGTCTGGGATATTTTTCGTGATTTCATCATCATTATATTAGCCGAAAGACGTCCACTGCTGGAAATAGGCCTCTCTCAAAGAGTACCACAATGACCGGTCTTGCGCCACCCGCATCCAGCTCCTCCTTTTCTAGATTTGACAGTGACATAACCCTGTCTGATGTGACTGTTATATCAATTAGACCGGTTACACACGGAGATTGTTTGCAGCGCTACAAACGCGATACTGGTGACTTTGACAGGTCATCTATGGCAAGTGTCACGCGACAGTCGCACGTTAGCGAAACGCGCGTTTTTAGCATAGCAAAAAATTGCCGTGTTTAAGTTCTCTTTGACACGTTAACTGGTAAATGAACCAGCTGGTCGATCACGTAACGCGTTGTACGCGCGTCGGGTAGATCTAAATGCTACTTTTTGTATAAGAAAATGACAGGTAAGTTGTCCTAACGCGCGTTCGAAAGGATACGTGAACAACCCTCTGATCATGTGACGACCACATTATGTCACAGATAAATCGACCAAATCCACGACCATAATAAATAGCAAGGTAAGGTTAAGGGGGAACAAAAGAGTAGACTTTTCTCTTATTATAATAATTTTGTTATATTAAAAAAATACTAGTTTATAATGAAAATTTATTTTATGTTTATTATAAAAACAAAGAACTTTCAGTACAGGTGTTTTCTTTTCCAAAAACACTTGCACTGAAAGTTCACGCCATCGTTCCCCCTTAATGAAGAAAACTAAACACCGTTTTATTTTTATACCTCGGGCAAAACGTTACCACATCGCCCCTGCGCTCTATAGTGGTAAAATGTATTGTAGCGGAAAGCTGCGTGGTCGGATCTTTTATACCCCGCTGACGTAAATAGGGGAATATACCTATTTAGGTTATAACAGACACTAGTGAATTATAAAGACTGCCGGTGTCTATACACATCTGGTTTCGAAGAACTACAGTAGGTAGGGTTCTTCAAGAAAGGAGTTTATAAATTCTTAGAGGGTAGTCAACGTGCATGTGACACCCCTGGAGTTGCAAGTCCCATAGGGTACGATGACCGCTTACCATATTCAGGCGGGCCGTAAGCTTATTTCCCACTGACATCGTATAAAAATACAATGCCGCGCTCCTTTAAAATAACAAATAAATACGTATTTGGGGATAATCTCACAATTGCGACCTAGTTCCAAACTAAGCAAAGCTTGTACCTACTATGGGTAGTAGGCGACGATAGACAAACTTATATAGATGTATAATTACTTAAATAAAAAACATCCTTGAGTAAGGAACAAATATTCGTGCTCATCACTCAAATTAATGCTCTTACCGGGATTCGAACACAGGATCTCTATTGAGTATAAATATTTTAAATTATGGGTATTCAATAATCGAAAGAAAACAAACGGTTGGTATAATCATGGAAAACTGGTATGAAATTCGCTTTCACATTACCATGATGAAATGTGCAATATTCGTAGACCGTGCTACGCTACTACGCCGTAGCGATCAGCCGTAGCATCGACTAATAGGATAGGCGTCGTTCGTTCGAAAACTCAGCGATTCAGTCGATTGACCGCGCTGTATTCGAATCAGATGAAAAACGGAGAATCGTTCAATGGAACTAGCTAGTGAAATTAAAATAATAAATAATAATTACTTTAAAAACAAAGTTTAAACCGACTTCAATTCAGTACTTCGCCAAGCCACTTAGATACATGAAATTTTCCACAACTCCTTTCCAATTTACAACATGAACTGCTTTCCGAGAGCAAATGCGTTGATTATTACAGAAAAATACCCAAGTGGGCTGATAATATTTGAGGAGTTCCGTCGCGAATAGTCGCGATTCCTCAAGGATCTCAGAATTGACACTTCATTAGTTGCTACTTCAACGGAATCATGTCAGAATCTTTGACATAGGTCCTTGAGGAGTTCCATAAGTCATCTGTGGTCATCATTATCAAAATTAAAAAAAAACTGGGCATTGATTTCCCATTTAAAACGTTGTGTATTCGTTTCGTACGTGTCAGAACTAAAACGTAAAACACATTGAATAAATGAAAAGATAAAACAAATTAAGGCTTTTACATTGCCTTATAGTGACAGGTAACTGTGTCGCCTAACACACATCACGTCGTAAACTGTGGCAGCTTTTACATTGCCTACACTCACAGGTAACTGTGTCGCCTAACTCGCATTACGTGGTAACCCGTGGCAGCTTTTACATTGCCTTACACTGACAGGTAACTGTGTCGCCTAACTCACATCACGTCGTAACCCGAGGCAGATTTTACATTGCCTTACATTGACAGGTAACTGTGTCGCCTAACTCACATCACGTCGTAACCCGAGGCAGCTTTTACATTGGCTTACACTGACAGATAACTGTGTCGCCTAACTCACATCACGTCGTAACCCGAGGCAGATTTTACATTGCCTTACATTGACAGGTAACTGTGTCGCCTAACTCACATCGCGTCGTAACCCGAGGCAGCTTTTACATTGCCTTACATTGACAGGTAACTGTGTCGCCTAACTCACATCGCGTCGTAACCCGAGGCAGCTTTTACATTGGCTTACACTGACAGGTAACTGTGTCGCCTAACTCACATCGCGTCGTAACCCGAGGCAGCTTTTACATTGGCTTACACTGACAGGTAACTGTGTCGCCTAACTCACATCACGTCGTAACCCAAGGCAGCTTTTACATTGGCTTACACTGACAGGTAACTGTGTCGCCTAACTCACATCACGTCGTAACCTGAGGCAGCTTTTTTCTATTATATAGTAATATTTATCTTTCAAATTTAGACGACCGGTTAGCCTTAGTGGGTAGTGACGCTGCCTACGAAGTTGTCGGTCCTATGTTTGAATCCCGGTAAGGGCAGATATTTGTGTGACGAGTATGAATATTTATGTCGGAGTCTTGGATGATTCCTATGTATTTAACTATTTATATCTATTATATATATCTTTGTCTAGTACCGATAACACAAGCCTTATTGAGCTTACTATGGGATCAGATGTCAAATCAAATCAAATCAAATCTTTATTTGCTTTAAGCACATTCAAATGCGTGCAAATACAATATGTCTCTCGAACATCTGCCAGGAAAGCACATGATCTAGAGAAACAAAATAATTATTGGTTCTGTGGAATGCAAATGCGCTAGAGGAAGAATTCCATGCGCTGGACTGATGCAATTAAGAGGGCTGCAAAATGCAGTCTCCCATGCAGTCCACTCGGTGGTGTCATGATCCTCTGTGATGAGGCATCGACTAAGAAGAAGAAGAAGAGATGTAGCTAGTTCCTTTTATCTTACACATCCCCTAATATTTATTTATTTATAATCTGTTTCGCGCGTTTATTTTTACGTTCACCGAGTCATACTTGAACATATTTCACACACTCGTTCTAATACTTAAATAACGGCGTACGTGTTTCAAACGTCCACAGTCCGCACTATATTGAATATGCTATAAACAACCAAAATTCGAACCAAATTGTCTCATGCATGTCGCATGTGCTTACCAAAGATGACAGTGAGCTGAAAAATACAATACAAACTAATATGATAGTGTTATTGTAACGCAAATCTTCTTTGTGTAAATGTATGTTGTTTGTGCCTCCAGGAAATCGATTCGGAGAACTCTCTAACGTAAATTTTATGTATCCTATTTACAGAGCTAAATTATAGTAATAATGTTAATGTTGTTTTTTGGGCCCCTAGTAATCAACACTTAGTATTTCGATATATCACGACAGCCACACTCACTTGCTTTGGCAACCGCAATTGCCAATTTCGCAGACCCCTAATCTGATTGTGGCAACTGTGGTTGCCAAGCGAAATATGAGCTTCTTTGATCCTACTAATCCTACTATTTGGATGTTTGGATGTTTTTTACTCAATCACGCCTAAACGGCTCAACCGATTTGGATGAAATTTTGGACGAAGATTGTTTATAGCCTGGATTAAAATATAGGATAGTTTTTATCCCGGGTTCTCGCAGTACGGAAGCTAGTAAAGAATAATTTAAATCAATTTAGGCTACCTTTTTTGCTTGCCAGTAAGGTAGTTGAACGGTTACGACTAACGAATAGTTTTATATGAATTGCCGTGACAGCAGCGTGACCAAATGAGGAATAGCGAAATTATATATAACTAGCTGCCCGAGCGGCTCCACCCGCGTATTACGGAGAACGCAGGCAAATCAGCGGAATACAATATAGCCTATAACCTTTCAGATAGTCCATTCTACACGTAGGTGAAAGAATTTTTGAAATCGGTCCAGTGGTTCCAGGGATTACACACTACATACAAACTTACAAAGCTACAATCTGACAGACATTAGTATTAGAGTATTAGACAACAAAATTACTACACTACCTACACTAAGGAGATTTTTCGTGAACATATGCAAGTCACTTCTGAAAAAGAACTTAAACTGCTTTATACATATACAACATTTGAATAGTTCCAACCATCCGCAGTGGGACTCTAACATTTTCATCTTATTTCTCTCGGAATTTGAATTCTGATAAAAATGGGCATTTCCCGCAGATTCAGTAAATCGGTAAATAATTGACAGAGTAATAAGGTAATACATTATTTGTCTCTCCCCTAACCCTGATTGTATTTTTGGCTGACTGTTTATGTATCATTATATTTGTGTTTGTGTTATTTGTATATATGTATGATTGTGTGTGTATGTTTATATATATATGGTATCGGGAGCCTTCATGAAAGAGAGGAACGAAACCAGCCAGTTATCTGAACACCGTTTATTGCAGAACTAACCTACTGACATGACACATCTCTAAATATGTACCCACATACGGGAAATGTAATCCTTATAATCTACCCACAGTATTCAACATATTCTACACCCCACCACTTAAACTACACTTACAACTACTTTAACTAATTTACATAGTAATTTAACCTTATCCTAATACAATAAAGGATCACCATAGTGTTCGACGGGCCTTATATTCCGATGGGGTCTTGGTACTATCGGAAGGGTGGAAGGCATCGGTGGCGGTGGAGGGGCATTGCCCATCGACCCGGGCCAAGATAAAACCGAAACGGGCGCCCGCGATCTAACCTGGTCTACATGCCTCCTAATTTTATTTGATAAATCGTTTTCTCTTACCACCACCACGATTCTGGAGCCTATCAGACTATCTACCTTTCCTCTTAACCATTTCTCCCCCGAGCCATAATCCCTAAACCACACGAGGTCTCCGACACTGAAGGTCCTGTCCGTCCCCCCCGCGGCCCGCACTTGCCGGCCCTGCGCCGCCCGCACGCGCTGCTCGAGCTCGCGGCCCGGCCGCAACATGTCCAGGCGACAACGCAAGCCCCGCCTTTGCAGTAACATAGCCGGTGACTGCCCCGTGGTACCGTGCGGAGTATTCCTATACGCCATCAAATATTCCTGAAGGGCTTCTTCTACGTCCGCATGCTCCCTAAAGGCTTTTTTGAGAGCCCGCTTACACAATTTAACCGCCGCCTCGGCGGCCCCGTTTGATGCCGGATGGTATGCCGGTGTAAATGTATGTGTAATACCGTAATATCGCATGAACGCATCAACCTCGCGGCCTGTAAAAGGAGGGCCGTTGTCCGATACGACCTGCTTGGGTAAGCCAAAACGAGCAAAAGTCTCCCTCAATATCTTGACAACCGCCGTTCCCGTAGTGTTTGCCATCAAAAATGCTTCTACCCACTTAGACGAGGCATCTATTAATATTAAAAACGTTTTTCCGTGCCATGGTCCCAAAAAATCGATATGCAAACGTGTCCACACCTCTGCAGGGTACTGCCAGGGCTGGACGGGCGCGCGCGGTGGTGCCGGCGCCTCCGCCGCGCACGCGCCGCAGCCCGCGCAGCACCGCTCGATGTCGGCGTCGATGCCCGGCCACCATACGTAACTTCTCGCAATTGCTTTCATTTTTACTATCCCCAAATGTCCGACATGTAATTCCTGCAGTATTTGTTCCCTAAATACGGCGGGAATAATAATTCTATAACCCCACATGACGCACCCCGATTCTAAATACAACTCGTTTCGTCTAATGAAATAAGGTTGCAAATCCGTCATTGACATGTGCGAAGGCCACCCGGACTGTAAATATAATACGATTTTGCGCAACAATGTATCTTTTTTTATTTCTTCGCAAACCTGTTGATGCGTAATAGGTAAAAAATCATTAACGTAATTAATATAAGTACAATCCGGCTCCCTCTCCCTAACTTCTTTTCGGCGCGGCAACCTCGACAATGCGTCGGCCCCATTTTGACTGGTACTCACATACTGTATGTCATAGTCGTAACCCGATAATATCACTGCCCACCTTTGCATCCTCGAAGCCGCCATCACCGGTATTCCCGCTTTGGGTCCGAAAATAGAAACGAGTGGCTTATGATCCGTTTTAAGAAGAAATTTGCGACCGTATAAATATTGGTGAAATTTTTTTACACCATAAATTATAGCCAACGCCTCTCGGTCTATTTGCGAATAACCACGTTGCGCCGAGTTAAGTACTCGCGACGCATAAGCGATCGGTCTTTCGCTCCCGTCTGGCATCACGTGAGAAATCACACTTGCTACTCCTACGCTGCTCGCGTCAGTCGTAAGGATCAAGGGCAAATCTGCCGAGTAATGTGCTAGCACCGTACTACTGACTAACAATTTTTTTACTTCACCAAATACCCTATTACACTCCTCAGACCACTCAAACTGTACACCCTTCCTCAATAGTGTATAAAGAGGCGCCAAAGTGGTACTAATATCTTTTACAAACTTAGCGTAATACATCACCATTCCCAAGAACGATCTCAGCTCGGTCACGCAAGAGGGGGTTGGTACCTGCTCGATTGCCTTTATTTTGTCGGGATTTGTATGAATCCCCTCTTTGTCCACTACATACCCTAAATAAGTGACGGACCTGGCAAAGAATGTACACTTTTCCTTTTTAATTTTCAACCCAAATTTTTGCAATCTACCTAGCACCTTATGTAATGTTTCTATGTGTTCATCATCATTCTTGCCCGTCAATATGACGTCATCTAAGAATACGCCTACCATGGGAAGGTCCGCAAACATCTGCTCTAGTTTGCGCTGGAAGATCCCGGGAGATGAGGATACCCCATATATTAATCTATTGTACATATATAACCCTCGGTGTGTGTTAATAACTGTATATGGTCTAGAACGCTCATCCAATACAAACTGAGCATATGCTTGTGATAAGTCAATTTTTGTAAACTTCTCTCCCCCATTAATTTTGGCTAATAAGTCCTCCACCCTTGGTAAGGGAAAACGATCTACCTCGAGGCATCTATTAAGCGTAGACTTAAAATCTCCACATACCCTAATAGTCCCATCCGCCTTAACCACGGGCACGATCGGTGTGGCCCAGTCCGACGTGTCTACCGGCGTGATGACACCATCGCGCACCAGCTGGTCCAGCGCGCGCTCCACCGGCTCGCGCAGCGCGTACGCCAGCGGCCGCGCGCGCAGGAACACAGGCGCCGCGCCCTCGCGCACCCGCAGGCTCACCTCGCCACCCGTGTACCGACCGAGCCCATCCGAAAATACTTCACTGTATCTGGAATTAAGTTCATTCAAGTCAAACGGTGCAGTGACCTTCACTGTGTGACATGACAATTCTTTCCATTCGATACCTAACTCATGTAACCACTGTCTGCCTAACAAAGGTGTCTTGCCCTTATCTACCACGTACAATTCTAACTGTTTACATATACTTTTAAAAGTAACCTTCACATATATCTTTCCCATAGGTTGTTTTTTTTCCCCTGTATAGTAACACATAACTAGATCACTACTAATTAATGGCAAGTCGGCAAACAATTTAAGATATAAATCTCGACTGATACATGAAATTGCGCTCCCCGTGTCGACCTCCATACTAAGTAATTTTTCCTCTAAACTAACGGGCAACATAAACGGTTTAAATTGGTGGATGTTATTTACATTAAAAACATTAAATGGTACCTCGTCACTAAAGTCGCTGCTCTCTTCTCCCTGTACTTCATTGTTGTGCGTCCCCGTGCCCATCCTCAACCTTGGGCACATCTTCTTCAGATGGCCCGGCTGATTGCAAACGCGGCACACATAATTTGCGAATTTACAGCTCGACGATTCATGCGCACGTCCACAAACACTACAATCAGAGGCAGACGGTGCAAGGCGGTACTCCCGTGTTGCTGGTCCAGACCGCCGGAACGCCGGCGGCCGCCCCGCGCTGTTGCTAGCCGGCCGCGCCCCACTGTTGCTAGCCGGCCGGTATGACGTCATCGCGCTCCGGCCGCGCGACGACTGTGTCGATACCGCATGACATCCACTCGAAGTACTCGCGACGGCCTCGAAGTCCCTTGTATGACCTTCCACTGCCGCCGCGTTTTTTTGCGCCGCTTCCATCGCTACCGCTACCTGCAGCGCCCGGTCGAATGTAATATTGTCTTCGGTAAACAAACGCTGTCGTATTGATTCATCCCGAAGCCCACACGCGAGTTGGTCCCTCAAATTTTCCTTCAGCCCAGCATCGAATGCGCAAAACTTCACCATCTTTTTCAGTTCTGCAACGAAATCGGCAACCGATTCACCCGCCTTTTGTTTCCGGTTACGAAACCGGTATCGTTCGGCTAGAATGCTCGGTTTCGGTTGCAAATGGCCGCTCATCACCTTAACCAGTTCGACAAACTTCTTACTTGCGGGTTTGTCGGGCGTACACAGCGTTACCAGAAGTTCATAGGCCTGATTCCCCATCACCGTAATCAAAGTCGGTACTTTGTGCTCCTCCTTTGTTTCGTTGACCACAAAATATTGTTCCAACCGTTCCACGTACGTCGACCAGTTGTCCGTTTCGACATTAAACGGTTCCAGCTTCCCGATCGTCATCCTGTTTGTTGTAAATTACACTAAACGGTTGCGTAAGTCCGAATTCGTCGCCAATATGGTATCGGGAGCCTTCATGAAAGAGAGGAACGAAACCAGCCAGTTATCTGAACACCGTTTATTGCAGAACTAACCTACTGACATGACACATCTCTAAATATGTACCCACATACGGGAAATGTAATCCTTATAATCTACCCACAGTATTCAACATATTCTACAATATAGAGGTATTTATGTACGTTTATTTTTATAATTTCTTGATTTTTGATTGATAATAATCTCTGCACCACCTACTGCATAATCTAGTTTTATCTCTTTCTCCGATACCCAAAGGTTGTCTGGAAGAGATCGCTCTTCAGCGATAAGACCGCCTGTTGTCTACCTCTACCTACATGTTATCGTATTGTTTCTCTATGTAACTGCTTTGTTTGTGTGAGGTGTGCAATAAAGATTATTTGTATTGTATTGTATTGTAATAACATAAAAGATAAAAATACAGTTTAATTGTGAACGGTGGAGCGTTGGAATGAAGCTGGTAAATAATGTTGTGACAATTTCAATGAAAGGTGAGTTCTGCTTTTGTAAGGCAATCAGATGAACATTTCATTGTGTAACACTTGCCTGGAAAAACACAATTTTCTCGTTAGAACCCAACGTAATCTCACAGCATTACGAATGTAGATAATTGTGTAATAAAAGAGACCGTTGTCTCTCAGAATTCTTAAGAGAAGGGAATAATAGAAAACGAAATGTTAGCAAAATATCAGGTACAAATGCTTCGCCACCAGTATGTTTACACTTTCATTGCCAACCTTCCAATTTCCCTTACCAACAAAATGATTCTTAGAGCCGGGTTTCAGCCAGTGAAATAAGTTTCTGTGATTCAGAGCAACAAAGGATTATTTTCGCTTAGATTTTTTGGTAGTATCTAAATAAACTTATAAAGTAGCTAATATATCTAATAAATGCAACTCCATACCTACAAACATTATGTTTAAACCGCTCTCAAACGATTCGATTAGATTAGCTTGAGTTCAGAAAATAACAAAGTATTATTTTTATGCCGAATTTCATCTTACAGTTCAAGTTTGTAGTTTTATATAATATACATTTATACATTTGATCACCATCGGTGGGTAAACAGTACTAGGTAAATCAAGAACGCTGCAGCAGCAGTTTCAATGGCGCGATAATTCGACGCTGCGGACGAGTGCCCCGGGAACGCGATTTACAATCGAGCAGTCACATTTCAAAAAGGCTTATTTCCATCGATGCGTTTCTCTGAATAAAACCCTATAATAGATCCATTAAGGTCTAATTTCAAATCCACTTTGTGAAAGCAATAAAAACGTCTGAAAAGACACTCCTCAATTTTAAACCCCTTACCAGTTTTTCCCCTTTTTCAAGCTATGAGGGAGAGCACAGTTTTACCCAACTTTAAATCATGAAAAAAGGCTGAATTTGACTGTAAATGTTTTATTATATCTTTAGTTTTAAACAGTGGTTTTAATGTCGGAAAGCGAAAAAGGTCACATCTAAAACATCAAAGGGTTAAACCCCAAAATGTTTAAACTAATAAAACTCAAGTAATTAAGTTAACACTGTAGTGAGTTACGTTAAACTTTATCTGGCAATATACGACCTAAACACACAGAGTAATAAATTACTGAAGATAAATAGAAACTACTGATAACCTAAATTTAAATCCCAGGTACACACGTGAAACAATGTAGCAGTTTTTTATACTTTGAAAGTGAAATACATAGGTAGGTTTTTCTACACATAATACGTAGTATGAACATAACCCCTAAGCCACCACCAGTAACTACGCATACCTCGCTTTGTTTTTTCTATCACATATTGAAAAATTCAATTTGGGTTTCTGCCGAAAAAGCATATCCGTATACGCGCCTCGTAGTATAAAAAAACTAACTCCCTAGTTATCAAACTATCACATTTGGATTAATCTGACGTAGACTTGTAGCATACCGTCACTTACTAACAATTTTGTAAGTGCGACAGGATGCTTTATTTTAGTCATAAACACGTTATTTATTTATTTATTGATTTATTTATTAAAAACATGTTAACATTACATTGTTACAGTAAAAAAACCAATGCGTCATGGAACGAAACTAAACAAAACTTGGTACACTATTTTGGCGACGAAACGGCGTGGCCCCGTTGCATCGTCATCTCAGGTGTAGGATTCGGCAGATTGCCCCGGAACTGTCGAAACACGACACCCATCGAAACATATCATACCATAGAAACAGAAAAGATTAACGAACCAATCTGCAAGTATATGAATAAAACTGCGTCCTACGATAGTGATGCGTCGCCCTTACACTGAAATGGAAATATAATATAATGCTAGTTAAACCGTCTGTTAAATTAATGAGGCCGTTATCCATGCTTGGGATGAGATGCACACGATTATTCCTTTAGCAGCCCTGTAATTACCGCCTTTATGTTCTCACCGCCTTTAAGTTTTTATCTCCGTAATTCGTCGTTAGCAAACCTATATTCAGAATTATTTTTGGTGTTTTACTCGATTGAATACATTTGTTGCCATTGCCTGAAATCTTCGTAGATAGTGAACAAACTGATTTGGGCACTTTTTTGTAAAAATGAGGACTTTTCTTCTATGTTATAACCAAAACAGTCCCCGCGAAGGATACGGGCGGCTGAATCCGCGATTATAGTATAGCAATGATTTCTAATGGTAATGGATCATGAGGATGGAGGATGAACAAGTGCTCCGAAATGTGGCGAAAGATAGTCAAAATTCAGGCTTTAAAGCTGGGGTTAGTTGAACGTCGCAAGAACAGGCCATCTATGAATTCAAACTGTCCAACAATGTTATTTTTTTTTCCAACTATTATGAATAGAACGCATGAACGATGTACTAGGGTCATACAGATTGAGTAAAGCAGAAGTCGTCTTTCCTGTGATCAATAGTTAAGGACTTCCGTGCATATATAAAAATGTTTGGATTGCATGAAATCATATAAGAAGAGACGTAGTTTATGCGGATTAGGGGTTCCAAAAATTCGGCTTTATAGCCCTTAACTTTGGCAATGTCCACAGCAAAGATGCGAACCTAAATCTCTGTATGACCGAGCAACCCTCCAACTACGGTTATGATGGGATCTACAAAAAATTTAAACTACTTTTCCCATTCGGCCGAGCAAAGTCTATATAGACGTCAAATATTTAGGCTTAACGATGGTTTAATTGAGGTTGCGAACCCGAAAATGTTAATGTACAATTCATATAATACTATTGGACTAGGTACTAAACTAGAACCTTCAACAAAGGCGTCCTTCATCGCTATCACTATCAGTAGCATT
Organism: Epinotia nisella; assembly: GCA_932294315.1. NCBI lineage: Eukaryota > Metazoa > Arthropoda > Insecta > Lepidoptera > Tortricidae > Epinotia > Epinotia nisella. The sequence goes on along the minus strand of OW028688.1, from coordinate 11,926,417 downwards.
CTAGAATCGACCGGCCCAAGGCTCAAGGGCCCTTCTCTCAGTGACGTTGCGAAGGCCATTTGTGCTAATGGCTCGTCATGTCATGACCCCTTGAAAGGACACACGTCTATGTATGTTAGTATGTATGTATATAAGCACTTTATTACTTTATTTAATTACGATTTTATGAGGTTTTTCGATACTACAAAATCGAGTTAAGGGCCTCCACTCTTGTTAATCATGCCCCCGTTTAGATCTTCCTCGAATAACAAGTGGAATTAAAAGATTTAAAAAAAAACCGAACAGCTTTTTTGCATATATTAAAGCCTATGTCACTCCTACGATTAAGAGGAATCCGACGACACCTCATATGTCGAAATACGTCAAACGGTTTAGGCTGCAGGGCGTACCAAAGAATAAGACATACACATATAGATACATACATACATACGCTCGAAAAACATAACCCACCTTTCCATCGGCAGTCGGGTAAAAATGAGATGCAACACTCTTCGAGAATGGTCAAAAAAGAATGGACAAATGGCGATGAATATTTACTTAAATTAATTAAAAAATAATAAATAAATTTGTATTTTATACTATTTATGTGTATTCATTTATATTATAATTTTAACTTGATTATGTCGTTGTGTAATGCATTGATTGATGGCTCAGGTAAAAACGATAATAAGGACTTAAGGACCTAATCGAATATTTTGGCTTCTGACAAACATCAAAACATATAGTCAAGATACATATATCCTAGAATAAATTCATTTTGTTTCCTAGTTCATCATAAATTTCCAATTAATGCTCTTACCTTTAAGGTTGACTGCGCTGAAATAAATACCTAGATACCAGGGTCCTAAATTATTACTACGTCTTATTTTGTCGAAAATAGTTAGTAATTGCTTCATTAAATTAAATTCATCGTTTAAAAAGTTGTTCTATTAAATTGAAGCCATTGCTTTATTAAACTTGCCAGAAGCGCTCGACGCAAGTAATCTTGCCAGTGGCCATGTTCAAATTAATCTAACTGTTCCTACATAACTTTACTGGCTGTGCCCGTAGATTTGCCTGCGTAACGTACGTTAATATCAAACTTTATACATATACAGAGTGTTTTTTTTAAATGGGACAGTATGGGGAAATCCGAATCTAAAGGAGATAGAGGAAAAGTGTCCAAGGAGACATTAGATGTTTTTTTATGTAAACAAATTTGGCTCATTAAAATTTTTGGTCAAGCGTGAGTTGTTCTTAAAAAATGATAAAGTTGGTCAATTTTTTTTTTGACGCGGGTCGACTCTGTTTCATGTAAGGATTATTTCATTCTATGGAAAGAAAAAAATCTGAACAGCAGAAGTTGGTCAAATTTAATGAAAACTAATCTTCATACAGTTGGTTTATTACTTGAGTAAATGTTCGATGTGGCCGCCGTCTTGTCTTATGCAGGTACGAGCACGCTTCAAGACACTTCTAGTTGCATTTAACAGAGACTTATGGTGAATTGTGTTTAAAGTGTTGTAAACAGCATCTTTTAATTCTTGTACGGAGTTGTATCGGGATTCATAAATTCGACCCTTAAGGTAACCCCATAAGAAAAAATCTAATGGCGTTAAGTCGGGCGATCGTGGGGGCCACTCGTTCCAAATTTGAATTCTTTTTTTTATAATTTCAAGACTATCGCGTGCCATGATGTTTACGAAGATTAAAAAAAATGTTCTTCTCTTGAATCATCTGGAGCTCTTATGGATTATCGAAATTTAAAAATGGAATAATTTTAAATATTTTTTTACACGCCTAGGCACTTGTAGCAATATTAAAAGGCGAATACTGCAATTGTATGAAGATTAGTTTTCATTAAATTTGACCAACTTCTGCTGTTCAGATTTTTTTCTTTCCATACAATGAAATAATCCTTACATGAAACAGAGTCGACCCGCGTCAAAAAAAAAATGACAAACTTTATCATTTTTTAAGAACAACTCACGCTTGACCAAAAATTTTAATGAGCCAAATTTGTTTACATAAAAAAACACTTAATGTCTCCTTGGACACTTTTCCTCTATCTCCTTTAGATTCGGATTTCCCCATACTGTCCCATTTAAAAAAAACACTCTGTATATATATACTCTCCTGACCGGTTTCGGCCACGGCGACTGCTTTAACTCTGGCGCCGAGTCAGACATGTGCTCTGGTGTGGCTCACGTAGCCGATCTTATTTACGAAGACCCGAGTATACAATGGGCAAGTGAGCTGATGTGCATGTAGTGGCGCAAATGCAGCTGGAAAACCCTCAGCGAGTAGCCAGTCTTTTGGTGAATATACTCCACCATGTCATCAGTCGTGGCGGCGTAATGCAGGCGCGACACGTACAGCGCTTTACTCGGTGAGACAACCCGCAGGCCAGACAGAACCAACCGGCTCTGGCCCCTATTTCACCAACTTGACAATTGTCACGTGACACTGACAATTCGCCATACATTGCTCGTTCTAGAAATGAAGGTGGTCGCTAGGTTACCTGAGGAACCAGCAATGTACGGAGAATGGTCGTTGTCAGGTGACAATTGTCAAGTAGGTGAAATCGGGGCCTGGTGTATCACACTGTGTCTTTCGCGGTCAATCTGAAACCCTCCTTATCCACATCGGTGCGAGGGGCTTCTCTTTTAGAGGAACCCCGGCTTCACGCTCTCTTGAAGGTACGACTCTATTACGGCTGATTGATTTAAGGCGGCCTGCAATCATCTGTAAGATGGAGTTTTACTTTCCCAGTTGGGCTGCACCAAATATGAGTGTGATGTCACTTTGCTACGTCCTACCGGTCAGAATGAGAAACAAACCTCGTGCCAATACTTCAATTTAAATAGTTGCACTATCTTGTGACAATGAAATTGTGACGAGGATTGTGTTACATGCGCCGCGCCGCACCTTAATTTATTATTGTTGGTAACGTTATGTGATTTACTTACGCTGAGCTGGGCTCTTAATATGAAACATTACACTATTTATACATAGAATACCTACAAGTATTATTTATAGGCATACTTAGCTTGATTATAAATGATCGGTTTAAAGTTAAACTAATTAAGAATCGTATGCTAAGTAACATACTATTTTTATTTATTTATTGTCGAGGTATGTAATTTATCCATCTTGCTATTTTAAATTGCAGGAGAATCTTTTAGTTTACTTATTTTACGTTACGGAACTGCTGGACGGGGTTTTCTTTCTAAGTTAGGTTAATTTAGTTTTTACATAAGTTATAATTATTTGATTGTTTCTTTATTTTATTTATTACCTATGTCTTCTTCTTATTAGTTTCTAAAATAAATATTATGGCGGTATAATTAAAAAAAAAACCGGACAAGTGCGAGACAGACTCACCCACCGAGGGTTCCGTACAAAATTACAAATATATAGTATTCAGTATTTTCCCTGTACTCGTAGTATAAGACGATATTACTTACCAAATTTCATTGTTATTGGTCAACGGAAAGTACCCTATTTTTGATTCCCTTGAGATTGTCGAAATATACGTTTTTGCGGCATAAACAGCCGTATCTTTTTTTTACGTAATTTTAGGACATTGCTTTTTTCACAGCTTCAAGGGACTGTAGACGTGAGTATATGTTTTAATTTCATCTTGATACCTTTTCGCGTTCCCGAAATAAAGCCTGTCTGTCAAGACTGACAGACAGACAGACAGACAGCTAAGTGATCCTATAATTCAGTTTTTTTTCCTTTTGAGGTACGGAACCCTAATAATGCTCAGTAGTTTTTCTAGCCAAATGCTCTGACTAGAACAGAAAATTCTTGTTCATTTAAATCTGGTAATGGTACCGAGGATAAGCACCTAAATAAGTTTGGAATAATGAAATTACCAACAAACTCTTTCTTTATTAAGATTATTAAAAAAGTTTCTCATTTGTATTGAGACGAGTCTCTGTGAGATTTTTTTAATAACTGTCTTTATTTAGTTTTTGAGCACACACTACAAAAAAAGGCAAAATGAAACCTGTTGTTTTGTCTGTATTTTCTAATATTAGATAGTTACCTACCATAATTACTAAGAACGTAGCCCCTAACCAACAACCGTAAGCAGTTGTTAACAAAAGAACAAATTATATAGCACAGTCCGTTATCAAAGAAAACTGAAATATTTCAAACAAAGTTCGAGTCCTTAATGAATTATTGAATATCATTACTGAAGTGCGAGTAAGGTCCACCCTCAAATATTTACTTTAGGTACCCTTTTGTTTGATAACTGATAAAATTGAAATGGTGAAAATAGTGTCTGCCACGAGTAGAACTTACTCCATGCATAATTCAAGGCCTATTATTATGTAAATATACTCGTAGTAGCTGCCTCTGTATTTTGTTGACAGCGAAAAAGCAATCTTATTCCCCGTCCTGTTGTGGTTGCCGCGGGCTCGTTTACTTGAATAAACAACTCTTATTATTTTTAAGTCCAGTTCAATTTTCATTTCCCTATTTGCATAATGAACATTCCGTATTTGAACTAATAAAGCAGTGAATCATCTGAATTATCATTGGTTTGAAATTGAATTAGTAAAATACCGAAAGAGAGACCGTTGGATTTGATTAAGTATGAATACGGGAGACGAGTAGGTATATTTTGAAGAGTAATGAAATTGAAATAGCTATTTGAGAATGAAAAAATATGCTCACATCTATTGACAATTTGATACCTTTTCGAAAAACAAAATGTAAGGTAGACGTCCCAGTGTCTGACACCTTAATTCTAATAATTAGCACCTTGCTCGCCTTTATAAGGTACTTTGACTCAAGTTTCAAGGGTATTTGGGCCGGTGTCGAGCACTGGGCCAGACCGTTTACCTTAGCAACAACAATTTCTTAATTTTATTATTGTCGGAATTGAACCTTAATTAAAAACGTATAAAATACTCGAACATATTACTTACGATGGTATAAGGCACAATAATAACATTTCAGGGCACAAAGCTGACATTATAATCATCCTTGCTCATACATGCGTGAAAACCTTTCTGATAGCAGTTTTATTTACGTAAGTATCACAACATAATTTATTTTTAAAACAAAGTTTTAACCGACCTCAAATCTGTAGCCAAATTGTTTCAAGTTTGCCCATAAAAGTTGAAGAGTTCCCTCGATATCTCCAGGATCCCATCATCAGAACTGGATTTTGGTGACAACGGGACCAATATGGAAGTATATGCTTTCAAACAAAATAAGATTTTTTCAAATGGGTTCATAAATTACCGAGTAAGAAACACACAAAAAAAACAGTCAAATTGAGAACCTCCTCCTTTTTTGAAGTGGGTTAAAAATAAGGAATAGGAATAGAATGTTCGCGTTGTATCAGGGACAATGTTATCAATCGTTTTGTTCCGACCCTTCATACTATGAATATAGGGTTTACCTGATATCCAGTTGTATCTATGACAGCTCTTTAAGGGTTCCTTGGTAAATAAGGAACCCTTGTAATTTCGCCATATCCGTGTGTCCGTCGCTTAGTTTAGTTACCCGTACTACTTACTAGAAATATGTAATTTGGCATGGGACATATCAGTCGCGCAGGAAAAGCGATCTAATAAAATCTTGAAACAAAAACGCTTTATTCCCGTATGTATTTGTTTTCCTCATTACTAAATAAATTTAAATAGTATCGTATAATATTATGAATCTTTCCTTTCTTTAGACCTGCTAACTAAAGATTAATTTTTTAGGGTTCCGTAGCCAAAATGGCAAAAACGGAACCCTTATAGTTTCGTCATGTCCGTCTGTCCGTCTGTCCGTATGTCACAGGCATTTTACTCGAAAACTATAAGGTGTATTTGAATAAAATTTTGTGGATAGGTGTATTTTGTTAGCCGCTACATAGTTTTGTAATTAAAATGACAAAAAAAAATTTTTTTAGGGGTGCTATCCATACATAAAACTAAAAGTAAAAAAAAAAACATTAATTGTGACCCCCCGTGTGGCACATCAATCGATAGGCCTTTCAAAATAAATATAAGGCTTCTTAGCATTTTTTTTGATTAAGTGAATAGGGTCGGAGATAATCGCCCTGAAAGTCACTAGAATTCTGTCCCCCCCCTCTAATTTTTGAACGGTGTATTTTAAAAATATGGAAAAATTCATGGACATATGACTTATTAATTTCATTCACCGAAAATTGTTTTGAACAAGATCGGTTCAGAGGTTTTCGAGATATTGCTGAAAAACTGCCTTCCTCAAAGAAAAGGACGTAAGTGCCGTAAAATTTCCGTGACGATACGACCTTTTTAATAGGCACGGAACCCTTCGTTTTGCGTGGTCCGACACGCACTTGGCCGGTTTTTTATATTATAAGTTGCAGTGTGCCCACAATTTATCAGCGTTGCCTTAAGGTTGACTGGTAGAGAATGCTTTATAGCATCATGTCCGCCTTTTGTACCATATGTTATTAATTTGTGCAATAAATATTAATGTCTCATAGTGTTCAATGTCCATTTCTTAAGGAATCCGTTTGCGTAATATTAAGCTTTAAAGCGTAAATTTTTGTCACTCAATTTAAGAAGTGTCATGATTTAATGACAATTAAGCAGACGCCGCCATTACAACATTAATGTAGTCTCGAATTCAAACTCTCCCATCGTAAATGGAATGTGAGAATTACTTAAAATACCAAGTTTTTAAGGAATCCCGGAAAATCCCGTCATCCAGCGACAATCGTGACTGAAGGTTTCCCGTATCCGAGAATTCACAAAATGTCCAATTATTTCCGTGATCTACCGAGATCTTGGGGTTTTGGGCGGGCGCGATCTTTCGAAATAGCAACGTAATGGTGGAAAACCTCTTAATTTAATGGATTTGTCAAAATTACTTACAGAGATGTCGTTACACAATTGGTGCTATGATTTGTTTAGGTACTTAATATCCAAACGATCTCGATGGAATATTTTAGAAATTGCTAATTCAAAAGGTAATTTAAGAGAATCAAAATGTAGAATTGTTCGAAACGGAAACGGTAACGCCTAATTACCTACCGATTCTGACATTTAAATTCTCTTTTGGGAATATAAGGCCACTTCGGCATTTGCCATGATACATTTGCAATGTTGTATATTTGTAATGCGGTATTTTGTACTTTACCGAGCGCGTGATATCTCCCAGATTTCCTTACTAAACTTGTTGGCATATGGGGTCAGTATTACATTTGCGCAGTGGTAATTTCCTTTAGTCCCATCTTGTAGCCAGACTTGGTAGCAAGCTTCGAAATGGGAAAAATAATATCCACTTCGAAGCTGGCTGCGAAATGGGAATCTTTTAGGCCCATCTCGTAGCCAGCTAGCTACCAAATTTGGCTACGAGATGGGAAAATCGTTCCCAATTTGAAGCTGACTGCAAGACGGGAAACCACATTTCCCATTTCGAAGCTAGCTACCAAATCTGGCTAAGAGGTGGGACTAGAGGATTCCCGCTTTCTAGCCAGCTCCGTATTAGAATTATTTCTCCCAATTCGAAGCTAGCTACCAAATCTGGCTACGAAATGGGACTGCAGGGGTAATTTATTGCGCGGACGCGGAGCGGCTCTGTACCCGCCTTCATACCGGCCCGCTTTCGTTTTATCGTGGTTATAAAACTAGTGGCTCTGTGTGTGTGTAATCTCACAAAACTGTCTTTTTTTTTCAAATTTTCAATTTTTTATTTAGTAAAACTGAATCGACAAAAGAAATCTATATAAATATTGAACCTGCTCACAAAATTTCACGAGAATCGGTTAAGAAATGCGACCTGTAGAGAAGAACAGCCGAACAGCCCTTCATCCGGTAATCCGGATATACGAAAGAATTTTGGAGCTGCCAAGCTGACACCGAGAACGCGTTCGCTTCGCTCGCTCGTTCAATAACTGATATTAAAATGTGAATCGACGATGCGAAAACTGTAGTTTAAAGCTATAATTGTGTCTTCACCTAGTGTATAGAGTTCAATGTCATTACATTAGTCAAAAACATCCATCAAACCTATTTTATTTATATGCCATTAAAATTCGATGGCTGTTGGGACAGCAAGGATCTCGAGTGGCGACCACGTACCGGAAGACGCGGCGTGGGTACTTGGGTAGGCCCCCCACAAGTTGGGCTGATGATGACCTGGTAAAGGTCGCGGGAGTCCCCTGGATGCGGGTGGCGCAGGACCGGCGAAAATGATAAAAATTCGTTTGCCTGAATCTGTCACATTAACATTTGTGTTTATGAGAAATCCACAAAACCTAGAGATTAGAATTTAAAGCTATATAGACCGTATAAGCTACCTACCAGTCAAACCAATGATAAGTGCGCCTGTACCATCCTTTTTTCGATGCCATTCAGGCCATTTTCAACATCCTGTAATTTTGTGCTGGCTAAAGCTTAGAACCCTGAATTTTCAGTAACATATAGGGCATAATATGACTGAGATATGTTCTCAATAACGGTCAATTTGAACTTGTAGTTTAAGAACTATTGCCCGTCAAAGTTCCTTAGTTTTGTCACTGACACACTCACTGACTTACCTACTTACTGACTGATCATCATAATTCTAGCAGACCCACAAGCTCCAAATTTTAAACATAATTCGTTTTTAGCCTATCAATTGGGTAGTTTCCTCATATTAAAATTAATAACGTGGTGTTGCTACATGGATAGGAAATCATCAAATAATTGTAATAAAGTATAAATTACGAAATATAAAAAAAGTATAAAATATGGACCTTGAAAGTTTAGAAAAAATATGTATATTTTATCGTCCAAAAGTAAATTTAAAGCTACCAATAGAATCCTTACGCTTTTATAGAAACAAGATTATTATTATAACCTTGGATCAAAACGCAGTATTTGGCGACCGCAACCTTATTTGATTTTCTATACAACGATTAGTAGATATTTGTACGCTACGCGATAACTGTGACGTCATACTTAAATGTCAATTAGTTTAAAACGTTTCGGCTGCCGCTAGCGAGCTCCGTATTTAACTCAATTTTTGGGTATTTATGTTCTTTAATTATAGTTGCTCCCATACAAACATTTGTATCCACAAGTTGGACTGATGACCTGGTAAAGGTCGCGGGAGTCCGCTGGATGCGGGTGGCGCAGGACCGGTCAATTTGGAACTCTCTGGGGGAGGCCTATGTCCAGCAGTGGACGTCTTTCGGCTGATATGATGATGATGATGATGAAACATTTTTTCCTCTCCAAAAACTGGTTCGAATGGCATCGTAAAAAATATTCATAAAGCACCTAAAAATATTGCTATTTCAGTCACGTTGTAGATATACAAACTGCATAAATAAGTTTGTAATCCTCTACAAATACATTTGATTACAAAACTTTTATATTTCCTGCATATCATAATAACAAGGTAGGTTCAGTGCACTATACGATGTATTTGCATGCGGTTAGTGTTAGGTGTACGAGTACAGTACAATGCACTAGAAAACTATACAATCCTTATTTGCGGTTGGTAAAATAAAATTTCCATGCAAAGTCTATACTAATAATATTATTCGCGGCTGCATTCATAAATATGTATGTATTGATAACACAATAACCTACAAAAAGAAGTGAGATCCCATTAAAAACATTTCATTTAAAAAAGGGCCAAGTCTTGAAACTCTTCCACAGTAAAAAGTTGTGAGATATTTCGTAGAGCCAAGTCAGACATTCTTATTAAAATATAATTGCTTGCTAAATAAAAATTTGTGACTTGGCAATCACACAATACTACATAGTTTTAGGTATGAAAAAATAAATAAATGCAGTAAGGTAGTGTGATTCCCAAGTCACAAAATTTTATTTAGCAAGCAATTAAAGATTAATAAGAATATCTGACTTGGCTCTACGAAATATCTCACAACTTTTAACGGTGGAAGAGTTTCGAGACTTGGCCTATTTTTTACATGGAATTCAATATTGTTCGACCTTAAAACTCTATACGCTAACTTAATCGACATCTGGCGACGATGTTACGTGGAAGATTCGAGAAATATAATTGGTGCCAACTTTGTAATTACATTGTAACTGTGTTGTAATTCATTTATCTAAGAGATAGGGACTTTACTTATAAGTATATTAACTTAAACTTTCACATATTTTCACTAAACCGAAGTTAGTAATCGGGTATAATTAAATTGATTTATATATCTCATGTGAGGAGGCTTGTGCTGAGCAGTAGGCCTATATATAGGCTGATTAATTATTATTATACTCTTACAACACTTAAAAAGCTCATACAACGAGTGCAAAACGCATGCATTCGTTTCTGTTTCCCCTCGCTCCCATATCACTCCCTACTTGAACGCCGCTGGTCTGCTGAACATGCCTGCACGCAGACGGCTTCACCTCGCCACTCTTCTCTTTGGCATAGTACGATCTGGGGTCCCAGCATATTTGCTGATTAGACTTGTATGGCCCAAGAGTGCGCGTTTCGAGGAAGTTTTAGGTTCGCGGCGTCCAAGTGTTGGAATGATCTCCCTCCACCTATCCAAGGAGCGTCTAGCAAGTTTACCTTTAAGCGCCAGCTTAAAGGCTATTTGTTGACGCTCCAAAAATCCCAACCTTAACCCATCCAGCACTTTTAACATCCCAACTGTGTAATAAATATCTTCTTTCTTTCTTTCTTTCTTTCTATACGAAATTCCGCGTAAAAATTGCAACCAAATCTGACAGCTAAAACACGAATTGACGACTCGAAACTGAGACAAGTTGGTGCAATTGACTCAATTTAGTGTGCCACATTTGGAGCGCTTATAACCTATTATTACCGCTTTTTTACATTACATCATTGTCTTACCGGTTTACTAAATGCTGCACCGATGTAGCCCAACACCCTAGAAAAAGGAGAAATTGACTCACCCTGACACTGCCGTCGCCGTTGGAGGAGCGCTTCGCTTCTGTTCCGTTTTCTTCATTGTATGCTTCCTCATTGATAATTGTATGCTTTTATTTTATATCTTGTAGTAAGATGGTTGCGTAATTAAATTATCTTGACATTGACGACACTTGAGACACTGACATGTGTCTATGTCTGAAATATCCGGCCCAAACTTGCTTTCGTTAGCATTGAGGTCCACTTTAGGTCTCGCCGGAAGATCAGCACCGGCTCTTGAGTCGGCATTATGCTGAGGCGGGACCTTTTCGTGACATTTTTGTGAATTTTGTTTTAATTTGATTTATTTTATTTTTATCGTAATTTTGTAATTTTGTCACGAATAAATGTTTTTTCTATCTTTCTTTTCTTTCATTGAGGAGGCTGTAGGTATATTGAACATTTATATCGCTACCATGCAAACGTGCCCTTTCTGATCACAATTTCATATTTCTAATTATATTTCCAAAGAACACCTAGGAAAAGACGTAGTAGATACATAATCGAACTCACTCTGAAATAGGTTTCCGTTATGTTTCAATACTTATCTCATCAATCTTAATAAATTCAACAACCCATTCAGGTCAAATATATTTCCAAACTAACAGCCCCTCTTGGCGTTTTCCAGTAGGCATGTCCGTTGATGAATATAAGGTAGAATAGAAATTCAAAAGTCGGTGAGCCTCATGAATTTAAATCGGCGCTCATAGACATACCTGCCTACTGCAACCACTGTTGTTAAAATCAAACCTTATAGCCACTGAATAAAGAGTGTTTCACAACAGCCTGGAACTATGATCGGTCCTGATCAATATTTATTGCTCTAGGCTAACATGTCAAGTCTACAGCGTTTTAACGGGCTTGCGCATTAAAGTTTGTTTACTGGAAAATAATAGGTACACGGATTCATTTTGTGTAATGTATGTAACATCGCCAACACACAGTTAACTGACCATCCGTGCACTTTATATGCATTTTAATAAGGTTCTATATAAATACAGGGTGGTCAGTTAACTGTGTTTTGGCGTTTGTACGTATCACATCATTTTAGGCCTCAGAGTACAGGCTCAGGGAAAGCTACGATGTTTATGCGCCCTAAAAAACTTTAAAACCGACCATATCTTGAAAATGATAATAAAATGAAATATCTTCAATCTTGAATTAAGAAGATTCTCTCGAACCAAGAGAAAAAATCTTGGCTCAAGATTATCTAGCTTCACTCGAGATAAATTAACATCTTAATTAATTACTTGGTTCAAGAATATTTACCTCGAATCAAGTATATGTATTTGGCTAAGGTAGCAAAGGTATTTGTCCTCTTACCGAGGCAACGAAAAGACTTACCTTATTCTATCCTTATGTATGAGATTTTCTAATTACATTCTTCGCCAATAGATGTTTTTTGTCTTTTATTAAATACGTACTTAAAGCCTAATAGTTTCCTTACAATGCTTACGTAACAGGGAGACAACTCACATAAGTGTCAATCCCGTTTTCACCCAAGCGGAAATTTCTTAAATGAAATCCACGGTTCATGTAACCTTACGTAATTCAAAGCTTTCTAACCTTGATGAGGCCATCAGCGAAGGAAATTAGACATGTGTATCTAGATAGATTAACTTTGTACAAAATAGGCTCGTAGTTCCCCTAATTACCGAAGGCGAGATTAGGTACTATAGTTCCACATTAATAATAGACATGCAGAAATCGGAGACACCATTTACCACGTAGTCGAACAAGCCTAGTCTCCGCCAAGCAACGCTACGTGTGCTACGCCGCAAGCGTAGCAGCATTTTTCCGCCTTGCAGCGGATATTGCACGTAGAGGCATGACTCATATGTGAGTCATTGACCTTGAATGGGTTAAATAGTTAACAAGCAATAATTCCTGTACAAAACTAAGTTACAAATTCTCGAAATAAGTCCTCTCTTCAAAAGTAGATACTTATTAAAAAAACAGAAGGCGTAAATTAAGAAATGCCTACCCTTTAATTGTTAAACTTACCCAAAATTATAGGCACAACTGGGTAGCATGGCGATTTGTCACTCGAAACAAATTGCTGGCGAAATATTAAACAGATGTCGCTGCGCTGGCGAGCCGTGACGGCAATTTACAAGAAAACCCGGTTCAGCTTTGTGAACTAAGTAGGAAATTTGGTATGCATAATTCAACTTTACTTAAAATGCAAGCCTTTTGCGGTTAAATTGCATAATGCATACATAAAGGACCCTTACTGACGGATAAATGTAGTATTTTGCGGAATTTGGGCTGGTTATCATTATTATAAAAAAAGGTAAAGGTCGCTGGAGTATATATTTCCCACCCCAACGAACAATGAATGTGCCTTCAGGTACGTTCGGCCTCACAAGGGGCCTCCTTTGTACCGTGTCGCATTAAATGTCATGTCAAAATACGATATGGAGTTGTCAGAGGAGAGAAAACGACAAGGTGCTTAACTACTTATGAGGCTGACTGTACTATATTAGTCCAGGCAATGAACTGACAACTTGTATGGAAAAAATGACACATTTGAAAATAATTTATAATAGATATTTTTTTTAATGTAACGGATATATTATCAATTAAATTGTTACCTAGAGGCAAAATCCAACAAAAAATCAGACATCAAAAAACATATTATTTAATTAGCTGCTAAAAAGTCCGGATAAATATTAATATATTTTTTTATCTTTATTTAGGTTCATTTACATTAATGCTTTAAAATATTCAATATAAGTGAAATAAAAAAGACAATGAATGTTTAATTTAAATCTATATAATTACTTCCGGGTGGAAAGTTTGTTGGATTCTTGAATAAAGCATCTTAGAATAATGTTTTAGAATGAAATAAACAAAAAAACGCTATTATAAATTAATGTTTTTCGGAACCGTATTTTGCCTATCTGTAAACGACGCGCACAGCAACCTCCGCGGTGCCCGCGCGCTGGCAGCTGCTAGCGCGCCTCAATTGTTTATAAGTATAGATTTTTCTTTTTCGTTGTAAAGCCTGCATCACACTGGCGCGGCCTGCGGTGATGGTCCATAGTAAATTTGACAGCTAATGACAAGTTTATTATTGAGTGAGAGGCCTAAATTGGGTACTTTCCTGGTTAAAAAAAAATCATTATATTTAGTCCGTCAGATAGATTATCAAAAAAAATTAGATGCGTATTTTTTTGTTTGTTAATTAAACAAAAAAAGATGAAGATATAGCTCATTATGCTAAAAAGTGTACCTACCATAATGTGACGTCACACGACACTATATCGATGGTGGAAATTTCAAATGTCGTAAGGGACAAGCAGGCTTTTGTCCCTTACGACATTTGAAATTTCCACCGTCGATATCTTCGTAACTTTTTGTTTAATTGACAAACAAAAAAATATGTGTCCAATATTTTTTGATAATCTAACTGGCGGACTTAATATTTTTTTAGGAAAGTAGCTAATTCTGTTTGTCAGAAAGCATTGTATAAATTATATACGCACTTTGGTATTGTTTTATTACGTGTAAATAGTTTCCTGTGAATAATCTGGTGCCTTGTGTTTTGTTTGTTGTTCCTGTCTATTTGTATATTATCAACTGTACAAAGACTATTCTGCGTGTTTTATTCCACCATCGGCGGCACGGTCGCCTACAGTATCCAAGGATTATGAAATATTGTTGTTTCAAGAATTATTAAAAGCTTTAAAAGAATTTGCATAAACGGGTCAAGGCTTTAAATCTAGCAGCGATTGTATAACAGAGCACTTGAATAAGTTTCTCAACAGGTTTCAATTTTCATTTGGGCCTCAGAATGAACAATTCTTTCGCTGAAATATGTAGTATATCAAACAAATATAAAGTAAACGTCCTAGTCCTCGACATTGCACTAGTGTATGACACGGACGCTTTATGTCAAAGCAATATGGATTAAATTTGGACTAAGAGGATTTTTCTTCATTCGAATTTAAGTCATGTCACTTTGACATAAAGTGCCCATGTTATACACTAGCGCAACGTCGAGGACTAGGAGTGTTTTCATTAGGTATTGATAATCAGCCATAGCTGACTCTAGTCACAATACAATACAATACAAATACTCTTTATTGCACACCTCACACAAACAAAGTAGTTACAGAGAGAAACAATACAATAACATGTAGGTCACAATCACACATACAATTGTCACAATTTACTCTACCTAAATAATATTATTGCTAGAAACTCATCTCAAATACATATGTATAGCAGCATTACAACATATTTAGGGGATAATCTTACAATAAGATACAGATCAATTTAGCTCCACGCTAATAAAATAAGGTTTATGTTATTAGTATTATACGACGACATTTATACAAAACTAATATAAATCAATACGTAGAACGCATGCAAAACTCAGGAACAGATACATAACTTTTTAACGCACGTTCGAAAAGTTACGTGCTTAATTCCCCCTCTGAACCTCTATGTCGAATATTAAAACGCTAAACGCGTACATTACAACAAAAACATGAGCCGCTAGTCCTAATACAAGTGGTCTGAGGCACAAAAGTTACCAAGATTCATAAAAGGCTTACCCTTGAGGCACTAGTTATAAAGGGATGAGCACAAAGCCCCCATCGATCAAAGTGCATCCGTAAAGGGCTCGTGATAAGATAAAAAGCAAGAACTCTTGCAAACTATTGCCGAGGTCGGAGCCTACCCCTGAGCGTAACAAGTGGCCTACCGCACTCTTCACATTGCTAATGATAGTTTACATTGGAAAAATAGTACCTACATTGGCACATTACTCCCCTAGAGAGGTACAGCAAAGAATGTCTCACATTACCAAGGGCAACATAGATATATGCGATCTGAGGCTTTTTTATTACCACCCGTGATGAATACCAATTTCACGTCTGACCCTGGCCAAGAAGACAATTTACAGAGATGTCTGCAGTTGATCGTTAATCTCAAGCCCACGGTAAGGTAAGTCCGTACAGCGCCGTGTAGACAATTCTGATTTCGACGCATTAAGTACCTATAATGTTTGAAGAATGCAGCATAACTCGATACTCCGATCCGAATAAGTGATAGATACATTTTCTTTTTGGAGCCTCCTATTGACATTAAATATTTTTATTTCTTTGAAGTACATAAAACCATACACCAGGCCAGGTTCACGTGCCCTGAATCCAAAGTTTCTCTGTTGATCTGAAAGGCGTCATTCCCAAGTGACGAGGATGAGTTTTCTTTAGAAAAAGGCCCTTTAGCTATTTTGTTTCTTATGTCGCATCATCTGTATTACAACCACGTAGTTCTTGACTCGGGTTCAATAATAAATACGTTATAAGACTAGGAAAGTTCCAGATGATCCCCGCGAACTGACATTGACGGTTTTTAATACTAACAAAAATAAACTGAATGAAAAGTATACTCATTTAGCTTAAAAACAAAGTTTTAACCGATTTTAATTCGGCTCACCTGCGGCTCGCGTGAACAATTCCGCCTCGGATGTAATTATCAAAGCTTAAGCGTTTCATACGGCGTTTCTCCAATGGTGTTAATTCCATTCATCATTTTTCAACACGTAGTAACAAAAAGTAAGTATTAACAATTTTTACAAATATTTGTGAAATTAATTACCTAGTATGGAGCGCAAAATTTTTTTTTTCGTAAAGTTTGTGCCGCGCGCAGCGCTCTGGTGTTAAAGCGAGACTTAGAAATAATAATAAAAGTTTTCGTATGCAATATAAATTCATGTAAAATGTATTCGATGGAGTTTTATTAAATGAAACGTTTCTATACATATATACAAGAAGAAATAATAAATTAATTCACAAAAAGGATTTAATTTATAAGAATCCATTTGCCGATAAATAAATAAAATCTGTACAACCCTGTTAATTTAAGAATACACTGTATAAATAAATAAATATTAGGATACAATCTTACACAAATCGAACAAGTCCCATAGTAAGCTCAATAAGGCTTGTGTTTTACATACACCTTGCTGCAAGGTGCCAACGTGTGTTAGTCGGGATATAACCATAAAACACGAGTGCCGTAATGTTATAAAACGCGTGTTTAATACCCAGGATTATAAGCCTAAAAGCGACGCAATAAGAGGCACGTTACGAGCAAAATGTGTTGAAAACATAGTTACATTCATACATTGCAAGTTAATAAAAAGCTTGTAAGTAAAATAAAAGATGCCGATGAATTGAGAACCTCGTCCTTTTTTAAGTCGGTTAAAAAAAGCGTAGATTTGGTTTATTACTTAAACAGATTTTTGGAGTCTTCTAATAATTGGCACATTCAACCTTACCATAAAAGGAATTGTGTTTAACTTTAGTCTAACCTGACCAGAGGGGTAATCACGTAACATTTCATACGCGCGTTAGGTTAGGTAGATTTAACTATCATTTTTCCATATAAAAAGTGACATTTAGATCTACCTGACGCGCGTACAATGCGTTACGTGATTGATCCCCTGGTGGATAGTTAAGACTGTCTGATGATGGCTCACGTTTACCCAGAAGATGCCTGTTCGCACACAGTCAAGGCAGCCACCAGAAATACAGATCAAGACGATAGTGGGCAACGTGACAATCCTACATATCCGACAACGTTCGATATTTTGGGTGAAAATTATAGAAACGTAATTTTGAGTTTTTCCAGATCGATTTTATGAAGTTCTGTTAGAACTTATGTCATAACTATACTGATTTTTTTACCGATCTGGTTATTAGAGAAAATTGGACCTTTAACAAATATCTTTAACCAAAACTTGCAATATTAAATAGATAAAAGTAGGAATGTTAAAATGTTATGTTAATGCACCTTCCAAACATTTCGCTTCGCATTTAGGAACTCCATTTCGTTGATTAGCAATTCAAACAAGAAGCCCTAATGGCAAATTCAAATGCTTTTAAAACTATATCCATGCACGCTAATTGATATTGATTTCAGTGCAATATTTCCATTGTCTAGCTCGGTGCAACCGCAGACGAGATTTTCACCGTATTTGTATAATGAAAGTGCTTTTCATTTTGTTTCCATTGTATGTATTTTGAATGGGGGATCTATGCAACGGTAAGTGGGTGGTGAAATGGGTTTTTACTACCTACTCACTTGCTTGTGGATGCTTGTGACAACCACAGTTGCCAACATCGCGCACCCCTAAACTGATTTTGGCAACTGGTTGTAATTAAAAGCAATTTAGGCTACCTTTTATAAAATCCGAAATCAAGTGAGCGGCTACTAAAGTATTCTGGAATTTTATTAGTCGTCTTTAGAACAAACGTAAGGTTGTAGCAGATACATCTTGCCAAGGCCGGGAATTACGTATTTTGTACAATACAAAAAGAAAAAGACTACAATAGTAATGTCTAAATCATTAATGCCTAGATATACTTGCTAAACTACTTACATTCATAGTATCATCTCATAAACTAGAAAATACAAGGAACTCGACAAGCCTAAATAGTAATCGTCTTCCAAACTGCCGTATAATTCATTTATGCCTACTATTAAGTCGCTTTAATTGTGCTAAGTTTCGCAAGTTGGGTAATTTAAATTGATCGCATTCAATCTGAATAGAGAATTAGGAACACGTCTTCTGATCACCTGAAGTATTTCAAGGAGTAAGTGTAAACAATACAAACATATTCGGTAATTTTAAAAATGCAATTTCACTAATATTTTTTGATTATGATAGTTAATTTCGTAACTTTTCGAACTAGCGTTAGGACAACTCAAACCGTCAATTTTCCGTACTTACAAAAAATGTCATGCAACGTAGGTACGTAACGTCACCCAATCGGCCAGCTGCTTTGTATTTAAATTTTTGCACCAAACAAAGTCAGGCCAATTACGTATACCTGTGTTGGTATACGTAAATGTACAATAAATACGGCACAAGCACATTTCGCTTCACGGATTGCCTAGTTTTTTATTTATTTATTTATTGTGAACGGGGCTCTTTCAATCCTTTTACATAGAAATTGCATAGGTTTTTTATTTGTGTGAGGTGATATCTGTTGGTTCAGTTACTATGGAAATTGATTTCTATTTTTATCTACACAATAGTGAAACGAAATATCTACAGGTATAAAGATACAGTATCATACGAAGGTATGGCTTTGAAAAATCTTGCAGTGAAATTTAATCAATTATTGTGTGGGGTAGCACCAAAACTCTCCTGAAGTTGGTTGCGGAAGTGATGGACAGCCCTATTCATTATTACTAAGCATTCTATATACCTATACGACGACGACAACGAAACGACAATTTGACGACGTGGCGATAATTTTTTCAAGTTTCACTTTGATCGGAATTTAGAATTTCGTTAGCAGACTAAAACTCCTTGTTTAATGACCTAATACATAAATTATGTAACGCATCGTGCATCAGGTAGAATGGTAAAATACCACTTTTTTAATGGGAAAATGACAGTTGAATTGTCATAACGTGCGTTCGTAAAGTCTGACTCTGAACTCATTAATAGTCATTAATCATTGTTATTAAAACCTTGGGGCTCTATCTATAGCTACTGCTACCAACTACCATTCGCGTTGAAATTGCACATGAATCGTTTTGTTCCTAAGCCTCCGCCCTCGAGGAAGCACTGCAGAGGTACATATTGAATATGATTCAAATTATCGCTGAATATAGGCCAGGGTTGATTTTTAATTTTCCGCCTTTGAACAAGTGTTACGCAATTTTCTTGATCGGTCTGATGTTTGTTCTTAATAAAGTTCGTAATTATACGGTTTTCCTCTTTCTTTTCAGATCCTGCCAGGCATGATTTGAACAGACAGGGTAAGTGTACCTTAGGTGCAACAATTCTGTTTAGTATTTAATAAATATTTTTTTCTCTTCAGTGTACCTATCAGCACTTAAAGGTTCACAAATTGCTATAATACGTTTTGATGAGTGTATCCGATAATCCAAGGCTTGTTTCTAAGCCGAGTTATTAGTTTTGAGGTAAAACCGTGAACTTTTCAATTAATTATAAGCCCTTCTAATTATCGAGGGTAAGGCCTCAGGTGATTGGTTTCCTGACTATGCATAGAGCTATTAGATTTCCAGGAACGGTATTCCATTCGCGATATTTGACACTTTTTTATCTAATAAGTTGGATGAAATATCAACTACTTATATTCGAGTCTTGGAAACAAACGACACGAATTCGCCCTGCAACTGTAATTTATTACTCCCGCTCATACAAAAGAAGTTTTGAAATAAAAAGAGCTCTTGGCGGGGAATTCAGCTGTTACGAAACAAACTGGGCGTAAAAACAGTTCACAGATGGATTACAGTAAGGTATACTCGTAATGTATGGTTGATCAAACTGTAATGGCACGCGCCGCGTACAAAGTTGTGTCCTGTGTTTCAAACAAGTACGCATTTGACTGGATACAGTTTATTCTATGCACTGTATGCACCGAATGTTACAAAGCGATGCTGGGAAAGCAATACAATTCCATATTTCGAGTATGTATACTACAGATACACCTATGACGTAGCATATACAAATTGGTACGGCCCGTAAAGAAGTTTTCCAAATTAAACGAGCATTTTCCCGGAATGGTAACTTACTTGTCACGCACGGCAAATAATATCCAAGTAAAAGGAGCATGTGTGACTTTTCTTTCTTATGGAAATTGACGTTAAAAAACTTTATTATCGTTGGAATTTTTTGAGAACACCGTACGAAGTTTCTACGAAAGTCTTAACTACATCCATACTTCCAAGGTTAAGTACCTAGGTACTTAAGTATATTACTTAATAGTTATTTGTTATACAAGGGTGCAAAGTTGTATTTTACCCGCGAGTGTGGAATTGAAACACGAGCAAGCGAATGGATTCTAGGGTTGAACTACGAGCTAGCGAATGGATTCTATGGTTGAACCACGAGCGAAGCGAGAAAATAGAATCCTGAGTGAAGCGAGCGGTTCAAAAATAGAATCCTGAGCGTAGCGAGTATTGCAACACACGAGACGTAAAATACAACACAAATCTTTACACCTCACTAAAGCGAGGAAAATACTACATAAGAAAAACAACGGAAATATGTAAAAAAGGGGGGGGGGGAAGGAGAAAGATTTTTTTTAAGAAGAAAAAAGAAAGAAAGAAAAGAAAAAATTTAAAAGTCAAGAAAAAGAAACAGAGAAAGAAAAATATGTCCACACCACCTGAATGAAATCAGATGGGTGAAAAATGTCCTATCTGCACTGGCCTTTACATGTTATTATGTTAAAAAAGTAATTAATAACACGTTCGAATTTAGAATATTCTTTGCACTCTTGTGGATATAATGCAGTTTTGCTATCTGTTTTAAAAAAATAAAAAAGGGCTTTGCGAGCTAGTGAGGTGAAAATAATTAAAAACATTGCTAGTTAGGTACACAAAAAAAAAATTGTAGGTAAGAAAATATATTTCAAGAAAGCTAGAATTTACGCAAGAAATAAAATATAGCAAAGTGGCTTAACATTACTGGAACGGGATCTTTTTAGGTAGCGCGCATTTTTAAAACTCGATAAGATTTCTACTTAACGTAAAATGTGCCCTCGGAAGCAACAAATCTCTCAGGGTAAGTAAATTCACTTTGATTCTGTTCTGAGGCTGCGCAGAATCTCATTTGCTCTCTCTACCTGAAATCGTAAACACCTTTTGTAACAGGAGCCTTGTTACTTCCAAAGGAGCCTTTGATTAACACGGTGGATACTTAGCAAATTAGAGAGGAGTGCGTGTTTTCAAGCTCGACAGACTGCTTGCAACACACAGCCCAATCTCATTTATGGCATTTTAAACAAAGTACCTAAGTATTACTTAATTTAAGGCGTCGTCTCGATTTTCGTAAACGGCGCCCGTAATAGACACATATATTTCCGTGCTCGAGGAGATCATATCAGCCGGAAGATGTCCACTGCTGGACTGCTGCTGCTGGCTGCCTCCCCCACAGTACCACAATGACCGGTCCTGCGCCCCCCGCATCCAGCAGACTCGGTTGTAGGTTCTTAACGCATTCACTGCCACTCTCTTTTCCTGGACATTCACCAGGTACCCGCACTTTAAAATTGTGTGCACGAAAGCTAAAGCAGTGCACCTAAATAATAAAATAAAGTCCTCCGATAACAAGGCCAAGACAGTCTGGAAAATAATAAACACAGAGACTGGGCAGAAAAATAAAAGCGATTCCACCATTTCTTTGAAGATAGAGAATGCATTAGTAACTGACGCAGGAAAAGTAGCCGATGAATTTAACAATTTCTTTTCCAAAATTCCGTTCCAGACAACAAAAAGTTTGCAATCGTCTAGTACATTAGCTGAATCCTTTCTGAGTGAGAATGTAAAGTTAGAGAACGTAGATATTTTCAATTTTCATCATGTTTCTCCTCTAGATATACTGAAATCTTTTAAATTGATAAAAATAAAGAGCACGGAGGACTTATGGGGCGTGTCAGTCAAGGTACTGGAAGCCATTCTGGAGGTTGTTGCACCTACTCTAGCTCTTATTTTTAATAGTTGTATAGACAATGGCATTTTTCCAGATTTAATGAAATGTAGTAAAGTAGTTCCTATTTTCAAATCAGGCCATAGAGATAATCCTTCTGATTATCGTCCCGTATCCATCCTACCCGCGTTTAGCAAAATATTTGAAAAAAGAATTCTAACGCAATTGATTTCTCACTTTAATTATAACAAGATTTTGCACGCACAGCAGTTCGGCTTCACAAAGGGTAGGTCAACTACTGATGCTGGTGCAAGTTTGATTAAATTCATTCTGCAGTCTTGGGAAGAGTCGCAGGACGCCATTGGAGTCTTCTGTGACCTTTCCAAGGCATTTAATTGTGTAGATCATAGTACCTTAATTTGTAAACTTAAATTTTATGGCATTAGAGGACATGCATTAGATCTCATTGAGTCATATTTAACACAAAGGAATCAAAAGGTAGCGATAAACGGGGCCATTTCGTCAGAGACAGTGGTGGAGATGGGAGTACCTCAAGGATCTATTTTAGGTCCCTTCCTGTTCCTTGTTTATGTAAATGATCTACTATATATGGTAAGCCGAAGATCAGGCATTGTCATGTTCACCGATGACACCTCGTTACTGTTCAAGGTTAATAGGAAAGATATTGAACTCATTGAACCAAATAACACCCTGTCCATGATATCTGACTGGTTTGCTGCCAATAACTTAGTGTTGAATCCGAAAAAAAAGAAATGTATAAAATTCACACTAGCGAACTCAAATGTAAACTTAGCCTCAAATATTAAACTTAATGGTGAAACCATAGAATTTGTAAAGTCAACTGTATTCTTAGGTATTACGTTAGACTCTAAACTGCAGTGGGGTTCCCACATAACTGCGATAGGAAGTAGGTTGAGCTCCGCTGCTTTTGCAGTCAGGAGAATAAGGCAGCTTACCAATGTAGCAACGGCACGGTTAGTTTACTTCGCTTACTTTAACAGTATAATTACTTATGGTCTTATTTTATGGGGATCAGCGGCAGATATTGAGACTGTATTTATTTTACAAAAAAGGGCTGTTAGAGCAATTTATAACCTCGGGTCGCGTGAGTCATTAAGAGAATTTTTCAAGGAAACAGTTATTCTAACAGTGCCGTCGCTATACGTATTTGAAATAATAATGTATGTTAGGAAGAATTTATACAACTACCCAACAAACACTGATAGGCCCAAGGTTACCAGAAGCGCAGGGAAGCTCAAAACAACTTTTTACAGGCTAGTAAAAGCGAAAAAGTCGTTCTTAGGAAATTGTATAAAATTCTACAATAAAATTCCAAAACACATTACCGAACATACTGACTCTAAATTCAAATCTGTCGTAAAATGGACACTTATTTCAAAAGCATATTATAAGATAAACGACTACATCATGGTTTTTTACGCCGGTTCTTCTCGAGGCAGAGGTTTACTTTCCGAACCGGTGGTAGTTTATCGACATTCATAGGTGCATGTAATATGCCTAAATTGAAGAATAAATCACTTTGACTTTGACTTTGACTTTGACTTTGCTGTGTGCCCCAAACGCATATGTGAGTTCAACAGACTATTACCCAGTGCCTCCGACGCACACATGAGTTCATACTAATTTGACATTGGTTTGTTCGCATTGGAACTAGGTAATTATTCTAACAAAAGGAATAAAACATGGTAATTAATATTTTATATTCTTACTTATATTTTATATTACCATTTGTAATGTATTATATACGTAAAAACTGTTTATTTTATATTACATAACATTTATATTGATCACCAGAAAAACAATTCATTGTTTGTATTGATTGACGTTTGTATAATTCAAATATTTTTACTGAAAGTAATCATAACAATATTATGTACTTATAGTATAATTTGGGGCATTACATATCTCCTGATGAAAATATTAGACATAAGTAGAACATTTCAACATTCATGACTCATATACGCGTCGAAAGCACTGGGTGAAAGTCACTAAATATCATGAACGCGTCTGTGCGTCAAAGGCACAGGGCGAAAGTCACGGTGACGCATATATGCGTTGGTGGGAGTGAATGCGTTAACATGGTGGGTAAAGGTCTTGATGGGCGATGCAGTACCTGTTCTTACCATACTCTAAGGATGCTGCTGCCCATCCCCCGGTAGGCTTGGTCGTGGTTTTAGGACACAGGTACCCGGGTCCGAGAGAAAGTTATGGCACACTATTCTGTAATAGCTAATAAGCCATCCAGTACATAGGTGAGGTAAAATACCATCATTCTCACCTGATTATGTATGACGTTTAATGATACATTGTTTGAGGTGGCAGTTGGTAAAAAGGAAAATAAGGACCTAACTTTTGGTTTCTATACGATCCGACATATATATAGTCAAGTTGCATAAAGTCTATAAATTAATTATCCACCATTTTATGTACAATATTTTCTAGAATGTATGTTTGCATAATATTCCTAGCCCCAAAGAGGTTGCGCATTTTAATGGTTTCCAAGAAAAAAAGTAAAAAAGAAAACCGTGAAGGGAAAATATAAAATGTATTCACATATTTCGGCTTCAAATGTATTTTATGATGAAAATTCAATTTTCCAAATAAATCTAATTTCAAGCGGCATTTACGAAGCGTACTGCAGATTTCGTTCATTTGAGAAGAAATCTGATGAAAATATACTCGACGAATTTTGATTTGTAGTCCGTGTTAATGAGTTTTTCAATTTGGGTCAGCTCATTATATAAATGTGTAGTTAAGATTCGTGACGTGGCGCAAAACAGCGTGTCAAATTAACAGCTAAATGCTACCTATAAGCATTTCAGAATAAGTATTTCACTCAGGTGAATAAGTTTCGTGGCGGCGTGGGTAGGCCCCCCACAAGGTGGACTGATGACCTGGTAAAGGTCGCGGGAGTCCGCTGGATGCGGGTGGCGCAGGACCGGTCAATTTGGAACTCTCTGGGGGAGGCCTATGTCCAGCAGTGGACGTCTTTCGGCTGATATGATGATGATGATGATGATGATGAATAAGTTTCTGTAAAAAAAAACATTTCTGGTATATAGGTACTACTTTTTTACCAGCTGTACTTTTATTACAGTACCTATAAACTGTTCTACTCGCTCTTAGGGTACCAAATGCTTATTTTGTGTAGTTTAGAACCAAGTTGCTGTACACCTTCTGTCACAATCGTCAGATCTGCTCGGTGGTGTAGGTAATGCATTGGTATCGAATTTACAAAGGTACGTATATATTTGCATGCCAAATTACAGCTCAATCGGACACCGGGAAGCGACTGAAAAATGTTTTGCTTTCAATGACTTACATACGTACAAAGCAAGTTAAATAAAAGCTTGTAAAACAAAGCATTACTGACCTCGTTACGTCCAATAAAACGTTTGAAAAGGGTTTTCGACGTTTGGCGGTAGCACCTCGTTCTGTTAGCTTTTCCCAGTCGGTGATTGAAACAGAAAACGTGCTAGTGTCACGTAGAACGATAAAAATACATTTCCCATCCCCCATAGACAAACATGTTAGAAAAGATAGGCGGTATTCTACAGGCACGACAGGCAAAGGAAATGAGGTTATCCTTAGCTCTCATCCGGTCTCTTGGAAACAGCTATCTAAATAAAAACAACGAGAGTGCCAGCATTCATTTCGGATTACGTCGTCCGGCTATAGTTATGACAACGCAGGATATTGTTGGGTTTTAAACGATGTTTACTGCCTGCGATGGCAGCGGAATGAGCGTAAGCTAAGGGATTACGAGCTGCGAGTAAATGCTTAATAAAACCAGCAATAACAGGCACTTTTTGCTAAATAAAAGGCGTTTGATTGCCTATAATAGTAAGCAATAGATGAAGTGAAAACTACTATGTAATGTCTGGGCCGAAAGTGCTTCCGTCTATGCTTGATTTCTAGCCTCTACAATAATGTACTATTCTAGGCAATCAAGTTTCTTTTAAAATAATATACATTTACGGGGGGGCTCCAAAATGTCCTGAATGTCTTTGAGAAAAGGATAGTACGGTCGTGGTTGTTGGTTTGTTTTGCTCGTCTTGGGGGACGTCCCGAGATAAATTCAAATTGCAAAAAATAATTGAAGTGCATGGCTACCTGGTCGCGTGTAAATTGAAATAGCATTCAATTACAAACCTGCGAATTGGAACCGACTTACGGTCAAAAAAGCAATAACCTTTATCCGTTGGATAAATATGATTCGAAACAACTGGAAATAATTCCAATTACAAAAGACGGCCGTTTGCTCATTATGCTTTTGTTTAAATTTGATCAAAGTAGATCGTATTTTGTTAGAATCTCACAGAGATCGATTCATCTTTTTATTGAAACAGGATATCAACGAATGTTATCATAAAACATAAAAAAATATTATCTCATGGCACCGGATTGCTTTCTTTATATTTTTTATCATACCTATTATTTAAGGGTTACGATGATTAGGAGGCCTATACCCTATTTCATATAAAACTAGAAATACCGTGCGTTAATCGTTATATGAATTTAAGAAAAAACGACGCAAAGAAAAATGTATTGTTATGTTTGGAAAGCACTTCATGATGGAAATAAGTACAACAAAACCTAGTACAATATTTCCTTTTGATATCCTAGATAAACCTAAGAAACGTAAACGAATTTGTCCGTTAAAAATGTAATGTTATATGAAATGACGTATATGTATGTCCTGCAGTGAACTTCTTTCGGCTGGTATGATGATGATGAACGATGATTGCTTATTATAGTCATTAGTATAAGTATTACGTATGTAGAATACCTACTCGTAACATGTATCGCACTTGCAATACACACAAATCTGATACTTTAATTCATCTTTCAACGTAAACTCGGAGGGCAGGAGGAGGTATACCGACAGATTTAACCATGGATTCTAGTGCCTAATTTGGACAAAAAAAAAGTAATATAAACATATGACGTATAAAGCCAAATTTTCGTGATATTCAATTATTTCAGTAATTTACAAGTTGAAAAATCTCAACACGCCTTAATATTGTGACGTTCGTGAAGTGTTAAGTTTTCTTTTGCACTATCTAGACTAAGGTTTCGTTCACAAGGAAGTTCCCGCATGAGGAATTTTTGTACCCATGTTGATATAACATTTTTTACTCGTAATACCACTAATCCATGGTTAATATCTGTCGGTATACTCCTGCCCACCGTGTATACTATTGTATTTTTTAAACTGCTTATTAAAACCCTGGCAGCACATTTCCAGTAATAATAAACACGAACTGCACTGCATATTAATTAATCCCGATTCCTGCCAAGTAAGCCTTCGCACCAGCCTCGTGCGAAGGTCTAGCCAGTCTAATGTAATACCCGACCCAAGCTAACGACTAACGACCCGGAAGGGCATTCCTTGCATACCGTCAAATGCAAATATCCCAGTTCATTTTGTCCTTACATTCCTACAGCTCATAATAATTGTATGTGGGTTTGTCATCTCTTGTGTGTAAAATTTGCTTTTGTTTTATAGCTCTTAAGCTGGGAATGTGAAAAATGTACACTGAAACTATGGCGTCCGTACCTATGTGTTTTACCCGGAAAGCATATGTTTATGTTTTATAAAAGATACTAAACACATCGCAGCTTCCGTTAGATATACCTCAATCAAATGTTTTTTTCTTGTATTCTCATCCTTATAATAATCCTTCCTATAGTTTTGCGTCGATTATTCAGATTGTCAACTGGCACTACATATTACGTACCTACCATGTTTGGTATCCACAATATTGAGGAGGGTGTCATTACCTTCTAATCTAAACAATATTTGTCCCAAAGTGCTATAATGGGGAATGGATGAAAATTTTAGATATGCCTGATTATTTTTTTGGTGATATGAAGTTTCAGAGTTTTCAGCTGCGACAATTATTTTTGAAAAATATAAACAGTTTCCTCATTTACGTTTTGGGTCAAGAACGGTAAATAGACACTTTCCTTGATCTGTCTCAAATTACAAAAAAACTATCTTAAACATCTGTGGTAAACTGACACTGGTAATGATCAATATAGCTGCTGCAAGTGTCAATATCATTGCCAGTGTCAGTTTACCACACATATTATTATTATTTTTTTGTAATATGAGACCGATCGAGGAAGGTGCCGTAACTGACCCAAAACGTAAGTGAGGAAACTGTTAATACTTTTCAAAAAAAAATGACGCAGCTGAAAAATCTGAAAGTTTTTTCTGGTGCTGAGGAAGGTTATTCCTATCACCAAAAAAATAATCAGGCATTTCTAAAATTTTCATCCATTCCCAATTCCCTTCAATAAACAGGAAGAAACAAAGGAGCCATTAGAAATAGTGCAAAAAAACACATTCAGAACGTGATAAAGGCATGAAAACAAGAACGCAGTGTTAGAAAAAGTATGTGTGTTATATTAAAGGTTTTATTTCATTTGCATTGTTCATATGTACAGTCAGGGGTATTCATAAACGTACATAAATAAGGACAAAAATATCTGTAGATACACGACATTGCACGTAGAACCGATGGCCGTTGGGGCGGATAGGTTCTCGAGTGGCGACAACGTACCAGAAGGCGCAGCGTGATTAGAGGTCAAGGTCGCGGGAGTCCGCTCGAGGCCTATGTCCAGCAGTGGACGTCTTTAGGCTGATATGATGATGATGATGGTGACAGGACTCTAATATCGTCAGCGTCATTAAGGCGTGTACAGATATTTATGTACGAATATAAATACCCCTGATTGTACTAGTAAATATATGTAAGCATCCTATCCTACTATGTAATATTATAAATGCGAATATTTGGATGTTTAGATGTTTGGATGTTTGTTAGTCAATCACGCTTAAACGGCTCAACTGATTTGGATTAAATTTTGCACGAAGATAGTTTATAGCCTGGATTAAAATATAAAATAGTTTTCATCCCGGGTCCACCCAGACGAAGTCGTGGGCGGAAGCTAGTATATTAAAAGTTTACCTACCGCAACCCTGCACGTGTCCCCTGGGTGGTGTTAAATGAGCAACAACACTTTCGGCGTAATAGGCGCTACTACAAAATAATCTATGTATTCGCCTATCCTACAGATCGCCATACGATTAAATAAATACCGAGTACTTGATGACTGTGCAAAAGAGTACAGCTGGCAACAAAAGCTTGTACTAAAAAAATATTGCTCACGGAAACTTATATTTTTAAAATTAAAAAAAAAAAGTAAAACGCTAAAGTAACTAACTGTAAATTGCTAAAAGTCCAACTTTTCTAATTAGGTACCTAGTAGAAAATGTTTCGACGTTACGACTTCGTCGATTAACGTTTCTTGCTTTTTTACTCCATTAGGGACTGGTTTTCCCCAAAAACGCCGTAATGAGTGCCAATGTTGTTGGGTGAGAGCAAAGTGATGGTTCTTACAAACTTCCTACCAAACCTTTTGCCGGAAATTATATACAACTAAAGTTTTGGAATTCAGAATTTTCTCAGTGGCAACCAAAGATTTTGAGTAAGGAATCATAACATTCCTAAATACTTAAATAAAAAAATACGAGAAAATACAACATTATTGATTATTTTATTTAGTATCTACACCCCTATTCAGGGATGCGTTTGTGTGATATTGGTATTTGTGCTACGCCGTAGCGCGTAGCAGCATTTTTCCGCTTTGTTGCGCTCGTAGAGGCATGAATCATACGTGAGTCATTGGCCTTGAATAGGTAAATGTAATAACAACTTACAGACTACATACTGTTAAAACGATTAAAGAAAACTAGTTAACACAAAAAATTAACACTTTAAAAAAAGTCTTCCTTTAATTATTACTATTTACAATTGTATTGGAGTGATTAATGAAGAACGATGCCTTTTATCAACCGCTATTTTGTATAATAATAAATTCCTACAAAAATGTAAACTACAGATATTACTTACATCGTGGCGAAACATGAGGTCGGTGTGTTATAACACTGTACTATTAATTTTATCCAGACGTGATAGAATTTCAATAAATCGTTCAAATCTCGAGCGAGGTAGGAAATAGAGAGGCCCGGCCATTTCCAATAAACGCCCTTTGGCATCCAGTAAAAGGTTCACTGTTTGGCAAAGCGTTGTTGTCAGAATATTTGCCAGGTCGGCCATATTCGCTACCTAAAAATAATTTGGGTGCTTTGTAATTGAAGGCTCGGTAATTACATTGTGATTTAATGATAATGCGGGTAGCTGATACCAGACTGATTTACGGCATTTTCATTGAATAGGTGCCGGCGATTTTCTGTGTAGAGAGTGTGTGGAAAGGTTCTATGGTTTATCATTTGCGTGTGACATATTTAGGTGGGATGGCAACGCGTACGAGTGCGATAAGAACAATGCATTAAAAATCTTAAGTAATTAACTCAAAATCGACGTACGCGCACCAACATTTTGGTAAAGGAAAAAAGGAAACAGATTTTACGGAGTGAAAAATTGCCCGATCAATTAATTTCCCATTATATTTAAATGGGCCGTTTTAAACGTTGTTTGAACCAACCTAACACTCATAGAAAATAAGAATATCATAAAAAACAAAACACACAGACGCAGATATTGATAATATTAATCTTATTTTAAAGAAAACTAGGGCAAAAAACCTGGGAGAAAACAGAACAAGAACATTTGCATAGAACAAGTGGAATTAAAAGATTTTTCAAAAACCCAACTGCTTTTTATTAAGAGGAATCCAACGACACCTCATATGTTGAAATCCGTCAAACGGTTGGGCAAAGGCTGTAGGGCGTGCTAAAGAATAAGACATACACACATTACATACATACATACGCTCGAAAAACATAACCCTCCTTTCCTTCGGCAGTCGGGTACAACTAATGTTTCCTCTTAATTATGGCACAAAGGTTAAAAGGTTAAAATACCTTTGAGCCTTTGACTGTTGTTTAAATTGAATGTAGGAAGGAATTCATCGAGGCAATTCTAACGAGTCCAAATTCGATAGGTACGGTCGGTTATTAGATAGGGTCATGATTAGGGAATCCAATCCCGCACGAACATTTCGATCCCAGTATTCGCGTGATCCTGCAGGGTTCAGAAAGAATATCACAAATAGTTATTCTTTTATACCCGTATACAGCCCCGTGAACCACGCTACCGCATAAGAGATATGTTAATGTCTTTCGCTTACGAGATAAAGAAACCCAACACTCTTCAGTAATTGCTTTTTTGGACCAATCTCGATAATTGCCACAATTTGTAAAGTTTTATTCATATTTACTTCTTATGTCGACAAGGTAAATTATCGTCATTTTAAACTAAGCTAAAAACTGAAAATGAGAATCTTATTTTTCTTCAAACGAGAATATTTCAAGCAATGATGTTTTGGCTTCTGATCGAACGTGCGAGCGAAGCGAACGAAAATCGTTTGTCTGTCCAGTGTCTGGTGTCCGGTATCTGTAACACTTGTTCTCCTCTACAAGTCGCATTTCTCAACCGATTCTCGTGAGCAGTTTCGTTAATTATATATAGAATTTTTTGTAGAGTCACTTTATAGAAATTTATCAGTTAAGTATATACGGAAATAATATGTATCCAGTGTACGTAACATACTTTACTAAAAAATACATTTGATTTTAGAAACTCCAATTTGAAAATTTGTTGAAAGTGTCTTTTAAAGCTGCGCTTATCTAATAGTTACTTCATCACGAAATAATGTTTTTTTAAACATTAAATAAACGTTCTTTTCGTGGGAAAAATTCGGAAGTGCCACTTCTTTCATTTACTTTTCATTTCTAGACAGTATTATTTGACTGGGAGAGTGAATAAGGAAAGAGACTTTTTGGAGTCCCAAATGCCCCGATTAATTAATTTTCCGTTAACACGTTACGGGAATTCCTCTGAGAGCTTTTCCAAGCAATTAAAAGCCGAAGCTCAAACTATGGCCAATTTAGTCGTTGGTGTTGAATTCTCAAAAACCTGAAACTCATGTTACTCATTTATCGTTAGGAATACTCCTGTTAAGTTTCGAATGAAATAGTCTAACTTATCTTGTTTCCCCATTTATACTATTTCACCCCCTCAGGGGGTGAATTTTAAAAACACCTTTATTAGTGCACCCCTAGACCTCATAAGGAACCTACGTGCCAGAAATCTTTATAACCAGCTGTTTGGGCTGTGCGTTGATATGTCAGTCAATATTTACATTTAGATTACCTGTCTATAAGACAATGGTCCTAACGAAACAAATGAAATGAAATGTATTATCTTTGCAATTCATAGAGTACATCTGAATGGCTGTCAAATTAGACCAGCTTGACAGGACTGGCTTACCCGAGGCAGCTTGACCCTAAAAACAGTGTTTTATCAGCCGATCTAGGCCCATCTCCCTAGAAATAGCAGAAACAATGCATTTAGTGATACAGAGCACTGCCTTGGACGTATCTGGGGCGCTGAGGACCGAACTTTGTTGGAACGGTGCCCGAAGGAAACTTGGGTACGAGTAACGCCGTGCCTCTATTCCAGTGCAAACGTTAAATGTACAGCTCCGTGATTTGTTGTTTGACTCCAGCTCAATTTAATGCACTTCTTAATTGTTCTAGTATTGGAGTGAAACCGAGGTGAGTGAGAGTTTGCTGTCCATTGTGTGTATAGCACTTTATAGAATAGTTTTTAGTTGTTTATAAACCTCTTACCTTACCGGAAAAACCGGGTAGTGCTTTTTCACGGAAGCGGTTTGCCGCATGAAACTGATAGGTATGTAGGTAGTGTAGTGGGTAACATTACGTTTAAAATGTAATAAGTAATAAAGATGTGTTGCAATAAGTACATATATTATATTTGGCTACTTTAGCTGCTAGCCTATCTACCTATAACCTATAAATATGACACTGACTGAACACCTTGGCATAGCCACTATCTAATTCCTTTTAAATCCCCTTCGGCCGCGTACGTAACCGACCTTTCGTAAATGGTTACGGAGGAAGAAAAAATGATATTCTTAAGATACTTGTGTCGAACGAGGCGTTATTTTTCTTCATGTGTAATTATGGTTTCGAGAGAAGAATCTTTCATTTTAAATTACCAATAAAGACTTCCTATTACTCATACGTAACTATACGTAAATTTGTATTGATCGTCATTTTAGTAGCTGGGTGTAGGTATACTTTACTCATATTAAACCAATTATACTCCTTGAAGTAAAATGATCTATACATATTATGCTGACTGTATGTAAATATTGGAAATTTTTACTTTACGTGATATCCTATCTGTCCTGTTTAGCCACAACAACAACTCCGCAGATTACTCTGACATAAAAGATACCTTCATTAGCATCTCTGAATGGTTATAGGATCATAATCTTATCCTTAACACAAATAAAACAAAGACTATCCAATTTAGACCACATCAAAAACGCCCGACAGACATGACTTCGCTGCTACTCGATCTAAACATTAAAGAAGTAACCGAATTCTCCCTATTAGGACTTACCTTAGACTTATATTAGACACGCACCTTGATTGGAAAAAACATGTAGCAATCAAACACGAATACCGAATGTGCCTTGTCAGCTTACTATGCATACGCTGAAGCATGGCTGCGCTGTGGAGTTTTGTTATGGGGCCATAGCACTGACGCACAAGATATCTTCATATCCCAGTAAAAATGGATCCGTATAATGTCCAACAAACTGAAACATGCAAACCTCACTTCATAAATCTACAAATATTGACAGTCCCCTCTTTATATATCCTCGAAGTAGCCACATTTGTAAGAAATAACATTAACATATTTAAATTTAACAAGAGTGCATGTCGCAAAGATCTAGTCGCCCCGGAACCAACATTTATAAAAAAGGTCCATACTACCGATCAATTCAGATATATAACAAATTACCAAACAATATCAAGAATATAGCGAGCAACAGTTTATTAACTACCAAATTGAAAAAAAATACCGATTAACAATTCTTATTATTCTGTACAAGATTTTATGGAAGATTCCATAAAATAACTACTTTTATTTTACAACCTATTTTACATAGTAGTTTTAACCTACATAAGAGTAGTTAGATTTAGATATTAGTTTTTAAGGACCATTTGCAATACCCTGTCAGGGTCGATGTGACACTATAATTTATTTGTAACAACTGTAATACCATGGTGTGAAAGATTGTGATTATGATAGAAAAAAAAGAACACACTGTTGTTGAATTACAGAGGTACACCTACCTCATTTTTTTTCCGAGGCATATTTATGTTTGTTCAAATATAACACAATGTATGTATATTGTAGGTATGTGATCTGATGTTAGATGTTTAAATTCCATTAACTCTCTTGGCACGAATATTGTAGATATCAAACCTAGCTAGAATACTGCACAGGAAAGTTGCCACCTGTTGTATCAGTTGTTGCCAAAGCACCAGTTTATTTTTGCTGCTACGAATAACTCGGCGTAGCTATTTATATATTTGTAACTACGACCATATAAGTATGTAGGTATTATTCAGAGCAATGACGCGTAGTTGCAGTATCCAGAGGCAACCGGATGGCTCGCGGTATTTGAGCTCCCGAAGCGTTGTGGAACCGCCCTGTGCAACCCGAACTGAGCCAACATGGCCTGGGGCGGAAATAGGGGGAAGGGGGAACTGTCACGAGGCAGCCGATTGAAACAACATTTCATTTGTAAATGAACTTTGACCTTCAATAAGTGTTCTGTATGAATTTATATTGAATAAAATATTTTGACTTTGACTTTGATATTATATAAATAGCGTGTTGACACACATTCAGGCAACCGCTGTATCAAACGGCTGTCTCGCGACAAACTTTTTTTTCACCCCACCCCCCATTTCCGCCCCAGCCCAGGTCAAGTTGGCTCCGTTCCTTTTTCTTTTACTTTTTTTTAAATTATTTTTTCTATTTTAATATATTTTCATAAGTCTGTTGTTGGATGCGGGTGCGGGTGGCGCAGGACCGGTCATTGTGGCACTCTTTGGAGGAGGCCTATGTCCAGCAGTGGACGTATTTCGGCTGATATGATGAAGTCTGTTGTTCTTAACAACCTACTATCATAACAGTGAAAACTAATGCAGTCTCCTAAATGAAACTTTTTATGTGGATAAATGACAGTTGAATCTACCTAACGCGCGTTCAAAACGTTACGTGACTACCCCTCTAATCTTCGGTCTAAGACAACCTCTAGGTAAAACCTCCGTATCTTAGTGTCAGGAAAAATAGATGAACAGCTCTAGCGAATGTTTTAAATTATTGACACTCACCAGAACCAGCTTCCTGCCAACGCTGATCAATAAACATGGCATGACATTAAAGGCAATGGGGCTTGCAGGTTTTCCTATCCATGTACAAAGGCGTTTTAGCAATATCCTCCCCATTCAGCTTGACCAACTTAATATCCTTGCTTCGCTCAAAATAAGCCTAACTACACCTGTGAACCTATAGAAAAAGTTAAATGTATCACTTATCTCGGAATGAAAGTAGATGAACATTTCTCCTGGTCATATCATGTCAATTTTATTTATGAAAAACTTAGAGTTTTATTAGGTAAATTTTATCATTTCATTTCATAAGATGTTTGTATATGTCATTGGTACATTCCATACTGAGTTATGCTCTCGACAGCTTTGGACTCACAACAAAGTCCAATATAGATAAATTAGAAGCCATGCAAATTAGATTTTTTAAATTACTAGTCAACGAAAAAAATAAACTCAAATGTAAAGGTAACTATCGACAACTCTTTAAAATCTGTAGAATATTACCGGTGAGCATGAAACATAAGTATCTACTTGCTACTAATAACCATGGCTGTCTGGAACATAACCCAGAGTATATTTCATTAAAACCAACCGATCATACCTATAATACCAAGGCTATGGCGACAGGTAAACTATTTGTTCCTTGGATAAATAATTACTATGGGGACAGAACCCTCAAAAAGCTTATCCCATACCTACTCAATAGTTTGCCTGAAGCCATTAGATGTGAAAAAAATAAAAATAAATTCAAGAGATTATTAAAAAAGCATTACCTAGATCTACTCATATAATACCACGTAAGCTTAGTATATAACTGATGTATGGATAGTATATTACACTTTTATTTATGTTTATGTCTTACCTAGAGACTGCCGATCCCACAGTCAAACTGTTACTACAGTTTTGTGGGACAATGTATAATTTTAAGTATTAAGTAAATTGTTCTTAATAAATAAATAATAACGAAACTTTCAAGGATTAGCTAGTGTCGGTAGGTACTGTTATATCTTCCACGTTAACAGCATAGTGAATCACTGAAAAAAGCGAGCAAAAACTGCCACTCAGAGAAAGTCCTCGACGACAAACTTTTGGGGACTACACTGACCAAATCCGCAACTAATAAGAAAAGTGGATTGTGACAAAAAAGAAAACAAAGTCCTTCTGGCTCTACGTAACGGAACGAACCAATTACCTTCGAAGCGCCTATCGTCGTATGTAAGTAACAGATATTTAATAATATTCTACGTGGGCTCAGAGGGAAACGTTATGAGTACTACACCGCGTACTGATTAACACCGACGCTTCGTTTTCTTTTAATCTGCAGAAGACGAGAAACCACCTAGTCTGAATGCCACTATTGCCACTTTCACTCTTTACATCAGGATTGAACTGGATGGAGGAAACAAGTCGCCAATTGTCACAATAAATACGTTGGTTTAGTTAGAGTTTCACCGTACTTAGATATAATAGTATTAACATGACTTAGAATCTAATTACCTTGGCAAAATTGTTAGACTTTGACGATGCCGCCTCCGTACCACGTATGTGGCCTACATTCTCTACTACCCACAACTAACATGGTAAAAAGTAAAAACGTACATAGTTTTAGTTAGAGATAATTAATTACAAGTTTGGAACCTTAGGTAATGTAAGTGTTCATTTAACTATTCGTATGACGCATTATATTAAACTAAATTAAATAATAAAAATTAAATATTATGGGATCGTTTTACACAAATCGAACTAGAGACTAGTTCAAGTCAATCGAAATAGTTTAGGCAACTCTCTGTATTAGTCTATAACTAAGTATAAGTATATAATTATGTAGTCAGTACCAAGACGCAAAAGCACTGTGTTTTTGTTTGGCTTTTTGCTCACTTATTTTTTGTATAATTAATTATCTATCGGTGAGGATCTGTATTAGCTCACAGTCACTACCTGTTTTAAGCTGCTGTGTAAATAAATAAATAAATAGTCATTTATTTCAGATTTGCATCCATATATTTACACAATTAAAATAAGTTACTTAAAATATAATCAATAAAAATAATAACATGTCAATTTAGAATAATACCCATTTTAAAAAAATCATAACGGTGTTAGTAAACATTATTTTACATCTAGTGTTAGCTTTGTGTAGCTGCTGATCTTCTTATATAAATAAATAAATAAAATAAAATAAAATACGTGTTTCAGACCGCAATTCCATGTAATGACAAACAGTGACTGGGGACTTTGATTGAGTTCCAGTTCGATCATACAATTTCCGCCCTAGGGAATAAAAGTTCCTCAATCCAATCGTTGTTGTTTGACCTATTTTTATTGACCGAGGTATTAAGTATTGACAATCTAAAGGCCTGTTTTATAAACTTCTTTATTTATAAACATTGGCTCAGCAGAAACGCTTGATCATCCCACACTAATAAAACAAATTCTGAAAAAAGGAAACTAGGACCGTATAAAACTTTTTTAATTACGTATCGCGGTACCAAAGCGACAGCAGTCAGGTTAAAATAGAACTTAAGCTGCTGATATTAAAGTCGCCGTCGTTTAAGAAGTGATCAGGGAAGGAACTGAGTGAGTTGTTTATCCTTTGAATGTCACTGCTAGAACGCTTTATTAAGTCGTGTGTAGTCGGTACTACGTCAATGCCAATTGTCAACAAAATATAGAAATCAAGATATTTCATTGCGTTATAACTAAATGACTCTACTCTAAGATATTATTTTTACTAAACGGGACTTGCCGCAAAAACTAAAATTTATGTATTTTCCTGTTTGAGGTTACTCGAAGTTTCGGATGGTCACCACATCCGTGGTTGCGAGCAGACTTTTTTAGGTTTTTGAGAAACGCCATGCCTTAAGGTCTGTTTCGATAATATTAAAACTTTTTTCACAGTTACCTACGTATTTGTTTGTCTTCTTTAGTTACTATCCACATATGAAATTCTAGCCATCATCCGTAATTCCCAGTTATATAACAGTTTTCTTCCGTTGTTCCAGGCGGGTTGCGCGGATGGTGTGCGGAGATGGGCGGCCCGCGGCGCATGTCGAGCGCGCTGCTGCTGCCGTTCCTGCTCGCGCTGCCCGCAGACACCGCCAACACCACCGGCTACCGGGTATGACCACCGTAACACTACTCGCAGGGTGGGGTGATGATGACCCGCGACGCATATAGAGCGCGCTGCTGCTGCCGTTCCTGCTCGCGCTGCCCGCAGACACCGCCAACACCACCGGCTACCGGGTATGACCACCGTAACACTACTCGCAGGGTGGGGTGATGATGACCCGCGACGCATATAGAGCGCGCTGCTGCTGCCGTTCCTGCTCGCGCTGCCCGCAGACACCGCCAACACCACCGGCTACCGGGTATGACCACCGTAACACTACTCGCAGGGTAGGGAGATGATGACCCGCGACGCATATAGAGCGCGCTGCTGCTGCCGTTCCTGCTCGCGCTGCCCGCAGACACCGCCAACACCACCGGCTACCGGGTATGACCACCGTAACACTACTCGCAGGGTGGGGTGATGATGACCCGCGGCGCATATAGAGCGCGCTGCACGCGCGTTAAAGCTGCCCGCAGACACTGCCAACAGTCAACACCACCGGCTACCGGGTATGACACTACCGTTGTAACTACCGGCAATGGGAGGCTGCAGAGAATGGCAAGCGTAATACAATGTACAAGCTGATGTCCTTCGCGCCACCCGCGAAACTGTCAAAACTGCTAAAATGGATTATTTACCATTGTAGATTGTCAAGCTACTGGAATCTATTAAAAGCACCTGCCTAATAAGTAGGTAAATATGTGGATCTTTGAAGGATATGGACCCTTGTAATAACCGACAAATTGCTTTGCTACCGTCCATATCAAAAATATACAAAAAAGCAATGTGTGACCGGCTCTATTGATTCCTTAAAAAAAATAAAGTGCTCCATACAAACCAGTATGGCTTTAGAAAAGACCGCTCTACGACACTTGCTGTAACAAATTATATTCAGACAGTCTTAACCATTTTAAATAAGAAAAACCATGCAGTTGGGCTCCTATTAGATGTAACTAAAGCGTACGGTATGTCACAAAATCCTACTTAATAAGATGTACTACTCAGGGGTTAGGGGTATCGTGCATAACTGGTTTAAGTCCTACCTACAAAACCGTACCCAACATGTTCAGATCACTTATCACAACCCGACCACAAACGAGATTTGAAAGGCTCTATACCTCAGGGCAGTGTTCTAGGTTGCGTGCTGTTTTTGATCTATATCAACGATCTTCCAAAAAAGGTCAACATATAGGTACAACATTTTATTTGCATTTGCAGATGATATTTCATTATTATTTGAAATTCGTAAAGGTGAAAACCAAAATGAAATTATAAAATGTACCCTTTGTAAAATTAATAACTGGCTAAATATATAAAATTTGCAAATAAATCTTAAAAAACTAAATTAATACAATTTTACCAATCACAGAACAACCCATTAGACATTGTTACGAATAATACCGAAATAGAAGGGGTAGACCATTTTAACCTGCTAGGAATTACTTTAGACAATAATATAAATTGGAAGAAACACCATAGAAATAACTAAAACAAAAATTTCCAACTTTCTATACGCACTTTACAACCTCCGCAAAACAACAGGCTTAAAAACTGCACTCTATCGGCCTACCACGCGTTTGCACACTCGCGGCTCAGCTA
Source organism: Epinotia nisella (assembly GCA_932294315.1). Classification (NCBI taxonomy): domain Eukaryota; kingdom Metazoa; phylum Arthropoda; class Insecta; order Lepidoptera; family Tortricidae; genus Epinotia; species Epinotia nisella. The sequence continues at coordinate 11,886,121 of OW028688.1, read as the reverse complement.
CGGCTTTGGGGAAACAGCAGAAATGCCCACGAACTGTTTGTGATGCAAAAAAGGTATGTGAGGATCATGTGAATTAAATAAATAAATAAATTAAATTAATTAATAAATAAAAAAAATATTCATATTCAGTGCCCGGAAAGCTGCAAACTTTATTTTAAAAACCCCCACATCCTACGACTATCGTGCCAGTATATTTTGACGTTGGCCATTTACGCATGGAAATACAAGCACTTATTAAAAAAAACCCCAAAGTTCCAGAAATAAATATCAGCTTCTTCTCCCACCCGCTAAAATAAAAATGCTTTCCAATAGCCCACAATACACTGCAGTCAAGATATAAACTACCTAACAGCTTTAAAACACTGGGCAAATATGATAATTATTATAAGAAACTTAAGTCATTCTTACTACATAAATGCTATTATACGAGTAGCTTAGATGAATTTTGAGCTAACAATCTTAGAGACGTGAAACAATTTTAATCAAGGTATTTTTTTTCTTTAATTTATTTATAGATAACAAAATGTTATAATTTACAGATTAAGCTTAATAAGCTTAATATAGAAATTAATTGAAATGTATAAGAATAATGGATTGAACTCAAAATGCGCTTAAGAAAAATGCTTTCCAATAGCCCACAATACACTGCAGTCAAGATATAAACTACCTAACAGCTTTAAAACACTGGGCAAATGTGATAATTATTATAAGAAACTTAAGTCATTCTTACTACACAAATGCTATTATAGCTTAGATGAATTTTGAGCTAACAATCTTAGAGACGTGAAACAATTTTAATCAAGGTATTTTTTTTCTTTAATTTATTTATAGATAACAAAATGTTATAATTTACAGATTAAGCTTTTAATATAGAAATTAATTGAAATGTATAAAAATAATGGATTGAACTCAAAATGCGCTTAAGAATAATAATGAATCTAATTCATTTTAGATGTTTAGCATGCTCACATTATATCTATAATGTAATTATAGTTAGTTTTAGTAGATTGCTATGCCCGAAAGGGTACATGTTGAAACAAATTATATTCTGACACCAATGTAAACACATGTTATGCAATAAATTATATGAATAAGAATATGAAATAAGTACTACTGTGACTATTGCATTCAACCATACCTAATGAAATTTTCATGTAACTACTACACTAAAATGTTCATAATTATATCAAGAGGAATTATTTATACTTAGGTACACTACAATTGGTCAATGAAATGAACACCGACCACATCTGTCAACCGCAGGATCCGACGCCAGGCGAAAACTTTTCTTCCCGCAAAAATCCCTGGAGGTATCAAAAGATTAGGATATCTTGAAATCCAATTTTTTTGAGCATACCCAAGAGAGTTTACCGTAGCTTTCATTTAAGTAACCCTTCGATTTTGAGAGGCCGGAAGTGAACAGTTATTAAGTATATGGTACCATTATGTAACGTTAATTGCTTTCATGAGTTTAGCGTTGTTTTCAATATGTCATACTCATTAGCTGATATTTTCATTATAACGTCAGCAGTGTCAGTAGTGTGCCTACGGGTAATTATGAACGCACGCATAACACAAACATTCGGTAGATTTTGAGTCGACAAGGAATTAATGATAGATATATTATAATCCTACTAGTATTATAAATTCGAAAGATTGGATGTTTAGATGGTTGGATGTTAGTTACTCAATTACGCTTAAACGGCTCAACCGATTCCGATAAAAATTTGCACGAAGATAGTTTATAGCCTGGATTAAAATATAGGATAGTTTTTATCACGGGTCCACGCAGACGAAGTCGCGGGCGGAAACTAGTACATAATATTTATCTAAAGATTCAGTATAATATCCTAATGAACTTCCTGAACAACCTAATGAATATCCTAATGCACAAAAAAGGCACGATGACCAAGAATTGAATTTTTGCGTCCTCAATGGCCGGAGGGTTTCATCATTATTTTTACCCCCTTTATTATTGACCTCTTGTAAAATATCATCTTTTCTTTATCCTTTAAACCCCGATGAGCTTGAGGGAAAGAATTGTTTTCCTTTCATGTTTTATTTTGTCCGAGTTTAAAGCGAAGGACTGGGTTGCTAGGCGGATATTACAAAAAATACGCAATTGTGATTAGAACGTGCTCGGGAAATTTATTCACTCCGGTGGCTCCGTTGCTCAGTCATGTAGTTAAGTAAAAATGCCAGAAAAAATATAAATTTAATCATGTGCTAGACAAAAGTCTACGTGGTCTCTGTGGCGTCTTGATAAAAATGATATAATATTGCAGACTACGATATTACATTTTAAAGAAACTGACGTTGATGTGTTTGGGCTCAAAGCAAACCTCAGGGTTTTTCGCATCCAGTTTCCTGATACGGTTGTAGAATCCGGACGGACACCCTAAAGATTGATAATAATCGCCTTCGAGTGCCACGATTCGAAAACCGAATCCGAGAACTGAAGAGTGTACTGTAGGTAACTTAGTTTGTACCTACGTGTTTTTACTTATATGGGTTAAGATTAGGTTGCTGTTGTTATTTATAAAGTAGAGTGTATTGTTCTATAACCGTGAAAATCTTTTGAATATCTGTATCGCTCGACAGTTGTTTTTTTTTTTTAAATCTTGTACCTAATGTGGTACCCTAATAGAAGACCCCAGCTTACAGTACAGTACAGTTGTCCGCTTAATACCATTAACAATGACATATTTTCCGTCCTTAACTTAACAGTTAACACCTATACCGACAAAAAACAAATAGGTGCAAGCATTTTTCCTTATTTTCTACGACGGTTTAAGCAGCGATTGAGCGTAGTTCTTCACATTTTTCAATGCCCTCTAGAACAAAATGAAAGTCCTTTCCACGGCGGTTTGTGCTTAAAGTTCTTGTTCAGGAAGTTCCGGCACATTCAGAAGCCAAGTTTTATTCTTACGACACATGGAACTGTCTCTATCGTCTGAGCATAATACGGCAAATATATTTATTACATTTTTATAGGTAGGTACCTGCCCAGTTTGCATGATATGTTTTATCGTCACGCTTTACGGCGAAAAAGTACGAAAACGTCACATAAAATATATCATGCTACTAGGCCTGAGACCCTAGCACGATAAGTTTTATCGTTACGTTTTACGTGAAGTTTCAGTACATTTTGAGTTGACGAATGCCATACCGCCGTACGTCATAAAATGATGTGTTGACTATTTCTGTGACCCGATTCAATTTATCTTTAACCGTACATTGGCTACCGGAGTGTACCACGAGCGATGGAAACAATCTCGAGTCACACCAATCCCAAAAAAAGGGTCTAAAAGGCAGATGGAAGGCTACAGGCCAGTAGCTATTTTATGCTCACTGGCTAAAGTGTTTGAAATGACGCTGCACGGGCTGATACTGCTACAATGTCTTCCGTTCATCACGAGTGCGCAGCACGCATTTCTTCCTAGGCGGTCTGTCGCAAGTCGCAACTAACCTGGTCACTTTAGTCAGCTCACTGTCGAAGGAAGTACATAAAAATAATCAGGCAGACGTAATTATAAAGACTTTCAAAAGGCGTTTGATAGAGTGGACAACGACGTTCTACTAAAAAAGTTAGGTACAATGGGTTTTGTGCCGAGTTTATTGCGAGTGTGCTCTAGTTACCTTGCTGACTCTTTCGGGCATAAGACAGGGATCAAATTTAGGGCCATTGCTCTTGAATAATCTTATTAACGTTTTTTTTTACTGTAGTACAGCACTCTAAAGTACTTATGTTCGCAGACGACGTCAAAATTGTTAAAGTGATAGAAGTACGGAAGACTACAAAGAACTGCAAGATGAAATAGACGCGATAAATAGATGGAGCGAGCTTAATAAACTGAGCTTTAACCAAGGAAAATGCGAAGTGATATCATTCACTCGTTCGTCCCACCCAATGATATTTGCGTACACTATTAATGGAGGCAATATTACACGCGTTAGCGCGGTGCGGGACTTAGGAGTAGTATTTGACGAACACCTAACATTTAGAGAGCAGGCCGCCCATGTCACGAAAAGGGCAGCCCAAAAACTTGGATTCGTACTTCGTAATTCTCAGTCATTCTCACCTATGGCATTGCGCTCTCTATACTTGGCTCCCGTTCGGAGCGTATTAGAAACGAGCGCGACATCCTTGAGACTCGTACATACTTATGCTCGAGAAAGTTAAAAAAATATTTCTGCGGCATTTGACAGTTTACGTATTACCCCTACATGTACCCGACGCGTTTTCTGTAGGTATGCTGGGATTCGACTCATTAGAAATTAGATGACACGTGTCATTAGCGAAGTTCCCCTTGGGTATACATATAGGAATAGAATACAGGGTAGATTGCGTAGACCTAGTGTAAGAGGTGGCACGACTGTACGCACCCACGGCGTTGGCTGCTGGCAACGCCGCCCGCGCGCAGCGTGCTCCTGTGCAACGCGTACGCCTAGTAGAGACTGACACTGTAGCCTATGAGCGCTTGCAACTGTAGAGCAGATTCTTTAGTTGCAACTAGAAATAATTACTATTTGAATTTGATACCAATCCCTTAATATCAGTGCATCCCAGAATGCAAGAGGGACCGCTTTGTTAACAACAAACACGCGTTCCGAATTTGGGAGTTGTGACATGCGCCTTGCTGTTTATATGAGAATTTGCTATTTTTATAGTTTTGAGACAATTTCAAATCGGATTTCAAACTAAAATGGAAATTGAAAATTACTAGAAAAAAACAAGTGAAATTCTAAAATTTCAGTCATTCAGGTAACGAGGCTGATTTTAGGAGCGAGGGCGCGGGGGGGGGGGGGGGGGGGCTCGGAACGTGGGCTGCACTGCAGCACGGCTATCACAAGACGGCGCGCGAGCTCTCTCGATTTTTCTCGCACTACACCTCTCTTTTTTATTAGAAAACTTACACTGTGCTATTTCCTATACCTACATATCCCGTGACACCCGTAACGCAGTGTTTCGCAGTCTAGTTTCGCGAACATAAGGTCTACATTTTCGAGCATGTTTGCGACAAATAATACTTATACCTATGTTTAAAACAAAACTCGTCTTTCCTATGGTCAATGGTTATTACGTGCATAAAAATAATGTATTATCGCATGATAATATATAAGAGGAGACACCGTTTATGCGGATTAAGAGTCCAACCAAAAATAAGGCTTTGTAACAAAGCCCTAGCCACAAGGTGGACTGATGACCTCGTAAAGGTCGCTGGAGTCCGCTGGATGCGGGTGGCGCAGGACCGGTCATTGTGGCACTCTTTGGGGGAGGCCTATGTTCAGCAGTGGACGTCTTTGGGCTGATATGATGATGATGATGAACAAAGCCCTTAACTTTGACAATGTCCACAGGAAAGACGCAAACCTAAATCTGTGTAAGTATGACCCAGATACCTACCAACAGCTTATCTTGGAGAGCTCGTTTAGCCAAGCGATCGTGATAGCATGGGGTCGTTCAAGTAAATCAGATTTTAATGGCCGACGACATCGGACGTATACACCTAGATAATATCGCAACGTAACATCGTTAAAAGGGTGAATATGTTGGTGACTTTCTTGTTAATACATATAATATAATAGTTAGATATAAATATTTAGGTACAAAAGTTGAGAAAGGTACTTGAATTTACCTTATCATTTTTACCTTACGATTTAACTATGAAATACCAACAAAAAACCAACTCTCCGCTATTTTTTTAACTTGGCATTGACTATATATATATATATATATATATATATACCAGCAGGATGCACGCATGCCAGTCTCAAAGGCGCATCCCCACGAGCGAGCATGGCGGAATGCAGTACGTGTGTGGGGTTTGCCGGACGCCGTGCAGTCTAAAACTCGTCGCTCCTTAATTTACTGTCCACACGGGCCGAAATCACACGGTATACCTACTGCCATGTTCGTCCGTGGAGAAGCGACTTAGAGCATGTTTACATCTACCGATAATATCGATCCGATAGATAATGATAATGATAACGATAAATGATTTATTCAGTAACTAAAAAACACTTTACAATATTAGGCTGGTGCCTCTTTTTAAGCAATCAAGATGCCTGTGTCAAGAGACCCGCTCTTCCTTAGAGTTTAGCAGGATATAATATTAACGTAGGTGGGATGTTTTAATTAGGATAATAGAGGAGAGGAGAGAGCATAGAGCTTATTTCAAAAGTTTGGATTTCTATTCCAGTCTGACGACCGTTTTAGCCTAGTTGGTAGTGATCCTGCCTACGAAGCAAGAGGTCCTGGGTTCGAATCCCGGTAAGGGCATTTATTTGGTTGATGAGCACGAATATTTGTTCCTGAGTCATGGATGTTTTCTATGTATTTAAGTATGTATTTATATATATAAGTATGTTTATCGTCGTCTAGTACCCATAGTACAAGCTTTGCTTAGTTTGGGACTAGGTCGATTTGTGTAAGATTGTCCGCATATATTTATTATTTATTTATTTATTTATAGTGTATATACCTAAGCTCTCACCTTCTATTATAATTAAGTACAAGGATTGAGTAAGAAAGAAAAATTTGTTAACTAAGCTAACATAATATAACTAGTGTGTGTGTGTGTGCGTGTGTGTGTGTGTGTGTGTGTGTGTGTGTGGGCGCGCGTGCGTGCGGTGCGTGTGTGTGTGTGTCTGTGGGATGTATAATTTAATTTACTTTTATTTATGAGGCTATATAATAGAGTAATGTTGAAAGAATAAAATCCTTCCTCGATATCATCGGGCTTGCAGAATTAGTTGAATCTAATATTTTTATTTTTATTTCTCTAATATAAGAACTATAATAAATGTAACTTTCGAATTATAAATGCGCAAGAATTGTGATAGCACAACCCTAATGCTGGCAACATTACAGTATCGGACCAATATTATCTTATCGGTAGGCATGTGAATATGCTAAGCATAATAACATACTCTTGTCCGAAATGATAGAATAACCGTAAATATAACTGCAGCAATAATATGTATATCCGTCACGGCTTGTGTGGTGTCATTACGACTCCTATAAATTCAGCGGGTAGCCCGACTGTCTCCAACGGTAATTGGGACAAGAATAAATGCTTGTTAGGTAATTAAGCGTTGATTTGATGAACTAGAAAGCAGATCAAGGATGGCGGCTGTTTGCGCCCTTTTACTCATATTATTTGAGTAAACCCGCCGGGTGCACTTCATGCAGCCATTGCTCATTTGCACAAACAAAGCACAAAGCGCAATATTATGCAAATTTACAACATTAATTTTAACAATTATATTATTTTAACTAGGAAGTGGGATGAATACTAATTTTGATAAGCCATGGAATTGTAATACCTAATAAGATAATTGCTAAAACTAACTTACGACCGCTTTAGCCTAGTTGGTAGTGACCCTGCCTACGAAGCAAGAGGTCCTGGGTTCGAATCCCGGTACGGGCATTTGTTTGTGTGATGAGCACGAATATTTGTTCCCGAGTCATGGATGTTTTCTATGTATTTAAGTATGTATTTATCTATATAAGTATGTTTATCGTCGTCTAGTACCCATAGTACAAGCTTTGCTTAGTTTGGGACTAGGTCGATTTGTGTAAGATTGTGTCCGCAAATATTTATTTATATTTATTTATTTTAACTTGCTAACTTTTTTATCAAATTCTTCAATAAATAATATTTATTGCTAAAATAAAATTACTACTATTCTTAAGCATTTATAGACCAGAGATAATAGGTATGCCATAAATAGCCATGCCATAGTACAAGCTTTGCTTAGTTTGGGACTAGGTCGATTTGTGTAAGATTGTCCCCAAATATTAATTTATTTATAAATTAATTTGGCAGAAAAACATGCTTTTGTTATTTGCCTATAATACCATTTATGAGATTTATTGAAGACTAAATCTACGTCGCGTTAGTAGCATAATTATTATAATATTATTCTATTTATTATTCTTAAAAGTTGGATATTAAAAAAACTACACGTTTTTCAACCTTATCCTTGGCAGTGTATCTTTACATGCACACATATGGTTGACATGGTTATGTTATTGTTTTTTTTTCCTGGAATGTTTTTTGTTATTTATATGTGAGCAGCCAAGACTTTGAACGCACGTTTTTTTTTTTTTTGCGAAGTTTAGGGTTAAGGTATGTATAATAGAACTACCACTGATACGAAAAGTAAATAATAATAAAAAATATAAATAGTTAGGAACCTAAATAAAATTATCCACTTCAATGGACCTAGCCATGATAAGATCTGATTTCAACTATTTGTTAACAGGAGGAATTGGAATCGTCACTGGTGCTAGTCCACGCAGTCGCAACTGGAGCTACGGGGAAGCTGTGCGTGTCGTACCGCAACGGCCAGCTGCGGGCTCCCATGCATGTGACGAAGTGGGATTCTGCCAGGGCTCGTGCGGACCTGGCGGCCAGCCTCTTACATCAACTGGGATTAGACTCTCCTGGTCAGTAACCGACTTGCACACAATCATTTAACCAGTAAGTGCTTGGTTCACGCAATCGCCATGGGAGCTACGGGGAAGCTGTGCGTATCTTACCGCAAAGGCTTCCATACACGTGGCGAAGTTGAACTGTGCTATAGGTCTCGTACAGATGTGGCCAGCCTCTTACATGAACTAGGATTAGACTGCGGCCAGTAACCAATTTGAACTACGGGCTACGGGAACTATGGGGAAGTTGTGCATATGGTAACGATGATTCGATGCCTAGTAGTTGTGTAGGTGACTTGATGACCATTTATTTATTTTGGAGCCCCAGATAATGCGGCATGACGGGATGTCGTTAATCCCATGGAAGATGGGCCGAGCGCTTGTGTGGGACGCCACTTGCGCCGACACGTTGGCGGCGTCCTACCTCCCATCGACCAGCCAACGTGCCGGGGCGGCGGCAGATGCCCGGAGAATGTCAAGGCTCGTAAATACAATTGTCCCGGCGCCCAATACGAATTCATAGCTTTTGGCGTCGAGACACTTGGCCCGTGGGGTAAGGGCGCTCGGGAGCTCCTCAAGGCGCTGGGCAAACGGCTAAGGGAGGCAACAGGCAACCCTCGCGCGGGCAGCTTTCTCGCGCAGAAAATTGCTATCGCAATCCAGCGCAGGAATGCTGCCTGCGTGATGGGAACCATACCTAGGGGTCGAAATTTCGATTGTAATTTTTAATGTTTAGTTTAGTTATTATTACTTTTAATATATTTTCGTTCTATATGTTTCGTATTACTTTAAGAGTTAAGTTATTTATTTAATAAATATTATTCATCCTTTATTTATTTGTATTACAATGTTGTAATGTGTCTGATCTTAACTACTACAATTTGTAGAAGTACCTAAAAATATAGTAGATACTAGATACTTATTGTTTTTCAGACGTACTCCAAGCGGTATCAAAATCGCTAGTAATGGGTGATCAGAACTCGGAAAAAGCGGTGGGAGCAAGAGCAATACCATTACGGGCTGGTACCAAAGTGAAAAACATAACGGGGTGGCAACGGTACGGTACAGCAGAACCAGTTCCCGTGTTCTTCCCGCCGTTAGAACAAGTGCCTGTAGCTGAATATCCTTGGTAAGAAAATAAGTATATTTATTTACATTTACGATTACGTAGGTACAACTATACAACTTTAACACCCATTATACATTTTCAAGATCGCAGATTAACCTTGTGAAATATGTTTTAATTTTTAGGGTTCCGATACCTCAAAAGGAAAAAACGGAACCCTTATAGGATCACTCGGTTGTTTGTCTGTCCGTCTGTCACAGCCAATTTGCTCCGAAACTACTAGACCGATTGAGTTGAAATTTGGTACACATATGTAAATTGGTGACCCAAACATGGACGCGTACCTAAAGTAAATTAATGAATTCTGAAGAAGGGGGCCACTTTTGGGGGTAAACTGGAAAATAAAATAAAAAGTTTCGCAAACTGTATTGTGTGACATATCAAATGAAAGGGGTTGTTGTAAGCATGTCAGATATATATTTTTTTTAATTTTAGCAAAAACAGATTTGAAGTAATTTAGGAAAAAAGACGAAAATTGACCATTCCCCCACTTATCTCCGAAACTACTAGGATTAAAATTCTGAAAAAAATATGGAAAATAGTTCCTTGCCTAAAGATTACAGGAAAACCTATTAGAAGTTTGAGTATTCAAAAACACTTATGAAATTTAGATTATGTACGGAACCCTCACCACGCGAGTTGAACTCGCACTTGTCCGGTTTTTAGGGTTCCGTAGCCAAAATGGCAAAAACGGAACCCTTATAGTTTCGTCATGTCCGTCTGTCCGTCTGTCCGTCTGTCCGTCTGTCCGTCTGTCCGTCTGTCCGTATGTCACAGGCATTTTACTCGAAAACTATAAGGTGTATTTGAATGAAATTTTGAGGATAGGTGTATTTTGTTGGCCGCTACAAAGTTTTGTAATTAAAATTACTAAAAAAAAATTTTTTAGGGGTGTACTCCATACATAAAACTAAAAGTCAAAATTTTTTTTTTCATCGTGAGCCCACGTGTGGCACATGAATCGATAGGCCTTTCAAAATAAATATAAGGTTTCTCGGGATTTTTTTTGATTAAGTGAATACAGTCAGAGATAATCGCCCCGAAAGTCACTAAAATTCTGTCCCCCCCCCCCCTCTAATTTTTGAACGGTGTATTTAAAAAATATGAAAAAATTCATGGACACAGCGCTTATTAAGTTCATTCACCGAAAATTGTTTTGAACAAGATCGGATGAAAGGTTTCCGAGATATTGCTGAAAAACTGCCTTCCTCAAAGAAAAGGACGTAAGTGCCGTAGGATTTCTATGACGATACGACCTTTTTAATAGGCACGGAACCCTTCGTTTTGCGTGGTCCGACACGCACTTGGCCGGTTTTTTCTTTAATGGATTTACACAACGATAATAATATATATTAATTTTAATTGCCAAATCGTATTAAACTTTCAGGTATGAATCACGTCATAAAGCATCTCAACAATCTGTCAAGTTCATGCCTTCGCCTGTTCCTAATGCAGCGATGAAGGGCTGGTGGTCCTTCCCATACTATAGTTGCGACGCCGAACGGTGGCTACTCTCTTACACAGTTCCAGTACATTCAGCTAGAGAGTAAGCATAACCGACAATGATTCAAACAAAAACTGTTTAAATAAAAATTTAATATTGATGCCGATAATTTAATCGAATTGTTTTGGTTGCAGACAAGAAGGAGTTGTTTCACTCGACATAGACATATCTAATCTGGAAATAAACCAATGTGAGCTGCAAACCAACGACAATCAAATATATTCCTTTCACGGGACTCATAAATGTCACAACGAAACCACCTTTGTAAGTGTATAGGTATCATTAATTAAAGTATGTAGATTTAGGTAGTTCACTGCATTCACTACGAAGAGCCCCACTCTTTCTCATTTTGTACTAGTTTGTGAGGTGCACACGTAGGTACGGGAGTGCAGATCGTTGAACTTGCCGAGCACGGCGCTTCCTGCAATCCTACTATCCTACTAATATTATAAATGCGAAAGTTTGGATGTTTGTTACCCAATCACGCTTAAACGGCTGAACCGATTTGGATGAAATTTTGCACGAAGATAGTATTTATAGCCTGAATTAAAAATAGGATAGTTTTTATCTCGGGTCCACGCAGACGAAGTCGCGTGCGGAAGCTAGTACCTAGTTACTTATATATATATATATATATATATATATATATATATATATATACATATGTGAAAAGAATCTTTAATTAATTCTGATAATGTGCTCTCCGATTTTAGTGCGAGTACAAGCCGAATCGAGAAGTTGGCGTGAGGCATGCTGGATGGGCTAGAGGGTCATACATTTGCCGATGTCGGGACGGATATTACTCAACGCATCATCCAGATGGATTTAATGGCTCACTCGTTGAAGGTAATTACATTTATTACAGTTTGCTGTTGACAAGATGTTGCGTACGGATAGTAAATTATTTTAATAACTAAGCCGGTAGACCTAACCAGACAACTTCTATTTCCGCGATTTTGAATTCGAAATATTCGTTAATTATTGTTACAGTTCAAAACTCAGACAAACAAAACATCAAACAAATCATCTAACAAATTAATAAGTCAGAACGTCATTTGTTTTTCATTTATCCCCAGTCAATCAGAATTCAGTGAACAATGAAATTGGTTTCGACAGTCGCCTATTGTTGAAATTAGAATAGCTGTAACGCCGTAACGAAAATGGTAATCTTGATCAAAATCGATTAATCGGAACCTCTTTAGAACGCTACAATCCCTAGGTTGAGGGCTACCGTTTTTGCGCTCACCAGTTGGTGCCACTGGCGTGTCGGGTCCAGAAACATATTGTCAATAAATCCGAAGGGTCCTGTTGGCTCCCGGTCCCGGAGATCTCCGGCCTTTTTACCACCTGCCCCTGTATGACGGACCCGGAGATCTCTGGCCTTCATTCCGCACCCCCTCTATTTGACATGAGGTCGCCCAATCGTGCACCGTCAGTGGTCGGGGCGGGGAACGGGGCGCATGCGGTGGTGGGAAAGCGACAGACAAAAGTGGGCCAAAATTAGCCCGGAGATATCCGGGTCCGTCAATCCACGGTATCAAATTTCAGTGAGTATACCCAATGACAAATCTGTACCTATAACAATTGATGTAATTAAAAAATTTGGGATCTTAAAGTAGGTTAGATTTGACTTTGCCAGTTTTCATTACATATATATATTAATTCTGATAAAAACTGGCCAAGTCAAATGGCTACTTTACGATCTCACATTTTTAAATAACAGCAATTGTTATAGGTATCCAATAAAGCAAAGAAATAGAGTTTAATACTTGTTCATAATGTTATGTTGTTCCTATAAATACATATTTGGATTTTGCATAGCACTTGGCACCCATAATTTTTGTATTGAACTTGGCTCTCCTTTTTTACATTTATGTTTTTGGTGGGATATCATTACTTTTTGTAAAGAAAACTAGGCAGGTATTGAGTTTTTTTTTCTTGCGTTTCCGTGTTGCTCGGAAGCGCTTTTATGTAGATTTACTTCTGTTCTGTGTATAATTATGTGGTGCCGCGCGCCGTCGACGACACACCGTTGGCCGGTTGTTTAGCACGTATTACAAGTTTTTTGTATGGGGACACCACTTATTTTTTGACTTAACTTTATTTTTATATTCCTGTTATATAGCAAATATAATAATACATATATTGGTATAGCTTTAAATATCTGCTTGTAACGGTTCCAACGCTACAATTTAAAAAAAATGTATGTGGACCCCCCCTATTTTTTAACTTTTTTATTTTTTATTTTTTCCTACGCTTAAATACAATTACCGAGCTGGATTCCAAATGTTATCCTTAGATTTAGGTACTATATGTCAGTCAGTCAGTGCTAAAATTTACGACTTTTTGACCTTCATATCTTTATAACCGATTGAGCTAGCTTCATGAAATTTGGGCTTCTAGATGTCCTTATGAATATAATTAAACACACGTAGTTTTATGTGTTTACGTTAAAGAGGTTTTGAGTTATAGAAGGGTCAAAAGTGGCACCAAGTGGTTCGTGTAATATTAGGTACACTCGGCGCTGGCTAGCCAGTTCCTTTGCTTGAACTTGGCTTGACACGCTGCCACGTGTCTAGATAGTACATTTATATACCCTACTAATATTATAAATGTAAAGTTTGGATGTTTAGATGTTTGTTACTCAATCACGCTTAAACGGGTCAACCGATTTGGATAAAATTTTGGCTCGAAAATAGTTTATAGCCTGGGTTAAAATATAGGATAGTATTATCCCGGGTCCTTGCAGACGAAGTCGTGGGTGGAAGCTAGTTGATTATATTTCCTCTAATTTCAGTTGCTTATCAAGAGTACAAGGAGAACAACGGTTTAGAAAACTGGAGTGAACCATACCAGTGTCTGCAATGTCAGCCAGGCTGCGAAACATGCCGGGGACCGGAGCCTTGCCTCGCTACTTACAACTGGCCATTCCGGTAAGACAAGGCTTTCATAAAATATATATTGAAAAAACAATTGTTAGTCGCAGACCAGCTAAGAACATATCGTCGCCTGTAATATGAATTAACGTAACCGCCAAAATACCGAAATTGAGTTATATATACAGTTCGACTGCAAATTTGATGCTCCGTCGATAGCTGTTATTAAAATTTCGATATCTTGAAAAAAATGTCGATTACGTTAACCAGAATAACACCATTTTTTTCACTTTACCGTATTTTCTTTAATGTATGTCACATTTTTTTCATTTTCTTATTAACAGGTTAACGTAACGACAGATCTGTGATTGCGTATTTAATGTATCGACCAAAGTTGAAGACAAGTAATAAACTGAGTAATGTAAGAGTCATTTTGATACAGATGAGTATCGAAATGACTCTTGCATTACTCAATTGGTGGCACATTATAACTGATTGTCTGTTACGCTAACGTTAAAGTTAGATAAAAATAAAAAAGGTGGTTAAATTACATGTGACTACGCTTGGTTTTTAAGACAACGCTTGCAAATATTTACCCAAACCAGAGGTTTTTAATTTTAAAACTTAATTGATATTGTATGGCAAGACATAACATATTTCCAAAAGGGGCAGGCACAGCGCATTTACATTTCAGTGCCGCTTCTAGCAAGTTTGTGGGTGATGGTGGAACAAAAATGTGTTATTGTAAACTAGGTTATAGTTTATCACAGCTATAAATATTCCAAATTCAATCAAATTGGTTTCAAAGTATGTATTTACTTACTGTAAATATAACAGTAGGTAAAGTTCCCGTATTTTGTATAGAATGTATATTAATGTAACAGGCATACGTTCCATACAAAATACGGGAAATTTACATAAAATTTGGCAGTTACATTAAATTTTGTGTATTTATTTTAAACTGACTTGGAGTATACGTTAATTTACTTACTAGGAACTTCCCGTCTATTTCTTTCCATTTGAAGCGTTAAAGCGAATCCATACATTTGTGTGCTAGAATCAATCTCGGGTAAAAAAAACTACATTGTCACTTGACAATAAACGCAATTAATTACGTACTGGTAGGTACGGTACCTTATTTCAAAACATTGTTAATTAATACCCTTGTTTAGTACTAGTCCTGAAATATTCTTTATAATTAAATCTATTTAACACAGAAATAAAAATAACTCATAATGTAGACCTTGGGACTTCTTGTA
Source organism: Epinotia nisella (assembly GCA_932294315.1). NCBI lineage: Eukaryota > Metazoa > Arthropoda > Insecta > Lepidoptera > Tortricidae > Epinotia > Epinotia nisella. Next base: position 11,870,916 of record OW028688.1, on the reverse strand, counting down.
ATCAAAACGAAAAAATGCAATTAAAACGAAAATAACTTCATAAATTAAAAATCATTAGATTGAATCACAAATGTAATTATCACATTTAGTTTTATAAAAACAAACAAATTACAATTGAAGCAATCCATTTTTATGTCACGTGCGTGCTTTTTACGGACCTGCAAGTGGAAAACGAGATTTCATTGAACTCATATAAAGTTTTCTATGAAAGCGCACTACATGTATTGTGTCTCTATCTATTTGTGTTTCGATCTACACATATATTACCTGCTATACTATGTATATTACAAATGTAGTGACTAATTAAGAGATCTCAATAAACAACCAATTTTAAATAAACTAATATTATAACGTGTTCTCGTTAAGATATTTAGGATTGAATTTTTGTTCAGTATATAGTAGTTAGTTACGATATAGTTTTTTATGATCCATCCATCCTCCCAAGAGAGTATTTTCTGAACTACCCGCACTTGGTCTATATTAATCACTTGTACACTAGGGTTGTCAACCGGCCAACACACAACACTTATTATGTCAAACCGACATTCCAGTTGAGATAGCGATGTTTTCTGATTTTAATGACTTCACGTATTTTCCTACTATAAAAATGACAGTAGTTTTGTAGAAAGGACTTTCGGTTTAAATAAGTTACCTAATTATACGCGATTTAGTCCCGTTCAGTAACAACGATGTGTGAGAATCATCAAAGTTTAAATCAATGTAATATGACAACTATTTAAATTTAAGTTATTTTCGTTCCATAGCAATTTCTAATTTTGATAGGCCTAAGAAGGCCCGTGGCATAAATTTTGGGTTATTTTCGTTCGGTACTTAATTAAGTACCTAGATTTCATTGTCAAGTATATTTCACGACTAGTACTAAACAAGGTACTCTATTACCTTTTGATTAAATGTAGGTACATTTATATTAATTTATAACGGGCTTTTTTAGGCGACCAGGTTCCTAGTAAGGCCCATCACTGACATTTTATAAATTTGGTTTATTTACATTACAACGCAAAAGACGTTGCAGTTTTTAAATTGGTTTCTGAAATAAATAATCTACAGTTATTTTAAGAGTTTTTTATTATTATTTGCTTCGCCGTAACGATTTTACAAGGTTTTGAAACAAGACGGGCCTTACCAATCATCTTAATTCATTACCGACGACAATGCGTACTATTTGCCTGGAAATTACACACTTAAAGAGATTTACACACACATTTAGAGAGTGAGAGAGAGAGGGAGACTTTGAATTTGTTTTAAAACAACGTTTATATTAACATTAGAACTGTTTCGTATGTATATACCTGTTTTACTTACAGTTGACTACCCTGCCAAACATTAACTAAAACAAAATAATTTATTCTATTTTGGACGTTATTACAAGTGAATAAGTTTGAAAGTACTAAAATTATCTTCTTATAACGTAAGTCCACGTTTTGAAAACTATGTTACTTACTTTAATGGTTTGCAGCTTTTTTGTGACTTACCTTAAAGCAGTGTTTCCTGTTCTGAATTTTTTGAAATAAATTTTAATGTAACTCCACTTTTTTGAAAAAAAATTAACGTAAGCGCCATGCTATTTTCTAAATTATAATAGCAGTCTTTTTAAGACCTCGATTAGTAAAAAGATCTCGCAATTATAAGATAATGGCTACAAACATCATTACAATAGGATAAGTGTGTAAAAAGTTATTAACTTTTTCTATTTTTCAAATTAGTTTTTTGCCTCTCCTGAAAAATCGTCATTTGGCGGTTACGTTAATTCATATTACAAGCGACGATATGTTTATCTCTCTCTTCGTGATATAATAGTTGTATTTTAATTCACATCCTCTTATATTAATAGAAATCTTTATTGTGGCTATTTCCCGCTGACTAGTCAGTGGTTCTCAAACTTTTGGACAAAATTATATATGCAACAGAGATTAATTATTAAACTGTATGTTTTCCTCTCTGTGACCAAGCTTGCTGTGCTTGCCTTTTTTTCTTTTTTCATTTAAGTGTAACACTCTTGTTTTTAGAACAATCAACAGCCTTTTTGACACAACGCAGCCTTAATCTGTTCCATGAATTTGATTTAAACTTGATTATAGAGATGCATGGGTCTGACTTTAAAAATAAATACATTACTTCAAAAAAAATGCTACAACAAAGACTTATTCAGACGTATATACTGCAAATTGAGTATAATATACACTTGCCTATGTAAAGGATACACACAAAAGGCTGGATAGTTGTATGGGGGCCTATCATTTCTGGATGGATATCTCTGTTGCTATTTTGGGCCTAAAGAGTCTATAGAATAATAAATAAGCTTATTACAAGTCATACATGTTCCAAAATTTAAACCATTACTTAATGATTTCAGGATATCCCTCCTGGTGATATCGGTGAGCTGTGTGTTCGTCACCGTGTTGCTGACGATCTACACGCGCCACCATCGCCGCGTGAAGGTGTTCCGCGTCGCCAGCCCCGTGTTTCTCTCCATCACACTACTGGGATGCGCCATTATGTATATGGAGGTAACTATATTTCAAATAGTATGTGATGCACAGGAGAATGCAGGTATTAAATATGGATGTAAAACATCACAGAAACACGGTAGACTATTGTCAAAGGGCCGTGGTAAAGCTTGATAGGTAGCAAGAGATGGGAAGATGAGTTAAAACTCACAGCAGGTCCTTACTGGAGACGAGTCGCTAGAGACAGAATACAGTGTAAGATGTTAGAGGAGGCCTATGTCAAGAGCACACTGAACTGAGATACATTTTATGAATGCAGCTACACCAAACTACAAAGTGCATGGCTTGCCTAAAAAGCAATTTTAGCCAAGCCGGTGGGAATCGGCTTGTATGGGCGCTCCGCCTCTGCTACGTTATCAATTTTAACATGAGTCTACACCCCTATGGCCGACGGCCTTCGTTAGCTCGCGCCATAGCTTCCTATCCTCAGCCACGCTTTTGGCATTGCTCCCCTTAAGTCCAACGGCTTGCGGCACTCTCAACACCAACGTGTACAATATGGGCTTCTGCCCAGGGGCAGGGTTATGTTAAATTAAAATAAATTAATAAATATCCGGGATAGTTAGTTGATACATTAGATATAACACTAAAGCAATTTTTTTTTTCTCACCAGATGGCAGCAATTTTTCCAGTTTTGGACCGATACTCTTGCATTGCCACAAAATGGACTCGCCACTTGGGATTCTGCATAACATACACAGCGCTGCTCATGAAAACTTGGAGGTATACAACGTATTTATCGGTATTAAGCTTTTAACAAAAGATAAATAGTAGAAGCAGATTAAAGCTGCCTATTGAACATGCAAGTTTTTTTTCCTTACTACAATAGCGCGTTCGCGTAGCATGTTAGAGACATAATAGAGTTGATTTTTTTGAACTGAGTGGATATACTTATCTTGAAAACAATTGCATTCAAGTTAAACAATACGATTGTGTGGTCGATGCGTGTCATTTTTTGTAAGAAGAAGGTTACCGCCACATAAAATGTTCATTGAATAATGAACTCTATTAAGACAATAGATTCAAAATGGACTAAAGGATTTAAAAAAAAACCCACACAGCGAGCCAGGTATAAACAAGAAATTTTCCTTCATTGTTTGTTAGTTTATTTTGAATGTTTGGCTAGGACGATAAGAGTTCATTATTGTAAGAACATTTTATGTGGCGGTAACCTTTTTCTTGCAAAAAATGGCACGTGTCGATCACACAATCGTATTGTTTAACTTGAATGCTATTGTTTTGAAGATAAGTGGATCAGCTCAGTCCAAAAAATTGTACACACCTACATGTACCGACTAATCCGGTTTCTTAACGTTTATGCAAATTAAGCGCGCTGAAAGTGTACAGTGCAGTATTTTGTTATGCTAGAAGAGTCAGAAAACATCTTCATTCATCAGTTGAAAACAATGCAGATGTATTTTCCGTTACCCGTCCATCTAAGAGCTACCTACAGTAGCACACGGCGAATTTTTGCAGCAATACAGTCGCGATACGGTATGGATGCAGATGAAGTGTGTCGCACGACTCAGGCGCGCGTTTGTATCGGTGAAAAGTCGCCGTGTATAACCGGTCTTAAACATATTTTAAATTGGTAACTATTGAACGTAACTTATCTGTAGACCTCCAGAGTACATTCCTGCTTCAAAAGAGATGTTTGCGTACGATATTTCGAATGCCCTCTGATAAATCATCACGCAATGTGTTTAAAGAAAAGCGCTTTCTTACTGTCACGGGGATATAAATTCTGGAACTTTGCTTCTTTTGTCAAAAATCATACACCGGATTTCATTAAAAAAAATTCACAAAAAAATAACCTTAGAACACAATATAAATACAATCTCCTGTGTCCAGGAGCCAAAAACTCAATGTATTACAAAAGCGCTTTCCATACTGCTAGACGTGAACGTGACTTTAATGCACTACCAGGTGAAATTAAAATTTTAGATAGTAATCGATTTAAGTTTAAGTTTAAGTCCTGGCTCATTGAACATGTTTTTTACAATTTAAATGAGTATTTTATGAAATAGGATAGAATAAACTTGTTATAATTTAGTGTTAAGGTAAAAATTGTATGCTCGAAATGGGCGACTGTTGGTTCTGTAAATTTATTTAACACCTTTGTACACAGTTTACAATAAATAAATACATTATTTTACTTAACTGAGTCAATCAAGTTGTATAGTGTTGATAATATTGCAGAGTATCCCTGACATATCGCGTGAAGTCCGCCCACAAGTTGAAGTTAACCGACAAGCAGCTATTGCAGTGGATGGCGCCCATACTCCTGATCATGCTGGTCTATCTAGGGACCTGGACCCTATCCTCCCCGCCTGATGCTGAAGATGTGAGTATCCTGATCATGCGGGTCTAACTAGGGTCCTGGACCCTACCCTCCCCGCCTGATGCTGAAGATGTGAGTATCCTGATCATGCTGGTCTATCTAGGGACCTGGACCCTATCCTCCCCGCCTGATGCTGAAGATTTGAGTATCCTGATCATGCGGGTCTATCTAGGGACCTGGACCCTACCCTCCCCGCCTGATGCTGAAGATGTGAGTATCCTGATCATGCGGGTCTATCTAGGGTCCTGGACCCTACCCTCCCCGCCTGATGCTGAAGATGTGAGTATCCTGATCATGCGGGTCTATCTAGGGACCTGGACCCTATCCTCCCCGCCTGATGCTGAAGATGTGAGTATCCTGATCATGCGGGTCTATCTAGGGACCTGGACCCTATCCTCCCCGCCTGATGCTGAAGATGTGAGTATTCTGATCATGCGGGTCTATCTAGGGACCTGAACCCTATCCTCCCCGCCTGATGCTGAAGATGTGAGTATCCTGATCATGCTGGTCTATCTAGGGACCTGGACCCTATCCTCCCCGCCTGATGCTGAAGATGTGAATATCCTGATCATGTGCTTTATGGCAACAAGATAAGGTCTATCAATTGCCATTGTTACAAACAATCAAGTTTTAAGGAACATGGAACATGCTGAAGCTAGCAGCTTCTTATTCTATTATATATCTATTTTCAGATCACAGACAGAGAGGGCCTGAGATTCAAACAATGTACTTACAATTGGTGGGATCACAGTTTGGCTATAGGTACGTATAATAATTATGTATGTATCGAAATGTCGTATTTAAAGAGATTGAGATATTTATTGATAAAATTATGATAGTTATTTATGCTGCAAGTGTGGAAAGTAGTTGATTTCCGACGAGTGTCACATTTAGGTCTAGGCCTGCAAGATGGTATTTTTTAATTTCCATTCCATATTGATTTTTAACACAGCATCACGGCGTTCAGCCATTAAAAAAACTATAAGCAATATTTGCTGTTTGGTTCGTTATGACATTCTGCCCCTACGATTATTTAAAAAAAAACAATAAACGATATTGGCTATATTTTGCAATTTTATTTATATGAAATCGACATGAACGTAACAAATAGCACATTATTAACAATTTCAAATTATTTTAAAATGTACATTTAACTACACAAATACACATTTAAAATATTTCATCTAAATATTAGTCAAACGCGTAGGTAGGTATTTTTTAAATAAATTTTGAAGGCAAAATTTAAAAAAATCATCCTGTAATTCTATTCTATTGGATTTATTCCGTTCCGACGAAGAAATAGTAGGTATTTAATATATGTGTTATATTTTTTGTATAGTTTAGGTACTTTTAGTTTCTCTAGAAATTAAACTCTGATTTTTGGAGTTTTTTTTTATTTATTTCATTCCGACTGGATTTCAAGTCATGACCAACTAGATTTTCATTGAACAGTATCGAAGGCTCTGACCTCTGGGCCACGCTTCTTTGAAAGTCATTACTTAATAACGTACAAAATAACCTACGGCCAGAGACAAGTTAATTCTTTTTATAAATCTTATTGATATAATGCTGATCATTACTGCCAGTTTCTGAACGCATTTTAGCGTGTTTATAATGTGTGTAGATAAATTATTATTATTGATTGGTCACTTTTACTCGGCATTTTCAACAAATTTACACAGAACAACTCCAAAGTAAATAACAATGACGGGCTTTTTTGTTTTAAATATGCGCGTTCAACATAATGTACTAGTACGCATACATGTGCAAATGCCCGCCATGTCGTGTCGTAGCAAAAGAAATAAACGAAATATGCGTTCAGCCAAACATATTAAGCGAATATTTAAGATTAATTAATTTATTGATCAAAATCTTAAAACGTTTTATAAATTATTAATACATATTTATATGAAAGAAATTGTGAATGAAAACTTTGTAACACTTTTCTCAAGAAATAAAAACTCTTTGCATCGGGCTGACGACGCAGTTAAAAATAAAAAAAGAACTTATAAGTAAAAAGCACTAGTGCGAAAAAGTGGCACTTTCCGCACGATTTGGCTGCTTGGAATAGTTATTTACGATACAAGTGCAGAAAATAGGAAATTCGCAACGAGTGGCGATATATTAAAACACGACCGAAGGGAGTGTTTTAAATCGACACGAGTTGCGAATTACCTATTTGCACGTGTATCGTACAACGTTTTACAGTACATATGGCTCTTTAAAGTTTCAACATATGCACGGAAAGTGCTCATTTCCGCACTCATGCGGAAAACTAACACCATGTGTACTGTAAAATCTGTTTTCGAGCACATGCATTGTAGATAATTTTGAACTGTAGGTTAGTTTCATTTTCAAAGCTATCAATATATGCCTACATATGCCATTTCCGTTTGATGGTTTAATAGGCTTGAAGTTTTAATTGCAGTGTTTGTAGCATACATTTATCTAATGAAAGTAGTATTTTAATATTGATTGAGTTATTTGTCTGTTACCAAAATTTTGTAGACAAAAAAACAGATAATATACTAATTTATGTACCTGGGCCACTTAACTATTTTATACGGTTTTAAATTGAATCCAAACTTTAAATCCCCTTAACATGCATGTGTTTTTGTGACAATAGTAAACATGGTGGAGTATCTCCACTCCGCCGTTATTATTGTGTCCAGGCTTACTGGGACAAAATAAAAAAAAGTTGATGGTCCCACCTAATATTTTGCACAAAATAACAAACGATGACTATTAATTTGTTCCTCAGGCGAGATCCTGTTCCTACTGTGGGGAGTCCGCGTGTGCTACCGCGTGCGCCACGCCGAGAGCCTGTACAACGAGGCGCGGCTCATCTCCATCGCCATCTACAACATCTTCACCGTCAACTCGCTCATGATAGCCTTCCAGTGAGTACTCAGACTGTATCGAGATCCTGTTCCTACTGTGGGCAGTTGCGCAAAAAGTGCTACTTTTCGTAGCTGTTAACGTGCGGAAAGTTGGTTTTCGCGAACTAGTGCTTTTCACTTTTTCTTGTACAAATTGTACCATTAATTATTATATCAATCAATTATTTTTTCGCAACTGTATTAAAAAAACGTCGTTCGATACACGTGCGGAAATGTCATTCTTCACTCGTCCCGAGTCTTGTCTTGCTCGTGGCAAGATATCTCGGCACCTACTCATGACGTAATGACATTCTTTTCGCACTAGCATCGAAATGCACTATTTCCAAGCAGACAAATCGTGCGAAAATTTCAGTTTTTTTTTATTTTATTATTAACTGCCTCGGGCTGACGAGGCAGTTAATGTATTTGTGTTTTTTTTTTCAGTTTACTAATCCTGCCTCGAGCCGGGCCAGATATAAAATATCTGCTCGGTTTCATCAGAACGCAGTTGTCCACTTCCACTACAGTGCTACTAGTATTTTTACCCAAGGTAAGTTTCGCCAATACTAAAGCAATGAGACAAGATATAGTACATTATTGTCGAAGCGAGGGAAGTAGGCAATTGCTGGCTGAGTATTCATTTTAAACGGGCGACCTTAGGAGGCCGTTTAATTTAATACGAAGCCAGCAATTGCCCTTCCGGCTGAGTCAAATACTCAAATACTTTTCTCAAAAATATACTTTCTGAAAATGATGAGGCATGCTTTTCATCTCGCCACTTCATGAATTGCCGTACGCCTTAAGATATTTGTCTTTTGATTTTGCCGGGGACAAATTCTCAATAACTGTACTTGCAGCTTCTTTTAAATCTGGATTCTGGAGGCGTATATTTCATATCCTCGTCACTCGAACTAGAACTCATTTTCACGTCAATATTCAATATTTTCCGAAAAAACAACTAGATATATGTGAAAACTGAATAGTTTTTGCATTGCCCCCTTTTTAATTTTTTAAATATAAACTGGAAGTGTATTTTTCTTCCGAAAACGCCATAAGTTATTTGAGACAACTAAAAATCTTCTGTGTTGGCTGTTTAGGACCTATGCCTTTATTATATGGCCGTTTTAACTTTTTAAAAAGTTTGTACCTCGACAAATAAGGGAATTTGTATGCAACATTGTTGTCGAGTAAAATCGAGCCGGCAAGGTTTTTAATTTTTGACTAACGATAAACCATGCACATCACGTCCTGATATTTTACCAATAAAGTAAACTTTGCCGAACATTTTTGAGAAAAATACTTTGTTATATGTTTCAGTGAAAGAATGTAAACAAATAAGCTAGGTAACTATACCATCCAGACGGAAAAAAAATGTAATTAAATCATAAAAAATGTAGCCTTTATTTACAGTACTGGCTGTCTGTCTGTCAAGACTCTTTATCTCGGGAACGAGTGGTTGTACCCAGTTGAAATTCAAACCATATACTCAAGTCAACAGTTCCTTGAAGTTGTGAAAAAAATCAAACTTCTAAGTTAAAGTAAAAAACCGGCCAAGTGCGTGTCGGACCACGCAAAACGAAGGGTTCCGTGCCTATTAAAAAGGTCGTATCGTCATAGAAATCCTACGGCACTTACGTCCTTTTCTTTGAGGAAGGCAGTTTTTCAGCAATATCTCGGAAACCTTTCATCCGATCTTGTTCAAAACAATTTTCGGTGAATGAACTTAATAAGCGCTGTGTCCATGAATTTTTTCATATTATTTTAAATACACCGTTCAAAAATTAGAGGGGGGGGGACAGAATTTTAGTGACTTTCGGGGCGATTATCTCTGACTGTATTCACTTAATCAAAAAAAATCCCGAGAAACCTTATATTTATTTTGAAAGGCCTATCGATTCATGTGCCACACGTGGGCTCACGATGAAAAAAAATTTTTTGACTTTTAGTTTTATGTATGGAGTACACCCCTAAAAAAATTTTTTTTAGTAATTTTAATTACAAAACTTTGTAGCGGCCAACAAAATACACCTATCCTCAAAATTTCATTCAAATACACCTTATAGTTTTCGAGTAAAATGTCTGTGACATACGGACAGACGGACAGACGGACAGACGGACATGACGAAACTATAAGGGTTCCGTTTTTGCCATTTTGGCTACGGAACCCTAAAAAAGATACGGCCGTTTATGCCGCAAAGTTTTGAAATTTTCCCCTGTAGGTACTTGTAGTAGGTATAATACGATATTACTTGCCAAATTTCATAGTTGGTCAACGGAAAGCACCCTATAAAGTTTGATTCCCTTGAGATTGTCGAAATTTACTTTTTTGCGGCATAAACGTCCGTTTCTTTTTTTTTACGTTAACTTTGAAGTTTGATTTTTTCACAGCTTCAAGGGATTGTAGACCTGAGTATGTGGTTTTAATTTCAACTCGATTTCAACTTCGATCGATTTCCACGCGTTCCCGAGTTCTTGACAGACACACAGGCGGGCAACAAAGTGATTCTATAAGGGTTCCATTTTTTTCCTTTCGAGGTGGGGGACCCTAAAAAGAGAGATACAGTGGACGCGCATTATTCTAACCCATAGAGTTCATGTGAGGTTCATGAAATGATGTGTCCGTGCTCAGGTGCTGCGCGTGGTGCGCGGCACGGGCGACACGTGGGACCGCGGAGCACGGGCCCGCGGCGTGCCCGCCTCCACGTCACTCAACGGCATCGGGCTCGTGCCCGACGAGCCGCCCGACCTCTACCGCGAGAACGACGAGCTCAAGGTAACACCTCACCTTCCTTCACAGTGACACACCTGTCAGGTGCGGCACGGGCGACACGTGGGACCGTGGAGCATGTGCTCGCCTCCACGTCGCTTAACGGCATCGGGCTTGTCCCCGACCTCTACCGCGAGAACGACGAGCTCAAGGTAACACCTCACCTTCCTTCACAGTGACACACCTGTCAGGTGCGGCACGGGCGACACGTGGGGCCGTGGAGCACGTGCTCGCCTCCACGTCGCTTAACGGCATCGGGCTTGTCCCCGACCTCTACCGCGAGAACGACGAGCCCGAGGTAACACCTCACCTTCCTTCAAAGTGACACACCTGTCAGGTGAGGCACGGGTGACACGTGGGACCGTGGAGCACGTGCTCGTCTCCACGTCGCTTAAGGGCATCGGGTTTATCCCCGACCTCTGCCGCGAGAACGACGAGCTCAAGGTAACACCTCACCTCCCTTTACTTGCTGTCTTTCCTTTGACGTTTAACGTCTCCCGTCTTGCCCCTGTCCCATCATACCGGGCAAAACACCTCAATCGCTACCAAAAGTCGTCGGCAACATCAAGGGTCTGCTAGACTTCCTAGTAGAACTGGGATGGCACGAGCATTGCCAACGACCCTTCTGCAAAATACTCGACGTCTTATATGTGCCATACGACGTCGAGTTGCGGAACCACGGCCCGCGAAAACCGGCGCCATCTCAGTTAAACGTCAAGTGTGCCCATAGTGCAGGTAGAAGAGGGTTGCTTGTTCGTGGATTTGAACGATAAATATTACTCTCAGCTTAGAGGGTGCGATTATTTATATCTCAGTTAAGCGGTCGAATACGCAATGAGAGGGGTTGAGACTCTTCGTTATGGGCAGAACTATAAGTAATTAGGTATTATGTTACACATCAATAACTCTATAGAACTTATCCGGATTAAACCGACCTGTGTAATGTAGATAATATTTTTTCATAAAAATTGTGTTATTGTCATCAGGAGGAGGTGCAGAAGCTCGCAGCGCAGATCGAGTTCATGAAGATAGTGCAGATGGAGATGCACAACCGGCACCTGCGGCCGCGGCCCGGCGGCTACTTCAGCGCGGGCGCCGAGACGCACCCCGCTGTCAACATCTCGCAGGCAAGCTTTACTGGTAGACCATTGTTACTGTCAGGAGCCGCAGCCAGCAGCGCAGATCGAGTTCATGAAGATAGTGCAGATAGAGATGCACAACCGGCACCTGTGGCCGCGGCCCGGCGGCTACTTCAGCGCGGGCGCCGAGACGCACCCCGCTGTCAACATCTCGCAGGCAAGCTTTACTGGTAGACCATTGTTACTGTCAGGAGCCGCAGCCAGCAGCGCAGATCGAGTTCATGAAGATAGTGCAGATAGAGATGCACAACCGGCACCTGTGGCCGCGGCCCGGCGGCTACTTCAGCGCGGGCGCCGAGACGCACCCCGCTGTCAACATCTCGCAGGCAAGCTTTACTGGTAGACCAGTGTAACTGTCAGGAGCCGCAGCCAGCAGCGCAGATCGAGTTCATGAAGATAGTGCAGATGGAGATGCACAACCGGCACCTGTACGTCTAGCACAACTTGCTGCTCAGTCGCTTCGCGCGCGACTAAGCGTCTCCTATCTCACTCGCACCTTACAAATTAGAAAAAGGAGGGTAGATCTTTCTCGACTCGCGTCGCGGCGCGGCGTCAGTTGTGCTAGCCCCGCTGTCAATGCTAATTTTATGGCGCCGCTTACCCCTAGTAGGCTTCAGAAGGATTGCTTGAAGCTGCCACACAGTCCGCCCCGACGGTCTTTATTTCTACAGTACCAAAACCTCCATGTCTCATGTCATCGTCCTCCTAGCTTTTTTCCCGGTCATCCTAAAGCAGCCTGGAGTCCGCTTTGGCATTACCAAAGAGACTGCCATCAGACCTTTCAACCCAGAGGTAAAAACTAGACCACCATGTTGCTCTGATAAATTAGTCGAAACGAATGATAAGTATTTCGCATATAAGTTTTTTGCAAAACCCAGAACTTAACTTTAGGCTTTTATTTTGATCTGGCCCCGTAGCATGGTTGGCCTTGTCACGCGATAGGTGATAGGATAGAGCGTGCGTCACTGGCTGACACCGTTCGATAGAACGAGACGAAGCTCCTATCTTGTCACTTGTCGCGTGATAAGGCCAACCATGCTACGTTTGTTAATTTGTTAGTGTGGGACAAATCTTGCAAGTTAAATTTGACTCACTTCCCGGTGACCGATTGAGTTGAAATTTTGGGTATAAGTATAGTTTGGATGACAATTCAATATTATGGTACCGTCGTCGTCGTCTGATGATGGAGACAAAAGGTGGTCATGGGAATTCAATACTTAAAACTTACGTAACCCCATTGAGTTTGGGCTCGTTCGAATCGTCTCAACGAGTAGTTGATGACGGTATACAGAAAAGTACAGTCAGCAACAAAAGCTTGTACCAAAAATAATTTTTTTGAGAGAAAAATGTTATCGGTTAGGTTGTTGGCAGCGAATTTAGTGTGTGTGACAGTGTTCGGTCGTGTTGCAGGACAGCACGGAGTGGCCGGGGCCGGTGTGACTGGTCGCGCTGAGCGACGGCGGCTGGGCGTGGCGCGGCGCGGCGCCGGCCGCGCGGCGCGTGCGCACCGCCGCCGACGCGCGCCGCCCACATTACGTTTGAGCTTGTTCTGTCGCTTGTTACACCTCCGCCGCACTATGCTCCTCGCGCTCTGCTCCGAAGTTGCCCTCTCTGGCCACACATGCGATTACGAGCAACGCTCCGCACTATATAATATTATAGATTACTTGCCTTTATTGCCGCTCTTTTGACTCGCGCCTGATGCATGGCGAGGAGCAAGATGAGCGGCATGACGAGTAACCTTGCCACACTATGTCTCTACTCTACCTCCCAGTGGCAGCGCGTGCAAATGTTCGATGTGCAACCCGGAACAAAAAAGTTATGAAAGAGTTTACAGTACACAACTATAGGCTTGCGTAAAAATAAATTTTAGGCAAGTCAGTGGGAATCGGCTTGTATGGGCGCTGCTTTCCTCGCTAATTCCCACGTCACTCGACGAGTGTGTGGCAGGGGTAGTATTAGCCTCAGTTGCGCCGGTTAGATGATGCTGGTTATTAGAGTTGTTGATGTAAACTTTACTAAATTGTTGTCGAGGCGAGAAAGTAGGCCAAGTAGGCGATGGAATGGACGAGCGAGTTCGAGTTCCGAGCCGAAGGCGAGCATCTCGAAGAAGTCTATTTATTGGCCGAGACTATGCTTGTCACGCGTACCTACTGCGAGGAAATTGAGAATAATGATAAGTATAAATGTAAATTAAGTGACTTTGTAATTCTGCTCTGATTGGTCGCATCGCTGTTCCAACTGGATTACAATAACATTTCATGCAACGTATCGCTAATCGGTTTTGAAACCTCAATCGTCATATTTCCGAGCAGTGGCGTGAAAGTCTACATCACACTTGGCAGGTAATCCCTTCCTTTCCAACCAGTGTAGTAAAGTACTACCTATTATACCACGTCTTCGGAGATATGGGATACCTATCTCTTCGACATGCGGGGGACGTCATAATCTCAAATTAGGCCCCGTGCACCGATTTTGAATTTTGTGATGATAACAGGTACACAAAAATTTCAACCATAAATGATACTCTGCGTCACTGATTCAAGCTTGTACAAAAGTTACACATCAACTCTAACTCAGTAAAAATTCGAATAAAGTACTTGAGACTACTGCCTATGCTTATTCCTAGCATTCCTTTGCTGTATTGTAGGTACTTATTAATTTTTCATCGATAACATTGGAGCTTGGATTTTCATTGGAGTTTCACATCCAGCCAAAATCAGTAAATATGTGTTCTCGATTAAGACTCCCTTTCATAAAGCTCACAGCTTGAATAGCGTCAGGTGTAATGTTATATATGTGCTAGAAATAATACGTAATAAATGGTCTCCATATACCTAAATGTTATATCTGCTCTAAGCACTGAATTTTTTGTTAAGGTATAGTTGAAAGCTAGATAGCGTTTATTTCAATCGCTAGAGTAAAGTAGTTAGAACTTCTTTTGTTTTTGATGTATTTAGGTAAACATTTGAAATTTCATCATGTCATTATCTTTAAATATAACTTACCTCTTCTAATTCTAGTCGTTAATTTAAATGTATGAATCTAGGACATCTAAATATTAGTTAATTTAGTTTTTAGTTCAGTATTTTCATTAAATATGTAAACAAATGTTAAACACTGGTGTTCATCGCTAGGACAGACAATAAAAATTAAATACTGTTGTAGTTTTCGGAATAGAAACGCTAAATTGTTTAATTCAATTACTTAGATGAATAATGGATTTATTACGCTACCTGAAGTTACCTTGACAGCATTAATTTACGATATAAATTTATTATGATATTTTTTATCATAGCTATAATCATATTTAGTTATAAGAGGTATCATAAACGAACTGTAAATATGAATCAGAAAGAAGCATGAATTCTAAAGTGTTGTAAATAAATTCATTAATAATAGTGATGACGTAGTTATGATTATTATTTATTTTCTTTGACTGTCTGTGATAAAATAGAAAATTAATAATTAGTGTTATTCATGGATGTTATAGTGGAACTATATATTGAGAAAGTGGTAGCACACCATATTGAGCGATAGAAAATGATGTATAATTTGTCCATGTGGGTATTCATCTTTGTCGTAGGATTTTTACATGTATACTAATAATTTTTCACGAGGAAACTTGTAATATTTCAACTTCAGATGCTGTGCTTTCAATGTTGTGATTATAATTTTGAGTGAAATCCCATGTTATGTCGGTCTAGTGGTACTGCCGACATAGTTTTAGTATAATAATAAAATTCAAGGTAAACATATTTTTGTATACTTAGATTTGCTCTTACTACTGTTATTCATATCCATAAATAAAGGGGTAGCTGAAAGTTACTTGTTTTTGATGCTACAGTTAGTCACAAAATAAGAGTACATTTCTCTTTCTAGACTTTACATGGTATCTGTATAGCCATTGAGTTTTCTGTTCAAGTTGTAACATGTGTGTAGATGTACTGTATGTAAGAGAAGATAATAATAACTGTCCCAGTGTTCAGTGTCCTACTGAGGTGGCATAGCCGTGCATCTTAGGTGACATTAGTGGGACTGTAGAAATACTGTTTTCACTGGCAATAGCACAGGTATAAATATATCTATTTATAAAACCTTCGTTTTGATCGTGTTATGTACTCAAACCATCAATAAATGTATGTACCTATAGTTATTTGTCTATGAAATATTAATTCATCTGCAAGATAATTTATTCTGAGATTAATATACTTATTGTCTGTTATTGTTGGCTATTGCCAAATTCGGTCAAAATATTTATCCTGTGTAATGTTTACAAATTTGGAATCTCTTACATTTTATTAGTATTTATTTACTGTGCCAAAGATAAGATTTAGGAATAAATTATTCAACATTATTTTTTCATTAGATGTTATATCAATGTTTTCTAATGATTAATGCATCATGGAGTGTTAATATAAACTAGAGTTGATGTAATAATTATTGTTATTCTGTGAACTAGGGCATAGGTAAAATATGTAAGAAGTTC
The DNA here is from genome assembly GCA_932294315.1 of Epinotia nisella. Taxonomy (NCBI): domain Eukaryota; kingdom Metazoa; phylum Arthropoda; class Insecta; order Lepidoptera; family Tortricidae; genus Epinotia; species Epinotia nisella. The sequence continues at coordinate 11,854,773 of OW028688.1, read as the reverse complement.
TGTTTTTACATTAAAAAAAAAACAATTTGCAATGATTTGTCTATTATTTATCACCTAAAAATTATATTATATTCAGTAAACAATGTAATACCAGTTACAATATCAATCTATTGTTAGTTTACTATTTTAAACACAATAAAAATGAAATAGAAAATACTCCACTGATGAACAGTACAACTCTGAAATTTGTGATGATGAACACAATTGAATATGCAAGCTTACATTTTCTGCATATGGGTGATTCCACGAGCGTTCCAACGACCGTCAGTCCGCTGATCGCATTATTGTCAAAGTTCTTGCAGTTTTGGATCCCCTTTTCCAATAATTTTGTAGCAGTCCTGGACTTGTAAAAAATACCTGAACATGCCATGCCAGTTTGCCGGTACATTGTCAATAATGCGATCAGCAGACTGACGGCAGTTGGAATGCTCGTGGAATCACCCATATTCATAAATAATGGTTGCTGTGACCTGACTTCTATATATAGTTGCAATTATTATTCGAGTAAGTACATATCAATGTCCGTCAGTCCAGACCAGGACAGGTAACTGTCGCAAAGAGAGTCAGAAAGTTCCAGTACTAGTGGACACATTTTTGACCATAACTAAGATTTGTAACAAAATAAAGGGCTCACTGAAATTTGGACAGATGAAACTGGTGCCAGTGCCATAGTGAAATAATTTTCAAATGCATTAAAATATGTTCTCTCACATGGTAATTGTCACAGACCAAGAGATTTTTAACAATTCTAAATCAAAATATCTTGAGATATTCTAAATTTCTAATTCATACACTTCAATGATGATGTCGGGTCCATACCCAATAATCGGCATCCATTATATCTCTGTCCCTTTTTTAATCCATGCATAAAGAGAGAAAGATATGTTAATGCAGATCATGGGTTACATTGTAATACTGGCATTGTGTGTCCCTATAATGTATGGTATACATTATAGGGACACACAATGTCAATATTACAATGTACTTCCAGGACAAAATACATTTGTTATTTCAATTACATTTAGATTGTTACGCTGCAACTTGTGTTCTAGTAAGGTATGTATACCTTGATTGATATGATAAAATTAATACTATTTACAAATTCACCCAAATGGCCATAAAACGACTATCAATAACATTTTTACAAAAATTACATTACAATAGCACTAGTATATATAATAAAATTATATATGTACATAAAAATAATCACTTTCACAATGATACATCCAAAAATCCGTCACCGTTCAATGAACTATGTGTACACAAAAGTTGTGCACCACTCTGAATTGTTATCAAATTCTTTGTGTCTAAATTCTTGTTAATCATATCCTGGATCTCCATGTTTTGCTTAGCGGTTTCATAAACCTTTTCCAAAGTAGATATATCATTCTCCTCCGCAGTCAGTAAAGCTTCCATCAAAGCTGCCCGTTCTACTCTGTCCCTTAAGGCTGACACTTCTTGCTTTAATTTATCGTACTCTGCATGTGACACTTCTTCTTCGTGAACTTCGTCAGCAGGTAGCAACACATTCGCAGGTACAGTTAATATTCTCTCGATCTCACTGTCTATCACTTCTAAGGAGGGCTCAGCTCGTTCACAATATAGCCGTAATAACTTTTTAAACAAACTACGGATGGCTGCTTTATCACTTTCATTGAGGTCAAGGGAATTCAGAAGATGCATTTCCATATCACACACACCAGTCCTTATTTTTTCTTCAACCATTTGTCTAAGAGCTATCTTGACTCTCTGCGCTCCGAAGCCAAAGTGTTGAGTCGCGTATTCTTCTTCAGTTCCTCCTTTCCATCGATTCGTTTGAATCATTTTGTATTGTGTGTATTTAATTCACCGATAAAGATAAAAGTAGTACAAAGCCGAATAATACACTACAAACAAGAATCCAGCCTAGCCAAACGGTAAACTTTCAAACGCCAATTGACGTTTCATTTTTTTTTAATTTTTTTCTTTACCATGGATACCGAGTTCTCCAATCGGAATAATAGTGTTTAAATAAAATCCACTTAAAAAATTACATTAATATAATTTTAATATAATAATCAATTTTTTCCACAGTATTTAAAATGAATTTAAATACAGGTATGAAATAGACATGTAGGGTTTGATGGTAAATCTTGAACGAGGCGGGGAACACTTAATGGCGGCCAATACACGGTGATTAAATACTGATGATCCACCATATCTGTCTCACTCTATCGCATGTTATAGAGTGAGACAGCTGTTGTAGATCATCAGTATTTACTCACCGTGTATTAGCCGCCAATGAAACGTTCACTTAAAGTCTAGTGTTGCCATTGCCGAGTATCCAAAAATGGTTCAAAACCGTAGATAGAGAATTTATAAGTGTCCTAGTTCATTATACAACAATTAATTACGAATCAAGAATTATTCAAATTCTTGTCTAACTGAGATTTCAAAGTTAAAATAAAATAATGTTACATTTTATTGTTGGGTTTTAACCCAAACAATAAAGTAATCGTTTTTCATCGTATGTTTACTCAAAACTAATAGCACTAATAAGCCTTAGAAAAAAAATATTGTTGTGAAATGTGGATATGTGGATGCTAGGTTTTTTAGTCGATCTCTAGAGATGCTGTCACAGCGCCATCTAGTGTCGACCAGCACAAATTGCGTGAGGGCTACCGTTTTGCGCTCACCAGTTGGCGGCACTGGTGTGTCGGGTCCACAAATTAAAACGAAATTTACATTTAAATCATTTTTAAAAGAGTAAATCAATAATTTCATATAACAGTACTTATTATTATTACCTCCGATTTATTTTTGCATGAGTTTTTCTTAGATTCGCTTTTAAAGCACTGAGATTCATTGACCCGTCACACATATTTGCCATAATTAATCTCAGCTATGCAAAATATTCACAACATTATGAGAAACATTAGAAATTATGAAAAAACCCGCAAAATCCACTAACTAAACTATGGCATTTGAAAAGCCCTCTGACGCGCCTCTTGTGGCGAATTCACTCGCGGTAGCCCTCATAGATGGCGTTAAACGTCAACTACTTATTGAGAAATTATTTTGAAGCAGTGCACAAATAAATAAGGATTTTTAAAGGAATAGTGTGTTATGTTAGGCTTGTCAGCGGGGCTTAAGTAATACCTACAATGAGCCCCTAGAGAAAATGTGCTTACATTCTTATGATTTACAAAACATTTTAATTTTACCAATCAAAAAGGATATAAAAATTGAAATAAAAATACAAGATTATAATTAACATTAACTAAGATAAATTAAAACTAAGTTAAATCTAAAAAAGGCCCTCGAGGCATTGTACCGAGGATGCTGGCGGCATTTCCTCGCTGAATTGCAATGCTGATGCGTTGCGCGAGAAAGCCGCCAGCTCTTCGGTCACCAGTTACATCGACCAGACGTTTCGCGGTTTCTGCAAATAACTTATGCGCACTGGGACCCCACGGACCGAGGGTCTCGATATTCACCTCCCAATCAAAATACTTCACCATATTAAATCTAGGTACCAATAACATTACACATCGACACAGTCAATCGTAACGTTGGGTTTCCAATGTCTGTGAAGTTAGCATATCAGGTTTTAGCAGATCACAAAATAATGAAAGTTGCAACATAGTTCAATAGTTCCTGATACATTTTTAGCAATAGTTCTGGCGTTTTTACCGAAAAAAAACAAACCTATGTATTTCAAACCATTGATAGATATGCTAACTTCACGTAGCATATTAATTTCCTCCTAATGAACGTATAATTAACTCTTTGCCTTTTCATAGACTCCCCTACAGTTCCTGATACTTTTAACACATACATAGTTCTAGCATATCTAAAAACATTAAGAAAAATAATTGTTTTAATTCAATGATATGCTAACTTCACATCACACGTGATATGCTGATAGTTAATGACAAGTTCTAGGCTTGTTTTTGACTTTAAATGATAGCTCTAGAGCTATGTAGAGCCTAGAAATCCGGAGTTCTAGGCTCTAGCGTTACATCTAATGCCTAAAGAAAATTTATTAAATAAGCAAATTTTGACATGCAAGTGCTGTACGATGACAAATAATTTTCAGAGGATTCTAGCTAGTTTGTAAGTAAATAAAATAGATTTACCTGTGTACAATAGATACATATACAAACTATCTGTGACACTTAGTTTTAGAGTAGGTACGAAAATATTTTTGATTTTCATAGAATTGAAAGGCACCGCAAGCCACGCCAGTGCGATCTAGGCCTTATACGTACGTCCAGGCCATACACATGATTGAATTTACAGTCCCGAAATGTTTTTTATGGTTCCGTACCTCGAAAGGAAAAAATGGAACCCTTATAGGATCACTTTTTTGTCCGTCCGTCCGTCAGTCAAGACCCTTTTACTCAGGAACGCGTGGATGTATCAAGCTAAATTTTATATCAAATATTCAAGTCTACTGTTTCTTAGAGCTGTGAAAAAATCAAACTTCTAAGCCAACGCAATCAAAAGATACAGCCCTTTATGCTGCAAATTTCCGCAAATTTTCGAAACTCGGGGAGGGAAGGGAATCAAAACCTACAGGGTACCCCGTGAACACGAATCTTGAAATAAAAAATGCGAAAACCGTAGATTTTTAGTTACATCATGTATCTAATAAGAATGCTTTTAATAATTTACTTATATACCTACAGATTCGGTGCGCGAGTCTGACTCGCATTTGGCCGGGTTTTTTTTTTTTTTAACTATACTTTACCTGCACGGCTAGCATAAGACCGCGCCTACCTATCTAGAATACCCATCACTTTCTAAGTAAGTACCTAGAGCGCTTATAACGAGTAGATATCTCGCGAAGTTTTCTGATCAGGGTTGAGCGAATTGGTTGACATGTGAATTTTAATTTCCCCGAAACGTAAAGCTGGAATTGAAAATATGACTTGAATATTATTATCACGATATTAATTTATTTCCAAAAAACCCGGCCACGTGCGTGTCAGACCACGTACAACGAAGGGTTCCGTGCCTATGAAATAGGTCGTATCGTCACAGAAATCTTAACGGCACTTACGTCATTTTCTATTGGAAAGGCAGTTTACAGCAATTTTCTGTGAAAGAATTTAATGAGCCCTATGTCCATGATTTTTTCATATTTTTTAAATACACCGTTCAAAAATTAGAGGGGCGGGGGACACAATTTTTGTGACTTTCGAGGCGATTATCTCCGACTCTATTCACTTAATCAAAAAACTTAATCGATTGACGTGCCGCCACACATGGACTTACAAGCACCCCTAAAAATATATTTTTTAGTCATTTCATTACAAAACTATGTAGCGGCTAACAAATACACCTATCCTCAAAATTGTATTCAAATACACCTTATAGTTTTCGAGTTAAATGCCTGTGACATACGGAGAGACGGACAGACGTACCTACAGATGGACATGACGAAACTACAAGGGTTCCGTTTTTGCCATTTTGGCTACGGAACCCTAATTATTACCATTAAGAAGTAGTTGTTTGTCCCTTGGTTCAGTCATTGAATTGGCCCAAGTTACGGTTCAGCGGTTCAGCCGTTCCAATTCTACACATCTCATCTCGATCGCCCTAGATATTCCCAAGTCCGAAGCGTCGATGACTTATCTTACGAGAGTAAACTTTGAGAGTACTCAAACAGTTCGCCGACCCTGTACGGAATTAATTGACTTAACTGGGATGGGAATGAGCTCGATCTATTTTTATTTTATATTATGCTGAATGAAAGTTGTAAATACGATAAGGACAGAAGTGACGCTCTTTCTCCCACACCAAAATGATCTAATGAAACCCTCACAAGCTATTTGGTTAAGTTACTCGTAAGTAAGTCAATGCACATCGTCATCATCATCATCATCATATCAGCCGAAAGACGTCCACTGCTGGACATAGGCCTCTCCCAAAGAGTGAGGTACATGTAAGTGATCGTTTATGTGTTTTTTAAAGTAATTAAGTAAAGGTACAGTACCTAGGTATAATTATGACCTTAAAGCAGCAAATTAAACCCGTGTGTGCAAACGTCTAATTCGACGCACTCTTAAATGCCGCGCGGAACTGGTTTTCAATGGGGTCCGGTCTAAAAAGGTATAAAGACTCCAGTTTACGCGTGGCGACATGACATCCAGAAGCTATTTTCGTTGACCTATTTAAACTTACCTTCCCCTTTTAAAATGAACATGACATGAGCTAAACGCCTTCTCCTGGGCTGTTATTCGCTACGCGCAACACCCCGCCGGTCACCCGTTACAAAACTAGTCCTCTACCTACGCTTAGTTACTACGCATCGCGGTGTCAAGGTATAATTGTGGGTGAGCGTTGAGGTGAGCTTAAAACAAGTTACAGAATAGGGGGGCAGTTCTCCCTAACTCGGTGAAAGAGTAGAGCACGGCGCACGTGCTATTGAGCTTGCCATGATTTGAGTTTTGTAGATGTCAATTGTCAGTTTTCTTAGACAGAGGACCTTCTGTACCTAAGTAGGTACCTACTATTATATGGTTAGGGCGCATAACGTCCCACTCGCAGAATGTTCCTTTGTCCCTTTCGCGAAATGTTCCTTTCCTAAATGTCCCTTACGCAAAACGACCCTTCTGGAAAAGGTCCCGTTCGCAAAACGTCCCTTCACATAAATAAAGTCCCGTTCGCAAAATGTCCCTTTCGCAAAATGACCCGTTCGCAACACGTCCCTTTCGCAAAATGACCCGTTCGCAAAACGTCCCTTTCGCAAAATGATTTCTATTATTTGCCATCTCTTATCCCATGAGAAGACTCCTAGTCACTGCTTAAACAAGCTTTTCCAGACGGGACATTTTGCGAATGAGTCATTTCGCAGACGGGACGTTTTGCGAAAGGGGCGTTATGCTGTAGGGACTTTAAGCGAAAGGGGCTTTCTCAGAAGGGACGTTTTGCGAAAGGGGTAGGACTTTTTGAGAAAGGGACCTTTTGCGAATGGGGTATTTTACATAAGGGACCTTTTGCAGAAAATACATTTTGCGAATGGGACGTAATTTTGGTGGAGGGACGTTTTGCGAGTGGGACGATATGCGCCCAAACCTATTATATTTTATTCTGTGCTATTTATTACTTCTTCTTACCCCTTCACTAAAGCTGACGCTCGCCCATTGTTTTGAAATGCCGATGCCGTTTAGTTTGAAAGAGATGGGAATCTAACTGGATTCTAATTGGAATTGGAAAGTGGACTAGATAGTCTGGGTCTGGGTAATACTTGAATAGACTAACTACCAAGTTCCCGAATATCCTTAAAGCATAAACAAGTATGGTAAATATGAATAAATAATATATCTAGGTCACGTTGACTTCGCTGTATATAATGTGTCAATATTAGTCCGACCTCAGATAAGATAATAGAATATAGACAGGGTCACGGATGACAAAAAACATTCTATGAAGATAGAGGTCCCTACTAACTATGTTTTTCAATACCGCGACAATAGGCTATTCTACGATTTTTGCATAAGTATATATTTTAAACTGTTTGTATAGATTAGATAGTCAACTGGTATTTTTATTTCCTCAAAATAATATCGCTTTATGAAAATAATAATGTTTAACATTTGAACGTTATGTTATATTCGCGCCAAAAAGGCAGCCGCGATTATCGTGACGTCATAACTCCAACACCAAACCACAGACTACTAAAAATATACTACTACCTATGTGCAGAAACCATAGTCAAAATGGCAGATAATAAAACTACGATTTTAATTTTCAAATTCAAAATAAATCTTATGTTTTTATAACAAAATGTTATATTCGTATTTCTTATTGTAAATAGTATATAAAAACAATACTTTGCTAATTTAATTTTGATAGATGAAAATGCCCTATTTGCTTAATGGACGGGATACCGGAGCTTCAAACCGGGCCATGTCTCGGCATATCGGGACGTACGGGAATGGTCATGTTTTATGTGAGTGGAGTTAAAACTTGACCTTTAAATCTATCGTGCTAGCAGGACTGATTCACCTATCTCAAAGCATTGAAAACCTAAGCCGGCGCCAACGAAGCGTGGGTTTACGATATGGATTGGCTGTATAGTCTAATTTCGAGACGTTATCACCGAGGACGGACTATTTAGTTAGATATTAGCACCATAGGACTGACGACTTGATTATCACCCACGTCGATTCAAAGACGTAAAGATGGTTCGTTGAAAGTGTTTGGAAATTGTTAAACAGTGATTTAGGTTTAGGTACTAAGTGTACCAACCTATGTGTTAGGATTTGATTGCATACTGTTCAGAGAACAGAATCACGTGCATCCTAAAGCGGGAATTACATTACGAAATTAGTGTCATGCATGTTGACACCAGTTTCACGAAAGTAGTTTCGATATATGCGAAAGTAACAGTATCGCAGTGGCCATGGCGCCATCAACATCAGCTATTTCAACATGCATGACACTAATTTCGAAATGTAATTCCGGCTTTACACTATGAAACTAGTTGCATGACACTAATTTCACCAAAAAATCGCGCAGAGCACGAAACTAATTTGCATGCACGACATTAATGCATGCATTACGAAATTAATAAATTACACGTGAAACTGTTGGTAAAACTAATGTCACGAAATTAATTTCATGCCACTAATTTCGTAATGTAATTCCGGCTTAAGGTGCCCACGGTTGCGACATCGACCTAGTATATAAGTAAATCTTAAGATTCCGCACAGTTATAACAAACAAGTCTAAAGACCAATAAAATTTAACTCTGCACTTTTTTCCACATCTTGCACCTTACACCTACAGTATCGAGAAAAATACCTCTGTAATAGTGTGCCTACACACTAGGCAAACATTGTATCTAAAGAATAGGAAGTAATGAATAGAAGTTAGTTGCCAATTGTCCGTTGGTTTTTTATTACCTACCTAACCCTACGCTCTCTCCGGGAGTGTAGAGTCTCACCGTTACAGCATCCTGTCACAGTGGCGAAGACACCTTCAACCCCTCAATCGATCAAAAGGTTTGATCGGCTGTGAGAAATACACCCTCCGCCAAACTCAATTTGCTCCCCGTAAGAATCCATTAGGTCACGTGGTAACAGATATCCCTGTTTACATCAAGGTCGTGAGTTAAGAATAGGTTAGCGCCTTATAGCAGCAATCGCTCGTTGGATAACTAAATCCCGATCCTAGGGAAATTACATTTAATACTAAATCCCGATCCTTGTCAGGTTACATTTACCTTTCAATTACTAAACACCCCAACCTGGGCTAAATTACTTACTCGTCTAGAAGGGTTACCCTTCTATATATCTTACAACCCCGTCCTGGGGTACATTATTTGTGATTGTACATATCTATGGTCCTTCGAACCGGACGTCAGGACTGACAGTACTGACATTTGCCAAATGCCGATGCTTTAAAAACCCGTGCACTGTTTAACGTCTTGAAGAACTCTACACTTATTACTGACTTACTTACTGCAGTCCCTTGAATAAACCTCGGTAAGTGATTGTCAATGGGTGTGGAAAGCGTTAAAAACTTGACACGGATTACTCGGCGATTTTTTATTACAAATTACAATTCCACGGCCACGGTCACAGACAACTCTGCCGTCTGCCGTGATATGGAATCCCGCGCTATCTTCGTTGCCATTTGGCACGGTCTCGTAAGTCTTGTTTCGCCTGCAATTCACTTCAGGCTGTTGTTTTGTTCCACTACACGCCACGCGCCCCGCGTTCCGTTCTTCCGTTCAGTCAGTCAGTCAGTAGCAACGTGGATTTTGCACCGCGCGAACGTTCTTGGCGAACGCGACTTATCCTCTCTTGTTATCAACGCGGAAATCTACTTATAAACTACAGTATATTGAATTAAATTTGGTTTAAATTGTTATTCTAATTGTTCTAGTCTGAACAATGCTTTAATTTCCGCAGTTTTTGTTCAGTTGAGTTTGGTCACGCGTGTTTTGAGTGTTTACAAAGTTTGTTTGATTTTGTGGCAAGTTGAAAACGTATAGTGAACTATAGTGTCTGTGGGTGTTTGTGTCCGTGACCTTGTGGATTCTGTGCAGAATTGACTGACGTATTCAGACACAGACAGCTAGGTAAGTTCGATAGGTTATTAGTTATTACAAAACGTGTACATTAAATATTTAGATAGCGAGCGATGATAAGCGAAATTATTTGGATTAGTCACATCACATGTTGATTTTGCTGAACTTGGTAACATGATTCTACTACTAGGTATTAAAATTATAATAAAATGTGAAAGTGGGATATTTAGATGTTTGGACAAGTCGTAACGGACATGGAAATATCCAAACGCAACGGCTTAACGGATTCTTATGAAATTTAGCACAAACTTTATAACCTGGCTTTTTATCTCGAAAGTCCATCTCCCAGTTAGATCCTTTTGGGGAAGGGCGTTGATGGGGAGTAGGTACATGCGAACGAATTCACGGGGAAATACTTACTTATTAGTAAGGTTATAATTTTCCCTAAGGCGTGAGAAGACTGATAAGAGGGAACTAAGTTAAGTAAATAAAAGATTTGTTGAATTAAGCATCGGCTTCGATAGCTCAGTTGGCTAACAACAACTGGTCCGGTACGTCTAAAGGTCGCTGGTATAGTTGAATTTTTTGAACTGAGCCGATACTTATCTTCAAAATAATAGCATTCAAGTTAAACAATACGATTGTGTGGTTGGCGTGTGCCAAACTTTGCAAAAAAGAGGTTACCGCCACATAAAATGTTCATTGAATAATGAACTCTATCGTCGTATTCAATAGATTCGAAATGGACTAAAAGATAGCCGAGCCAGGTATAAACAAGAAATTTTTCTTCATTATTTGTTGGCACGCGTCGACCACACAATCGTATTGTTTAACTTGAATGCTACTGTTTTGAAGATAAGTACGCATTTCTAAAAAGTTCAACTATACCGGAGCAATGTATTTTTCAAATTTTATCTTTTATTCAAGACATTAAAGTTTCGTTAGCTTATGTTACTGTTTAATTACTTAATACAAATTACGTGATGAAGTTAACAAATAAATTTACAATTAAGATTGCACTTTCAATTGCCCACTACGAGTCGGCAACATTGTTTTTACTTACGGCCGTATTCATGAACGTTCTACAAGCCTATATTTTAACTAAAATGGCGTTAAAATTCGTTTTCATATGTCATCAATCTCATGCTCTGAAAGTGGGAAGTTGTGTGAAAAAGTGTGCAGAAACAGAAAGTGATTTCTGCTCTAGATCAGACACTATTCCAATTAGTCCTCGCCTTATAAGCATTATGCGGGAACTAAGCAATTCTAATAAATGTCAATACTTACCCCGCCACTGACAAAGGGAAATTTTATTCTTACTAGTTCATGGAATTTATTTTATTAAATATAAAATAAGTTTATGTTGTAAATTCATTACTTTTATTTTAGCTAAAATTTTCACTAAAAAAAAAAGAAAAGAAAAGAAGACATTTATTCACTACACAAAAGACACACAGAGACAAAGGAGTAGACATACATGACAATTGACACATATTGTGTGTTGTCACTAGGCTCTATGAGGTGGTGACAAATGGAATACACCCACAAACCTTTTTTTTTTTAACCTAAAGTTGTGCATGTGAGCTAAGGCGCTAGCACTAATACTAATAAAATACTAAATACAAAAGATATTGTTAAATTTTCCGTCTATGTTTTTTTTGTTTCTTTCCTCGTATTCGATATGAAAAGTAGTGTTTAACTCGCGTGAAAGTCACCCATTTCTGACGAGATATTGGTTAACAATTACTATTTGTCTTCACCTGTCACTTTTGACATTTCTGTTCGTAAGAAAGCGACAAACTGTCATTTTTAAATCTACCTGACGCGCGTACAATGCGTTATGTGATCGACCGGCTGATCTACACACGTATGTGCACACAAGGCATAAAGAGCTTGGTTAGATCGTGTCTTCCTCGGCGTAGGTACAGTCAGCATTATATAGTTAGGTTGCAGTCAAAGTAGCCAAATATTTTGGTACACGTTTTTATTACTGGAGTAAGAATGTGTTACGATATATTTGGCTGCTACTGAACGATGCTGACTTTACTATAATTGCCGCCCTGTGAGACGAAGGTTTCTATGTCCACTCCACTTTACAAGCATGTGGATACACGAGTACATCTAACCTCTGTAACTAGATAACTATTAGTTGTTAAGTTTTCCTTCTTGTTTTTCAATAGAGATGACTGATAGACAAGTCTGTCAGTATGGAGTTTGTAGGGAAATAGAAACAAGTGACGTCACAATTTGCTATGGTCAAACAGAGTTCAACGTATGATCTTTATGTATTTAAAATTCTTTAAATTAGCAAAAATAAGTTAAGGCGTGATTTATTTTCGTACCTATGTTTGGTTTATGTTTATTTCATGGTAATATTTATCTAACTATACTCATATTATAAAGACGAAAGAGAAAGAGTCTGTGAGATACCTAGCTTTGTAAAATGTAAGTTTGTATGTTTTGGGTAATCTCCAGAACCGCTTATCCGATTTCAAAAATTCTTTCACCTGCGTGTAGAATGGACTTTATTAATGGTTATAGGGTATATTTTATCCCGCGGGTTTCTCTGGGTTCTTAGCAATACGCGGGCGAAGCCGCGCGGGCAGCTAATACAGTAGGGAAATGTATTCACGTACCACCGACCGTAGAACCCTATCGCAATAAAGTGACATATTACTCGAGTATGAGTGACGTCGGCATGTCAATTGCGACAGGGTTCTACGGTGGTACCTACGTGAATACACTTCCCTTACTGTACATTTTAAATAGATGAAAAAAATCGTTTTCTTTTGTTTGTTCGATTTCGACACACACTGGAGCAAACTGCTACCTAATTGAACAATGAGGATGCAACCGGTGGTAGGGTGTGAGAGAGAGATGTCGATAGCTTGATACCTTCTTGTTAGGTAGTCAGTTGTGTGATCGTGTTTTGCCTCGACCCTAGAGGCGAAGCACCGAAACTGGTTTCGGTGTGAAAAAAAAATGTCCCGTGGCGCTTAGCTCCGCAACTTAACAGATAAGATATCAAATTAGTCGCGGTCTGATACAGTTAGACAAGCTATTTACAAGTATATATTTTATAATGTTTAGAATTCATCAACTAGTTTTTGCTTGCGACTACGTCCGCGTAGAGTAACTTGAGTTTTCAAGTTCCATACCAAATTCTACAATCAATTTAATTTCGTTGAGAGATGATTTTCAGCATAAAAAGTATTAACTATATTCTATGTATTGATTCTGGTTTTCAACTATCTATGTGTCAAATTTAATTCAAATCAATTTGGTCCTGTTATATCCAGACTTTAAAATTAATAATACCTACATGTATATTAAGAATATGAAGTTCGACGCGGATGATTCTTTAGGCACAGCTAGCATGTAAATAAGCTATTTTTTTTATAGTTCGAGTAAATACAAGTACACGATATATTCAATAAAATATAACGTAACGCGTCAATCGAGCGTGTTTCAAAAAAAAGTGTACGTATGTCCTTTTTTTTCAGAATTCGATTTTTTTGGGTTTTTTTTTTTTACTCAGAATTGTTGATATTGTCGATCCTTATACAAGAAAAAAATTGACCCAGATTTTACTATGTAAGTTTTTTCTTCCAGTGCGTCACGACCACGACCATATAAATAAAAAACCGGCCAAGTGCGTGTCGGACCACGCAAAACGAAGGGTTCCGTGCCTATTAAAAAGGTCGTATCGTCACAGAAATTTTACGGCACTTACGTCCTTTTCTTTGAGGAAGGCAGTTTTTCAGCAATATCTCGAAAACCTCTGAACCGATCTTGTTCAAAACAATTTTCGGTGAATGAAATTAATAAGACCTATGTACATGAATTTTTCCATATTTTTAAAATACACCGTTCAAAAATTAGAGGGGGGGGGACAGAATTTTAGTGACTTTCGGGGCGATTATCTCCGACCCTATTCACTTAATCAAAAAAAATGCTAAGAAACCTTATATTTATTTTGAAAGGCCTATCGATTGATGTGCCACACGGGGGGTCACAATGAAAAAAAAAATTTTGACTTTTAGTTTTATGTATGGAGTGCACCCCTAAAAAAATTTTTTTTTGTCATTTTAATTACAAAACTATGTAGCGGCTAACAAAATACACCTATCCTCAAAATTTTATTCAAATACACCTTATAGTTTTCGAGTAAAATGCCTGTGACATACGGACAGACGGACAGACGGACAGACGGACAGACGGACAGACGGACAGACGGACAGACGGACATGACGAAACTATAAGGGTTCCGTTTTTGCCATTTTGGCTACGGAACCCTAAAAACCCAAAGAAATAGAATTCTGAAAAAAAAGTTCATGTACACTTTTTTTGAAAAAACGCTCAATCACGTCTTTTATTGAAACTCACGAGAATTTCAATACACGATAATGCGAGTTTTTAAATGCCTTATTTTTGTTCTAATTGGATGTTTTGCGTCCATACGTGCAGGGGAACGTCCTAAAAGCTATTGAATTATTGATGAACGAATAAGAATAAAAATAGCACTGGAGTGCTCTAGCAAGTTCCTCGAAACAACACCGGCAAATAAGAATCTGTTTTTCTAATATTTGTATCTGCATTTCTCAACCGATTCTCGTGAAATTTTGAGAGCAGGTTCAATAAAAAAAAATGTCGATTTAGTGCTTTGAAAAAGAATAAACCGGACAAGTGCGAGTCGGACTCGCCCACCGAGGGTTCCGTACAAAATTACAAAAGTACCATTTTCAGATTTTTCCCAGCACTTGGAGTATAAAAAGATATTACTTGCCCAATTTCATAGTTCTAGGACAACGGAAAGTATTTAAATTTAAAGTTTGATTGCCTTGAGAGGCGGCATTTATGCCGCAAAAATAGTATTATATATACCTAATCGTTACACAATAAGGACTCTTAAGAGTACCTTGTTTAGGCCACGAGGCTTGCCGAGTGGCCTAAGTAAGGTACGAGAATTTAAGAGCTAATTGTGTAACTATTGTATACAATACTTTTTATACGAGTCAACAGAAATAATCAAACAGACTTGGTATCTAATGAAAATTATCTAAGCCCTGCTGAAACGAAGTGCAAGTCAAAGGTGCACCGCGTCGTTGATGTCTTTTGTATTGGAATCAACGCGACGTCCTATTGGTCAAATTCATTATAGTTCAGTAAAGGCGCCACGTGATTGGTCGAGTTTATTTTAGTTGTCTAAAACGTTGTCTTATAATTATTATAGTTGAGTTGGGAGCCCCATAGAAACAAGTATGTGGTTTTAGTTTAGTGTACGAAGTCTTAGTTCAAACATTAAAGTCGAGGAGTATAAAAACGTATATTTCAACACTTTACCGCCGTTTACAGCCGGTATCTTTTTTTACGTTAACTAAGAAGGTTGATTACAACTCGGTACCTCTTCGGGTTCCTAAGATAAAGGGTCTTGACAGACAGACATACGGACACCAAAGTGATCCTATGAGGGTTCCGTTTTTTCCTTTTGATGTACGGAACCCTAAAAAAGACCGGCTCGCGTGTTTTACAACTCACAGAGCCGCCGTTAGTAAATAGTACAACGCACTTAGGGCAGTAAAACAAAGAATGTCTCCGATTGCAGGTATTTAAGAAAGAAAGAAAGAAGACATTTATTCACTACACAAAAGAGACAAAGAGATATTTGTATGCGATCTGAGCTTACCAATATATTTATTACTCGACTAAAGCTGTGTCGCGTGTTTCTAAATCAGAATGTCAGAAACGTGAACCACAACCGATATCCTAATATGGAAAGGGATGTCCTTTTCTGTCAATTCTGAATCGCGGCCTAGCGATTTGTATTGGCACATGTACAGTCAGCATCAAAAGTAACTACGCAATCGAAGACGTCAAAAGCTCTTATTCCCTTTTAATAAAGACTTTTGACGTCTTCGTTTGCGTAGCTACTTTTGACGCTGACTGTACATATTTGTATTATAATTCGATTATTTTAACAGCCGATATTTGACAGCCGTCATCCCGGTACAATAAACGTCAACGATGACATAAATTGTACTGGGATGACAGCTGTCAAATATTGGATATAAGGGCATTTTCAGTGTAGTATTAAAGATGTTGCAAAATCGAAACTTGCTCTCGAATCGGAGGGTTCATAGCACAAATACGAGGACATATCGAAACAGGTTTCATAAAAACCTGTTCATTGTGCTCTTTCTCTGATTCAAAGTTTAGGTACCCTTACTCGTACTACGAATTCTTGGTGCAGGTGTGTGGTGTCGGATCGCGAGAATGACATGATAATATTTTATAATTTTGAAAATTAAAAACCGGCTCCGTACCATTATCTAAAAAAACGAGCAAAAAAACACGTTTGTTTTATGGGAGCCCCCTTAAACATTTATTTTAAAATGAGAACCAAACTACGTTGGGCTGGCTTGTTCCTCGGTCAAAGAATTGGCATCGCCATTCCGAGAGGAAACGCCTTATGGGCACTCTACCGCAGAGCGCCGACCTAGGGGACTTCATTCATTATAGGAAATTTGTAAATACATGTAGATATTTTAGTTGTAAGTCATTGTGTATATTGTAGTAGACTTTTTGTTTTATTTACTTAATAAAATAATTTTAACTACGTTTGTATGGAGAGTCGACTTGAGTCGACTGCGCTCGGGACTCTTACCACCATAAAGTAGTATACGACGGAATTTTGAACGTACCTTAAATGTGTGATTTATTTATTTTGTAAAACTTTTTATACACTAACTGGCTCTGTGAGATGTAGAACGCGTGAGCCTGTCTTATTATTTTTTTTAATTTCGAAAAAGTAACTCGAAAAAAAATTATTCTATATAATGAATTATATAGATTTTTTTTTTCGAGTCACTTTTTCGTTAACGAACCTGCTCACAAAATTTCACGAGATTCGGTTGAGAAATGCGACCTATAGAGGGGAACAGCGGGCCCCCTATTCTGTAACTTGTTTTAAGCTCACCTCAACGCTATACCCACAAAATATATCTTGACGCTGTCGCTGCGATTCGTAGTAACTAAGAGTAGTTAGAGACCTAGAGTTCGCGCATGAGCGCGTAGCGAATAACAGCCGGACAGCGTGACATTATGACAGCTGGACATACAAACGATTTTCGGGCCAAGCTGAAGCATAGAACTTCGATAGCTTTGCTTCGTTTGAGAAGGGGATTTGGGGTCCGCCATATCTAGGTCGGAAACTAGTTTCTGTTGCTATAAATTATAATAAAAAAAATGAAGTGATTTGAGACTTTGTATGAAAAGCCTTCAACTCGGTCTATTTTTTTCTATTTTAATATCTAGCAACAGAAACTACTTTCCGACCTGGAGATATGGCGGATCCCATTGTGTATAGGTACACAGCTTCATGTTATTCTAGCATGTCGGTATAAAATGAGAACCAAACTGCGTTTGTATGGAGAGTCGAGCGTCTTGGCGACCCTTAACAACAACTGAAGACGCACTCTATTGACAACAGAGTCATGTTCAGATATTTGTGAGCACCTTGTCCGCTCCGATAGCGACTATACAACTTAAATAAAAAAAAATGTTTTATTGCCACAACTTTACAAACATGAAAACAAATAAAGAAAAGAGAAAAAACAAAACTACAATTTAAACTAAGCATAACATATCTGAGCAATGGGTACCAGTCAGTACATAATTATGTGAATGAAATCATGTTAGATGTTTACGGCTTTTGCATCATCTCATCTGTACTCTGTTCCGTGTCGCTATTTCGATCGGCAGCGCGCTTATTTTAGGATTCGACAAATAGAATCGGTTGACGGTTACAGTGTGTGCGGTCCACGGTGGGCTTGTATTCACAACGAATGCCAATTACACCCCAGACAAACCAGTTTAAGATTGACCTACGTTTAAGCATAGCTGCTACTAATCTCCGGTACAAGTTAAAATGGGAGTGTGAGGGGATAGGTTGTGAAACTTGTGAAGCTGATCGGTCTTGTTTTAATTACTGTATTTATTATCAACAAAGACGGTACAGGTAGCTTAACGACTATGTTCCTTGGCAGACAGTCAGAGTAATTTAGGCTTTTGTAAATCCTTGGCTCGAGGCCGTGTTTGTACTTAAATATTTGATGTTTGTCGTCGTTTCTGTCAATCGTCTTTAGGTGTGACTAGGACTGTGTTTATTTGCTCCCTAAGGCAATTTGAGTCAAAATTCAAATGTTTATTCTGCAAGTTGGCCTCAAGGGCTTTTGATTTGTCGCTGTTACAGGTTCATTTACAATTAATGCCATCATAATTGTCATAGAACATTACCATACTTATACCACATACATTACCATATAGAGATATATTAAAAGTTGAAGATGGAGATGCAAGAGTCCCCCTACACAAAAAAAAGTTCGGAGATGTATAAGTAGTCGCTAGTTATTTTTTTATTTTATTTATTATTGTTGTTTGTGGGCCTTTAATGTGCCGCTTCGACCAGTGAGTGATCTATTGTGGCAGCCCTTTTTTGTTTATAGTTCACCGTTAAGGCCCGTTGCCTCCAGGAAATTCCAGATTCTTTGGGCGGTGATATGTTGTACCTCTTCTGGGTGCATGATGTGCCGCCCTAGGTAGGTACTTCTTTTTTGCATGAGTGGTCCGCAGGAGCAGAGAGTCGCTACTTAACCCTATAAATGTAATTATGTAGTTGGAGGTGTATGCACATAATTTTTACTCATCTTTTTGCATTTTTTTTTGAATGTTTATGCTGTTTTCGTTTACCTAGAACTATGAAATTTTGCAAGTAATATCGTCTTATACTGTTATACTGCAAGTAGTTAAAGGGAAAATCTGAAAACTATATATATTTGTAATTTTGTATGGAACCCTCGGTGGGCGAGTCCAACTCGCACATGTCCGGTTTTTTCATTTTCAAGTACTTTTACGTGTGCTTTTAAAGCAAACAAACAAACTAATTTGATAATTATCAATATAATCATTGTTATGCCTATGCCTCTCAGTCAGGGGAAAATGTCACCGCCATGCAACACAATCCACACAAGTTATCTATAGGCTTGTTTATTATCTTATCTTGAAATGTGTT
Organism: Epinotia nisella; assembly: GCA_932294315.1. Lineage (NCBI taxonomy): Eukaryota > Metazoa > Arthropoda > Insecta > Lepidoptera > Tortricidae > Epinotia > Epinotia nisella. Next base: position 11,835,679 of record OW028688.1, on the reverse strand, counting down.
AAGATAGCTTGATTGGATTATCCTAATGGATGGGATTTAGGTACGTTTTGTTTGATGTTAGTATAGTTGGCAGTTTGAGTACAGTCAAGTGCAATTATATGGTATAAAGAAAAAGAAAGAAAGAAAGAAGACATTTATTCACGACACAAAAGGCACACAGAGACAAAGGCAGTAGACATACAATTCAATTGACACATTGTGTGTGTCTTCGCGGCAGTGAATCGGCCGCTGTCTCAGCATTATGCCGAGGTGTCAGACAGACACTTAAAGAGCTGGTTTTCAGACAGCACCGTACGCTTAGAGCATACATAACTGGAGTAGCCTTATGTCGTATTTGCGTACAAAAAAGTCTGCCAAATTTTGCGGGGGCGGGGGGAGCATCTTAATAGGATATTGAAATTCAATTATATATACCTATTAAAAGCTTAAAGTGGTTAAACGTTTATAATATCAAGTGCTTACAGCAACAAGCGGGCATTTTTATGATCAGTGTTCTGTTGCTAGGCGATTTTGTGATCGACTGTGAAATTGTCTTTGTATGATTTTTTGCACATTGTGCAAGGTTTTTTACAGAGGGGTAAATTACTGAAAGGCTACTCCAGTTATGCTCTAAGACCGTACGTGACCCACGGAACGCATCGATTTAATCCTCTCATAAATATGTACCGAAACCTTAGTCCGCTGATATAAGAGCGATGGAACATATTTATGAGTATGTTGTATGCACCCATATTTTTGTTGTACGCTCACTTGTCTGTACTAAGTAAGTTGGGGAATGTACGTGGAATATAGGTACCTATCAGTGAATTATCTTAATGTAGGCTTTTTCAGATTAGTTCGTACAGGCACGTTGACATCTGACAGACAGCTACCCTTTTGTACTTAATGTGTGCTATTTACTTTGTATACGGTAGTTAATAATTGAGATGTGAATGCCAAATAGTTGACCCATATTGTTCACTTCTATTGTTACGAATTAAGATTGAGTGTCAAGTATCGGTTTAGTGTCATGCATAGGGACTTTTGCCATACATTAGCATCTTTCTGTAGTTTTTTTTAATTATGTTGTTATTACAAGATGATGATTAACATCAACTAAATTAAATTAAATCTAAAAAAAGCCGTCGAGGCATTGTACCGAGGATGCTGGCGGCATTTCCTCGCGGAATTTCTTTAGTTTAGTTTTACTATAGGTACCGCTACTTATAGAAAGAAAGAAAAAACATTTATTCGTGACATTATTAGGGTGCCGTACCTCAAAAGGAAAAAAAACCGGCCAAGTGCGTGTCGGACCACGCAAAACGAAGGGTTCCGTGCCTATTAAAAAGGTCGTATCGTCACAGAAATTTTACGGCACTTACGTCCTTTTCTTTGAGGAAGGCAGTTTTTCAGCAATATCTCGAAAACCTCTGAACCGATCTTGTTCAAAACAATTTTCGGTGAATGAAATTAATAAGTTCTATGTCCATGAATTTTTCCATATTTTTAAAATACACCGTTCAAAAATTAGAGGGGGGGGGGACAGAATTTTAGTGACTTTCGGGGCGATTATCTCCGACCCTATTCACTTAATCAAAAAAAATGCGAAGAAACCTTATATTTATTTTGAAAGGCCTATCGATTGATGTGCCACACGGGGGGTCACAATGAAAAAAAATAATTTGACTTTTAGTTTTATGTATGGAGTGCACCCCAAAAAAATTTTTTTTTTGTCATTTTAATTACAAAACTATGTAGCGGCTAACAAAATACACCTATCCTCAAAATTTTATTCAAATACACCTTATAGTTTTCGAGTAAAATGCCTGTGACATACGGACAGACGGACAGACGGACATGACGAAACTATAAGGGTTCCGTTTTTGCCATTTTGGCTACGGAACCCTAAAAATGGAACCCTTATAGGATCACTCGTGCGTCTGTCTGTCCATCTGTCAGCCGATTTGCTCCGAAACTACTGGACCGATTGAGTTGAAATTTGGTAAACATATGTAAATTGGTGACTTAAAGATGGCCGCGTAAAGTAAATTAATGAATTCTGAACAAGGGGCCACTTTTGGGGGGTTAACTGGAAAATTAAAATTATAAGTTTCGCAAACTGTATTGTGTATCAAATGAAAGGGGTTGTTGTAAGCATCTCAGTTTTTAGGGTTCCGTAGCCAAAATGGCAAAAACGGAACCCTTATAGTTTCGTCATGTCCGTCAGTCCGTCTGTCCGTCTGTCCGTCTGTCCGTATGTCACAGGCATTTTACTCGAAAACTATAAGGTGTATTTGAATAAAATTTTGAGGATAGGTGTATTTTGTTAGCCGCTACATAGTTTTGTAATTAAAATGACAAAAAAAAAATATTTTAGGGGTGCACTCCATACATAAAACTAAAAGTCAAAATTTTTTTTTCATTGTGACCCCCCGTGTGGCACATCAATCGATAGGCCTTTCAAAATAAATATAAGGTTTCTTTGCATTTTTTTTGATTAAGTGAATAGGGTCGGAGATAATCGCCCCGAAAGTCACTAAAATTCTGTCCCCCCCCCTCTAATTTTTGAACGGTGTATTTTAAAAATATGGAAAAATTCATGGACATAGAACTTATTAATTTCATTCACCGAAAATTGTTTTGAACAAGATCGGTTCAGAGGTTTTCGAGATATTGCTGAAAAACTGCCTTCCTCAAAGAAAAGGACGTAAGTGCCGTAAAATTTCTGTGACGATACGACCTTTTTAATAGGCACGGAACCCTTCGTTTTGCGTGGTCCGACACGCACTTGGCCGGTTTTTTTTAAATAATTTTAGCAAAAACCGATTTGAAGTAATTTAGGAAAAAAAGACGAAAATTGACCATTACCCCCCCTTATCTCCGAAACTACTAGGCTTCTACTAGGAATTCTGAAAAAAATATGGAAAATAGTTCTTTGCCTAAAGATTAGAGAAAAACCTATAAGAAGTTTGACTATTCAAAGTGACGGGAAAATTCACAATATTTCTGTGTATTATATACGGAACCCTCACCACGCGAGTTGAACTCGCACTTGTCCGGTTTGGCATTCAACGATTGCAGCCCCCAACTGCAATCGTGTACCCCGAGGACCCCTTTTAGTGTTCTTGTACGACAGGCCGGGGATAACGTAGCCGTATTCTAATACCCGGGCTACAGGGCGCAGCAGCGACATGCTATCGTCGCCGTCTCCTCCTCCGAGCAGGATCGGTACGCTCCCGTTCGCGCTCTGCTGCTTCTCCTCCTCCTCCTCTCCTCCTGGACTATGACACTCACACAAAAGGTGACAGCGCATTCCAAGCGCAGTTTCTTGTCAACATTGCCGCTAGAGCGGTATTAGGGGAGAGATTTTGCCCCACTTCTTCCACGAAGACTTGCCGCTCGGAATGCCACGCTGCACGCTGGGCATTCCTCGAGCATGTGCTGCGCAGTAATTAGGTGCGAAAGCGGACCCCGGGCTCCTTTAGGGCTCAACCGAAAACGCTAGGATGATGATGATGTGTTGACGACAGATGATTATGTGAATCAGCTTGGTTCGTACACTCACCCTTGCACTGGCGCAAAACTAACGGTGACTGCTGAACAGTGTGAGAACTTACTGATATTGAGATAGCTGCAGATAAGATTGGTATTCGGTACGAAAGTGAATTTCTTTTGCAAAATGTATGTACTGACATTTCCACAAACTCTCGTCCATAACCACGTAGTTTACTCGTATTTTTATGTTAATATAGGCTACAAAGCCTTGACTGTATTAAACAGTAAGTACCAACATGCAAAAGATATAAACACGCATCCACGGCTATAGTGGTCCGTTGGTAATAACCACTCGGCAATGGCTGTCATATCCCCAAGTCCAGCTTAATAACCTCCGAACGACCGGCAACGCCTAGCTAAGATAATAAAATGTCGTTTGTGACTTAAGACACTGCCCAATGTTATTGCCTAGGTATGGTATAAAAATAACCGCCATACGGCTGAATATGATATTTAGTTCAGTGGAAGCGTGGGTTGTTATTATATGGTATGGTAGAAGATATTGATTAATATGAAATGAAATGAAATGAAATATTTTTATTTGCGGAATACGGGTCACTATGTAGTATGAATTCACCAAAGACGTGCTGTGTTTCCATACATACACTAGCTCACGAGCATGTGAGTTGTCAAATGTATGAAAACACAGGTTAGCATCTCTGGTGGAACTGATGGATGGATGAACGACTGGAACTGGTATTGTTCCAACTCATCTTTATTAAAAAATATTCCTAACACCGTTAAATGCGGACTGGGGATGAAGATGGAAAGTTCTACGTCTTTTGGCATAAGAAAATTGTGCTTTCAAAACTATACAAGTAGCCCGGACTAACGTGAGTAAAACTACTAAATGGATTTAGGCAAAGAATTCCAGTAATGTAGCTTAATATACCTATATCAAAAATTCGATTTTCCTTTAATAAATACATTATAAAAAGACATAACCATATGGTCAGAAACATCTGTTCAATTGATGATACTTAAACTATTTATATTTGTAAAAACGGTCATTTCAATTTAGATTTAGCAATCTAAACCAGGGATTGGAACCGATTTTTTCAAAAATCCCCGAAGTAGTCTTGATATTTTGAATTATTTTAGGCTCTTTATGTAGGACTCTATCGTGTATTTTGGTAACACATTGATATTATTAGACTGCCGTATCAAAAATTATATTATAACCAAAGAACGAAATAATACCGGTTTAATTTGTATGGAGACAATACCGGTATCCGATCCCGGATCTAAACTAAGGAACTCATCGTACTTGTACCTTTTACGCTTAATCCTTGAACGGATTTAAATGAAATTTGACGTAGACATGAATTGAGACCCTTGGAAGGACATAGGATAGATTTTATCTCGAAAAGCATCCCTTAAGGTGGTAGAAGTTTGTTTGGAACAGCGATAATTAAGCTTGCGCTTAAAATAATTTAATAGCAATCATTTTTCTAAGACGATAACAAGTTCTACGCGGATGAACTCGCGGGCAACAGCTAGTATCAAATACATAGGCTAGGTTAGTATTATATCCTGAACGATCAAAAAATTCTTCAGCAGAACATGGTTTTCGGAATTATGTAGGTATTTCGAAAAGATGCTTTCGGGTAAATTAAGTACTTTTCGGAATAGGGATGAAGACTCAAAATGTATAGAAAGAAGGCAAAAAAATATGCCTAATGACAAAAATCCCATTCAGATATCTCAAAAAAATACAAAGCAAATTTTTTTAGGTTTTAATATTGCTTGTTAGAGAGAGAAAACGGTCGCGGATCGTGACGTCATGATCCCCGAGCGGCAATCGTTTCATACCAAGGTGCGTTTTGCGGAAAAGGGACAAAAAATACCGCCTCTCAAAACATTGAACACTTATAACTTTGTGATTATTTAATCCCCTGCTTTACTTTTTTCCCCATTTGACAATATTTTTAATCCTTTTTCGAGAAAATTCATCATTATTTAGGTTCAAAAGTGGTAAACCAATTTCTTGGCTTACTGGACAGTGATAAATGGAAGAATCGTAAGAAACCAATACAACATGACATCACGACTTCTAGCGTCTGGTGAATTAATGGTAAGTAATAAATTACGACCTAACTAGGTACCGCTATTTCCCGTTTATCTCTTTAAAAACAATCATTTCACGTGGCTAGGGTGATAAATATTTTATTACGTAATTCATAAAAGTCCAGGCTAAGATGCCGGCTAGTAATAAAGATTGATATTGTGAACGTAAGTAGTTTCGTAAGCTAAGAATATCATGGATTTATTAGACCGCGCATAATGTGTGCACGAATTATAACCATGGTGGTTTGTTTTGTTAGTCACCTCACCTTGCAATACTTGTTTATATTAAAATAGTTATCTATGTTACTGTTACTGCTTACGATATTTAAACATTCTTAGTTTATTATTTACGACTAGTTGCCTACGTAATAGTAATTTGACGTATTGCAAGAGCGCAGGCAAACTCGCGTCAATCTAAAAAAGTCCATTATACACGTAGGACGGGAGAGATCATGTTGAATTGTTTTTTTTTTTGTAAGTGATTCCGTAGATAATTCCTACATACAAACTTACAAAGCTCTAGCCTCACAGGCTTTTTCTCTTTATAACATTAGTATAGGTTGGAAGTGGAGCAGAGCAGCAAAGAATATACAATTTCATCGAACGACGTCCGCAAATTTGCATTTAAACTACGAGAATATCGAGAACCAATGTAGGTAGGTACCGCTCGGGTCTATTAGAAATCTTCCAAGATTTTTTCCAAAAGTATGAATATAATGTTCTTGCACAAAACGTGTTGCAATACTCGAGGCATCCGCGGTTTGTGACACATTGAATTGAAAGCCGACATGTTACTAAGAATTCCGTTTGCAACCTTAAGGATTTCTAAGCACGGGAACGTATTTCCGGACGCTTTTCATGAATCCTGTCATGTGAACGGTGACCGGAGATTAGATCCGGGTGTCTAGAGTTAAATTATTATTTTTATTCGATCTACAAGCATTTATTTAACCTGCAGGGTGTTTGCTAGGTTTGTTTAGGTCAAATCTTGCAAGCTAAATTGTACCAACTTCCCGTGATCCCATCGAGTTTGTATAGTTAAATCCTGTCGCGATCACTAGACCAGTATCTGGTCTGGCAGAAATTAGCCAAAACGACTCCTAAACATGTGTGATGACATGTGGCACTGAAACGTGGTCGCTTACTATGGGCCTCATAAGAAGGCTCAAAGTCACCCAAAGGGAAATGGCTATGTTGGGAGTTTCTCTGCGTGATCATATCAGAAATGAGGCTATCCGCAGCAGAACCAATGTAACCGATATAGCCCTCCGAATCGTAGAGCGTTTCATATTTACGTACATATATAACATATATGTAAGGGTTTGGCATGAGAACGTTTCTGTGAAATGACATCAGCGTTGTTATCCAGTGTGGTGTGGTGCCTGAGAAACCGAAGCGAGAAACGGGTTCGGACTGTTTTTGTGATACATGCAATGAGGGGTTTTTTTATATAAAAAATGAATTAAATTAATTTAGTATTAAGCAGTAACGTCTGCTAACGAAACTTAACATTTTCTAATGAAAGGAAAAAGTTGAAAGCTCGCTCCAAGCAGCCTGAAAGGTTTGAATCCTGTTCGGAGCACTATCTTTTTTCCTTTAATTTGAAAATAAGAATGATCTGGTTCTATTCAAAAGTTTAAAAAAATATTTAGAATTTAAAAAAGTTTGGAAAGCAGTTTGTGAAAATTGTCGACCTACCTCGATACTAACTAACTGAGCAACAAAAAAAAACGTAAAGCAAAGCAAAGTTCAATTGAGCAGTATAAAATTCCGCCTAACTCAAATTTAAAGTATTTATTTGTACAAAAGATCTTACAATTGTTACAAATTGGTTTGTAAATATTAGGTATTAGCAGTAGTAGCAATACAAAGTTCAATTGAACAGTAAAAATTTCCGCCTAAGAACTCAACTTTTTGTGACAATAAATACTCTTTCTGTTTCTGTTTCAAAAGTATTATTTGTATGATTACAAAACGTGTTACAATTGTTACAAATGGAATGTCATCGTCATCATCATCAGCCTATATACGTCCCACTGTTGGGCACAGGCCTCCTCTAATGAATGAGAGGGAACGGGCATTAGTCCCCACGCTGGCTCAGTGCGGATTGGGAACTTCACATACCTCTTTGAATTTCTTCTTAGACGTATGCAGGTTTCCTCACGGTGTTTTCCTTCACCGAAAAGCTAACGGTAAATATCAATTGATATTCCGTACATAAGTTTCGAAAAACTCATTGGTACGAGCTGGGATTCGAACCCACGACTGCCGTTTGACAACCGCATGCCTGAACCACTGGGCCACCGTAGCTTTTGTAAATGGAATGTATAATAAATAAATATAAATAAAATGTTTGTTAGGTTTCACAATAATAATATATAATAGTTTTTTTTTATAAATGAATAAAACATTAGGGTCAATCCAACTAGACCCAACTAAACAAATCGAACTGGACCCAATAGTCAAATAAGGCTTGTGTTATAGACAGGTACTAATAGACGACGATATATTTAATAGATATAAATACTTAAATACATAGAAAACATCCAAGACTTAGAAACAAATATTCCTATGCTCACCATACAAATATTTGCCCTTACCGGGATTCGAATCCAGGGCCTTTAGCTTCGTAGACAGCGTCACTACCCACTAGGCTAACCGGTCGTAAATATACCTTACCACAAGGTATACCTACAAATAGCAAGCAAAACTCTTCCTTAAAAAGTGTATAACGTAACGGGTGAATGTGACCAACTCGCTCGGGTGTAACGTGCGATAAGGAACCTTGCTCCACAAAGTTCCAACGAGATTTATTTCCCACACAAATTGACTGAATGAAAAACTGACTCACTGTAGCCGCCTACGCAAGTCTCCAACCCTTAACTTGCCTTTATATGTATTCCATAAGTTCGCCTTTCCTATTTGCTTTGTCACCGTTGGCTCTAACAACCGGCAGTTCTTTATATATGTGACAATATGGGATATAGTTGCGCAAAAGAATCGGTTACAAAGAGGTGCAATGAGAAAAAACCTTTAAGCTATTTATAGAATGGATGGTTTCAATACCGACCGTCGACCTTGATGTCCGCCTTCAGTTATAACCCATCTCGTTACTGAAAGGGAAAATTACAATGAAGTTAGCGGCCAATCTTGAGAAGTGGTCGTTGGAGGAGCAATATTTTAATATTAAAATACAGATATTTGTTCACCAAAATAATATCTACGAATACAGACCGATCAACGTTAAATATGATGCCAGGCCTGCTAACATAACTTGACTCTCAACTCTACTCGCGCGCGAGATAGACTGTCCGTCACTTTCTGATTAATGCTGTCAAAAAGTGACAGATAGTCTATCACGCGCGCGAGTAGAGTCAAGTTTATGCTAGCAGCACGTCTGCAACTTGCTGCTCAGTCGCTTCTCGCGCGACTAAGCGTCCCCTATCTCACTCGCACCGTACAAATTAGAAAAAGGGGGGTAGAGCTTTCTCGACTCGCGTCGCGGTGCGGCGTCAGTTGCGCTAGCCCCGCAGGGCTGAAGAGAGTGCTCTATGGGATGACGGCTGTCGGCGGCATATTTAACGTTTAACAGTCTGTCAAATATCATGATGCCACGCGCCCTAAGAACAGTCGAGTTCACCAAAATATGTACACAGTCTTAACAGTCTTTATTGTTACTGACATAAGACGCATGAGTAGATATTTTTGAACGGATTGGAGAACAAAACAACAGATAGGATATACGGCTACATTTAAGGTGCCCTTACACGGGCAATATTTTGAGTAATTATTGCCCGTCAACAGTACACGCGTCCTTCTCTGGCCTGTAAGTAAAAGTGAGACAACCGTACTGTTGACGGGCAATAATTGCTCAAAATATTGCCCGTGTAAGAGCACCTTTAGACTATCGTATCCTAAGTCGGGTGGATTAAGCTGAGGAAAATGACGGCCTTTGGTACTGTGCGTGCTTTGAATGTTGCAGCTACAGCTACACTTAATCCTTTGAAGCACCTGCAGTGCAGCTTTGATGGATCTTCTATACGAATTCTATTTACGAGGACGCGCCCTACTACTATTTGAGTCCTAGTTTTTGTTTTGTCCATAGCGTAGGTAGACGTCCATTTATTACGTGAAGTGTTTAAGAAGGGAACCCCCGAGCCGAATCTCACCTTATCTCGTGTGGCGGTAATATCTTCGTTTTTTTCCCGTATGAATATGTAAGATAGCGAGGGAACCGTGTTAAGTATTTTATTGTTCGATTATCTTATTGTGATCCAAGATTATAATTAACCTAATAAAATCTCACGACATCTCACAACGGGGCGAGGGAGGGTTGAAAGATTGCCAAAATCACACTCGCGTAAATAATGGCCGCCCCATTAGACAATTTGAGTAAAAAATTACAAATCTTCACAACATCCAACCACAAATATAAGCTACCAATGTCGAAAACTTATTGTCTGATGTCACGACATTAATCTTTTCAACGCTCTGTCAAAGAGAAAAGTTGTCAACCCTACCATACGCCGAATCAACAAGACATTTAGTGCGGAGTTAGACCTTATGTCAATGCAAGAAGGTTGTTATCGCACTGGGCTCCTTGACGCATATATCAGTCGTTGGCGTTGAACCTGCGGTGCGGATATATGCGTCGTTGGCGTCGAAAAGATTAATTTCGGTAAATAACAGAGCAGACTGGTTGAAGTAGCCTCGACATTATTTACCATCACATCACAGCAATTAGGATAAACGCAAATAAATAGCTAGACAGGGCAATTAAAATGTACATAATAGTATCAGTGACATGTTATACAGATCTGTGGGCTATCAGATAATGTCTGCAGCTGAATTTAATGTGTATTATCGTCATATAGAAAACGATAATCAGACTTCAATCCTGTCATATGAATACCTTATCTCAGTGAATTGAAATTTAATCGCAATCGTTTGAATTAATCGAATATCCGAGTACCTTTCATTCAGACCTTATGCCGAAGAAATCAGAGCTGAAATTTGAATAACCGCAGACTGATTGAATCCATTTCAAAGTATAGATATCACGTTGAAATACATACTGATCACACGTGGAGGTGCATTTGACAGGTGGTCTCGATCGAATGGATTTCAAATGGGTATAGCCGACGGCATGAATTCAATAGAATGCTTTGCCTTGTATTGTGATTACCTATTCATGCATTAGGTATGTATATCGTCGTCAAGGGGCCACTGCGGCAGTCGTATAGCTAAAATATATACTAACTAAAATAGGCGACGGAATAGCCTAATGGTTAGTGAACCTGACTATAAAGCTTGAGGTCCCGGGTTGGATTCCCGGTCGGGGCAGATATTTGTATGAAGAATACGAATGTTTGTTTTCTTGGATGTTTAATATCTATTTAAGTATGTATTTATCTATATAAGTCTGTTTATTCATTGCCTAGTACCCATAGTATAGGCTTTGCCTAGTTTGGGACTAGATCAATTGGTGTGAATTGTCTCACGATATTTTATTTAAAAATAAATCCTTTCCTTTCGGCTCAGCCGTAGTTGGGCAAAAAGAACTGTCTTATTTTGATTTACAGATTTCTTTTGCCCGAGTATACATTCTGTTCTTCCTAATATTTATGATATTGGCTGGCATTTTCACACACTAATATCTCCTGGGAAATCCATCAATTTAGTGCCGAAAATCCACAAATAATATACGTAGTTCCTAGTTTATAGACAAAGCGTTGCTGCTGGACTCATAAGTATACTTAAAGCAGCTTATATTCTTGTTATTGTGCTTACAGTAAGTCTAAGTAATTAGGTAGGTTAACACTTACATACAGTCAACAATCACCACATACGCACTCTGGATCATTTCCACCTCAAATGCCTGCAATCCATCATGAAGATCACATGGTCCGACAAAGTGCGACACACCGAAGTCCTGCGACGAGCCCATTTTGGTGGCATTGAGCATATTTAATGCGTCGGCAGCTTCGGTGGTGCGGTCTCATGTCTCGTATGGCGGAGGTGAGAGTGGCGAAACGCATCTTCTACTCTGAAATGGAGGAGGGCAAGCGGAAGCAAGGCGGACCACGCCTGCGGTACAAGGATGTCCTAAAGCGACATATGAAGAGATGCAAAATTGAGCCCTCTCAATGGGAGTGTTGGGCAGCACAGCGGTTAGAATGGCACAGGGTGGTGAATATCCAAGTTCGCGAGTTCGAGGATCAGCGCAAAGTTGACCTTGACTATACGCGACCAGTTAAAGGGCCGCCCACCTGCTGCCATAGCATACAACTACAAGAACGGCGTACTTACGTGCCCGCAATGTGCACGGAATTTCACCGCAAAGATAGGCTACATAAGCCACCTTCGAGCGCACGAGCGCCAAAACGATTGGAGTCGGAGTGGTCGCCATGGCCGAAAACGCTCGGACAGATCATCATCATCACAGTCAACAATTTATATTTAAAGGTATACTCAAGTTAAACATATCTGTACTACGCCCACAGATATAAAATTATTATGTGGTAGCTATTTAATGGTACATATTTTCTTTTAAGGCTGAGCCGAGTGTGCACGTATGAATAGACGTGCACGAGCACGTAACGCGGTGTGACATGTGTTATGGGGATTCATACTTTACAACGCACACGCATATACATATTCTAGATGCACAGTGCACAAACAAGCACCTGGTGTGCCAAGGTATTTATACTAGAAGTAACTCAAAGTTCATATTATTATAAATTCATCTATACAAACGGTAGAACTATAATATTTTCCTTAATTTCCTAACTGGAATGTAACTTATTCATAAGTAGGAAAGTAGAATGTACAGTGCTACTCGTATAGTCCATTAAAAGCTTTTCTCTTTCGAGTTGATACTCATCTACTCTTCTTTTCAGGTGGCACTTTGCCTTGTTCAAAGTATCTACCTACATATTGAACAAAGAAGTAAAGTACCTATACTCTTGATGCACTTAATGCACTTTACAGCTACATTCTGCCGATCTTTTAAAATGACTAGTATAGTAGACAACATTTACTACGTTATGTACTAAATTTGATATAAAACACTTTTCAACCATTAAACAGACGGGTAAAGGTCGTGCCGCTATTCGTATCTCGCTCCACTACGAGTTTGTCTTGTCGGCGCTCTCGAAACTATCCAAATATTATAACAGAGGGTTCCCATCAGTGATGTGTGCATTTACTCGTCAAATAAGAGAAAATAAGGGTAAATGATTCAACAATCTTATCATCAGCATTAGTCTGTCCACTTCCGGACTTACACATATAATTGTATTCATTTATCTCAACGTTTCGGCCGTGTTGCAATATTCTTGGTCGCGAGAGGACTCACTCTTTCATATTGCTCCATAAGACTAGCAATCCAGCAGTCCTTTTTAATGTCATCATTCTAGCGATTCGCAGGGTAATAATATGAGATCGCCGCCTGCCTCCGTAGAGTGACCGCGGGGTGACAGGCATGGGGACGCCTGTCATCCCTCACATTCACCAGGTCACTGGGTGGATGCCCGTACTGGCACAAAACGAACGAGGTCAACAAGGACCTCCGGAGGCGGTGCTCTGAAAATCGGAGAGGTGCTGGTGGTGCTGAAGAAGTAAAGCGCAAGCGCGCGTTCCTTCAGCCCACCACTAAGGCACAAAGACGGAAGACGGAGAGGTTTTTTAGTGGGTAGACTCGCGGCCCCATTAGCCCATTGCGAGGAGTCCCACACATCCACCCGGGTCCGTCCCCACACCCGGGTGTAATGCGTAACGCATTTTTCCTCTCCTAAAAAAAAAAAGAAAAGGGTAATAATATGAAAAAAATACTCAATGGGAATTATATGGATCGTACAGAGATTTAGATGGTACCTTTTTTATTAGGGATCATAGTCACTCATATGTGTACCAAAACTACACTCAAGAGCAAAAGTTCCGGCTACAATTTGTACTGAAATTCTATACAAAGTGTACGCGGAAGTTTTGCTCTTGAGTGTACATCAACATTTTAAGTTTATATAAATTTATTCTGTACATACACACTAACAAACATACAGCACACACTACTTGACACTTATACAGATCTCTCAGACAAACATAAGTAGATCGTAAGTAGCTGACACACCCACAGGCTGAATACACCATCACCCTGCTGGACAGAATGTAACAAAATAACTAGGGAAATAAACACCTTTCTGTTCTATTCTATTCTATTCTGAGTGTACATCGTGAGCGGTTCATGCCCGATATACTAGCTTTCAGAGGAATTTCCTCCCGCGAACGCACCGTCCGGCTGTGGAATGAGCGTCTGCCGAAGTTTTTCGGAGGGACTACATGATGAGGTTATTCAAGAAAGGAGTGTATATATATTTTTTATATTCGTCGACTTTAATGTTTGAATTAAGACTTCGCACACTAAACTAAAACCACATACTTTTTTACTATGGAGCTCCCAACTCAACTGAAATAATTATGATACAACGCTTTAGATAACCAAAATAAATTCGACCAATCACGTGGCACCTTTACCTACTGAGCTAAAATTAATTTAACCAATGGCACGTCACGTTGGCTACAGTACAAAAGACGACGGCCGCCGTCGACGACGTTGAGCCGGCACCTCTCTTGACTTGCACTTCGTTTCAGTATGGCTTATATTTTCATTAGATACCAAGTTTGTTTAAATATTTCTGTTGACTCGTATAAAAAGTATTTTACAGTACACATGGTGTTACTTTCCCGCACTAGTACGGAAATGAGCACTTTCCGTGCATATGTTGAAACTTTAAAGAGCTATATATGTACTGTAAAACGTTGTACAATACACGTGCGAATAGGTAATTCGCAGCTCGTATCGATTTAAAACACTCCCTTCGGTCGTGTTTTAATTTATCGCCACTCCTTGCGAATTTCCTATTTTCTGCACCTGTATCGTAAATAACTAGTATACAATAGTTACACTCGGCAAGCCTCGTGGCCTAAACACGGTACTCGACTTTAAGAGCCCTTATTGTATAACGATTACATAAAATACTATTAAACGATCGGTAACGTGCATGGAGTAGAATTATAAGCTACGGTGACAGCTTAGGTACCATCAGGCGGGGGCGTACGCTGTGACGTGGTATAAAAAAAAACTTCGTTTTCGCCCTTGTCGTGAAGGCCGACCGAGGTAAAAATTGCATGGAGGAAGGTGAGTAGGAAAGTGGAATAACGCTTAGAAGAAAATTTACTATCACAAATGATGCTCCAATGTCTTTAAACTTTCGGGAACATGGGACCAAACTTCAGTTTCCCCCACACACAGTCACAGATTTAACATTGGGAAATGGTATTGTGTTGTACTTAGTATCAAAATATTCCACTCCGTGCAACCAATAATTTTCCATACAAACGAGTATTTAATTGCTATTGTTCTTAGGCACAATAAATAGATAGAAAAGAATGAACGCCATGCACAATGTAAATAAAAACCAAGTGGAACATCAAAAAATTGCTATATACAATTAGATATATCTACTTTATGTTTTTTTTTATATTCAAGTATGGTTTTATTCCAAGAATACGGGCGAACTTTGGTATATTTTTAACTATTATGGGACTATTATATAATTTGGAATGTATTGTTACTATGTTACTATACTACCGTAAGGCGCAGCGTGGGTAGGCCCCTCACAAGGTGGACTGATGACCTGGTGGTGGTGATGCGGTGGCGCAGGACCGGTTATTGTGGCACTCTCTGGGGAGGATTATGTCCAGCAGTGGACGTCTTTCGGCTGATATGATGATGAAGATGATGTTACTATGAAACATATTTTATGTTTAACCTGTTCCAATTTAACTTCATTCACTGCAAGCAAATGTTATTCATCAGCAGCTGTAGGTATTAAAAAATACTATAAGTATTGTCAGCGCAGTCATAGTAGATGTATCAGTATCAAGTATGCGATTTACAAACTGATTATTTACGAACTAGTATTAAAACTAGTATTAGTCGCTCTTCAGCGATGAGACCGTCCGTTGTCAACCTCTACCTACATGTTATTGTATTGTTTCTCTCTGTAACTGCTTTGTTTGTGTAAGGTGTGCAATAAAGAGTATTTGTATTGTATTGTATTGTAACTTAAGAAAAAAAAAAAAAGAAAAGAAGACATTTATTCACTACACAAAAGACACACAGAGACAAAGGAGTAGACATACATGACAATTGACACATATTGTGTGTCTTCGCGGCAGTGAACGGGTGGAACTTGGCCTTAGATTCTTCACAACTATGCGTAATCCTATATTAAATGTATACTGGCCCGCCTGACGCAAGTTGTGAATACCAGCACGGTTATCGCAAGACGGCGACCGAGCTGTATCGCGGCGTGATAGACTATGCGTCTCTTTCAAATTAGAACACTTAAAAAAAGAAGGATAGTCTATCTCGCCGCGACACAGCGCGTCCGTCTTGTGATAACCGTGCATCGAATGTATCCTTGGTTCCGACGGGGCAAGTCTTGAACCTGAAACTGCGTGGCGATACCTACGTCTTATCAATGTTTTGTGAACAATACTAACATTGCGATAACCTTGTGGTCTATCTGACTGGAAGTATTCGTATGATATCATAATTGCACTTGTTGCACGCTCTTTCTGGCAACGATAGACTTCCTGTCGGGGCGGCATCGGTATACATACGGTATGTTGTACATTAAAGTGAGCTTACTGATGTCACGCAGATTTACTCACTTGTCGGTGTACTGCCAGTAAGTATTACATTTGTACAGGAGTAATATCGTGCGCGTAAGCGGGGCAGTGCGCTTGCAAGTACTGTATTTGTACTGCCCCGCTTTCGCCCATCGCACGGTAGCTCTAGTATAAGTTTTATCGATACATATACATTTTCGAACGCGTTTTGCGTTAAGTTTCAATTTGTATGGCAACGCGTAGTTCCTAATAGTTACCACCAGAGGCGCTGTTCGCGTTGTCATACAAATTGTAACTAAACGCAAACGCATTCGATAACGTATATCTGTAATAAAACTTGTACTATAGCTACGGGTATCACAGCGCGGTGAGCACAAGACGGCCGCGATATATTCTCGAGCTCTCTAAGAGAGAGACGGAATAATTCGGAATAATAGCAAATTAGGTTAGACCTTCCTGGGTACCACCACACGTTCCGGCAGCTTACATTTATCACTCGCGAACGTTTCCTGGAGGGAAATAAATCTTCTGCTCACACTAGAATCCTAGTAACAGAAGGTGGAGGCCACAATAAATTAACTTGTGACAGTGACCCTTTTGTTCGAATTAATTTGGACCGAATGTTTGTAAAAGTATCATCGGGTTATGCCTCTTTACTGACATGAACTTAAATTAAGTATAAGTTAAATTTTTAAGGCTCACTGTGCTTGTAAAACATTAATTAGTACTGTTAGGTTACGTTATATTTCTATTAATAATTACAGCTGTTTAAGTACTATTGATTGGTACATATTCGTTTATTGGCATTATTTGTACTGGCAGTTCGACGACGGCTAGGGCCTCTGTGGCTGTGTGCGACGTTTTAAAAAAGCATTATGACAGTTGAACTGTCATTATTAAGAAAGCGCGGTGAGAAGGCGTTGAGATAAAAGGACAACATGATTTGTAAAGATTTAATAAGGATTGGACAAATATTGGATTATGGATGGAAAATATGGAAATAACTGATATTGTATAATAAAACACTAGAGAGTGATATTTGTTTGATTCCAAACTGACCTCCCCAATAGTACTTACTATATGTAAATATCTTGCGGCGTTGAATTTGCGGCATTATGAGTGGTATTGTATATTTATAATAAGAACAAACCACAAGCATATTACGACTATCAATGATTACACTGTTACGGTAGCGCATATCAAAGCATTAATCTGTTCTGTTACATAAGGATGAAATCATCATTTATTAAATAATCACATGGTTTAACCACATATATGTGCAGTCATGGGAAAAACAACATGGACTTTGTTCGAAAACGGTCTTGGTAGTTAGCTATGTGCGCAGTTAGGTCATAATTGTCTTAATTTGCTGGTATAATTTCTGGAATGATAGCCACTTATACAAATATCAGTCGTACACGCATTCATACGTATTAATTATCGTGGAAGTAATCTTAAAGCAAGGTCGCAAGTCAGAGTATTCAATACAATTTGTAGGCAATGTAAATAAATGGTTTGACCACGTTTTATATATCCATGTTTAAACGATTCAACTGTAACCATAATAATCAAAACTATAGTTACGACAGAGACTTGAACGAAAAGCGATATCCGTCTGTCATAAAGAGTCCCCATCGCGGTCGACTCAAGTCGGCTCTCCATACAAACGTAGTTTGGTTCTCATTTTAAAACTCTCTTGACATCATACACGCAAAATCTATCGGCAACCTCAAATCCCTTCATAAAGAACATTATCTCTCCCCTAACCCTGATTGTATTTTTTGGCTGACTGTTTATGTATCATATAAATATTTGCATTTGAGATATTTGTATATATGTATGATTGTGTATGTATGTTTATATATAGAGCTATTTATGTAAGTTTATTTTTATAATTATTTACATTTTTGAATAATAATAATCTCTGCACATCCTACTGCATAATCTACTTTTTCTCTTTCTCCGTTACCCAAAGGTTGTCTGGAAGAGATCGCTCTTCAGCGATAAGATCGCCTGTTGTCTACCTCTACCTACATGTTATTGTATTGTTTCTCTCTGTAACTGCTTTGTTTGTGTGAGATGTGCAATAAACAGTATTTGTATTGTATTGTATTGCGTTTCGTTAAATGGTTTTAAAGATCCTAAGAGGACATATCTCACAATTCACAATGCATGAAGTATGCAACGAAGTAGGTAGGTACTTATATAATATTATAATACTTGCAAAATTTTACAAAATGCAGTACTAAATAAACACTAAGGAAAAGTCTACTGTGAACATAATACGTGTGATACATATAAATGAATAAAGGATCATTGAAAATAACCATTATTATTGAATGGAAGTATTATTAGTAGGTCATAACATCTATATCTTATTATTACTCAGACGTCAACAAATCCAATATCTTATTGCAGCAGGTAAAAACGTCAGTGGTCAATCGTCGTCAATATGTTTACACTTTTGCACCTTATTGCTTTGTAATAAGGCGAAAAATGCATAAGTACCTACCGCAAAACCACGTCTCCTAAATATGGTCCAAATTAAATCCAATAGGTTATTTGTGTAGGAATGGGTAAAAATAATACTATGGGTCTGCGGCTTGAGGTCACAGTATGCACTCCACACATATGCCTTTGTGGCACTGACGTGGACCGACTGGGTCACCGCGGACTCTGTTGTCAAAAAAGTGCAGGCCGCTTTTCAATCCGCCGGTCTCTTTTTTTTTTTTTTTTTTTTTTTTATTTGCCACCATCAATGTGCCTGCTCTCCTTGAGCCGCCTGGAATTGTCAGAGATGATGGCAAAAGACCTGATGGTGTATCTCCGGTTCCGTGGAGGTTGGAACGGATGCTTGTATGGGACGCTACCCTGTGTAGACACACTGACACCGTCTCACCTCCAACGGACTACTTCTAAAGCGGGTGCAGAGGTAGGAAACGCCGAAAATCTGAAATGAGACCTCGGCAGAGAGTACAATTTTGTACCCTTTGGCGTCGAGACTCTCGGTCCGTGAGGTCCCAGTGCGCATAAGTTATTTGCAGAAATCGCGAAACGTCTGGTTGATGTAACTGGTGACCGAATGAAAACCCGTAGTTGGGAGGTTTTACGGGACATATCTTTGACGTCGACTGTAAGTACATGTTACTTTTCATCACACTTGCTCGAAAATGGTGTTATTATACGCAAGCGTACTGAGCTGTAATGGGCTATATTACGCCCATGGGCGTTATGGTTTTTTTTTTAAATAATAGAACCCTCTGATTGGCTTAAGCAAATCTGGTTGCTGTGTGATTGGTTGAATAAAAGAATCTAGTTGGTCACGACGCCCCGCCCCGCAAGAATACTGCTCTGTGATTGGTTGAAATATTGAACTGCGCGCTCTACTAGCACTGATCTGGAAGTGAAGTTGTCAATTTTTGATTGGTGCTGCTGTATGAAACTTACATTTTTCTGTCTTTTGTTGTTATTTATTTCCTCGCAAATGTGATGAAAAACATTGTGTATAACACGGGCGTAAGAATATTGCAAACTCGAGTCATCAAAAGCCCTCCGCCTTCGGCGTCGGGCTTCTTATAGACTCTCGTTAGCAATATTCCACTTACGGCCCTCGTTAAACAATGTACTATTCCAAGACAGTACTTTCATTATTAGATTTTCAATAATTACGAACGGCTTCGAGATCAGCGTAGTGTCGTGACTCTTGGCAAATATGGTATCATCCGATACGTCGATGAGTAATATCTGTGCTGTGAATTGGCAGGTCTTCGGGTCACAACTGGATACACAGCTTGCGAAAAAGCCTCTTAGGTAAACGTCTCAGTGATTGACAGCTGTCCAATATTTGACACGTATTGTTCACCTCTATTCTTATGAATTAAGGTTGAAAGTATTGGACTAATGTCAAGCAATGGGACGTTTAACTTTATTTAGTTAAAGTAAATATGTTTTATACTTCCTTGTTAATAAGTAACACACATGCATAATCATAGGAGCAATTTTTCTCCTTATATCGATATTGTAATTGGCGGCCTGTATTCCATATTACTGAGTATATATAGGTAAGTACTAAGGCGCCATTAGTTTACAAACCGCTCAATTATGATCCTAAATCACATATGTGCGCGAGAACTCCTATTAAACGTGTTTTATGATACTACAATAGTTTTGTTAATTGTTTAATGCCGATGAATCTTATACCTACCTGATTTAATTTATGCATTCTGATTTTCTAAGTTCTGTATTACTTTCCCGGGTCTTTAACGATGTAACAAATATTCGTAATAACAATCCATCATCATCATCAGCCTATATACGTCCCACTGTTGGGCGCAGGCCTCCTCTCTTGAAGGAGAGGGAACGGCCAGTAGTCCCCACGCTGGCCCAGTGCGGATTGGGAACTTCACATACCTCTTTGAATTTCTTCTCAGATGTTACGCAGGCACGATGTTTTCCTTTACCGAAAAGCTAACGGTAAGTATCAAATGATAACAATATGATATCATGAATAACAATCAATAATTGTATTTCTGACCAGGGTTGTTGCGGATGCGATTTTTTTGACATCCGCGGATGCGGATATTTGGAGGGTGACATCCGCGGATGTTGGGAACAAACCCTCATAAATATAAATAAACAACGTCCTATGGTCACGCAGTACTCAAACACGTTGCGAATGATTTACAATCGTTGCAAACCTGCATCACCCTGAGCGAATACGGTGAATCGTCAGATTAGAGAAACGATACCTACATGAAGATTCTTATTGACTAAAGACGAAATCGTGGCAACATCCCTGTTCCTGATCAGCATTGCAGAACTTCCGTATCAATCCATTATTTAGATTAGGAGTACCTAAAATCTGTTTCAACCATGGATCTAGTTGATATTTAGGAACTACATACACTAGTCAGTCTGCTTTTCGATTCGACCTTTCATATGGAATGTTACATACAAGTAGTGTTTTCTGTTATAGAAACTTAATAAACAGTACGGTAGTAGCGGAAGTCAGTTCGCCGAATAATTGGTATTGAGCACACTGCAGGCGCATTGCCAAAACACAAGCTTCGGTCAGAGCCGGTGCATGTTCGGAATTTTAAGCATCCACGTACATATTTAGTTTAGATGTAGGTACCTATATCTATATTGACGACCGCATAGCCTATTGGTTAGAGAACCTGACTATGAAGCTTGAGGTCCCGGGTTCGATCCCCGGTCGGGGCAGATACTTGTATGATGAATACGAATGTTTATTCTCGACTGGATGTTTAATATAAAATAGGTATGTTACTTATATGCGACAATGTGAATGAGAATGTGCAGATGAATATTAACAATTTAACTAAATGCCTACATTAAGGCATTTATCAACGCATGCAAGGCCGATAACATCTTCCAGCGAACTAACAAGGATAATGATTAGTGTTGTGAAATGGAAGTCCCTTTTAATACGAATTGGAACTTATAACGATACACGACTCAACTCGTCAGGACTCCATTTATTGCAAGACAACTAAGGAATTTTCATGAGTTTATTTTACGTTCGAGTCCTTTTGCGTGAGGAGTTCAAGCAGCGGTTTTTTTTAGTTTTTGTTCGATGGAAAATTGTATAGTTATGTTTCTCTATACAAAACAGTTTAACTTACACTTTCTTTTACGAGTCTCATTTTGAAACTAGCGATATGGAAGTGACGGACACGAGTTTATTCGAACATTCAAGCGCTTTATGAGTCTTTAGTTGCACAGAAGACTCAAGTTGAACTTGACTGGAATCTCAGGAGTCTTCGAACAGATATCTTCATTACCTATATGAGTTGGGACTCCAGAACTCGAGTATTTTACAACACTAGATGAGATGCAGACCATCTGGCCTTTGCGAGGCGGGTGAGCAAAGCGCGAAGAATTTAATATATGTGCATACAGTAGAATTGTCGCGTCGTCTACGAGTACGTAACATGCTCGCAGGCGACGTGTGATGAACAGTACGCTTACCATGAGTGGCTATCGAAAACGTACAATAGTAAAGTTTTCTCGAGATCGAGCTAACGCGCTTCGAGTAGATTTCGATTCTCGCAAGTTCGAGCTGTCAAATTTGTCGTACTCATGGTGTCGATATACTCCGAAAACAACTACAAAACGTTACTCGCTAGCGTCTAGTTTTCGATGCGTAATCTAAACTTTCGATTCGTACGACCAATTCGTACCATGAGACACAAATTTGACATTTAAATGGAAACGATAAATGCTTGTGATTTAAGGCTGAATATTGAAAAATCGATTAAACTATACGAACAATCGAGTTGTGAGAAAAGTATACTTATAAGGGACTCGGGGTACCGATTAGATTTTTAGTCCTGTGAGTGACCGCCAGGGGCGTTGTATAGTTTTCATACAAATCTTTAACTTTTCTCGATAGTCGCTAGCGTATTCCGACTCACTTGTAAACTCAGACTAGAGCTACAGTACTGCTAGCAAGAGTTGCTATCGAAAACTCACGTTACGTTACTACAGTCGATAACGAATAAACGCGCTTCGAATAGATTTCGGCTGTCGCAAATTCGATCTGTCAAATTTGTAAGCCATGGTGCCGATATTCTCCGGCAACACCTACAAAACGTTAAGTCGCTAGCGATTCTTTTTCGATGCGTAATTTAACGAAGGAGTCGTACTGCCGCAACGGTACCATGGCTTACAAATTTGACAGGGCCTATCGGCAAACACCGTATCGACTGTAGTAAACTTCACTAGCAAATTACGCTAGTACAATGACTGCATACTATTATTAAGTCGGTCGTGTATTTATCGCATGAACTGCGTGCCAAGATGGTTGAATTCACGGGGGCTGAACCTTTTTGTACTGTCACTTTAACGTCGTGTTTAAACTGCCATAAGAAATTGCCAAACGAGAAAGGTATCAAAATGTTCATCGACTTATGAATTTGACTGAAGAAAACCAATACCGAAATAGACATACAATATTGTATTGCTATTCTACTCTAAGGGGCGTTTTTACGAGGTGTACACTATTTAGGTACTCAAGTTTACTCTGATTTTAATTGCATTTTTCTTTCATTACAGGTAAGTTCGGCATCAGTTTCTGCCTGGAGGTAAATAAAAATATTCATAAGCAATAAGCAGTACAATGCGTATTCAAAGCCAAGCAACGAATTCATAAAACCGTGGTTGTATTAGCGTCTTGCTGTTTGTAAGTAGGTATTTTTTTGACTTATAAGTACCTCATTCCATTTAACATTCGATTTTTAACTGTCAAATTCGTCTACCTTTCTTCTTTTGTATTAGGTATCGAAATAGTTGTACATATTTCGATTTATAAGGTCTTTTCAATCACAACAATGCTAAGGTTTTTTGCGCTTCAAAATAGTTTTCCTTGAAATCGCATGTTTCTAATCTTATATGGAAAAGGACATAGGTACCCTAAATTCAATCGATGTTTTTGTACTAGGTATGTCGGTTTAATCTTACAAATAAATAAATAAATATTGCGATCATTGTTTTACTGTTAAGTTAATGGGCACTACACTACGATGTTGTTCGCAATTATAATTATGCACATGCATACAAATGCCACTTTAATTAAGCGTCACGTGCAATTATATTTTGATCGACGCGCGAATACTTCATCTTTTTTATGTATATTTGAGACGTTTTAAGGCAGTTATACATGATTACAATATATATTGTTGTAAATTGAAATGTAGATCTTATATTGTGAATAAATCAATCTGAAATCTGAAGTGATACTTATCGTCATCCTATAATTAGATTTGACAGCCGACATTCCGGTATAATAAACGTCAATATGAGGACATACATTGTACTGGGATGACAGCTGTCAAATATTGGATGTTAGGGAATTTTCACTATAGTGTTGTCGTGATTCCATCTTGAAAGAAAACTCGGGTAAGTAAGTGGTGAAACATAGAATATTAACAAGAAATCATGTAACTTGCCAAACCGCCCAAGTTCAACGTAGTGTCTTAACTAAATACACAAAGTAGACTGTTCAATGGTCAAAGTAGAGTGTCTAATTAATAAAGGAGAGTTTTTTGTCCATCAAAGCCGAGTGTCTCAATGTACGTAATGCACAAAGTAGTGTGTCTGTATAATAGACAAAGTCGAGTGTCCAACGGCCATAGTAGAAGATTCAATGGACAATGTCGATGTAGTTTTATTTTTGTAACTTTTTGCCGATTCATCACCGCCTGAGCGGTAATAATATTATTGCGTGTACTTTTTTCAAAGTAGATAACGAGGTGTGTTAGTTTTCATTATGATATTTAATGGTTGGAGCTATTAAGAATCGAAGGCCATTGAAGTGTATACAAATAATGAAACTAGAATAAGAGCGAAACCGCAAATGTCTCGATGAGATCATTCTCAGGTCGAGGATGACTCAAATTAAAACACAGAACTTAAAATAGAAGCTGGACGTGATACTTTTTAGCACTAAAGCATTACATGTTTGCTAGAATTCCAACGTCGTCACGCAAAATTCCGACTTTTGGAAATAATACGCTTACAAACATTTTTGGGTCATTCTTCTTTTTGACCGACAATATAAGCCTGTCTTTCGTGTTATTACGGCATCTCATTTGAGTAATGATGTTTACGGTTTTATAATGTTCGAATGAACGTCCATATTATTTTATTAATTAGTTAGCATTCTTTTTTAAGTTTTGTTTTTCGTAGAATGGCGTGACAGAGTGGTAAACCAAAATGTGGTATCCACTGAAAGAGTCCAATTTGTCACATTTTTTTTCAAACCAACCTTAAGAAAATATTTATATTGGCCGGAAAGGAATTTTTAATTAGTTCTAATGAAGAAACCTATGCATTTTTTTTTAATCGCACTTCAAAACCATAATTTTCGATAGTTTAAAAACCAAAAAAACAGAAAAACCTCGGTTGATTGTCGGTTAAAAAGAAGAACGACCCTTGGATCGAATAGCCTAGTGGTTAGAGAACCTGACTATGAAGCTTGAGTACTTCTTGGCGTAAGGCCAAGAAGTAATGTAGGGAGCCTTAAACAAGAAACTTCATGTCTTCATTTCGTGATAATAACGCATACATTTCCGAGCATGTTTGAGAAAATTTAATTTATTGTGTGTCACTGAACTTCCTAGAGTTTTGGCTTCAATTTTGATAAATAGGTACTTGCATTAGTTGCTGCTGTGCCCTAACATGGTTCAAGTGTGAACCAACCCTAATGTTACTCCTATTTTGTACCACGTGTTACATGCAAATGAATTATTATAAGTATTGAATGAATATCGACCGAAGAGCTGGCGGCTTTCTCGCGCAACGCATCAGCATTGCAATTCAGCGAGGAAATGCCGCCAGCATCCTCGGTACAATGCCTCGAGGGCCTTTTTTAAGATAAATTAAAACTTAGTTTTAATTTATCTTAGTTAATGTTAATTATAATCTTGTATTCATTGAATATAGGTAAAAAACTTAAATAAATTCCTAGTGGGGCAGATTGAAAGAAAGAAAGAAGACATTTATTCACTACACAAAAGACACATAGTGACAAAGGGAGAGGAGGAGAAGGGGGGGGGGGGGGGGGATTACATGTAACACCTAGGCCTTCTTCGGTTTAAAGAAACTTTATTGTCTAAAGAAATTACATATTTCACTTACAAGACAACTTATAAATTCTTAATTACACAACCTCTGTTATGCCGACAGAGTGTCCCGCCCATATGCGTGATGTATATAAGTTATTAGGTTAGGCATCGGTCCTGTCCGAATTACGGGTGCGTGCAGTGAAGAGCCCTGAAGCTCAGGCCCCGCTATCCGTCCGTCATGGACGCGTTGCTTAATTGACGCACGGACTGCCTGTGACAATCCTTTAGAGCTAATTACATGAATTTCGTTAATACAATTATGTTAAGGAATTTCCTGCAATAATTGTATTAAATAACGTGGGATTCTTTCATGCAACGGATATGTGGCGTGCATGAACATTTTAAGAGTCACATGACGGGTCGATAGTTGAAAGACTGCAATTCACAATTTTTCAAAGCAACTCGCCTCAGTTTCAGCCATGATACACCCTGTATAACTACCACAGACACAGCATTACATAGTAAATATTAAAATAGATGGCAAAGTCCGATAAAATGACATGAATATAAGTAATCCCGTGAATATCCCGTCTTCGGAAATATTTGCACAAATGATAACTTTATTCCATCGTTCGGGCAAACGTGACTGTGTACCACACGAGCAGATTTTCAGTTTCCGTTCAATTTGAAATTGACTTAGGACGGGAGATTAGAGATTGGACCTCATAGCAATTCATATTTGAGGGACAATTATTAAATGAGTTTCTTCCTGTTGTGGTAATTTTGGCATTTTACTTCCTCTTGTTATATAGAAAGGATGGTCAATGAAATATAAATTAAATTTGAAAGTGGCAGTGTTGCATTTATTTGCTTCGTTTTATTATAGAACAAATAAAATTCAAAACTGTTTTCTAAAAGGCGTGGTTTTTATTAAGCTGGTCTCAGGATGCTATAAGTACACCACTAACCATATCAATGAGTCTGTAAAGTTACTTGAAATAAATGAATTATTATTATTACATGACAGTGTGTAAGAAAAGGTTTACGAGTAACTAAAAGAAAAACTGTCTTTCGTCCATTATCGAGACTTACTATCTAGTTTTTATTCGGAAACTCAAGAAAAAGAAATCCTGCTTCAAGAAGGTCGTAAGAATCACTACCAACTTAAGGAGTTTTATTCGACTCTAGGACGGCAAGGTAACCCTTCAAAAGTAAGAAATATCTAAGAGAACTATTATTAATCGTCATTTTATGACATAATTTGTATATGTCACAGTATAATATAAATTCGACGCAGCTAACCAGCACCGCACAAGAAAAGCAGAAGGGGCTGTCGTAAACAAAACATCGGACCACACATTTCCTAATCCACGGAAAACTCCACGGAACCTTCACGCCTAGCTGACCATAACTGACCTACTTCCCGGCATGTTCGAGCACTTGGCCAAATAAAGATAATATAATAAAGTTTGTATTGTACACTTGTCTTTTTGTTCGTGGTGGAAAATCCTACAAATGTTAAGGTTTAGTGGGAACTTTCCATGTTTAAACGTTTCGGACTACATTGTTTAATCATTTACAAAACAATTTTGTGTCATTTTTGTTTTATTTAACAAATCACGTCACAACATCATCATTGGCCTTATACAGTCAAGGGCACCAATATATATTCACTCAAAGATTCATAAATATGTATACTACAATATTATTGTTGCAGAAATAAGGTCTGTGTACATATTTTTGAGACTTTGTGGTGTATACATATTGGTGCCCTTGACTTTACATCTATGAAAAAATTATTTTTCATCACACTTGCTCGAAAATGGTGTTATTATACGCAAGCGTACTGAGCTGTAATGGGCTATATTACGCCCATGGGCGTTATGGTTTTTTTTTTAAATAATAGAACCCTCTGATTGGCTTAAGCAAATCTGGTTGCTGTGTGATTGGTTGAATAAAAAAATCTAGTTGGTCACGACGCCCCGCCCCGCAAGAATACTGCTCTGTGATTGGTTGAAATATTGAACTGCGCGCTCTACTAGCACTGATCTGGAAGTGAAGTTGTCAATTTTTGATTGGTGCTGCTGTATGAAACTTACATTTTTCTGTCTTTTGTTGTTATTTATTTCCTCGCAAATGTGATGAAAAACATTGTGTATAACACGGGCGTAAGAATATTGCAAACTCGAGTCATCAAAAGCCCTCCGCCTTCGGCGTCGGGCTTCTGATACACTCTCGTTAGCAATATTCCACTTACGGCCCTCGTTAAACAATGTACTTTAAACAGCGTCCTTGTTAGAAGTGCGACTCTTACTTACGTACCATCGAAGACGCACTTAACTGACCATCTGTAAACCTTATAGCTATGCGAATAAGGTTGACAGATCGTCAGTTAAGTGTGCTACTATTTGTACGTCACATATAAAATTTAAAATTAAATGTGTTATACCTAATTACTTGAAAAAAAAACGAATTGAGTGAGAAAGAAGTCGTAGAAAGAATGCTTTCAGCTTAATCAAAGTAGAAGTATCACCGAGTTATTAGGTATGTCACAATATGTTTTTTTGTAATGTCTTTGTATTATTTCCTCACATGTTTGAGAAAAGCACTATATTTTGGCGGAAACCGGGATTGCCTGACTCATCTCTTGCCAACCACCTCTACAGGCAACCCCTTTCTTTCCGTGCCTCGGCAATAATGTACTATAACCGCATTCGGAAACTTGTGTTCGAGATGCGATTAGAAGCTTAATTTATGCTGTTGAAATTATTATTATTATTTATTCAAATAAGACTGTAATGGAGAAATGTTAACATAATGCATATTTTTGCCGCATTATACTGCATATTTTTTACATTTAACTGTATCTACATATGACGAGGAGTTCACAAAACGTAATATAATTTGATCGGTTTGTATCAACTGTACCGTTGACCAGTTTGATAACCGGTCAGTCATCATCACTGGTTGGCGGTCAATAAGTTTTGTGAATGTATGCGACTCTTCTATCATATATATGTTACACGTGTTCGCTTCACAGATCTGTGGCGCACGTGGAATTCATGTAGGAACTTTGTTACCTTATTCCGTACTAATTTCGAATTGAGTAAAACTATTCGTAATTTAAGCAAAGCACAAGTTAGCGTGTTTTTCCTTCACGTGCGCTAGCACGTGAAGGAAAAACATGTCAGTTCAAATCTGAATACTTTCACAGTTGGTTATTAACCTGTAAACCTTAACCCGTAAACTGTAAAGTGTGGTTTATGCAACCCTTTAAAGCTTACTTTTTTGTGTATCACTTGGACCACGAAATATAAGAATGAGTTCAAGTTTTATCATACAGTGATCGGATTAGGTAGTGCCATTGCGCGGGACTTCGGTGCGTAAGCTTAGTATGGATATAGCTAGATAGATGTATAGATAACCCCAAGATTTCATATGAAAAGTTTAAAGTTTGTGTTTGGTCCAGAAATGTAATAAATTATAATTTTACAATTATTTTGCTAGTATAGAATATGGCATTGATGAAATATGAAGACAGTAGTTTTGACATTCATGCAAACAAAAAAAAACCGTACATCTTATCTTTTGGTATTCACTGTTGTTTTTCAAAGGGCATTCATAAATTATCTTCTTCTATCTACCTGATTCGCCCTTTGTAACTTTCTAATGTTAACTTTTATGACCAGGCCGGGGTGAGGTGCGAAACATGCGACAGATGTTATGTACTTACAATGATAAAATCTTTTATTTTGCGTTTTCTTATATTATCTACTTCAATTAATTACATGTCAGGAAATTTTTCTATGAAAAAATACGAGTCCCGGAATCCCGAGTCTTATCCATGTTATTTACAATGTTTAAGTCATTCACCCGAAATGGCACTACCTAATCCGATCACTTCATCAAACACACCAGAGCACATGAACGATATCAGCGCCAGAGTTGAAGCAGTCGCCGTGGCCGAAACCGGTCAGGAGAGAGTATTAGTAGTACCCTATCTGCACCCATCCATTCCAACATGCGGTTTTCCTATCACGATTATCGATATTCGATTGTCTGCAGTTCTACACAGAAAAGCGCTGATTAAAAGGAACATATAACCTCCTCCTTTTTCGAAGTCGGTTGAAAACAGATGACAATTATTCAACAACGTTGGCATTTGAATGTCAAAAGACTTCCTTTGACCGCAACGAGGGATACAAATCACCATAACATCCATTTCAGTTCACGTAGGAAACGTTCATTTTAATGGTAATTCATTTCCTTCCCCAGAATTTTATGAAATGATATTTTGAAGGGAAAAATTAATGGAATAATTATGTTATAGCTATCGTTTAGACAAACTGCGCTGCGAGTTGTCGATGCTTAAATGTGCTAATGAATAATTGATAGCCCAATGGGAATTTGCAGTTATTTCACTGCTTCGGCATATTTTATGGAAATTATTGCTTCGTTTTGCATCCATGTTATCTTTACCGTGTCAACAGCGTGTAAGGAACGGTGTGACGATAACTGAAAATATGTATTTAGGCCATTCTCGCGAATTAAGATCAAGTTAAGTGGTTTTTTGGCGGAAACTCTACATACATTCCTACTTTCCTGTAACATGTTAAGAAATTGAAGATCGCGCTGTCAAAAAAAAATTCATTTCGAATCTATTCCAATTTTAATGTGCTGATGTGATGCTGATTGAGCATTCTCTTGTAATGAGCATTACATTACATGCTCACACAATAAACAAGAGCGTTTTAGCGAACATTCTAGCGAGTATTTTAGCGAAACGACACTAAATTTGTCCCCTATAGTTTCATGATTTTAATTTATACTTTATTACAATAATTTATGGTTTACTATCCATTTAGCCAAATACATAATATATCCTTACCTACACTTATGGTGGCACCACACTTGGCGGTATTTGCCCAAATATTCGTGTTGCATCTTTTTCCTTCCTACGGCAAATGAAAGAGAGGCAACGATTCAACGCGAACACGCAACCCCAAGCGTGGTGCTAGTATAATAGTAATAAAGACGTATGTACCGAAATATTTGGCTGCTTTGGGTGTTATATTATGCTGATTGTGCTACTTTGTGTGTCTGCATTTGTTTATTGAATAAATTTATTACGTTAAATACAGTATATATATAAAATATAATCATAGGGGGAATTTAATGTTCTATGATGTGTATTCCGCAGCCGTCTTCGCATCCAAATCTTTATATTCTTCTTCTCGTTCCTCTAATTCTCATAGAGACCGCTCTGATAATTGATATTTGTATGTGTCTGCATTTTGTTTTTAATTACACGTTCAGCCGACCTCGATAATATCGATAATTTGAATGAATTTACCGAGATAAGTTTAAATTGAGTGTAGATCGATTACCTAGCCTGTTGTTTTGCCCTAATTCTGAGTTGAGACATGTGCTCATAATGCACGATTTTACTAATAATAAATATGTTTTACCGATATAAATAGGTAAAAGTGATTTTACCTTTTCAATAGTTAGGATTTGGATTGCGACTCAATACATTTTAAATGAAACTGTGTAGTTCATCCAAGAGTATAGTTTTTGAACGCGACGATACGTTTTTAGTCTTACATAATTTAACTAATAGTTACGGTCGCGGTACTAGTTCGATTTTAAATAGCGTTCACAGTTCTATAAATTGTATGGAAAGTTGGGTAAGTACCCGGAAGGTTACTTTTTTACGAAACTTGCAGACCTACTATTACCTACATCAGTGTATAGCTATGCCTACATTATGTGGCTGTTTATAAATTGACAATAAATAAATAAATAAATAAATATAAATATTATTAAGGGACAATCTTATTCTTACACAAATCGAAATAGCCCCATAGTTAGCTCAATAAGGCTTGTGTTGTGAGTAGGTGCTAGATGACGATATATTTAATAGATATAAATACCCAAATAAATAGAAAACATCCAAGATTCCGAAACAAATGTTCATGCTCACAAATATTTGCCCTTACCGGGTTTCGTACAGGACCTTTAGTTTCGTAGTTAGCGTCACTACCGACTAAGGCTAACCGGTCGTTAATATTAGAGCAATGTAACTCACGGAATAAGCTGACTTCTTTATAACGACTTACCCTACTAAGTCGTTAACTACAACATAATTAGTGTACTTATCTCTCGCCAGTTAATTGTGGTCGTAAAAATCCATCTTGTAAGTGGTTATAAAGAAAGATTGAAGATTTTTTATAAAAATTGTACGAGGCTTCCGTAGGCCACCTGACCTACCATAACCTCCAATGCATTAGCGGACCTAACACCACTCCACCTTAAAGTTAATAAAGTTGCTGATAAAAAAAAAAACCAAGCGCACCGGACTCAGCACGACTGTGCCTACTTCCGTCGGTATAAGTGCGGTGGGAGTAGCCTTTGCCATATATCATCCGGTAGGAAAAAGAATAATAAAACGAGGAAAGCTTCACAAGTGCTGTTCCGTCTTCCAGGCCTAATGCGTGGCGATAGAAGCTGCTTGCGAGCCTTTGTTATATATCATCCGGTTGGAAAAAGAACAATAAAACGGGGAAAGCTTCACAAGTACTGTTCCGTCTTTCAGGCCTAATGCGTGGCGATAGAAGCTGCTTGCGAGCCTTTGTTATATATCATCCGGCTGGAAAAAGAACAATAAAACGAGGAAAGCTTCACAAATGCTGTTCCGTCTTCCAGGCCTAATGCGTAGCGATAGAAGCTGCTTGCGAGCCTTTGTTATATATCATCCGGCTGGAAAAAGAACAATAAAACGAGGAAAGCTTCACAAATGCTGTTCCGTCTTCCAGGCCTAATGCGTAGCGATAGAAGCTGCTTGCGAGCCTTTGTTATATATCATCCGGCTGGAAAAAGAACAATAAAACGAGGAAAGCTTCACACATGCTGTTTCGTCTTTCAGACCTAATGCGTAGCGATAGAAGCTGCTTGCGAGCCTTTGTTATATATCATCCGGCTGGAAAAAGAACAATAAAACGAGGAAAGCTTCACAAATGCTGTTCCGTCTTCCAGGCCTAATGCGTAGCGATAGAAGCTGCTTGCGAGCCTTTGTTATATATCATCCGGCTGGAAAAAGAACAATAAAACGAGGAAAGCTTCACAAATGCTGTTCCGTCTTCCAGGCCTAATGCGTAGCGATAGAAGCTGCTTGCGAGCCTTTGTTATATATCATCCGGCTGGAAAAAGAACAATAAAACGAGGAAAGCTTCACACATGCTGTTTCGTCTTTCAGACCTAATGCGTAGCGATAGAAGCTGCTTGCGAGCCTTTGTTATATATCATCCGGCTGGAAAAAGAACAATAAAATGAGGAAAGCTTCACAAATGCTGTTCCGTCTTCCAGGCCTAATGCGTAGCGATAGAAGCTGCTTGCGAGCCTTTGTTATATCCTCCGGCTGGAAAAAGAACAATAAAACGAGGAAAGCTTCACAAATGCTGTTCCTGTGCATCCAACTCGAAATAACTATCTCCATAATCTTCTCCATGTCAGCATAGCAAGAAATAGCCAATAGAAGCAGCACCAACTACACTAATATTCATAACTTAATTCAAAACATTCAAATAAGGTTCTTGAGTGGCGATCACGTACCGGAAGGCGCGGCGTGGGTAGGCCCCCCACAAGGTGGACTGATGACCTGGTAAAGGTCGCGGGAGTCCGCTGGATGCGGGTGGCGCAGGACCGGTCAATTTGGAACTATCTGGTGGAGGCCTATGTCCAGCAGTGGACGTCTTTCGGCCGATATGGTGATGATGATTCAAATAAATGGAACCATATAATTCTGCTGGATCAAAGCGCATGTTGGAATACTAGGAAATAATAAACACTATACTACTTTTTTGACGAGGACAGCAGCTAAAGCGTGGAACGCACTTCGGACAAACCTTTTCTCAGCTACGTAGGTATAACTTGGATCTTTCCAAGACGAGAGTGAATAGGCACTATCTAGGTATGCATGACCTCGTCATCACTTACCATCAGATGAGCTAGTGGTCAAATGCGTACATATACGAAATAAAAAAATAAAAAAACGAGGAGGCGGACAAAGCAGCTGCAACTGCAGCCACCCTTCATAAAGCACCCTACTTTCACCTATACCCCATATCGTATATAAAAATACTTTGCAAAATTAATACTTAAGAATTAGGCAGCAACCAAACATCTATATCACTGAATCACACCTGAAAAATTGGCATCCGACTGTGCAGCATATCGAAGATCTACGAAACAAGACCATTATCTCATTCCATCTCAGCCAAATTCTCACTATACCGCTTCAAGATAACCACCGATGACCTATGCCCGTGCGATGGAAGCACATAACAATCCATCGACCACCTTTTAAAAACTGCCTGAAATTCACAAACCCGAGATTTAACCACGGAATCACCTGTCATAATCTCCATGTAGAACCATATAATCTGCAGGAAATAATTCGTAAAGAATCCTCATACCTCCGTAGTTAATAACCTGAAAAAGTCCAATGGCACATAGTTCACTCTCCATTTCACCCATCATACATTACAACCACCACTCATTATTCATACACAGAGTCACTAAGTTCCATTAGAAATCATAAAGTAATCGCGGATTCAGCCGCCCGTATCCTTCGCGGGACTGTATTGTGGTAATAACAAAGAGATTAAAAAAGTCTTTATAAAGGCATCAGGGACTCGGAGACGAATAATTAAGAGCTTCAGTATACAAAGCCCCACTCAGCGTCGATCAATTCTTTATGCACGAAATTGTCCGTACCTAAAGTGTTATGGCAATACCTGTCATCGAATTTTCCAATCCATTAATGCGTAAACGTTGTTCAGCGTGGTATAACAAGCAATATGAATATACTCGTAATGTTTTATTTTTAGAACACGTACCTAGATAAAATCTGGGTGCATGGCCTTTGCCAGTTTTGAAAAAAAATTGCCTTCCATTTTAAACCGACTTCAAAATAATTTACTTAAAACAAAGTTTTAACCGACTTCAATTTAGTACTCCGCCAAGCCACATGAACATTTCCTCTCCACTTTACCACGTGGACTGCTTTCCGAGTGTTAATACGTTGATTATTACAGACTTAAACCATATCACTGTATGTGGGCCGATAATATTTGAGGAGTTCCGTCGATTTGGCACACTTGACATTTAGGACTTCATTTGTTGCTATTTCAACGGAACCATATCAGAATCAGTAACTGTACTTTTACTGTTTTAAATAGGAGTTCCATAAGTCATCTGTGGTCTTCATCATCTGTTCCACTTCATCAAATTTGTGATTTTCGGGTGTAAATACACTAGTTATAATAGAAAATACCGAAATTACTACACGCGTATCTTCTATATTTGAGGATTTCCATTCCTCATGGTTCCCATCATCCAACTGAAGTTTTGATAACAATGGGACCAATCTGGAAGCATATAGTTTTAAACAAAAAATAATTGTATGAATCGGTTCATAAATGACGGAGTTCTGAGGTAACAAACATTTTTAAAAAATACAACCGAATTGACCACCTCCTTTTTTTTCTTTTGAAGTAGGTTAAAAAACGGAGGAGGTTCTCAATTCGGTTGTATTTTTTATTTTTAATGTTTGTTACCGAAATGCTAAAATAAAGTGTTATTTATGAATGTAATGTGAATTTTGTAAATTTTAAAAAACTTAACTGCTTTTTTGCAAATATTAGCCTATGCCTATGACACTCCCGTGATCAAAACGAATCTAACCAATCATCATACATCAAAATCCATCAAGCCGTTTAGGCTAGGGGAGGCCACAAAGAAACAGACATACATATATACATACACTCGAAAAACATTACCCTCCTTAGGCAGTCGCGTAAAAATATATTTGTAATTAAGTAATGTAGTCCAAAAACGTTTGCATGAAAAGTTCACACCCTCGTTCCCCTTTAATCTTTGTTCCCTTAATCTCTTTGGATTGAATGATGTACAAAACAACGAAACGGACGCATTTCAGAAACCTAAGATGCTAGAAGCGGCGTAAAAGGTTAGCTCAAGATCCGTGCCGCCATAGGTAGCTTCAGAACGTTTTAACGGATTACGCCAGTGGCTTTAGGGAATGAAGGCAGCCATGGGATTTGCAACTAAGCCTTATTAAAACCTCCAGAAGTGCGGTGAATAGCTAAGTAGCGACTCTAATACATGGTTGTTAGTACACTCAAAGTCAAAGTCTAAGTGATTTATTCTTCAATTTAGGCATATTACATGCACCTATGAATGTCGATAAACTACCACCGGTTCGGAAAGAAAACCTCTGCCTCGAGAAGAACCGGCGTAAAAAACTCTGCGAAGTGTCACCCGTATTCATAATATTTATATACAGGGTAGACCATAACTCTTTTTACATTTCAAACTAAAATAAAATGAAAACTAATTATATCAGATGAAAACCGTTTATTAATTATGAAAACACATGAATAGGGATTTTATTTTTTAAAAATTACGTCATCCATATGTGATCCTTCATTATTTTGGCATTGCCGTAACCTGGAGCGAAAATTTTCAGTGACGGCCTGACAAGTGTTCCGAGAAATGTGGACCAAAAGTCTGTTAACTTTTGAATCGGTAGCTGCGTCGGGGAGCGGTGGCGGGGTAAGGCGGCGGGGTTACGAAATGCAAGAGCGGCCAATGGGAATTTAGTGCCATGGCGTCCTTCACCTTCCCGCCACCGCTCCCCGACGCAGCTACCGATTCAAAAGTTAACGGACTTTTGGTCTACATTTCTCGGAACACTTGTCAGGCCGTCACTGAAAATTTTCGCTCCAGGTTACGGCAATGCCAAAATAATGAAGGATCACATATAGATGACGTAATTTTTTAAAAATAAAATCCCTATTCATCTGTTTTCATAATTAATAAACGGTTTTCATCTGATATAATTAGTTTTCATTTTATTTTAGTTTGAAATGTAAAAAGAGTTATGGTCCACCCTGTATATTGGATTTAAAACGTATGTAAAGGATGCCCATAAGTCAACGTCAAGACGAAAACGGGTGATACGGAGTCATAACATCAATTAAGATTATTTTTTATAAAGTAGGTATGCGGGCGAATACCAAAACAATTTCCCGTACCCGTATTTTATTTATTTATTGTACTCAAAAAAATACTTAAAATAACTTATAGGTATAGATTTTAATTCAATTGTTGATTTGTAATTTGAACTTTGTTAAATAGCTTAATTAATAAAGAGTTCATTTTTTTATGTACCTCCTAGCAGCAATGTATTACGTCCAAACTGGTTTGACATAACAAACGTTTTGACATTTATGGGTGTCGTCAAGGTGTCATAAACAAATGACAGGACGTGTAGTGAATACACTGCGTGCTCAATTATTTTGTATAAAAAAAATGACGCAGTTAACGAAATTTATGTAAAATGTGTTGTTTAGGACCGACACTAATCGTCATCAAAATATTCGCCCGTATTAAATTTGCACGCTGTATAAATTAAAAATAATGTAAGATACAGTGCTGCCTTGTGGGTCCCGAAAAGAGGTATTTTTTTAGGTCAGAGCTGATCACATTGTCTATTTTTACGCGCTGAGAACGGTCATCTAGGCTAGGTAGTCTGCCAAGAAACAACGAATACGAATAAACCCAACATTTAATAAGTTTTCTTCAGCCATGCCATTTACGATCTTCGCTTATCGGACTAAACCTGTGTAGGTACAGCAGTCGATAATAAAAAAGATGTAAGTATCCATGTTTTCACCTTATTGCGTTGTAATAAGGTGAAAAAATGTTTACATCTTGTTGTAGTACATTTAATTTGTCGGTATCCACGGGGTTGATGATGATGTTGTGGGCGCCAAGCCGGACATACAGAGCGCAGAGATAAGTTACAATAGGTAACAGAAAAACAAAAGTTCGTCATGTTCATGTTTATATAATGAATTTAAAATTACACAAACTGTAAGAGCCTATGCAAGTTATGCACATCGCGTTTTTTAAATGCGGTTTTCATTCGACAGAGCCGTTTGCTAGCGTTTGTATCGATAGGTACAAGCGCGCGTCACCTGCACGTCTTTTTACGGCGCATTTGTATCGATACAAGCGCGCATCACTAGTGCGTCTTTTTACGGCGCATTTGTATCGATACAATCGCGCGTCACCTGCACGTCTTTTTACGGCACGTTTGTATCGATACAAGCGCGCGTCAGCTGCGCGTCTTTTTACGGCGCTTTTGTATCGATACAATCGCGCGTCACCTGCACGTCTTTTTACGGCACGTTTGTATCGATACAAGCGCGCGTCAGCTGCGCGTCTTTTTACGGCGCATTTGTATCGATACAATCGCGCGTCATCTGCACGTCTTTTTACGGCACGTTTGTATCGATACAAGCGCGCGTCAGCTGCGCGTCTTTTTACGGCGCATTTGTATCGATACAATCGCGCGTCACCTGCACGTCTTTTTACGGCACGTTTGTATCGATACAAGCGCGCGTCAGCTGCGCGTCTTTTTACGGTGCATTTGTATCGATACAATCGCGCGTCACCTGCACGTCTTTTTACGGCACGTTTGTATCGATACAAGCGCGCGTCAGCTGCGCGTCTTTTTACGGCGCTTTTGTATCGATACAAGCGCACGTCAGCTGCGCGTTATTTTACGAAGCGTTTGTATCGATACAAGCGCGCGTCACCTGCGTGTCTTTTTACGGCACGTTGGTATCGATACAACAACGCGTCTCCTGTGCGTCTTTTTACGACGCATTTGTATCGATACAAGCGCGCGTCATCTGCACATCTTTTTACGGCGCGTTTGTATCGATATAAGCGCGCGTCACCTGCCCGAAGGAAGCGCGAATGTCAAGTGCTAACTGTTAATGCTATAAGTACGGTATGCTACCCGTTATTTAATTTACAGACCAAGTTAACGGAACACGGTGATAAAAGAAATTCCGTTCCTCTCACGTCAAGGGAACAACTTTAATATAATGAATTCCGGTATCAAAATACAGTAGAACTGGCATTCTCTCTCTTTGTAGCTTATTTCAATATAGTATACGGACTTAAATAAAAAAGGAACATTGTACACGATGCTAAAATAAAGGAATGTTCTGCAACATACCTATTCAAAGAAGTGATAGATATTATCTGCTATAGCGATGTTTTTTTGTCAGGATTTCTGTCATTTGTTTTTTTTCATACGTTATCTCTTAAAACACCGAACCCACATAATTCCTAATATAAAATAAAATAATGCGCATTATAATGAAGGCTCTTTTTATACGATACGATACAAATATTAACTCACAGGAGCCAGGGGTGAGAAAGCGTAGAAAAGGTCCATTCCGACCCTTCCTTTGTAGACACAGTGTCTATATACTTCGAATCAATACGATGCATATTGGATGTATATTGAATTGAACGGGGTGGATAAAGGATACATTGTCATTATTACGATCGTATTGGACAACATGTGCATTGAAATCGATGTTGAAGTTGGTTTCCGTCCATTTATTTTTCTGAAGATATGAAATGACACTATATTAGACATTAGTGCAGCAAACAAACATTCATACGTAATCCAGGAACTCGACAAGGGCAATCAGACAATTGGGATATTCCTGGATCTTGCCAAAGCTTTCGATACGGTTTCCACGTCCATGCTACTTTATAAACTAGAAACGCTTGGGATTTAAGAAAAAAAATGTCTTAAACTTTGGTACCTATGTTACATTGCTTAAAAATAATAAATACTATGTCAAAAATATGGATGAGGTGTGGTGTAGATGAAGTATCGTGGTCGTATGGTGCTAATTCTCCTGAAACTGCTGTATTTGATTTTCACGTGTCATCGTTTGCATGTATTTGTTTGATGGCAAACATCATTTAGCATACCCACTACATATTTACTTAGTCAACATCGCTTCTCATTCAACTGTTTTAAAGGAAACTAGTCCTTGTCGTAACATTAATAAGGCCCATTAATGAAATCAACGCCAATGAGTATTTATGAAAACGCGAGTAGCCTAAATCGAAATCTTAACTAGTACACATTAATCACGCCGTTGTATGTCATTGTTTGTTTCACTGATTTTCTTTAAGTGTGTAGGTTTTATTGCCTGATTATTGGGTTCGATTGAGTTTAAACGATGAAAACCTATTGGTTATAAAACGATGAAAAGCTATTGCTCTCAATATTAATTTATTCTTCCCACATTATTTTACGATTTACACTTTGATTTATTATGCAGCTGACACACAATTACACCTTATTACAATAAATTATTTCTCAAGACAGAACCAAAGACAGAAGTATGTTTTCTACTTCAAACCCGAAAGTCTGCACTGGAGCCAATGCTGTCGACTTGACGAGGAAACGTACTTTATGGATGGCAATAACATGCCATCCAGCGAGCTCCTGCGCAACGCGCCGCTCCCCACCGCCCTGGCACTGCTCAACTCTGTGCTCGACGCAGCGAAGCACGTCGATGTGTTCGCTACTCGATGGCCGCTACTGGTAGCGGAATGTAAAAGGATCTTCGAGTCCTTATATTGAATAAATAATTATAGTTTAGTTTGAAACAAAATTTATATTTAATTATGTTTGTAATGCTTTGGCGTAAGCTGTAATTGCAAATTGTACTTTGGTGAATAAATGAGGTCACGATCCTCCGTCATGAGGAATTAACTAAGAATAAGAAGCACTGGCCCAGCGTGGGGACTAGTACAGCCAGCAGCAGAAGTAGCTAAGTGGGCCGGGTGTTCAAAATGACCTGCACACGACTTTATTCTTAAGAAATTAAGAGCGTGTGTAGGTTATGTTGAACATCCGGCCCGCTTAGCTACTTCTGCTGCTGACTGTACCCTTGCCGACATCCACGAGGCGTGTCTCAGCATTGGGGTGTATAAGAATGATAATAGATGATGATGATGATGACATTCTTCTTGACAATGACATGCATATTAATATTACATTACGATTAAATAGCCGAAAAGTTTTTAATTTTTTATTGCTTAGTCCTTTAGTAGGTAGTTACTAAGTTCTCAATTCGTTAATGGCCTAACTACTAGGCCTACACAGTAATCGTATTTTTGTGAACGCACATTGGGTTATATGAACTGTAATTTTTTAAGGTACAAACGACAGTTGAATTTTAACGCTAGTAAGTAAGTTGGAGAAAATCTCCATGAGAGCCAAAGAAACACAACGAATTTTACTGAGATTCTTTCTCATTTGTGAGATAAACGCACATACGTTAAACCTTGTTTTAGTATTAAGTGTGTGTGTATGTGGGTGTGAGTGTAATGGACCATCTGTTATGCGTAGGTACAATTACAGTGTAATTGTGAGTGATGGTGATCCTGTGCTACGGTATTATTATGCGAGGGGAAATTTTCCAGCTCCGCAGAGTAACCGTTTCAGTATTTTCGTACTTTTTCAGCCTTTTCGGATCAGTTATCGTGAATTAATGACGTTTTTTTCAATTTATTTTTTGGGTTAGCGGTCAGCTTAACCAAAATGGAAACTAATAATTTTGTATTAAGCAGTAGATAACGTCTACTAATTTGAAATTTATCACAATCAAACTTAACAAACTGAAACGACTTTACTTATGTCCATTGCCGACATCAAGTATCTTCTTCTCGGAGTTGGGTTTTACATGCTTTTGATTACCTAATGTCAGACCGCGGTCGCACGTATCGTACGAGCAGAAACGAGGGCGGGTAAGTAAAACGTCCTATTATACTCGGTTTCGTCCTCTATATTAGCATATGAGACACTTGTAGTATCGCGTAGCGCATGCCATTTCACACTATTTTGAGAATTTTTTTTTTTTTTTGAAGGTAGATTTACCTACTAGCTCCCGACAATCTACCCGTTCTTCATTCGCTTTTTAGTGCTGCGCCGTTTCACATCACGCTCCCGTGTAAAAGTAATAAAAGTGATTTAACCCATTCAAAATGCCTAAACGTAAACGTGAAAAGGATACGGATAGTTACGATTATCTGCTAAAGAAAATTAAACGTTTGGAAAAAAAGTTACGATCACCGGATCGCCAACAACATCGTGACTCATCGTCGCCCGCTGAACAAGCGGAGAACAATACAACAGGTACGTGAATCACAACTATATTTCTATCCATTATTATGGTATGGTTTACGAGTACATCGAATGATAAAATATTACCTAGTGACGAAAATATATAAACTGATGTTTATTGCATAACTAATTGAAATCAAACCCTAGTAAGGATTTAGTTTAGCAGTTCATAATCATAACTGTACAGAATTAAGTACGAACGCTAGTTTTAGCTAGTTATTTCTTTTTAGCACAATTTTACTCTTGTTCGAGTTGCGGGCAGTACAATGGGACTGTTTCTTCTCTAACAAAGTAAATACATTATACACTAGGTTTATATGCCCATAAACTATGTACAACTACGTAAATTACGTATGTTTTTGTGTGTACACGACGTATAACACTGCTACTTCGATAGTAAGACTATAAAGCGATTTATTTCGCTTATAATAACAATATACGGCCGCGGACAGTACTTGCGGCAACGCATTGGGACTGTTCTACCGATAATTTAACTTTGCGACTATTCGCAATTTATTCCATACGTTTTTTCTTGCAATATCACGTATAACGGGCATAGTAGATACACTAAAAAGTGTGGAATAACATAGTTTGGGGGCAGTTCTTGTTAAACATACTTGCGACTGTCACTTACACAGTTATTACTACTACACCACGTGCATAAGGCTGTCTCAATTTCAGACACCGACCTTATAGACGCATGGGCGCTTCCTGACGAAGATATCAATAATGCGTCAGCAGCATCAAAATACTTAGAGACGGACACAGACTCTGATGCGTCAATACCGTCGCCCAACCTCGGCCGTGGGCATCTACCGCCTGTCGCTGCCTCTCCGGTGCCCGCTGCCGACACCCCGGCGCTGCTACCGGTCGCAGGCCCATCAGCTGCGCCTGTTGCGCCGACTGTACTCGCAGATCCTCCAGCGGTTTCCGTTGTCGAGAATGTTGACCTGACCTCAGACCCACCTGCACCTGAAACAGGAGACACTTTGGACGCTGAGCTGGTAGAAATACTTGGTACTGACCCAACCACTGTAAAACAGTACGGTAAAGATATTCAAAAGGACCTATCGATTAGATTAGAGCATTGTGCTACCAATGGATTAACTAAAGAATTGCGCAAAGAATTTAAAGACCGATACTTGACAACTCTCTGAAACACCAAAAACAAAGACGAAACTGTGTATTATTAGTAACCAGAGGTACAATGGAACTCTTGCAGCGATAGAAAATGCATTTGATCGTGACGTAGATTATTGCCATCATATCGTGCCAAACTGCGGGATAAGCGACATACTGAAGACACTGAGTAGTAAACTACAAAATTTTACGCTAAGTGATTATTGTACAATACTTTTAGGCGAAATAGATTTTAAACATGACCAGGATAATACTGAGCTTGTTCGCAATATAAGGTCTGAAGTGCAAAAAATAACCAACACCAATGTAATTATTTGCCTCCCTACGTACATTTGTGGAGCTCCTATATATAACTTTATTGTAGAGACATTTGGTAAAGCATTAATTCAGGACATGCAAAAAGATTATTATTGTTACATTTTTGACACCAATTCAGAGTTATCATTTGACATGTTCTCTAACTATTCTGGAAAAATTAATAAACATGGTATTAAAAACATATTCTTAAGCTTACAAAAATATATTACAGCGATGCAAACATTTTTTCGTGAACAATAAACTTTCTGGTGGTTCTGGTGGAGAACTAATCTCTGACAAGTGTAACATACCTCTTACAGACAAGAAAAAATACTTGTCGGTGCTACATCTTAATATAAATCGTCTACAAAATAAAATACTTTATCTAGAAACTCTATTGGAAGTGGAAATTGAGGTAAAACCATGTTTTATATGTATAACTGAATCTTGGCTAAGACCAAATGAAGAAACTATTAAATTACCCGGTTATCAAGTTGTGGCAAGTTGTTGCCGGTCCGTTAGTCGCGGAGGTGGTTGTATTATTTTTGCCAGAGATGACATTTCTAACAGCTGCCAAACTTGTAATGTTGAAAGTTACCATAAAGAAAAAATATTTGAGGTGTGTTGCCTGTCAATGCAACTTGCAAACACGCCTAAAATATATATAAATACAGTCTATAGAAGTCCAGGTAGTGACTTTAAGAGTTTCTTAATACAATTAGACTTATTCTTGTCAAACAATAAGAAAAATATTTCAATTTTGAGTGGAGATTTTAACGTCGATTTAAAAGGCGAAACAAGTATGGCTAAAGATTTTTTGCAGATACTTCTAGAGCATAACATGAGGCCTACAATACAAAACTATACTCGGACGACAGAAACGTCACAAACCTTGGTGGATAATATATTTACAGATATGGATGATAATTATAGTGCGCATGTTATTCCTTGCAGCTTTTCAGATCATGATGTGCAACTTGTATTTTTCCTGGAC
This sequence comes from Epinotia nisella, assembly GCA_932294315.1. Classification (NCBI taxonomy): domain Eukaryota; kingdom Metazoa; phylum Arthropoda; class Insecta; order Lepidoptera; family Tortricidae; genus Epinotia; species Epinotia nisella. Next base: position 11,791,275 of record OW028688.1, on the reverse strand, counting down.
CGATTAATACTTCCAATTAAACAATTTAAAGTACAAATGAAACGAAAATATTCTCGACCTGCCTTAGAAAAATTTAAAGTAGATCTAGAAAAGGTTTCCTGGCAAAATTTATTTAAAGACAAAATGTGTTCTGGAAAAATTACACTGTTCTACAATATTATACATACATTTATAGATAAACACTTTCCTTTGAAAAAAGTATGGCTTCATAATCATCACAAAACTTGGATAACGCGAGGAATTAGAATATCATGCCGGAAAAAAATTTACTTATTGTTAAAAACCCGTAAACATAAACACGATAAAAATCTAAAGAACTTTTACAAAACCTACGCCAGTACTTTAAAGAAACTTATATTTACAGCAAAAAACATACACGTAAAAAATACAATACAAAAGGCAAAATCTAAAAGTAAAGCAATATGGAAAATTGTGAATGCTAATACGGGCAAGAATTCAATTGCAGATAAAGGTATGATCAAACTACGTGTTCATGACAAGATTATTGATGATCCTAAAATAATAAGCAACACTTTTAACGAATATTTTATTACAGCGGGTAAGGTTTCAGATATTAATGCCAGGCATAGTGGTCGACATATAAACCTATTACAAAATAACCGCATAAACAACTCAAAATCAATTTTCATGTCACCTATTAATGAGATAGAAATTATAAAAATTGTCAAGTCTCTTAAGAACACAAATTCTTGCGGCCCGGATGATATAAGTACCACTTTGGTAAAATACACCATTGATGTCTTGTGTGTACCGCTGTGTAACATATTCAATACATGCATTTCTGACGGGATTTTCCCCGCTCAATTTAAAACAGCGAAAGTAATTCCTTTGCATAAAAAGAAAAGCAAAACGGAGATATCTAACTATCGACCCATTTCTTTATTGAGTGTTTTTTCTAAAACTTTCGAAAAAGCAATTGCGACGAGAATAATTAATCATTTAGAAAAAAACAATTATTTTTGTTCTCAACAATATGGCTTCAGACAAAATCGAAATACTGTAGCAGCTATTACTGAAGTTGTTTTACAAGTGATGAACAATCTTAACCGAGACCTTAAATGTGCCGGTATATTTTGCGATCTTAGTAAGGCATTTGACTGTGTGAACCACCAAGTACTGTTAGATAAGTTGCAATATTACGGAATACGTGGACCTATTCTAAAACTGCTTACGTCTTACCTGACTGATAGAACCCAATTTGTTCAATTGTTGGATATAGATAACTCAGGATGTATTGATTATATTAATTCTACAAATAAAGTTATTGACTGTGGGGTGCCCCAAGGATCTGTCCTTGGGCCCCTACTATTTATTATTTTCATTAATGACTTACAATATAATATATCTCATGGTACAGCTTACCTTTATGCAGATGACACAAGTATTATAGTTGCTAATCAAAATATGGCAGCGTTAAACGATCAAGTTAGCCAGACTTGGACAGAACTGTCCTACTGGTTCCAATGTAATGGCCTTAAAATAAACATAGATAAAACATCATATGTGACGTTTTTGAGACATGCAAATAGCATGACTTATGACTTGCCTCTGCCTATAGCAAAAACCAACAATGTTAAGTTCTTGGGTGTACAACTAGACACACAACTACGTTGGTCAACTCATATAGACCTACTGAGAAAAAAATTAGCCAGTGCGTGTTACGCTTTAAAAAATTTATCAAAAATGTTAAACTCATCTGCACTTAAGACTGTTTACTTTGCATATTTTGAAAGCTTGATACGGTACGGCCTTGAGGTTTGGGGAAATAGCGTTCACGTGAAGCCTGTTCTTATTTTACAAAAAAAGGCTGTGAGGTATGTTGAGAAGGCAAAGCCTCTGGAACATTGCCGTCCCATTTTTGTGAAGCATGGAATACTGACAGTGATATCTCTTTATATATATTTAGTGTGTATTTTTGTTCATAAGAATAAGTCTAGATTTGCATGTAAAGCTAACAATACGAGTAGACCACTTAGATTAAGATATAAGTCTGACATTCTGCTACCCGAATCTAAGAACTATATGCATTTTAGAAGAAGTCTGGAATATAATGGAATTAAAATTTACAATTTCTTAAATGATGACATAAAAAATAATAATAGTATTAATGACTTTTCTAAAAACTTAAAATCATTTTTGCTGACTAGACCATTTTATAATTTAAATGAATATTTTGATAATTTGACTTTTTGATTTTTGTATTTCTTTTTATTAGTTTAAGTTTTTGCATGCCATATTGTGGCGGAACATGCATTCATGTAAAACATTGTATTTCACAGACATGTACTATTAACACCTGTGTATGTTCTCGCAAAAAAAATAAATCATTTCATTTCAAACCTGACAATTGCAAACTGATAGATCCTCCTGAGATCAACGCTGAAATAAAAGCAGCCGTGTCGGATGTTGTCCTTAAACGCGACAAAGCTATCGAGAATAAACAAAAGCAGCTTACCTCTGCTATCAGCTGCCTGGGTGAGGCCATAACGCTCCTTATGTCAAACAAGGATAAGAATACACCCTTGCTGAAACTTTTAATAGATTCCACTAGAATCTTATGTGATTGTCAACATGCTGATACTATCACACGAAGAAATTTCCTACGGAACGCAATGAAAAAAGAATTGAAGGATCAGCTTCAGAATACAAAAATCGACAAGTTCCTTTTCAGTGAAAATTTAGCTGATACTTTGAAATCAGCCAAATCTATCAATAAATCAGGAGCAGACCTTAAAATTCCAGCGCCCAAGCCTCCTCGGAAACAATTTACACCTCAGGCATCCAAAAATTTAAACTGGAAGCCGGGCCCAGCTCGCAGGCAGCTGGGACCTTCGAGGACAAAGGAGCCTGCTTCGATTCCGACACGTCATCGCCCCATGAACACCTCGAGGATATCGCAGCATCAGCATCAGAGATCGAGCCGCAGACCTCGCTAAAAAGGGTAATGCTAGGAGGTAGATTATCTCAATTCTATGCACAGTGGCTAATGATTACCGATGATCCTATAGTGTTATCATATATAAAGGGTTATAAAATCCCATTTACCAAACCAGTTTCACAACTGGCGCCACCTAGTGCAAGAATTTATTCTTATGTTGAAAAAGCACGCATACGTGACGCTATTTCAGATTTACTGGCAATTGGAGCGGTCTCACAATGTGAAGCGAGTGACGACCAGTACTTGTCACCTATCTTTCTTATACCTAAGCCGAATGGAAGAATGAGATTTATTTTAAACTTGAAATCTTTAAATAAATTTATAGATACTTCCCATTTTAAATTGGAGGATTTACGTACCGCTTTAAAGCTGATATCCAAAGATTGTTACCTAAGTACGTTGGATCTAAAAGATGCTTATTTTCTTATAAATATACACAAAGATGACAGAAAATACCTCCGATTCCAATTTGAAAACAATATCTATGAATTTAACGTTCTCCCATTCGGTATGAATACAGCTCCGTATGTTTTCACTAAAGTGATGAAACCAGTAGTCAAATTACTTAGATCGTGTGGATATTTATCTACCATTTATTTGGACGATTTACTACTCATTGGCAAAGATTATCGGGAATGCCTCACGAATGTAATAAATACTGAAAAACTTCTAACATCTCTAGGCTTTATCATAAATACTGATAAAAGTAATCTCAGTCCTTCAAAGTCTTGCAAGTTTTTGGGATACATTATAGACTCCAATAAACTTCAGGTTACTCTTCCTAAAGAAAAGATAATTAAAATCAGAACAGAGATTGAGAAATACTCCACAATAAACCGCTGTAAGATCAGAGAATTTGCCAGTTTTGTCGGTCTTTTAATATCAGCATGTCCAGCTGTCGAGTACGGCTGGCTCTATACAAAACTTTTTGAGAGGTGCAAATTTCTGAACCTAAAAAACCAAGATAATTACGATTTATATATGACTATCCCAAAGACTCTAAATACAGACTTTGAATGGTGGAGAAATAACATCGAAAATTCTAGTAACAAAATTAAAGCCGATCATTATGATTTAGAAATTTTCTCTGATGCCTCAACTACTGGGTGGGGAGTAGCGTGTGGAGATCAAACAGCAAGCGGGCCGTGGAACAACGATGAACGAAAAAACCATATAAATCTGCTAGAGATTATGGCTGCGTTCATTGGACTTAAAATATTCTCCAAGGCCTTAAATAATGCTCAAATTCTACTTCGCATTGATAATACCACCGCAATCTCATATGTTAATCGGATGGGAGGAATTCAGTTTCCTCATTTGACAGAAATTACTAAACAACTTTGGCAATATTGTGAAACAAAAAAGTTATTTGTATTTGCATCTTATATCCGCTCTGCGGATAATTTTATAGCAGACCAGGAGTCAAGGCGTACGCATCCTGACATCGAATGGGAATTAGCAAATTACGCATTTCAAAACATTTTAAATGAATTTGGATGTCCAAATATAGATCTATTCGCTAGTCGAATTAACAATAAATGCCCAACTTATGTGTCCTGGCACAGGGATCCCGATGCGTACGCGATAAATGCATTTACAGTTTCCTGGGCTAATTTCTACTTCTACGCGTTTCCCCCTTTTACCATGATCCTAAAATCATTAAGAAAAATTATTCATGATAAAGCCAGAGGTATAATGGTAGTCCCACAGTGGCCTACGCAACCGTGGTATCCACTTTTCAAAAGTTTGTTAATGTCAAAACTTTTAGTATTCAAAGCAACTAATAATCTCATCGTGTCTGCTACTTCCAGCCGCCATCAAATGCGCTCCAAGATTACCCTGGTGGCAGGAATATTATCCGCGAAGCGATGTTAAGAAGAGGCGTTCCGTCATCTTCTACGGAGATCATGTTGTCATCGCTTTCGGATAACTCGTACAAACAGTACGAAGGGTGCTACAAAAAGTGGTTCATTTATTGTAATGAGAATAAATTGAACATTTACGACATATCAATTCCAACAATTATACGCTTTTTTACGACTCTGTTTACTCAGGGTGCCCAATATGGAACATTAAATTCTTTTAGATCTGCCTTATCGCTGATTGCTAGTTCCAAAATTTCAGATAATGAAGACTTAAAACGATTTTTTAAAGGCGTATTTCGATCCAGACCTCCTCTTCCTAAGTATAATGAAACTTGGGACACATCAATAGTGCTGAATTTTCTAGCAAAATGGTATCCAAATGAAAGCTTAACTCTCGAGCAAATTACTAAGAAGTTAATAACACTTTTGGCCCTCGTTACCGCTCATAGGGTACAAACACTGGCAAATATTAGAATATGCAATATCGAGATATGCTCAATTAAAATTAAGATTAAAATTCCAGATCTCATAAAAACTTCGCGAATCGGTTCTACGCAGCCACTTCTGAACTTACCATTCTTTAATGAGAGGCCAGAGATTTGCCCAGCAAGAACCATAGGTACTTATTTAGAAAAAACTGCAATCATAAGAAATCAGGCAGAACTGCTCTTTATAAGTTTTAAAAAGCCTCATAAACAGGTCGGTACACAAACTTTAAGTAGATGGGTTAAAAGTGTTTTAGCCTTAAGTGGAATTGATACGTCATCGTTCACTGCGCATAGTACCCGGCACGCCGCCTCATCTGCCGCGCATAGATTGGGGGTCAGCTTAGATAAGATACGCAAAACTGCGGGTTGGAGTTCCACCTCGCAAACATTCGCTAAATTTTATAACCGCCCAGTCAATGAGTTAAATGATGATGATGATTATTTTGGGTTGACTGTAATGAGAAGTTAACTTATGTACCTACCTTAATATATGCATAATGTACGAATTAATTATTCAAAAATGAACTATTTACTATACAAGTATGTAGATACGGTACTAAAGCATACTCGTACCTGAAATACATGATGTTTTAAATGAACCTAAAGGTATTTCATTAAATAGCTCATACTTTTACGATCAATATCTCTAAAAGTCTACAAGTGTCTCATATGCTAATATAGAGGACGAAACCGAGTATAATTAGAGATTAAACGAACTTACCTGTAAGTGAAGTTCTATCCTAATTATGCGAAGGTTTCGTCCGAAGATATTAGCAACCCTCCCACCCATTAAGTAATGTTATTACTTCCCATCGATCGTAAAAATATGAGATACCTACCTGCTGAAAGCTATACTCTAAACGAAATGAAGAACGGGTAGATTGTCGGGAGCTAGTAGGTAAATCTACCTTCAAAAAAAAAAAAAAAAAAAATTCTCAAAATAGTGTGAAATGGCATGCGCTACGCGATACTACAAGTGTCTCATATGCTAATATCTTCGGACGAAACCTTCGCATAATTAGGATAGAACTTCACTTACAGGTAAGTTCGTTTAATCTCTAAGTATATAGCATGCCCTAGTATAAAGCATGGGCATTTTATGTCAAAGTGACATGGCATTAATTCGAATGAAGAAAAATCCTCTTAGTTCGAATTTAATCCATATTGTTTTGACATAATGTGCTCCTGCCAGTACTACTCTAGTGCATCGTCGAGTACTATGATGTTTACCTCACCACTAAACATTCATATTACTAGTTGCTCCATGAGCTGTAGAACCCACGAGGCGGTCTTTTAAAAAAAATTGGAAAGTGAGTCGAATAAAAAAAAAACAACGAACCTGCTCTCACACACGAGAATATGAATTTATGTACAACATTATGCACAAAGACTACTAAAAGGTGTCATACAAAAAAATATTATGGGAACAAATCGGTGCATCAATCGGAGTCCAAGTTAAGTTATGTTGTGTTGTTGAATAATTTTACTCTCGATTAAAATATGAGACAAACTTTTCTTTAATTGTAATTGCGGCATTATGTGACTTTATGTTTGTACGACGCAAAGATACGCCACCAATAAAACGATTTTCGTGTGATTCAAGTTCTCGACATAAGTGATATTCACTGTGTTCTCCTCTTCTTTCATTGATTTCGTGAACCCAAACCCTGTTGGATATCGCAGGAGTATCTTGACATAATAGTAAGAGCAGTGTTTCTTCTTCGTCAGACGAACTGCTTTAGAACATGATGCTAATCTTACAAAGAATATAATGCAAATGGCGGCTGGTAACGCAACGGAGCTGCAGCTTGCGCACGCGTTGCGTGTGCAGCTCTCTGCAGCACGTACGCCGTAGACACACGCGTAGACGTGCGTGTAACCCGGTGTGACAGGGGTGCCTGTGTACGTCTACGCTTACGTCGACGCAAACGTGCCGCACACGCAGTCGGTGTGGCTCAGCCTTAAACTGCAAAATAATCTTGGATTTAAAAAAATTGCCCTTTAGATGATAGTTTGAAAATGCCGTCTTTATCTGTCATTAAGACATTTGTACTTATTTGTGTAAAAGGGACAAAACACATTTAATTTTAAATCATCTGAGACTAGTCAAATTTTGTGAAGAATAGGAAAGTTTTCATAATGTTTTATCATCATTATTGCAGCCAAACGCAGGCCTGTACCCAGCAATAGGTCGTAGGTATATTGGCTGATAATTAATGGATGAGATTAATGGAATGGATAGTAGGTAGGTAGTAATGTTTTATGTCCAGTCGTAATCACTGGTGCTTTTTGTCATCGAGACGACTAGAATCGCAGGCCCGATTCGTTGTTATTTCTCATGTCCTCACATTAATGTGACGACATTGACATTTTAGTACCTACGTTTGATGTCGCATTAATTTACATGAGGTCTTCAGTAAAATGACCCTCCTACACCCACCCAGTGGCCGTCCAAGGGCAGACCGAGGCAGGATGTAACTTGAGTGCTGGAGTCTATTTGAGTAGTCGTATTGATTTGGAGTTGATTTTAGTATTTTGGTATTTTGAAGATATGTATTTTTAGTGACGTCATCGAACTTAACACATTTAGTACCAACGGCACTAAAGCTTGTAGCCGGTGCTGAGGTTTAATTGTTAAGTAGCGGAAAGCGCCTACGAACACAGCGCCCGCTAGGCGGGTCCCTAGCCGTGAAAGTGTCAATTAATAATTCAGCGAAAGTGTTAATTAATACATTCAGCGCCAAAGAATTCGTTCTGATACGTTCGTAGCAGATGCCTTGATTTCATAGAAAGTAGAGAAATAGTGCTCCCCTACACGGTGACAAGGGTTAACGCCGCAGAGAGTTTAGTGGGTATTCCCTTCTGTAGTCAGAAGGGGGGGGGGGGGGAGCACGTACCCCCACAATGAGCCATCCTCGGACTCGGGGATGCGTAAACGCATTCCCTCTGCGTGAAAAAAAATTGGTTAGGAGAGCGCCCACCTAGCGGGTTCTTGATAATGCAAGTGTTAAAAATGTTTCATTTTGGAAGTTCTGTTTGTCAATTTGTATTGTTAAGGCAGCCACTGGGGCAACTGATAGAAAATATCAAACCAATCCCAATTCAATTCCAATTCAAAACCTTCAGGCAAATAGACACCACGATTGTTGAGCTAAATGTAGCGGGATTCGCCGCACGCTTGCTTCCGAGTAATTTCCGACTTTATAGGTGAAAACATTTAGCAAATCGTCTGCTTAATTCTCGTTTAAGTCTCGGATTATGGACGTTATTCTGTTCGTAACAAGGTTGTTTTTTTTAAATTACGCAATTCAGTAAGACGCGAGGTCGAAGAGCAAGCAGTTAAAATGGCAGAACTAATAGGTAAGTAATTGGTTGATATTGATACCGTTTATTAGTATACTGATTAATCGTAGTTAGTTAACATTATTTCATTTGCTTTACATCACAACAACATGTTATTCTAAAATTGATGTTCGTAGTGGTCGTTCTAAATAATTCAGCTGTTTATTACTAGAATCTAAATATAGTTACCTAGATTGTACCTCTGAATTGCCAACAGGCTTTAATTTTATCACGATAACAACGCTTTTTCATTTGCATACCTTTGAAGGCTCTTTTACAAAGGTCCTTTTTTTGGGTTTCTATTTCCACGAAATAGAAACCCAAAACCTTGTGATAAACATGTAATGACAGAATGACACTGATGCCAGGAATTCTAAAACAGGACCAATTTTAATATCAAAGAAAACCAGTACATCAGAGTTTCCTATGAACAGAATATTTCTGGAACATAAAAATACTGAGTCTTTCAATGTATGAAAACCGCAATTCGCACAATTTACGCGTTTCAAAACTCGGGTGAAGCGTATAGGTTCCATTGTAGGTAACTGAATATCTCCACGGACTTACACTGTGATCCTAATGTAGATTTAAAGTTCGGTTGTTTCTGAGGTCACAAGGAGTACAGAATTATTACTAATCTAGGTCAAATACATGAAAAAAATTCAACGTTTAGGATGTTTTGTCCATCATAATGAAATATTTATCCTTTCTATCTTCTTGCCCAGAACCCTTTTTCCATCATTTGGGGTTAGCTTTCCTAGTTTTCCTTCTATGAAAATGTTGCATTATTTAAAACGGACTAGAAAAGTTTTGATTGACCAACGATACTGAGGATGAATTTCGCAAATAATAATGCGGCGCAATGATATTTATCAATAGCTATATGTCTCGACTTTGCTAAATAATAGCAACATCGTGATTAAAAGGGGTTAAAGGCACAGAGTTACATAAAAATCGATGCAATATCTAAAATAAGATCGAATTGAGTTAACTTTAGTCTCTAATAAATAATAATATGATTCAAAGATATGCTGGGTCGTTCTTCTTTTCGACCAACAATAGCCTGTCCTTCGTCGTACTACGGCATCTCATTTGAGTAATGATTTTACGGTTTTATATACGTAATGTTCGAAAATGAACGTCCATATTATTTTATTAATTAGTATTATTTAATATTTTAGTTTCTCTAACTAGCATTTTTTTAAACGTATTTTTATCGTAGAAGTCCGTGACAGAGTGGTAAACCAAAATGTAGTCCCCACTGAAAGAGTCCACTATGTCACATTTTTTTTTAAAACCAACCGTAAACAAATATGTATATTGGCCGGAAAGGAAACTTTAATTAGTGTTAATGAAGAAACCGATGCATTTTTTTTAAAATCGCACTTCAAAATCACAATTTTTGATAGTTCAAAAACCAAAAAAAAAGGAAAACCTCGGTTCATTGTCGGTAAAAAAGAAGAACGACCCTGCTGTTAAATACTATCCTTTGCGTCGCCGTCCACGGTGTAAACCTTCGATCCAACCTCCGTAACATAATACCTGTACAACGGTTTGCCAATTTGGGAATCCCTCGTCACCATCCGACATCATTACTATAGACGAAGCAATCTCCTTGTAATTATCTTCAGTGGGACATAAAGTTAAGATGAACTAATGGGGTTGTCATCGTTTCGTAATAGACCTTCTGACGATCTCTAAAATTGAAAGCGGCGTTGGGGTTGATAAGTTTTTAACCCCCGACGCAAAGAGAAGGGTGTTATAAGTTATAAGTTTACCGTGTCTGTGTATCTGTGTATCTGTCTGTGGTACCGTAGCTCCCAAACGGATGGACCGATTTGAATGCAGTTTTTGTTTGTGTCATAGATAATTTTAACCCCAGTGTTCTTAGCTACGTTTCAACAAATCCGTTCACCCGTTTTTGAGACATTGAACTTTAAAATGGAATTCCTAAGTTGTAGTTATTGCTTAGTTGTAACAAAGAGGCTTTATCTACTCTTACAGGCGATAAAATAACTAAGAAGAAAATACTAGCGTTTTTAGCGTTAGAAAGAATTATTATGGCACGTACCTTGTCGCGGGACTTGAAGGTCGCGGGAGTCCGCTGGATGCGGGTGGCGCAGGACCGGTCAATTTGGAACTCTCTGGGGGAGGCCTATGTCCAGCAGTGGACGTCTTTCGGCTGATATGATGATGATGATGATGTACCTTGTTAAAGTATTAAACGGTATTTCCTACATCGCTCTAAAGACAAAATTCTGCACAAAGGACCAGTACTAACTTGAAGGAAGGACGAGTACGTAAGTTTTTGGTTAATGCCTATAACTTATACAACTAACGATGGATCGTAGATCGTGGGTTGGGAACACATTGGGGATTAAACATTGGTACCTATCTATACCTTTTTATCACGAGGCACATCGGCTGGTTAATTCGCCAGTTAATGTGTCCAATCGAACGTACCTACATTAGGACAATTTATTCAACTGAAATTTTCACATACAAAATACGACATTTAGATCTACCTGAAGCAGCAGATCCACGACGCATCATAATTTGTGATAGTTATAGTAAAATCAACTATAACGCGTATGTGCCCTATTACTTATTTATCTGGTTTGTTTGTGTTTTATAGTGCATAAATCTAAACTTATATAATCCCGGAAATGTCCAAGCGTGAGGGAGAAATATATAATTTAATTAAAAAACAAAGTTTTAACCGACTTCAAATCGGTACCCTAATCGCTTCAAGTGTGCTTATAAAATTTGAAGAGTTCCCTCGATTTCTCCAGAATCCCATCATCAGATCCTGACCTGATGACCATGGGACCACCTGATATAGATACCCTTTCTAACAGAACAAGAATTTTCCAAATCGGTCCACGCGTTTTCGGGTAATCGGGGAACATACATAAAAATATTCCAACAAATTGAGAACCTCCTCCTTCTTTAAAATCGGTTAAAAAACTGTAACATGGCCAGTATTCCATGCGCGATATTTGACAGGACATGTCTGCACCACTTTAATGTCAGAATACCGGAGACATTAATGTGGGGATATGTCATCATACTTATCATCATCGTCATGATGATAGGCCTCCTTCACGTTGCGCCATTAAATTATACTGGGCGTTCCCCAAGTCCAATGACTTGCAAGACGTCGGTCACTCGTCAGCTCCAACGGTTGCCGGTTCTACGGCAGACATGACCATGTGCCACTTCAGCTCAGCGTGCTAATTCTTCTATGTCCGTAACTTTCATCTCTTGACGTATGTACCCTATCTTATAACGATATACCAAGCACGGCACTCTCCGTAGTACGCTGAGTGAACTCGAACTTATGGACTAGTCCACCGGTAAGTGTCGACGTTTTTGCAGTGTCGTTGAATCAGGGATATGATATGACCCCTTCTGTCAAATACCTCCGCCCCGCAAATGCCGGGCACGGGTTCATTGCGCTCTTCGACCACGAAAGGGGATAATAATTTGCAGCAAGGCAAACTGCGCAATACTACATACTTACTCATTAACATGCCTACGGAAATTGAACAAATACCATTGTATTGATTTATCTATAGATACCAAACAGCTTAAGTATTTATAAACTAACAGTGACTTACGACTTATGACGATTGACGACAAATCGACGCAAAGAATAGGTTCCAGTCAACAAACTCAGACATGTGATATTATCACACAAACTTTGACGTCGTGCCATAAATTACTACTTACTGTAAAATTATATGTACTAACAAAATGAGTCTTTACGTATCGATATGCGTCAAGCTTTTTTTTTATGTCGTAATGACAATATGACAATGCACGTTGTTAGCGCAATCACAGTATCTAATGCACCTAAAAAGTGTTTTCATCTCTCATACTCTGAAAGTAGTTCATTGTTTATCTGAATAGCGGGTTGAAAGTGAGGCATGTCGCCCCTAGGGCTGAAAAGTAATTAAAAAAAACAATGACCAATGGCAGAAACCTAAACAGCCACTCTTCGTTAAACTGAATTGATGATTATTGTTAGTTATTACGGTGACGTTATCTAAAAAGTTGTAATTTAAGTCAATGAAAATTATTTAAGCCATTTAGAAAAGTAATAAATAAATTTTTAGTAATACATTTTTTTGATGTTGTATTTTCTGTGTGTTGTTTATATTCCTATTATTCAAAATGAAAAGTAGAGTGTTTAACTCGGATGAAAGCCACCCATTTCAGTCTCGAACTATTGGCGCTCTCACTTCGTTCGAGCGCCAAAATATCTCGACTGAAATGGGTGGCTCTCAACCCTTGGTTAACAATTTACTATTTCCTTCCTGTACGACTACGACATAATACAAACGATTTTTATCAATGTACGTAAGGAGTATCTATACAAACCTAACCTTTTCAGATATTCCTACACAATTGAATTGTAGAGAAGAGTACAATTTTCCTTTTTTATGCGAACAAAATTATTTATTTTATTTGACAATATAAAAATTCCGAGTTAGTCATTCCCAATGCACCGATATTTCGTTAATGAATGTGAATACACTTTGCAGTAAAGACGTCATGATCGGAACAAAAGAACCGCTACACATGGCAATTATGTACAAAGAAAACGGTTGTGCAGACGTGCGTGTATCCATAGTTCTGCCACGATAAAATAATATAGTGCCAACAAATGAATCATTTCTAAACAAACTAATTTCAATTTCAACTGAGGCTAGATTTTGCTAAGTCATCCAAAACTATTTGTTACAAATTGATGTCATAGTGCAATCAATGATGATTGATTATATTTTTTTATATGCAGTTTAATAAAAACCGATTAAAAACCGTTTTTCTGTGTACTGTGTGTTCTATTAATTTAATCTAATTTAATTAATAGAACACACAGTTCACGTGTTCTGAGGGGTTTTTTCATTAGGTAGGTACACGGGGCTAGATGTAGTAGGGCATTTTCAAAAATGAGTATACCCAATTACCGTAAGTAGTAAAAAAATATTACGTTTTGTCAGTTTAGTGAAAAGTAAAACACAAATTTTGTGAAAAGTAACTTTTTGTTTCATATTTGCATAGGTACTTAATTGACGTCACAAAACTGACGCTGAGTTATTTTTTATTAAATAACTTCATTCATTTTCGAAAATGCCCAATAACAGACAGCCCTGTTATGTTTAATAATTCAAATATTGCAAATGGATGTACTCACAAAATATACTGGTGGCCTGTGCCTTTTAATCATCAAAGGCAAAAACATAATTTTTAAAATATAATTATTACAGAATGTACCTAATAACCGGACACAACACCTTGAGCAGACACCTCTATAATTTAGGTATCACTGACAGCCCCATGTGCAGAGTGTGCATAGAGGCAGAAGAAACGACTAAACATATTGTACTGGACTGTAAGCAGGTAGAAGTATACAGGAAAAAGCACCTAGGGTCTCCGGACACACTATAGAACGCAGTCAGTAATACCAAGGCACTCATAAACTTTTTAGAGGAGCTGGGGTGGTTAGAGTAGCGCCACCCCGCCGTTTTACGCAAAATAGACACGTTTGGATGTCGACTTGCGGAAAATGCCCAGTAAAACTAACTAACTAGAATGCACCTGAAATGAATGTCTACCTGTCTACTGATGGTTTGCGGTCGTCCGCACAATACATAAAATAAAAAATTATTAGGGGACATTCTTACACAAATCGAACTAGGACTATAGTAAGCTCAATAAGGCTTGTCATAGGTACTAGACGACGATATATATAATGGATATAAATACTTAAATATATAGAAAACATCCAAGACTCAGAAACAAATATTCATGCTCATCACACATAGTCGCGAGACTCGCAAATTCTTCTTCAAATCGATAATCCATACTACTCCTTTGTCTCTGTGTGTCTTTTGTGTAGTGAATAAATGTCTTCTTTTCTTTTTTCTTTTTTTATAATACGTGCGCGTACAGCACCTCTCTTGCTCTCATGCCGTTTTTCTTGTCTTTGGAAGCTTTACTAAATATAATTGCGAGCTTCCTTGGTTCCTCTAACGCAAAAGTTTTCAAAACCTAATTTCGCCGTGTCATCACATAGGACGTGCGCGTAGGTACACCTTTCTCACCTTTTTAGGGTTCCGTACCTCAAAAGGAAAAAAAACGGTAGGTACTCTTATAGGACCGGACCACTTGTGCGTCTGTCTATCCGTCTGTCACAGCCGATTTGCTCCGAAACTACTAGACCGATTGAGTTGAAATTTGGTAAACATATGTAAATTGGTGAACCAAAGATGGACGTGTAAAGTAAATTAATGAATTCTGAACGAGGGGACCACTTTTGTAAGTTAAAATCCCGTTAAAATTCGATTGCCTTTATCTGCCACATTAACGTTTTTGTTATTACGAGATCACTGTTAAATATCTAAATTGTTACGAACCCCCTTCATAAATTGTGCAAGTTACAATACCTGTATGAACGCGCTCCGCACAAATACACTACGTTTCACGACCCGGGAAATTGCCCGCCATTCTCCCATTGTCCTATCGACCAGCGCGGGTGCATTCACAAAACAATGTCCCGACTCAAACTCGTCCCTAGTTTAACTTGAATCCGCTTCGTAACAACTATGCTTGATCGGGGCTCAATTTATACTGAATTTTAGTAGCTATCTGTACCCTACACATAGCTACAAAAACCCAGTATATAAACGCAGTGTGAATATAAGCTTCAGGGTGCATTGAAACAGCTTTATCTGCCTTATTAATTGCTTTACATGCTTATATACCTCGTTATGGAGCTGTTGCAATATAATATAATAGATAAAAAGTTACGCGTCATCTCATTGGACAACAACAAATTACTTGAAAGTGTGCTTAATAATCTGATATCTTGCAATACCAGTTCATCGTGATAGAGCTCTGTTGACATACAATGCTTTTTCAAAAATTTGACCGTCATTCATAATTCACAGTTGCTTTATTATTAACTGGCAGTGCCCGCGGTCTGTGCCGATTCCGCTTCTTTCTTTTTTATAGTAACTACCTTATATCCATCCCTTAGGTGAAAAGTGTCTACATGCCAAATTTCATAAAAATTAGTTCAATAGTGAAAAGGTAACCGACAGTCAGACAGAGTTACTTCTGCATTTATAAAATGAGTATGTCCATAAGCTAATATTCTTCACCAATAGGGCTGCTATGCTACGAGAGATCAAATACAAACCTAACTTTGTCAGCGTAAGCCGTGACAAGTAGTTTTTGGCACTATGAGCGCAGCAGTTAATTAATATTCACAGAAGTAGTACTTTCTGTGAGTATTAATTAATCATTCTGTCTAGTTCTACTCTAGTATGCTTAAACTTCCAGTGAGTGTTCCCGAACAAAATGCATTAAGGACATTGTATGCACTAGTGAGTGTTGCGGTTTCCAAAGCCGAAGCAACATTGCAAAGCCGCGGTTTACAGTTTCCTGTTTCATTATATTGTATTTACTTCACAGCAAGCATTAAACTAAGAAACGTAATGTCTTGCCGTGCCGCAAGTACCATAAAGGAACGAGTTGTATACGTTGCGACATTAATTTCGTGGACGACGTGTCGTGCGACTTTGTCTTTTCTCAAATAGCCACACAATGTAAGTTTATCTGAATGTCCAGTTCTCTGGGCTGACTTTCCACGGCAAGCTAATGGTGTAACTTTTCGGAGCCGCGTTAGGAAACATCAGCTGTCATTTACTTCTTCAAAAAGTTACATTTGACATGTCCTAACATTCGTTTGAAAAGTTACGATACCTTGCAGTTCTTCGATAAATGTTTCTTGGAGACCATTTGAACTTGTTTATGTAAGTGCGGAAAACTATGTTGTACATGTTGTTGACACTTCTTTATAGTTGGCACTGAACTCAGATACCTACAAACTGTAATGTATTTTACGTATCTAAAAATGGTGTGAAAAGGACGAAGTTCACAAGTGAAGAGTGATGCGTAGGTACGTTATGATAAGTTGATAAAAGATCGTTAAAGTAGGTATGCGTGGAGCTTATGAAAGATTGATTCTTTATTAAAATATAATTCTTTATTACAATGTTTATTCGAATGTATAAAGGCCAGTAATGGGTAAATAATAAATATGATACAACAGTGAATGAATACAATATTGTATGCCGGCAACAAAATAGTCTTTTATTGCTGCTGCTGATATAATACCTACTAGTACAAGTACTATTATCAACATCAAATAGCAAAAGCCGGCAAAACACGTACGAAGGCGATTTTTCTGCCTGTCCCACTCAGCTAGCGGTAGTTGAAATAAATAGGAAAATTCCCATCACGCATTTTTCACGCTGTGGGCTCCTCAATTTCCGCCGCTAGCCCGAGTTGGGCGGCCTGAATACAGACAATGATTGCAAAACTATTTGAAGACTACATTCACTCTACTTTTCATAGAACCTTTAAGGTATTTGTTGCCTATGAAGGAAATTCATTGGATTTGCAAAGTATCGTAGAGGAAATTGATCTACTTATCCTACTAACTATATTTACGCATAACCAGATACTGTCTCTGGTATAATATTTAATTTTCCTGTGTATTCCTTGTTTTTATTCCATTAATGGTAGCAGGTAATTTAATGCTTCACATCATTAGGTTTCCACTCGCATAATTTCAAACAAAATGTATCAATTCCCAGCCTGTCCTATATACAATTGATGGAACAAACAACGTCACGGGCGACACCGAAAATATCCACGTTGTTACTAAGCGAATCTTCTTCAGGTTTTTTGTTTGATTGCTTAAGTTTTATTCCATTTCATGGGTTCCTTTAATCCTTAGTTAGTTGTTTTTTGAAATTAAAATTTCACTGTCAAAAGAGGTACCTAACACAGTATTTATAGGATCCAAAGCCATTATCTTTGTGTACACATCATACTGTATAACTTCTCAGCTATTCAGTTATCACAATTAAGTACTAACAAACTGGGTTTTTTTAAAATTAATTATAGGCGATTAAGTTCCGTTTAGTAAAAATAATGTACGAGAATCGTGAAAGTTTAAATCAGTAAACTGCGAGGTTCTCTGGAGTTTCCATTATCGTCAGACGGCAGGGATTTAGAATTTCTACCGAACGAACAAAATAAGCATGACTAATCATGCCAGAGAACATACAATTTTATATGAAGTCAATTCTGCCCCCTAATTTAAATGGCGGTATCCCAAAAAGGTTTGTACTCGTAGCAGAATTTAAGCTACAGGTTCCAATCACATTTAATTTTGAGATACCGCCAATTGCTTTATGAGGGCAGAATTTGGTTCGTCACGTTGTACCATGGAGTTGGGCAGGCCGCAGTACATATTGCCAGGCAGCATGACGGTAGGTGGACCAGAATGTTAACGAATTAGTGGCCCCTTACAGGAGAAAGAAGCGTCCATCACCTCGATGGGTTGACGACGTAAAAAAAGACCACGGGTCATTCCTGGATGAGACTAGCATGGGGCCGGGATAAGTGGCGTACTCAAGAGAGGCTTATGCTCAGCTCAGGAGTGGGCGATTACAGGTTGATAGTGATGATGATGATGATTGTAGAGCAACACGTTAAATCGCCGATCGCGCTAATTCATTGAAATCATATAAGGATAAAAACTGACAAACGAAATAAATATCGTCCATACTCGCCATAACAATATTTGCACCGCCTCGAGATCCAACGTTATCAATCTTACGTGCCCCAATTGCTACGCTAACTCACATTAGATTTTTAGTCCCTATCAGTGTGGGACGAGTTGCTTAATCCCTTGGTAATTTATAAAGGGACTTTTCGTCGGCAGTAGGTCGTTTAAAATCCTAATATCCATACTAACATTATAAATGCGAAAGTGTGTCTGTGTGTCTGTGTGTCTGTTACCTCTTCACGCTTAAACCGCTGAACCGATTTAGATGAAATTTGGTATAGAGATATTTCGAGTACCGGGAAAGGACATAGGATAGTTTTGTCCCTAAGGGGGTGAAATGGGGGATGAAAGTTTGTATGGAACGAATATATAAACTAGTTGCACGCGGACGGAGTCGCGGGCAGAAGCTTGTTTATTATGTTACCATGGCGATGGTGCAATACGTAAAGTACGCAAGTCCTTTATTACTTCCCCGGACGATAAATTTTGGTAATGTTTAGAATTGCCAAAGTTCATTCATAAAGGAGCATTGCCTACATGGCAAGGAAATTGAACTGTAAAACAACTCAGCCATCTTCGTTTGACGAGCTATAATTTTGAACATAAAGTGTTTATATGAGAGAAGGATTCGCTCGTAATCGGAGAATTAAAGTCGCAGTTATATTGTAATTATAACAACATTAGCTTATCTTTGTTAGTCAGGCATTCGTTGTACCATCGGTGTCAACCTTTGCGTAGCAGATACCAGTATATAGTGGCACAATGTCAAAAAGTTAAAAATCTTACCGGTTCATGAAAAAGTAAAATATTTAATAACTATAGATGACTATGGCCTTGACCGCTTCAAAACGAGTAACAAACAGAGTAAAGAGAAGATATTTAGAATATAAAACTACTGCTTACTTCGGCCAAAGAACTCGTCAATACATGATACCTAAGATTTTTAACCAATTAAGCCTAGATTTGGAACAAAGTACTAGCAAACAGCTATTTAAACAAAGTTTGAAAACAATACCTTTAGATAAAATCAATTTAGAAGTAGATATATAATAGTTATTTGTTATACAAGGGTGCAAAGTTATATTTTAACCGCGAGTGTGGAATTGAAACACGAGCCAGCGAATGGATTCTAGGGTTGAACCACGAGCTAGCGAATGGATTCTATGGTTGAACCACGAGCGAAGCGAGTGGTTCGAAAATAGAATCCTGAGCGTAGCGAGTGGTTCAAAAATAGAATCCTGAGCAAAGCGAGTGTTGCAACACACGAGACGTCAAAATAACTTGCACCCGTGTGTAACACAAATCTTTTCACCTCACTAAACTGAGGAAAGTACTACATAAGAAAAACAACTGAAATATGTAAAATATCAACTCTACATATCGACTCTACATATTGACTCTACATATCGACTCTACATATCGACTCTACAAATGGACTCTACATATCGACTCTACATATCGACTCTACACATCGACTCTACATATCGACTCTACATAGACTCTACATATCCACTCTGCATAGACTCTACATATCGACTCTACATATCGACTATACATATCGACTCTACATATTGACTCTACATATCGACTCTAGTGTGCTCGAATATGACCGATATCGATATATGCGCTGCGCTACGCGCGCCGTAATCTAAAAATGATGTGGAACCTGATGTGTCGAGCTTGAATCGTCCATAGCATAGGGAATGATTGTCTATTTGTCAGTGTGCAATCCATAAATATGTTACTGCACCGCGTATCGGATCGCCCGCAGCTGTAACTAAGTTTGGTCGTGTTCGGTTTCATGGCGTATTCGGTTTCAGGATAACTGCGTCATATTTCATATCGTAAATCTCACAGCATCGGTATGGCCGCAATATGAATATGAATGGTCACACTGAATTCTCGTTGGCATTTTGGCGAAAGTGTCGAAAAGTTACACGATTGGGTTATAACAATAAGTGTGCCAGGAACTCTGGAATAATAGATAATAATAATAGCATAAATACTTATTTAATGAATGTTAACAATGTGTACAGCGGCCATTAGGTAAATGCCCAATTGCCCAGCTGTGGTGTTTCAGTTTATCTATGGTGTTACGAATGAACAAGATCTTGGCAAAATCATTTCTCTCGAAAATTTCATTACCGTCTGATGTTGAATACAGCCTACTGCCATCTCTCCCCGTCCCCTTAAGACTTAGAATTAAAAAATATTTAAACGAAATCAATTTTGAATTACCTACCGTATTCCCACGTAAACATCCCAAGTACCCGCCATGGACAAAAATCGAACCTAAAATTAACCTAGATCTAGCGTACAAGTACCCCCGACATTCCACCCCTGATTATATTTATAAGAACCTTTTCTATGAAATTAAAGATAAATACCCAGAGTTCATGCTATATTATACGGATGGCTCCGTTTGTGAGGGTAGAACCGGTTGCGCGATCGTGACAACAAACGATATTTATAGGTACAGATTACAAAATTATGCATCTATTTTCACATGTGAAGCCGTTGCAATCCTAAAATGCCTAGAGGTAATTAATGACTACTCGAGTGCAAAAAAACACTTATTTTTTTCTGATTCAATGTCATCCCTCAAAGCATTATATAATATTAATAATAATGATCCTTTAATAAATTTAATAAGAGAAAATCTACTCGATCTACTGAATAAGCAATACGTTATAGAATTATTCTGGATACCTAGTCATCAGGGTATTCCCGGAAATGAAAAGGCGGATACCGCAGCCAAAAACGCTACGAGATATGAGCAATGCAATTACACGACTATTACTAATCCAGACCTTAAGAAATACCTTAAAATTCAGATTAAAAGATTATGGAACAGCTGTTGGGTAAAAAATAACAATAGTGCCTTATATCAGATAAGAAAATCAGTATTCGAAAAGAGTAAATTTCATGTAAACAATAGAAGAGATTTAGTAGTTCTGAATAGATTAAGAATAGGGCATTGCAATGTTACTCATTTGTATCTTATAACTAAGGAGCCTAAGAAGAAATGTCTAAGGTGTAGTAGTGATTTATCTGTCAAACACTTGTTTATTGATTGTCCAATGTATAACACAGAACGATTAACTGTAAATCTTCCTGATAATCTGAAGGATTGTTTAAATAACTCAAAAAAATCTGTAAAATTTCTCAAACTTATCAACTACTACAACCTGATTTAATAGTGTATCCATATAGTGGTCGCTAATGACCTTAGCTGTTTAAGTGACCTTAAATAAATAAATAAAAATAAAAAAAAGATCTTGGCAAGTCAAACATAAATATTATTTAATACGAGTAGGTGGCAGGTGGCGCAGGACCGGTCCCTTTGGTACTCTTTGGGAGAGGCTTATGTCCAGCAATGGACGTCTTTCGGCTGATATGATGATGATGATGATGATGATGAGGTGTCCTATAAGTAAGCAAATCTTTTGTTCCTTGTTTCAAGATTTGTTTTATTTTTACAGCAATGAAAAAACTTTAGCTCTAACCGCAAGAGAGAATGGCTATACGAGTACATGAAAACTTTAATGCGGAAAATTTGCATGAAATCCTATGAATACAATAATGAGATTTTCATGTTTCGTTCCGTCTTAACCGCTGCTGTCGTGACTGCTGCTATATAATTATGTTAAGAATACTAAAATATATTTCCCAAGTGAAAATGCTAATTTCATAGTTGACATTGTGACCTTAAAGTTACTAAGTCGCGGGGTTCGCGAAATAGTTCACAGACAGACAACATTGAAATGTAATCTTTTAGTCATCCATAAGTTACCTTTATTTGTTGACCTGTTTATAATGTCTTCAAGGACAAACAGATTTAGTCTTTGTACTAACTATATAGCGTATTGCAAAGAACGAAATCAAAGAACGCTACATGCATCCTGAAGGTCCGTTTTATATTCTATGTACATACATACATATAATCACGCCTCTTTCCCAGAGGGGTAGGTAAAGATCACGGATCTGTGTTTGCTACGATCCTGACAAACCACTTTTGTTTCACTCAACTTTATAACATTTCTCATACATGCTCGTCGATTTAGGGTACTTAAGATTTCTCCAATTTGATCGGAGAAAGTTCACCTAGGTCTTCCCCTTCCAACATGCCCTTCCACTCTTTTTATATACACTCTCTTCGTTAATCTTCTTTCATCCATCCTCTCTACATGCCCAAACCACCTTAACATACCCTTCTCAATTTTCTATATCCTCAGGTGAAATATTTTGTTAAATTGGAATTACGTGACCCCAAGACTAAAAAATCTGTCTGATATACTTTATAGTATTCTTCATACAATATATGCGACGTAATCAGTAATTCTTGTATCGTTCTTTCATTCAAAGGACACGTGAAATATTTGTATGCGAAGAGCAAATTGGTCTGTTATTTTGTCTGTCACGTACTCTGTCGGCTCATGTGACGTGTGTTAATTAAACTCCTCATTGTTTGGACGGCTTGATAACGTTGCGGAAGTACGTGGTCTTTGTTATTAATATTTTCACTGTTGGTTTTTTGTAGGGTTATAATGAGACGATGACCTATTTACTTGCCCTTAGACTGCAACCATCTGACGACGCATTTAGAAAGACGCCTCATGAAATAGCTTTTATTGGTCCATTATCCTCAGGATTGACATTGACATTATAAATTATTTTTATTATCTAAATTTATATTAACCTGGTTTGAAATTAAATGTATTGTGTCACGTATTTCATAATGGACATTAAAATTGTAAATTTAATAACGATACGTTGTGGTTGATAAATTGGTTTTTCTATTTTCTCGTTATTGTGTATTTGTTGACATTGTCTTGCTATTATATCTTTATTTTCTTTGTTTTTGACGATCGTGATAAAAAAAATCTTATATTTATGACATGTATATTGCAATTTAATTTTTTATCATTAAATAAGTAATGTAATCTAATCTGTCATAGGTCGATTGCGTATTAGGTACGTAGGTAGACCTAAATGTTTTTTTTTTATATGGGAAAATGACGGTTGAGTTTTCCTAACACTCGTTCGAAAAATTACGTAATTACCCCTGTGATATTTTTTCCGTCCCTTAAAATGATATTAAATTTTATTAGCAGAATATGTGGATATAATATACAAGTGTGGCTACAGGTACGTGGTGTTACCGTACTTCAGGCTTTTATAGTAACATATACGAGTATATACATATTGTCAACGCTAATTATTTTCATATTATAATACGGAGACATTACCACGTACGGGATCTACATTTATATTTTAATGCCTTATTTTATGGGTTGGATATTACTACGAGTATCACATTGTAAGCGCAGCCGGTAGATAAAATATAACCCCTGTCTATACCGTAGGATACTTACTGGTAGTGAAAGAATTTTTGAAATCGAATGAGTAGTTCCGAAAATTACCCCAAAATCATAACACAACCTGTTTATAATATTATGGTATAGATTAAGTATACATAGATAATCTTTATCCTAATATTATGAACAGTTCTCCGACAGCTTATAGATCCCGGGACTCACTCGATTGGTAATTTTGCTACAAGTCTTATAAAATTCAAAATTCTCATTTATTTTTTGAACCGAATCTAACACTTTGACTGAACTAGAATTAAAACATGCTGACGTCGAAGCTTGTTAGCAAACAGACTTTGTTTTTGAAACAGGGTTGAAAAGGGCAGTGTAAAATAAAGAGGCCATGTTTTGACCATCTACGTTTTAATTAAACCGAGCTAGCTACAAGCTATGCGCTTCTCCCTAAATAATTGGCTCCCCGCCTACACGGAATTTGCCAACTTTTCCTACGCAACATGCTACTGACTATGTGCAACTCAATGGAGCCGGCCGTCATATTAGTTTGGTAGCTCGGCTAAAGTAGGAAACTAATTTGATGAGATCCTTTACTCTTATCTAGTGTAGGTATACGTTTTCGTTATGTTGTAAAAACAGGCTAATAGTCTGCATAAAAGGGGTCTCTATGAACCTACACTTTGTAAACACGATGTCCGGTTGAAATTACATCGCGGTAGGTATCTCGCTTTCCAATCGAGGTTATTTCTGTATTACGTTTCAAAACTACAAGCATATACGGGGTGGGCCCTATAACAGTAGCAAATATTTAAAAGGAGGCTTCCTTAGAGCATCTGTAGTAACCCATTTTGTCCATTTCTTTTCAAAAAATTTTAACTCGGAGAAAAATTGATCTAAAGTTATGACCTCCGAGTAATGTATCTTGGCACCACGAGATCATAGCACAGTAGTCAATGCACATTTTGAGGTAACATCATTTAGTAAGTCATAATAGTTTTGCATTTTTGTTTTCAAAAGATATTTTTGTGGTGTTTTTAATTATTTTCAATTTTTTTTTTTGTGTTTTTAAAATAATAAGTCACTTATATCACTCCAGAAGAGTAAAAAGTACACGTAAACTTAAGATAAAGAAAAAAAAACTTTTTTTTTTCAATTAAAACCACTTAGACACAATTGCTTACAAGCTTAATAATCTACCGTTTAATTTATTGCTCCTATTACGGGCCACACCCTGTATAATCATGCAGACAGGCACTTGTTTATTCACGGGTATTTTCAATTACAATTTAAGTCGACAGACAATAGACAAAGTAGAGCATCGTCGCCTGAAGTACTTTTTACACGTGAATTGGCTGCTTGAAAATTTATTTTCACGATGCCATTCGAACCAGTTTTCTGAGTGGATTAAATGTTTTTATGGGACTAGCAAAATCAGAGCACGTAAAAAGACAACAAAGAGGGTCAAAGGCGGACCCTCGCTGGCGACCGCCGAAACGGCTCATACAAATTGACATAGTACTATTACGTCTTCGCAATACTAACCGTTGTAAGGCAAATCACGCAAATTGCTGTTTTGATCATGAAATACTGCGTTTACATAGTTGTCCTTTAATATTTTTTTGGCCCGATATTATTATTTTTTACACTAAAACTAGTCTTATATGTTTTTATGATTTTAATTATATTTTGTAATTTACACTTTATTTGAATAATTTGATGGTTTACTATCAATATAGCAACCCTTCGTTATACATTTTAACATGAGGAATGTACCAAATTGGAGTGTTTTATTTTTATCGCCATTGTGTAGGTAAGCACCGAGTTGTTCAATGTATTTTCCAAAATTCACACAGAACAAACAGAGCTTAGGCCTAATCGTCTCAAACCGAACGCTGGGAATGGGGTTTATTATTGGCATTGCCCACTCCTTTCTGCCATTTGCATAGATTTACATGAAACACTCGTAGCGGGACCTTATTTGGGATTTAGAGAACACAAGTTTATTTTTAACGATTTATTTTGTTACGTGTATGGTTTTTCTTTGAAGTAATGAAATCGGATTGCTATTTTTTCGGTGAGTTCGTTTGTGTCTTAGTCTTTTTATTTCGAAATAATGTATTAACATATCAATATTTTATTGCCTTCACAAAGTATACCACAGTTGTAATGTGTGTATACTCGCTGGGGTTAGTGAGGAGTGATGTATTTTCATATTACTTTTTAGGGTTCCGATACCTCAAAACGAAAAAAACGGAACACTTATAGGATCACTCGGTTGTCTGTCTGTCCGTCTGTCACAGCCGATTTGCTCCGAAACTACTGGACCGATTGAGTTGAAATTTGGTACACATATGTAAATTGGTGATCCAAAGATGAACGCGTAAAGTAAATTAATGAATTCTGATCAAGGGGGCCACTTTTGGGGGGTAAACTGGAAAATAAATAAAAAATGTTTCGCAAACTGAATTGTGTGATATATCAAATGAAAGGGGTTGTTGTAAGCAACTCAGTTTTTTTATATAATTTTAGCAAAAATAGATTTTAAGTAGGTAATTTAGGAAAAAAGGCGATAATTGACCATTTCCCCCCTTATCTCCGAAACTCTAGGCTTAAAATTCTGAAAAAATATGGAAAATAGTTCCTTGCCTAACATCATTACAGGAAAACCTATAAGACGTTTGAGTATTCAAATTACGGAAAAATTCTCAATATTTTTGTGTATTTTGTATGGAGCGCCTGATGCTTAGAGCATAGCAATTTTACGGAACCCTCACCACGCGTGTTGAACTCGCACTTGTCCGGTTTTTTTCCAACAGATTTGATTGACTTCATAGTTAGTGCAAATTTCGAGGTTAATAACAGAATACCACGTAACATATTTATTTGTACTTTTGAAATCGAAATATTTTATAACAGACAGTATTAAAAATCATCATTGTGTTTTAATTGAGCCGAGGTTTCGCGACTGAATAATTGCGAACAATAAAGTTAATGAGATTCTGCATCGCCATTATTGTTCTAATGAAACAAAGGCAGGGACAGCTACCAATTAAAACATGAAATAAATTTTAATTTTAATAATGACAACGCAGTGATGTTTTTATAACAGGTATGTAGATACTTTTAAGGTGATAATTATAATTAATGATGATACGAATTATTTTGAACCTCCGCTTGGTAAGTAATTGGATTTCAATATTAGTATAATTTTGTCGTTTAAATGTAGGCTAAGGAAACGGAAACACATACCTCGGAGGGCTTTTCGGGCCAAGTGTCAGAATGTCCAGTGTGTCAAAATGAAAAGGAAATAATGCCCAGTTGCCATAATGTCAAGCTACCAAAACAACAAATTGTTAAAAAGTCGGAATGTCCAATATCAAAACATCCAATTGCCAAAACGTCTAGTAGCCGTAATGTCCGTTACCAAAACCACAAATTGATAATAATGACAAGGTCACTGCACATGTGAGCATTAGCAAGTCGAACCATGAAGTACTAAGAAATGCACTACCTACTAATGAAAATTATACGATGTACAAAAGTGCATCAGCAGAAGAGCGTATCACTTACGTTAACGTAATCACTTATGTCACTTACGTTTTTCAGTAAAATGCCTGTGATATAAGGACGGACGTGACAAAACTATAAGGGTTCATTTTTTGCCATTTTAGAATAGAATAGAAAAGAAAAACTTTATTCAACATCACATTGCTCGACATTATAGTTAAAGATACATATGAACCTTAAGATTAGACTTAACATATAGGTAATTTTAAAATTAATATTATAGGTAGTTATGTGATGTTAAAAAGGGGCTTGCCTCAGCATAATGTACCGTTACAGTAAGCCACTGCAACGCTGGTTTTCAGGCAGACCCTGGATTTTGACTAAGGAACCTTAATACCACGAGTACCTACCTACTAAGGACATTTTAATGGTGTTTATAACATCTGCCCCGCTGGCACGGTCACGTTTCACCGACATAAAGCATTCTTCCCGTACTGGCAAATATGCATGCGACTCCTTGGACATTCAGCGACTTGTATATATTGACTAATGGTCTTTATAACATCTGGACATTCAGAGACTTGTACATATTGACTAATGGTCTTTATAACATCTGGATATAATGACTCCTTGGACACAAATTGACTAACGGTCTTTATAACATCCGGACATTATGACATCTTGAACATTAAAAGATTTGTACAAATTGAGTAACGGTGTTTATAACATCCGGACATACCTAATGACACCTTGGACATTCTGACACTTGGCCCGACATACCCCGAAGGGTTTTTTGTCCTTTCATTTTGTCAAGAGCAGAATAGGTTTATTAATAGAATATGTTTCAATTTCATAGACAGTACGTGGTGAGTTCTTAGGTCAAAGGCAAATGTATAATTTAATTTATTTTGTATTTATCCTGTTCCTGTTTTCCATAATGCCATACGATTAAATAAATAATTTATCTTAATTCGAAAAGTACTCGAGAACCTTTCCGCCCCAACGGCCATCGGTTCTGCGTGCAATGTAGACCCCCCCACAAGGTGTTCTGATGACCTGGTAAAGGTCGAAAGAGTCCGGTGGCGCAGAACCGATCACTTTGGCTTTTTGGGGGTGGCCTATGTCCAGCAGTGGACGTCTTTCGGCTGATATGATCATGATGATACTGAGACAAGTAAGTACTAAAATAAACGGTTAACTGAATCTAAAATGGATTAAATTTTAATTGGTATAAGTATCTTACCGCTCGTTGGAAAAGTTACGCAATTACCATGCATGTTATTAAGCTGTTAGGAGTATTAAAGTATTACAACTTATAATAAGTTTTCCCATAAGTACGCTCCAAGCTATTAGAATTTTCAACGGTTTTGCGGGGCACCTAACTAGTTGCAAGTAATTAAGTTAAGGCGGTGGAATGTTGTACGGAGTTTGTACAGCGCCATCAAGTTATGTGGTGGTAACTACCATCGTACTTACCAAGTTGGCAACAGTCATTAGGCAGTGCTGAAACAGACAAAAAAGGCACAATTAAGGGGGTAAATTGCAGTTAGCTGTGTATAGGAATAAACGCTGGTAACGGTAATATTAAATTAAATTAAGACGAGTAGTCTTACGAATTGCGTGTTTAAACAAACTCGCCATATCTGTCTCAGTGGAACGAAAACAGTTTTAGTTGGTTTTTTAAGTATTAGCAAATTCGAATTTAACCTTTCGTGAGACATGTATAAAATACTACTAATAAATCCACGATTATTGCCACAGTGCATGCGTTCTGCGGTCTACGGTCAGGTCAAATTGAATTTGTTCATAGGTACATAATGCCGGCTTGCCTGATCGCAGACTGCAGAACGCACCCAGTGTGGCAAATCCTTAAATGTCACGACATGCGACACGTTTCGAACTCTTCCGGTGCTCCTTCTCAGGATGAATGCTTTCGCGGCAATGTAGCTTGAAGGTTCAAGCGATATTGCCGCGAAAGCAATCATTATGAGGAGGAGCTCCCGCAGAGTTCAAAACGAGGAAATAATAAGTTTTCAGATATATGATTCTTGATTATATGACCTAACTGAACAGTATGTATAAAATAAAATTCTTAGTTCTGAATTCTAATCGTATCTACTTCTAACACGTACAGACAACCTATTTGAATCCGTAAAACGTCAAAGTGACTTCTAAGGCTAATACATAAATAAATAGCAGGGTGTCAATAAGACAGGGTTCTAGAGTGGCCTAGGATTTAAATTGGTTCACCGTACGTGCACGCTACACTGTACAGGTGCTACATGGACGATAAACTCGGCTGTACCAGGGGCGGTTCACTCTTTGATTTCGTCGCGCCGCACAAAAACATGCCGGCCGCGGCCGCCTTCAGGCGGTCTATCAGTAAGCCGTGCGCTGTTACGGGACGCACGCGTTCGCGCAACGCATTGCATCGTCATTTGCCTCGTAAAATAAATATGCCGCGTCGTTTATTTATATTGGTAGAAAATATTTTTTCTTAACATTATGTTTATGTATGTAGGTAACTCAGAGTTGTGTGTCTTCGTCTTACATTTTGCAGAAACAGGCAGTTTTGATGTCATAACCTACAGGCAAATTACACTGCTTTTGTGTAGTTGGGTGATCCTAACTAAATAAAGAATAATCGTAATATCGTTAGTAAAATACACTATTATACTAACGTACCTATAATTTAATAGGTCGAGCTGGCGGTAACCCTAGCTCTAAGGCTCCGCCTCCGAAAGAGCGCGTTGCAGGCGATAGAAAGAAATGGCCACATTTTGGCGTACCTAAACAGGGAATTTGTTAACAGAGAACCTTCTGTACGTAGTACTATTACTTATTCTGTGGCTGTACACAGAAAAACGATGCCTATTCATTACCGCGGCACAACGTTTCCTTTTTTTTCCATCTGACGTTTTATCCATCTGAATGCTGTTAAGATTTCTATTATGAACGACTTAACCCAATTAAAAGTAGCGTCTATTCCAGCAACACGGACCAGGAGTGTTTTAATCCATTTAGGGGATTATCTATGTAGTACAGTCAACGTCGAAAGTAGCTACGCAAACGAAGACGTCAAAAGTCTTTATCAAAAGGGAATAAGAGCTTTTGACGTCTTCGATTGAGTAGTTACTTTTGATCCTGTCTGTAAGTGGAAATAAGACATAAAAAGGAGTTTTTCGTTGCGTCAAATGAGGTAATTCTGGTATTTTTATATGTTGATAGTGATTAAATGGAAATGCCGAAGCCAAGTTTGCGACCTCGAACTGGAAAAATCGTAAAATTTTCGAACTTTTTTCTTTTTTCCATCTACTAAAAAACTGCCCACACGGTACAAGATGTATAGTAAGGCACGCAATCCCGGAAACTACTACAATACCGGGATTAATACCGGGACCCCGGTATTGTAGTAGTAATAAATACCGGGATGGCATGCCCTAATGTATATCAAGCGTTTAATTAACCTGCAATTTATGCTCCGTTTCTTCGTAGTTGGTTATTAAGGTTATTCCGGACCAAAAAGGTAAAAACGGAAACCTTATGGTAGTGCGACTCCGTCCGTCTGTCTGTCTGTCTGTCTGTCTGTCACAAAATTAAACAGGAACTACTAATTCTATCAATTTGAAATCTGGAATAGTTGTAAACAAAGCTAATCCACGTGTATAGAAAATTAACAAAATGGACCGATAAATGGGGCTGTAGGTACTCATGACTTAGCTACACTAGGCGTTGTTAAGGTTTTTCCAAAATTAATGGGCGGTGCAAGACGGACTATGTTGTATAAAATTTTGTACGGAACCCTCAGTGCGCGAGTCAGACACGCACTTGACCGGTTTTTATTACATTGTATTGCTGGGTAAAAAAGGAGCGAATTTAGAAGTCTCAAGTTGGAATGAAAACTAAAAAGCGTTCAAATCCTTGTTATAAAACTTGCCCAGCAAAAAGGCAAGTAATTTATCAAGAGGATACCTACTTAAGTTTTCTGTTTCCTTGGTGTGGCAAAAAACTACGTGGCAGAGACGGATGAAAGAAGATAAAAAGATTTTCGTATGAATCATTATTTGCTGCAAAATAATGATTCGTGTGAAGATCGTTTTCTTAGATCTTTTGCATGATTTAACAACTGAAA
Organism: Epinotia nisella; assembly: GCA_932294315.1. Classification (NCBI taxonomy): domain Eukaryota; kingdom Metazoa; phylum Arthropoda; class Insecta; order Lepidoptera; family Tortricidae; genus Epinotia; species Epinotia nisella. The sequence goes on along the minus strand of OW028688.1, from coordinate 11,760,006 downwards.
GAAGCAATAGCAATAATATATGGATAAAAATATAAATAAAGCCCCTCTTGCATGTAGTTGTGTATATTTTACAAAAATGTACAGTCGCCATCAGATATATCAGAGCGGCGAAAGCGCTCACAAATATCTGAACACGTCTCTAATGCCTCGACAATAGAGACGTGTTCATATATTTATGTGAGCGCTTTCGCCGCTCCGATATATCTGATGGCGACTGTACATAATCAATTGCTAATATTTTTACAGTACACATGGTGTTACTTTCCCGCACTAGTGCGGAAATGAGCACTTTCCGTGCATATGTTGAAACTTTAAAGAGCCATATGTACTGTAAACCGTTGTACGATACACGTGCGAATAGGTAATTCGCAACTCGTATCGATTTAAAACACTCCCTTCAGTCGTGTTTTAATTTATCACCACTCGTTGCGAATTTCCTATTTTCTGCACTTGTAGGTATCGTAAATAACTATTGTCATTGGCTTAACTAAGTTAGGAATACGCTGGAATTAATAGGTACATACAATACAATCCATTATTCACCTAGGGCGGTAAAACAGAGAATGTCTCATGTCGCAGGTGTTTGACGCCTAATTCGTAGACAAGGGCGATAAGTATGCGATCTGGGGGCTTTTTTTATTACCACCCTTGGTGAGGACACATTTTTCCGACTCCCTCTGACCATGAAGTAACATTTTGCGCACGCGTCATCATCATCATCATCATCATATCAGCCGAAAGACGTCCACTGCTGGACATAGGCCTCCCCTAAAGAGTGTCAAATTGACCGGTCCTGCGCCACCCGCATCCAGCGGACTCCCGCGACCTTTACCAGGTCACCACACTGAGAAAACTGTTCACCGTAAATTAAGATGAATTCACTAAAAGTAGGGAGCATACTGACATCACCAAAAAGTACGATGAAAGTGACGATTTTTACTATGACAAGTATCGTAATATTTTATTATCTACCCAAACAATTCTATTACGTCCTAAAACATTTCAATTATAGCGTAATATTGACATGATATCTCCTTATTTTAAGACAACGCCCCTAATTTAGACGGACATCTCGATATTTTAAGATTACCCCAAAGTGACATTTTTTTCAGTGTGGGGTAATCTTAAAATATCGAGATGTCCGTCTAAATTAGGGGCGTTGTCTTAAAATAAGGAGATATCATGTCAATATTACGCTATAATTGAAATGTTTTAGGACGTAATAGAATTGTTTGGGTAGATAATAAAATATTACGATACTTGTCATAGTAAAAATCGTCACTTTCATCGTACTTTTTGGTGATGTCAGTATGCTCCCTACTTTTAGTGAATTCATCTTAATTTACGGTGAACAGTTTTCTCAGTGCAGACGCGTGCGTATGGTAATTGCCTCTTTATGGCCTATAGTGTGACTAAATAATATTTTGCCATTTCGATTCTTAACAATCAAAGCTTCAACATACAAAATAAATGCTTCTTATTGTATACAGTATTTAATTATCTCTAAAGCGTCTGCGGGTTTTTGATGAATTCTCGGGACGCCTGACCCTTCTACACGTGCGTGTTCTATTTAATTAACAAATTACTCACACAAAGTAAACAACTTAATTAAGGAATTTGGAACATTTCATTAATTCGAGTATTTGTTTACTTTGTTTTCCATTAAATTAAGATTCCATTCAATTCCGGTGTCATATCGTGCTGGCAGGAATAATTCATTAACCAGCTCTAAAAACATATGATCTATTTTGAGTCTTATGGCCCAGAGATAAGTAACGAAATGCATTCATATTTAGGGACGACCTGTACAGTCAAGAAAATTTAAACATGGGCCACTTTCACTTTTGTTACAAGGATAATAATATTTCAGTTTCCCTTACCGTAAGGGAAATGTATTCACGTACCTTATTATGCCTTATTGGTATAGTAAGAAGAGCGAAAAAGGTACGCGAATACATTTCCCTTACTGTACAGTCAGCAGCTGACGTAGCTACGCAAAATAAGACACTCAAAATAATCTACACCGCCCTTATTGACTTGACATTAGAGTCGTGTGTAGATCGTTTTGAGCACCTGGTCCGCGTAGCTAGTTTTGCTGCTGACCATACAGTGATGCAAATTGCTTTGCACCTCACGTGAATGTTAAATGGGAATCTTACCTTAATACGTACGTAACAAAGTCGATATTACAAACTAGGGTTGTCGTACCTAAAATACAAGCAGCATTTTTTCCATATGGAGATCAGTCCTTTATTGAAGCTATGTGGAATTTATTGGTATTTACAATACTTCTATGGATGAAAGAAATGAAAGGATATTCTGAATGCATGAAATTGATGCATACCGAGTAAGTATGTGTATCGTTCTTAGGAAGGAGAAACCTTATTGCTAGGTGCACCAAGGTTCCTTTTTCCGGAGAACGTTACCTTTATACATGAACACTTTATAGAACGTTGCATACGTACTAGAATGAATATGAAATCGAAGAAAAGCTGCATTATTCAAATTGTTTGTATATTATATTTGTTAGCGACGCGCTCATTTCAAACCTGATTTCTAGTTACCTATTTGTATACCTATGTATGTCTAGCTATAAGTTCATACTTAAGTGCATTTTGTTGCTAACGCCCCGCCGCCGGCCTAGTCAGTCTGCATGCATTCGTTGACAGAGCCGCGCGTTGCCGGGTTAATTATATTTTGTCTCTGTCTACCTGTACCTATTTTCTAAAATCTTTTCTACATTAAAACTGTGTCAAATCTCCCTGCGTTTACTTCACCATCACGACCTCAACCCATCAGCTTCAGTTGGTCTTCGAACCGGATCTGTGAAGAATCGGATGATACGCACGCCTATAATGGTGAAGACACGGAGTACCTTGCGCAAGGAGCGTCTTGACGACGAAGGTCAACCTACAGAGAATAATGTCCAAAATGAACAAGAGAGTCGGAATGTTCCAGAAACGCCGATGGTTACGCAACACGTTTCGGACGCGATGGCAGGTAGCAGTATAAAACCCGAGCCACGCCCTGCGCGCTCACTTACTCTAGCAAAATCCAGGTCCTCGACATCGTCTCTCGAGGCACGTAAGAAGAGATTAGCGCTGGAAGCTGAAAAGCGAAAGGCTGAAATACGGATGCAACTTATCGACAAAGAGCTAGAGGCAGACCTAGCCGACTTAGAGGAGGAGGAGGGGGAAGCATACAGTTCACAAAGTAAGGAAGATTGTGCACACAATATTGAGGACTGGATGGAAAAGAGCCAGCTGGAATTAGATAAGCCACAAATACTTACCGCCCATGAGCCTATTGCCGGTACATCACAGGATACGGTCCAGATGCTCGCGGATGCGGTCCAGAAGCTAGCTGCAGCCTCTGTCCAGAACAAACCCAACGCCAACTTATTGAGCCGCATTTGTACTCCCCGCGACTTACCCGAGTTCGCCGGCGACCCATTGGAATGGCTGCAATTTAAAAGGGCGTATCACGAGTCAACCGAAGTGTGCGATTTTAAACCCAAAGAAAATCTCTGGAGACTACGTAAATGTCTGCGTGGAGCTGCCAAAGATGCGGTCTCAGCTCTGCTTATCAGTGCAACTTCGCCTGAACGCGTCATGGAGACGCTGGAGCTACGATTTGGTAATCCAGACCTCATCATTTCCAAGCTTATGCAGGACATCAAGAAGATCCAGCCACTGTCTCAAGAGTACCAGAGGGATATAGTCCAATTTTCTGTAAAAGTACAGAATTTCGTGGAAGCTGTAAGGTCAGTAGAACGCGAAGAATACCTACAAGGCATAAGTGTAGTTAACCTGATTTTATCTAAACTACCTACATTATTGTTATCAAAGTGGTCGGATTATAGTTTTCCTGTTATAAAAACTAGCAAGAAGTCACGATTGGATATTTTAACAGATTTCTTGAATACGGAAGCTATACGTATATCTACTACTTCTAACATTTATACAAGCGGTTATCTCGCCGATCAAAACAAAACTAAATACCATGATAGGTATGCGCGACCACAAACAGTTTTATTGCAAACTGAGCAGAATACCGCAGATAAGTGCAATTTCTGCCGCGGATCACAACACAAATTATCCGAATGCAAGCAATTTAAAAAGGCACTCAGAAAAGTACGTTGGCAATATGTGAAACGTAACGGCATTTGTTATAAGTGCCTGGATTCTCGCCACAGTCGGGAACACTGCCCAGCGCCGGTATGTAATAAGGATAGCTGCGGTCAAGGTCATCACACGTTACTTCACTTCAATGTAAACAACGTCGCGCGCCGATCGACGGAGCGCGCTTTGCCTAATGAGGTGCCAATGCCAATCACGTCAACGGGGCCTGAAGTCTCTGCGGAGCCCCTGGCGGGGCCTACCGTCGTTACCGATCCAACTACAGAGGCGGTCACGAACGTAAACGCTAGTAGTTGCAAAGTGTTACTTAAAGTGCTACCTATACGTGTGCATACGGCTACCGGTGAAACGATAAACACTTATGCGTTACTCGACGACGGTTCAACTGTTACAATGTTAAGTGCCGATTTAGCGTCGCGAGCTGGACTAGTCGGACATCGGGAGACAATGCGAGTACATGGACCATGGGGCGATAACGTGATTACGTGTGACAGTGCGGTATTGAATTTAGAACTCTCTGGAACGGACAATAAGGTTCATTCTATTAGGGCAAGAAGTGTATCCGAATTAAATTTACCTTTGCATAACTTGTCTGTTGTTGATTGTATTCAATATACTCACTTAAGAAATATTATGAGTTCTATGAGTAATATCGATGTTAAACCGGAAATTCTTATCGGCCAGGATAACTATCATTTGTTGTTGCCACTTAAAGTAATTTTGGGTAATAGAAATGAGCCGTCAGCTACACTCACCCCATTAGGATGGTGCATACATGGTACCTTGCGTATGGCGGGAGCGGCGCGCGGCGCGACGGTGCTGTTCGTGAGCGAGGGCGGCCGTGAGCAGCAGGAGCTGCGGGACCTGCACGAGGAGGTGCTGCGCGGGTTCGCGCTGGACGCTATCGGAGTGACAGGTAAGCCGCGGCAGAACGCTGACGACGAGCGCGCAGTCGAACAGCTGGAGCGAACTGCTCAGCTGGTCGACGGGCGCTGGCACGTCGGTCTACCGTGGTCGGACCCTAACTGTACGATGCCAGACTCTTATCCCAGTGCGCTTACGAGGCTCAAAGGGATCGAGAGGAAAATGAGTCGGGATCCCAGTTACTCTCAAAGGTACTCCGAACGTGTTGATCATTTGTTTAGCAATGGTTTTGCTTCAGAACTAACAGACACTCAACGCACTCAACGAACGTGGTATTTAGCTCATTTTGGCGTTGATAACGTAAATAAAAAAAAATTAAGGCTAGTTTTTGATGCAGCAAATAGAACAGAAGGGTTCTGTTTAAATGATTATCTTCTTAGGGGTCCGGACTATTTAAACTCGCTGCTCGGCATCATGCTCCGGTTTCGAGAACATAAGGTAGCAGTCACGGGCGATTTAAAAGATATGTTTTTAAGGGTCAAAATACTACCTCAGGATCAGGATGCCCTACGCTTCTTGTGGAGAAGCAACCCCACCGAACCAGTCAAAACATATGTGATGACATCCTTAATATTTGGCGCAAAGTGTTCACCGTTTGTTGCTCAATTTATAAAAAATAAGAACGCTTTGCGGTATGAGTCATCGATGCCCGCCGCGGCCGACGCGATAGTTAACTCGCATTATATGGATGATTACATCCAGAGCCTGCCGGACGAAGCCACGGCAATACAGATGGTTAAGGATGTCACCGACATACACAAAAGTGGTGGTTTTGAGATGCGAAACTTGAATAGTAATAGCCTCGTGGTACTCAATAATATCCCAAAAGAGACCTTAGGGACGGCCGCTGTTAAGTTCAAAGTCGGTCAGCAGTTTGAGGGCGAGCGAGCACTTGGGCTTTTATGGTATCCAGGTAAGGACGAATTAGGTTTTGACGTTTCGTTAAAACGCATTCCAGAAAGTATAATTCGACATAAACAAAGGCCGACAAAGCGAGTTATGTTACGTGTGGTAATGTCAATATTTGATGTATTTGGTTTTTTGTCGCCCTTTACAATACAGGGTCGAATTATGCTGCAGGATACATGGCGGTTATCTCTAGGCTGGGATGACGAGATCCCAAATGATATTTACGCCTCATGGTGCGACTGGATTGAGCTACTAAAGGTAATAGGTAATGTTCGCATACCTAGATGCTACCAGCGCATCGCCACAAGTGCGCGCGAGACGGAGGATGGGGCGGCCGCCTCGCATAGCGGCGTAGCACTTGTAGCAGGTGCTACGAGAATTACGCAATCAAGGGCATGCGCCGCGGTCGATTCCTCGAGACTTGCTACGAGTGCTACGCCCGCGCTTAAGAATAACAGTATGGACTTGTTACCTACTAATTGTTATAATAACTTAGAGCTACATATTTTTTGTGATTCGTCTACAAAGGCTATGTGCGCGGTAGCATACTGGCGCTGGACTAATAATGGTAAAGTTAATGTCACATTCATAGCCAGTAAGTGCAGAGTGACCCCAGTAAAACAGCTGACGGTGCCGCGTTCTGAACTTCAGGCATCTTTACTGGGTGCGCGCTTGGCGGACACTATTAAGAGGGAACATAGACTGACCGCTACGCGCCGTTATTTTTGGTGTGACTCGACAACCGTGCTCCACTGGTTGAATAATAATACCCGCACTTACAAGGCGTTTGAAGCGAACCGGCTAGGCGAAATTGACGAGCTCACCAACATATCGGAATGGCGATATGTACCTACGAAGCTAAATGTAGCTGATATCGCTACAAGGGAGGTATTTAATTATGAATCCTTTTTGAATGAGTGGTTTAAGGGTCCTCAGTTTTTATACTCACATGAAAGTTCCTGGCCGCTCAACTTTTTGGAACCTCAGACAAATGATGTGTTTTCTGGTTATTTTAATATGAGTGAAAATACAAATGTTACTTGTAACTTACCTATTCCGGATCCGGAACGATTCTCCTCCTGGCTTCGGTTGCTTAGATCTGCTGCTGCTGTCCTTAAATTTATTGGTAGATGTAGGAAGCTCACCTGTGATGACAGCACGCTGATGGCGCAGGCGGAGCGGCTGCTGCTTCGACAAGCACAGGCGGACTCGTTCGGTACTGAAATAGCTGAAATAAAAAAGGGTAAATATGTGCATCGTGATAGTAGGGTGCTGAATTTGTCTCCATATTTAGACGAGGAGGGTCTCTTGCGCGTGGGCGGCCGCATCGACGCCGTGTCGGACGTGTCGCTGGAAACAAAGAGGCCCGTGATCCTCGACGGGCGGCACCCGCTGGCGCGGCTTCTGGTGCGGCACCGGCACGTGAAGGCCGCCCATGGGAATCAGGAGACGGTAGTTAACGACCTAAAACAAGAATATTGGTTGCTGAGATTACGTCCTACCGTTAAGTATGTTGTATCACGTTGTATGCTTTGCAGATTAAGGAAGGCCAAGCCGGTAGCGCCCAGAATGGGTGACTTACCTGCAGCGCGTCTGGCTCATCATCAGCGTGTGTTCGCTTACTGCGGCATCGACTTATTTGGCCCAATGGAAGTCGTGGTGGGCAGGCGCCGTGAAAAACGGTATGGAGTTTTATTTACCTGTCTTACCATTCGGGCCATTCATATCGAAGTCGTACATTCTCTTACGACTGACTCCCTAATAATGGCGCTGCGGAGAATGGCATCCAGGCGTGGTTGGCCCATCCATTACTTCTCAGATAATGGTACAAATCTGCGAGGCGCTCACACAGAGTTAAAGCGTTCAATGGAGCAGATTAACAATGAGGCTTTGAAGTCGGAAGCCAGCAACAACCGCGCTCAATGGTCTTTTCTCCCGCCTAGGAGTCCACACTGGGGCGGCGCATGGGAAAGGCTGATTCGCTCCGTCAAGACATCTCTAGGTGTTATCCTTAGAGAGCGCGCGCCAAAGGACGAAGTGTTGCTGACCTTACTGGCTGAAGTCGAAAATATTGTGAACGGCCGCCCTTTGACCCACGTGTCGGTCGAACCAGGCAGTTCTGAGGCATTAACTCCAAACCACTTTTTATTAGGGTCCTCGAGCAATTCACCCACAGCTGGTGAGTTTGATGACTCCGACCTGTATCTGAGAAAAAGGTGGCGAACTGCTCAAAGGCTCGCCGATATGTACTGGCGCCGTTGGTTGAAGGAATACCTTCCTCTGCTGCTACCTCGCAAGAAGTGGCAGCAAGATCAACCACCCCTGCGCGAGGGTGACCTCGTTCTGATCGCGGATCCGGGTTCACCGCGAAACGTGTGGCCACGAGGTATTGTTAAAACGGTTTTTCCAGGTCGAGACGGGCGAGTGAGGGTCGTCGAAATCTCCACCCCGAGCGGCGTGCTGCGCCGGGCCGCGGCTCGCGTCGCTCCCGTGCCATTGGTAGAATAGTGCTTCGCACTAGGGGTGGGCTATGTTAGCGACGCGCTCATTTCAAACCTGATTTCTAGTTACCTATTTGTATACCTATGTATGTCTAGCTATAAGTTCATACTTAAGTGCATTTTGTTGCTAACGCCCCGCCGCCGGCCTAGTCAGTCTGCATGCATTCGTTGACAGAGCCGCGCGTTGCCGGGTTAATTATATTTTGTCTCTGTCTACCTGTACCTATTTTCTAAAATCTTTTCTACATTAAAACTGTGTCAAATCTCCCTGCGTTTACTTCACCATCACGACCTCAACCCATCAGCTTCAATATTATTATGTACAATACTAGCTGTTCCCGGCTACTTCGTCCGCGTAGAACTTTTTGTCGTCTTAGAAAAATGATTGCTCTTCATACAAACTTTGAATCCTCTTATAACCTCATTAGGGGATAAATAAATAAAAACGATGACATCTATTTTCTAGCATTTAAACAAACAGTCTAAAACCGAAGCTACAAATCTCATACTTAAACATGTCTTGCTCTCTACACAAACTTACACTCTTAGGAGATGAATTTGAAAAAAATCGGAAATTAGTTTTGAAGTCTTTTAACATACATGTTTAGACCAAAGTTTTAATTTAAAAATTTCTTGCTCTCCATCATTATAAACTTTGAACCCCCTTAGGGGTTGAATTTTTCTAAACGCTGAAAGCACTTTATTGTATTTTAATAAGTAATCTTTCTACTAACTTTTAAGTCTCTAGCTCAAACGAGGTGTTGCCCATACAAAGGTTACCCTCCTTTTTAACTCCCATAGGGGTGGAATTTTCTTAAACGCTGTAGGTACTTTTTTTGTATTTTAATAAGTAATCTTTCTACAAAGTTTTAAGTCTCTATAATTTTGTGAATGGTGTGCTCACGTGCCCGTTGAGTACTCGGACTACTCGGGTCTTCGTAAATAAGATCGGCTACGTGTGCCCATCCACACCAACGCCATAAAGTAGTCGCCGAGGAGTAGTAGGAAACCATAGTTAAAGTTTCCGTCGCTGCATTAGAAAAATGAAATAAAGTTTGTCACGACCGAAAAGTTTTGAAAAGCGTGAAAAGTTACGGTGTTTTTTTTGACCAATTTGGATAACTGCACCTTTTGCATATTACTGTTTTTGTGTTTGTACTACTTAATTCCTACTTCATTTATATTTTGAAATTGTTTCGCCAAAATTAAAATAAAACGAACCTACTTAAAACGACCCGAAACATCCACCTTTATACAATACAGTACATATTTTATTAACTAGGAAAAAAAATCTGATTGCACTTCGTTTTTAATACTCAATTTATCTAAAAATATTTCATTTTGTCCTGTCCATGCAACATCTTACTTGAAATTTGAGATTAAATTGTTGACAAAAATAAATTAATGAACATCGGATTTCTAATTTAACTTGGAACTTTCACACTTTGTTTAGGCTTGGAACAGTCGAGAACACCGGCAAAGGAAGTGGGTTCTGAATTTGTAATCCGAAAAGTTACAAAGCTAATTAAAGTTATTTTTTGTTCAGGTAACCTTCAGCGGTACCGCTGGAGGCGCGAAAGGTTCGATTTCAAGAGTGCTGGAGGAGTAAGTATTTATGCCTTTGTTCATATTTATTTAAAATATTGGTTTACAAACTCATAATAATAATCCAATTCAGAAATATTACGGTTTACACAGAAGTATACTTTTTTTAGTACTATAAGCAATCTTATCAAGGAAAAAACAGAGTAGTAAATATTTACTACGCGAGTTTTCATTTTCCATTTACAGCGCCATCTCCAGGAAAACTGCCGCACTGTTAAGAACGGTTTGCGCAGCTCGGTCGTATGTTTTGTCGCCCGCGTTTGGTAATCCTGTTTCACGACTAGTTTGAGGTCCTTCCTAAAGATGACGCTACTTGTATCAAGTTTAAAATGAGCATTATCCTTATCCTTACTAAATGATTGAGTGCTCACTACAATCGTCCTTGCTATCTAGCGAATATTAAAAGTAATGACAAAAAATTATATATATACTACATATACCTAGTATTATATTATTTTATGCACGAACACATAAAATAAGTTACAGTCTGGCCAGGGAAAGATGAGCCTGCGATTTATTTAAAACTTTTGATATGTCAACACCAACATCATTGTCAAACGTCTTAAATTAGTATTATAGTATATTGTATGTATTAAGGAAGTACCTAATTGTTAAAAAGTTCTTGGTTTTAAAGAGAATTAAAAAAATTAGAGGGGTTTTGATCATTCGTCTTAAATATAAAGTAGAATGAAGATAGGTAATTAGTTTTGTGTCATATAACTTTAGTCCCTTCTGCTTGATCAGTTGCATTGTGTGAATTAAAGACAAAAAATAATGGTTCAAGCATCATTATTATTTTATCGCGTTATAAACGGTGTCACAACACGCTGTTTTTTTTTTTAATTTTCCTCTTTTTTCTAGGCACATCTTTCCCTGGCCAGACTCTAACAACGGTTTTGAAAAATATTAATTTATAATAGCGTAAACCCGGTTTACCCACCCCTATCAAATCTCTAAGCACTACGACCGTAGCTTACTGGCGCAATATACTCTTATGATTTAATTTATTATTTCAAGGACCCACGACACCATATCTTTAAGCTCAACACGATACGATTTCCACACACATTTTGCTGCGTAAACGCGACGTCGGCGTATTTTAAGCTAAATTGTGGTCAAGCCTTTATTAAAAAAAAAATGTAATGTTGTATTGTCTGTGGCAGGTGACGGCCTCAAGCTGGCTTCGTCGGGCTCAGGCAGCCCGGCGCCGCCGGTGCAGTGGCGCGTGCGACGAAAGCCAGGTAAATATCATTAACACTTATAGATGGAAAGGAAGAGGTAAAAAAGGGCGAAGTAGCTTTCTAGGGACGGATGGCGTGAACCGACAAACGAAAACCTTGGTCCTTGTGGTTGAGATTCTATAATGTGACCTACTTTTTATAAAACTGTCATTGGAATTGGAATCTCCTTGGACAGTAGAGTTGCTTTTTGAATGGTCTATTTTTATGCATGCAAAACAAGAACGCCGGCTTAATACATTTAACATGCGCTGTCTTCGAACATCCTTGGCATAAGCTGGAAGGTTTAGCAATAAAAATAATTTGCGCCTATGGCGGCCATTTGGAACCGTCGGAAAAGTATGGCATGGTGATTTTCGTGAATGGCTACTCGACGATGATTAGCTGTGCAAAAATTAGCCTGGTACAAATGGTTGAATTGGTTTTTAGAGGTAAAACGGGACCCTATTACTAAGACTGCTGTCCGTCCGTCTGTCTGTCTGTCCCTCTGTCACCAGGCTGTATCTCATGAATCATAATAGTTAGATAGTTGAAATCTTCACAGATGATGTATTTCTGTTGCCGCTATAACAACCAATACTAAAAAACAGAATAAAATAAGCATTTAAGGGGGCTCCCATACAACAAACGTTGTTTTTTTGCCGTTTTTTTCCGGTCTCTGTTTTTGACCTAGACTGGTAGAAAATTTCATTTGTACATTGTCTTGTTTTGTGCAATAAAGTTTCAATTAATAAAGCGCGGAATTTTTTTACGGCCATCCGTATGAGTCGACTACATCACTGTCAACATTTCAGCGTAAGTAATTGCACGTTCTCAAAATTGCATACTAAGAACATAATGAACCACTTTACAACAATACCGCTTAGTCCCGTCTACGTTCTCAGACCTATTTTGCGATACGTGTAAACTATAAATTCCCAGTTTACGATTCCCGTGAAACTGACGGTATAAACAGGTTACTCGTAAATACTGCAACACATTATTAACCTTTTACTATACTCATTGTGTAAATATAAAGTCAACCTTTATGTGTATAGCATAAAGTTGACATTCCAAAACGATTCGGACGTAAGATACGATTTCGTGGAAATAAGGGTACGAAATACGGCAACGATTGCTCAGTATGTTTCATGATTCATAAACCATATCTCGCCGAGATTAAGCCAATCAACTGCACTTTATCGACGATCATACTCCTATAAAATGTACGTTTGCATACTGCATATTGAATGGAGTTTACTATAAATTAGTCGCCGCCTAACGCTTCGCTCGCGTGTTACAATTTACAATGCAGGCGAAGTCGCGGGATGAACTGTAACCTATGTGCATCTGGAAGGTCCTAACAGTCGATGATTGAAAACACTTTAAAAACAGTTATTGAACGTTGATTCTTTAAAATATTAAATTATTAATAGAGCTTGATCCGTTCGTTTACGGAGATTAGGTACCCGCTTCATATCAACTTACCGAGCTACACCTTCACAAAGCTACACACTCACTAACTTTACCTATTTATTAACCGACTTCAAAAAAGGAGGAGGTTCTCAGTTCGTCGGAATCTTAATTTTTTATGTTTGTTCCCCGATTACTCGAAGACGCCTGAAACGATTTGGAAAATTATTTTTTTGGTTTGAAAGGTTATCCTTTCCAGGTAGTCCAATGGTCATCAGGTCAGGATTTGATGATGGGATCCTGGAGAAATTAAGGGAACTCTTCAAATAAAGCGAACTACTGAATTGAAGTCGGTTACATCTTTGCTTTTAAAGTAAATCATAATATTAATATAGACTAGCAGCCCGCGCGGCTCCACTCGCGCATTAGAAAGAACGCAAGCGGAGCGTAGAAGTAGAGATTAAGAAGTTCTATCTCTAGAAATGCGCGGGCAAAAATCATGTCTCATGTCATGCACATCGATGTTTCTGTATATCTGATGATATAATTATTTCGTGAGAAGCTAAATAATGTAACGGTCACTGACAGAAGATACGACTTTCTTCCACGCGTGAGTGAGAATAAACTGAAAATGTTTTCAATTATTCCATGTTTAAAGAGCACGAACTAATGTAATAACCTTGTAATGATCATACCACTTTGATCATTAGAGAGTTGTGAATGGGCCCCGGGTACCCACATCACAAAAAACTCAATGCATCCAGCATAATTTGCTGGTGATTTATACCAGTAAAAATGGCCATACCATGCACTTTGGTCCGGAATCAATAAGTAATACTTGGGCCCTGGACAGCAGTATCATCATCATCATCATCATCATATCAGCCGAAAGACGTCCACTGCTGGACATAGGCCTCCCCCAGAGAGTTCCAAATTGACCGGTCCTGCGCCACCCGCATCCAGCGGACTCCCGCGACCTTTACCAGGTCATCAGTCCACCTTGTGGGGGGCCTACCCTCGCCGCGCCTTCCGGTACGGACAGCAGTATAGCTGCTGTAATAGTTGTATAGTATCATACCGAAACTCAGGGTGTCTCATAATTTTAGATGACTTGTTAGAACAGTACACTGCCAAGGGTACAAGGTACTAGGGCAAGCAAACATATCCAGTGAAATATGCTAGAGTTTCCAAATGCTGCGATAATTGAATAAACCCAGCGTAGTACAGCTTACCAGGTGCAGCGGGAAGGATATTTCTAGCAGTTGCCTCATCCAATGCTGTCGGTAAACGAGCATGTCTAAAGTGCCACAGTTACCTAATGCTGCGACCAAGAGTGCACCCACAAATAGTCATATTCAGCCTGCAAAGAGAATGTCCAAAATAACATTCCACAGTGCCCAGTAAGGATTATACTGGTTAGCATAATCAGCACACTGCATTCTGAAGACTCCAGGATAATACGTACTACCATGATACATATTCACTTACGTGGCTTTCGTCAGCCGTAGTAGCCTTATTTCGATCGTTCAGGCCCTGCAGAATCTTTAATAGTCTTGGTAACTAAAAAATATCATTATTCAGTCCTCAAAGACGTCCTTTCGGCAGCTAACATGCCTGTTCATGAACACGAAACACATATAGCAATGGCCTCACCGGCGCGGCGTCTCTCAACGCTAAAGACGCAAAGAAACTCTTGAGTTTCCACTTAAATCTCCACTTCTTCCGACCGTTCAACAGAACGACACCGCCGACTTTTTCGATTTTGTATTTATCATTACATGTAATTTCAACACCAAAATAATCTTTAAACTTATTATATCGATGTGATTGACAGTGGAACGCGGGTTGCGAAGGGCCCGAGGATTCGTTCGGAAACTGGTGTTTTTGCGTTTGGGAACCTTGGGCTCTGAAATGTGGTTGATGTTCGTACTACAAGTTGTTATCATGAGAGACTGTGCAGCAAAATAAAATAATCTTTATTTTCCGAGTGCTACAGTTAGCTACGGAGGCGTAGAGGGCGTAGCGACAGCACTCGACGTACGTAGCGCGGCTACAATAATGAGCTTACGCTCACTATTCTAAAGAACTATAATATATTCGGATTGCTGAAGACTTTTGACGTCAACTTTTTCCTCTACTTCTGCAATTACGAAGACGTTATTTCTCGGCTTTTATCTAGGATCCGTAACTTTAAGACAAGCATTCCGGGTATTTTCATCAACACAAATCCGGACTAATATTCCGTGTACTCTTTATATACGTCGCACTGCACAGGCACATACTAATATTCTAAATGCTATAAGCGTGTCTGTCACATTTAAACTGCCGATTGTGACAAAATTTGATTTGAAGATAATCAAATCCCTTACGGTTGAAATGGGGGATAGAGGTTCGTACAGGTGGGCCAAGTCGCGGACAAAAACAAGGTATCTATCTAATCTTACGAGTATATATAGAGGAAACATTTATTAGGGTGAAGCTTTGTAAATATCTATGTATGTAGGTACTATCGACAAAACGCTTGCCTATTATCCACCTTAAAGGCACATTTTGCCCGGCGGCGGCGGGCGGAGCTATACAAGATCGCCGCGGGCAAGCGAACGAAACTGTTTTTGAAATGGATAGGCGAGCGTTTGGTTGATAGTACAGTCAGCATCACAAACTTGTATACATTCTATGACCTTATTACTTAGACATAAGGTCGAAAAGTGTATACATGTTTATGATGCTGACTGTACACTAGGTACTGTAGCGGTGTTTCGGAACGCGCCTTCTGATCGCTGTCAAGTTGGCGGTCGTAAAACGTCAACGAGAATGTCACCGGGTCGATAGCTCAGCTCTTGTGATTTTAATATAAAACTATAATATAATCTATTAAACCAGTGCTTTTACTCTGATATTACATACTCATTTCTTCACAATGTTATTAATATAAGTTGTCACATATTACTATTATTCTTAATTGCATATTATTAACGTATATTATTGCATGTTATTACATATATATATAAATATGTACTTTAATGTACACAAGACGCAGGTCAAAATACAGACAAATTAGGTTAAATCGATATAAAGGGATCTCTTCCAGTTAACCTTTGAGCAATTGAGGAGATCAGGAACTAAAAGATAGTGAAACTATTAAGCTTGGATGTAGGGGAGAGTAAGCTCAGGAATTACTCATCGGATTAAAAAAAATCTCTTTATTATTATATAGACTGGATCCTGGAATGAACATAGTCTAGATTTTATTCCGCAGGTTTGCCTGCGTTCTTTGCAATGTGCGAGCGAAGCCGCGTGGGCATCTAGTGATTAATAATTTTACAACCACTCACTCTCCTTGAATTTTAAAAACCATTAGTTTATTCGACATAAAGTACATACATACAACTTAAACTAATTCCGTAATAGTTGAAGTGGATGTACATCGTTTATTAACTAACCCATCTATCTGATACCATCGTGGAATTACGTCGTTATTCCCCAAGGTAACTCGATATAAGTTGCCTGTTAAAAGAAAAAGCGCGGGAGATATATGGACGTACGTACATTCTTGTAACCTTTTAACAAGTATCGGATGAATTGCCATCGCGTGTTTGTAGCGTATATCGTTTTTCCAGGAAACGCCATAAACAAATATATAGCTCATCCGTTTGTAATTATGTTAACTATAACGGTTATAAGGGTATTGGATAAATATGATATTTATGCGGTCGAGCTTACAAGGGGCTGAAGCCCAGGGACCGAAACCGGTTAACCTAATCAGGGTTTTCCGTAGGCTAATAGAAGTTGTTTTTAAAACCCTATCCATAATGATAACCTTATGATATGGTAACCTTACTGATAGGGTACCTAACCCTATTGTTATCTTAAGCTATCGGATGTGGTAACACTCTGACATAGTGTTACCTTATGTGGGTTAACTTATGGTTACCTTATGGTTATGCTTATCATAACAACAGGGTTACCCTATCAGTAAGGTTACCTTATCATAAGGTTACCAAATTTATAGGGTTACCATATCGATAAGCTTAAGCCCGAAAAGGGGTTTCCGGTCCTTGAGCTGAACACCGGTACCGTGTCACTTTAACGTCATGTTTAAACTACCATTCGTAGTTGTTAAACGGGTGAAAGCGACAAGTGACAAGGTATCAAGGTGTTCAGTTACTTACGAGTTCGATTGTACGTGTTGAAAAAAAATTCGCGTGTCTGATGGTGTAACAAGCGGCTTTTCATGTGATATAACAATAGGGGTGTATAGTAGACCAAGATTTTTTTCCATGCCATTTGTCGCGAAGCCACTTCTGATCACTCTCGTGGCCGCGAATGAGTACCTATAGCACGCTAGCTTAGGTGAATGTATTAGCACATATGCATCTATAAACATACTCTAACAACTTGCGGAATCCTTTATATATCTAACATATGGGCTGCCGCCTCGTGCGTACCAACTCCATATGAGGTGTGGGGACCTTTGTCCCCGAGAATGTCCTCCAACCTCCCCTTATAGACATCCCTAACCACACAACTGATACTGTTCCAATCCACACGCTACTGATCCAGTTATAATCACCCGGGTGCACCCCTGATTGATACTGATATGGACTGAGGCTGAGACTACCGAACCTGAGACGTTGTTGTTACACTTGTTACTAATCCTCTCACACTAAAGAACTCCACACTAAGAACCGTGTTATCGCATGTACGTGATCTGTAGGAAAACCTTAGTCATATACATGATAAACCGTCACGCCTCTCAAAGAGAATAAGACATGTAGCCGCACATAAATACATCACATCATAAACAGTCATCGTCCGATCTGTATAAATGATACCAAATCGTAACAATATCATAGGATGCATCGAAAGTGATTATGGAAAGAGCTCACCCTGGTTTTCCTCCAAATTTAACACTACAAATCTGCACGTAACTGTTCGTTCACAATCTAGCTGTCAGGAACTCAAACTCCTCGCCTACCCGTCCACATTATAAACATGATTTCTTGTAGGTGTTGCTACATGAAATAAATCGGCTGTTTGAGACATCATTATTAACATCGTCATAAATGTAAGTATACTATCGTGAATCATAAGTATCATGACTATTCATGACACCATTCGAACCAGTCTTTGGAGTGGAACAAATGTTTGTATGGGAGCAACTACAATTAAAGAATATAAAAACGCTTCATACTAACTGACATAAAAGTATTACGTCACAATCTGCTATTTGTACTAATCGTTGTAAGGAAGGTCAAGTTAATTGCTGCTTCGGTCGCGAAATACTGCGTTTAGGTCCATAGTTGTCTTATATAATTTAGTTCGTATAAAAGCGTAAGTAATTCTATTGGTAGCTTTAAATTTACCCTTGGACAAAAAAAATGCATTCTAAACTTTCAAGGTTTTTTCATGATTTTAATTATATTTTTTAATTTATACTTTATTACAATAATTTGATGGTTTTACTATCCATTTACCAACAATACATTATCAATTTTTACATGAGTCCACCCCTATTTGACTTTCAAGATGTGACATGGCCCCAGCATGTCGCTCGGATATCCCCACTTTCATGTCTCTGTCTTTCATAATGATAATCAGGGAGCGTACATTTCATGCCGATGACAGGCGTATGACGTCAAGCTACATACAGGATGGAAAAAGTTTGAAAAGAGCAACGGCATAACGAACGTTTATTTATCCGTACCTAATAATGGAAAATGTGATTAATCAATGATTAATCACTGTTATCTAATCAACCTCTGCCGTTTAAGTAGATCTAATATATTGACACTTGAGACGGACATTGAAAGAACATTATCTGACATTGTCACATCAAAGTTTACTCTTCTGTCGTAAAACGGACACTTATTTCAAAAGCATATTATAAGATAAACGACTACATCATGGATAGGGATATTTGGCAGCGATAAAATCCTGCACTAGAAATCTGTCGTAAAATAAATAGGCTTTCTACTGTAGCAATGTAATTTTAAAATTTTATAATACTCTGATACTGATATGATATATTGTATACTGTTTTGAAAAAATGACACCGCGCCGAGTTTTTTACGCTGGTTCTTCTCGAGGCAGAGGTTTACTTTCCGAACCGGTGGTAGTTTATCGACATTCATAGGTGCATGTAATATGCCTAAATTGAAGAATAAATCACTTTGACTTTGACTTTTGACTTTGACTCTTTGTCACAAATAGGAGACGTGCGGAAACAACATTTCAGTTAAATTTAATAAGATCAGGAAACTTAATGCTTTGCTAGTGGCCAAAATCGCCATGGAGGCTATAAAATTATTGTGCCAAATAAATCCATGTTTAGTTATAGATAATAATAAATACTTATTTTTTTTATTTCAGAAACTATTATATTACTTATAATCAAACGTTGATAGACACGTTGTTGTGGCCTATAAGTTATTAAAAATAAAATAAAATAAAAGTTACTAAATACGTTTACGGTTATTAAGTCGTGTCACTACGTTTTTTGAAACATCCTGTGTGTTTATATGAATACGTCATTATGACGAAACCGGCATGAAATGTACGCTCCCTGATGATAATAATAGAAACAGAAACAGGGGAATTGAAGTGGTCACGTCACATTTTGTCAGCCGATTACCGGTACGGATTCAATTAACCGAGGGACGCAGTAAACAACATAATTGAGTTAAAATTAACACAACTAAAACCTTATAATAGCAGATATGAATAAAACTTCACAGATTTAGATATTTATAATTATGTCCAGATTTGTCTAAAAAAGTGTTGCATGTCATTTTTAAGAAAAGAGGTGTGTGTCTGTGAATCTGTTTGTGTCTGTTGCATCGTAGCTCCTAAACGAGTGGACCGATTTTAATGCGGTTTTTTTGTCCAAAAACTGACGTGATCGAGATGGTTCTAAGCTACGTTTCAACAAAATCGGTTCCGCCGTTTCTGAGATATTGAACTTTGAAATGAAAATATCGGGGGTTTTTCAACTTTCCTAAGTTGTTAATTATCTCGTACGCCTCTTATCTCTACCGACATAAAAGTCTTGTACCTAATACGGGAGCGTAATTTACAAGTATCGAGGCAGAGGATATTTCTATACACAGATAAGTAGATAAGTTATTTCCGACCGAACAATATGCCGTAAGCCTGCCATTGTTTCTTAACTAGAATACGGTTACACAGAATAAGGTTAGCTATCGCCGGCACAACACAATTCATCATCTCGTTTACTTCAAAGTGTTTCTGAAACCCCATTTTCCCGTGACACTTGCTTTTTAGATCGGAGCTTAACAAATTTGTTTGTGAGATGTCTCCAAGTAATTAATTGGTTTGTTAGGCCGTTTACTGTTCTGGGTAGGTACTAGTGCAAATAAGTAGGTATCTGGGTTTCCCTTTGCGCTGACGCTTACGTGAAGATATCATCATATATCCTAGCTTTTTTCCCAAATGTACCCTAACACATTCAGTGCCAAGAATAGCTACGCGCTACGCTCGTAGCCGATTCCGTGGTTTTCGTCGTATGTAGTAGAAAGCGCCTACGGCGTAGGCACCCGGTAGTCGGGTTGCCGCACTGAATGTGCTAAAGGAGCGCGGGGTCCAATCCCAAGATAGTATTCCGTTGTATTTATGACTCAAATAATTTAAAATGTTAACTTAATCGAATCTGGAAAATCAGTCAAGTTTGACTTATAAGACTCGAACTAAATTTTGTCATTAAATGAAATAATGGAGCGCAACACTACCTACTCAATTCTGGAAAATCTATACTTACTTATCGTATTGCCACGAGCGAACCTTTTTCTTACGAATAAAATCTATACGAAGTACAATTTGCATTTTATCCCATATACCTTATCGTACATTCTCATTTTTACATATCTACCAAATATGCATTTTCAATCTTAAGCGTTATGATATAAAGTTCATAAAATCTTAGCTAGCGCTCTTGGCGTGTAATGTAAACCATACATAAAAGGCTCGAATTGATGGAAGTCCTATGTGACGTTTTTATGTTATTCTATATTGCACCTTACACTAAGGTGTTAAGGTCTTAAATCGATTGCGAAGACGTGACTCTTTCGACTAAATGTAGTTTTCAAGGAACGATGCGTCCTAATACAATAATTGCAACGTGTCCCGCATATACAAGGCGGCCTTTGACAACTTGGGTCTAGAACACCGTTGGCAAATTGAGTTTGAGATTCGTAACAAGCTTAAGTGTTTATCGAAATTGATTTAACAACAAAACCTACCTCGAAACGTAAGGAATACAGGAGCCGTAGTATGGTTGGCCTTATCACGCAACAAGTGACAAGATAAGAGCGTCGTCTTGTTCTATCGAACGGTGTCAGCCAGTGACGCACGCTCTATCCTATCACATATCGCGTGACAAGGCCAACCATGCTACGGCTCCAGACCGCGTAGGTATATACTTGAAGTTTATTACTGTCGGGTGACAAGCAATACTCACCAAATGCAGGAATAGTACATTACTGCACAGGCCGGGAAATAGCAATTCGTGGATGAGTTGATTTTGTCGGATGAAGCGAAGCTGAATCCGACAATAGAGACGAATCCACGAATTGCCATTCCCGCCGAGGCAGATATAGTGCTTTTCTCCAATAATGCGAGGAAAACAAATAATATTTTCAAAAATTATAAAACAGCGAGTAGTATGTAACCTATCATGTTCCCGCCCAACAATTTTTTTAAAAGTATGTACACAGCATGACTCATGGTGCCAGTTTCAATTGACTCACATAAAAATTTAAAAACATTAGAATCGATTACAATTTTATGTTTTATGTAATTAAAATTATTAAATATTAAACGGGATTAAAATCTAAACGCATTGTAGTTCGTTTTGAATATTATTTCGAAAATATTTTAATTTCTTCAGTTAAACTATTTGAGACATTTTTAAAACGTCAGTTCGATCTCTTGCAAAAGTAATCGTTTTGGCTATGACAGTTAAAAAATATAAAACTTCTAACCAGTCTAACTATAGCAAATTTGACAAATTGCCAGGCCTTTAAACTTACGAGCATTTGGCTGTTTGTAGTGATTTGTCTTGGTCAAAACATATGATTAATAGGCAAAAAAGTATACAGCAAAGGAATTTCATACATTTTCCTGGCCGCTTAAATTGTACAATAATGACTTTTAACTTTTTAAATTTGCGCTTGTCAGTAACGAGGAAATTCACGTACTATTTTTGCTACAGTAAGGCGCATATTTTTCCGAGCATATTGAATTATTAAATATCAACTGTGTTGCAGGTAGTAATAAGGTTGAGTTTTCCTTTACTTATTACTTGTAATTAGTGAGTTTTGCTTGTCACCCGACGTTATGTTCGAATAATATTTTAACCTCCGACTGTTTAACATGTGTAGGTATGTTATTTAAATGGAAAGTCTTGTTCGTACTTCAATTCGACTTCGCTAGTCGTGCAATTGTTGAAAGAGTAAATAGATTTATCAGCAGATTTTACTTTTGATGACATTTAAATTTTTTAAAGGGTTTTTCAATGTATTGTTTTACTGACGATTGAGAAATACCCCGTGGTACTTACGACAACATACAGTTAACTTTCCATTCGTAAACCGTATCGCAAAGAGATAAGATCTACTAAGATAACATGATGTTGATGTTAATGTGTATGTGTGTATTGTGTCTACAGTTTGTTTTTTTGTCACAAATAAACGTTTTTACTTTTCTTTCTTTCTTTCAATACAATGGAGATACTTCTCCAAGCTGGAATGGCCAAAAGCGCAATGCCGATCTCGGAAATTCTGGAAGAAACGGAGCATTCGTCGTGCAACCGAGGTGCGATTGGTGTAGGCAATAGATTTCTCCATCTTCTTGTATGGTGCGGAAACCTGGACCATCAATAGTGTATATAATGTTACGTAAAATGCCACATGATGACACTGAACACAGTGATGACATATGGCACTGAAACTTGGTCGCTTACTATGGGCCTCATAAGAAAGCTCAAAGTCACCCAAAGGGCAATGGAGAGGGCTATGTTAGGAGTTTCTCTGCGTGATCGCATCAGAAATGAGGCTATCCGCAGTAGAACCAAGGTAACCGATATAGCCCTCCGAATTGCTAAACTTAAGTGGCAGTGGGCGGGGCACATTGCACGTAGAACCGATGGCCGTTGGAGCGGAAAGGTTCTCGAGTGGCGACCACGTACCGGAAGGCGCGGCGTGGGTAGGCCCCCCACAAGGTGGACTGATGACCTGGTAAAGGTCGCGGGAGTCCGCTGGATGCGGGTGGCGCAGGACCGGTCAATTTGGAACTCTCTGGGGGAGGCCTATGTCCAGCAGTGGACGTCTTTCGGCTGATATGATGATGATGATGATGAAAATGCCACATTTCATATTTATCATCCCCGCTAACTTGATCCACGTCTGTATAAAGTAATACAAATTACTCCGACAAGCATAGTTTGTTTGTAGTTTAATGTGTTATTTTTAAATATTAACTCTCGTAGCTAATATTATTCTATACAAACTCGGGTAGCATTATGAAATTTTACTGGAAAGCTGCATTTTATTTTTGTTTCTCGCACATCGCAAACAAACAAAACATCCGACGTTGTTCGGCGTGCCAACTTTGCTCAACAAAAATGAACTACAGACTACAGTCTCGAGAGGGTTTATGAACCGCTAGAGCGATCGTTGCGACTTTACGTGGGATATTGTACATTTTGTGTAATAAGATAGGTATTATATGTACCTTGTGCGGTACGGATACGTATGTAGGTATCTGAAATAAAAAAAGACGTTGTTAGTTTACTTAACAGTCCTTGGGCGACCAAGCTATACTCGGGTGAAAATACGGAGGAAACGAACTTTCCCAGACATGTGACCTAGGTAGATCGATTTCTCGCCCCGTAAACCCCTATATTCTAAATTTCATCGAAATCGTTAGAGCCGTTTCCGAGAACGTGATTGCAAATATATATATACACACATATTGCTCGTTTAATAGTATAAGAGATAGGAAATAAGAAGCTGAGGCCTGTTTCGGATTAAAAAATTCTAGATCAATATTACTGTTGCGCTGACGTAGGTGAACGCGCGCGAGCGCGATAAGGACAACTAACAGCTCCGACTAAAAATCTTACGTAAAAATCGAGGTTTAGTTCTCTTCCGAAATTTATCCAATTGTCACAACATTTTGGAAATTGAACTAAAAGAAATTATTCAGTGTCGGACTATTTTGAGTTTCGCGTTTAATTGTTGACGGTTTTGTAAGTAATAGGTTTGTTTGCGGCCTTATAAAAGGGGTCGTTTTATTTTAAGCATTGTTTGCAGCTACTTACAAAATTAAGAATGCCAAAAAATCCAAACATACAGACACTGACACACAGATATTGATTATATTGATATTATTTGAAAACAAAAATTATCTAGGGTAAAATACCTGGGAGGAAACGAAAACGCAAAACTCTATGAAAAAGAGCTGCCCGCGGCTCCGCCCGCGTATAACGCAGAACGCAAATTATAGCCTTTTTCCAACACGGGAGTTGTTTTTTCTATCGGATGAATAGTTCTCCTACCATATTATTAGTATAAAAAGACATTGCAGAGGAAAATAGTTCAACAAATACGAACTCGCCAATTCCCATTTCCGTTGCACCATACCGGTTATCTCCAACAATGAGGAAATACAGTTACAATTTGAAATATAAATAAACACCTATATAATTTTAATTGGGATCTAAACTCAAGAGCTATTATTTGTGGTAGTTATTTTTTGTATGCTGACTTCTGCCCACTAACATAAGCCTATTAAAAACGAAGAATAACTCTGTTTGTGACAATATTTCTGTTTGAAGTGAAGAAAAATTGTTTCATTCGAAACGTATTTCTGTACTCAAAAAACGGTTTTAATTTTCATGCACATTTATTTCTGGTCACTGTTATTGTAAAATAAATTTTATAAACAAACGAAGAACTTCCCGTATGCGCCTTAATAAAGTTAACATTTCCAAGAATAGTAGGGAAATCAGCATAAACAGCTTGCCCCGAGTAAATTATAAGTTAAAATATAAAGTTGTAAGGAAGACTTAAGCCAATTATAATTATTTGATATTATAATTCTGGAGCAATCTTATCTTATCTTAGTAGCTTGAGGGTCCTTTCGGACGCACTTCGACCAAATGAAATCACCATTCTGGAGCAATGAAATCAGCGCATAATATTTAAATAGACTAAGGAAATATCTTCGTCAACGGGCGATATTTATTCTGAAATATTGGTGAGTCAGAGTATAAAAAATATGAAATTGAATGTCCCTATTCTGTCATTCTCATTTTGAAAAGCAGAATGTTGATGACGTGGATATTCTGTGATGAAATCGCATCCTAGAGAAATGAATGTGGATATCTATACGTATTGCTGGGGAAATGTCACACTCTGAAAGCACCCCATTCACTTTAATGAGACAGCCGGCGACAGTATCTTAGCTTTATAATCTTCAAGACGTAATTAACAATTTGCTTAAATAAGAATGAAACCCGAAGGGAAATTGTTGTTTCCAATGTATGTAAATGAAGCCTTTTCCCCGAATCGCTGGTGCCCTGACAGTTTAATTTAGACTGGCATCCTCCTTAATTGTTTCCCTTCTGAAATATAGACAACGTAAATTCGCAGGACAAGGGTTCATTTACACGAGTCTCAAGTTTATTCGGCATTGCGGTTTTATAACTAAGAGGGATGAGATAGTCGAAGTTAGAATAAATGATAATTATTTGTGTAGCTTCTTAAAATTAGCTTCGTGTGAAAGGTGTCGTTTGTCGGAAGTCGATAAGGCGTTAAGTATTAGCATAACGATGTAAATAAAAAACGTCCTTGTTGACAACCAACACTAGGTAGGTACCTTTTGTCTATTAGGAACGATAAATTCATTCCCAGCATAAGGCAAACATTAGTAACAGTAGGTACAGTGAAGTGCAAAAATATCTATCGATTTAATCCTCTCATAATTATGTACCGTTTTCGAATTAAACAATTTTTCTTCACTTCAAACAGAAATATTGTCACAAACAGAGTTATTCTTCGTTTTTAATAGGCTTATGTTAGTGGGCAGAAGTCAGCATACAAAAAATAACTACCAGCTCTTGAGTTACACATAAGTGGATTTAATTAATAATTAAATCCGTGTAATTATTAGTACTGAACGCAACGACAAGTCCAATAGGGCAAAACTGTTATGGCAAGTAACTTTAGGACATGCGTTACAAGGGATTGCACCCATGAAAAATTTATATGTCAATTTATAAAGACGTCTTAATTTTTTCTTACTTTTTTTTTATTTAGAATGTAAATACAAGATTATGATTAACATTAACTAAAATAAATTTAAACTAAGTTAAATTTTAAAAAGGCCCTAGCGGCATTGTACCGAGGATGCTGGCGGCATTTCCTCGCTGAATTGCAATGCTGATGCGTTGCGCGAGAAAGCCGCCAGCTCTTCGGTCACCAGTCTTAATTTTACATCGGCGACGTGGCGACTACTTATTCTACACACCCATTAACTGACTTTGAAACTCATTTTACAACACTTTCCTAATGACACTGCGTAATGACTGAAAATCAACCCAGGAAAATCCATCCCGGGTCGGGAACTATGCGAATTAGGTAACACATTGTTTCAGTCAAGAATGCCGACATTCCAACTTCAATTAATAGCTAAACTTAGCGCTATTAGCCCTATCAGGTGCGAGCGAGATAACGCGTGGGTTGATTTAAAAAGTTCTTGGCTGTGGTTTACAGATAAGCCTCTGTATTATGGCAAAAAGAGAAGTAAGACTCGGACGCGATGCGAACACTGGGATTTATAAGTTTAACATTATAAAATTTATTGTTTAGTTTAGTTTTAGTTTTATAATTTTATTTGGGGCTCTCGCTGAAAACCGGCGTCTCGGCCTCCGTGACAATATGCTGAGTGAACGTCCTATTTAGTACATTTTATGCCTGTACTAGGTACCTTTTTTTGATCATTATGTATTGTTTTTTTACTTTGTGTGCTAAATAAATACATTCTTATCCTTTAGTGTATTGATGATTCATAGTGGTACCTAATTAACGCGTTCCGAATAACGGCCCTGCACGTGTCGTATTCTAAAACGACCTTTCCACCGATTATATTACTTATTGAACGATTCGGATTATAACACACTACGACGCAAAAGTGCGATAACGATAAGACCATTGCGTAATTACATTTGGTTATGTAAGTTACCGACGCGGTGAAATACCTTTATCGTAAAGTGTAATCAGTGTTAAACATATTTTGACGATCATTCAGGCCAGATTCGACCAAACAAGAATAAGGTCCTAATCTGAGGTTAACGTCACATTTTATAGACGACGTCATATTTTTATACTTTTAATTTCTATAAAAAAGGGCGGATAAGAGGGAGGGCTCAAAGTCTAGTTAGTAGACCAAGTGTGTTATTATATGAAAGGGCTTGAATTGTACACTGTGGGAGTGACGTAGGCGTCAAAAAGCAGTCGGGTTTTTCGAAAATTCTTATGATTTTACTCATATTTGGTGCAAACATAGATCAAATTTTCTTGTATTTATTGGTATGACCTTTTTATATGCACCATGCAGAATGAGTTTCATGAATTAGAATTGGATTTTGAATCGAAGACCGAATTCCGTTATCGAATGCATATATGCATACCTATATGCATTGCGTGGGTGTCGTCTGAAGATCAATGAAAGTTCAGCCAGTAACTTACCAGTTTTAGTTTGGGAATTTCATTTTACCCAACGCCCATGCACACGTTCTGTTCGTGACATTGGTGTAGTATAGTCTAAATTTAATGTACTTCACCATGAAATAGAACAGCATCTGTTGTAACATTTCCTGATTTATTCTTGCGAAAAGAGGGTGGGATCATTAACTGCATGCAAAAATACAAGATGGTAAATATCAGTTATCGCTACTACCTGCATTTCGATTGCGTAACGCTCCGTTCGTTGAGTAGATCTAAAGGTCACTTTGGGGAAAATGACAGACTGATTAATCCCAACGCTCGATCGAAAAGCTACTTACCTAATTGCCATTACAAGACAAAACGTTTTAAGAGAATTATTGTACAGTCGAGTTCATAAATATATGCAGCACGTTCCTAAAGGTTCAAAAATATCTGAGCAACCTTATGCTCTCAACAATAAAGTCATGTTCACATATTTTTGATCACTTTGTCCGTGTACATATTTTGAAACTCGACAGTATTAAATTCGGCAGTTTTTGTAAAGCAGTGCTCTCATAAGCTTTTTTATTCCAGATAAGAAAGTATGTAGCCGTTTTAACATTGTGACAGCAGGTTTTTGATAAAAAGCGTTATTTCAAGCAGCATTTTCATTAGAATTTGACACGAACTGTATTTTCTGTATTCACGGCATTATACGCATCACCTTTGTTACCTAATTGTCTTCAGATGAATCGTAACGAGCAATTTATTGTTTCCAGATAGTAATAGAAACAAAGGAAAGTCCTCACTCAAGCGGCTTCATTGTTGCGCCGTGTCAAAACAGAAAATTGGGTATTGTTAGGAAATATCGTTTTCGAATTTCGGGATGTTATGATCGTTATGAAACAATTTGTAAAGTCCCAATTCTGAAGGTTGATTTTAATTTGCCGAAAGTCATCAAGTTTTGCGTTCCTACGGGAGTATATCTGCTCTGAATCATTTGGTACTGCAATCAAATTGGGATTTATTGCATGCAAGCGGGCGCGGGCGACAAATATCAATTTGATTTCAATACGATTCATTTGGTTAGGTCCCGAACCTAAAAACCCGTTTTTATATATACGCAATTTTTTTTGGACTAAGTATCGTTTTTTGTCCTATTTTATTTTTATTTGGGTACCCTGTGCTGCATGAATTAGCAAGCTCTATAGGGATTTGTCTAAGAAATGAGTTTGCTGACATTGATTTGACAAAGCTTTTCCCGAACACTTTGTATAGAATTTCAGTACAAACTGTACCCAAAACTTTTGCTCTTGAGTGTGTATTTTTTCAAGGCATTGTAGGGTCAGACAGTTTTGGGTTGACATTCATTGTTTATACATTTTGCATAGGGCAGGGGCAAAAAAAAAGCACCTTAATAAGTAGGTTGGTGATACGCTAGTCTTTTAATCAAGTAAATGTAAGCACACTTGGTTGGATATTTCGTGATGGCATGATATTGTATACGAACCGTAAATACCGTATTTAGTTTGTTCCAGCTTTCGATCGCAGTCTTTTTCCGAAAAGATTGAACGCTTAATAGAGATGAAAAACTTATATAATTTCCTCAGAATATTTGTGCTCCTCGAAATTGTTACTCTTGACTTAGACAACATAAATAAAATTAAAAATATAAAACACCTGACACAACAAGCATATCAAAGAAAGAACCATCTGATTATTCTATAAAGAAAAAACACACTCAATTCGTTAGGAAGCTACGCTGACACAGACAGGGACACAGATACAATGTTTGAAATGTCGCTAATTTCGTCACTAGAAAACAAAAAGGTAGAAGTTTTTATCGATCTATCAAATACAAAAGTAAACATAGACGCTTAGACCTCATAGCTTATTACCAGAAAAGTTATTCCCGAAATTACCAATTTCTCTAGGCATATCAATCATTTTCTTTGTGTGGTAGATGCAAAAGTTAAGTCGCCTGTGACAGGATATATATCATTGCCGACATTTTAGCCCGCTTCGTTTGCAAAGTCTATGAAAATATTTTTGTATCGCAATTTTGTTTATGTGTTTTGTGCATGTTTCGTGTTTCGACATTGTTTGATAGAATTTCTCTAAGCGCCGTTTGGCTTTCTGTTTTTGTTTTGTGTCATTCTTCGTAAGAGTCATAATTTCATTTTCCTCGAAAGTGCACCGGAAACTTTTGTGCGATATGTTTATTATTAGATTATTACGCTAGTGATTCGAATTCAGTTTGACATATTTTTTGATTGCGGTTAACCCGGCGCGCATGAGGCAGGGTATCTCATACCCTGGTAGTATTAAAAAGTATTGGTATTTTCTAAATCTTCGACTGACGACACTAGCTCGCTCAGTAGCTGGAGGCAGGGGTGTGCGAAAGGGGATAATGGCGTGATCACAGTGTGGCGTGACACACTGGCCGGAATATTCGTGCACAAACCTATCTCGGGTATGTCATACCCTGCCTCATTTTTGACGTATTTATTTTAAGTATACATTTTTAATAATTTTATTAAGTTTTTTTTATTATTCTTAATTCTTTTTTATGATTTTATTGTATAGGTTTGAGACGCGTTTATTTATTTTAGTTAATATTGTTTTATTATTTATGAACACTTAAATTCAAGAAAATCAAAAAAAATATATTATAAGCTATATCCACCGGCAAATGGAAAAATAACTGGGTGAGCCTTCACCTGGACATGTAAATGTATCTGGACGGTATGTCGGATACCAGGACAGTCCATACATAAGGATATAAAAACCAAACATTCCTGCAACGCTTGCGGCAAGCCCATAATGTTTGTAGCATGCAAAATTGAAAAATTTCCGGATCTCAATGGTAGTAATTAGTCATATTTTTTACTTAAAAATTTTAATTACTCTATTTTAAGAAGAAAATCTCAGTATCTTTCAGTTTAAAGTTGATTTATATTTTAAAGAGTTATTTTTTTTGTTTTATTGTTGATTTTTTTTAAACCCCTAAATTTTTGTTCCTATAATTACATAGTATAAGAAAAACATGAATAAATAAAAAAATAATCATAATTAAAAAAAAAAACGATTTAATTCCATTAAGTAATGAATTATTTAACTATACATTATCAAGAAAATAAAATAACATTAATAACAACTTTATTGTGGGGCATTAAATTTAGGGTATGTCATACCCTGCCACATGCTTGATGTAACTTTTTTTCACATCATGCTCGCCGGGTTAACTTTATTGTATTTTTTCTTTACTGAAGACTGTATTCTTTGACCTTATCTTTTGTATCGACAGGAAAAAATGCTTAGAGATTTGGAACACAGCGTGTTCCTATTTCTTTCTAGCTCACGGTTCTTCGACTCTCCTATGCTGTAGCGCGTAGCAGCATTTTTCCGCTTTGTAGCGGAAATCGCAAGTAGAGGCAATGTATAACTCATATGTGAGTGAGAGAGACGCCGCGCGCTTTTCAAAATGTACCCATCCAGGGTACATTTTGAAAAAGATGATTTGTCTAACCTTTAATTAAACAAAGTACCTACGTCCACAGTGATTGACAATTGCACAAATCATGTGTAGAAAAATATCGTGAAAATTATACTCCGCTACCGAAAGAGGCCAGAAATAAGTCAGAGGGCCAAGCAGGTTGTTTGTCCAGGTACTATTCCAGTCTGACGTCCCCGGACACAGCGGCGCATCCAAGCAAAACAACCACCGATCGTAAAATCCTCTAATACTCACGGGAACATGCCGGCTCGAACCCCACGTGGCCAAATATTCAAACCATTCTCAACCTTACTCCCTATGCATAAGGAACACGCGAATAACCATTTATGAGTCGCGTGCCTACTCGCAAATTAGAAAATTGTGGGTGGTGTCAAATGAAAATATTTGTAGCAAATTGTTATGTCACTCATGGTTGCCAGCGGCAGAGAACCATTTTTAGAACGTTGATGAAAATTGAACTGAAATGAAAACAATGGATTATTTGATTTAAATGCAAGAACTTCCTTTGCCTGACGCTTCTCCCAATATTCGCACCAGTTCATATACATTTGAACAGCAAAAGATTTGGATGTTAAAGTATATAATGAGTGTTCGAGATTTACAGACTAAAGTTAAGAAATGGCTACTCACACCACTTCTTTCGGTCCTCACGACACAGGCTGGACCTAGTGTGAGGGCCACTGATAATGTATCTATTGTTTTGCTGTCTTGGTAAATAAATAATTTTGTATTTGTATTGTAAATGTCATTCGAGTTAATCGAGATATTTAACAAGAATGTACAGTCAAGGGGTATTAATATACGCACATGAATAAGGACGTAAATATCTGTACACGCCTCTATGACATTGACACTGGAGTCCTGTACAGATATTTATGTCCATATCTATGCACGTATATTAATACCCCTGACTGTACAAGGTATGAGTAATATAATATCACTTACAGATATTACGACTTTGTTAGGTATTTGATAAATATCAGTTTTTGTTCGTTTCGTAGTTTAGATACCCAGATTTTGTTTGAAATTTATTTCAGTTGTAGTCGGCGTGTGATAGGTAACTCAGTTAAAATTCACCCTCTTTGTTTTGTTAACAATATATTGGCCAAAATAGCCACTTAAAATATTCAGCGTTTATATATGAGATTTTGCGTTTTGCCGATTGGTAACAATATCAAACCACGAACTAGGTATGAACTACAAATTTCAATTAAGTTTCTGTTTATAAAATGTAATCCAATAATGATATACTTTGAATTATCGCAATTGATAGAATTGAGACAACATTGAGTTCAATTACCCGTATGGTGTTCTTTCGAGTGCTCCAGCTAGTAATTGAAATATTAATACATTTGAGAAAAGCCCGCATTTGGAATGGAAGCGAATTCTATTTTCAGCTCGCTATCAGACGGTGAGGTAGCGTTTCCGTTCAGTGGCTGCCAGCCAACGCTTTGTTGTACCTGTAGTAAATTAAACATTATTCACTTCTATGCGGTTTTATGGCTCATAATTTATTTTTCACGTGCCACAGTGTTTTATAATAAGCCAAAAAAGTGACATTCGCATTTTATTCCAAATTACGAGTGTATATAGTTTAGATTGTTACAAATGCGAGACTTAAAACTCCCGCGTTTCTAATGTGTAGTTTTTAGAAAAAAATATTGAAAATCTTGTTTCTGACACCCGGATATTACGAGAAAAATTTATATAGGTATTGCAAATTATTCATTAAACTTTTCTGTTGTTCAAAGTGTATCCCGAGTCGCGAGTATGCCGAAGTAAATATGCTTTACTGGTTAATAAACGCATCGTGCCGGTTTAAATTGTATATGTATAAAAATAATTAACTTTGGCGTATAAAAAGGGAAGATTCTACAAAATGTGAATTACTTGGTTAGTGCACAAGCAAAAATATGTGACTGCGGAAGTGAAGATTTTTAAAGCTGTCTTATAGACTCCCTTTATACTTTGTTAGTAAATAAATTAATAAATATAAATATTAGAGGGATCTTACATAAATTGAACGAGTTATAGATACGAGACCATGATATATTTTGAAAATATATAAATAATTAAATACATACACAACATCCAGAAACAAATACTCGAACTCAGAACCAAGTATTTATGCTCAACAGCTACAACACATATTTTTCTTAACCGGGATTTGAACCCAGGAACGTCAACTTTGCAGGCAGGATCACCAGCCACTAGACTAGCTAGACTAATCCGATCGTCCTATTCACATCATATTTCGTCTGCCATATTATTCCTTTTGATAACCAAGCATGACACATGCAGAAACAAGTGTAGTACCTAAACCTAATCAACTTTTCATGCACGCGACGGAATGCTCAGGAGCGATCTTCATTAATATTTCCAATTGAAGCAGCAGTGCCAATTAGTTGGCTGTAAAGACGACCAAGGCCGCAGAAGTTTCAAGTTAATATCAAAGTAACAATATTGATCAGTTGTTTGTTTGCACAGCCAGGTCGGCAACCCACTCCGGCGATGACATTATTAGTACAGATACAGGTAAGCCAGAAATACATTCGTGAATGAACGGCTCTTCAATCGGAGCATTCGTGGAAAATTTCACACGCTCTACGTTTGGAAATCGAATGACGTCAAAGGATTTTGACGCCTATTTGGATTCGGGAAGAGGCAAGAATTGCATGGATGCGACAGATGTTGAGACAACGATTTTGCTGAATGCATTTGATTGAGCATGATATGAAATTAATGAGATTGTAATGATGTTGGTTTCATGTACTTCAGCACCAGTAGTATGGGTTTTTTATTAGAAGGCGAAAGGTGCATAATCAATAATCATGCACTTTTCCGCACTACAGACATTCGAATTCACCGTCACCCACTGACATTCTCAAATGACCCGCAAGTCCGTAGATAATCACTGAGCCAATATCCCTGGCTGTTACTGCTGCAGGGAATTGTGTTCTTAATGATGTAACTAAATATTCATTATAATACAAAATTGATAATAAGTAGCTTGTTACACGAGTAGCCAATTCACCTCATTGTATATGTATCATCGTATTACATAATAACAATAGGCGGTTGAGCAACGACACAAATAATCGCTTGGTCCTTCGTTCCTGATCGCAATTCGCAAGCCGTGATTATGGAAGTGGGGCGATCAGCGGCGCGGATCCCGTATCGGAAAACGCGCAAATACAAACATACAAGTATTGCATTTTCTAGTAGTCTGTACACACACAGCATGGTATAAATCAAGGTATGTCATTCCCGTGACGTTGGCGTATCTTGTCTATGCTTAGAGCATACATAAATTTGCGTACAATAAAGTCTGCCGAAGCTTATAAAATAAAAGAGATTAAAAAAAAAAAAAAAGTCTGCCGAATTTTGCGGGGTAAGGGGGAGCATCTTAATCGGATATTGAAACTCAATTATATATTAAAAGCTTGAAGTGGTTGAACGTTTATAATATCAAATGCTAACAGCAACTTGCGGGCATTTTTATGATAGTGTTCCCTTGCGAGGCGATTTTGTGATCGATTGTGAAATTGTCTATGTATGATTTTTTTTATTTTTTTATTTTATTTATTTATTAGAAACAAACAGTCTTATGTGGGTACATTTGGTAAGGTAAAAGGTAGCAAATTGTGGACTTACAGTTTCCTTAATTATAATATGTAAACCTTAACATTTAAATCAATTTATACATATATATAAATATACATGTATATTTTTTGCACATTGTGCAAGGTTTTTTACAGAGGGGTAAGTTACTGAAAGGCTACTCCTAAATGTCTACGTCATTAGCATCTTAAAAATGGCGGCAGCAGTGTGTTGCCACTGTGTGAAGGTAAATTGCCCGAGTAGGTAAATTGCATTGCTTCACTTACGAGATTTCAATTAATATTTACGTTGAACTACTAATTGTACACAGTTGTCTTTTCACCCCAAATAAATTGTCAAACAAGCAAATTTTTTTTTAAATGTTAATCATGTTTTAACAAAACTCCTTGTTTGTATGGAAGATCTCAGTCAATGGCAACACTTGTGTGCCAACTTTGCACAATGGCAACATTTGTGTGACGTAATACATTGTTTACATATTTCTTCTAAGACAATGACAAGACATCAACAGAAAACAAACCTAGCAACGCGCCTCTAGTAGGCGGCCAGCTTAACTGGCTTTCATGATCTAAACTGTTTGGTTTATTTTCCAACAAAGATACATCGTCGGGAATGATTACCTTGTTTTCTACCATGATGTACAGGTGCGAGTGTGAGCGTTTCCGTAGTGGCCTGTCAACCCCCGTCTCGAGCCGGCGAACGCGTCCCTCTTGCCCCGGAAGTAGTAGGTACTTTTATCACAAGCTTTTATCTAACTTGACCTGTTCGTTTGTTTGTTAGTTTGTTAGTGTGGGACAAATCTTGGAACTGAATTTTGAACTAGTTAACCTAAACCGATTGAGCAGAAATTTTGGGTATAAGTATAGTTTGGATGACAATTCAACATTATCATATGGTACCATCGATCTCATCTAATGATGGACACAGAAGGTGGCTATGGAAATTCAGGACTTAACCGACGTAACCCCGTTGAGTTTGGGCTCGTTAGATGACGGTATACCTACAGAAAAGAAAAGTAGCTGGCAGTAAAAGCTTGTACCAGAAATGAAATTATTGACAGATACTTACACTCACCGACAGAAAATTTGGCCCGAAAACTTTTTGTGATTTCAAACTATAAATTGAATAAAAAAAAATTCTGCATAGTAAACTTTTTCTAATTTGGGCCAAATTTTCTGCCGGTGAGTATATAATAAGATTATTATTTAGTGGCTCTGTGTGCTGTAAAACTCACCAGCAATTCTCAGCGACTGTAACACATACACTTTTCTGTACACTCTTTTATTTAACACCTACGGGCCTGCGAAGATTTTACATGGTTTTTGTGTTTAATTTTTTTTTTTTAAACTATAGAATTATTTAACTTACTTTAGAAATTTAACGACAAAACAGAGAACTTCGTTCGCTTCGCTCGCTTATTCAATTATAAGCAGTTATAATTTACCTTCACCGTAGGCTGTCCCAAAGAAACATAAAGCTACACATATCAAAAGATTCGACTTCTCAATGTGTGGGTGAAATTCAGGAATAATAATTTGTGACATTTGAGTACATCATTGAACGTATTAGACGGCAACTTTTAATTATCGAATTTGATCCTCCGCTGCGAAACTTTAAAACGAGTTTCTCTCTGGTCCTGGAGTAATGTAGCTTGAGAAATCGGTCATAATTTGTTTTAAGTTACAAGAAACGGCAGACGTGTGCCTTGAGCTCGGACAAATTACGTTAATATATATATTTAACGTAGTATTTTATAAAATAAACTCCTTGGCGACGGAAAAATATTTACCTCTTGATCAAATATAATTTTGTTAAATCTGTTAGAAATCCAACACGAACGAAACATCGTTTTAACATAATCTATGTGTATTTTCTTGTGTAATAACTCCTCCGTGGTAAACACGCGCCTGATGGTATGCTTTAAAAACCTGTACACTGCTCTCTTGAAGAAGTCCATTACAACAGTAAAGTACGTTAATAAACCATTAAATAAGATACTTTTTAATCTACACTTCTATATTTAGATACTAGTAATAAAAAGGTTATGTATGTGAAATGTAATTTTGTATAGGAAAATCGCACAAACTGGGCATCCGATTGTTAAAATGACCTCACCCGTATGTGGAATGGATCTTCGGGAGGGATATAAACTATGTTCTTTCCCGGAGCTCTGCCTGTATCCTATGTACGTTCGAGGAAAATGAAGGTTTGGCACATGTCAACTCTATTTGAATGACGTTAAGGTCCAAAAGGGTCAATTTCTCCGACCGTACCTAGTTATTACGCTGGCGAAGCCGCGCGGGCGATTATTAAAATATAAACAAGCACTGCTAAATTATAACCACATTCAGTTTGACTTTATAAGAGTACTTTATCGTATTAATTGTCTTGCATAGGTAGTACAATGTAAGTAGTCAATTGGATTACTAGGATTTATGCCACAAACATTAAGAGGGTGTTAACGTACTCACTAGGGCCATTGGTAAATAATGGTGATTATTTAAATTTAACGATAGATATTTAAATAACCCTCCTCTCCTTCGGCAGTCGGGTGAAAAGGAGGCTACTACACTCTGTATTTTGTATTTAAGTAGGTTGTGGATAAACAGAAAATACAGGTGTAGTGGCCTCCTGTTTTAAATATCTATCGTTAAATTCAAATAATCACAATTATTTACCAGTGGCGCTATTTAGTGAGCACGTTAACGCCCTCTTAGCAAAGATTCATGGTGTAATTTAAAGAGACGTTCAAGAACTCTTCGGCCTGGCTCCTGCAGCCCAATTTAAATTAATCCATAGCAATTCTATACTACACTTATTCGATCACAATCTAGTACTTAGGGATTTAAACTTTTCTCAACTTGGTCTAGATATTTCGTCTGCCGAATTTCAACTGCACACCCCGGGAAAGTTCACCTTAGTTGCGGTGTCTCAGAACGTATTCGATTTCAACGAAGTATTTTATAGAGAATCGTTTAACGAATAAAATTCACGTGGTGCCGACCGTTCAGACACTTAGTTGCTTTGTTCGTTTGGAAGATCGGGCACCATGACATTGTATTGATTAAATTCAAACTAGTTTAATTAGGTGAACTCAGTTATAACCAGTATTGAAGAAGGAATCCATCGGTGATTTCAAACTGTTTGAAGCCTTTTGTTTCCAATATGTTTGTTAGAACTGCCATGTTAGTGTCAGGTGCGTTCAAGATGAATCTCCAAGCAGGGATCGGAACCGGTTTTTTCAAAAATCCCCGAAGTAGTCTAATATTTTGAATTATTTTAGGCTCTTAATGTAGGACTCTATCGTGTATTTAGGTAACATATTCGTATCAAAAATGATATTATAATCAAAGAACGAAATAATACCGGTTTAATTTGTATGGAAAAAATACCGGTATCCGATCCCTGTCTCCAAGTGGAATCACAGAGTACTTTAAAAAAATACCATCTCGTTTATCATATTGTATTTCTTAACTGACGAAACCCGGAATTGACTTCACAAATCACTCGCAGATCAGCATACGAGCTTGGCCTGCACTGGCCCGTGATTAATCTCATTACAGACGCCAGCATGGTGGTGACCTGGGTCCGTATCTCAACTAGATTTCTTGGCAGACTCATTGGCACTACACTGCAGTAAAACTTAAGACAAAAAGCAAAATCACACGTTCACTAGGATGTTGCAGACTGACCTACATTCTTAACTCAGTTGCCTCATGTTCGATTCTTTGCCAACGAATTTAAACTAAATAATACCTACTTATTGTGTTGATTCCGTTTCTTTTTTCCCGCATGACAAGCTTTTTTCTCGTAAATAAATTTAATCTTTGTTAAATTTATTCAATGTTAGATTTTCAGCCGTAAAACACGCACCAAACAATCCCGGCATGAGATTTATAATCGGAAACACTAAACCTTGTACGTAAAAGTCTCACTGTTTTAAAAATACATTGGAGTGAAATGTCCAATTGATTTGATGACAACTAACAAATAAAATTAGGTGTATTCGTTGACATCGACATCTGTAATGGGGTTACATACAATCCTATTTCTTTCAATTCGGAAAGTTCCGACGACGTCGCCGTAACTTTGTTGAGAACAATGTAATTTACCGACTCCCGATACAGGTACAGTAGGGACACTGATGAAGGATTGGCTTCCGTCCGATGTTTGCGTCAGCTACTAAACAATATTTACACATATTACGTTAGTATTTTATCGGGACGCCTGCAGATAGCTGAAATACCGGAATGCTTTAGCTACCCAACGGGCTCATATAACCACAACTCACAGAGGTCGCTCGTGAAAACTGTGGTGATACCAGAATGATCTTACGATTCTCTCTGGCTGGATCTCTATTTTCTATCTGCATATACGTCACGCTCAATGGACTTGACGGACTAAGTGCGAAAAAAGTAGTCCATGGTCATAACCTGAAATACCATACGTAACAGTTTGGAATAGCTCAGGCCTTAGAGGAACTATATAAGATGCGTATCGATACGAGTATCATCCATCAATATGTATTAGACCACTGCTATATAGACATAGGCATCTCTAAGTAGACGCCTCTAAGCACGATCCGCGCCTGATCCCAGCTCTTGCCACTCACCATGCGTGTACCTACCGTCACTCACCATGCGTGTACCGTCACTCGACTAAGTCTGAGGGATCTTACACAACTACTAAGTCTGAGGGCTCCTACACT
Source organism: Epinotia nisella (assembly GCA_932294315.1). NCBI lineage: Eukaryota > Metazoa > Arthropoda > Insecta > Lepidoptera > Tortricidae > Epinotia > Epinotia nisella. Next base: position 11,720,726 of record OW028688.1, on the reverse strand, counting down.
ACGAGAGTACCTGTACAATACGGTAGTTAACAACAATTTAAATTTAGCATTAAGTACTTATAAACAAAACCCACGAAAATACTCGGAAAATATCAAGCTTCAACTTGTTTATTGCTATTTTAACGTTTTTAATTACTACTACGTATTTAATTGACGATCGCCTTAGCCTAGTTGGTAGTGACCCTGCCTACGAAGCAAGAGGTCCTGGGTTCGAATCCCGGTACGGGCATTTATTTGGGTGATCAGCACGAATATTTGTTTCCGAGTCATGGATGTTTTCTATGTATTTAAGTATGTATTTATTTATATAAGTATGTTTATCGTCGTCTAGTACCCATAGTACAAGCTTTGCTTAGTTTGGGACTAGATCGATTTGTGTAAGATTTTCCGCAAAATATTTATTTATTTATTTACTTAAAGATTAAAAACATTATCACAGAAAATCATGACTTGTTCCCATTTCCCCTAAACTTCATATTTCTAAATCAGTAGTTGCTGATTTGACTACCATTCATCATTCCTATCGACCCTATATTTTTTTAAACTTTATTGCACAAATAAAAAAAGTACAATTGGCGGACTTAATATCTTCAGGCATTCTCTACCAGTCAACCATTGGACTTTATCGTACACAACAGACAGGCTCACATTAGGAATACTGGTATAAATTGCAGACGAATCCGAAGTAATTCATTTGGTTATATTATTTCCATTTAAAATATTCAAATGAACCTCTTAAATTGTTAAATATTTAAGTCAAGAGAGCGTTTTGCAAGTTATTTATACCCGACGCGGATCAATCGACATCCGGCAAATTTCGGCATCGGCGAAATCAAATTTTCAACACCATTTTTTCTTTTCACTTCTGTCGAAACATAAATAGATTTAGCGAAAGCTAAATTGAATTCCTGAGAGCGACATCGCAAATGGAAACGTTTGATGAAAACACCTTTTCGATTTGCGAACAGTTGGCGTATAGAAACGTGGAGACGGATTAAGAATACATGAACCCCTTAAAATAATGCAGTTAATTATACATGTTTGTATTTAACATCCATGAGTCATATTTTAAATAATACTAATAATTACTTGGTTAAACTCACGTAGTCAATAAGAACCCCAAGATTTATTAACCAGAATATAAGAGCGAATTTTACTAGTGCGATCTGGGCCCATCTTCTTTGTACCCTTATTCTGCTTTATTTCTTTGATAGGTATCTCTATTTTTTTTAAAGACAGCAATAAGAAAGTGGAGAAGCAGTCCGTGACATTCTGTCAAAAAACCACGAATGGAATTTCGGCTCTGATACGATGTTATGGGAAGTCAGTTCTAGACTTTTATATTAAGGTGGCAACTGTAATAGGCATGAAAAGTAGCAACATCAAAACAAAATCACATTGTAACGCGCAAATGGATCGTTCACAATGGCCATGTTCCAAAATGAGACTAATCTCTCAGACTCTAACAGCGCAATTTATAGCCAGTATAAAGTACTAAAGGTATTTTTAGTGAGTCTTATTCTTGTACGCTATATTGATATGAGCCAATGTTGTAGAGTAGATATACAAGAAACTGTCTACAAAATGAACGACGTGACGTTATTTTTGTCCCGTCGGTGTTTTAATACCAGCCCGTGGCGTTTCGATATGACCAATTGTGTAACATCTCCATGAAGTCACAAAATTTGCTATGGGTTAAAATAATTTGTAGTGACAATGCTGGCATGATTCATCATCATGATCTTAGTAGAGCATATCTACAACTTAGAAAAGTTGAAAAACCCCCGATTTTTTCATTTCAAAGTTCCATATCTCAAAAACGGCTGAACCGATTTTGATGAAACATGGCTAAGAACACTCAGGTTAAAATGATCTCACCATCATCATCATCATATCAGCCGAAAGGCGTCCACAGCTGGACATAGGCCTCCCCCAGAGAGTTCCAAATTGACCGGTCCTGCGCCACCCGCATCCAGCGGACTCCCGCGACCTTTACCTTTTAAAATGATCTATGACACAAAAAAACCGTATTCAAATCGGTCCATCCGTTTGGGAGCTATGGTACCACAGACCGATACACAGATACACAGATACAAAGACACACAGATACGCAGACACGTTAAACTTATAACAGAGAGGGGCTCTTTGCGTCGGGGGTTAAAAATGCGTTGGATCGCTCGTGACAACGTTGACATGTTGCAAAATCGGTCGCATGGGTGCCAATAAACTTAATTAAAAAGATGCAACTTATTAATTAAATATTTACTTAATATTTGGTAATGAAAAGCTTTGTAGGTACAATATTTTCCCGTTACAATATATAAGACATAGCTTTAAAATATCTAACGTTTTCACCGCTGTTTACGTTGACTGAGCATTAACAAAAACTTTGCCAAAGTAATTCAATTTGGTGTTGTTGTTTACAAACTCATGATTCAAAATGAAACAATCACTTCTCAAATAACGCTACTTCACTTCGTCAGGTGTACCTACGTTAGGTGTATAATCCGATGAGATTTCCGAACACGAGTTTGTAAAAATACATAATACCCGTTCTTGGTCGGAGCATACACCGTTCACCTTATCCTGCAAAGCATACGTACCTACACGTATACACATACGTTTGTATACGTGTTCCGGTCACGCATCATTCATTACACAGGATCTATTGAGAACAACAAATCAAATGGAAGAGAAACGATATCTGATCCCAACTCCGATTGAGGGCGTTGAACTTTACCTAAACTCTAGTAGGTAAAGGTAGTTAGTGGAGGGAGCGTATGTAGTTTGTTTCCTCAATATCTCATTTAATCTATATTTAGTGTTTTATTTTGGTGTAGTAAGGCAGAAGCCGGAACGTGATTTGCTCTATATTGTGTCAATATCAAAACAAATAGATAATGTTTTTTTGGTGGCGCCAATTATTCATCAAGACGATAATAACTCCTGGTTTATCTCTACTCTTCCATCATTAATTAGGTCGGCTACCTTAGTACTCCTTAACAATTACCCTTAAGTGATTGTTGTTCCGAAAATTCATCAAATTTGAGAGATTATTACATACGCTATAGGCGCTTTTTGACTTTGGCATTTTTTCGATTCACAATCTAATTAACGAAATAAATATTTTAATTGGTCACAATTTTTGAGTAGATCACCAGATAAAGGAAATAATTCTCAAAATGATACTTTTACAAACAGTACTAAGTCTTTATTTTTGTTGTAGCTTTTATTAGTTTAATGTAGAACCTTAACTTCCTCTTTATTCAACTTTCTTAGATTCCTGGTTTTAATTTCTTTATAGTATTTATTTCAGGTAACTTCCAAAGAATACCAGAACTTGATTTATGTGAGTATCTTATGTTTAATTTCTTTCCTTGTGTTTGTGCTTGTAAAAACCAAGCAGTTATCATCAAGCGGTGTTTCATTATGAATTATGCCATTGACATCTGACAATTCATTGCCTCACCATTGCAATGTCGTATTTAAGTGTGAAGTATATTATTAAACAGAAATCACTTAATTCTCGTCCATTTAGTTCGTTAATTGGTTACGTATGCGAGATTTCCCACGTTGTTTGTTAATTGACTTTCAATCTGTACAATACTCACATATTCCAACTGATACGTTCTCGTATCGTTTGTTTGTGCTGAATTTTTTTTTACTGGTATATTAACATCCATGTTCACGTCCAATGTAGTTTGTTTTGTTTTCAACTGTTACATTATTATCACTGAAATCATCTTGAATACTGTCATCCTCATTTCATTTCAGGTTAACTGGAAAAATATCTTTAAGCATTTTTCGTAACTAACTGCGTCTAACTTAATTAGCTTTTTGTTGTAAGCAATTGAACTTTTAACAGTGTATCTTATGTATTGACAGGTATTAATATCAACTGTATATATAATTGATATGTGGAATTTTTACTGTAGAGGTGGATTTCGTATTCCTCCAGCAGGTGTGATCGACCTGCATTGTACGCGCGTCTGGTAGATCTAAATGTCACTTTTTATTTGGAAAAATGACAATAAAATTGACCTAACGCGCGTTCAAAACGTTACGTAGTCAAAAATCGGTTCCCTTCTCTATTCAACTGCGCGTACGCCTAATTGAGAATGGCAACAACTATTAATTGTAGATCATAAATTGCTTCGTTTCCTGCAGTGTCTTCAATTAATTCATTCATTAATGCTCGTGTCGTGTCTCCTATCGCGTCTGGCTGATATGTATTGTCTCTATGAACGTGTGACACCGAACTAGTACTCCCGACTTCACAGTGCGTAGTGCGTCTGGCCACAACACTCTACTCTGTTTATTGAGTATGTATGTGCAGTTGCAGCGTGTGTGGTTGTTTTATGCTGTTTATCAGTTTCATTTGGCATCGGTGTGTGTGGGGCGTGAGCGCGTGTGCCGCGTGTGTACGCGGCGCGGCCGTGTGGGTGATCCCGCGAGGCGAGCAGCGCGGTCAGCCGGCGGCGCCAGTCGAGTCTCAAGCGCCGCGAAGCCACCGCGCTTCTGCCGTGTTTCGCCCGCACCGCGATCCCAATAACTTTGTACACTGGAAACTTTTCAAAGCAATTTTCGCGTGCTACCGAAGTTTGATCGCCGTTATCGTCGCGAGCCGCGTATATCGTGCTAGTACCGCTCGTGCGAGCGATTGGACACGCACTTTCGCACGTGTAAACGTATTGGTCGGTCTATTTTTGAATATTCTCTAAACGCTCCGCGAAGTTTTCGAAACGCAGCCCAAGCCGGGTTAACGGCCGCTGCACTGTGCACTCGCAACATACCCGCTAGTGTTTTTGTTGACGGATAACATTTTGTGTTGTTAACCTCCGCTCAATCTGAGAAACGTTATCTGTAAGTATGACCCCGGTTACGATACTGGCTGTTTGTTTAATCTATTATACTGTTCATTTCAACATATCCATGACATTCCTTCTCCCAGAGACATGTGTATATCAAAGAACCCGTTGGTCTCAAACTAGAACTTTGTTTATCACAAGAGTACCTTCGGTCATTACAAAATATACAAACACACTGAGAATAAATACGAGTATGTGATCGAAGTACCCGTATCAGTGTGGTGCGTGTGTGGGAACATCTTTGTCGGTATGCGTGATCCAACACATGTATACAAAGAGCCCAACGCCACCAACTCGGCTATAGGTATACTATAGATGCCCACGCGATACGAACTTGGTATGTGCATACTGCATAGGTACATGTTATTTCGCGTAGTTACCGATTGTTTAGACTAAGTTTGCTAGATGCGTTATGCGGGATGATATTGAATCAATAATACAAGTACCTACTTACCGTTAACTATACAATAAATGCGACGCAGAACTAAATATCTCAAGTAAACAGGGTTTTCCAGTATAATCTTTATTGAATTGAATTCTGATATCTACCTCTCCCTTATCTTAGCGTCATCCCGGTTGCATCCTAAAGAGGCTCAAGGTCCAGTATCCGCAGTATTAGCGTAGGCACTCGTTTTTGCGGAACTCTCATATCAATATCTACACTTTATTATGAACAATACACAATAAGGATTTTTAACATACGTACCCATGAGCTGCTAATTTAAATTACAAAAGCATTGCGTAAGTTCTTTATTGCCAGCTGTATTGAAAGTAACAAAACGACATGAAAGAAATAGGTTTTGTTATTTGGTATATTAAAACAGTGCGGCTACCTACCCAGCACACACGTCATGAAAACCATGACGGTGAATTTCTAGGCAACTAGGATAACAACACGTGCGAGTCAGACTCGCCCACCGAGGGTTCCGTATAAAATTACAATTGTACACTGTACAGTTGTCAGATTATTTCTTTTTTTTCCTGTACTTGTAGTATAAGACGATATTACTTGTTAAATTTCATAGTTCTACTCTTAAGTCAACGGAAGGTATACCTACCCTATACATTTTGGTTCCCTTGTGCCGAAATATACGTTTTTGCGGCATAAACGGCATTTACGTTAATGATGTTTGATTTTTTCCACAGCTTCAAGGGACTGTAGACCTATACGGTTTTTAATTTCAACTCGATACCTCCTCCACGCTTTCCCGAGATAAAGAGTCTTGACAGACAGAAAGACGGACAGCAAAGTGATCCTATAAGGGTTCCGTTTTTTTGCTTTTGAGGTGCGAAACCATAAAAAGGTGGCGAACAGAAATAGACAAATTACTATGTGAGAGATATTTGTTTATAAACAAAAACTCTGTCGTTGATCACAAAGTTACATGTCTAATATTGTATTAACAACAAAGATGGGTCGTTCTTCTTTTCGACCGACAATAGCCTGTCCTTCGTCTTATTACGGCATCTCATTTGAGTAATGATGTTTACGGTTTTATAATGTTCGAATGAACGTCCATATTATTTTATTAATTAGTGATATTTAATACTTCACTTTCTCTAACTAGCATTTTTTTAAATGTTTTTTTTTTTTCGTAGAATGCCGTGACAGAGTGGTAAACCAAAATGTTGTCCCCACTGAAAGAGTCCACTTTGTCACATGTTTTTTTTAGAAACCAACCGTAAATAAATATTTATATTGGCCAGAAAGGAAACTTTAATTAGTTCTAATGAAGAAACCTATGCATTTTTTTAAAAATCGCACTTCAAAACCACAATTTTCGATAGTTCAAAAACCAAAAAAACAGAAAAACCTCGGTTTATTGTCGGTAAAAAAGAAGAACGACTCAGATACATATTCTATTCTGCATAATATACTTATATCTGTGCATTAAATACGTATATAAAACAAGCATGTATCTTTTTTATATAAATAGTTGCACATGCTGCGAAGTTGCCATTGCCTACCTACGTATCTATCTATTGATTTATGATTTATTTATTTTCACAACATACAATTTCACTTAAAATTACACATAGTCAATTTTTAGGAATTTATATTGTGATCGGCAAATATAAAACAATGTCATAATTATCATAATAACAAACAATACAAGCATTATGTCAACAAATTACAAAATGAGTTATGGAATAAGATCACCTTTCGGGTCGTCAATAAACTAGAAATAAACTACATCAAACAATATTTAAAGTATTAGGTACAATTTAGATGTCAATATTCAACTTTCGTTTCAATTAATTACTATTTATGAGAGGATCATCCGGAAGCTAACGACTGCGTTCTGTTTTTTCCTCAAAATCCAACTGCAAATATTTGTGCTCTGATAACACAGTAAGTAGGTAAACATCGCGACACGAGCTCATTGTCGTACGCAACAAACGGTTCATAACCCAAATCAATTAACATCGTAATTGTTACATCACTTAATGACTACATAAGACCGCACGTAAAGGATCAAGGACCGCTAAATTAACCCGTCAAATTACCTGAACTTCTCAAAGTCAAAGTCAAATCGGATAATTCAATTGAAGGTTGCTTGAAATCGCTTAATTTCGTCAGCCCACTCTAATCCATTATTGGGTAGGTTAATCCATCGTGTCCTGAATTTTAGGCTTTTGCTCGTGCATTTTCTTGTGATTTATTGTATAGGTACAGCGTGCTTTTTTTATTATATGACTATCTTACACAGATCGATCCACCCAGTGCCACAGGAAAATTGAGGAACAACAAAAATTTAAAGGTTTCTGTCAAAAAATCATGTTTGGTACAAGATTTTATTGCTGGCTGTAGTTTTCTATATATCGTCATCAACTACTCATTGAGACGATTCTAACGAGCCCAAACTCAACGCGGTTACGTGGGTTATGTGCTGAATTCCCATGGCCACCTTCTGTGTCCATCATCAGATAGAAACTTTTTAATTTTTGGTTGTCCTTAAATTTTCGTTGGTACTATAATATTGAATTGTCATACAAACTTTACCTTTACCCAAAATTTCAGCTCATTCGGTTGAAGATATCTGCTTCAAAATTGAGTAGCAAGATTCCCCCTGAACATACATTGCAAGTTAATAAAAAGCTTGTAAAAAGAACAATATTAGGTTCCTAATCGTGCATTGAAATTAAGAGTAAGGTATACCAAATTTTTGGAAAATCTAAAAATAAAGTTTCGCGGCTAGAAACAGGTGTTTCAAGCTTCATTGCTACTTTTCTGTAACATGCTATTTATGTTATTGTAGCAGGCAACAAGGCTCATAGTTATTAATACCTTACAGACTAACTATGCATGAGGTTAGGATTGTTTTGACAATTTTTGAGGAACATTTTCAATGTTTTCCAGTTTAGAATAGTGAACGGAAACCAGTGTCATCAGTCAACTTTTATTGTTACGCCGTCACTTCCACTCATTTTTCTCCTCTGCCCAATATGCCAAAATGTGAAATACCTACATATACTCACCGGCAGAAAATTTGGCCCATATTAGAAAAAGTTTACTATGCAGAAAAAAAATATTGTTCAATTTATAGTTTGAAATCACGAAAAGTTTTTGGGCCAAATTTTCTGCCGGTGAGTGTATGTTTTAAAAATCATTCCATTATTTATGTTTGGACCTATCCTTAGTTTTCTTTGTGTTATAATTATTATTTATGTCTATAATGTATATTCGAATAGTTTATAACTACCTACATACAAAAAGAGGCCTTACTTACGTTTTTCACCCATACCAATGTTCCTAGTTATTTATTGATAGTTCGAGTATGTTCAATTAACACTAAAAGCCAGCCGTATTAAAACTAAAATCTGAACGCGTACCAGGGATCGGAACCGGTTTTTTCAAAAGTCCCCGAAGTAGTCTAATATTTTCAATTATTTTAAGCTCTTAATGTAGGACTTTATCATGTATTTAGGTAACATTTTCGTATTATTAGACAGCCTATTCAAAAATGATATTGTAAACCAAAAAACGAAATTGAACGAAATAAAACCGGTATTTTTGTATGGTGAAAATACCGGTATCCGATCCCTGACGCGTACCATAAGATTGTTTGTTTAATTTTGATGCTATTATATATATATCATGAAAGAAACATCTACTTTACTAGAAATAATTCAGGTTCATTAGCCATGCTATTATCATACGAAATAAATCCCAATCAGAAGGTGATTACAGGCGGGTCACGAACTTCCTAATTAGGGATATTCTACTGTATTAACATAGTCTAAAAGAAAATCAATCGCAATTCCTTATTCCGATCCCGTTTCGCGTCGTTAAGAAACCAAGGGAAACGAACCCTAAAAAACCATTATACGCCCGCTTTGGCAATTTGATTCTTATGTTCTGTGAATTTAGGTTAGAAATTGATTTTGCGAGAACGGTAATGATATGTGCTCTTCAAATGTCTGAAAACCCATACATAGTTATACGGTCATGGAATGTTGTCATTTGTTTTAATATCTCGAAAAAAAGGACTGAAATCGTAATTACAAGAAATTATCTAATATCATACCAAAAAAAAGAAGCGGGTTGTGTCGGAGACACAACCGTTAATTAAGTTTAAGTGGATACTTCTTTGTTGTATGGTGTAATATAATAGTGTAGGTAATAATAACGTGTATATATATCTGAATTAATTCACTAAAATCTGTATAAGTACAGATAAATCGGTATATACCTATGGCAACATTGACTGACGTAGCTCATTTGACTCGCGATACATTGAAAATGGCGGTCATTTCAGAATTATTTTCATGTCCGCCACATAAACTACATAAAATTTTGTGATTAACAACTAATGGCAAATAAAGAAGGATTAAAACATGTAACAAACAATTATTTGAAATCAGATTAGGCTTCTCTACAAAAAGTTATTCCGGAAGTCACGTGATACATTTTGAACTGTACCCCTATACAAGATCGCGAGCAAAGAAGTATCCACTTCAAAAAAAATGTAGCGTAATTCTACAAATGTTATTTACGGTTTACGGGTTATGGTGAAATAGTTCTAATTAGTACGATTTATGGAGGCGGCAAAGCACGAATGTGTGAAGTTTAAGTGATAATTGCCGTAATCAATGACCAAACAACTCGCGTTGTATTGCCTACAGTTACGAGTATTTGTTAATCCAATAAGAAACTGACAAACTTTAAGTATTCTTTTTAGAAACTAGCAATAGAACAACGTCTTTTTTTATTCAGTTAAATGTTTTAATACACTTGTTGCCAACCTTTTGCCGATTTGTGGTACCTATTTCCGTTTTCATGTTCTTTCGAGCCAACTTGTAAATCGTGTTACTATTCAATAGTTTTGCTACTTCAAGTTCCGAAATGGAAAAACTAGTAAATGATAAAACAACAAAAAATCTGAAAATCGACTTTGTATGTTTCTCCTTAAGCGACGCAGAAGATAACATGACTCAAATAAAATCAATTCTAAGGTTACGAAATCAAAACATTCCTATCGTAATTACCGTAGATATGATGATTATCTAAGAAGATATTATCAACATAATAGTGTTTACAGGTGTTCATGACAAACTAGTAATCACAAAATAATTACCTCTTTACTAAACAAGCAATCATTGAACTAGGTTGATGTTCCACTCGTATTTGAGGATCTTATAGTCTAGCTAGAGTAAGACCGACTCCCTTAATTGCTAGAATCATTAAGTTTATTAAACAGCAAACATTGCTACAATTATTAAATTCTATTTCAGTTAGTTCTAGTCTTAAGCGGTTCCTGATGGGTTTTGATCTATATTGTATCAACAATTTGTATATAGGTACGTCTTAGTGTCATAGAAAATGACTTGTTTACTTTATATTTCCGGAGGCTACTTTTTGCTTGGATAATTTACTGACTAATGAATATTTACAAAACTGACGACTTTAATACTTATCAATTCCCGCCTTAAGTAGAATGTGGTTTTAATTTACGTTTTTCAAAAAAAGTGTACATGAACTTTTTTCAGAATTCGATTTTTTGGGTTTTTCTTACTCAGAATCGTTACTTACAACAACCCCTTTCATTTGATATGTCACACAATACAGTTTGCGAAACTTTTTTTTTAATTTTTCAGTTTAATCCCCAAAAGTGGCCCCTTTGTTCAGAATTCATTAATTTACTTTACGCGTCCATCTTTGGGTCACCAATTTACATATGTGTACCAAATTTCAACTCAATCGGTCCAGTAGTTTCGGAGCAAATCGGCTGTGACAGACCATCAGACAGACAATCGAGTGATCCTATAAGGGTTCCGTTTTTTTCCTTTTGAGGTACCGGAACCCTAAAAAGGTACTCCGATCCATGTCGCTAGTGACGTCATACGAAATTGCAAGGCTACGCTTGACATGTCGCGCGAACCGTGAAACTATGAAATCTCCTGTCACACGATGTTGCCAGATATGTCGAGCAAAATCGCACAATTTCGTCAAGAAATGTTTCCCTTAGTGAAGCCCTGACTTAAAATAGAGTAAATAAGAAAGTGCACAAACTATACTTTATCACAATCAGTCTTAATACGTTAGTATTTTAAATATACTCGATGAAACCAGTTTCATTCAAACATTATTCGTATAGAATACGACAATAAACTTTCCCTTGTTTGTACACGAGTGCATGCTTCCAGAGATTTTCTATCTAATAACGGAGATACAATTCTGCTGCATCGAGTGGCTTGTAATGCGTAACGTCACGCGAAACGTGGTATCTCGACAGTGGTCTGCTAACATCAGCAGGATTACAACATTATCCTATAGTGAAAATGCACTTACATCCAATATTTGACAGCTTTCATCCCAGTACAATTTATGTCATCATATGTCATCATTGACGTTTATTGTACCGGTATGACGCCTGTCAAATATCGGCTGTTAATCTAATTATAACTATATCAGGCACCGTATACCGGTATTATTTTCATACAAAAATATCGATATTCAATTTCGGTATTTCGCCGTTCATATTTTTGTATTCCGACCGACTCCTCACAAACTTCAGCGTCATTGAGTCAGGGCGAATTGAGAAAGATTTTTTTTTTATCAATACCTATACCTACGGGTATAGTCCCTGCACGGTTATCACAAGATGGCGAGCGAGCGACTATCCGTCTCTTTCTAAGTGTTCTAATTAGAAAGAGACGGATAGTCTATCTCGCCGCGACACAGCTCGCGCGCCGTCTTAAGATAACCGTGCTGAACTGTATAATTATTGGTACTTGTCATTGTAGGTCATATAATTAGGCATGATTAGTTCAAGATAAATCAAATTCTATCCTTGTAGGTAAATAGTTAGTGTCTTATGCTTTTTCTGGATCGCCAGTTCCAGTCACTGCTAATGTTAGAATCTAAAAGCTGAGAAATACATAATACGAATACTGCTACTTAAGCTAACACTGTGGCGTCGTGTTATAAACAATACATATACCTAGTAGCAAATTTTCCACAGCGAGAAAATTGTTTGTTTATGAACCTGTAGTTATCTAATAGGAACTGTGACTGCGGAACCGAGATAAAGGCACAGTTCGCATTCGCAGTAAGATAATTCCTGTAACGGACATTAGTTGCTTGGTGTTGCGTATCGTTAAACTATTTTCCTCTCCAAAAGTTACGTGAACCTATCATAATATAATGTTACTTTTGTAACTATGATCCTCTCCGTAAGTAGGTAGGTTAGTTTTATGATTACTTTATAATAAATTGTACTACATTTTTTTTTAATAGAGTTACGTACATACGTCCTCAATCCTCATTATAACTACTGTTTCGAGAGAAACGTCATAATTACAACTAAGCCGACTTTCTACACAAGACCAAACTTTGTTTAAACATAATTTACGTCACTCTAGGCCGTAAGTGATATTTTCTGCCCGCTACGCGAGGAGAAAATCTCACTTCCTGGCCAAGGCAAGACGTAAAACTTTAGACAAACCACGGGCGGTAATTCGTAAAGCCCCAGATCGCATATTTATGGCCCTCACCTTCAGTTCGGGCCGTAGACACCTGCGATCGGGGGCATTCACGAATTCACCGCCCTAGGTATGTAATGTACTATTACGTCACCCTAGGCCGTAAGTGGGATTTTTCTGCCCGCTACGCGAGGAGAATCACTTCCTGGCCAAGGCAAGACGTAAACCTTTAGACAAATACGTACTTAAATTTAGTTTATTCAGAGAATATTTCAACCGCATTTACCTTATAGCAACGATGTGCATCGTCTTCATTATCTGACGTTTCTAGTTTCCGCGAGGAGAGGATCTGATTTCTATATCGAAGATCCCTCTTTATCCAGTGCTAAAGTGTGAATTACTCGATGTCTCACAAAGCGGGTAACGGACGTATCATCTCCGGCTCGCAAACCATGCCTCGGCCTCTGTACCCTCTTTACTCTTTAGTTTATCGCTATCATCCGAGGCGTATCTATGGCGCCTCTTAATTGCCTTCAGACTAATAATTATCAGTTTGCGTGTGCCGCGCCTCTTCCCTCGTGTACATGAACACTCACACTAACGAATCACGCACACACATGATTATAGCACGTGCTTCCCGGCGGCCTAAGCGTGGTCACGCGGTAAATTATGTACTTGGTCTTAGTTAATTATATGGAGGCTGATCGTCGGCTCCTATGCTTTTTACTGAGGCCTGCGTCGCCATTTACGACCTTGATCGTGAACTGCGATCGTTTTTGCTCGATCTGAACTCTGCGGCTCCTGATATATCTCCAGATGGTATTACGACCCTCGGAAACGCTGACCTTACAATCATCATCCTTCAAATGACCCGCAGTTTTTATTGCGTAAACAATTAAAAACATAATAGCTTGGACAATACATGCCACATGTTTGGAGGTCATTATAGATTGTGCACAGCGTGTTTTTGTATCCAACTTTCAGATCCCGAACAAAATGTGTTTGCTTGTTTAGATTTTCACAAAAAAAAATGCTCCTACTGAAATCCAGTACAACAATTTTTCCCTAAATAATGTTCTCATACTACTCTTAAACTATCTCTGTAACTGTCTAAATAGTTAGGTACTATAATTTTCCACGATGTAGCAATATTTTTCTGAACACTTGTCTATTATATTTAAACAAATATTGATCGGATTTGGTCTCGGTGAGTCCCTTCATTACTTTAATAAAGTAAATAACAGCTGAATCTAAAATCATATCATGCGTACGACACTCAAGCCTTTATGAAGTCATATGTTATTTAAACGTATTCGTTTTATTTACAGAACAAAGTCAGTAAGATGGAGCACCAGTAATTATTTCACAGTTGTACGCTCGCCAACACAGTTAACTGACCATCCTGTATTTATATTGAACCTTATTACAATGCATATAAAGTGCACGGATGGTCAGCTATAACTGTGTTGGCGATATTATAGCCAACGTACCAATCTAGCTTAGAATACCAATTGTTTTTCTTAGAAATTGTTGTAGCTTCAAGTGTACCTTTGGCGCTAGGACCCTGAACTACATAGGTATGTACTCTCTATGGTTAGGGAAAAAGGTCACTTAAGGTAAATATTGCAGCGTCTAGTGCTTGTACAATTTTATACAACTAAGAAATACATAACTGAAGTTATTGATACTTGGAATCAATCACCACATAATTGTCATAATAGCTTTATAATTGATTTCGGCTTCGTGTTGTTTTTAAAATACACAACTCTTTAATTGGATTAGGATTATTTTTGAGTAACATATATAACCCCAGGGCGATGCGTTCGATACTCATCATAAAATGAGATAGTGTTTTACTTTTAGATGCACACAAAGCATTTTCAAATGTATAAAATAGTAACCTTCTGGCTTCAACCTAATAAAAATATCTGAATTCAAACCCACACGCGAACAGTTCTCATTAAGTAGGTAAATCATATTCATAAAACACTGAGACGCTACTGTATTGTATCGATAGTCGTTTGACCCCACTATCGCGACGAGCCTCTGCAAGAAGGAACCGATTCATCGCTTATCGCCAAGTATTTTGCAATGACGATGACGTTTGCTGAAAGCTGATACGATTTCTTTCGTACGTGCTCAGTTCTAATGCTATTTTCAATACTTGAAGTCAGAGAATATTTACAGTAGCGATAGTTCTGGAAACTTCCAAGGCGATGGAATTCGATGCGAGCATTATAACCAGCTTATCTTGGATAAATGGAATTCGTTTGGTGCTCGTTAATAAGCGTGGAATTTCGATACAAATCATTCATTATGCAAATGCGAAACCTTATCTTGTTACGTTTTTGTTTATTGTTTATGTGTGTACCTAATATACTGTTAGTCAATACACGCGTCGAAAATGTTTTTATGGATTAAGAATAATGTTGTTAACCTTCAGAGATCGAAACGCAATCCAAACATGGCGGCGGCGGGCAATGCTGTACGTTTCCTGGACAGGTCTATTTGCCTGGGATATTAAATCTCCAGTGGGATTAGGAAGGACGCCGTCAACACTAGCCCGGGTAACCCGACATACGCCCCGGGACTCGTAACATATGAAAATATTGTCTTTTCCTCCAACACAAACGTACGAAAATTTACGATTGTGAAGCTAGTAGATAGTGATTTGCGCATATTACTGGCACGCGGCAACTGAATTATGGGCTATTAGTAAACGCATTAGCTGAAATTTACAGTTTTTTTTAGTCTCTTAGACCAGTTGCCTTGTTTTCCGAAGTAATAACAACTTGAATGTCAACTACGTACTCGTATCTAGTATAAAATTTGAACCAAGCATCAGAGAAAAAGACACAAAAAATTAATTAAACACTAACAGTGTCTATTGTCTGAGTAGTCTGTGTGTTAGACGTAATTATTTTTTACATTATTAGTATGTAATTAGATATGTGATGGCAGTCAAAATGTTAGTTGATGAGCTTGAACACTGTGTCTTTCTGTAACATTGCACAATTTACGGCTGCGTCGAGACTCGAGACGTAAAACCATAGGTACTTCATACTCAAATCAAAACGTGTGTTCCTTTAAATCGCCGCTAACAATACACGTATGGAGTCATTAAGACCGTCCGATTGTTTCCACGGCCGTAAAACGAGTCGAAGGGATAAAGCGGTCGTTTGCAAACACCTCGCACGCGGACCACACGTGAGCCCACATCTCATTAATTCTATCGATACGCCGTGGCCAAAACATTGTGTCACCAGCGAAACGTTACTGTGAGAACAGCCGGCTCAATTAAGAAGCGCCTCTCTCTCTCAAAGCATTCCGTGCGCGAACGAGCTATTTGAATTAGCACGTTGCCGTTGGTAATCCAACCGGTGGTGGTCCCATTGAACGCTTTGTTTTATTGCATTTATTGTCTTCTATCCTACAATTGTTGTAGCCAGTTGTATATGAGTCATAGTATCCTGTACAATTCATCATTTGCATAAATTTTAACGTCTTTCTGATAAAGTTAATGAAATCAACTATGTTAATCAATATCGTACATCACCAGACTGAATTCTGGCCAAACACTCATTAATATATTTTGCTTTCAAAAGCAAATTCATAGAAGTCGCAAATAAACAGATGAGATTTTGGTAAGGCAATGATCACGTCTCCGTATTAACTGAACTTTGTTTTCTTGGAATTGGTTTATAACAAAACTGCTTCTAAGTAATTTGATTTATACTCGCTCATGAGAATTCCTTGTCCACTTCGATGAAACGTGTATATTAATGATTTAGATAATATGTAAGTTTGTCTCTGTCAGTAATTTTGCGAATTTACCTCCACTTCTTAAAAACATCTTATTTATCGCAAACAGTGGTTTTATTCTTGGCAAGTCCAGTTGTTTTTGTCGTTTTAAGTGTGACTTTACCTTTTTTGACAGCGTTCATGAAGTACAGTTCTTGACATCAGACAAGCAAAATCTATCGGAAACCTCAAATCCCTTCTTAAAGAACATTATTTGTCTCTCCCCTAACCCTGATTGTATTTTTTGGCTGACTGTTTATGTATCATATATTTGTGTTTGTGTTATTTGTATATTATGTATGATTGTGTATGTATGTTTATATATTGAGGTATTTATGTACGTTTATTTTTATAATTTTTGATTTTTGATTAATAATAATCTCTGCACCACCTACTGCATAATCTACTTTTATCTCTTTCTCCGATACCCAAAGGTTGTCTGGAAGAGATCGCTCTTCAGCGATAAGACCGCCTGTTGTCTACCTCTACCTACATGTTATTGTATTGTTTCTCTCTGTAACTGCTTTGTTTGTGTGAGGTGTGCAATAAAGACTATTTGTATTGCATTTTATTGTACAATCAAAGTTGTCGTTCCTGTCCCCAAATTTAAAGGCAATGGAGCTTTATTTCTGGTTTAGAAGTTTTTAAAGCTTGTATCATAATTGTGAACAGCTAATAGGAAAGATAAAAACTACCCAAGTTTAAAATCCCGTGGCTTCCAGGGGAGCCTATGTTTTTAATCGACTTTACAAAAGGAGGAGGTTCTATGTTCCACTGTTTAAAGACAATTTCTTCTCAAATCTTGGTAGCATCAACGAAACGTAGCATTTGTGTTGCTGCAAAGGATCGCGCGAAAGTGAAACAGCAAGCGAGAAACCAATAAGCCGTTTTGTCGCACATTGTTACCATACATTGCACCTCGATCGCGTCAAAGAGACAGTGGAATGGACGTTCCCTTAGAGTTTCAATTTCAAATGTAATATAAACACGTATCGAAGTGCAGCGGAGACGCAATGGCTGGCGTCTCGTGTGGAATTATAGGAACGTGTTGACCCGGGTGTGTTGGTGAAATTGTTTTTCTCGATAGTCTGGTAATTTAAGGCGTGTGGCCTCTTTGTCTCTTTCTTTCTTTAAAAAGGTAATTTTTAACCGACTTCAAAAAAGGAGGAGTTCTCAATTCGTCTGTATTTATTTTGTGTGTTTGTTACGCGACAACTCGGTAATTTATGAACCGATTTGAAAAATTCTGTCTTGGTTTGAAAACGTATACTTCCAGATTGGTGCCGTTGTCACCAAAATCTAGTTCTGATGATGGGATCCTGGAGAAATCGAGGGAACTCTTCAAATTTTATAGGCAAACTTGAATTTGGCTACTGCATTAATGTCGGTTAAAACTTTGTTTTTAAAGTAAATTTTAGCTTAAATATGTTTATTGAACGTTATGAATAAGATCATTAAATTGTTCCCAAATCTTTTGAAGGCTCTGAAACTAAGCGGCCGAAAATTCAGAAAAAATTACTCACATTTTACAACAAATACTCTGTCAAAAACCTATGTCTATTAGGTATATAACAAATTTCCGAAAATTTCCATAGGCGGGCGAACAGTACAGCATATGGAGCTAACAATATAGAGAGGGAGTGAATCCAAATTTTGAGGGCCACAATCGCCTTAAAAGGAATTGAAACATGTCTGTGCAATCGGCAAAATTAAACTCTGATCCACCATGACCATGACCATGAATGATGGAGCTTTAATAAACGTTACTTTGCTAGGGATCGAATTTCTTGATATTATAATGGTAAGGTGCTAATTTAGGAGACTCGATTGATAATCTTTTTATAGCACCAACTTTCTGTGTACTGTACAATTGCATACCTATATGGTCTTTTATCGGGGCGTTTTTAGTGGAAAATAATCGGTTACTTATTTGGAGGACATATGTGATATAATACAAAATGTAATTTGGCCACATCCCAGCTGACTCCAGCTCGCGTTACTGGGCATTATAAATGCATTAGTGCTTTTTAAAGTTACCGACACGCTTTCGTTTAATAATTAGAGTTTTTGCCGTTTATTCTCCCGACGGCGACCGCGCGAGGGCACGACCTCGCTCGTGACGTCACGACTCAGATGAATGAACATCCACCCTTAGTCTCCCTTGCCCCTTGCCCCACCCAGCGGTCAGTCTCAAACAACCAATATCGCTGCCATGACGTTATGTCTGCTATCTTCGCATTTGCCGTCGCTCGAGAACGACACCGATGTATCGTTTACAGACACTAAACCCTTCATTCTTCGTGTCTTGTGCGAATTTATCAAGAGCTTTAAACCGCGCGCGGTTGTTTTTTGCGTCAAACGCTCGATGCGGTAAGCGCAGGTATCTATAGAAACACAGCGTTTGACGCATAAAACAACTGCGAGTTTTACAAGCATAATATCTTCGTAGCACAATTTGTTTTGACTACAGTACAGAAGTACCTGCATTTCTCTAATGTTAAACCCACGTACTTGTTAGGATTTCGCAACGATTTACGTTCGTTTAAATGCAAGTAGACTCCCTGTAATTAATATTGTTGATCCGGCTTTAGTCGAGCTGCATTTATGGGCTAGGGTCGTAGACCAGTGCCATATTTGGCGAGCTATGAGTCATGCGACTCACACAAGTAGGCTGCAGGCAATCTTGTATACGTACTTGGTGCTATAGGAAGATTGGTAAAGAATACGCAACGAACAGACCCTGTTTTTGATAAGGCCTTTCATCGGGTACAATTTTGTTCTTTTTACTTTTTATCCCCGTGTTACTCACATGAACTCTTCACTTTCTGTCCAAATAACGCTATCGCACGATAAATGCGATCATTATAGCCCTCAAGTTGTTCAAATTTCAAATGTCAAATGTATAAGTTAATGACGAGACCGCGTCGAGTTGTGTAACCAATATCTTTATCTGTTGTTGCCACGTCGTCGCTTAGCTCTTGAATTCAGACCACCGGTTCCGTACAGTTAATGTGTTTAAAATATATGTATTATTCAATGTCGAAATTTCTCTCCTTATCCAATAGGAGCATCTGACGCGATGTAAATTGGGGCTTGATAGATGATTGTTCAGAACCAGCCCCTTGAGAAGATCATACACTGTTTATTAGTAGGCAGGCAGTGTTGTATAACAACACAGAGAAAATAATTAACTAAATTTCAGGTAAATATTCTTGAACCGAGAAATTAATTCGAAAGATTTTAAATTATCTTGAGCCAAGATCTTTTTTCTCTTGATTCGCGAAAATAACCTTAATTCAAGATGTCTGCATAGTTTGTTTTTCTGTGCGTACCACACCTCTTGGTGCTCCAAGGTGTGGTACACAGAAAAACGTCGTCAATTAATGTATTTGCGAGATAAATCCCTATAAACATTTAGTTATGATTCCTCTTTATTAGAATTTAAGTATAAATATAGTGAAATGCCGTAACAGGAAATATAAAACTAACGCATACCTTCCTTTCACTGGCAACTTGATTAGGTATAAAGACTGTAAAGGGTCCATTTCCTCGCATTAGTCTTTAACCGTTCGGGATGGCAATTATAACTATTATAAGCTTTAATAAGAAACTTGCCCACACGTATGAAGACAGGATATTGATTCTGAGCAGTAGGAACACAATCAATTGAAACCACTATTATAGCTCCCGGTGGAAAAATGATTGCTTGCTCTAAAATGTAATAAAAATAGTTTTCCGATGAATTCATTAAATATTGTCGAATCTTTGTACCCAATTACTATTTAGCAAGTAGTTTAAATAGGTACCTCCTAGTATATCTGTAGTTAGAAATAACATTATTTTGTCTTGATGAGATATACTAACCAATAGATAGTGTGTGACATCCGTCTGAAAAAAAATACTATTGTTACAATGGCTCGCTCAGTGTCAATGAGACCAAACAATAATAAAGTTATTTCCAAGAATAGACCATACTATTTTGGCATTATAGTTAGTTTTAGTTATTTCTGTTTAGATGACGGCCTTAGTTTACCACAGTTACTTTCTAGATTAAATTAATCGACAATACTATGTTATCGTTAATTTTAAATAAAAATGTACTTGTGGCTTACGGGTTCGGCATAACAATCACATGTCTCCAATGACGCGCATGCCCTAAAAAGCAACTTCGTAGAAGTTTTAGTACCTATCCGGTTACCCGCTAGTGTCGCGTTACTTGAATCCCGACAACACGGTGGTCGGTCTCCGATATACGCACTACACAATACACGCGTGATAGCACTGTAGATTGTAGACTTATGATAAAGATTACAAATATTGGGGCGTTTTTTAGCTGACAATGTTTGCTCAACATTCCAATGGCGAAAACAATATGGTCAAATAACTAAGTTGGCAGTGCGCGGTGCCTTTTTATCTTCAAGATATTTTACTGTTAAAAAAATTTCGATGGAAAAAAGGTTGCAGTGTGTTGTGCTAGCAACCTGTCACACAAACATTACATATCCTCCATCGATTTACGTACGATTGCAAGAAGCGGCACTGAAAATTCAATTTCACGTGTTCTGCCTACCCTTTCCTGGAATACAGGAGCGCGTTTATGTATGTAGAATGTTTTATTATAGGAATATCAAGGCTGATTTTATTTTCGCACAAGGAAGCCAGCTAAGCACAAAAACATGTTCTCAAGCGCCCTAAAGAATATACCGACCAACAAATAATTGCTACAGTCTGGGCAATAAATAATTCCAAACACAACAGGCCAGAAACATATTTTATGTTGTACTGAAGATGCCTAGTATTTCTTTTAAGCGGGAGATTTATCATCACGAAAAGTTGGTAATGAGCCGTTACTAATTTTCTTCGCTTGCCTTATTCTTAGCGGGCTTGGATACATCTTAATGAAATTCGGCAGAGCTGAAGATCCAATTACAGCCTTGACAAGACGCCGCGGCAGTGTTTTGTGTTAAACCACCGGGTTGAATTATACCGCAAAAGAATAATTGGAGCGGTTATTCATCATTCATGAATTGGCCTTGGCCTAATAAAATGATGTACGCACGATTCACGGATATCTCAGTTTAGTTTTTGTCACTGTCATTGGTATAAAACAACTGCTGGCCGCCTCCTTTCTTTGCCATTTACTTTACTATAGAGTAGGTAGATATAGGAGGTATTTATTACAGGTGAAAGCATGACAAGAATACCCGTACTTAACTTTCAATTAGACACTTTCTGACGACCAGTTTTAATGAAAACAAACTAATTAAGTAACAGAATCCTGCGTTGCATCCACATGGTTTTTAATCCCTACCATATTGCAGTTCAATAAAATCGATTAGGTACGGTTCGTTGTTCACAAAAACACCTGTGCAGTTGATACCGACCTGAACCACGGAAACCGAAATTCGGTAATAAAACCCATTTTTCATTCGTCCCACGTTAGGGAAAATGAAATTGCGATCCAACAAAACTCCAGGGAAATTCTGGCAGAATATATGTCCAAGAGGGTTGGAGTTAGTAATTTAGATTGGTCAACTACAACTTTTATATAAATAAAGCGGCAACAGTTTTATGTCAATCCTAAAACAGTCTACCAATTAAAAGTGGGAAAATTTTAATCACTTGTAAATACTGACTGCGCAATATAAATACTGACTTGTACATGAAAATTTAACAATGCAATCAATACTGAATTTTGATGAACGATTAGTATTTTAGGTGTGCGATCAGTATTTATTAGGTTAATACGTTTTTTTATATGCCTATTATATAGCCATTGAAAATATGGTCCACTGCCATCCCTAGTTTCATACCCTGAGGTTCTTAGTTCAACTTAACATTCAGATTTGTTTGCTACCTTACCTTGCTCTTCATAATGTACTGTTTCTCAGAATTGTGATAGACATGTTTTTTACTTTAATCTCCATCAAGTCGTCGGAAGAACGCTTAACTTACAGTTTGACTGATAATAAGGTAAACGTCACAATGATTGACACTTGACATAAGATTGTAAGTGACAAGTGTTAGACCAGTGTCGCGCACTATATAGGACGTCTACCTTATCAGAGGTGAACAATAACCAAACCTTGCGGAATTTAGTAATAAAATAATAAAACAGGCTGATTTTAAAAGATTGTGATTCATACACGAGTATTTGTACTTGACCTTCCCTATCAGGTCTGTGACCGCGCACCAAACAAACCTTGACGGCACTTGCTCAACCAACTTCGCAAAACTATAATTTCTTGTAGGAAATATAGAGAGGTCGAACCGGTGTTACCCAGATATGTTACAGAATTGAAAAAAAAAACTTGTGAATTATTATTACTACCACCTAAAGGCTTGAGACTATTAAACGTCATTTTTAGATTCCCATGGTGTATCAGTTTAATATTGAAATATGGCACCGTAAATAAAATGATTCAAATAGGTAATAAATCTGTAGATGATTCTAAAGAAAAATCTCTCTGACATAAAAGTACGAATAATACACGTTTGTAATCGTTGACTAAGTGATGTAGCAAGTATTAGCTTAGTTAAGGACCTTAACTTTTTGCCGAAACTGTGAATAACATTCTTTGACACGATAAAGTTGAGTTTCATAGAGCCGATCACATTGTCTGCAAAGAGAAAAACTTTATATATTCTCTTTACCTAATAAATAGCATCTATTTGTTTGGGAAAACAAAACGAAGACTTTCAGTAAATACCGGTTTTTTCCCCATTGATGTCTGACCATAGGTGCTATTATGTTCGTGACACCGTAATCTTTATTGTTGTCAATCAGACTATTAATATTGTAATTTATTTCACTCGTGGTTATAAAAACTAATATCACATTCAACTAGTTCTTAAAAAACAAATAATCGAGTTCTCAAACAAAACTGTAAAATAAGTGTAATGATATATGTATATAGGTAAGAAATAACTACACTACACCAAAATTGTTTGTATCGAGAGTCAGTAATAACAAAGCAATGACAGACTAGCTGTATGAAACGAAACCACTTTCATATAACGGCACAGCACAAAAACCAAACGGCTTCAGTCTCATATTTTTTGTTTCTTTCTTTCGTCAACAGCGACAGCGAAAGTGGCCATAGAATATGGTACAATGCGATCATTAACCGTCTGTCATAAGCCAACGAATTACTTTTATTGCTTTTATTTTTTTTAACCCAGTTTGGGTCTTACAATTTTTTGTTTTTCTTCTTTGCAGTGTTTGCCCGCGCCCGTGTAGTCTATCGCTCGGACAGTGATGACTTCGGATGACCTTGATTTAGTGGTTTGTTTTAGTGAATCTTGCTAGTGAGAGGCAGTGTCAGTGTTGCTAGTGCTGTAGCCGGTAGTGTCAGTGATGTGACAGTCTATGGAAGTGGCAGAGTTGACTCGGAATGTTCACAAAAAACGGCAAGGCTCCCGAGCGGTGCCGCTACCCTCATAGGAGCTACAAGAAGAAAAAACCTCTGCCACATACACCCTGGAAGTACTTGATGAATTGCCCACTCGTTAGAAAATGTTTTGGTACAGTATTTTTATTTTATTTTACTATATTTTTTTTTCTTTGTACATATTTTATTTTAGATAATAGGCACGGTTATGTTAAATTTAGTTCTATTAACGCTCATAATTTTCAGAATCATAATTAACAGACGCTTTGTCGATGCCACAATGACTTAACAGGAACTAGTCAATACAGTATATTAATTAACATTAAACCACTTTGAAACTTCGCGGTGAATTAATTAAGTTATTTGCAGACCTAGACAAGGTTCATTCAAGATTTAAATCACCCATCAATAAAGTAGTAATAAGAATACTTTTTGATAAAAGTTAAGTTTAGGGTGTTTTCTAAATATCGCCTTACCGTTTTAAGACCACGCCAAAGCAAAAACGCGGACCTATAACGCATTGTCGGATAACGTGAATCTAAAATGTTTCTATAGACAATATAGACAGTAAATAATGATGGATTTCTCGTCTCGCGTTATCTTCAGCATCTGCACTACAGGAATGTAATAATAACGTAATCCAGAAAACAAGTTCTTGCGCACATATCGTGGAATCGCGACGGCCGACGAACGTTCCCGACCTTGCCGTGGCATTCCGTAAGTGGCCGGACCGTCCGCCCGACTGGTCCGTTGACCGGTTGAGATGGCCAAGCTGCAAATATAAATTTTACTGCTCTTATCCTTTTTTGAATCGTATTAGCCGTACTTCTTACATTTTAAGGAATATATCGAGTCATCGCACGTCTATAACTGTAAAGTAATAAATAAACTAAGTTAATATATGACATCTCATCGAACATTACTTACGAATTGTTCAAAGTATTTATTCATGGTACCTATGGTTCCTAAAACGCACCCATTTCATTCAGGCATGACATCAGTAATGATAGAAACTGAAAATAACTGACTTGTCCGTCACTGCAACAAAGGAAAACTTAAGCAATTTTACCTAACGTTGGCTTCGGCAACGCTTGTTTTGTTTGAAATGTCCAAAGAATTCCAAAGAAGGATTGATGTAGGTGGACAGTCTCCGAGTAAAAAGATTCCTTTCTGAGACAAATGATTCACCGCGTTTTTGTGTTCAAACGAGTTGAACGATTAGTTGAGTGAACTCACTTGTTGCGGAGCCTATAGCTGCAGCCGACGCGTCAGGCATTTGTTTTTATTAGGGTGTTTGCAAAACTATAAAGCCTGAACTAGAAATTGGTTCAGCGAAACTAAAGAAGTTGCTCAATAGAATATGTGAACGTATTTAGCTTGCTCAGTCCAATCTTGGTTTAGAATATGTTAGCCTTAGCCACTTCCTTGTGGATTGCTACGCCGCGAACATTGCTACTGGAGAGAATTTAACGAGATTTTTAATGCTTTCTCTGGGATTTATTACAGCTGGCGCCAAGAAGTGGCTACGAGGAACTAGCAATTTGACGGAGCGACCTCTGACTATTAACTGTGGGATTGCAAGTACTTTATTACAGACTTAAAAGCATAAAACGGTTGGTCTTACTACGGAAAAATCCTTAATGACAAGGGAATTTAAAGTGCAAGGTTAGATTAATATGTGGTATGTTAGTTCAATTCAAATTAGTAATTTATTTAATGAATCAAAAACTTATTATTTGAACTTCGCTTTAATCAGTTACTGTTTATTCCTACGAAATTCATAATACAACAAAGTTATCGATAACTGATTTGAACCGGTGGCGTATCGTCAAACACGATTAGACTTTAGAGTCTCAGCCACTAGTCTAATAACCCGTTTTATTTAGATTCCATCAACCAGTAATAGTCCCTATACACCCCAGCGGGTGCTATCGCTGTGTGCGTCCCATGACGCGAGCAGGGACAGCATCCGCTCGGTGTACTCCTTGCATTCCATTAAATTGTCAAAAGGGCCTCTACGTGTTGCCTCAGTTGGTACTTTGTAGGTAACTAGCCCCACGCACGCCTCCCAAAGGTCCGGGAAATAATAATAAGGCGGTTTCTGGACACGTAGCGGATGGTCATGAGGTCTCTCTGTCGCCCTGACCGCCGGTAGTTTAGGCCCCGCCTCGCTGCCAGCGGCGAATTTAGTAGATGAAGGTGGTGGAGCGAGAAGATGGTTTTGGGAAGATCTGATGGAAGCGAGGTGATTAAAACGCTCTTTGATATATGAAGTAGTAGGGGGAACAAAAAGTATACTGTAATGTAACACAAGAATGTGACATTCATGACGGAGACGAATTTGAAGCCACTTGAGCTGAGAACGAAAGGAGTAGTATACGTGGTCATATTTGCGTAAACCAAATATGGACCTAATATATAGATTTTGAAGGGGCTCAAGTTTATTAAGCTGGTCCTCAGTAAGGTAGCAAAACTCAGCAAAATCTGGAATGGGAAGGAGAGATTGCGGTAGCGCAATTTTAGTGGCAAGTGGCAAAAAGTTACGAAGTCGATGAAGAGAACCGACCGAAGCAAACATTCTCCTGCTGGCCTCACTCACCTGAGGTACCCAAGACAATGTGCGATCAATTATGACACCAAGGTTCCTTACCTGGTGCGAATAAGGAATTTGAACACCATTGAACATTATAGCTGGTAAGTTAATAAAATCAGCCCTAGGATCATGACCTGGGTTTTAGCAGGGTTTACCTTAAGCCCATAACGTTCACTCCAGATAGCAATACTCTTCAAGTCCTTATTCATGGTGCGGATAACCTGAGGTAAATACGTAATAGCCCCTTGAGAGTATATTTGAAGATCGTTTGCATAAAGGTGATATAATGAAACGATGTTACTGATTATGTAAAATTCCTAGGAATAATTTTAGTGCAAACCGCTATAAACATGGCATATTATAATAATTCGGTTGATATTACATTCGGCGCGCGTGGGCCCAGGCGGCTGCGATTTTTCCCGGATGAATACATTACGTGGCGCTTACTATTCAAGTCGGGTGCCTCAGATTGCGTTACCTTGTCGCCTTGAGGGCTCATTGCATATTGCAATAACTGCTGCTGAATCATAGAAAACGTGAGTTGTTGGAAATCGTATACCGTTATGTTGGGATGCGGTTTCCAGCGATGACGGACGTGTGAGGACATGCAAATGACACTTAGTCGATAAGGACTAGAATGGACGTCCGTTTTTATGGCTGAGCGTGAGATAGTGATCAAATGAACACTTTAAAGTATCGTCCGTTTTTCCAGACACTTTAAGACTACAATCTATATCGCTGCTCAGCTAACTTGCTTATCCATATCCAACGGAAATATAATCCGATACGCGAATAAGCTTTTCATTTATAGTACAGTTACCACATTTGCCACATTAAGCCAAAAAGACATATCACATCATCATCAGTATCATCACAGATTTGAAACATTCTAAATACAATTGCAATTTTACAGGCTGCAAATAAAATGTTATAAAAATCCGTTGCTTTTGCCAATAACCAAATAAAAAAGACGTGGCCGTTTCAAAGAAAGGCTTTCCTGATTAACTTTGCAGAAAAGGAACTTCTATACATGCAAAGACGCAGCTCAGCAAAAAATGCAATCAGCCACCCCATTCAAGTCTGGTGCTAGTCCAATTTTGAATTATTCATCCATTGTAAAGTATTTGAGAGCGGAAAATCAGCTTATTGAAAATGATTGTGATGTTTTTACAGCACGCTAAACTTGCGAAATACACTTAAGGGGCTGCCTCAATTCTATGTAAACCACGCCCGCGCATTTGAAACACCAATTTTTTTATAGACAAATGGGATTGCGTTTAACCTTCACCTAACCTGATGTAAAGTTAAGAAAAGGCCTAAGATGGAGCAGCACATCCAGAAAATGTCTGTTCACTCTTGCCTTGAGGACATCAAGGTTGTATGATTCCAGAAATACAGACACCGGAAGGGAATTCCAAATCGAGGCTGTGCGAATCAAAAAGGATGTGCATGGTCTAAAAATTGTGACGTGTTTTGTTTCCAAGTTGAGGATATACAACACAGGGGCAACGATTTATGGATGATTCAGAGAGCAATAATGTTGTGTGTTCTTAAGCGTTCTTGAGCCATAATAGTTAACTTTTACAACAATTTCGACAGTTATTTTCTTGCTTTGCCCTAAAACCTCCCGGTTTTTGCTGCAAAATTACGCCTAAATATTTACGTTTCGTGTTCTTTTACCTACTAAACGCGACTGGTGAATAAAGTCCTCGTTTGTATCAGTTTTGTTAGACGCCTACTAATCACTCAGCTTGGTCCTCTGTAATAATTAATTACGATCTGCGTACAATGGCAGTTAGTATTGGGAGTTCCTGCGTCATTACATAACACTCCTTCAAGGGAATAAACTCTTGAAAGCTGTTCGTGTGTAATTCATAAAGTATTTTTCAGTTGTATAAATAATACATTCTACAATAAGTGCATTAAACAAGTCATTTTATCCGAGAAAATTTGGAGATCGTTAATAATCGAGGATAAATGGGTTTTATACACGAGTTATATGTATGCATATTGTATATGTCATGTACACTCTGAGTTCCGCTTTGATAAATTATATCGAATTAAATGGTTCGTTTTATGCACTTCTTGTACATAACAATCTACTAGTAGTTCTGTGAGCTGTAGAAATCACGAACCCGTTTAATTTTTTTTTTTTAATTTTGAAAAAGTGACTATAACTAGGTACGTATATTATTAACATACATGCTCACAAAATTTCACGAGAATCGGTTGAGAAATGCAACCTGTAGAGGAGAACAGCCGGACAGCCTGTTTGACAAACACCGGACATACGAACGATTTTCGGCCCAAGCTGATGCATAGAACTTCGTCCGCTTCGCCCGCTCGTTCGATTACGCATTATTTTACCACCGTTAATGACGTAGAAAACCGATCGTGGTATTAAATATCTAATGCAATGTGCATAATTAAAAACCAGACAAGTGCGAGTTCAACTCGCGTGGTGAGGGTTCTGTAAAATTGCTATGCTCTAAACATCAGGCGCTCCATACAAAATACACAAAAATATTGAGAATTTTCCCGTTACTTTGAACACTCAAACTTCTTTTAGGTTTTTTTGTAATCTTTAGGCAAGGAATTTTCTTTATTTTTTTCAGAATTTTAAGCCAAGTAGTTTCGGAGATAAGGGGGGAATGGTCAATTTTCGTATTTGTTCCTAAATTACTTCAAATCTGTTTTTACTAAAATTATAAAAAAAAAACTGAGATGCTTACAACAACCCCTTTCATTCGATATGTCACACAATTCAGTTTGCGAAACTTTTTTTTTTAATTTTCCAGTTTACCCCCCAAGGTTTTCGAGATATTTCTGAAAAACTACCTTCCCTATAGAAAAGCACGTAAGTGCCGTAAGGTTTCTGTGATGATACGAACTTATTAATAGGCACGGAACCCTTCGTTGTGCGTGGCCCGACACGCACTTAACCGGTTTTTTTTAATTTATCCTCCATTTTAACTAATTAATGGTTTACCATCCATTTGGTAAGCAATAACTTAGTCAACATATAATCTAACTCCGAGCAGAAAAGTAGGTAGTAGGTTAGGTTAGGTTAAAACTGCGACCCTTACAAAACCGAACCGCTACCAGATGTGTACGTTATAGGTTAGGTTAGAACTGCGATGCTCACAGGACCGAACTACAACAGAAAAAAACCGGTGCCTTCACCTATACTCAGGACTATGTTACAACTGTTACAAGACAAACCTGGGCTCCTTTGAGGTGATGAGGATTCTATTGTGTGGCTTAAGTTTTCCAGTTAAATTCTAATACTATTAGCGGCAACGCAACAGTTTCAAAGAAAACCCACACATGTTTTAATATAAACAGTGTTATTGTGTTTCACTCTTTAATCACCAGCCAGGAATTCACACAAATTGTCTGAGTCATAAGAAATCATATGCGCTGTGAAGTTTCAGGAACCCACTTGAACTGTAAATATAATCAAGGTCAATGAAAATGTGCCGTTTTATATAAAATTAACCGCCCGCGTATTGCAAAGAACGCTGGCAAACCCGCGGGAGAAAATATAGCCTATAACCATCCAGAGTCCATTCTACACGCAAGTGAAATAATTTTTGAAAACGTATTAGTCGTTTTCATAAAACGAGTCCAGTACGTGTCTGGCCTAGATAGAAAACCTAGATTTAATAAATATGTTATTAAGTATATAAGTGCCTATTAATAAAGTGCTTAATAAACAGAAATGCACCGAAAATCTCGTTTCCACAAAATTAATAACTCCCGTTTCTGTAGTACCTAGTTGAGTCTCGGCACACAAATATTTTTTTGTAATTAATTGAGCAACAACGTTCTTTGTATTTTTGCGGTTAAAAAATACTGGCTCTTTTCAAGTTGGACGCGTTCGCAAATAAATCAGAAGTGATAACAAGTTTTGCAATTTGGTCGTGGCAAATTGATGTCGCAGTAGGTATTGTTTTTAATTAACCGCGATTTATGAAAGTCTGATATTAATTGCTATGGAGCCTCACGCACTTCAGCTTTAAATATATTTTTGTAACGAGATTTGACCAAAGTACACAATATGTATATTTTCACACGCAACCTGCATTTATATTCAAGCTATTGCTCATGCGGTTGAGATGGGGATAAAAGCATTAGATTGAATAATGAATATCCACCGGGGATTACTAAGCTGCGTTTTCATATATTTGACACCTCGCATGCATGACAGCTAGGTGTCATACTTGTATGGAAAATTGGAAGCAGAGTTTAACATATGTCTGATGGATTCTCACCCTTAGAGTTTACCCTGCACAACGAAATATATTTTAGGTTCTGTCGTGCACGGTAAATGGGCATTGAAATATTTGAAATGATACCTAACTGATAATTTTATGAAGCGTTTTAAACGCTCTATAAGTATGAAGTTTGATAATAACAACAAAAAAATAGGTGGGAAATAACATCTCAATCTTTTCCGGTCTAACAGCGTCCATTTTTTTTAACACGCTTTTATTAGGTCGACCAGAGGGCCTACCGCGAAACGAAAACGAACTTGGTTCACGTATCTCCGTCTCTGTCGCACACGAGATACACGACGAACGATGTTCGATTTCGTTTCGCGGTAGCCCCTCTTAGTTCATGGAATTGGTACATTTTGCCTTGCATCAAATCGGGTAGTTCTGATTTTTTTATATGTTCTATGTGATTAAGTGGTTATGGCAAATCCAAGTTTTCGTACTCGGAAACCCTCCGGATCATTGTTTTTTTTTTGAAAAACCACTAAATTTTCAGACTTTTTTCAGTTTCTACCAATTTTTACCAACAGGGACCTATTTTACGGCAAATGTCACTATGTACACTTTAAAAAAGACTAAATTTTCAACAAAAAAAAATAAGTGAGATGGCGATAAACCAAATAGTTTCTAAGATACAGTTGTTCAAAAATTTGCAAAATTTCCAAAAAATTATAAATTTACACATTTTTTTAAGTTTTCGTCAATGTGGTCAACTATGGACCCATTTTACGTCATACGTCCATATAAGTTATTAAAGTACACACCATTCGCAACAAAACGAGACTAATTTGGTCTATTAAGACTTGATAGTTCTTTAGATACAGCTGTTCCAATTTGCTGAGGTGAGTAAACAAAATAATAGAAGGGTTTGTAAAATAAAATGCGACATAAGAAAGAAGCATTATAATTTACAAAAAAAAACATAGTAGTAATAACTTCCTTGTATGCAGTACTGGAAGGAAGTATTATTATTACTTTTTCTTGTACATCTGATGGACCAGGCTGATCTTCTAAATCTACAGCACTCCTTTTGGGGAGAGCTTGCTTCGGTAGCATTTCTTCATCGACCGGCTCAGGCAGCTCGAAATCGTCATCTAATGGTGGGTCATCGATTAATGGTTCGTCAATGTCGTCATGTATCATGTCTGGTTTGTTCTTGCACGACTGGCCGCTGCAGTGTTTGCAAACAGCTGAGCATTTGAGTTCTACTTTTCTGCAACTACAAGTGCTGATACAACCTTTATTGCAGTTGCAGGAAATCATTTTTAGCAGGGGTTGAGGAGCTGGTGGTTTCGTCATCAGTTGAGGAATGAGGCCTCGAGTGCTCCGCATCCAGCCCCAATTGAGGGGGTTCTTCTGGTTGCCCAGCCAAATCTGTATCTAAAACAAAACGAACAACAAAATTAATAACGTAACTTTTCAACATGTTATGAATAATATAATTTGAAGCAGGAATGTAATTTTTCTGGCAAAATAATACATCTTTTACCTGCTGGTATGTTCGCCAAGAAAGAAATTTTGCAGCATACCGAGTTGGAGGCAACCTGGCGAGATTCATACGGTCTTAGCTGCCGCCCTCGTAAACATTTGGTAGCGAAGGTCGTTGAGATTTTGGGATTCACTGTTGCCTCCATACTGTGAAACGAGGAAGCTCTCTCCTGATTTGGTGACCTGCTCAGGTGTGGCCATTGGGGCTTAGGAAAACCGGCAGTTCACTCTTTGATTTCGTCGCGCCGCACAAAAACATGCCGGCCGGCCGCCTTTAGGCGGTCTATAGTGGTTGCCGCGCGCTGTTACGGGACGCACGCGTTAGCGCTTTGCATTGCATCGTCATTCGCCTCGTAAAATAAATATGACGCGTAGTCGTCGTCGTCATTGGTTGAAAATATTTTTTCTTTACATTACGTTTATGTATGTAGGTAACCCAGAGTTGTGTCTTCGTCTTACATTTTGCAGAAACAGGCAGTTTTGATATCATAACCTAAAGGCAAATTACACAGCTTTTGTGTAGTTGAGTGATCCTAAGTAAATAAAGAATAATCGTAATATCGTTAGTAAAATACACTATTATACCAACGTACGTATAATTTAATAGGTCGAGCTGGCGGTAACCCTAGCTCTAAGGCTCCGCCTCCGAAAGATCGCGTTGCATGCGATAGAAAGAAATGGCCACATGTAGGCACGTTTGGCGTACCTAAACAGGGAATTTGTTAACAGAGAACCTTCTGTACGTAGTACTATTACTTATTCTGTGGTATAGGCCGCCAATGAGTCGATTATAACTACGGCAAAGCCGAAATGTATTGTGGTTTGAATATAAAACCTATGACACAGGGTTTTGTTTTTTCTGTTATTATAAATAGTAAATACCTTTTACATAAAAGTTAAAAGGAACACACCTTCAGTAGAAAAAATGTTGAACAGACACCACTAACCTCAAATTTTTCATTTTTTAGGAAATTTTGCTAACATTTGAATAGCTGTATTTTAAAAACTATTTGGTCTAACTTAACCAAATTACTTTTATTTTGTTGAAAATTTAATCTTCTTTAAAGTGTACATAGTGACATTTGCCGTAAAATAGGTCCCTGTTGGTAAAAATTGGTAGAAACTGAAAAAAGTCTGAAAATTTATTGGTTTTTCAAAAATTTGACAATGATCCGGAGGGTTTCCGAGTACGAAAACTTGGATTTGCCATAACCACTTCAACACATACAACATATAAAAAAATCAGAACTACCCGATTTGATGCAAGGCAACCCCCCTTTTAGAGCACGATTTCCATGTACTATCTGTATGTAACTAACTATGTATTGGAATCTAAGGTAACTAATTTAACCATCTTCCAAGGATTGGCAGCTGTATGTAGTTCTGATGACAATACAATAATATGGTACTGTCGAACTGATCTGATGATGGAGCCGGAAGATATGAACTGGAACTTCATGATAGAGCATCGTATCATAGCTGTGTTTGGACTTGTTAGAAAAGTCTTGTAATGAACTTTGACCACGATTAAATGGAATATCGTATCATAGTCGTGTTTGCACTCTTAGTGGTCTCCAGATTGAAGAGCTAGATTGTTCTAAGCTGACAGGTAAAACACCATGCAATACAGACGCACTGGCGGAGATGGAGAGGATGCGGGCTCATTTGCCTACTTGAAATAAATGTATAAATGATAAAAATATTTCGTTATCAAAGACTAAAAAGTATAAAATAAATTAATAGTTTA
Organism: Epinotia nisella; assembly: GCA_932294315.1. Lineage (NCBI taxonomy): Eukaryota > Metazoa > Arthropoda > Insecta > Lepidoptera > Tortricidae > Epinotia > Epinotia nisella. The sequence continues at coordinate 11,686,635 of OW028688.1, read as the reverse complement.
AAAAACACTAGAAAAACACGCTTGTATAAATTGTATATAAGTATGCACGTAAAAACCAGAAATAAATTATAGATCGTTCAAGTTGTCTCTATTTCTGGGCTGAAGTGTAAACTATGTGCTTTTAACTATAATATTTGATTGTAAAACCGTGGGGCGCTGGAACAGGACAGACTTTCTGCAGCTTCCACCAGGAAGTTTGTATTAGTATTTGTTGCTTACAAGAAAGTTCGGCACGACTTTGGCATGTCATTCCTATTACTTTGTGTATGATACTTGCTCGCTAATTTTTGATTTTTGATTGACTGACTGACTGTTTGGCTGTTGACATTGATCGATGTAATGCTTTTCACAAATGTCTTCATCATTCTACTAACGCAGATCGCTATCATTTGTTTTCACATCCAATTTGTTGTGAAAAAGTTTCCGAATTCTTTTATTTTATCTCAACCGTGTGGGGCAGATGTTTATCGGTTCACTAGTAACAAAGATAAACGAGTTAACTTGGTAACTCAACTCTGTAAAATTGTACAGAATTTCGCTCACCGACTTTTAAACAACAATGCGTTAAACTGCCTCGCTCTCGCTTTTAAGAAGATTAAAATATGCATAGTAACTGATGTCTTCGTTGCTCGGGATAGAGTTGAAGGCAATCTTTTGTGCGGCTAAGATGCTGGGTGACGTTTAGCATAGGTAGGTTATTCATGTCTCTTCTTATTTATTTAATTCTAAGATGCCTTTATAGCGATCGTGATTAAAAATGGGATTCAAATTATAAATAAAATTACTTGTGTATGCAGACTCTAATACACATTTTAACTGATCAATAGATCCAATATCGTTACATTGAATTGCTGAAAATTGATCTTGGCTCTCATTTCAACGAAGTCCCGGATAACTTTATAATATGAGTTGAATTTTATTGCTAATGTCGACTCTATAGGTACCATAACTCGCTAACGTCTTACAGTCGATAAAAATTCCGATGCCTATTTATTAATCAAAAAAATACAACGCACTGTCGGTCGAGACTGGTTTTTTTAATAAACCAAATTTGTAAAGTTATGCAACATGCATATTTTATCTTACAGAATAATTTTCTCATAACATTGGCCAACCAAACCATATTTTAATAAAATGCAATTGACTCTGCATTTCCGGGCAAACTACAGTTTCGATTTTTTACAAACAATTTCGTATAAATCGTTCGGCTATAAATTTTGTTCACGCTGTGCATTGGTTCTGTCCACGAGTTTTCATTGCAAGCCCTTTGCATTATTTTTGAAACTGAACTTTATTGCGCAATGCACGAAATTACTTTTTCCATAACATATTCGACGAGATACGAGTTTGTGTAGGTTAACAGTCTGTATTCGGATAACGTCATCCGGTTGTGTGCTCTGACAGGTCAGAACTTTGTAGATATTATTTCAATGGAAGCCGTTTAATATGTTGACATATCCGATTCTTTTATTTATCGTGTTTAACTTGTAAAAAGTTACTGATATTATATATCAAATTTAAGGGGATCTGCGCTCGTTATGATAGATGTTTAGCACTTATTACCACGTTATTATAGTAACAGCGTTTTAAACACTTTACTACCTATGTCTCATCCTTAAATATTTTCCTTTTCCTAAATCCCAAGTGTAATAGTGGGTCCATTAGGCACCGACACACACACGGCACAGACTAAACCAATAGGCCTTTTTACACTATGATTATTGAAGTGCGAGTGCATACGATTGTAGTGCAATCAGCAATTGTAAAAATTTACACAAATCTAAATGTACACAGGTTCTAAAGCTTGAGTATTGACGCTGCATACCGCGTACAGTGTCAAGTTGTATGGAAGTGCAACTACTTTTCTGTAGAGCCAGCCGCCAACCGGAGGCCAACGACTCAGTCCATGGTCTCCTGTTAATCGTGCGTCAAGTTGTATAAAACGTGACGCTTTAAAGCATGCGGCGTAAACCGGAGACCATGGACTAAAATTATCATGTTGACACCGTAGGGTTCGTACCAAGCCATGCAGTAAAGAACTTTACATCATTCTAGCTTGAAACTGTACGTAGTACACGGCGTTAACAGCTCGGCTACGACTTCAAGACACGGCGGCAGAGGCAGCGTCATATGTGTTATATGTAGGAGTGAGAGGCCGCTCTCCGATCTCTCACTCCCACGTATGGCGACAACTCTGCCGCTGCCGCTCCAAATTTAATACAATCTAACCTACCAACTCTACTGAATTGCAAGTCGCAGCATGCGCCCCAAGTTATGCTTGAAGCTGTGCGTAGCACAGGGCGCTAACAGACTAGGCCTAAGTCTTCGTGTGCGTGTCTAATGGTCCGTTTAAACATCCAGCCTTATCGTGAAGCTATCTTGTGAAGTGTAAAGATGTGTGGCAGTGTGTGACGCTGGAGATGTAGCCGGTGACGGATGGCGGGTAGCGCGGCGTAGCGCCCGCATGGGGCAGACGGCGAGTATGTGCCGCCTTAACGGATCATGTCTCCACCACAAGAAAAGTAAGTCTAACTAATAGAAACTAGTCTTAAGATATTTTATCTACATGCCAGATACACACACACACAGTGACATGGTACTAAAAATAATCTACAAAATGCCTAAACCCCATGTTAACACGGTATTTGCGAAAAGGTGCTCAATGTATCTATTGTATTGTATGAATATACTTTACTTAAAATCCATACTAATATTATAAATGGGAAAGTGTATGTGTTTGTGTGTTTGTTTGTTTGTTTGTTTGTTTGTTTGTCCGTCTTTCACGGCAAAACGGGGCGTCGAATTGACGTGATTTTTTAAGTGGAGATAGTTGAAGGGATGGAGAGTGACATAGGCTACTTTTTGTCTCTTTCTAACCTCCTACTTCCACAAAATGGGGGGTGGAAGTTTGTATGGAGCATTCCGAAATTTCCAAGGTAGAAAGCTAAAAATTGGTATGCGGACTATTTGTGACTAACAAAAAATCGTGCATCATTTTTTTTTTGGAAATCTGCACCCAACCCCTTAAAAGAGGGGGTGAAATTTTATATGGGGGTCCAGATATGTAGTCGATATGTAGAGCCGATATGTATAGTCGATATGTAGAGTAGATATGTAGAGTCAATATGTAGAGTCGATATGTAGAGTCAATATGTAGAGTTGATATGTAGTCGATATGTAGAGTTGATATGTAGATTCGATATTTATAGTCGATTTGTAAAGTCGATATGTAGAGTCGATATGTAGATTCGATATGTAGAGTCGACACACCTATCTAAGTACACAGTGGACATCTATATAAATATGTAGAGTCGATATGTAGTCGATATGTAGAGTTGATATGTAGATTCGATATTTATAGTCGATATGTAAAGTCGATATGTAGAGTCGATATGTAGAGTCGATATGTAGTCGATATGTAGAGTCGATATGTAGAGTCGATATGTAGAGTCCATATGTAGTCGATATGTAGAGTTGATATATAGATTCGATATTTATAGTCGATATGTAAAGTCGATATGTAGAGTCGATATGTAGATTCGATATGTAGAGTCTATGTTCGATATGCAGAGTCTATGTAGAGTCGATCTAAATATATAAGAGACTGAAACTGAGATGCACCTTTTTTGTAGACGGTTAACATTACTCTTAGTACGCGGGCGAAGCCGCGGGCAAAAGCTAGTTGTATTAATAATACTGTAGGTAATTTTTTTGAGCAGGTTACCGAAATTAAAAAATATATATATATTTTTGGAAAATAGGTATCACTGTAATGTTCTTTGCATGGTCGTATCATTTGGTAAATAAATAAATAAAAACTTCACAGACTCGGATGTTATTCAATTTTCACATTATTTATTTTAGACTCATGCCCATATCATGTTAGTAACAATTAAAACTTACAAAGCTATGTTAGGCAAATAATTAAGATTGAATGTCATAGTGAAAATTAAAAAAAAAGCTAATTAGATGCCACGACAAAATATTAAAATAACGAATTAAATCATACTACATTGCTGAACCTCTTCAGCCCATGTGTAGGGTTTTCTAGTGTCTCCAAACTGCGCAAGCAAAACTGTCTAAAATCAGCTGAAGAAGGCTGTTGAAACTGTCATGCACACGACGCATGAGAGACGCGGATCTGTTTTTGATAACGGCACTGAAACCGTCGACGCGTGAGAACCGCCAGATGCGCTGCAGTGCCGTGACAGACCCGTCGAACATCAGAAGCCGTTGTTATTGGAAGTCATCATCCTTCTGCGTGGTCCCGCTTGTCTAGCAGCCTGAGGCCCGCAATTGATCCCAAGATTTGGCGTAGGCACTAGTTCTACGAAGGTAACTGCCATTAATCTCAGATGATACTTTATACAAACCCAAAAAGCTACAATCTGAGACTTTTTCTCCTTGTTATATTTGTATAGATAAATCACTATTAGGTTAAAAAATGAGAGGTACGGTGTCAGGCAGGGTAGACTTCTTATCTGCCGGCTACCGTACGTAGACAAGGGCCGTTCATCACATGAAAAGAGGTTTCGCTTAATTCAACTGGTGAGCCGTATGCCACTGTCCACGCTGCAGAGGCGGGTGACAGTGTCTTCTGGGTGATTTATTATGCTACATGCTCGCTCTTATCCTAGTTTTGTGCAGTGTGTAATAAGCTTAAAAACGTACCTTTTTTGATATAGTTACGTCTGGATAAATATTCAAAGTTATAAAACTTGGGATGGAATTTGATTTAGATATCCGTTGTTCCTTCCGATTGCGTATGTTCGTTGAAGCTTCTCCGTTCGAATTTTTTAGTATGTTATGACTAAATACATAATTTTGGGATAAATCAGATGTGATCAGATGTGCGCTCTTATCCTAGTTTTTTTTAAACCTACCTAAGAACTAGCGACGCTTATAATTTTATTTTATTTTGAATTAAATAATTTTGATCGAGATAATTTTAACTCATCATAAAAGTTCTTAAACTAGTTTTGACTTACAATTCCAATATCCAAATGTTCGTTGTTATTTTAGCTAGTTTCCCCTTCATGGAACTTAATAAACTTTTGTTGACTCAAATATGCTTTGTCGCTTTTTCGCAAACAGAAATGTCCAAGTGACAGATAAAGCCAAACTCATTTTAACACCATTTTAATAACTTTTTGGTATGGGACTTTGTCCGAAATAAAAATAAATTGAATTGAATAGAATTGAATTGAATTTAACTAAAAAAAAATATAGGATTGATGATCGTTTATGAATAAAGGCATAAGTATGTTAGAATTCAATTAAAGTAAAAAAAAATGTAGAATGCTTCTTTTATTAGGGTTCCGTACCTCGAAAGGAAAAAACGGAACCCTTATAGGATCACGTCGCCCGTCCGTCGTTAAGACCCTTTTTCTCAGGAACGCGTGGAGGTATCAAGCTAAAATTTATATCAAATACTCAGGTCTACTGTCCCTTGGAGCTGTGAAAAAATCAAACTTCTAAGCTAACGCAATCAAAAGATACAGTTTATGCCGCAAATTTTCGAAACTCGCAAGGAAATCAAAACCTACAGGGTACTTCCCTTGAACTCAGAATCTTGAAATTTGGTACGAAGCCAACGTCTTATAGCACAGATAAAGGAAAAATTGCGAAAACCGTAACTTTTTAGTTACATCATATAATAAAAATATTTTTAATAATTTACTTATATACCTACAGGTTTGTACGAAACCCTCGGTGCGCGAGTCCGATTCGCACTTGGCTGGTTTTTTTTCTCTTAAAACCAATTCACTCGCGGAAGCATATTCTGAAAGATTTAGATTTTCTCTTACATATTTTATTCTTAAAGCGGCTTAGGCTTTTAAAGAAATAAATAAACAAGTAAATATATACCGAAGGAGGAAGTTGTTTTCCCTGTAAGATAAATAAACGGAGGGGTTGGCATCAATCGGCGGCTATATCGAGTTACCGAGTAGTCAGTAAGTAAACCTCAGACTCAATAACTATTCTCTTTGTTGGGTTTTCTGGAATCTAACTAAAGGTCTCTAAATATTATAAAAGAAAATACAACTTTAATGGATGACGGATTGAATTTAGTAACACAATTTTGTTTTGGTAGAGATAAATTATTATAACGGAATCGAATTTCGAAATGCTATCTAAATAAAAAACCCTAAAAATCAGTAAAATATCACATCTTTATGTTTATTTTTTACGCGTTATAGTATTAAGTACAGTAAATCAGTGACTTTACGTCAAAACATAAAAAAAAACTGTGAGAAAGAGGTTTTCATTTAATTTACGTCATTTATTTATATCGTCGTCTAGTACCTATAACACAAGCCTTATTGAGCTTACTATAGGCCTAGTTCGATTTGTGTAAGAATGTCCCCTAATATTTATTTATTTATTTTTCTACTCCTGTACTTTTATCTGTCATTTACATAGTCACGAACACTAATATAAAGACATACAAAATAAGTTTGCAGAAAAGTCTATACTCTATTCCCCATAACAGTACGGCACAACCGTGCTGTTATGTCGCCAAAACGATACGCTTAGCAGCCATACGCTTCTAAACCTATACATTAGGTACTACCAACTTAACAAACCACTGAATGTTTTTACTTTTTAGAAATTTTTGAACTAAAGGCATTGCTGCTAACTTATTCTTAATATGGTAGTACTGGCAAGTTGACATCAATTAAAAACAAAGTTAACCATAGACACCCATTTGTCTCATATTCATGTTTCCCGAATTCCCGGTTATTCTATAAATTGTTGTTTGAGTTTGCGGCCGTTGTGTTTGCTACAAAATAGTTGGTGTTTCTCAAAAGTAATAAAAATGGATGACGATGAAAATATTGCTTCTACACCAGAAGAAATACACCGGCAGCCCACAAGCAGTGACCGAAAATTTGTTACCTACTAAATCTCGGCACCTATACGACAAAGTTTAAGAAAAATTTATTCTTTGTTTAATTTTGCATTTTATTCCATAGTAGCTAGTCGTAGAAAAAGTATTGTATGCAACGTTGTATAACTAAGTCAAAAAACGCTCGTGGCGTCTTTCTTTACAATGTTCGCCTTCGGCTCACATTGTAACCCACGCCACTCGCCTTTTTTGACCTCTCTTATACAACTGTTGCATAAAATACTATTTTCTATCATTCAGATAACTTGTCATATATTTTGTATGGGTAATTTTCGTTACACATAGGATGCGCTCGATTAAAGTAGCTATGATAATTGTGCTCATGATTAAATGACGTTAACGTGAACATGTTACCATCACTTTAACCAGTAAGAAAACTTATTATGCTTTGCTGGTCACTAAGAATTGAGCATCGGTACACTTCGGCGCGACCGTAACCCACGTTACGTAATTTGTGTATAAATTGCTCTCAGCGGTCGCGTGTTCGGTCACAGTATTAAATAATCGCACTTACATGTCATGCTCAAAACGGAAACTTCCATTCTAAATTGTAATACACCAGCGTGTGATTAATTCTGCGGCTGTACTTGTACGAATGAGTGTAAATACTGACATATGGATATGGCACTGTTGTTAGCTTCTGTTTAATCCATAATTGGCAACAGAAAAGAAACCCGCGACATTTTCATTTCAAAGTTCAATAAGTATCTAAAAACCGACCAAACCGATTTTGTTGAAACGTAGTCAAGAACGATCTCGTTCAGTCAGCTTTCAGACAAAAAACCCGCATTAAAATCGGTCCATTCGTTTAGGAGCTACGATGCCACAGACAGACACGTCAAACTTATAATACCCGTCTTTTTGCCGTTGGGGGTTAAAAACAAAATGCTCGCTATACTCGACCGCGATAAGTTTGGGAACAGTTTTAAAATATAGATACGTCAAATATCATACCGTTCATATACCTACCGCGATCGAAAAGTACAGTTAATCAGTTTTGAGTGCTATTTGACTATCTCTTAATTTAGTCCAGGCAATGAACTGACAACTTGTATAGAAAAAATGACATATTTGGAAATAATTTATAATAGCTAATTTTTTTAATGTAACGGATATATTATCAATTAAATTGTTACCTAGAGGCAAAATCCAACAAAAAATCAGACATCAAAAAAATCTATATTTAATTAGCTCCTAAAAAGTCCGGATAAATATTAATATTTTTTTTTATCTTTATTTAGGTTCATTTCATCAATATAAATAAAATAAAAAAGACAATGAATGTTTAATTTAAATCTATATAATTACTTCCGGGTGGAAAGTTTGTTGGATTCTTGAATAAAGCATCTTAGAATAATGTTTTAGAATGAAATAAACAAAAAAAACGCTATTATAAATTAATGTTTTTCGAAACCGTATTTTGCCTCGGCTAATTTTCGTGTATTGGACTATTTGAACTGCTCAGTTTCAGGGACGTACGCATATGACACTTGTATGGTATGACATGTAATTTGCACGGATTTGCCGTCCAATTTGTTAGAGGAATCGGGGCACGTTATATTTCCTCAACTATGTTTACGAGCTAGCTTAGGCTATCTCCGGGGAAGCTGACCACGAGTTCGCCTGGACTTTCCCCTTTAACTTTTTAAGTGTATTAGATAAAACGGGTATTTCTTTAATTATTGTAATTCCCAACAGCTCAACGTTATCGGTACGCTCGTTAGGATTAAGTTTCCCGACGCGATTGTCTGTTGTTCTCATTAATCTTGCGCGCATATGCATGTCGGAGAACCCAGTGACGTCCACAGCTAAATATCCATGTCCGTGAGTGGGAAGTTGTCTAAATGCTCGGGACTGATTCGATTACATTCTGGACGCAATTGGATGACGTTTGTACCAGCACTTAAAACTCGACGTCAGAGACAATGTTGATACGACAGATCAATAAGAGCGAGTGGAACCTGATACTCCTACCACGATAGCCTTGAGATGATTAATCACGGTAGGCTTTTTTGCTATCCGAACTTTATTATTAATAAAGAAAGAAAGAAAATACATTTATTTAACGTCACAAATTACACAATTAAACAAACAAAAAAGAAAAAACTAAATAAGAGGACGTTAAACAGGATAAAGCCACAGCAAGCCACAGCCAGCTAGGGCGCTGATTTTCGGTGGGGACCTAACTTACAAACTAACACAAGTGGCGACACAAGCGCCAGCAGCCTGGTATTTGTAACAAATATATTTATGTTTATGAGAAAAAAAAATGGTTTTTTGTACTTGTTTTGTGTTTATATAAATGTACCTAATTAGAAATCCCTGTCGGAGTTATCGTTGTTAATTTGTCAATAAATAAATTACAGATAAAAAAAAAATATATATATATATATAAAATAAAATAAACAGTTAACATTGGTCACAAAAAAATAGATAAAGAGTGATGTGTTGCACACGTGGTTATGCCTATGAAAAATAGAAGAAGATTATTACATTAGCTGCCGCCCGCGACTTCGTCTGCGTGGACCCGGGATAAAAACTATCCTTTATTTTAATCCCGGCTTTCCGGCTCTGTCTTCGTTAACTAGCCGTTTAAGCGTGACTGACTAACGTAATCTATCGTTTCACAAATATGATTTTATAGGTACAGTGTTTAAATTATTGCCATTATTCGTACATCATACACAGTTATACAATAAAGATTTCTATTTCGATTTCTATTTCTATTTCATATATTTGTATTTGTGTTATTTGTATATATGTATGATTGTGTATGTATGTTTCTATATAGAGGTATTTATGTACGTTTATTTTTATAATTATTTTGAATTTTCATTAATAATAATATCTGCACTACCTACTGCATAATCTACTTTTATCTCTTTCTCCGATACCCAAAGGTTGTCTGGAAGAGATCGCTCTTCAGCGATAAGACCGCCTGTTGTCTACCTCTACCTACATGTTATTGTATTGTTTCTCTCTGTAACAGCTTTGTTTGTGTGAGGTGTGCAATAAAGAGTATTTGTATTGTATTGTATTGTATATTGTTATGTGGGCAAAGAAAATTGCTTTTTCTACCAAAACGTCGCAATTTCAATGCCAGTGTTCAAATAAATTGCACAAATACCTGTTTACTGTAGCATCGCAGTGTGATAAGTGTATGCTAATTTACCACTGACCTACATATAAACAGTATTTTAGTAATAGATCAGGTGTTCCTAGTACTTATTTACTTAGACAAAATCGTTAGTCATGTATCTCGTCGCATGCTCTATTACCGGCTAGTTTTGATACTAACCTCTGCAGAAAGCTATTACGAGGACGATACATTGGATTTACTGTCCAACTTGCCAGTTATACATTTATAATGCGTCTTTCGTAGTGATTTGCTTCTTTTTATTGACTTATTTGCTACATAAAATTGTTCATATAATTCAAAGAACAGAAAAGCTTAAAAAATGAAATGCTAGCGTTACTTCTCAAATTTGTGGACACGGGCTCCAAAAGTCATCATGCTGCGTAGTAACCCGTTGTAATAAAATATCGCGATATAACTTTTTATTTAGTGCGATACGTGGAACACGGTACAAATAACGCCTCAAATCGCCCACTCCATCATTGTCCCTTGGAAACCAAAGCAACTTGGGGACATTACTTTTATTTCTTTTCCGCGGCGAAACCATTTCCGCGATGTCCCTAGGGTAAATTTTCTTTATATTGTTTCTTAAGTATAATTAAACTCAATTGGGTACTTTCCTGGGTAAAAAAATATAATTGTATTTAATCCGTCAGTTAGATTTTCAAAAAATATTGGACACGTATTTTTCGTTTTTTCAATTAAACAAAAAATTACGAAGATGTAGTCCATTAAAGTTCCGCGTGACGTCACATTATGATAAAAAGTGTACCATAATGTAATGTGACGTCACGCGGAACTTTAACGGGCTATATCCTATATCTTCACATTTTTTGTTTAATTGACAAACAAAAAAATACGTGTAATATATTTTTTAGGAAAGTATAGCCAACTCTCTATTTGATTACTTTTGTGCCATTTCTCACTAAAATCCTGACCTGTTTAAGTTTTGCCCGTAAGATAGTGGGGTCCACTTAAATATTTATCCATCCTCTTAAGCTTATTTACATAAATATTGCAAGCCACCGAGAGGACCGCTCGGGGATAAAGCAAACGGAATATTTAGAATTTGGTTGGGATCTACATGAAATTCGCTCGAGCGTTTTCTTAGTTTAGCTTTAAATAAAATGCTTATCTACTGTACCTTAAGTAGAAAGGTTTACATTACATGGCTTTAGAGTAAATCTACTTGACACATTGGGGGGATAAAGTTGTGAGTTTGTTTTAAGATGTTCGTGTTGTGAATTTATTATTATTTTAAGATTCAAAGAATAGAAACTTAAAATGTAAGATGCAGTAGCTACTGCTAAGTATCACCTCACCAGCATTATTATCTGTACCTACTTATTAAGATCTTTGAGCATTTATTTTTGTTCAAATTCCTATTTTTAATTTTTGTATTAGCGAAATTATCTGACGCCTTTTTTAGGCGTCAGATAATTTCGCTTTTCATATCGAAAATATCTAGAATATTTACGAAGCTTTGTAATTCATTCGATTGAGAAGTTCCGAGGTCCTTTGGTTTACCGTTGACTCTGAAGACAGATGTTTCGCTGTATTGTGCCGCCTATTGTCGTCTAATCCTTTTGAAATTCTTCCGAGTCGACAACAATGGCCTTCATCAGAATTCAAAGTTTATCGTCCTAATCTATAGCTCTTAATGTTAATTCTATTAATTTTGATTTGATTTAATTTAGATATTACCAAGGAATTCTAAACTTAGTCACATTTGCATTACTCGTGAGTTAGAACTTTGCAAACTGCAATCAAATTTGCAAAGTTAGGAAAATTTTGAATACCTATGTTACTAAAACTTGTTTAATTTAATTTCACACACGTGTTGTTACTCTTCATAACTTGTTTACTTGAACCTTAACAGGCGTAATGCTGAAATATACGTAAAATAAAAATATAAAAAGGGTAGGTAGATCACATTTAATGTTTATAGAAACACGTGGGTAGATCTGGTTTAGAGCGTTGTAAAACAAGATCAATAATGGTAGGAGTTTATTGCCTTCTATTTGGCTGTGTCCCGACCACTTCCCGTTTTTATAGACCAATGTATATATTTCCCTTTGAGTTATTGCATTTTGTTGTTTTTTTGGGACCATTTATAGCATATGATGGGTTAGGTTAGCTCTCTCCTCCTCCACAATTTTAATTAGCAATAAAAAGGTACGAATTTGACTGAACCGTACAGCGTAGAGTAGGTGCAATTGCTTGAAATGTATAAGAGAAATTAATGAAAGTAATACGCTATCATATTCATTCCAAATCAATACTCACAGAGTACAAATATAACGCATGAGAGTTTTATTTAGTCTTATATTGATTATTGACAAAGTTTAAATATAAAATCTATTAGCACGGTGCTTCGTGTAAACATGGCAATTTGGGTAGAATTATTTGCAGTTGAACGAACTTCGTTGTTCGTGACGTCAGCAGCATGGAGTGATGCAACGTCTCCGCTAGATGAGTGCATCGACTTGCATTTAACAACTTTATCTGCAAACCATTCTTAGCGTTATTTGCAGTTAGTTTCCCTTTTCAATGTGGCTACACTGGGTACCCTTTCTCTAGTGGGTTCAATGACAATTTCATGGTAGATTGGCGTTTTCCTTTTCGCGTACGTTATTCATATGCGCAAGTTTAGAATCGGTTAAAAGTAGGTACCGAGTACGCTTTGTCGCTGATTTATGTGTGATTAGTAGGTATCGGAGTTTTTATTGCACGGTAAGACGTTAGCGAGCTATGGAGTCGACATAAGCAATAAAATTTAACTCGTATTCATACTCATTCATTTAATTAATTAGTGATTTTAATTTTATAATCACGGACAAAAACGTTGACGAGTTTATAAACGATCCTTTAATTTTGTCTTTGAGTATATAAATATTACAAATAAAAATATTACGAATTATATTACGAAATTTTATAAAAAAACAATACGTATATTAAAAGAGGTAAATATAATATGTATATAAAAAACAGGTAAGAACATGTCTGGCAAGGCTCTAAGTGTAGGGTTCCGTTGCCGTTATTATTACAAAGATGCTAGGGTACGAGTAGAGGTAGATATGACAATACTACTAGATATCCAAAACGAGATAATAAAGGACAATTATGGAGTTGTCCGTACGGACTTCGTTGAAATGAGAGCCAAGGCATATTTTCAGCAATTGAATGTAACGATATTAAATCTACTGATCAGTTCAAAATGTGTATTAGTCTGTATAGTTGTATGTTAAAATAGTTAAAGCTATTATGACTATGAGTTTGTAATCTAATAGTTTTTTTTATAATTTTAATCCGATTTTTTATCACGATCGCTAGAAAGGCATTTAAGAATGAAATAAATGAATGAGTATGAGTATGAATACGAGTTGAATTTTATTGGTAATATCGACTCCATAGCTCGCTAACGTCTTACCGTGCGATAAAAACTCCGATTCCTAGTAAACTATCTAAAGCTAATGTTAGCGAGTTAATAAATCGGTCAATCATCGTTTAAAATCGATATTAAGTGACTGTACAATTTATTGTGTTGATTAGACAACATCTCAAACTGCTTAGACGCCAAAGCGGACCACGGTTTCCTTTAGGTTACAACCGAGAAAACGTTTAGAGTGATGATGAGATGACTTCAAGCCTACATTAGTAGGCATTTGATTTCGCTATGACATAGTTATATTATACCTAACCGCTTCCTAAAACAGAGATGAACATTTCAGAGGCAATACTCGCATTGCTCTATACATTTTTGTATATTTACTTGCAACTATCACTTGGAATGATCTCATTAGGAGAGGAGACCTCCAAATGGTATTAGGAAGCAGTTGTCCGTAGATACGATAGGCAACGTCTAAGTAATTTGTGGGGCTGTGTCGTCATCGCCACAAACCAATTTAAACTTCAGGAACAAATTACCACAGCTTGCTCAACAATCGCCAAAGCTACTTACGGTCATGGTTGAGCAATCTAATCTAATCTATTTTAAATGGGTTACCTGAATTAAACCTGGCCTGATTCGATGATTTGCTTGTAGGTAGGTACCTAACTTGTACCTAAGTGACCTAAATGTATTGGATTCAAGAAGTAAATAAATTGATATTTCGATTCTTATTATACTACTCAGGACCTATTTGCATTTTAAAATGTCATTTTTCCAGTTTTGACCGCCTCTTGACATGGTCCCCTCCCCCATAAATCATCTTTCGTACTTAATAAATTAATGGCGCCTTACTAGTTCAAGGAGAATATAATAGAGTAAGGATAATTATGTAAAAAACGTATTTTGCAAGATACCCGTTTTATATCTTCTGCAGTGGTTTTCTTAGCAATTCGCACCTTATCTTATTTGATTGTTGAAACACTTGAAATGTTTACTACTTATTTATTAGTATTTATAACGTGCTCGTGCTCAGATTATTTATCAAAATTCCATCATTTGATATGTTTGTAATATAAAAAAAAACATTGTTTGAAAGCGATGTGTAAAATGTATTATTATTATACATTTAGGGTGAATATCCAACAGTAGAGTTATGCGAAGCCGTGTTTTCGTATATTTGGCACCTCACAAGCTTAACAACTAGGTGTGAAGTAGGTATACCACAGCTTCACACATCTCTTCTGGTGGTGAATATTTATAATATCCCTTGATTTATGATGAAAAAAAAATAAACTGAAATGGTCGACGAAGCAAGCATCAACGAAAACGAAAAAACACTGAACGTGATAACGTTCAAAATAATTTCCTATTAAATTCAAATCTTTAAATGAGCAATTCTAGAAAACTTTGTACAAGGTAGTACATAGGTAGCACGGCTAAAATCCGATTTTTAATTTGCCTTTTTTGTTTAGTACCAATGTTTTAAGTAAAACTTTCACTTTAATTATGTATACTACTAGAAAGGACATCTCGACTAGATTTTTTGTAACACCAGTTAGAGCCAATTGGCCTTAACGCATTCAGTCTGTGCGTCGGCCGCGGCAGCTCGATTTTTTAAGTAATTTCTAATACATTGTTTGCAATTTCTAAAAGAATCTCATACTTTGGAATTAAGACAATATAAGTGTAACAGAATCTTAATTATTAAAAATAGTAATAAAGTTTAAGTAAAAATTGTATTTTTCTTATATATTATCATTAAAAAAGGAAAGTTAAAAGTCAGTCTTAATTGATGGCACAACTTCGATTCCTTAATTTTAATTTACTGGGGACAACTGTATTAGTGCAAGATAATCTTAATCCGTTGGATCCGAAGTAGTTCGTTGGCCCCTGAGGAAGGCAGATGGAGTTGATCGATCTAACCACAATGCTCGTGTGAAAACGACTGATCGGGGACTTGAACACTGTTTACGATTTTACCGTCAGAGTTATGGGAGCGTGGATATGTGTTTACACATATTCACGCTCCTAGATATATATCTATATATATATATAGCTAGAGTAATATTCTAGATGCTGAGAGTCAGAGAACCTGACGAAACGGATACAGACGATGGATCTCGCCTCGTCACCTAAGTAAGACGTAAGGCTACGGCCAATGTGTAAATCAGGAAGGCATAAAAGCTTGATTGTGAGTAGATAAAACCTTTTGTTCCGTATAGAATGAATATTCCATAATACTTAGCTAGGGTGTTGTCTAGCTAGTGTAACTTATTCTAAATGTAGATAAGTCTAGGTACAACTGTTAAGGTGTACCTAGGTTTCTTCGACAACATCATCTGTAATACTCATAACGTCGCGTCGACGTAGTTATAACCCGCAGTTAGATTGCGTATAAGAACGACTATGCTGAGTTTGACGTTGTGAAAAAAACAATTGAACTGTTTTTTTTTAAAGAACACTACGTTTTCAGCGATAAGGTAATCTTATTATTTTAAGATTTGTGAATACGCGTCTTTGGTGCGTAAATGCAGCATCAGCGTATTTCAGTAATTGCTAACATGATCGATATCTAGTGGTATGAGCTGTTAGCATATATTTCTCACTGATTCTCTAAACCCAACGGCTCAACTTCGATGACCCTACTTGAACAGTTACGCAACACTATTTCAGGCATTATTGTTACTGCAGACCACGTTGAGCTTCGTTCCACTCAACTTGCATAAACTTAATTTTCTTGTGCACTTGCACAAATTAAATAGCTTCGCTGAGTTTCTGCAACATTGAGTTATGACGCTTAAGATTGTGCAAGACGAGAATGAAAGATTTTAAAATGGAATGCGCTCTTTGTTACCTTTAAAGAAGACTTTTAAATAACTTAGTTGCCCTGTTCCTTGTTGCCAACTAACAGAGCCTAGTTGGTTGTTTTATTGTGTAAATACTAGTCTACTTGTATCTAAATAAATAAAAACTGTTCCGGAAAACGTGTAGGTACCTATACTGTGTTTGAAGTTTTTGATGGCAATGGTCCAGTTTACCAAACATCAAGATATATGTATATCACACCAGCATATGTTTGCTACGTCTATACGTTTCTCACTCTCTCACTTATATACTTGTTAAAGAAATCGATTCTTTATCTTGTATCATAAAGAGTTTCAGGCTTTTTGTATGGTTTGTTAAGGCCATAAAAATGGAAGTACATTCTTGCACTTACAGCCGGTTTTTGGCGAAAAAAATTTCACAGAACCTAACTCGGTAACATAAAGCCCGTATCTGCTCGGAGTTCTTGTGTATTTGGGTCGTTCTTCTTTTCGACCGACAATAGCCTGTCCTTCGTCTTACTACGGCATCTCATTTGAGTAATGATTTTACGGTTTTATAATGTTCGAAAATGAACGTCCATATTATTTTATTAATTAGTATTATTTAATATTGTAGTTTCTCTAACTAGCATTTTTTTAAACGTATTTTTATCGTAGAAGTCCGCGTGACAGAGTGGTAAACCAAAATGTAGTCCCCACTGAAAGAGTCCACTTTGTCACATTTTTTTTTTAAAACCAACCGTAAACAAATATGTATATTGGCCGGAAAGGAAACTTTAATTAGTGTTAATGAAGAAACCAATGCATTTTTTTTAAATCGCACTTCAAAATCACAATTTTCGATAGTTCAAAAACCAAAAAAAAAGGAAAACCTCGGTTCATTGTCGGTAAAAAAGAAGAACGACCCATTTGCTGTTTGTGTTTAATAATGGCAACATTTCGGCAAGAGCGTAGGCCATAAAGCATAATACTAAATGAGAACAGTGTGTGGCATACTAACCCGGAGTGGGCGAACGGGATTCAGCCCACAGGCTGCCATCATCGGCCGTAAAGCAAATTCGTGTCAAGTCCGTTCGCACTTTACGAGCTGACGTCCGATATAGTTACATGTAGATAACATACATAACATTAAACGTGTTGACTCATTCGTTAGTAAAAAAAAAATATGACAGTGACTTAACGCTTCAAACGCTGGCGATACGTATGACGTCAATACGAACGATGTAATGCGTCTCATGAGCATCGTGTAGGAAAAAAGGAAAATACACACCATACATACTATATAATTTTACGCGATAAAGTTCCGAATATAATAATATGTCCTGTCCAATAGAAAATATGATCAGATAAAAAAAAAATGTAACTAATGCCTAGCAAGTTTGATATGACTTTCAAAGGGATAAAAATCTTCGTACTTGAGTGTGACTGAATATTTGCCTTAAAACAAGATTGCGTTAAATGCTACATGGATTATATCTAAATCAGAGAAATAAGTGTTGAATTAAATATAAACTTGATTGATATTTAGATGTGAACACTTAATTTTTAGGGGTTAAGGGTAAAAACGGGACCCTATTACTTTACTAACACTTCGCTGTCCGTCTGTCTGCCTATCTATCCGTCTGTCACCAGGCTGTATCTCATGAACCGTGACAGTTAGACAGTTGAAATTTTCATAGATAATGTATTTCTGTTGCCGCTATAACAACAAATACTAATAAACAAAATAAAATACATATTTAAGGGGGCTCCCATACAACAAACGTGATTTTTTTTGCTAGTTTTTATAGATAATGGTACGTAACCCTTCCTACTCGAGTCCGAGTCGCACATGGCCGGTATATTTTCATGCATAATATTTTCTTTTATTGCACACTTCTAATAAATACAGCAGGTATGAAAGAATAGACCAAGATACAGGGAGATATAGCTTTCAGAGTTTCACGGAACAGCAAAATGTGTAAAAATGTCTAAATAAAACAAATTCAAAGTAAACCAACCCATGTATAGTTTAATTTAACACAAGCCTTATTGAGCTTACTATGAGACTAGGTTGATTTGTTAAGGATTGTCCTCTAATATTTATTTATTTATTTATTTAGTCACTGATTTTATTGGATCTTGAATAGTAATTTCAATGAAAAGCAGTAAAGTACTAACTGTGCTAACGCAAGCATTTGTCTTCATCAAAACTTCACTATTCTTTCAATACTGCCTTTTCATATTTCCTGCTTAATGTAAACCACCCACTAATGGACTTAACAGTGTTTAGAAAAAAGGAACTCAATGTACAGATCTGTTTACAAAAGCCTGCTCGGTTCCTTTGATCAAAGAGTAAAGTTTCCTATAACATTAAAAGCCTTAATTTTCAGAGTTAGGCAAGCTCCACAAAGAAGGATTTCTAATTTGCCTGAAACTAAGCCCCTTTGTCATCGCTTGTATCGAGATTAATGGTTAGTTTAGTGAAGATATTGCATTTTATGTTAATATGCTTGAAGATGCATTTTCGTTGGTCTTTAAGTCGGTCGATATACCTCAAAACAAAGAAAGTCAGCATTCGATAGCATATTCGTTTTACCTCTTTCTGGTATTGTAGTTTGATCCTGAAAAGCTATCATAATTACCGACATACAGACGTCAACGTTGTGTTATTAGCATTAGCACACAGCTCACCTAAACTACAGCTACATAATGTGCATGTATAATTCTCTTACACACACAAACATTCACATTATTAATTAGACTAGCTGCTGATCCGAAGGATTACAAATGCGATGAGCTGGCATAGACTTAACATAGCTCTCACAGTAGAAATATTGAATCAGTACTTAGACCAGGGATCGGAACCGGTTTTTTCAAAAGTCCCCGAAGTAGTCTAATGTTTTGAATTATTTTAGGCTCTTAATGTAGGACTCTATCATGTATTTAGGTCACATTTTCGTATTATTAGACAGCCTGATCAAAAATAATATTATATGCCAAAGAACGAAATTGAACGAAATAAAACCGGTATTTTTGTATGATGAAAATACCGGTATCCGATCCCTGACTTAGACAAACGAGTGTCATATACTTACAGAATATATTATCCAAATGGGGCAGTGAGGGAAAACCTGAAACAATAAAAGCTACCTATATGTCTGAAACAAAAAAATCCAACCCGGTCAAATCTGACAAAAAATCGGAGTAAGTTTTATTGCGGAAATTAATAGCGTTGGTTGTAACGAACTAGAGTTGTACCTAGTCAATATTTACTAACTTTTTAGTTAGATCTACTTTTACATTTGAAATAGTCTCATCATTACGTTAAGTCGGTTTACGTCAAAAATTTGCTAAGCTCTTCAGGTTGCCGAAGTTTTTCTCATTTCATAACTAAATACAATGCGTCGGGTCTAGGTATGAATGCCTGCTAAACTATTGGTTACAAAAAACTTTAATAAACTTTCCCAGTCGCATTGGTTCCTGTAATCGAAACCTTCGTGCTTTCACCGTTGAAACAACGATAATTCTTGAGGGTTGTTTATGTTTAATTACTATTGGTTTCCTATTAATGTATTATTTTGGTGAGCAATAAGGAATATACATGATGAAGACAGAAGGCGACGCTGTGCTGTTTCCCCAGAGCATAATGCCATACGTGAGCCATGCGTAATAAGCGTAGGCATAATAAGTAGATAGCGCGGTGATTATTTACTATCATCATAAATTCGAATAGTATGTACCTATTCGAATTCAATATTCTTGAGACATGTTGAAATAATACTAATAATTACACGGTTAAACTCACGTATTAAAAGTCACTACGGGCGACATGTTTCGAACTCTTCGTTTTTCCAGGATGAGTGTTTTCGCGGCGGTGTCGCTTGAATCACTGCCCGCGCTCGATCCGACCGCCGCGAGGCCCGTGACGCACGCGTCGGGGCAGGGGGAACAGTCTTGCGCTGGAGTTGAAACATGTCGCCGTAGTGACATTTAATACGTGAGTTTAACCGTGTAATTATATAGTCGATACGAAGTCAAATTACTGGATTATTTCTACTGCGATAGAGGCGATCAGAGCTGTGCAATCAATGGCTTAGGTAAATACGGCATCGATTAGTGGACGCCGACACGGCCGCTGTTCAAGTGTTCAATGACAGTCGACGCATGAGTTCAATGTGCGGTGACGTCACCCATACAGAGTGCAACACAAGTCACCACCCCAAAGTCACCAATCCAAATACTCTTTATGTCACCTAAATAGTATCACAAAACCGTACAGAACACTGCGGATACAAGCACAGGCAAACAACAGGCGGTCTCATCGCAGTCATCGCTAAGAAGCGATATCTTCCGGACATTGTTGTTCCTTATATAAGTACATCAATGACCTCCCAAAAGTAACAAAAGAACCGTGCGTACTATTTGCCGATGATGATGTTTCGTTAATTATAGCTTGTCAAAACGACAGCATAAATATCAATGAAAAGCTAAACTCCGTATTTACCGAGATAACTACATGGATGAGAGACCATAACCTTGAAATAAACTTCCCAAAAACGAAAATCATGACGTTTCACCCGTATCAGAAAACCCCTCTAAGTATCAACTACGAAAACAATAACATTCGACTAGAAATTGTACAAAGTTTTACATTACTGGGCATTGATATAGATAGGCACATTGCGTGGAAATTCCACATAAACAAAATTAAAGCTAAATTGTCGAAGTTCGGTTACGCGCTTCGGGAAGTAAAAAAAACCACTAACCTGGAAACCGCGCTATCTACTTGTTATGCCTACGCTTATTACGCATGGCTCACGTATGGCACTATGCTCTGGGGAAACAGCACAGCGTCGCCTTCTGTCTTCATCATCCAGAAAAAAAACCGGACAAGTGCGAGTTCAACTCGCGTGGTGAGGGTTCCGTATAGAATCTAAATTTCATAAGTGTTTTTGTATAACGTGGGCGAAATCTCGCGAAAAGGCGAGTGTTAATAGGTTAAAACCTACCTATTTGTTTGTTTTAAAGTGAATAATAACTCCGATTATCTATTACTTCTATCTACTCTATCGACCGATAAACGGCCAGCAAAACATATTACATCACCGGAAATGTGTAACTAATTGGAATTCGTTAATTTGATTATTCTGAAGAATACTCTTGACTTCAGATTAGATTTGTATCTTATCGATAAAGTAATTATCAAAGCACTTTAGTAGATAAAAACCTGACAAACCGCAAACAATTCCGTCATCATAGTTCTTGTAAAATATAATTACTTATATACGTTGATAAATTGATTTAAATAGTTGCCGATTAAAAAAAAAATAGAAACGCTACGTAAACGTTACTTAAATTGAGTCAATTTCCATTCATTCTAATCGGCGATTACTTACAAACTGCTGAATGGGATTTAAAGATGTCATTTAAAGATGTCTCGCGCCCGAGATAAACTACCCGTCTCTTTCTAAATATTCTTATTAGATATATACTCTATCTTGCGCGCGGTCTTATGATAGCCGAGCAGAAATCTAATAGGGCCCGTAGGTCGGTAGTCTAACTCATCAAAGTTAGCAAACTTTTCGTGGTCGATTCTGACTCAGGGACCTCCATTATTAACCCTTACTAGGATATAGCATCAATTTTATGGAAATTAGAAACTGAGGTCGACTTATAGGTAAAATTGGTGTCTATTTAGAAAAAAATATGTAAAATGCGGGGGGGGGGGGGAAGGAGGGGGTGACTTTTGGTGAGAAATTATTTCCCCTTGTTTGATGATCACATCGAAAATATCGGTCGACCGTTGAAAATAGTCAATATTATTTTAGTTATTTTTGTGTTTTTCCTTATTTTCTAAAACGATGATTAAAATAAAACAGATAAATTCGTAACAATCAAAAGTTTAAACATATAGAAAGAAAGAAAGAAAGAAGACGTTTATTCACTACACTAAAGACACACAGAGACAAAGGGAGTAAACATACCTGTTAGCGACGTGCTCATGGTTCACTAAAATACCTATACATTTGTTGCATGTTTTTTATTAAAGTAGGTAGACCTATGTTTGTTTACAAATAAGGGTAGATTTAACTGTGGCCGAGCGCCTATTCGTGTTTGTATGTGTGTGGTGTCATGAACCAGTCGGTCTATGCTATCCGCGCGAGACGCCCGCACACCCCTATTGTTTTGTAGTTACCTACTTCTAGTGTACTATTTCGTGTGTGCGATTGCCGAAATATAAACTGTTAATCGTTCTCAGTGTTCACCATTTTACCTCGCGACACCCGATCCCTAACAAAGTGGTCTTCGAGCCGAATCGACATATATGTACCGCACGCCGCCGCGATCCGACATGGTAAAAACGCGTAGTACATTGCGAAAAGAAAGTGAGCAGTTACGAACAGAGGATAGCACATCCAAGTTTCAAGAGCCAGGGCCCAGCCAGCAGTACCAGACCCCTAAAATGAGCAGCGTGAAGTCGGAACCAAAGTTATTGGCCGCGCCAACCAGCGCGCCATTGCCCGGTGCGATAAAACCGTTATCCGAGCCGCCGCCATTACGCGCTGCTACAAATTCGAAATCTAAACGGTCTACGACGTCATCTGTATTGGCACAAAGGAAAAGATTAGAGCTGGAAGCAGAAAAAAAGAAGGCTGAAATAAGGATGCAGTTGATAGATAAGGAGTTAGAGGCCGACCTAGCCGATTTAGAAGAGGAGGATAAATACAGTTCACAAGCTAGTGAGGATTGTACACGTCACGATGTTGAAGAATGGATAGAACACAGCGCACAGGAGTTGGAGAAATCGCAGGCCGCCCCCGAGAATGGTATAGATACGGGCGATCTGCGCCAGCCGGCAGCACCCCCCGCCGGCTCCTCCGATGGGACTGTCCAGCTGCTTGCTGCTGCAGTGAAGAACCTAACGGTCGCATCTGTCCACAATAAGTCAAACGCCAACTTTTTAAGCCGTATTTGCACGCCACGGGATTTACCAGAATATTCTGGGGACCCGCTTGAATGGCTGCATTTTAAGCAGGCGTACCAAGAGTCAACTGATGTGTGCAACTTCAGCCCGAAGGAAAATCTCTGGAGACTGCGGAAGAGTCTGCGTGGACCTGCAAAGGAAACAGTCTCAGCGTTGCTTATGAGTGCTGCATCACCTGAGCGCATAATGGCTACTCTGGAGCTTCGTCACGGTGATCCAGAATGCATAATAAATAGGCTGGTACAAGATATAAAAAAACTGCAGCCTTTGTCTTCGGAGTACCAAAAAGACATTGTTAACTTTTCTATAAAAGTACAAAATTTCGTCGAGTCAGTAAAAGTAGTGGGACGCGAGGAATATATACAAGGTCTAAGTATCGTTCCATTACTTATATCTAAACTCCCTACAGTGCTCGTGTCTAAGTGGTCGGACTACAGCTATCCCTTGATCCAAGCCGGAACAAGGTCACGATTGAGCATTATGTCAGAATTTCTAAACATGGAAGCTATTAAAATTGCCACTACTGCAAATGTTTATCTACAAAGTTACCGTTCGGATCAACACCGGTCTAAACAACAAGATAATTACGTTCGGCCGCAACCGCAAGCTGTACTATTGCAAACGGAACGACAAAACAGCTGGAAAAGTGATAAGTGCCGTTTTTGCCGTGCGCATCAAGGTCATAAACTGCCGGAATGTAAACAGTTCAAGCGAGCATTACGTAAGGTGCGGTGGCAGTATGTTAAACGTTACGGTATCTGCTTTAAATGTTTAGAATCACGCCACGAGAGAGAAATATGTCCTGCACCTGTGTGCGATAAGGATGACTGCGGCGGGGCGCATCACAGATTACTGCACTTCAATAATAACAACGGCCCAGAGGTGAGCGCTAACGAGCCAGGCGAGCGCGCGGCGCGATCAGCTGATGTACCTACCCCGGAGATAGTGAATTACGTCGGCACGGGTAGCAACAGAGTGCTGCTAAAAGTCGTGCCCATACGCATCCGCGCGACCAACGGCAGTGTAATCGAAAGTAGTGCTATTCTTGATGACGGTTCTTCGGTGACAGTTATAAGTGCGGAATTGGCAGCGCGCGCTGGCCTGTGCGGACGTCGAGAGTCCATGCATGTGTGCGGTCCGTGGAATAAAAGTGACATAGTGTGCGATACCATGGTAGTGGATTTAGAACTTTGCGATAAAGACAATAAGGTTCATTCTATCAAAGCACGTAGCGTTAATGAGTTATGTTTACCTGAGCAAAATTTATCAGCAATTGATTGTAGTAAATATCCTTATTTGAATAGAATACAAAGCGAACTTAGTAATGTTATTTTCAAGCCAGAAATGCTAATAGGTCAGGATAACTACAATTTAATGGTACCTTTGGAAATTATATTAGGTAAACCACACGAGCCGGTCGCAACATTTTCTCCCTTAGGTTGGTGTATACATGGTGTGGTGCGTGTGTCGGGAGCGACGCGTGGAGCGAGCAAGGGTGGGGCGCACGCCGCGCTGCTGGTGGGCGCGGCGCCGGCGCCGACGCGTGACGCGAACGAGCAGCGCGCACTGCGCGACCTACACGACGAGGTACGCCGCGCGTTTGAGCTGGACTCCATGGGAGTAGCAGGTAACCCTCGCCAAAATAGGGACGACGTTCAGGCCGTGGAGCATCTTGAGCGTACCGCTCAACTCGTCGAGGGACGATGGCGCGTCGGCTTGCCATGGAAGAATCCTGACTGCTTGATGCCTGACACTTTCTCGCGTGCACTGAAACGGTTAAAAGGAATCGAACGAAAGATGGCCAAGGACTCGGAATATGCGGTAAGGTACTCAGAACGTGTAAAACATTTATTTATTAATAACTTTGCCAGGGAGTTGGAGGATACTCGGCGCACGCCAAGGACATGGTACTTAAGTCACTTCGGAGTTGACAACCCGAACAAGAAAAAATTAAGACTTGTTTATGATGCAGCAGATCAGGTGGAGGGTGTATGCCTGAACGACCATCTTCTCAAAGGGCCTGACCTACTGACGTCATTATGGGGAATCATGCTGCGCTTCAGGGAAAATCGTATAGGAGTGTCCGGGGACATAAAAGATATGTTTCTGCGTATTCAGATTCAACCACAAGACCAGGACGCGCTGAGATTTCTATGGCGGGACGACCCGACGGAACCCGTCAAAACGTACGTAATGACATCCCTAATTTTCGGTGCAATATGCTCACCTTTTGTCGCGCAGTTTATTAAGAATAAAAATGCGCAGCGTTACGAGCACACCGAGCCGGCGGCAGTCGACGCTATCTGCAACTCTCACTACGCTGATGACTACATCCAGAGTCTGCCAGATGAAGCGACGGCAATTAAAATGGTAAAAACTGTAGCTAAAATACACGCGGAAGGTGGATTTGAGATTCGCAATTGGACTAGCAATAGTACTTCGGTGCTAGACAGCGTTCCAAATGAAACCCTCGGGACCGCTGCAGTAAGGTTTAAAATTGATCAGCAGTTCGAGGGCGAGCGCACACTTGGGCTCATCTGGTACCCAGCTACAGACGAGTTGGGATTCGATTTATCTCTAAAGCGCATTCCTGAGCAGATTGTTTTAGGCCATCAAAAGCCTACTAAAAGAATGATGTTAAAAATAGTGATGTCTATTTTTGATGTGTTTGGATTTTTAGCGCCATTTACCATACAAGGAAGAATCATGCTTCGCGACACTTGGAAATCATCTATAAATTGGGATGAGGCTATTCCGGATGACATATTTATTAAATGGGTAAAATGGCTAGATTTATTACAAATAATAAGTCGCATACGCATACCGAGATGGTACTATAAAGCGTCCATAGGTGCAAGCAGGACGGAGCGAGAACCGGCCGCTGAGGTAACCTGTGCTACGACCGCTGCTACGCCGTGCTACGAGCCGGGATCGGCTACGACCGCGGACGCTGCAAATGTGAGTGATATTCACTGTTATAATTATAATAACTTGCAGTTGCATTTATTTTGTGACTCCTCAACGAAGGCTATGTGTGCTGTAGCATATTGGCGATGGGAGAACAATGGCCAGATTCACGTAGCTTTCGTTGCTAGTAAATGCAAAGTCGCACCTGTTAAGACCATCACTGTAAATAAATTGGAACTTCAAGCTGCATTGGTGGCTGCGAGACTCGCGAACAGCGTGCAGCGCGAACATAAAATTACCGCGCTGCAGCGGTACTACTGGTGCGACTCGACGACTGTATTGCACTGGATCAGGAATGACGCGCGCAACTACAATATATTTATTGCAAACCGGCTGGGAGAAATAGATGAGTTGTCGCGCGCTAATGAATGGCGTTATATACCTACCAAATTAAATGTAGCAGATGTCGGTACGCGAGAGGTTTATGACGAAACCATATTTAATAGTGAGTGGATAAATGGTCCAGAGTTCCTTCACTGTGATGAGTCGCAATGGCCTAGTGATATTGTAAATTCTGAAATAAATGAAATTGCCTCAGAGTGTATAAATTTAGTTCAAAATGAAAAATGCAATTTACCTGTTCCTGACGTCTCCCGATTTTCTTCCTGGTTGCGTTTGCTGAGGTCAACGGCAGCAGTACTAAAATTTGTTGATAAATGTAAACGTCGTTCCGCAGATATAGATTGTACGATGATGGAGCGAGCTGAGCGACTGCTGCTGAAACAAGCGCAACAGGAATTGTTTGGTGACGACATAGCTCATATAAGGAAGGGTAACGTTTTAAGCCGCTGCAGTAAACTCTCGAAACTATCGCCGTTTTTAGACGAGCATGGACTTCTTCGATGCAGCGGCCGTATAGATGCCGCATTAAACGTCGCACCTGAAACCAAGAGGCCCATTATACTGGATGGAAAGCACGCTGTGGCCAGGTTGCTGGTCAGAAGCTACCACGAGAAATCCGCGCATGGAAACCACGAAGCAGTTGTGAATGATCTGAAACAAAAATATTGGTTATTCAAGCTGCGACCAACAGTGAAGGCCGTAGTAGCTGGTTGCATGTACTGTAGGATCAATAAAGCGAAGCCGGAGGTACCTAGAATGGGAAACTTACCAGAGGCACGCCTTGCACATCACCAGAAGCCCTTTACGTACTGTGGGTTAGATCTATTTGGGCCAATGGAGGTGACAGTAGGTAGGCGACACGAGCGCAGATATGGAGTACTGTTCACTTGTCTCACGCTGAGGGCAATACACCTGGAACTTGTACATTCACTTACCTCGGACTCGTTGATAATGGCTCTCCGACGCATGGCAGCCAGGCGAGGCTGGCCCAAGTACCTGTATTCAGATAACGGGACCAATCTACGCGGAGCTGACACGGAGTTAAAAAGGTGTTTGCAGGAGCTGGATGAAGAGGACCTGAAAAATAAAGGTGTTAATTTCGGAGTTCAGTGGACATTTATTCCACCCGCTAGCCCTCACTGGGGTGGGGCGTGGGAGCGCCTTATAAGGAGCGTAAAAACTTCGTTAAAGGTGATTTTGAAGGAGCGTGCCCCAAAGGATGAGGTACTTAGTACCCTAATGACAGAGGTCGAGAACATGGTGAACGGACGACCGTTGACGCATGTGTCCGTCGAGCCTGGCAGTGAGGAAACACTTACCCCAAACCACTTCCTCATTATGGGAGAGGCTTCACACTTACCTGCAGCAGGCGCCTTTGATGACTCCGATCTCTACTCCCGGAAGCAATGGCGCAAATCTCAAAGGTTAGCCGACATGTACTGGACAAGGTGGGTCAAGGAGATTCTGCCAGATCTCATACCAAGGTCGAAATGGACCCAAGAACAGAACCCACTTCAGGTAGGTGATTTTGTTCTCATTGTAGATCCAGCTGCGCAGAGGAACGTGTGGCTGAAAGGAGTGATTCAGCGTGTTTTCCCTGGCCGAGATGGCCGCGTCAGAGTGGTGGAGGTGAAAACCAAAACTGGTACGTTAAAACGTTCTGCTTCGCGCGTCGCTCGAGTACCGATGAGTGTCGAGTGCTGAGACAGCACTCAGGGTGGGGAAATGTTAGCGACGTGCTCATGGTTCACTAAAATACCTATACATTTGTTGCATGTTTTTTATTAAAGTAGGTAGACCTATGTTTGTTTACAAATAAGGGTAGATTTAACTGTGGCCGAGCGCCTATTCGTGTTTGTATGTGTGTGGTGTCATGAACCAGTCGGTCTATGCTATCCGCGCGAGACGCCCGCACACCCCTATTGTTTTGTAGTTACCTACTTCTAGTGTACTATTTCGTGTGTGCGATTGCCGAAATATAAACTGTTAATCGTTCTCAGTGTTCACCATTTTACCTCGCGACACCCGATCCCTAACAATACCTATAATACCATTGACACATATAAATACAGAAACAAACGTTAATTATCATAGGAACATTTTATTAAATGGAAAAGTAATTGTCAAACCTCTTTTTATATTAGTGGTTAACACTATAAAACATAAATAATGAATCTGAAACATATTTCATGATATTTTACAACAGCATAATATCATTATATTATGTTACAAGTCAAGGACCTGGTTTCGCACAAAATATTAAATTAAATATTAATGATTTTGTAGGTAGGTACTTAACGTTTAAGAAATTATAAAACTATTACTTAATTTACTTAAATGGACCTCAAAATGCTTTGTTTATTACAAAATATATTCACAGGAAGTTTGCGACGTCATTTTTTCAAGTTCATGTATGAACAACGGGAATTATTTTCCCACTTGGACCCTACAACTTCAGGTGACTTTTAGTCGGACAAAACAATGATTTCAAATATTTTTTTTGCTAAATGATAAACAATACACTTTCTTTTACATAACTGCTATTAAAACCCTCTTACCAGATTTTTTGATGAATCCGGACGCGCATCATCCAAAAACGCGGTTTTTCACGATTTTTTTACTACCTTTGACTTTGACATTGACGTGTGGTGACAGATGAAGTGTGAAGGTTGTTGCCAGTAAAATAAGTATAATTTTTATAAAGTGTTGCCGTTTAAAAATACATACGATTTAAATTCAAACAGACGAAGTGGGAATTAATATCTGTACTAATAAGGGTTAATAAAACGGGTGCTCGGGACGATAAGGATAACGTCACGAATTAGAGACAATCTATTGGGGGCAGGATACATGCTGTAAAGTTTGGATTGTTAGTACAGTGGCCCAGAGGGTCACGATCAGGGACGACGCAGATTTTCATCCGCATACGCGATGTACTTAATTTATTAATTTATTGTTCGGAAAACCAACAACTACAATAAATTAACATAAGATTTGAACATGTGATACAAGAAAGCCTGCATTAAGATAATGCAATTTTTCTTTGTAGCTAATATTCTTTTCGCATTTTTTCCGGAACGAGATTAGAAATGGCTTTTTTCCACTGCAGCTTCTTTCATAATCGTGTTACTCCCGTATCGTATTTTATTACGTCTCAATTTTTCTTCCCTGTAGGTAACCCGTTGCAATCGCGAAACACTAGGTAGGTTAGGTTCGTTAGGTAGCTTCAAATGCCCGAAGGGCAAACTGCCCAGAAGTAGGAGCCCCGCACAGCGGGGCTCCATCAAAATGGTTGAGTTACGAAAAAAATTACATCTTTAGCAGAGGTAAAGACTAAGTAATAAAACAAATGTTGAAAAACGCGTTTGTAAACTAATGCGAGCAAGAATTCGCTGCCATAAAATAGTGAGGAAGGTAAATTTTAAGAGCGGGAAATTATGCGACTAGCGTTAACGGCAAAAGAAAAACTACAAAGAAAAAATGCGTTTGAGAAAGCGATATTATCGAATGTGTAGCGTGTACACAAAATCCGAATAAGTGAAACATACTTGATAAAATTCGATAGCACAACAGGAAATAATCTGCAATTTATCTTCAATGCTATCTAGTGTTTACAAATACAATATGATTTGCGATTTTATCGCCGGAGTTCTATCGATCTAATAAATTGCATGTTTAGCATTTTCATAACTCGCTCCTGGCATTTGTTTCAACAGTCGGTAATCGTAAATTATATCCGTTAAAACTAATTGTATTGGGAGAATGGAATTTTGACATTCTTCTATAGAGTGACCGCTACCGGCGCCATATTTAACGTTTATCGGCCTGTATACGAGTAAGTGGGGATGATGCAACCCGCCCTTAAACTACTGCATTGAGATGTTTTTCTAACCTTTTTAAATTGAACTATATCTATACCCTATTCCAGATAAGATTGGAATAATAGTATATTTAAAATCTGTGATTCCGATTCACGGACGTAGAAGTGTAAATCATACTCATCCTCATACGCAGTGTCAATGAAACCCACATTCCCGGCCACGATTGTTAGCATTTACATAACGCGAGGGCACCGCTTCAAATTTGCTTGAGAAGTCATTCGGTCCTCTCCTACATTTCAAACACAATGTTAGTTGAGCTACATTTACTTGATGGCTTTGTGATAAGCGAAGTTTCCTTATTCTTTTTGGTAGGACCGTAAGCTTCGTAGGCAGGGTCACTACGACCCACTAGGCTAAACCGGTCTGCTTTGTGGCTTAAGAAGTTACCTACCTTTTTTTACAGTTACAAGGGATAGAATACCTACTTGAGTACCTATTTGATCTTAATAACAACTTGATCTTGAAGTCACGCGTTCCTGAGAAAAAAGTTCTTGACAGACAGACGGACAGCGAAGTGTTCCTATAACGGCTCCTTTTTCCTTTTGAGGTACGAAACCCTAACAATTAGAGGATTCATCTTGTTTTACACGATCGATCTAGTCCCAAACTAAGCAAAGCTAGAATTGGGGATGGATGAAAATTTTAGAAATGCCTGATTATTTTTTTGGTGACAGGAATAACCTTCCTTAGCACCAGAAAAAAGTTTCAGATTTTTCAGCTGCGTCAATTTTTTTGAAAAATATAAACAGTTTCCTCACTTACGTTTTGGGTCAGTTACGGCACCTTCCTCGATCGGTCACATATTACAAAAAAATATAATAAATATGTGTGGTAAACTGACACTGGCAATGATATTGACACTTACAGCAGCTATATTGGTCATTACCAGTGTCAGTTTACCACATATATTTAAGATAGTTTTTTGTAATATGAGACAGATCAAGGAAAGTGTCTATTACCGTTCTTGACCCAAAACGTAAATGATGAAACTGTTTATATTTTTCAAAAATAATTGTCGCAGCTGAAAAATCTGAAACTTTTTTCTGGTGCTAAGGAAGGTTATTCCTATCACCAAAAAAATAATCAGGCATTTCTAAAAATTGCATCCATTCCCCATTATGGGTGCAAGAATATACCTTCATATTTATTTAGATGACACACAGAACATCCATGATTCAGAAAAATATATTCGTGCTTATCACACATTAATGCCCTTACCGTGATTCGAACCCGGGACCTCCGGCTTCGTAAGCAGGGTCACTACCATCTAGACTACAGGGTCTGTATATCAAGTTATGTTGGTTATTTTAAATTGGTTTATTAATTGGACCGAAAAATTTATATTATGCACTATTATGAGTATGCATATTGAATTTATGCGCTTCAATCATTGGTAGTAAAATTTATGCGATCGTTATTAATATGCTGATCCCCGTTCATTTGAATATCGGAACAAGTTCCATTAAAGGCTTTTTGATAGTAAAGCCCCGTTACAACAGTATTTTATACAATCGTTACGCAATGAGGGATCTTAAAACGGAGTAGGTACCGTGTTTAGGCCACGAGGCTTGACGAGTGGCCTAAGCAAGGTACGAGAATTTAAGAGCTAATTGTGTAACGATTATATAAAATACTAATAGTTGTGTTAGGAGCTCCTTAGAAAGAAGTATGTGATTAAGTTTGGTTTACGAAGTCTTAATTCAATCATTAAAGTCGACGAGCATAAAAATATTATTTGATACGCAGAAACGATTTCGCAAAAAAATGCCGATGAATTTTAATATTGCATTGTCATGAAGTCTCGCTCCAGACGCAACGACATACCTACCTAAGTCGACTTTTGTCTTTGAATCTGGACCCATTCTTCCACGAAAACGTCACTGAAAACTTCGCCTAGAAATACAAAACAGACTTCCAAGTAATCACGTCTAAACGTTTCCGAGCCCATCAATAATGGAACCTACAACAAAGCTTGATGATAATTAAACAGTACTCCAATTCCTTGTAGGATCTATTCATTATCGTTTATAAACTTTGAGTCGCATACATTCCCGCGTTCGGAAGAACCATTTGTGTTTCAATTATAAGTAACGACGCATTCACACGTGCCCTGTGTCATTTTCAATTAGGCGAAAGCAAACGTTTGCTGGCTTGAGTTTCATCAACGGCACTCCATCTGAATATTGGACTTACATTCGCAGGCTCGTAAATACTCAAATGCTTAATCGCTGTCGACCTTACCCTCTAAACGATAAAGTTCACATTTGAGATAACGCTGAAGTGAGATATTAAGTTGGAAAAGTAATGATACGAACCATGTTTCCGCGAATACGAAAAGCCTTATAAGTGCCCAATGCGTTAAATCTTACGCCTTTTCTGTTTGCTAGAATTACGAATATTTCACACCGGGGTTGCTTACCAATTAACTTTTTATAAAAAGCTGGCCATATACCTTGGATATAACAGTGCCGTGACATCAATCTCATCTTTATTTTGGGTTGGGTTCTTTAACAGTCCAGTCATTTTTAGAATCGAGATCTTGGGACGCCATCCTCACCGTTAGTACTCGTTACTTTATTAATTTCTCGCAATTGTTGATTTGTGTTCTTGAGTTGTTTACTTTCAGTATTGAATGGTAAATAATTCTGCTTTTATGTTCCTATACCTAGTCGTATTTACGTTACGCTACACTTGTTCTCAATGAATGGACGCTCGGAATGTATATTTGATTGATTGTGTGTCGTGTTGTGCATGGGGAGCGATCTCATCTCACAACAACAAAAAATTATGAAATTCCGACACAATTGAAATTTACGTCATAATATATTATTATGTAATATTTCACAAATGTATTGTACAAACAGTACCAACACATTGATACTTTGACAAAATAAATTATGGAGCCCAATTAATCGATCGCGATTGAATGCTCCAATAATAATTGATTCCTAAATACAAACACAATGTTATTAGGGAAACGCGAAGCAATCCATCAAATAAACAATCAGACTGGCACGTCGTATTACTCACAATCCAATGCTGCCCATAAAAACATACAATATATGGCACGGCATATAAAATATATATGCCAATATAAAACATTGCTCAGAACATCAGACTGATTGAACGTACCGTAATTGAGTTTTATTATGCCCCTGTCACACTGTTAACGATAATCATCACTGCCTCGCATCATCTTGCATTGGTCATCTCAAATGTGAACCTTATTCTTAGACAACAAGGTTACTTTTTAAATGTCAAAGTTGATGGAGATACGGTGTTGATATTAGTGAATTTATCTCATAAAAGGGAGCCTGCATTTAATCGCTACTCAATTAGAATATTATGAGTTAACAAAAATTTATATTACACTCGATACCCCTTATTATATTAGATTGGCATAACAACGAACAAGATGAATCGCCAGCAAAACACGGAATAAGCACAACAATAAGTAAAAAGAAAAGAAGAGAGTAAGAGTAAAGTAGGAACTTTGACTGAACAATGTTCTGTCTCTTTTTGAGATAAGCTTTAATTACAAACTGCAATTTCCTTTGCATGGGCATCAATTTAATCGAGACAATTCTGAAGAGTTCAATACAAACTCGATAGCGTTTGGCAAACTTGTATATTATTGATATGTCCATCTTCAAGCTTCATTTGATATATGACATTGACACTCAAATATTGTACCTATGTGTGCAAATTTTCAGCTCAATTGATTACCAAATGCGCTAAATTGAACACACACTGACACAGGAACATCGCAACACAGGTGAAACTAAAACTTCTGACATCGGGTTCTCGTCATAGTATATCGATGATGCACAAGGTTAGACTTAGAGTGAGTATCGACCAGATATGTGCGTAGGTATGTTTTCATGACAAAATTAAAAATACCCCCGAAACATGAAACAGTTAAAAACAATCTCGACAGACAAAAAAAAACACTCAAATCTACCATGCCACAGACAGACACACATATCTGGCGGATTTTTACCTTTAGCACTTCCACTAGGTACCAGGAACCCGCATAGCGGGTGCCTAGGCCGTAGGCGATTTCGCCTACTTAGCAGAAAAAACTCGGGATCGGCTACGAGCGTAGCGCGTAGCGATTCTTCACGTTTTGTACTTATAATATTTAAGCAAGGTGTAACGTAACATGATTGTGTTCAGTGCATCATGGGTTCCAAAGAGCCCATACAACCGACGGCAGTAGGTAAGACCGTCGCCTGCCCGCCTCTGTATGTCTAATCCTTTTATACCGTAGGTGCTACTTTATGTATACCATTAAATATGTAGTTACTTGCATTTGGTTGTCACATTTTAAACTAGTGGCTCTGTGACCTCGCAAACCTGTCTTTCTTTTAAAAAAATTTTTTTTTTTAATTTCGAACAACTGAATAGACTAAAAAATCTATAAAATGATTATATCTGCTCAATTAATTGCTGCTTAGAGTAGAGGAGAACAGCCGGACCTACGAAAAAATATTACCCAAACTGAAGCGGAGAACTTGGTTCGCTTCGCTCACTCGTTCAATAATTTACACTAGTGTGGGTCTGTGAGCTGTAGAACTCGTGAACCTGTCTTTAAAAAATATTTTTTTTAATAATTTCAAAAAAGGTGAATCGATAACAAAATCTATATAATTATTATACCTGCTCATAAAATTTCACGAGAATCGTTTAAGAAATGCAATCTGTAGTGGTGGATAGCCGGACAGATGTCCCGGATATACGAACGATTTTCGGCCCAAGCTGATGCATAGAACTTCGTTCGCTTCGCTCGATCGTTCAATTATAACACAGTGAATTAAATTTACTTCTGACCCGGACTTTTAGAGTGAAAATTACAAAAAACAGAATAAACCTAAATTGTAATACGTTTGCCTTTTGTAATTTGAGTTCTGTCAATTTCTCCTGGATCCCATTGGATAAGAATGGCACCATGACCCCGTCCGTGCTTTAAAATAGAAGTTAAGTTTCATATCGCAATGCTAATATGATATTCAAGTTCTCTCCTGAGTTACATATTTCTTTTCAAAGTTGATAAAAAATATATCAACTTCGAAAAGAAATACAATTTAAACGTATGATATAGGGACTATCTAATCATCATATAAAATTATATTTAACTAGTTGCCAGCCCGGCTTTGCCCGCGTATACCAAAAAAACGCAAGCAAACACGGGGGATAAAGAAAAGCCTATGGGTATTTCTCAAATAATGTGATTGACTCGTCACAACGATGTGCAAAAATTAACGCTACTAATACAATTTTTTTTTGTTTTTATATACGGAACAAAAGATTGATGTAGCTATTATAATAAGTATTACAATATTTGTAACTGTTGGGAAATTCTTAACTTTTGCATATGGT
Organism: Epinotia nisella; assembly: GCA_932294315.1. Lineage (NCBI taxonomy): Eukaryota > Metazoa > Arthropoda > Insecta > Lepidoptera > Tortricidae > Epinotia > Epinotia nisella. Next base: position 11,650,837 of record OW028688.1, on the reverse strand, counting down.
TGTGACAAGTGACGTTAACTATTTGAGAATGACCCCTATAACCTTCCAGAAAGTCCATTTTAAACGCAGGTGAAAGAATTTTTGAAATCGGAAATTTAGATCCGGAGATTACCCAAAATATAGGATTTTACAAAGCTATTTACTATCTCACAGACTTTCCTCTTTATAATATTGGTAAAGATTTGTTTCACTGAATTAACTGAATATGAAAACAGAAAATAACACCACCCCATTTGCTTGACTGTATCCCGTTCGCTTGGGGTTTCTCCTTATTCATTTCATACTATCTATCCTCTTACAAACTCCATCCACATTTTCTTTTCATACCTCATCTCTCTGCCACAAGACTTTCATCCCTCCTCCGCATTACACTCCCAGGCGATTGGCAATTGCTTCTTAACTTTTCAACAATGGTTCAGGTTTCGTCTTAAAACCGAAATTATTATTAATGTTGACTTCTAAATAGTTCTCCGAAAAGCCTAATTCCTGCAATTTCCAGAACATCGCCCGAAAACAGTTGGTTTTATGTACCGGCATTAGGCAGGTACCTTAACCTTCTTACGGCTGCTTTTACCGTCCGTTTACGGTACAGTTACTTTTTGGGAGAGCTTCCAAGATTTTTCATCGCAGCATTAAAAAATAAATTATTGTCATTTATTTCCACACGGCGTTTTTAACATATTTTCTGCTGCTGTTGATATTAAATTATTATGTACTTATGTCTTTCCCGCTCACGGGACATGATGTCCCGGACCTTTGGGAAGCGTGCGTGGGGCTAGGTACCTACAAAGTACCAACTGAGCCAACACATAGATGCCCTTTTGACAATTATGGAATGCAAGGAGTAGGTACACCGAGCGGATGCTGTCCCTGCCCGTGTCATGGGACGCATACAGAGGCAGCACCCGCTGAGGTGTATAGGGACTAATACTGGTTGATGGAATCTAAATAAAACGGGTTATTGGGTGAAAATGATGGACTATAGTGGCCGGGTTATTGGATGAAACATCGGATGCCTGCCTAATAAAACTGTTTCATTTTTCATCTCTGGCAGACGGTGACTCGCCAACTGCTAGATGGGCCCCTATTAATGGCGACATTAAAAATGGCCTAAGGCAACACCGGTCAGAGAGGTGGGGGGGTAGAGAGGTGGCACTGGGCTTTAAACATATAGCCAACTCGCCACTTAGGTGTCCACATCTACCCTCGAGCTGTTGCGAGTCCACTCTGGGCGGCCAGTTAAGACAAGCAAGGGGCCTGTCCAACCAAATTATTACTATTATTATATGCGAAAAATTGGATGTTTGGAGTTTGATACTCAATCACGCAAAAACGGCTGAACGGATTAAGATGAATTCTGGTATACATATAGTGTATAGCCTGGCTTAATATATAGAATGCTTTTTGTCCCGGGAATCATCCCTTAAGGGCGCAAAATCGGGGGCGAAAGTTTGTATGGAGCTACGATATAAAGGGGCAGAAGCTAGTTATTAATATACCAGTATTCTGCCTCTTGTTTTCGTAATCGAGAGCGTTGTACTTGGGAGATGCTTTTTATTTTAATAAAGTAACAAATACTAATTGGTGTGCGATATCATGAGATAATTGGAAACGTTTCTTCGTCTGTTTGCAATAATAGCTGCGATATAGGTAGGTACAACGTTTACAAATGCGGCTACAACCGCCTTTTTACAAAAGAAAAACACTTGAAGTTTTATTCCTTCCCGTCGTTAAAACTATATGAATGACTAACCGCGATAAAAATAATAATTCGTTTTGTGTTCTACAAAATACAAAGGGATTGATAATGGCGGTAGTCTAGACAGTGGCTATTACATATATCAAATGCCGCAAGCCACGAGGGTTCTTCAAGAGGTACATAATAAGGTTCATAACGTACTAACATCGTCCGTTCCTTCAATATATCATTTATAAGGCGGTATTAAATAGTCGATCGTTTTTTAGGTTCCATTCATTGATGATACACGACTTTCCTTGTAAAATAGACGAAAAGTCTGCGCTTCTATTGAAAAATAGTTTTCGAGCAAAAGGACTGTAAGCAATAAACATTTTGCTAGAGGATTTATGATCAAGTCGAGTAGACTCAAAAGTAAGACTAACGAACAAAATGTTTTTATCAAAAATAACCTTTTTAGTACAGGCTTCACTATTGTCCACCCAAGAGCGTGGATCCTGAAATCAACTTGATGGTACCAATTTTACCGTATTGTCATTCATATTATGCAAATTTTCAAATCGATACGACCAACGGAAGATCGACTAGCAAGATTTGCTTACATTGCTACATACACACAATTATAGGTAAAATTAATATTATTATAAGGCTCCTAAAAATATTTCTCTCTAGTCGTGTTCCATTATGACAACCTACTCCTAATTTTAGCATATTTTTGCTTCCAGTCGTAGGTATATCGCTCACTATATTCACCGATTCCCAGCATGTTTCGGCTGTTACGTTGCAGGAAAACATTTAAGTACCCTTGTCACGTTTTTTCGAACATAAAAGGGGTGTGTTTTGCAACATATCGGCTTTGATTTATTAGTGCCTGTGTGCTAACGAAATTAATGTTTCAGCTAGCTCCAGTAGGACTGACGAAATTGTATTGTTTGTGCAATTACGAGTGCGTATTATTCACACTTGTTGAGTCGGAAAGCGTACGTACAACGCACTTAGTCTATTTAGCTTATGTACGGATGTGTAATACAAGTTTTATGCAACGGCACCATAATTAATGGAATAATCTCATCGGCGTCGTTATTATAATGATTTTTGTTTTAATGAAAATGTGGCGGCTATAGTAAAGACCATCCATAAATATATTTTTTAACTGGCTATCAGGGTTTTTCATCAGTTAAATGTATGATTTAACAGCTCTTAATTAATATTCCGCACGCGAAAGTAATGAGTAATAATAACCGTGATGCGAAACATGCAATCAATTATTGCAGTTTTAACGATTATGGAATATTTTAAATAATTTAAAAAGTAATTAATTATGTCGTCTTTTTAGAGTTCCGTATCTCAAAAAAAACCAAACCTTATAGGACCACTTTATTGTCCGTCTGTCTGTCTATCTGTCAAGACCCTTTATTTTGGGAACGCGTGGAGAAGGTATCGAGTTGAAATTAAAACCATAATGTACTCAAGAATACAGTCCCTTCAAGCTGTGAAAAAGTCAAACTTCTAAGTTAACTTTAAAAAATATACGGCTATTTATGCCGCAAAAACGTATATTTCGAAACTCTCAAGGGAATTAAAATGTATAGGGTACTTTCCGTTGAGCTAGAACTATGACATTTGGCAAGTAATATCGTCTTATACAGTACAGGAAAAAATCGGAAAACTATACATTTGTAATTTTGTACGGAACCCTCGGTGGACGAGTCCGATTCGGACTTGTCCGGATTATCTGGAAGGGGTAAGCAGAGATCATAGATTTCTGTTCTGTTTATTTTTTCAGTACTAATTAATATTTAGGTATAACAATTTTCCAAACGGTATTCGGGTCGTTCTTCTTTTCGACCGACAATAGCCTGTCCTTCGTCTTATTACGGCATCTCATTTGAGTAATGATGTTTATGGTTTTATAATGTTCGAATGAACGTCCATATTATTTTATTAATTAGTGATATATAATATTTCACTTTCTCTAACTAGCATTTTTTTTAATGTTTGTTTTTTTCGTAGAATGCCGTGACAGAGTGGTAAACCAAAATGTTGTCCCCACTGAAATAGTCCACTTTGTCACATGTTTTTTTTAGAAACCAACCGTAAATAAATATTTATATTGGCCAGAAAGTAAACTTTAATTAGTTCTAATGAAGAAACCTATGCATTTTTTTTTAAATCGCACTTCAAAACCACAATTTTCGATAGTTCAAAAACCAAAAAAACAGAAAAACCTCGATTCATTGTCGGTAAAAAAGAAGAACGACCCATTCGCCCTATATTCCCACAATCCAAGATCTCAACAACTTATTTCGATTCATTGAACGTTCGTCGAATAAAGAGCGAGAAGGTTGCAAGTAAACAACCAACAGGTGATCGCCATAGTGCCTGAAAGGTCGAACAACTGTCCAGGTCCACGTAGGTATACATTAGTTTAATATGCAACATCACGTATTGCCCATTATATATGCGTGAGTTCACTGGGTTGAATTAAACATGACAACAAATTAACGCCTGCCGTTTGTATGGAGATAGAGATAGTTTATTTGCGAAGCACACAATACATAATGGAGAGAGAAGATTCAAAGAAAGATTAGTCGTATGCGGCTGCTGTGCTGATTTCAGCCTATATTCGATTAAACCACCCACTCACAATATTCGATGAAATATAAATAGGGATAAAATTGTCGTACAGAAAAACAGATTGACAACAGTCCAGCAATTGGTTTAAAGTATGGTTCAAGTATGATACATATAACTTTTGTCAATATGTTTCTTGATTATATACTTATTACGGCTACCTGCTCGCGCGGCTTTGCCCAATAAATTATAGCGTTTAAGCATCCAGAAAGTCCATTCTACACGCAGGTGAAAGAATTATTGAAATCGGATAAGCGGTTCTGGAGATTACCCATTACATACAAACTGACATAGCTACAATCTCACATCAGACTTTTCCTCTTTATAATATAATTGTAGAAAGAGGTATAGATTGCTCCACAGTTGGGTCCCTATTTTCCATTTTTAGGGTTCCGTAGTCAAAATGGCAAAAATGGAACCCTTATAGTTTCGTCATGTCCGTCTGTCCGTATGTCACAGGCATTTTACTCGAAAACTGTAAGGTGTATTTGAATGAAATTTTGAGGATAGGTGTATTTTGTTAGCCGCTACATAATTTTGTAATTAAATGACAGGAGGGCACCCCTAAAAAATATTTTTTTTATACATAAAACTGAAAGTCAATTTTTTTTCTTTGCAAGCACACGTGTGGCAATAGGCCTTTCAAGATAAATATAAGGATTCTCAGCTTTTTTATTAAGTTAATAGAGTCGGAGATAATCGCCCCGAAAGTTACTAAAATTGTGTCCCCCCTCTAATTATTGAACGCTGTATTTAAAAAAAATCATGGACTAAACATATAGGGCTTATTAAATTTTTTCATCCGAATATTATTTTGAACAAGATCGGTTCAAAGGTTTTCGAGATATTGCTGAAAAACTGCCTTCCGTATAAAAATTACGTAAGTGCCGTAAGATTACTGTGACGATACGACCTTTTTAATAGGCGTAAACCCTTCGTTTTGCGTGGTCCAATACGCACTAGGTCGGTTTTTACCATATTGAGAGAGTGAAAAAGAGTAGCAAGGTCCGTAGACAAGCACTACGGACCTTGTGACTGTTAGACTCTAAGGGTCACAAGCCTACTAGGTCTGTTGACCATTGGCACCTAAAATACTAAACTGACTTAACACTAGTATTGACGACAACCCCAGTTTTAGTTTAATTTAAAAGTTTCCCCTTTCTCAATAATGGAGCCGGTCGAGTACGAACCACCCGTCATACGGCAAACATGTCTACGTGACGAGGGTTCCGAACTTCACCCGTCATAACACCGATGGAAGCCGTTTTACTTAACATCTTGAACGCGTTATATTTAACATTATGTATGTTGTGAACGTATTATTTCATTTAAACATACATATATTGATAGGTGTGTAGACGCCACGTCCAGTCTTGCTCTTCCAACGAATATACATAATTAAATGATACATTGTAAAACAATTGTTGAGAATAAATAAGCTACACATTTGTTGTTTCCGAAAGACAGACTGACATTCATTTTGAATTAGGTAGGTGCATAATATCTTTAGTGAGATAAACGTAGTATTTAACTGCGTACTTTAAGCGATTGCGCTTTTGTCTATATGTCTAATATCTTTACCATTAATGAAGAGGCAATATATGTGAAATGTAAGTTTGTGTGTAGGGAGTAATTGTGTTGTATGATAGTTACTATTTGATACTTCAGGTGTAGGCTCGGGTTAAATACTAGAGTTTATATTTCTTAATTTACAAAATACCTTGTACCTATACTTGTTAGTGCGCGATAGGTTACTGTGCGTAATGTACGCTAAGTTTAAGTTTGGGTTTCTTCGTATTAGTTTGTTAATATAAGTTAGAACCTGTAATTCACCATATGGTTTTAATATTGTGTATAAACTCAAACTCAAACTCAAAATGATCTTTATTCAAGTAGGCCTCGTAACAAGCACTTTCAAATCGTCAGTTAATTTTTTAGAGTAATTTTTAAACATAAAGAATAAAATATATATGATATAAAAAATTGTATAAAAAATACTAGTAGAATATTTCTAGAAAAACAATCTAATGTCAAAAAACAACATATTCAAACAAATTCAAACAGTATATGAACATGTTGCGCTGTTGTTTTTCCATATATTAATAAATAAATAACTTATCTATGTGGACAAGACATCCGTCGCTCTCGTCCTCGTGTACTCGTCCAAACGTGACAGCAATAAGCGATAAGTGAAAAAAAGGCAACCCTTATACGCCCACAGATCGACGAATCGTCAAGTCGTACTCTGTTAAACTTGAGACGTGGGTGTGACAGAAAACCACTTAAATTATAAACGCCAAGTTTCTTGAAAATTACTCTGATTTACGCTACATTGGCTTTGTATTTTCCGTGAAAGGTATTTTCATGCCACCGCTGGCTAGTCTTAACAGGATTAACTCTAAGCTGTTTTGAGCTAAACACGGAAGGGAAACTTGGTACCGCAGTTTGCGAAAGCTTATACTTAGGCAAGAATAAAGATTTAACCTAACACTTTAAGATCGTAATGATTCGCGTTTAAGAAATTTTTCACCTCACTAGCTCGGAAAGACCTTTTTTAGGGTTCCGTAGCCAAAATGGCAAAAACGGAACCCTTATAGTTTCGTCATGTCCGTCTGTCCGTCTGTCCGTCTGTCCGTCTGTCCGTCTGTCCGTCTGTCCGTATGTCACAGGCATTTTACTCGAAAACTATAAGGTGTATTTGAATAAAATTTTGAGGAAAGGTGTATTTTGTTAGCCGCTATATAGTTTTGTAATAAAAATGACAAAAAAAATTTTTTTAGGGGTGCACTCCATACATAAAACTAAGCGATAAGACCGCCTGTTGTCTACCTCTACCTACATGTTATTGTATTGTTTCTCTATGTAACTGCTTTGTTTGTGTGAGGTGTGCAATAAAGAGTATTTGTATTGTATTGTATTGTATAAAACTATAAGTAATTTTTTTTTTTTCATTGTGTTCCCCCGTGTGGCACATCAATCGATAGGCCTTTCAAAATAAATATAAGGTTTCTTAGCATTTTTTTTGATTAAGTGAATAGAGCCGGAGATAATCGCCCCGAAAGTCACTAAAATTCTGTCCCCCCCCCTCTAATTTTTGAACGGTGTATTTTAAAATTATGGAAAAATTCATGGACATAGGGCTTATTAATTTCATTCACCGAAAATTGTTTTGAACAAGATCGGTTCAGAGGTTTTCGAGATATTGCTGAAAAACTGCCTTCCTCAAAGAAAAGGACGTAAGTGCCGTAAAATTTCTGTGATGATACGACCTTTTTAATAGGCACGGAACCCATCGTTTTGCGTGGTCCGACACGCACTTGGCCGGTTTTTTATTCTTTAAAAACAGATAGCAGAACTGCATTTTATCCACATGTGTGCAAAGAATATTTGAAATCCGAACGTGTTATTAGTTACTTTTGTTGTCCGTCTTTCACGGCAAAACGGGCGACGAATTGACGTGATTTTTTAAGTGGAGATAGTTGAAGGGATGAAGAGTGACATAGGCAGGCTACTTTTTATCTCTTTCTAACCCCCCACTTCCCTAAAATGGCGGGTGGAAGTTTGTATGGATCATTCCGCAATTTTCAAGGTAGAAAGCTAAAAATTGGTATGTGGACTACCTATTTATGACTAACAAAAAAAAATCGTGCATCATTTTTTTTTCGAAGACTGCACCTAACCCCTTAAAAGAGGGGGTGAAGTTTTATATGGGGTCCAGATAGGTAGAGTCAATATGTAGAATCGATATGTAGAGTCCATATGTAGAGTCCATATGTAGAGTCGATATGTAGAGTCGATATGTAGAGTCTATGTAGAGTCGATATGTAGAGTTCATATGTAGAGTCCATATGTAGAGTCGATATGTAGAGTCGATATGTAGAGTCTATGTAGAGTCGATATGTAGAGTCTATGTAGAGTCGATATGTAGAGTTCATTTGTAGAGTCAATATGTAGAGTCGATATGTATAGTCGATATGTAGAGTCGATATGTAGAGTCGATATGTAGAGTCGATATGTAGAGTCTATGTAGAGTCGATATGTAGAGTCTATGTAGAGTCGATATGTAGAGTCCATTTGTAGAGTCGATATGTAGAGTCGATATGTAGAGTCAATATGTAGAGTCGATATGTATAGTCGATATGTAGAGTCGATATGTAGAGTCGATATGTAGGGTCTATGTAATATTTACTAGTTAAAATAAAGGCTGATTATACATATTTCAGTTGTTTTTCTTATGTAGTACTTTCCTCAGTTTAGTGAGGTGAAAAGATTTGTGTTACACACGGGTGCAAGTTATTTTGACGTCTCGTGTGTTGCAACACTCGCTTTGCTCAGGATTCTATTTTTGAACCACTCGCTACGCTCAGGATTCTATTTTTGAACCACTCGCTTCGCTCGTGGTTCAACCATAGAATCCATTCGCTAGCTCGTGGTTCAACCCTAGAATCCATTCGCTGGCTCGTGTTTCAATTCCACACTCGCGGTTAAAATATAACTTTGCACCCTTGACACACCCTTATAACAAATAACTATTATTACACAGTCCACCCGTAAGACAGGGTAGACCATACGATCATCGTCATGTCCCCAAATATGTATTTTCTATGTGCTCGCACGCTGATAAGTATATATAAATTGGATGAGTACGTAATCCCACAGGTTTCGTGCTACAAACCTTACCTCTTTATAATATTGGTATAGATTTTCTTAGTCGTTATTGCTAATCCACATCCAGTCAACAGCAAAAGAGGCTACGCGGGCCAGGTGCTAAAAATGATCTAAACAAGCTCGTAGGTACTACGTTACAACAAAGACGAATGTAGAACATTTTGATCTCTACGTACTAGTAGCTACTTCTGCTCCTGACTGTAAGTACTACCTAATATGTGCTTAGTTTAGAGAGTTTAGACCATCTTGTTTATGGTATAGGTATGTCACACTACACTGGGAGAAAAAAGGGTCGATTTATCGGCTATCCACAGCCGTGTAAACCCGGTACTGCGGTTGCAGCCGTGTCAAAACGGTAAAGTTAGCCGTGTGACGCTGAAACGGCTACGGTAGACACACGGCTAGATTTGCACACGGTACAGTTGCAGCCGTGTCAATTTGTCAGCCGTGTCAATATGTCAGCCGAGTCAATTTTTCAACACGGCTATAATCGGTTAGATTTGCACACGGTACTGCAGTTGCAGCCGTGTCAATTTGTCAGCCGTGTCAATTTTTCAACACGCCTATAATCAGACACGGCTAGATTTGTACACGGTTACTGCAGTTGCAGCTGTGTCAATTTGTCAACACGGCCAATTTTCAGACACGGCTAAACTATACACACGGTTACGTTACTATAGTGTTAGACATATAATTTTATTTACTCGTACGTACTTTGTTTGGTTACTAAAAGAGACACGATTGAGTATTCCAAACGACAAAGTTGGAAATAAACTCACCACAGCTAACTTGGTCACTTCTGCTGGAAGTTTCTGCAGTTTGCAACACATGTCTTCATCAAAGTTGCAATCACTAGCACATTGGTTACTGGCGTTGAACTTTTCTTCAACACTGTGTCATACACAATATTATGCTGAATGTGCATAAAAATGTTTACAATTTTATACAATCCATGATACAGTGCCGGTTATGTCAAATCTGGTCAGCACGGTTTTTTTTAATATTTCGAATTTGATTATGGAGGCATTACTATGTATTGTACTTATTATTTAATACTTGACTTGTAGATTTTCTGTATCGCGATATTTAAAAATAATTATTTATTTGATGATATCTTATAGCCAAGAAAACAAAATATTTACTAAAAAATGTACAAAAAAATGAAATAGGTCCAATACATGATTTCCTCAATGATATTTTGACGTCAACATTGACAAAGCACGAAATAATGACATCTTTCAATTTCAAACACTTTTAAGTCAAATAAGGTTTCAGTATGTGATATTGTTTAATTTATGGCAGCAAAATTATTTTCATGTTGTGAGTGGTGGCAAAAAATAGGTAAAATGCAAACGCTTTTTGTGTGAGTTGACTTAGGCAACGCGCTGAAATTGATTTAGGTGTTATTGGAATTTATTCAATATCGGGTTTTCACGTATTTCATGAGGTCACTTTTCATCATGTTTTCAAACTCGCTTTCATGCTTATGTTTCATATTTTATGTTTAGCACAGAAATTTCTTTCAGTTTACATTATACCTCAAACTGTTTATTTAAATGTTAAGCTTCTTTTGTAGTGACCCATTAAATAACATTAAGTTTTAAAGTGCATAAGTTAAGATATGGAGAGATTCTAATTCCCTAAAAGCAGCGAACGAAAAAACCATAGAATGGCGAACTACTTACAAATTTCTACCCAAACACGTGCCCAAAACCCGGTATGCGCATGTGTGCGCATGTTCGAACTAAACGGCTGCTTGGCATCCTTTTGCCACCCCGCCCCCATGTCCGCATACGTCCGCATAATGGCAATGTGCATCCTTTTTGTGGGGCCACTTTTCGGCAGTTAGTCTTCTATGGTTTTTTCGTTCGGTGTCTAAAAGAGACTTCCATATCTGCTTTCACTTGTTATACCCAATAAACAAGCTCCAGAGTAACCTGAGCTCTGCGAGATAGCGGAGCGGTAAGCGAGGAATAAATCCAATAATAAGATGCGTGATCGAAGTTACCAACGCTATTGGTGGATATTTTCCTCGCACACCTTCCGCTCGCACAGCTCAGTGAGTAATAAAACCTAGGGTAGATTAGACTTCTTCTAATTTGCACATTGAGAATGAGACACGAGTGGCTGAGGCGCGCGTCGCGACTTGGCAACAAGTTGTGCTAGACGTACTGGTGCATACGCAATTACGCACCCTTAATTTTGTATCAGTTTTCTGAGGATCTAAGAGTCGTAGTATTTTGAACGGGCATGCTAAAGCGTGATCTCCATTGTTGCAGGTCTTCAGTTGCGCAGCATAGAAGAGCCGGCAGGTGGCGCGGGCGGGGGCATGCCCGTGGCCACCTGCTACGATGCGGAGTGCGCGCGCACAGAGGCCTGGCTGGACGAGAACCAGGAGTTTGTGCATGATTACTTCTTAAGGTTGGCTTCTACTTTTGTATCTCTGTAAGAGTTAATTTGTCAAACGAACGCAAGTAATAAAAGTTTGTGCTATGACTGACTAGTGACTGAAGTAGTGGTTTGGCTTGCGATTTTTTGACAGGATTTGCTCTTACTGTTTCAGACGTACTACCATCATCATCATATCTGCCGATAAACGTTAAGAATAAGAATAAATAAGAATGTTTTTATTGTCCACTGTGTAGGTATACAAGATGATCAGTACAGAAAATGGTATCAACAGCTGTCCTTTGCGAACATACAATATAATCCTTAAAACCTAATTATAAACAAAGCGTATACTATATTTGCAAACTAATTTACATTCTGCGGCTGCATGCGTCGTCAAAAAAATCTTTAAGATTGTAGTACACCTTCTCAATCAGCCATTTCTTTAACTTATACTTAAATATATTACCTTGCAGCATTTTCAATTCGTTAGGTAATTCATTAAAGACACGTATTGCCGTAAAAAATGTACCTTTGTAATACATCGCATTGTTAGCAATTGGACGCAGTAAATTGAATTTATATTGAGACCTTATATTGTCTTTTAACAAGTTTTGTTTAACAAAATAGTCTGGATATTTTTTTACAAATAGACATAATTCCATTATATATATACCGGCAAGAGTCAGAAGACCCTTTTCTTTAAAAATACTTCGAAGCGAATGTTGGTAATGTAAGCGGTATATGGTGCGAATACATCTCTTCTGAAAATAAAAGTAGACTGTATATCAACAGAGTTGAGTAAGTGCTGGACATACGAGTATGCCTCTTCTAAAGAGTGATGTCAGAATTGACGGTTCTGCGCTACCCGCATCCAGCGGACTCTCGCGTCCTTTACCAGGACATCAGTCCACCTTGTGACGGGTCTATCCACGCTGCGCTTTTTTGTATGTACTTTCTTTGTACCACGACCTGCCTGATGGTAAAGACGCGTTACCGGCCATCCATTTCTCTCATTTAATTTTTCATCATCAGGCATATTTTTTTGCCTTCTTTCTTTTGAAGTTATAATAAATTTGGAGCCTACGGATAACGATGCGCAGTGCTACGTGGTAAATAAAATGTGTCAGCCAAGTAGGCACCTAACAAATATACATTTAATTTCAATCGAATATGTAAAATCCGATAGGCCCCTTGGGGATCTGATTGACGTTAAGACGTCCGTATCTGTTATTTAAAATTGAAAATAATTTTGAGTTGTTTAACAGGATTCTCATGTCACAATGATTGACAGACGTGCGAGTTAAGTTTGCCTTTGCATTTCTTAACAGTATTGGCATCTGTCATGAGACTTATTTAATTAAATGCTACAGCGTAGCAGAAATATTACATAATGGCCAACTTAATCTTATTGAATACCTAAGATATAAATATGTGGAAGTTCGTAAATAAAAAAATGTAATATATAATTATTATTTATAGCTTTATGTGCAAAAAAATCACGAGAGCTAAGGGTGAATATCTACCAGAGTTGTTCGAAGACGTGTTTTCATATATTGGGCTTCTCGCAAATCATGACATCTAGTACGTGTCAAATATATGAAAACAAATGTTCATACATAGGAATGTACGAACATGTGATTTTATATATTACGTGACCTGGGGGTCACTAGGCCTAATTCAAATATTTATTCTCCAAAGGCTACTGCATATTTCTGAGTATTATTCTTCGTTCATCTATATACCTTATATTAGGTTATATATCGTCAGATGATACTTGACCTGTTGTCATCGAAAAAAAGGTATTTATTTAAGTACTAGTCGCCGACGTAATAAAAAAAAAGGCAGGCGGAGCCACGGGATGAACGATACCATGTATCCATCCTAAATGTCCATTCTATACAAATACCTACTGGTAACAGACAGACAGACGAGATTTACTTTCGCATTTAAGTACTAGTTTCTCTGTGAGCTGTAGAACCCGAGAGTCGTTTATTTTCCAAAGAAAATGTTTGTTAAATCGATATAATTATTAACCTTTTCACCGTCAAAGACGGCCATTCACGTCATCGGAAAATTGTGCCATTCGTGCCCCTGACGCGAGAGCCATAAAATAAAGATAATGATACCAAACATTATAAAAGAGGTCTAGAAGTGGTTTTTATTGGTTTTTGGACGGTCATCATTTGACGTCGGTGGCGTCCGTGGCACGGCGAGTCACTTCGTCAGCTGGCGGTCAATAGGTTAATTATCGAACCTGCTTACACAATTTCAAGAGAATCGGTTGAGAAATGCGAGTAGATAGAGAAGAACAGTCGGACATCAAGAAATACGAAAGAATTATGGCCCAAGTAGAAACGGTGAACTTCGTTCGCTTCGCTGGCTCGTCATTAGTATGGATATCCCGAAGGTTATATGTAGGTATACTGGTAAAAATATATATCGTATTAGATGAGTAGTTCCGAAGATTACCTACCCCATAGAAATTGCTTATTCAATTCTTCGATAGGTATCTTCAGAGCGCAGCTATATTCAGGTTGTATCAACTGAATTCAGGGCATGCAAGCGTGGTGACCCTCGAACAAAATGCAGCTCTGAGCGCCTGCATACTAAACACACATTCACGAAACTCATTAAAACTCGATAAGCAGACATAACTTTGCATTGTTGGATTATGTGTAGCCGGTTTTGTGGTGCAAACTTTGACTTTGGCTTAAACATCACCTGGCCTGTTGTGGTAGTTTAATACTTAAGGAACCCAAGGGGATAAATAAAGTGCTGCATCCATTGTTTATTGTTTGACGCAAATAGTTTTAATGTATGAACTAACTATGTTTTAAGTAAGTATGTATTGACGTTAGAAACTCAGGACAAAGCCTGGTTTAGAATTCTCGCGAATAAGCGAGCCAAGAGGCACCAGCATAGGACTTGTTCCCCGCGAGCAAGTTCAATTGCATGACTTGCGGTCGTGCGTGAGGCCTCCGTATCAGCTTATATAGCCATAACAGACGTTGTCTCTCCCCACTCAAACATATATTGAGAATATTTGCGCTGTATATTGACATCACATACTACTACTACTACTAAACCAAGAAAAGAAGACGCTTAATCCCGCTTGCATCCGAAAATATTTAAGGGGTCTGCTCGGGTACCTTAACCCTAAATTGACGTAGGCACTAGTTTTTATGGAACAATGCAGAAGACGTTTTCCAATATCTAGTAGTTTTAATGAAGACGAAACGTTCATGTATTCCCAATATGTTAAAGTTGGCTTAAGCTTAAACCGCGTTGTTTAAAGCGTTGTCAGTCGGCCAGCGGGCACGAAAATAAGCCTGCCCGATCCCGTTCAATCGCGGGTTAAGCCGCTCATTACACCGAATACATACTGGCTACGCCATGTCATCATTAAGCGGCATATGCAGTAATCCTGCACCGGAAACAGGGCTGGTACAACACAATACAACGTTCAGGCGATCCAGTATAAAGTTTGAACTTCAATTGAGCATAGTTGTTACGAATGCCGCGGTCACGATATACTGGAGACGACTGGTGAGGGAATTAGATACAGGTTGTGTATCGCACAGCTGTAACGTCGGTTAAGATTTGGAACTACCACAAATGTCATGCCATTCCAAATTGCCTAATACAAAACTAAGGTTTAGACCAGACTTTTTCATTAAACGGCAACTGACACACGATGATTTTTAATCCGTTATCAGGAGTCGAAAACCATTAATAACCAGCCAAAACAGATTTCAATGGATGAGGTCTCATACAATTACATCTCGGTTTAGTTAATTAAATTTCACGATAATGTTAAAACTAATATGCACTGAATCGTACATTTCTTGAAATTAAGTAGATACGTCAAATTTCAGCACTTTGGCGGGAAATTTGAGAGATCGTAGGTCAATAAACTCTTACATCTACTTGTCATGCATGTGAAAATTGACCCTTTATTACTCTTAATTGAATAATTGGACACAATGGTTTTTAGGTGGAACTAATTTTCCAAGGAGGTTTTAGTAAGGTACAGTAAGGGAAATGTATTCACGTACCTTTTTATGCTTTATTGTCGTAGTAAGAAGAGCGAAAAAGGTACGTGAATACATTGCCCTTACTGTACATAGATCTAAACTCCCGTTAGGGTGACAATGATTTTCAATTGAAAAGTAATTCCTAATTCAGTTTTATACCGGAAAAAGAAAGTTTGTTTTAGTAACTTCGAGTTAATCTTGTTTTAACATCAATTACCTAGTGAATTCGAAAAATTGGTTTCTGATCACGAATAAAAAATCATTGATTGGATGATTTGAGTCGCTTTACTTAATTATTATAATATGATGTCTAAATTCTTCACATGTCAACCTTATGCTTAATTAGAATTTTGTGCATGTATTCGCACTTTGCCATGCTTATTCTAGAGTTAGGAATTTTGGTGGCATTGGGTGAACAAAGAGCAATTGTTATATTTTTTTTGATTGAATGAATGAATGAATAAATGATTGATAAATGATAAATCAATAATGCATAATAAAATTTATTAGTTACATACAAGTAAATTGATTCATTAAATTAAAACATAACGCATGTTTTGTTAAAATGTGTAATTTTGTCTCTATTTACAATCTCAATTTTCCGTTGGAATAAGTTTCAGTATACTACTGATAATTTAGATTACCTCGACAACGGTAAAAACTTTTTGAGTAGTTTTTCTAATACAGCATGTGGCCCACAACCGGGGCGAAAAATTAGAATGTAAGTTGTATTCCTTATATTCACTAACATTTGTTCAGCGACCTTTGAAAATAACGCGTATTTAAATTTTAAGTACATATTTATTGCCATAGTGTATGCTTTTCATAATCTTGACAACCATTTAACATCAGATGAAGATAACATGCAAGATTTTGAAACTTTAATTCCAGTTGCAAGTTGTTCAAGGTCTTGAATACATAATCATTTTAGTTAAATAGTAAAATTTTTGACATGTAATATTTTGAAATCTACATAATACATGGCTTTATCATTCAGTTATTCAATTATTCAAATAAAAAAAATACAATGGCGACTCCACTGCACTACTTGTGCTAAAAATGCCACCAGAATCCTAACCCTACGTTATTACCTTGATATTTAATTTATAAATTAGTAAGGAGGTCCCAATACTCCCAATTGAGTCCCAATAACAATCGTTAGATGGTTAATATTACATTGTAAAAAATAGATTAGATTGTCTTAACGCCAGTTCGAATTTATGAAGGTGAAAAATTACAGGTCATAATTCCTAAAGCTCGTTCAAAAAGTTACACAATTACCTTGAAGGCCCAAGATCGGCTCGCTTTCTTTTTCTTTTTCAGAAGTATGAACATTTTGGCATTACGAGAATATTGCGATGCGTAGGTATTAATAGTTAGGAATATTTTTTGTACATCGCTAATCTAATTCAGTGCTTCTTATTACGCAATACATTTGGGCGAGTTGTCGATACGGAAATTGTGCATTTAGCGTTTAATTGGATGATGCTTAATCGCTCAATGGCCTCCATCTTCAGCCGATCCAACGCAGCTCGAACATTCACGAGTAGGTACCTCGGGGCCGGGTGTCTACTGTAATGACATTTCAAGCATTTCCGACATCGTAGCGTATGTTATAATAACTACGTGATAGATTTGCGTTACGTTTTAACTGTATATGCTGTTAAGACAAAAATGACGAATATGGCTTTTGAAAGTAGAAACTTACGGGAGACGCCTGTGCCCAGTAGTGGGACATACACGCAGACTTCAAAATAATGGCTTTTGAAATAAAATTTCTGACAACGGCAATGAAAAGGGAGGAGTACCATTGTCGGCATTGAATAGTAGAGTTGGTCAGACCTAATTTTCTATTTGACAGTCAATTTTCATGGTTAAAACTTGTTCAACACTTTAGTCGGCTTCATTAGACTCCTATAGAGCTCTGAAGGCGTGTCGCAACTTGTTACAGTGAATATTTAACTTGAGTGCCGTACTTGTACTCGGTATTGAGTTTGGAACTCCGCACTCGTTAGCCCCTAAGTTCACCAACTTGATTTCCCAGTTCCTACAGTTTTCGTCGAAGTTCGTAATCTTTCGTTGTGCTCAGATACGTTTAAGTTTATTTTAAGCTCATTCCCGTAAATTACTGAACATGACAAAGTTAAGTTAAGAGCGCCGCATGGATAGCTTGAGCTCCTGTACCGTGTACGGTCAAAGACGGTTTTACAAGATTCAAGTTATTTTTGGCAGTGCCTATGGCCAGCAGTGAACCTCTTTGGGCTTATAATGATGATGATTGTATAAAATACAGTAGTCATTATTTTTAAAAATCAAACTGTTCAATATAAAAACTAAAAACAAAGCTATTATTCCCTGTGCTGCTGCGAGACCATCGATGATAACAAGAACATATTATGCTACAGAACAATGGCAATAGCGTGTTGGAAACCTTAACTGTCTTATTGCTAGGAATTGTCGTGATCCACGCGATGACAAGTAAATTACACTGATAATTTTCTTGTTTAATAATTTACACCGTTACAACCAACTTCTTCTGGAATGCACCGTGGTGGACCGGTGATGTCTGCTTGTTTACAACTTTGTGATTGCAGTTGATGTGAATGACTATTATCAATGATCACCGACACGTTTCTCACATTCCACCAAGAGTGCGCCAGTTGACACTTGGTCTTCAGCTGTCAACCTAGCACTACACTGATCAGAAATCACACCAGCGAAGCGCAGTCTATCTGATTTAAATGCAAATTAAAAGTACCAACTACAAGTGCCTTTCCCAAGAACAATATTAGAGTTCAACAATGAAGTACCGCCATTTAGAAAATGTTCCGCTTAAACCTGGCCACGGATTTAACGCGAGGTATGTCGATGTAAAATGAATTCGAAATGCTACTTCAAACGGGAACTAAAATAGTGGTTGCTGGCGTAAGCGGGCGTCCACTCAAAGCAAGCGTGGGGTCTGTTTTCAGCGGCCATGACCGCTGCATTGAGTTTCTATGGTTGGGAAATTCGTGCTATTTTTATCGTTAAATGTTTTTTTCTTTTTTGCAGGAAAGCAACGCGGCAGGTAGTGGACGCATGGTTGGTGTCGCACGCGACACCGCCCAGCGCCGAGCTAGCGTCACCATCGCGGGCAGGTTCTGGTGCCACCACACCCGTCAGGTCAGTACAATACTCTTTTATTTAATCATCCTACATTACTCATATAACTCATATTTCAATCATTCGGTACTCTAGGTTTCGTCCGTTTCTATTAATTTGGAAATTAGTAAAACTTGCTCTTTAACTAATTTTTAGGGACCATTGACCCTGACAAAAGTTTTACTTTCAAATGTGTCCATAAAATAGAAATAGTTTTCCAATTCTATTTAGTTTATATTTAGCTTATATTCGGCGGGCCCGTGTACCAAATGTATATCCTTAAGCAGTATTATGTTTACTTACTGTTCGCTCCGCGCTAACTTCCACATAAACACAAAAGCAGCACTTTTTGCTCAATAGCTTGTAAGGAACCTCTGTGAACGCATTTTCCATTGCGTACTCTGATCTAAAACAAAGAACTGGCTGATAAATTTAGTTGGTTGCCCTGTGACCCGATTTCCTTTTTTAAATATAAGAATCCGGCTTCTCTGAGTAGGTTAATCCACAATAAGGTATAAATAGCCTCTCGTAATAAGCAAAGCTAAGCCCCGTCATTGGATTCAACTCACGATGCGAGAGAAAACTCATAGAGAGCCAACCCGCCTGGGATTACCGTGAATACTCTTAGAGCCTTCGCGTACCAAGTAAGGGACTGTGACTTGTTTGCAAGTGTCATTTCTGATTTCTGTTAAAACATTTCACATTGGATTTAGGTATAACATGATACTTGAGAAGTTGTCTCATTTTAGTTAAATCATCACAGTCTTTAAAAAGTTAATTGATTAAGATTATAAAAAAAAAATTTCATAAATAAATAAACGATTGCTAACTCAAGAGAGACGTACCTAATCCAATATTCGTCCGTGTTGAGTAACTAAACGCAGTAATATTTTAAAGTGGTTTCCAGCTAGATCGTCAATAAAGTGCACCAGATACCTACTTCTCATCAATCTTCTGGTTTGCTCTGGGGGCCAATTCTCGGGCCGGTCGAGATGACGTGACGTCTAATAGACATACTCGTATCTCGAAAAAAAATGGCGGATGTCGATCGAAAAGCAATATCCGTATCCTCAAAATCTCACGGTCGAGATATGTCTACTCCCAGCGTTCGAGATGCAACGAGTGGACAGTAGCGATCGAGATGGTTGTAAAACTGATTTTCTTTAACAGAAGATCTGTCAGTGGCGTAATGGCGGAAAATATTGACAGGTTACAAATACTGACTTCTTTCTTTCTCGTCTTTGGCTAAAAACGACCAAGTCACAACAGTTTTTATGCGCTCCTTTTCACGTAAGTACTTACTCGAGCAAACAGTTAAATAGTTTCGATGTGTTAAATCATCATAATTAGGTATAACAATTTGTAGATTGATAACAATTTTGTTCTTGATATTTAATTCAGTAGAAATAGGATAAATCGTTAGTAGCTGGCCACCGTTCAATAACTGGCCACCTCATACTAAAAATGAACTCTATTATATATACTCCCTGGGCTACCGAGCTCGGTAGCCAGGAGCGGTAGCTCGGGAGCGAGCTGAGCTCAGCTCGAGTGAAAATACAGGGAAAATCGAAATCGTTAGAGCCGTTTTCGAGAACGTGATTGCAAATATATATTTTCAATTCAATTTAGTATGACGTGGCCAGTTATGGAAACCTTATTTATACTAATATATATATAAACAAATATTGCTCGTTTAATAGTATAGGATATAATACATTTTAGTATAAATAATGTTTAAATTACTGGCCACCCTTCAATAACTGGCCACGTCATACTAAATCGAATTCTGTTTGTAGGAGAACATAATTCATTTTTAGTATGAGGGGGCCAGCTATTGAATGGTGGCCAGCTACTGGGGATTTACCCTACTTGAAAAATATTTCACTATTTTACAATCGATTGTAAACAAACACGATCCAGAAAAACGAAACGTATGTTGCAATATACTCGTACATTGAGATCATCGTTCTCCATTGTGTCTATGATGCCCCAGAATCTTCGACATTTTGGTGAGTTTTTAAATAGGTAGACATTACGTCAATAGAGATCATCTCTATAAAACATCACCTTGATCGACTTGGTCGGCCCGAGAATTTGGCTCCTGGTCTTATGCACAAGCGTTTTCCCCTTCACTGTTTTACTGAGACATGTTTGAACTCGTCTACTCCGCAGTTTAGTAACCCTTCATGCAACCTTCATCAATCTTATGTCACCCTCTCACTATAGGTTAGAAGACTGTTAATGTAATATAGTGATGTATGAATTTAGTATAAGCTGGCAAACCTTGTGAATTCCGCTTGAGACGGGTAAGACGGATTCTGCCTTTCATTTATGAGCATCGGCATCGTGATTTCTAGTATCAACAATGTGCAGCTACATTATTTTGTAATAAAATGTTTACGGCGTTTAACGTATAGTTTTAGAATTCCTTTACAGCTCTTCTCTGCATGAATTAATTATAAATAAACCTATTTAGTTTTGCCATACCCGACGATAGGAAATTCTATAGGTACCTACATTTTTAACTGACTCCAAAAAAAGAAGGAGGTTCTCAATTCTTTGTATTTTATTTTAATATTATTATTATTTTCATTACTATTTTTTATGTGTCTCAGAACTCCATCATTTAGGAGCCGATTCGTACAATTTTTTTTGTTTGAAAGTATATGCTTCCAGAATGGTCCCATCGTTATCAAAACTTCAGTTGGATGATTGGAACCATGAAGAATTGAGAGAACTCCTCTGATATATAAGGCACGCATGTAGTAATTTCGGTATTTTCTATTATAAATAGTGTATTTACACCCGGAAATCACAAATTTGGTGAAGTGGAACTGATAATGAAGACCACAGATGGAATTCACTACTACTAGTGAGTGGTTTTTACTTAAAACTATAAAAGTACGTTACAGATTCCCATATGATTCCGTTGAAATAGCAATTAATGAAGTGCTAAATATCAAGTGTGCCAAATCGACGGAACTCCTCAAATATTATCGGCCCATATACTCGTACAGTTGCTGCACTTTTTTTAGCGGAATAGCAATAGTGTTCTTGTAACTTATCATGGACCGCAAAGTAACACTTGATTCAATCACATATCTACTGATTATGGTTATTTTCCTACTAATATTATAAATGTGAAAGTTTTGATGTTTGGATGTTTAGATGTTTGGATGTTTAGATGTTTGGATGTTTAGATGTTTGGATGTTTAGTTAGATGTTTGGATGTTTGTTACTCAATCACGCTTAAACTGCTCAACCGATTTGGGTGAAATTTTGCACAAATATAGTTTATAGCTTGGGTTAAAATATAGGATAGTTTCTATCCCGGGTCCACGCAGACGAAGTCGCGGGCTGAAGCTAGTATCTAATAATAATAAAGCTTACGACTAAGCTTAAAACAAAAAGTGACAACATTCTTTAAAACTCCTAAATCACGATCTGATGGTAAGCAGAAATCATTTTCTGATTACCCACTGATAAAGTTGAAAATATATAAAGCAAAAGGGTGAAAAAATTGAGAGAAAAGTTACGCGTGTCTTAAATCTTTTACGCCTTATCTTTAAATGTTTGTCGACTTTTGGAAGTCGCGCAAAGTGCCTAATCGAAGCTCGATTGATTGTTTTATCTACTTTACGGCTTTATGATTCTCCGCTGTTCGATGGATCTTCGAGTGCTTAATTATTTTTAAATATTTTGGGTCAAGTTATTGTCGCCAAGAGACGATTGGCTCTGGCCGGCATATTGTTTGAGTGCCACTTATTTCATTAAGCCCAGTCTAGACATTTAAAGTTATTGCCGCATTTTGCTCGTGACCCAAAGCACTCAATAATAGTCCCAGAACTAATGAAGGGACGATTCTACATCTGACACGAAGTAGTAATTTATGATAATAGTACCTATAGTGGAAACTGGAAATAATTCATTTTCTAGAATTCTATCATTTGTTTCTTGCAGGACCCTTTTTTGTGTCAACTTTCAACATGTCGGCTAAAAGTTTAAAATGTAGTATAAAATAGCACTAGTTAGAAGTTGTCGCTTAAAATACATCCCATACTGTTCACAAAAACCATTTGGACCCCTTCCCAAATTGTCGCGCAGTGTGTAAACAGATATCGGGGCCAACTTTTCCCTTATCACCTTAACAGATATTAAATTATTCCTGGCCTGTATCCAGGACAGCTAATTGCTAATTAACTTTATTCGTGTCTAACTTGTCGGCGCTAGATTTGGAGCACAGCACTAAAATGTGTTGCGTTGCGGGAACTGTAGTATTCATTAATATTTGGTGCCCGTCAATGTATTTAGTTACTGCACGTGTTGGCAATGGCCTGCAAATAAATGAAATATTGAACAGACAGCTTTTGAAATTAAATTAAATTTAGTCGACAGACATTTCGTAAAATGTTAAATTGCACGTCTCATTTATAAACTCGTTTCAAATTTCTCTGAATTACAATTTTCATCTACATATGGAAGCCATTAGGAATTATTTTCTGTAAAATAAGGAAACCGTGTAATTAAGCGCCAAGTATTACGGTTAACATAGTCTGTAACGTAGTGCTTCATTCCCATTATTATCCCGCGCTTTTCGCTCCAGAAACAGTATCCATATCTAAAAGGCAGGACGCATTTTTTCGGCAGGAAGATATCTGCGCACGAGTTCGAGCGCGGCGGGTTGCTGAAACCGTTGGTGACGACCGTTGATGGCACGCCGACGTTCCTCGGCGACCAGCCGGCGCATGCGGCGCCCTCACGCCCGCAGCGCCGCTCGCGCCACGAGCTCCGGCAACTGGACGAGAAGGAACTCATATTTGAGCTGGTGAGTCATTGTTACTAAAGGTACTATTGACTGGTGACGACCGTGGACTACACCTACGTTCTTGGGCAACCAGCCGGCGCATGCGGCGCCCTCACGCCCGCAGCGCCGCTCGCGCCACGAGCTCCGACAACTGGAGGGGAAGGAACTCATATTTGAGCTGGTGAGTCATTGTTACTAAAGGTACTATTGACTGGTGACGACCGTGGACCACACCTACGTTCTTGGGCGACCAGCCGGCGCATGCGGCGCCCTCACGCCCGCAGCGCCGCTCGCGCCACGAGCTCCGGCAACTGGACGAGAAGGAACTCATATTTGAGCTGGTGAGTCACTGTTGCTAAAGGTACTATATTTCCCCTCGCAAGGCGGCGTCCCCGCGCTTTTCTTGTTTTTTTTTCACCAATAGTTACTGCAGTTGTCTGATACAAAATGTAAATGTTCATAAATACTTACAAACATTCATGTAAAACGAAAACGAAAGTTAAGTAAGTACCTATAGTTGTTTGTTATTGGAATGCTCCCACGCGATCTATTTATTTGTATAAAGTTCCAGCTATTTCCTTTATAAACCAAATCGAAATTGATTCAGTACCTGTATTAGCGTAAACCGACAATTGTCGGCGGTGGGCTTTGATTAATTACATGCCAAATGGTTCTGGGTCACTGATTCAGTTCGTAAACAACAACATAGGTCGCAAAAGGACTACACAGCTCATTTGTTTTCCGACCGCGATTTTCCATCGCCGTAATACGACTGACGAATTAAATTTGCGGGAGTTTAACCATCGTAGTTTTTCCATGAACGCATAAAATACACGGTAGACGTACAGGAACATGTATAGTGTACTTAAAGGATCGCATTTGTCATGTTTATTTGTTTTTATCCTGTGAAAACGTATCCATCAAAGTCAAATTTAAAAATTATTTATTCAAAATTAAATCATGGCGAACACTTTTTGTACGTCAAATTTTTACATACATACTTTTATACAAGAGGTAACTTAAGTAATGACGTTAACATTTGTCCATATATCCTTATCTGTTAAATATTCGTCTAATCTCTATTTACTTTGAATCCACCAAAAGTTTACTGCTATACTGTGTTTCCATACAAGTTACAGTGAACTGTCAAGTGAGCTGACCTAAAACTGAACTCTTGCAATAAAAAAATAACTTGCAAAGCAATAAAAAATAACTCACTAAGCAAATAATAATAGCAATAAGAAAATATAAGTATGGACTCGAAATTTTAAAAAATATACCTGGCCCCGTAGCATGGTTGGCCTTGTCACGCGATAGGTGATAGGATAGAGCGTGCGTCACTGGCTGACACCGTTCGATAGAACGAGACGACGCCCCTATCTTGTCACTTGTCGCGTGATAAGGCCAACCATGCTACGGCTCCTGTACATGAGCGTAATCTACCAGACACGTGACAGGTTAAAGATTTTTACGAACGAGAGTCTATTAGAAGGCCGACGCCGAAAGCGGAGGGCATTGACTGCTCGAGTTTATAAAAAATCTTACCATCCGTGTCGCACAATGTTTTTATCATATTTGCGAGAAAACAAATGCATTTGAAACAAAATTAAATCGCAATAAAAAATACAAAATGTCAATCGTCCATTTTGTTGAATTTGCCGTGCGTCGCTCAAGGCAAAGACCCTTCGGCATACAGCCACGATTTGAAATCAATGTTAAAAATATTTTACACAGACTCTACATTTTAATTTTTAAATCTTAAAATAATTTAAGTAAACATGTTTTATTCGTGTTTTTACGTTTCAATTTATTTATAAATACATTTTCAAACATCGTATATGAGTCAAAACCTCCTTGCTTTACAGCTGACGTCTCTTGTTCGTGGTTTCAGATATTTTTTGATCAGCCGTTTGCTTTTGATTCGAGAATACCCAGATTTTTAATGTATGAAGTAATTTGCTGTTCTATGATTCAATCGAAGGATAAAGATTGTCTACTTTGACCCATGCTGTACCTAGTTTTTGTCTGCTCCGACGTGATCAAACTGCCCCGTAATCAGCATTTAAAGCCAATTTACAAAACAGAATCGGGTGTTGGCTTACGTGCGTACAATTAGGCCCGCCGGGGTGCCGGGTCACCGATAAAACGGCGGGCCCGTCTGATAATGAAATGTAAACAACGCCACCGCAACAATGTTTGACTGGGCAGCCCATGAGAGTTTAAAGTAAGATAGGGGCTTGTTTTTAACCCTGATGGAGAGAATGGGTCGTTCTCTCGCGAAGTTCTTTCGTAGTCCAATATTGAAGGTTTTTGCGTCGCTCAAATATGGCACAGTGGCACCCGTTACTGGCTTGCGAGCTATTGCCCGAATCCACTGACTTTTGTCAATTAAGCTTATTTTTACAAGAACATTTTACTTGCACTGTTCGTATCATCACTGCTGGTCATATGCCTTCTCCAAAGAGTACTAGGTATGTAAGATCTCCTTCAAAATATACAAAGAATGGCCATAGACTGCTGAGAATCGGGAGCATTGCAAAAAGTGGGGGAGGTCTTTGTCCAGCAGTGAGACACTACCGGCTCATATTTATTTTTTATTTATTTTTTATTTATTGGTATTCAGGATAACAACAGCCGTAAATATACAGTTTACATTTTAGTTTGCTTACATAGTAGGAGGCCAATAACAGTTATCCGTTAATATAATGATAAATAATAATAAATTAATATAAAATGTTGTATGTTTTTGCATATTTGCAAAGTTTTTTTATTACCATACATACTTGCTTACTGCGTACTTGCAACCCAGCAATCTAGCAATCGCCAATTTGACTGGAATCCCTTATAATAAACTCAGTTGCAATTTAGTTCATAATGTACATAGTTTCATAGTTTTGAACACCAAATAGCAAACAAAGGGGTTGACTACGTTTTTCTGCTGACGGCAAAGGTCAGACGGGTCGGAGCAACTGTCAAAGTTATAATCAGGGCTGGCCCAGGCTCGACTTGTCAAAAGTAGTTATTAATTCCCAGATGTCAGCGAAGAGTTAGTTACAAGGTCAATGGCCGCTTGTTGTACGTGTTGTTAATCTCAACTGAAGTATAATTATTTCGCGAAAACAAATAAACAGGGGAGCACGTTGCGTAGGTATGGTGACTGAGAACTACACGCGACTATTAAATTTCCTGCAATTAAATTTACTCTGAATTGGAAAACTTAGATTAGGTACTAAAATGTTAGTGGTAATATTTGCGGATACCTAGTTCCGGATACTAAAACTTCGGGCGCACTCTAGGCTCGTGGATGCAAAGTAAATTTCATGGGTTGTAGCGTGTGTCGCCGTAGGAGCGTCTATACCTAAATTAAAATTCACTGCCGAGAATTGCTACGCTCGTAGCCGGTCCCGTGGTTTTCCCCGTATGTACCGGAAAGCTACTACGGCGTAGGCGCCCGCTACGGGCCAGTTAAAGGCTTAATACAAGCCAAATTTTACAATCACTGTTTATACAGACATAAACACCTTCGATCTGGGGCGTTCACGAATTCACCGCCGTAGGTATGTGTAGGTACTATTAATGCAACCCGCCCGTAGTCGCAATACTGACATTACTGACCACAGTTATCTGCAAGTTTTAGATTTCCATACCTACTCATTTGATTACATACAATTCTTGTTACTCATAACATGATCAGTAGGTAGGTAACAGAACTCCACACTTATTTGTTTTCGTGATGCGTGAAATGTTACACCATGCTACCAAGGCTTGAGAATCGAATGACAAGTAACGACATCACATTTCTATCAGTAGCCAGTTTAGTCATCGTGCTTTCGTTGCTATGTGGGCGTTGCCAATATTTTACAAGATGTTATAATTATATTTACGCTTTTTTGGAGATAGGTGTCAGTTGGTGTTGTACAAAACTCGTTTGAATTAACTAGTATTATGTTTTTTTTTAGTTTAGTACATCCTGGTATAATATCCCTAAATGTAAATAATATCCTTAAAGGATTACTCGAGTCTTTCACTTCTTTTTTTCTCCGTATCTAGTGGACCGATTTATTTTTAAGGAAAATACAGATCTGTTACAAAAAGGAAAGACTTTTTATAAAGAGGAGCATTTTTGGAGGATAAATTAGAAAATAAAAATTTACTATGTTGTAATATATCAAATTAAATGGCCTAAAATTGTAAAAAAAGTATGATAAAACTCAGGGTGTTTAATCAATAGATTTGTTTTGTTCCACATGAGCCACCTCACAATCAAGAAACACAAATTTCGCATTTTATTCCATGTTAAATTAAACGCGCACCGAATTCGGCAAAACGTCCGAGAACGAGTAATAGAAAATCTTAGATAGACTCCCTGGTCATTTTTGATTAAGAATGCAAGTATAATAAATTGACGAGAACGGAACACGACTGATGTCTTTCTACTCTGACTATACAAACTACGACGAATGACATCGCGCCGGCGTGGGCACGTTTGATAAACGATGCGTGCGCGCCGGTACACATGTACTGGCTGGTAGGTAAGTACGGCCAATTTCAGTGGACTCTGTCATCATAAAACGTTCTATGGCCGTTAGGATCATCATGTAATGGTGGATAGCGGCAGTACTTTTGCTTTCATAATAACGGTCACGTTTTTGACATAATTTTGCATCTGGAGAGAGACATACTGATATTGAGATGGGTTTGGAATATAATTGTTAATACAGCCTCAGTAGAATTTCAATGTATTTATAAATCTGTTACAATGGGCGGGTAGTAGACTCGCTTGTGATTGTAGTACGCTCCTGTTCGTATTGCTCATCTAATATGTAGATGTATTCAATAATGATGTTTACTTTCAGGCTCCCGTCGCCTTGAAACGACAAAATGCGTATAAATGTCGCAAGAGCGGAAACATCTGTAAAAACTGCATACATGTACGGAAAGGGTTTTACTTATAATAATTTATATGTAGATTTAGTAGCAGACACTTTTTTGCCTAGCCCTTACTTGGCTCACCAAGTACAGCAATTTTACCAGTTTTTCTCGAGGTATAAAAAAAAACATGAGATTTGCTTTTTTATTATTTGTAGCGGAAATTGATCAGCCAGTGTCTTTGGTACCTATTTCGAATACGTATAATACATTTATTGTTACTATTGTATAATGCTGTAGCATAGATGTGCCCTGAAACTTCGAGATTTATGCATTAGTGTCCATCCGACTCAACTGTTGACGAACTTTGGAGTGTAGCATCTATCTCATGTAAATGTAAAACGTGCGTGTGTTCTGACACTTCTGACACAAACATTTTGGTGCAAAAGTGTAAACGTATCTTTGATCTCGTCTGCACATGTACCTTATTTATTCAATGCACTACGCAACACAGCGTGCTTAATATGCTGAGAGACCTAGCTGTGCACGGTGTCTTTCCACTTTTTCCTTCGTTTTCATTGAAATCGTTTTTGAGAATCTATTTTCAAACAAATACTTATTGTTCGTTTATTAATATAACACTGTCATCGCTACAAAAAGTTGGTTGTTGCATTTATGATTTTGATTAATATAAAGCTAGAGTCAGATTCCCCGTTGTCAAAGCCATCTCGACATTTCATTTGACACGAAATCAGTTAATTAGATACGCTAGCAAATTGAACTGCAAGGCGGCTTTGAGTAAAGCGATCGAGGTGCATCAGAATCAGCGATTGAACCCATGACTCATCACCGATTCATTGAGAGCTGAGCTGTCTACACACCGCACCGCTGATATCGGGAACAGATAAAGCGGTTCATACAAAAGACGTTTGTGTAAGTCGTCTTGCGCATCTTTATTTATGACCATTGGTCAGTGGAATGTTCAGGCGCTGTTACTCGTAATAACGAGAGCATTGGAGGGTTATCTCTTGAGCGTTTTAGTTTTACTGTCGGTTTGAAGATGGTTACAATGTGATGATTGTAAAATTCCAGGTTATTGTTGCTCTTCTATCCAAGTGTTTCACAAGGCGTAAGAAATAACAGATACCGGAATTTATAAACCGTGATAACAGATATCGCAATTGATACCTATAGCATTAAAAGTCGATAAATGAGAAGTCAAAAACGGTAAAAAATGCCACCATAATTCTGGACTCTGGAAATAACGTTGGCCGATTAAGTGTGAGACAGAGAACATAAGATTTGGGGGCTTGACATAAAGCATTCATGACTTGCCAATAGCGTACCATAGCGCCTTTATATCTATGTTTTCTAGTTTTACTATGTTATATCTTTATAATCTTAGTTTAAGTAGTATATAAATTTGAACGAAATGAGGATGCTAAGTATACGGGAAATGTGAATTTTGTTGGAGAAATTTTTTATTTACTACCCTAATTCAAAGTGGATTTATGACATGGAATGTTTCTTTCATTTCGGAAGTATCGTTGCTTTTATCTCTGAGAGCAGAAAGTTTCTAGCGATCGTAAATTTCGTAAAATTTCGCAACATTCGAAGTTTTGGTCAATAGGCATTCAAAAATACACCCGCACTGCTGAAGATTGTATACTTCAATATCTTGAATGTCATGGTAATGGATCAAATACAGGTATTTAGGTTTTTTTTCGTATATTTTTGTGTATTAGTACGGTACGGTTCCGACGTCTGTGGAGTGGATGATATAATTCTGTACTGAGAAATTGGTGATTCCGTTCAAAAATTACGGAAGCGGCACATTTGAACCGGTTTTTATAACCTATGTACACATATTTTTACGTACTTTAGGCTTGGACCTATGATTTAAAATAACGAAATGCAAATGAAACAAAGCTATATAGATGTGTTAATTCATCGCCGTATTTGTCTATGACTGTTAGCACTCCGTATCTGAAGACGAAGAGCGTTGTTGTGTGTGCGGTCTTAAATAAAATGGCGGTACTAAGGCCAATGTCCGCAATTAATTCAAGTAGTCTTTTACGATCTCCATCCAGTTTAAACAAGCATGGAGTCGGTGTTTACGAGTATTGAGTCTTGAGAGAGGTCACAGAATAAGTAATAGTACCTACTACGTACAGAAGGTTCTCTGTTAACAAATTCCCTGTTTAGATACGCCAAACGTGCCTAAATGTGGCCATTTCTTTCTATCTCATGCAACGCGCTCTTTCGGAGGCGGAGCCTTAGAGCTAGGGTTACCGCCAGCTCGACCTATTAAATTATAGGTAGGTTAGTATAATAGTGTATTTTACTAACGATATTACGATTATTCTTTATTTACTTAGGATCACCCAAGTACACAAATGCTGTGTAATTTGCCTTTAGGTTATGGTTATGGCATTAAAACTGCCTGTTTCAGCAAAATGAAAGACGAAGACACACAACTCTGTTTATGTATGTAGGTAACATACATAAACAAAAAGAAAAATTCTTTTCAACCAATATAAATCCTTTTTAACCCTGCAACTCCCCGCTATCTCAAAGAACGTTTTAGTTTTTTAAATTCTGTTAGATGTTCTAACAATTTGCTATTAACTGTGCCTTCATCATCTACCAAATTTTACAATAGTTCGTTCACTATTAATTCTATCCGACTGTGGAACTCTCTCCCTCTTGACATCAGACAAGCAAAATCTATCAGCAACCTCAAATCCCTTCTTAAAGAACATTATTTGTCTCTCCCCTAACCCTGATTGTATTTTTGGCTGACTGTTTATGTATCATTATATTTGTGTTTGTGTTATTTGTATATATGTATGATTGTGTGTGTATGTTTATATATAGAGGTATTTATGTACGTTTATTTTTATAATTTCTTGATTTTTGATTGATAATAATCTCTGCACCACCTACTGCATAATCTAGTTTTATCTCTTTCTCCGATACCCAAAGGTTGTCTGGAAGAGATCGCTCTTCAGCGATAAGACCGCCTGTTGTCTACCTCTACCTACATGTTATTGTATTGTTTCTCTATGTAACTGCTTTGTTTGTGTGAGGTGTGCAATAAAGAGTATTTGTATTGTATTGTATTGTATTGTATAAATAGCCAACGCGGCATATTTATTTTACGAGGCGAATGACGATGCAATGCAAAGTGCGAACGCGTGTGTCCCGTAACAGCGCGCGGCAATCACTGATAGACCGCCTAAAGGCGGCCGGCCGGCATGTTTTGGTGCGGCGCGACGAAATCAAAGAGTGAACCGCCCCTGGAGAGGTGTAGTAATAAAATGAAAGGGTCTTGAAAACGAACATAGTGTCATTCAATACAATACAATACAAATATTCTCTATTTAAAACTACCCTAAAGGAAAAAATACACTTAAATGAAACGTTAACAGTGTTAGACAACAGGCGGCTAAAATGCGATCATAGTTTTTTAAAAATATTTTACAATTTATTTTACCTCCGCAATTAATTTTTTAAGACACATAAAAGCTTTGACAACATGCTTTGACAAAATGCTTGGAACCGACAGTGCTGACTTGCATCGCCCGCCCGCTATTCTGTAACTTGTTTTAACTGCACACCGCACCTCACCTTATACCCACTAATATATCTTGACGCTGCCTTGCGTAGTATAGTAATAGTAACTAAGCGTAATCAGGGTTGTTATTGTTTACGCGCTCATGCGCCTCACCCCACCCGTCACGCCTAACGAAACTGGACCTCTACCTACGCTTAGTTACTACGAATCGTGGCGTCAAGATATATTTAGTGTGTGAGCGTTGAGGTGAGCTTACAGAATAGTCTAACAAGTTACAGAATCGCTATTATCTACTATCGCTGGGCGGAGGTCTAGTTACGTTCCGAATAACGGCATTGTAGACACACTGTCTACTTATTAACAGGCATAAAACCACAACAAACACCTTTCTAATTACATACCTACCTACACAATTCTTCGAATTCCGTAATAATCCATCTATGATCAGATTGGGAGTTCAATTTGCCGGGGTGGTCACAAACACATCTGCACCTAATCTACGCTGGGATGAAGGGCGTTTGTTTAATTCGCCATGGCAATTTATCCCCGTCGCGATAGATAAACGAAATGATTAATTATCAACGATTTGGGTCGAACGTGACCGTCCCAATAATCCTGCTAGGGCTAAAGGAGTTTGTATACTACAGTTTTTTTTAAATATCGATCAGTAGCAAATCCATTACAAGCATTCAGATCGAAAACGAAATAATCCAACATGGACACGTTTTATGTAGCAATCATTAGTATCATTACGTTGCTTGGTAAATATGACTGCTGCTGGTAAATATGATAGCTTCTGCCCGCGACTTCGTCCGCGTGGAACTCGTTTATATCGTAGCTCAATACAAACTTTCATCCCCAATTTCATCCCCTCAGGGGATGATTTCCGGGATACAAACTATCAGGTATTTCCCGAGATGCAAACTATCTCCATACCAAATTTAATCTTAATCGGTTCAGCGGTTATAATATTAATATGGATTTTTTAAATTAACAGCTACTTCTATACTAATCTGTGATTCCTGCCTATCCCTCCGGGAAACAGGCGTGAACATAATATGCAACTTTATTGTATCTATACTAATATGTGACTTGTGTCTATAAAATATTATAGTAAAAGGGACCACCTTGAGTTCCGAGTTATATGCATTTTTAAAAATTAGTCGAAAATTACGTTGGGTTTTTAATACAAATCGGTTATTAATACCTTAAAAAGCGTAAATCTTTGATGATAGTAGATTAACTTGGTACCAATCATTCCATAACTTCCTAGTAGAAATGTATTTTACAGTACACATGGTGTTACTTTCCCGCACGAGTGCGGAAAAGAGCACTTTCCGTGCATAAGTTGAAACTTTAAAGAGCCATATGTACTGTAAAACGTTGTACAGTCGCCATCAGATATATCGGAGCGGCGAAAGCGCTCACAAATATCTGAACACGTCTCTATGTCGAGGCATTAGAGACGTGTTCAGATATTTGTGAGCGCTTTCGCCGCTCTGATATATCTGATGGCGACTGTACGATACACGTGCGAATAGATAATTCGCAACTCGTGTCGATTTAAAACACTCCCTTCGGTCGTGTTTAATTTATCGCCACTCGTTGCGAATTTCCTATTTTCTGCACTTGTATCGTAAATACCTATTTCACGAACATAAACTTTGAAATCATTTTTTTTCAATTTGTACATTTTGCCTACTGCATGTTTAAACATTTAAAAAAAAAAAAAAATTGCACCTAGGAAAATGATTATTTTTTCACTGAATAGCTAATTTTACCTAGTGTTAGGAAATATTAATAACTCCATACCGCTAAAGTGCAGGTCCCTTTTCCCAGACACAGTCACATATAAAGAGGTAAAGAGTTTGTATGAAGGGAGAAATTCCGGGAATCATTCAGCCGATCTCAATAAGTCATTAATCCAGTATACATATACTAGTAGTATGGACCTTCGAACCTCCGGCAAGACATTACCTACCTTTTCTGGAACCGCTTCGTCGTTTGTTTGAACTCTCATACATAACTTGGGTTTGGATTATACCAGATAAACTGAAATTTGGTATGTAAGATAGTATTAAATAGTACACAAACGACAACAAAAATCCTAAAACTTGGAACTTTTACCCCTCAAGCCAAGATGTGGAATTTGTAGAGCGTGGCTGGTA
This sequence comes from Epinotia nisella, assembly GCA_932294315.1. Classification (NCBI taxonomy): domain Eukaryota; kingdom Metazoa; phylum Arthropoda; class Insecta; order Lepidoptera; family Tortricidae; genus Epinotia; species Epinotia nisella. Next base: position 11,616,855 of record OW028688.1, on the reverse strand, counting down.
GAGTTAAGCCGTGTGGAGTAGGAAGCTTGGCGCTACTTGCGATCTGATATATTTTAAACGCTGAAAGTTATATGGGCTAGGGAGTCTTGGCAATCACATTACATGTAACGTTTTTAGTGGGATAATATATTTTCTCTATGAGAAATGCCCATTAGTAACGTAGGTTTCATGATATTTGTAGTTTGCTTTTTATGGCGAAGGAAATTAGAAAGCGAGAGCGAAGCTTGTCATAGAGGAAACAAATGTATGGACCCGACTTTAGTATTCATAGGTTGAGTAGAAGTATTCAATGTGAACTTGACTTTTTTGGTATTGCATAAACGCCTTTATTTTAAACACTGGGCTAAGTAAGCCTGTTCAACGAAACTGTCAGACAAAATAAGCCTGAACGAACGAATGATTGAGTGAATGATTTGTTCCACGATATAGTTCAGAAACAATTGCGGCTGCTCAGGAACTAATCATTGGCTCTTCCGCTTCGTCTGATTTAAGAGAATACTAGAGATAAAGACATGATTCGTTTTTGACGACGGAAAAGGAAGGCCCTAGGATATCGCTTTTCTTTCGTTTTATGAAACAGTTAAAAAAAGTGGAGGTATCCCTATAACATGTCATGTCGTGGACGGCTTATTTTGAATTTCGAATAGGGCTCCAAGTTTCATGTTCAAATTATTTCGCGACTTGAGACGTAGCTAATTTATCGCTCAACTACTCGACATTGATTTAATTCATATAACAATTTGCGTTTAATTGAGTACGTAATACATTTATTCATGGCTTCATCAATCGTAATTTACCAGAACCGCATGGTTACCAAATAAACAAAGACATTCAAAATATGGTGGTAAAACAGATAAGTCGAGAGCGCATCCGCATAATAACTGACACGCATTCGTATGCCCTTCAAGGTATTATTGAAAAATCTACCCTATCGTGTGGTCATAGTGTATACATTTCAAATAAACGCTGGTGCGAGATATGGTGTTTGGAAAGTAAATGGTTATGTGAGAAGCTTGTAGATAAATGCCGCTTTCAGTCGACATCAACCATCAATAAGGGCTATGAATATTCACGGTCGCCACACAGAAGCGTCTGATTCGGAATCATGAGCTATTTAAATAACATATTTATCCTGTTTATGGGAATTTTCGTTAACTTCGGCATATTAGCATTAATTCGTATTTTTCTGTCTGCTCGTGGTGAGCACAGGAAAGGCCTCGATACGTCAGGATGTATTTAATAAATAATATACGCGATAAAATTGCTTTAAAAACAAAGTTTAAACCGTAATCAATTCAGTACTTCGCCAAGCCACATAGGTAAAAATGTCCACATTTCCTTTCCAATTTACCACATGAACTGCTTTCCGAGAGCAATTCGTTGATTATTACAGAAAAATATGTTGTTATGTTGTTGATGTGTATGTTTCAAATAAATCATCATTCATTCATTCAAAAAACCCAAGACGCTAAATGTGGGCTGATTGGGGTGGAAAATATAGCACAAAAAAAACGCAAATTTCGACGGCCTTACCCTTAAATCGCTGAAACCGTCGGAGTAAGCGTGGGAAACAGACCACCATATGCAATATGAAGATACGTTGTCAAAATGGTCACAACACTCATTTCATCAGCCGTCTTTTTGACCCTGACAAGCTACGAACAAAGGCCAAGGAGGTCCTAGGTTACGCCAATTAGAATAGTAACCTTAGTTAGCCAGAATAGGCGGTGACCGTATATGCTCAGTCAAACGGCGTTACGTAACTGACGCTATAAAGAGAAGTGACCATTGGACCAGGGGCAATCGGTGCCGTGTGGTACAGTCAAGTGCAAAAATATGTATCGATTTAATCCTTTCATAAATATGTATGTACCGAAACCTTAATACGCTGACATAAGAGCAATGGGACATATTTGTGAGTAAGTTGTATGCACCCATATTTTTTACACTTGACGTCAAATGTATCTATACATTTTGCGCCTATTACAATGGAATGAGGTGCAAAAGTGTAAGTATTTTTTGACGTCGAGTCCAGTAACTGTGGTTCGTACTGACAGCCCTGATACATGAGCGTTTTTTCAAAAAAAATTCCTTTTTTTTCAGAATTCGTTTTTAATGGTTTTTTCTAACTCAGAATCGTTGATACTATCGATCCTCATACAAGAAAAAAAGTGTCGTCACATTTTTGTAATGGAATCTTTTTTTATTTCTATGGTCGTGCGTGACTGGAAGAAAAAACTTACATAGTAAAATCTGGGACAATATTTTTCTTGTATAAGGATCGATAGTATCAACGATTCTGAGTAAGAAAAACCCAAAAACATCAAATTCAGAAAAAAGTTCATGTACACTTTTTTTAAAAAGCCCATGTATCATGGCTCTTAGTACGAACTACGAACCTGATATAAAAGGTTTAAAAAAAAAAAAACGAAAGATTATTCAAATGTCTTCTTAGTTCTTATACATATGAATCCAGTGTCATGATGTCAAACATACAAATAATTAGACAAATTAATTTGGTTCTTTAAAATCGCAACAATTTGTGAATGAAAAATGTCGAATTCCAATTATTCGTTGTTGCTTATATTGTATGGACAACCGTACTGTTTCAATTGATGTTTTATTTTGCGAAAGCTGTAAAAGCTGCACAGTATATTTAATACAAAAATGTCACCTGAAATACGAGTGTGAATCATAAATCATACGTATGACGTATGATTTATGATTCACACAAGTTATATGTTCATAGAATTAATTACTTCAAATATTACTTTTGTATACTACCCTCTACTTAACTCTACAAGCATAGAGTTACTCGTATATATATAGTTGCGGAAATTGCGGAAATTGGAGTATTCCGAGTTGAAGGCGAATTAAATCCGTCGGGATAAAACACGGGTATTGGGAAAATCCTTCATTTCGCTCATATCCTTCATATACATTTAGTTGATATAGTGGGACAGTTTCACGTGATAATGTGGACACGCTGAACCAAAGCACCAAATTTTTTTCAGGTACTAGTTAGGTTAGGTACATAGCTTTAAGTTTTAACCAACTCTTCCGTTAGCCATCTTTAATTTTATGGCGGACATTTTGAATGTAGGTATATTTTTCAAATTTCGAGTTTTAAATCACTTATAATCACAAATTTGGTAGGTATCTAAATATACTTATTTGAGATCAGAGAATTCAACTAGATATTTTTTGGGGTCGAGTTTCTAAAGGATTTTTTTAATTTTTTTTATTTACTATTCAATTTGTTTACACGGCATTACCAACCAATACGCCGAAAAACCCGATTACTTAATTAGATAGGTACTCTACAACAAATTACAACTAACAAAAAAGATTATTCTAAGCTGCGTAGATATTACAGGCAGATAGAGGACATTAAACACTTTTTACAAATACACTCAAGAGCAAAAGTTTCGGGTACACTTTGTATAGAATTTCAGTACAAACTGTACCCAAAACTTTTGCTCTTGAGTGTATAACTATCTCTCTCAACTCTTTATTTTGTTCTGCTCTGAACACCTATTGCGATTGTTTTCTCAGGCGTGGCGACTAAAACATTAAGTAATATTTTTCAAAAAATATGCGGTGACAGGCGGCTGTCAGTCTCGTAGTTGCCAACAACGTTGACGGTCGTTGCCGGAAAATGCCGGAAAGGAGATTGCCGTTTGATGTACGAACGTTTGTACCAAGACAAAGGTCATTGCGTCAAAATCAAATCAAGTGTATTTAGGGCTGTTTTTTACACTTTTGCACCTTATTCCATTGCAATATGGCGAATAGTGTAAACGTATTTTTGGCGTCGACCGGATCTCATACACTGGAAGTGCAAACGGAACTTGCGGGATGTATGAAGACCACTAGACAACAACTGCTTTCTCTTATCTCTCTATTCTATCTATCTATCTATATTCTCTTTAGTCCTGGCCCCGTAGCATGGTTGACCTTGTCACGCGATAGGTGATAGGATAGAGCGTGCGTCACTGGCTGACACCGTTCGATAGAACGAGACGACGCACTTATCTTGTCACTTGTCGCGTGATAAGGCCAACCATGCTACGGCTCCTGTTTCTAGTAGGTTTTAGTAGGTTTTTTGAGGATATGTTATATTTAAGAACTTATTCAAGCAATTGAAGCATCCATTTTTGTGTAATTTTTGTTATGATGGTTGCCAAGACTTGTTTGGGTATATCGTAAATCTAGTAGTTGGAAATACTAACTTGTTCGACATGTTCAATTGTTCAGGTTACACTACCCTTTAGATCTAACGTAACTCAAAGGGAATATAATTTAACAAGAGAAAACATGAAACTTCAGCGAGTCAACAGACTATTAAGTTAGACCAGCTAAGCTGCCGAGGGTTTGACCAAGCAATAATTTGGTTCGGCAAAGTTTGTTTAGGTGTTTAGTCCGGGCCGTACGCATGGTAGCACGGCGTATGCCTGACTGGAGGAATTTTAATGAATAATTACTAAGATGGACGACTATTGGGTGGTTTTATAAGTTGTAAAACAAATGCATACCATTCTTCTCTGTTTAAAATAAATTTCTGCCTAGGCCTTACTGCTGACTGTACTTTCTTGCACCATCATGAATTAGGTACTCTTATATTTGAAAGGGTTCCAAACACGACGGGATTATTTCGTGTAATTGAGAAGTCCCTATGCCCACCTTCCGAATTCCGTCTCCATCATCAGACCAGCTTTATGGTACCATACTAATATTGCATTGTCATCTAAACTAGACGTATATGCAAAATTTCAGCACAATCGGAAGATAATTGCTGAAATACAAATTCAGTCGCTAAATTTCGCTTGAAACATTTTATTTGCACATTGCAAGTATAATTTATAAATAAAAGCTTGTTAGAAAGAATTGTGTGCACGTAAACTTGTATAAACTTTGCTGCGAATTTCAGTACAAATTCACATTCATCAGACGACCCTTCAGCTTTGATCGATTTTCAACTGTGCAGCCTCGTGTGATGACACACACGTTTTGTTTCCTATCTCTAAGGAGTAAGATTCAAATTAGATTAGCCGGTTCAGCTTCACACGTTATGCATCAGTCAATGCGATCTTGCACGTGGGGTCGCTTCGCACCCTTTCGTGGACAGAGACGAAGCATCGAATGCGCTGACTGGAATAATGATTCAGCGTCAATGTTGCGACTGGAGGTTACGTGCACTATGGGAATTAATCGTTGTGGGCATTTACTTACTTACTGTTTGTTAACCAAGTTATGCTCAGACACGATGCATCTCATATCTTTACATATATAATGATGTAAACCTACTGGTGAATTTAAGAGCGGTTTACGTATTGAAATGAAAAAAAAGAAAAGAAGATATTTATTCACTACACAAAAGACACACAGATATAAAGGGAGTAGACATACAATACAATACTGCGACTTTATATATCGATACAAACGCGCGACTGTCGCGCGGGTCTCGCCATAAATTAGGTACCTGTCAAAATCACCAGTATCAATCGATACTCTAATAAATAAATTAAATATGTAATAATAAATCAGCCTATATACGTCCCACCTGCTGGGCACAGCTAAAAAAGCTAGTAACGATAAATATAAAATAATAGTCCGTACATAAGTTCCGAAAAACTCATTGGTACGAGCCGGGATTCGAACCACGACCACCGTTTGACAGCCGCATGCCTGAACCACTCGATACTATACAATAAAATAGAATAGATACTGTATAAGTGCTACAAAATGAAACCGCTCACTGAGGTGGTTACGGTTTTAGGATCGGCAATGAGCATGTGGTGCCACCCCTGAAATTGCAAGCCGTCATGGACTATGGTGAAAGCTTATCTTTAGACGGGCCATACGTTTGTTTGCCACCGACGTGGTATTAAAAATACACTTCGTTTTTTATTTACCTACCATTGTTAAAAAATAAACAACTCCATTCGATTTTTCATTTTCGTTGCGCTATTCTTCTTTTATTCGTGGAAGTTACGCCATAAAACGAGGCGAACAACATGGATATATTTTATTGATTCGATGCTCAAAGCTCCCATAATACAACTTCCAACGGCTATCTACGCTATGGACGAAAGATAATGCAATTATGCGCTTTCATTCTGACTTCGTAATTCGTTAACAATGCCCGTCCTTTTGGAGAAAGCGAGAGGTAGCTACCTATATTGATATACGATGTCAAAATTCGTTAACTGGGTCGTTCTTCTTTTCGACCGACAATAGCCTGTCCTTCGTCTTATTACGGCATCTCATTTGAGTAATGATGTTTACGGTTTTATAATGTTCGAATGAACGTCCATATTATTTTATTAATTAGTGATATTTAATATTTCACTTTCTCTAACTAGAATTTTTTTTAATGTTTTTTTTTTCGTAGAATGCCGTGACAGAGTGGTAAACCAAAAAGGTTGTCCCCACTGAAAGAGTCCACTTTGTCACATGTTTTTTTTTAGAAACCAACCGTAAATAAATATTTATATTGGCCAGAAAGGAAACTTTAATTAGTTCTAATGAAGAAACCTATGCATTTTTTTTTAAATCGCACTTCAAAACCACAATTTTTGATAGTTCAAAAACCAAAAAAAACAGAAAAACCTCGGATCATTGTCGGTAAAAAAGAAGAACGACCCAACTATCCAATAGTTATATTTTGATTAATAATCCGTAAATCAGCGGCGCAAGCTTCGTCAATCGGGAAGAGTGAGCCGTTTCCGCGTAAATTGGATGGTTAAAAAAAAACTGAACATATTCAGTGTCCCTTGATTTTCATGAGTCCCTACTAAGTGCTTCTTCTGCCCAATTGCTTAGGAATGCATCCAGGTTGTCCCGCCCTCTCCTTCTAGGTTTTCCCCGTCTGCGTTGCCCGTCAATGCATATACCTAATAATATAGATATAAGTTAAGCATTTCCGTTAATATTTCCGTATAGTTTAGGGAGACCTTTTATTGGCTAAACAGTTGTATCTAAATTGTAAGACTATCATTATATGTTAAAGCTGTTGGTTTGCTAATAAAATAAATAAATAATATTTATGATCCAAAATATTGTCCAACCATCTGCACTCTTAAATTTTATAATTTAAGAGTGCAGATGGTTGGACAATATTTTTGATCATTGCAACAATATTTTTGATAATTGCATCATTTTGCTTCAATTAATATCGGTTTTTTTTTACTCAGGTGAAAGACATCTGCAATGAGCTGGAGGTACGAGTCCTGTGCCACAAAATCCTGCAGAACGTGTCGATACTCCTCGACGCCGACCGGGGATCCCTGTTCCTGGTGCAGGGAGAGAAGGCGGCGTCTCCAAACCCTCAAAATGGCAGGTGAGATTTACTATCCCTGTTATTTCTCGACGTCACCACTAACATATTCATTATACTTTAAACTACGGGAAAAAATAATAAATTCGTTTGGATTCGTACCCGTGACCTTTCTGCTCCTAAGCTATCGACGCTATTGCTCAAAATCAACATTTTTTTCTACCAGTCTCCGCCTTCCTCTTTATTACTTCAGTCGTCTTTCTTGAAAAAACAGACTTCTTAACCGACATCTCAAATTACGTTGAAAAATCATCCACGCACAATCGTCTAGCGCATGACCCCATTTTTTTTTTGATTTAGCACCATATGCTTAATAACACCAATGATTGTGCTGCAAAAAAATCTCAGCGCGAAGCATTAAATGTTTCAATCCTGAAGGGATTACCTTCAATTTGACATGCATAATTTCGGTAGGAAAGGCTTAATTAACACATTCATACCGGACCGGACCACGTACCGGAAGGCGCGGCGTGGGTAGGCCCCCCACAAGGTGGACTGATGACCTGGTAAAGGTCGCGGGAGTCTGCTGGATGCGGGTGGCACAGGACCGGTCAATTTGGAACTCTCTGGGGGAGGCCTATGTCCAGCAGTGGACGTCTTTCGGCTGATATGATGATGATGATGATGATGAAAAATGTATTCTTTAGCTTTTATTGCTGACTGTACTTTTCTGTATACCATCATCAACTACTCATTGAGAGGATTCTGACGAGCCCAAACTCAACGGGTTACGTCGGTTAAATACTGAATTCCCATGGCCACCTTCTGTCCCCATCATCCGATCAGCTCGATGGTACCATAATATTAAATTGTCATCAAAACTATGCCAATACCCAACATTTCAGCTCAATCGGATAACGGCAAGTGACTGAAAAATTGATTGCAAATTTTGACGGACAACTTACTTCTTACATACTTATGTACTTACATACGAACAGGTCGAGTTAATATAAAGCTTGTAAAAATTAAATATCATGGCTCTGATATAAATTGAAACCTACGCAAATACCTTACCAAACCTTACTTAAATGCCAGCATTATGCTGAGATAGAACCGTTTCGTGACAAAAATGGCTCTCTGACACTCTTTTTTGTTTAATTGTAATATGTCACGAATAAATGTCTCTTTCTTTCTTTCTTACATGCGAAAAAGAAACGCATTCTATACCAACCAGATAATACAAATGAAACGCTTTATTATTATTAGGTATTTCTCTTTTTATTCTCTCTAGCTTTTATTACGAAAACTGACTACAGAATGAACTGAACTGAACCGTAAAATGACAAAATATAGAGAGGAGAAATTGGAAGAGTTATTGGTTATCTCGAGTCGTTATCATAGCTCGGGATCATTATTACGTTTAATCCACACCCAGGTGATAAATCAAAGTCCTCCATCGCATTTGTCTTCCTGGCTAATCTGGAAAATGAGCATGATTTAATTCCTTGACGTTTTTGTTCCTATTTCATTGAATATATGTTTGGTATTCTACCTCTACAAACATTATAGGTACAGTCAGGGGTATTATTAATAATGGCTAGCCGTCCGTATCACAAAGAACCCAAGCGCAGCCCCCCCCCCCCTCCCCCCGTATATTAAGAGTCATTTATTATAACGCAAAACATTCTTTAAATACGTGACTGTAACTGTAAACCTCATTTACGTATAATCTTAGTTGCTCGTAGAAGCTGAACACCAGCTAGGAATACTTAAATACTGACTGAAACTTTTGTCGCTAGTTAGTGGTTTCATGCAAATGGCAACGTCTAAGGGCAAATAAAAAACATGCCAACTGCCAACCGGCGGCCTGTTTGATATAGAATGCGTTTGAATAGCTTGATAAAAACTTTAAAAAGCAGACGACGAATACTTAATGATTGCTTGTTATGCAAAATACCCTGAATTTTGTAAAACTCGCTGAATTATTTAAGGATGCTACCTAATTGTAAGCGGTTTGCGAGATAAAAGCGAAACTTATCACAAGCCCTACATATGCTGACCAAACTTTGTCAATTATTGCTATAGGTAATTTCACGAGAGTTGAGGCCACGCACACAACAACACTGTCATGTAATGACAGCGAAGTTTTGACATTACTGTTCTATTATTGTACCGATAGCAAGTTCAACAGTGAATGGCAAGAAAGATCAAAAAGTTCCTATAAACTTTTTTGTTAAGTATTAATATATTTCTACCAATTCATCGACTTTATACAAAACAGAAAGCATTTTAATTAATTTTATTTACACCAATTCAAATAAAGGTCACATATGCGTAGGTATATACATGAATATATATAATATTAATCGTAGAAACGAAAGAGAATAAGTAGGTAACAAATTGCATTGTCTTTATTTATTTAGTTATTAAAATTGTATTCACATATATGTTCATTACTCTGTTATCTCGTTATCAAACCTCTTTAAAGATGATTGAAGTAACTGGCACTCGTTATATCGTTGTCATACTTATTGACAACCGGATTTTCCAAGAGACAAGAAAACCTACAGGTTTTTATTCTACGGAAAGTCAAAGTCGGGAAATTATATTTAACGTGTTCTGTCATTTTAGACAGAACTTAAGAAATGACGGTCAACATTTACCTGCGACAGAACAGTTCACATTCAATAGCGTCATGAGGAAATTAAACGAAGAAATTGAAGCACTTGACAAAGATACGTTTCAGAATATTTTCAGAAAAACCCAAGAAAATGAAGAAAGATACAGAATAAAGGAACCTAAGATTGATGAACTAACCGAAAACCATAAACTTGTAATAATCAATCTTGACGATTCAGATATGCTAAGTGACGATACTTTATAAAAATATATATGTTTTACTGTTGGTTATACCTATTCTTATTAAAATATATGTATATGAATATATATGAGCGTTTTTATTTACATTCACTCACTCATTTCATTCATTCACTTTTTTTGCAATCAGTACTTTATGTAGCTGTGTGTGTAATCATTCACCTCAACTCTCGTGAAATTACCTATACGCAACTGGTTTTATGACTTCGTTTGGCCGGTGCAAATAAGCTTATGATCCACTGATGATAACGATCGATAATTATGGAATGATAAATCGTACAATGAAATAAATATTTCAGATAGACGTGTGGAGAGAGTTGGATATGTAATATACTTAGTTTCGTTTTTACCATGTCGCCACGTTGTCGGCTTCTGTTTGTGAGTTTTCTAGGGAGCTGTATAAATATTATGTAAATTACGTCTACAACGCACGTACATTAATGCACTTAGATCACGTCAATGAAAATAAATGCAAAATCATTTGTTTTCAGCACCTTTACGCCTTTTAGATCATATCAAAGTGACAGATGAAGATGCCCTTGCCAAATAAAGAATGAATCACTTTGATGATGATGGAGCGAGCTTGGAAGTAGGCATAAAAGAGAGGGCAAATGCACAAAAGATCCCACTGGGTCGAAGTGTATCCGAAAGGGCCGTCATCTAGATAAGATAAGACAGATGGAGATAAATCTAAATACCTATACTAATTTAATAAAAACCGGCCAAGTGCGTGTCAGACCACGCACAACGAAGGGTTCCGTGTCTATTAAAAAGATCGTATCGTTAATGAAATCTTATGGCACTTACGTCCTTTTCTTTAAAAGGAAGGAAGTTTTTTTAGAAATATCTCGAAAACCTTTGAACCGATCTTGTCCAAAACAATTTTCACTGAAAGAATTTAATAAGTCATAGGTCCATGATTTTTTTCATATTTTTAAAATACACGGTTCAAAAGTTAGAGGGGGGGGGGGACACAATTTTGGTGACTTTCTTCACATCTCCGACTTTATTCACTTAATCAAAAAAATTGCTGAGAAACCTTATATTTATTTTAAAAGGCCTATCAATTGATGTGCCATACGTGGCTTACAATGTTTTTTTTTTTTTTGACTTTTTGACCCTCACATTTATGTATGGAGTGCACCCCTAAAAAATTTTTTTTAGTAATTTAATTACAACACTATGTAGCGGCTAACAAAATACACCTATAATCAAAATTTTATTCAAATACACCTTATAGTTTTTGAGTAAAATGCCTGTGACATACGGACAGACGGACAGACGGACATGACGAAACTATAAGGGTTCCGTTATTGCCATTTTGGCTACGGAACCCTAAAAAGGAAAAGTCTGTGAGAGTGTAGCTTAGTAAGTCTGTATGTACAGGGTAACCTCCGTAACAACCCGTCCGATTTCCAATTGCACTCCCGGGTTTCCTATAATAGTCGGGCGGAACCGCGCTGGCAGCTTGTTATTTAAAAACCTTGTCTTAACTTGGTCAATCGTACTTAATACATGAGTACTTGTTACTATCTTAAATTTAGTTTCAAAAGTTTGTATTATTTCGGTTCAAAAATTAGGTTGGAACACAGCAGCATAAATCCTGAGGCCTAATACAACAATAGTGCCTCACTTCTTACTTACGTATTTATAATTACGTTACAGATAGACAAAGGGTATTATTTTAACCCGGCTTCTGTATAATAAGTAAAGGTCCTTTGTTTGTTTAGGACTAGGAATATTCAAGCATTTCTTTGCCATTTATATACGCGGTCTTGTACTGGAATATTTGGTAAGTTAGGCATGTACGGCTGGGGTCTCACGACATGTCTACATTTTATTCATGGGACATTTCCACGCGTTTTGCCATAAAATATACCTTGCAAAGTATGCCTAAAAGCATCAAATGACGCGCTTCTTCGTCTCCGAATATTATTACATACCCAGCTTGCCAGATGTCATGTGTACTTGCCTCGTCTGAACACTCAGAGGTATTAAAAATGAAAGGAATGAAAGCTGCTGACATGTGCATAGTAAATATACGTGGAAGTATTCGGGAGGTAAAAAACTAAGGTTCATAAATGGAACTATCGTTTGTTTCGCCTTGGATGATAACAATATCTGACTAATAGGGTGTCCTTTCCCTAGTCGTCCATTTTAGTCGTTCGGACCTTGTAAGTTATATGCAACCTAGCTCATAAAAATATGAACATAGTATTCCGTATTTCTTTCACAAAATTACAAGTTATTTTCATTCTTTTTTATGACATTTTACTTTTATCTGTAGACATGTTTTTTTTTATTTGTATTGAGTTATAACTGATATTTATCTCTAGTAATCTTTTATTACCTATTGTAAATGGCTCTTTAACATATAAATAGGGCACGTTTATGATTTATGAATGTTTCATGAGTAAATGCTTGAGATTGACACCACACACACACACACACGCACGCAGCACGTGCTACAGAACCATATCGGTTTCATATACATATATATATTATGGTTGCTGACGTGACAGCTCCTCTTGTGTCCGCCGTCAGAGAGCATCAAAAAGCACCACATCAGCATGAATAAGGCTCGATTGATTGATTGAAAATAATAAAAAAGCTTGAACCGCAACATAAAACATATTTAAATATTATGTTTCTACTCAATGAATGATATATGAAAGTCGTTAATATCCTTGGAAAATGCAAAAGCATGCATGAATTGTGTGGCTTGGCAACATTAGTCTCCCGTCGTCGTTGTGTTAGCTCATCTTGGAGACAGAAATCCCAAGCGAGAATTCATGGAACCTAGACTTACTCACTAATGAATTTGCCTTATTGTTTTCGTTAAGTATAGGCAGGTAGGCTCGGTATCTAGTCTACATTGGCCGTTTATTCTATGCCTGTCTTTGCACACACTGTTTTTCTTTATTTAGTAAACATACCTACGTAGGATATAGTGAAATGACAATTGAATGCACAAGTACTCTTAACGCTTGTTAAAGTTTACATATCTAGTAAAAGGTTAAGTATAAATATAGGTAATAACAGGACCACAGAATAAGTAATAGTACAAACAGGACATACAACTCCTCATTTATGTAAAATGAAAAAAACCGACCCCTTAAATATTTATTTTATTATATTTTTAGTAGGTATTTGTTGTTATAGCGGTAACAGAAATACATCATCTGTGAAAATTTCAACTGTAACTATCACGGTTCAGTAGATACGGCCTGGTGACAGACGGACAGACAGCCAGATGGACGGACAGCGAAATCTTAGTAATAAGGTCCCGTTTTTACCTTTTGGGTATGGAACCCTAGAGGTGTAGTTAGCTAGCACCGCAACGAGGAAAGTTACTAGATTGCCTTAAAGTTTCACCATGTCCTAGTGCAGCGTAAAAGGAAATGTGCCAAACAAGAAAAATCTTTGGAAGTTTTAGGCACGTGTGCATTTGACTATGTATATTGATTTGTAATCGGTTTGGTATGTCTCGCCACGCTCACTTTCAAGGAAATTAATTGCAAAATTATGAGATTTTAAAGTATTCAATGTATGAATTAGGAAACAATAAAATGTGTATATTCCTTTCCTATATTGTTTGACACAAGCCTTATTGAGCTTACTATGGGACTAGGTCGATTTGTAAAAGATTGTCCTCTAATATTTATTATTATTTCTTTATTTACTTCAATTCTTAGATTAGGTTTTTACAATATTAATATAAAAAGTAAAATATAAAACTATACATACAAAATATAAAACCATGATAAAAACCTAACCTAGGGTGCCGCCGGCAGCGAGGCGGGGCCTAAACTACCGGTGGTCAGGGTGGCAGAGAGAGGAACCTCCTGACTATCCGCGCCGTGTCCAAAAAATACCGCCTTATGTATCTGACCCTTGACACAGCCATCTAGCAAGTCTCTTAAGGTGACGGTCGAGACTCTTCTCTATTAACCGTTCGCCGAAAAGACTATCGGGACGATAATCGTCGAATTAACATCTCACATGGCGGTTACCTCGTGCGTGAGCTAGGTCTAGGTGCTTGCTGGCTTTGTCCTTCTCGGCCTTCACGAGGTTCTCGTCATGGGGGATGGTGATGTCGACGAGCACTGCCTGGCGTTTCGATCGATCTGTCAGCAAGAATAGTCCTGTCCGTCACGACAGATCGATCCCAATAGAGCGTGGCACGACCATTTTCGAGAACTGGCGCAGGCGTGTACTTATAGTAATTATTTTTATTATTATTTTATTTATTTTAAATCCCAGATTAGGTTTTTACAATATTAATACAAAAAGTAAAATATAAAACTATATATACAATATATAAAATCATTATTATCGTTACAGTCTTATTTTCCTCCTCTATCCCAGCCCACTCAACAATACATCACAGGTGATTTGCGAAAATCGAGGAACGGCCGTAAACATGCCAACCCTAACGCTCGCGAATAACCAATGTATTTAAACTCTATTCGTCAAGTTAAACGTGCCCCTAAGATCTTGTGGTTGGCAACTGCACGGAGGAAAAGTTTCCCAGAACCAGAAATAAAGCGCTGATTTTAGACTCAGGGCCATGTTAGTCAGTGTCCCTATTAAATATGTAGTTTTATCCCGTATTCCACACACGTACAACCATTTGACATGATGAATGTCGCACTCGGACATGACCAGAACAAGGATTGTACCGGCCGCCTTTTAGTTACGGCAACTTATTTTTTACTCCTTTTTACTATAATTCTACTACTTCGTTATTTAGGACAGAAAGTAATTACTTTTCTTATACAAAGTATGTTTTCTTTGCTGGTCTTCTTCGAGGTTAAGGGTAAAAAGAAATTGTAACGTAAAAAATATATAATTGTTTTGAGGATCAGTTTTCTTCAACGTCTTTCCTTTTCGACCCTTTAACCGTTTGACATTTTATCAAAACGTTTTGTCCTCAAATTGGCGATATAGCTAGAGCGTTTGTTTAACCTTCATAAACTCTTTAAACGAGGTGATTGTATTTTATTTACAGGCTTTACTGCGGTTGTTTAACAAATGTCACGGCCAAGTAATAGCTTGCAAGTTACGGTAAATGTAAACCTATTTTAAAATTCTTTCTAGACTCGAACAATTTCTGTAAAGTTAAATAGAGGGGTTAAGGCTGCGGTCAGACTTTCTGAAAATATACATAATAGTATTTAATTCTCGTAGATGTCTTCACTGTAACTCGACAAATAGATTTTTTTAAATTGATTTCTTTAATCCCTTTAAATTGTTGAAATAGGTTTTGTCTCTTCCCTAAATACATACACACATATGTAGTTGTCAAAGTTACTCCACCAACCGAAAGAACAATCATTATTATATGATATTGTATCCTTAACCTGTAAAGAGTCAAAACAAAATTGGTATCCATCCCCTTCGACTGGTAATTCTGTAGTACATAGATATATTATGCAGTGTTCCATTCACTGCTAATCACGACACACATGCATCAGAGCGCGACGTGTGATTTTTCGATACATATGGACATTAACCCTTTACTGCCAGAAACCCGCCTATTAGCGGGAGCCTACTCCTAAACCGTTTTCGCTACATACGAGGAAAACTACAGGATCGGTGACAAGCGTAGCGCGTAGCGATTGTTGGCAGTGACTGTGTTAAGCAGCAACGGACTACGGCGTAGCGCTACGATCGTAACTGAGCAGTGAATTAGTTTATGAAAAAGACACAAAAAGGATAGAGAGACTAACTAACCGTGAAACGAGGACACATCCCCAGGATATTGGCATGAATTTGAATTTAAAATCATAATACAAAATTGCAATTCATAAGAATTTAATAATACATATATTTAAATAGATTGTATACAACTGTGTATGTAGGTACAAAGGTATACAGGTACCTACTATCGCCCAATGGTACGGGTTCACACCTCTAGGATCATTTTCGAGCGTTCGCTATGCATGTGCAGTCGATTTTGAACAGAAAGTGTGAACCCGTACCGTTGGGCGATAGTACATGTTATATGTGTTAGTTCCTCAGGCACTATTATGAAAGCATCAACCATATGTTCACAATGATTTTATTAAAGTAAGCGCGAAAAATTGTTTCATATAAAATAAAATAAACAGTTTTAATCCTTTCAATTAGTTAATAATGGTCAGACTATAGTTGTTAGGATTTTTTTGGTGTCAGTGTATTTTTTGGTCTGGGCCAATTTGTCCTGGATTTCCACTCCTGTCTGCTTCTCGCAATGTAGGAGTTTATACTAATTTTAAATACGTAAATGGTAATGTTAGAATAGCACTTCTCTGGCGTACCAAACATATGCTTAATATTGCATATATTCTCTTTTGTTATAAAACATTTCTGAGAAGCGCAGCACAAATAAATTAGCTACCTCCATTTATGAATTTTACTAGCGTCCTGACTTATTTACTGCTCAGTCAAATAAACATCCCGACATGACAGTTTTATTAGCTGTGCTTTATTTAGCATTATTGCTTGGCAATTCAGGACAATTTATCTTTTACATTTATTGGCCATTTTACCGCACCGTCAGACTTTCCTGCATTAACTGTGGCGTTATTTTATTATAATTCAAGTTGACAAAATCAAAAAAATTATTCAGAACAGTGTTAAGGCTTGAAATAGTAGTAATAACAGATTAAAGTCGGTTAAAAATAGTATATACACACGGACACAATAAACGTTCTGCGCTCGTTTGTAACCATTTGCGTGGTTAGACACGACTGCAAATTACTTCACAAAGCAACACCCAGAAACCGCCTCTCAAAGTAGGAGCATAATTGTTTTTTTTCATTCAGACGTTTAATTAATTACATTTAGATTAATAAAGATAAATCGACGACAGGGAACGTTTTCGTATTCGTAGTTATTTCTTGCAATTAAACAAATTATATTATGTCTAGAACATTCAATACGAATTATTAAACAATCTTTTAGCTATTCGGAAAATTGAAAAGTCTCATGAATCTGCGGTTAAGAAAAACGGCTGTTTTTACACGATAAAATGTGAGGTGTCGTAAGGTTCCTCTTAGTCGTGGAAGTTACGTAGGCTTATAATGCTACGGCTACATTATCGGACGAAGATTCGTGTCGTGTTGTCCCGATAAAAACTGTGTTTTTTTCTACGGCGAACTATATGGCTACATAAGTCGCGATACAATTTTCGGGCGAACTACATTGGCTCAAATGATTAAAGAAAAAAAAAACGAAGTTTTGAAGTGTAGCCACTTGCAAACTTTTATTAGTAGTAGTCTTTTATTAAAAACCTTTTCACTTCTCATGCTCGAAAAGTGTGTAATTAGGCTTAGCAAGCGGGGCTAAAGTAGTACATTTAGCCCCTAGGGAATGTATACTTACATATTTATGATTTTTAAAACATTTATTTTGACCAATCAAAACACTTAACCGAATTAAATCCGCCAATCACAACTCTTTCAAAAAACTTTTGTATTTGCTGTCAACTAACCAGATTACAGCTAAAATTAAAATCGACCAATCAGAAAACAGAATTAATTTCAATCATCAGATTTTTTTTAGTCACTAATTCACAATCATTAAAAAAAACCTCTGACCGTCAATAGCCACTGCATACCTACGTACATGGCATAAGCTATGAGATTGAGCGGGTTAGACTGCTGTCTATCTCGCTTTATCTTATGGCGTATGCCGTATGACGTATGACGGTCAGAGGCATTTATTCGTAGTGTCAATATTTTATACCTGTGTCAAAGCAGTTTGTTAAACAAAACATGCCGCTAAATTGAACAATCTTTTCGTTGTAGAATTTGTTATTGATTGTGGATACTCTTTGTTTTTACTATTATTTCGCAGTCGAAGTGAAAAGTAGAGTGTATAACCAGTATTATAATGTCTAAAAGCCATATTACCCCTCGAACAATTTTCCCTCACTTCGCACGGGAAAATAACCATCTCGTGGTAATGGCTTATTTTAACCCCTTGTACAATCAAAACAACAATTCTTTTTACAATCTACTATTACGCAACTTGCAAGGTATACTTACGATATACTTTATTATTTCAATATAGTATTTATTTATTAAAAGTGAATACACGATTATAATTAACATTAACTAAGATAATTAAAACTAAGTTAAATCTAAAAAACCGGCCAAGTGCGTGTCGGACCACGCAAAATGAAGGGTTCCGTGCCTATTAAAAAGGTCGTATCGTCACAGAAATTTTACGGCACTTACGTCCTTTTCTTTGAGGAAGGCAGTTTTTCAGCAATATCTCGAAAACCTCTGAACCGATCTTGTTCAAAACAATTTTCGGTGAATGAAATTAATAAGCCCTATGTCCATGAATTTTTCCATATTTTTAAAATACACCGTTCAAAAATTAGAGGGGGGGGACAGAATTTTAGTGACTTTCGGGGCGATTATCTCCGGCTCTATTCACTTAATCAAAAAAAATGCTAAGAAACCTTATATTTATTTTGAAAGGCCTATCGATTGATGTGCCACACGGGGGGTCACAATGAAAAAAAAATTTTTGACTTTTAGTTTTATGTATGGAGTGCACCCCTAAAAAAATTTTTTTTTGTCAATTTAATTACAAAACTATGTAGCGGCTAACAAAATACACCTTTCCTCAAAATTTTATTCAAATACACCTTATAGTTTTCGAGTAAAATGCCTGTGACATACGGACAGACGGACAGACGGACAGACGGACAGACGGACAGACGGACAGACGGACATGACGAAACTATAAGGGTTCCGTTTTTGCCATTTTGGCTACGGAACCCTAAAAAGGCCCTCGAGGCATTGTACCAAGGATGCTGGCGGCATTTCCTCGCTGAATTGCAATGCTGATGCGTTGCGCGAGAAATTTTATTATTACATCTCTGTAAGTCGATATATTAATAAGCAAATTATTTATTCATTATAACACAAAACACAAAGCTACTACAAAAATTCCATTTACATCAATTACAAAATTTAAAACATTAATAAGTATATATATGTTATTATGTAATCTCTTCACAGAGTGACTGACTGGAATCTTAGGTTTTTTAAGAAAAGCCTTTGTGGAAATCCCAAAATAGAAACTATTTCTGCCTTTGACTGATGTATGTTTAAGCAGACGGTACGGCAAGGCAAGGTCTCTCCTAGAATAAGACTTCTAATCTTAAGACGTCTAATCCGCGTTATTGATTTAGACTTTGACTAATACTTCGTGTCTGATCTGAACTTCGAATTTTTAACAACAGTCTAGCTGCTAATTTATTTTTTAATGTTTGATTCTATATGACTATACGTAGTGCAAAATAGTCTATCCCTGTAATTAAAATATATGTGTGGACCTGCACACCTTTTTCTAACAGTATCCCTTCCCAATTTATTTACGTGACCTAATTGCATGTGCTATTTGATAAAAGGCGGAATTAAATATTGTAAATTATTCATGAAGTGTATTATATTCCATATTTCCAGTGCTGATATCCGTACTTCTTTTTATTACATGATGTCACTAGGAGTATAAAACTATACCAAGAACTTGTGTTTATGATCTAAACTACGACAAAGTGGTACTTTGTAGGAGATAGATTCTACAAGGATTCCACAAAACGATCCGCCGAGAACTTTCCCTTATGCTGTTCCGTCGGTCTTTTGCGATTCCCAGAAATTCCAGCAATGATCGTAAAACCCGTCCATACGTTTACGCAATCGAACGTGCCATTTAACTCGAAATCTGCTCCTTAAAGGAAGAAAACGTCTAGCGACAGTACCGACCGCCCCGAAAGTCTCATAGAATTTGTATTTTTCAGTGACGAAGATTTCAATCTTGCCGAACTAAAATTTGTCTCTCAACGGACATCAAATATATGTCCTAGTATTGTGTCCTTTTACATGCTCCTGTCTGACTTATAGAAATAAAAATGAATTACTGGCAACTACAGAGATATATGTCTCAGAGGTTTAGTGTGTTTTTTCGATTTCACTGTATTAGATACCGATTATAGTCCTTCTGGCGTCGCTTCAATACGTCACTACCTAGAGTTAGGTAATACTGGGATCACCAGGTAGTATGAGTGAAAGTATTTTTACCGCCAAGTATTTTTGGATCTGTCCCGGTGCCAATACCTGTTATATAAGTTGTGTAACGGCATCGAATGCCAGATGCTGCTAACAAGTCAAGGGGCAAGTGCCATTTGCTGATTTGAAATTCATTGGATCCTACGAATCAGCATTAGCAACAGGTTTATCTTTATTACTTTTGCAAAAGTTACGATGATATTCCTCGAATCGTTTTACTCTTAATACTGGTAATAATAATTTAGACACCAAGTTTAATTGCTTCTTTACTGTTAAGGCTTTGTTTTTGTATACGTATATATAATAGATACAACGACTGAAAGTATTCATATCGCGTGTACTTATACCTAGTTGTGCCATTTATACTAACCAATCCGAGAAATATAAGAGTTTTGCTCCGGCGTAACATAAACACAACATTATTGGAGCGAGCGTTATTTATCCAATCCACAGATTGGCAAATCCCGCCATATTTGTATGTAAATAACACAATATTGTACAAATGCAATTGGATAAAAGCCGAGAAAATCTCAAGAGCAAGGACGAGGGGTCATTGCGAAGGGCGATTGGGCTAACCGTACGTTTTTGTTTCGCGTGTCAATATGAGAACCAACAAGCGGGAGAGGAAGGGAACGAGGAGAATGCGTCGGGATTCAATAATAATCATAGGCTTAATGTAAATAAAACGTAGTGCCCTTGAACTCCAATCAAGTCGTGAGTCATGTGCTGTAGAGGAAGAATAATACTGGTCGAGGATTACTATCAGTATAAATAATGTACATACATAAGGAATGTAACTCTGGAGCCATTTGTTAATTAAAAATTACCAAATTTTGTTATACTCTGGTTTAATACGTATATTTAGCATCAGGATAACTAGTTGACGCGTTTGAGTCTTTGTAAATGTTCCGTTTGTAATCCCACTTGGAATATTACATAAGTTTCTGAAACTTCTCTGACCATTAATTTTCTTGCGCCTGCAAACTCTGAGGAATAAACAAAGTTTTAGTCTGAGGTACTTTGACAAAAGATACAAGACGGTTTACCTACGCTCGAATACATTAATTGTTGCACTCACAGCCACATTGCGTGTCCACTTCCACCTCTTAGATTTAGAAATAGCGCTTAAAACAATGAGTGAAAATTAAGGTTAAAATTAATCTGACAAGCTCATCTATTAAAATGCAATACACAAAAATAAACTCAACAATTTTGGGGTGAATATACCTACACCAGAAGGTGCGAAGATCTGTTTTATAAAAAAAAAAAAAAAATTCAGACAAAAATAATTTGCATACAATGTTGCTCACTTACCTAAATCTTTAATATTTAAGATTATAAGCCTCTTCAGTCTGATTTTTAAGTTGCGTTGTACAGTCATGTTTTTTTTTAAATAATTATTTCGGTTGTTTTGGCTTGTTTTTTATCATATTTACGACGTGAGTGGGAAAGTCATATAGTTTATGAGGTAGGTAATAGGTAATAGGTAGGACCATACTCTCGTCATACACTTGTCACCTCGCAAGCTTGACAGCATAGAACTAAGTACATATTCTAACATTTTATTTACAATCGCTTCAGCCCCAATCACAAACTGTAGTACGAGTCAAAGCGGTTCCAAGTTCGCAGCTGATTTAACAAATTCTTGAAGCACTCGATGGCCCGCCATATCCCTCCCGCAAACACGGGCGCCCTCCAAACGGCTTCACGCCGATTGGCTGGGATATTTTCATTGGCCTTTTTGCCTGTTGCCCCAAAGGACTACGATTTACACGGAACCAATATTTTTTCGATTTGGAGAATGTCAAGGTTGTGAATTATTTTTAAACTACGCGTCGCATTCTTTTTTCTACCCTCCCTCGCCAAATTTTGCCAGTTACGTACTCATTTGTGCTTGCATGTTAATTGACACGTGAATTCCTCATTCCATATACGTGAACATGTACAGTCAGCATCGTAAACATGTATACATTCTAGGACCTTATTGCTTGGAGATAAGGTCGAAAAGTGTATACATGTTTATGATGCTGACTGTACAAAAAGATGATACGGTTGTTGATTGTTAGTGTTAAAATAAAAACTGTGCGCTGCCCATTTCATGCCGCTGCGCCGAAATTTCGTTACATATTTGATATATGTATATGTACCCACTGCGAGCTATTACGTAGCGCTAGTCTCATCAGATCTGCTAGAAGTAATTATACGTTTTAACACGTTGCAAACGTTGAGAACTTGAAAAAGTAGATCGGAGGCATTTAAAAACCGTGAATTTTGGAACATCCATGAGATATCTGGGAAGCCGTGTTTTCATATACTCGCATCTATGTAGTTTACATGCTGCTGTCAAGAAACACATATATTATTCGCACATCTCTGGTTCATAAATATTCACCCTTAGCACACAGAAGAATGTGAAAAATCCATTTTAATAAATTTCGACGCAGTTTTATGATGACGATGCAAGTTTTCAAATACATTTAAGTAAACTCTTTCAGACCTCTAAAAGACGCCGTGAGAATATCGAAAATATTTCATTGAAATAAATAACGTTGAAAACTATTGTGTGCCGGTTGTGAGGCTTTTAGGGCACGGTAAAGGTCATGTAAAGCCATGAATGACGAGAACGAGAACAGGAAAATAATACTCAAATGAAACAGTCGGCTGAAAGCGACTAGAGCGATATTTTGTACAGCACTAGAATGCTACCAACTTTGCTCTAGCGGGCTCTTGCCAAACAGGGGCACAGATCCGTAAAAATCGTTTCAACCTAATGTTTTAAATCATCATCCTATTTTTAACCGACTTCAATAACGGAGGAGGTTCTATGTTCCACTGTATGTTTTTTTTATGTACCTATGTTCACCGATTTCTCCGTCAATTGTGGGCCGATTTTCAAAATTATTATTTTTAAGAGTATACTTTTGAGGTGGTCCCGTTGTCACCACCAAGTCAGGATCAGGATGATGATGGAATCCCAGGGAAATTGACGGCTACCCTCAAATTTTATAGGCACGGGTGTAGTGATTTCGCGGTATTTTGGTGAAGTGGAACTGATGATGAAGACCACAGATGACTTATGGAGTTATGGAACTCCTCAAGGATGTAAAGTACGTCCAAGATTCTGACATGATTCCGTTAAAGTAGCAACTAATACAAGTGTCAATTCTGAGATCCTTGAGGAATCGACGGAACTCCTCAAATATTACCAGCCCACATATAACGACTTGGATTTTTTCTGTACCTAATAATCAACGCATTTGCTCTCGGAAAGCACTTCATGTGGTAAATTGGATAGGAAATGTGGAAAATTTCATGTACCTACATGTGGCTTGGCGAAGTACTGAATTGAAGTTGGTTTAAACTTTGTTTTTAAAGTAAGTTGTGACATCCGCATACGATGCACAGCTCTATCTCTGCCACTCTTGTTCTTGCATCTGATGGTATATTTGTCGTAAAAAACGATGATTGACGAGGAACATTAAGAAAATATATAAAAAATTACTTACAGAAGCATTTAAGATATTTAAGAGAGAATATTATAGACCAGACCTTACTATAAAGTTTTAATAAAAGGTTGCGTTCACGATGTTTGTTACTCAGTACGAGCAATCCATACTAATATTATAAATGGGAAAGTGTATGTGTTTGTGTGTTTGTTTGTTTGTTTGTTTGTCCGTCTTTCACGGCAAAACGGGGCGACGAATTGACGTGATTTTTTAAGTGGAGATAGTTGAAGGGATGGAGAGTGACATAGGCTACTTTTTGTCTCATTCTAACCCCCCACTTCCCTAAAATGGGGGGTGGAAGTTTGTATGGAGCATTCCGCAATTTTCAAGGTAGAAAGCTAAAAATTGGTATGCGGAATATTTGTGACTAACAAAAAAATCGTGCATCATTTTTTTTTTGGAAATTTGTACCCAACCCCTTACAAGAGGGGGTGAAATTTTATATGGGACTTTTCGCAGTTTTCAAGGTAGGAAGCTAAAAATCGGTACACAGACTGTTACCAACGAAAAATACCTGCCTTTTTTTTGTTAATTTTCCCCCAGCCCCTAACCCTAACTATGTAGTGTCAGTACGTAGAGTCGATATGTAGAGTCGATATGTAGAGTTGATATGTAGAGTCGATATGTAGAGTCGATATGTAGAGTCGATATGTAGTCCATTTGTAGAGTCGATGCAGAGTCGATATGTAGTCGATATGTAGAGTTGATATGTAGAGTCGATATGTAGTCAGTATCTAGAGTCGATATTCGCACGCTTAATAATAAACGGGCTTAACTCAAAATTGGAGAAAATCTCGTTTTTATAATAAAACGGCTTATTTCTTGTTACTTTATCCGGTCCCTCTCGAAAAGCGGCCGAAATCGCGTGTTAAAAAGAGATAGCAGGATTTGATGCGTTTTACTTTTAAGCTAAAATGCGTTTTCTATTTCGTGCTAAAGCAGCTAACTTCAGTCTTGTTCCGTCGTGTTTGTGAGTGGGACGTCGCTCGTGTGGCAGAATAGGAGATAGTACACTATTGGATTGAGAACCGTCATAGTTTATTGAAAAACTTTTTGTCAAAGGTAAGCATATTTGGAGTTACCCCGTTTTAGTATAAAATTATGCAATGCAAAATGTGATGGATTTGGTATTACTTCGTTGTACTACAAAATATTTTTGGAATTTGTTGAATTATTTAAAAATGGGTCTGTTTATTATTTAACAGTGCCCGGAATGTGATAAATATTACAAAATAACTCTTTTTATCAATTTAAGTTCCTAACATTATTCTACCGTTTAAGACTTGAGTCCATTTATCATAACATGAGCTTCTTTGTTTATTGTGTATTTCTACTTATTACATTTTATTATTTAAAACGTGTAACTTAAATGTGCTAATTCATACACAATTACGTTTTTAGCATGAGTAAAAGGGTCAAAGAAATGATGCGGCTTGCTGGTGTCAGTGTTGTAAAACGGAAAAAAGAAGAGGTTATTCCAGAAAAAAGGAACATCCTGGTAAAAACAAAACAAACTTAATTTAAATAAATATTATTATTGTATTTTATGGTTGGTACGTTTTCTTGTTTTATTACTTTTAGCGTTTAATAAAATTGATTGCCGTTAACGCTACTTTGCCTTCAGTTTACTACAAATTGACGCCATTGGTAGTGAATGTGTTAAATGTTTTTTTTTATTTTTTTATTTATATCTTTTTAAATAAGTACCTACAACTATTTCTAGGCGGAGCAAGCTAAAAAAGTATGCAGTACTCAAGAAGACGAAAGAACAGAAGATGAACAAGAGAAGCAAAATACTCTAAATGCAAATGGTTGCGTAAGTGTCCTAAGATATTCTATATATATCACTTTGCCATACCTTTCGATTTACTTATCACATTTTAATATATTACAGTCTGATAGTATGACAACAAGCCAGCCGGTAACTTTTGCTGTTCAAATTTATACTCCAGAAGATGACCGTCACATCATAGGGCATGGGGAGCAAGCTAAACAAGGAGAGGACAAAAGAACTGAAGACATGCTTTTGGAGACGCAAAATAGTTCAAATCCAAATGGTTCAAATACTCTTCAAAGTAATACTACAGAAGGAAATACTACCCACACAGTAATAAATACTGCAGAAGATGAAACTGATATCATAGAGGATTCTCTTACCGATCAGGTATTTGACTTAAATCCGAATCTGATCAGCTGCCAACGCAATTCTTATGCGATCAGAACAGAAGTGCCAGGTCCAAGTTACGTATATTCACCCATAAATTCGGGAGAAAGTGACGTTGACCTAAGTGATACAGATCCCACATACCATAATACCACCGAATTGTCACACATTCCTCCAAAAATTGTACCAGAGTCGTCGTCAAGTGGATCTTCGTCCAGCAGTAGTTCTTCGTCCAGTTCTTCTTCCGATTCCGACAATGCTTCTTCCGATTCTGAGAGTTCAAATCATCAGTCCAATAATACTAAAAAAAGAGGTAGAAAAAAGGCACGCAACCCACAAGACTGGAAACAAAATAAAGTACAGAAACTAAGAAATAGTGGTCAACCATATACGTCGATGTCTGCTTCAGCCCAAACTTTTCCCGGTCGCAGCCTTAAACCACCGTGCTCTGACAAATGCAGACATAAATGCTCAAATAATATAGATGAACAGTCTCGATTGAACATATTTAATGCTTTCTGGCAATTAGCCGACTTATACAAGCAAAGAGCATTCATTGGTTCATGTATGGAAGATATTCAACCGAAATATAGATATACAAACGCTGAAAAACCTAGAAGCTATAATAAAGCATATTACCTAACAGTTGATCGTCAAAACATTCGCGTATGCAAAATGTTTTTCAAAAACACATTGGATATAACTGATCGAATGATTCAAACCACAAAGACTAAGTATGATGAAAATGGCATGATTCAAGAAGATTTTCGAGGTAAGCATGAGAACCATAAAAAACTTCCAGAAGAGTTGGTGAACGATATAAAGGAGCACATCAATTCTATACCTCACGTGGAGTCGCATTTCATACGTGGTTCCTCGACTAGGGAATATTATATTGACGGGTCAAAAACTATTACCGACTTATACAATGATTTTGTAATCAAACAAACTGAAAGAGGGAAAGACGCTGGAAAATATGGTTCCTTTTATAAAATTTTTACAACTGAATTCAATATAGGATTCTTCCAACCAAAAAAAGATTTATGCGACGTGTGTGTGGTTTTCCAAGATGCTCCTGCTAATAAAAAGGATGAATTGCAACAAAATTATGATCGTCATTTGAAAGAAAAACAACTAGCCCGCAATGAAAAAGATGCAGATCGTCGAAATATATCTGCAACCAACAAGGTAGTCGTGTACGATCTGCAAGCGGTAATGCAATGTCCTAATGGCGACGCTTCTACTTTTTATTATAAATCAAAGCTAAATAGCTATAATTTTACTTTGACTGAGCTTGCTAAGAAGGATACTAACCAAAACCGGCCTCAGAAAAATAAAGAGTTTACAGCGTACCAAAATGTCCATTGCTATTTTTGGACTGAGACTGATGCTAATAGAGGGTCAAGTGAATTAGGTTCTTGCATTTATCACTACCTTCACGATATTGTTTGCGACAACTCGGAAGATGATATTGACATGATTTTTTATTCCGATAACTGCTGTGGCCAAAATAAAAATAAGTACATAACAACCATGTACTTATATGCTGTTCATACATTGGATAAATTAAAAACAATAACACACAAATTTCTTATCAAAGGTCACACGCAAAATGAAGCTGACAATGTGCACAGTTTAATCGAAAAGGAGATTAAGAAAAATAGGAAATCGGGTCCCATTTACTCCCCGCATCAGTATATCTCCTTGATAAAAACAGCAAAAAAAACTAAAAAACCATTTATAGTTCACGAATTAACATATGACTTTTTTAAAAGTTTATATGCATTGCAAGCGGAATGGGGCTACAATTATAATGTCAATGATAATGGTGATAACGTTGTATGGAACGATATAAAAATTTTGAAATTTACAAAAGAAGATCCTTTTGTATTCTTCTACAAAAATTCCTATGCCCAAGAAGAATACTTGAAGGTATGTCTGCGAAATAAAAGAAAGAAGATGCCTATTATATCTGATATTTGTTTACGTCCTTTATATAGCGAAAAACAAAAACTACCTCAAAACAAAAAAAAAGATTTATGTGAATTGATCTCAAAGAACCTAATACCAAATTTCTACCACGATTATTATAACGCAATTTTAGAATAAATTAACTGTTGGCTATTCATAGAAACAAATACTTATTGTTAGAAGTTAGTATATTCTTACGTTATACTACAAAAATTGTTATTACAGTAATTTTTAATAATTAAGCAACACGTGCCAATTTTTTTACAGGTGATCTCTCTTTTTGTGATTTTAAAGGTTTAGGGCCATAATTATTAAGTATTAGATTTTATAAGCATAACATTTTAGTTTTTGATACGTTTACAAGTGCATTACTTTTGTGATAAACATGTATGTTGCCTATACATGTTAAACTATGAGGCTAATACCTAAGTATTCCTGTTGATTGTATTCCTGTTGATTGTTTAATAAGTGGCAAAGGCTGATTAATTTAGAGCCATAATTAACTAATTATAAGATTTTGTAAGCATTACATTTTAGTTTTTGAAGATTTCGCTTAGCGGAAGCTATGGGTACTTACTTTTGTGATAAACATGCCTGTGCCTTAACATGTAAAACTATGAGGCTAATAAGTATTCCTGTTGATTGTTAACAAATAATTAACAGAACAACGAACATTTGTTGTATTACTTTTCAAATTTTCTATTTAATAAATATACTACAAAGTTAATATTGTTTTATTATTTTATTCCAAATAAGACTCCTGATCGTTTATATTTTAAATGCAATATTTCTGATTGAACTATTATTTTCATAAAAGATTTTATAGTAAAACACATCTATACAAATTGTTAACATCATAATGTCTATAGTTCAAATTAAAAATAGCACTTTTAGGAGTTAGGCCTTTACACAAATAAATATTTTTCAAAAAATTTGTAATAAAGTGACATATTATCACAAAATTATTATTTTTTTGGAAAAAATACCTCTAAATCATAATAAATCACTTCATTTTATTTATAATATTTTACCACATACTATAAACAATAAAAACTGGTTAACAGAAATAATTAAAAATAACAAAATCCAACTCAATATTTAAATGAAAGAGATGGGTGTTGATTATCTGCATCTTTAATCTCGATTTACCACAATTTTCATTTTTTAAGTTAGGCCCGTTTATTATTAAGCATGCGAATGTAGTCAATATGTAGAGTCGGTACGGTATGTAGAATTGGTATCTAGAGTCGATATGTAGAGTCGATATGTAGAGTCCATATGTAGAGTCAGTATCTAGAGTCAGTATCTAGAGTCGATATGTAGAGTCGATATGTAGTCAATATGTAGTCGGTATGTGGAATTGGTATCTAGAGTCGATATGTAGAGTCGATATGTACAGTCGATATGTAGAGTCGATATGTAGTCGATATGTAGAGTTGGTATGTAGAGTCGGTATGTAGAGTCGATATGTAGAGTTGATATGTAGAGTCGTTAATTATATAAAAGAAGAAACTGACTGACTGACATCACCGCACAGCCCAAACCGTTGGATCTAGAGATTCCAAATTAGGCACATGGGTTCCTTATAAGTTCGGGTGCACTAAGAAATGATTTTTAAAAATTCACCTCCTAAGCGGATGAAATGGGGGTCCAAAGTTTGTTTGCTGGTCGCTGATTACGAAAACAACAACGATTAATCCAACGTGGCGGACGTGAAATACCATCTACCCCGTTAGAGTGCGATGGGGTTGAAATGTCTAAATATGGGTGTCGTTTTTATGGTTTTTTGGGAAGTTAATTACGAAAATGGCATCGATTTTGAAATTTAACATTGTGAACATGAAAATTCTTGAAAGTATTTGTGCCAAATTGCAATTCAATTGGAACATACAGGTCAAACTGAGATGCAACTTTTTGTAGGTAAACGGTTAACATTACTTTTAGTACGCGGGCGAAGCCGCGGGCACAAGCTAGTATTTGTATATATACTAATATCTGCAAAATACTGATGATGCTGTCCTTAATGTCAAAAATTGTACTTAGATGAAGTAGGTAATCTAAAGAGTTAAATCGAATCGCCTCTTATCCATAAAGCCTACGCCCAGCAGCAGGGCTTTTCCCTTGCAGATTCGGCTAAACTCTGCTATCGCACATCTCTCTCTCACTCTCTGAGGTGAAAATTCACCAGAACCGACGGTGACGTGACAGTGACGACGATTACATAAACATGACGACCTTAACAAGACGAAAGGGCACGTTTATGAGATAAAAAAGGATGCCATGATTGTCGTTCTAGCTGTCAAATATCGTTTTTGTCCGACAAAGGCCTTCTGTGCGTTAGTACCGTAAAATCTCCCAACTCCAGTTCAGAACAACTATGGTCTAAAGTAGACTAACTAATTTTTGCCAAAACTCAGGGCATTTTTACCCGACTGCGCGACGCAAAGGAGGGTAATGTGTTTATTAGCTATTTTCTTAGTTTTTATTTGCCATAGTGTACCTAATTATATTAGTGTAGTTATATTGCCTCATAGAGTTCCTCCACAATAATAGCACACAATCGTGTAACATCGAGTTCATTTAGACCATAGCTAGCATAACTATGCTATATTTACTATAGATTCGATTAGATTGGATTATTTATTTCATGATAAAAAATTATATAACAAATTTATATTACAAAACCTCCCAACTGTAATCACCTGATTTGGACTATAGTTAGGAGGTTTTATAGTACTATTAATTATTCTGTGCCAGCAGAGAAACGTGATGGCGCTGATGATGACGAATATCTGCATTCACACAAAAATTACCTTTTATTTCACAGTCCTATCCAGGCAAGCTTTACATGTGTGTGCATGTAGGAATAAAGTTACAACATGTGTAGCAGTCACTTAAGCCGCAACCCCTCGGGATTTTATCGAGTTTGTATGAACTCACGCTAAAAGCCTATGTTCTTATGGTTTTAGATGCGGTGGATTTACCACTGAAGATATTCGAAAGGTAAACCTTGGGTTAATACGGTTAGTACGCAAAATGCTTCGATCAACTACAGTACAGATACAGTGGGAAAAGTTTGATGTGATCAAAGTCTTTGACATTGACTTAAGATTTAATTTCACCTGGTTGCTGCGGTTTCAATTTTATTGCGAGCTGTAACGATGCGCGGTAAAGCGTAGATTGCCATATCAGGTTCAGTGTTGCTAGCTTTCGGAAAAGCGTTTTGTTTCGTCTCCGTCAAACTTGGTATATGAGTTAATCTCAATGGATTTCAAAAATAAATGAATTACACGTTGTGTTTTGTGCTAGGTTGAAATACTTTATATTTATCGATAACGATGACTTCTTTGTTTCTTTCTTATAACTTTTCACACCTCTAGGATATCGACCTTTAGTGTTGACAACTGCTTAGCACTTTTTTTTCTGTGTACGTACTAAGCAGATCGAGACCGCCCCAAAATCAGTGCGATGAGGACAACTGCAGCTCCGACTGCATGCCAGCTCAAAAATCGAGGTTTCGTTCTCGACTGATACAAACCGATGACGACTGGCTCAAAACTATATCAATTGTTACAAAATTTTGGGAAATTAATGGGAAGGAAATATTAAGTGTTGGACTGTTTTGATTTTCGCGCTTATTGATACCAAAGGATAATAATGGATTTGTGTAATTGGGTTATGTTAACGGCCTATTTAATTGGTCCGTAAGCATTTCTTGAAGTAAGGTTACTTCAAGAAATGCTTACACTTTACTTAGCACTGTAACACTTATAAAAATAATAATAATTAACAGATTATCGGGTCTGGGAAGAACTAAATCATACATAAAGTTCTTGGTTTCTGGACCTGTGACACAATTCTAGTGAGTTATGTTTTTAATTCGTCATAAACAAAACAAAAAACTAAATATATTAATATAATTAGATTTTCTGTATGTAAATCTAATTTTTAATTTACATTCTTAAATCGTCTATTACTAATCTTACTTCCTACTATCTTATCTTTGGGTGGTATCTTTTGGATATTTGGATGTTTAGATATTTGTTACTCAATCACGCTAAAACGGCTTAACCGATTTGGATGAAATCATACACGAAGATAGTTTATAGCCTGGATTAAAATATAGGATAGTTTTTATCCCCGGTCCACGCAGACGAAGTCGCGGGCGGAAGCGTATAATTTTAAGTATGTAAATCGCATAGTGTGAGTGGTTAGGTTGAAGAATTCTTCATAGCTTCTCTCTCTTGAAGAACTCTTTATAGCTCTTCAGACTACTGTACCGTCAATAACTGAAAAACAAAAACATTTCGCTGTATCATAACCATTTCCTTATCATTCCAAGTTCCAACACATTTTTTCAGCACCCCGTCATATTTACTACGATAGAAACCTATCTTGAGCTGTACGCTCGAGTGAATTGCAACTTTTTCACAGCAATTACTCCCCCTGTTTCGGCGAGTCTGTGTATCACATGGCGCATCGATTTGTCCGACCACATGCGTCCATGACACCCGGCTCATATTATTTGTCCGGCGAAGTTTTATTAAACGCGATTCTTGCTTTTTCCGATTGGGAAATTCCCCCGACGACAGTTGGGAATTCGATTATGAGGCTATATTTGACGTGTTTCATTGTGCTGCTTGTTTTGTTTCTATAAATATAATCTACTTATAGTGAAAATGCCCTTACATCCAATATTTGACAGCTGTATCCCAGTATATAATCATCACACTTACTTTTTGTATGATAATTGTTTTTCTCATTCAATGCAATGTAAATAGGATCCTCATGAGTTTCTTAGTGGACATTTTCATTCTCCTCCAATGAGCAGGCAATATTGAGCTACAGAGAAATAACTTGATTAATTAATAATTTGCCATATAATTAAACTTAATTATAATTAGTGGAGTAAAAGAAGCGAGGCCGTTGTCTATCTGTCATATTTTTTCCATTATTAAACCATGCATATTGTCACCAGATGCCTCGTGTCAAAGCTGTTCGACGTGTGCTCCAAGTCAACGCCGGAGCAGATGGAGCACCTGGAAGAGATCCGCATCCCCTGGGGTAGCGGGATCGTGGGCTACGTCGCCGAGAGCGGCGAGCCCGTCAACATACCTGATGCTTATAAGGTTAGTTCGTGCGCTCCACATCGACTCGAGTAACAGACGGAGCACCTGGAAGATATCTGTAACTATAGCTAGGGCAGCGAAATCGTGGGTTACGTCGCTGCGAGCGGCGAGCCCGTCAACATGCCTGACGCTTATAAGGTTAGTTCTTGTGCTCAAAGTTGACTCGTAACAGACGGAGCACCTGGAATACATATATCTGTAACTATAGCTAGGGCAGCGGAATCGTGGGCTACGTCGCTGCGAGCGGCGAGCACGTCAACATTCCTGACGCTTATAAGGCTAGTTCTTGCGCTCAAAGTTGACTCGTAACAGATGGAGCACCTGGAATACATATATCTGTAACTATAGCTAGGGCAGCGGAATCGTGGGCTACGTCGCTGCGAGCGGCGAGCCCGTCAACATGCCTGACGCTTATAAGGTTAGTTCTTGTGCTCAAAGTTGACTCGTAACAGACGGAGCACCTGGAATACATATATCTGTAACTATAGCTAGGGCAGCGGAATCGTGGGCTACGTCGCTGCGAGCGGCGAGCACGTCAACATTCCTGACGCTTGTAAGGTTAGTTCTTGTGCTCAAAGTTGACTCGTAACAGACGGAGCACCTGGAATACATATATCTGTAACTGTAGCTAGGGCAGCGGAATCGTGGGCTACGTCGCTGCGAGCGGCGAGCACGTCAACATTCCTGACGCTTATAAGGCTAGTTCTTGTGCTCAAAGTTGACTCGTAACAGACGGAGCACCTGGAATACATATATCTGTAACTAGAGCTAGGGCAGCGGAATCGTGGGCTACGTCGCTGCGAGCGGCGAGCCCGTCAACATGCCTGACGCTTCTAAGGTTAGTTCTTGTGCTCAAAGTTGACTCATAACAGAAGATATCCGTAACTGTGTCCTCCACGTCAATGTCTGGCGCAGTTTATTAAATTCGATTGGCAAAACGTATGACATTTGGAAATTTCGTTAGTCGACTGTTTCGAGCATCCAGCGTACCTAATGGAAACTAAAAATGTCATATCTTACAAGAATATTGGATTACTACGTACAGTCGCCATCAGATATATCAGAGCGGCGAAAGCGCTCACAAATATCTGAACACGTCTCTAATGCCTCGACAATACAATTGACTACTTATATCGATGTTATACAACATTACATAAAGCTAAGTAAGTATTTTTAAAGCTTAATTGTAGTAAAATAAACTTTATGAATTACAAACCAAAGGTATGTACCTAGAAAAAATATCTTTCTTAAATGATAGAATAAAAACACGATTATGTAAGGAAAGAAAATGTTTTTTCTTTAATGCTAAAAATACCTGCCAGTAAACCCTCATTTTTCCTGCACTCCGATTTAATGAACAGACGGACTTAAATAAGAGAGGCTTCGAGCATCTTTTTAATTTAATGAATGCCATGTGTTTCTAATTAGGAGCGAATCATTTGAAGCTCTTTTAATTTGCGGACTTCAAGCGTAGTTTAAATCTAAGTATAGGAAGTAGGGGGTATGGAGATATTTAGGATTAGGATGTCTATTGAACCTTCTCGCAGGTAATTTTATTGCGAATGCGCGGATATTTTATATGTAGTTCAAATGAGACGGCTGCACTAGTAAACTGACTTTAAACGTGTTATTGTAAAGCTCAGTTGCGCAAAATGGTATAAGAAGTGACAGTTAATTCTGAAAAATATTGCTTTATTTTTGCACAAGAAGCCATTGATTATGATGGATTAAAAATCTAACAGTTCATGTCTAATATTAAGTTCGTTTACAGTTGATTCATCTTTTAATTATAAGTCATTTATTTTCTATTTCTATTTCTATTTATTCTTCTTGTAATTTGGTGAAATCCTATATCTTAAGACCAAGAGAAAAAGTACTTTCGACAGTTTATGACCAGTGAACTCTAAAAAACATTACTTGGGACCTGTATTAAACCGTCGAGAAAGCAATTTTAGCCCCATTTGCCAGTCGTTAACCAACCACGTCATAACCAACATTTTAACACCAGCCGACACTAAAGCTTGCTTCCTGCCTAATTAGAAATTGAATTAAAATTTAATCATCTTGCTGAAATGGCAAATTACACGACAGGAGATCAGCCGTTACACGTTTCGAGAGCCTACCGATATTCTCTTAGTCTGAATTTATTTTCCACCTGCTGTTTCGTTTTTAAGATGTCCGTTCATTTTGTAATCTTGTTTCTCACCGTGTAGGCCAAATCGGCTTAATAGACTTATTTTGCAATTTAGAGTTATTTTTATGTCTGGTTGATATAGACTGGAGTAGGTACTTTTTCTTTAATAAACAATTTTGAATGTTATAAAAAGGTATAACATTATTTATTCTGTTAGTGACCGGTCAATTTGGCAGTCTTTAGGGGAGGCCTATGTCCAACATTGGACGTCTTTCGGCTGATATGATGATGATGATTCTGTTAGTGGCTACTGACTGGTGGCAGAAGTCATCAAAACATATATATACTCAGCAGTAGGTAGATACAGGCTGAATATATAATGCGTAGATAGATTCTATCAGTAGCTTAACGCTATTTTCTCTAGTACCTTGGTTGTGGACAGCCTATAACCTAGGAAGTGATTTCCAACATTCAACCACATTTATTCCCCTCCAAGAACATTCCTCAAAGTACAACATTTAGTAGCATTTTGCTTAAAATATCTGACGAAACTTTCAATTTCAAATGCACACGGATCTCGAGAGCTCTCTAGACGTGAACTGTTTTTCCAAGTACCTACTTAGGTACAGTCGACAAAATTGAATCATGACCCACCATAAGATCATTTTGCTATGTCATCTAAATACAAGAAGGTCGAAATTCGGCTGAACATACATTTCTATGGTAACGAACTTGTTATCATTTTATTAGACACTGACATTTACTAACTTCTGTCTTAAACAGTTTGGATAACCGCGACTGAGTCTCGGCCTCGGCTATATTAGTTTATCACAAAAGAAAAATTCTATTACTATTTCTGTTCTTCATATAACATCACAGAAAATATTTATGCCAAAGACAATGATGACCCTCAAGTTGTATGTATTACTGAACAGGCTTAGACAAGAACAGACGATTTTTGACTTTGTAAATTTTAAATTAGTGAATTTTTATTGCCCGAAAATCAGCCATTCATGGTGACTCTCTCTTTACTGTAATAAGTTCCTTTAAATGCAAATAACGGAAGAATATAGTAAAGTTACTTATCAATCGAGAGGATTATAGAAATTTCTTGTACAGAATTAAAAAGCTATTTAAATATATGTGTATACAGGCCAGCATCTGATTTCTGCACATTTGAGTCCACAGTAAAAAATGTGTTGAGATTAGCGACATGTAAACTTGCTTGAAACATCCGTTAATCTGTCAAGTTGTTAAGCTTGTTTAAATCTTTTGATTTGATAAATTTGTTCTTCGAGCCTACCTGACTAGGTAATATTAGAATAATTTTTATGATATCGAAACTTTCGATATCAATAAAATTATTCTAATATTACCTAGTCAGGTAGGCTCGAAGAACAAATTTATCAAATCAAAAGATTTAAACAAGCTTATCGAAAGTAATACAATTATCGATAAGTACATACACTAGGCATGGTACCACTCTAGTCATACTGGCAATCGCCCCGTTAAAATGACAAACGCGAATAACGCGATACATTGCGAAAAATGCTAAGAAACTTTATATTTATTTTGAAAGGCCTATCGATTGATGTGCCACACGGGGGGTCACAATGAAAAAAAAATTTTTGACTTAGTTTTATGTATGGAGTGCACCCCTAAAAAAATTTTCGCAAGGATATGCAGTGCAGATGTTCCAAGTATGAATGCCTAAAGTACTGATTTTCACGCCAAACCCTGAATAATAAAAAGTCGATATGGAGGACGAGAACTTGATGTAATAGAACTGCAGTTCGTGGGAACAAACCAAGATAACATTATGTCATATCACAGAAAACTGTTCAACTCCGGAGCGTCGAGAAGTAGACATGTTATTTTTAGTTTCAAGAAAACTGCGCGATGTGACGAAGTACAGTCAAACCAAGTGATTCATGACCCTCTTGGCCCACAAATGGCTTGAAACTGTCAAAATAATAGATAGGGTTTTTTTATATCTCGCACTATGTATGGTCGATTTAAATAGGTACGAGTATTAACAAAATTGCATCAATATGGGTCAGAGATCTATGCAATTTTAACCTTTGTTATCACTGCAATAGTTATATTTTAAATAAAACAGTATGTTTTGTATCTCAAATAAGCTGTCATTTATAATATAAATCCTAAATCTTTTCATCACAAAAAAATATATTTCAATTTCAAAATCAATTGCTTGTCAGATGTCAAGTGGTCAGTCAATGAGAATTTCACCATCCAAATTGTCAGACAATTAGACATTTCGTATAATGGCTCATTTGGCAGAACAAAGAGCTCGGATTTTAGTGCTCAGCACAGAACAAGTAAATACTATAGAAACGATAGTGGGCGGGGTGCGCGTAGCCGGTGTAATGACTGAACACTCATAAAATTGTCAAACGCATTGTCACGCACGCAGTCAAAACGCAGATCAGTTGTCATTTGAAGGTGGGAGACGATTTTAAAAATAAAAACATGCCATGTTGTGCAATTTTGTCGTGCCGACAAGCAAGCAAGGACCCAAAGGTTCCTCGGGGAACGATTTCCTATCACCGGTAAGTACTGAAATAACGGTTTTTTGAATGAATACGCAACCGATTATGGCATTCGCCATTACTCCGTTAGTAAGATAGAAACGATATGCATGCTTGAAATTGCTTGATAGCCATAGCCAAAGGAACTATTACCGTAATGTCACAGCAATGTATCGCGTTATTCGCGTTTGTCATTTTAACGGGGCGATTGCCAGTATGACTAGAGTGGTACCATGCCTAGTGTATGTACTTATCGATAATTGTATTACTTTCGATAAGCTTGTTTAAATCTTTTGATTTGATAAATTTGTTCTTCGAGCCTACCTGACTAGGTAATATTAGAATAATTTTTATGATATCGAAACTTTCGATATCAATAAAATTATTCTAATATTACCTAGTCAGGTAGGCTCGAAGAACAAATTTATCAAATCAAAAGATTTAAACAAGCTTATCGAAAGTAATACAATTATCGATAAGTACATACACTAGGCATGGTACCACTCTAGTCATACTGGCAATCGCCCCGTTAAAATGACAAACGCGAATAACGCGATACATTGCTGTGACATTACGGTAATAGTTCCTTTGGCTATGGCTATCAAGCAATTTCAAGCATGCATATCGTTTCTATCTTACTAACGGAGTAATGGCGAATGCCATAATCGGTTGCGTATTCATTCAAAAAACCGTTATTTCAGTACTTACCGGTGATAGGAAATCGTTCCCCGAGGAACCTTTGGGTCCTTGCTTGCTTGTCGGCACGACAAAATTGCACAACATGGCATGTTTTTATTTTTAAAATCGTCTCCCACCTTCAAATGACAACTGATCTGCGTTTTGACTGCGTGCGTGACAATGCGTTTGACAATTTTATGAGTGTTCAGTCATTACACCGGCTACGCGCACCCCGCCCACTATCGTTTCTATAGTATTTAC
Organism: Epinotia nisella; assembly: GCA_932294315.1. NCBI lineage: Eukaryota > Metazoa > Arthropoda > Insecta > Lepidoptera > Tortricidae > Epinotia > Epinotia nisella. The sequence continues at coordinate 11,578,237 of OW028688.1, read as the reverse complement.
TTGTTCTGTGCTGAGCACTAAAATCCGAGCTCTTTGTTCTGCCAAATGAGCCATTATACGAAATGTCTAATTGTCTGACAATTTGGATGGTGAAATTCTCATTGACTGACCACTTGACATCTGACAAGCAATTGATTTTGAAATTGAAATATATTTTTTTGTGATGAAAAGATTTAGGATTTATATTATAAATGACAGCTTATTTGAGATACAAAACATACTGTTTTATTTAAAATATAACTATTGCAGTGATAACAAAGGTTAAAATTGCATAGATCTCTGACCCATATTGATGCAATTTTGTTAATACTCGTACCTATTTAAATCGACCATACATAGTGCGAGATATAAAAAAACCCTATCTATTATTTTGACAGTTTCAAGCCATTTGTGGGCCAAGAGGGTCATGAATCACTTGGTTTGACTGTACTTCGTCACATCGCGCAGTTTTCTTGAAACTAAAAATAACATGTCTACTTCTCGACGCTCCGGAGTTGAACAGTTTTCTGTGATATGACATAATGTTATCTTGGTTTGTTCCCACGAACTGCAGTTCTATTACATCAAGTTCTCGTCCTCCATATCGACTTTTTATTATTCAGGGTTTGGCGTGAAAATCAGTACTTTAGGCATTCATACTTGGAACATCTGCACTGCATATCCTTCTTGCATATTCGTGAACTTTAACGCCAATATCGCCTAGTTGGCGTTTTTATACCGCTAAGAACGACTCTAATATTTAGGACGTATGTCGTCGGAGCAGCCATCATTTCAGGTTTATTTTAGCTATTGTGTTGTGATATGTATGAGTGACATTTTTATGTGATGAATGGAAGTGATGCCCTTCTTTGTTTGCTATAAATATGAATCAAGGTTGTATGTGTCTGTAAATAAATACGCTCGAAGGGATTTTCCATGTGTTCTTCTTGTTCCCCTTCAAATGCATAAAGGGGAAGGCTTATATATAAATACACCAGCACGCGTCGCTGATAAAGGCCCACAGTTTTTGTCGTCCTGTCCCATTGCGTGACATCAAACGCGACTTTGTATTTTTTCCACTTCACGCGTTAGATGATAACACCAGAAAATACCAAAACGTTATTTCTTTTCCCATTTGTATTGTTTGAGCTTGAAACAAAAGGGACGCCAGAAACATTTCACATTTTTTCCCAATGACAAAAGCGTTTGTGTATAATCTTTTACCAGGGCAATGCCCAATTTCGTTCCTATTTTGAATAGAAATATCCAGCCCAGTGGGATTTTTCCAAGTTCAAGGTTTATGCAAATCTGAAGAATCAAAGTTGGTGAAATTCAGAAGCCTTAATGTTATGCCCCGAAGGTTTTATACTCTTATTTCGAGACGTGAAATATATTGCGAGGAAGGCAAAAAATGAAACGGTAATACCCTTTTACGACTGGCCATTAAACAATGACAATGCCAGGGGACTTACATAGCTCCTTCCATTACGGTAACCGTCGCGATCATCTCCACTAATGAAAGGAAAGTCTAACATTATCACCCGTGAGCATTAAACATATTACATATCATTATACATACGATGAAATGTTATACAAAATAATGTTCTTCATAAAAAATGTGATGTAGACATTAATTTTGGAGATTTGTCTCGGCTTGTTATTATCTCCAAGCCGTTAAATTTAGATGAATATCACAAAATGGTGGATATTTTATGTTATGTTAATATGAGCTTGAGCTGGCTAAAATTCTTTCACTTGCGTATAAAAAGGAGTTTCAGAATCAGTCAGCATCATAAACATGTATACGTTCTATGACCTTATTACTTAGACATAAGGTCGAAAAGTGTACACATGTTTATGATGCTGACTGTACCTCTTAGAGCCCTTTCGTCGATCCCGACATTGTACATCGTAAACCGCGTCGTTTGTTCAGGTCATTATTACGGAGAATATTATAAAAATTAAAATAAAAGTATGAATATAAAATTACTCGAGTATAATGGGGTGTTTTATTCCGTGCACGTTGTGGTCCGAGCAAAGGTCTCGAGTTTTACGATTCAGTTTATCGTAAAAATTCCAAGCGTGCCGGCTGCGTTAAACTTTCGTTGCGACATTTTGAGACAGTTTATTTATGTCACGCTATCATACGGGGATGCATCGACGAAAAAAATATATAGGTATTTAACTTAATATATCAATTATCAACTATTATTGTGTGCGAAAAATATGTGGTGTTGTATACGGTCGCCAGAGCAACGTGGATGCTTTCTGTTGAGAGTGAGTGAGCTGCATTTTTCCCTAGCTGCCTAAACAACGGATCAATCAATAAGGGGTCGGCAACGTGTTTGAGTTTTTTCCGGAGTCGCAAGCGTCCATAGGCTACGCTGTCTACTCACCATCAGGTGGGCCGTATGCCGCCGTCATAGAATTCAAAATAATCAACATTATAATTTGAACAACGCCCGACATTTTCATTTCAAAGTTTTCAAGACAAAAAACCCGCATTCAAATCGGTCCATTCGTTTAAGGAGCTACGATGTCACAGACAGACACACAGACAGGTCAAACTTATAACACCCCTCTTTTTGCGTCGGTATATATTATCATAACAGGTATTTTAAAAATATCGACGCTTATAGCAGGCTCGATAAGGCACCTCTCATATCAACAGAATACAACCAGCCACTGCCATAATGGCTTCGGCAGCAGAAACCGGGAACAAAAAATGCATTTTTAGGGTTCCGTAGCCAAAATGGCAAAAACGGAACCCTTATAGTTTCGTCATGTCCGTCTGTCCGTCTGTCCGTCTGTCCGTCTGTCCGTATGTCACAGGCATTTTACTCGAAAACTATAAGGCGTATTTGACTAAAATTTTGAGGATAGGTGTATTTTGTTAGCCGCTACATAGTTTTGTAATTAAGCTGACAAAAAAAATTTTTTTAGGGGTGCACTCCATACATAAAACTAAGTCAAAAATTTTTTTTTCATTGTGACCCCCCGTGTGGCACATCAATCGATAGGCCTTTCAAAATAAATATAAAGTTTCTTAGCATTTTTTTTGATTAAGTGAATAGGGTCGGAGATAATCGCCCCGAAAGTCACTAAAATTCTGACCCCCCCCTCTAATTTTTGAACGGTGTATTTTAAAAATATGGAAAAATTCATGAACATAGGGCTTATTAATTTCATTCACCGAAAATTATTTAGATAGGCACGGAACCCTTCGTTTTGCGTGGTCCGCCACGCACTTGGCCGGTTTTTTAAATGAAAAATCAACCCGGTTGATACCCCTAGAAATCGCGTAGGTACAACGAAAAATTAATGCTTCTATGCCTATTAGCGCTGCTGTAGATGTATTCTGTTTAGCTAAGTGGCAGTAAAATCTGTTGTTTATTAAGTCCATACGTCAGTCGGACGGACCGCCATTACGCTGTGATCCTGGTCGAGCTATTCGTTACACGCACCTGCCTGGCGTTCCGGCGGTTTGAAGCATTCGGGATTAGCTATCATTATCTACGGTGTTTTTATTTTTAAAGTGTGCTGGGATATTTTTATAATAATGAATGTGGCTTTACTTCACGTTCTTTTCGGTTGGTTTTTTGAATAAATTGGCCGTACGGTTCTTAGGGATGCTGCTGAATAATATCCAGCACAATCCTAAATTGAACACACGTATAACTAGAGCTTCTGTGAGCTGTAACACTCGCGAGTGTATTTTATATTCTTTTTTTTTTTTTAATAGACATTAATATTCTATACAATTATCGATCCTGCTCACAAAATTTCACAAAAATCGGTTTAGAAATGCAACCTGTAGAGGAGAACAGCCGGGCAGACGGACAGCGGGACATCCGGACTTACGAAATAAATTTTGCGAAACGGGGAACTTCGTTCGCTTTGCTCGCTCGTTCAATAAATTACAAATTTAAAACACCGACAAAACAAGCGGCTAAAAATCATCTCGAGAGACATTTTTACGTCGGAGGCAGATGATTCACATTTCCCAGTTGATCTTGGTAGATGTGGGATTTTCGATATAATATACATAACTAAGAAAAGTTGAACAAACCCCCGATTTCATTTCAATGTTCACGCTGAAACGATTTTGTTGAAACGTAGCTAAGAACCATCTCGATCACGTCAGCTTTCGGAAAAAAAATCGCATTAAAATCGGTCTATTCGTTAAGGAGCTACGATCCACAGACAGGCACAGACACTTCATATTTATAACACCCCTCTATTTGGGTCGGGGGTTAAAAATAAACGGACAATGGATATCCAATACAGTAATAAGATCTAGTTAATAAAAAAGATAACATTGATTGTACTTCCTGTGTCAAATAACAGAAATAGCAACAACATATCGGTTTCCGAAGCAAGGGAAAACAAACATTAATTATAAAAATATGCCTAGGCAGAGCGAACTTTCCACTTAACGTAGAAATATCCGTGTTTCCCGAAACACGTTCATTATACAGCCATTATATCGGGACGTTTTGATTTATCGTGTGGCTTTATCACGCAAAAAATTAACAAGCTGCTCATTAATGATAAGCTGAATAATTGCTGTTTTTTGTAAAATGTTTATTTAACCGCTGTATGAATGATGTACTATCGCCCACACAGTTAGCTGATCACTCGTGCACTTTCTAAGCATTGTAATAAGGTTCTATATAAATACAGGATGGTCAGTTAACTGTGTTGGCGTTTGTACTGCTACCAATTACTACTTCCTCCATAAACCAGCGCGGGAACTATTACCTTTATGGCAAGTTAGCTCTAGCCCAAGAAAGGAGATCTAGCTCAGCAGTAATTTTATTCTACTGTTTGTCTACAATTTACATTAAAAGATTATAAAAAATCCAACTTCTTTTTTACATTCGTTGTAGCCTATGCTACTCCAAACAACTAAGAAAAATCTAACACTACACACGGTAAAATACATCAAGACTATCCATCCATCAATACATACTAGAAAAACGAAACCCTCTTTCTATCTCGGTCGAGTAAAAATTTGCTGTGTACCTAAATCGATTTAACTTAATTCAGGAACAGCATTATAAGCCAATATAAAGTGACATAATAATCAACCAAAATGTTTAAATATGAGTACCTACTTACAATTATATTTCTAACATTCGAAACATTTTTCGTAAATTCTGTATTTGAGCTTTTGCCAAAAATTAATACACATTCTTTAAGTAGTGAAATTTTATTCGTTCCACTGTCCCAAAAATTTGCTTGGTAACATATGTGAGGCAGTAGAACGAATCAAATTTCACTAATGAAAATTCTTAACAAAGTGTATTTTTTGTGGAAAAAGCTCATTTCAGAAGCTGTATTAGCTGTAACGAAAATCTGGTTTAATAGTGCGAATACTAAGAAATGAAGAACCCGCCCCGTAGTTTAATGTAGTAATATTTATTCGTAGCGTTTTTACTATACATATAACGGCTATTTATCAAAACACGCTACATTACTCGTTTTAATACAAAACGCGGGCGCTATAAGGGGAGTTGGCAACATGTTATATTGTGTTGGAACTTTCAAATGTTCACTGGGACAGACTATTACCCGGCTGATTTATAATGTCTGGTTGTAAGTTGAACTTGGCTTTCAATAACGATGATTAAATTTGGAGCTTGTCTCGAAGTTGCGGAAAAGTGACACAAGAGCTATCTGCCTGACGTGGGAGGGGAGTTGGAAACTTTTTTTTTTATCTTATTGTTCGGGAGAGTAACATCAATCACGTTGGAAATAAAACATTAATTTCTAAGTGCATTGTGTAGAATTCGATATAAATTCCTTCACCGCGCAGGATATTTCAGCCTTTTAATGCGTTGCCAAGAATAGCAGATAAATTGTATAGTTTAGTGGGGGGGGGGGATGTCAACACGGTCACATCGTTTCGCACAGGGTGATTGATGGTTGTTTAATATAATTCATTGTGTAATTATTATTACTCATGCGGTTTAAATTGGTTTTTCGTGTTCATATATCTATAGCTTAAATTTAAAGCTTAGCTAAATATCTATTTTAAGAGTACCAATGAAGATAACGTACAAAGGTCGCCGCATATGGAAAAAAAACCGGACAAGTGCGAGTTCAACTCGCGTGGTGAGGGTTCCGTATATAATCTAAATTTCATAAGTGTTTCTGAATACTCAAACTTCTTATGGGTTTTCCTGTAATCTTTAGGCAAGGAACTATTTTCCATATTTTTTTCAGAATTTTAATCCTAGTAGTTTCGGTGATAAGGGGGGGGAATGGTCAATTTTCGTTTTTTTTCCTAAATTACTTCAAATCTGTTTATGCTAAAATTATAAAAAATATACCTATCTGATATGCTTATAACATTAACAACCCCTTTCATTTGATATGTCACACAATACAATTTGCGAAACTTTTTTTTTAATTTTCCAGTTTACCCCCCAAAAGTGGCCTCTTCTTCAGAATTCATTAATTTACTTTACGCGTCCATCTTTGGGTCACCCATTTACATATTTGTACCTACCAAATTTCAACTCAATCGGTCCAGTAGTTTCGGAGCAAATCAGCTGTGACAGACGGACAGACAGACAACCGAGTGATCCTATAAGGGTTCCGTTTTTTTTCCTTTTGAGGTATCGGAACCCTAAAAAGGTTTGTGAAATCTCTTGGAAAAAATCTATTTTGCGTATTTAACTGTATAGTAGGTATATGTATTTGAAAATAGTGAAGGAGTAAAAACTTTCTAAGTATAGTTTATGAGAAATTGAGCTCTGTTCATAGTAAAATGTATGGGAGGAAAATAAGTGATTAGATTCGAATTTATTTCAACAACTTTTACAAAGAAACTTACAAAATAAAGTGTTTGCTCAATGGGAACTGAAAATAAAAAAATAAAAACTAGTAAAACGCAAAATTATCAATCGGAAACCTAAACTCTAAAATAAAACGTTTGTATTACATCTGCAACACATATTCGTAGGTGCACATACCTAGGCATGCACATTTACCCCTCTATTCATAAAATTTAACATGTTGTCCTCTTCTCACAACCATAAATGTCAAAATTAAAAGAAAAGAAAGAAAGAAAAACCAGTTATTCCATAAAGCACACACAACAGGATTAAAAATAAGACAAAACTAGACAAATGCTAAGGTAAAAGGCACACAGAGGCGTGCACATTATTCACAATGAGTCTAGCAATGTTTGCGATAGAGGAAAGGCTGAGACTCAGCATGTGTTGCTACAGATTTGCGAAGCATGCAAATTGCATCGCTGTTGTTATTAATTGCAGATTAGGACAAACGAATTTTAAAGAAATAGATTAGATGGGCGTTTATGAATAAGGGCATTAATTTTCTTTCGTATTTTAAAAATTTGCGGTACGGCCATGACTTCGAGCGACAACGAAATTGCAGTGGTAGCGTTCCCACGTAAGTATCCCACTGCTACCGCTGTCGCTGTCACTGTGAGGTCGTGGCCCAGCTTTAGAATGAGCGTTATTTATTTTCTCAGTGTGCAAAATCCAATAATGGTACAATAACGAGATCCAAAATTACAGCTACCTACTTAATCTATCGTCGCCTGGAGCTCTACGCTTGTGCCAGAACTTTGTCAGCAGTATTGGCGTGAGTTTTATTCATGGATAACAATTTTTCAACCAGGATCCGAGACCGAGTTTCGATCCATCAGGAGCCGATATTGGATCTTTCCGTGATTCCCACCTTCGTTGTGGAGATCTGGGTGAGGCTTGAGGATTGGTTTTTTTTAACCGATAACGTTAGGCGGTTTGATGAAAAAAAAAAAAAACATACAATTTTGTTTTTCCAAGAATTATATATGGTAACAGGTAACAGCTAGGTAGGGACTCTCTTTTAATTAATGTTATATCCGTACCAGGAAGCCCAGCTCCTAATTACCAAAGGTTTCCAGTGCGACCTTAATTTTAAAATATTGCTAGTGCTGGTTTTTAGGGTTCCGTAGCCAAAATGGCAAAAACGGAACCCTTATAGTTTTGTCATGTCCGTCTGTCCGTCTGTCCGTCTGTCCGATGTTACAGGCATTTTACTCGAAAAGTATAAAGTGTATTAGAATAAAATTTTGAGGATAGGTGTATTTTGTTAGCCGCTACATAGTTTTGTAATTTAAATGAGTAACAAAATGTTTAGGGGTGCACTCCATACATAAAACAGAAAGTCAATTTTTTTTTTCATTTTAAGCCCACGTGTGGCTCATCGATAGGCCTTTCAAAATAAATATAAGGTTTCTTAGCAATTTTTTTGACTAAGTGAATAGAGTCGGAGACAATCGCCCCGAAAGTCGCTAAAATTGTCCCCCCCCCCCCTCTAATTTTTGAACGGTGTATTTTAAAAATATGAAAAAAATCATGGACATAGGGCTTATTAAATTCTCGATAATTATTTGGAACAACATCGGTTCAAAGGTTTTCGAGATATTGCTGAAAAACTGCCTTCCTTAAAGAAAAAGACGTAAGTGCCGTAAGATTTCTGTGACGATACGACCTTTTTAATAGGCACAGAACCCTTCGTTAATGTGGTCCGACTCGCACTTGGGAAGTTTGAGTATTCAAAGTAACGGGAAAATTCTCAATATTTTACGGAACCCTCACCACGCGAGTCGATCTTGCACTTGTCAAGTTTTTTAAACTGGGGCTAAGTTAGCTTTTTCCACATTAACCACAGACCTGAAAAATAACAAGCGAATGCCAGTCTTGCTCAATTAAGACACAATATGTTAAATTAAATAAACGTTTGGCAGTACCTATGCACAGTGTGGGATTTTTCCTCAATTTTGCGAAACACTACTTAACTGTTTAATTTGTGTAGTTTATCAAATGATAGCGAACATTGAAACTCCCGCGGTTCTATGTCTCATAGTTTTAGAGATTTTCGATAAATCGAGAAACAGCCATAGAAATCCATAGAAATATGAAAACTATAATTACTCACATTTCATGCCTCTTTTTAAAGTCATCCTTATAAGTTAATATAAAGGTAGTTTTGATATACCAATATGATTTACTAAAAGTTTGAATTGATGACTCTTAGAGGAGATATCATCAATTTTCTAAAAATTTTAATATATTTTTTTCTCGATAATCTTACGTCGGTCGCATTTTATTTTACATTATTTTAATAGTTGATAAGAAGCATTATCACTACGAAAAAAAAGTAAATGCAAATATGGCAGGATTCGCGAGATATGAATTTTTAAATATTCAAGTTAGGGTTGTCACACACTAGGTAGGTTAACTTTATTTTCAGTTGGGGTGTGGTGTCACTTCTTGTTGCAAAATTGTTACATGTTGCTTAAACATAAAAACATTCGAGGACCCGTACAACAACAAAAAGCATTACCACTAGCAGAACGGTTGTGTCAGTATACTCTGTTGAATCTCTGATGAAGGGTATCTGGCATTGGGAAGGGGTCCGCCCTCGTCAAGCGCTTGCTTAAACCCAATTCAATTCAATTCAAATTCTTTATTTCGGATAAGTATCCAATGCTATTACATGATATCTGGAGGAGCGGGGGTGAGGCGTCATGGAGCCGTTAAAGACCCATGGCGCTGCTTGGCCTCAACAGGAGCTGACGTTCTGATGGGGGATGTCCTTTCGGGCCTCGACCAGGGGACTTAATACTAGAGGGGTAAGAGGGCGCCAAACGTCTTGTTGGTCAGCGAGTGGCAAATGAGGAACATGATGAAGGCAAATAAATTTCGTGTACTTTGTGCATCTGTGGCTGAAAAGTATGAAATGAAATGAAATAATTTATTCGTGACAAAGCTTAATCATGCAATTACAACTTAAAATAGTATGTAGAATCATATGGCTGGTTTAATATACAACTTATGGATACTACTGTCCGAAATAAATAATTGAATTGAATTGAATATGATTAGATTAGATTCATTTATTGCGTATTGAAAATTGACATTATATTTTTCAAATTTTCTTTGTATACAAATAAAATGAATTCACAGAAAGCTCGTCCAGTACATTTAATAAATTTGTTACAAATAATTTCTAACAATAATAATTAACAAAGACGGACAGAAATAGTTAGCAATTTAAAACAATATTGATCTTGGGTACCTAATAATGTCAGTCACTATGCACAAAATACTAATACACGGTTGGCAAATCATTGAGATTAGTTCTCTGCCAATAGGAGTGTTGTCCGAGCAAGCCGGTGAATCCCGCAACCAATTTTGGCGGTATGATCGTGAGCATCACACTCGAAAAATAGACCAGAATACTAAAATTTTGGACCTTTTTCGGCGTGCTCTCGAATCTTCGTACCCTTTCATTTCACATTTGTCTTTAAAAGACCGCCATAGTAAACAAAAACAATTACCTATACCGCCTAAAGTTATATCACTTATAAAGTCTACTGAGCCACATACTGCATATGCCCGAAAATAACGAAGACGACAATTTGTCACTCGTTTTAGACAAACGACTTTATTATTCTGATGACGATCAAACTTCCAATTATCCAATAAATTATTGAAGAATTCATGCCAGTCTGTGATAACCCTATTTGTATGTGATAACCCTATTTCCATAGAAATGGACCTAAAACTTAGAAACGCTATAAATCCCAAATCCCATAAGATAAAATCGTCAAAATTTAAGGCATGGTAGATACACTCATCATACGTCCTTTAGAGTTAAAATAAAATGCGACCGTTAATAAACTTTAAAAAAATATTAATAATTAAAAAAATATATTTATATTGAATATCATCGGGTTTATTAACTTTACAGTCTTGTATTTTTTTTACGTTACTGAATATTGTTTCCTGAAATTGGAGACGAAAAATTGGGGCATTATTGACATTAATTACGAAAATAAAAATACAAACATGTTTTGATGACGTAATGGATCAGATCTTTAGAAATTATTAACTGGAAAATTAAACGGGATATGTGGCTGGGAGTTTCACTATGGGCTTTAAAAAAGTATTAAGCAGCGATTAAAATCATAAAAAGGTAGTGAACAAAATTGAGGAAAAATCCCACACTGTGCTATGTATAGTCAATTGTAGCGCTCTTGCTGAATAGATGCATAATGTGACAATGCCATAGTTTAAAATGATCACTTCCAAAGACGTGTGAAAACGACCACGACTCGCCAATGCCGAGATTCGTCCAAACGAGAATGCATAAATAATTCTGATGCCGCACAGCAGCTGGATATATGGTCCGCTTGTAAACGCTATCCGTCCTTGTCGTGATGAATACCGTTGCTGGTTGAGACGGTCAGAGATTTCAGACGGTCTCGGATATACTCACAGTAAAATTCAATGTCACTTTTGAAGAGTCGAGAAAAATATCCTATATTCTATCCTACTAATTTTATAAATACGAAAGTTTGGATGTTTAGATATTGGGATGTTTGTTACTCAATCACGCTTAAAAGACTGAACCGATTTCGATGACATTTTGCACGAAGATAGTTTATATCCCGGGTCTACGCAGACGCCTAGTCGACCGCTTTAGCCTAGTTGGTAGTGAGCCTGCCTACGAAGCAAGAGGTTCTGGGTTCGAATCCCGGTAAGGGCATTTATTTGTGTGATGAGCACGAATGTGTGTTCCTGAGTCATGTCATGTATGTGTTCTATGTATTTAAGTATATATTTATTTATATAAGTAAGTTTATCGTCGTCTAGTACCCATAGTACAAGCTTTGCTTAATTTGGGACTAGGTCGGTTTGTGTAAGATTGTCCGCAAATATTTATTTATGAATTATTAAAAATGCCAAGTCAATTCATTCAATGAGGGCGGAGTATATGTTTTTTAGGGTTCCGTAGCCAAAATGGCAAAAATGGAACCCTTATAGTTTCGTCATGTCCGTCTGTCCGTCTGTCCGTCTGTCCGTCTGTCCGTCTGTCCGTATGTCACAGGCATTTTACTCGAAAACTATAAGGTGTATTTGAATAAAATTTTGAGGATAGGTGTATTTTGTTAGCCGCTACATAGTTTTGTAATTAAAATGACAAAAAAAAAATTTTTAGGGGTGCACTCCATACATAAAACTAAAAGTTTAAAAAAAAAATTTCATTGTGACCCCCCGTGTGGCACATCAATCGATAGGTCTTTGAAAATAAATAAAAGGTTTCTTAGCATTTTTTTTGATTAAGTGAATAGGGTTGGAGATAATCGCCCCGAAAGTCACTAAAATTCTGTCCCCCCCCCCCTCTAATTTTTGAACGGTGTATTTTAAAAATATGGAAAAATTCATGGACATAGGGGTTATTAATTTCATTCACCGAAAATTGTTTTGAACACGATCGGTTCAGAGGTTTTCGAGATATTGCTGAAAAACTGCCTTCCTCAAAGAAAAGGACGTAAGTGCCATAAAATTTCTGTGACGATACGACCTTTTTAATAGGCACGGAACCCTTCGTTTTGCGTGGTCCGACACGCACTTGGCCGGTTTTTTTTTTTTCTTAGTAAGGTATTATATTAAAAAGATATTGTTTCAACTTTATATTAGGTACCGTATGTTCGTCAAGAGACAACACATCCCTGTTCACGTTTATAACAGAGAATCCTGAGATCAGAGAGAGAGAGAGTTTAACAAAAGTAAACCTCCAATTTTTATAAATATGTGCTCTGTATTATATTGTATTCAGGTGTTGAATGACGCTTATTTCCATATTTTAACACAATGTCCGCATGTATCTGTTGCTATTTCAAGACGTGGCGCAGGTACAGTCGAGTTCTCCAATATCTATACAGACAACCTTTCAAAAATATCTATACACAGTCTTTATTGTTACTGACATAAGACGCATGTGTAGATATTTTTGAACGGATGTCTGTGTAGATATTGGAGAACTCGACTGTACCTACTACTTAGCTCAGAGCTTTACACAACAATCATAATGCCTTAAGGAGGAACGACATTAAATCTATATAATTCGTCTTCTTTGGAGCGCCGTCCGTCCCCATTAATTCGCCACTGCCAAGGTCATGATTCCCTTGGATCAATTCATCACGGGCATCGCGGCTAATTCCTTCCCATCCCGACGTTAGCGGTGACGTCATCATTGGCACGCCTCCAGCGCGGCCTTGCCACCAGTTCATGCGTTCTCGCATATCCATAGTTTATAAAAACAATTTGCATACAAATGCTGAATGATCGCACTATACAGAGAATCCAGCTAGATTTTCTGCGATTCTCAACCTTATGCCGTTGTTTTAAATGCCAGAAATACTTTTACGGATCATAATGTTCTTTGCGGCTCGCATATGTTTTTCTTTGAATATCGCTGCGGTAGAACAGCTACATTGGAAAATTGCCTCTGCGTTCGAGTATAGGTATTACGCGTTAAAATGTTTGGATGCTTGGATGTTTCCTCGATATGTAAACATTATGTGTAATCTGGTGTAAGGAAAATAGGAATTGTGTTACGACTTTACGAGGTCGACAAGATATTTTTTGCGACAGAGCCTATTCAAGTCCGCAGGCGGTGTCACACACACAATATTTTCCGTCATACCTGGCCACAAAGTATTCATTCATTCATTTATTGATTGTAAAGTCATGTACATTTTATAATTAAGGTGTTATATACAATTTGGTAAGTCAGTCCATGACGTCCTGAGAGGACATATAACATTATACTACCTTAACCTAGGCTAATCATTATAAAATAGAATTTATTAATTATCATGCGAATAACAAATATACAAAGCCTTCTAAATTAGTATTACATTGGAAACTGTTACAATTATTATTAATACCTTACCTTACTTAATTTGTTTTTTTTTGTTTGCTTAATTTCTTAAATAACTATAAAGTCTTAAATGTAATCTATACTATACCCATATGTACCTATAATTGTATTGAATCATAACTTAATTATGCTAAGTATATTGCAATACCCAAAATGGGTGCATGTTGATATCTACTGTTCACCGTATTTAACACCCTGTAAAACACATGTAAGCAATTAAATAAATAAATAAATAATATTATTATAATGAATTTTATGTCACTTACATTTTCTACATGTTGTTTATATTTAAAATTAAATGAATATTAAATGAAGTCTGTATATAATAATTAAAAGTAAAATAGGTAGGTAGTAGGAATTACCGCACGCTATGGCCAAGGAGAGACGTAAAAGTTTGTACTCACCACGGATAATTCGGCTCGGGCATCAAATACCTGCGATCTGAGACATTCTTTGTTTTACCGCCCTAGGGAGCAAAAGAAATATTATTCACAACAAAGATTACAAAAGTACCTTTAAAGCAAACAAGGGTCGTTATAAGTTTAACATGTGTATGTGTAGTGGCATCGTAGCTCCCAAACGGATGAACCGACTTGAGTGGGGATTTTTTTAATCGAAGGTCTTGTCTGTTGAGTTTGTTCATAGTTGTGTCCGCGGTGTTTATTTATTTTTATTTTAGTTATTGTATAAATAAAGTTTCTTAGTATGTGGAACGAAATGTTATACATTTATGTTAGTCTAGTCTACTAAATCCGAAAACGTACCCGTCATTTGTATAGCAGGCTATGACATGTCGATTAAGGTCAGAAGGATATATTGTCGACGGAAAAGGAAGTCGACCCCAAAAGATTCTGTTGAGCATTCAGAGTTCGACCTTTATACGAAGATGTCGTATTCTAATCTAAGCATTATATTCAAGTAGAACAGTGAGTGAGGCCGACTGTACCAGTGTAGGGGATTAATTCAATGGACGATAAATGTTCGCGTTCAGATGTATTATAGTTACATGCATTTTAGATGTGCTCTTATATTATTGTTTATACTTAAATGTAACTTACAAATAAAAGTCATGTTTCCGTGAAATATTTTGCCTGAATAAATAGTTTTAACATTGACTAAGTTATGAATCCTAGCTGAGGTTTATTCTATATAGACCAATGCGAGCATCTGCGTGAATTGGCTTTGCCCTATCCTATGATCTGGAAATGCCTATTAGGTACTAGTGGGTCTGTGAGCTGTAGAATACGCGAGTCCATCGTTTTACAAAAAAAAAATATCATTGAATTTCGAAAAAGTGACTACAAAATAAAAACTATATAATTAACGCATGTGCTCACAAAATTTCACGAGAATCGGTTGAGTAATGCGACCTGTAGAGGAGAACAGCCGGACAGCGTGACCGCGTGACAGACACCGGACATACAAACGATTTTCGGCCCAAGCTGAAGCATAGAACTTCGTTCGCTTCGCTCGCTCGTTTGATAAAACTATGAATGTATTCACTACGAACATTTTGGTTCTGAAACAGGATTTATAAACAAAGTTTTTCAGTGAATACCATATATTAACTCTGCGAAATTGTTTATGAAACAGTTTCAGAAACTATTTGTTGTTAGTGAATGATGAATAAAATCGCCATCAAAATATTTCTCATTTCCATTTTCGTTCACGCGATATGTTTATTGATTTGTAAACTATTCAAAACGATACAAATAAATAAAAAGTTTTACTTATTTCGCGTACAATATTATATAAACAATTGTTGCAATTTACTCGTCAATTCTTAAGGCCATTATACAGCTAGCAATTGGTCACAACAACCTAGAGACGAAGTTGTAAGATGGAGAGAGAGAGCAAACATTCAATTCTTGCACTTTGAAGGCGGTTGTTGTTGCGAATTTATAGTAGAACGCTTTATTTGCGTACTGGCAAACTAATTATACATTTGCTTAACTATAAATTAAGTACCTATTCTATAAAATAATCTGATTCAATACAAATACAATGATAATTAAATCGACTCATCCTCACAGTAATATGTAAGTTATTATAAACAACCTCTGCTCTGTGTACAACGGAAGTTCTTTTGTCATAATACTTATTCATATTAATGCTAATCTCATTTTCTAAACCCTAGTTACGCAGCACAGTGTGGGATTTTTCCTCAATTTTGTTCACTACCTTTTTATGATTTTAATCGCTGCTTAATACTTTTTTAAAGCCCATAGTGAAACTCCCAGCCACATATCCCGTTTAATTTTCTAGTTAATAATTTCTAAAGATCAGATCCATGACGTCATCAAAACTTGTTTGTATTTTTATTTTTGTAATTAATGTCAATAATGCCCCAATTTTTCGTCTCCAATTTCAAGAAACAATATTCAGTAACTTAAAAAAAATACAAGACTGTAAAGTTAATAAACCCGATGATATTCAATATAAATATATTTTTTTAATTATTAATATTTTTTTAAAGTTTATTAACGGTCGCATTTTATTTTAGCTCTAAAAGACGTATGATAAGTGTATCTACCATGCCTTAAATTTTGACGATTTTATCTTATGGGATTTGGGATTTATAGCGTTTCTAAGTTTTAGGTCCATTTCTATGGAAATAGGGTTATCACATACAAACGAAAATAATATCAGAGTTCAGAGGCGAGGGTTCTGTTTTTCTTACTTGACTGGCATGAATTCTTCAATAATTTATTGGATAATTGGAAGTTTGATCGTCATCAGAATAATAAAGTCGTTTGTCTAAAACGAGTGACAAATTGTCGTCTTCGTTATTTTCGGGCATATGCAGTATGTGGCTCAGTAGACTTTATAAGTGATATAACTTTAGGCGGTATAGGTAATCGTTTTTGTTTACTATGGCGGTCTTTTAAAGACAAATGTGAAATGAAAGGGTACGAAGATTCGAGAGCACGCCGAAAAAGGTCCAAAATTTTAGTATTTTGGTCTATTTTTCGAGTGTGATGCTCACGATCATACCGCCAAAATTGGTTGCGGGATACACCGGCTTGCTCGGACAACATTCCTATTGGCAGAGAACTAATCTCAATGATTTGCCAACCGTGTATTAGTATTTTGTGCATAGTGACTGACATTATTAGGTACCTAAGATCAATATTGTTTTAAATTGCTAACTATTTCTGTCTGTCTTTGTTAATTATTATTGTTAGAAATTATTTGTAACAAATTTATTAAATGTACTCGACGAGCTTTCTGTGAATTCATTTTATTTGTATACAAAGAAAATTTGTAAAATATAATGTCAATTTTCAATACGCAATAAATGAATCTAATCTAATCATATTCAATTCAATTCAATTCTTTATTTCGGACAGTAGTATCCATAAGTTGTATATTAAACCAGCCATATGATTCTACATACTATTTTAAGTTGTAATTGCATGATTAAGCTTTGTCACGAATAAATTATTTCATTTCATTTCATACTTTTCAGCCACAGATGCACAAAATACACGAAATTTATTTGCCTTCATCATGTTCCTCATTTGCCACTCGCTGACCAACAAGACGTTTGGCGCCCTCTTACCCCTCTAGCATTAAGTCCCCTGGTCGAGGCCCGAAAGGACATCCCCCATCAGAACGTCAGCTCCTGTTGAGGCCAAGCAGCGCCATGGGTCTTTAACGGCTTCATGACGCCTCACCCCCGCTCCTCCAGATATCATGTAATAGCATTGGATACTTATCCGAAATAAGGAATTTGAATTGAATTGGGTTTAAGCAAGCGCTTGGCGAGGGTGGACCCCTTCCCAATGCCACATGATACCCTTCATCAGAGATTCAACAGAGTATACTGACACAACCGTTCTGCTAGTGGTAATGCTTTTTGTTGTTGTACGGGCCCTCGAATGTTTCTATGTTTAAGCATACTACAATATTGCAACAAGAAGTGACACCACACCCCAACTGAAAATAAAGTTAACCTACCTAGTGTGTGACAACCCTAACTTGAATATTTAAAAATTCATATCTCGCGAATCCTGCCATATTTGCATTTACTTTTTTTTCGTAGTGATAATGCTTCTTATCAACTATAAAAAAAATGTAAAATAAAATGCGACCGATGTAAGATTATCGAGAAAAAAATATTTTCAAATTTTTAGAAAATTGATGATATCTCCTCTAAGAGTCATCAATTCAAACTTTTAGTAAATCATATTGGTATATCAAAACTACCTTTATATTAACTTATAAGGATGACTTTAAAAAGAGGCATGAAATGTGAGTAATTATAGTTTTCATATTTCTATGGATTTCTATGGCTGTTTCTCGATTTATCGAAAATCTCTAAAACTATGAGACATAGAACCGCGGGAGTTTCAATGTTCGCTATCATTTGATAAACTACACAAATTAAACAGTTAAGTAGTGTTTCGCAAAATTGAGGAAAAATCCCACACTGTGCGCAGCCACAAAGGAAGCATCCATACGAATTATCATGATAATATCTGCAAAGGTTACTACAAGTTTCCGTTTGTATTAATGTTACTTGTTTTATTTACCAGTTTATGCAAATTTTGAGGAAGCTGATATTACTTTACTCTGCTTTGTACTCATAAGTCTCATAACCAATGAAAAGGACCATTTAATGAGGTATTCGGTAGGTATTTTCTTCATGTTTAATCTATGGTGTCTCTTGTGTGTGTGTGGTGTAAATTATAAAATATTATCGATATGCATCATAAAAATATATAAAAAGATCAAATAAAAAGTATTTTTTTAGGTATGTTTAAATAAAAAGGTGTATGTCAACTGTGTACCTAAACGCAGTATTTCACTATCAAAACATAATTTGATAGTGGACAACGAATAAACGTTTTAACGTCGGATAAAGAACCGAGCTATGTCACGAGATTGACAAAAATACAGGGGCAACCAAACGTTATGATCCGAGGGGAGAACGGCCTCATTGGCGAAGAAAACTGACGTAAGTTTAGCACTTACCATTGTCCAAGATTATATTACCGTTCGTGAAAAACAAGGCCACGCCAAACACGTACAGATAAAGTCGAGTTTTAAACAGCAATGTAAGAAGTTGAATGCAATCATAATGTTGTTATATTTTATGGTG
This sequence comes from Epinotia nisella, assembly GCA_932294315.1. Taxonomy (NCBI): domain Eukaryota; kingdom Metazoa; phylum Arthropoda; class Insecta; order Lepidoptera; family Tortricidae; genus Epinotia; species Epinotia nisella. The sequence continues at coordinate 11,559,399 of OW028688.1, read as the reverse complement.
TGAAAATTGTTGTAGGGAAGAGAGCAATAACGTAAATGTGGCAGTGATTTGACTAAACAAGTAAATAATGTGTTCGCGTAGTATGCTTTTAGTGGAGTGTTTTGTCGTTTATTTTCAGGGGTTTTATTTGTAGTAGGGACTTACAGTTCGCAAATATTCTTAATGATCTTTAACTTTAATCCTGGTGATTCTTTATTTTTAATAATGATTACTTTGTCAATATAAATCGATATCGTCTAAATACCCAAAAAATATAAAAGCCAAAATAGTATCCACTTTAGTGAGCGTTCATGTGAGTCAACCTGTAGGTATTAACATTTTATCAAAAACGATTTAGTACGTTTTTGACAATAATCATCATTAAAAATTTAATTTGCCTCTCCGAGAACCTAACATAAGAACCTAAAAAATAGGGTTGGATTCAGATTCAGATTCAGATTCAGATTTGTTTATTATCATAATTTTACAATTAAATTTGGGGATTATTTAGTTTAAATTATTATTTTTTTTGTAAATCTAAAAATGATAATATGTCGCTTCAGGTGTATTTTTTACCCGACTGCGCGACGCAAAGGAGTGCTGCAAAGAATTATAAAAAGTCGGTTTACCGAATTTTCATAATTCTTTGCAGCACTCGTTAGGTATCGGTGGTATCACTTGTAACCGTCGTCAGCGCCGCGTTAATCAAACAAGATACGCGAAGATCGTTTATAAAATTTGTTATTACATCCGAAGTTGTCCCGACGCAAATTTGTTTCTCATACCTACATTAATAATACTTATTCTTCAACTTTTTAAGCATGCCATGATTATGTTACACCATTTCATGTTTCTTGTATTTCTAAAAGGAAGCTTGTATAAATTTGTCAAATTACTTGGTAGCCTAAAAAAATCCTTCAAGGATAAACTCCAGATCTTCAAATTGCAGCCCATTACTTTTACGATACTTCGCAAGATCAAGTCGTAAAATGAACTTCGGAATCGGAACACATTTCATTCTGATTCCCGATTTTGGTTTCTACAAACCCGGCTAAGTTTCGTTCGTAAATTTAGCTTTCCACTGGAGAAAATAAAATTTCTCGCGGAGCGAAGTTACTGTTGTCGAATCGAATTTCATGCAGTGGTTTACGGCCATTGAGTGCGGAGATAGTTTTTTTTTCGAGCTATCCAAGTCCTTTTCAGCGAGCCGAAGTTTGTAATCTAATAACACTAATAAGATCTCAGTACTTCGTGGCTGTGTGTTTTATTTAACCTTTACTGCAAAACCAATATTAAGTTCGTACCTACAACATTTTGATCGACGTGATATATTGATATATGTGATTCTGGGTACAGTAACATCGCTCGGTATTCATTCAACCCGTCTACTTCACTAACTTCTATAATTTTCCACAACAATGCATTTAAAACTTATATTCCCAATTGGGATTCATTCCGTATCGGCGGTATGGGTTCAGTCAGCGACTTAAACCCAATCTGGCCAGTTGACAGGCGTGTATAATGGACGGGCAGCTCTCGATGTCCCCAGTGTGTTAAGTTACCAACAGTATGCTTACTATAAAAAAAAACTAAAGAGATAGAGACTCTCCATAGATATTTGAAAACGTCTGTGAAAGCCGCATCAGAGCACACATTCGGATTTTGCTGACATACCACGCATATTCCGTGACGTATTGAGTGACAGACATATATAAGGTTGTAAACGGTGAAAACCTGTGTACTGTTGTGGGTTGGTTTCGTTTTGGCTTGCGGCCATACGCCTGAATGCGGTTTCCGCAGAGACGTTCGCTTTCGCAGTTTACTGTAGCGTCATGTGTTGAGCGTGTTACAACATAGGGTTAACATCATTTTTCATCTGTTCGTTGATAGATCTTTGAAAACGGGTCAATATGTTAACCGGGTGGATTTATTTTGTTTGCACTTTGATGTCCAATAGTTCATATATTTCATTTTGAGAGGCATTTAACGCTAACGACATCGAGTTTCGTTTAGGGTTTTGTTTGAATGAAATGGTATTGTTGTGCCATGTGGGTGAGTGTGCTGGTTTATACGGACGTTCTTTAATTTCGTTCGTATTCGATCGACAAGCACAGAAATACGATATTTGCCTCATAGGCAAATCAGCAGCAGCAGCTTTTTATGAAACGTCAAAAACGCTTTGTTAATATGAAATTTGTAGAGAAATGCAGACTACACCGTTTCTGTCAATCAAGGTCCTTTTTTGGTCTTTGTTTATTTAACAATCTTTATAATAGCAAAAATAACTTATAACTTGATATTTTAGTATGTTTTCTAGTAAGTAGTGTAAAAAAATACCGATGTGAGTTCAAGTGTTATCGTTCAAAAGGGTTATTTTCTGAGGCTCTGATGTGATTAAACCAGATCCAATGCGTTTTTGCGACATCTTAGCTTCAATAAGTGTGTGGGTGTTATGACATGCTAATAGTTCAGTGTGAACTGGCTGTTTTATTCAGTATCGTTTTTAATTTTACTCATTGACTACTTGAAATTAGCTCTTAGGCTTATGTGCCGTGATTAGCGCTGAATGAGTTTAGTACTATCGATTGACTACGAATCTTTTGACAAAGCATAGCATGCAGTCATTCAAATGAAAAGCAAGTTAAATTATATAATTGAACAAGCGAGCGAAGTGAACGACTTTACTCCATTTCAGCTTCGGCCAAAAAAATCGTATGTCCGGATATCCAGATGTAGAAAATAGGTACGCGAGTTCTACAGCTCACAGAACCGCTAGGTCCACTAGTATTATTAATTTAGAAGGTCTTCCCATTCTATCTACAAGTAAAGACACAATCTGAGTTATTACAATAGTTCCTATTGCATTGAGGACGGGTGTGGTTTGCGGCCGCCGCTGCTCGAGTCCGATTGCACCACTGCCTCTTACTATACCAGACTTATTCTGTAAAAGGGATTATGTCTCTTCGCATGATTCAGGCACTTTGGCCCTTATTGACCCAACTAGGAGGAGTATATTATGGATTATTATGAACGGGAGATAGTTTCACCGTAGTATCCTATAATATTCATTTTACGTAATAAAATGTGAAAGTCTGTATGTTTAGATCTTTGCTATTCAATTACGCAAAAACAGCTATACGGATTACGATGAAATTTGGCTTATAAGTATCTGATAGCCTGGATGAAAATGTGGGATAAGTACTATGTATTCTAAAATCACTCCTCAGAGGGATGAAAATAGAAGATGGAACTAGTTCTTTAAACACTAACTTTGACAACAAGCGTAGGTCTTAATTAGGATTGGCTTGAGCTGCTTTTGAAAGCTAATACAAATATTACTGGCTTGCAGTTCTGGTACCGCAGCCTTTATATAATTTTCCTGAAATTCTAAGGAAATGGCATACCCTAATTACTTGCCATAGCGAAGGCGTCAATTCGACGAATATCCTACTCACCAAAGAAAACATAGAGGAAATAATCCGTGTGAAAGCAAATTTTGGTTGGTTGTAGGTTTTAGTATGTTGCTTAAGACACATTTACCTACAACTATATCAAAATTTGCTTTTACACGGATCATTTCCCCTATTTGGCACTCTTCTTTAGGCGTACTAGAAAAAAAAACTATTTTGACGTTCTGATTGTAGTCCTTTTTCTAGTTTGGTCTGTTCGGGCGTAAGTCATACTTTTACAATTTATAGGTAGCTTTTGTATGTAGGGGGTAATCTTCGTAACTACAAATCCGATTGAAAAAAAAAACTCACCAGTATATTGAATAGACCTACGGGATAGACACAGGCTATGTTTTATCCCGCCGTTTCGCTCGCGTTCTTTATAATATGCGGGCTGCGGGGCTAGCGCAACTGACGCCGCACCGCGACGCGAGTCGAGAAAGCTCTACACCCCTTTTTCTTATTTGTACGGTGCGAGTGAGATAGGGGACGCTTAGTCGCGCGAGAAGCGACTGAGCAGCAAGTTGTGCTAGACGTGCTGGTCGGGCAGCGAGTGTTATAGAGGTTCACTAACACATTCACTGCGAAGAATCGCTACGCGCTACGTAAGTAGCCGATCCCGTGGTTTTTCTCGTATGTAGCGGAAAGAGACTACGGCAGTGAAAGTTCTAATCGTCCAAAATGTCCTAGTTCAGCCCTTATGTTTATCTGGCTTCTACCCAAAAAAAGTTCAGAAGTCACTCAAAGTAAATGATGGCTCGATTGAATGCCTCTCCTAACCACTTTTTATTATTTGACGCCTGAAATATAATTTTGATTTGTTACAGGATGAACGGTTTAACCACGACATCGATCAGCAAACGGGATACAAGACGAGATCGTTACTATGCATGCCTATCAAGGATATCAATGGAGAAGTCATTGGGGTCGCTCAGGTAGGTACACCTTATTTTATATCACGTTGGGTGCAAGAAACGAGTGTAAAGGTTTTCACACTCGTTTCTTGAAGTACCTATCCTATACTAACACTTATATGGACTACAAATGTCTGAAATAAATGTTTTTTTTTAATACTGTAATCCTTTGGAAAAGCCTACACCTTTACTTATACCTTCAGTGCCAAAGATTTCGTAGCACTCGTAGCAGATAATATGTGTAGCAGAATGCGCCTACGAGTAGATCGCCGATATAGAAGGATACTGGAAATGAAAGTGTTAGTTAACACTTTTACTGCCAAGAACCCGTGACGGGTGCCTACGCCGTAGTCGCTTTCCGGGATCGGCTACGAGCGTAGCGCGTAGCGATTCTTGGCAGTGAATGTGTTTGAGTTGTATGATATGATAATAACTTTTTTTAAGCTTTTCTGATACCTAACTGCAATTTACAAAGACTATTTGCCTGCACTTAGTTTGCGTATAAATTATTCTTTGCACGTTTAAATTTTATACAAATAGGCCGACACAAATATGTTTTTGATTAACTTCTGTAAAATACACTGTTATGACGTGATCACAAAACAGACGGGACGAGAAAATGAGCCCTCCGTAAAACCTGAAATTAAAAAAGTTCCCCACGCCCTTATCGTAATAACATTAAATATTCCGAAGTTATTTGCGAATGCCTCTTGAAAATGTTAGCAGAAGTTGGAATTATTTCGTAGCATCTGCCTGTTGCCGATGGTTCGTAGGGGAAATGATATCTCACATCAAGCGTAAATATAAGTGACGTAATCTTGGCCGATTGATTTTCGAGGGCCTTGAAAACTTTGAGGAAAACCTTGTTTGTGTCAACGTTCTATATCGGCCTGCTTAGACGAGTTACTCGAAAGTACTTGCACGTTATCACAAGGCTGCGTGCGAGCAGTGTCGCAGCGAGATAGACTATCCATCTCTTTATTAGTGTTCTAATTAGAAAGAGACGAGAGACATCTTGCCGCGACACAGCTTGCGCACCGGTTTGTGATAACCCTGTAGGTATCAAAGCTTCCAAAGTAAAGTAGACAAGAGTGGTCGAGCTCCGAAGCTCCCATTCAACTGAACAAAAAAATATTCACTATTTTTAGAATGGCATCCCAACCATAGAATATTGTATATTTATTTATGAATATGTATACCTACTGCATAACTGGGTGCAAGCGACAAGACAGAGTTAGAAACTCCGACCTTAGATCGAAAACCAATCTTACTGACATCCTAAGCCAGACAGACCAGCAAAAATGGAGGGGGAAAGGCCATATGATGCGTGATACCGTGATAGGGAGCAAGGCAGTGATAGAATGGTACCCCAGAAATGGTAAATGGAGTCGTGGGCGACAGCGGATGAGATGGATAGAGGACATCAAAATGACAGCTGGTTCCCTGTGGACCAGAGTAGCACAGGACAGACAACAGTGAAAATCGCTAGAGGAGGCCTATGCCAAAGGCACACTGAGATTCTTATCTCTTGATTCACTTTAAACACAAATGTTTTACGCTCTGTTATGTGATTCTCGGAATAAAAGGCTTATTATTATTATAACTACCTATATCAAATCCCGTTACAATATATACGATTTTTTGTTAAACGCTGTCAGAACCTGGGGCCACCAAGTTATGTATAAAAAAGTCGTTCATCGCAGTTCGTGCCATCCGCCTAGCAAATAGCTAACAACATTATCGGGCCCCAAAAACAGTAAAAAGTTGATATTTCCAGCTACTTTGCTATTGACAAGCTTGGCTGTTCAGTCTAATAGGTAGTCGAGACCATCGTAACAAATGCATTATGTTTAAAAGTAAAAGGGTTTTTAGTAACCACTATATTATTAAGACCTTAGTCTCCGGTCGACGCCGCATGCCGCGTACAGCGTCCAGTTGTATGGAACTGCAATTACATTCCTACAGAACGTGACGCTGTAAGTGCCGTGCGGCGTTAACGGGAGAACATGGACTTAGTTGATAACACCTAATATAGCTTTAACCTTTATCCAGAGTTACCATCAACTTTGGAGACGTTTATCGAATAACTTCTGGAATAAATAATTTGTCCCAGCAGCAGAGTTATTCTGATATTCACTCGCTGACTAAAAAATGTATTCACAGAGAGAAAGGTTAATTAGAAAAGTTGGGCCGGGCCAAAAGTCCGTGTGATAAATGTTAAATTTTGTTCATTCATTTTCACAATGTTGAGTGACTCCTATTCTCTATTAACTCATCACTTTATTAAACACTCCAAAGTTAGACAAAGGTAATTCGTTTTTAAAATTTCACTGAAGCTCGATAAAGTCTGGAATGAGGGGATAATTTCGGATTAGACTTGATTGCGATTTGCTGTACAGTGGTGGTCGTACAATATTTGTGTCATATCATAACATAATAGTCCCCGGGCCAGGCAATATATTGGTCAGTGATATTTTCGCGGGCGATAATTTGTAAGATGGTTCAGAAAGTTTTATCATGAAGCCCCGTGGACGTCAGCTACGGCACCATTGGGGACCCGCGGCAACCTTCCAAACGTAGTTTTTTTTTGTCTTGATTATCACCATCATCGTATCAGCCGAAAGACGTCCACTGCTGGACATAGGCCTCAACCAAAGAGTGCCAAAGTGACGGGTCCTGCGCCACTCACATCCAGCGGAATCCCGCGACCTTTACCAGGTCATCAATCCACCTTGTCGGGGGTCTACACGCCGCCGCTTGATTATATTATAAAATAATAGCTAACCCTAAAAAACGTCAGCTGACTAGGTAGGTATAAAGTGGAAGATAATTCGTCAACTGATCACCGAGTGTGCTTATTGGTCACGCCTGTTGGATATAAAGGTTATCGCCTCGGGAGAAACTTGTTCATGAAAATCAGTTGCTAGCTCGCGGACCATAAATAAACGTAATCGTACACTATTTCGATTTGTTATTGCTTGAAAGATAATTGATTACACGTAGCGTCTTTTTGCAGCGGTATAAATACGCATTAGCCAAGTGGCGGGTTATTTTGTCCCCAAGTGAAGCCCTGGCTCTTCTTGGCACAATGATTCATTCAAAAAACGTTGTTATTGACAACCTACAAAGCGGCATTTTACTATAGTCTGGACGTTTAGGTATTTAAAAAAATGTAAACAAAAAACACCACGTGACTTGGTCTTTCAGCCAATAAGATAATACCATAGATACAAAAAGTTGCTATGATTGGTTGAATGACCAAGTCACGTGGGTTTTTTTGTTTACATTTTTTTAAATACCTAAACGTCCAGACTATATGTATTACCTTCATAATCAAAGTTCGTTTCCAGGTGATAAACAAGCAAAACGACGGCCCCTTCACCGCGAACGACGAGAAAGTATTTGCATCCTACCTCCAATTCTGCGGCATTGGTCTGCGGAACGCGCAGCTTTATGAGCGCTCGCAGCTGGAGGTGAAGCGTAACCAGGTGAGAATTACTTCTTCACGGTGAAGCGTAACCAAGTTAGAACCACTTCTTCGCGGTGAAGTGTAACTAGATGAAAATCACTTCTTCATTGTGAAGCAGAACCTCGTGAGAATCACTTCTTCACGGTGAAGCGTAACCAGGTAAGAATCCCTTCTTCACGGTGAAGTGTAACCAGATGAGAATCACTTCTTCATTGTGAAGCGTAACATAATGTAGTCAACATTAATCACTTATTTGGTTTCGTTATTTTGTAAGGCAGGTGTATAATATTGCGAAGGATTATATTCCAATGTGCCTGTCTTCTGCCAAAACCTCTCAGGCTTTCTAGGGAACAACCATACCGCTGCTCAAAATACGCATACGCACCGTAAACGCATTAAAATGTATGAAGAATACATGACGAATACGACACGTCAACGCGTATACGCAGCGTACGCGTACGCACAGATGTGATCGCTCTCTTAACATACCTCAGAAAACCTGTCCTATCTGCTATGTTAAAACTTGAATCGTCTGCAACAGGTGCTGCTCGACCTGGCACGCATGGTGTTTGAGGAGCAGAGCACTATCGAGCACATGGTGCTTAGGATACTCACACACACGCAGAGCCTCATACGGTGTCAACGAGTGCAGGTAATTGTTATCCCTTTAGTATAGTTATGGTGTAACCCTCGATGAGTTAGCTCGGTGTTTGTGTTCTTTTTTTCTGTAAGGGGAGTGTAATATGCTCCTCTAAGTGTTGAATAATCAGAAAAGTATATATTGCCACAAAAATAAAAACTTACGTACTAAATACAAATACAAAATAAGTAAAAACAGAATTAGTGGACAATGGGCCCCAGTCTAGCATGTGCTGGGCGAGGTCCAGCGCTGGTTTGCAGATTGATCCCGAAAGATTGGTCAAACAAATTTCCGTGCTTAGCTATATACTTACGACAATACTGTACTTACAATCTAATACCTACAGAAATATTGTAATATACAATACAACACAATACAAATACTCTTTATTGCAAACCACAGAAAAAGATTTTTTTTTTAAATCGACAAGTGCGTGTCGTACCACGCACAACGAAGGGTTCCGTGCCTATTAAAAAGGTCGTATCGTCACACAAATCGTATGGCACTTACGTCCTTTTCTACAGGGAAGGCAGTTGTTCAGCAATATCTCGAAAACATCTGTTCAAAATAATTTGCGGTGAAAGAATTTAATAAGCCCTATCTCCATATTTTTTTTCATATTTTTTAATGTGTTGCAACAACACATAGAACGCCTTTTACCCATCACTCCAAATTGCTCGATAATGTCAATGTGGTTAAGAGACAAACTTAACCATATTCTTTAAGTAGTGAAGGGGGCATTATTGGCCTCTAAATCTACGACCCGCCATCCTCCATTCAACTAAATATAATTATAGTCTGGAGACTGATTGCAGATCTTAACAAAAAAAAAAGAATATTTTTAAATACACCGTTAAAACATTAGAGAGGGGGGGGCACAATTTTTGAGACTTTCGAAGTGATTATCTCCGACTCTATTCACTAAATCAATATTGCTGGGAAACCTTATAATTATTTTGAAAGGCCTATCGATTGATGTGCCACACGTGGACTTACAATGATATATTTTTTTTACTTGCCGTTACATATATGGATTGCACCCCTAAACATTTTTTTTGTCATTTCATTACAGAACTGTATAGCGGCTAACAAAATAAACAAAATACACATATTCTCAAATTTGTTATTCAAATAGTTACATCTATCCTTAAAAAAATTATACAAATACACCTTATAGTTTTCGAGTAAAGTGCCTGTGACATACGGACATGACAAAACTATACTACTTATTTCGTTTTTGCTATTTTGGCTACGGAACCCTAAAAACCTTAGGTGACAAGAGACCCAGGATGAGGTTTCCGCGAGAGATGACGGCTGTGGTGGACAATCAGCCCCAAACTTAAACAACGACGAAGTAAACTGCACCTTTAAAAATAAAATGATAAAACATTTTTCAAGTTAATTTACTAAGAACTAATAGGTAAGTACAGTCACGGACTTTAATCATTGAGCCATTTAGGTGTTAACCAGGGAGCCAGACTATGGTGCCCGTGACGTCATTATGACGCAAAGTCGCATATAGGATGTCTTTTTTAAAACAACATTGCAACACCTCAATGATTCTTAGTAATGTAATAATGGTAATATAAATATTATTGTTTATTTATAAAAATGTTTGGTATTTATACAAAAAATAATGTAAATATTGAAGAACTATTTGAATGACATTTTTTATTGGGTAATGTAATTCTATCAAAAAATATTTTACCTCAACTAAATGAAACAACACAACAAATGGTTCGTTGGATGACGAAGTATGCAGACCGCTTAAAGTTTATACATAATGTCGCATCTTCTTTTTTATATACATTTCACACGTGTAGGTACTTTGAAGGCAATATAATTCTGTATAAGTTGTTATTTGATTAGGTATCTATAATCTATATAAAAACACTCTGCATGTAGCTTGACGTCATACGTCTGTCATCGGCACCATAGTTTCGCTCCCTGGTGTTAACTAATTTTGGTTTTTCATAGTTAAGCTATGAATATCCAGTAAAAGGTGAGCTCTAAATGGCTCAACGATAGAAGTCCGTGACTGTACCAGTTATAACACCGCTCTTCTCATCAATCCAGGGCCTCGATCAGGTTAAAATAAAATCACTGAAAGATATTCTAAAGTCAGCCAGCAATCTGGATGGTTTGACCCAAGGCAAAGCTTCATTAAATTTAAAATACATTTGCTCTCGATCTAAGAATGGCATTAAATAAGTAAGCGAAGAAATAGACACAGACCGATCTAGTTATCAACTTTGTACGTGAGATACATAAAATTGACGGGCAGGTGAAACATTTTTACGAGAAAAACTTTTTCAATAGCAAGTCTTTCAGCCCTGTAATTAGCAACCGACCCTTAGGCAACAGACCTTTTTTCTGGAATGAAAACAATCCCATGTAACATTACAAGGTCCAATGAAAAGGTTTTTAAATAAAATCGGATTGCGTACTCGTGTTCCAGCAAAGAGCAAATGCTATTTCTGGATTGTAGCTTGAATGATTTTGTGTAAAATGAGGTGTTTTAACAGTGGGACGGACCTTTTTTCACAATTTTTCCGACAAAACTAGGTAAAATACAAGGTAAATTTATCCTGTACCTACTGTAGGGTGTTGCTTAAAAACCGAATATTTGAAATTTCAGTGAGACACCCTATTATATTGGTCTAATACGTGAAAAAATAACATCTGTTTTTTTATATTTTTGGATAAGATTTAGGTGTCGCTACCGAATTTTGAATTTCATTTAGGTTTGCATTTTGCCATAGTAAGATTTTTTATATATTTAACGTTTCACTTTTTTGATGAGCTACATTTGATGATAGAAAATGAATAGTCTTGAAAACAACAGTAATTCAAAAATGAATTTTATTGTGCTAAATATGCTACAAAGGGACTGGCGATGATATATAAGACTTTAAATTTGATTTCAAATAAGCGTCGAACATTGCGTGAACGAATTTTGTATTTTCTCGATTGTTTATTCCTTTTTTTTTCATTTATCAAATGTAGCTCAATAAAGTAGAAAACTTTTAAAATTATAAAAAATCTTACTATGAAGAAATGCAAACCTTAAAAAGTTTCAAAATTCGGTAGGGATCCCTTAATCTTATCCAAAAATAAAAATAAATAAAAAATAGACGTTATTTTTTCACGTATTAGACCATATAATATAATAGGGTGTCTCACTGAAATTTATTTTTTTCTGTTTTTAAGCAACATCCTACTGTACGCAGTCATTATGAGTAGCGTGAGTCTACATAGGCGTAATATAGACTGTGTTTTAAGACAGATCCCCAAATTGCCAGTGTGGAATGATCTTGACAACATCCCTACCGTTGAAGATTTCCATACCGCTGTTCGGCAACTAAAGGTTGGGAAGAGTCCAGGTAGTGACGGTATCCTTGCTGAGGTCATCAAATTACAGTGCGTAGCTCCATTCCTTTGCAATTTCTTCGTCAAGTGCTGGAACGAGGAATATATCCCTCAGGATATGCGCGATGCGAACATCATCACGCTATATAAAGGGAAGGGTGACCGCGGCAACTGTAACTCATACCGCGGCATCTCTCTGCTGAGCATTGCTGGAAAACTGCTTGGCCGTATCATCTTGGCCAAGCTACAGAAACTAGCAGATCGTGTGTATCCAGAGGCGCAGTGTGGTTTTCGTGCTAAACGCTCTACCACTGACATGATTTTCACCCTTCGTCAACTCCAAGAGAAATGCAGAGAGCAAAAAACTTCCCTACTGGTGGCTTTTGTCGATTTGAATAAGGCATTTGATACAGTTAGCAGAGAGGGACTGTACACGGTACTGCAGGGTATTGGTTGCCCTCCTAAACTTTTAAGCCTTATCAAACTTTTTCATCAAGACATGAAGGGCTCTGTCGTTTACAAAGGTGATACTTCAGACCCTTTCGAAATGCGCAGAGGAGTAAGGCAGGGTTGTGTGTTGGCGCCTACCTTGTTCGGTATATTTTTCTCAGTTCTCTTGAAAGTTGCCTTCGGCGATACCACTCGTGGCATACACCTTCACACTAGGCCTGATGGTAAACTGTTCAACATCTCACTGTTGAAATCCAAAAAATACCGCGACGATTTATACGTTGACAGTTTACTTTTCGCTGATGATGCCGCTTTCGTCGCGACGTCGCCGGAGGAGCTTCAAGGTATGGTCGATAAATTTGATGCGGCATGTAAGTTATTTTCGATGACTATAAATGCTAAAAAGACGGTCGTAATGGCACAGGGCGTAGATCAGGTCCCGACAATTTCGTTGGATGATTCGTCTCTAGAAGTTGTGGACAATTTCTGTTACCTCGGTTCGAACGTGTCGAATAATCTTTCACTAGATTTAGAGATCAACATTCGCATCGGCAAGGCATCCACGATGTTCGGGAAGCTCAGTACAAGAGTATGGGATAATAGACACCTTACCGTTAATACGAAGATGATAGTATATCAGACATGCATTTTGTCCATACTCTTGTACGGAGCAGAAACTTGGACATCGTATGCCAAACAGGAACGGAAATTAAACAACTTTCACATGCGCTGTCTTCGGCGAATTTTGAACATCTCGTGGAAGGATCGAGTTACAAACGAGAGGGTGCTTAGCATCGCGTATTTACCTAGTATTGCAGCAGTTTTAAAACAAAGACGTCTGCGCTGGCTCGGGCACGTGCAAAGGATGGAGCCCTCTCGTTTGCCGCGTAAAACTCTCCTGAGTGAAGTAGCTTACGCTAAGCGACCGGTGGGGCGCCCTATGTTACGCTTTAAGGACAGCGCAAAACGAGACATGTTGTCCTTCAAGATCGACTTCATGAGCTGGGAAAAGCAATCCCAGGACCGAGACCTTTGGAGAAAGGCACTGTATGAAGGCGTGACACAACACGATATCGCCTGGTTTGACCTCTTGTCCCACAAACGAGAATTAAGACACCAGCGCGCTGCTGCGCCTCCAACAGCGCAGTGCATGACATTTACATGTCATATATGCGGGCGTCACTGTCGCTCTCGTATTGGCCTGACAAGCCACGAACGCAAGTGCCGCACTTTAATGGACGCTGCTTAAATCATCTTTTATAGATGCTAAAGGCCAATGATGATTTAAGACAGAAAAAATACAACAAAAATCATATTTGCGGCTTGAATTCTCAAAATGTCGACAAATTTTAACACTTCAGGCCGGCTATTGAAAAACGACAAGTTCAAATTAAGATACATACTTGTAAAAAGAGGTTAAATTAAAATGACAAAATAAATGTACTCCTTATATGTATCGTTTATAGTTTCCTAGAAACAGTGTAACAGAAAAGGCGACTTTGTTATTACTTCTTGAATATGTTATCGATGTTGCGAAATTGCCAGGTCAGGTATGTTTAGCCGGAATCCTAAAGTTTGTGTGCGATTTTGCATACGCTATAACTCACCCATGCCCTTGGCACTCGACGCAAACATATTCTTTCCAGTATTCGAATTAGCATAATCATTATTCTTCCTACACATTTTATGCAAACACTCGTTTTGAACGTCGACGCCAGCCGGGGATTTAAAAACGTAATCACACGACTTAACCCCGTAGAAGGCATCCTTAATTAGAACGTGTCTTTTTGTCAGAAGCATTGAAGTTAGCAGTCTGTTGGAGCACAAACAGAATGTTAGTTATTTTATGCGTTACGTGCGTATATTTCATTCCGCATGTACGAATGCCTGGGAGCTATTTGTGATGCACAACGCTCATAGTAGCGTATAATATACTTACCATTATAAATTCTAACATAATATCAAGCAACCACGTCTCCATGTCTGGGAATTGATTATTTAAGTTGTCATGAATTTCACACACGTTATTCAACATTTTACAGAGTAGATCCACCATAAATAGAGGAACTCAAAATCCATACACGCCTCTCGACAGTTTGCCAGCAACGTGTACTGTCATTTTATGATCGTGCAGTAGCCCCGAATACATCATGTTGACGGGAGAGGTGGATGGTTGACGAGCTCGTGGCAGACCGCCAGGCAAATGGAGTGATCAACTCGTAAAGCTCACCGGACTATGAGAACACCAGGCTCTTCATGCAGCGCAACACTGGAGCCATTTGACAAGCCATCTGCACGCTCCTACAGTGACAGCCGTCATGATCCTCAGCATTGAGGGACCGACTGAATGAATGAGATCCACCGACACATTTTAGGACAAGACAGTGCTCTTAATTAAGCGATATATTAGGTCACGTTTGCTACGTTAAATGCAGCTTTTTAATCTACAAAGAGAACATTTATGTATTACGCGTATACATTTAATTTCACATTTGTGGATGTTGCGGGCCCATTAGCGAGGCAACGAGCGCGTGGTCTATCTGACTCGACTACCGACTTATATGCAATTGGTATGATTTGGTCGTCCGCGCTCTCACCTAACGTGTTAAAATTAGATATAAATCTCTCTCTCTTCAGTCGTTCACTCTTCATAATAGTGATCGTGGTTTCATGATGATTTATGTTACATTGTTACTGTGGATAAGCGGCCCTGCGACGCGCCTCCGCTTGTTACGGTCTTCAGCGTCACGGGAGCATTGGACTTTGGTGGTTTCACAGCTTTTATCGAATCTGTCCAGCGCGTAGGAGAACGACCGCGTGACCGCTTTCCCTGTACCTGTCATTGGACAACGAGTCGTTCCATGGAGTTTTAGATTCGAGTAATGTACCTTCGGGTATTTTAGGATTCGTATTTACACAGTCTTCGATACCGATGATAATACGTTGAGTCAGATAGACCTCGTAGTTACCGTACAATGCGTTTGTTTTCGAAACGCCGTTGTCTCTGTAATTAATTCAACTATCAAAGGAGTGTGGCTTATTCCACTTTTCACCCGTCTCTGTAGCCTGCGGGTGCGAATGAATATTAAATTCAGTTCCAGCGGGACTCGGAATAGCTCCCTCTGAATGGAATGGCATGTTATTTTGCAGGAGCATCGTTACCCAGCACCGATTGTTACGTATAATTTGGATGTGGAAAGTATTGTACGTGTAGAGGGGAAGTGAATATTTAAAATGTAATTCAGAAAACATTATTTAATTGACTTTCTAAATCAACTAACTCACAACTGTGTATTTTCCTTGAATCGTAATGTAACTACAAATTAAGTAAAAAATCGGCCAAGTGCGAGTCGGACTCGCGCACCACCCTTGGTTCAAACCTGTAGGTATTGTAGACCTGAGTATTTGATATGAATTTCAATTTAATACCTCTACGCGTTCATGAGAAAAGAGGTAGCAACTTTAAAATTATTAATATAATAAAAGTGTGTTAAAAATATTTTTATTATATGATGTAACTAAAAATGTGTTCGCAATTTTTCCTTTATCTGGGCTATAAGGCGTTGCTTCGTACCAAATTTCAATATTTTGAGTTCACGGGAAGTACCCTGTAGGGTTTAATTTGCGGAAATTTGCGGCATAAACGGCTTTATCTTTTGATTGCGTTGGCTTAGAAGTTTGATTTTTTCGCAGCTCCAAGGGACAGTAGACTTAAGAATTTGATATAAATTTTAGCTTGATACCTCCACGCGTTCCTGAGGAAAAGGGTCTTGACGGACGGACGGACTTCTAGAACCTTCAGGCGCTCTGTGTAATATGTGGATAGAGCCAAGCGGATAGCTAGTAATTATTTAATAAATATAGTGCCATATAAATACTTATAACGTACTAGCTTCTGCCCGCGACTTTATCCGCGTGGTACTCGTTTATATCGTAGCTCGTAGCAAACGGTCGCCCCCCATTTCGCCCCCTTAGGGGATGGTTCCCGGGATAAAAAGTATTCTATACGTTAATCGAGGCTATGCACTATATGTATACCAAAATTCATCTTAATCCGTTCAGCCGTTTTTGCGTGATTGAGTAACAAACATCCAAACATCTAAACATCCAAACTTTCGCATTATAATATTAGGAGGATTTATAATATTAGAAGGATTAGTAGGATTATTTTTACTGTACAGTGGACCATATAGCGCCTCGAGAAAGTAACGATTTTTCGATTTCCTCTGTAGATTAGGCGATATCGAGGCTCCCGATTCAAAGAAACTGAAATGATTTCTGTTATGACCGAAATTGAAACCTATAGGTTGGATCGACTTCCAGATACCTATATAGCGTTTCTTTTGGTTTTGCATACAGATGCCTGTTTTCCCAGGTAAAGTAATTCCATGAATAGACTCGTGTTTTTATATTCTCTATCTTGATATTTTCTGTGATTGGGACAGAAATAAAATAACTTCATATTTAATATATTGGCTGCCATTCAGTATTTCAATTTCTGATGAAAGAAAAGCGTATTTGTTTAGCGGAATTTCATTAATAGGTTTCCAAAAATAACTATTTTAAATGTCAAAAAGAATCTGTCACACCTCATGAAATCTTATTTCAGTGTCGAATCGGTAACTACAATATCAACAATACTGTATTTTTCCTTAAAATGCAATAGGTCGCGTTAAGACACACCAGCGGACTCTGACTACATTAGATAGAAATAAACATCTGTTTTTTCATCTCGCCTATCACGTGATAAACGGACGTATGTACTTGATAAATGTTTAACCCCCCGACGAAAGCGAGGGATGTTATAAGCTAGTATCTATGTGTATGTTTTTAGCATCGAAGCTCCCAAACGGATATACCGATTGGAGCGCGTTTTTTTAACCAAAAGACCTGTCCGTCGAGATACTTCTTCTATATGTTTAATTAATGTAGTTATGATGATTTTGCTGTCTGATAGTCGTTATGCATGATAGTTTAACAAGTATTTACTTACTTATTTACCTACTTACTGCTGTATCACAACAACCCGAAGTGGATCTTGGCCTCTGACACTAAAGACCGCCATCGCCAGGGTTCCCTGTCCAATGCCGTTTCTGTCCAATCGACGGTTGTTTTTGGACGTCCCAAGTTTAGCAGATGTTGGATGAAAAAATACTGTTTAGCGAAATACTGCACATTACAAATGAGTTTCAGTATGAGAATTTTATCAGGTGAACATTATTCTCGATAACGTTTTCGCTTACCCCGGGAGAAATGAATTTTTGTTCCAACTAGTTGAAGCAGCTCATACCCGAATAATGTTTAAAAAAAAAACGCTGAAGAGTGTTTAGTGTGCAGTACTTATCGTCGTTGTTTTTAGAAACTCGTTGTGTTTAGTTTTTAGAACAATATACCCACTAAAAACATTACATGTAAAGTGATTGCTAAGACTCTCTAGCTCATATAGCTTTCAGCGCTAAAAAGGTATCAGATCGCAAGTAGCGCCAAGCTTCCTACTCCACACGGCTTAACTCTACCAGCCACGCTCTACAAATTCAATACATCTTGGCTAAAAAGTACAGCTTCGTTGGGCACATACCGGTCGCCGCATATATGTATAGACTCTCGCGCGTACATACGGTATGAATTTATGATGATATTAATAAGCCGCGGGTCTATTATAGCCACGCTCTACAAATCTATACCTTTTAGCCAAGATATAGATTTGTAGAGCGTGGCTGGTAGAGTTAAGCCGTGTGGTGTAGGAAGCTTAGCGCTACTAGATATCTGTTAAAAAAATACGCTTCAAGCTATATGAGCTAGGGAGTCTTAACAATCATTTTACATGTAATGTTTATAGTGGGATCTGATTCCTTTTTGTAAGGTAATTTCTAAAGAAGTGTATGGGAAAACCCATACAAACTTCCACCCCCTAATTTAAAGGGTGTGGGATGTTGTACTAAAAATCCTGAAATACGTATTTTATTATTTATAACAAGGAGTCCCTATATCAGTTTTCAGACATCTCGCATCAAAATTTGCGGAAGTCTCATACAAATTTCCATCCCCTAGTTTAAGGGATTGGAGGGTAAAACTTCCAATTATTTTGGATTTTTTTGTTGTTTGTGTACTAATACTAGCTTACATATCAAATTAAAGCTTTCTAGAACTTCTTATTATGTTTAATAAATTTACTATTGACATCATGATTATTCCGAGAGTTGTAATAATAATAATATTAAGGCGTAGGGATGTGAAGGCCCCATCGCTCACCAGATTTCTGGTGCAATCAGTCAACGTAAGGCAGCTTATGGCGGGCTACGTACCTGAGTGCTCCTGGGAGTGTCCTGTGGTCAGGTTGAGCCGATCGGGTGGATAGTTGAACAGACCCCCCACCTCTGGCTTGCCTTAACCGGCCGTCCAGAGTGGAGACGCAAGAGCTGTTGCTGGAGGGTAGATGTGGAAACCTAAGTGGCGAGTTGGCTATATGTTACAAGTCCAGTGCCACCTCTCTAACCCCCCAGCTCTCTGATCGGTGTTACCCTTAGGCCATTTTAATGTCGCTATTAAAAGGGGCCCATCTAGTAGTTGGTGAGTCACCGTCTGCCAAAAATAAAAAGCGAAACAGTTTTATTAATCAGGCGTCCAATGTTTCATCCAATAGCCCGCAGGCACTCCATCATTATTTTCTTTATTAATAACTTTTTGGGGCTGTGAGTGTTAAGTAATTTCGGGCTGTGACAGACGGACAGACAGACGCACGAGTGATCCTATAAGGGCTACGTTTTTTTTCTTTTGAAGTACGGAACCCTAAAAAGCCAAAAAAAAGTAACATTGAGAGTTTGACACTAAGTAATGGTTGTATATTGTGAAATAAATTTTACGCAATATTAGGCATAAAACTGGAGGCGGTTCATTCATCATCGATAACGAGATATCTCGGATTATGCGGAAAGTGGAGAAGTATCGTACGTCTTGATCATTCGTTCCACCACCCATCGGTCAGCGCGAGTTTGAGAAAATGCTGACAAGGAAAAGTTTGAATAATTTATCTTAAATCCAGTTACTAGAACTTTGGGTTATACGAGTATGACGTTGCTTAGTTATTTAGTAAAGAAAATATAAAAAAATTCTGCTGCATAGATGTTGTATATGTGTTTTTTGTCTTCGGATACAATAATTGTTTTTTATTACACAAGCGCCATTTTAATCGTAAATAAAGTGGCGACCGTGACAGGATACTAGCCTGCAAACTTCGGATTCGACTCAATCCACGAACATCTAGGTAAATTGGACAATCTAGGTTTACGTCCATGTGCTGCAAAAAATGGTTGTCTGTAAAGTCGGTTTACGGACGATAATTTTACGTGATAACGTTATAAGAAAACATTGATGAAAAATTGCATAACACGTATTCAATCATTTATTGTTAGTAATACTCCTGTAAAGTTTCGAATAAAATAATCGATCTAATCTTGTTTCCACATACAAACTTTGGACCCCCATTTCACCCCCTTAGACCCACTACTACCTTTAAGGAACCTACGTGCCAAATTTGGAATCTCTAGAACCAGCGGTTTGGGCTGTGCGTTGATATGTCAGTCAACGGAACGGGGCAATGAGTCACACAATTTCGTGCGTGCAGCCGGCGTTCATCGATTTATAAGACGTTATCGCGTCAAAAATCGTTCAAGGAAACTGTTATTCTATAAAAGGTCTCTGAGAATTGCAGCATTTATTTGTAGTACGAATATTGTAATACAAATTAGACTTTAACGATTTTCACACATTCTTTTTACTAACCGGGACTTAATCGCGTATAAATATAAATATTAATTTATCTCATTGAGGATGTGTCACAACATCCTTGAACGTAAGCAGACTCAGATGTATGCATATCGCTCACGGTACTCCAATGAATAATCCGACAGAACAGTTTAATCAAGAGTGGTAAAGTAAATACGTAAATAAATACAATCCAATATAAATAGGTACGTTCTTTATTTATTAAGAAAGGAATTCCGCGTAATTCGTGTAACTTTATTAATTGTCATCAACTTTATTGTGTAATCCATGAACCGACGACTGGTTAGTACCCGTCATATCATAAATCTAAACACAAACCGTATAGAATTAATCCTTAATAAACTATTAGGACTCCGGTAGCTAAATTAATGTGTGAAGGGCAAGAAGGTGCTAAAAGGGCGGCGTAAGCTCTAATAACAATGGAAAACCATCCACTTTAGCGAAACCCTACACCTACCCTACCCTTGGGACGAACTCAACAATCTCCGGCCACATTTTACTTATCTTGCGAAACATGTCCTTACCTACTAATAATGTACTCGAAGCTTAGGCATTGATTTTAGGACGCTTCGTCCGAACGTTAACGTGGAAAATGTTCGACATTACTTAACAAATCAACCTTCTAAAATCGTATTCCATTATTGACATAACTCGAACATAATATGATCAGTTCATCGTTTTCCTCAAGTTCAAGTACAACTGGTTTTAGTAATTAAGGTAATTTACATGTATACACAATAGGTACATATAAGGACCAGTTTATTGCGTAGGTAATTAATTAGAATATAATGACGTTGAGAACAGGTCCTCAAGAAGATCTAAAGTGTAATTTTTCTCGGACCTAAAAGATCCTTATTTAAAATGTATCATCATTGCAGCATCCTATTGATATCAAACGTTCCCGACGAGCGACAAAACTGTAACTACCTACGCTGGTTACTTTTCCAGATATATTACCTACGCAAGCAAACGCTACGTAAAGGCTTCCAACTGCTGCGAGTTAATTAAATTTAGCACTTAATTTGTCCAATCAACGTCCTTTGATGCATGTTAATTTGATTGATCGATCAATAATTTTACTCGCGCCTCAACCAATTACAGATATGTCCAAGATTTTCAGTACAATTTATAAACTTGTGCAGTGAATAAATTATTGATGCTGACTGACTGAAGGAAAGGAAAAACGTGTATGAAATGAATTTTGTTGATAATAATCTGAGTGATCTCAAGTCGCCATGCCAAGCAGTATTCCTTGTTAATATTTTATTGGATCATTTCCAACGAAAACTCGATCATCGCGTGAGAGCACAATGCGAGTAACGCTGCTGAAGTCCCTTAATGGAAGTTTGATTATTCTTACATAACAAATTTACCTTGCTGAGGAGGGTAATAAGCGTTGATTGGTGAACAGGAGTTTAGGAAATGTACTCGTAGGTGTTAACTCTTTAATTTCCAATTTTCGTCATAAATATTCATTTGGGACCTTCCATTCAAGTTATTTATGCTTTTGAGAACTTGATGTAAAATTCGGGCCTCCCCCAGCGAACGAAAAAACCATATATGGCGAACTCCTTACAAATTTCTACTCAAACACGTGCTCAAAATTATCTACTCCTGTGCCGTTATCTGTCATTTATATATGCGCTGACTCAAATACAACAACATCGATAATAAGTCGTCGATAAACTCTATGCTCTATGGCCCATAAACGCACTGTTTAGCGTACTTTTATGGTTCATAATTTTTTTTATAAAAGCACTGTCAGAATGAGAACCGAGGGCCTCCCGCGAAAGGCATTCGAATTTTTCCCTCTCTGTCAGACTTGCGAGTTCGTATGTAAGTGCAACAGAGAGGGAAAACTTCGAATGCCGTTGGCGCTAGGCCCCCAGTCCAGTCAAGCTTTTTAATTTAAAATCATTGCTGCCAACACCGCGAAAGAAAGCACACTACAAACGATACAATTTGTTTCCCCATCTAGCGATCGTTAGAATGAAAAGTATATAGTGCTGTCTCATTCTAACTATAGCAAGTTGTTGTTACAAATTGCTAGGTGTGATGTGGACTGACATTTGAACTTCACTTGTTTCCCTTTAGTTTGTCCTCCTGGCGTAATTTGTTCGGTTGAATAGGTAGAAAATGCTAGTTTTGTGTAATTTTAAGACTAATTTATTTAAAAGTAGTCGTCAAAAAAGTATTGTATGCAACGGTGTATAACTAGTCTAAAAACACTCGTGGCGTCTTTAATTGCGATGCTCGTCAAGGCTCGCATCGCAACCCACGCCACTCGCGTTTTAAGACCCTTCTTATACAACAGTTGCATAAAATACTATACTAGAATTTCAGATTGCATTTAAAATTCAGAAGAAAAAATGTGGAGGAACATCCTATTTTCGTTCATTTCCTGTACAACGGCTTTTATAAATAAATATCACGTAGCGCCTAGTTAATTACTTCCCACAACAATACAGTTAACAATAAAATTTGCATTTAAATCGAGTCGCAAAATGAAATTAAATCGAATGGTAGACCCATGTAAAGCTGGCCCTAAATGAAATTCGCTATAGACCCCAAAATTACCGCTGTTTGCTGGGGTAACAATGTCCAAATTTAACATCACGCGGTCGTTGAGAGTGGTTAACGGTTTCAGACAAATTGGGAAACAGTTTGTTGATGTGTACAGGTAATTTTAGTCCTCGATCGATGTGGTTACAGGTGCGACGTGTAAAGTAAGCGCTTTACAGAAACTGTAGCTATTGAAAGTACCTCGCTAAGTAGGTAGTTTATTTTATTGTAACTAGCGAAGTACTTGGTTGTCTGGGGTATAACTTAGCATCATAACTTGATATTGTATTATTTTATTGATCACTATAACGGTCACAATAACTCCAGGTCCATAGTTGTGTTAGTAGTAACATCAATGTTCGTGTTTTATGAACTTCAAAATACTGATGATAAATCAAATAAAGTAGGATCAATAACTATTGGTTCCCAAATTCTAGGAGAATCTTCTGCATGTTTCCTGATATTAATGATGTTCCGTCGCAGTGTGAGAAATTATCTGGGATATTTTATGTACTAAGTATACTTATTTTGTAATTCCACCTGATGTATAAATGTGATACGCAATAAACGTTTGAACTTTGAACTTTAGCCTCAGGATGATACTTTAAATTATCAAATCACCGTTAGTAGCACTGAAATAACGCTCCAATTTTATTCCTTTAAACATATTGCCGTTTTTCCAATCCGCACAAGCTGTTGTCCACGTGTTGCAATTTCTCATATTATTTTATACACATCATACTGTTTCAGCTTCGTGAAGCTATGCAGTAGGTAATGTGTGTTATGGTTCTAGATGACGATATATTTAATAGATATAAATACTGAATACATAGCAAACATCCAAGACTCAGAAACAAATATTCATGCTCATCACACAAATATTTGTCCTTATCGCGATTCGAACCCCGACCTTCAGATTCGTAGGCAATGTCACTACCCACTAGGCTAACCGGTCGTCAAAATTAGATATAGAGTTGACTTAAGAGTCCGCGGCAAGCTCGGCCAAATTCATCTTCCCATACAAACGGAGTTTCGTTCTCATTTTAAAATGTGTTGGATTGTAACGAAACTTTGCATATACAATGACATGAGATATATCTAGGTCTGTAATTAGTTTATATGGCTCCAGTTTATTAAACAAACAAAATGCAGCAAAAACAAGGTTTGTATGAAAAACTTAAATTCCTGTTTTTTTTTACTATGGTATTTGAAGCTACATAAACAAATTACAGACGTGGATATACCTTAACTTATTCTTAGTACAAAGTTTCAGAGCAAACTAGCTAGACGTTTTAAAATGAGAGCGTAACTACGTTTGGATGGAGAACCGAGCTTACTGCGGACTCTTAACGCACTTATTGAATTTGATATGTTACGCGCTCTTTAAAAAGATCCTCGTGGAAGAGAATTGAAACTCAGACGTTAAGTTATATAGGCTCATAGACGAGATAAAATTCAGCTATACGTATTACTTATCTGTTAAATGCTTCTAAACAAAAATATCGCCATTAAACCAGTTAACTCACACCAACGTGCTTTATTGTCAAATGTGACAACGAGAACGACAGTCTTCGAGGGCGTCGTAAAACAATAATGGAAGGATATTTAATCGCCGGTTGTGTCAAAGAACAATGTTTCATCCCAACGCAAACAGTGGTCATTTCCGTTCCTTACATTTGGAGATGTGGCAAATCAGGGCATCTGTTACTGTAAAGCTAAAAGCGAACCAAAAACGAACGTACATTGAGTTGCTAACAATAGTCTAGCGTGGCGATATGTGTAGGAGCGAGATATTTACATGTTACCAATCCAATCCATATTCAATATCAGAGGTACAGGAATGGATACACAGCGTTGCTCTTGTTGTATAAAAATCGTCACGTATTTTGCTGAAAGAGCTCGACGATTTTCCTCGTATTATCGGAATGCCCTTTCATTTCCGTACGTGTGTGATAGTAAAAAGGTACCAAAACGTTAAAGATCTATCTAACAACCGTAATAGTCCAGGCAATGAACTGACAACTTGTATGGAAAAAATGTCAAATTTGGAAATAATTTATAATAGCTAATTTTTTTAATGTAACGGATATATTATCAATTAAATAGCTACCTATTTATAGAGGCAAAATCCAACAAAAAATCAGACATCAAAAAAACATTATTTAATTAGATCCTAAAAAGTCCGGATAAATATTTTTTTTAAATCTTTATTTAGGTTCATTTACATTTCCTTTAAAATATTCGATATAAACAAAATAAAAAAGACAATAAATGTTTAATTTAAATCTATATAATTACTTCCGGGTGGAAAGTTTGTTGGATTCTTGAATAAAGCATCTTAGAATAACGTTTTAGAATGAAATAAACAAAAAAACGCTATTATAAATTAATGTTTTTTTGAAACCGTATTTTGCCTGGAGTATAAAGTCAGCAGCAACAGAAGTAGCTACGCTTACGAAGTGGTTCAAATGATCTGTACACGTCTTTACCCGTCTGTACACTTTTTTGCTTCCGACTACTTCACATAACACAGGTACAAAGGTGTAGATATAAATGCTTGTTCTCTTTTGGAAATGATATTTCTTATTGCTTATATCTCCGTATTTGACCTTTCGGGCGATTTATCGTCCAGTGACTACAGAGCAAAAGATTTGTGAAAATGCAAATTCGAGCTCCAGAAATCCAAATCCCGTTCCGCCGTTCTGAAACGTGATAATGATACTACAAAACTGGATAACGCGCGCCAATGTACTTTATTACCAAATCAGACAATATCAGTGATTTGAGAGCGTCGTAAAGAGAATGAAAAGGATCTTAATGGTCAGTTAGGGAGTAAAATATGTTTTATGCGCCGCTCCAAAAGATCTTTAACGTCTTTTAAACAGACTATTATCATGCTATATGCGTGCGTTTGGAGCAGAAAAGTGTGTTAACTACATGATGCGGGCTCCGTCGATGTAAAAGTTTTCATGCGATGCATGTTGTCTTTGTCATTGCCTAACATGCTTTAATACAACTTTTCCCGAATGTCAAGCCGAAAACGGGTGGCCAAGTCAACACATTTATCAAAAAAATACCAAGTGATAAAAAAAAATACAGGCATTAAAAAAAAAGATGGTCACCCTAAAATCGTGTCGATTATGAGTGACTTAAGGGTAGTTCCAACAGCGTTCTGGGGGTAATTTTGGGCCGATATGATTGTCAAATTTTGGCTCACTGGATTATAGGCCGTCAAAGAGTTTTTTTAACATAATAGGAAATAAGTTAGTTTTATTATATAACTATATATTTAATATAAATTATAATCAACCAAATATGGATTTATATCTGAAATAAAGATTTGAATTGAATTGTAATGATGTTTTAATTACTACGGCTACAGACCTTTACTTTTCTTCAATGTTTTTATTCGTATGTCGGGTTTTTACAGGCTCGGCCTAGTGTGAGGACCACTGATTGTTCAAATGAAATGGACTTGGTTAAGTTATATTTTCTTTCTTTATTTTACAGTGGCTTTCTGGTAAATAAATAAAATTTGTATTTGAATAGCCCCTCATCATTCGCTTGTCCTTATCCCATTTACTTGGGGTCGGCGCAGCATGTTTTTTTCTTCCATACCTCTCTATCGCCCGTCAGCTCATCACACACTTCCTTCCTATTTGTATATGTATTTGAATAGCCCCTCTGTAAATTAAATACTTAAGTCCAATCACAAGTGCCTCTGTTTTAAATAAAACGGCATTTTTTTTCCCAAACATGTAATTACAATCGTTAGACCAATTAACTTTAACGTTGTTTTTTGTATAATACCGCATAGGAATTTCAAAGCTCAACTTCCATAGAGCAAGGAAAAAAAATTCAACGAGACTTGTGTTTTTTTCTATTTTTTTATTACTGTTATGTACGACTTGGGCTATCGCCCGTTTACGGCTTGACGTTGACTTTTGGGACACCCTGTATATTACTAAATATCCAGTCGTTGCATTAGTTTTTCAATACGAATGCCGTGTCGTAAATAAAATAAACTCGCACATAATGCCAAGACATGTTCCCTTCCTTTACGTAAGTAGATAAATTTATTCAGGGTTGGCTTATGATTGTCTTTATGTGTTTTTGTGACGTATGAACATATTCTAACTTTGCCCTCTGGCTGAAACCCAAGTCATCGAAAATAAACCAGTTCCTTCGACTGTAACCGCGCAATGGCACTGTAATGTTTTATTAGATCCATACCCTCGGGACGAAAACTTACATAAAGCCTTTGAATTATGAACAAGAATGTTATCTGCTCAACCTTTTCAGTGTTCCGTTGTCAAACTGAAGGGAACCCTTTTAATTTTGTCGTGTATTTTATCTCTCGTTGGAGAAGAATTTATTACCCCTTACCCATAAAACATGCATGTTTATAGGGGCGTGTTAAAACGGTTTGGGTAGTCTATCAATGAATGTATTAGTGCCAACGCCAACTGTTCACGAAGAACATTTATTGGCATAGAGTCAAAGTTATATACATATGTTCTCAAGGCATATTACTCACACCCATAATTATCAATATACTCATCATCACCATCATATTAGCCGAAAGACGTCCACTGCTGGACATAGGCCTCCCCCAAAGTGTGCTACAATGACCGGTCCTGCGCATCAATAAACGACCACCAGTAAAAAGTATCATGTAATGAAAATAATTGGATGTGTGCGGCGCTGTTCGATAACGTGGCGATAGATGGATGGACTGAAGGTTCAAAATTGTAAATACTTAATTGTTTATTTGAATGAATGCTTTGTATCTAATGTTGTTGTTTTATCTGTGTATGCTAGGATAGCAAGCAGGCAGCGTGACGGTAGGTGGACGAAAACGTTAACTGATTGGTGGCCACTTACAGGAAAAAGAAGCGTCGGTCGTCCACCAGCTCGATGGGTTGACGACGTAAAAAAGACCGCGGGTCATTTCTGGATGAGACTAGCACGGGATCGGGATAAGTGGCGTACTCGAAGAGAGGCTTATGCTCAGCAGTGGGCGATTACAGGCTGACAATGATGATGCTAGGATAACATTGACAAATCAGAGTAGTTGTATTTTTTTTTCGCAACAGTTTTGAACAACACTAAATATTGCATCGGCTGAAAGCAATATATGGACTCGTATTTTAAATCCTACTCGTCCTCTCGTAAAACTATCCACTATTGTGCCTATATCATTTTTTTTGTTACAGGTTCTTCTAGTCCACGAAGCGTCAAAAGGCAGTTTTTCCCGCGTGTTCGACTTGGAGGCGGGCGATGAAACGGAGCCCGGCACGCCGAGAACGTCTCCCTACGAGAGTCGATTCCCCATCAACATCGGGATTACCGGCTATGTGGCCACCACGGGAGAGGTAATTCACAATTTCCTACCTCTTTGTTCTTATGTGATACAGAAACGTAAAGGAGCGATGAAAGAAAGATGTGCGGGTAAGAATTTTAGTCAGTTTAACTACCACGTTTCCATCTTTTTATCTCATTTTTAGGGTTCCGTAGCCAAAATGGCAAAAACGGAACCCTTATAGTTTCGTCATGTCCGTCTGTCCGTCTGTCCGTCTGTCCGTCTGTCCGTCTGTCCGTATGTCACAGGCATTTTACTCGAAAACTATAAGGTGTATTTGAATAAAATTTTGAGGATAGGTGTATTTTGTTAGCCGCTACATAGTTTTGTAATTAAAATGACAAAAAAAATTTTTTTAGGGGTGCACTCCATACATAAAACTAAAAGTCAAAAATTTTTTTTCATTGTGACCCCTCGTGTGGCACATCAATCGATAGGCCTTTCAAAATAAATATAAGGTTTCTTAGCATTTTTTTTGATTAAGTGAATAGGGTCGGAGATAATCGCCCCGAAAGTCACTAAAATTCTGTCCCCCCCCTCTAATTTTTGAACGGTGTATTTTAAAAATATGGAAAAATTCATGGACATAGGGCTTATTAATTTCATTCACCGAAAATTGTTTTGAATAAGATCGGTTCAGAGGTTTTCGAGATATTGCTGAAAAACTGCCTTCCTCAAAGAAAAGGACGTAAGTGCCGTAAAATTTCTGTGACGATACGACCTTTTTAATAGGCACGGAACCCTTGGTTTTGCGTGGTCCGACACGCACTTGGCCGGTTTTTGTTACATAAATCAGTAAAGTCAATTAATTGCTCTTTCAATAAAACTATTACAGCTACACGATTCCCATTTAAACATTTTTCGAAGCGAGTGCTCCAGAATCTCTGAAACTGCCAAGGTGAAAAAGATAAAGCAACTACAATCCGACTGCTGTAGGCAAAAACTTGAAACAAAAAGTTTGAAATAGATTTGCCTTAATATTGGAATATCTCTCCAAGAAAGCGTTAGCTTATCCTTTCTGTTTTCAAGTAACATAAGGGGAAATGGGATCAGTAAAACACAGATATTATGCAATATTCAGATTTGCTGATGAATCTTACATGTTCGGATAAATAAATTATGTTTTATTATTTTTTGAATGTTTCGTGGTCGTATTGTGTTCAAAGAACATTCGTACATTACTTTTACCCTCGTAAGTCGCGTACTTGTACAAATACAAATCTCAAGTGTAATTTATTTTAGTATCTAGTTTTAATTGTCAAATTGAGTTTCGAACTCTAATAGAATTAACGTAGGCTCCAAATTCAAAATCAACCTAGGAGTTACAAGGCCTAATGGAAGGGAGCTACAGCTCATGAGTACTCAAAGACTTGCCAGTACGTGTACATCAGGTTTCCCTCTAAGCGTTCCAGTAATTGCGGGACTAATAGGTACTTCATAATCTCCCCCCGTAATCGCCCTAACCCTTTATCCGTCACGTGGAACAACAAACTTCCTTCGGGATTTCTATAATAAAAAAATAAAATAAAAAATAACACTTCAATAAAAACCCTATTATTGCCACTGTCTTCTTATGTAATAATGCAGAAAGCTGAATCCTCAATACTTGGAGAATAGTCAGGAAATTCCTTCAAAATGAACTACAACTCCCTAACATACCTTCATCAGTTACCCCTGGATGAAATGCACTTGGCTTCGGCCCGTGTATTTCATCATACCAGTATTTCCTGGAATACTGAGAAAACTAAAGAAACCCGAAAAATAATAATAATAATCATTTAATTCGGATACTTGTCCATATAATACGTCAGGGCGGTCTATTTCACATTTGTTCTCCTCGAAATGATGTAATTCTAATCTCGCCATTTGTGGATTAAAAATTTGAAATTGCTTTTGTACGTATAATTAGAAGCTAAACGAATGCCAACCTTTTTTGGTACAATGAGGATTCTATTACGTTCCTGAGCACGTTGTTTCTATTTTTAGCTCATAATTGATTGGCTGTCAATGGAATGTTTTTACGTTTATATTTTTTGCAGACTGTGAATATAGCGGACGCCTATCTGGACGCCCGGTTCGACCCCTCCGTCGACGAGGGTACGGGCTTCAAGCACAATACCATCTTGTGTATGGCCATTAAGAACTCCGAGGGCAGAATAATTGGTGTAATACAGGTAAAATTATTTTTCATCTCTCATACTCTGAAAGTAGGTCATTGTTTAGTTTATCTGAACAGCGGGTTGAAAGTGAGGCATGTCACCCCTAGGGCTGAAAAGTAATTAAAAAAAACAATCACCAATGGCAGAAACCTAAACAGCCACACCTCGTTTAACTGAATTGTTTTTTTTTTTTATTGCTAGTTATTACGGTAACGTTATCTAAAAAGTTGTAATTTAAGATAATGCATTCAACTTTTTTAAGCGCAGCGCGGCGCAAAAATGGTCCACACACAAACACTACCTATTTAAAGTGTCTACACTTGTTGAGCAACGGCAAAACCTATACAGCCGCAATTCAATATGTGATCTTGGACTTCTTATAATTTTTTTGATGTTGTATTTCCTGTGTGTTGTTTATATTCACTATTATTCGAAATGAAAAGTAGAGTGTTTAACTCGGATGAAAGCCACCCATTTCAGTCTCGAACTATTGGCGCTCTCACTTCGTTCGAGCGCCAAAATATCTCGACTTAAATGGGTGGCTTTCAACCCTTGATTAACAATCTACTATAATTAAGAGAGAAAAGAAACCAGTGTATTTTAGTCAGGAACGAGATTCAATTAAGATGTATCTGTTGTTCTTAGTTTCCCTTTGATGGTTTGTTGTGACGTAAAATCATAGTAAGTTTTGAACTTTTTAGATCATATTTTTACACCCCCCCTATAATTTCGGTGTGATTGTATCTGTTAAATCTAGCATAAAAACAGTTTTTGGCAACGCCGTGCCTGCTGCTTTTTGGCGAGTATAAATTTCCAGCTACTCAAATGTGTACAAAAATAGACATATTTATGGATAGCAGTTTCATCTTGGCACTAAATCACTAAAAAGATCCAGCGATTCGCGTTATGAGTGTATTTGAATAAGTGACAGGACAATATTTCAAGAAGGGGATTTACTTCTAAATGTATATCCATGTTACTACTTGTTAGCGTACTACTTCTTTATTGTATACTTGACTTGAAGTGATTTTGAAGTAAGTACATATATGTGGAATACCTATGGCTACAGCAAAGACAGGATAACATAAGTAAATCATTATTAAAAATTTAACACTTTTTTAGCGATTTAGTAGTGAATATTTATGAATTCATCGTGTGTCGCTTCAGTGTGACTTAATAAACACATCCGAGTTTGTTACGGTGGAGTAACGCATTAATGTGTCGGCATACGTCGGTTGGGATTCGGTCGGCACTGTCGCATATGGCCGCAATGCGCAACAGCTTTATCACAATAATTCCACAATTACTCTCTAAACCTCTCAACGTATTTGATTGTATTACGGAGAAAGCAACCTTGCATTCTGCAAAATAAAATTCACATTCACAACAACATGTACCACAGTTAATAGGAGGTTGAGGAAGTGTGAGCTCGAATTGTCACCGTACCCGACAGTATTTCTTAATTTCTTTTAAAAACTCAGCGCTCCGGGCAGAGCTTTTCCAAGTTTCTGCTTGTGTTTCGTTGAGAGTTGACTCTTTTGGTGTAGTTTGGTTCAGTGCTCTAGTTGGACTTCACGAACCATCCAGCTAGAAAACTATCTTCTGTTTTTTTATTTTTTTATGGACATATATTCTCTGCTATTTTTATACCCAGTACGAGGTGGAGCGGCAAATTTAAAGTTTGCAGTGATAAAGCAGTCATTTGTTTTATGAAATTTCCCGCACCGTCTCACCACACTAGTGGAATGCGCCTTTATTTTCTTTAAAAACACTGCGCAAAGCATTCATTCTAATTACAGTCAATTTTTATTTATTTCACGTACATGCCTGCAAGTTTTTGTAAAATACAGCCACGATCCACACTTTAGTTGGCGTTACTCGATGGTTCGCAAATCCTGGTGGGAATAAGGCAGCATTTTTCTGGACAAAATCAACAAAGTTGTTTTTTCAAGCTTTGAGAAAACATACACGTAAAATAAGAAGTAAATCGAATTGAAAGGTCATTTCAAAGAGATCCTATTTATTTTTCGTTTTTCCAGCATGACCACGAATAAACATTCCATTGATGTTTTATACTAACCAAACGAATACAAAACATGTATACAAAGAACTAGATAAATGACCGAGAGCAGAGAATTTACCCATGTTGCTTATTATCATGAAAATCCAATATGGCCATTCATTTTGTTACTTTACTATGACGTAAGTTGGCGTAAGTTTATTGTCTTTATTTCTTCTTCCAAAGACACTGTTTACTGGCAGGAACTGAATCAGACACTCAAAGTTGCGCATTTTTATATCAACGTATTTCGCGCGCTCACTCTGACACATTGCCACGGCACGAACGGAAGCGAGCACGATACCAAGCCAATCCCATTGTCAAATTCATGATCCGGAACTAAGCTCCTGGTTTCCGCCTACTCTCCGATAAGTGTGACAGTATCTT
This sequence comes from Epinotia nisella, assembly GCA_932294315.1. NCBI lineage: Eukaryota > Metazoa > Arthropoda > Insecta > Lepidoptera > Tortricidae > Epinotia > Epinotia nisella. The sequence continues at coordinate 11,526,815 of OW028688.1, read as the reverse complement.
GGCAAGGCATTATCCTACTTCAATCTGTCAGTTAATGCCTTTTATAGCGTCGCGTAAGCTAGAATGCAGCCTAGAAATGTACGTTAAGGCAATACCAGTGAGCTTTTACGCTTTTGCGAGGCGCTTTTTCTTCCCTAATTTGTTTTCGGTAGGTACAGCTATTGCAGATCTCTTCCTAGTTGATCACTTTTAGGGGTATTAGGAATGCTGGAATACATTTAAAGAAAATAGGTGATTTAAATTGTTGTATATGTCTCATTTTATTAAAATTAACTGTTTATTTTTTGACTAATGGGCTCTATTCTAAAACTGAAAATTATTGATACATATTAATTGTCTCTATAAAATATGTTGATCGAATCACTAATACGTCGTTAACAATTGTATTTAACCGAATAGCAACCCGGTTTATTTGCACAGAAAAAGTAAAACAGAGACAACCCCTAAATGGATGTGCCTAAAGTCACCGTAATCATGTCAAGTGCGCCCCGTTGAGATTTAGTTTAAATAGCCTCAGTATAGGTACCTAATTTATACGTGTCATTGGCAAACTCACTGTGTCATCATTAACTTCGCCCCGTCCAGACACTTCGCTCATTATCTCTCAGAGTAGCCCTTTTATATGCCCATTTAGGCCTTGTCATAGAATTTTCCCTCACATTGGCCTAAGGACACTCTTCTCAATTACAGAAAAGCTCTCGAATTTAGGTAAATATAAAATTAGTCCCTTAGGAAACAGAACATTAATACTTTTACCCTGGATTAATATTTCAATTAATTACTTTATTTCTATTTAACTTCTATTACATGATCCCCGAGGAAATGAAAATATTTAATTTGGTTATTCGAAAGCCAGCTACATAGAGATTTCGGAAACTAAAGCGGAATATCGCCGTAAAAGAGAAATAGCGGGAATGTAAAGGACTCTGTAGAAAGAGCCGTAAGTGATAGGCTGAGAGATTTGAAATAGCTTTTCATATCTCGTGCCATGATCCGAGTGGTCGTAAATAAATCTAATTTATAGGCACAGCAGCGTTATAAATATCTAGGCACTACTCGGCTCACTAAAAGCCTTGGAAGAATGGGGAGCTGCGTTGAATCTGAGTATTTATCATGCAGAAAATATGCTTTGGCATATTTCATTTTGATGTGAACGAATGTTTTGACGTTCGGTTTACGAGAGTATATCTGCAATACTGTATAACATAAAATAAGTTTCTATCAAAAATGTAATTCTTGGTACAAGCTTCTTCTGCCTCCATGCACGCTCTGCACATGGGGCTGTCTGTGATACCTAAATTATAGAGGTGTCAGTTCAAGGTGTTGTGTCCGGTTATCATTCCTACTATCTTGCGTAGTTGGTTTCTGTGTGTCTTCATTAGTGCGGTTGTGACAAGCTTTTATTGCTGACTGTAGTTTTCTGTATACCATCATCAACTACTCATTGAGATGATTCTAACGAGCCCAAACTCGATGAGGTTGTGTCGTTACATTGCAAAGTTCCTATGGCTACCTTCCAGCTCCATCATTAGATCAGCACCATGTCATCATAATATTGCATTGTCACGCGTTTTAAACATGTATGCAAAATTTCAGCTCAATCGGTTACCGGGAAATATCGGGACAGGTGAAACTAAATGAAAGCTTGTAAAAACAACTAACCGCCATCAGAGGAACAGAGAACTCTCTGCTTGCTGTTTTATAAGGTATCCCATCTTTAGCATTGCTTCCTCCGGCCAATTTTGTCGAGTGGTTTTGCGTACATAAATTCGCGGCATGATCTGTAAAAATAAAAAAATACCAAGGGGGTAAAATTATTCTGGGATCATTTTACACGCATGAAAAGGGATAGTTTCACCTCAAACACCAAATTTGAAAACATCGATTAAAATATTACCTTCAAATTCAATGTGCGTCGGTGTAAACATCGTTAAAATATTACTTATTATCAATGAAATCCGAGAATTTCAATAAAACTGAACATGCAAAAAGTAATGGTAGGCAATGGTAGGTAGGTAAATAGGCTTACCATAGATTAGACACACATTTTTTTTTTAATTATTTTCTAATAAAATTACACTGTGTGCTCTCAGCGCCATGACACTTCGTAACTGGCGGGGTCGCGGGTCAGACGTTCGGATACAATGAGGAATCATTTTACCTCGTGGTATCATTTTATGCACATCTCCCCTACCTACCCAAACGTAGGTATACGACATCCTTTTTCTATTATTTTTGAAATACCTTATGATTTCTAAACTAATCGTATTATAAAAACATGATGGGGTTAAATATGAAAACGGGTCACTCACGTATTTAATGTTGAATATCGCTCGACATGTTTCGAACCGATTCGCAGTTCTTAATCATGAGCACAAGCGTTGCCGGCGCGTTTAGCACTGCGGGCCCGCGCCCTGCTCGCTCGGCTGGTTTGCACCGATAGTGGATGGTCTGTGCCACCTAGTTGGAAAACAGTTTTGACTACTACGCGTGGTTCAGGTGTGGGCAAGTGACGTCGTAAGTGTTGTGTGTAACCCGACATTGAATAATGTTGAAGAAAACGAGGGTAGATTCTCGCCTTCTGCGCTGACCCCGCCTGCGCCGGCGCAAACCAGCCGAGCGAGCAGGGCGCGGGCCCGCAGTGCTAAACGCGCCGGTAACACGTGTGCTCATGATTAAGAACCGCGAATCGGTTCGAAACATGTCTAGCGATATTCGACATTAAATACGTGAGTGACCCGTTTTCATTATATTTAATATGCCTGATTCTCACGGGAGTTTTCTATATAAAACATGATGGGGTTAACAAAGTACCTACCTCGGGACGCGACGCATCAAAGCTAATTTCGCAAAACGGTTTAAAACGACATTGGGAGCGACGGAGAGCTAATAGGTAGGCCTTAGGTATTTGGTCTGATATGTAAATTTCTTTGTTTCCAGCTAGTGAATAAGTTCGACGAGCTGCTGTTCACGAAGAACGACGAAAACTTCGTGGAGGCGTTCGCAATATTCTGCGGCATGGGCATCCACAACACGCACATGTACGAGAAGGCCATCACGGCCATGGCCAAGCAGAGCGTTACTCTTGATGTGAGTTATCAATAAGTATTTCTACGAAACTATGGTAGCCTAGTACTTCAAGCACGCGGCTGCTAAACGGCGGGCGTGGGTTCGACTGACTCGTGAATTTTGTGGAGGCGTTCGCGATATTCTGCGGCATACGCATCCACAACATGTATGTACAAGAAAGCCATCACGACCATGGCCAAGCAGAGCGCTACTCTTGATGTGAGTTATCAATTAGTATTCCTGCGAAGCTATGATAGCCTAGTACTTCAAGCACGCGGCACCAATATCTAAACATGACTATTATCAAGTTATTTGAGTGCATGTTCAGATATATTTGATAGCGATAGTACACCTGCGCCCTTTCTCAAGCGTCGCCCACAGTCCTCATGTTGTAACTTGTTGTACCTGCCTACAGCGTGCTTGTAACTTTTTTCTGTTGTCTTGACTCCCGTAATATGTATAGAGTCCCACAAAACTGTGAGTACCTACATACAGTTATTTCGGATTACATCAACGTCGAGTCCCTTATTTGAACCCGCTAAATGCTAATTTGCTGGTTGCTCGCGCGAAATCCAGACTGGAAATAAAATATCTGATATGGCGGCCTGTGAAACTTGATGCCTAGTACAGTCACGGACTTTAATTATTGAGCCATTTAGAGCTCACATTATACTGGACTCGTCATAGCTTAACTTAAAAAAAAAAACAAAATTAGTTGACACATAAATTGCTCAACAAATAATGTCCTAGACCTACCTATACCTACCTACCTATACGTACCTATAGGTAAAAAACTTAAGTAAAGCCCCTCTTGTATGTAATGTAGGGTTGACGTGTCCGAATAGGCATTTGTTATGTTTGTGTTAGGCAATTTAAATATGTAATGTCTATTCGAATACTACACCACTACTACTTTTTTACCTATACCAAGTTATTGTGTGTTTTTGAGCACGACGAATAAAAAAACATTAATGCAATGTCAACTCCTACAGCAACTTTTTAAATTAGGCTGAATCTTCTTTCTCTCGATTCAAATGTATGTTCCACATTGTGCTGATACCTATATCATATTGTGTGACACATTTTAATTTCAATTAATTTAATTTCAGGTTTTAAGTTACCACGCATCGGCCACACTAGATGATGCGCAGCGGTTACGAGTAAGTAATGTAATGGACTTTTTCATTCTTTTGGTTTTATGCCTGACACGCTTTAACCAATAATATGATGGCAAAACGACCAGCTTACCGTAGTTTAGGGCCAAAAGGGCTGGTGTTAGATTTTCCCCTAATACCTATTTATTATAATTATACTTAACATAATTATTAATTAATGATACTGACAAATTATTCTATTACATTTGATTAAATAAAATTTTTATATAGCCAATTTAGTTAATGTTAGTCATCATCTTGTATTTACTTTAGAAAATAAATAATTTATACATATATTTATAAAGGAATTATAAATGTTAATATACTACTCATAAATTATTAACTTAATTGCAATGCATGAACTAGATTTATTTGATATATTGAAAACTAATCAACTGTACCTACTACAAATGTCATTTATCTATTTGGAAATAAAAGGCTTAAATATTATTATTATACTGTACGTAAAGCAACGAATGGCCTACATTTTAACACATTAGAATAGGGGTGGAAAGTGTTACGGGTATTACTATTTATATTGTGTGACATCCGAAATTATTTTCTGTACTAATAATCTAACAGCATGTGGTTTGAAGGGCCATAACCGTACATTATCGAACGAGCGAGCGAAGCGAACGAAGTTCTATGCTTCAGCTTGGGCCGAAAATCGTTCTTCTGTCACGCTGTCCCGCTGTTCTCCTCTACAGGTCGCATTTCTCAACCGATTCTCGTGAAATTTTGTAAGCAGGTTCGTTAATTATATAGATTTTTTTGTCGAATCACTTTTTCGAAATAAAAAAAAATCTAAAAAATCAGGCTCGCGAGTTCTACAGCCCACAGAGCCATTAGTTTATTACGTTATATATATACTAGCTTTTGCCCGCGGCTTCGCCCGCGTACTAAAAGTAATTTTAACCGTCTACAAAAAAGGTGCATCTCAGTTTGACCCGTATTTTCCAATTGAATTGCAATTTGGCACAAATACTTTCAAGAATTTTCATGTCTACAATGTTAAATTTTAATTAGTAGTCAAATTGATAACTATATAATTTGAATACATTACAACTGGTCTGACGATGGAGACCGAAACTGACCTAAGGAAGTATGTAACGAAAATATGCGACCCTATCGATTTTGGATACATTAGAATGATCTCGAAAAGTGTCTCAATAATAATGAACAGTTTTTTTATTTATTTTCCTTTGTTGTATATGCCACCGTCAAATCTTTTACTTATAGTTGTACTTCCAGACGCTAAGGATAGCCTCGTCGGCCCACTTCAGCCTCCACGAGCTGGAATTCGACGACATCCACATGAGCGACGACGACACGCTCACCGCCTGTCTCCGCATGTTCCTTGACTTGGACTTTGTTGAGCGGTTCCATATCGACTACAGCGTGCTGTGCCGCTGGTTACTGAGCGTTAAGAAAAATTATCGCAACGTGACGTATCACAATTGGAGGCACGCATTCAACGTCGCGCAGATGATGTTCGCCATTTTAACGGTGAGTTCTTGCACCCTCGTCTTAACTTTGTGGAGCGGTGGTTCCATATGAACTTCAGCGTGATGTTCCGCTGGTTACTGAGCGTTAAGAAAAATTATCGCAACGTGACGTATCACAATTGGAGGCACGCATTCAACGTCGCGCATATGATGTTCGCCATTTTAACGGTGAGTTCTTGTACCGTCTTAACTTTGTGGAGCGGTGGTTCCATATCAACTTCAGCGTGATGTGCCGCTGGTTGCTGAGCGTTAAGAAGAATTATCGCAACGTGACGTATCACAATTGGAAGCACGCGTTCAACGTCGCGCAGATGATATTCGCCATTTTGACGGTGAGTTAACTATCTGTAATGTCTTGTTCGTTTTAACATTGTGGATTTGTAGAGCGTTTCCATATCGACTAAAGCGTCCTGTGCCACTAGTTGATGAACGTTAAGAAGAGTCGCTACGTGACAAAGACTACTGTGAGCTTAAAAATCCGCAATCGTGACCTATCACAACTTAAAGTGTGGTTATTCGTTTCACTTATATCTATATGTATAAATTGCATTGTTACTTGTTATATTTGTACATAAATTCTCTACATATTTTTTACCTAAATTTTGGATGTTTGTCACTCGATCACGCAAATAGCTAAATGACTAGACATAACATAATTTATAACCTGGAATAAAATATTGATTAGGTACTTTTTATCCCGAAAATCATGGGATGCAAGTTGATACGGGAATTCACGCGGACGAAATCGTGGACCAATTCTAGTGAGTTTATAACCCCAACGATTTTGTGAAGTTTTGAGTACAAAATACGCATCTCATGATTTTTTTATTGCAACATTCCAGGAAACCCAGTGGTGGAAGATATTCGGTGAGCTCGAGTGCCTGGCTTTGATCATCGGCTGTCTGTGCCACGACCTTGATCACCGAGGGACCAATAACTCTTTCCAGATCAAGTGAGTCACGATATTGCTATTTCATTTCAAATTGTTCCTTGTGTATGCCTCTTCTATATGTAACAGCTATTGGTTTCATATAACAGAGGGCTTAATACCTTTGTTGAGAAATATTTTGTATCATTTTTCCTTTTGTTGCGAGTTAGTAAAATACAGGATTGGTGGACACTTTTAATATTATCTTCGCTTTATTTTAAACTTTGTAATTTATTAATATTAAAAATATAGAAAATTATAAATTAAAGGGAAAAACCGATTCGGTCGAGCTGGATTTGAATCAGCAACCTGTTGCCATACTGGATTTTTTAGACTCACCCTTACACTGTTATCATAACACAATAGTATGGTAAATATCCTATAACATCCCGAGTCCACGGTTCCTATAGAAAGAACAAAATGATTCAAACGAATGGAAATCGAATATTAAAGGAGTAGATTTTCATTTGTTTTGTGTCATTTTAAACCGCTTGGTTTTCATTAGATATTATTTATTTATGTGTGATGTTTCTAGAAGTACTTATTCTCTTTAACCTACCTAAATGTTTGTAGAAACATGACCTTAATAACATTTTTTTGCGATCTGTTAGAATGATGTTAACATAGCTATACGTATATCTATATCTATGCGTCTGTAAAGTTACTCGAAATAAATGATTTATATATATGAGAGGCCTCAGCATCACGAAATTTTATTCTTAAGTGTAATTAATGTTTCAGGGCATCGTCGCCACTAGCGCAGCTGTATTCGACGTCGACCATGGAGCACCATCACTTTGACCAGTGCCTGATGATCCTCAACTCGCCAGGGAACCAGATCCTGTCACATCTCTCGTCTGATGACTACGAGAAGGTCGTTAAAGTGCTGGAGGATGCCATCTTGTCGACGGATCTGGCGGTGTATTTTAGGTAATTGTTGATTTTATATTTTTTTCTAACCAGGCCTCTCGTTAGATGGACCACACAAATCAACACATCAACTACATCTGCACGGGGCCTTACATAAGGTCGAGCCTATGGAGGAGTCTGGTCCCCAGCATTGAGGGGTCGACTGATGATGATGATGATTTTTATCATGTATTTATTCAAAACAAGATGTCTGCGCGGTTCTGCTCGCGTACGAGTATTACAAAGAAGAGAGGCAAAGCTGTGGGATAAAATAAAGCCTATGTCCATCCCGAAGGCCCATTCGATAAAAAAATCGCTGGTAAAATAAAGTTTTTAAAATCGGATTAGTAGGTAGTTTCGGAGGTATACCAAACTTACAAAGCTACAATCTAGCTTTTATGTATAATATTAATATAGATCATTTTCTTATAACGTTGCTGCCGCAAGGAAGCCTCTTTTTTCACGCATAGTGAATGCGTTTAAGCAATCCCCCCGAATTAGAGATGGCCCATTGTGGGGGTTATGTGGGACTCACCCTTCCGTAAGGGAAGGGAAGCCGCAAAGAAGCCTGAGTCTTCGAGGTAGATGTCCCTGCACGCCTCCCTAAGGCGTTGTAATACTTGTAATAGAGAACTGGTTTCGAGGTTTTGCAGAAGACTTAAATCTCAAAGGATGTATTTTCCCGTTACAGCAAACGCACATCATTCATCGAGCTGGTAGAAACAGAGCGGTCAGTGACCGTAGCGTGGGGAGAGTGTGAAGACCGTCGCGGCCTACTCCGGGCCATGCTCATGACCGCTTGTGACCTCGCGGCCATCACCAAACCATGGCCCGTAGAGAGGCGTGTGGCCGCGCTAGTGGCTGGGGAGTTCTTCAGGCAGGGCGACCTTGAACGGCAGAACTTGAATTTGACACCTATCGTGAGTACAATAAGGTTCATAACATCATAGGTCTCGAAGTCTTCACCTACCGTGGCCTGTTGATATGCGCGTAGCTGCGCTAGTGGCCGTGGAGTTCTTCGGGCAGGGTAACCTTGAACAACAGAACTTGAATTTGACTCCTATCGTGAGTATCATAAGGTTCATGCTGCAACTTTCTAATGGCAGGCGTGTAGCTGCTTAGTCATGATCAAACCATTGCTCATTGTCGAGACGCGAGCGGAAACGATAGTGGCTAGGGAGTTATTCAGGCAGGGAGACCTTGAACGGCAGAACTTGAATTTGACTCCTATTGTGAGTATCACACAGTTCATTTTGTAGTAACAGTGTGGGTTTCGTGGCCAATGCCAAATCCTTAGTTCTTCAGGCAGAGCGATGTCGAGCAGCAGAACTTGAATTTGACTCCTATTGTGAGCATTTTAGGGCTCATTTTGTTATGACAGCGTGGGGTTTAACGCAGGACTTGAATTTGACTCCTATCTTGAATATCATAAGGTTCATGTTGTAATAACAGTTGTAATCACCAAACGGGGAGGTCTAAATATGAGTGTAGATATTTTTCGTTCCTCAGAAATTAATCAGTTTCTATTCTTCATTTCAGGATTTGATGAATCGCGATAAAGAAGACGAGCTCCCAGCAATGCAAGTCAAATTTATCGACACAATCTGCTTGCCCATATATGAGGTAAAATTTCACTATTATCATTCAACTTTTATTATTATTATTTATTATCCTTATTTTGTCTTTCACATACAAGAATATATTCAAATGTATAATTTAATTTAATTTAAGAGTTTTTTTTTACGATGTCGCCTGGAGCGCATTGCATAACAATTACAACTTTGAATATAAGCGAAACTCTCTTTTTAATTAAAGGAGTTGAAGAGGTTTCCACTTGCTTCCTGTTTAAAATTAAATTAAATATTCATTTATTTCGAACCGTTCAGTCCATATCATAAAATATTACAAAACATTACAAACATAAGGTACATTGAAAATAAATACAAATTAATAAAATTACAAATATACATTATTAACAAAAAAACATTACAATCAAAAAATAATAATAAAAACGAAATAAACATTAAAATACGATTGGATTGGTAGCCATATGCATGGCATTCCAACGTCCCACCATCGGACAATCCAATCTGTCAATAATGGTATTCAGGCGGCTGCTGGTACTGTCCCGCACGCGACGCATCAGGGAGGCACCTCGTTTGCGCATTATTGCCTCAAAGCTATCCACACGAGCCTCCGCAAACATACCTGACGCGCTGCAAAATCGAGGCAATCCCAAACAACATCCTAAAACCGTTATTGTATTGGACACGTTCGTAAGGCATTGATAGATCTCTGCGTGCACTTGGCCCACAGGCTGCAGGTGTAAAAGGTCTGGCAAAATGCTTTAAAAAGAGTTATTTTGACATCCCTCGTACACCGTGCGAACCTGCGAGCCAGCATATTGCTTCGAACTGCCAATGCCCTACGCTCCCTCTTTAAGCGAATCTGTAGTTACTAATAGTTTATACATATTTATTAATATTTTGATGAACTATTTAGACTGACGCAACTCTTGTCGCAATTCCAGGCGTTCGCAGTTCTATCACACAGCCTGCAGCCGCTGCTGGACCGGGTGAAGAGCAACCGCGCGCACTGGATCGAGCTGTCCAACAGCGACAAGAGCGAGTACATGGACAAGGAGCCCGAGCGCGACAAGTCCAGCCTCAGCTCGCACGTGGAGGACGCCGACGCGGGCGAGGGAGACAGCAGCGGCGCCGGCAGCCTGTCCTCGGAGACTAACTTCAAGTATGAGAACCTCGAGAACCCGGTCGTAGGTTTGCTGGCCAACAACGCGTTAGCGCTCACCGGTCAGGGTAAATTCAACAATGGCGGTGACGCCAACTAAGACGCCACGCGTCGACCTGTTTCGAAGGCCAATAGAGAAGCCAAATCGTCCAATTAGATAGATTTCGTAGTTGTAAGATCCGTATCCCGCACAGCACGAGACTTTTAATTTTTACCAGTTAGAGAGATTTTACTTTGAAAAGATTTCCGTGTTTCTTTTAAGATATCGATGTTCCTATTGGTCTGACTGGATCTATCACGGTTCACGGCTCTTGGCGGGCGTAGTAACAGATGTGTGATATTTATGTAGTAAATAGTTGATATAGTCAAATGAATTTCCTAAAACGCATAGCGTTTTATCAGTAACTTGTCACCTGTCGTTGCACTATTTTTGTACACTTGATTTACTAACGTTTTTAATAAAAAAGAATACACTTCCAAATCTGTAACTGTGTATTATACTAATTATTTAGAAACGCTAACGAAATAACTTTATTTCAATGTATTTATGGTGAAAAAACATCATTTTATGACATTATCTAACTTCGATTTCGAAGGAATTAAGTCGAACGACTGTATGAAATTTACAGTGTCCATAGTCGAACATATACCTGAATGACATTTACTGTATACTAGGTTTTAAGTATCGTAACGTGTCAAACATAAATGACCAAGAAACCAAAAAGTCTTATTGTACTAAATTATTAATATTGTTTTTGAATTTACTCCGTAAGCTTTGAGTATTACGTTTGAATTTTGGTACTTTTAAAATTAAGTTTAGACGGAGCATATCGCCGATCGTGAGATGATTGCTAAGGAAGTGTAAATTATAACTTTCTAGCACGATGTAAATAATAATCAAGGATGTTACTAACAAAATAATCTTCACTGAGTACTTATTTTATGTTCGAATCCCGGTGGGACGGGTACCATTACTCTACCGTATGGAACAGAGGCCTCGCAGGTTTATTTACAGAGCATCCTCAAGGAGCATGTGTTTCTAGTTGAATCCCAATATTTTATAATTACCTCATTAAATCGTTAAAAGTTAGACAGTTACGGTACCCAATAATCCATTCCAAACTTTGTACCTTAAATTATCGATTCGTGTTGTCTCTAAGGCCGATTTTACAAACGATATAAGTCTACCTCTAATGATGGTTCGTCGTTTCGTGTCGAGGACAATATATCGTGAAATTGGCCCGTAGTAAATTAAAATTGTCAATTAACGTAAAGTTAATACAACTTAGAATATATTTATCACTTTTTTCTGTGAATTTATTTCGTGCTTTGTTTAAATAAATTAATGATTGTCATTGTAATTCCTGTTAAATCTTGTAATCAAAATGGTTTTCAAATTGTATGAAAACTTTAATGTACTTACTTACTCATTCCATGTCAAAATAGTAATCCTTAAAAATGTTTATTCGGGCTTACTTATTTCCTCTAAACAAAGACTTTGACCAATTTGTTCCGTAAAGGAAAATATGCAAAGAAAATATTTTCTATTTGGAATATCTCTCTATAAGCATTAGGCGTTGGTGTATTAAACACATGACTGCATGCAATGGTCCTGTGCATGTTTTTGATGAAATCATAATCCCGAGAACATAGTAGAACCAAGTATTCGCGCAGGTGTTAATGCGCTTGCTCAGATACCATGCGCTCGCGCTGGCTTGCCTCAGAACTGACAACTGCGCAGGTTCTAGTTACGTACCTTGGATTATACCTATTGGTGTCGTATATTCGAGGTGCCGCCCTAGTTGAGTTATGTACTATTAACTCGAGTTACATAACTCACCTAGGGTCCCTAGGGAGGTAAAACAGAATGTCTCAGATAGCAGGGTGTCGCTCAAGCGGATGGCAAGGGCGATAAAAATGTGACCTGAGGATTTTTTTATTACCAACTTTGATGAGTACAAAACTTTACGCTTCCCCCTGGCCAGGAAGCAAGATTTTCCGCACGCTTAGCGGGCGGTAACTGCCACTTAATAGCCAGGTGTCACGTAAAAATAATTTAATAATGTACCACTTTCCATGCCTCACGATGTTTAATACACATCGACGCCATTAATATTTTACATGAAGAAAATCTCAAATTAATTGTGGTAATAAACTATGTACAACTTTATTATTAAGATTGCTGTAAGTATTATTAGAAGTAAATAGACAATTAATAATTGTAATTCACTAAATGATGAGTTGTATGGTGTGTGAATATGGAGGTTGTTTTGTTCCAAACAAAAATGTTATTTATTTATGATTAAACAAAATTTTAAATATTTTTTTGTTTAAATTATTTATTGTTTTCCATGGGAGATGATTGTGGCAGCATCTAAGAAGGTGAGAGGTTATTGGGCCGGCTGCCTATGATATCCATAGGTACAGACCATAATGCAACATTGTAGGTAGGCCAGTTATCAGACCCTCTAGCTGCCTACTGAGCGGTATAGGGTTCCATAGCGTTATTTACGGTCTGCACTACCATCCGTTAAAAAAACGACTAGCTTAGCAGATTCCATTCCTAGATAATTGATGGCTTTTTGAAAATCTCGACGCAGCAGAATGCGTAAATGCATTTCCCCAACGTTAAAAAACTGATTACCATCAGGGACTTTTACCGGTATTCATAAAGATAAGTTGTGAAGAAATAATAAAATGTAAGAATAAGTCGCTACAAGAAATTTATAGGTAATCGTGGATTCGATAAGGCCCGTCTGCTCTCTCAACCCGCTGAAAAGATAAAAGAGCGTTATAATTATCGTTATTGTCGAAGATAATAAAATAACGATTATGTAAGAAACGTCAACACTCCCCTGGCGACTGATTGAAGAGCTTTGGAGACATCAACCCACCCTATCTCACTCCGCACTTCAACCTATACGTCCGACACGCAACTAGCGCATCTCACAACATTTGTTTGGTGCCTATTTATACCAATATTTAAATATTGACCACATTATATCGTACGACAATAGGTCGAAGGCCTTAGAAAGATCCAAAGGTTTCCGTTTAGGGTTCCGCGCGTAGCCAATTCAACCAAGACAAAATGGTTTATTATGGCTCTAGATGAGGTAGTAGATTAGGTATCATATGAAAAATAGAACATTCAAATATAATTCCCCGCGCAAAAATAGCCCTGGGATTTTCAACCAGTAGCTGCTTAACGATAGAAAATAGTTCACCTTAAAAATGTTAGATGGCGCTTTTCTCATAACACATGCATCAACACCTTGAATTTCCTCGTTGTTTTGGTAGTGGCTCCGTATTATTAAACATTTTAAAAAGCGCTTACAAATGTATTCAAAGGATGAACCTGAATATTTATATGTTTAGGTACTTATTTTCAGTATTGTGTAATGAAACTAATGAACGGGCGGTGGGGCGGATTAATCAGTTTGAGTGTGCTAATAATAAACAAAGTGCGGGGAAGTGGGTAGATGAGAATTAATTTATGTATTGAAAAAAAGTACAGATAATTCAGTATATATGGCAACATTGACTGACGTAGGTCATTTTACTCGCGATACATTGAAAATGGCGGTCATTTCAGCATTATTTTCATGTTCGCCACATAAACTAAATAACTTTTTATGATTAACAACTAATTGCAAATAAAGAAGGATTAAAACCTGTAACAAACAATTATTTGAAATCTGATTAGGCTTCTCTACAAAAAGTTATTCCGGAAGTCACGTGATACATTTTGAACTGTACCCCTATACAAGAACGCGAGCAAAGAAGTATCCACTTCAAAATTGATGTAGCTAGGTCTCATGTCCGGGAACAATGATGTAATATAAAAGAGAGGTAGATATGTTGTCTATACGAAATTCCGTGTTTAAAAATGGCCACCAAATCTGACAGCGAACGTTTCCATTGACGACTCGAAACTGAGGCAAGTTGGCCAATTGACTCAATTTTAGTTAGTGTGCTATTTTTCGAGCGCGTATAACCTATCTACCTTTTTTTTATTACATCATTGTCCGGGAAAATTAGTTTTTGCCGTATTTTCTATATGTTCACCCGAGCAGAGCTCGGTCGCCCAGGGACTTTTTATAAGATGAACTCAAGTGTGTGAGGATATTTCGTACTAGCGCCGGTGACACATTGGATGTAGATTTGCGGAAAATGCCCAGTATAACTAACTAGCGCGGCGAGTAATGGATTTTCATATACCTACCTACACCCCGTTTACTCTAAGAATGGACCTCGCTGGATCCGACCGTCATCGACGCCTGCGCCAAACTTATAGTAAACGGGTTGTATTTTATATCGTGCAGGCAAGGCAGCTAGTACTTAATAAAAATCATACTTACAACCCGTTTACTATAAGTTTCAGCGAGGTCCATTCTTAGAACGGGTTGTAACATTGTCGGCCAACGCTGATGGTCAGCGTACCTGCCTACTGTTGGAAGGAACAACCGACAAATTTCATATCAACTGTCAGCAAGACACGCGTCTATATGTACCTATACTGGGTTAGAAGCATTACCAATTGTGATGATCAGATAAGCTACATAACAGCTAAATAAAACTATATACTTAAGTATTTATTGTTTGTCTACAATTTCATAGTTCGGTCGTGTTTGTACAAATTGTAATGCATTAGGTGCCTGAATGAAAAGTTTTCTGCAAGGTGTGCATAGATAATTGTAACTAGTTAAAAACCCAAAGGGCGGATAGTGGTGGCTCATCAGCAACCGATCTTAGTTGCAGATGTCTGCCAAAAACCAAAAGTCTTGGTGGCTACTCGTAATCATCAGCTAAACCAGCTAACCTGATCTTCAGGCTCATCTTCATCACATAATGATAGGTACAGCTAAGAATCTGCACCCCATACTAGTTGACGCTAGCTTCCATTTAACGAACACAGCCCGTCACAGACATTCGACGGTCCCAAGAATTGGATCTGCAAAATGTTTTTTTTTTTGTTTTCAACGTCAATGTTTTTAAAAGTCCATATTATGTTAAAACCACATTCTCAGATTTTCGATTTTTACGAGATAATCAATGACCAAGACCAAGAAGATGAGACTGATTCCTGGTAATTTTGTAATTTTTTTCTCCTGAATACTAGCTGTTTTACAGATCCTACTTTTTTATTTGGGCCAAGAATGTACTCAATCAAAAAGGTACCTCTAACGCAAACATTTATTTGGCACTAACACTAATGATCTAAATGCCAGAATATAATCAAATGTTAGTGATTCGTGATTTTTTTACTAAATGTATCAAACGAAGTTGATGCCATATCATATGGAAGTCCAGTGTATTTTATGGCCCCCAGCAGATGAGATACATATCAATTTCGGCACCCGGAATGTTCGTCGTACCTATATGTGTCTTTTATAATTTACGTCTAGAACATTTTCACCGGAGAAAAACATGTTGATTGACTATTGAATGGCGCGGGTGGTGACACCTGCCAGACTGACTCGACCTTTTTATATAATTTTTAGGCCTCTAGGAATTCTAATGTTTTCGCGTAGGCAACGCTAATGTCCCATCTCTTTCGAATCTAAAGAATTAGAACGGGGCGGCCGTGAGCGCGACAAGCGTAGGTGCAGCAACAATACCGAATGACAATTTCTAACCGCCAGTCTTGGATAGACGCCAATCAAGCAGCTTTATTTTGATTTAGCTAGTCGTCAGTTTAAACGCAAGATCGATCCCAATTCCCAAGTAAGCGTTCCACTTTTAAAATGGATTGTTTATTCAAATGTCTGTAGGCGGCCCGCTTGTTGCAGATTCCCGCCAACATTTCCATCAATAACACTGCGCATGTTACTACCGTACGCCTCTGGCTCTTTCCGATTCGAGAAAAGTGAAAGGGAAAGTGGATAACCTGAAAGTTGTGTGGGCATGCGCACTGAAAGCCTTGGTGGTACGATGCGGGTGCCGTGGTCCGATGTCCGATCCCGGGAGTGTGAACCGTGGTGGCGTGCTACTGCGGTGCTTTTACAATAAAACACATAGACAACATTTTATTTAAGGAAAATACTGTGATCAAATAGCAAGTTTAGTCAAAAGTATTCTATGTATATAAGTAGTATAAGTAGGATTTATTTTAAACAGTACTTAACTGAAAATAGTACAATCGATTTCACGTGTACATAAACAATTTCTTGTTAGATTCGTTTAGTCTGTTTTATTGAAGAAAATGGGTTGTGCGTAGTGAATTTTTAGGACTAATCCAGTCTTAGTATCCTGGTAAGTACTGAAGTCATAAGTTAAGTATAGTTTAAGTGAATATATATCTAGATTTTACCTAGTCCTTGGGTTAGGCAATGATATAACACGTCATGAAAACCGATCCTTGGTTAGTACTATAAAATCGATGTTACGTTGGCTGACACGCAGATGGATAAGGAAATGACAGAGCGAACGGCAATTCATTAAGTATGGACATTAGTTAGCTGTCAGATAGGATACATTTAATTATATATGTTTAGAAGGTGTGTGTGAAGGAAAATCACAACTGTTTGGAATATACCACTAAGTAGTCATATAATTTGTTAATTTGGTTTCGTTCGCTTTGTGATTAAGTTTTATTTTATCCTAAAAATTACCATGAACGGTAATCAATCAATATACATTCGCATTTATCAATTTAATGATATTCGACGTGTAACCTTACAAATACATATAAAACCTATTTCGACTTAATGGAACTATTTTATAGTCTGGCTGAATACAATAATTTAAGATAAAAAAAACAATAGCCATCAGATGTATTGTCAAAAGTAATGGCGTGGCAAAGCGCGCCTTATCTGACCAGTCGGGGGTATGCGAAGCACAAACAGAAACACAATAAGTTGCATTTTGTGTAAATGTGAAACGTCCACGCTGGTTTTCAAGGTGAGCAGTTGGACCTTTAAATCAAATCAGCGTTTGGTGCAGGTATTGTACAAAACGGTTGATTTCCACCAGAACTGAGCCAGCCTTGTTGTCTTTTTAACCCTCGACAAACGCGGAGTGTTATAAGTTTAACATGTGTAACTGTGTGTGTATCTGTGACTCGTAGCTCCGAAACGGATGTACCGATTTGAGTGCGGTTTGTATCATTTTGTCTGTCGAGGTGTTTCTTAGCTGTGTCGGGGGCTACACATATACGTAGACAGATCAGATCCATGAGAGGATGCATGTGATGAGAACATGATTATGAATTTATTAGGTAGTGAATTGGGTTACTATATATAGGAGTTAGGGTGTAGCAAAGGGTATGCAGGACTTAGATTTTTTTTCGTTGCTGGGACATCATTATGACATATATTTTATGTGGTTCTATCGTTCGTCAAAAGAATCACGTTTTATTTGAAAAACTTTTCTCTAAAATCAGGAATTGCTGAGAAATTGGACCCATCGCGTTCGCGAAACAGGTTTAGGTTAGGTTCATTAGGTAGCTTCAGATGCCCGAAGGGCAAGCAGCCTAGAAGTAGGACGAAACTTTTGAGTTAAGAAAAAAATGTTTACGACTGTTTGATCAAAATTTTTATAAGTCTTTTTTGCATACCCTTTGTTACACCCCGACCCAATAAAGTTTAATTTATAAACAACTACATTATATAGGTACTTGTCAGGTGGATCCCGAGATCCCTAATGTAGGATGCAACAACCGGGGTTACGTTATGGTAAATAATTAAGTACCTACCAGTAAAGTTAGCAACAGAAGTTGCTAAGCGGTCCTAGTGCTCAAAATTATCTATATACGGACTCTAATGTCAAGGCAGGGAATAAGGATTTGTGTAGGTCATTTTGATCGTTTTATTTTGCTTAGCGACTTCTGTTACGGACTGTACCCTTTACTGCACAATAACAAGTTACAAATACAAAAGGCTAACTTAATACCATAAGGCGTTCTTTACCAGTCTACTAAGTTATTCAAAAAACACATTTTACACTTGTTGAGATTACATTATCGTTTTTTGAAATACGGTAATACATACGTAAAATCACGTCCGTATTCCTAAAGCGATACATAATAAGAATAGGGACAGGATCTAGGCAGTTCTACTTTTAAAGATGGAGCATAATGATTTTTTTTATTGTATTACCTAGGTACTACCTAAATAAATAGCTACGGTAGCCTAGTGGTTCAGGCATTCAGCTGTCAGTCAGGTGGCGGTCGTGGGTTCGAATCCCGGCTCGTACCAATGAGTTTTTCGGGACGTATGTACCTAGTTACGGAATATTTACCGTTAGCTTTTCGGTGGATCCCAATAAGGTTTAGTTTACCCTCTGGGTTGGAAGGTCAGATGGCAGACGCTTTCGTAAAACTAGCGCCTATGCCAAATCTTGGGATAAGATGTCAAAGTGGACCTCGGAGTCGGAACACTAGGATGGATGGACTTAGGTACTTAATATTTAGGGTCCAATTCTATAAATATTACAGAAAAATGAATGACAAGAATTGATGTTAATTTGTTTGAATACTAAGATCTTACTTAAGAACGTATATCAAATAGTGCCACATTATTCGTGTAGTTAGTGACGTCACGCCCTCATTTAAGTGTACGCATTTATGCTATTCGCGTGATAATGCAATAGATAAATGTATCGCTCACGTTAACCTCCCAGTCGGCTCCGGCCGCCTACTGCGATAGTTTATTTTGACTGAGTTTCGCAGTGTTTTATGTTGTATTTATAACTGGAAGTGTTTACATACCCGTTTTTTGAAGGTACCACGAGCGGTTCAACGTTGAATGAGTCCGGTCCTGCATGATGTCAAAATGTAAGTGTTCATATTTTGTCTTATTATGAAAAATGCACGAGAAAATTCAGTGGTTTACTTAGCAATTACTGTGTTTACGCTACTAATTTTAGTTAGGATCAGATTTATTTATCATGTATATTTTAATTCATTTTCAGTGTTAGTTTCTATTTCCAAAACGTCTATAAGTAGTACCTAAATGATGAATATCAAAAACAATACGTTACACGATACAACAACAACATTCATTTGCAGTCTTATCGTGTCCCCAATGCTGTTTCATAGCTTTATGTTAAAGTTATGTACTTACTGTAAATAAGTATTTTTATATCTAATCAGTGCTTTTATGCAAAACTTCATCTCATTCTATTCGGTTCTAAAGATTCTAAAATCAAAAGACTTTTAAAAATCTCAACTGTTTTTTTTTTCAAATACTAGCCTATTTCACTCACACGGTTATTATAAGGAATCCAACGACACCTCATATGTCAAAATCCATCAAGCCATTTGGACTGTAGCCCGTAAAATAGAATTTCCTTGTCCACATACATACCTAACATACAATATCTACGCTCGAAAAACATAACCCTCCTTCTGATGCAAATTAACAAATATCCTTTGAAACTTAACGACTCCATGCTATCAATTGATTTAGTATTCTTTTACTTATCGTCTGAAGTCATAATCATGCCCATACATGCACTTAATAAATATTAAATTTTTAACTTACTTTAGAATAATCGAATTTAAACTTTCGTGAGACATGTCTAAAATACTTATAAACACGTGATAACGAGACACAATGTGTCAATTGTATTGTATGTCTACTCCCTTTATATCTGTGTGTCTTTTGTGTAGTGAATAAATGTCTTCTTTCTTTCTTTCTTTCTTTCTTTAGACACTTAATAAGTACGTGAGTTTTAATCGTGGATTTATTAGTAGTATATTTTAGAATTATTCAGTGGCTGTACTGTACCATAATTATACTTAGCAACATTCATTCGTGCCCTATCGTTGGGTTTTATTTTATTTTATTTTTTATGTCCTTCCTTGTTTCCGCATATTTGCATGCGAGCATTATTTATGAACAGGCAATAACAACATATTTATCTACGTAATAAATGTACCTAATTCATGTTAGGGATATTGTCGACGTGTTGAGCAATCAATTTCAAGGACTTTTGCCATACGATAGGTTTATGATTGGTACCTACGATTTTAATGCGCAATCTTATCATTTCGATCGCAGCACAAATGACTATTAGGTATATTTACCTACACAAAATTGCGTTTTGCTTTTGTTCCTGACTGAGCAAGCAAACATTGTTTTCGTAAATTTTAGGTAGTAGCATGAGCATTTCTTAGTTAACACGTCAATTACGTAAACTGTTACTATTACTTTATTGTTACCATGTTTTTCAATAAGTTTATATGGATTGCATGGCTATTTTTGGATTTTTTGGTAATTAACACTGTGTTACCTTTATGCTTTCTTAATTATAAAGAATCTCAAACCATTGTCTTAAAATTAAAAAAAAAACCGGACAAGTGCGAGTTCAACTCGCGTGGTGAGGGTTCCGTATAATCTAAGTGCAAGAGTAAAAATTACTATGCTCTAAGCATCAGGCGCTCCATACAAAATACACAAAAATATTGAGAATTTTCCCGTTACTTTGAATACTCAAACTTCTTATATGTTTTCCTGTAAATTTTAGGCAAGAAACTATTTTCCATATTTTTTTCAGAATTTTAAGCCTAGTAGTTTCGGAGAAGGGAGGAATGGTCAATTTTCATGTTTTTTCCTAAATTACTTCAAATCTGTTTTTGCTAAAATTATAAAAAATATATATCTGAGATGCTTACAACAACCCCTTTCATTTGATATGTCACACAATACAGTTGGCGAAACTTTTTTTTAAATTTTCCAGTTTACCCTCAAAAAGTGGCCCCCTTGTTCAGAATTCATTAATTTACTTTACGCCTCCATCTTTGGGTCACCAATTTACATATGATGACCAAATTTCAACTCAATCGGTCCAGTAGTTTCAGAGCAAATCATCTGTGACAGACGGACAGACAGACGCACGAGTGATCCCATAAGGGTTCCGTTTTTTCCTTTTGAGGTACGGAACCCTAAAAATGGTAACAAAAAAGGAATAATGAAGGTTATCTTAATTGTGTGCCAACTTATGTAAAAAGTTTTCTAAAAATGTTCAGGTATATCTTTTAACCCTTAGATGCATATGGTAACATACATTTTTATTCTAGAATAACATGTGTACTGTGAAATCCTCGTCAGATTTGAGACAAGATTGGCTATAATCATTTATGTAACATCATTTTGTAATCTTGTTTATATGAATAAAATTTCAGATTCTGATTCTGAGAGACGTCTTGAGTTTTTGACCAAGTCTATAATTGACATGAATTTGATTACTACTTGTGTCACTTCAGTTGTATCATTTTTGATACTATATGCATCTCAGGGTTAAATATTATCAATGGTGTAGAGGAATGGGAACGGCAGACGTGTCACGTGTCATTGGTGCAATGCGGGCAAAAGAGCAATATGGGCCATGGCAAACCTACTTCCAGCAAGCTGTTACATTATTATTTATTATTTACAGTTTACTAGAGCTTCATATTAAATCAGTTTGATGCTTGCTTCGAAGCGCTTTGATTTGATATTAACGGGTCTAGAAAATAATCTTCTGATTTGAATTGGAAACACGTACCTACTTACCTACTGCTTTTTTTTTAACACCACCAATCTAATACAAATACATACATTCAAGTGCAAAAATATGTATCGAAACCTTAATCCGCTGAAATAAGAGCGATGCATGAGACTTATTTATGAGCAAGTTGTACGTACCTATATTTTTTCACTTGAATGTACAGAATCACACAGAATGGTCTAAGTAAAAGTAGTTTTGCTAATTAATTATTGGTCAGTCTCCGACGTTTAATGGGAAAGGGTTTAATTAAAACTAGCGTCTGCCTGCGACTTCATGCGCGTTGAACTCGTCTATGCATACCGTACCCCCATACAAACTTTGGTCCCCCATTTCACTTACGGGATAAATAGTATCCTATATGTCCTTCCCTGTGATACAAACTACCTACCTTAAATATTAACGTTCATCTTAATCGGATTTTAAGCGTGCAAAAGTAACAGACAGACAGACAGTTACTTTTGCATTTATAATATTAGTAGGTAGGTATGGATAGTATGGATGTATGTTTTGACAAACATATCCGTCAGATCAACAGTGGGAAAGAAAATAAATACGTGCCTGATATACACATTCGTATTAACCCTTTGGACGCCAAGAACATCTAAAGGGGTTGCGTGTTGTCATGCCCACGGTGCCAAGAACACATTTAGGTGTTATGGCGTGCGCTGTCATCATCCCCCATACAAACTTTGGTCCCCTATTTCACTTACGGCATAAATAGTATCCTATGTCCTTCCCTGTGATAAAATCTACCTACCTTAAATATTAACGTTCATCTTAATCGGATCTATAGTTTAAGCGTGCAAAAGTAACAGACAGACAGACAGTTACTTTTGCATTTATAATATTAGTAGTTATGGATAGTATGGATGTATGTTTTGACAAACATATCCGTCAGATCAACAGTGGGAAAGAAAATAAATACGTGCCTGATATACACATTCGTATTAACCCTTTGGACGCCAAGAACATCTAAAGGGGTAGCGTGTTGTCATGCCCACGGCGCCAAGAACACATTTATCTAGGTGTTATGGCGTGCTCTGTCAAAGTCATCATCATGCTTTCAACCAAGGTTCATATTCACACTCTTATGCAAAAATACTTGGCGTACAGGTGTCACTTTCGTACGTGAAGAATGGTGTAAAAAGGGTGAATTTGATACAAATTGTTTGCAATTTACTCACTCCTAACGCAGTCGGTATCGTCATTCGCGTTAACGAGGGGACGGAAATGTCATTGATTATTAAATTGGGGTTGGTAGGAATAAGCAACTTCGGTTCGGACGAGGGAAAACGGGGTGTGATTACGTGGAATAGGGGTGACTGAGCTGTGTTATTTGTTATGCGAGTTTTTACAATAACTCGCACATATAATTAACAGTTACGTAGTTTAAGGCGTGAAGTTATTTTATCAGGCATTTTAATTATGTTGCTTTGTTGGAATATTCTATATATTATAGGTGAATTCCAACATCCCAGTAATACCTAACTACTTCATTTAAAATGAATATCAACCGAGAAATTCTGTACCTATTGTAGAAATTGTAGGTCCAAATATGGAGAACATGCAATTATATTTTGCCAACCCATCGCCCACAACACATTTCAACCCGATTCCCAGATAGTTGCGCGTGTCGTCACATTATGATAAAAAGTGTAGGAACCATATTTGTTTGTTTAATTGACCTAGAAAAAAATACGTGTTCAATATGTTTTTATAATCTAACTGACAGACTAAATAAAAAAAGTAGCCCTAGTAGTAGTAGTAGTACCCCTTAAGGGGTTGAAATTGCATTTTGTATGAGAGTGCAATTGACTAGTTCTTCGTGGACAAACAAAGTCGCGGGATAAGCTAAGATCACTATAACATAGGACTTTCATTGAATTAAATACGAAACACAATACGAATACGATATTTTCATGGGTTCTTTTTTTTATTTACCGAATGTACGGTCATGCACCAGCATCAATATCTGCCACGCAACAAAGCGCGCATAAATATCTGACACGGTTTCAAGGCCGTTAGAACGTGTCAGATATTTTTGCTTGCCTTATTATGGCAGATATTAATGCTAGGGACTGTACCAAAGTATGTCTCTATAATATAGCTGCAAGTATATCCAACTTTTATTTAAATTACTTTCAATTAATCCTCTAACAAAATCCCAGTGAATTTGTAGCGAGAACAGCAGTTGTTCAACTTGCATCTTTCAAATGGTTGTGTACTCCTAACTTAGAACATACATAACTGTAGTTGCCTTTCAGTAACTTATTTCTCTGAAAAAAAACCTTGCACAATGTGCAAAAAATCATACGCAGACAATTGCTCAATCGATTAATGGTCATTCACAAAATCGCCTCGCAAGAGAACACTGATCATAAAAATGCCCACATGTTGCTGTAAGCACTTGATATTATAAACGTTCAACCACTTCAAGCTTTCAATATACAATTGAGTTTCAATATCCTAATAAGATGCTTCTCCCGCCCCCGCAAAATTCGGCAGACATTTTTGTACGCAAATACGACATAAGGTTACTCCAGTTATGTATGCTCTAAGACTCCTAACGTAAAACTCGTACAATTTCTCGTTTCCTCGTTTTTGCTCAGAGCCATTTTCCTGACGTTAAAAGTTCAAAGTTAGGATCTTAATTAAAAACCTTTTAGATAAATACTACCTACATTGTTTAAGGTATCGTATAATACTTATTACCCCCTAATTCATGGAAATTATTGTTCTTTATTTCGTTGAGTAAAGTAACTGTTATATCTAAATACGATGTTGGTTTTATTAAAAGAAATTCAATAAAACTGCCTGTCGTCACAGACACAAGGGCACTGAATATTGTATGAAAAGATCAATAAAACTGTAATTAAATAGACCTACATGAAGGAACCAGCTGTCGTGCTACAACACGTGTGCTAATGTAATATTTATGAAACCATGACCATGAAAGTTGTGATGTGACTTAGACTTCTATCTCATGTATAGTCGAGAGGAATGAAAGGGTTTCGACCTGCTTTTATTTAAATTAACCTATTCGTTTCCTTGTTAGTTTGTTAGTGTGAGACAAATCTTGGAACTAATTTTTTGAACGAACCTCAACCGATTGAGCTTAAAAGTTGGGTGTAAGTATAGTTTGGATGACAATTCAATATTATGGCACCATGGATCTGATCTGATAATGGAGACAGAAGGTGGCCATGGGAATTCAGTACTTTGCCAACGTAACCCCGTTGAGTTTGGGCTCGTACGAACCATTTCAATGAGTACCTACTTAATGATGGTATACAGAAAAGTACAGTTGGCAATAAAAGCTTGTACCAAAAATGAAATTGTTGACAGAATCTTATTTTAAAGGTCCAACAGTGACGAACGCCTTCATTCCACGACTGTACATAGACTAAGACGAAATTGAATGTCGTAATTGTTGCTAGAGAAATCTAGAAGCGATTAACAATGTTAGGTTTGAGGTTATGGAACGGAGATTAATACACAGGCATGGCCCGTTGCTAACTGACTTTAATCGTGCTCTCTTGAGCTAGCTATACATGACAGTTATGTAGGTACTTATAGATACTATGTATGTAACAGTAAACAACAAATACTTAGGTAACTTCCATTTTGACGGTGAACGGTAGAGTTGAATTGTGTACGCGAAGCAAGGGTAACGCTAGATGAAGCGGTCATCTGAGTGGGTTCTTCCATCGCCTTAGTGATTGAGTGACCGGTCATCTTTTTTCTGTCGCTAGTTGCCATGGTTAGCTACTTCTCTTGGGTCACTTTATATAGGTAACTGAGATTTTATTGGTTTGAATCCGCCACCAAATGAAGAGTTGGCATAACCACGTTTTTTATTGAATCTAACCCCGTTTTTATTTAACGGTCTTCTATTCCCTATTCCATATAAGATAAAAATTGTGCGTTAATTGTCATGCCAATTTCATGGAAAACCATTTTGAGTAGGTTATGTTTGAAAAGCAAAATGAGTACAATGGGAAATATTGTTGCTAGTTTTATATCTTAGATAAACGAAGAAACCTAGGCGAATTTGTCCGTTAAAATTCTAATGTTATATGGGATAAGGTATGTACCTAAGTACCTTTTTTCTAAGAAACCCTGTCATGCTGTCAGTTAGCCAGGAGACATGATAACTGTCAGAATAACAGCAAGGAAGACCAATGGTTGATAATAGAGTCCCCCTTAGTCCTGTTAAGTTAGCTATTATCCCTGACCTAAACGCAGGCCACCTCATCGTGTACGCAAGGGTAACGAGATGAGCGGTCGTTGCACCCGATCGTTTTGGGTCAGTGCGACCACCGGGTTTGTGTGTCAGAGCGACCGGATCCGCCGCCGGCACTGCACCATGCACTTATAATATTAAAAGGAGTGCTTTTAGGTTAGTGATTAATCGAATAGGAAACGGGTCACCCCGTAAATGGCATAGACACAAATTCGAAATCCGGATTTTGTCCGAAGTCGTTTGTCCGAAACCATAATAATTCCAAAATTTCAAAATTCCGATCGCCATTTTCTGCTAAACAAAATTTTGGACTAAAACTTTGGTTAACCCTTATTAGTGCAAGGGGTATTATTTCTCACTTCGTCTGTTCGTATTAAAATCGTATGTATTTTTAAACGGCAACACTTTATGCAACCTACTATACAGTTTGACACTTCTTGTAGGTAATATACTGTTTTACTGGCAACAACCTTCACTCAAACTTCATCTATCACAACACGTCAATGTCAATGTCAAAGGTAGTAAAGAAATCGTAAAACCGGCGTTTTTTGATAATGCGTGTCCGGATCCAGATTCACCAAAAAAATGTAGTAAGACGGTTTTAATGGCAGTTATGTAAAATAAAGTGTATTGTTTGTCATTTAGCAAAAAACACTATCTGAAACCATTGTTTTGTCCGACTAAAAGTCATCTACAGTAGTAGGGTCCAAGTGGGAAAATAATTCCCGTTGTCAAAAAAAATAGAAAAAAAATCTTTACCGAACATCTAAAGAAACATACTAACAAATGAAAAACTACACTTTAAACTAAGAATATTATGATTACTACATAAATATCTGGGCAATGGATAGGGTACCGTCAGCTTCAGCTGAATAGGGTGTTTACATCCAGCGCTGATTTTCAGACTGTTCGTTCATGAACTTGAAAAAATCACGACGCAAACTTCCTGTGAATGTATTTTGTATTAAATATTAAATACAATAAGGCGTTTTGAGATCCGTTTAAGTAAATTAAATAACAGTTTGATAATTTCTTAAACGTTAAGTACCTACACAATCATTAATTTATAAATTAATATTTTGTGCGAAACAGGTCCTTGGCTTGTAACATAGTTTAATGATATTTTGCTGTTGTAAAATATTATAATGTGTGTTTTAGGTTCATCATATTTTTTTTATAATGGAATACATATACCTAAAAGAGGTTTGAATAATTACTTTTCCTTATATGATGATACTTTAGTTTGTTACTAATTTATCTGTTTTATTTTAATCATCGTTTTAGAAAATAAGAAAAAACAAAAAAATACAGAAAAACAACTAAAACTAAATAAAATAATATTGACTATTATCAAAGGTCGACCAAATTTTTCGATGTGATGTGATCATCGAACAAGGGGAAATAAATTCTCAGCAGAAATCACCCCCTTCCACGTACCCCCCCCCCCCCTCCATTTTTACATATTTTTTTCCGAATCTAGACATCAATCTTATTTTCCATAAAATTGGTGGTCTGTCCTAATAAGGGTTAAGTTATTTAGTATAAATAATATTCTAAAAAATCAAAAATTCTTTCAGCGGAACATGATTTTCGGAATTATGAGATTCGGAAAAATATGTATTCGTAAAAATTTCTCTTCGGAATTATGTAGTGGACCCCTTTATTTCATATACTCGTAGTGCAACGTTCTTCGGTGACTATCGTTTGTGACTAATTGGACCAACGCCAACCATTGCAGGAAGCAATTTTTTTTTGTTGTTCTACGCAATGTCATAAAAATACAAAATACCAATTAAGTCCGTGACTGTATAGTCACGAGCGTTAATTTGGGACCCACCTAAGGTGGAATATCGAATAGCAAACTGAAGACATTTAAAGCTAATATTTTAAAGGAGTGTCAATGTTTGCCATGCTGACAACTTACGTTACTATACGTGACTATGGGAAACCGCTCAGTGACGTCAACCGGGCGGAACGAGTCAAACGATCATTTCCGATTTTTTCCGACTAATTGTAACCCGTGTTAGAGGCCCTGTCTTCTCTCCGGCCATATTTGTTATTTGAAAATAGTATTTTGTGAAAATGACAGTTTTCAATAAATTTTCTTGTCTGACACTGACACACAATGACACATGTTCGTAATTAGAAAACTGTAATGATAGCTTTTGGCAAAGACGTTATCAATTCAAGGGCCCATTCAATAAGACATTTAATTGTGTCATCTTGACACTTCACAATTATTATTGAACTGAAGTTTTCGACCTTATTGCATTGTAAATGTTCTAACAACATTTGAAGGAAATGGGTCCCAAATTAACGCTCGTGACTGTACATAATTTAATGCTCATCTCTGATTTTTGTCTATTTAACTACATATATAAATAAATAAATAAAACGACATATATAGTCCTGAATAAAGAAAATCATCAGTTTTTAGAAAATTATTTAATAGGTAGATGCGTGCTTAAATCAAATGATTTAATTAGTAGTCAAGTACTACGACGGATCTATTTTGCATAAACTTTATGTTCTAAGATATTGTCGTAACTTATATTTGAAGCTAACATTTCCGTACTAAGTATTTACATTTCTCAAAGGTTTTTTTTTAAACAAATCACTTGAGACATTATTATTATCAATAATTATCATACATTGTTCAAAATCACATAATTGTACTCGCTTCCATTAAATTTTGTAAAAATATTTTCTTATTTCATAAAGAATGTACCTACATATAACGGTTATTCTTGTAGCGGCAGTAAAAGAATTCATACATTTGCGACCCCAACTAGTTTTTGCAAACGAGATGACAAACCAAAACTCGAGAAGGGGCCGATGACCCCAGCCTCGCCACATAATATTATGATTCGATAGATAACTGTAAAGATATATATTTTTATAGCCAATGAATTGAGGTTATGCATTTGACTCGTAATCACGCATGTCGTTTACTCGTCCGATTAGTTTTTTGCGTTCGCTTATATGATTGTAGTAACGGTCTGATTTAACAACTGAGTGTAACTGTTTTTCGACCTTTTATTTAGGTATATCGTACAATGAGTTTAGTTAAAATCCAGCGAAACTAGGATTAGATTGACTAGGACTCTTCTATTTAATACGTGTTTAAAGGTTATTTGTGCGTGGTTACTTCGAAGAATGTCTGGTCAAATAAAACTGCTGCAGTATTCTTGATACATTACACATTGTTTAAAGACATTGACATAATATTTTGAATTCACCTGTGCGTTTACATAATCGTTTGTAAATATTTATGTTATGTTAATGATATTTCATGTGCACTGCCTACCCCATTTGGGAATAAAGGCGTGAATCTATGTTTGAAATCTATGTATGATATTGAGCGAAAGACTTCTATTCAGCACTTTTTTTTATAAACCGAGGACTAAAATTATGCTATATTAAATATGACAATCAAAAAGTTAATTACGACCACGAAACAATTGCCAGTTTTTGTACAATTACCGCGGATATGGGTCAAAAACATCACATAACTGCGCGTGACACAATACAATACAAGTCGGGTTCAGATCGTTGGCATCGAGTTGGGCCCAAAGAATTAATAAGTGCAGTGCAGACAGGCGGTATGTCGGTAATGTGGTAATTGACAGACAAATTGATTTATGCACGTGAGACTGTGTGTGTAAGGCTACCTAAATTAACTTTGGTGACACGGATACGGCATTCCTTTGATCACATAACACCTACAGCACTCTTACATACTTATAAAAATACATCAAAATATACTTAATATAGTTTTTATTCCGGGCCCACGCAGACGAAGTCGCGGGCGGAAGCTAATATCATTATAAGTATTAAAAATCATTTGTATGAGACTGCTGGGTTTGCATTATATATTTTACTACTATAGATAGTATGGATAAGTAGTTGGATTTTGGTATTTTTTTTGTCTTTTTAAATTTGTATGTTACTTACACATATAGTAGTTCCTGTTTTATTATCTTGTGTATGTTCTAGTTTCATTTATTTTGTGCATCCTTACTGCTGTTACTTACCGTGCCTTCTACGAATGGACCCTGCGGAAGACCAGCGCTGGCTGTATAGCTAGTATCATGCTGTGCTGGGTCCATTTCGTGACAAAGCCAATGTGTTATTTTAATTTATTTCTTTATCATCTGTATAATTATTTCTCACGAATAAACGCTTGATTTTGAGAAACATTTTTACCTATATCTTATGCAACGAGTCCCTTTTTAACCGACTTCAAAAAGGAAGAAGTTTTATGTTCCACTTTATGTACGTTATTTATCTGTTAATTGAGGACCAATTTTCATAATTCTTGTTTTATTGACCTGATGATAGGATCCCAGGGAAATTGAGGGCAAACCTCAAATTTTAAAGGCACGCGTGTAGTGATTTCGATATTATGTAACTCGTATATTTACTCTCGGAAATCGCAATTTTAGTGAAGTGGAAGTAATGATGAAGATTACAGATGACTTATGGAACTCCTCAAGGATGTACATAAAGTACGTCAAAGATTCTGATATGATTCCGTTGAAGCAGCAACTAATGAAGTGCCAATTCTGAGATCCTTGAGGAATCGACGGAACTCCTCACAAATAGCGACTTGGATTTTTTCTATAATAATCAACACATTTGCTCTCGGAAGCAGTTCATGTGGTAAATTGGAAAGGAAATGTGGAAATTGTCATGCACCTATATGACTTGGCAAAGTACTGAATTGAAGTCGGTTTGAACTTTGTTATTAAAGTAAATTATTATGTAAACGCTAACTACCCTAAGCCTTTAAATTTTTCTATCGATGAACACGTTGTGATCAAGAGCCCTTTAGATGTTTAAAGGAGGCTATTGTTTTAAGCGGAAACGCTTCAGACCTAAGCACAAAGACGCTTATAGGAAGACTGTATAAGCTAACGTACTTTGACGATCAATAAGTACTTACCTATACTTAGGGGGGGGGGGGGGGGCAGCACCAACTTACGTTTACAAATCAAAGTCGAGTGAATTCGCAGTAGAAGTGAGTGATAGAGTCAGAAACAGTGTGATAAGAGATAAGTGTGGAATGGATGGAGATAAGTGTGATTGGGGCATGTAGAGAGGATGGATGAAAGAAGATTAACGAAGAGAGTGTATATAAAAAGAGTGGAAGGGCAAGTTGGAAGGGGAAGACCTAGGCGAACTTTCTCCGATCAAATTGGAGAAATCTTACAAAAAGGCCAGGTCAAAAGTACCCTAAACCGACGAGCATGTATGAGAAATGTTATGAAGGCGAGTGAGGCGAAAGTGGTTTGTTAGGCAGGATCGTAGAAAATGGAGATCCGTGATCCCTGCCTACCCCTCTGGAAAAAAGACGAGATTATATTATTATATGTATGTACGTTTACAAACCAATCAATGTTAAATATGGAGCCGGCAGCTGTCATTCCATAGAAACTTGACAAACTTTCCATACTTTTATTTTAACGTACACCGTTTACGATTACAGACAGTTTGGTGCTTAGAGCATACATAACTGGAGTCGTGTTTGCGTACAAAAAAGTCTGCTGAATTTTGCAGGGGTGGGGGGAGCATCTTAATAGGATATTGAAACTCAATTATGTATTAAAAGCTTGAAGTTATTGAACGTTTATAATTTGAAATGCTTACTGCAACATGTGGGCATTTTTATGAACAGTGTTCTCTTGCGAGGCGATTTTGTGATGGATCGTGAAATTGGCTTTGTATGATTTTTTTGCACATTGTGCAAGGTTTTTTACAGAGGGGTAAGTTACTGAAAGGCTACTCCAGTTATGTATGCTCTAAGGTTTGGTGCAACTCGCCCCTACTGATGATGACCGATCTTACAAATGTATACTATGACTCGATTGTTTCAAATCGTCGGTAATCGTACGTTATGTACGTTGAAATCTGTTTGTATGGGAAGTTAGACAGTTCTCATGAGAATATAACAGCTGCCGGAGCCATGTTTACCGTTTACCTCCGTAAAAGCTGGTTGGTGCAGCCGGCGCTATGCTGTGCTTGCATAAAATCGAAGCTAGCATTTTTTACTGGTGCTATCTGCAAGATGCGATTGACTATGAGAGACAAGTCCCGAGACGTCGGTCAAAGTGGCGCAACGTTACCAGACATCACTCAACATGTTGCGCAACATGTTGACCTAATCTCGGAGCCTTTTCTGACTTGTCTGATAAACAACTTTAGAGTTTACCTAATCAAGATTAGCTGCTATTTTGAAGTTTATTCGCAGGTTGAGGTTTTTCTAGTTTGGTCAAATCTGGCTAAGGCTGGATTTGCCAAACTGGTACAATATTTTTTTTGTCAATAACCACAGTTAGTTTAATCCTAACAAATAAAATATTGCTCCACATATCTGTAGTATCTG
Source organism: Epinotia nisella (assembly GCA_932294315.1). NCBI lineage: Eukaryota > Metazoa > Arthropoda > Insecta > Lepidoptera > Tortricidae > Epinotia > Epinotia nisella. The sequence continues at coordinate 11,494,384 of OW028688.1, read as the reverse complement.
TGAATAAACTCTAATGTTCAGTACATTAGCTGCCCGCACGGCTCCGTCTATTACAAAGAACGCAGGCAGAGACAAGGGATAAAACAAAGACTAGGTATGCCTACCCCGAGGTCCCGAAGTTGTCATGGTGGGAGAATTTTAAAAGTCGGAGAAGTAATTCTGGTGTTTATCCCCCTACATGTAAACTTAAAAAGCTTCAAACTTAAAAGCTTTAATTCTTTATTACAATATTAGTGTTGATAGTATAGCATAGACGATAGGTATTCTAGAATTGTAGCGACGAATAGCAGGCGTTTTTTTTCGTATTTGTGATAATAAATGGGTTGTAAATGGATACCACGTATGGACATAGTAAATGGACCTACTCAAGACCCGTTCTTGTAGATCAGTACACTCTCGACAGAGTGGTTGTGGTCGTCTGTTGTTGTTACAATGAGAGTGAGTACTTTACCTTTACGGCATTTTAATTTAACTAGGTATCTAAAGCCGGGTTCAATGTTGTCTGACTAGACGTGTCGTGACGAAGACGAGTAGTGTCGGTGTCAGAGCGTACCTATCAGAGAACATCACGTCAGATAAGTATGAATTGGGCTTAACCGCTGCCAACCTGCTGAAGTGGGGCGCCCTAAGTAGCTCAGATGCCCAATGTCCGTGTGGGGCCGTTCTCCAAACGATGCAGCACATGTTGTCTTGCCTAGCGTGCCCGCACACGTCTGTTCCAAGCAAGACCTTCGAGACGCGACAGACAGGGCGATAAGCGTCGCCACTCTGAATAGAAACCATCGACACGAGAAGAAGAAGAAGAACCGCTGCCAGTTAAAATGTTGCAGTTATTGCATTATCGCGTCTGCAGTATTTAAGTGATCTATGGGCGAGAGTAGGCGAAACTGGCTCCATCTGCTGTGGTACCGTTACTCGACACAGTAACCGCTGAGCGGGAGATTAATGTGACCCGTCTGTTACGGCAAAGGGCGTCTGAGTTCGGTACTATTATTGTGACTAGACTGTGGTGTGGTTTGCCTGTGGGCATAGGTTTAATGGAGCTAGTCTTTAGGGCGTTGAACTAGTTAAACTAGATCCTTTGCAGCTTAATGTAACAGCTAGGCCTTAAAATACCTACGGCAGGTTACTGGACCTATATGAAACCTTGTAATACCTAGGGCAGGTTACTGGACCGATATGAAACCTTGTAATAGTAATCGATAATGAGCACTGGATAGTGGACAAGTGCGAGTCGGACTCGCCCACCGTGGATTCCGTACAAAATTACAAGTGTATAGTTTTCAGATTTTTCCCTGTACTTGTAGTATAAGACGATATTACTTGCCCAATTTCATAATTCTAGGTCAACGGAAGATAAATCTTGATTCCCTTGAGTGTGTCGAAATATACGTGTTTTGCGGCATAAACGGCCGTATCATTTTTTTACGTTAACTTAGAAGTTTTATTTTCCCAGCTTCAAGGGACTGTAGACCTGAGTTTTAATTTGAACTCAATACCTCCACGCGTGTCCGAGATAAAGGGTCTTGACAGACAGACAGACAGACGTACAACAAAGTGATCCTATAAGGGTCCTATAAAGCAAATGTACGCATTGGTTTGCTCTTGTCGCTCTTGCGTGTATTTTACAATACCTAGATGTATCAAATAACTGACAGTACTCAATCTTCAGATAACCTGTCATAGATAGTAAGTAGGCACAACTCGATAACAGAATCATTTATTCGCCTCCGAGTATAACTGTCATGTCAGGTTACCAGTTATTTTTGATATTTTTTTCCAGCTTATACTATTTCAAGAAAGCCAATCTATATCCCGAAATAACTCATGAAATTAACACTGTGAAAAACATTTCGTTAACAGTTTATTTTGTGTCGCAACTATCTTCAATAGAACATCAGTATTCTATTTGACGTATCGTTTGCTAAATTTCAAATCTTTTTGCTCTCTAACATAATGAATAAGCTAGAACAAAGGTTGACTGATAGAAAATTCTTCAGGCATTAAGTCCGCGTTTTGTATTAGGTTATTATTTTATCTTTTGTAATAAAGATTTTAAAAAAACAGGCTAGTTAGGTAATGAGACGTTTCCTATATATGTTGATTATCATTGCCAAACATTATCAGGATCAACTTTGGCGGCATTTAATGAAATACTTGAACATTTTTTTTTATTAAATCGTCATCAAAAAGTTGACGGACCGTTACCACATCACTGATGATCAAATGAGATATCTCGATAAATACCGTACGGAAATATGATTCCTATTTAAAACATCGTACATAATTTAAGAAATTCTTTCATCGCATCTTCAAATCATCGTAAACGTCTGCGTTGACAATAAATCAAAACAAATTAATGGACCGTAGAAACGTTGGAATCCTTTCAATGCCGTTTTCTGACGGGACAATGGGAACGTAAAAGCTACTTCATAAAGTTTTTAGCTTCTTTCGGTTCGCGGGAAAATGTTGTTCGTTAAAATTCTCTCTTTAGGCATGGTTCAGTTCAACTGTCGATTGTACTTTTGCGAAGTAGTCAAATAGTTACCGTCGGTCCAGTTCGATGATATTGTTATACACCTACGCTAGTTTGTTTTTATGTGTTTTGTCACGAATAAATTTTTTTTCTTTTTCTTTTTTTCTAAATTTTCCCTCGATTCCGCTTATAAAATTTGGAGGACCAAAAAATTATTATTGAGATAAAAATCAAACGCTAAATTTTCTTCTGATCTGCATTGTAAATTGATTACTTATCCTCAATACTATAGTACTTACTTATATTTAAAACTTCCTTCATTTAGTTTTAAAAATAATTAAACAGATAAAGATACAATTTAAGATCCGAATAAACGATGAAATAATCGCCAGCGTATTACAATTATGTAAATTGATATGTACTGTAATCTTGCTGATATATCTGTTAAATGTGGGCCAAGTTTGCTTCGCCGTATCATGTTCGCGAAGCTTAAAAGCCCAACCGGTTGTCAGGGCGTCGACCCCTCAACCTACTGGCTGCTTGGCCCGCTCATTTCGCCATTTTATTGTGATACCTAGCCGACCACTCTCCAGCCAGACCATAGTTATGAAGGCTTACTTAGACCTCCATTAAGATAAGCCTGCAGAATAGGTAGTAAAGATCGCTGATACCTGAACGGGTTGCTTGTTTATTATTATTTGTGCAGATATGGTTATAAGGCTATGTTGGGAGTTTCTCTGCGTGATCGCATCAGAAATGAGGCTATCCGCAGCAGAACCAAGGTAACCGATATAGCCCTCCGAATCGCTAAACTTAAGTGGCAGTGGGTGGGCCACATTGCACGTAGAACCGATGGCCGTTGGGGCGGAAAGGTTCTCTCGGCTGATATGATGATGATGATGATAGTTTTATAATGATGAGTTGTATAAAATAAACGAATTCGTTACATTATAGGCTATATATTAAGTTCTTCCAACGTTATTTTGCCTGCCGCTGTTCAGATGTGGATCATTTCTGGCTGACTAGCCAGGTGCAGTGGATGATAAAATGATCGTAATGATAAGTAATTCGTTGCATTATTCACCAAGACAAGCAAGAAAATGTCTTTCGAAGTTCCTCTAACATCATATTGCCTGCCCCACATTTCCAACATTTCTGGCTAGACAGGCTTGAGATGCGTGAGAAGTTTTGATGCAATTGTCTTGTTTGATACTAAGTTCCGCTTTTCTTACTAATCACTTTAGTTTGATAGTTTCCAGCGTCCTTCTTAAGGTTTATGAGAGCTTTTTAACTAGCGAGAGCGTCAGATCATTAAATAGTTTATCCTCATTTTAGTAGACTTTTAATATGCACTTTTATAGACATCTCATCATCATCATAGATGAAAATACACATGAAATCTCCATGTCTATTTTCAATTAAATTGACGCTTCGCCTTGCTGGTGGTAGCTTTATCTGTCTTAATAATACGTATTCGTTTATATTTCTGTAGGCACTAGCTTTGTCTGCGTTGATCGCATTTCTATACAAACTCACGGCTTTAGATGATTTTTAGGACAAAAGGCATCTAAACTTACTCCTTCTTCCTAGGACTTAAACTATATCCAAAACGAATTTCGTGGCGATTGGTTTGTCGAGATAAGCGTGCAATAGTAACAGACATACCAACAAGGAAACAGTTACATTTACATGGATACGAAAGGAGTTGAAACATTCAGCACTAAGTTGTTGCTTGTCATATACCATGCCACAATCTATAAGCATACTTAAAATAAATTCCTTATTTATAGCCATGCTGACTTGTGGGATCCAAATAAAACCAAAACGGAATAGGATTTCTAAGTATTTATGTATGTGTGCATTATTTTGTACATGTGCGTAATACGAATATGACGTGCCTAGAAATGGCGACTGCTTTCGCATTCATCGCTTGCGTTGCATCGACCTTAGATCGACTCAATGTTGTAGATGTGTCATTGTTTTCGAAACAAAGAATCAACTGATGCCAACTTTAATAAATTAACTCCATTGGACCGCGAGACATTTAAATCCTTTTATTTGTATGTGTAGTTTATAAAATAAATCATACCTACGTAGAATGCACTGATGCATCGACTTGGCTCTACTCGTATATTCATTCCTAGACAATTTTGGAATTTGTGTCCTCAAAGATATTAGTAAAACATTATTTAAAGTACATAACAAGTATCCCCGTCCCGGGCAAGGAAAAGATGGCGATGGTGATTATTATGAAATGTGTGAATATTGATCCTAATAAAACAGTTTTGCGTAAGATGGCTAGTTAAGAATTAAAATTACGTTTATCGCCAGAATTTAATGAAGACTAACCAGCGTCACGAAGTATCGGGAGCGGTTTAACCTCCTAAGACACCCAGGGTAAAAAAATGATAAATTTCAAAACTAACTTTGTACCTACTTTTACTGAATGTCAAAAAGTTGATAATTCAAAACACAAAACCTTACTCTGGGTCTTAGAAGGATAATTATTGTTAATGGTTACCGACTCTCTACGGCTGTGGCATTTGTTATTAATTGTCGTATCTACTATAGTTTTCATCGAATCCGCCTTAGTTCAAGGCTGGTCATCTCGCGCTTCCCATTACTTGCATATACACATTTTGCACCCTTTACGATATCCTGGCAAATCCGTAATAGTTTACAAAGGAAACACTTGACTTGTCTCTGATTACACTTACATTTCAGGAGACTTGAGACAACTACATACCTACTTGGCTCAAACAACTTTTCCTGTAGCTTGTTGTTACGAGTATAGTGACGTAGCTTAATCATTTCATTTAATTTCTTTATTTATTAACAACTAGCTTCCACCCGCGATTTCGTCTGCGTAGACCCGGGATAAAAACTATGCTCCCACTTGCATCTCTCTTTCTCGCCGCCGAAGGTGCAAGGTAGACATAACCTCCGCGCTGGGTCGTGGTGTTGATTTTTTCTATCCATCCATACGGATTTTCCTCCCAGAAAAAAAGGCCTACTGTTTACCGTATCTACTCATCCCACCCATCGAATGCACCGAAGTTCAAGGATGGTCATCCCGCGCTTCCCATTGCATGCGCATACGCATTAATTCCACTCACAATCGCGACTACCACCATTGTCTATCACCGGGCTCAACGACCCCATAAAGGATTAATGACGCCATTGTAAGGAGTGAGTATAATGTTCTTCGGACTTTAGGGTCCGCGGTTGGGGTCCCATTTGTGGAGACCAAGATTTACCGCTGGTAACGAAAGGACAGATAATGCGACAATTGTATGAATTGCATCCTCCAACGTTTTCCCGGTTGTACCCTGAAAGAGCTCGGGGTCCACTTATCCCAAGCATTGTCGTAGGCACTAGTTTTATGGGCTGCCATCTGACTTTCAAACTCAGAGGACGAGCCGGAGTTCGAACCCACGGCTCAAGATTGAATGTCTTGTGCCTTACCGCTCGGCTACAGATAGGGCAGTTTCGACATTTTCATAATATCGGTGATAAAATAAATGACTATGTCATCACCGACCGTATGTAATTTCTTGGGAGCCTGTTATTTTACCGAAATATTTTTAGCCAAATTTCATTTACCAACCCAACTTTGTCAACTGATTTTTTTTTCCAACTCAATATTTTCCAAATATTTATTTGCCAAATTATAATTCAGTCAAATGATCACTAGACAGAATATTATTACAGCAAATTTCATGAGGACAATGGTTCTTTTACCAAATGCGTATGCGTTATGCAAAATTATATTTATGGATTTTTTAAATGAAAATAGTCGAAAAATGTTTGCGCAAATAAATGTTCCCCAGAGGGCTTCATTTGGTCAACATTTTTGTCCCAAATTTCAGTTGCCATAAAGGCCAAACGCCATAAGACAGTAAAATGCAAATCCATTAAGTAATGAAAAGCATTAAAATAAATCTACCGAAAACCGAATCAGCGAATCAGAGCACCCCACTTCCACGTGGTATTGTCTGTCCTACCCCTATAGTGCAATATGAAAGCCCGCGGAGCCAGGAGCTCGCGATGGAGGTCCCGAGCGAAGATGCGTCGAGTGCGCCAGTGAAATGAAGGGCTGACGAAGCAAGTTTCTGGACTTTCTGGCGGGAGCCCGAGACTTGGGCCGGGGAGTGGTATTCAGAAACGCAGGGCTGTCAAACTGAACTGGGGTTTGAGCTCATTGAAGATGATGAATAAGATACTGATGACGACAGGGCGGTATAGAAAGGTCCCAAAACGAACCACAAAATAGTTATAATAGGCACTTAAGTTAGGAAGTGGGCACCTACTATAATACTAACAACTAGACGTGTAATATTATAAGTATACCTATAGCTCACCCAGCTCTCACAAAAGGCGAAAGCCGACACTGACCAAACCCGGGTATAAAAATCTCTAAATATTTGTTTGCTAACCAAAACATTCGCTTGCGAAATATGTTTTTGGTAAATCTTCGGTTGGCAAATGATTATTTGACAATTTTTTTTTTGAAACATTGTTTGGGAAGCGAAAATCTGCCAAAAAAGCTTCGGTAATTCATTAGTACCTAACCCAAATTTCTTACTTCGCCTCGCCGGTGGACAAGCAACTTTAGGATTAGTGACGTAAATATAAGTAGGTACAAAGTTATCATTAATTCTTATACATATATTTTCTTGAATACGCTTGTGGTAAACTAATCTCTTTTCATAGATGCTGAGGCCTTATTACAAACGCGGCATGGACCTCATATAAACACGGTTCTAAGAAATTACTATTCAACATAAAAATATTAATAACACAATCATGCAGTCATATACGGGCTGCACTTAATTGCCTCACCTTAATGAATATTGCACTACAACTTTAGTAATAAAATGCGATGACAGGCCAGAAATGGGACTATTAGCCCCCTCGGTCTGTGAGACGATACATGTGCCAAGCACTGCGATTTATATTAAATATAAATATAGTCTGATGAGATGATGATTATGTTTATGAAAATAGTATAGATATATAATTATATATATATACCTATATATAAATATATCGTTGGGGTAACTAACTTGTAATAATAATAAAAAGTAATTAAGGGTCTACAATTTTGACATTACAAGCGCATTTACTTCTATTTAATTCGAGCGCTCGAAAGTCAAAAATCCTTCGCTGTTGTGTGCGCTACAGTACAGAAGAACCGGCATAGGACCGACTTCTCATTGAGCGTAGATATATGGTTCTACGGGTCAGTGTTTGCTAGATTGAGTTTACAGACGAGCGCAAAATGTTTTGTGAATAGAGCTTAGGGATTGGCTGGCGATCAGAGTATTAAGGAGCATTTGCATGATGCTGCAACTCGTATCGATTTTCATTAGGTACATTCTGGGGCTGCGAGCTACCGAAATATGACGAATTCAATCAAACTCTCTAAACTGCTTGGAAATTTGCTTTTGACCCGTTAGTATATAAAGTTATATTGGTGCAGTAGTTTTAGTAGGTATTGACGTATTTTTCATAGTAGATTTGTTTGTGTAAATGTCGGTTTAGTGATATTCATCATTTGAAATACCTACGTCCACTGCTGGACATGGACGTTCCACAGAGGACGCCCCAACGATCAGTCATGCGCTGCTCGCTTCCAGCGAACTACCGCGACTTTAGCAATTTGTGTGCGTAACCAGCTTATTTTGACCGGTAATTGTGACTTTTCCTTGTACCGCACCTATGTCACTACAGAAATTCCTCTGGTGCGAATGAAATCTTAGCGATATAAAAAAACAAGTACTTACCTATGCTTTTGGATTAATCTTTCCAGTTGAAGGACAGACACATAGCACAAGCAGCAAAGCAGCATTTGAAAATCGCAAACTTTATGCACGCCGATACATAATATGTTATGTTAGATGTAGCCCTGAATAAAAAAGCGTGCCAGACCATTTTCATTAACAAGGTGACTCGCCAACTGCATTTCATTCAACCACACTGTCAACTCTTAACATCGCATTACCTTCATTAGTTATCATCGCTTATCAATTCGCAGGTGCGAAATTGAAAGTCATTTCAATTTAAACCTTGACGTTAGGTACAGTAAGGGAAATGTATTCACGTACCACCGAAGAACCCTGTCGTAATTGACAGGCCGCCGTCACTCAAACTCGAGTGATATGTCACCTTATTGCGATAGGGTTCTACGGTGGTACGTGAATACATTTCCCTTACTGTACTTAGGAGAGTTAGGAGTAGAAAATAAAAGTTAGCTGTATTTTCATTTTTTTTTTCTTCTCTCTTTTTTTTTCTTTTCTTTATGATATATCATGATAAAATATTTTAGATTACAATAAAATAAAATACCACGTCCGTGAGAAACAAGCGTACGGCCCGCCTGAAGGTTACCGTAGCCTATGGACGCTTGCAACTCCATAGGGAGGGGTTATGTATATCTTTTCTTCCTTTTCGTTTCGTTCCGATTATTTTATGCATAATTGACATTTCATACATGGGGTGCTAACGCGAAACAATTTGTGCGTCACATAGGCCGTCGGCTTAGGCAAAAGGGAGAGGACCCCTTCTCCGAATCGTTTCTGGTGCATAGACTGTCCATAGCCATCCAGCGGGGTAATGCCGTGAGCTTTATGGGCACTTTTGCACTGGAAGCGATAACGAACGGGTTTGACTAGTTGACGTGTTATATTAGTTTATAATGAAAATTTATTTGTTGTTATGAATGACGTTGAAATAGCACAATACATTTTCATACATGTTTCCACTTTGCCTACATCAATATTTTTGACGTTCGTTGTACCAATAATATTCTTAATATCAGAAGTCAATAAAACACAAAAAATAATATCTAAGTTATTTTATTAATAAAAATTAAAACTTGAATAAGTTTACGTTACGAATAGAAGCTTTTAAATTTACTTCTCTGTAATATTAACAGTTAAACAACATCGTAACTTTATTTTATCTTATCCCAGGAAAGTATGTAAAGGCTTATATTTCTGCAGCAGATTCTAAATTAAGATTAAAAGACCGAGTTAAGTGCATAATAAATAAGAGCTCGGCAACTTCCATAGTCCTTTATTTAACGGTCGCTTTGTTTATCACTATTACAACAACTTTTTTAATGTAAACTTGGTTAAGGCGAGCGGTCAGGTGAAAATGTCGTTATGCTCTGAAACTAAGCATCCAGAAATTGTGAAAAAATATCTTAAACTGCGGTGTGCCTCTAACAACTCAAAAGTTTAATGTTTTTTTAGAACATAAATTACTAAACCTGGCAGTGACAGACGGACAGACGGGAGTGATCGCAAACGTAAAATTTCTGTGATATTTTGACGGTTTTTTTTAGGGAAAATTTAAAAAAAATACATATACCTTGTTGTATATGTATTTTTTTTACAATTTTCCCGAAAAAAAAACGTATTTTTTATGTGAAACTTATCGTAAAATCTATTTTATAACAAGTTATTAACAAGTATACTTGTATACTTGTATACTTGTTAATAACTTGTTATAAAATAGATTTTACGATAGAAACTTATTTCTTTATTTATTCTTTATATATTTATTATATATAAAGAATAGAGAATCCCTGATGGCATTAAGTCCGCCAATTGTACGTTTATTTGTATATTTGTGCAATAAAGTTTAAATAAATAAATAAAGGATTGATATAAAGTCGAGTGTAAAATGGGTTTGGACGAGTTGTACAGTTTGTACACTCTACTTTTCACTTCGATTGCGAGGAAATTAACCAGCAACATGTAAATATGTAAATGCTAATTTAATTAAAATTGAAAGTTACATTACAGCCATGAGAAATATTTAAAGTAATCGTTTTGCCTTGCATATTTTAATGTTGTATTGGATTGTATTTGTGATGCGATATTTATCATATTGTCAAATTCAGGAACTTTTGAAGTAACGGGATTATCAGTTAAGTTCTGTTCCAATGTTAAGTTAGCACTAGATGGGCCTGGTTCATTTGGGACTATGTTGATTCATTCCGTAATGAAGTCGGTAATTTTAGATTTTTGTTCTATGGATTCTTAAATATATCTCTCTGCCACTTGGTTAGACTTCCAGTCGCTTTAATGTTGTGAGATTTGGTCCTGAGTCGACTAATGCAGCGAATTTATTGCCGTGTACATATTGCCAGTTTTGATAATTGAGGAAAAACCGGTTCGTTGTCATATTTTCTGGACGTAGGGCTTGATACTTTTTAACTATACGTTCTCTCTTTTTAGGGTTCCGTAGCCAAAATGGCGAAAACGGAACCCTTATAGTTTCGTCTTGTCCGTCTGTCCATCTCAATATACCTTCCGCCCTCGCCGTAAATATATAATTTTGCTCCCTTGAGACACGATCTACTATTTCACTATGCCTGTATTTTGTACAGGAATGCAAATCAGCCCGTGTATAATATACTTGTTTAGTAGAATTAAAAGTACTCGTAGTCAAGAAAGAGTCTCTTGCACGTAAAAAGACTTTTACTACTACGTTTATAGTCTTGTTATTCGGTTCATTGGAAACGCAATGCGGGGTTTTAGCGTCACGTTATGCAGTATCTGGGTCTTCATTTAGAGGCTATTTCTGTGTCCTATAGCTTTATTGTATTACTAACAAAAACTACATTCTTGTGTCAATGAAATTGCAAGTTTATTGTTCACTAAGGTGCTGTTTACTTTAGTTTCGTATAGTACAAATGTACTCTACCTATACACTATAGAGCTGGGCCGTTGAAATGCAATTTGAAAATTCAAATTGCATTTCAATTTGAGAATAATTCCATCTTAAGTATACGTACATACACAGTATTACTTATATACTCGCTGCGCATGGACCAAGACAATTCATGATATATATACCTAATTAAAATTAGAATTTTTAACGCTTAACTTACGTAAAAACGCGGGCCAGAATTGCTGTCCACGGTGCACTTTTAACAAAACCTGATGTGATAAAAACAACGGAGACTATATTCTACGGGTAACCAAACGCATGTGAAAAAAACAGATTGGTGAAAAATTGCATTGGTAAAGATGCGTGTAGCCAAAATAACGACTAGAAAAAAAGGCGTGTGACGAAATTATCTGTTGGTAGAAATAATGTATAGAGAATAAAGAAAATGGGGAAAAACGCGAATGGAACTAAAAATACCGGGAATTTTTTTTTATGGGCATTCATCTTATACAGTCAAATTACGTCAACAATGTCACAATATTGCATTCAGCATGCAGTTTTCAAAGCTACAATGTTGATTTTAGTATTCGCTAATATTAGTTGTAGATATTAAACTAAGTGTTCGAATGCGTAAGCGTTAAAATCTGAATGTCAGTCAAGGATGCATTTAACTTTTAGGATTACTGGTTTGTTTATTAATTAATAAATGATATAAAGGAACTTCATTTTGTAAGGCTGCAATGACACTTTTACTAGTCAAAAAGAACCAATTAAAATTATAACTTTTGTAAATGCATGTTACCCAGTTCCGACGCCCGTGCCTAGGCCCCAACTCCATTATGTTCCAGCGAAAATAAGTATGCTTGCAAATATGCTTATTAGTCAGCAGCTCCGAGCCCAAAGCCATCTTAACCGAAATGTTTAATGTTCAAATCTCGTATTGTTTGGCAATCATGTTTGTAGTTCCACTGTCAATATTTATTTGGTCTAGTTCTTGTCTTGTGGTCTCGCTGGTCCTTAATATGTAAAGGTATTTCGAAATATTGACGGCTGGCTTGTGAAGTTATTCAAGAAAATAAACATCAGAGTTGGTAATAAAAAATGTTAGCCTTTGGATGCAATACATGGGCGAAGCCGCGCGTGCAAGTAGTACCTGAGTAAAAGAAAGAAAGTTTCACAAACACACAGGACACAACAATTTTATTTTGTTTATTTCATGAATGTACTGTCGGCGTCACATGATTTGCTCATAATTTTGGGCCTTTTTCCTTTCTGATACCTTAGGTGAAAAATGTAATACATAATTTTGATGTCGATTTACGAGTACGACATATTTTTAATCAACTTTAAAAAATGAGGAGGTTTTCAATTCGTCCGAAACTTTTTTTCTATGTTTGTTCCTCTATTACTTGACCAATCCTGAACCGATTTGGAAAATTAATTTTTTTTTCAAAAGGCTTCATAGGTTGTCCCATGGGCAACAGGTCCTAGAGCTTGGGGAAATCGAGGGAACTCTTCAAATTTTATAAGTTCCTACCCTTAAAGTGGATTACTGAATTGAAATTGGTTAAATGTCTAAAAACTTTGTTTTTAAATTAAATTATTGAGTTTTGAGTGCCATTTATTTCATAATCCGATTATATAGCACTGTACTAATGTTATCTAAAACTGACTCACAATAATAGTAGAACAATATCAACATATTTTCTAACGCGCCTATCAAATTATGGATAATCAAAACATTATTATAGCTAGATTAGTTAGAGATTGGCCCATAAACTTGTTAAGTTCACTCGCAATATTATTTGCCTATATTTAGCACATTGGGCTATTTAACATCAGGGAATTGGGACAGATTACAGTCCCGAAGTTTCCGTGTTAATCTCGGCTGTTAATTCAAAGATAAGGGGGTTTGAAACTTATGTTTCACATTAAAATTTGATTAAATAGAATAGAATAGAATAAACATTTATTCATGACAACAACATATACATACACATAGATCAACATACAACGTTGAAACGTTTCCATCTCAGCGTTGTGCTGACCTAGTGGCCAGCGCTGGTCTTTCGATGGAACCATCCGGTGATTCCACGTCGCCGGCCGCCTGTCTCGCCATGCCGCTCTCAACGACATCCTTAGAAGGGCGCTCGTCAGTGCCAATTTTCCCGCCGCTCTGGAGCCCCAGATCGAGCGGAGCGATGGTAAGCGCCCCGACGGGATGTCGTTGATTCCGTGGAAGATGGGCCATGCGCTGGTGTGGGACGCCACTTGCGCTGACACGTTGGCTACGTCCTACCTCTCTTCGACTAGCAGACCTGCCGGCGCGGCGGCGGACGCACGGGAACGAGCAAAGGCGGCCAAATACGATTGTCTCGGCGCCCAGTACGAGTTCGTTGCGTTTGGTGTCGAGACTTTCGGCTCGTGGGGCAAGGGCGCGCGTGGGCTTCACGGGGCGCTCAGCAAACGCTTGCGGGAGGCAACAGGTGACCCTCGCGCGGGCAGCTTTCTCGCACAAAGACTTGCAATCGCAATTCAACGCAGGAATGCTGCCTGCGTGATGGGTACCCTGCCAAAGGTTCCAAATTTAGATAGTTATTTTTAGTTTTTGGTAGGCTATTTTTAAGTTAGTTTTAATTTTAAATCTAGTTTTAATTGTATATTTAATGCATTTGATGTATATTTTTATGTGTTTTAACAATAAATCCTTTCTTATATGACACACAAAGTGATACTTTACAAGGCCAAATTGAAAGTAGTTTTATAACAAACATTAAAACCTTCTAGACAACGTTATCATTCGAATTCTAAATGCAGCTCGTGTCTAGCCTGCAAGTCTCCTGGCTCTTTTGTTGTTTGAATCAAAAAGTTTTGAGCTTGATTCTAAAGCTGTCCACATTTCCTAGGTCCTGTAATGGCGGAGGAATAACATTCCAGCATTTAGATGCTACGTACCGGAAACTACTACGGAAAGCCACCGATGCGTGTTGAGGTGTCAGCAACTTTATCTCACACTACCTTTTACTATGCAACCTGGTGCTGCACAACTTTTCGAAATGATACTTAGGAGGCTCGTTCTTAATTACGATGAAAAGCAAACAGGATAGACTGAGGTAGCTTACACTGATATTTATTTTACTAAACTAAAAAAAATGACGTCCGTTGTAGCCAAGTGGGTAGTGACGCTGCCTTGACAGTCTTGGATTAGAATCCCGGTAAGTGTAAATATTTGTGTGATTAGCATAAGACTTAAATATTTTCTATGAATTTCAGCTTTTATTTGGTGGTTACTGGTTAAGATAACACAAGCCTTATTGAGCTCGCTTTGGGGCTAGTTAGATTGAGTTGTGCAGCGAAGCGCGCCCGGAAAGCAAACGTGTGATATATCTACACTAACATAACGAAGAGGAAAAGTCTGTAAGAATGTAGCTTTGCACATTGTTTTGTTTGTATGGAGTGGGTAAGCTCCGGGACCACTTATTATCCGATTTAAAAATAAAATTTTCCCTGTGGGTTGAAATTGACTTTCTGGATGGACATAAGCTATTTTGTATCCCACGAGTTTGCCTGCGTTGTTTGTAATACGCGGGTGAAGCCACGCGGACAGCTAGTATTGTAATAAAATTGGTACGCCAAACAAGTCTCAGATTATGCCAGGCCATCCGTTTAACTGAGACGCCACGCCAGTAACGGGTCAGAGGCGCGGGGGAGACATCATAAATGGGACGTAGAGTAATGTGTGATTGTCAAAATTAACAACTGTATATAATTCTGAAGGTATTATTAACGAGATCCAACTTCAAGTCGGTAATCCTGTCAAGTCGGATGAGACTTGTATCTACCTACACGTGCAAACTTATAGGTGTGGATGATCTAGATTCCTCACGTCACGTGTTCTTAAATGTATGTGTAACGTGAAACGCTGCGTAGGGATGCTACTAATGCTACTATATGACCGAATGATATAGCTGCGCTACGACTATATTATTGACGTTAGTTGGCTTATGCTCCTATTCAATATCGGTATATTTTATCTATCTGTCACTTTGATATAAGTATGTTTTTGTGAGAAAGTGACAAAAATATAATAGTTAGCAGAGGTGTAGATACGAGCTAGGTGAAATGCAGGTTAGAAATATTTTGAATACAACACCACCGACGAGTCGTTGTATAGGTCTATTAGGGCGGTCGTTTCGTAAGAATGCACTCTATGTAACGTATTACGTAAGCGCCGTCCGAATAAGTAAATGTGGCTTAGAGGTATTTGTTGAATTTTATTTGGTTATTTACCACGACTGTCTCGAAATATTTCGTATTTATGTAAACATTAAAATAGTTTATTTCCTTATTCTTGTTACTCTAATGACTTGGGTTGGGTGGGACTTCCTAGTAAGTATTATTGTCTCTCAGGTCATCAGGCAGATCCAAATGTCACTTTTTATATGGAAAAATGACAGTTAAATCTACCTAACGCGCGTAAGAAATGTTACGTGATCGACCCACAGAACACAGTACAAACGTAATAAGTCGTATGTGAATTGTATTGTTTTG
Organism: Epinotia nisella; assembly: GCA_932294315.1. Lineage (NCBI taxonomy): Eukaryota > Metazoa > Arthropoda > Insecta > Lepidoptera > Tortricidae > Epinotia > Epinotia nisella. The sequence goes on along the minus strand of OW028688.1, from coordinate 11,478,675 downwards.
TCCGCTCCCTCTTTCACACGTTGTTTATGATTTAGCCCTAGTGAAAGCAAACCAATCAATACGATTCCGATCTAATTTCAAAACCGCAGTAACATATTCCGAATCTCCTCTAGCCACAGCAATAGCTTCACTGCATACTGCATCGCGGGTATTTACGAAGAATCGAGTTGAATACGGGTTGAAAGGGGTTAATCTAGTCAACTTGTGGTCACGTTTTCTGCTGTCAAAGTCCTCTATATTGCTGGAGCTATATTTACAATGTATTTCTTTTAGCGTTAATTATTTTTACACTAGGTACGTAGTTTTATTCTATTACTTGCTGCAAGGGCGGCTCCGTCCGCGTGTTACAAAAAACGCAAGCGAATCCGCGTGATAAATTATAACCTATGTTATTTCTCGAAGTCCACTATATCCGCCCCCCTTCCCTTATATACTGGTGAATGAATTTTTGAAATCGGAAGTGTAACTACCTACGTACAGTCAGCAGCAGAAGTAGCTAAGCGGGCCTAGTGCTCAAATTGATCTGCACACGGACTCTTAATGTCAAGAGAATAAGGTTCTGTGCAGATCATTCTGAGCATGTTAAAGTGCTTAGCTACTTCTGCTGCTGACTGTACAAACTTACAAAGTCACAAAGCCACGCAAATGTCCTCTATTGGTCAGTAGTTGCTCATAATTGTGCAATTACTAGGTACTGAAGTACAGCGTTGTAACATTATAGCGGAACCATAATTCCGAAAACAAATTGAAAATCGAAGAGTTAAATCGATCCAATCCTAATAAATTCGTTATCGGGCGTTGAACTCCTAATACGAAACCAGTCCTATATTTACAGTACAAATGGTGTTACTTTCCCGCAGAGTGCGGAAATGAGCACTTTCCGTGCATATGTTGAAACTTTAAAGAGCCATATGTACTGTAAAACGTTGTACGATACACGTGCGAATATATAGGTAATTCGCAACTCGTGTCGATTTAAAACACTCCCTTCGGTCGTGTTTTAATTTATCACCACTCGTTGCGAATTTCCTATTTTCTGCACTTGTATCGTAAATAACTATTTTAAAAGTTCGTTCACCTCACCATTTGTCAAGGAAGTAATCAGACCATATCATTAGGCACCTATCATCTCACAGAACATAGAATGACGACTGTTACTCTTCCAATTAAGGAAATTTATAAGACGCTGTTTCAGAATAAGTATAATATTGTATTTTCGTATAGTACAGAAAAGAATAATCATGATGTCACTATCCAGGGTCATTACGCATCAATGTCGATCAGGAAATTTTCTGATGAAAGGGAACATTATAAGATTGGAACTGCGAAAAATACAGCATTCAGATTAAATTTTGTCAGAGCTGCCTATCGAGAGACCCCAAACGAAAAGGCTAAAACAACCCAGCTTACCGTTGCCCGTAAACCAAAAGAGAGAGGTGGCTAGTGAATAGGACAGGGTACATGCCACGGCAGCATGGGGCATGAGCCGCATTGTCGCAAGGGACGGTCACCGCATCGGCCGCGCGTGAACTCGGGCGCATACGCGAAGTGATCTAGCGATACATACTCGAGTGTTTGTAAATATCGTTCTTATTAGCTTTCTGTATCGGTATTCGTTGTGTTGATTTTTTGTGCGGAATGAATACGTTTATTAATCGGGGATTTGAATGCATTTGTTTTTGATTGCAAATTAATTTGTGCGTTTTTGGTTTCGCATACATTCTATTAGTAGTTCCATAACTGTTGCTATTGAGTTTATCTTAATAGATGTAATGATTAATTAGTCGATTTTTGCGGTTCTATGTTTATATATTTTGTTGGACAATCTCGTATGTATTTTATTGAATAATGTCTTTTAATAATTAAAACGGCCTTCGTGTCTAACGTTAAAGTACTTCCGCGTTGCACTCTTGACAACTCGTTGCGCTTCATTAATACCACTTGTAAAGTAATCTAAACACTTTAAAATGCTGCCTTACATTGGTATTGCTTGGAAAGCGAGTGGTTATTATTTTAATTACAAGTAGGCGACATCGACAGGCAGTTATGATTCGTGCTCGCGATCACGTCTCTAGTTCTCGAGCAGAAATTTAATAGCCATGTGATCCGGTGTTTGTGGGTCAGCGTTCATAGTGGATTCGTTGTTAGGTATAGGTAATACTTAACTATATTGCAACGTATTTCTGTTGACATAAACTTACATTGTTGTAGGGTGATAGATTTATTGAGTCGTTTGTTTAGATTTTCGGCACTGATCTCTAATAGGTAGAGTTTTATAATGCCAATTAGAGAGTTTATAACAGTAATGGCCCATATGTAAAACAATTTTATTAATGAAAACTAAATTACTTTATAGACTATAATCACCATGTTTTTGAAGTATTCGTACAATGGCACACTAAAATTGTGTCAATTGGCACAACTTGCCTCAGTTTCGAGTCGTCAATGGAAACATTAGCTGTCAGATTTGGTGGCCATTTTTAAACACGGAATTTCGTATAGACAACATATCTACCTCTTTTTATATTACATCATTGATGGCACCCTTTCATGTCATGAGTATATTCGAGTTTTGGCTATAATATGGCCTTGTAAATCTAAGTAACGGTTGCCCTTGAGCTCTCTTTTTATTCGGCCCTTTTCGTACACTCATTCAATAAGTACCCAAACTTGAGCACATACCGGTTTTGCATAGACTTTGTAGTGGTATAATGAATAGTATTAAAGAAAGGACCAAGCGCTCCCTATTATACACTTTTTGCAATGTATCCTGCAATGTACACATTATATTTCTACTTTTTGACATAGTAGATTGTACAACAAGTGTATACAACGAGTCATTTCACCCGAGACCTTGATATCCACCTGAGCCACCGGCGAGGGTGGACAGTTATGTCGAGGGATAAAATGGCTCATTTATGCCCGAGTTACACACTGATTTTCACTTAGATGGCGAGAAAATAACAAATTATTGCAAAATTTTATAAAATAGTAGATCATTCCTGCCACTTTACTTTTTAATGTTTTTATGATAAATTTTCGACATGTGACTTAGGTAGGTACTTCATATTGGCCAAGTAAAATGGTTCGATACATCTTTAAAAATTAATTGACTTGTACCTATTTTATCTGTTTTATTAATTTAGTAATAGAAAACACGAATGTGAAATTTACTACAGCAAATCAAATAAAATAACGAGTTTATTCTACGAAGTTTAATTGTGCGTGTGGCTGTTAAGACCGATTATCTTAGTTTGTAAAACAATTTTACTTTGTGCACTAGAGCAAAAAAGATGCATACATCCAGCACAAAGGCGAACTTTGCAAGCATGTGAAGTGAAAAGATATTTGCTCGCTTGTAAAAATGTATTAGTTTCAATGAAAAAATCTAAAACAATTTTCTCCAAAAAATAATGCCCCTTTGTAGTTTGAACAGAACATACCTAGTACTGCATGAAGATAAACAATGAAAAACAAAGTGCAACAATGATAAAGAGTAATAAATTTACAAACCTCATCTTATTTGAATAAAATTGCACAATCTGGACATCCTGTGGACATTTAATCCAGTCGTTTGCGTCCGACACAACGCATATAAACATCATTATTGTCTTACTCAGCAAGCTATACAATAGCAAGAAGAGGTAGAGCGCGTGTAAATATAATCATAGTAAAACTTTAACAACAGTACGTATTAAAGTTACTTACAATACGGATACATATTTCTACAAAACATATTTTCGAAAACGAAGTTAGTTTAAAGATCGGATCGAATATCTAAATGCTTTTAAAAATGAACCTTTACAGAAATTACTACCATAGATAAATTAATAGTAGCAATATTTACAAAAACCGCTTATATTTGTAATAAGGCTTTTCATACTCACAGGTATTTATCTATGGTAATCTGATGATGATGTCTCTAGTTTAACGTAAATTTGTTTTTGTCAATGTTACGCTCTAGGTATGCTGTTAGTATCGGAAAAGTAAGGACAAACAACAATAGCCTAGGTTCACGGGCATTGGTCTGTGTGCTGTACCGTGACTCAGTTAGCCGTGGGTGTCTCATTTCGCATGCGCGCGCACTGCCTAGGAAGTGCATTCGTGTTACATCGGTATCCGCCTGGTCACGTAAGTAAAGGAACCGAATAAAAACAGTATTCCGGCTCAGTGAGGTGGTTTTAACGTTTATCAAACAACTGGCCTAAAATAGTTTCTTTGATTCCTTTTGTCATTGTAAATATTTATACGTTTCAACGCGGTATTGATGCATTTACTGTTTTCTATGTAGCATAATTGTAGGATACCTAATGGTGGAGTATGTAAGCGCAGCATGGCAAATATCGTTTTGTACATAAAGTAAAGAGCAAACCGACCGGATGGGTCTCTATCCGGTTTGTTCTTGTGGATCACGTGCCGTCAACGGTAAAATTTCACCACAACGACACGACTATAAAGCAATTAAAACGGTCCATCGTGCCAGCGTAGCGTTTTTTAACTGTAATCGCGATTCTCTTAAGAAAAAAATGCTGGATGTCGAATTGGCGACCTTATCAAAACACGTTGCGTTTGGAGTTCGTTGAACTTTCCGTTTGTTGTTGCCCGTTGTAACACAATCACACCTTCGATTATCAAACTGCGCTGTTAAACGCGGTCTAATGCGTTGCATTCATGGTTGCATCTTGTTGCAACTTTGTCGTCGTTATAAAGCGATCTTTAATACTGATAAGTATCAGTCTCACGAAGCCTAAGACGACACTACATACGAGTCGCAAATGACTACATAATATATAAGTATTAAAATGTAGAGTTTAAGAGGCCTAAGTGCCCTTTAGTCCCGAGGATGTAGTGTCTTTCATTGTGTAGCTGCATGTAGTTCGGAAATAGTGACATCATGGCGAATTTCGATAGTTTTTTTTTTATATTGCAACTATAAAAGAGGGTGATGACACCTAAACGGGCCTACGGTAGAACAAGTTTCGGTGACAGGCGTGTAATTTTATTGTTTCGTGAACCAGATCGAAATGTCAGAATAACCGTTAGGTGTGAATGTGCCGATAGCGGAAACGGTTGTCAGTAGTACCACTATCAAAGTATGAACCAACAATGGATGACTGTTATGATGAAGCGAGGGATTCTAAAGTAGAATCATGAGCGTAACGATGGGTTGAAGTTTTAACGCCCAAGACGGTAATAATTTTGCTACCGAGTATACTGCTTTTCACGCGTTCTATGACGAAAATTGTAATTAAACGAGGAATATCAGGGAAGGAAAGTACAACTTTGATCCCTCATCTGAGCCTACAATTACTTTTTTGTGAATATCAGGTGTGAAAATCTTATAACTTCTATATTATTTTCCCGTGGGAAGAGAGATCATAGTTTGTACCATCTGTTCTATGTTTCTCTTAATCAGACTATTGGCATGCATTTCCATCCTAACAGTAATGTATTAGTAGATGTTTCAAAGTCAAAGTCAAAGTCAAAGTCAAAGTGATTTATTCTTCAATTTAGGCATATTACATGCACCTATGAATGTCGATAAACTACCACCGGTTCGGAAAGTAAACCTCTGCCTCGAGAAGAACCGGCGTAATAAACTCGGCGAGGTGTCATTTTTTCAAAACAGTATACAATATATCATATCAGTATCAGAGTATTATAAAATTTTAAAATTACATTGCTACAGTAGAAAGCCTATTTATTTTACGACAGGTTTCTAGTGCAGGATTTTATCGCTGCCAAATATCCCTATCCATGATGTAGTCGTTTATCTTATAATATGCTTTTGAAATGAGTGTCCGTTTTACGACAGATTTGAACTTAGAGTCAGTAAGTTCGGTAATGTGTTTTGGAATTTTATTGTAGAATTTTATACAATTTCCCAAGAACGACTTTTTCGCTTTTACTAGCCTGTAAAAAGTTGTTTTGAGCTTCCCTGCGCTTCTGGTAACCTTGGGCCTATCAGTGTTTGTTGGGTAGTTGTATAAATTCTTCCTAACATACATTATTATTCAAATACGTATAGCGACGGCAGTGTTAGAATATCTGTTTCCTTGAAAAATTCCCTTGGTATAATGTCAATAATACTTGTTTTCAAAGCCCCCTGTCACATTGACCCGAATCGTTCCGCGATAAATAACATCCGCGAGCAGTAACTAAACCAAACAGAAGTATTAAATAGCGCGCCCGAAACAGCAAAGTCGATTGGCATTATTTTCGTGTACATCGATAAAGGTGTATAAGTGTTGGAAACTGAATGCACTTGCATCTTTATTGAATGCAATGGGAGAGTTGTCGCGTATGAATTATTGGCAGAAGCCGGACGCTTAGCGCAGCGATTAACAATTGGCGCGATTGTTTCCCGATCGTGGTTAAAGACGCCGTGAATGCGGTTAACGTTTTGATTGACTATTGCATTAGACCGGGTGGGTGGTTGTCGTGAAAAATGCGAAAGATTCAAAACCTGCCCTGCTAGCATAACTTAATTCTCGACTCTACTCGCGCGCGAGATAGACGTCCGTCACTTTCTGATTAATGCTGTCAAAAAGTGACAGATAGTCTATCACGCGCGCGAGTAGAGTAGAGAGTCAAGTTATGCTAGCAGGGCTGAGGTATGTAGAGTCCTCTGAAAAACAGCGTAGTTGACGGTTGACGTTGAGTTTTTAGTGGGTTGAGATTGAGATACCACGTAAGTACTTACCTAACCCAGACGGCCACCGAAAGCGGGCACGCGGGTTATCTTTACGATAAAAACATGCAAATTTATATGCAGGGTTATGCAGATAACCACTAGGCTGACTGTAGAAATCAACCTAAAACTAACTCGGAATTTTAAGAACGCTCAATTCCGGAAAATGCTAAGTTAAAACGACTCTTTCACGTCCTTGTTTCAGATCCGATAAGTGTCTTCTAAATTAGTTACGCTTATTACATGATCGAATTTTTTGAAAAAACCTTTAAACCATGAATTGATATTCAAATGCAACGGTTTTTTTTTATTATAATATAATTTTTGAATACTCGCAAACTTCTTATCGTGATATTGCAGACTACTTAATTGTTATATGCTTCTGTTGTTAGGTAGGTACAAATACTTATTATTAGGACTTTAAACATATTTGTTTATACTTGAACATTCCCATGCAATGATACCTAAGTCATTAAGTATTGATACCTATAACGCTTTGAGAAACCATTTCAATGGGCTGTTTAGTTATTATTTAGGTCAATACGAGGCCCAGCACACGCCTCGAGGATTACGATTTATCGTACTGTGAAGACAGTTGCCGGGGGCAATTTCAACCTACTCGCAACGCTATTTTCTGTACACATACACACGACTCCGTTAATACTTATTTTTAATTAAATGGCTGGTAATGGAATTGACTTATTTTCCGGAATCGATTTTACTGCTTGTCTCAAATACCGCGAGCCAGCCGGTTGCCTCTTGGACACTGAAACTACGCAACATTGCTTTAACTATATTACAAACGTAGTGCTACATAACGTAGTACAGTCAGCATCAAAATTAGCTAGGTACGCAATCGAAGACGTCAAAAGCTCTTATTCCCTTTTAATAAAGACTTTTGATGTCTCCGTTTGCGTAGCTACTTTTGATGCTGACTGTACGACATGCTAGAATAACATGGAACTTTGTATACACAATGTGATCCGCCATATCTACTAACTAGTTTCTGTTACTAGAAATTAAAAGAGAAAACAAATGTTGCATTTTTTTTTTTATATAAGTCTCTAAATGCTTTTTTTTCTATTATGATTTATAGCAATAGAAACTAGTTTTCAACATATATTGTGAAAAAAAGTTTTATGTTATTCCAGGATGGCATTTTAAAATGAGAACTAAACTACGTTTGTATGGAGAGTCGACTTGAGTCGACCGCGCTTTAATACTTACTATTGTAATTTATGTATCTGTAGACTCTGTACATTTATCGGCAAATTCGTTTTCATCACACTTGCTCGTAAAGGACTTCATAACGCGCAGGCATACAGAGTTACAATAACCTTTATTACGCCCATGGGCGTAATAGTTTCTTTCTTAAATTGTATATGTCACGCTTACGTCAGTTATAAAGCAAGGAGGTTTTAACTTGTAACGTATTTATAAATAATTTTAAACGTAAAAACACGAATAAAACATGATTAAGAGAATGATTTAAAAACTTAAATGTAGCAATTTAATGGCCGTGTAAAATATTTTTAACTATGATTTTAAATCGTGGCTGTATGCCATAAGGGCTTTGCTCTAAGCGCCTCATGACAAATTCAACAAAATGGACGACTGACATTTGTAGTTTTTATTGCGATTAGTAACAATTTCGTTAAAAATATATTGAAAGTAGCAAATTTATTGTTTTGTTAATGTGCCAGTATCTACATAATGAAACCAATTTACACGATCCTTCCAGTTTCCTTGCAAATGTGATGAAAAATATTATATGCGACACTTACGGTAAGAATGTTACGAACTCGAGTCATCAAAAGCCCTCCGTCTTCGGCGTCGGGCTTCTAATATACTCTCGTTCGTAAATCATTTCTTACCATACTTGTGACACAATGTACTATTACAGGTTTGGTTTAAATGTTTTCATTTTGTAATAAATTGGTTAGATACTTGATGCTCCTTTTCTCGCCAAATGTTATACTTCGGAAGCGCTAATATTATGATCCTGAAAAGAAAAAATAATGAGCTTCTTACACCTTCCTTAATATTACATCCTCAATAGAGGGAGATAAAGCAAGTTGTTCTAATTTATTGCTGTAAAATTATACCGATTTAAGACAATAACTCGATAAAAAAATATATTTTACAAGGGGTAATTGTAGAAAATAGTAAAGAAAGTCATAATTGCACTCCGTTGGTAATTGTCGGGTCGGTAGGTACTTAAACGTATTTTAATGTCTTAACATGCAGAGTAGTTTATTATGGTTAATCACGCGCATCCTTTCAAACTTGACTGTATGACTAGTGTAATAATCAGGCCAGTTATACAATACCCTTAGTAATTGCTCAGGTGATTTAACAGCCATAAAGTTATCTGTAATTGGCTCTTTTTACTGCAACAGAACATCAAAGGGCGTTGTAAACGTAAATAACCATCAGACTTCAGATTATGGTTTCATTTCATGTAAGAGACTTTTACAACTAGCGGGCAAATAACGTCGTTTAGCATGAAGGCAAAGTAGACGCAGGCCAATTTGTGAAATATTTGATTTAATTTTATTTCGAGCGAATTTTATGAAAGTAATCGCGTTCTAACGTAGAAAAACTAATTCCAAATAATATTAGTAAAGAGCCTGGATTCTTTTATTTGTTACAGATAGTTATAACTATATAGCTACATCCTATACACTACTACTACTATTAGGTACGATATCTAAATCTACCTACAAAAACGTAAATTCATATCAATCGGTAGGAATAGGAAATATGTGCTTCATGACCAGACGTACTTATAATATCGCAATTTGTATCCAATCCAGCTCGATTTTGACATTTGCATAAGGCACGCTTGTTAAGTTGCATGCCATTTTGCATTGCAGTCAGATCTTGATCTTTCACTGTTTTAACACAGTAATGTTTGGCATTGCAATTTACTGGTTCTCATTTTAACTAAGTACCTACATTAAATTGTTTCTGCTTCAGTGGACGGAAAACGAATCTTTTTGCAATGGAGCAGTCATTTCAAACGCAATAATTTATTTACAAATAAACCTTCAAATAGGTTATCGGACTAGATATATGAGACTATGACTACAAGACTGGTAATTTATTACGAGTATGCTTGCAATAATATCGATTACCCTCGCCAATTACAATATCTAGTTCACGTGCAGGTCAATGCCCGGTAGGCCCGGCCGATAAGATGTCTCTCGGAATCAAAAGCTAGATTATTCCCTGATACCGAACAGCGGTGTTAATGAACCCTACAAGGCCATATCGTTCTCGAAGTAACTATAAAACCTTTTAGTTTTATAGATTCCGATTCATTCTGTAACAAAATTATCCGATATCGAATATCTTTACGGCGATTAAGGAGTCATATTTACATTTATCGAGTAATGAAATAGGTTTTTTAAATTCAGGCTACGACGCCTTGTGTGAACCAAGTGCCAAGGAAAATGGTAATGTGCAAATAAAAACTATGTGATACTGTGATTAAACAATCAACAAAATGGGAAGCGGGAAATTCGGTTTCAATATTAAAAAGGACAAGGTGAACGTGGAAGAGGCTAATAAGACTGAATTTAGTGTTAAGGACAGCATTTGGAAGATACAGAAGAAATTAAAGAAGACTGACAAACAAAAACACAAGACTGAACATGTCAAGGAGAAGACTATTTGGTGGAACCAGTGCGGCGGTTGTAAGTTCTTTTAAATTTTATTATAAGCATAAGCACACATAATACACCCGTACAAGGTATAGACACCAAAAATGTTGATGAAAATACAGACACTTTCTTTAAATTTCAGTATCCTACCTTCTCATGTAATATACATCTTATCTTTTCATATTGTCGTATTTTATTTGCACGTCTTTTTGGTTTAAAGTTTTATGGACATGCATAATAACAGACATGGCAATGGTTGCTGGATCCAAGCACGTCATTTGACAATATAAAATGCATAAGATTACAGGCGTAGTTTCCGCCGAGGCCCTTCAAGGGCCGACAAGATTGTTACGCTTTTTGAATCTACAATGAAGGGAAATTAGAGCAGCAAGGTTCGAGCTTTTGAAATCGACCAATACATTGAGGTCAACGTCGCGACCTTAAACGTCGCCTTCAAATCGTATGAGAGCCCTTCTAATGATTTAAACATTGATTTCGGCATTGACTTTTGCGTATCGTTAGCCCTGTCCCTAATGTCGAGTACCACTTTTGCTTATTGCATAATCAATGTGTTGAGCAACTCGAGCAACGTATGAGTGGTATTATTTAACTACATTCATTTGTATTGATAATACATTGAGAGTGTGAAATAAACCTCTTTATTTCGCCACTTAGAGCAAATATCTTAAATAACAACGCTAAAGTGTGTCAGTGGAAAGCGCGAGAGAATCCCGAGAAATCTATGCGCCAACGCGAATGGCGTATCGGTGTGCGCCCCGTTTCCACTTTCTAAACTGGCTAGTCTGCGCAGTTTATAGTTCAGGAACTACTGCTTTAAGCATGAAAGTTGCCTTATTGACATTTCCTTATTTGGTGGATGGTATCGCTGCAAACTACTCTGTTGCTTCTATGAAAATGTCAGTGCCTTTTGTCGTATGCAGCTTTAATAAGGGATTTAGCAATAGTTGAGGTCGTCCTTTTTGCTGTTACCCGACTATTCTTTGTTTTGTTTTTCACTTTCAATTTTGTATTATGTAAAACAAACTATTATTATAATAAACTATTTCTATGAGACTAAACAGAATCTGTCCTCAATTGTAGTGCGTCAAGTGCCATAATTGCTCTAATATATTACAGGCTTCATTCAATTAATACATTAACTACTAAGTTGCTTCCTTCCCTGTTACCTCGAAAAGGGCTTAAACTTTAATGCCACAAAGAAGGCGAGGCGCGTCAATTGTCATTAGTCAGTTTCTGATTGACATCGAAGGCCGTCACAAGTGGTCATTATTGAAAGCGCTGGCTGCAGACTGCAGACAAGTATCTTGTATAAGCATTAATGGTGTCTGCTGCCATTAAAGATCGCCTTATTTGGTTTTAACGAGTTATTAATCAGACGGACAGTTTGAAATGCGCTCAGCATGGTATCGACATCTTTCTCATTTCCGTAGATTATATTAACATCTTTTTAATACGTTATATACCTATCACAAGTTCGTGTAGAATTTTATAAATATCAACTATCTTGAGAATTATAGTACTTACTTTTTAATGAAACTATTTTGTTCGTGAATCATACTAATCAATCTTCTTTTTACGACTTCCTGAATTGTTTACAAGTCATTCAATGTAGTTCCTTAAATTGTTTTTCTTATTCTGTAGCTGATGAAGTCTGTTAGTAATTTGCAGGAAGCGGTGAAACATTAACATTTTCCTTCATATTCTTCATAAAAGCCCTTTAAGTTGATTATAAACTTACTTACCATACTGATACTGATATTGATACTTTCCATGTATTTTCGTAATGTTTATCTGTTACTAATAAAAAAAAACAATTTATTTTCACTGTTGTCAAATACCATATTGCGGCAGACGAGACATGGTCAGTTCAATCCCTCGAACGAAATACTTTTATCAAAAAATTAAATTGAGCGACGTTTTTTCTTTTTGTCCCCAGTGAGCGAAATCGACCAGTACTTATGGATGGTGGGTGGGTCGGCCGGCGCGCTGGCGCTCACGGGCGTCGCGGCCGCGTCCGCCTTCTACCTCAGCACCCGGCCCAAGCCAGAGAAGCCCCTTGTCACACTCCACGAACAGAGCCTACTTGAACCAGTAAGATATGCACTGCGTAACACTAAGGGTCCGGCTACAACTTCCAGCTGCAGCGGCAGCGGTGCGCTGACCCAGAGATCAGAACGAAGCATCTCGCTCACATTTATGTTGCACATACTTGGGATCGAGACTTTGGAGTGTGCCCTCTGGCTCCGACGTATTGCGTACCGCTCTCGCTACCGCCACTGGAAGTCGTGGCCAAGCCCTAAGTCTTCGCCGAGTCGTAAGGATCATGAATGATCGTTATCTGTAGCGTAGCGCGGTTTATTCCGCAGTTCATCCTACGGTGGATAAAATGACGAATCGTGGACAGCGCAGCCGCAAGCGTTATTGTCTTCTTTCTGCTACAGCTGTTTGTTCAATACAAATAGGCCAAGCTTGGTGTCACTGGTAGAAAATCAGCCTCGTAATAGGTAATAGCCATTTGCCCTCACCGTCATAAAAAGTCAAGGTTAGCTGGTTGACTTTGCTGTAATCTTATAGATAAAACCAACAGTCCCCGCGGATTTGTCTGCATTTTGTAAAGAACGCAGACATCATCACTCTTCTCCATTCTGCCGTTTTTGATATTACCCGCTACATGCAAAGTAATAAACATGACCTCTGTATATTAGGTAGGTACTAATGTTACTTATACACTGTATAAGTATTATTTTTACCTAAAGATTCATTTAATTGTATATACGTGTGTCCATATTTTTATCTATTTTTCTCTAAAGAACTCATTTGAATTTCCATTTTGTAATGTCAATATTTCCGATGAGTCCTAAGATATAGGTACTTTGCCACGATAGCTCTAGCAGATAATTTATGCGGTAGATAGTAATTGTTTTTTTTTAAATTAAAATTAACATCTGCTTATGCATGTTGTCACACGCAATACTATGAAATATTAAATATAATGCTGGACTATGACAGATAATATTTTGTAACTCGGCAATTATTATGTCTACCACACGTCTTATAATAAACGGATTAAATTATAAATATAACGGTGACGAAAGGGAACTCCTTTATACTGTGGTATCGAAGCTCTACTTGTCCTAATCCAAGCGTCGGGCTGGACTTGGCAAGGCGCATCTTCGAGCGGTATTTTTAACTCATTGTACAACGAACAGCCCTGCTGGCTGCTCTCCTGCCCAAGTGTCCAACGAAAGTGATAGGAAATAACTGTTTCCTACCTTGGCAGCCAAACTTTCATTACGGACAATCGTATTTTGAAAAAAATTACCAAAGTTGAATGTGCCGTGTGTAAAATGTCGCGATTAAACCGTTTCCCATTCAAAAGACAGTGTTGATTGCGCAATACAGTGTTGTAATATTTTTTTTGATAGCGTCAGTGCATTTTGTGTGATACCTACTTAAGTAGTAAGGATGGCGTGCTGCAGTTGCTGCATCGGGACTGCACCCATTCGTGCCCCGATCAAGTTATCCGAACAATCGGATACTTGTAAAGTAAGTTGTTCAAAAAAATCAACATCACAGAAATCTTGACTAAAATAGCTCAAACTTTACGCTTTAATTAAATTTAAAAAAATAAGTAAAATAATCAGATAGCATATCAATAATAGTACATGGTTTAATGAGGGGCGTAAATGGAATATTGCGAACAAGAGTCTATCAGAAGCCTGAAGGCTTTTCATCACATTTGCGAGGAAGTACATAACTACAATAGACAGAAAAATCTAAGCAATCAAAAATTGCAGCGCGTGGCCAACTGGTTTTTTTTTCAACCAATCACAGAGCAGCAATCTTGTGATTAGATTTGCTTAAACCAATCAGATCACCCACAAGCTCATTACTCCCTAGGGACTTCAAGCTCGGCATAACTCCCGCGGGAACAATTTAGACCATTGTCCTTCTGCATACAGGCATGGAATAACACCATTTACGAGCAAGTGTGATGTAAAATACTTTTTACGAGGTGGTATTCTGTATTTTTTAAATATTTTGTGCTTGAGCGATCCTAACGGTAACCACTGCAGTTCACAATAAATAGAAAACGCCTGTGTTTAAGAGAATAACCTTCAGGGCGATAGTGCATCTCAAATAAGTCTAAAGGAATTACACGCAACGGAAAGTACTTGTGGAAATAAAAATAATCGATACTCTCTTACAATGTAACAAAATCAGTTGCAACTGATGAAGATGGTTACGATAAATAAACAACGTTATAAAAGTAATTGGTATAGCGTGATGTCGCTACTTTGTACGCTTCACGTTCGTTCCCCACGAGTAGAGTTGGCAGAGCACTGTAACATTGAGACCGGGAACATTTAAAGTCACCATGTCGAAGATATATCTTCGCGTGTCCTATCAGAATAGAAATATCTTCTAGATTGCTCATTTTATTGGCTTGTTATTTTTTTAAAACGATGTCTCTTTTAGTTCTATCTATTTTACTCTCCATGATAAAAAAAAACTTATTGGGATAATCGAGGAATGAAAAGATGCGTCACTTTTCGACTTTATTTTGGTGATGTTAAGGTACAAAAGTGACGAACCTTTTCATTCTGCGCCTATACATAGATTGTTTATTTTTATAAGATCCTGTGTTTAGCATGATATATCTAATATTAGGATTTAGACGTTTTCTTGACGTTTCCATTAAAAGATAACTTATTTGATGAAAAAAAAATTCCAGCCTCATTGAGCATATATTCTAAGCTGTAAAAAGATTGCGGTCGGCAACATTACAGGCCTACATTTATCGATGTTGATGTTTTTTTTTGAAATGGCGAGTTTCTTGTGTAGGTATGAAACGAAATTAAATAAATTTGAATGTGTAGAATGAGAATATAAAATATGTAAAATCAGACTGTTGTAGATTTACATCAAACATACAGCCTTGGCCAAAAGTATTGAGCATCTCACGTTTTCCTTTGTAACTTATGGATAAACTATTATTTTTCAATTTCATAAATACGCGAAGACGTAAAATATAATAAGTGTTTGAACATGTGCAAATCATTAATATATATCATTTTGAAATTGCTATTTGCGTGTGAAAACTGAAGCTAGAAAAAGTCGGGTTTTACAATAAAGGTTTAATTGTATATTTTTTTCACGGAATTTCCCTAAACATCAATAAATATGACGAATTTTTCCGATCGACACACAACTTTCTATTATAAAATACTAGCTTCTGCCCGCGACTTCGTCCGCGTGGAACTCCTTTATATCATAGCTCCATAGAAACTTTCGCCCCCCATTTCGCCCCCTTAGGGGATGATTCCCGGGATAAAAAGTATTATATATGTTAATCCAGGCTATATGTGTACCAAAATTCATCTTAATCCGTTCAGCTGTTTTTCAGTGATTGAGTAACAAACAACTAAACATCCAAGCATCTAAACATCCGAACTTTCGCATTTATAATATTAGTAGGTAATAAATGCACGTATATAGTATATAAATGCACCTTTTAAAGTTTGACTTTTGTATGAAAAATGAAGGATGCTCAATGCTTTTGACTAAGGCTGTAGGTTGTATGCAAAATACGATAAGGTCAATGTTACGTTCATAGTAACAGACTAAAAGTTTTAAAGATACGTATATAAATACATAGATCATTAGCAGCTTGTGATAAAAAAAATTGGCATAGTGTCCAGAAAAGTCACGGGACGTATCGAAAATTAAATATATTTAACACCTGAAGCCATTAAAATTATATAAACAGTTCTAAAAACAACATTGATATTTTTGTCAGTATAAATACATCTAAAAGGTACAATAATGTAGTAGTTTTTGATTAAATTAGTGTATATTCAAGTGTTGTAAACATGTTCCATTAATACTTAACCACAGCTAATGTGGTCCAAAGCTGCAAACAAACATTGAATTCGTTTGATTATCGCGTAAATACTCGTATTGGCATGCTACCTAGTTAATACATCACGTTGGAGAGTTTACGAGATCCGTCTAAACAATGAACTCTGCAGTCACATGACTTGTAGTTACTGAAATATTTCCGAATGCCTTCCCGTTGAGAAATCTGCTGCCGACTCGATTCTATAAATAATTGGCGTGAATGCTGAAGAAGATCACGGTCGTAGTAGTTAATGACATACTGTTGACAAATTCTTGTACAAAATGTTCACAAAAAAGTAAGATTTGGGGTTTTTGCCGACTTCATCTTCTTAACTATCCCTCCGTTTCCCTTGACTAGGAATAGAAGTCATCTCGCAAGCATTTGCTTCGGCTTCATTCAAGCTCTCGCTGTTACCATAGTTTTGTGAGGTTACTTTGGTCAGGTTTACTCACGAGTCAAATATTTTGCAGGCATTTGATCAAATTCAGTTAATTGTGCGAAATAATCAAATTTGCTGACGATGTCAATAATAAAAAAGATCGATGAGAAATTAAATAACTCAAATTATCATCGAGTGGTATATCTGTTGACTTTTTGGAAGAAGGGTTTCAAATTATTCTAAAATTAATCACAACAAATCCTTACATTGCAACGTGATGTAAACAATAATCATTAATCACTTGCATTGTTAGTGCGACGTCGATCCGTTTTATAATAATGCAATGTATTATTGTGGCATCTGATTCCTTGCCAATTATTTAATTTCATTATTGCCTGAAAATAATACGTGCTATCATGGCTTTCGTAACTTGCCTACGTTTGAATCATAGTGTAAAATTATAAAATAAAACTGCCTGTTTTTTTTATCAGAGACTGTACATTATTAAGTCTGTCAATCTAAAACAAAAATGTATTCCTCAATTGCACTTTATTAGAAAAGATGACCTTAATCCTATCTGAAACTTTACTCAATATTTTTTGTAGCAACCAGTTAACCTTTTGTCAAAGACCCGACAGGATTCGTCATCATGGTTGCATGCTTTAAACAAAGTTACACTTAAGTTTTTTTTTAACGCATAAACATAGTTTAACTAGTTTACTGTTTTATGTTTGTGTGTGTTTTATGTTCACTGTTTAGATGTTTGTTACTCAATCACGCTTAAACGGCTTAACCGATTTGGATAAAATTTTGCACAAAGGTAGTTTATAGCCTGGATTAAAATATAGGATAGTTTTTATCCCGGGTTCACGCAGACGAAGTCGCGGGCGGAAGCTAGTCCTTAATAATAATGTAAGCTGTGTAAATAAAGAAAAGCAATATGTCCGGTAGATAGGGCCGGCCGGTGTGTTAATGTTAACACTCAACATCTGACAACGCGGAAATAGAACTCCAGCCAAACGTGTCTGCAATGTCAAGTATTTCTGTGAGACAATATTTTTAGTCGCCAAGAACAACTACTGAAATGCCCTTCTAGATAATTTCCTGTTTTATTGAAAAACTCATGTAATAATAATTATTATTTTATTATCACAACGCATATTGTACGTAGGTACATGCAATATCTTACTATCATCGTCGCATATAAAAGGATAAACAACGAACAAATACTTAATGTGTCTTTAACAATCCTGTATTAATCGATAATAATTTCGAAATGAAAACTTTAGTGGAGTAGGTCAGTTTACCTACAAGTGAATAGTGTTTTAACAAATCATATATAACACTTTTAAATGACCCGAATAATAGCGAAAAATTCTCAATTTGACAGTATTTTCACTTTCGATAATAGTTCAAGTAGGAGCCCCTTTGTGGAATTTTCGATTCCATTTTCTATCGAGCGAATGTTTTCTAATCGGTTCCCATTTTTTGCTGGGTGAAGCTCTAAACTATATCGTCTTCATTCATAAACCGATTTGAAAGTTATTTAAGGGGGTAGTTTCATAAAAGTCTCTGAATACAGTCATTGGTAATTACTGAAAAACCTTTGCTGAAAATTGTATTTACTATTTTTTCCCCTCTTAACTAACACATCCAAAAACTCTTTAACAATTTAATGAGAGTATTACTTCTTGCACTTTACATATTCTATTCTCACTTTCAGTACCCAAGGTCATTTCACTCAATTGTAATTATATAAATTAAAGTGGCGTTCGCCTAATGATTCCAGAAATAACGTAGACGATCCAACATGTCACTGCGCCGACTAAATATATCCGACCACTACCGTCGGCACATTTTTTAACTTGGCACCGGGTAACCATTTCCTCTTAACCTTGTGCACCAAATCCAAGATCAAGTTGCCTGATATTTCCCTCATTATGTTCATCGCTGAATCTATTTTAGAAATTCAGATTAAGTATTTTAATGTTAACTAAGATATGGGGATCACAGTTTATCTGCGTGAACGCATCAGAAATGTGGCTATCCGCAGCAGAACCAAGGTCGGATATAGCCCCCCCATCGCTAAATGTAAGTGGCAGTGGGCGTACATTGCACGTAGAACCGATGGCCGTTGGTTGGGGCGGAAAGGTGCTCGAGTGGCGACCACGTAACGGAAGACGCAGAGTGGTTAGACCCCCGATAAGGTGGACTGATGACCTGGTGTATTCGTATTAATTGCTTTTCCAGTATCATGACATGACTGTAAAATCAGTTCAGGTAATGTTTACTACTTACCTGTGCATTTTATTTTCTTAAAAAAAATTATAGAATGAGAGGTCAAAAATGTAGCCGTGGAAACAAACTGTATATTTTACACAACAGCATAATAGTCTTTAAAATTGAATTAAAAGTGTTGTTATATTATAAAATTTAAATCATTGCAAAGTGGTCAATGAGCCTAAGCAAAGTGAAAACTAGTATGAGTAAATAACAACAAAAATAAGACTTTTATTATTTTATAGACACTTAAATTTTCTTATTTTAAAAAAGTTCTTGTTTACACTCTCAGTCGACTTTGAAATAAATTCTTGACATTAATCTAGTTTACGAAGATCTGACGTTGCATAAGATAAATGCTTAATATGTTCTTCCAAGATCACAGTTGAACAACCCCGTGACCCATAAATATATTTTACGTGGTAAGTAATA
This sequence comes from Epinotia nisella, assembly GCA_932294315.1. Lineage (NCBI taxonomy): Eukaryota > Metazoa > Arthropoda > Insecta > Lepidoptera > Tortricidae > Epinotia > Epinotia nisella. The sequence goes on along the minus strand of OW028688.1, from coordinate 11,459,305 downwards.
TACATACTACTCACGATCTAATGAGCAGCTGCCAAAATCGTTTGTATCTTTCCCACAACTGACTTTGACCCGTTCTTCGTCCCATTTATCATTGTCTGCGATAGTTATTTGTAATATACCGTAACATGTAAGATAGAAGTACCTACTTGAAATACTAAGTTACCAGGCCAAACGCATAATGCCATTAGGTTACCGGAGAGTTATTTACATGTTATATTAGTGACTCTGTGTGACATTCAGAATTACTTTGTTTGGCTGCATGTTTGAGGTTAATGGAAGCGTAAAACGTTTGAAATGTGTAATTGGCACATGTGTTGTGCGAGACGAATGGGGGGAGGGGTTTCATGTGCAACGATTTAATAACCCGTTTACGACTGCAAGTTACGTTAAGAAGATTACAACTGATTAGTTCTCTGTGTTGTGGGGATTCAGCTCAATGACCCCTTTGACAACTCTTCATCTATCGGTTTTTAGTATAACTCTATTCGTTCTAATTGTTTTTTCTTCTCTTTCAGGGTCCAGAAATGGTTCGAGTGTCAAAATTCTACAAAGAAGCAAAAAATGGTCGATATCTACGCTACCTTCACGAAGATACGCGTACTCTATACGAAACTTTCCGCCGAGGAGTTAGAGAATCAAGTGAGTGTTTTCCCGGCTATAAACCTATTTCTAGAGTCGTTTGCAAATCTTTGTAAATGTCGCTTAAAGACAAAAGGAAAATATTTCTGGCGAAACGAATCCGAAGTCTATAATTTAACTTCATATATACAATTAGATACACAATCGTGACTCACTGCCTGCAGCCGTTGCCGCAAAATTATTCACTCACAATTGCCAAGCAGGGAGTGCCCCAAGGCACAATTCTAGGGCCCACCTCATTTCCCTCCACGTTTCCGCTCGTTAACGATAAATACGATAATACACGTTTATTACAAAATATTGCTAACATGAACCTCATTGGCGAACTGGCTTGCTGGGTACAGTTAAACGTATTGCTACTAGAGTAGTCGAGTCATTAATGTTTTTGCTATCTTATTGCATCCAAGCCTTTTTGTAAAAAAATAAGCGGGTTTGGCCGTGGAATATTCCTCGGCAGTGTTGCATTGAGACGCATTTTTAGATCAACAGGATAATAAATGTACGTGATACTATGTATTTAACTTTGTAGCTTTAATGTAGTAGGCAACGGGTTTTATGGCCAGTTTAACTTAAAAGCATGTTTATTTAACTCAACAGATAATGGCAATTGCCTCGGTTGGAGGGAAAGTCCAAACAAGCCATATACTTGGCAGAACTACAATGAGACCCTGCTGCGAGCGAAGAACTTTGGATCTGGCCTTTTATGTCAAGGTCTTCAGCCGGGTCAAAACACATTTATAGGTGATATACTTTTACATGACTTTTTCCACACCAAGGACGAATATTTTCACACTTTACGCAAGCAACGGATGGATCTGTCTAGACGAGTGTCATATGAACTGACATGCATTTGTCTAATTGTGCGTTTAGACTTAGACTATCTTTACTAACAAACGTGCTTGCACGTACGGTTGATTATTTGCCAAGAAAAATTGACCAATCATACCCGAATGCGTTCGAATTAAAACATGTATTGCTTTTCAGATCACTTACAAGATTGTATGAATAGTATGATTCTTTTGACCTCATACTTTATGGTTGCAATTAAATATGTAGGTCGTAATATGATTACTTTAATAATATTGAAATTAGCGAGATAGTTTTAAATGTATAGACATGTTAATAATAAACCGTACAGTTCGGGAAACCAATACCCACCAGCCATTATTACATATTTACATTTAAGTATCTTTGTTTTCAGGTATATACTCACAAAATTGTCCAGAATGGATCATGACAGAACAAGCTGCCTATTGTTACTCAATGGTCATTGTGCCACTTTATGACACATTAGGAGCTAACGCATGTGCCTTTATTGTTAATCAGAGTAAGTACACACATACCTATTTTGTGGAATTCTTCAAATAGTTTATCGTTTTCAGCTATCTTAGTATCTGCTACTCGATAGCCTTTCAAATATTCTTACTGATCCCTTATAATCTTCTTTTGAGTAATGCTCTTACAAAACCGCTAGCATCACTCAGGATGAGTCATTTTGACATCAAATGTTCACATACAACTATCAAAAATATCTTTTATCAAAAAAAACAACAATTTCAGCTGACATGTCGGTCGTCGTTTGCGAAGATGACAAGAAAGCGAACCTTTTGCTCGACCAAGCGCCGAGGTGTTTACGGAAGCTGATCACGATCAAGGAGGTCTCTCCATCCACGCACCAGCGCGCCAAGAGTCGCGGCGTGGACATCATCAAGTTCAGCGATGTCGAGTTCCAGGGGGCGCAGAAGGACCATCCGTGTGTCGTAAGTGTTCTGATGCTTACAGATTTTAGCAGAATTTCCATTAGAATTCCATCTGTTTCCATGTTAAAAAAAAACGAAGGGTTATGTAAGTTCATATAAATGCTATTACTTGACTATTGCTAAGCACGTCCTTTTGCTATAAAAAATTTCACAGATACATGTTTATAACAATGTAGACGTTTATATTTATTGTTGTGCCGAGGGTCGCTAATTACTACGGCGATAGGTGTCTCCGGAACCGCCTACCCCATCGCAACAGCCTGCCCTCTGACATCAGGCAGGAAGCCAATAAAGCAAATCTTGGTAAAAAACTGCATAGTTACCTTGTTAAACGCCAAACCAATGGTTGAAAGTGACCCATTTCACCCGAGATATTTCTGGCGCCCGAATAAAGTGAGAGCGCCAATAGTTCGAGGGCGAAATGAGTAATTTCACCCGAGTTAAACACTCTACTTTTCATTTCGACTGTGAGGAAAGTAAAATACTACACATACATTTTATAAAACAGATATATTAAGAGTAATCAGTTAAAATATGCAGTTGGCAGTCTGCTAACTGTAGAAAAGATCAAAAAACGTATCTAATAGTTTCAATTTAATTTTTTGTATAGGTATTATACTAATTCTATAAATAAATGTACAGAATTATATATATTATGAATATGACATAAATAAATAATTAGATATACCTGAATAAAATAAGTATACCTATATCCAACCTCTTTCCAACCGTTTCGCACTGGCGATTTGTAGTAGGCCGCGACGCGACTAATCTAGAGGGCCATGCCGAAACGTGAAAAAAAAATGTCATGGCATTATGGCGGGTAGCCGAAATTTACAAGAATGATTTTGAATGTTGATTTTCTGTAATTACGAAAAAAAATTACTAAAAATGATTTTAATATCAACCTATACATTGTAATAAACCCGTCGTTTAATGTATAGCTGAGTTCAGATATATGTAAAGCTTTTATTTTAATAATATGACGTAACTCAATTATCTTCGTCACCGTGGCTTATACAATAAAAAAAAATACTTTCCATCTCAGGGTAGAAAACGATATTTTCCAACCGGCTATATACTCATGAAAAGTCAACTTTCAGAACAGGAGAGATGAAAAATAATGTATTGTACCTATAGATGTAGGTTCATAATATAAATAGAAGAGAGTAGAGACTGCTCGATCCCACAGTCGAACTGTGCAAACAGTTTTGTGGGACTCTGTACGCTGTATTAATTAATATGCTGTATTATTATTTGTTAATAAATAAATAAATAATATCATACACTCATAGGCAGTAAATTAATGAAAAAAATATTTAAACAATTTAAGATTTTATGACCCATTGTGCGGTGCGGTACAAAACAAAAAAAAAAACAAAAATATTCAGACGATTTATGTTCCTAACGGATACTTTAACAAAGGATAGAAAATGTTGTCTAGCTTCGTACATTCTCAGACAGAAAAAGAAATTAAACATCCATGTCTGCATTTCTAGTCGAGAGCAACAATAGAATAGGCATTCGTAAAACCTATTCACGGTTTGTGTTTTCTTTAATATGAAGAATTTTAATTGTCATTTCACTAGAATCTAACAATGGAGTAGGTGTTTGCAGAAAAACAGTGCTTTAGTAAATTAAAAAAAAATTCCCAGCCTCCGAAACCCGAGAGCCTCTGCACGATATGCTACACGTCGGGCACCACCGGCATGCCCAAGGGGGTGATGCTGACCCACGAGAACGTGGTCGCGTCCATGTGCAGCGTCATCATGCAGCTCGGCGAGCACCGCCCCGCCAAGACTGACGTCATGATCTCCTTCCTGCCGCTCGCGCACATGCTGGAGCGATGCTGCGAGGTGAGACATTACTAAGCATTTATGTTAAGGCACCAGAAATTTATGAAAAAAACTTCATTACATTAATTGTAGTAATAGTCATTTCACACAGTAGATTTGAAAATGAAACATGATTCTTATCTTTACATTTTTAATACCTTTGTTTTGCTCCAAGACTTAAAAACACCATTGTTTTATTTTAGACCAATTAATCTGACCCCGTTTTATCGCCATTTTTAAGTCTAAGAGCCCACGACAATAAACCTAGTTCGATAAGACTACCAGATGATATTATAATTAGTCACGTCGTTAGTAGGGGAACACGAAATGGCGATGCTGCAATGCAAAAACCTAGCATATTAACCTTTTGACAGCGAGGGTGCAAAAAAAACGGTGCCCAACGAGGCCAGAACAAAAACAATAGCCAGACAAAATATGAATCTTCTGATAAATATTGTCATGTCAAAATCACAATATTTATCAATATTATCATGTGGCCGTCCGTGGCTTCAGTTGCACGAGTTTTTGTCCGCGTCCACAGCCGTCTTTAGCTCTCAAAAGGTTAAAAAATAAAATAAAAATCCGATCCCTCGAAACAGGGGAGGGGTAGAACTATACGATAATGCAGTGCTGTAAGCCCCCTTGATTGGCCTTATCAGTGGCAGCAGCATGATAAGCGACGCCTCGTACTTAGGTACATCTAATATGATCGACCTCCTCAAAAAACCAAAGCTCATCTGAAAGATCATCAATTTCTGTGTAAAAAAAACCACTGCTGCATTTTCCAAACAGTGGAGAAAGTGGTTGCTGCAGCGATTGAACGCCCCCTCCGCGTAACTGGATTCAGCGTCTTCATCGTTTTCTTCGAAACTATCTAAAATATCGACAAGTCCCAGCGTCAAATAATAACATATGGAAAAGTATATCCCATACACAATTATTGATGCACATGAGCAGATCTATTAATATTGCACTGCAGTATTTCAAGTTCAGTAAAATCACTATGAACCGTAACCGTGAGTCTTGGCAGTTTCTCAACTTTTTGTTTACAAGGTTTGCATTAAGCTGTCATCATTAATTAGTGTTTAATAATCAGTCTAATAAATGACCACCTAGTTACATATAGAGAATTAATTACAGACTAAAATAATCAAAATTGTACGTTTAAGGTACTTATTTTTAATATTCAGATAAAATATAGGTCAATTCTAACTTTATTTTGATCCTAATTTTACAATTTATGTAAAAAAAGTAGTTTTTGGGGGTTTATTTGCAAAATTATCAATCTAAACATAAATCGCCATTCCAAATTCTTCACTAACATTGCAATGCAATTGACGTATTTCGACTTCGCGACGCAACAATTAATCGGTGCCTTCTAAAATTATAGGTCTATCGTAAATAAAAGCAAGGACATTCTAGAGATGAACAAAACGAACAGACTAAGTAAACACATGCAAGTAATCTATGCCACGTTTCCAGAATGCCCTATACATGGTGGGGGGATCGGTCGGTTTCTACAGTGGCGACATCAGACGGCTCGCCGACGACCTGCAGACCTTGAAGCCAACGATGATGCCCGCGGTCCCGCGGCTACTGAACCGGCTGTACGACAAGGCCCAGTCGGAGATCTCTAGTTCGAAGCTCAAGAAGATGATCTTCAACATGGCTCTGTCTGCGAAGGAATCAGAAGTTAAAAGGTAGTCCGATTAGAATATGATCTAAAACTTTATAGTGTTGTGCGATTGGTATTAATACGGAAGTTAAATATGGTGTCAGCTTGCCAACCCTTGCCTTGCCTTGCTTGATGTCTTTCAATTGAGAACAGTGAATTATTCCATAAAAATAAATTCGGCTGGTAAAAATTGAAACGTAAACGACTGTGTCTAACATTTTACTATTTCCGAGAGTTCCGATCTCAGATCCCTATGTGTAAATGGTTATTTCCCATAAATATTATACTCGTATTACAGTCGAGATTGTCAAACCTCGAAATCCCGGAGAGTTTGGTGAAATTTGGTACGAATGTTCTTTGGAAGCTCTGTTTCGAACAAAATTTGAATTTCTTACGGATGGATGTACTTACACATGTTCCAAGATGACGGCCGTTCTACAAGGGGACTTTTGGAAGACGAACACAGGGCTTCCAATGATTCATGCAAAATTTCATCAAACTCCCCGGGATTTCGAGGTTCGACAACCTCGACTGTACTAATATTAAAGTACCTATGGCAAAAATTCTAATGCATACGTTATTTTTCGATTTCGTAAATCTCGGATGCATCATCATCAACATATGAGCTGAAAGAGATCCACTGCTGCACTCCTTCCAAAAAGTGCCATAATGACCGATACTGCGCCATCCGCGTCCTTTATCAGGTCCTCAGTGCACCTTGAATGTGATTCTACATTCTACATAATGTAACTGAATTTTTTTTTTTTTGATATAAACGAAACAAGGTAAAGGACGTATAATAGTTATTTGTTATACAAGGGTGCAAAGTTATATTTTAACCGCGAGTGTGGAATTGAAACACGAGCCAGCGAATGGATTCTAGGGTTGAACCACGAGCTAGCGAATGGATTCTATGGTTGAACCACGAGCGAAGCGAGTGGTTCGAAAATAGAATCCTGAGCGTAGCGAGTGGTTCAAAAATAGAATCCTGAGCAAAGCGAGTGTTGCAACACACGAGACGTCAAAATAACTTGCACCCGTGTGTAACACAAATCTTTTCACCTCACTAAACTGAGGAAAGTACTACATAAGAAAAACAACTGAAATATGTATAATCAGCCTTTATTTTAACTAGTAAATATTACATAGACTCTACATATCGACTCTACATATCGACTCTACATATCGACTCTACATATTGACTCTACATATCGACTCTACATATCGACTCTACAAATGGACTCTACATCGACTCTACACATCGACTCTACATATCGACTCTACATAGACTCTACATATCGACTCTACATATTGACTCTACATATCGACTCTACATATCGACTCTACATATCGACTCTACATATCGACTCTACATATCGACTCTACATATCGACTCTACATATCGACTCTACATATCGACTCTACATAGACTCTACATATCGACTCTACATATCGACTCTACATATCGACTCTACATATCGCCTCTACATATGGACTCTACATATCGATTCTACATATTGACTCTACCTATCTGGACCCCCATATAAAACTTCACCCCCTCTTTTAAGGGGTTAGGTGCAGTCTTCCAAAAAAAATGATGCACGATTTTTTTGTTAGTCATAAATAGTCCACATACCAATTTTTAGCTTTCTACCTTGAAAATTCCGGAATGCTCCATACAAACTTCCACCCGCCATTTTAGGGAAGTAGGGGGTTAGAAAGAGATAAAAGTAGCCTATGTCACTCTTCATCCCTTCAACTATCTCCACTTAAAAAATCATGTCAATTCGTCGCCCCGTTTTGCCGTGAAAGACGGACAACAAAAGTAACTAATAACACGTTCGGATTTCAAATATTCTTTGCACACATGTGGATAAAATGCAGTTTTGCTATCTGTTTTTAAAGAATAAAATAGTAGATTGTATGACAAGGGGCTAAAATAAGCCATATTACCACGAGATGGATATTTTCCCGAGTGAAGCGAGGGAAAATATTTCGAGGGGTAATATGGCTTTTAGACCCGAGTTATACACTCTACTTTTCACTTCGACTGCGAGAAAATAGTAAAACAAAGATTATCCATCCACAATCAATAATAAATTCCACGGCGCAAAGATTATTCGATTTGGCGGCATACTTTTTTAATAAACATGCTTCGACACAGATACAAAATATTGGCACCACGAATAATCGCCTCTGAGGTGTCCAATACACGGTGAAGTATTATCTATCACTCGATCCACGCGCTGTCTCTTTTTCATTGCATGTTATAGAAAGAGACAACTATGGTGGATCATCAGTATTTAATTACCGTGTATTGGCCGGCTGACCGTCTACAGGCGCGTCGTTGACGGCCAGAGGCGTTTTTGTTTTAATAATTATTGTGAGTTAGGGGCTAAAAAACGCCTGATATTTAAATTAATTCTGGTTTCTGATTGGTTGTTTTTAATATTCGCTGTAATCTGGTTAGTTGATAGCAAATACAAATGCTTTTTAAAGAGTGGTGATTGGTGGATTTAATACAGCGATGTGTTTTGATTGGTCAAATTAAATGTTTTAGAAATCATAAATATTTATACATATTTTCCCTAGGGGCTACATGTATGACTTTAGCCCCGCTTGCTAAGCCTAATATGACACACTTTTCGAGCATGAGAAGTGAAAAAGGTCTTTCCGAGCTAGTGAGGTGAAAACGATTTTACATGTGCTTTTGAATATTTCCAGGGGCATAGTCCGGGGAGATTCAATCTGGGACAAGCTGGTGTTCCGCAAGGTGCGGGACGGCATGGGCGGCCGCCTGCGCATCATGGTGGTCGGCTCCGCGCCGCTCGCCGGCAACGTGCTCACCTTCGCGCGCTGCGCGCTCGGCTGTCTGGTAACTACACATACTCGCTCGTCCTCTGGGGTGGCGGGCCCGGGACAGCAATGCCTCGATCTGGGACAAGCTGGTGTTCCGCAAGGTGCGGGACGGCATGGGCGGCCGCCTGCGCATCATGGTGGTCGGCTCCGCGCCGCTCGCCGGCAACGTGCTCACCTTCGCGCGCTGCGCGCTCGGCTGTCTGGTAACTACACATACTCGCTCGTCCTCTGTGGTGACGGGCCCGGGACAGCAATGCCTCGATCTGGGACAAGCTGGTGTTCCGCAAGGTGCGGGACGGCATGGGCGGCCGCCTGCGCATCATGGTGGTCGGCTCCGCGCCGCTCGCCGGCAACGTGCTCACCTTCGCGCGCTGCGCGCTCGGCTGTCTGGTAACTACACATGCTCGCTCGTCCTCTGTGGTGACGGGCCCGGGACAGCAATGACTCGATCTGGGACAAGCTGGTGTTCCGCAAGGTGCGGGACGGCATGGGCGGCCGCCTGCGCATCATGGTGGTCGGCTCCGCGCCGCTCGCCGGCAACGTGCTCACCTTCGCGCGCTGCGCGCTCGGCTGTCTGGTAACTACACATGCTCGCTCGTCCTCTGGGGTGGCGGGCCCGGGACAGCAATGACTCGATCTGGGACAAGCTGGTGTTCCGCAAGGTGCGGGATGGCATGGGCGGCCGCCTGCGCATCATGGTGGTCGGCTCCGCGCCGCTCGCCGGCAACGTGCTCACCTTCGCGCGCTGCGCGCTCGGCTGTCTGGTAACTACACATACTCGCTCGTCCTCTGGGGTGGCGGGCCCGGGACAGCAATGACTCGATCTGGGACAAGCTGGTGTTCCGCAAGGTGCGGGACGGCATGGGCGGCCGCCTGCGCATCATGGTGGTCGGCTCCGCGCCGCTCGCCGGCAACGTGCTCACCTTCGCGCGCTGCGCGCTCGGCTGTCTGGTAACTACACATACTCGCTCGTCCTCTGGGGTGGCGGGCCCGGGACAGCAATGACTCGATCTGGGACAAGCTGGTGTTCCGCAAGGTGCGGGACGGCATGGGCGGCCGCCTGCGCATCATGGTGGTCGGCTCCGCGCCGCTCGCCGGCAACGTGCTCACCTTCGCGCGCTGCGCGCTCGGCTGTCTGGTAACTACACATACTCGCTCGTCCTCTGGGGTGGCGGGCCCGGGACAGCAATGACTCGATCTGGGACAAGCTGGTGTTCCGCAAGGTGCGGGACGGCATGGGCGGCCGCCTGCGCATCATGGTGGTCGGCTCCGCGCCGCTCGCCGGCAACGTGCTCACCTTCGCGCGCTGCGCGCTCGGCTGTCTGGTAACTACACATACTCGCTCGTCCTCTGGGGTGGCGGGCCCGGGACAGCAATGACTCGATCTGGGACAAGCTGGTGTTCCGCAAGGTGCGGGACGGCATGGGCGGCCGCCTGCGCATCATGGTGGTCGGCTCCGCGCCGCTCGCCGGCAACGTGCTCACCTTCGCGCGCTGCGCGCTCGGCTGTCTGGTAACTACACATACTCGCTCGTCCTCTGGGGTGGCGGGCCCGGGACAGCAATGACTCGATCTGGGACAAGCTGGTGTTCCGCAAGGTGCGGGACGGCATGGGCGGCCGCCTGCGCATCATGGTGGTCGGCTCCGCGCCGCTCGCCGGCAACGTGCTCACCTTCGCGCGCTGCGCGCTCGGCTGTCTGGTAACTACACATACTCGCTCGTCCTCTGGGGTGGCGGGCCCGGGACAGCAATGACTCGATCTGGGACAAGCTGGTGTTCCGCAAGGTGCGGGACGGCATGGGCGGCCGCCTGCGCATCATGGTAGTCGGCTCCGCGCCGCTCGCCGGCAACAACACATAAAATAATAATATTACATAAAAAGTAAACAGTACATTAGTTTGGGTCTCTAAAGTTAGCCTGAAGCCTGAAGTCGCCCCCCGCACACCCGTCAAACCCCTCTGACACCAATGTGACGCTACTAGTAATCACAGACGCAAACTAATGTGGCACGTGTACTCTTGTGGCGACACGATCCGTGATTCGATTTGGGACAAGCTGATTGTGTTATAAAAGGTGCTCGACTCTTGTGGGTGGCTCCGCGCTCCATGCGTAATCAGAGCAGAGGTTAGAGAATACGTCAGACGAATTGTCGGTGAACATTGTGAATACCTGTCACGTGCTTGCTTCTCAGTTTTTCTGATCTCCGGGAGCATAGTTCCTCATTTTTTTCAATTTGATATCTGTTACTATGAAATTACAATCCTACAGAACCGAAACGAATTACTCACTACCCACTGAACCATGATTCATTTGTTTGGAAACCATATTCGCTTCGTTCGCAATGTATTTTTCGTGCTGACAAAAAAAAACGAAAATAACATAACTATGTGTTAGGTACAGACGGATTGGAGCAATCTTCATGTTATGTAATATTTAAGGCTGGTAGCTATATAGTTCGTGTATTTTTTTCCCCGTTTTAAGTAGCTTTTTGCTGTAGGTGTAATTTGACCGTTTCGTTTGATACTTTCCGTAGCGAAATGACATTTCGTTCAGCTAAACATTAATATGTTCAGCAGAACGAAATGTCATTTCGCCGATACAAAACGCCTTTTTCTTTTTCATTATAATAAGTAATCATAATCCTTGAATCGTAACGATTAGTGAAGGTACTCAATTGTCTTATGATTCCGGAAAACAACCGAGATTATTCTGGAATAAATTAAATGTATATTATTCTGACGAATATGTTCGACTGTTGGTTAGTATTCCACTCCGATCAATATTATGGTTATGATTATGAGTAAGCACATACATATCTCGCGGTTGATACTTAAGGAAAACTACTGAAGTTCTCATCACTCGGAAGATGTGGTGCTAAAATAAACATAACTTCAGTATATCCTGGATTATATTTACAGACATAACATTTTGAATCATGCATCAAGGCTGAGCAGCAATATTATGCTTATCTAAGAATAGATAATCGGGCATCAAATCGTGAAACTGATCTTGAAAACGTAGTAAATCAACATGACTCTAAAAGCATTCCTCTTTATTTATTAACTAGTTACGATAATACGTGAGAAGCTATACTTATGAGAAACGCAGATACTTATAGCTATTAGCTCTACTAGTGACCCGCCTTGGCCTCGGCACTGGTAATCCAGTTTATATGTAATGTTTTGTCTACTTACGTACTATGACACTCCCGATAATATAGTAGACAAAATCTTTAACTTCTTACAAGACTTCAAAAAACTGACCTTTTCCTGGTTTATTTGGTCGGTTTCTGGCGTCATGTGCTTCCAAGTCCTGTATTTTAGAATTGTACGCAAAAAAGGACTTAGGGCGTGATTTAAACAGAGGTCAAGATGTTTGAAAGGTCTTAGTTAATACGCACACTACAATACAAATTCACTTTGCTGCACACCTCAAAAAAACACAATAAAGAACATGAAACTTAAAGTAGAGGTAAACAACAGGTGGTCTTATAATGCGTATTGTGTAGGCATCTCTTTATCTTCTTGGTGATGTCTGAGGTACGAGTACGTCACATCTATGAGTAACTCTCTTGACTGCTTCCACAATTATGCAGGTTCCAATGAGATGTACGTTTGCAAAAATGGTGGACCGCGAAATGTTTTGTGATTTGTCTACCTGAGACCCTCGACTTTATAAAAAGTCATGTTGCCGCTCGCGCGCATGGTGCTTTGTCATTCAATCCCCCCTCCCCCCTTACCGTTGCTCTAGTCTCGCTACTCGTAAGCAAATTTTTTGCAATTTTTCATCAAAAAAAGGGACCACAAAACTAGTTGGCAACACCTGTTGATTGGACTGGGATCTATACAAACGGAACTTCACTGAGAGCCCGGTCTACACGATGAGTTTGGGATTGGAATACCTAGCTGTCAGTTCATATGAACTTTGTCGTATTTATATGGCAAAACTGTCACATGTAATCCCATTATAATCGCGGTTTAAATATGGTTGCCTGAATAGTGTATGGGTGTGAGTGTTATTTGACAGCTCTGTTGTATCGCAGATCGTGGAAGGCTACGGCCAGACGGAGTGCACGGCGCCGGTGACTCTGACCGTTCAGGGCGATCACGTCCCTGAACACGTCGGGCCTCCCGTCGCTTGTAACAAAGTGAAGGTAACTTACTCATTTTGTATTAGGGCTAATCAAATATTTCCTGTTGTTATTCTGTCCCGTTAGACAGGAGACAACATGACAGAGTTTGTTAGAAAAAAATGTTACAACGTGGACTTATAATATGCTTAGAAGATAGTTCATAAAAAATGGGTCGAAAATTACAAGAAAACTCCATAGGTGTTTGGTAAATCGCAATTTTATAAAGTAACTAAGGAGACTTAACCATCGTACCTAACTAGTGACAGAAAGAAGTAGATTTACCCAATTAATACTGTTGTAGTGAAGTCTCAAATATAGGAGTTTAAAAGAACAAAAACCTTACAAATAAGACAATAATCATAATCATATTTATTGGTAATGTCATAAATTACATGTCAAAGTTTTACAATATGGGTACACATAATTATGTATTCATACATAAACAAGGTTACTAATCATTATTTTAAAACATTGCAAAATAGCTCCTTATAATCGCAGAACGCCGGCTCGACCAGCTATTTTTTAAGTTTCAATACTTTTTAGCTTATTCGTAAGTATACTCTCAGTTTCAAAAATAGGTTCTGTTCCATATTTGATTAGCCCGTTCCATATTTGACTTTACTATTACGCTCCTCTATAATATTTTGCACGCCTGCATGCAGGTTGAATGCACTGGACAAGTTTTGAACTGCATTCTGAGCGAATAAATTATTTGAATCTTTGAAATAAAGATCCAGAAGATATACGGTTTCCCTTATATCCGCACACCCAAAGATCAGATGATTAAGGAACTCCTCCAATATTCAATCCGTACAGAGATTGCATTATTGTACCGGTAGGAACTCAGGTTATACGGACCAAATAAAGGAGAAAGCTGAAGCAAATCGAAGGGCTGGCGTACGATACAGAGAAATGGAAAATACTTCACCGACAAGAGGATAACTCTGAAATTTAAGATAAGAGGTACTCATGAATGGTCACCGTTGGCAAGCATAATTTGGTCAAGCTGAACTGACTGAAGTTTTTTTTTGTGTTTGAATGTTTAAATGTATCCGTCAGCTTGTGGACGTGCCCGAAATGGAGTACTACGCGGCGCAGGGACACGGCGAGGTGTGCGTGCAGGGCGCCAACGTGTTCAAGGGCTACTTCAAGGAGCCCGACAAGACCGGCGAGGTCATCGACCACGACGGCTGGCACCACACCGGCGACATCGGCAAGTGGCTGCCGGTGAGGATACTTCGATAATGATTGCGTCTAACGCGTCTAGTCTGAGCAACAAAACCAACAATGTATAGATATTAGCATTTTTGTCACATCAAAGATTTGGTATAGTAATTGGACTAAGTGTTCTAGAATAATCCAGCTACATTTTAATACCGCGGCGGTAAAAAATAATGAATAGTAATCTAAATAAATTCCGTAAAAATCAGGCGAAAATGGTATAAACTTTCTTTATACAATCGTTACACAATGACGGCTCTTAAAGTCGAGTACCGTGTTTAAGTCACGAGGCTTGCCGAGTGACCTAAGAAAGGTACGATAATTTAAGAGCTAATTGTGTAACTATTGTGTACAGTATGTTTTATACGAGTTAACAGAAATAATTAAACAAAATTGGTATCTAATGAAAATCTAAGCCCTGCTGAAACGAAGTGTAAGTCAGAGTTGTAGCGACGCGCACGTCTTTCTCATTATGACATCGAAGCTACCGGTGTGCGCCGGCAAACATTGTCGATGCTTCAGTAACGCGGCAGTCCACACACCACTCTAAACGCGTTGTTGTATTGCACGCGCAGAGCATTGTATGCCCGCTGCGTAAAACTGGACAACAGAGTGCACGTAATAGAATGTTTGACAAAATGCTTTGGAAAACGTTAGCTTTACTCCATTACTACAGCGTGCAAATCTGCGGGCCAGCATGTTACAACGAACACGATGCCCTAAGTTCCCTCTCTATGTCATCATTGTCTGACATACTTTCCGTTACCCAGTGGCCTATGTACTTAAACTTTTGTACTACTTTTAAGGTGGTACCACAAAACGCGACGGCTGACATTTTATATGATTTTTTAGCTGCCTTAAATTGGAGTAACACACTTTTTAAAGTATTGTGCTTTAGCCCATGTGCATCGGCATATATCTCACATATGTAGACCAATCGCCGAAGCTGAAGCTTTATAATACACTTACAATTTTTTTCTAGTAGCTAATTATAATTTTAATAATTTTCAGAACGGCACCCTGAAAATCATCGATAGGAGAAAACACATCTTCAAACTTTCGCAAGGCGAATACATAGTTCCTGAAAAAATAGAAAATATTTACATAAGGAGTCAATACGTGGAACAAGTGTTTGTTCACGGAGAATCATTGAAGGTAATTTTATGATTCTTTTTCATTTTTGCCCGACTGCCGAAGGAAAGGAGGGTTATATTTTTCGAGCGTATGTATGTATGTATCTATGTATGTATGTCTTATTTTTTGGCACGCCCTGCAGCCTAAACCGTTTGACCGATTTCGACATATGAGGTGTCGTTGGATTCCTCTTAATCGTGGGAGTGACATGGGCTATAATATTTGCAAAAAAGAAGTTGTGTTTTTTGAAAAATCTTTTAATTAAAGATTACTGTTATACATTATTTAGATTCCTTTAAAATTAAATTTTTTGAATTCATGTTGCCTTTGGTCTATCAGTGTCCAACAATCTTGCGAGATAGAACAACTACCTACAAGATATAGTTCAACTCTAATTACAAAGTTTTTAGTAGCTCATATACAATTCAAGTTCTCCAATGCACGTCCATATAATATGAAAAATACTATATTTCCAGTCGTGCATAGTCGCCATCGTCGTCCCTGACGTGGACGTGGTGAAGTCTTGGGCGCTGGAGCGCGGCATCAAGGGCACATTCTCGGCGCTCTGCGAGAACGCCAGCGTCAAGTCGATGATCCTCGAGGACATGCTGCAGTGGGGCCGCAACGCTGCCCTCAAGACCTTCGAGCAGGTCAGCACTGATCCTGGGGCAATCCGTCCTGCATGCTCACCATCGTTCGTTCTGGACGTGGACCGAACTGGTGACAGTTTATCGACCTGGGCCCTATTTCACCATCTCGACAATTGTCACCTGACATAGGCAATTCCACGTACCTACATTGCTGGGTCAATAAGATGTCCAGCAACCACCTTAACCTGTCGACGCAGCCATGTAAGTCGAATTGCCATTGTCAGGCGACAATTGTCGATTTGGTGAAATAGGGGCCTGGTGCATGTGATATGCCTAAATTGATGAACAGAGACCTCCCACTTTGGATGTTGCGTTTTCGTGGGCATTGGAGCTCGATGCTCTGAAACAACGCCAGGGCCAAGCAGAGGATATGCTGTAGTGGCACGCCGCCCTCAAACTAGGCAGACTTTTATACCTTTAAACTACCATCATGTAGCATCCTGGATAGGTAGTGTGATCCTATTTATATAAAGTATATACTTATACTCGGTTTCATAACATAGGAAAAATTATTACGATAGGGTTATGTCGATACAACGTTCTACCTGATTAAATTTGTATTTTATCAAGTAATCGTCGTCACCTCACATACCTGCCAACTTGGTTGGAACTGTCATCAAAACAAAATGGCGGACGACGTCCTTAGCGATGTCCTAAAATGATGTTCGATTTATTTTAAATTCCAACCGATTTAATTAAATTATTATCTTATTTAATAACATTATTACTATGATTTCAAACACAATAATGCTGCATAACTAAACCTCTAGTATGAACTGGTTTTTTTTTAAATCGATATCATTCCGAGGTAGTTTCAGGTTTGCGGCGTCTAAGTGCCGGAATGATATCCCTCCCCCTATCCAAGGGGCGCTTAGCAGATACACCTTTAAGCGTTAGCTTAAAGGCTATTTGTTGACGCTCCAAAAATAGATACCTTAATCCAGCACTGTTACAGCAAAAATATGCCAATTGTTCATTTGTTTTTATTTTTTTATCTAGTTGTTGTTTCATTTCCATAAGTATTTTTTTTGTTTTGATTGATGCTGCATGTAAGTAGTGCCGTACAATACATCTCACTTCGTATTTATGTTTATTTCTCTCTCGTCTATCCTAATAATAATTTAGTATGTAGTTTATATATTAAAATTGTATGACGTTTCCGTGAGTCACCAACGGTACTGGCTGAAAATCAGCGCTGTAGGTGTCTGACACCTCGGCATCATGCTGAGCCAGTGTGCGGTTCACTGCCGCAGAGACACACTTTGTTTCATGTTTTATATGTTTCTCTTGTTTATTTTATTGTTTAATATGTGTGTCCTGTGTGTTTGTGAATAAATATATTTCTTTCTTTCTTTCTATGTTTTCTTCTGGATTTACCGAGAGCTACATAATTTATTCCTTTGTTTGCAGGTAAAGGACATCTACCTGCACCCAGACCCATTCTCAGTGCAAAACGGCCTACTGACCCCGACCATGAAGGCGAAGCGGCCCGAAATCAGGAACTACTTTAAACCCCAAATAGAGGACATGTACAAACAACTCTAATAACAATAGCATACTCTTACACTAGATAATGTATTATCACAAAATATTTGTGAGGCTGCAGCTACATGGACAGATTTAACAAAATGGACGACGAAACATAAGTGGAGAAACCACAGTGTATCCATTTTACTAAAACTATCCAACATTAGACTAGACCGTGATGTGTAACGTCACTATACTCTTTAGTATCCTATCACAGTACAATGTGTTCGTTATAATTTGTATTTTAGTCACTTTTCACTTTCTTAATACTATCGTTTTACTCTTGATAAGCGTAAACCTGAATGATTGTAATGGAAATGTGTTGTGACGGTATATTACTACATTTCATACCGCTTTAAAAGAGATTAAGATCACAAGGCACTTAGTCGAAAACGATTCACTTAGGCAAAGTTATGAAATTAATCCAATTTAGTCGTAATAGTTCTGTAGTTGGATCTGCTTTACTTTCGATAGCAATAATGAGGAGTGTTGTGCCTCGGACAGTCAATTATATCTTTCACCGCTTTTTTATCTCTCTGGTCTACTACTTGTATTCTTTGATCTGTGCTCTGGTGATCTGAGATAATCAATATCAAATTCATTTCTGAAAAAAAAAGTAATTTTATCGGTTCTGTGGCGCTGGTGATTTATTTTTAGAAGTTATACAGAACCGTCCGAATTTCCGAAAATAAACCACATCATATAATTCTATCTCTATTTATCTCCGCACCCTAACTTTCAATAATATCCTTGCCTATCATAAATAATCATTAATCAATTACTTCAGTGATATGCACGTCACTAACAATAATAGATTTAAATTAAGTAAAATCTTAAGCAATACTTGTGACAAGTTAGTATATGTGTGATTACTGGACGTTGTTGACATTCCCCAAAGTTTGCTAATAACAAAAAAGTGAGTAAAACAACGCGCGGGAAATGTATTCTATTTCAATCCAATTTATCGTGAAATAGCCAAAAATATGCTTGGTTTTACCTTATTTTTGTGATCGTATTACACACAAATAGAAATTTGATTGAAATGGGCTATATACTCATATTGAAAGTTATCTGACAGGTAGGCTTTTTATAGCGATAGAAGATATGTTGTCTGGGCAAATCAACGGAGATTAAAACCTCTTAACTGTTTGGGCGCCAAGAACGCCTAAAGGCATTGTGTGTAGCCCACGGAGCGAAGAACGACTGTAGGTGTAGGTTATGGCGTACGCTGTCAAAATCCCTTTATGCTTTCAATCTAAGGTCCACATTCACATTCTTATGGATAAAAAGTTGGCGTGTACAGTGCGACATGAAAGAGTAAAAATAAAATAAATGGAACTAAAAAAAACATACAAAACTGTTGCCATGTTTTACGTCAAAAATGTGACAGTGACGAAGAATGTGGAGCCCTCATTTAATTTCTACTCTTTCATGTCGCACTCTAGGTATCAAATTTGTACGCGAAGAATAGCGTACAAAAGGTAAGACCACATGACCACATAGGATCTGCGAACTATACAAACATACAAGACTAATGCTGACATTTTAGCTGTAACGTTTTTGGAAACAATATTCACTGCTTAGAGTCACATTGTAATAACAAATTGTAATAAATTTATACGTAGAAGGATAAAATTTTATTTGTGCGGCGCGTCTAGCTTGCGGTACATTGTATATATGATATGACGGCAGTTTTACTTCAGGAAGCTTCAATAATAATGATTCAAAAATAGTCAAATTATAATATGATAACGACAGTATGATGTGATGATGTTTTGTCTTGTAATATCGGAAACTGAAAACGAATATGTCGAAAGACTATGTTTGCACATCAAAAATTGCTTTTTGGAAAGTTATTTGTAACTTACCATGACTTGTATAGCTAACCTTCAGTGTATGAAATCAGTATACACTTAACTTGTAAAGTAATGTAAGTAGGGAATACTCGTATTTTGAGCCGTGCCTTCTACCTGAACGTTATCAAAAATGCAGTGTTTTGTTAACATTAGTGTGTTTTATAGCCAGCGTGTGTCGTTGTCAAGGTGCTTTTCCATAGGCGCGATTGCGTAAAATCCATACTAATCTGTCTGTCTGTTACCTCTTCACGATTATAACGCTGAATCGATTGAGATGAAATTTGGTATGGAGTTAGTTGAATCCTGGGGAAAGACATATGATAGTTTTTATCCCGAAAATCATCTCCTAAGGAGGTGAATGGCGGGGTGAAAGTTTGTATGGAACTACGATATAAACAAGTTCCACGTGGATGGAATCATTGATATCAAGCTAGTAATCAATAAAACGGATGAATATTTTATTGACAACAGTATGATAAACAGACATCGTACATTTTGTAGCATTTTCGGTGCAGCATGGTTGTATTAACGGTGTTGGTATAGACAATATCAATCAAAATTGTTAATTAAGGGTAATATTAACATTAGAAACGCTAATTAAGCATTACGATTGAAATTGTTTATACCAATTCCGTTAATAACACTACGCTGCGCCGAAAACGCTACAAAATTAACGATGTCTGATGATAAAATATTAAATTACCTTTTTGTATATGTGTACGCTGGGTAAAACACAAAAACGAATGCAAAATACGCTAAAACATACGGGAGCTTTGTCAAAAAATTACAACTAAGAGGCAAACGTTAAGTAGGTAGGTATGTACTTTTATTTGTACTTCATATTTCTTTTTAAAATACATTTGCTATGAGTGGATTTATGTGAATTGCGTAAAGGGTGAATCTCTGTTTATGTTATGATCATTATTAAGCTGTAGACTGCCTCGTGGGTGTCTAATTTTGCACTGTATTTGTTGATAGGATATATTGTTCTTGCCTAATTGTGTGTATCATAAGTAAAATGGGAAAGATCAAATAAATAATTGGACACAATCGCGAGTCAGCCGACACTTTAAGTAGATATTGGTCGTATATTTATTTTGTTTAACTAATTGAAATTTTGTGACATACAGCAGTAAGTAAACTATTCGAACTTTGTTAATATAATTTTGTATCATGTATGTAATCCGATTGGTTCAGCTTTGGGCGGAGCGTTTCATGTTGTTCAAACCAAAATTTTGTTGTTATTGGTGCAAGTTGCTACAATAATTTATTTTTAATAAAAATTTAAATAATTCCTTTATTGTTTTATTGGTTAACTTCACTTTTTTATGCGGTCGTAAAGCATGTTCTTTACCTTCGCTCGTAAAATGGACCCGATTGAGTTTCGAATGGCAATAATCAAGTTGTCGATTGTTTTAATGACTTTTAAAATTATTCATTTTACTTATTTTATTATTTCATAATTTACTTGGAACGGTAGCTGGAATGTAAGCAGTTATTACCAGTCGTAACGTAATATCTCTACCTATGTTTTATGATGATACAAAGGCAACTTAAAAAACCAAAGCGATACCCGAAATTTAAATTCAATTGAAATTAAGGCATTAATAATTTATAAGGCACATTCATTATGTCCAGCTCAAAGGCCAGGTCAAAAGGTACTGTGCCTACCTATTTAGACGTGTCAAGGTTCGCCAACAATTGAATAGGGCATGCTTGGAAGCTTGCCAGTAGGTCAGAACATGCCTTCATTAAGTACATGATTGCAAAGAGCCGTTTTCCTATTTCCTGTGTTTATCAAAACAGTAAGAAGTAGGTACAGTAAAATATTTAACCTAAAGGGTCATTCCAAAAATAGTGGCAGTTTTTAATTTTCTGTTAAAGGGTTTAATGAAAAAGGTTTTTAAATGTTTACCATATTTGTGGTAGGGAAAAATTCAAAAAAATTTGAAATTGTAGGGTGATGAAATTTTTGAGATACCTACTTACAGATTAAAGTTCAATTAGACAGGTAAGAAGAGAAAAATGACAGGTTAAAGTTAATTGTTATAAATTACAAGGAATTTCGTATTCGAATGAAAATTGCGTTATTAAAAAATAAAATAATCATTTTTTCCGAGGCTATGACAAATGTTGGTATTAAGTTACACGAATATTGAATTCGGGTCGTTCTTCTTTTTTACCGACAATGATCCGAGGTTTTTCTGTTTTTTTGGTTTTTGAACTATCGAAAATTGTGGTTTTGAAGTGCGATTTAAAAAAAAATGTATAGGTTTCTTCATTAGAACTAATTAAAGTTTCCTTTCTGGCCAATATAAATATTTATTTACGGTAGGTTTCTAAAAAAAAACATGTGACAAAGTGGACTCTTTCAGTGGGGACAACATTTTGGTTTACCACTCTGTCACGGACTTCTACGATAAAAATACGTTTAAAAAAAAATGCTAGTTAGAGAAACTAAAATATTAAATTAATACTAATTAATAAAATAATATGGTCGTTCATTTTCGAACATTATAAAACCGTAAAATCATTACTCAAATGAGATGCCGTAGTAAGACGAAGGACAGGCTATTGTCGGTCGAAAAGAAGAACGACCCATTCCTAAATGTAACTCGAAATAAATTTAATTTCGAAAACACTTGGGGTCGTTTAGAAGTTACTCTATTATACCTTCTGATTAATTTTCGAAATTACCCCGTGTCATGTAACTCAGGAACCTGACAATTTAAATCATTGACGATTTGTTTTAACGTTAGATTATCGTTTTAACGCATTATTGAGTAAACCCTGCTAAAAACTAAGTAATATAATAGTGTCAAAGAAAATTAAATAATCGTGGTGTTAAAGTAGCAAATCCATACATTTAGTTATCACGACTGGAAAAACGGCAACATTTCTCCAGACAGAACGCATTGCAGTTCAAAATAAAAAAAATACAATTAAAATATTACTACCTATATAACAACAGACGAGACCTGTGATTCTACGACTCTACGAGGACTATTCTCATATCGTGAATCACGCGACGCCGTGAGATCGTCGTCGCCGTGAACTAAATTGTATTTGATTATCTTTATCCTTAGGCACGAGATAAAAATAGACGAAGATTATTTTGAAACTAGCGAGAAGATAGACATTTGAGCTTCAGGCTATATAAGAGTTCTTATGTATGAAAGCGGCACAATAAATGCCTGTAGGTAGGTACTTAATACCTTTGTTTATGTAACAACATTTTAGCCTTTAGATATTTATAAATAATCAATAGGTATCGGTCTTTCCTAAGAGGATATCAAGGTTGCAATTCCATTCTCTTAATTGACAGAACGAGACATCCTTAGTATATTTTGTCTCTCATATTTCGAAAAACAGCGACATGAATGTGGAATTATTTCACTAGGTATAGTTAAAACATTTTTTTTTAAATCACCAAAGCCTTTAGGTACTTGTACAATTTACGATAGGTTGCTGGTGGCTCTGTCTAAATTCTGATAATTAAACATTCCATGTAACAGCCACCTGATATCCCTGTCGAATCCCCCAAGTGTTTCAAATCCACGATTTCCACCGACCCACCATAAACATGCAAGCTATAAAACTGCATTTTGCGTATTAGCACAGGTAGGTACTACATATTATAAGTACCTAAATATGTATCAAGTTACTTACATTCTAGACGAAACGATTTTTTACTCATCATCATCATCATAATCAGCCGAAAGACGTCCACTGCTGGACATAGGCCACTCCCAAAGAGTGCCAAAGTGACCGGTCCTGCGCCACCCGCATTCAGCGGACTCCCGCGACCTTTACCAGGTCATCAGTCCACCTTGTGGGGGGCCTACCCACGCCGCGCCTTCCGGTACGTGGTCGCCACTCGAGAACCTTTCCGCCCCAACGGCCATCGGTTCTACGTGCAATGTGCCCCGCCCACTGCCACTTAAGTGTAGCGATTTGGAGGGCTATATCGGTTACCTTGGTTCTGCTGCGGATAGCCTCATTTCTGATATGCTCACGCAGAGAAACTCCCAACATATCTTCCTCTCCATTGCCCTTTGGGTGACTTTGAGCCTTCTTATGAGGCCCATAGTAAGCGACCACGTTTCAGTCCCATATGTCATCACTGACACACACTGGTCAAAGACTCTCGTTTTGAGACACTGCGGAATATTGGACGAAAAGATGTGTCGTAGCTTCCCGAACGCTGCCCAGCCGAGTCGGATTCGACTAAATACCTAGTTATATAAAATGCATAGAAAATATTCAAAAGTAACGAGACCGAAGAGATAGGTATTATCCATCTGTTAAATTCTTCACTAAAATATAAAATAGGTACTAATGGCTGTGACACATATTAACACATAATAAAGAACGATTTTATCGCCGCAAACTTTAGCGTAGGTGTATGATAGATAACAAATTAACGGTGGAATCAACCCGGTCTATTTTAATACGTACGTAGTAATGATACTAATAATAGTCATGTGCTGACAAATCTAGTGAAGCGCCAATACAAGCAGTTTTTGATATTGACTACCTATCTCCTAAGGCCTCGCGAAGGCCGCGACATGGGCTCTCTACCTTGATTTGGCTCACGAACTAATCGCTAGGCTAGGTTAAAAAAAACCGGACAAGTGCGAGTTCAACGCGTGTGGTGAGGGTTCCGTATATAATACACTAAAATATTAAGAAGTTTCTCGTTACTTTGAATACTCAAACTTCTTATAGGTTTTCCTGTAATCTGTAGCAAAGAACTATTTTCCATATTTTTTTTCAGAATTTTAAGCCTAGTAGTTTCGGAGATAAGGGGGGGGGGGGGAGGGAATGGTCTATTTTCGTCTTTTTTCGTAAATTACTTCAAATCTGTTTTTGCTAAAATTATTTAAAAAAAAACTGAGATGCTTACAACAACCCCTTTCATTTAATATGTCACACAATACAATTTACGAAACTTGTTCAGAATTTAATCATTTACTTTACGCCAATTTGAGTCACCAATTTACATATGTGTACCAAATTTCAACTCAATCGGTCCAGTAGTTTCGGAGCAAATCGGCTGTGACAGACAGATAGACAAGGAAACTGTTTATATTTTTCAAAAATAAGTGACGCAGCTGAAAAATCTGAAACTTTTTTCTGGTGCTAAGGAAGGTTATTCCTATCACCAAAAAAATAATCAGGCATTCCTAAAAATTTCATCCATTCTCAATTGTTTCTTCAAACAGTGTAATAGCGAAGTCTCGGAGAAGTGGTCAAGAATCTTACAGATGATTGAATAAGAGTCGAAACCAGGGATCGGATACCGGTATTTTCTCCATACAAATTAAACCGGTATTATTTCGTTCTTTGGTTATAATATCATTCTTGATCGGGCAGTCTAATAATGCGAATATGTTACCTAAATACACGATAGAGTCCTACATTAAGAGCCTAAAATAATTCAAAATATTGGACTACTTCGGGGATCTTTGAAAACACCGGTTCCGATCCCTGGTCGAAACCTATAGAAGGTACTAGGCCTTGACAAAAGTCGCAAACGAGAGGTTCCTCTCTCTGTGGCCCTTAGGTTTTAGGTTTAAAGACATTTATTCTCATATAAGATATTACATCACTTCCATGAGAACAATAGTTTAGGTACATTACTAATTATATTAAAATACATAAATTATTAATAGATAACAAGATCCGCTCGTCGGTGAAAAATTAACAGTTTGTAAATATGTAGGTACATTTGTTCACTAATATATTAGGTAGGTACCCTTACCTCCGGTGCCAGCATTTTCTTACAGTATTTAGGTTCATATTGTATTCATATTCAATTCAATATCTCGGCTTTTACGGGAAACATTCATTATGAAAATTTAAACTAAAGAAATAAAAGAAGTGGACATATATATTTATGCATACGTACTCCATCGTATATTGTGATAACTACAACTTAGAAGAAGTTGAAAAAACCCCCGACATTTTCATTTCAAAGTTCTATATCTAAAAAACGACCGATTTTGAACAAAAAAAAACCGCATTAAAATCGGTCCATTCGTTTCGGAGCTACGATGCCACAGACACACAGACATAAAGATACATAGACACACAGACATACAGACACACAAACACATAGACATACAAACACGCAGACATACAGACACACAGACCCGTCAAACTTATAACACCCTCTTTTTGCGTCGGGGGTTAAAAAGGGGATAGGCAGAGCAGGTGAAAAATTATTTTCAATGCCACACCCGGCAGTTGTAGGTTTAAATACTCCGAAAATGTGGCGGTGCCGTGATATGTTGCTCACAAGTCCCTCTTCAACTTACCTACTTCCGTAGCTGACTCTTATGACACCTGATGGAAGAAAGATGGGGGGACTATTCTAGCCCCACAACACTGTTCACACGCCACGAACAAAAATATCTTTTAAAATAAGCTTATCAGAATCAACATCGATGTAGGTACTTAATGTTGTAACCTCCAGTTTATTCCTCTGCGTGCAGCAAAGTGCACATTGCTTACCCTCATCGACGTAAACGAGTTGAACGAGTAAACATAAAATTGTGGATCGCTCCAATAAACTTGTCCAAAGCGGTTTATACAACATCTGATGCTGTTATTATTAGATCATTTTATTCGTCGACGCCTACGCTCTTTAAGTGCCCGACACGCAAAATTCTGCATTATTGGTGCATGAGCAATCTTGATGGTTCGTCGGTCCCCGGTCAAATTGTACGCGAAAGTCTATTCCAGATTTCATGCAATTACTTACAAAAACACACTCAGACACACACACACTCACACGCAACACTAGTATTGTAAAACTGTTATCTGGAAGAGCGAGGCCTCCTGACACAGGTAGATAATAACTACTAGGAGGACTCGACCAAATTGTATATACCACCTAAGGTTGAACGAAAATAAAAATTATTATTATTGTATGTCTTTCCCGCTCACGGGACATGATGACCCGGACCTTTGGGAGTTGTATAATTAGATGAACTGTAAAGCGCGCAAAAATATTTTATGTTATTTCCAAATACTGAATCGAAAAAAATATGACTGACATAAAATATAACTATCGAGCTTTTGTGCCAGTGACGATGGAGTCTAAGGGACCTTGGGGAATGGACACCAAAGACTTTATATGGGATTTGGGTCGGCGGCTTAGGGCTGGCTCAAGAGATTTCGTTAGCCATTCAGCGTGGCAACGCCGCCAGTATCAACGGGCCACCGACGATCCGGGGCGGTCTTTTTTGTTTGTTTTAGGCTAGAACTTAATGTTGACGAAGCCTGTTGCGGATTCTATTGGGTGCCTAGGATGATGTGTTTCTGCACGCCCTTGACGAAGCCTGTGTCGTGGATATTTTTCTGTATAATAGTCTTTATTTCTTAAATTAATAAATCTTTTCTAAATTAAAATAAAATAACACAGGTAATTGCAACATTGGTCCCTATTTATTCGTAAATAAGGGTTTAGCAACATAAGTATAACCTCCGACGAAAAAGTGGGGGTGTCTTGTCTGTCTGTGGCATATAGCCTAGTAACTCCCTAAACAGATGAACCGATTGAATGTGTTTTTTTTAATCGTAAATCTTGTTTGTCGTCATGTTTCCCAGTTATTTTTTTGTGTCTGGGGTAAAAATTTAATTATGTGTCATAATGAGAATTAAATTTTTACCCCAGGTCCGATTTTTCTTGTTTTAACCGTACCCCACACACTTTTTTTTTAAAATTCCTTGTACTTTTGTTAAACTTATAATAGTCTTCATAAAATTAACCTTAAAATTGGCCTTATATCACATAAAAGTATAGCATAAGAAATATATATTATATGTAACAGTTTAAGTAAAGGTGAAGTATTTGAATCTTTTCTTTTTTTAATCGATTAAAATTGGATGCCTAAATTATACATGAGCATAATCCTTTAAGTTTGTTTAATTCCGTTGAAATTTTATGTATTCTTTCAATTATAAAAATATGTAAGTATTACATATTTCACATTGCAAATTATATTGTTAATAATAGTGAACTAAGCTTTACACACATACACACACACACACACCCGCGCACACACACACACACACACACACACACACACACACACACACACACACACACACACATACACACATACACACACACACGCACACACACACACGCACACACGCACACACGCACACACGCACGCACGCACGCACGCACACGCACACGCACACGCACACGCACACGCACACGCACACGCACACGCACACGCACACACACACGCACACACACACACACACACACACACACACACACACACACACACACACGCACACACACACACACACACACACACACGTGCGTGTTGTAAAGTATTCGTTTTGTATTTTATTGTTTTAAAGCTTTACTTTTAATATTTTATTAGCGCGGTCATCTTGTTCCATTATTTTAAATTCTACTTGTTAAATCTGTATTCTCAGCTCCCAAGATACAGGCTCTGCCTACTTTGGGGCTGACGGATATTCTTCTTTGTTTGATAAAAATGTGCATGTTAACATACCTAAGTTTAACTCACTCGGATGTAACGCTGTTATGGTAAATAAATCAATTAGAATTTGTATGCTTACAACAACCCCTTTCATTTGATATGTCACACAATACAGTTTGAAAAACTTTGTTTTTTAATTTTCCAGTTTACCCCCCAAAATCCCTTAGTTCCGAATTCATTAATTTTTCACATCTCATGCTCGAAAAGTGTGTCATATTAGGCTTAATAAGCGGGGCTAAAGTAGTACATTTAGCCCCTAGGGAAAATATGTATACATATTTATGATTTTAAACACTTGACCATATTAAATCCACCAATCACAACTCTTTCAAAAAACATTTATCTTTGCTATCAACCAACCAGAATACCTACCGCTACATATTAAAATCGACCAATCAAACATCAGGAGTTTTTTAGTCCCTAATTCCAAATCATTTAAATCCACCAATCACAACTCTTTCAAAAAACATTTCTCTCTGCTATCAACCAACCAGAATACAGCTACATATTAAAATCGACCAATCAAACATCAGGTGTTTTTTAGTCCCTAATTCCAAATCATTAAAAAAGAAAACGGCTCACGCTAAATTAAACAATATCTTCGCAGTGAAATTTGTTATTGATTGTGGATGGATAATCTTTGTTTTACTATTTTCTCGCAGTCGAAGTGAAAAGTAGAGTGTATAACTCGGGTCTAAAAGCCATATTACCCCTCGAAGTATTTTCCCTCGCTTCGCTCGGGAAAATATCCATCTCGTGGTAATATGGCTTATTTTAGCCCCTTGTCATACAATCTACTATACTTTACGCGTTATTAATTATCTTTGTGTCACCAATTTACATGTGTTTACCAATTTTCAAATCAATCGGTCCAGTAATTTCGGAGCAAATCGGCTGTGACAGACGTACAGAAAGACGCACGAGTGATCCTATAAGGGTTCCGTTTTTCTTCCTTTTGATGTGCCGAACCCTAAAAAACCGTTTTGTGGCACAAAATACATTTTCAGTTTGTATGGAAGAGCGTCGTCATTTGACATTTCTAAAATCCAAAAAAAATAAAGCGTTCGTTTTATTGTAGGTATCTAATTTGAGGTGTCACAAAGTTGCTCAAAATAATATTTTATGATAAAGAGGCCATGAATAGTTTTTATGAAAACTGAGCACGTTTAATATCATTTTACGGCCTTGACCCAATATTATTGATTTTATAAACATATGAAACACAAATGCATGTTGTGTTGGAGACAGTTAAAGTTGACGCCATCTAGCGTCCAGTAGCAGAAATAATTAATTATAATATTCTTGTAGATTACGGTATTTTTATTGAATAAATCAATATTAAAG
The DNA here is from genome assembly GCA_932294315.1 of Epinotia nisella. Taxonomy (NCBI): domain Eukaryota; kingdom Metazoa; phylum Arthropoda; class Insecta; order Lepidoptera; family Tortricidae; genus Epinotia; species Epinotia nisella. The sequence goes on along the minus strand of OW028688.1, from coordinate 11,430,146 downwards.
ATATAAGTAGTTAATTAAGTTTTAGAAATAAACCTACGATTGTGACCATCGATATACTTACACTAATTACCATATGTAGCATATTAATCGTCATTTATGATCTATTTAGACTATTATTATCTAGGTATTTATTTATATAATCTTTATTACTCAAAACTTCTAATTATAATAGCTCCCTACCTAGTCTACCTAAGCTAGGTTAGGTACCAATGTTAACTACGATTAGATTATGCTCAATTACGATAAAAAAAATATGAATAGCTGTTGTTTTACACTAAACTTCCGTCTACCTTACCTAATTTGCTCAACCGTAGGTAACATCCTATTTCCTAAACAGTAATACAATTAAGGTAATGTGATATTACTGGTGTACTCATACAAGCGCAATAAAATTGCTTGAGCATTCATTCATATTCACAACGCAACGCGTTTTTATTTATAGATTTTATACCTTATACCGCTTATCGGCGCATCACGTAGGGGCATCTACATTCTACTGTTTCTGTTAGTTGGCATGCGGGCTTCACGCTAGCAACTCGCGTCGCGACCGTACATCGTGCTGCCATCTATTGGCGCGCTGCTCCGCTGGTGACCTTGCCAGCCTGCCGCGCCGTTCATTGGCCACAGACGCCACGATCGTTCCTCTCTATCCATTTCTCTCGCTCCCAAAACTATGGCATTCGGGCATAGAATACTCCGAGTACCGACAATGACAAAACGCTTATCCTGCAAAACAGGTGGCGATGACATTGACATCGTATGTGACCTGTCAAAATGACGTGACGTTAACAGACAGTCGTGTTTATAACCTCTCTGTGCAACTAATCTATATTCTAGTGTAAACATGTTGTTTGACAAATTGTGGATGGCGTTCCAAGATGAGTTAGGTGAGTAAAGTTATACTTGTTATGTTTGAGATTACGTAATTTTGTTTGGACCGGTATCGGTCGACGCTTGGGATAATACTCGTAACTTGATTGATATTAAACCAGAAAAAGACGTGATCTCTGTATTCTAAAAATATCTCAGTGGCATGGTAGTTAATCAGTAGTTTACTCGATTCAATGCATTTGCCACTATTTGTCGTAAGTTCTGCATGTGTGTACTATACCCACACAACTTAAGTTACTTGCCTGCATACACGTACCTACCTATGGTGTTTGTTTTGTTATTATGTGTAGTGTATGCCTATATGAGAAGCAAAACTAGCATCCTACATTCATTTTACGTACCTAGTTTATTCGATTATTAACATATCTCTAACTAATGTTAATCTGTTGAACATACTATGTGTGTGTATTTAAGTAAGTAGGTAAATGTATTTTCTAGTAGGTATGATGACGAGTCATTGCCAAGAAACATCGACCAGGACTAAAGTTAGCTTCACACAAAACGAGGAAAAACAATAAAATCGAAGTAGGTACTTAAGTAATTAATGTTTATAGCTACTCTTAATCTCTCTAATACCTATACGAATTACTATTAGAATTATTTGGAAAAATAATGGAAAAATAACTAAATAAAATAATATCAATTAAGTACCTAAGTAAACGTAGTTTGATTTCAGAGTACAGTCAGCATCATATAGTAGCAGCCAAAGTAGCCTAATATTCAGGTAGGTACACATCTTGATTACTGTAAGAGTAAGGATGTGTTACGATATATTTGGCTTCTTTGGGTGCTACTAAACTATACGATGCTGACTGTACCTACCTAGGCAAAAAAAATATACCACGTCGTTGGCAAACAGGCAAACAGGCATGGTGGTGGATGGAAGCGATTTCTGTAGCAGGGATATTAATAGGTACCTAAGGCCGCAATATTTTGACCAATTTGGACGTTTCAAACACCGAGAGCTCTCAAAACAATTTTATTATACCTAGGTATTACGCGATAAAAACTGTCAAGGACGCAAGTTACAATATAATTGATTTAGATGCTTAAAAAATATTTCCATCGAAACCGTAACGAAAATTGAAAAAAAAATCTGTTATTTTCATAATACTTCTTGGTCGTGATTTTGTTTAAGCTAAAATGTATGAAATAAATATCGATTGTTTTAGCGATTGCGAAATCATGATAATCAAATGATTTTATTTTTTATCGTTATCTATTTTATCGAGCCTGAATTCCACGTTTTCGCTACGAATACTTTGGTGACGCTTTATAACGCTAAGTTTAAGGCTAATTAAGGTAGAAATTCGTTATTGTATACTAGTAACTCATATTCTATTAGGGCAACACCGGCGAGAAAACCACATCTCGTCAGTTTGTTAAGAACGTAGCCAAAGTTTTGCAAAATTACTTGTTAAGTGACTTTAAGGGTAAGTAGTGATTGTTTTGTGTGTCCTAATGTTCTAAACTGGCCTTTTGCCTTGATACTTAGGATCTGGGAGTCAGAAATAGACAGGAATGGAAAGATGCCTCTACATGTAAACTTTATGAAGGCAAAGGAGATGTAGCTGAATGTAGCTCGTATAGAGGAACTTCTCTCTACTGCTGGTAAGGTACTAGCGCATATAATCAACACCCGCTTAAGCACCCTACCAGAGAAAGTTCTCCCAGAGAGCCAATGTGGTTTCAGGCCGAGCAGAGGTACGGTGGATCCAATATTTGTTGTGAAACAAATACAAGAGAAGTGCATCGAGCAAAATCGTCCTGTGTTCATGTGTTTTGTAGATCTTAAAAAGGCCTTTGACTGAGTCTCACGTATGGCTCTCTGGTTGATTTTAGAGAAAATTGGCTGTCCAGCTAAGCTAGTTAACCTTATTAGGCAATTCCACGTCAATATTACAGCCACGGTTCAGCACAACAGTGAATTTTAGGACACATTTCAGGTAACTATAGTGGTGTCAAGCAAGGATGCGCGATGGCTGCTTCTTTATTCGCTCTGCATTTCTCCGCTGTAATAAGGGACGCGCTTAGCCGAAACAGCGAACTGATTCAACTCCACGTACAATCAGACAAAGGAGTTTTTGATCTTTCTTGATTTAGGGCAATCGATGGTTGAAGTATAACATGCCGATGACGTATGCATGAAGGTTGCAGCTTAGACGCACTTCAGTGCTCCATGGTGTCTTTGAGTGACTCGTGTGACAGATCTGTGGCAAATTGAACCAACGTGTTTGGAAATCGCACGACCTGAGACTTCAAACCAAGCTTTCTGTCTACAAGGCTATGGTGCTCCCAACACTCACAAATACTGCTGAGTGCTGGTGCTTTTACAAGGGAGATATCAGAAAGCTGATACATACCTTCCACATGCGTTGTTTACGATGCATTCTCCGCATTCGGTGGCAGGATCGTGTGACCAATAAGGACGATTTACGAAGATCTAACATGCCCGGCATGGAGGCCATACTGATGAAAAGCCAGTTGAGATTGAGTGGCCACGTTAGTCGCATGACAGACTGCAGACTCCCAAAATCTGTCTTCTACTCCGAGCTTGCGGATGGAAAGCGTTTAATTATGGCGACAGCTTCTGCGCTACATGGACGTATTAAAACGTCATCTCAAAGCCTGCGATATACTTGCTGAGGGCTGGGAGGAAGTCGCGTCTATAAGACCGGAATGTCGTAATAAGGTCAGAAAAGGCAATATATATATATATATATATATATATATTTATATATATATATATATATATATTGCCTTTTAACCCAGAGGACCCCTGAGCAACCAACTTCGTTCGTTCCTGGATCTCCCTCTCTGTCGCACATGCTTATTCGAGCAACAGAGAGATACACGAACGAACTTCGTTTTCGTTTTGCGGTGTGCCACTGAGTAGCTGCCGCGAAACGCCAACTTCATTCGTTCCTGTATCTTCCTCTGTCCATCGAAGATGCAAGTGCGATAAAGATACACAAACGAAAGACGTTAGGTTTTCGCGGTAGCCACCTAGGCTTTGTTGGGAAAGGGAAAAGAATAAAGTACGCACGCATTTGTAACTTGCCTTGAAAATTTCCTTGGTCCATCCATACATACTATAAATTGTGTTATCAGTATATCTTCCAAATTTTGCCCACTATCAGTCATATCAATAAAAATCGATACCCACTCAATAATATATCTAGACGTCATAGAAATTTTGCTGTCTCTGCCGTTTATCTTTTCACTGCGCAGCCGAAATAAATATACAATTGATAGGTATTGATTACCTAAAACCCGTGACGATTGAGCGTCAGTCACATCCTATCTACATATTCACTACATATCTAATCTCTCAGTAATCTGTAATGTCAATGTAATGATGCACAATATACAAAACTATCATCCGGCGCGGCTCCGCCCGCGAATTATACGGAACGCAAGCGAATAAAATATCTAGCCTATTACCATCCCAAATGACCATTGCTGATGACTTGGTGGAGTATACCTATTCATTCACCAGAAGACTGGCTACTCGCTGAGGATTTTTCAGCTGCGTTTGCGCTACTACGCAAGGAGGACCCGGCGCGGGCAGCTAGTTGTCAATAAAATTGCATTCTTTTCCATCGGTCCATCCATGTATTGGTCGTTTGAACGTTTAATTAGTAATCACGAACTAAAGAATACTGTTAAACCTCATTTTCGGTATAATGATGTACCTACTTAATTTTTTTAAGCAATTATGATACATACTTGCCGCTAAGCCCTGCACGGCTATCACAAGACGGCGCGCCAGCTCTCGATTTTTCTCGCACTATACCTCTCTTTCTAAGTTTTCTAATAAGAGAGAGACCAATAGTGCGAGTAAAATCGAGAGAGCTCGCGCGCCGTCTTGTGATAGCCATGCTGGTAAATGTTGAATTGAAAGCAATATTACAAGCAAAATCACGTTTGTTTCAAAATCTCAGATATAAAGTCGTATAATGGGTGCCTTAAATGAGACGTGCCAACGGAATAATTATACACCGACCGAGGTAAACAAAGATGTTATTAGGGAACAAGGCCGCAAAACACTTTCTGAGCGCTTTGGATTGTAAAGAGGTAATTACCGTTCTCAATGTTTGTTCTATTATCAATCTGGTGTTTGCGTGTCAGTCTAACTAAGTGACTATTAATCATCTCGAGATAAAAATGAAGGTTTTGGACATTCTGTTGACAAATTTATTGAATGCTTATTCACAGAAAGAACAAACATGTCCATTTAGCTCACGGCATTGAAACATAGTTGAAAAATGATGATTTGATACTGGGTATTGATAATACTTTGAACATATTTGTAACCAAATCAAGAAAACAATATTTTTAGGTGTGTCACACTATACCCAAGCTGTATGATATATTCAGGTGTTCCCTTATGGAAACTCAGGCGACCGGGGTGACACGCGCTGTTAACTTTTCAACAGGTTCCACGGATTACAATATCACTTGAATGCCGGAAGGGTCAACGACCGCACAGTTATCATGTGTTTATAGTCCCATATTTCGTGACATTGATGACATGTTCTAGAAAACACAGATTTTTCAACACTTAGCCTCAAATGAGTATATCGTTTATAACCACACAATTAACACTTAAGTGCTGAGTGAGTTAGATAAAAACAAAAGTTTCTGGGAAAATGTCTATTTTTGGCCCTATAACTCAACTTTTTTAAGAAAATTAAAATCGTGGCATCTCACGCACTCATTTTACGACTTTTTTAAAGACTTACACAAGAATAAAATGTTCACATTAAGAATGATGACATATAATATTTATAATATTATTAATAAATGTTATGACTTATATGGTTGACCTGTATATAATGCAATTGGCATTAAGCCTGTCTTTTGTACATGTCTGCGTTGTAAAATAAAATAAAATAAAACAAAAAAAGTTTGGAACTTGTCACCTTACTATTTTTTGGACATATTCGAATCAATATTTAGGTAAAGGTATAAGATGCATTTATATTTATCCTCGAAGGTCAGATTGGTACCTTGATAGTTTGTTTTGATGATATGTTTTAAAATACTATAGCTATCTGAATATTTTTCGACAGTTGTCAAGGTTTGTTTTGCGAGCAACACGATATATATATAGAAGTGAATGACTTTAAGAATTGAAGGAAAATATTAAAAATATACATTTGGGGTCACTGATAGAAGGTATTATTGCCTTTATGCAAGTAAAATCAGTAGAAGAAGGAGTACTTTTTATATTTTTGGTTCTTATCTTTTCCCACCATGTGAACTAAAAGCTACATCGAAATGTATGTCAATTCAATTAAGAGCTTGGTATGGACATAATGGCTTCCACGAGGAATGCTCAACTCACTCTTCTACAAAAAATTTACGCATTTGGAAAAAAATAGTTTAAAAACACGAACCTCCTTTAACGAACTGAACTTTTATGGTTATAGCTAAACCGTTTTTAACAAATTTCATAGGTACTATTTTTTTGTGGTTTATTTATTTTTATACGTTATATATTGCACAGAACAAAATCATCATCATTATCGTTTTCAGCTCGTGCATACCAATGCTGAGCATAGTTAGGCCTCTTTTCGAGCACGCCACCCGCCGATCCTGAGCTATTTAGTCGTATCCAGAAGTGACTCATGATTGGCCGTGATCATCCTAATATCGTCCACCCATCGAGCTGAAGGACGGCCGACGCTCCTTTTACCTGGAAGTGGCCACCAATCTGACACAAAACAAATTAGTAATGGCATCCTTGGCCAGTCAACCATAGGCCAAATTCTATCGATTGATAAATGATGGCAAACCGGAGCCTAATTTCGGAATGCGCGTATTAAATTCATATTAAGTGTTTCTTTTTTAATACCTAAGCGCATAACCAAGTGTGTCAGAGTTAGATGCATGCATGATCAGGGGCCCATTTCACGAAGTTACAATTTCTAAATACCACATTAACTTACTAATGAAGTAACTAGGGTATAACACATTGACAAAACTGTTTGCCATTATTAATCAATAAACATTTTAATTCAATACCAATCGCACCAGGCCAGTCCTTACGCCTCAGTATTTGCGGCAATTCGCTAAATTCCATAAGTTAGTTGGAAACTTCTAAGAACGTTAGCAAAGAGCCGGTTTTAGTATGAATAATGCAACTATGCATAACATGTAATGTAACTCTTCGCTCCAACACGTGCCGCGGGTTACTATCGACTGGGGCATTGTGGATCGAATGGCAAACAGCCGTCGACACCGACTTTCGAACACCTCCTATCTGACAATACTAACCATGCGAAATTGGATTTTAAATCTAGAGTCATTCAATGAAAACTTTATTACTTCAAACGGTGAGATAGGAGGTGTTTGAATGCCGTCCGAGTCGTGTATTGTAATGTTTCTGTGCTAGCCGGTACGCCCACGGGCGATGTATCACTTCGAGTGATCTATAAGAATATTGGCTGCTGATAAAAAGTTATTGTGTTACAATGCCTTCAATAACGATTCCATGATGCTCTTCTTAACCATAATTCTAGTTAATATTTCAACAGTAAATAATATTCTAGTGCTAAGTATTAAAAATAAAGAAAGGGGTCCTTTTGTGAAGCTATATGGGACTGCAGAACACACCATTAAATTAAGAAAAAATGTGGTAAGAAAGCATCACAAGGTTCCCACAAGGTGGACTGATGACCTGGTAACGATTGCGGGAGTCCGCTGGATGCGGGTGGCGCAGGACCGGTCATTGTGGCTCTCTTTGGGGGAGGCCTATGTCCAGCAGTGGACGTCTTTCGGCTGATATGATGATGATGATGTGGTAAGAAAGTTCAAGAGCGACGGAGTCTACCGTACCATCTAGTACTGTTGCAAATAAAGATAATTCTATGTAATGATTTTCACTGGGTCTTAACAGTTGGGAGATGGCTAAAACTCGCTGTTGAATGTCTTATGTAGACTAAACAATCTGACAATAATCGCCGAAGCCGCCTAGTGTTATGCAATGTTGTGAGAAAGGCTCAAGTCAAGGCTAATTAGCTATAGGTTGCTGTAAAAAAATCTAGTCTACCTTTGAACCTTGGTTTAGCCTAATTCACGACAAATTTTAACGTCATGGGACACTCCTCTCCTCCTCTGTTCCGCTCTCTGTTGCACTATACCTGCCATGATTGGTCTCTTGTTGCATTTACCTGCGATTGATAGTATTCCCTGTAGCTACCAACACACGCTACAAACTGAGTACCCACGTGCACTTTTAAACGGCAATTTCGGCAACACAGGATGCCATTTGTGACCCGAATGCACCATTACACAATCTCATGACAGCCAGTGGATCGCGGCATGTATTCTTATCACACTCGAACAGTAGACCTCCAGTTCAGTCAATAAAGCATACTGCATCAAATCCGGGAACATCAAATTGTTTCAAACTGTAAATAAAATTATCTACTTTAAAGGAATTAGATGCAAGGCGCCTAGAATGCATCATGTAGGTAATTATTTATCTACCTAGCTTTGCCCGCATTGCCATACAAACTTTGAAATCCTTGGGTGAAAAAAAATCGTAATAAAACTGTCATCGTCATCATCATCATATCAGCCGAAAGACGTCCGCTGCTGGACATAGGCCTCCCCCAAAGAGTGCCACAATGACTGGTCCTGCGCCACCCGCATCCAGCGGACTCCAGCGACCTTTACCAGGTCATCAGTCCACCTTGTGGGTATATATGTCCTAAAACTACGACCAAGACCGCCGGGGGATGGGCAGCAGCATCCCTGAAATTTGGTGGAAATACTGCGTTTTGCATGCCAAGCGTGGCGATTATGGCATATACCCCTGAAATAAAAGTGTATCTATAGTTCTATACTATATTCTTTATTATTTTCTGGGGCTTCTTAGTGCCAAATCGTACGTTCTTCTTAGCATTAGATTATGCATGTAAGAGTAAAAAACAAACAGGTAGACAGACGACAGACTAACATATTAACAATAAAGTAATACGTATCGTTATCAGGAAAAAGAGACGAAATATTACGATTACGTCTTTATTAACGACTAGCTGTCCGCGCTGCTTCGCCTGCATTTAGGAAAGAAAGCAGGCAAACCCGCAGGATGCAATATAGCCTTTAGCCATGCGGAAAGTCCATTCTACACACAGGTGAAAGAATTTTTGAATCGTTCCTGTGATTCCAAAGATTATGCATTACAGTCTATCTTACTAAGATGCAATCTCACACACTTTTCTTCCTTATAATATTAACTGACGATTTGAAAGTGCTTGTTACTAGGCCTACTTGAATAAAGATCATTTTGAGTTTGAGTTTGAGTTTGAGTATAGATTTACTAGACAAATTAGAATAATATTTATCTACTAATACATATGCGACGATTCAAAATATATGACAGACGGGATTGTTGTATAATTCAACTCCCTTGTTGATTGAGCTACCGGTGGCCTCGGACCGTTTTAAATTTGATACGGACTGGTTACCTATTTGCATTCAATCGTCGAATCCGCAAAAACGACATTATTATGTATGTACCCTGCGTCGGCGGAAAATCCTTCATCAATATGAATGAGTGTCGCTGTCGGCCCATTGCTTTGTAGGACCAATTTGTGTGACTGGTAAATAGGAATTGGTAATGTTTCGTCAGCTTGAATGGCGAAACGGCGGTGTAAACTGCATATTTAATGTAAGGATATCCAAAGCAATGCGAAACAAAAATACGTATTTTCTTTCACACATATGCATGCCAATATGCTCAAGAGGGATGTATATCCTTGGTGGTCGGGTGCGCGCCAGCCCCCAACACCATCTTAAGGATGTGAGGGGGACCGCTTGGACTGGCTACTTGGTCCATTGCAGTCGGTTACATGCGCCGTACTCCGTGAAGCCAAATGTGTAAAGATTCAATTGTTTCAAAGATTTGTTAAGTTTCATTTTTTAAATTGAATTTAATTAAATTCAAACAGAACGAATTGAAGTTTCTAGGTACATCAATTGAAGTACCTAGGAACGTACTTCTTCATCGTCACACTCTTTGCAGAGAAAGAGTGGCCGTGCTGATCACATCAGAGGCCATAAGCTTCAAAATTCGTCGTAATTCCTGCCGTACTATAGGGCAGCGCCTCATCGCACCCGTCACTCCTAAAGAATAGAACCCTTTTACGCTTATTTACTACGAATCGCGGCGCCAAGATATTTGTTGGTGAACAGTGAGGTGACGTTAAAACAAGTTACAGAATAGCGGGGTAGCACTATTGACTTGGTCGGTCCAACACATTGTAATTGGTCATCTCTAATAGTAGTCGATTTCATGGTGACATTTAGACTGGTATAGGTGTCATCGGACACTAGCAATTACAAATATAAATTACTCAAGGGATAGTGAAATTCTTCAAAGTAGATATGCGATGCACGTTGCAGATCTGGTAAACACAGAAATCAAACACGACAACCTAATAATTGCTTGAATTAGAATAATTCGTTGTTAGGCACCTTCCGTTGCATTATTTTACAAAATTTAAGGATCGGGAAGGCAGCAGAATTAGTCACAAGTTACGGACTGACCCACATGAAAATCGCAGAGAGAGCAATAAAACCGAAATAACATAAACCAAAATGTGTTTACATTAACAGTATTCCAGATATCTTCTATTTATTAGCCAGACATTAACCACACTTAGAAATATATTTTTGCGAAGAGTTTTCAGACAGACGGTGCAGTATTTTTCTGAGTATTATTATGTCATTGCTCGAAGTTGTAATAGACGATTATGTATACCTAGGACAGACTGTCCAGTTAGGTACGTCCAACTTCGAGAAAGAGGTCAATCTTCGAATCCGACTCGGCTGGGCAGCGTTCGGGAAGCTCCGGCAGATCTTTTCGTCAATGTTCCGCAGTGTCTCAAGACGAGAGTCTTTGACGAGTGTGTGTTGCCAGTGATGACATATGGCACTGAAACTTGGTTGCTTACTATGGGCCTCATAAGAAGGCTCAAAGTCACCCAAAGGGCAATGGAGAGGGCTATGTTAGGAGTTTATCTGCGTGATCGTATCAGAAATGAGGCTATCCGCAGCAGAACCAAGGTAACCGATATACCTAGCCCTCCGAATTGCTAAACTTAAGTGGCAGTGGCGGGGCACATTGCACGTAGAACCGATGGCCGTTGGGGCGGAAAGGTTCTCGAGTGGCGACCACGTACCGGAAGGCGCGTCGTGGGTAGGCCCCCACAAGGTGAACTGATGACCTGGTAAAGGTCGCGGGAGTCCGCTGGATGCGGGTGGCGCAGGACCGGTCAATTTGGCACTCTTTAGGCGAGGCCTATGTCCAGCAGTGGACGTCTTTCGGCTGATATGATTGCCCACATAGCAATATAATATAGCCAATACACGTGCTATTTGTGGCATAATGCCAGTATAGATATACAATTTATTTTATCTATTAGTGAGTTTTGGCAGAGTGACAAATAAATCTGTCAATTTAACGGTAGCTTCCGCGATAAATAGAAGCATGCGTTAAGATAATTATGAGAGTTGGTGCACCCATTTTAGAATAAGAAATAAACATCGCTGCTTGTTGATTTGCGAGTGTCGATTGCCAACCGAATATTCTAGTGTACCTACGTGACAGTTCCTACGTCTCATAGAGTGGTTTCATAATAAAAATGGGCCTTTTACTATTGCATACTTTTCGCACTGTTTTAAATTGTAATTTAATTAATATACGTAATAAAGTCAGCCGCGGATATCGTTGGTCTGTCTGTGGTGGGATTGTTAATTTTGTATGGAGTAGTTGCGGTCGGAATCAGTCAAGCGAAATTCGTCGAAGGAATTCGTTCGCGGAATTCAGTCTGTATGTAACGAGCCTAAAGGTGCAAAAATCTTAACCTGCACGGCTATAACAGCACGGCTATCACAAGACGGCGCGCGAGCTCTCTCGATTTTTCTCGCACTATACCTCTCTTTCTAAGTTTTCTAATAAGAGAGAGACGGATAATGCGAGAAAAATCGATAGAGCTCGCGCGCCGTCTTGTGATAGCCGTGCAGGACGGCCCGCGAGCTGTGTCGCGGCGAGAATGAATATCCGTCTCTTTCTAATTTGAACACTTAGAAAGAAACGGATAATCTTTGTAGCCGCGACGTAACTCGCGGGCCGTCTTGTGATAGCCGTGCTGCAACCTATAGGCTCGTAATCGTGTGACTTGCAAAACTAAATTAAATGTACTAAAGTAAGTGAGATATCTTAAGCATTCACACTCACAGTATATAATTACTTAGGTAATTGTCATGTAATATATAAACTAGTAGATCTGTGAGGTAAAGATATCGCAAGCCTGTCTAATATGTATTTTTCAAATTCAAAAAACTCAATTGACAAAAAAATTATCCTGCGCACAACATTTTACGAGATTTGGTTTAGAAATGCGACCTGTAGAGGAAAACAGCCGGCCAGCCGGACATACAAAAGAATTTTGGCCTAAGCTGCGATGAAACGGAGAACTAAATACGCTTCGCTCGCTCGTTCAATTAAAAGAAACTTAGACAATCTCAACTTTTTTGTAATGCCATACCTTTTGCTATGCAACTTATTTTGTAGATGACGAACATCTACTTATTGGCTTCCGTTTTTGCAGGATATAAAAACATGTCATGTGTCTGTTATGTTATTGAATCCCTGGACGATACTAAATTTTTAAAAAAGATTAATGGATGGTTATTAAACAAAAAGGTTCTATATTACTATTTTTTTTAATGATAAATGCAATTTATAATATAAGTTAATACTTGTGATACAGTGTAATTGGTTATTATTAATTATATTGTTTTTTCTATTCATTATTATATGATTACTGCCTATTATTCATATTGTCATTTTAGTTTATAATGACCAGAGGGCTGGCCTATATTTTGCTCAAAGAGTGAGCATTGCCATCCAGCGTGGCAATGCTGCCAGCCTTCTGGGCACACTACCCTCTCACAGCGATTTGGGCCAATTTTTTTTTCTTTAAGTTTTAATTTAGGTATAGTCTTTTTTTGTTTTTGTAGGTTAAGTTGTTGTTTTATTGTTTGTTTTTATTATCCTTGTTCACTTAAATAAATAAATATTAGCATTTATAATACACCATTTATAACTCTTAATGTAAAAATATTGTATATCGTAAATATGGTAGGCTATGGTCTTGGTAACTATAAGATATATGTAACACCGTTTCATGCACCTGTAAGGTCACGATAAACATAATATTTGACTTTGACTATTGTCTTCGAACAAAGTTAAATATGCTATTAATTACAAAATGCCCAAACCGAGGTTTAAGTGAATTGTTGGAATTTGAATTGCAAGATTTGCAAGCCTAAACATGTAGACGTGAAAAATATTAAGTAGATAATAGTAGTTGAGTTGTATTGGGAATCAAACTAATTTACAGCACGAAATTCTCCATAATTTGCAATAGACGTAAATACACCATCCAGTTCCGATTTGTTTGTAATATAAACGAAGCGGATGAACGTAAATTGTTTATACCATCGGCGTTACAAACCTTTTGATCCTCTAATGCACGTCATGAAGAGGTGCTTATGCTGGATTTATTTACGGTTTAGGGCCACCGATATTTCCTTGGTTTATATTAATGAATGACGGAAAAGTGAACACCGCAGGCAGGACTTAAAATGATCGTTTTTTTTTAAATATATGTTATATTTTCTTTTGGAGAAACGAGCGCTCGGCGCACGGCAATCACAGAACACGGCTCACTGGTCGTCCTGTGATAGCCGTGATGAGCTGCAGCTACAGCCAAGTTGAAAAACTGTCTCGACATGGTTGTCAGTTTGACAGTCATGCTCACGTAACAGGATAAAATATTTGGGGACCCATTTTTGACTGTCGAGTGCTCGAAAATTAAATAAAAGTAAATACAATTGTAGTGTCAAAATTGAAAGCGCTTAGTTTGTACCGATTGAATTGAATACGAGTGGTCAATACCACTCGTTTTTTTTAATTTTCTATCGCTATTTTAAAACAGCATTTCATAATTTTTTACCGTTTTCGAGTGAAAGAGTTGAGAGCTCGAAAGTCTAAAATCGGTCCCCTGGCATCCTGCAACATGAGCCTTCAACTATAAACGCAATTACACGCTGTTATCATATAATTGGACAAACATGTTATAGGACGATGCACACAGATATCGGCAAGAACTTAATGGGCTTGTCAATTTTAATTACAGATACGCATGTTTATTAGCTGTCGATGATACGAATACCTATATTTACAGAGGCCGGATTGTTGATATTCACTTACTCATTACAAGTGACTTTGAAACAACATTTCTATTTACAGACAGTCGTTTGTTGGCCTTGATTGCGTTAATTTGCATCAGCAGCGTCGTTTACCCGGTGGCAGAAGCTACTTAATACAGTCGGCAATAAGGCACGATGCCCGCGATAAGTATTTAAATTTGGCCCCAAATAGAACGCTGCTGATAGTGGCAACTCGTTTTCAATTAACACAAATTTACTGTGTTGATTATGATGACTTCTTGCAACGCACTTAGCTCCCGCGATAATGGCATGTGTTCAGACACATGAATGTTGCTTAATCTCCTACATCCTTTTGAAACTTTATTAGCAAGTCCATTTTAATTGAGCAAGTTGGTTTGGTTTGGTTTAAATGCTTTTTGATATGGCGCTTAGTAAAGTGTTTTCATATTGAATTATATAAAACCTACCTTAGTGAATCTCATTTCAACGTAAGTACCTACTCTATGTGGGCTTGGGGTAGTAACATTAATGATTATAATAAGATCGACACACAATGAATTTTCTAAAGGCTTTTTAGTAATTTTGAGTTACTTCTTGCCGAAACAACATTATATGATATGCGTCATGTTGTCTTTGTGTTACATATTTTCTAATGGATTTTTCATAACCATTGTAGATATAATATACTGCTAATGTTGATAAGAAATAAAAAAAGACGAGGCAAATACATTGTTGATATACTTTCCACACTAGGTAAAAGGCTACAGCTGAAGAAGATTGCGCATAATGGATGCCTATAGGTACCTCGATCAAGGCATCACGTTATAAGCGCGTGATTTCTTCGTGATCGTCGGGTCTCATCGTCCTCATCGACTAACTTAAAAGAGAATAAAGATCACATATAACAATGAAATCTTGAATGGAATACCTAATAAGCAAAACAGCAGGGGATTATTCAATGAACTATATATTGTTGGTTGGTCCAATCAAGCCCAAGTCCCTATAATACAAAACTGACTGTTTTGAAATTGTTGGTTTTGTAATTACATTCTGAGCCTTTGGTATACTTCAGTTCGAAAGATAAAGCAGAAATCATCTTCGCTTGTGAGCATAAACACTTTGATGTGGAATTCTCGATGTCATTTTGTTGTCGTTACAACCGGATTCTATGCATGAACTAGGAAACATGGCTGTCAATTAGAAGGAATAGAAATCCGCTTTCAACTTTTTCTGATAGCCTTTCTTCGTCGTGTTGATGAAGCACGGCTCCAAACATAATCAGAACTTACTAGTTCCTCCACAAATTTAGTAGAAATCTAAGCGAACAATGTAGAATCAACTAAGTATTCTATGCGCGAGTGTAAGTACTACCTAGTACTAGTAGTTTACTTACCTATAATAGTCCAAACGTTTTTCAAAACGATTCTCTTTGTTTAAAACCAGTTCATTTTTTGCTGGACTAATTTTTTTAGGTACCGAAATCATTTGTAGCTAGCTATCTTTTAACCAGAAATTTAAACAGAATTAGGTTCTTACGAGTACCTACCTACACAGGTTTTAAGTATAAAAGTGCCAAATGTACGATGCTACCTTTTCTTTACGATCTTCTCCGAGCTGTCATCGTATAGGATCCATTCACCTCTCGAACGGAATTCTAAAAATACAATAAAACAAAAGGCGAGAGCTATTCCTGCGCTGCTATTTTAATTCCCGAGCTATATTTGTACCGGCCGGTTTAAATATGACCAGTTAAGTCGAGTTGAGCTAGTTATCGCGATGCCCATCCCTGGGGAGCTATTTTTAGATTCGTTTAGTCAGTCGTGGCCATTTTTAATAATGTATGTAGACAGACGCGAGCGCAGGCTTGTGAATGGAGCTATTTGAATGCAAGCGAGTCCTGGATGGGTAGATTTTGCACATACATTGTTTTGAGCCTTGATATTTATACTTATTATTATAATAACATGAGTATAAGCGTAGGATTTACACCAAGTGAACGAACAAGCATGGCAGCTCTGTCAATTTTACTTTTTTGTTTGCTAAAATCAAGTGATAAAATTATAAGTTGACTATATTTTTTTCATTCGAAGCATATTTATTTCCTGTGACGTGATATAGCTAGGTAATCATATCAGTGTGATTGGTTTTTGACCATCAGCAAACTTATTGCAAGCTGTTAGTAAAGTTAGTTACATCAGTCAGTAATAAATATGCAATGATGTAATATAAAAAAGAGGTAGATACATGTCGTCTATACGAAATTCCGTGTTTAAAAATGGCCACCAAATCTGACAACTAACGTTTCCAATGACAACTCCAAACTTAGGCAAGTTGTGCCAATTGACTCAATTTTAGTGTGCCATTTTTCGAGCGCTTATAACCTATCGAATACCTCTTTTTTATATTACATCATTGTAAATATGTATAAAAATGGCAAATGATAACATCGTGCTATTGTTCTAATGGTTTCAAAGTCAGTTAGGTATGGCATGGAATTTTTTTGTAACCTATGTAATATTGGTTATCGGTTTCGAGAACTACCTACTTATCTTACAAAACCACAGAATTAATGTTTTTTACATTAATGTATTTTGATAATTTAAGTAACGAAAAGTATAACCGAAAATAACCGTAACAGGTTATTCAAAATGTATTCCGAAAACCGATTATGAATAACCGAAAATAACCGTAACCTGTTATTCAAAATTGTTGTTAGTTCTTGTTCTTCGGTTTCGGTTATAACCGGCTTGCATCTCCTACTACCCACGATGTGTCTTCTGGTACCTGGTCGCCACTAGGGAACCTTTCCGCCCCAACGGTCGTCGGTTCTGCGTGCCATGTGCCACGATTACGGCTACTAAGAGTCATTGAACAGTGTTGACATATGGCATTGACACTGAAACGTGGTCGCTTTCTATGGGCCTCGTAAGAAGGCTCAAAGTCACCCAAAGGGCAAAAGACAGATAGGTATACTAGGAGTTTTTCTGCGTGATCGTATCAGAAATGTGGCTATCCGCAGCAGAACTAAGGTAACCGATATAGCGCTCCACAGGAATATACATTTATTTTTAATTTGTAATAACATTCTTTGAAACAGGAAGTCGGCAAATAAACTATTAATTATAAACGCAATTAGTATTCATTATTGCGATTCTATAAATAACTCGGATAAATGCTTTTATGCCATTTATAGTAACGCAAAACGAATGTTTATTTATAATCTAAACATATAAAAGAAGAAACTGACTGACTGACTAACTGACATATCAACGCACAGCCCAAACCGCTGGTTCTAGAAATTCCAAGTTTGGCACGAAGGTTCCTTATAAGGTTAGGGGTGCACTAAAAAAGGATTTTTCTAAATTCACCCCCTATAAGGATGTGAAATGGGAGTCCAAAGTTTGTATGGGGAAACGAGACGTATTAACCTCAACGTTCGGCCTTAGATATATCGACGCCGCGATTCGTAGTACCTAACTAAGCGGTAGGTGGAGGTCTAGTTTCGTTAGGTGTGGTGGAGTGAGGTGCATGTGAGCGCGCAAAGAATAACAGCCGGTGCGTGGTACCCGCCGGTAGTTGAGCAAATATCAAGCTTATGGCTGTATCATTATGGAAGGAATGTACGACCGGTTTAGTTAACCCCCCGTTTGGCTCTTCGTAGTACCTTAGAACAAGGCTTGGCCTTAATGTATGGGATTAATTACTAATCTCATGAATACACGAGTTTGCTTTTGGGATTGCACTTTTCTTGGATCGGTTCTTGCCTCATATTGGGCATCTCTTTGTTTTGTGCATGTCAAAGGCATCTCTAGAGATGTAATAAAGTATATTTGGAAATAAAGGCCTGTTCGGAAATTGTGTTATGTAACGAAGCATATTATTTTTAGTTTTAGGTGCTTTTCAAGGCACCAGACACACAAGTGACGTTACAAATGTAATTATTTTCGGAAGAAAGCTATCAATTATATATTTGAGTCTGTTCTTGCTTAAAGATTTGCTAGAATTGATTGTCACGAGATGTTTTATTAATTTGTACCTAGTCTAGATGTCCGCGCGATCGAGTCTGTGAGATAAAATAAAGCATATTATTATGTCCATCCCAAAGTTACTGTATAACATATATAATACTGTGAATAACACTGGTTTATTTTATTTTTCATCACACTTGCTCGTAACTTGCCTCTTATAACGTCGCCGTTTGGCTAATAATCCAGGATATTAAACACGCGTGAGTTATAGCATTACGACACTCGTGCGTTATATTTATATGCTTATCCCGATTAAGATGTACCTCGCAACAAGGCGTAACATGTATAAACACGGTGCATTTTTAAAATAGCCGAATATTATGAGTTTGTGTGTGATCTGATTGGTTAAGCAAATCTCGTTGGTCGTGGGCCACAAGAATTCTGCTCTGTGATTGGTTGAATAAAAAAATCTAGTTGGTCAAGTCGCCCCGCCCCGCAATAATATACTGCTCTGTGATTGGTTGAAATATTGAGTTGCGCGCTCCACTAGCACTGATCTGGAAGTGAAGTAGGCAATTTTTGATTGGTGCGGCTGTATGAAACTTAGATTTTTTCATCACACTTGCTCGAAAATGGTGTTATTATACGCAAGCGTACTGAGCTGTAATGGGCTATATTACGCCCATGGGCGTTATGGTTTTTTTTTTAAATAATAGAACCCTCTGATTGGCTTAAGCAAATCTGGTGGCTGTGTGATTGGTTGAATAAAAAAATCTAGTTGGTCACGACGCCCCGCCCCGCAAGAATACTGCTCTGTGATTGGTTGAAATATTGAACTGCGCGCTCTACTAGCACTGATCTGGAAGTGAAGTTGTCAATTTTTGATTGGTGCTGCTGTATGAAACTTACATTTTTCTGTCTTTTGTTGTTATTTATTTCCTCGCAAATGTGATGAAAAACATTGTGTATAACACGGGCGTAAGAATATTGCAAACTCGAGTCATCAAAAGCCCTCCGCCTTCGGCGTCGGGCTTCTGATACACTCTCGTTAGCAATATTCCACTTACGGCCCTCGTTAAACAATGTACTATTCTGTCTTTTGTAGTTATTTATTTCCTCGCAACTGTGATGAAAAACATTGTGTATAACACGGGCGTAAGAATATTGCAAACTCAAGTCATCAAAAACCCTCCGCCTTCGGCGTCGGGCTTTTGATAGACTCTCGTTAGCAATATTTCACTTACGCCCCTCGTTAAACAATGTACTATTATCGGATGAGTAGTTCCAGAGATGACCCCTTACATACAAACTTGAAAAGCTACCTGCGTCCTGACACAGCTACAATCACAAACTTTACCTCTATATAAAACACTAGCTGCCCGCGCAGCTTCGCCCGCGTATTGCAAACAACGCAGGCAAACCCGTGGGATACAATATAGCCTATAACCATCCAGAAAGTCCATTCTACATGCCAGTGAAAGAATTTTTGAAATCGGTTTAGTGGTTCCGGAGATTACCAATACATACAAACTTACAAAAGTACAATCGAATTTCCTGTTTATACTCGTAATTTTAGTATTGAAACATAGATTAACACGCTCGTCTGTTAGGTAATTGCTTACGCGGTAAAGTCCCGGTTTCGTTGAAGTTATTCGCATATTTTATTCCAAAGACACACCTACAAATGTTAGTTTTATTTAACTTTTGCACTTTACATAGTAGGTAGGTACCTAACTAAATCATGACAAGAACAGCAGCAAGTCCAAAGTTCGAGTCACGCCAGTTGAAAAAAAAACTTACCTCTTATATTTGAATTATTCACGATTGTAGGTACCTTTTACACACCTCTACTATTGGAGTATCGCGTAGTAGCCAGTCGAGTTCTCCAATATCTATACAGGCAATCGTTTAAAAATATCTATACACTGTCTCTATTGTTACTGACATAAGACGCATGTGTAGATATTTTTGAAAGGCTGTCTGTATAGATATTGGAGAACTCGATTGTACCTTCGTAAAAAAATGGTATGACTGGTATACAACTGTCCACCAACCGACAAGGTCATAGTAAAAATAAAACTTAAAAAAAAGGTTGCTATACCTAGCGCGTCGGTATTTAGTTAGATGTATAGGTACATATATTTACAATACATAATTTTATGATTCCGAATCGCTAAACTTAAGTGGCAGTGGGCGGGGCACATTGCACGTAGAACCGATGGCCGTTGGGGCGGAAAGGTTCTCGAGTGGCGACCACGTACCGGAAGGCGCAGCGTGGGTAGGCCCCCCACAGTCCACTGATGACCCGGTAAAGGTCGCTGGAGTCCCCTATGTCCAGCAGTGGACGTCTTTCGGCTGATATGATGAAGATGAATTTTATTATTATAATTACGCACAATTAGATACCTTGGTAGAGTTTCGTTTAGGTACTTGAATATAATAGGAAGGATGATGAGTCTATAATGTCCTCATGACATTATGTTATTACCCACCGGTTTGGCTCGAACCTTCTTTTTGCGAATAGGAGGTAGGTAGTTATGTATATAATAGAACGCACATACTAGGGTACCTATAATTTAAACAGGCAGACAGGCAGTTTATAAAAAAGAATTAAGTAAGTAGGTACCCACTATGAAAGGAAATAATTAGAAACGCTATCCGAAACTCAACCATAAACTTTCGTGATATATTCTTATAGGTATTAGGAACGCACACTTTATTTGACAGTCCATAACTGGACAGCGTTATGTAAGAATAGATTTAGCGACACAATAATAAAAAAATGACAAAATGAGCGTTGTAAATGAGATTGAAAAATTAAAATGGTCGTTGTGTTTACACTTTTTATGTACCTAAGCAATGGAGTATAATTTTTACTCTGAAGCTGTAAATGTGTATTTTGTATACATAAGTATGCCTCCCTAGGGAGTGGTTACTTATTTGAGGCGTTTGGGGTCGAAACACTGGGACCATGGGGCCCAAGCGCGCGCCGACTTTATAAGGATTTGTCGGCGCGCCTAATAGACGCCAGCGGTGACCAGAGGGCTGGCCTATATTTTGCTCAAAGAGTTAGCATTGCCATCCAGCGTGGCAATGCTGCCAGCCTTCTGGGCACACTACCCGCTGACAGCGATTTGGGCCAAGTTTTTTATCTTTAAGTTTTAATTTATAGTCTTTTTTTGTCTTTGTAGGTTAAGTTGTTCTTTTATTGTTTGTTTTTATTAAATAAAATTATGGTAGCTAAGTGAAGAAAATATTATGATGTACCTTATGTTAGATTATTTCAGTTATTTACGTTTATCCCTTGTTCCTTTAATGCATATAATTCATAATCTAGGTATGTAATTTGTTTATTAATAACTACCATACAACATAATTGTCAGTTCATTCTGTATTAGATAATTTTTTTTGGATGCAATTTAAGTGAAGAAATGATAACGAATTAAATCCGCGTTTCTTAATAATCAACTTTTTAATAATAAATCGATCGTATTGGTGCCATCCGTTAAAAGTATTTTGTAAAAGTGACTTTGGCGCAGCATTCTTTATTATTTAACAAATATGTGCACTGGTTCTTACAAATGCTGACATGTCGTTTGATTCAACTCCTTATAATAAGGCGATAAGAATGTTTTTGAACTCTAAAACTGTTGAGTAAGTAAGTACCTACATAGTTTATCAAGCCTAGAATTTATCTGCAATCATACCTTTTTTTTTAGTTTTGTCGCTTGATTCGTTGTTAACGCAGTCCAATTTTCCAACAGTATTTTTCCTTACACGTAAATAAACTATCCAAATAACAGAAAGCTTAGTACACCTCCATCTACCGGATTTGCGACAAAACCGACGCGGTCCCAGCTTGTACCAAACCGTAGTTGTAGCTTCGCTACTCGCCACTAGATGGCAGCTATGACAAAGTAAGCATTGGGATAAAACTAAACTAAGTTGTAGAGTAAAGAACATTTTAATTAATGTTTTGTTTTAATTAATTGAATTTAGTTTGGCTAATTTTATGACTTATTTAAATATGTCATAATAGACAATTTTAATATATAGGGTTGTTATGTACAATCTGAGTAGGTACAATGCGGCCGGGTGTCGAAAATTCATTCCAAACTTTTCAACATTATCTGGGAACTGATTTTATCCCCTTGTACAACTGATACCCCTTGTATATTGAATGAATAGACAAAGTTTTAGGTACAAATTAGAATTACCTACCCCCAGGTGCAGAACCGATGCAGTAGTTAAATATCAC
The DNA here is from genome assembly GCA_932294315.1 of Epinotia nisella. Classification (NCBI taxonomy): domain Eukaryota; kingdom Metazoa; phylum Arthropoda; class Insecta; order Lepidoptera; family Tortricidae; genus Epinotia; species Epinotia nisella. Next base: position 11,407,775 of record OW028688.1, on the reverse strand, counting down.
ACGCATAATATATACGCTTGCAACTCCAGGGTTATCGTTATGCGTACTGACGACCCTTAACAAACCCATACGAACCACACAACTATTCTACATTTTTGATAGAAGTAGTGTAAGTAGGTACCTATCTTTAAATGCATATTTTTTACTCTCTACAGCGCAATCGAGGCATGAAAAAAAATCTCTTTAGGGTTGTGAGGTTACAGGCGTAACTTTATCTTGTGTTAAGAATGCAGGCGTGAGTTTATGTTGTTTTCGCGAAAATTTCGCAAGTCCTCGGGAGAACTGTCAGCCGCTGCGGCCGAGCACCCTCGCTTATCTGCCTCAAGTGGTGCCCAGCAAATCTGCCGCCGGCTCAATATAAATTTATTACACACCCGACATTGTCACGTGCACTCGTCTCCATCCAGATAAAGTCTTGAGAAAATTTTCCTTTGAATCTTTTTTCTGTTGTGTTAAATACGGAATCTGTGCGTGATATCGATAAGCCGAAAAATAACTATATAGTGATAAATTTGATTGTTCAGTGTGCCGTGGATTTCGGTTAAAGTGTTGCTTTTTGGTAAGCGAACTTAGGTACATAAGAGATAAGGTTTAGGATAGAGGCAATTTTTTTTGATAGAGCGATTAATCTTTTCTTACAATTATCCTAGCATGTCGAACAGATGCCATTTTATCTCCATCGTAATCTATAATGCTTTAATAAATAGTAAAATAGAGACGAGAGTTATTTCATAAGATTCATCAAAAAAAATGCAAATTCATTAGGATTAACGTTATTTAATTTGCTCTACGTGAATCCCAAATTAGCATTCTAAATAAACATTTTTTTTTATTATAGTTATGTTTAGTTTATCATGATTTAATTCCATGTCCGATCGTTGTTTGATTCTTTCTGTGTAATTTTAATGGTGGCTTTTTAAGGTTAATCGTTGAATTAATTTCGTAGATACCTATTTTAATTAATAACAATGTTATAATAATTTACTTACACAAAAGCGTTTCTTCCTATTCGTAATTCTTCACAAACGGGATTATTCACATTTATATTTGAGCACATTCGTTATTCTGCACAGTCCTCATTTTATTTCTTTTTTAATGTAGGTACTGAACATTTGGTTCCCTGGACAACGAATGTGATGAGTTACCGTTGCAGGATTTGTGAAGAATTACGTTTGTGCATTATTGCACTAGCTACAAATTACTAACTATACTAAATTTATTTAACAAAACGTTATATATAAGCATACTAGTTTTATACTACTACTGCCGAAACTCATAGGTACATACACGCTATCACAATTTTTGAAGTTTCCTAGCTAGAGTCCAGCAGCTTAGTTGACTTTTTTATGTTGTATCTGTAACCGGAAATGTAAGTATTTCTTGCTCAACAAGTTTAACAACTACAAGAATAAAGCATACGAATTGACTAGTTAACTAAATTATTGCTATCCATTTTTGACGTGGCTGAATATTAAAAAAACGTGTAAAAGCAAAATAATAAATTGCCATAACGTCGTAAGGTCGAGTTGACTCTAGCATTGGCCCAAATCCATCCCCAATTTCATCCGATCAGAACGATCTTCGGGATATAAAGTATCCTTTATTTTAATCCAGATTATAAACAATTTCTATGCCAAATTTCATCTAAATCCGTTCTGATGTTTTTTACGTAATCAAATAGAAAGCATTCAAACTTTCACATGTACCTACATGTATTTATATTTTCATGTTGATTCTTATTTACAAAAGGACATCGCAATTTGTAATTAAGGCGAAAAATTTATACATCTTTTTGTACTCGATTGAACAACGATAGGTACATTTAATTAAAAATGCCGAACAAGTGTATTAAGGGAGTGAAAATAAGTTTCAACTAAGGCAAACAGAAGCCAATCATTGTCTATGTCTATTACTAATTCCTTTTCTATCCAAAGGGTAACGACCGTGGTTATATTGATTAGATACCATTTATCATTTAAATATTTGTTTCACCTATTTTAATGACGATTGCAGGTTGTCAATGTGATTTATTGAACGAGTTACATGTCATGCATGGATTTGTGTTGTGCGTCGATATCGTTTACTTCTATTAAACGCTATAATATAAGTACCTACTGTAATTGCCTATAGGTAGGTACATACATGCACTTTATACATTCGTAATGACAATTTTCTTAATAACCCTTTATCGACGAGCCGTCCTTAATTATAGAAAGGAAATAACACACACAGCATTATTTTACTCTAATTTCAGGAACGATTTAAGCTTTTCACCAAATTATATTCAAGAACGTTATCGTACCTAATATTAATAAACAATAATAATAACCGTGTTCATGACAAACACCTCTGTTTACTAAAATATGTTTTGTCCCTTTTCTCACAAACATAAATGTCGATTAGACTAACAAAGTCATTTTAACGTCATTTAACTACGATAGGCTACGTTTACGAATAAGGCCATTAATAGAACAAGCGAGTTCGCTCGCGGACGAATCGTTTCAGCTAGGGCAAAAAAATCTTTCGTATGTCTGGATGTCCGGCTGTTCTCTAGGCGTCGCGTTTCAACTCAACCGATTCTCCTGAAATGTTGTATGCAGGTTCGACAATTAGACAGTTTTTTGTCAATTCAGTTTCTGGAAAAAAAAATTGTATAAAAAAATCAGCCTCGCGATTTCTATAGCTCACAGAGCCACTAGCTAGTTGTCTAATCTTTTACAAATATTTTTTTTAGAGTTTGATTTATAAAGATGATTTTAAGTAAAATGGGAGGTATAGATTAGATTAGATTAGATTATTTATACATATCTAAATTAATATGTAATCAGTTTTAATGCCCAATACTAACGTAAACAACTATAAGGAGCAATATGCAAGACTTCAGTCTGCATTGAACGAACAAAACGAATGTACTCATTCACTTGTTAATTCATATAGTATATATCGGTATCACGAGGTTTCAATTACAGTTCACTTGCTAAACGAACCGGCGCATGCGTCACTGTGTGTCTGTATTTCCTATATTATACATAAGCTTCTTAACTGCAGTCTTCCTCCAGTTTACAATTATGAACATAGAGCATTACCCCTTCTTTCATCTCTTCTTGCAATGATTATGATGATGATGTATTCCTGTTATCATTTATTAGGGACATTAGGGCTAGAAGAGGATTTCTCCATTTTACACGATCTTGCGCGACTTCTTCTAGCTCTTTCCTGCCAGAACAGATCAGTTGAGCCAGCCTCTTTCTCAACTGATCGCCTCCATGTATTCCGAGGACGTCCCGGCCGTCTTCTGCCAGTAGATTGCCAGCGGAGACTTTGCTTGGACAAGTGGTTATCCTACCGTCGAAGCGCGTGTCCAATCCATCGCCATTTCCGTTCCAGGATTTTGGCTTATGGCCTATTGCAATAAATGTGCATAACTCCAGATTGGTGTAGATAAAGAAAAATAACCTGATCCCAGTAAGTCTGGTTTATGTTCTGGGTTGGAAATCAGTGTTGGCAGTCGGTTCCGAAAAAAACTACGGCAATTCTTAGAATCAAGATTTACCTATACGTGGAATGGAATCGTGCACGGAGACAACCTAACTATGGTTTAAGTGCCGTTTTAGGAGTATTGTAACTTACACTTTTTTAGCAGCCTATTAAGCCATTGCTGGGCAGAGGCCCGTTCCCTAGATTTCTATTCATCCCGATTCACAACCAATATTTCATTGGTTTGAACACTTTGAACGTATTCAAAGCAACTGGCCAGAATTGTTTGCAACTGGCAACTGATATTTTATTTAACCTTAATAAATAAAAAAGGGAATGGTCCCCTTCAGGCTACAATCGGCGTCGGCATAACTATTGTCCTAGGATATAGTTCTGTCACTCCCGCGACCTTTACCTAACCGACCGTCATCAGTCCACCTTGTGAACCTTTCCGCCCCAAACATCTTTCCGCGACAAGATTATCACTCTGAAATTCCCCAAGTTCCAAACTCAGAATCCTTCATAAATTATGCAAGTTATAAAGATACGATTGCCCTTTGTTTTCTAAAATTCCGATTAACTCAAATCATAGTACCTATAAATAAAGGATCTAATAAACTCGTTTAATGCTCTCAGTAAGGTTAATCATTGATTGTTCTAACAACAACAACCCTGACCCAATACTAAGCACAGCTATTTGTAGGTTACGTTGTTGATATCACGTTAATTCTATCCATTTCAAGTATTTCAAATACAACGAAGCACATTATTATACAAAATTCATTTTTTTTTCTGCACGGCGAGTGGCTTGTCTAAGAGGCTGTTAGCAGTAGGTAATTGGTGTCCAATAACGTAGATACGTGGAATAATATGCTTCCGAACGTGTAAGAGAAGTAGGTAGGTACATGCATACATAGTAACTGTGCGCCAGAGCTTTGCCCTGTGACCTGTGAGAACACTTAAGTAACTATTTTGGCTCAGTGATCAAAAAGAGTCATATTCGTTTCCAAAACGACAGCACGCCACTTATCCCGATCCTGCGTCAGTTTGTGGCTTGTTCAAGTTGAACAGCTGCAGGGCATCACAGGACGGCCCACGAGCTATGTCGCGGCGCGATAGACTATCCGTCTCTTTCTAATTAGAACGCTTAAAAAGAGTCAATGTCGCTGCGATACAGCTCGCGAGTCGGCCTGTGTGCGCCGTGCTGAGAACACAATGAAAACTATTTTTACTGGATATGAAACCTTAGTGAGATCGATATTTTTTCTCCATAAACCACGTATTGTAAATCTCATCGAAATCGTTCAAGCCGTTTTCGAAGACCCATTTACACAAATGTTGTTCTTTTAATGTTTAATAATAGGTCGCTGAGCAAATCAACGAACAAGCTTAAATGCAAAAACATACTTTATTAAAAGAAAACACTGTAAATCTTGGAATAAAGGCTATTTTATTTTATTTAGTAAGGGATAGAAATCAAGATTTTATATGTCTCATATTTATAGCGTAGCATCATTTGTAATTCTCAAACTTCAAAGTGAAGTAAGTACAAAAGGACAAAATCATTTTTATTTTTTGCGGAACGCGTTTGCCAATGTCCGAAAATAACATACGATTTTCATGTCACTCAAAATGAAGTCTTCGGACTGATTACATGCTGTCAAGAATAAGTTTAAGATCAGTGTTTGTTATTTTCGTACATTGTAAAAGTTGGTTCAATGTAAAAATCAGTTAAGTTGTACCGTTGAGTAATTTTCCTTAAATATTAAATCAATAAACCTTTAAAGTCTCATGAAAAGTGACTGGTGTTTTTATGTTGTGTAGTGTTAATAATAATTATACTTACTTCACTTCACGCACAAGTTACACTTTACAATAGCTTTTCGGTGAAGGAAAACAAAGTGAGGAAGCAAGCCGGTCTAATCCCAAACATTGTATTGTTTTCCCTCTGGGTTGGAACGTTGGAAGGTCCGATGGCAGTCGCTTCCGTAAAACGAATGCCTACGCCAAATATTGGGATTAGATGTCATAGCAGACCGCGGGCTCCTTTTGGGTGCAAACGGGAAAATGCTAGGAGGATGGTGGAGAGTTAAATTAGTTTCCATAATGGAGTCCAGTGTCCACAAATCACGTCAACCATAAAATTTCATCCACAATTACAGAAAAGGATAATTCCCACTTTGATGAATGAATGAAAGCATTTATTTCGAGTTACACAAGACTCATACAGTAAAAGTTTAAAATTACACAATTCAGCACCTAGATCAAAATTAATATTAATACAGATAGGCACTGTTGGAGACATGCATTTCACAATTAATACAGACAACCTAGATCCCAATGTATGGAAAATTTGGCAAAAATACTGTAGTTCCGAAACCATAAGGTTTTTTCTAACACCATTATGTAATTTAATTTTTTTAATTTTTAATTTTTTTTTGATGTGTATTTTAATTTTAATTTAATTTGATTTTATTTTTATGTGAATTGTGGACCGATGTTGTCTGGAAATAAATGTTTATTTTTTATTTAAAGCGTAATTTTCTCAAAAAAAATCGCCAAGGTATGTATGACAAAAGTATTTGATAGGATTTCCTCTTTAAAATAAGATATAAATGTATTTATAAACTCCTCAAATCATGTTGCTACGCCATTTTGGAAATTCATTGTCATGCAGTCTAGATTGCAATGTATGGAAAATATGAAAATTTTGAAAAATATTGTGGTTCTAAAACCTATTGGGATTTGTAGGGATGGACAGAGTAGTAATTGTATTCACTCTCCGCATCCCTCAGGGGGGAGCTTCACCCCCCCCCCCCCCCCCCCCCTTAAACTGTCCCAAAACGCGGTTTTATACTCTGTCCTACCCTACACATCTCTATAGGTTTCAGAACTACAGTATTTATGCCAAATTTTAAGCTAAGTGGGTTGCTTGAATTATTTGATGTCCCTATAATTATGATGTTTAAAGACATATGCATGAAAGCGGTGATATTACATGTGACATTAGCTAGAGTCTGATTAGCGAGTCGTGTCACAATTTGTGACAGTTTCAGTTTTGTCATATGGTGAAAAAAAAAACGCTTGTGACATGACTCGCTGGCCTGACTCAAGGATATAACCGCAATACAGGGTGAACATGCAAGCGTACATCGTTCTTCTCAGTCGCCATAAAACAGAAGAGAAAGCTCGTAAAGTGTGAGACGTAACTCCTTAGCAATTAGCTGCTAATTTTAAAGATCACGAGTTAAATGTTAACTTCAGGAGTTATTAAAATTTAACTGAAATTCTTCGTTAACAGCGCAGCCGTTAAATCATGATTAAACTTTTTTACATTGTGCGATGTTTAAAAAGTAATTAACTTCACCCCATTTTCATAATTATTTTGACATTTATTCCTGAGTTATGAGCAATACTGTCATTCGTCTGTCGTGGCTTTTTGTTGACTGGATTTAAATCTGACTGGCAGTTTTTTGGTTATTTTTAAAAGCGTGCCACCTCGTTGAAAACCTGTTGAGCTGATAACTGACAGGCTGTACCCTAATAAATGAGTCAGTTGGTATTTAAATCACGAGAATAAGAATACCTAACCTTATTTATTCGATTGCGTAGGCCGTAGAGGCATGCAAATAGTAAATATATTGATAGATAAACGGTCGTTCCCAAAATACCATATTAACTAAATACTTTTTTTTTATTCACGAAGTATTCGCTTGCCATCATACACAAGACTACAAATACTACATACATGATACTAGTGGTTGTGAGCTGTAGAATGTTTTTTTTTTTATTTAGAAAAAGTGACTCGTCAAAGAAAAAGTATATAATTTCACGAGAATCTGTTGAGAAATGCGACTTTTAGAGGAGAACAGCGGGAAACCGGACACCTGACCTACGATTTTCGGACAAGCTGAAGCATAGAACTTAGTCCGCTTCGTTCGAAAATAATGCTATGAAATACTTTATAACTGCTCGCTGTTTTAACATTGGAAATCAATATTTACATTTAGGCACAGATTTTTTTTGCTAAGGTCAACCACCGTTTTGATTGGACTTCGTTTCTTATCAGTAATTTAATTGATTATAACTCACCCGAGGTGATAAAAAAACGTAAAAATAAGAGTAGTAAATGCCTCGCAGATTTGGGGTGTAAGAGACGGGTGACGGTCAATTTAGACGCAAGTACCTATACGTTTAAAAGTGAATGATAACGTCAAGTAAATACTTTGTAGGTTAAGTGATCTGATTGTTTCGATTTAGATATTATCTGGCCGTGTTTAGAATGGGAATGGAGGTGACAGTTAGGCCTAAAACAACACTGGCGCGGCCTGTGGCGTCGGTCAATAGTAAATTTGACAATAGCTGTCAAGTTTACTATTGACCGCCACCGCAGGCCGCCTCCATACATACGTCAAAGTATGAATTTTTCCCATTCCCAAACTTATTCCAGTCAAATACCTAATATTTAATAGAAGACGACATTATCCCCATTTTAACGTCTCTGTGTTTTAGTCTGTCTTTTAGAAACAGAACGAAGCCAGGAGTCTCTCACAGACTGACGCGGCCTGCGGTGGCGGTCAATATTAATTTCGACAGCTATTGTCAAAGTCAAAGTCAAAGTCAAAGTCAAAGTGATTTATTCTTCAATTTAGGCATATTACATGCACCTATGAATGTCGATAAACTACCACCGGTTCGGAAAGTAAACCTCTGCCTCGAGAAGAACCGGCGTAATAAACTCGGCGAGGTGTAATTTTTTCAAAACAGTATACAATATATCATATCAGTATCAGAGTATTATACAATTTTAAAATTACATTGCTACAGTAGAAAGCCTATTTATTTTACGACAGGTTTCTAGTGCAGGATTTTATCGCTGCCAAATATCCCTATCCATGATGTAGTCGTTTATCTTATAATATAATTGACTATTGACCGACAAATTTACTATTGACCGACACCGCAGACTGCGCTATTCTGTGAGAGGCTTGATAGATACACCAAAGTAGGATTATCCCCTGTCAAATATCACGGATAAAATACCGACTCAGATGGCAGAAGGTTTACATACAATATGGTATGACAGATTGATTAATCAAATGAATTCAGACTCGTAAGTTGTTACAGAGTATTGTTTTCGTTTGTTAAATAAAAATAGATTAATCGACCCAATCTACTTGGCATTACTTTGACACTACTTAAGTTAGATAGGTATAGGATCAAATTGACAAGATACGACAGATCTCATTAAACATTAATATCACATGACTGTTACGTCGCTCAATGTCAATATTATCGAGAATCGAATATAAGTCATGTGCAGTGTTATTTATACAATCACGTTTCACGACTGGTTTCTTTGGGATTGGGACACTGAAATACAAAAGAATTATTGTCAATAGGTACCTTGTTTGAAGGCTTAGATCTAATTAAAGCGACCTAGTCTTATGATTTTTCTCAATTTAACTTTAAATTAGCACCTTTTCAGTCAGTGAAGATTTCTATGAATTAAAACTACAATTAATATTGTTGTAACTCGTCTAGACTCTAGAGAATAGGTAGGATAGAATAGAAATAAAAACTTTATATCGCTTGATATATCTATCTATTATACTTAGCAATCTTACAATATATCTTGAAGCTTTGTAAGACTGAGCAATGACTAGAGATATAAAACATATATATCATGCCTGCGAAGTCAAGCTATTTTATTTTTTGAAACACAACCTGTTTGTATGTCTTCTTGAGTGTATGTCTCATTGGGAATTCATTGAGAAATGATAAAAGGATGAAGTAACGAGTAACTTCTGTGAGAAAACAAGACTAGCCACAAACGTCAAGCTGATAACGAGATAACAGATCGATGACCCTGGATAAACTACTGATCTACCGATACAATACAGTACAGATAGAATGATACTACGGTCAAACTAAAAAAAAATGTTTTGTGAAGCGACGTAATGTGACGTTTCTGTGTAATGTCAGTTTAAATAAATAAAAAGTTTTTTGCTGACAAAGTTTTAATAATATTGATGTCGCAGTGGGATAGTATAATCCGCCGTTTTACGTAACATTTGCTGTTTTACAAAACAGCGCTGTTTTGTAAATTGCATTACAGCTAGCTGTTTAAAAAAACATCCCTGTTTTGTAATACGGCGGGTTGACGATTTGCGGGATTGTCATTGCGATACGTTTTATAATATAGCGGCAATCTGCCGTATTACATTACAGCTAGCTGTTTTACAAAACAGGGCCGTTTTGTATAGCCGTTGGCCGCTAATCAGCGGGATTGTCAAAGGCCTCCGTAATGTACGACGACGAGCGAAGCAAAGAGGAGTGTTAGGCAGAACTGCGACCCTAAAACATGTTCGGTTCTGGCGCTTCGCCGGCCGCTACCGACGCACGCTCGCTTTGCTCGCTCGCAGTAGGGTCGTGTTCTGCCTAACACGCCTCCTTGCTTCGCTCGTCGTCGTACCTAACGGAGGCCTTTGACAATCCAGCGGATTTTCTTTCAGAGGTATTCTGTCCGCCTGATCGTCAATCCGCCGAATTACAAAACAGCGATGTTTTGTAATACCGCTAGCTGAAATTTAAAACGGCAGATTATACTTTATGCCGACATTGAGATAAGATTGAATTTCATCGTGCTGTATAAAAAAATCTTCCATATAAAATCAACTGAAAAAAACCGAGGAAGCTAGGAAGATGATGATAAGATCAATAGTACAGGCACAGAAACATGACACTCGGGTGATTCTCAAAAAAATGTAAAGGGATCCTCCGTATTAACTTTGGTGCTCAGTAGCTAACCAAGTTTAATCTTACAAAATAGAATCTATCGTCGATACCTAGCATATATCTTTTAGTTATTTTAATTTTTATTAATAATATTACAAAAATGGTAAAGAAAACCGCTGAGCGTTTAAAAACGCTACGTGAGAATCACCCACCCACCTAACGCTTTATAAAAATAATTTAGTTACGAGATATTTAGATATTTAGAAATTATTTAGAAAGTGGTTCACGGTTGTTCATTCTTTGTATTTTTTATTTTTGTTATCGAATTAACCCTACCGTAAAGCGATTCATGAAAACCATTGCGTGTTGCGTTGACAGTTGAAAAAGTTGAAATACATTGAATTAATAATGCAACAATAAATTATTCTAAGTGTCAACAAGAAACGCGCCTAGCACAGATTACGATCGGAGCTTAGAAACGGATTCATGGAACCTCGTTTGCAAATAATATAATGTTGCAGTAATAATGTGAATGCAGTAAATTATAATATGCACTCACTACTGCGTTTGCAATTAACTATTGACAGTACTAACAGCCACAGTTTCCTTAGTAAATACCTACTACAGTCTTAAGGCGAACTGGCGAATCACCCGAGCGGTCTGTTCAATAGTACATTACTGCAGAGGCCGGGAAATAGCAATTCGTGGATGAGTTGATTTTGTCGGATGAAGCGAAGCTGAATCCGACAATAGAAACGAATCCACGAATTGCCATTCCCGCCGAGGTAGATATAGTGCTTTTCTCCATAAATGCGAGGAAATCAAAATATTATTTTCAATCATTTTAAAACAGCGAGTAGTATGTAACCTATCATGTTCCCGCCCAACTTATTTTTTTACACGGCATGACTCATGGTGCCAGTTTCAATTGACTCACATAAAAAAAAAAAACATTAGAATCGATTACAATTTTATGTTTTATGCAATTAAAATTATTAAAGATTAAACGGGATTGAAATATAAACGCATTTTAGTTCGTTTTGAATAGTATTTCGAAAATATTTTAATTTCTTCAGTTAATACTTTTTGAGACATTTTTTAAAACGTCACTTCGATCTCTTGCAAAAGTAATCGTTTTGACTATGACAATTAAAAAACATAAAACTACTAACCAGTCTAACTATAGCAAGTTGTTATGACAAATTGCTACCCTTTAAACTTACGAGCATTTGACTGTTTGTAGTGATTTGTCTTGATCAAAACATATGATTAAAAGGTAAAAAAGTATACAGGAAAGGAATTTCATACATTTTCCTGGCCGCTAAAATTGTACAATAATGACTTTTAACTTTTTAAATTTGTGCTTGTCAGTAACGAGGAACTTCTCTTACTATTTTTGCTACAGTAAGGTGCACATTTCCGAGCATATTGGAGAAAAATTAATTATGTTTTAGTAAAAAGGTGATTTTTGAGAATTTTGAGGGTTATCTGAAACCAAGCCAAACATTTTGAAACTTTGGTATAACGTAATTCTATTGTTTGTTTTTCAGATCATGCTAGATGTGAATACAAAATCAAATGGAGATGTTTGTATTTATTTAAATTTGCGTATAAAATTAATATGTTTCTAATGTATAAGTGATATATCTAAAACTTCATTGTTCATCTTTTGAAAATAATGATCTGTTTCGACAATAAATCTATTTTATACCACCAAATAGCCTAGTGGTTACAGAACCTGACTATGAAGCTTGAGGTCCCGGGTTCGATTCCCGGTCGGGGCAGATATTTGTATGATGAATACGAATGTTTGTTCTCGAGTCTTGGATGTTTAATATCTATTTAATTATGTATTTATCTATATATAAGTATGTTTATCCGTTGTCTAGTACCCATAGTACAGGCTTTGCCTAGTTTGGGACTAGATCAATTGTGAATTGTCCCACGATATTTATTTATTTTATTTATTTATTTATATGCCAAGCAAGTTTTATACTGTGTATATGTAGCAAGTAAGCATTAGAATTTTGGCCGAAGGCAGACAAGTCCCGACGTTTTCGCGGTCAGTTACACCACGAAGTTGCGCTTTGTTGTCTGATTCAAATAAACAAAATAAACTAGTGGCTCTGTTAGCTGTAGAACTCGCAAGCCTGTTTTTTTTTCAAAACTAAATTTCAAGAGAATTGGTTGAGGAATGCGACTTGTAGATGAGAATAACTGCCGGACATACAAAAGAATTTTCGCCCAAGCTGAAATGGAAAATTTCGGTCGGTCGTTCAATTAGATTAGAATTAGATAAAATTTTTGACGGTGTCGCTGTTCGCCTTAAGCACAGATTATGTAATACATAGTTCCCTTAAGTTCAAACGCAGTGACTTTGTGTGGTACAAAAGTAGTTACTGCATTTATCATTAGTATGGTGAACGTATGGGTGACGTTCGCGGTAAATGGGCATGATTAGTGGTCATAGAATTAACAATGTGGCGCATAAAGAACGATATAATCTCTTGTTGGTTTTAATTAACAGGGCAAAGTTGGTGATAAAATATTTTCTGAAACTTTTGTATTTATTATTATTATTACTGCTTACATTAATGACTTGACTTGAAACTATGCTGTTATCAATAAAGTATTGTATTGAATACTTAGTAAAAAAAGTAAAATATTAGCTGTGATCTTTTGTCAACGCAATTAGTCTCTGCACCACCTACTACTCCAACTCTGTTTTATATTTCATTTCTCCACCAAAGGTTGTCTGGAAGAGATCTCTTTATCGGCAAGATAGCCTGTTGGTCTCCATGTATCTTTGTTTATTATTTTGTACCGGCTGTATTTATGAGAGGTGTTCAATAAAGAGTGTATTTTATGACTAATATTCATTACTCTTATTTTACTACCGTGCATAAATATTTGGAAGCTGTATATGTGTATATACGTTTCATATCACACCTCCGTTACCTGTTAGCATATCATTATAACTTGCCTAGGTAATGACATTGACAGAAGTGACATGATGTCACAACCAGAAACACGTTATTTATTCTACTAATCTTTGCAAAATAGTATTTAATCTAAAACGTTATCTAGTTATCTTAATTCTCAGTGTTTATTTTTATATCTTATTTTTAATACAAAGCATTGCTATTTATATCACTACCATTTATTTAACTTAAGCAATAGAGTCGTTATTTTGTTCTCATAACAACGTTATTTATTATTATTACCTTTGCTGACACATATTTATTTATCAGTCGTAAATCCATTTTATTTGTCACATTTATTAATGATTCATCATTAAAGGTACCCATTAAATTACTTTATTTAGAACTGGAATCTCGACCACTTCTAAAATAGGCACCATAACTCGTATCTCCATTGCCCGGGCGTACCTACAGAACAGCATTTTAATACGCATTTTATACAATACTTACACATAAAGTGACGATGTAGATAAACATATTTATTAAATGATTAATTATTTTTAACTACTTAATTTAGGCTATAGTATATAACACTTAGCAATATAGAGTTTACATTTTGGTGCTCGTTACCTAAAATGCTCAAATGGTTTCTTTTGCAAAACTTTCAAAATAAATAAGTGTATTTACGATATTCATTTGTGATCAAACTTAGATTAAAATAATCTAAACATAAGTATTGTCAAGAGGAATAGTCCGAGAGGTGAGAGGTTGTAGGTGTCTGTAGGGTAGCTGTTAAATCAGGGAATGCTACTCACAGTCAGCAATCCTCATCTACAGTGGTCTTAATTTTCCTTTCCGTCTATTTTTAGTTGACGTCCAATAGATTCAATTCCAGTCTCGCTGTCGCTCGCGCAATTATGTGATTTACTCGACGCTGCCACGGTAAATATATTAGCTATATAATGCAGTATCTCAACTTGTCTCTTAAGAGCTTACACCTGCGTTCAATTTACAATCACTAATATCAGTTCTAAGCACACATGCGCGGCATGAGGACCGATGTACCGCCGACTAACTCCGACTTGAGATTCCTCGGTGAGCGAGAAAAAAATGCACCATTAGGAAGCGATGAGCGAGCGCGCCCAGCAATGCTAATAGGTGGTTTGTTTCCTCGCTTACCGCCTCGCAACCTCGTACAGCTCTAGTGGATACTCAACCCCGCTTAGGGCCTGGCCACATGCCTGCGGTACGACGCCGCAACGCAATACTTCGCGGCGCGGCGCCGCGAAAACTCACGTTGTGGCGCAGCAGAAATTCACGCCGCACCGTGAGTTACTAAGGCGCCGCGTTGCATCGTGTTTTCCTAAGGTTCTGCGTCGTGATAATACACCGATCAGCCTTCAAACAGATGGACCATATCACACGTATTCTGCTCTTGTTGCTGTTAAGAAGACGCAAAAAAGCAAATAATAAGATTTTGGGTGAACCCATGTCTTTTCATAGTTTCCATCCATGAGTCCTGATGAGAGCAATTTCAAGAGCTACAACTATAGCTATAACTGAATGCAGAATGAACTATAGCTGAATGCAGTAAAACAAATCTGTACAAACGTCCGATGTGACGGACTCATACAGACGTCACGAGTCGCAGCAAAAAACTTAAGTGTATGCGTTGAACTGGTTTGAATTGAACTGGAACGCAGCACGACTATCACGGCGCGCGAGCTGCGTCGCAGCGAGATACACTATCCGTCTCTTTCTAATTACGAACACTTAGAAAGAGACGTATATACGGACGTATATCTTGCCGCGACACAGCTTGAGAGACTAGTTTAGATACTGCCTCTTATATAGGTACTGTGATGCGCTGGCGCAGCAGCCAGCAGCCGTCGGAGGCGACATTTAGCAGCTCATTTACCATTAAATAAAAATGAATTGTCGTTCATTGGTCAGCGGGGGTATTAAATTAAGCAATGTTTGAAGTTTTAGTAAATTTATTTAAGTCGGATGGGTGTTTGAGACATTAAAAATGTCTCTAATTTGTATTGGTATGGAAATCACATGTTATAGCTACTTATGTCACAAGATAATACAATACAAACATACCTACGTTATTCCGCATATCAAAAAATAACAGAACATAACGTAGATTGGAATTAATATTTATTGAAATAAAAATACAAGATTATAATATAGATTTAATATCACAGGCGACGCTAATGAGCGATCTATTTCAGGCAACCTTTGAGTACGTAGTTAAAAAAACACAAATTAAATGTGATTTATAACTCACTTATAACAGAACAGCCCTACGACAACTATAGGTTAATTAAAAATATAAATGGTAACCGATTTCCATACATAGTGCGAACGAGTAAATAGTAAAAACTCAAATTCCACATCCTATTCCTATCCTAGAATTACAATTCCCAGTTCTGATAAAAATATCTTTAACAATTCTGGGGATTCGAGCTTTCAAATACCAAAAATGTATCAAAATTGGTCCACAAATAAGATAAATAACAACATAAATAAGCTATTATATACTGGTTCTGTGAGTTGCAGCATTAGCGAGTCTTTTTAGGGTTCCGTACCTCAAATGGAAAAAAAACGGAACCCTTATAGAATCATTCGTGCGTCTGTCTGTCCGTCTGTCACATCCGATTTGCTCCGAAACTACTGGACCGATTGAGTTGAAATTTGGTACACATATGTAAATTGGTGACCCAAAGAGGGAAAGTGTAAGGGCGTGTAAAGTAAATTAATTAATTCCGAACAAAGGGGCCACTTTTGGGGGGTAAACTGGAAAATTTAAAAAAAAAGGTTCGTAAACTGTATTGTGTTGTGTGACATATCAAAGGAAAGGGGTTGTTGTAAGCATCTCAATTTTTTTTTAATAATTTTAGCAAAAACAGATTTAAAGTAATTTAGGAAAAAATACTAATTTTGACCCCCCCCCCCCCCCCCCCCTTATCTCCGAAACTACTGGGCTTAAAATTCTGAAATAGTTCCTTGCCTAAAGATTACAGGGACCCCTATAAGAAGTTTGAGTATCCAAAGTAACGGGAAAATTCTCAATATTTTACGGAACCCTCACTACGCGAGTTGAACTCGCACTTGTCCCGGTTTTTCAATTATTATTTATTAAATTTCGAAAACCTGAGTACCTAGACAAACAAATGTATATAATAATTGAACCTGCTTACAAATTTACGAGACTTGTTTGAGAAATGTGACCCTTTCTGTGAATTTATTTTTCTCGAGTTCCACCTTTTGACTCTATCGATGCAAAAAATGAAAAATAAATTATTTATTTAACAAAAATACACTTAATATTATAAACATTATATCCGTCAGACGCCAAACCAGGCTGGGCTAGCTGAAATTACTGAGTCATCTTAGACATAAGGGTCATTTACAACGTGCAACAACTCGCATTCGAGTTTTATTACATTGTAAGGTAGAAGTACTAGTGCCCGACATGTCAACAGAAAATACTTATTTGAATCACGATATTATAATAATAAATAATAATTAAACAGTTTCATACGGTTTTGGAGACGAGGTATTTACTCAAGTTACTGATATGGAATTCGTTTCATATGGTGATCTTATAAAAAATCCTGATAATATAAGAATTAGGTAATCAATCCGAATGTACGAGTAAATGGCAGGCGGTTATGCTGGCAGTCCCAATATATGTCATTTCAGTACAAATGTCATGAATGACAGACTGACATTTATTGGGACTTGAAGGTTTAACTCATTGTCCCAATAGGGAATATGCATCTTTATTTTTTATTGCGAAAATCAAAAGTATAATCCAGAGGAATATCAACTGTAGCATTAAAACTTTCTTACGATTTTTTTTCCTGATGTTATTGGCATTTGAAATCTGCACGCGCCGGCACCCACCGATAACGCTCTATATTAAAGGGGCATAGACTATGACGTCACAATCCATATTCTCGGCGCGTTTACTACGGAGTTAGTCATTCTTTTGTAATTATCTCCTTAAAATTTGAGTTTAAATCCATACTTGTCATACAAAATACCATTTTTAATTCAATATTCTGTCTTACTGTTATGTAATTTTATCGAAAAATTAAAGAAAATATATTGAGTGAATTTAACGTGAGATAACAATACAATAGTTTTTTTAAATATATATTTCTGTTGTATGTTATTTCTACGTATATCCGCATCGATTGAGTGCAATTTATTCAAAATTTAAGTCCCATGCATATTCCCTATTGATGGCAGCTGGTTTTAACAAATATGTTCATAAGTTATTTGTCTTGAAATTGTGAAAAGAAATATTGAAGTCACTAACATTTAGTAACTTAAAAATGATGTCGTGATCAATCTTAGATTATTATTCGCTAGTTAAATTATATTCGTCGAGTACTAGTACCGCGTCGGGCACTAGTACTTCTACCTTAGAGTTTGATTTGAATTGTATTTCGGTGACCGCAGTCGTCAATGTAATGAAAATCGCATACGAGTTGTTGCACTCTCGCGAAGTTTCCAATCATTACGGCTAAAACAGAAGTTCCTTCTTTCATGGAAGAAGAAGTGTTTAGACCATCGTTTTACTGTGTTTACAAAGGCTTAGTACTTCGCTAACGCTAGGTTTATTTAAATTGAACATGATTTATGATAAGATTTCCTTGAGTATCTATAATAATTTACGAGTTTCTTAATAGACCGTAATTCTTGGATTTGTTCAAGAACCAAGATTGAGCGTGTCGTTCGAGTCTAGACCATTTATTATCTAGTGATCTGGTTCATATACTTAGAGATCTTTATCATGAGTGAGACCCATTTAAGAGTATTAAACAACTCAGTGTGTGGATAAAACACATTAGAAATGTCCCTTAAATTAGATGCCGCTAAAAACATTCTACCTAAGTACTTACTGATTGTTAAATCGACTTATGTACTCAGATAAGGTGGAGTATTACCCATTTGCCTTCGAAGACGTGCTTTATTTCCCAAATTCCACCATAGACCGAAAAATATCCTAGTAAAAAAAATTAAGAAGGAGGCCTGTGCCCAGCAGTGGGACGTATATAGGCTGCAGGTAAAAAACTTTGCAAATTTTGTAAATGCCTTACCTACTTGTAAATTGTACTAAATATTTTACTGTAATGAACACAGCAATTAAATACATTAACCAAACCGTAATTATAAAGATCCAGCTTCTGCAAGGAAAAAACACTACAACTTTCCATATTTACTCCTACAATATTGCTGACAAAGGCTTGTGTAAGTATTTCAAGTAAAAGAGTCGATATTGAAGTTAACACATTCAGTGCCCAGAATCGCTACGCGCTACGCTCGTAGCCGATCCCGTGGTTTTCCTGTATGTAGCGGAAAGCGACTACGGCGTAGGGACGCATATATATCCAAGATAATCGAGACTTCCTTTGTGTCCGTGACAGATGTGACATTCAGCGCGCATTGCTATGTGCGATTGTGTGTATATGAGACGCCCTTTATTCAGTCTATACATTTGAGATTATTTGAGTTGGCCGAATTGCATCAAAATAGTCCATTCAAAAAGCAACTCTACTGTCCAAGGTAGAAGGTTCCAATTACAATGACAGTTTTATAAAAAGTGACTATACATTATATATGCACACCCACCGGAAATACACAATTAAATAGTGAACAGAACACCCACTTCGACGAAACTAGGGTAAGGTTGGCGTTTATCACAATAGTGATGTTCTTGGACATATTATCTATGCTGCATAATTAGGTTGGGAGTTTTATGATCAATAGTTTTACATTACCTATATGTGCATGTCTTGGTAAGGTGGTTCAGGTTCACCTTAGAGCTACACTGCCGTCCTAATTCATAAGGACATATGTGAGGTCTTGACAAACGATCGATTTTAGTATTTCATTCACAGCACGTATTAATAATTCATAAAATTTTAAAATTTTCAGAAATTCCAAACTAATAATTTTTATGAAAAAGGAATATTTAAACAAGAATTATTGTGTAGGTATATGAGTGGATTGCAAAAAAATTGTACATAGTTAAGAGCTTTAATCTAATCTATGCTTTAATTTTTTACAGTTTCGTGACGGCAATTACCCATATATTTTATATATATTTTATATGGGTAATTGCCGTCACGAAACTGTAAAAAATTAAAGCATAGATTAGATTAAAGCTCTTAACTATGTACAATTTTTTTGCAATCCACTCATATGTATTATAATAAAATAGATATGCGTCTGTTTGACTTAACATTTTGAAGTAACTATGCGAATGAGACGTTTTTCCAACTTACGTCTATTTGAGTAAGTGGGTCGTTCTTCTTTTTTACCGACAATGAACCGAGGTTTTCCTTTTTTTTTGGTTTTTGAACTATCCAAAATTGTGATTTTGAAGTGCGATTTAAAAAAAAAATGCATTGGTTTCGTCATTAACACTAATTAAAGTTTCCTTTCCGGCCAATATACATATTTGTTTACGATTGGTTTAAAAAAAAAAATGTGACAAAGTGGACTCTTTCAGTGGGGACTACATTTTGGTTTACCACTCTGTTACGGACTTCTACGATAAAAATACGTTTAAAAAAAATGCTAGTTAGAGAAACTAAAATATTAAAATAATACTAATTAATAAAATAATATGGACGTTCATTTTCGAACATTATAAAACCGTAAAATCATTACTCAAATGAGATGCCGTAGTAAGACGAAGGACAGGCTATTGTCGGTCGAAAAGAAGAACGACCCAAGTAGGTACTTGCGTTGGAAAACATACTAGAATTTAAACTGACACCGAATAATATATACAATCTGCGGCAATACTGATAATAAATCGTAATTAATTAATTACCTGCGGATAATTCGATTGTTTAGAATGACCAATAATGATGGTTTACGTAGTTAAACTGCAGTACCGTTATTTACCGTTTATCTACCTGCACTCAGAGTTGACTTGTTGCGATCACTAAGCCATAGAAACTAGGGAATGCAAACCCGTTTTAACCAAATAACGGTTAGAACCGATTATTTCGACAACATTTCATAACCGGTTATCGGAATTATTCTTTTCCTTACTTAAATTAATTTATTGAATCAGGCGTTACTTTGCGGAAATTCATGATATATTACGAGAACAATATTCCTTTGCTATTCCGCTAAAAAACCTGATGATGCCTCGTAGAGAGGCGAAACACGTGTCGAGGTTTTTTTCATTATTGGTGGTGGTTTGCTGTAATTATTTGCATGTTTATACGCAAATAGTTGCATTTGATCTCCGCTGATCGACCTGCACGTTTTTTAGCGGAATAGCAAAGGAATATTGTTCTCGTAATACTTACTTAAATTGTCAAAATAAATTAAGTTTCACACTATATTTCTGTAATTTTGACAAATAAATACAGTTTTCGTGGTGCATTATTGGGTAATTGCTTAAAAAAGGCGACAACGTTGTAGTTTGAGTCCAGAGGTACCTACCTACCTATGCATTGAAACTAGAACTACGCTGCTTTTGCTTTTATTCATAAATGAGAGCGTGTATTTGGGTTGGCAGATTTTGTCAGAATGGTCTGGAAGTTATTTTCTGGACTTTAGCCGATAATTTCCTTGTTTTTAACAATAAATAACCGTAACCGGTCAGAACCGGTTTTCGGTTATTAGTCCACCATAACCAAAATCATAATTGGTTATGAAATATATTATTGCATTCCCTAATAAAACACATGGCAGATATTATGCGTCATTGATTCATTAGTAAAGTGGAGATAAGGAATTATCGATTAGTATAAGACAATTAGCGCCAATGGTACCTATATTTTTGGACATGTGCAAAATTTTCTTAGACAATTTTGAAAAAGATTAGGTACTAAGATTGTTTTTTTTTTCATGTTCATATTATTCATTAATAATATCAAATCTATAGAAAAATGTGGAAAAGTGAAATTAGATATTTTGGACATGCATCCTTTTATCACTTATCGTCGTGGATAAGACTTCCGTCGCGTTCTGACAAGTATGTGAGTGCGAGAGTGACGGATGTCTTAGCCACAACGATGAGTGATAAAATGCTGGTTGTTACAAATTTAACATAGGTAAGTTACATTTGTTTAAAACTTGCATGGAAAGTTTGATAGTTTGAAAGTTTGATGATACGTAGCTGCTGGCGCTACATTTAACGATCCGTTAAAAAACTTGATGAAATCCCTTAGTCTTCTCAGTTAGAAACAGAATATCAAATGTTAAAAATGCATTTTAATATGTTATCGCACATTAAAATACCTACTTAGGTATACACTTCTTGTTACACGACTGCCCAACGAAAACTTTAGCAAGACGTAAAACTTTAGACAAACCACGGGCGGTAATTTGTAAAGCCCCAGATCGCATATTATTACACTTACAAATACCTGCGATCTAGGGCATTCACGAATTCACCGCCCTAGGTATGTAATCCTACTAATATTATAAATGCGAAAGTTTGGATGTTTGGATGTTTAGATGTTTGTAACTCAATCACGCCTAAACGGCTCAACCGATTTGAATGAAATTTTGCACGAAGATAGTTTATAGCCTGGATTAAAATATAGGATAGTTTTTATCCCGGGTCCACGCAGACGAAGTCGCGGGCGGACGCTAGTATACTATAACTTTGCTGACACATTACCGTATACATTATGTCAGGAATTCTGATGGCAATTTTAAACCATTTGATATTAGGTACCATTTGCTTTTTGGTGAAGGAAAACACTGTTTAATCTACTGGGAGTTGGGTGTTTAACCCCCTTTTCGCTTTAGTGGTTTATTTGTAACAATTATATTATTGAATCATCTAGCGGTCCCATGGGAAGATCAGCAGTCAGCACACTACCAAAAATGTCACCAATGTGCTGAATTGAACCGTTTGGTGTCAACACTGACTCTTTCTTTATTTATGTTGTTGTTGTATTTTTTACTGTCAAGAATACCATTATTTAAATCTCAAAATGATCCAAAATCAACATAATCGTTATAAAAGTTATCCAAGTTTGGATTATCTCCCATATTTATCCCGAATCCATTTGCGTTGGCTCCCCGCCCAGCGGTTGTCGCTTCAAGAATATCAGTTTTGTTTTGACAGTTGGGTTTAAGTGACTTTTAAACTCACCTCTGAAACAATCTAGGTTGCCTATTTTTAATACCGTATCATAATTAGAATAGTCCTTAGCATATTACTGAAGGGTGCGTCCCATAACATATAACAACTCATGATATAATTTCATGTTACTAACGTTTAAATACTAAGGCATAACATTCATATAGCCTAATATTAATTTATATAACATACATTACGTACACGAGCGAAGCGAGGAGGAGTGTTAAGAAAACGGTAAAAAGTCATGTCTGTTGTATGGGAGCTCCAGTCCAACTCGCACTTGGCCGGTTCTTTAGTATTTGTTGTTATAGCGGCAACAGAAATACATCATATCTATAAAAATGTCAACAGTCTAACTATCACGGTTCATGAGATACAGCCTCGTGACAGACGGACGGACAGTGGAGTCTTAGTAATATGGTCCCATTTTTACCCTTTGGGTACGGAACCTTAAAAAACAAGTTTACCCACATCTACAAACTAAATATATATATATATTTAAATTAATCATACTAAATTACGCATTGCCATTAACAATATCGTAGGTGTTTATTGGCTTTGACAACTATCCTTGTGAGTGTTATTATTATAAGTTGTTATTTGTTATATTACTTACCAATTTCTGAATCCTTCATAGGAATGGGTCATTAATGTCTTTTCCTAAGCTGTATGTAACCGTACATCTGTGTTAACTGTTAAGTTTATTGTATTTTAAAATGCTCTATTTATATGTTGACCACTCGAGCGTCACCTAATAATGGCATTCTCAATTAATCTAGTGTGCTATAATAATAGCTCTAGATTGTCATTGAGATGTGTAATGACGTGTCAGGTGCTTGCTTCCCAGTCTGGGATAACGGAAAATTTGTTGGCAAGCCGGTGTAAACAGGCGGTCGATACGAAAGTTTCATTATGGTGATGGCTTTGGCGTTTACAACTCATTTACCGCCGTCATAGATACAAATGAGTTTCTTGGCAATGCGATCTTTGAAAGACTTTCAATTGTTGCTTTCTTCGTTGAAATAAAATTTTAGTTAATCGAATTAAATAATTAGCAATTGACTCAGCTGTTATTATTCACTACTACGAGTACACGCGTCATATGAAATATATAACTAGAATTTTACTATGAAAAAAAAGCAACAAATTATTGTAATAAAGTATAGATACACAATACACAAAGCAACTACAACAATTCCATTTACATTAATTAATAAAATTAAAAATTTATTACAAATTAAACTAAACTTAAAACTAAGTGTCAAACAACCCGCCCCGCGTCCCTCCAGGTGCAAAGGTGCCCATTACGCAAATGAAAAATGATTTATTCGTTTTCTTAAGTACTAATTTTAGACATGTATAATACCTGTGCTAAGGTACTATAACTTTATTACTACTATGAAGTTCCTTCTCAAAGCTATTGTAGTTTTAAAAGAGTTGTTAACGCCTAACTTATATTGACCAAGTCGTCATATCACCTTATCGCGCGTTATCCTTCTAGTTTAATGTCAAATGCAGATGACTCGGATTAGATATCGGTCATGTGGACGTCTTGCGTATCAGGTGATCAGTCGTATTTTTTTAACAAACACTTGGTATCCGGAACCAGAGGTGGAGTGTGTCGAGAGTTGAATCTTTCGTTTTTCATAATGCTTGCATTTTACTAGGTAATTATAGTTTATACAGTTTGTATAGTCTGTCATGACTTGTAAAAGCAGTAAAAGACGCATTTCTCAAGATTTCTTTTCGGGGGCGTTAATCTTTTGTTGCATTTTGATGTAGGATAGCATTCTGAAATTGTGACGGTTGTAGTCAAAATATTGATGTTTGGCATTTGTTTGCAGGGCGTTGTCGAGGCACGTGGGGCTGAATCCGCGGCGGCCGGACAGCGACGCGCGTATCTCCACTACACCGCCCGTCTGCGCTCGCGTCGCACGTCGCTACCCACGCTTCCCGTGCTTCCTGCTCGTGCTCACGAACCGTCCAAGTGTCAGTGAAACCAAACTCACCCACAAACCTTACCCCCAGTGATAACCTTAGTGGTGTTCCTGTGAAGTGCTCGGTAGCCGAGTGAATGCGCGTCTGTTTCGATACCCTCTGCTTTGGATCGTCACAGCGAGTAGCTGCTGACGATGAGCCGAGGGTTGTAGTGCATACTGGTGGAGGAGCTCTTACCGTGGCTCCCACAGTAAACGGCGATAGGCGCGCGTTAAACGAGACTTATAGAGACATCGAACTGAACGGAATAATGGGGACTCCAAGCATGAATTCCGATTCAGAGAATTGTGTCGCTAATGCGACTGTGACAACCGATATGCAGCCTTTAGTGGAGAGGATTAGGGAGCTGGAAGCGTTGCTCAAGCAGCGCGACCAGGAGATGCTGGAGTTGCGTTCGCAGCTGGACAAGCTCCAGAGCGTGTTCCCGTACCAGCAGTACGCTCGCGGCTCCCGGGCCCCGAGGAAACAGAGGGCCCAGGGTATCTCCGCCGAGCCCCAGACCAGCTCCTCGCTTCAGGACCTGGCCCACCAGACCTTTCCCGTCTACGACAAGAACGAACCGTAAGTACAACTCTTATCAAATTCCGATAAAGTATTTCGTAACGCGTTGATGCAAACTATGCGTGCAGTTTTGAGCTTGTGTCAGAGTATTTCGATTTTATACAGACAATGCGTTGAGTGCTTGTTAAATGCACCGAGGATACGCTGCGGGTGCACGTTATTTATAGAGATTAGAATAGGATGAATCATAATTCATAGTCAGTTAATATTGTCTAGTATCTGAGGCAAACAACTCTGAGGAGTTTATTACAATAAGTATCTGCTGTTAAACGTTCTTGACGGTTAATGTACAAAAATAGTTAACAATGCTACATAAAATATTTTTCCAGTAATATTTCCTCGTAACAAATAATGAGTCAAATTTACGTCCAACAGAAGTATCTTGTTTACCGAGGATGATTATCATAATTTGTGGGAGATCATACTTTGTGTACGGACTGAAAAACGTGACGGAATGTTAAATTTATGTATGAAGTTCAATTGGCACTCTTTTCAGGGGCCTAAACTTGGTTTGTTCATTGAATTCAGATCCTGTTATCACGATCATCATCCAACGAAGACATGATACAAATCAACGGACGTAAAAAGAACTCCGAATGTCATATAAAATATATGGCATTGGCGGAGCTCTTGTATGACTTATACAATAAAATGACTTTGCTGAGAATGCTTGAACTCTGCAAGTTCTAAATGTAGGTACCCTTATCAAAGCCAGATAGTAATTGATGAATTTAAAGTGCCGTTCACTGCAAAACTGTTTCTTATTAGGTCAAGTGCGCTTATCAAAATTTCATTAGGAATTTAGAGTAGTAAATATTTTATGGTGATGTTAAAAACTCTTGTTTAATTGAAATCCTTTTTTGTCGCGCAATTCTCAAGATATTTTTTTCAAATAAAAAAAAAATTGGCCAATGTAAAGGTGTAATTAAAGAGTGAACTAAACTTGACCCTTAACCCCTTATTAACCCCAAAACTGCCCCCTTAATAAGGTTTATCTCCTTTTTCTACACAATTAGTCCATGAATTTATATATCTAGGTATACAAAATTACATCGTCCATCGTCATTCGGTCTTTAAGAAAACTGCCTGTGACAGAATTACAGTCACCAAGTGACCGCATAAGAGTTCCGTTGGACCAATTTTGGAAGGGAATACTAAAAAATAATAAAACATACCTATTATTTCACAAAGTTCTGAACAGTGAACTAACAAACAAGACGTAAACATTAAACCCGTTTAGAAGGCCATGTAAAAGCCAAAACAATAACCTAACTACTAAGTACGAGCGATCTCATTGATAAAATTAGTATTCCGAGCGTCATGGTACTTAACGCCCGATCACCTTAAACAAGTCGTAGTAGCGCGGATGATTCTGAATTACAACTGAGTTTAGTTTTTGTGTATGCAATGCTGCGCTATGCGGGAAGGCTAATTTGGTTATTTTGCCTGCATCCTTCGATCACATGATAGCTTGCTATTTCTAGGCCGCGTCAACCAGAATTGACAGGTTATCAGTGGATCTGACGTTCAATTGTTTAGTGTTGATGGTTTCGATTTCGATCGATGGAAGCCGATAGTAGGCATTGCGACTGAGAAAACAATAAATAGGAACGCTTAGGGATCCTTAACCACTATCAAATCTAAATCTTGATTATCAGTTTTGATTCCAAAATCATTCAAAGAACTAAAAGCTCTCAATATTCATTCATTTTGCATACGGTATAGGTAAAATTTCAAGACATTTTGTACATCCTTAAAGAAGATTACGAAACACCCTCACATACATAAATGAATACGAGATTGAAGACAGTATTGTGAAAGATCTTCATTCTTAAGGACAGTCAAAGAAACCTGTTTAAGTGTTTAATTCAATGGGATTACGAAAACTTACTTGTTTCATTTGTTTGAACAACAAGTCGCAAATGTCGCAATTCACTTATTTTAATAAAAACCATGAAATTGGAAACTGAACAGATAATCTGGGGATAACCCTTTGTCCGCGAGTCCGACTCGCACTTGGCCGGTTTTTTATTTTATTTTTTATACCACGTCGGTGGCAAACAAGCCCACAGCCCACCTGATGGTATGTACGAGTACTTACCATAGCCTATGGATGCTTGCAAATCCAGGGGTATTACATGCGCGTTGCTGACCCTCTAAGAATTTATACTCTCCTTTTTTGAAGAATCCCATACCGTAGACCCTCGGGAAAACCTCGGCAAAGAGCTCATTCCACAACCGGAGCGTCCGAGGGAGGAAATTTCTCTAAAAATGTACCGTACGCGACCATTTAGGTACAATCGAGTTCTCCAATATCTATACAGACAACCTTTCAAAAATATCTACACATGTGTCTTATGTCAGTAATAATAAAGCCTGTGTACAAATATTTTTGAAAGGTTGTCTGTATAGATATTGGAGAACTCGACTGTACCAGGGTGTGAGGATGAATGCCCTGCCGACGGCGAGTGGTGCGGTGGTAGGACGCAGCCGTAGGCATCATGTCGAACAGTTCTTATAGGAGCACAACCAGTTATACAAGCGATACAACACGCACAAGGATTTCGATAGATACAGCTTATAAGTTTGAGATCGTCTACGATTCGCACAGCACGTTTTTGAAGCGAGACGATTGGCCCCATCCAGGTGCTCCCGCCCGACAGATGACAGCAATACTCCATGTGGGGACGGATTTGTCACATATATAATAAAAGTCTCTGTCCCGGGTAGAAGTAACGCTATGCTCTGTTAAGCACGCACGAGCTTTTTGGATGCCAGTTTGGTTAAACAACAGTAGTTTAAGGAAACTAAGATAACCTTTCTGATAATTTTAATATTACGCATATCATCTCCTTTGTAGGCTCCAAATGTAGAGTTGCGTAACCACTAGGAAGCTTAGTTATCTCTTCTTCACGTCCAAACATTCAAATTTATTGTCATAAACTTGAACTTGGAAATGATAAAGTTAACTGTCTTCTTTAGATCATTGTTTACTTAAAAGGCACTAGCGTTTGTCCGTGAATCTGAAGCGTAGAACTTCAATCGTTTACATGCAAATCTGCAGGGGAATGACAATTATGACATCTAAGAAAAAATATCCAAAAATCTAAATTGGTTCTATAGTTTCAGCATGAATAGAGAGATAGACAGACAGAGAAACAAAGAGTTGGGGTGCGTTACATTGAGGTGGCGCAGCGGAGCATAATTTTGACGCATCAAATTAATCCTTTAAATCGAAGTGAAGACGAGCTATGCGCATTTCAACTATTCTGTAATTCTGTACGTCTTTGCTCTGCCTCAGTGGAAATGTAGCCTTACTATCATATTTAAACTAAATAAACGAATGTTACTATGGAAGTATGGATAGTGGTCAGCGTCATTTAATTTCATTAAATGTCGGTGATGCAGTGCCAACACGTCGAACAACACGTGCAAATGTACCACCTATATGAATTTGTCAGGTATAAATTCTCGTAATTGATTGCATTTAATCATTGCGTTTTAAATGATATGTAAATTATTATTTGTATAACCAGACTTTATCTAGTTATATGTAGGTTTGCATCGAAATCAATTATGATAATACATATCATAAACTTGAAGGGTTTCGCTATCTAGGTCTCAAATGATATATTTATTTTATAGTTCATAATGGTTACTTATACGTCTAATTTGTATCAACAAATGGGTGTTTTTGAATGCACTCCCTTATTTAATTAAAAGATTTAATAAATAATCATTGATATAACTAACTGTATTACTATAGATACTATATAGTGTGAACGAAGTGTAGGAAATTCGTTATTGATTCAAGTGGTTCGAAAATTCATGACAATAACTCATGGACCACAAGTGTGTGTGACTTCGTGGTGTAAAGAGTCTCAGAGTAGCCAAGTTTACGGAAAATATGCTTCGAAACATGTGCAAAAACAATGGCTAAGTCCGAGTCTAAGTCAGAAGCGTGAGTTGAATTTTGTTCGTCATTCATTTGTCAACATTACCATCCATTTCGGTTACAGGTCAACAGGCATGTAGCTATGCCAATTTAGAAACTATTGGAAAGCAAAATATTATGTCCTTGGTCATATCTCTGATACAAGCCTCTTTCAAAATATCTTTATCTAATCAGATAATGTGATAGTACTCGAAATAATTTAATCCATTTACGATTTGTTCAATCATTATATTTAACATTGCGTTGTGATTTAAACGTCTTGCGTTTCATGTCTCTTAAAAAAGTTTATAAATATTATGATACCGAAGTGCCCATTCGACAAAATAAGAATAGCGTTTATTTATATGTTGATGTTATAAGCCTTGATTTCGCATCAATCCATTTTTCAGTTCGTTGAAATCGGGCGTAACTCATTCAAACTAAGGAACATTGCGAAAATGGCCCAAACTATTCTCACAATCACAAATAATAGACCAGTCCAAGTGGAATTACATAGCAATTATGAAACAAATCGGAAAATGAGAATTCGAAGATGCGCAGTATGGATGACGAAATGACGATACTATAAAAGTAATTACCTAGTTGCTTAGTAGCTGACCTAGCTACTAATAAAAGTACCTTATCTAATATTGGTATATTATACCCGTACTGTTTAATGACTTGTGCACGTTAAGAAGCTTTAGCTTCGTGATATTAAACTGACCTTTGACCTGAACCTTTTACGGATAAGCAACTGAAGGAGATAAATTTATCACTTACACGTAAGTTTGATACTCCACCTGAATTTTAATAAGTTGCGTGGCTACGACCAATAAATGCGGCATTATCTCGTTGCTTCGATTTCGGATCAACAGTCGAATACTATAATTTCCTGACATGAGAAATTGCGAACACTTTAAATTTAATTGAAAACGGGGTGGAAATTCAAGTGTGGACGCAACGCCCTAAAGTAACATTCAGAGAAATCACGTTCCAAAATTGACCTTTACCTGAACAGGTCTAGATTATTAAGGTCCAGTAGGTATTCATTCGTACTCAATTAATATATAAGTTTGCGGTTTAATATGTCATCGTTCCCGCGATCGCATACGCATAATAACTAGGTCAAGCAGGCGGTAGACCTTGTTTTGTGGAATAAGGTATGGGTGTAGGTTTTACTGCAGATTTGCCACATCATTGCTTTATTTCCAAACGCGACTCTCAAGATGGTAAAAAACAAAATCTGTGTCAAGATATTCAAGAGTGTATCGCGAGTGTGTTTTATTGTTCGTGTTGGGAAAGGACACCAGGATTGTTGTTAATTGAACCGTAAGGATATCTGCAGCATAACACTTTATTGCGCTTTTATTGTTGCTAATTGTGTTTAATATCATTATGATAATTAGCTGACCTGCTTGTGATAGGCGGTAATTGTCGGTCGGCAGTTTTGCATTGACAAATTGGGTTAATTCTTGATTTAATGATCCTGTTACACGTAACCTGTTATTTACAATATCTCATTCAGAATAGTAGAACTGCAGTTTATCACAGAGGGGGTTTCCTATATAAACAGTTACAAATGTGTTCATTATTCTATGTAAACCCATTCACGTACCTCAATTAAGCGTACCTAGTTAAGCCTTATGTTTGACGTCTGTAGAAGTCCAAACCAACGTTTTATTTTATAATTTAGGTGTTTTTTTTTACTTTAATGACAGGTAAAATGGTATATTCTTAACGGAAAATACTAACCTTATCAGTGAATTTTCAAAACAGTTTATATTAATTAAGTTTGCCAATTAAGGCATGCTTAAAAGCATGCAATTAAAAATTTTCCTCTTTCGATATCAAATGTTATAGTAATTTTATATGAACTGTTTTACTATTTTTGATAATTAAAGTTCCGGCCTGTACATATATTTTCTTTCTTAATTCTACAGAATCTCATAACATTGTACTTATTAGATATGACAAAAAATATAGTAAGTATCAAAAGAGGAAAAATTAAGAATTGGCCTTAAGTAATTGACACATTGAATTAGTACAAACTAGTTTAGAAATGCTCATCAAAGAATGATGGTACTCGTAGCAGGCTCGCCACCGTAAATGCGAACAAGGAGAAATGCTGCGGGTATACAGGATTTTCAAAGTTAAACCTGATCTATTTATAAAATTCATCAGAAAGCGGTGAGCGCACACAAGTCCATATATTAGCCGGGTTCAACGGGAACTAGTAGCGACTGCGTCGAAGAAATCATAACCAGTTTGGGATGCCTTCGGCCGAGATAGCTCTCAATTTATTCAATGTAGTCTGGAAAGCTACTGTGCATCGTTTTTGCCTAAAAGCATCTCATCATCTTGACTTGCGTGGCTCTGTTTGGCCTTGAAAATTATGAAATAAATTGGCGAATCAGTCATATTTTTTTCTCGATTAAGTACTTAACTATCCTCTTTTATTACATGTTCAATTTTTTTCATAACCGTCATCTATCTTTATCAAGCCAAAATATAATCTCCGCTAATACAATACATTGTCAACCTTTACTTTCTTATTCTGGAATTACTACACGATGCAAATTAAGTGAATTAATTAACCCGTCATTATTTCTATCAAATAAATCATAACGATCTTAAGCTGCTAAATCAGGTTAAATGTATATCAAAAACAGGAAAAAAAATATTCTATATTCGTTAGTAGGTATCGTTTTTGTGAAAACGTCGTCCTCACTTCTAAAGTTCTAATATAGGTGGGACGATTCTTGGAAATAATCTGCTGGATCGAACGTATTATCAAACCACTCGTGAATCGCATGATCGAGCATTGCTGTATTACACTGCTAGCACATATATGGAACTAAATTACTTTGAGGTAACTTATTGAAATCGTTACTTCACACATGATATGTTGGGTATGTTACAAATTGAGTCTAGAGGGCGATAACTACACAGGCCAATTATGCCAGATAAGTTCAAATTTACGTATCTAATAAGTTGCGTGGTTCTGAATAATATGGTGATTGTACAAAACGCATGCATTACGTGTGTATTCACGACTTTCGAGCCCTTTAAGGCACAGGCCCTGGTGAAGTGAAGGGCACACCATTGGGAAGCACACACGGTGTGTTTGAATAACACGAAATTATTTGCTTTGCTCTTTCGAACTTGCGTCATTTCACACATATGTACCTACACGCGCATTGTGCGATTTTTCGGATGGAGAAACATCTTTTTAACCAAGAAGTAGAGATAATCTCTATAAGGAAGGGGCACTTAAGATGAATAACTTTTTAAGTAACCCCTGCTAACCTGACTGCGTCGTGCTTTTAGAAAAAGATGGTGAAATTTTAGAGGTATTCAGCCGAATCTTGAAGGTCAGCAAAGTATTTTATTTTATAGTTTTGTGACTTTCTGTATGAGCTTCAGAGCCATCAGATAACTCGTGGATTAATGTACCTACTCCGTGTCATATTTAATATAAACATGGCCATCCTAACTTTATTAACATATTAGAAGCGCAATCAACATTCTCAAAGCAGTTTGTTTAGTACGCATCATCCATTCCTAGATCAAATCTTTGCATATCTTGTTTATCTACAACTTCACGATGAACTCTAAATTGGTACGTTTTATGAGTCTCGGAAACCAGTTGTCCATTAATTTTGTCCTTAAGAGAGACAAGTTTACTTTTAATTAATTAAAGGAATCTAAGTCATTCATTACTACATAGCAAACGCAGCGGTATTCTCGGCTTCGACATACGTGCTAACAAGATTCTTGTAGCTTAAAACTACACTGTGTGGTTAAGTGTAATTGAATGCTTGAAACCTACAAAACCTATATTTTTACTTATTATAAGAGGGTTTTCCCAGAAGGAGCAGACCTTCTTCTCTACTTCGATGATAAAATAAAATGATTTCGTTGCATTTATCGTGCGTTTTGAGCCCAAGAACCCGTCAAAAAATATGTAGTTTTGAGAATTATTTAGGAAGATATCTAGACGTCCAGCCGGCTGAACCGTAGCGTAAAAGCCTAAAAGAATTCAGAAAACAAAAATAAAAAACGAATGCGCCGAGTCGCCAGCGCATGTTTCCCTATACCGTGAGTCGATCAGTTTAGAGCAAAAATGGCGCATAATAAGCAGTTCCAGTAGTGCGGAAGGAGCGAACTAGCGACTTCCGGCGACGAAAGTGACCTCGAGCAATCCTGCTTGCCGCTTAGTTTTCTTTAGGTGAGCGGCGAGATTAGATTAGAAGCATTTTAACTCGTAGGAGGCTTACGCAGAGATTTAGATGCTTATTTGATTTTCCTGTTCGCAACTGTTCAGGATGTTTTGATACTGGCTAAAAGACTAGGTATTACAGCGATATAAGCTGAAAAAAACTTCAGTTTTGTTAAATCTGTTAGGTACTGATTGAATAGCCGAAAAAGAAATTCTCGAAACGTTAAGGAGAGCACACGAAAATTTATTTTCAGTGTCTAAGTTTAAAGATAGAGATATTGTTGAGAAAGATACCGCGCATACAGAATACTGGTATACATAGGAAAATAGACAGTACCTTTTTAGGGTTCCGTAGCCAAATGGCAGAAAACGGAACCCTTATGGATTCGTCATGTCTGTCTGTCTGTCTGTCCGTCCGTATGTCACAGGCATTTTACTCGAAAACTATAAGGTGTATTTGAATAAAATTTTGGGGATAGGTGTATTTTGTTAGCCACTACATAGTTTTGTAATTAAATTACTAAAACAATTTTTATGGGTATATCAACAATAAAACTGTACATATACTTTTTTTTCAGATTACGATTTCTTTTGGTTTTTCTTACTCAGAATCGTTGATACTATCGATCCTCACCCCATACAGGAAAAAAAGTGTCCCAGGTTTTACTACGTAAGTTTTTTCTTCCAGTGCGTCACGACCATATAAATAAAAAAAGTGTGACGATTTGTAATGGAATATTTTGGACACTTTTTTTCTTGTATGAGGATCGCTAGTATCAACAATTTTGAGTAAAAAAACCCAAAAAATCGTTTTCTGAAAAAAAAGTTTATGTACACTTTTTTTGAAAAACGTTTACTACATACATAAAACTGAAAGTCAAAAAAATAATAATTGCAAGTCCACGTGTGGGCACATCAATCGATATGCCTTTCAAAATAAATAGAGTCGGAAATAATCGCCCCGAAACTCACTAAAATTGTGTCCCCCCTCTATTTCATTAAATTCTTTCAGCGAAAATTGTTCTGAACAGGATCGGTTCAAAGGTTTTCAAGATATTTCTAAAAACTGCCTTCCTTAAAGAAAAGGATGTAAGTGCCATAAGATTTCAGTAACGATACGACCTTTTTAATAGGCACGGAACCCTTCGTTTTTTAATTAAAATTACGATAACAGATTCATGATTTTTGGACTCTATGGAAAAACAATAGTTCAACTGTCAGAAACTAACCGCCAATTTTACTTTCTTCTCACTTTAAAACAGACATTTTCTAAAAAAAAACGGGGAACGAATGCCATGCCATATCTCTACTTTGATGTCTCTGTCATTCTAGCGTACCTACTGTCAAATATCTCAGTTGGCATACTGGTTCAGAAAATAAAAGTTTTTTTAAGCGCCCGTATGTCTGTCGAATCGTCGCTTAAATTTTACGAACTGGTTCCATTTAATCACGGTCTTTAATGTCACAACATTGATATCAGAGACAAATCGATACGTATAAACCACTCTGTTTTTGCAATGAATTCTGACAACTTCATAATATGCGTTAATAGCATTTAAAAGCATAAGGTGATACTTTTCATTTTTAATTACTTTTGCAGTTGCATTTCCGATTGCCACGGCAATAACACCTTTGTGTCAAGTGGAGAAGAACTCTCATCTCAGAACTCTTCAGTCAGTATCAACATTAACTTTGTAGTATTTTGGATAATTACAGACCACCAAATAAGCATAGCCATGGGACGATTACGCCGGCGCCATAAATAAAAGTAATTTACGTTGAAAAAGAAAAATGGTCCAAAAATTACTCTTCAAGAGTGGAGTCTGCGATGTGAAATCCGTGATTGAATTATTTTCTTATGCTACTTAACTTGAGATATAATTAATGTGATTTGTAATCAGTTAAATGCTGTAGGTACTGCATTTTTTTTAGTTCATTGCCTTCTGTGTCCAGTTTAATGCTTATAATTAAATAACGCGTGCATGTAATTTATTCTAATCACTTAGTCGAAGTGTCCATTCGAGGTCATAATTTAATTTAGGCGTTTTTCACTTGCATAACTGACCAGTGATTAATTCTTATTTTTTTCCATGTATGTCAACAGACTACCAATCTAATCAGATCAGTCACACGCGAACTTCCATTGACGTTCATTAGTCACTATGGTTAAAAAACCGGACAAGTGCGAGTTCAACTCGCGTGGTGAGGGTTCCGTAAAATATTGAGAATTTTCCCGTTACTTTGAATACTCAAACTTCTTATAGGTTTTCCTGTAATTTTAAGCCTAGTAGTTACGGAGATAAGGAGGGGGGGATGGTCAAAATTCGTCTTTTTTCCTAAATTACTTCAAGTCTGTTTTTGCTAAAATTATAATAAAAATATATCTGAGATGCTTACAACAACCCCTTTTCATTTGATATATCACACAATACAGTTTGTGAAACTATTTTATTTTATTTTTCAGTTTAACCCCCAAAAGTAGCCCCCTTGTTCAGAATTCATTAATTAAAAAAAAAATTAAAATTAAAATTTGAACTGTTTATTTCATTAAAAAAATACATAATAATTACAATCTTAACTTCTAATCTTAAATGTAAACGATTTTTTGAGTTAAGGAGTCTGCCTTATAGTATAACCAATTACTAGTAATTTACTTTACGCGTCCATCTTTGGGTCACCAATTTACATATGTGTAACAAATTTCAACTCAATCGGTAGTCTCTCTCTCCAGTAGTTTCGGAGCAAATCGGCTGTGACAGTCGGACAGACAGACAACCGAGTGATCCTATAAGGGTTCCGTTATTTCCTTTTGAGGTACCGGAACCCTAAAAATTTAAATATCCTATCCCAGCATTGCATTTTGAAGTTTCATATTTGTAGTGGGTATAAGGTCGACATTAAAATGAATTATGTTGTTACAAATGCTCTCAAATAATTTCAACTACACCTGTCAGCGTTCAACGTGACGCGTCACAACTGACTGAAGTAGGTCACTGCATCAGGGCCGCATTTAAAATGAGATGAGACATGACCCTCGGAGTGATTTAAAGATGATCCACTGGAGATGTGCGATGAGATGTTTTCATTTGACACATAATTGTCAAGAATGCGAGGTGTCAAAAATATGAAAACACAGCTTCGCACATCTCTGGTGTATATACACCCCAAAACTTTTGAAGTCGCTATTACAAGAACATGAACCAGCGTTTGTGAGATATCTTGATACTAGATCTCTCATAAACGCTGGTGTGAGAAGAGTATAGACAGAGAATGCGAAACATATGGCTGCGCTATATTGCGCGCGCATGCGCCACAATGCTATAACCTTCTCCCTCTTACAATTACAGAATTAATCAAATAGTACATTGTTTAACGAGTGGCGTAAGTGGCAATCCTCCGCCTTCGGCGTCGGGCTTCTGATAGACTCTCGTTAGCAATATTCTTACGCCCGTGTTATACACAATGTTTTTCATCACATTTGTGAGGAACTAAATAATTACAAATGACAGAAAAATCTAAGTTTCATACAGCTGCACTGCAGGTCAAAAATTGACAACTTTACTTCCAGATCAGTGCTCGTGGAGCGCGCAGCTCAATATTTCAACCAATCACAGAGCAGTATTGTTGCGGGGCGGGGCGGCTTGGCCAACTAGATTTTTTTTTCAGAGCAACCAGATTTGCTTAAGCCAATCAGAGGGTTCTATATTTTAAAACTAAACTTAACAGCCCGTGGGAGGTAAAACGGCTATAACTGCTCTGTACGCTCGCAAGTAATAACGCCATTGACGAGCAAGTGTGATTGATGCGCGACAATTTGCCCGTTCGTATTCCTTTACTTGAGCTCATTCTTACATTCCTTGCGTAAACTCCTCAACTACAACTACTTTTGTTTATCTAATACTGTGCAATATTTGTGACTATAGGTTTGCGAATGTAAACTTTGTGGGCCAAAATGGGACCACAAGGGATTGCAGCGTTGGAAAAGTTTACTGGGAGAAGAATCTATGGGGAACCTCTGCGAATACTCAAGTTTATTGCGCTAATACTATAAGAGTTTGAGCTCCAAGATTAGGGTGTGTGTGCTGAATAGAGCTTAGACGCACCGTTCAAAAGTAGCCCATGATTCATTTTGTTTAAACATAAACCTTCCTATGTTATTTGATGTTGTATTGCTAGAAGCGAAAACAACTTTTATTTCAAGTTGAAATCACGTCGTCAGAGAAGAGAAAAAAATTCAACCAGCACAAAGCAGCTAAATGCTAGTCGTTATTAGTCAAACGCCTCAGTGTTGCCAGTTTAGACTTGTGGAATTGTGACTTTTACAACTTTTATCATCGTGAAATGGGCCACCGAGGTTATTGTAGCTCCTTCATCCTCATGATACTTGCTACGCTACTTGCTATACTCTTATAGTCTCTTACGAAGACTTGTTTAGAGGCAGACTAGTCTTATTTCAGTTCGCTTGAATGCGGACCTGTCCTATGCTATTCATTGTAAGTATAT
Organism: Epinotia nisella; assembly: GCA_932294315.1. NCBI lineage: Eukaryota > Metazoa > Arthropoda > Insecta > Lepidoptera > Tortricidae > Epinotia > Epinotia nisella. Next base: position 11,370,288 of record OW028688.1, on the reverse strand, counting down.
ATCGCTTTACAACAGTGGTTACGTTTCTCCTTGAAAATAAACGTTTCAATGTAATTAATGAGCTTTTATCATAACTGTCATACTTGCGTCCATTCACACCTTACGTTGTAACGGCTCTATTCAAGCTTGGACACTGATGGTGCACAAAAGTCTTACCCCGTTTTTCATACAACTTAGAAAACCTCTGTTAACTAAAATTGTGTTTTGTCCCTTTGACGATTTTAACGACATTAAACTAAGATAGGTCTGGCGAAAAACAAAAGTAATGTAGCAACAAAAGTAAAAGGGCTGCATGGAAAGCGACGCGGAGCGTCACCCTTAATGGTAGTTATAAAACGTGAAAACTTTAAACGTGTCATTATATAAATCTCTACAAAATCCTATTCAACCATTACAATAGTCGTGTTCAGATTTCAAATAAGTAGTTATTTTGGTACATCCAGAAGAGTACACATACGGTGGAACGGGGTGACTTTGATTCGGGGGGTGACTTTGATTAAATAGGTTTTTCTACGAAATCATTGTTTTTACTTGTGGGTGAACTGTGGCAGTCAATAAATTAGTATTCTATCTTGCTGTAGGTATGCTCGATTAAATCTTCTTAATTTCAAATACATTCTAAATTATCAAAGTAGCCCCATTTTTTCCTAAAGTAACCCCGGTTTACGTATAGATTCGATTGTTATTTTTATATATCAACACGTTCACTGTCCCCATTCAAAATGATCCGACAAGTGTGGTTCCAGTTCGAGGCTGTCAATCCATTGTGGAAGCATGGTCTCCTGAAAAGCAGGTGCATGGCACATCATTGGGAGCACTACGACAGGGAACGTGTTAATTGACGTATAACGATGTTATTAATAAATTTTAACTTTACTAAACCTTTTTTACGTAACAGTACACTTAAATGCAATATTAATGTGTTAATTCCGGTGTCTTATTAATCCACTTGCCCTTGATACAACCCTTCATCAAAGTCACAAAGCTATTAAGGGCCCAAACGCTTAGAGGCAAACATTTAAATTGACAATTTGTCAAACATTACCACTTCGCGCCCTTGTAATGTAATATGTTCCTATCGTGTCTGCTCTGATATATTGTGTGCTGACTGTACATAAATCAATTTTAATCTGATTGGTCACAGCCTGTTAGGCCAGCCGGGTTGCCTGTCAACTGGATTGCTAACTTGACACCGCTGCGTTGCACTTATAGGTAGAAAGATATATAGGTACTAAGTTATACAAGTGTTGTATCGATTGCGTAAGTACTACTTGAGTGTGAAATAAAGCGTTATATTGACGTGTTTTCATCAATTAATAATGTCCCTTTGCCCAATCGCCCTTTCTGTAAGTAAGGTGAGTTCGGTAAAGTTCCGGACGATTTTAGGTGAGTTAAGTTACTTGGTGTTGGATTTTAGTTTTTTTTCAGCTTGTGATTATTTATTTGGTAGGTATTTGAATTCAAAAAACGAACGAAGGTCGTTTTCGTTTCGCGGTAGAACCTCAGAACCCTTCGTTTTGCGTGGTCCGGGGTCCGACACGCACTTGGCCGGTTCTTAGTGTTCCGTAGCCAAAATGGCAAAAACGGAACCCTTATAGTTTCGTCATGTCCGTCTGTCCGTATGTCCGTATGTCACAGACATTTTACTCGAAAACTATAACGTGTATTTGAATAAAATTTTGAGGATAGGTGTATTTTGTTAGCCGCTACATAGTTTTGTAATTAAAATGACTAAAAAATTTTTTTATCTGTGCACTCTATACATAAAACTGAAAGTCATTTTTTTTTCATTGTAACTCACGTGTGGCACACAATCGATACGCATTTGAAAATAAATATAAGGTTTCTCAGCATTTTTTTTGATAAAGTGAATAGAGTAGGAGATAATTGCCCCGAAAGTCACTAAAATTCTGTTCCCCCCCCTTCTAATTTTTGAACGGTGTATTTTAAAAATATGAAAAAAATCATGGACCGGCTTAATAAATTCTTTCACTGCAAATTATTTTGAACAAGATCGGTTCAAAGATTTTGAGATATTTCTGTAAAACTGCCTGCTTTAAAGGAAAGGACGTAAGTGCCGTAATATTTCTGTACCTTTTTAATAGGCACGGAAACCTTCGTTTTGCTAGGTCCGACACTCATTTGGCCGGTTTTTTAAATATAGAATGGGCGAAATGTTTAGCATCTTCTAAACCGCCCTTTATATGACAGATATCTTTTCTCAAACATGCAATGAAATGTCGTCATTACGTGCGTTATAATAGGCTTCAAAGTGTCACGTTTCGAGCGGAACAAATCGAGAGAACTGTAAAGGAATTTCATACAAAATTTAAGGCCAGGGCCAGGAAGTTTTTTTTTTTAAACAGGCTACACAGATTCTTTTTTTGAGTGGTGTATTTCATTGCATGTTTGAGAAAAGCACTATACATGCCTGGTCGTGAAAAGGGCTTGCCGGTTCCTATCACTATCCGTCGTCTATACCTACTTACCTACTCACCCGGCAAGCCCTTCTTTCCCGGCGTCTGCAGTAATGTAATATTATATACCATAGGTAAGTAGTTGAATAGTTGAGTTTGTAGCGCAATAATTTACTATTAGCGTTTATATGGGGAAGGAAAAAATATTTTACTATGCGTATATTCTGGCCTTAGAATAATCATGTAGATTTTAATGATCATTTTCCTTTTACTATTTACGCCGTTTATTATTTTTTCATCACACTTGCTCGTAAAGGGCTTCGTAACGCGCAGGCATACAGAGCTGTAGGTACTGTAATAACCTTTATTACGCCCATGGGCGTAATGGTTTTTTTCTTAAATTGTATCTGTCACTCTTACGTCAGTTAGAAAGCAAGGAGGTTTTAACTCAAACACAATGTTTGAAAACGTATTTATAAATTTATTTGAACTTAAAATCACGAATAAAATATGATTAACATAATGATTTAAAGATTTAAAAACTTAAATGTTGCAATTTAGTGTGCATGTAAATTATTTTTAACTGTGATTTTAAATCATGGCTGTATGCCGAAGGGTCTTTGTCTTTGATCTAAGCGCCTCACGTCAAATTCAACAAAATGGACGACTGACATTTTGTAGGTTTTATTACGATTAATAACAATTTAGTTAAAAATGTATTGGTTTCCTCGGGCTTCTAATAGACTCTCGTTTGTAATTCATATCTTACCGTACCACAATGTACTATTAGAAACTTCCTTACAGTAAAAAAAAAATAAAGAATAAAAATCATTTATTTCAGACATTTGTAGTCCATAAGTGTTAGTATTACAAATTAACTTAAGCTTAATCATAATATTTTAATCTATACCGTAATATTATAAAGAAGTGAAGTTTGTGCCTTCGTAGCTCTGTAATTTGGTATGTATTAGGTAATCTCTGGAACGTTCCGATTTTTAGGGTTCCGTAGCCAAAATGGCAAAAACGGAACCCTTATAGTTTCGTCATGTCCGTCTGTCCGTCTGTCCGTCTGTCCGTCTGTCCGTCTGTCCGTCTGTCCGTATGTCACAGGCATTTTACTCGAAAACTATAAGGTGTATTTGAATAAAATTTTGAGGATAGGTGTATTTTGTTAGCCGCTACATAGTTTTGTAATTAAAATAACAAAAAAAAATTTTTTTAGGGGTGCACTCCATACATAAAACTAAAAGTCAAAATTTTTTTTTTCTTTGTGACCCCCCGTGTGGCACATCAATCGATAGGCCTTTCAAAATAAATATAAGGTTTCTTAGCATTTTTTTTGATTAAGTGAATAGGGTCGGAGATAATCACCCCGAAAGTCACTAAAATTCTGTCCCCCCCCCTCTAATTTTTGAACGGTGTATTTTAAAAATATGGAAAAATTCATGGACATAGGGCTTATTAATTTCATTTACCGAAAATTGTTTTGAACAAGATCGGTTCAGAGATTTTCGAGATATTGCTGAAAAACTGCCTTCCTCAAAGAAAAGGATGTAAGTGCCGTAAAATTTCTGTGACGATACGACCTTTTTAATAGGCACGGAACCCTTCGTTTTGCGTGGTCCGACACGCACTTGGCCGGTTTTTACATTATTTTATTTAGTAGGTAGGTACATAGAATACGTTCATGATGAAATAGGCTTCATTTTATCTATATAGGTACTAATATATAATACAGGCCTCGGCAGAGAGTACGACTTTGTACCCTTTGGCGTCGAGACCCTCGGTCCGTGGGGTCCCAGTGCGCATCAGTTATTTGCAGAAATCGCGAAACGTCTGGTCGATGTAACTGGTGACCGAAGAGCTGGCGGCTTTCTCGCGCAACGCATCAGCATTGCAATTCAGCGAGGAAATGCCGCCAGCATCCTCGGTACGGCCTCGAGGGCCTTTTTTGGATTTAACTTAGTTTTAATTTATCTTAGTTAATGTTAATTATAATCTTGTATTCACTTTAAAAAAAAAAAGGAAAAAAATAATGAGGAAAAGTATGAGATTAAAGCTTTGTATGTGTGTGAATCCGTAGGGACTCCGGAACGACTCATCCGACTGAAAAAATCTTTCGGCTGAGTATAGTATGGAATTTCTGGATGAGCATAAGCTGCTATATTTTATCCAGGGGATTTGCTTGTGTTCTTTGCAACACGCGGGCGAAGCTGCGCGGGCAGCTAGTACTCGTAGGGCAAACGTTCGCTAATCGGTGATAGTCAGGTTTTTTTGACATATAATATTACCTATCAGTTCAATTGTTTTTGAATTACTTAGTAAAATTTATTGAATTTGTCTACTATTTCTGAACTTATGATAATATTTATGATGTAGGTACCAAATTAATTTTATAAACATTTTTATTTTCAAATGGAAAAGTAGGTAATCCAGTGATATTCAGGTTAATATGTGACATGTGCTTGGTGCAGGATTAACACAAAGAAAATTGTTACTTTTACAATTCTAAAAATAATTGATGTGTTTAAAAACTCTTATCTTAACGGGTTTTATTTAGTTTTTGCCATATTTTCATTTGTTTTTCTTCAATAAAAGTTTTTTTACACTTTGCACCGATTAACTAAACATTTTTACCTGTTGATTTGTTTGTCATAAGTTTTTTTTTCTTAATTTCGACGGATGCGGGTCGGATACTTGCTGCTCGTTAGCATGTTGAATGACAGTGCCGCTACCTACTGGAGAGTATTACAAGCCGTAAAGATATCGAGTAATTTCACTATTAGACCATAAGTAATTATCACCGAATTACTTCATATCACCGATTAGCCAAGGTATGCCCTATCTCATAAAGTCATTGGTGATTCTAAAAGCCATGGCATTGAAGTGCAATGCTATCTTCATCGTAAAGCTAGATTAACGGTTTACCTATAAAACCAACCTTGGGCCGCTTACCATAAGGTCGTAATTTCAGTAAAATTAGGTATGACGTTAAGCACTCGATATGAAATCATCACACTTAAAATAGTGCACGGATTCTTGTATGCGGGTTGCGTCCACACTGTTCATATAAAACTGAGAGATCGGTCTAATTTTAGACCTTATTATAACAAAATAAGACGGAGAATAACATGCCAGAAGTCAGTTTAGTCTCAATAATTAATAATTCCACTGCGACATCGTAAATTGAATCGAGATAGCCAAATAAAGGGCCGCTCACAAACTACGATCATTAAGAAAATTTCAATGAATGATTATGCATTTAATGAAAGAAGCATTTATAGTATACAGCAAATGAATTCTCGTGAAGCATTTATTTATAATATTACTACATTTCAACGGAATGTGACTGATTACGGCAAGCTGAGAGTTTACTTGTAATATGCACAGAGCCATACCTGAATGTGTGTGTAATTATATACTTAAGTCTAGTCATGGTAACGTAATTAAAATAATTATGTCCTTTGAACACCTTATATTATAGTTACTATAGGTCCACGTTACATAGCCATGCAAGACGGTGTCTCCCTTATTGATACTATTTGATACTGCTTAGTATACAACGTGTCCCAAAAGTCAACATCAAGTCAAAAACGGATAATGTGCCAAAATATGCTCTTAAAACATGACTTGGACTTTTTCTATTCTTTTTTAGGGTTCCGTAGCCAAAATGGCAAAAACGGAACCCTTATAGTTTCGTCATGTCCGTCTGTCCGTCTGTCCGTCTGTCCGTCTGTCCGTCTGTCCGTCTGTCCGTATGTCACAGGCATTTTTCTCGAAAACTATAAGGTGTATTTGAATAAAATTTTGAGGATAGGTGTATTTTGTTAGCCGCTACATAGTTTTGTAATTAAAATTACTAAAATAATTTTTTTTAGGGGTGCACTCCAAACATAAAACTGACATTCAAAAAAAATTTTTCATCGTAAGCCCATGTGTGGCACATCAATCGATAGGCCTTTCAAAATAAATATAAGGTTTCTCAGCAATTTTTTTGATTAAGTCAATAGAGTCGGAGATAATCGTCCCGAAAGTCACTAAAATTCTGTCCCCCCCCCCTCTAATTTTTGAACCGTGCATTGTAAAAATATGAAAAAAATCATGGACGTAGGGCTTATTAAATTCTTTCAGCGAAAATTGTTTTGAACAAGATCGGTTCAAAGGTTTTCGAGTTATTGCTGAAAAACTGGCTTCCTCAAAGAAAAGGACGTAAGTGCCGTAAAATTTCTGTGACGATACGACCTTTTTAATAGGCACGGAACCCTTCGTTTTGCGTGGTCCGACACGCACTTGGCCGGTTTTTTCCAACTGTTATCACTGACCGTTTGTGGCTTGACGTTGACTTTTGGGACCCTCATATTCAGTAAAAGACTTTCAAGAAGGCCATTGATGATAATATTGATAATAATGATATCCAAAGTAAACTTTTGAAATAAATAAGAAACAAATAAATAAAGTAAACGTACCTACTACTGACGTTTACTTTACTTTACTTTTGATACTTTGGACGCTATCTTTTTGTATGACAACGATATAAAGTAAATTACGAAAACATAGGATAGGTACTTTTATTCGAATCAGTTGGAAGGATTTATATAATAAATAAATAAATATTAGGCAACGTAAATTGACCAACATACAGCTCCTAAACACGGTTTGTATCTTTGCATCAACCACATTTTTTAGGCTGGGGCTGGGGACCGTCCACATATTACATCACACATAATTTACACCTATCGCTATCCTCAAAATTGTATTCAAATCAAATACACCTTATAGTTTTCGAGTAAAATACCTGTGACATACGGATAGACGGGCAGACGGACATGACGAAACTATAAGGGTTCCGTTTTTGCGATTTTGGCTATGGAACCCTAAAAAATTTGCCGAACTCAGCTTTCTTGATATACCTACGACATTTTTTTCTCCTTCTTTAGGGCCTCAGAAAAACGTGTTTAAAATTATTTGGAATCATCCCGAGGCACTGTGTATGCATTTACAGCTGCCCGCGCAGCTTCGCCTGCGTATTGCGTAATGCACAGAACAGAACACAAGCGAAGCAGCGGGATAAAATATACTGTTCTGATTATTTTTTATATATTTTTGGTTTGGTTGTTCCGGACCCCAACTACATACAAACTTAAAAGCTACGCGCCTAAGAAGCTTCCCACTCACAAACTTTACCTCTATAGTATTGAAACATGGATACCCTAGCCTTTGCACCAAGCCCACATAAATTCAAATGGTACTTCAGTACTAAGGTATTTCAATTACGTACGAATGTTAGAATTTGTACCAGACAGTTCATACCATTACGAGAATCACACACACTAAACAATATTTGAGTGGGCTGTCTATTTTTAGTACGTGAACGAGATGTGAACTGTTAACCGCTCATCACGACCCGCCACGCAATCAATTTGACCGATCAAGACGCATTGTTGTATGACGACCGCCTTTGTCATTGAAATGCTTTGTTATTGTTGAACTTTGGCTAGCGTAGGTATTCTTAAGTGAACATCTGACATACCTACAGAATAAACTAATCGCTTAATAATACCTTTATTCGGTTATTTTGTTGTTTGTACACAAGTTGAAATGGGTCGGCTGGTAGCGCCATCTGTCGCCGAGTAGCGGAAGCAAAACGGAGTGAGTGAGTCGATGAGTTAGTAAAAATAGGTGGCAGCACTTAATACGAAACTAGCTTCCATCAGCAGTTACGCGCGCGTAATGTTTGTTTACACAAAATAAATCGCGCTTGTCTTTTGAAGTACTGCCACAAAATAAAATTTTCTTAAGGCTTCAAATCAACTACCTAGCTAATGTATTGGGTGTCGACCTCGACACTAGTATGAACTGGAAACCACACACGAGAGGTTATCAAGAAAGCATTTCTCATCTATATACGTCCTACAATATAACACCTCAAACGAGTGACCGACTTTCAAAAAAAATCTTCGTTCTCCAAAAGAAATGTATCAGAATACCTACTATCTTACATAGACCAAAATGAAATCTTGCAAACTTCACTTCAAGTTCAAGGAACTTCAAATATTCTCCCATCGATGTAGGTACATAATTATCTTCAAATTAAGTAAATTTGTAAGAAACCATACGCAACTTAAATAAGCTTGAATTACCGTTTCCAAAATTCTAAATAGTTACATCGAGTCCCCCTTATATGGTTATTAAAATATATAACCACTACCAAATTCCATTAAAAATATAGGAAAATTATCTCTTCCAAAAAACACCTAAAACATTCTTAATTAACAAATGATATTACAACATAAATGAGTATTTTAATGATAAATACATTGAGTAGGTAATATTTTGATAGCATTCTCGCTTGCTTTAAAAGATGTCAAATTCTAAGCATGTTAGTTTTAAGTATGTTGCAACGCCCTTGAAGGGCGTCACATGGATACCTAGCTATTAATTGTTCCACCTAATAATTTTATTGTAATGTGATTTATGCAATAAACAATTTTGAATTTGAATTTGCATCACAGGATAGTTTAGTCTCACAATACCTAAATGTATAAAAAATAGGTACCCATAAAACGCCTTGCACACAGGGCTCAGAATTATTTTCTGTATGCGTTTGTGTATCGTTGGATCAATAATTGTCATTTGTTTATTTACTTTATTTCAGTCGTCATAATATTCGCTGTACTATTTGCCATTATCTAAATAAATGATCACATTGTTTTGACCACAGTATTGACCAGCTCAACAGGAACTTTATGCCGGAATGCATATAGGTACCTATTGAGATTAAATCGCTACTAGTACTTATCGTTGTGTTTAGTGCCCTTCTATTCTAAGTCTATATATTATAAGCCATCCCTACATATTATGAAAATTCTCCATCCCATTAAACTAATAAACCAAACTTTCAACACTGTTTTGAGTGTTTTGACAGAACATATTAACGCCTCTATACCACAAAAATCATATTGTATACAAAGCAGCGGTTTTCATCAAAGAAGTAAATCAAAAATAACTTACGCGGGTCGTTCTTCTTTTTTACCGACAATGATCCGAGGTTTTTCTGTTTTTTTGGTTTTTGAACTATCGAAAATTGTGGTTTTGAAGTGCGATTTAAAAAAAATTGCATAGGTTTCTTCATTAGAACTAATTAAAGTTTCCTTTCTGGCCAATATAAATATTTATTTACGGTTGGTTTCTAAAAAAAAACATGTGACAAAGTGGACTCTTTCAGTGGGGACAACATTTTGGTTTACCACTCTGTCACGGCATTCTACGAAAAACAAAAACATTTAAAAAAATGCTAGTTAGAGAAAGTGAAATATTAAACATCACTAATGAATAAAATAATATGGACGTTCATTCGAACATTATAAAACCGTAAACATCATTACTCAAATGAGATGCCGTAATAAGACGAGGGACAGGCTATTGTCGGTCGAAAAGAAGAACGACCCACGCCTCCGCTGAAGTTCCATGCAGATCTGTGGCTACTGAGAAAAAGGCGTATGTGGCATTAGAAATACTTGAAGATACGCCCATTTAGCTTAATAGTTCAGTTCTGTGATGTTTTATGGCAAACAGCTTCAAGGTTGAAAATATACAGGCAGCCCGAAATAGAACGCGAGGTTCGCATACAAATTGATCATTATGCTAGTAGGTGTAATAAATGCTCATCTTGTCAATTGTGACCAATTTACCGGCGAACACTGAAAATAACGAAAACTACCGAGCGAAGCCCGCATCACACTGACGCGGCCTGCGGTGGCGGTCAATAGTAAATTTGACAGCTAATGACTAGTCTACTATTCGGCCAGGCCGCGCAAGTCTGTGGGAGGCTTTATGATTACTCTAAAACTCTAAAGATACCCATTGGTAGGACCCGGGTGCGAACCCACGACCGCTGCTTGACGCATGCCTGAACCACTAGGCTACCGTCACTTAAATCTTTAAAGTGTAGTGTAGGTAGGTAAATTAAAACAACTGTCTTATCTCTCTCATTAGCCGTGCAACTTTGTCCACCCTTTAATTGAAGTATTTACATTGACTAAAGTAGTAATAAATATTAACTTCGTACCAATTAAGTAGGTTATGAATAATTCATGAGCATTTATCTGTCTCACCCATAAGTATGTGACGTGGTGAATTATGCTCATGTCGTAGGTTATACATAATTACTAATAGGAATAAGTTTCTCTTGAATAATGCCAGTTTTGGTACAAGCCTTTATTGCGGACTGTACTTTTTAAAAATAAATAAACTTTAGGGGACAATCTTACACAAATCCTACTAGCCCCATAGTGAGCTCAATAAGGCTTGTGTTATACTAGACGAAGATATATAACTGCTTTAAAATGCAGTTGATATGAATGTGACCCGAAAAAAACAATGTAAGTACAGTCAAGTATAAAAATATGGCTCATACAACTGACCTACCTACTAATACGAATAAATATGAATATGAATATGAATAAATATGTCCCATCGCTCTTATGTCAGATAAAGGTTTCGTTATGTACCGAACATATGTATTTATGAGAGGATTAAATCGATACATATTTTTGCACTTGACTGTACAATATATACATCATCATATCTCGAAAGACGTCCACTGCTGAACATAGGCCTCCCCAAGAAGAAGAATGCCACAATGACTGGTCCTGCGCAATACAATGACAATATTTATATATTGTCATTGTATTGCGCAGGACCAGTCACTGCAAGTTAAATAAAAGCTTGTAAACATAGACCAAGATTTTAAAGTTAAACGAAATACCGCGTTACATCTGTCTGACGATCTGTCTGTCTGTACAAAGTCTTGTGCAATTTTACCAGGCCAATTCCACTCGCGTTCCTTCCTTCGTAACGTACATGGTAGAATAAAACGAGGTATGTCATTCCCGACGATGTCCCTGACCGGGTATTCTTTCATTTGCCTGAATTTCATTTCCCATCATATTCACAGGCCATAATTTTGTTAACTATAATTTCATGTGCCATAATTGTTATTTACCATAATATTCATAAGACAGAATTGCTATTTTCCATAATATCATATGCCATAATATCATTTGCCAGAAACTTTATAATCCATAATATTCATAGCAATAAAATATCTCATCATCATATTCTCACCGCCTTCGGCCCAACTCAACTCTAAGGCAGATCGGTGTAGGTACCACGACGAGCGAAGCGAGAAGGAGTGTTAGGTAGAACTGCGAGCCAGAACCGAACATTCGCAACATTCGAACGGCTCACAGAAATGTAGTTTTTTTATGGCAAATGAATATTTTATCAAGTAAAATTATTGCTTATAAAATTATGGCCAATAAAGTTTATGGCATAGCATGAGTCGGGCACAACATTATGGAAACTAATAATATGTCAAATGAATATTATGGAAAATGAAACATTATGGAATATAAAATTATGGCAAATTAAATTCGGGCAAACGAACCCCCAACCCCCAACCCCCTGACCGAAGTCACACAAATGTTGCCATTAATCGCATCTTTCATACAAACAATAATGCACGTTTAATATTTAAACAGACAGTTAGTTAGTCTAACTATTTATTTGGTGTGAAAAGAAAACTGTTTACACTTAGTAGTTTACCGTGAATATTTATTGAAAAAACGTAAGTGAAGTACCTAATGCTTATTCGGGCAATATAGACAGTCGGGTGATTCTCACGTAGTGTTTTTAAACGCTAAGCGGTTGTCTTTACCATGTTTGTAATATTTTGATTTTATTTTATTATTATATCGAAACGAGCCCGTTATTTTTCCCCTCTTTTTCCATTCATCGCGGTCTGGAGCAATATCTGGCCAGTATTTTAAAAAGTTATCCCGCCATCGCCTACGAGGTCTACCGCGTCTCCGTTTTGAGTTTTGGGCTTTTGGGGCTTACACTCCGTGGCTCCTTTGACCCACAGCTCATTCGGCATCCAGTAGACATGACCAACCCAGTCCCACTTTAACTTGAAAATATTTAGATTACCTATTAATACACCATATGACTTTAAAAAAAAATGTAACACCATATTATGTATGCATGACATAACAATGAAATAAATGAATGAATAATTAAAGTCACAAAAAATATATGTTGCTAGGTATAGTAGATAGATTCTGATTTAGTAAGATTAAACGATTAAAGTAAGATTAAAGTGGGCGTTTTTGCGAGATGAGATGCATCGTTAGTGACTTCACCGAGTAAAAGTTAAACTATTCCATTTTGTAACCACAATGAACAATACTATTAGTACGACAAATAAAAGTTACAAAATGGAACATTTTTAACTTTTACTCAGCGTCGTCACTAACGATGCGTCTTCTTCTCGTGAAAATGCCCGGGTGGTAAAGACAGCGTTTGAAACGCGCGTTATATTTTTTTGGGAATCACCCAGTTCGCCATTTTAAGACGCTGATGATGTAGGTCAGGGACACTGACGTCACGAGCTGTCACGGGAATGACTTACCTTGTTTTATTCTACCATGGTAACGTAGACCTAAATTATCAGGGTTATTGCCGCACATAATATATTTAGCACACCGCCACCGCCGCAAGTATTTCACTTCTGCTAAACAAGCGAAAGAACTTTTTTCTATTTATTTTATTTTGAGATCTAAATAGGTTATTAAATATATTAACAACTACAATAATTTAATTTAATCCGTTGACAACCCTCTCTTAAATCATTTCATTCTCGTATTGTTTTTGACTAGACAGCTATGTCAAATAAGCACAGAAAGTGGTCTTACAAAAAGGAACTTTTAAGCCTCTCACAGGCTGGGGCGCGGCCTAATAATAAAATAAATAGAAAAAGTTCTTTAAAGAATATCTTTCGCTTGTTTAGCAGAAGTGAAATACTTGCGGCGGTGTCGGTGTGCTAAATATATTCTGTGCGGCAATAACCCTGATAGTAAACTTGTCATTAGCTGTCAAATTTACTAGTGACCGCCACCGCAGGCCGCGCCAGAGTGTTGCAGGCCTTAAGCCTCTCACAGACTGGCGCGAGCTGGCCGCGGCGGTCTATAGTCTATAGTAAACTTGTCATTAGCTGTCAAATTTACTATTAACCGCCACCGCAGGCCGCTCCAGTGTGATTCAGAACGTATGCTTTTACTTTTATTCTGTGCTTTTACGTAGGTATCGAAACGACATGTGAATTATCTAGTCTAGATTCATGGGTAAAATATAATTAGGTACCTTACACAATAAAATGCATTATATTATATCATTCAAAGTTCTTTACTAAATATGATATTGTTTTATTTAGATCGTTATCCTCGGTACCAGGTCCGATCAAGTGTAAGCCTTAGACTTGACCGGACCCAAGATTTCGAGTAAGTTAGAATCAGTATCAGAATTGTATTGGTAAAACACATTGTTTTACATGTCAGGCAGGATATAAAGTAGGTAGGTATATACGTTTTTATTACATGTAAGGGTAATTTTCATAATAATAATGATTGTTTAAGATACATAGTATTTCTTAAAATTAATTCCTTAACAGTGTGAGTGGGTCAATGAAATTCGTCAATGACGTAACACGCTATGACCAATAAAATCTTCTTTAGTTTGCCTTTGAAAATGGTGTCAGTCGAGGAGTTTTTCAATTCAGTTGGAATAGAGAGTGGCAAGGGTAACGATTTAAGTAATAATATTTTTATTGCATTTATTTTGCCAGGCTATATGTTTTAAACGTTCTGGCTTCTGGATCACTTCAATAAAGGTCGAGTCTTGTATAACAGCATCATCTAAGCACTCCTCAAGTCCTCAGGAAGGACGGCGGAGCTGCCACAGCGCAGTCAACTCGCGGCGCGCACGCCGAACTGACGCGATCGCGATTTAAAAACCGAACGTGACCATAAACAAAAATAGACAGATCGTTTATTTTTAATAGTTGGTAACCTGCCAGTGAAGTGCAAATTAGGCGCTGGTTTTTTTAAAGTTGTTTTAAATGTGTTTGCGATATGTATGGAATTTGTTGCGTGAGGTTTTATTTTTTGATATTAATTGGTACCAAAACACAGTCTTTAATCAACTGAACCTAAGTGATCCCATATTTGTTCCGTCCATTATAAGTCTTTTTACTTAGATATTGCGTGATCTTACATTATCTACTGGTGTTAATAACGCCTACAATAAATAATAAAAGTATCACACTCTTTAGCTTCAACATATTTCTCAACCTCGGCAGCCAAGCAGGATATTTACTCCGTTTGGTTCTATCAAATGTTAAGGGTATGCGTGACACTCGGCCAATACTTGACACTTTCAATACATTCAATCTGACATAACAATTCGTGAATAATAGGTGTCAACCATTATATGTTTACATGAATTACTTTGTTGTGTACAAATCGTTCTTCTATTATTTTATCATGAAGCTTCGTTAATATCACATCTTGTACATAATTTCTAATCTTAGCCTCAAGCGCATTACAACGCCCTTGTTAAAAAATAACCACTGTCACGTAGCTGTCAAACTGTCTGTCTATACGTCATCGGCGAGATCAGGGCTGTTATTCTTTACTTGCTCATGCGCCTCACCCCACCCGTCACGCCTAACGAAATTAAACCTCTACCTACGCTTAGTTACTACGAATCGCGGAATATATCTGTGGGTGAGCGTTGAGGTGAGCTTAAAACAAATTACAGAATAGCGGGGCTGGTGATATGAACAAACCGACGACAAATTATCCTTGGCTTAATGATATCGGTACAACAGAGGTCTTGGTGAAAGATTTGCTTGAAGATAGGAGTTTTGTCGTGATTTCACGGATTTTAGGAAAATCGTGCAATGGCCATATTATTATTAGACCTTAGGTCAATGTCAGATGTTTGACGTGATCACGCCCAGATGTCATACGGCAATTCCGAACTTGTGTTTAGTTTAATAGGTCTTGTTGAACTCATTTTTTCTTACCTAAATCTTGTTTCTATTTCTTCAGGAAGCGATTTCCTTTAAGATAAGATACTTGTTTAGACTAAATGAGAGAAGTAAATCTCTGATTTCTGTCCGTAGATGAATTTGGGCCTGTTCATAAATAATGATACCAACAATGATCATAGAATTCCAAAACATATTGTACCTTATATGGATTGACCTCGATGCCTTGTCGCCAATTTAAATATATCATAAATTTTATATAAGATAAACCCTTTTATTCATATAACTTAACAAACCTCTGTTTACTGAAATGTGTTTTGTCTCTTCCTCACAAACACAAATTTATTTATTTATTTATTAAGAAATAATAATACAGCATAAACTATTATAGAGTCCCACAAAACCGTTTGCACAGTTTGACTGTGGGATCGAGCAGTCTCTACTCTTTTCTATTTATATTAAGAATTTACATCTATAGGTATAATAAATTATTTTATGCGTTTAACAAGGTAACTATGCAGCTTGCTTTATTGTCTGAAATCACACAGTGAAAAAGAAATACAATTTTGACTGCATTTTAGCTAAAAATTGGTTTGGTGAACGTTTTAGGAATAAGGACAAAAGAATGCAATGAATTAGGATGTAGGACAACCGCATAGCTGTTATACTAACTTCCATAATAACTTCTACCTTTTATTTTAATAGACAACAACATTATCATTAAATAAATGTACTGTAAAGCCCTTTGATTTCCCGCGCACGCGCAACTTGGCAGCGACTCTCAATGGATTCGCATCGTTGACTTCCGACATCAAGAGCAGCCTTCGCAACGCCTTCCGGAATTCTATATTTTTTTATAATTAATTGTGGTTGGCTATCTTGTCTATGCCTTTTGTGTGTTGACATAAATAAGTCGATTCAGTAGGGTTAGCACAACTGGCCTCGCGACTAATATCGTTTTTCTGTATCTGTTTAGTACATTTCTAATTCCATATAACATTAGATTCGTCTACGTTTCTTCGTGTATCTAGGATATCAAAGGAAAATATTATATTAATTGTACTTATTTCGATCATTTAGTGCTTTTCCAACATAACAATATAAATGTTTTTGCGTTTAAAATGGTTTTCTTTCAAATCGCATGACGATTAAAGCACGATTTTTCTAATCTTATCTGGAATAGGGTATAGATGGGTAATGATGTGTCACATTCACACAACAAGTCGCAATTAGTTGTCCTTTTGTTGTTTTATTTTGAAATTTTTTGACATGTGGTTTAAAATATTTGGATCGGCCAATTTACATAAATTATTTAGTTTTTCGCTGTCATTGTCATTGATCGCCCAATTCCAATAACTACCTAAACAGATTGCAAAAGTGTCTATTTTTGTGGAATAATAAAATAGCTATTGTGTAACTGCTGTAAAATTAATATTGAATGATCACCTATTCACCTGTAACAAAAAAGCACGAAACTACTAAATCATACAACAGTTTCAAGAAAGATCCCATTTTCCATTCGTTCTCATCTTTGTATTATCTGATTTATTTATGACAGATATAAGTAGGTAATTGCAAATGTTTCCGGTTCATTTGCATTGAATACCATTGTAGTTGTTATAATTGTCCGTAGGGAGAAGTCGATCCCTAATAAGAATAGAACAATAAGAGTGCTAGGTTATACTGTCGCTAAATAGGTTTACTGCGATATAATCCTTGATGCATTTCTAAAACCATAATCGGGATCATTCATTCATAACCCAAGTGCCTTGCTGGACATATATATATACGTACCTTTGTCATCTTTCAAAACGAATTAACAATTCATGCGTTGATATTTATCATAACGATAGTGATATTTATCACACTCACTCTTGATTTCAAGTATGTAGTACTTTACTCCTTCTTGTATCTCTTCATTCAGTTTAGTATTACATTATGTATTTTACTATTGCAATAATTTCACTATCGTTGTATCAATTTAGTCTAGTTTACATTTAACAAATACTTCTGAAATATTAATATTAATGTTCTTTTAAAACTACACGCTTACTATTTCAACACTTGACAGTATGAGTCACATCAGTCAAATCTCTTCGTCCGCTTCCACAGTGACTAACGAGAATAACTCGTTCATTAAGTGGCTATTTTCCCCTCAGCTGACATCGACCTATAAACTTTTTATTTTTTACAAACTCACGGACGTGCAGAATTTCTCCACAATGTGTGTCAGGGTGAAGTACCTGTAAACATACGCCTAAATCATTAAATCATCCATTCACGAATTAACAAGAAACGAACCGATATTGATGTGATTTCTCTGAGAACAAAGAATAAGATTTCGACAATTTATTATTGGCATTCATTGTTATTTCATATGACACCAATTCATATGCATCAAAGGTTTCATAACAATACTTTGCCGTACCTAATCGAGTTATTATAGGCATAACCCATACTTCAATTACCTTTAAAAAGCAATCATCTATTCGAGTATTAATTTCTTAAAACTTGTATATTTTGCAATAAAAATAGCTTTTCACACTCTGACTTGAAAACTTTATACGAATTAGGTTGGCTAAGACATTTTGTGTTATTGTTTTCCTTTTAGTTTTATTTACTTTACCACCAATGTTTTCTCTCTATTTTAACTATCTCTATGATGATAAAACATTCATGTTAATTGCATAGAATGTAAGAAGAATCAAGTTCAGTAATTTATGTAGAACCCAAAGCAAGCTATAAATTAACTCCAACTAAAATAAATTATGCACTGGATTACGGCAGTTTATCAGCATTCCGATTCCATGCCAAAGTAAATCCAAATTTACCTCTGATCAAGAGGTAAATTCACAAGCTTCCCAGATATAACGATGTTACCATTTCCTGCAGGTAAACATTATCTTTCCACGTGTTGCTATGCTATTCACAACTTGTTTCTCTTTAGCCCATCGCTTACTTTATGTATATCCAGCCAAGGGATTCGTAATAAAAACGCGTAATTTGAGATCTGACTTACTCTGGTCCATCTGAAGAGAGGTGAATCGTTGTGAATAGCCCAGGGCTCACATGTCATTACGTCACCATGGGATGCTTTTGCTAATGTAGCCGACGTCTGTCGTGATAACGTCAATCCACATAAATGGCCAAGTGCTGTCAACCTGGCTAAAACGGGCTTAATTAGACGAGTGACGTCAACGACGTCATGGAGATTATCCAGCTTTTACATATTATCGTGAAATAGAGTTTGATGAATTCGCTCTTGGCGATGGAGGCTATTTCCAAAATGTTCCTAAAATTTACTATGCAAATACAACGTACTTAATGGCTTTTAATCCCTTGATGACGTTACTAAGCTATTCAGAAAATATTATGAAAACCTAGTCTAGACAGCGGCAATATTCAAATTAGGGCCACGGAATAAATTAAGAATAAACACTAAAAACAGGTTTGCTAAAATTACTTTACATTTATTGTTTAGAATAAGTAGGTATTGTACCTAAAATAATCTCAACTAGAAATATGGTAAACTTATAAAATAAATAAAAAATGATTTGTTTTCGTGAAAAAAAAACAAAAAGTATAAAATTGCACAGAAAAAATAATAATATAATAGGTATAATAAACAAAACAGAAATAGTACATTAATGCCGGGGCAATTGCAGGCTGAGTATTTGTGTAATTATAATACGAAGCCTGCAATTGCCATTCCGGCTCAGGCTAATATAGTGTTTTTCTCAAAAATGGGGGAATTAATATATATATTAATGATTTCCCGCCGTTTTTCTTTTAAACCAAATCGCAAGTGTATTTTTCCACCGAAAAACGCAAACTATTTGAGACACATAGAAAAACGTCGCGTTTCCAACAGAAAAATACGAGTTGAATTGGCTGAACACGACCTGTGCCGTCTTTTATATGCCGGTTTCAACTTTTTAAAAAGTTTGGTACTCAACAAATAAAGGAATTTATATGTAACATTCCAGGCAGCCTGCAATGTTTTTTACATTTTTTAATAGAGACCTGAAACTATACACCTTACTTTCCAATATGTAGCGACGAATGTACTTGGAGAAAATAAATTAGTGCGACGATAGGCTCGGGGCTCAGCGTTTGCTGCGAGCCTGTAGGCTGTACAGCGATGTTTTTTAGCCCGCAGTCGCACCTACATCATGGGATACAAAATAAAGTAATAGCTAGCTGCAAGGGGAACAATCGTACCCGTAATGAACTTAAATAACTAAACTAAACTAATGAGCTACTAAATTATTACATAACATAATATATATTTTATAGATATAAGTATAATGTATACTTTTATAGGTATAATGTATCATTTAAAGTAACTAGCCATTAGTGTGATTTATTCATTGCATTGAGATGTTTATACTTTTAAAAGGCACCTATTAAATATATGATCTCGTCAAGATTACCGGTATTTGATTAGTGTAATTCTTTGCATTCACTTCTGTTCTGTTCTGACGTCATTGGTAGCTATTAAGTCTACAATTTGCTTTAATTCTAGATTTATAATTGCATTTTTATTATCAGGCTTAACAACAATTACTTAGACAATGTAGCTTGAAGCTTATTTTGCTTAAAACTCAGTACGTATATATAAGTACAACATAAAAACTATTAGGAATAAAATTTAACGGAAGATTAGGTTTAATGTATCAAAACAACATACGATCTGGGCTCCTATCCAACATGAAAAACAGGTCTAGGTCAGATTGAAGACCACTTTTAACAGCATATATTGCAGTTAAAGCTTAAGTATTTTACATTTTATATATTATTTGCTCAGACTTTTCATAATTAATGAAGAGATAAAAACTTTCATAATTTTCATAAATATGAATTTAATATATAGCCTAAAATTTATCTATGATCAAAACCGGTGGTCATCTATAATGAGTATCTTATTAATTGTATCGTGCTATTAACTCTATATCAGGGTGACCTTACCCTGAACACACCTCTGCTATACTTAGAAAGGTATCAGTTACAGTGGATCGACCTTCAAAAATATGTACCTACGCATAGCAACTAGTTCTTTACACACTCCCACTTTCAATGCGGCTATTGATTTTAAGAATAATGAATATATTGACATTAATGACACAAATATAACAAGACAAAATGTCACTACCATTTATAGTAACCGAAGACTCGATTAAAAAAATACACAACGCAAATGCCTGCACAATAATTAATTCTGATAGTCTTATTTATGTCTTTTGTGTTATTTCTATTCATTCTTCGTTGGGTGTAGCCTCTTTTACACTATTGCATTGCATGATTTGTATGGTGAACGAAATCAAATAACTTTTCTAACATTTTAGAATTCAGTAATATCACGCGCTTTCCATTAGCCAACTTCATGTGATGATGTCATGCCTAGATAAAAATGTTTGTTAACAAGTATTTTAAACGAAGCTCAAAATGTTGCACTTTCAGTTTTATGGACAAATTAGCATAGTCCTCCATTTAACCGTCGCGCAAGATCATAAAAATCGTAATGGCACTTTGCAAAGTCCTCGCCTGAGGCAAAACCAACAGAAGAACGATTTGTTAATACTTTATAGTTCTGCTTGGACAGTTTGTTGTTAATCAAGTTTGATTAGAGCGTATCGTATGTTAACTAAACGAACTGTACCTACTATATATGTTGTCGAATTTGCTGTCGTTGAAAGGGTCAACTAATTTAAACTTTGAGTCAGTTTCCAGTGGCTTGGCTCGACGTGAAGTATACATACTCATTTGTATAATGTGGGTTAGAACAATAGGCACGAACGAATGAAGCTCCTTGATTATTCTAGGCACACTTGTGACTTCGAATTTCATTCAAATAACGCGATATTTCTCTGTCTTTGAAAACAGTAATTTACTTTAATTGCCTTCCTTCTTAAGTTTACATTTCAGCGTATTCGTACGTGAATCCCATAACTAGGTGCTTTTAAAGAGTTAACTTATGTTTTTACAACATAATATAATATAGATAGTTTGTTACAAATTGACACCCTAATACTCTGAGATATAATTTATCTTTACCTATCATCTATATTAGTGATAACAAAACACTTTATTACACAGTTAGCGCTTGTTGAACAGGTTCGGTGAACGTGTGAAACATTAAAATTTATTATGAAATTACATTCGAAACTTTGAAAGTGTCATAGTGACTAATGAGTTAAATAGTGTGATAAAAATGGCGCAAACGCATACACAGTGCAAAATGGATCACAATTACAAACTGGAAAAGAAGTATCTGGAGATGAAGCGACTAGTGATAGAAAAGACAGAAGAACTGAAGCGAAGGGACAAAATAATCGCTATCCTTGAAAACGAAATAGATGAAAGAGATTCTACAATTAGATATTTGAAAAATGAAATTGACAAGTTCAGGCAAGTTGTGAAGCCGTTGACGAGGCAGATAATAGATAGTCATAGAAACGGGGCAGATGGTGAAGAAGATGGGTTTGTGATGAAAACTCCAGGTGTAGAGAATACTAGAGTGTTGCCACTTATTGAACCACGACTCAAAAGGACCGCCATATCAGCCGAACCGTTATCTTCGCTCACTCAAGACAATGAAATGAAATTGGTCAAGATACCCAAAAGTAGCAAGTGAGTATTGTTCAGAAAAACTAACCATATTAAAAATAAGTATAGAAATATTTTGGGAATCGTCAATGAAATGGGTCTTTGTACGGCATAAAAATGTATTGTATTCAAGGGCTATTAAGCGTATCTGTAAAACAGTGTAATGAAGATTCATAATAATGTTAAAGTAAACACGGCTTTATTTTAACGACAGGTCGTTGACGGGGCGAAACGGTCATTTTGAAACATGTGTTTATGCCCAATTTTATGCTTGTTCTGAGCTTATGAGCCGTATAACAAAGACATATTTAAAAGAAGTATTCGCTTTAAGTCGCATAGGTATGCCATGACATGACATAAAAAAAATCGACCAAGTGCGAGTCGGACTCGCTCACGAAGGGTTCCGTACCATTATCTATAAAAACGGCAAAAAAAATCACGTTTGTTGTATGGGAGCCCCCTTAAATATTTACTTTGTTCTGTTTTATAGTATTTGTTGTTACAGCGGCAACAGAAATACATCATCTGTAAAAATTTGAACTGTCTAACTATCACGGATTATGAGATACAGCCTAGTGACAGACGGACAGACAGAAGGACTGACAGTGGGGTATTAGTAAATAGGGTCCCGTTTTACTCTTTGGGTACGGAACCCTCAAAATACCTGCTAGATTCTATTAAAATATTTCTAAAGTTAGGTATTTTCCGGCTGTAAAATAAGTATTTAACTGGTTCACGGATGTTCAACCAGCCAGATATGATCTAAATAAATATCATGTCGTAGGAGAATCTTACATAAACGAACCTAGTCCCGAGTAAAAAACGTCAACTTGAAATGAAGAACTTTATTAATCGATTACTGTCATCCTTTTTTAATGCCAAACAGCATAAGTACTTACATATATTTTTAAGCGGCGTGTGATTGTAAATAATGACTTCATTTATTGATATTCGATAAGATAACCAGCGAATGAAAAAATACCTACCAGCAGTCAATTAATCTTCTCATGCACTGTAATGTAGATAAGTAGATCCCTTTAGAATTATGTTATTTAGGATTTTGGTGGAGTGCTTGAGTTACTTAAGTCTTGCTTGGCTTTTAAGTAGGTATAGTGGGAAGCATAACTATTTAACTATTATGGATTTAATTGGTCTATTCGTTAGTTTCGTTATGTTCACTGTCAATACCTCCATCCATCAATCACATGGGTGATTGAATTTCACAGTAACCATGCGCATGGTCATTCGAGGCCAACATGTGTTAGCCGGGGTGCCTTGGAGTGAACCCATTTGGTATAATTGCGTACGGTAGGGACCTCAAGTTTGTCCTCGCCATCGGCTATGTCACGATTGATGAGATAAATCTTATGCTATATAAGGATATTGTTTGCTGTGGATGAATTTCGTTAAAATGACAATAAATAAATTGAATTAGATCATTTAAAATGATATCAATAATATTGTCATCATACCAACCATTTTCTCTTGATATTTCACTTTTAGCGCAATACTGAGAATACATATGTGTATCTAAAGAAAGAAAGAAAGAAAGAAAGAAAGAATACATTAAATGTCTTTTGTGTAGTGAATAAATTTTATTCACTACACAAAAGACACACAGAGATAAAGGGAGTTAACATACAATACAATTGACACATTGTGTGTGTCTTCGCGGCAGTGAATCGGTCGCTGTCTCAGCATTATACCGAGGTAAAGGTGTATAGATCTACCTTTTGCATCCAGAATGAGTGCATCAAAAATTTATGGCATGCCTGCCTGACGGTAAGCAGACACCGTAGACTATGGTCGCTTGCGACTCCAAAAGATTGGCGAATTCTAGAGACAAAAGTACCTACATTACTATAGAGGCCGGGAAACGAAGGGTTGCAGGCCAAGTTGATATAGGCTACGCGGAGGGATACGCGGCCTGCATTCCCGTTTCTCGCCGAGTTTTGTATAGTGCTTTTCTCATACTTGCCAAATAAAAATAAAAAGTAGTTAGTCAATTTGTTTTATTGGTAGGTTAACACGACTCAATAATACGTTTCTGAACAAAACATTTAGCAATGACAACAAGTGTCAATCAAGCAGGGAATGACAGCTGCCAGTACCTACTGTCACATCGCATCATAACCTTTTTTGTTTGCTGGTTGAAAACCAAGACGTTGTGTCACAATTTGACGTTTAAAAACAAAAGAAGGTTGCTTTACAGGCCTAGGTATATTAGGCTGTATGAAATTCCTTTACAATCTTCACTCATCGCACCGGATACGTACCTAGTATTTCCGGACCTAATTTGAAGTAGGTAAGTCATGTCAACATGTCATTGCAAGTTTGAGAAAATGCAGTTCCCTTTCCCTCACTCTCAGCAGTCTCAGCTCTGTTGGTCGATCACGTAACGCATTGTAAGCGCGTCGGGTTGATCAAAATGTCAATTTTTATATGGAAAAATGACAGTTGGATCTACCCGACGCGCGTTCGGAACGTTATGGTGGCACCACACTTGGCGGTATTCGCCCAAATATTCGTGCTGCATCTTTTTCCTTCCTACGGCAAATGAAAGAGAGGCAACGATGCAACGCGAACACGCAACCCCAAGTGTGGTGGTGCGACTATTACGTGATTCCCTGGCCACCTTACTCACCACCAGAAACACAACACCATATATACCTACAGTACAGAGCAAATAGTGATGTCGGCTGCGCCAAATACGAGTTAAATGACATGACATTCTGTTGTGAATTTGCCAAATCGGTTTACGCTGATAATGCACAATACGCAAAATGCTCACTGCACGCATAATGTACAAACATTCAAAATGCACATACGCAAAATCCACATCATGATAAATGTAGATACAGATCGAGAAATGTACCTACAGTACGCAGATAATACAAAACACAAAATAAATATTCTCTATGGAAAACCTCATACTAGATACTTATAAACATATATAAATGCATAATTAAATGTAAAACAATCTCACCTACACACTGATATTCTCACGCACACACACGCACACACACACACACACACTCACACACACTTACACACATACATACATACACACCTACTTGCACTACACATGTGTATAATTATATGTATCGTTAATGTGTTCTGGGCTATACCTTCATGTCAATTGAGTACTCCTTGAACATATATTTTTATTTTTTAGAATTAGTAAAACAATAGCTCATATTCATTAGAATAGCTTAAAAAAAATTGTACTACTAGATACTACATACCTACATTTGGAAGAGCGGTGCCCCTTATCACAGGTATTTCTTACTTAAAAAGGGACACCAACACATGTCAAAACTTAGTACTTAAGATAACAAATAAATCATTTTTCATTTTTCTATAGCAAACCATAAAAATTAAACATAAACAATGACAACAGGCGATCTTTTGGTGGCGTGGTCCGACACGCACTTGGCCGGTTTTTAGGCCAAGTGCGTGTCGGACCACGCACAACGAAGGGTTCCGTGCCTATTAAAAAGGTTGTATCGTCACAGAAACCTTACGGCACTGATGTCCTTTTCCATAGTGAAGGCAGTTTTTCAGCAATATCTCGAAAACCTTTGAACCGATCTTGTTCAAAATAATTTTCGGTGTCAGAATTTTAATAAGCCATGATTTTTTTCATATTTTTTAAATACACCGTTCAAAATTTAGAGGGGGGGGGGGGGGGGGGGTAGGGTGTTGCTTAATAACCGAAAGTTTTAAATTTCAGTGAGACACCCTATTGTATTGTTCTCATACGTAAAAAAATAACATCTGTTTTTTATTTTTATTTTTGGATAAGATTTAGGGGTCGCTACCGAATTTTGAAATTCTTTAATGTTTGCATTTCGCCGTAGTAAGGTTTTTTTTATATATTTAACATTTTACTTTTTTAATGAGCTACATTTAATGATAGGAAATGAATAATCTGGAAAACATAAAAAAAAATCACTAAATTTCAGTCAGTAATTCAATAATGAATTTTATTGTGCTAAATATGCTAAAAACGGACTTTGGCGATGATTTTAAGACTTTATATTTGATTTCAAATAAGCGTCGAACATTTTGTGAACCAAAATCGTATTTTCTCGATTGTTTATTCCTTCTTTATCAAATGTAGCTCAATAAACTAGAAAAATGTTAAAATATAAAAAAAAAACTTACTATGGAGAAACGCAACCTTAAGGAGTTTCAAAATTCGGTAGGTAGCGACCCCTAAATCTTATCCAAAAATAAAAATAAAAAACAGACGTAATTTTTTCACGTATTAGACCAATATAATAGGGTGACTCACTTAAATTTCAATTTTTCGGTTTTTAAGCAACACCCTAGGGGGGGGACACAATTTTGGTGACTTTATTCACGTAATCAAAAAAAAATGCTGTGGAACCTTGTAAAATTGATGTGCACACGTGAACTTACAATGTTTTTTTTTTGACTTGCATGGAGGGATGCACCCATAAAAATATTTTGTAGTCATTTCATTACAGAACTATGTAGCGGCTAACAAAATCCACCTATCCTCAAAATGTTATTCAAATATACCCTATGTTTTCGAGTAAAATGCCTGTTACATACTGACACGGACATGACGAAACTATAAGGGTTCCGTTTTCGAACCCTAAAAAGCGATCTCGTCCATAACACCTTTGGTTAGTGTACCTAGTAATAACAACACTAAAAAAAAAACAATGTAAGCGCCCACGCACGATTCAAACTTGGACGAGACTACGTTCTTCTACTTCCTTCCGTTCCGTACTGTACCTATTGTTTAGGTCAGAACTTATAATATTCGACCTTACCACGTATCATGTGTCCCTCCCAAAGCTGCGCACGTATACTTCCGATTATGACAACCCATTGTTGTTTCTACAAGTAGTCGTACTTGACCTTATCACGTCAACACGAAAAGTTCCGGTGACTAAAATCGGAACTAACGTGGTTACTTACGAATTGAGTCATGGTTCATAGACAGTGGCGCCACATTAAGACTGTGTTACACTGGCAGATGACAAAGCATAAAAAGTTAAAAACGGCATCATCATCATCATATCAGCCGAAAGAAGTCCACTGCTGGACATAGGCCTCCCCCAAAGAGTGCCAAAGTGATCGGTCCTGCGCCACCCGCATCCAGCGGACTCCCGCGACCTTTACCAGGTCATCACTCCACCTTGTGGAGGGACTACCCATGCCGTGCCTTCCGGTACGTGGTCGCCACTCGAGGACCTTTCCGCCCCACGGCCGTCGGTTCTACGTGCATTGTGCCCCGCCCACTGCCACTTAAGTTTAGCGATTCGGAGGGCTATATCTGTTACCTTGGTTCTGCTGCGGATAGCCTAATTTTTGATGATCTCGCAGAGAAACTCCCAACATAACCCTCTCCATTGCCCTTTTGGTGACTTTGAGCCTTCTTATGAGGCCCATTAAAACCTTATAATGAGGCTTAATAGAGTCCTAGCAAATGCCTAAAAGGGATAGAAGTAAATTAACCTAACTAAATTGAGAAGGATCCGAAAACTACCTAATACATCCTCGACATCACATGTCTATATATTATATATACGTTAGGGCGGTGTTCCACTTATCCAAGATCTTTGTCCAATGTGCATTGCGTCTTACATTTTTTAAGCAAAGCGTGAGACGCAAATACACATTGGAAAAAGATCTTGGACAAGTGGAATACCACCCTTAGTCGTATTATATCCGTGACGTCAGTTTCAGTACTATCTTTGACAGGTGGCGACAAACAAAACAAGTGTTATGTTTATGTTATACAGCGGATTACGGGCCCTGCTAAAAGTTACGTGCCCATACATTTCGAGATGACATTTCACTGTGCCCTACCTTACAACTCTTACAAGCCGCTTACAACAAAATGACTTTGGACAATGACGCGCGGGTTTTCCATGTGGCGCCATTATAGTTTGTATGCCGTTCGCGACGCAATACCTGGGTCAAACCACCTCGACAGCCAGTCCTGTCAAGCTGGTCTAGATTGATAGTCATTCAGCACTCTTTAAGTAATGATTACAAGGATAGTACAAGTCAAGCGCAATATAATATATAATTATTTATTTATTTACACATATATACATTTATTTTACAATATTTTACAATAGAAACTTATTAAAAGATATTTAAAAGAAGAAAAAACAAACTAAAGTAACCTAAAATTAAGATAATAAAAATTAAATCAAAAAGAGTCCCCAAGATCGGATTCCTGCGGAAGGGAAGGGTTCCCATAAGACTGGCTGCGTTCCCCCTTTGGATAGCTATGCCGATTCGTTCGGCAAGGAACAAGCCAGCCCTGTGGTCTCCGGATACTTTGACCAATTTTTTTGATAGTTGGCCAAATATTTGGTGAGCGCCTGGGCTCCACGGTCCGAGTGTTTCGACAGCAAAAGCCGCAAAAACATGCCGGTCTGTGAGGCCGATGTATTTGCGGCCCTTTGCTGCCTCGGCCGCTGCAGCTGCCAAAGTAGTAGTGCTTTATTTAAACTCAGTAACAAGTTACGTATACAAAAGACGGGCTTAATGGCATAAAGCATTCGCTACCAGTCGACCTTTACGCTGTGCAATACCGTGTGTAAGCCACATAAGTCAGCGCCCTAGGCGAATACTCTAACAATAGTAATATATCAGTCTATTATTTACGTTATCTCAGCAATCAGGAGAACTGGAGTCGTTATGTCTAATGTCCCGTCATTATAACCGGTATGATCTTTTCATAAATCTGTCTTCTGAAGTTTATGACCAAAGTTACACTCAAAGGTTATCCTTGTTAAGCCTATTAAATACAAATATTGCCGCTCAGTTCTTAATGGTTTCATTTCCGTAGGCGATGTAAAGTATACCTATGAGATCTGACCTTTAGCTTCCTAAGTATGCTCTTCGTTGCGACTGCGAACCAATAGTAATTATATAAATGATAGACAATGACAACAAGGATTATGTAATATATTTTGCAGAGTTTGAGTGTAATTGGATAATGCATCAGTTAGAGAATCGAACGGATACAAATCTATAAAGAAGTCTTGAAAGTTGATGGGCGATGTAAAGATACTATCAACATAATATGTTGAAATAAATAGTAATAAATCTTCTAGCTTAAGTAGCTAGTGTTAAAGATTTGATTTAATTCAGATTTTTTGACAGCTTTTCGGTCCAATTCACATAATACATATTATGAGGTGAATCGGATTTCGGTTGACTGCCGCAGTGACACACTTGTTTCATGTTTTATATGTTTTTCTTGTTTATTTTATTGTTTAATATGTATGTCCTGTGTGTTTGTGAATAAATGTATCTTTCTTTCTTTCTTATCTTCTTCTAATTGATTTTCTCAGTTTGGATTTAAAGTCGATTTCGTGTTCGATTCTTGAATTATGTTCATGTATTAGTAATTTTCCCAGTTCAACGTAACTAGCTTAAAAAAAGTAAAGTTGTATACCTACCGACAAAAAAAGTCTTTTCAAGCGAGTAAAACATTTTTAACACTAGTATCATGTAGCGTCGTTGCTACTGTATGCAGTAACAACGAGTGTTAAGTAGAGCATAATTAGGTGCGAACTAGATAAGCATTATATACCTTGCTTTTAGCATCGATTAGGTAACCGAGTAAATGTTTCTACAGATCGTTCAATAAGGGCGCTAGGTCGCATCACACATTCAAGGCCTCCATTTTACAACTATTTTATTTTAATGGGTATTATTTATTTAAACTTTATTGGACAGTAACAACTAACAAATACAAAAGGCGAAATAAATGCCATAAGGCGTTCTCTACCAGTCAATCTTTAGGCGAATCAGAAAATAATCTTTTTATTTTAATTAAGTCATTCCCGGCCCATGACGACACTTATGCGTCCCTACGCCGTAGTCGCTTTCCGCTACATACGAGGAAAACCACGCGATCGGCTACGAGCGTAGCGCGTAGCAATTCTGGGCAGTGAATGTGTCACTGCCGAGAATCGCTACGGCACGCTCGTAGTCGATCCTGTGGTTTTCCCCGTAGGGTAGCGGAAAGCGGGTTAGTGGCAGTGGAAGTGTAAAATTCCATAACGTAAGAGGACGCCATAAGCTTCGGCGATTGACATCTCGTTTCAATGTCCTACTTACTTTAAAAACATCCCCTGGAAGTTATTTGCAAATTGATGCTGATGATCACGCGTCGTGCCATGCATGTTTAGGCTCGAACTACCACCACACTTTTACCACTCGGGGCCCATGTCATGAAGCTCAAATTACAATTTTAAAAGTATAAAATAAACTAAGTATAGCAACAATGGTCAAATAATAATAATGGTTTGATAGTAGTTTTATTATGTCTAGAAATGTTTCTGAGTAATTATCTATATACCTATGGATGTTATACATTTGGTTTCTTAGACATAATTAACTTTAGGCATTAATACGATATGAATAACAACATTTCGTACGTTGAAATAAATGCCTTACAACATTTCTGAATAATTATCTATAGACCTTTAAACATTATAGTCATCAATTTTATGACTTGAGATTATACGATTTAATATTATAGGTCATTGATATTAGAACTATTAAGCGTTATACTTAACAAAAATTATGACTACTGATATGTATGTCTATAAATTTTATGGATATCAACTTCTGACCATCGAAATTCGGAACAACAAAATTATGAGAAACAAAGGGCACCCCATAAATCAAAATAAGCATAAAACGTCAAATAAACTTTTCTTTGAGATCAGCCAATGCTAAGATAGTGGTATATAAAGTTAAAGTTTTTTAAAGAACAACAGGAACAGGGACTTAGTGGCAAAACCGACTCGGATCGCGGATAGGTTAGAAGACGCAAGCGGGAGCTTTGCTCCCGCTTTCGTCTTCGAGGTTATTTTTTTTATTAAAGAGCGGAAACACTTGTTTGCAAAAAATATTATAATTTTGCAATAAAAATATTGTAATTTTTATCCTACGCACTACTTAAATTGGGATATAAATCGTATGTCATTGCAGTATTTTTGGATTAGTATTTAAAAAAAATCTATACTGACTCGTACAACCACTTGGATAGGTTCGTTAGTTCAAGAACAACAACTTATTTAGAACAAGAATTTTATACCTTCTTATGATTATTGCAAGTTTTTTTATTGACTGTAATATTATGAAGTCTGACACCACCCTCACATTAAATGTTATGACTAACTAACCACGTGACTACCCATCATTATGACCTGCGAAAAAAGACTTTACAACAATTATAATAAGCAAGTTTATTGCCTTCAATAATATGAAATGGCATACCATCTGGACATTGAATGTTATGACTAAACAATTTTATGACTAACAATAATGATGACTTGCAAAAATCGGAACTCCAATTTATATTGTATAATTTTATGACTTTCGACAATATGACTTATAACAATTATGTTGGGTAACGGTATGAACTGAAAAAATCGGAACTTAAATTTTATGGGAACCAATAGAGACCCCGCGTCGTGCCATGCGTGTTTAGGCTCGGACTACCACCACACTTTTACCACCCGGGGCCCATGTCATGAAGCTCAAATTACAATTTTAAAAGTATAAAATAACCTAAGTATAGCAACACTGGTCAAAAAGATCAGATATTGGCCAAGTGCCTCAATGTTGCCAGTCTAGATTTGCAAAATTGTAACTTGTAGCTTCGTGAATAGGGACGGTGAGACCAAATAAAATAATCAATAATGTTGATTTTTCTCGAAAAAGTATTAAAAATCTAGTCATAATGGAGATAAAAGTACCTAACACAATACAATAAACAAACACAAAGTTATAGGTGTCCATAGTTTAAAGACCAGGTATACGCTGTCTCTTTTCCGCAAAAGGCACCTTCACATAATAAGTCTAATTATAAATTCGATTAGGCAAACTGAAATCTTAAAATAATATGACACCTTATCGCTGAAAATGTAAATTGGTGTTTTAAAGAAATAAACAGTCGACGATCGACGACCGGTTAGCCTAGTCGGTATATAGTGACGCTGCCTACGACGCTGAAGGTCCTGGGTTCGAATCCCGGTAAGGGCAAATATTTGTTGTTTTTCTATGTAATTAAGTATTTATATCTATTAAATATATCGTCGTCTAGTACTCATAACACAAGCCTTATTGAGCTTACTATGGCTTGCATTACAATATAGTTCGATTTGTGTAAGATTGACCCCTAATATAAAAAAAAAAGTTTAAATTGTAATATATTTTTTTCGTGATTTTTACATGAATCGATTGTCATTTACTAAGTATAACGCTCGAGACCCGTGACGTCACGGGTTTTAAGCGTTTTCTATCAAGCAATATTAAAACGGTTGTGTCTTCGTAATTGTTTGAGATATTTGAATAGGATTTTCGTCATTAGGCATATTTTTTGCCTTCTTTCCTTTGGAGTAATAATAAAATTAGAGTCCAAACCCTATTGGACCACCGGAAAGCGCTCGTATGCGTGGTCGTACCGGTTTTCCTAGTAAGTAGTATCACTATTCCATTGTAGTACTACTACCCTAGACCTAGTTGTTTTTCGTTACGTCACAAAATATCCGTACCACCACATAAACGGAATAGTTATCGTTATTTATTATTGGTTACTCTAATCATAGCTATAAAGTGTACCTATTATTAGTACATAAACGTTTCAAAACTACGAAAAAGAGCAGATTACTTGTAAATTATTTAATCGCGTATAAATTAAGTGTTAAATTTGGTTCGGATTAATTTATTGAGATATGAAACTGTGAATGAGTCAAGTCGTTTTGTAGTCAACTTTACTTTACTTGGGGCACATAGTGCCTACGAAGGATGTAAAGAATCATTTTAAAAAACGCGTATGTATAGGCATCTGTTCGTAACTTTATACATTGTAAAGTTTAATTGGAATTAATACCAAAAAAAGCATTGTTTTTTTGTACCTAGGATTTTGGACTTGTCGCTGTGACATAATACAAATTACCAAACTTCCGTATAGCCTCATATATGGATTCGATTAATAAAATAAAATGATTAACACAAAAATATTTTCATTTTCAGATCGCGGGAGCTGATTAAGAGCGCGATACTAGACAATGATTTCATG
Organism: Epinotia nisella; assembly: GCA_932294315.1. Lineage (NCBI taxonomy): Eukaryota > Metazoa > Arthropoda > Insecta > Lepidoptera > Tortricidae > Epinotia > Epinotia nisella. The sequence continues at coordinate 11,337,281 of OW028688.1, read as the reverse complement.
AAGAATCTTGAGATGACGCAGATCCGCGAAATCGTGGACTGCATGTATCCAGTTGAATATGCGGCAGGCAGCCTCATCATCAAGGAGGGCGATGTCGGCAGCATCGTGTACGTCATGGAAGGTGAGCTAGATACATATTAAAGGCCATCTAGCGGCGAGTAGGTGAACTAACGTGGGCGCGCTGCCATCTGTTAGCAAATTGTTGAACCATCGGGCGTTAGCTATAAGCCTGGTGCAGTTTCGTTAGTTTTGCTATTCGCCGTAAGAGGGCTGTCAAAATGAAACGAAGCTGCCGCTGCTTACTTTTTTGTGTATACTCGTAGATTGCGCTAGTTTTAGAATTGTAGGTATCAATTCACACAATAAAACGGCTTCACTAAACTAAAATAAGAAAAACGGGTACAACATATTTGGGGGCACGATAGTGCCCCGCCAAGACGAGCCAAGCGAAGCGCAATTCTATCTTTGCTAAAAAGTATAGAATCCCCTGTCTTATTAATATCATCATAGAGAAAATATAATAATAGGTACTTTTTGCACGCGAGAGAGTCCATGCGGCGACCGGGATGTGCCCAACCAAGCTATACATTTTAGCCAAAACATCTTAATGTTTTTAGTGTGAGTATAATATCATGATAAAGAATAACTATTCAAGGTGAACCAACTTGATTTGCAAGTTGAAATTCTAGTTTTTTTAGGAAGTTACGACTTTGAATGCATGACCTATTCGCACCTGTGCCCCAAAAATAATACCTTTATTATGACTATTATGCACTATACTGAGAAGAGATGTTATCAGGGCGACTCGGGGACCCCTATAATTTAACTCCAGAAGCTGTGGATTGGTTGGGCAATCTGGATGGCTACATAAGCTACTATTTTTACCCGACTGCCAAAGGAAAGGAGGGTTATGTTTTTCGAGCGTAGGTATGTATGTGTGTATGTCTTATTCTTTGGCACGCCCTGCAGCCTAAACCGTTTGACGGATTTCGACATATGAGGTGTCGTTGGATTCCTCTTAATCGTGGGATATGTGACATAAGCTATAATTATTTGCAAAAAAGCAGTTAGGTTTTTTGAAACATCTTTGAATTATTGTATAAGGGATGGGGCCTGTAACAGGAGCATTATATTTAAAAGGTCCTTGTGTCCAATTTTTTTTAATCCGGATAAATTTTGATCTAAAGTTATGAGCTCCAACCTATACCTCTTTTGGCATCACGAGATTATAGCAAAGCAGTCAGTGCAGATTACGAGGTACCCAACATCATGTAATGAGTCATACTTAATAGTTTTTGCATATTTTTGTTTTCAAACGATATTTCTGTGTTTTTAGTTTCTATTTTTATATATTTTTTAATTAAAACCACTTGGAAATAATTGCTCACAAGCTTAATAATCAACCGTTTAATTTTTGCTCCTGTTACACTGGCTCATCCTGTATAATGTATATGCCTACTATACGATTAAATAAAACTAAGAAGAAGGGGTCACGTCATACTTAATTTTGAGAAGTTGAATTTACATACTATCAATTACCTACAATTTTTTATCATGATTTATATGAATCTCTAGTACCGACTCATCAAGTGAATATGGACACGTTGCGTTAAGAACCAGGTACTTTCCCCGATGTGCGAGAAAGCGGAAAAGCAGGCGCCGCGCTTTTCCTGCGGTTGGTCGGAACTAGTTTTCCGCGCTGTGCAATACCGAATGCCTTCATACCTAATTAGAAAATTATTGTACTTACTTACTGCGAGGAGTGTTTGCTTCTACTCGAGGTAGGAGTAAGCCAAGTAGGATGAATCTTATGATTTTTTAATAATAAAAATGTTTAATATTATTTTCTAATAGTAACCGCCTTCACAAACACCGTTACACAAACTTATAGCGAACCTATAGCACTGTTTAAAATGCGATTCATAAACATCAAATAACGCTGTTGGGTCCATATAAAGTAACAAAATCTCATTCTATAATTTGCAATTTGTAGGATCAACTTCCATCGCCGATTTCATTATTAGTGATAAAAATTATCCTTTCCTAGTTTTAATCTAGGCCATAGAATATATGTATATCAAACTTCAAAGCTGATCAGCCGTTTAAGGGTGATCAAAATCGAATAGCTACCTAACAAACATCTAAACATCCAAACTTTCTCATTTATAATATTAGGTACTAGCTTCCGCTCGCGACTTCGTCTGCATGGATCCGGGATAAAAACTATCCTATACTTTAATCCAGACTATAAACTATCTTCGTGCAAAATTGTATTCAAATCGGTTGAACCGTTTAAACATCCAAACTTTCGCATTTAAAATATTAGTAGGATAAGTAAGATTAATGTTTGATATTTAGTACCTATGGACTCCTTATCGGAATTTAGGGCTTTAAGGGCTTAAAAGAGCCTCAGTTGTTTTGAGAAAGACAGTGTTGTTACGGCCGTGGTTACTCGACTTGGCAGTGGCACTACTGTGTCTCCAGTTAAATTAAAAATTAAAATGTTAATGTTTGTGTGTGGTATTTCCGCAAAGGGGTTTGTGCAATGAGTTACCTACGTTATGTTAGATATCTACTAGCTCAACTTCCGTCGTGCGATATGATGCAATTTTGCGTTAGCCAATTTACTACTGAACCTATCACTTGATGGTGGGTGTAGTTAAAACAAACGGACTATTGCAAGTATTATTGAGCTTACATATTTTTGATGAAACCTTCCTTAAGATTGCAATCGGCTTGAACCTTTGAAACAGGAGCAGTGTCAAATGATACGAGGGACCGTCGCAATCATTTGACACCTGATCCCAGAACAGTATATATGATTCCAACACTCGGAATGTTCTACAATCAGCCTTTTAATTACGTAGGTACCTACCTACACCTTGAATAACAATAGGGTGGTCTAGCTAGACAATCGGTTGAATCGGTGATTTATTGTCAACAATAGAAATTTATACATTTTGGCTTTGTTACAAAAGCACCACCCTGTTTTCCCGTGGTTGTCGTAAGAGTAGACTCTGGGAACAGGGTTATAAATGATGTATTATTCAAACGGGGCAGTGAAGAAAAATCTGAAACAATAAAACTACCTAAGGAACACGAGAAAAAAACAACTTCGATTTTTAGACTTAGATGAGGGTTTTTTGAAAATCTTTGGTTGCATCTTTTATTTTTCTAAAACCGGTCTCATGTCTCCTAAAAACAAATTTCCGTGTCTCTTGTAGTTTCGGAGTTTCCCTCACTGTCCTGCCCCGTCTGAATAATACACCCATATAGGGTATTTACAGTTTTGAGTTTCTGTACCTATGTATTGCTGTTGATGCCCCAAATAAACCAAAATAAATAAATAAAATGAACTTTTGGGATGGGCATGGTAGTTACTTTGTACAGATGCATCAAAAGTAGCTACGCAAACGAAGACGTCAAAAGTCTTTATTAAATGAGAATAAGAGCTTACGTTTTCAATGGGGCCATCACAATACATCGTAACGTAAAAGGGTGTTCAATATCTGTTCAACAATGGGGAATGGATGAAAATTTTAGAAATGCCTGATTATTTTTTTGGTGATAGGAATAACCTTCCTTAGCACCAGAAAAAGTTTCAGATTTTTCAGATGCGTCAATTATTTTTGAAAAATATAAACAGTTTCCTCACTTACGTTTTGGGTCAAGGACGGTCAATAGACACTTTCCTTAATCTGTCTCATACTATTACAAAAAATATCTAAAATATTTGTGGTAAACTGACACTGGTAATGACAAATATAGCTGCTGCAAGTGTCAATATCAGTGCCAGTGTCAGTTTACCACAAATATTTTAGATATTTTTTTGTAATATGAGACCGATCGAGGACAGTGCCGTTCCTGACCCAAAACGTAGGTAAGCGAGGAAACTTTCAAAAATAATTGACGCAGCTGATAAAATATGAAACTTTTTTCCGGTGCTAAGGAAGGCTTTCCTATCACAAAAAAAAAATATCAGGCACTTCTTAAATGTTCATACATTCCCAAGACTGTAACACGCGGGCGAAGCCGCACGGACATCTAGTAAATAATAAACATGTCCTCGCAAGACACGGATACGCCATAAGCAGTGAAGCTAATAGTCATCAATAAACATGAAATTCAGCAAGGGCATACAATGAGGTCAAGTTGTATGACAACCATGACTCAACGCGACAAGCTTGTGTTGCATAAAGCGTGTCTTAGTAGTATACGACATAATCTTTTAAATAACTATTTTAATACAGTTGCTCAAAAAGTGCTACTTTACGTAGCTGTTTAGCGTGCGGAAAGGTGGTTTTCGCGCACTAGTGCTTTTCACTTTTCCTTGTAGGTACACATTGTACCATTAATTATTATGTCAATAAAAAATAAATAAGATATAACTGTATTAAACTGTATTAAACTTCATTTTTTTCAACTGTATTACAATGATGTTACAGAATGAATAGCATAAAAGTTTCGAATTCCTTACTTGTTTTTTTTTTTTATTGTTCCGCAACTGTATTAAAAAACGTCGTTCGATACACGTGCGGAAATGTCATTCTTCACTCGTCCCGGTCACATATCCCGGTACTCGTGACGTAATGACATACTTTCCGCACTAGCATCGAAATATACTATAACCCCTATTTACAACCCGTGTAGATATATCGGTATGACAAGAGTCGTCAGACTAGCATTTTTGAATAGGAAGTAGGTATCTAGTAATATAATTTGTGTTAAAATTTCCTTATGATGGTGGTTAAGCATATGTTTTACGTGAAATGTTTCAACATTGCCTATGAAGCCTAACTTTGCCTACTTTAAAAACAAAGATTTACTGAGACGATCTACCAAATGGTTGTACCCAGTAGCTGTTCGCATTCTGCTCCTGTCAATGGATACAAAAAGAAACTGGTACATAGTTTTTTCTTGTAGGCCTACCACCGTTTAACTGAGACGTCAAAGGCTAGGTGGGCTACCTCAGCTATGCGGTCGCCCTGTGTTAGCTTATAGCTGCTATAGTAGGCTGATCATCCCATAATCTATTCTGTCGTAAGCTCTTTTTAGTGCCTCTTTAATAATATGCACACCTCACGTGATTGGACAGCTCATACTAGTTATGTACTGGTACATACGTAGCCAGAACACATAAGTATGTAGTCAGTTCACTCATACTTCATGATTACTCATAGGAATGTACCACAAAGAAAATACGTGTTTAAAGTACAATATTTCGTTGCTTACATTTTATAGTACACAAATTTCCTGATAGATGGCGGTGTCACATTCGAGAAACACGCTATCGTTGTTTTCCCGTAGCATGTATAAGGCTCCCGTCAAAATCCGAATTATATGAGTATTAAGTTGTCAAGAAAGTGTTTCATTCAATAAGGTAATAAGTGCAGTGACGTAGTGAGTAAACATTGGACCTTCGAACCAAGGATAATCGTGAGTACAGTGACAGTGGAAAAAAGTGATGTGTCAAAGACTTAGTCGATTTTCGCGGTAACAAACACTTAGAATATTTCGCGGAATTATTAACTTAGTGCAATTTCGTGATTATAGGACATAGAAAAATATCGGTGAAAATTAACTTAGAAAATTCGCGTCAAGTTTGGACTTAGTACAATTTGTGAATTCTGGGACTTAGCGTAATTTCAGTTAAAAATGACTTTGAAGATTTACGTTATCAAGGACTTAGAATAAATTTTACTGAAAATAAAGACTGAAATTTCGTGATCACTTAGTGAATTTTAAGAACAATGGCGAACATAGCATCACAAGAAGAGCTTTTTAGTCAGATTAAAAGACTTCAAACTAACTACAAGAAAACATCACCATCGCGATACTCTGCAAGCTACTTGAAGACACGGATAGAGTCACTTGAAGAGTATTGGACACTATTTGTTTCTCAACATAGAGAATTCACAAAAACTGCAGAGAAATTTGATGAAAAAAAGGAATTAAAGGCACTCTACAATGATGTTGAAGATTTGTACTTGGATTTCAAGACAAATTTATTGGAACTGACGGAATCTGTCACAAAACAAGAAGTTGGCTCACCTCATGCACCTCAAGCATCTCAAACTATAACGCATAGCAAGTTACCACCCATAAATATCCCCTCATTCTCAGGCGATTATCAAGAATGGATGCATTTCAAGGATTTGTTTCTTTCAATGATCCATAATGAAAAGGGACTGAGTGATATACACAAGCATCACTATTTGAGATCGAGCTTGAAAGGTGAAGCAGAACAAGTCGTCCGTCATTTCGAGATCACAGCTGCCAATTATAGTAAGGCTTGGAACGCCTTAGTCAGCCGCTATAGTAACGATAGAGTGATAGCTAATACCATACTGAATCGTTTGCTCAATCAAAAGAAACTCGCATACGAATGCTCTAAAGGCCTCAAGGATCTGCTTGATACTACAAATCAGTGTCTCAGTAGTCTCTCAAATTTGAAAATAGACACGGCTACTTGGGATTCAATTGTTGTGCATATTGTGGTATCTAAGTTAGATAACGAAACTCACAAAGCTTGGGAGCATTCACTTGGTCCTTCGACAGAGTTACCCACTTATAAGAATCTCACCTCATACTTGGAAGGACGATTCAGAGCTATGGAGATGGTACAAGCGACACAGAAGAAAGAAAAGAAAGAGTTTACGTTTCAACAACCAACTATTGCACCTAAAATGAAGAATTTGAGATCTTTCACCACAGATATTGATACGGAATGCTCATATTGTAAGAAGAGTCACTACATCTGTCACTGCACCGAATTCGCACAACTCGACGTAGACCAACGCAAAGAATTCGTACGAAACAACAACTTATGCTTCAATTGCCTTGTCAAAGGACATTCCTTACGGAACTGTAGACAAGTCACAACATGTAGAACCTGTAACCGTAAACACCATACGCTCTTGCACTACCAGACCATAACAGCGAAGTCGCTTACAACGGAGACACCCACAGAACCTGATGACCCACAATCTTCGCAACTCACAAGTCTAAAGGTTTCAGTAGGCGACAACCAAGTTATTTTGGCTACAGCACAGATTGGTTTGATGGATAGCAGTGGTTCTCTCGTGCACCTCAGAGCCTTAGTTGACCAAGGTTCACAAGCTACCTTCATTACGGAGTCAGCAGTGCAACTTTTGCGACTGAAGAAGACACCAAAGTCAGCTAATGTAACAGGCATCGGGAATCACGCTGTACAGGCACGACACGTCGTTAACTTAGATATATACTCACCGATAGAAACTCACCATGTAATGAAAGTTAACGCTCACGTACTCTCGAAGTTGACACCATTGTTACCCACTAAAGAGTTTGACATCACACAATGGCCTGCCCTGTCCCAATTACAATTAGCGGATCCTCACATGCATCGACCGGGACCTATTGATGTTCTACTGGGCGCCGATGTCTACGCTTGTATTCTACTCAAAGGACTTCACAAATATGACACTCTCCTTGCACAAAACTCCAGATTGGGATGGTTAGTCTCTGGAGTGACGAAATCATCGATCGATCTGCCACCTCACAATATAATGGTTAATAATGCACTCATCGAGGTAGATCAACTCTTACGCAAATTCTGGGAGACTGAAGAATATAAGCCACATGAGAAACCTCAATCACTTCTCGAGACACAATGCGAAGAACACTATAAGAAGACACACACCAGACAAGAAGATGGTCGCTACGTAGTACGCTTACCTTTTAAAGACAACCATGAAGAGAATTTGGGCGACTCGAGACAAATAGCTGTACAAAGACTGAAGCACATGGAAAAGAGATTTGCACACAAGCCGAAATTTCGGAAGGATTATTCCGACTTCATCGAACAGTATCAAAGGTTCAACCACTTGGAAGATGTAGACCCACAACATGTGCCAACTCACAAAGTCTACCATCTCCCTCATCACGCGGTGATTCGAGAATCCAGCACTACAACGAAGCTCAGAGTAGTTTTTGATGGAACTGCACAGCCGTCAGATGGCTCATCACTAAATGACGAGCTACTTGTTGGCCCATCACTATTACAAGACCTGCGTGATTTGGTTGTTCGATGGCGTACTCACAAGATTTGTCTACTCGCAGATGTAAAACAAATGTATCGTCAAATACTTGTCGCCAAAGAAGACGTCGACTATCAGCGCATATTGTGGCGCTCGTCTCCTCACGATGAAATTATTGAGAAGCGTTTACTGACCGTAACGTATGGCACGTCATGTGCGCCATTTCTTGCCATTCGCACACTAAAACAGCTTGCACAAGACGAAAAACAAGAATTTCCAGATTTGGTAGATATTATCAGTAACGATTTTTATATGGATGACTTACTCACAGGTGCGAATGACGTGAAAGAGGCTGCTATGTTACAGAGCCGTATAACACAAGTCATGGCTAAAGGTAAATTTGAAATGCACAAATGGGCATCTAACAGTCCTGACGTATTGGAAAAGGTTCCTAGCGCTGAAAAGACAAATCAACCAAGTGTCGAGATAAAGCTTGATGACACTATCAAGGCTTTAGGAATTAGATGGAACTCACATCAAGATGTCTTTGAGCTTAAGGTAGACATTTCGGAACCCACCGAGCGCTTCACTAAAACGTCGGTACTGTCGGATATTGCAAAAGCATTTGATCCTTTAGGTTTCTTAGGGCCTGTGATTATTACTGCTAAAATGTTTTTGCAGAAACTATGGTTAAGTGGTATTAGTTGGACTGATGAACTTTCTCTCGAACTTGCTTCAGAGTGGTCAAGTTATAAAGACCAGCTCTGTAACATGCCGACCCTGTATTTAGAGCGTTGGGTTCACACACAATTCCAGGGCAATGAAAAAGTGTAAATTCACGGTTTCAGCGATGCCTCTTGTTTAGCTTACGCAGCTGTAGTCTATTTACGAGTTATCACGCCTCACGGGATCCATGTATCTCTCATTATTGCCAAAACTAGAGTGGCACCAGTGAAGCAGGTTACTGTGCCACGTTTGGAACTGTGTGGCGCGGTATTACTCTCGAAATTACTGAAGGATGTGCAACATAGTCTTCAACTTCCCGAGGAGCATGGCTTCGACGAACTCCAAATACTTGGAAGACTTATGTAGCAAATCGTGATACTGAAATTGTGAATAGTGTAAGTAGTGGACGGTGGCATCACGTCAAATCTGCAGATAACCCTGCGGACGTTGCTTCGCGAGGCATTCGTCCTGACTTGTTCAAAGACTGCGATTTGTGGTGGCATGGACCAGCTATGCTTCATCATGATAATGAATTTGATGGATATCGCTCGCTCTCTCTCGACATACCAACAACACAATTAGAAGTCAAAGAAAAGTCGAAAGGAAATGATAGTAAAATCACTGCACTACAAACTGGTGTATTGAATGAGAGTGACGATCGACTCACATATTTGGCTAGATATTCTAGTCTGACAAAATTGATTCGTGTTACAGCTTATCTGATGCGTTTTGTGAAATTGTGTAAAGCACGTATTGATGCTAAGCGTAATCACAATCAGACAGCACCTGAGACTTTTCCTCAGCATCTAACAGTAAGTGAACTGAGATATGCAACCAACATTTGTATTCGACTCTCTCAAGGATTTTGGTTTCAGGAAGAATTACAAATGCTGAGAAAAGGCCAAAGGTTTCCAAAATCGAGTGAATTAACTTCTCTTGCTCCCTACATAGATGAAAATGGTATCATACGAGTTACAGGACGTATACGCAATGTTAAAGTACACTTCGACACTAAGTCACCTGTCGTATTGGCCTCGAAATGTCACTTAGCTGTCCTAATTGTAAATGATGCTCATGTTCATTGTTTGCATGGAGGTCCTCAACTGACTTTGAATGGTATTCGTTGTAAATATTGGATAATCGGTGCCAAGAATTTAGTTAAGAAAGTTATTCACAAATGCATTCCTTGCTTCAAGCAATCTGCAGCACCGATTAATCAATTGATGGGTCAATTGCCGACGTGTCGAGTCACACCCGAGAAACCCTTCCGTAAAAGCGGAGTTGATTTTGCGGGTCCTATTCAGTTAAAAATGTACCCTGGTAGATGTAAACGTACATGCAAAGCCTACATTGCTTTATTTGTTTGCACCGTAACTAAGGCCATTCACTTAGAGCTTGTGAGTGACTTGTCCACGGCTGCTTTTATTGCCGCATTTCGTCGATTTACTTCTAGACGCGGTCATTGTAGCGATCTGTGGAGTGACTGTGGAACTAACTTTGTAGGAGCCTCAAAAGAGCTTGACACAATGTTTAAAAATAGGAAGTCAGAAGTAGTTGGAGAAATATCTGAGATTCTAGCAAATGACCAAACTACCTGGCATTTCATTCCTCCTGCCTCGCCACACTTCGGTGGACTATGGCAAGCCGGCGTGAAGTCGATTAAGGCCAATTTGAAGCGTGTTATCGGGCAGACTTTACTCACTTTTGAAGAGTATACTACTCTGTTGACTCAAGTCGAGTCTTGTGTAAATTCGCGGCCGTTAACTTCAATCAGTAGTTTGATTGATGATGCTTCTCCAATTACACCCGGACATTTTCTTATAGGTGAAGCTCCTATCACTATTCCGGAAGAAAGTCTCGCAACCGTACCAGTATCTCGCTTAGATCGCTGGCAATTGCTTCAAAAGATGTTGCAATCGCTTTGGGTGCGTTGGAGCTCAGAGTATTTAACTACTCTCCAGAATAGATACAAATGGAATGTAAGAAATGCAGATCCTGATATCGGAACAGTAGTTTTAGTCAAGGATGAAAGACTCCCTCCCGGAAAGTGGTTGTTAGGTCGAATAATAGATAAGCATCCTGGTAGAGATGGTTTGACAAGAGTTGTTACTTTAAAATATAAAAATGGTACTTTTCGCAGACCTATTGCCAAAATTTGTCCTCTACCTCTAGACTCTTAGCTATGATCTGTTATCAAAGTTTTGTTTGTTTAAGAAGTTAGTTTATTGAGTTTACTGTGTATGTTAACTTTGAGTTTGCAGATTCATATAGGATTTTACTACTTAGTATAACTACCCTCGTATTTCTCTACTTACTCGGACCTTTGTAAGGACAAGCCGTCCTTGGGCGCCGATAATGTTTAAAGTACAATATTTCGTTGCTTACATTTTATAGTACACAAATTTCCTGATAGATGGCGGTGTCACATTCGAGAAACACGCTATCGTTGTTTTCCCGTAGCATGTATAAGGCTCCCGTCAAAATCCGAATTATATGAGTATTAAGTTGTCAAGAAAGTGTTTCATTCAATAAGGTAATAAGTGCAGTGACGTAGTGAGTAAACAATACGAATAGTAAAGTTCAATGTAATAACTGCTAGTCTACCAGATTCCTTCATCCTTCGATACAGGTATTTCCAAAAATCTCAGTTGTACAGTACATAAGTGGAAATTACTTACCATTTGATTATTATAAAAAACAGTTTTCTATAAATTACAATACCGGAGAAATTTATATGAATGTCGGTAACAACCGAACTAAATCCAGTTCACTGTCATCAAATCACCATTAAGTGTCCATGCCTAAGTTTCCTCGAAGTTAAAGCGAATAAAAAGGGTTATATGGGCTAAACCACAGTCTTAATGCGTTAAACGACAATTTCGTTATTTGTGGTATGTAACTCTTCACTATCGAAAATGTATGCCGTAAGGCTGAGTGAGAGGTTGTATGTTTGTTCTCAAGATATTATTGCAACAATGCATTGTCGGCTAGGAGGCATCACTAGGTTTACAAAGTTCGAATGGTTGTCTTCCGTCTCCATCATCAGATGAGCTCAAAGGCAGCGTTTTATTGCTATGTCACCGACATAGGTATACCTAATTATAATGTCGACATATATATATATGTCATAAATTTGGGCAATTTTTATCTCGAACAGCTGATGTTAACAAAATGGTAATTTATAAAGAGTGTTGTTGAAAAGGTGCGAGGACAATCAGTTTTATAAGAACGTCAGATCAGGACAACACTGCAATAAAAAACTGGACAAGTGCGAGTTCAACTCGCGTGGTGAGGGTTTCGTATATAATACACTAATATATTGAGAATTTTCAGAATTGAAGCCTAGTAGTTTCGGAGATGGGGGGGGGGGGGGGTAAAGTTTTTTTTTTAATTTTCCAGTTACCCCCCAAAACTGGCCCCTTTAATTTACTTTACGCGTCCATTTTTGGGTCACCAATTTACATATTTATGCTAAATTTCAACTCAATCAGCCCAGTAGTTTCGGAGCAAATCGGCTGTGACAGACGGACAGACAGACGCACGAGTGATCCTATAAGGGTTCCGTTTCTTTCCTTTTGAGGTACGGAACCCTAAAACAAGGCATTTAGATAGATCTAAAAAACTTTACAATCGGAACGTCTTCCTCATAATCTGGGGGCACGGGAGTGCCCCGCCAAGTCGAGCAAAACAAAAAGGCTCGGCCGTACCATCCATTTCTCGAAACCATTTTCAACATTCTGTAATTTTGTGCTGGCTAAAGCTAGAATTAATAAATGCAGTAAAGTTGTATGAATCCCAAGTTCCACAATTTTATTTAGCAAGCAAATAAAGATAAATAAGAATGGACGGAGACTTGGCCTATTTTTACATGGACTATTTTTTATAGGATATCTTATTATTATCTTCTCTGCGGGGTATATTTGAGAATTTTTAAGTTCGATTCGAATATGAAATTGCTCCAACTAGTAAACCAGTAAGGTAAGGTATGAATAGCTACAAGTAAATATGTAACCTGTATTCGTCACGAATACGATAACGCTTTTCTAACCAGTTTCGACACATGTCTTTCGTTTTCACTCAAAAGAAACTTAGAAAAAGCAGAAAGTAAAGAAGAACGTTAATCATGCAATTGGACATTAATGTGTAACTTTACGCAAGTCACGCAAATTATCAGCGGCTCGTGCCGTAAACTGCGTATTACCAGCTCAAATACCCGGCCATTATGCCATCGGGCACCATACACAAACACGGCCTCCACAACAGCTGATCAGCGAAATGGCTACACTTTCACTTTTCATAAATTTCCGACTTTTAAAACAGCCACCATTGCTAACAAACCAGTAAAGTATTCAGAAATGGTAATTTCTAAGCTAATCTTACCGATCAACTGCATCTAATTAAGAGTAAGCTATTGGACAACTAATCTCAGTTGAAGCGAACGTCATGGAATAGATTCAAGATAGCAAATGACGTTATCCTTTCTGTTTCTATTAAAGTTGGTCTACCAGTCGACCAAAACCCGACAAGGTCTCGATCTCCGCCACCAAGGCCAATCACGCATTGTCACCCGAAGTTTTTGCTGATGCTAACGTAATAGGGGCCTGGCAATGAAATAAGATATCTATTTGCTTTTAGGGAAACTTATCGAGTATCCGTTTTCTTTGTGAAATCTCTAAATATAATGCAATAACATGATACGTACAGATACGCAACGAGTTTTCTATAATCAATGCCTACACGTTATTTATAAAGCCTCTTCGTTTTTTCCTGATTAGAAAAACATTGATTTATCCATCATGCGATTTATTGGAAAACGATTTCATAATTATCTACCTAACTGCAAAATATGTCTGGTGCTTTGTTTAGTAAATGATTTAAAAAAATAAGTAAAATTTTTAATGTAAATTAATTTTAAACAATATTTTTCTCTGGTATTCTAGATAAACAAAGAAACGCAGTCGAATGAACTGGTAAAACAAAGAAACTGTATGGCATCGCAGAAAATTTGATCGTGGATTGTACCAATGTATTGCCCCCTACATAAAAAATTCACTAGAAAGTCTTTATTTTAATAATCGTCGTAGTTAAATAAGTTAGTTATTTTATGTATACTATAAAGGTTATCCAATAGGTCAATGGCGTACTAAAATATTTTGGACTTCCCACATCGATACAATAGTGTCAAAGTTCGTGAACAGTGATGTCATGTCTGTTCTAATATTCCATGTGTTTAACATTATTATCGACATTAACTTTTCTTGTTATACCTAGTCTACATCATGTTAGTCTTCATTGTAAAATGGAATTTCAAAACTTGGTGTTCTGTTAGAATCGTTGGCAATAGGCAATTTTCAAGTAAGTTCCACTCGCTCGAGGCGAGAACGTTGAGCAATAAAATCATATTACTACGGCCTTAATGTTCTAAGCTTTAAGTTTATTGTCTGAAATTTTGCTTCGAACAACGAGGCTGTTTACAAAACAGGTAATCATATTGTTATTGACATATTGTTTGGGATGGGAAACAACGAAAATGCTTATGGTGTCTCTTGTGTCAAAAGCAAAAGTACCAATATTAGTTCTACGTAGCTATTCTTAAATTCTTTTGCGATTCAGTATTGATATTAACTATAAATGGAAATGGCCTAGCCAAACTCTTGTATTTTCAGTGAGAATTCTTTATTGAAAGTATTCAGCAAAATAAATCTAGATAAGATCGTCAACATTGTAGAAGAGAAAATCGTAGCGTGTTATGAGTCCATAACTCAACATCGGCATTTTTACTTTTTCACCGGATAGATCATTAATCTTGGCACTGTTTCATCTAGATCAATTAGTATCAATTACACGTTCTAATTCCTAGATAAGAGGCGCGAAATAAAACTGGCAAAATCAAAAGTCACGTTAGTAATAGAGTGTTCTTTCCAATCGTCTACATCTGCGTTTGGGTGTATAACCATATGTTTCCGATCTGCCTGTTCCACGCATTCTGGCGACTTGTCCATCCACATCATGCGATCTCTAGACTACACGCGGAAATGGTTGTTAAGTTGACCTGATTATTACTACTACTCCTATTTATTAAGTCAATAAACTCAGATATCTAGTAGCGTAGCAATGTCTTGATAATTGTTGATTCGAGTTATGACTTCAGTTATCACGGAACGTGTATTAAAGACTAGTTATACGGATTACAATTACATATTTACAGGAAATACCGACCACGGACACACGCTTTAAGAGATTTCCCTTAACTGCTATGCTCAATACAAATTAAAGGAACTTAACATTAACTCTGCTTTGTTGAAAAAGTGGCATATAACCAACTGTGTAGAAGTCATTACACGCATTGGAATCCCGACGAATCTAGTAATTAATAAACATTTCCTTTAAACCATTGTCAACGAAGGAATGTTAATCATAGGAGATGCTCTAATAGTTACTCGAGGACGTCATAGGGGAGAATGCCCGCATGCTGCATAATTCCGATTTCATTGTTCAATCACGAGGCAGGAACGACGCAGCTAATAGTCGTAACTGCTCCTATTCAAGCCATGTTTCATTTGGATGATTGTGAATAAGATGTTCTTAACTGTACAATTTGCTATTTACCCCGCTAAAGACATTATACACAGTCTTAATGTCTTCTATTTCCTTTAAGTAATTCCTGTTTGTGATGAGCTTAATAACTATCTGGCTAACGTAGATGCACGTGTACTCAACGTTTCTAACGAAATTAAGGACAAAATAGATACTACTAGTTGATAGATTCTCTTTGTTATTGTCAAAATTTTATGCGAGACTCTCATATTCCTTAATAGACTCAACATCTACGAAAATGCGTTAGGTCCTTAAAATTGACGATGATTCGATATAGGGACATTAGAAACCGCCAGAGTATGTTTACGTTTAAAAGGATGTACTTATATAAACCATGCTGCGGTAAGGAAAGTTTGCGAATAGTTACGCAAATAGGTACCTGCCTGATGTAAACCGCAGGAACAAACAAATGCATTATTATACAAAAACAAAACCAACGACTATTTCCAGTTGCTGACACAAAAACAACAATTGAACTTTGAAGGCAGTCTTCGTGAATTTTAGGCGCTAGAAATCCTTGTGTATACAAGAATGCCTTGAATTTACGTGAGTTTTTAATAGATACGCTGTGCTGCACAGTTGCTTTGTGCATCAAAGAACAGTAAATGTTGCGTAACAAACGCAATGTTGATTTTCGTGTTTATGCTCCTCGCTAGCTTTTCTAGCGGAAGGAAGTTCCGCGCAGTGGGTCAGGCGAAACTTTAAATGCATTTATAGATGTTAAAAGTACGACGGGGATGGAAAATTAAACAAAATGCAAAACAAACATCCTCCCCTAAAGAGTGCCAAATTGACCGGTCCTGCGCCACCCGCATCCAGCGGACTCCCGCGACCTTTACCAGTCCACCTTGTGTGGGGCCTACCCACGCCGCGCCTTCCGGTCCGTGGTCGCCACTCGAAAACCTTTCCGCCCCAACGGCCATCGGTTCTACGTGCAATGTGCCCCGCCCACTGCCACTATTATTTTTACTTATAAATATTTTTACTTTTACTTTACTTTTTGATTTTTACTTATACTAAGTAAATATATTACTGAAATAAATGCCTCTCCTCTCCATCACTGCTATCAATTGTCCAAACAAATCGAGACAACAATGAAAACATTGTGATTATTGTCGTAACATAACAATTATTGAAAATAAAATAAAATTATGACTTATTGTTAGTCACAACAAAGTTCGTTGATCATCTTGAATAATGAATCCCATTTAAATACTTAAGCGGAGATGTGTGAGAAAGTGTTGGCAATATCTATATATTCTTAATCACTGGAGCTGAGCTGAAGTAATAAAATATCAGATATCGTGAAAGTGAAATCATCACGATTTTTGCAGTCTTGACCGCGGTCTGATTTATATCATCAATGGCTTGGGATAGGCATTTGCATGTTATCTCCATGTCTACTTTTACTTTGAGCTTTCGATCTCCGATTTGGCAATAGTTCGCGAAATGTCAAATATACTATTCTACTCTCGTAGTGATCTTTTATCTGCATTTATCCTTGCAATTGATGAGCTAGCATTTGTTACTTGTGTTGCCCGTTGGAAGTAATTAATATTCAAGCACGAGAATTGTTTTAATTGATGTTGCTATATGCCATAGCATAGCACTTTGTCGTAGCAAATTTAAAATACCCATGATCTCATCAATCACTAATTCGTTTATCTAGGCTGCTTCTATTACCCTGAAGAGTAAGAAGTACACTCGCAACCTAGTCCGAGAAATCGTTACAAGTAGCATATTCTATCGCTATCATCCAATTTGCAATTTTCATCGCTTGGCGTTGGCTGAATTGTCTTAGCATTTTGCAATATCTAGAATTTCTCCTAATGTTTATCGACATCTATATTGCTTCTCGCCTTTCTGTTTGTATAAATTTACTTTTACACAAGTAGTAAACGTAAATAAGTGCTTCTTAAATTAGAAATTTTAGCAAACTTTTAATTCACGCATCTGTAAAAGTGCGAATTATACAATACAATGTTATTCTTTTAGTTTCTATCTGTTTTATAAGAACGTTTCCTTTCACTGCTGTTTTAATTATTCGCGTTATCTTCAAGGATAATAATGATACTTTAATATTGAATATCGCCTAGTAACTACCTATTCATTGTATATTATTCGGTGAATACTCGTACTGTAAGTACCAAATTAACATTAATGTTAAGGATGCCTCTTAATTTTGTTCTTAAGAGCAAAATTAAGAGGCATCCTTATTGCAAAAGGTAGTTTCTGCAAGAGTTTGAAGGTCGACCTCCAGTACGCGGTCACTTAGCACCTTGATCTGGTTTAGTCTGGTCGAATGTAGATCTCCCGTTTCGTTATTCAAGAGGTTTATTACTCTACATGGGCTGCTTTAAATTTTAGGCGCGTAGAGGATGTGAACCCGCTGCACTTTGATGTTGAATGCTTTCTAGAATTATTTCACAATAGGCACGTCTGGTAAAGGGGTACTAAAACCACAGAACACCTTATTTATTACTTATTACATGGTATATCCTTAACATGACTAAATATTGTATTTAAGGGATATTCGTATTAAAACATCATCATACATAATCGTATTTGACAAAAATGGTAAAAATATAAATATCACATTAAAAACTTTGGACATTTGGCAAAGCACATAATTTAATATCCCGCGATAATACTTCACGATGATGTTATTGTTTAATGAAATCAAATTGTTCGCATTCTGCATTTTTTTGTCCATAGTATAGGTCACTAACCGAAAAATCCCTCCCGTCTACCGGCTTGTCTAGCTTTTGTGTTATTATTATGAGGTTCCCTAGAGCTTTTTGAGCCAGGTACCTATATCTCGCTTTTTTCTCAATGCAACCCTCTCGCTCACTCGCGTCACCCGTGCGTGCGCAGGAGTCGATTCTTGAGTCTGACTTGACTAGGGCAGTAAGCGGAGCGGCGCTGACGTGATTGGTCGTTGCGCTTGTGACGCTTCGCGTTCTGAATTTAAAATAGTCGTGATCGCGTTCTCTGTGAAAGAGACAAAGACCTGTGGCTTATGTTAAGTTTGTTGTTTGTGAAATACATTATAAGCTGTGGTTGGTGTCGTGATCTTGTGAATGCAGTGTTAATGCCTATGCTTTTTTTCGCGGAAGTTGCAGCTGTCACCTCAGACAGATTTCAAAGGATTTGAAGTGTGTTAATCTTGATACTGAAGTTTCCGGATTGGATACCCACTTTATGCTATAACAACCTTGTTTTATTATATTTAGATAAAGATACCTAGTAATTGAAATTTAAATTACGAATCGATTGTGTTACCTAAAGTAATGGACATCGATCTTATTTATTGGTTATTATTTACAAACGAACTCCGTTCCTGGATAATAACACAAATTGATACATTACGAATCAGCTGAGTGCGTTACTTTATTACACACATAAAATGTTATTTTATGCGTAATGAGCAATCCGAAAGTCGTATTTCCGAAGGCTCTCCACACTCCTCCAAGGTTACTTGCAGCCGTTCTCATGTTTGCGTGCAATACATACTGGATGCTATATGCCGTGAAAGTATCTTTCATCGGTGTTTTCATGCTTTAAGATGTCCATTTTAGCATATTAATTGTCGTCTAAGCTTTCTATGCTTGTATAGTTTCACATCGTGACATTTTTATCACCAACATCTATTTCGACTTGAGGCTAAACGTTAGAATTGGCATTTATTAACGCGCCTCGACTGCGATTGCATTGTTCTGAAAGTAGTGGACCATAATAACCGACGGACTCGTTTAATAACTAATGAAATGTTGCGACACGAATCAGTTAACGCCTCGTGGAATTTTTTCAAATAATTCACACTGTTAGTCAATTATAACACTTATATGCTTTTACCAATCAATTTAACTTCTGTACCGGTCTTGCTCTGTTAAATCGATAGGTATCTATTTAGTTTCTTTTTGCAACACGCTCCTTTAATCCGTCTGTTAACGCTAGTTGTATGTTTCAATTATTAACTTGTTGATATCCAATCTTAGTTGTCTAACCTATGACTTAACTAACGCACTTGAAGATTACCGTCATGTTCGGCCTTCCAAAGAAAGATTAGAAAGTCAGATGTTTATCGTTTCGATTCGGTAAGCGAGTTGGACAGTACACACGAAGTGTGCAGTATGGCACGCCGCGTGCGATGTGTTATTATGATTTTATCACAAATAATAACCTGAACCATTAGAAGGGCTTTCAGACCATGCGATGTGTTGTAACTGATTGTCGTATCTTTTTAAATTATGGTTACATCACCTACAATTATTCCTGTTGTGATTGACAACTACTATAAACTAAACATTTTAGTGGTAAAAGCAAATGAAACATTTTTGAAAGCCGTCAAACGATTGAACTGGAATAGCTTAGGTTCAAAATAACAAGATGGTCAAGTTTTTCATTCATAACGATTTAAAGATAACGGCCTCAATCCTCGTATATTCAGAGCATGTATGGAATAATAAGAGTTTGTGTCATTGTGGAGAAAGGAACAGCATTGTCTTCGACTTAAGTAACAAACCGTTACATTTATAAATAAGCCCTTGTCTGTTCTATTTGTGGCATTCCACCTCTGATCCTCTATTCCCGGCTTTGAAAGAAAACATAATTTAAAGCCTGATATTCTATATTGCTTAGCAAAATAATACAAACACGTGTGTATGTTTACCAAAAATAAGATTAAAGGATTTAAGCGAAGATTCGATCAGGCCATTAGTCCCAATAGATTAACCAATTGTGTCCATTAGATTAACCACTATTTATTTGTTTTGATTACATACTATCACAAAAAAAAAAAACTTGGGTTCATTAAGTATTACACCTTTCGTTATCGCTAAAACCTAAACATCATGTCTCAAGTACGTGTATAGCTGATGATTGACTGAGCTATCCCACGCAATATCTTACACTATAACGACTTGGATCACTTATTGAATCGATATAAGTACTGTATTCGTTTACCCGGGCCCATTACCAGCCAGACACAGCTGTTTTTCTCGGTTCCTGGAGAGATTCTCACGTCTCCTCTGGCCAGTTCGCTGAATATGTAGACCAACGAACTGGTTTCACCTGCTATCGGCTGCTATCTAGAAATCGTTTCCTATTAGCCCGATCATGCGTACAATAATTGCAGCTTATGCGTTACACTCCACTATCCATTTATATTGATTATTCAGTAAATTTGTAATAATTAATTACGTATCAAGATGGTTTTGTATCCTTGTTAATTTCTCGCATTCGTTTGCTTAGGTGTGCCATTGCAATCGCAGTGAAAGTGCAGTTGATAACAATAAGTGCGGCTTCTGGATGGGTTGGCTCCCTCGCTCACCCCATTATCTAATGTATTATGCAACTTCAATCCATTTGCATTCATCTGATGGACTCCGAGACCCGGTTAGCGCTTCCTTATAGAATAAGGTTTTGGGCCAAAGAACCGCTTGTGCAATACGTGCTTGCGTCCCGTGACGCATCCGTTGTTGCGAAATTGACCGTAGCTGATTTACGGCTGATATTCTCGTAAATTAATTCATAATTCACGTGTACATCTTTATTTAGTCTATTTTAATACTTATTTAGAACGTTATCTTGTCGTAATTTATTTCGAGGGTCAAGTAATCAAGCTGCTATCTGTTCAACTTGCGTCACGGCTGTTCTATTTGTTGGTAACAGGTCACTGTTCAAGTCTTCATGAATTAGCCGATAGCTACGTGTAAGAATGCCACCACATCAATCTTTGAATATTAACTTGGCGCTTATGAAACAGAGGTCGTTCGTTTCTTTACGTTGCGCGCCCAAGCGTTTGTGTTGCGAATGCTCATTGTTTCACAAATTAATATTTTCGTACCTGCCATTTGAATACAATGATGCCAACAATTGCATGTTTGTATAGTAGTAGATGTAATTAAATAAGGTACCTTATAATACCCACTGCTTGGGATTTATAATTTAACACGCACATGCATTATGAGCAATTAAGTACTCAAACAACTTCGCGTTCATTCAATATCTTTTATCTCAACGGCGGGATCGAGATAATTATTTCATTTCGACACAAGCAACGTGATTCCAATCACTTTCATAGTCAAAGTGAGCAAAGGTTGTTGTAGCATAAAATAATGTATCTGTTATTTTAACAGTGTTAGGTCAATGCTGAATGAAGCCGAACTCAAAATTATTAACACAGGAAAATGACCGTGATTGCGGTAGTGCAGTATGCTTTAATGACGTGAACCTAGATACACTAGTCCGCTAACTCAATCAGTGAATTGCGTCCATCGAACGGGAAGATGAAATTACTTTTAACTATGACCTATTCGATGATGAGAATGCATTGGCAGTCTTGTGATCTACTGTATGTAACGAGGACAATATGAAAATAAAACAGTACCCAGGAAAAGCGGTCATGGAGGACCCGTGGCTTTCGATCAACGACAGGACGATGGACCTGGTGTATGCCGCCAACTGGGTCGGAGCAGGGAATCTCAGCGAATACAGGGAACACAGTAACTCACCGCCTAAATCCCAACTTAATTCCATAACGAGGAGTGAATCGTGCAGGAACATAGGCCGTAATGCCGAATCAAGTGATAACAGATCATACCAACGAGAAAACAATGGATACTCATACTCCAATAATCTTCCTAATGAAAATATATCTCAATTAGCCAAGTATCAACAAAACATCGAGGAAAAATCAAGGGCGAATAATAATCTCATTATGCAAAATAAGTTAAAGCACAGTTATAGTTTTAAAGATATGCCCAATGGATATAGACCTTCAACATTAAAAAGGGTAAAACGAAGAAATTTTACAGAGTGGGATATAGAATCTTTTCCCTCTAATGTGAAATCACCTCCTGTGCCACCACAGCGAAAAGATTCCCTAAAATATGCACATCGGCAGAGAAAGATTGATAAAAAACATCCCCTACCAGACCCGGGCCCCGTGCCACCAGACCCTTCCTCAGAATCTTATTACGAATATTATTCAAGAGTTAGCCAGCAAGATAACAATACTGATAGCCAAAAAATTCATCAGTTACAAAAAGATACCAAACAAAACGGGACCGTCAGAGGGTTTAGCAACGACACAATGTACCAATTGATAAACTCAATGGCAACGTTAGACTTGACACCAATGAAATCCAGATCCGGAAAAGAGAACACGGACTGTGAAGCGGAAGATTTGGGCATATACATGCGGCCTATTAATGGCTCGGTATCTGCATGCGAACCACTTCCTGAGAACACTACGCAACACACGACCGAACGAAACGGACGCATCGAAGACGCTAAACCTAGCTTTCGTTCTAAATCTCTGAGAGTTAAAAGCGAAGGGCGAGCACCTCTTCGATCTTATCTCGATATAGTTCAACCTGACGTCGAGCATCATAATGGCGTCACCATTACACAACCGAAAAGAAATATATCGCCTAGCCAACAGCTGATGATGATGCAGTACAAAATGTATAACGGCAACCAAAACCCTCCTACTGCAAGTCCTGCTGCCAATGGATTCCATTCAATTGACGAGGTTAAACAAAGTGATATTCGGACTACAAACGGTGTGTCTAAACAACTGAAACCCGACAAATATGGCAAATTATACAATACAGTAAGAGTGAAAAGTGATGGTAGATACGATAGGTATAATGATATTATGTCTTTCGAGCCTCCGAAAGTGCGTTCAGTGGAACCGCGCGTCTCGAATGGTAACATTGGTAACGGTGTATATTCGAGAAGTGCTAAAAGTTCATCGAGTGGTTCAGATTCGGACTTTTCTATTCCTAGACCCAAGTTAATTGTGCCAGTCCATACGTATGGAATGAGAAAAAGGAGGACTGGAAATCTGTGTCAGCGTGATAGCAATGCTACGGAAGCGTCATTGGATGCAGGAATTCTGCTCGATGTTACTCGTCTTGAAGAAGATACCAGTGACCAGTTGGCGAAGGTTCACCTTTCGTCCAATGGCGATTCAGGTAATTCATGTTTTTGCTGATTTTCGTGTTGATTCTGCTAGTAACATTCTTAAAATATATAAGGTATCACCAGATTACTGATCTCGTGTGTTTACTGATGTTGATCGATCGCGTATGTCTTGCCTACACGCACAAGGTTACGAGTTAAATGTAAAGGGACATATGAACGTGTGCAATGTGTTCCTGACGTTGCTTGTTAAGAAATAATATTGTGCGTACTGACATCACGTAATAATGCATTATCTGTTACCCTCGTAATTGCGTATTTATGTATGTCGTCATTATTACTGTGGGTTTGTTCATATAGATTTGCTTTACAAATTCATCCATTAAACTACATTTGAGGAAAAATGGGTACAAATGTGGCAACTAAGTTGTATACACAAATATTCTTAATTATATACTTATACAAACATTGTTTCAATAAAACACAAGTTTTGGATTGATATCATCCGATTATGCCTAATTAAGTAATCAAATCATCATTAAGATCATACAATAAATATCTAAACCATCATATGAAATTAATTTACGGTCAAACGATAGGGCTAATTATATGTGTATACACTATATACACTTTTTTATGCATATATGTATATAATTATATATAAAGGTATAGAAAAGTGTTTTTTTTGTCCGTTAATTTGGTCACCAAAAATATTGTATGAAGCTTAAAGCTTATGTTATATTTCTAATGACCTACACGGAAAGGGTCCTTTCAACCGACAAAATAATGTCTCGCATACCTAATACATACAATACAATACAATACAAATACTCTTTATTGCATACCTCACACAAACAAAGCATACATACATACATACTGAAACAAATATTTTTTTCTAATCTATTCTATTATTGGTAAAGAGTACACCTAATATGCGCTAAAGAAAGGCAATACATTTGTATGACTAAACTTACCTAATACCTTTAATTAGAAGAAATATACGAGCGGTTCAACTGCCGTCAGGCCTCTGTTCGCATTGTTGTCAAAGCTCTTACAGATTTGGATCCCCTTTGCCAATAAGTTTGTAGTAGTTCTGGACTTGTAAAAAATACCTGAACATGCCATGCCAGTTTGCCCCGGTGCATTGACAACAATGCGATCAGCGGACCGACGGTGGTTGGAAAGCGTATAGAATCCATACCCACCCATATAAGCCAAAATGCATAGTAAATTGGTATTAAATAAATAAATATCGTGGGACAATTCACACCAATTGATCTAGTCCCAAACTAGGCAAAGCCTGTACTATGGGTACTAGATAACAGATAAACATATTTATATAGATAAATACATACTTAAATAAATGTTAAACATTCAAGACTCGAGTATAAACATTCGTATTTATCATACAAACTGACCCCGACCGGGGATCGAACCCGAGATCTCATGCTTCATAGGCAGGTTCTCTAACCACTAGGCTATTCGGTCGTTATTGAGCACTCTTGTTGAGGTTATTGATGATCTTTATTTTTATTTTATTGCCTTGCTTCGTTGAAAATATTCGTGTATACTATACATATTTACTATCGCGTATGAACCTTTAACCCGCGCTTCTAAATGCTAAGGCAAGTTGCCTTGAAACACTTTCGATTTTAGAGTCATTACACCGCGTCCGCCTTAGAAACGACATGTAATCCAAATTAATTTATATTGCAATGGTTCAATCACTTAAGGAAATTGCAGCAATTAAGCTTTTTCCGAAGTAACAGCATAACCACACATCATCTTTACCTTCATATTGCATACTTAGAGGTTATTAGAAACACTTTCAGTAAGTACACATCTGTTGAAATTTTTCATTTTAAACACATAGACACAATTTATTTTCTAAGACAACTAAACAATTATTAACACGTTAAGTGGGTGCTAATTTTCTTTATTGACATGTAATCGACATCTCTCTGGCTTGTTAGAAAAGGTGTAAAAAATAACTAAGTTGCGTGTTGGAATAGCAGCTTGCTTTGACATTTGAATAGTTTCGTACGATGCTGGATGTGAAATTTGTATCGCCGATTTTCCCAGTATTTTATGAAGAGAAATTGTAATCTATCACGATTATCTTTCTCTTTACTGGTTGGCTTTAAAGATGTAGTTGGCTTTATAGTTTAACACGAGATTTTACTCGAATTCTAGGTTCAGTGCGAGTGTATCATGATGAGGCATGTCATGACACTTACCTATTTAGTAGATTCCTCAGAATTATCTTGTTTTCTTACTCTTTTAAAAATATCTACTTAGTAAATATTTCTAATCGTTGCAGTTTGCAGTCCTCTGTAATGTAAATACATGTGCAGGGACGTGTGCATGATACATGGTTTATTCTTCATTTACAAAGTACATGTCAAACATGTCATATGTTCATTTGTACAGTTAGTGTTGCTTATGGAACTTTTACAATAGTACTGTTAGTTATCACATACAATAGACAATACTGTACGTGTCAAAGGACAATAGCACCATATAAACAATCCGGATATATAATACATATACCGTTCACAACGTGTGCAATGGGATATAGGAAGATCATTCAACTGTACAGGAAAACCTCTTTGAAAACATTAGCATTCTGAATGGGTTTTACTAATTCGAGGACTTCTGAATCCTTGCAGTTGACTCATCTTAGTTTCATCGTATTAAATGTCAAAAGAAAAAGAAGAAGTATGGATAAATCCGGTTCGGTACGGTTTAAAACTGGAGATAATAACATGCGCTTTGCATGGAAATAACAGATTCTGGCCGAAACACCTGATTAAAACATGAAATTTTTCTTATTAAATAAATAAATTAGGAACAGTCAATTATTAATCGAAATTTCCTCCGCCAAAAGGATGTAAAAGCGAGCATTTCACATTGTGACTGTGTAATCTAATTTTCACACGGTTCTCTATTTATTCCCACTCTTATCGCTTTCAGCATTTAACGAATCAATCGTTCGGTGACATTGACTGAGCTCGCGATTGATTCTACATTAAGTACCACAAACATATGTGTAGGCACTTGAAATGTAAGTGGATTATTAAGCTGGTACTTACTTAGTCACTCAATAATTTCAAAATTCCAAGACGTTTGTTTCAATCAATAAACGTATTAGTGATGGAGTAGTCTAGTTTAATAGTCTATCTATTATTTTTGCTGGCGCTATACAAGTTTTTATTATCGTTTTAAAATAGAATGTGCGTTATCACGACCATTCACCAAAATGAGTCATCGAATTGAGGGCCATTTTATTAATAAGTATTGACAACCTTGAAATACTTCAACTTACAAGCGATTTTCTTTTTATTTCTTTTACATTAAGTAGATTCCTCCCAAAGTTCAAATATGCGTCATTGTTATAACTTACAATGTGTTAGGTGTGTTATATTTTCATAGTTGTTGATATTTGGAATCATCTAAGGATTTCAACGATACCTATTAGTTATGTAGTTAAGTGCTTTGCCCCGAGTAAAGGATCTTTGCCGTATAATTCTTAGGTTAAACGTCAAAAAAGTATGGATTACTCTTTTTTTTTTATGGGAGGAAAATCCGTTACGGTTATGTCGGACTCGCACCGACTAAAAACCCCCCGATGGTCCTCCTTGTCGCAATTCGGACGGCTCTGGGACCTTCTACGGAACGCACCAGTGCCGCCATAGCGTCATACCTCTGTGGGTTCTACCTTTTTTTATTCAACGATTGCAGCCCCCAACTGCAGCATTGTACTCACCCCGAGACCCTTTTAGTTACCTTGTACGACAGGCAGGGGATACCGTAGCCGTATTCTAATGCCCGGGCTAGCTGGGGGGCTTCCTGTATTAAACCTTTTTCTTGATTTGATCGAATCCAGTTTAACATAGATTGCGAAATCGGCTTGAACCTGAGTTTGGATCTGTACATTTAAAGCTAACGCGAAAAGGTTGCAGCAAAACACTTATTTGGTGAAACCAGCCATTGCGTCAATCTCAGATCCGGTAATTTACAATGTTGTGAATGGGAATGATCATGCAATTTGAGGTTTTTATCCATATATTTAGTTGTAAAAAATGGCAAGTTGGATTTGTTTGCGAATTTGATGTTGTTGCCATGTAATTTTCTGCGTTACGTAACTGATATTAAGTTATCCATTGTTAAACAATACCGTAGAACGATTTATTTATTTTATCGTATCATATTAATCACGCGGTCGCTTAACTTATTAGTAATTATAAAGTTACATCTAAATTCTTCGCCTATTAATCTTTGGCTGATAGTGTGGCCGATGATACAATTAATATTAAGTAAATCGATTTGTAACTTGTTCAATTTAGGATTATTATTTGTGTCTTATTGTTTCGTAAGTTCTGTAGAATGATTTTGTACTCAAAGCATATGTTTTAGTGTAGGCAACAATTATTTTGCGTCTTGCTTAGATGAAGGTTTACATTGTTTGAATTTGATGAGCGACACCCATCATATTATTACTCAATTAAAGCATACTGTTTAAAAAATGAATGATAAAACATTGGATCTAACTTTCTAGGCCCACGAGGAGGGATTACTCTTGACAATTGACATGATAATTGTTACTGAAGCTCTAATTCCTACTTTTCTTCCAGAGGGCAGAGTGGAGGTATCCCGAGAGAACAAATACCTCAGCACCATGGCCCCCGGCAAGGTGTTCGGTGAACTGGCCATCCTGTACAACTGCAAACGAACGGCAACCATCAAGGCGGCCAGCGACTGCCGGCTGTGGGCCATCGAGCGGCAATGCTTCCAAACCATCATGATGAGGACTGGTCTCATCCGCCAGGCCGAATACACGGACTTCCTTAAGAGGTATGTTCTCCCTTATTACCTTATAATATAGATGCTATAAATAGGTCGTCATGATCGTCTCGCCTCAAGTTTTAAGCCTTTTATTATTACAATAAAAATGCTCTTTATTGCACACATGCAGTACTGAACATACTTTTACTTTAGAAAATATTTTTGTGCACACAGTCACTGCTCCTTGACGAGTCCATCCATTGTGGTGGCCCCATGATGTCACCACAATGCATGAAATTACCTACTCTGCCTAATTACTAAAAATAAAACGCAAATGTAATGTTGATTTTATTAATTATCTAGAACTATTAAATTCGGGTCCGTAATGTTTCATATAATGTCAGAAAAACTAACTAACATACACATAAATTGACATAAAATTACTTAATATAATGTATCGTTTGATATAATGGTTTTTGCTATATTTTGCTTTACTCTAATTATCGATTGATATAATAGGCAAAATGACATAATTTACAATAGGCATAATTCTATTTTTGTATAGCGTATTTATGACATAAATATGCTTAACATACATATTATTATTTAATATAATTGCGGTTTCATAGAACGCATGTATGACATAAATATGTTTAACTTACATATTATTTAAAATAATTGCGTTTTCATTTAACAATGACTGCCAAGAAGTCGACGGAGCCCTGCTTTCGTTTCTGGGACTCAGTCTCCCGCCCTCCGCCCGGGCTCCCGCCAGAAACTCGCTTCTGGCGCCGCAGGCTTTTATATACACTAGGGGTAGGGCAGACAAGACCACGTGGATGTGGGGTGCGCTGATTCGGGTATTGGTAGCTATTTTTATCTTTCGATCGCTATAAAAAAGGAATCATTTAATGCTGATGATGGAGACAGAAGTTGGCCATGGGAATTCAGTACTTTGTCGACGTAACCCCGTTGAGTTTGGGCTCCTTAGAATCGTTTCAATGAGTACCTAGTTGATGACGATATACAAAAAGGTACAGTCGGCAATAAAAGCTTGTACCAAAAATGAAATTTTTGACAGAGACTTATTAATCATTTATTTACATCTAAATTTATAGCATTGACGATTTATGTCAAGTAAGTCATTATGATAAACACGTTTTATACCAAGTAATAAATATAGTAAATGACTATTATACTAAATGTAGTTATAGCCTTAAATCATTATATCACTTGTTACATTAGATCATTTGAAAATTATCTGAAACAATATTATACCATCCGTTACATTATACAAAGCAATGGTATATGAAACTAAAATAGATTAAGTGACATTATTTAAAAAGTTGCGCACCCATTAAATTCACTATCACTTTAGTGTTATTTCTATAATGTAATCCACGGTTGTGATTGTGCACAAGAATAAGAAATATCCTTCTGTAAAGATTCATAACAATAGTATCTCTGTGCATTACGATTGGAAATTTGTTGGTCTGCTTGCAATTGTGTACTATGAACGCAAATTGCCTAACGTCATTCAGAAGTCAATAGGACCCTGTATTACGTGCGCTAATACGTTTAAAATAGACGGTTTATGACTATGACTGCGAAATAGGACTGAAGGAAACCTACGGAATAACTTAAAAATAGATAGGTAAACTGTTTATGTTTTTTTTATGCAGAATTTTCTATTGCCCTAGAAAAGTTACGTACTTTCAATGCAAAATGACTACACCCGTAACTGTATTACAGAACAAATACTTGAATCTTAAATAACTTCTTTCCAGCTCTTATACCAAGATATAGTTAACTTTTTATCTACTGTTAAGCTACAGATAAAAAAAAATGTTCTTCATTATGTTAGTTACTTGTTTGTCTACAGAGCCGTTTAATGTTTCGAACGATATACCACACATATTGCATAGTATATCTCCGGGCCTAGGTACTAGAGATGTCTCATTAAGAACAAATGCATAGTACTTATAATACCATCCATACCATACCAGTAAAGCAGCAAGACTATAACAGGTTACATTGTTTTTATCATCATAATATAAATATATAATCTCCTGAGTTCGTTAACGTAGCGACACGTATCCGAAGGCAGAATAAAAACTGCTCTGTCCACTAGCAATCAGGATGACCCAGAATTGGATGACGTTGCCACTGATAAAAGACACGGTGAACCAGACTTTTTTAGTGTTTTCGGAAGCCCTCTGTATCTTAATTGGGGTTTTATTTTCAAGCCTGTCAATTAAAAGCTTCAGAAATGTTTGGTAAAAATTCTGCCAATTATATTAATGGTTCTCCAGCTCTTCACTTCATTGCGAAGAACCATTGTTTTTAAACGTTTCGTGATAAAACATAATTTCGTTCATTCATTCAACATTTAATCTTTTAGTTTCTATTACAAACGTTCGAATGAAGAAAACATCTTTATCTGGAACAGCTATTTCGGTTTTTTGTTCCTAATGGGACGTTGTTTATAACAGCGAGGCCAGTAACCTCGGCTCGTGTTGGCTTTAGGTACAATTTGTTTTGGCGTCTGAATAAAGGAAAAATCTTGTGCACTCACCATACACACATTTTATATTAAAATTATCTTCGCTAATTATCTTTATAGGTATGATTGCCGTAAGTAAGAAACGATTTAATATTTACTTTGCTATTTGTAATTGTTCTCACAAATCTGTACTTCATATCAATGTTGTAAATATGTCTACAAACAAGTATCACGCTGATAACGAGACAGGGAACGAAAAATAAATAAATTCTATTTTGATTTCATCGCCTTTTCAAATAGTGTACCTAAGTCTTGGGTTGTAGTCTCTCCACCAGTAAACGTATATTTGAAGCTGTCAAATATATGAAAACACATCGTCGCACATTTCTGGTGGGTCCCTTAAGGGTTCAAGAATTCCGTCTAGCTAGGACTCAATACCAATGTCAAAAGAAAGGATAATGACCTCAAGCAAGACACTTATGCTAATGTTAGCTGTGCAGTGGCCCACTCTTCTGCTTTCGAGCCAGGATATTTGCATTCACGAATACCTAATAATACTCATGCCATTGTGCATAATATTCGTGGCAATGTTTAGTGGCACTTGGCATTATGAACGCAAATGCTAAAGGCGTGCTCCTTTGAACTGTGGAGGTGACTCGTCTAGCAGACGTGAGCTCAATTTGTATTAAGTTGTTAAAAGTAATACAAAATTACAGAGGTCATAAATTATTTCGTGTTATTTAAACTCCAGGGTACAACTAATAGGAGAGAGATACGAGTACATATTTTAAAATTATTTTATGTATCTAAACTTAACGGGATAGAATAACTTACAATAATAATAGAAAATATAATAACGATAATACACTATAAAACGCTGCAATTATAAAAATAATATTATCTATGTCACCTATTATTACTTTACTCATTATAACTACTTCGAAACATTTAACAGAAATCAGTTCTACCTTTAGCAAGTTACCTGCACTTAATTTAGCTTTTAATGTAATTGTAGACAGCCTGGCACTTTGTCCAAGGGTATCGTGCCGAGGTATGTTAATGTCAGCAGTTGTTACTGTGATCCCCTCTTATGGCGATTCATCTTCTCAGAAGGCATTACGACCATAAAGATAAATGTCTTTATCGTGTGGGTTACTGTTACCAGCCACGGTTATAATTGTTACACTTAAGGCATTTGGAATGCGATGCTTTTGTCGAGTGAAACTCTTGATGATTGGAATGCAACTCCTTCACGTAGCGTTTAATCTATTATAAAATAAAGTGTTAATCATTCAGATTTCTGCTTAATTATTAAATAAACATTGTAGGATACTCTTACAGAAATCGAAATAGTCCGACGGTAAACTCAATAAGGCTAGAAGTATGTGCCAGACGACGATTACTTACGTACCTATAAATGCGGAGAAACATACAAGACTCAGGAACAACACACATATATTTGCCCTAACCGGGATTAGACCCCATGACCGTCAGCTTCGCAGACATGGTGACTACCAGTTAGGCTACATTGGTTGTCTAATGAAATTCTATATGAAATCTTCCTAGTGTGTAATAGACGTCTAATGTAGGTACACAACACAATCACACAATCAATCGAATGAGAGCAAAAGTAAAACAAAGGATTTGTTTATGAAACTAGTGTCACCGCGTTACCCAAGCGATTTGCGACACACCGGCACGTTCTCGCCTTCATGATATTCGCAATCCTTTCACTGCATCGACGTCCTCACTTATAATGCTTGTTATTCAATCAGGCTTAAATTGAATCAAACATTTAATAGCACGTACACGATGCTATATTTCAATGTCCTAACAATCGATGAGCACGCCAAATGTTTTGATTTCTAAGTCATTTTGATTCATGATACGTTCGCGTGGAAATTGATTAAGGTTGTATTTTGGAACTAAAATGCATTTTCATTAATTGAAAAGTTATCGCCTTTTCAAGTGTTTTAGAAATACTATATATGTTTTACAGTTAATAAAATACTGACAATAAAATACCACATTTTGACAGAAGTACCTAATCATTTTGATGTCTTGATATCCTGATTTTGAAAGACATGAAATCAAAAATGTCTTGTCAAATATGACGTAATGGAGCACTGGCCCAGATCTCGGTACATATCATGATGAGGGTCGAAGCTATTTATTTATTTTCCTCGGTGCACACGAGACTTAAGTAGTGCACGTCCTTAGTTGCCGACATACTTTACATACAAACGTTTACCTAGTTTGTTGTATTATGGTTAAGTTAGTAACGTGATGGTTAGCTATTAGCTCTAATAGCTCGTACACACTTTTGAAATTACTTCATAGTAAACTTCATGTTTCAATAAGTATTACATTTAAATTACTTATCACAAAACGTCTTACAGTGAGATAGTTCAAACAATATAAAATACAATTATTTTTTAGTCACAGATTATTCTATGTATGTACATACATTATCTACTAACAGTGATATAATAGTTGTAATCCGTTTTACGGATTATGCATAAACCGGTATTACAGTAATCAAATCACCAAAGAAACCTTTCAATTTAGACCAGTATGTTAACGCTCACTTTCAATACAAACCAGTAACATTTATAGTATTCGACATTTACCTGTTCCAACAACATTTCAAGAACATCGAGTATTTTAGAAGCAAATTATTTTTATTGCAAAAAGATAAACGTTATCGAATCATTATTATTAACAGCAGTAAAATTGACAGAAATAAATAGAAAGAAAACCAAGTCATGCAATTACATCATGATTACTGTTATAAATAACTCAGTAAATAACGTTTTATAAGCTGAGTTAGGTATAATTTCGTTGCATAAAACGTTTTCTATTTGCTGGGATAACTTACTAGCTACACCTAATTCCGAGGATTTCGTAATACGTAATTTTTTGTTCATTGCTGCGGCACTTTCTACTCGGCAGCCGTAAAATAATGCCCCAATCGGGGTTCTTTAGTTAATATAATATTACAAACTTAATATTAATCGCTGCTTATTTATAGATTGCATACACATAACAATAGTAGCTTTAAGAGTGTTATAGTCTCTGAACTCAGGTTTAGATGAACAATACACATTATAGTAATTATCAAAACGCAACATGAATCTTACTCTTGATTAAAAAGCAGTCATTCACAATAATTATCAAGTAGGTACGCCCACTTAGACATAGACAATAAAAACAATCAGCACTCGCCGAAACCCCAACGTTCACGATCGACTTGCACTTGACCGGTTGCCGATGATGTAACGTCGCTGGTCCAGTTTCTGATGTTTTTGTTTCTTTTTCCACAGCGTTCCGATCTTCAAAAACTTACCCGAAGACACGCTTATTAAGATCTCCGACGTGCTAGAAGAGACACATTATCAAAATGGAGATTACATCGTCAGACAGGGCGCCCGAGGTGACACATTCTTCATCATTTCCAAGGGACAGGTAAATATCTATCTGTCTATCCCTGAAACGTGTCTTTCGACGTATCTGTTCAGACAGGTCATTATACCGGGTAATCTCTCTCATAATGACCTTGTTTTGTTAGTAACACAATATGAGTCATTAACCAACATAATTTATTTCCTATCAATTATGTCATTTAAAATAGGTAGCACTAGATTTCCTTACCTAATTGTAGACCGTCATCATCTCGTCATTTTGCTTGAAGACGTTGTCACTACTGACTTGTCATTTGTCATCATATTGGATTTGAGATTTTTATTTCACTATTTATTTGAATGACATCGTAGTCTTGTACGTGTGAAGATGTTCTCCAAATACGAAAGTCAACAATTTCACTTTCGTTCCGCGGTTGAACTTTCGAGAGACCGGCTGTGTTCAACGTGACTTCTTCAACCACGCCTCTATGTTTTGTAAACGTAATAACGTAGCCTTCGGCTTCATTACTCATTTTAGATATCTCGTAATCAAATCACTCACGAAATTATTATTTCACAATAGCCCAATTACTATCTAAAAGGTTTTATTGCCATTAATCGATTCAAACTTGATTGAGATACTCAGTATCTAATGCATCTAAGACTACCTTAATTAGGTGGGCATATTGATCTTCCAATAAAAGAGTAGTTCCGTCTTTGATGACGTCCTGTGGTTCCTAATTTAAATTTGATATCTATATCATCCGCAAGAATTTTGATTTGAATAGAAACGTTGGCTTTCTTTTCTATTTCTGACCACAACTTTGTTAAAACGCCGTTGTGGTCTATCGCAGGCCGTGAATACGTTGATGTATACGGACTGGCCGTGTGACTAAAGATTTGTAAAACTGCACTTTGTTCTATAGAGGCAGTAGAGGCCAGAAAGTCAGCTATTGCAATGTACCTACAAGGTCAGCGCTCTGAGGCGAGAGGCTTAATGCACGCGGAATTTTGAGGCCAGATTTTTTAAAATCCGGGTGGTTAAACGGAGCGCGGTATTCGAATATTTTGAATTGTTCCTAAAACATGTAACGTTTTCTGCACCTTTTACCGTTATTTCGCTATTAGCCTATATGTTCAGTCATTTTAACATAAAATCCCTATCGAAAAAACAGTGTTATTACATCATTAAGTGCACATATTTAGGTATGTTGGAAGCACACATCGCGGCTTCCAGTTTAACAGATGTTTTGATTCGTGAGATATTTCTGTGGGAATAGCGTCAGGTCTTTTGTTTAATCAGCTTTAGTTACGCTCTTTTGGAAATGTATTTACCTATAATTATAAATAATTTTTGGTATCGAAAACGGTACTACGTAGCAACATAGTTTAAATAGTTTTATTCTTAATACATACTATGGAGTTGTGTTTATAATAAATGACTTACATATCCAGCTGGTCGATTACGTAACGCATTGTACGTACGTTAGGTAGATCTAAATGTCAAGTTTTATATGGAAAAATGACAGTTAAATTCTCCTAACGCGCGTTCAAAACGTTACGTGATCACCCCTCAGTAGTATGTATAACCGGTTTATGGTTTTAATTTATATTTTTAGGTTGCGTTGCAATAAAATAGGTAGGTATTCTTGCTGGTTTTTTATTATTGATTTTCTATTAGAATGCCAACAGCTTTAACATACAATATAGGCTTACAGCTGGGATACAATTGTCGAGCCAATGACAGGTCTCCCTTAGAAACTTACGGATTTGCTTAGTTTGATTTCAAAGGTGTCAAATTCCGCGATTGTTCAGGAGATTACTGCTGCTATTCATATACATACCTACCAATGTAATCACATAGGTCAAAGCCAGCGTATTATATAAACCTTAACTGATACGTACAAACGTAGGTTACAAAGCGGGACCTATTCCGTGTTTTCTGATTATTAGGGTATACCAATAAGCACAATACTCATAAGTAGATTACATTTAGTCTTGTTGAATTTTTACACTTAATTACTGTCTGATGACGTTCAAAAAATATACGAGTTTTAAACTTGTGTGTAAGTAATAAATATTTATGACAAAGGAGCTTAAAAGCTGTGATGTTTTATTGAAACTGCCAAAGTAAATTGCTATAATATTTATAACCGTGAGAATGAAACTGCAGGTACAAAGCACGTTTCCTCATTCATTTGGTTATTGTAAGGTACTTGATCTTGTTTTTAATCCAAGGGCACTATAAAATCTATAACTATGTACATTAGTCCACACAAGTCAAAATAATATAATAGCTAGCTGCCTGCGCGGCTTCGCCCGATTATTGCAAAGAACGCAGGATAAAATATATATCCTATGACTCAAAGTCCTATGCACATTAGGAAAGTCTACAGGTTACCCTCTACATACAAACATACAAAGATTACAAACTCACAGGAGTTTCCTCTTTATAACATTAGTACCTATAGATTAAAATTGCCAATAGTATTTACCTACCTTCGTTTTATGTAGGTAAGTGACTAAGAGTTAGTGTAACTAAACTTTTCATAAAAATCTGGGAGAATGACAGTATCAAACACACAGACAGTAACAAAGGTACGGCTTGGAATGAGGGTTTCCAGAATCCATTAGCTATGTCAACAGCTGGCAGCACTGGCGAGAGAAATCCACCAATCACGTTTAATCATCATCAATTTTATTGGTGGATTTAAAGGCTCCAGTGCTGCCAGTTGGTGAAATAATGCATTCTGGAAACACTTATTGTTGTTTGTAAATCAAATTTATAGATGTATGTTTATTCATAACGTTTCCGGGTATCTATGTATACTTATAAATATTTCCCTACTGTCCGTTTAGTCACTCGTTTTGAATAGAATAGATTAAAAAAAAAATTGGAACAACAACAGGAATATACATATACATCACATACGTAAGGCTTAAATCTAATAAAAGAAATCTAGTGTTGTTTCAAAAAAGGAGTCCACTCAGCACGACACACAGAGTGCAAGGACGCTGATTTTCAGTGGATCCGATAAACTAAAACTAACGCATTTATTGCTGCCTCATTTTACAATAACATTGATAAGTAAAATATTTCACGCAGCATAGCAAACGCAAGCGCACTAAACTACATTAACCTCGTCTCGGACAAAGCCAAGGGAAAGTGTAACCTCAGCCACAATAACACCTAATTAACGCCTGACAAATCGGACAATATTGCTTACAATATTTCCGAAAGAAAGTAAGTAGGTAGATGAACTAATCCGTAACGAGTGGCCGTTTGCGGTCGTTGTGAAATGGTCCGTATTTACGTAAAGTAAACTTGTTACTTCAACCATAGTTATCTCATCCGCTTCCGTTGACCAGCCGAGTTTGTGAAAGGACGTAATGCGTATTGCTGAATAAGTTACTTACGCCCCTTTGGTTTGATATGGGTGGGTTACCTCACCGAAAATGTGTAAGCAAGGCACTTTTTTGATCTTTATCCAGCCTAATGCAAGTTGTTGGATTAGGAGCTTGTTTTTATGACTTTTGTGTGGTTTGCTAAATTTAGCGGTTACCTCACCTCATCTTTGCATAATGCAAATTATAATAAAATAACTGTCAAACCAGAACTACGATGAAGAGGATGGCGAAAATATTTTATTTTGATGGCAATTTATATACATAATATGTAGAATGACCTAACCATTCTGTAAAATCTTATTTATAATTAGCTATAACTGTTAATAGCTAGGTAGGTTGTGTGTTTACAGATCTTTAGATATAATAGAAGATATTATGCACACATCTCACGTAGCGTACTGTCTAATCAATTATACAATGGTACCCTGAAGTTGTTTTCTATATTGTCACGCACACTAAACCTAATGTACCTGCTTAACCAGTTATGCTACTTAAGTAATAATTCTGATGATTACCTAGATTGCCTTCTTCAGACTAAGCCGGTTTGTGAGTAGAAAATAGAGACTAAAATTATATGTAATTTATTTCAGGTTAAAGTCACACAGAAGCTGCCTAATAATGACGAGAAATTCATCAGGAGCCTCACTAAGGGAGATTTCTTCGGTGAAAAGGCTTTACAAGGGTAAGCATGACGTTTTAAATAAACTATTTACCTATCAACTTATTTCGGTACCTACCTCCATTTTGTGTTATACTCAATCTCTATAAGGTATAATTATATTGCAAATAATTAATATGATCTATAACTATAATTTCCTACGCAGTCCTCGAACAAAGTAGATCGATGATCTGTGGCTCGTTTTCACCGCGCTGCAAGTTACAATTTTTCAAGTACAGGCAACACAGGGCTCGTCAAATGGCCCGTCGTTATTGGTCAAATACAATAATTCTATTATATTCTATAGATATTCTATTCAAGCCAAGGCATGGCAAGGTGTTGCCAACTTAGGCTTAAAAATTATAACTCGTAGTTTCGTGATACGGGTCACTGGTCGAAATCGCGGGAGAACTGTAGGCAGCGAGTATTAGCGCAAGACCATTCCTTCCTTGTGTTTCTTGAAGGACTTTTTCCAGCTTTGGATGTCTATTGGTTGATATTATGGTGATGAAGAGCATTTAACAAAATTATTAGTATTCCGTCTGCATATTAGATATTTTTTACATCAAGCGTTAGTTAAATGTTTCTTCAATTTCAGTGACGATCTCCGAACAGCGAACATCATCGCCGACGCCCCGGAAGGCACCACTTGTCTCGTCATCGACAGAGAAACCTTTAACCAACTCATCTCCACACTTGACGAGATACGCACCAAGTATAAGGACGAAGGCGAGAGCAGAGCTAGGTAAGAGTTCTTTTTTATTAAAAATGAAATTACGCTTTACCTTCGTCTAACCTGATGGAAAGTTAGGACAAGGTCTAAGATGGACCACGCTCACCCAGACACTCACCCATGTGCTCTGACGCTTAACACGACAGAAGGTGTCACGTCAGAGCGCGTCAGATGAATGGGAATATAACCGAAATAAATCTTTGAAACATATATAGTTATGTCGCGTCAGAAAAATATGAATCCGGATTGCGAAAACAACGAAAATAGTCATTGACGCATCAAGACCTACCTACACACAATGTCATTAGATGATGAGGTCCCTGCCATGACGCAATGAAACTGGTCGTAGATAGTAATTATCTAATGAGATATGAAAAAGCAGTAAAGTAGACGAGTTTCCTATGTCAAGTTCATCGTAAAAACCGAAGCTAAGGCTGCCTTAGTCGCCGCAACAATAGATTTCAATTGAATGAGTCTACTATTGTGTCGCTTATCTTTTATTTTCCACCAAAACAATGCATATTTTGGCGCTGTACAACGACTGACTTGATTTCACTGTCTTTAATTCGTTCTGTTTCTAATTTGCTGCAATTGAGGATATATTTGTGTGGTAAGTGTTTGCAAAAAGCCGTTTTTGTAATGTATGTCAAGTGTCACAATATGATGGATAACTTTAAAGAAACTTATCAATGTCAATATGGTTTCAAAGTACTCCTTAATTATAGGATGGAAGGTAATCTTAAAGTGGTTATTAACTTTTCTCTTTAGTTCGGAAAACACGTGTTAGCGGCATTGAAGAATAATTGCTATTCCCGCGGTTTTGTGGGCCTGTGAAGTGCGAGGCGCAGAACACAATACGAGGCCGCTGTAATGAAAGACAGCTTCGACAAATATAATGGAAATGAAATTGAGAATGAACAAAAGTTAATTATTCAACAAGAGTTGATTGCAGCTGCATTTGCATCATGCGTTTCAATAGTACTATTAAATATTACGAAACTATAAGTACTTTTCTGTCGGTATTTCTTAATGTTATTGTTAAAAAAGTTATCGCTCCGCAAGTCAAGGATTTTACTTTTTTGTATTTATTCTCTATGATGAGGAAACCTGCATACCAGAAGTATGCAGGTAAGAAATTCAAAGGTGTACTTATGTAAAGTCCTCAACCCGCACTAGACCAGCGTGACTCTTATTCATAAGAGGAGGCTTGTGTCCAGCAGAGGATGTACATAGGCAGATGATGATGATGAATCTATGCTTAAATATTTTCAGGCTTAACGAGGAATTCGCGAACTTACGTCTCTCAGATCTCCGCATCATAGCGACGCTCGGCATCGGAGGTTTCGGTCGAGTGGAGCTGGTTCAAATACAAGGCGACCCGTCCCGGTCCTTTGCGCTGAAACAAATGAAGAAAGCCCAGATCGTTGAAACCAGGCAGCAACAACACATCATGTCGGAGAAGGAAATTATGTCTGAGATGAACTGCGAGTTCATCGTTAAACTATACAAGACGTTCAAAGATCGCAAATACTTGTACATGCTGATGGAAACTTGCCTTGGAGGAGAGCTTTGGACGATATTGAGGGACAAAGGTGAGGTCTTATTAAAATTCTTTTCATCGAAGCCAAATATAGAAAAGAAAAGATCTTATGTGTGGACACATTCCTTTCTTACCTTTATATGGTCGACGTAAGCAATTCTTTTGTTGAATTTAATATGTGCTGATGGAATTCTTCTCCGTTCCAGGACAATTTGACGACGCCACGACGAGGTTCTACACAGCGTGTGTGGTGGAAGCGTTCCATTATCTACATTCTAGGAATATTATATACAGGTAAACGTCCGTTTTTTGACCGGTTTAACATTTACCTCCTCGAGTTTTGAAAAAAATATGATATGTGACGTTTGAAGGAAACTATTTATGTCTAAGTGGTGTTTATAGGAAAAGGTCAGTGGTTGATATTTTATTATAATTCAGCAGAATGTCATTATTTACTTATTTATAGAGTCGTTATTTAAATTAATGAACAGTATTGCGTTTCTGATGCTTCCTTGCTATATAACCAAATCAATTTTATTTATTAATGTACCTAATGTTACCATGCTATTGCACCCGGACGTATGTCATGCATAACAAATAGTATCGCGAATATTCCGACTTTAGAGAAAGGAGTTATTACAGTTCAGTATACATAATTATATGGTTGGTGCATTAACATCAATAAATAAAATATCTACCACCAGCCTTCTCTAAAATCGTATTGTTCCAACGGAGTTAATTATACACAATTATATGGTTGGTAACGAGTTTGCAATAAATTATCTACCGTCAGCCAGTTATTCCAACTTTAAAACAAAAGTTGGATTATTACGAGTGTCGGTATACTTATGCTAGTAAAAAAAACTCTCCTAATTAATACGCCGCCCGATTGGTAAAGGACCTAGATGTTCAATGATACTTAGTGCAGTTTTGACCATTCTTAGATTATACGTGTTTTTTTTTTAGGTTTTATTGAAAATAAAAACTAAATTATATACAACTACAATATACCTAATTAAAACAAGAATAATAAGAAAGTAAAACGAAACTAAGTTAGAGAAGTAAAAATGCTTATTATAAAAAGAACACCCCGTCGAGGAGAAACGACGATCCTCTTGCGGCATTGTCTCCATGACGCTGGCTGCGTTATACCTATCGAATATCAATAAGCGACTTGTTAACCTTGCCATAAGATAAAATAAATAAGTTAATTAAAAATCTAACCAACTACAATCCTGTTCCAGGGACCTTAAGCCCGAGAATCTCCTTCTGGATTCCAAGGGTTACGTGAAACTGGTAGACTTCGGGTTCTCCAAGAAGCTGCAAGCCAGCCGCAAGACGTGGACTTTCTGCGGCACCCCTGAGTATGTGGCGCCAGAAGTCATCATGAACCGAGGCCATGACATCAGCGCGGACTATTGGTCCTTAGGTGAGAAATTCTTGTGTTTACCAGTTCTCCAAGAAGCTGCAAGCCAGCTGCAAAACGTGGACGTTCTGCAGCTGATGTGATTTCAAAAAATATGTACTTTTTTTTTAGATTTCAATTTTTGGTTTGGTTTTTCTTAGTCAGAATCGTTGATACTATCGATACTCATACAAGAAAAAATGTCCCAAATATTCCATTCCAGATCGTCACATTTTTGTATGCAGTCTTTTTTATTTATAAGGTCGCGTGACCCACCGGAAGAAAAATCTTACATAGTAAAATCTGGGACACTTTTTTTCTTGTATCAACGATTCTGAGTAAGAAAAATCCACAAATATCGAAATCTGAAAAATAGTTTTTTTGAAAAACACTCAAGTTTAAACATGTCTAAAACGTCGACTGTACAATTTTTTTCAAATCCCCGTACTAAATCTCAAATCCGAGTAGGTACAGAATTACTTCTTATTACTGCTATTCAAGAACTGATTGCGCTACGAACAGCGACTTTTCAACAAGCAAACTACTTACCGATAGATGGCGCTGTTATCAATAGATAGAGAATTTTATAGCGTCCTAGCGTATGCCCGAAAGGGACGATGGTAAATTAACCTTACTAAATAGAGAAGTATCAGAAGACTCATACATTCTTGACGTCTAATGTCGTTTATAATTTAGTCGTGTCACGTCAGTTGTGCGTCAGTTTCAGTACAATAAAAGCTTATTCTGATTCTGAGAGACAGGGGATTTGACATTGTATCTCGTTCACACTTGTGGTAATTGTCTATGCTCACCCCTTGTCACACATGTGTGTATGTGTGTGTGAGTCCCTCTATTCCATTCTTCCTCTATGCTCACATTCCAGGTGTTCTCATGTTCGAGCTCCTCACCGGCTCCCCGCCGTTCACCGGCGCCGACCCCATGAAGACGTACAACAAGATCCTCAAGGGCATCGACGCGGTGGAGTTCCCGCGCTGCATCACGAGGAACGCGGCCAACCTCATCAAGAAACTGTGCAGGGACAACCCGGCCGAGCGGCTGGGGTACCAGCGGGGTGGCATCACTGAGATACAGAAGCACAAGTGAGTTTACATATTTTTATCCTTTCATTCATCTAAATAATATAAAAGAAGAAACTGACTGACTGACTGATCTATCAACGCACAGCCCAAACCGCTGGTTCTAGAGATTTGGCACGTACGTTCCTTATAAGGTCTAGGGGTGCACTAAGACAGGATTTTTCAAAATTCACCTCCTATGGTCATTGTTTGAAAAGATTTAGTTAGACTATTTCATTCAAAACTGCACAGCAGTATTCCTAACGATAAATGAGTAAACACGTGTTTCAGGTTTTTGAGAATTCAACTCCTAAAAGGGAGGAATGTGGTGACAAAGTCTAAAAATTTACATGGGTATCGTTTCTATGGTTTATCGGGTCGCTGATTACGAAAACAACAACGATTTTAAAATCCAACATGGCAGACGTGAAAAACCAACTCTCTTGTTGGGGTGCGATGGGGTTGAAATGTCTAAATATCAATATGGATGTCGTTTTTTTATTTTTTGGGACGTTCATTACGAAAATGGCATCGATTTTGAAATTTAATATGGTGGACATGAAAATTCTTGAAAGCCCAAATTGAATTGCCAAATTGCAATTCAATTGGAACATACGGGTCAAACTGAGCTCCTCCTGTTTTGTAGACGGTTAATAATTACTTTTAATACGCGCGGGTGAAGCCGTGGGCAAAAACTAGTTCATAATATAAAATTTATTTTAAAACAACAACAGCTATCTGTCAAAAATGACATTTTTGGTACAAGCTTTTATTGCCAACTGTCCTTTTCTGCCGTCATCAACCACTCGTTGAGACGATTCTAACGAGCCCAAACTCAACTGGGTTACGTCTGTTAAGTCCTGAATTCCCATGGCCACCTTCTGTCTTTATAATCAGATCAGATGGTACCATAATATTGAATTGTGCTCCAAACTATATATCGACATTCATAGGTGCATGTAATATACATAAATTGAAGAATAAATCACTTTGACTTTGACTTAAACCCAAAATTTCAGTTCAATCAGTTGAAGATATCTGCTTCAAAATTGAGTTGATAATGAAAATGTACTTAAATAATGTAATGAATGACTTGAATATATTTATTATATAATTATACCACTACTAAACATTACGACTTCCATTCCAGATGGTTCGACGGCTTCAACTGGGAGGGCTTGGCGCAGCGCACACTAGACCCGCCGATCACGCCCGTCGTCAAGAATCCCGTGGACACACACAACTTCGACCAGTACCCGCCCGACGCGGACGAACCACCGCCAGACGACCTGTCCGGGTGGGATTCCACGTTCTAAAATAATGTTACGTCTTTTAGTAAACTTTCTTACCTCATCATGCAGTTTGAAACTGGATCAAATCAGGGTATTATGACGACGTCTGCATTTTCGAAATAAAATCGTGAACGACGAATGAGACTGCCAAGAGTGTATTTAATATTTATACAATCTGAATCTGAGGATAAACGTCAAAATGATATGAGCTAATCTTGTAGTCAAAACTCTTTTGGGGTGAATTAACCCAAAGAAGATATCGTCATCGTTTAAGAGAAAACATCTTGTCGTTGGAGTTATTATTACTATTTGTCAGTG
This sequence comes from Epinotia nisella, assembly GCA_932294315.1. Taxonomy (NCBI): domain Eukaryota; kingdom Metazoa; phylum Arthropoda; class Insecta; order Lepidoptera; family Tortricidae; genus Epinotia; species Epinotia nisella. Next base: position 11,292,892 of record OW028688.1, on the reverse strand, counting down.
TGACTTAAAGATAAAGTATTTGAGAATTCGCACCACCAAGTTTTGTGGATAGTAAAATAGCTGTTTAAACATTTTGAGGTAAGACATTGTTTAACTAAAAGACATTGATGAATCGACTTAAGAGTCGGAACGACTCGATCAATTTGTGAACGCAACTGGCAGAGCTGGCCACGAGAGGTCGCTGTAGCGTCACTGCGGGTATGCGACTTAGGTTCGGACGAAATCCAAAAAGGTTTAACCTACCTATTTATTGAATTTATGAATTTGTAGTCGCGAAGCTTGCCAACTTAAATCTTTTCAATCAATTGTCACATTATATGACAATCCTACATCGCGATGTAGTCGTTAATGTTAAATTGCCATTAACTTTAGTGAAATAAGTGTTATATTTTAACAGGGTGACCGGAATGCCAAAATATCGTGTTACCATATTTGCAACGGCAGGTTCATATGTATGTCAAATTGCTAACGCAGTTTAGTTCCATTTATCTTCTATTTTTTTAATCTTTACATAAGCAACTTCATTTCGACGTATTTATATACCAGGTACATTTTATAATTTAGCCTATCTTTAATATCCCCACTGAATACACCATTGGTGTTGATAATAAGGTATTCTTATTTATTCAAAAAAATCCATTAGGCATATTTTTTTATTTACTTTATACACAGTTTATAAAACTGAAAAGAACTTAAGGGGACAGATTGATGAACCACTGAATATTACGCGCGTCTGTCATATTTTAACACTCACTGGATTACGTTTGCCTTTTGCTCTTAAATTGATGTGAAATGGCAGTAGATGATATTGTTTAAAACATTTAATTCATGTTTCCGTGTGTAAAGTATGATTGAGCGTGTTGTTTGTTATATCGTTAAAGTCAGCATGGTGCTCAAATGGTGTATAAAAGAGTTTGTTATTTTTGTAATTCCTAACAATATATACATAACCACATTATGTATTACATATTAGGTACTATATACTAGGAATAAAAATAAATTATATTTTAATATCTGAAAGTCCACTAATCTTTTGTTTAGTATTTTAACAAGTAGCTTACCTACTAAAGTTTAGTTTGTCATGTACTAAACATTTTTTGCTTCCTCTTTTGCATGCCTATGATGATTGTATTTATCGCGAGATAATGACAAGATTAAGCAGTTAAGCCCTCTCTTAATAAAGAGCGCGCTCTTAATTCTTGTTCACGAAAAAAAGTAGGCACTGTTGTATTATTAAGGTTATCAAAATGAAATGACATTCGAAATTTCTAGATTAGATTTTGTAATTTTCACGTTTGAGTCATAGAGGTTCTTTTTTTCCTTTACTCAAATAGATTATCGATGTTATAATGTTCCGCGAATATCTTTCCAGACTCTTAATTACCGTTTACAATCCTAAATTGTTTTTAATCTGGCATTATGAAGGATTTCACCACTTTGAAGGAAAAAATTAACGGACTTTAGACTCTTACACATAAAAAAGAATACTCAGTTGGCTATCTAATTGCGGTTTGAACTGCCTAGACCTACGGGGTGACAGTGGACACTTAGTTTTTGATGGCTACTTTTTTTCGTGAACAAGCCTTAGAGGGCAGTGTAAAAACACCGCTTGGTAGAACGGGATGCATACTTTATCTTGCCGTTTATCGCGCGATAACCGCGGACATGATAAGCCTTCTGGTAGCTATCGCGTAAACATGACATATTGTAAGATTTGTAAGACTATTATCTAAATCGGAATAATTAAAATAGTCAATCTAATTCTAAGTTTATTAACACGTCATTGTAAATATCCTATTAGTGAATTTGAATTATTATAAATAACATTTTTAATTAAATTGTGTATGAAATGTAAGTAAAATTTGTTTTGAAGACGTGAAAATATGATGTTATAATTATGAAATATATTTTTTATTTATAAGATCACTATTTTTGTAATCAGTTTAGTAATTATGCGAATATTTGAGAAAGTATGTAAAATATACTTTAGTTTAATAAACGGTGTCTTATTTATTGTTCAATTACACAACAACATGCTTATTTAAAAAAACGGATTTATTTTACCAAAAAATGGTTGTTTGACCATAGAAAATTGTGACATAGGCTGAATTTCCCCATAAACCTCCTCACTGAGCGGTTTTGAGGTTACATAAAAAGCTGCTGATTTGACTAGCTGTTAGGTGTTTTGTGTTGTTAGTTAGTTTTTTGTTTTGGTTCCCTTCAAGAGGATCTGATTTTCTGTTTGTTTCGAGTTTCTAGCGTACTTAAAAGTTTACATTAAAAAAATGATGGATAGTGCTCATTTAATCGTCGGAATCACGTGAACCAAACGAAAACGACATCTCTGGGAACCTGTACGACTGTAGAGCGAAGGTGGCCGCCGCTTTGAGTCCCGAATGTCCCGATACTGAAATAGAATAGAAAATTACACGTTTTAGTTAAAAGCATAGTTCTTACAGTTAGAACGGTAAAACATGGATACTTCGCATTTTCGTCCCCAAAATGAGTTATTTTTTCTGAAACCGTGGTTCCAGTTCCAGTCAATCCTTCCAGCTTTGTGCAAAAGATAACATTGTTTTTTACCTTTGATCTTTAATTTACTACTACTCACCTTTAAAACCACCTTTAAGTCCAACTAGACCAGCTACGTCACCTACTAACTCTTCGGCTAATTTGCAGGCTGCCGCCTGTTCGGGAGAAATCGGAATAAATATAAGTAAGTGAAGTAAAATAAATAAAAATAGTTATGGGCGTCGTTCTTCTTTTTTACCGACAATGAACCGAGGTTTTTCTGTTTTTTTGGTTTTTGAACTATCGAAAATTGTGGTATTGAAGTGCGATTTTAAAAAATGCGTGGGTTTCTTCATTAGAACTAATTAAAGTTTCCTTTCTGGCCAATATAAATATTTATTTACGGTTGGTTTCTAAAAAAAAACATGTGACAAAGTGGACTCTTTCAGTGGGGACAACATTTTATTTTACCACTCTGTCACGGCATTCTACGAAAAAAAAAACATTAAAAAAAATGCTAGATAGAGAAAATGAAATATTAAATATCACTAATTAATAAAATAATATGGACGTTCATTCGAACATTATAAAACCGTAAACATCATTACTCAAATGAGATGCCGTAATAAGACGAAGGACAGGCTATTGTCGGTCGAAAAGAAGAACGACCCACGGGACAATCTTGCACAAATCGAACTAGCAGCGTACTAAGCTTAATAAGGCTTGTTTTATATGTATTAGATGACGCTATAGTAAATATTAAAATCAGTAAGCTGTCGGCGGACACTTACACACACACACACACTTGACTGACAGTAGACAGAGATGTCTACTGTCAGTCAAGTCAAAACAAACTTACTACGCGTCTACATTAAATGAGTTGAGTACTTCCTAATTAACACATACAAAATATCGCATAGGTACCTACCGATTTCATCCGCCAAATGCGGAAGATAAAAAAACTAAACGCGGTATTATAGGTAAGTACATATTGCCCTACACTAAAACAGGAATTGAAATGTTAAGTGACTATTACAGTAACTTCTATATTTTTTTCATAAAAACGTAAACCTAGGTACGATTTAACTATGCATTTATTAAATATTATTGTCGTTAATATGAATGAATTATCTAATCATGATTATTTAGTGTCGCGAAAGAATACTACTTTAAGTACTTAAGTAATATAATGTCAATAGATATATGATTAATTTATAATCGAATTGTTTCTTACCAATATCAATACAGTGAAAAATAATATTTTTCTGTCCATCTTGTTTCACGTCTAATAATATCTAGTTTCTTAGGAATGAAGGCTTATGGAAATCACAAAATTTACACGGCAGCTGTTCAAACCAAGACCCTGACGTAGGTATTGTTTAATTTTATTGAATTAATAATGTTTTTAGAGGTCTGCTTGAGGATATGGGTTAGGTACTAGTTTACTTTACTATACCTACATTTCTTTTTTGTTTGTTCACTCCACTGTATTGCTAGAACGAATTGCTATCTTGTGATTTCAAATGTACTTATGTCAAAATTGATCATCAGCTTACTCGATATGTCTATAGACAGGACGAATAGCAAAAGACGCGCGCGACGCGAGAAAAGACGCGGCAAAAGCACATTTTTGTAGGTAAGTATATGTATCCCGCGCGAGCCATCTCACGTCCACACCAGCACGTCTAGCACAACTTGCTGCTCAGTCGCTTCTCGCGCGACTAAGCGTCCCCTATCTCACTCGCACCGTAAAAATTAGAAAAAGGGGGTTGAGCTTTCTCGACTCGCGTCGCGGTGCGGCGTCAGTTGCGCTAGCCCCGCTGTACTAGAGTCTGGCCAGGGAAAGTTGAGCCTGAGTTATGTAAAACCTTTTATTCTCCTGCCTACCTTTTGGAATATCTTTCTGAAGCTTTCAGAATATGTTCGTTAGGGCTTAAAATGGTTACGAAAAATAAAGAAAAAAAATCTTTTTTTCTTTGGAGTTTTTCACTATGTCCTTTACAAAGTACATCGGCGCCCAATTAAGTAGTGCAACTTTTAAGTAATCATTGAAACTGTTTTTTTTAACCTACCTTCTTGCATACCATTGTGCTTTGTGAACGTCATAAGACAGACTCACCTAAATCTAGTCAGCAGTTTCCACAAGTAAAAATTAATGCTATCAGAAAATACCCAATAGTCTGACATAACCAATTTATATATAATACAAAAGTTTAATCTAATTGTTCGTATCTTGTGCGTGGGTGTGTGAGTATGCGTATGAGTGTGATCTAATTGAACTTTGTAGTATGTAGTGTTTGTGATGTAATTGAATCATGTATAATTGTACATGTATACATTTTGTATTGTCCCGTTATGCAGTCTTTGTAATAAGCTTTTCAGTTTCGTGGTAGGATAGTGAGTAAAGCCATTTCAGTACCACTTTTACAGGCCATATGACTAACAGGTATATGTATACCTACAACGAAATCCTACTTCCTATCCTACTAATCCTACTAAAGGTTTTGCCAAGATGGGCATTGTAATGAATTGTAATATGTATTTTCTTTTTGTGTTAATCAATAAATTAAAAAAAAAAAAATGCGAAAGTTTGGATGTTTAGCTGTTTGGATGTTTGAATGTTTGGATGTTTAGATGTTTGTTACTCAATCAGGCAAAAACGGCTAAGCGGATTAAGATTAATTTTGATATACTATAGTGTATACATATATTATAGTGTATAGCCTGGATTAACATATAGAATAGTCTTTATCCCTGGAATCATCCCCTAAGGGGGCGAAATGGGGCGAAAGTTTGAATTCAAACGAGTTCCACGCGGACGAAGTCGCGGGCAGAAGCTAGTAGTAAATTTTTTCGCATTTTATTCGCATTTGCGAAAGTTTGGATATTTAGATGTTTGGATGTTTGTTACTCAATCACGCAAAACGGCTAAACGGATTAAGATGAATTTTGGTATACATATAGTGTATACCAAAATGCCTGGATTAACATATAGAATACTTTTTATCCCGGGAATCATCCCCTAAGGGGGCGAAATGGGGGGCGAAAATTGGTTTGGAGCTCCGATATAAACGAGTTCCACGCGGACGAAGTCGCGGGCAGAAGCTAGTATTCGATAAGAAAGGGGAGGTAGTTTTGGACTTGTCTTGAGGGCGCAACACTAAACGTCATTTCCCAACTGTATCGTTTGTCCGATTTTTTTGTATAATAATCCTGAAAATTTCATGGTTTCAGAAAAAATGTTTTTTTGCCTAACTGAATATTAGGAGAACGATACAGTTGGGAAATTAAATTTAGTGATTACGATAGGTAACCCAATAATTAAGGTGCACGCACTTTTAATGATGAGTGTTTTTCATGTTTTGTCTGTAACTCTTCGATCTTAAAGTTTAAGTTAGGTTAAGTTTTCTGGATGGACATACCTATACCTACGCTATTTTATCCCGCGACTTATTCTTAGTCATGCGCGGGCGGAGCCGAGCGGGTAGCTGGTAACTTGTATGTAGGCATCCCTTGCGTTTCTTGTACAGTCACGGACTTTAATTGTTGAGCCATATAGAGCTCACTTTATACTGGACGCTTCATAGCTTCATAGAAAACTAAAATTAGTTGACACCTAAATGGCTCAGCAATTAAAATCCTTGACCGTACTACGCGAACGGAGCCGCATGGACAGGTAGTATTTGTAATAAATATCTCGTGACGAGAAATTAACCGTGTACCTACTTTGTCCAACTAAATGAAAATTGAAACTAATTCGAACGGGTAAGAGGGTTAAAGAGATGAGATGAGTTTTTACGGTTGGGCAGCTTAAGTCCCGTATCTGCACTGTACAAGCCAGACTACGGTTCGGTTTTAAAAGGATTTACCTTTTTCAGACGAAGTTTTTGCCAAGATTTTAATAATGACTTTTTATGTGGTAGTATCTATATAAATAAAGTTTATAAGTACGCTTCTAATATTGCATTACTTGTAACTACGATAATGGTAATTCCGTCGAACTTTCATTAAGTAATTTTATAATTTAAGGAACCATAACCTAAATCCACTTATTCAGAAATCGGATGAGTAGGTACTGGTTTCAGGGATTAGATACCCATGCATACAGAGCTACAAACTTACAAACTCAAAAATTACCGTAAACCCGGGTTACTTTGGCCCTGGAGGGTAACTTTGGCTTTAGCGAATTACTCTGTCCACTACTTTTTATTTATGAATTTGAACAGGTCATTTCACCTTCAAGCTTTTATTTAGTTTCACCTGTAATCTTGCAAGTTATATTTGACCCTCTCACCCGGTTTCCGATTGAGCTGAATTTATCGCATGACAATGCAATATTACGATGACATATGGAGCTGATCCTGATGCTGGAGTTGGAAGGTGGCCATAGGAACTCCGCAATAAAACGACTTAGACTCGGGGAACGGTACACAGAAAAGTACAGTCGGTAAACAGCATGTACTTACCAAAAATTAAATTTTTGACAGAAACTTATTTCAGTTTCAGTTCTCGTTGTTACTTTTTAGGGTTCCGTACCTCAGAAGGAAAAAATGGATAGGATCACCTTGTTGTTCGTCTGTCAGTCTATCTGTCTGTCTGTCTGTCATGACCCTTTGTCTATATTCGGGGTATTAAACGCGTAGAGGTATCGAGTTGAAATTAAAACCATATCCTCAGGTCTATTTCTACAGCGTCAAGGGACTGCTTGAAGGTGTAAAAATCAAACGTCTAAATTAATGTTAAAAAGAGACACTGGCACCGTCTCACCTCCACCGGACTACTTCTAAAGCGGGTGCAGCGGCGGAAAACGCCGAAAATCTGAAATGCAATAAATATAGAGGCCTCGGCAGAGAGTACGACTTTGTACCCTTTGGCGTCGAGACCCTCGGTCCGTGGGGTCCCAGTGCGCATAAGTTATTTGCAGAAATCGCGAAACGTCTGGTCGATGTAACTGGTGACCGAAGAGCTGGCGGCTTTCTCGCGCAACGCATCAGCATTGCAATTCAGCGAGGAAATGCCGCCAGCATCCTCGGTACAATGCCTCGAGGGCCTTTTTTAATTTTAACTTAGTTTTAATTTATCTTAGTTAATGTTAATTATAATCCCATAAATAAGTTATTTGTCTTGTAAAAAAAAATAAAAAATAACTATAATTAAAAAAAAGAGAGTAGAAATATACGTTTATGCCGCAAAAAACGTATATTTCGACACTCTCAAGGGAATCAAAATTTGTGACTGTGTCTAGTAAAAGGGACCACTTGGAGGATTTTAGTTTCCGAGTTATATGCATTTAAAAAAATTAGTCAAAACATTACGCAGAATGGGTTTTTAATACTAAGTTATTAATACCTTAAATATCATAAATCTTTAATGATAGTATATTAACTTGGTACCAATCATTCCATAACGTCCTATTAGAAGTGTATTTTTCACGAGCATAAACTTTAAAATATATATTTTTTCAATTCGTACATTTTGCTTACTGCATGTTTAAAAATTTATAAAAAAAAATGATTGCACTTAGGAAAATGTTTTTTTTTCTTCACTAAATAGCTAATTTTACCTAGTTTTAGAAGATATTAATAACTCGATACCGCTAAAGTGGTCCCTTTTCCCAGACACAGTCACATTTATAGGCCTAGAACTATGCAATTTAGCAAGTAATATCGTCTTATACTACAAGTATCTAAAGGGAAAAATCTGAAAACTATACATTTGTAATTTTGTACGGAACCCTCGGTGGGCGAGTCCGACTCGCGCTTGTCCGGTTTTTTTTTTGGTTTCTGTGGTTTTCATGTGGGTTAAAGTAACCCTCCATTGAGTCAATGTAACCCGAGTTTGGTTATTGGTCTTTATAATAAAAAACCCTAAAAAGTAAATTACTAGAGGCCTGAAGAGGAGACACACTTCTCAACTCTTCAAATTATTATCTATGGTCTAATTTAGGTATGCAAGCAAATATTCAACCCCCACTTATATCAATAAATTCTGACACTCGAAGCCTATTATCAAATTATTGTAAGTAACTTTTGTCACCGATGCCTGAACATCGGCATTGCAGTAGGCACGTCCCAGTAGACGAGACTCGAGTAAACAGATATAAGCGATCGTCTTTATTGCAAGTCTTTGGATAAATATAGGGTAAGTATAAGTTCTGGCAGTGATAGTGTTCATGAGTACGGTCGGCGTCACAGAATGTGTTCACACTTTTGCACCTTATTCTTTTCCAATAAGGAGTAAAATATATACCTTGTTTTTATGACGACTGACGTACGTTGACTGTACCTCCTGCACAGATATCTTGTCGCATAGATTCATCATGAGCCTATAAACGACCCATTGCTGGGCACAGGCTTCCTCTCATGAATGAAAAGCAACGGGCACAGGCAGTAATCCCCAAGCTAGCCCAGTGTCGGCTCGGCCCTTCACAATGCACCTTCGAATTCCGAAAAACTCATTGGTACCAGCCGGGATTTGAACTAACAACCGTCCTTTGACAGCCGCATGTTCGAACCACTAGGCTACAGTACAATTCAAATACTCGTTGTTGCACACCTCAATAAAGGGACTCTGTACATAAAATTAATAAAATAATTAATACCAGTAGAGGCAAACAACAGGCCACGACCACCACTTTAAAATTTAAAAGCATTATTTTCCTGAACTTGACCTAAGACTCGCCGTCTCCTCTCCACCGCACCACCGTGCACCTGCATGAACATCCGGAATTCCGCTGCGCCCTATCACCACCTACTTCCCTATCCTGTCCAACTGTACAAAGTTGGCAGTATCGAGTGGGTTTGCGTCCGCGAATGTTGCGTATATTTGCTCCGCATAATGGGGTCAAGCGTAAATAACGCTTCGACTACAATTTACAAAGTTAAATGGAATAGAATCCTGTGGAACTTTACAGGATTGTACTGTTGATTTAGTAGTATAATGCGCGCAGCCTTAACAATATACCTACTCGTAAATATGTGCGTGAATAGTACTTACTTACTTAATGTTTATGTATGATGTATATCATCAATGGCCTTTGAGTCTATTACAGACTATACAAGCAGTGTCAAGGAGGGAGACAACGTTAAATGTAATAACAAATAACAACATTACTTTAGGATACCTATTACCACCTTACCTACTGTTATATGAGACGAGATGCCCTGTGGAATGATTTATCTTTCAAGAGTTTCTTACATACGAGATGTCCGATTCAATCCTACTAATCCTACTAATATTATAAATGCGAATATTTGGATGTTTAGATGTTTGGATGGTTAGATGTTTGTTACTCAATCACGGAAAAAAACGGCTAAACGGATTAAGATGAATTTTGGGTTTACATTAGTGTATAGCCTGGATTAACATATAGAATACTTTTTATCCCGGGAATCATCCCCTAAGGGGTCGAAATGGGGGGCGACAAGGAAAACGGTCTAATCCTAATAAGGTCTAGTTTTCCCTTTTCATTGGATGGTCAGATGGCAGTTGCTTCCGTAAAACTAGTGCCTGATCTTGGGATTAGGTGCTAAAGCGGACCCCAGACTGCTCTAGGACACAACCGACAAAGACGATAATTTTACACTTTATTGTTCTGGAATCTTTGCGTGTTCATTTCTTTATTATAATACTAACTTCTGCCAGCGACTTCGTCCGTGTGGAACTCGTTTATATCGTAGCTCCATACAAACGGTCGCCCCCCATTTCGACCCCTTAGGGGATGATTCCCGGATTAAAAAGTATACCTAAACTAATGTATACCCAAAATTCATCTTAATTCGTTTAGCCGTTTTTTCCGTGATTGAGTAACAAACATCTAAACATCCAAACATCTAAACATCCAAATATACGCATTTATAATATTAGTAGGATTAGTAGGATTGAATCGCACATCTCGTATGTAAGAAACTCTTGAAAGATAAATCATTCCATAGGCATCTCGTCTCATATAACAATAGGTAAGGTGGTAATAGGTACCCTAAAGTAATGTTGTTATTTGTTATTACATTTAAGTTTCGTTTGGAGAGCGCTTGTCCTATAGTTATTTTCGATAAAAGAGTTCAAATTAATTTTAATGTAGAGGAATTCAAATTAATTTTGATGCGTTTGCAAATTACTTGGCCCTTTTGAAACTGGAACAAAGAAATTAATGCCCACTTAGTGAACAACCTATTTTTAAGATAATACTAACTCAATAACTATTATGTATGCTAATTGATTTCCAATTAGTTACTAAACCAACGGTACTCAGTTCACTTCATGTAGCGGCCTACAATGTGCATGGTGCATGAGTTTATTGCACCGATGTCAGTTGTTTTTGTTTCTACGACCAATGAGCGTGTAATGAACAACGCATTTTCTTGACGTTGAACATGTGTTATAAGATTAAATAAAAGACGACCATGTTACAGAAAGAACCATTTGTTTTAACATAGACGAGACGTCATGTCAATGTCATGTTAGTCATGTCTGCGTTGACTGAAACGGTTCAACTGAACGAGTCATTTTTTGGGACGATTTAGTTTATCGTTTTTGATCTGCATCGCATTTCAACGTGTTTTGTGCACTTGTTTCTGTTCGCGACGAGCTAACACGGTAGCTTATGATTCATCAGGGCCCTATGTCACGTGACCATCTTGACAATTGTAAGGTGACAATGACAATTCCAATTACATTGCTGGGTCAATAAGCTGTCCAGCAATCACCTTAACCTGGCGACGCAGCCATGTTCGACGAATAGTCATTGTCAGGCGACAATTGTCGATTTGGTGAAATAGGGGATTGGAGTCTCAAGCGTTAGTAGGATACGGTGTCCGCTTACGCCGGCAGTACGCTTGTTTGTTACCATCGTAGTGCCTATGAAAAAGCAAAAGAGAAACCGAATATCCTTGAAATTAAAACTTCTTTAGTTCAAGCGGCAGTGGCCGATTTACGTCAAGCGAACACACTGTCTGAAGTCCGAATGGGGAGTCTAGTAATTATATTTTCAAACCACATGCTCGACAATGCCGAATTATAGGTCATGTAAACCCTACCGAAAGCAAGACATTAAATCCCTTGGTATTAGCCGGGTTATAATGTTGTACTGAATTTCATTATAACCCGCTGGTTAATAATATGATTTCACTTTTCATAATTCTTATTACTATATGCATAAAGTTTAATTTTGCTAAACACAATTTGTCCTAGGCCATGGCCTACTTGATTTGACAAAATAAATGAAGTTTGCCTCCGTGTGAACCCCGGTCCGGAGGAGCGCGGTGTTCGAAATTCGAATTTCGAATCTAGGACCACGGCTTGTGCTTTCGAATTTGGAACGTCGCGCGCCTTCTTTTGTTCACGCGTGACGAACAAATCGAGTTCTTGTAGGTGCCTATAGAAGATTTAATTTCAAAAATAATATTGAAAATGTCGAGTGATGAAAGTGTTTTGACTCCTGAGTTTATCAAATTAGATGCCATAGGCATTGTCAACAATCTGCTGCCAGAGAAGTCAAAGGAAAAATACCTAAAAGCCTACAACGATTTTGACAAATGGAAAGCTGTAAAAGGCGTAAAGTCTGGGTCTGAATCAGTGCTTCTGGTCTATTTTGAATATTTGTCAGCTACAAAGAAGCCAAGTAGCCTGTGTATATATTCGATGCTGAGGGCAACAATAAGTGTCAAACATGACATACAAATTAATACATATGCCAAGTTATTGGCCTTTTTAAAAAGGAAATCGGATGAACATCGAGCAAAGAAATCAAACATTATTTATCTACTGAGCCTGTTTTTTTGTCTCGCATAAGGTGTGAAAAGTAGAGTATACACCTCGGGGATAAGACTGTTTTAGTCTTGGGCGGTTGAACTCCTCACTGCACTCAGGACTCAGTCTTAATTCCCTCGCTTCGCTCAGGAATTAACTTATAACTCCCTCGCTACGCTCAGGAGTTAAATTATGAGTCCTTCGTTACGTTCGGGATTCAATTCGCTCCCGTGACATAAAACAGTGCTTTATCCCCTTGATGTATAATCTACTATTGTTACTCATAGGCATTTCCTCTGCTCAATTTAAGGTTAGAGATAGATTGCTACTGCGAAACCTCCGGGATCCCTTCGGGACCCCCCGGCGTCCATGCGGGGTAATTGGAAGAGACGCTCCAGAACTACCAAACACCAAAACACTCTTTATTGCAAGAGGCAGTGGACGATTTAAATCAAGCGAACGATCCGTCTAAAATCCGAATGGGGAGTGTAGTAATTATATTTGTTACTCATAGGCATTTCCTCTACTCAATTTAAGGTTAGAGATAGATTGCTACCGCGAAACCCCCGGGACCCCCCCGCGTCTAAAACTACCAAAAAAAGCTACCGCTAATAAATTATAGATAAATATGTAGGTAGGTAGTAGGTACTAGGTATTATAAACTAAAGTAATACAAGTGAAATCAAAAGAATTTTCGAAAAACCCGACTGCTGTTTGACAAATATTATATCCTATGTCACTCCCACAATTAAGAGGAATCCAACGACACCTCATACATTAAAGTCTATCAAGCTGTTTAGGCTACAGGAGGCCACAAAGAAACAGACATACACGCATACATACATACACTCGAAAAACATTACCCTCCTCCTTTGGCAGTCGGGTAAAAATAGTAAGAAGTATTTATTGACCAAAATAATGAATACTAACATTTACAATTTATTGGCAACCCTAACACTAAAGGCCTGTATCGTGGGAGAAGAAACAAAAGTCTGTGAAGTTGTAGCTTTGTAGGTTTGTACCCCTGCATACAAACTTAAATCGTAAATCGTACGCCTATACTGCGAGGAAATAGCAAATAAGTAGGTAAGGCTACCTTAATAAAGATCAGAATACTAAACAAAAGAGCGCGGTGCGCCCCGGCGCGGTCGCACAGCGCCTCTGTGATTGGTTGAATCGCTGTTCCAACTGGACTACAATAACATTGTTGGACTGTTTGAATTCATATAAGGCCTGTTCGTGCGACGTCCAACTACAGCTTTGAAGCATGAATTCTGATCATCTTTTGCCACATTTCCGAGCAAGATACTTATATGATAGAAATGTCTGTCATTCAAACGAAGGATCTCTTGATTGCAGTTCTCATAAAATAAGAAATTAATTCGCCTTTCTATAGGCCGGCCCTAAGCGTGAGTCGAGGAAGTAATACATTTTCGCGCGGTGATCACATCATTCCTGTGGTCCTAATGCAAAATATAACTTGAACCCCGAGTCGTATGAAGCCCTGTGCTATCCAAGGTGTGGGTATAATGGTATATTGCTAAATGGGATAATTTGGTTCCGTGCCAGGGGTCCGACCCCCAGTTATTGGCATGTCAATGGTAGTGATTGACTTTGGTGTGTAAAATACAGTTTGTAAAAACGTTGTGTTGTGACAGACGCAAATGTTAAACACGGTTAAATTATAAAGCCGCATTATTCATTTTGATAAGTGTGTATGTAAGTTGAATATGCATGAATACTAAATTAAGATAATAAAAACTCATGTACGAAATATCATTCGATAATTAACAGTGGCTTTTAAGTAACATTGTGAGGAAACCTTTATAATCCCAATAAGGTCTCGTTTTTCCTTTAGGTTGCAAGGTCAGATGGCAGTCGCTTTCGTAAAACTAGTGCCTATGCCAAATCTTGGGATTAGATGCCAATTGAGCACTACCGGGGAAGAACGTTAGAAGGATGATGATGTGTTGTACTAAAAAAAAATGACACTTAACCTTTCGTATGCTTAGTAGCAGATCTGCACCGATCAGGGCTATCGAAAAAACTTAAGGTACCCAATTAATCATTGCACATAAATTCCACTATTGCATGTAAGTCGATTGGTCAGATGATAATAATATAATATAATGTAATTAATAATTTTGTTTAGGTTGGCGATTTAATTCCAAGAAGGTTGTAAGATTTCTTCCCTTCTTGAAATCAATATGCTACACCCTTGCCTAGCTAGTAAGAAAATTGCAATGCCCTAACGGGGTATCATGTACCTACTAACCACAAGAACACTAAAATACCAATGTAATGAACATGATCGCAATAAATATATGAATATGAATATGAAAATAGAATCTGTGTCAGAAACAAAACATTCAAATTCCTTTAGCGCTGTAAGTGTCCCAGCATACAAAAGGTTTAGTACACAAGCGACAAAAACCTTACGAAGTAGTCGAATTAAATTGGCACTTAAATATTTAGGCTTCTGTCTAAATATTTACGATGAGACATTACAGAGCAGAAAAGGACGACCTTATGTTTATTTAATCCATTAGTGCGAAGGTTATTTGCGCATATCATTAATATTGGCGAAGAACTCCAAAGTTGAAAGCAATTTACCAAACTTTACCTCGGTGGCAGGAATCCGAAGCGTACTCCAGTCATTACGATTGCTGTGAATATTATTAATATTCCTATTTAGAAACTCTTTTTATTTCAGTCACTTATGTTAAAACGGTTTAACATAAGTGACAACGAACACATTCACTTCCTTAGAAGAGCCATACCAGGCCCCGTAGCATGGTTGGCCTTGTCACGCGATAGGTGATAGGATAGAGCGTGCGTCACTGGCTGACACCGTTCGATAGAACGAGACGACGCTCTTATCTTGTCACTTGTCGCGTGATAAGGCCAACCATGCTACGGCTCCTGAACACGCGTTTGTATATTGAACTAGCAAATCGTCTTGGAAGAATATCTTCGAAGGAAACCCAATAACGTTTACATTTACCTCTGGGCCCAAAGGTCAGATGGCATTCGGTTTCGTAAAACGAATGCCTACGCCAAATCTTGAGATTGGGTGCCAAAGAGCGGACCCCGGGTCTTCTTTAGGGTACAACCGTGAAAACGCTAAGAGGATGACGATGCAACTTATCTTGGCTCAGACGCTCTCTCTTGCGTTAAAACACGCTTGCAACTCTTTCCGATCGCACCTTTTTGTGAGGTGTCTTGGCAACATTGACAGCATCATGGATTCCCGCGTGTCTATGATAATGTCTACGCGGGTCGACGACTTGTGTGATTTTAATGTGGAATGGGTAAGGTAGAAGTACTAGTGCCCGACGCGGTACTAGTACTCGACGAATATAATTTAACTAGCGAATAATAAACTAAGATTGATCACGAAATCATTTTTAAGTTACTAAATGTTAGTGACTTCAATATTTCTTATCACAATTTCAAGACAAATAACTTATTTATAAGTTATGAACATATTTGTTAAAACCAGCTGCCATCAATTGGGACAATGAGTTAAACCTTCAAGTCCCAATAAATGTCAGTCTGTCATTCATGACATTTGTACTGAAATGACATCTATTGGGACTGCCAGCATAACCGCCTGCCATTTACTCGTACATTCGGATTGATTACCTAATTCTTATATTATCAGGATTTTTTATAAGATCACCATATGAAACGAATTCCATATCAGTAACTTGAGTAAATACCCCGTCTCCCAAACCGTATGAAACTGTTTAATACATCTTAAATGAGCATAATATCGTGATTCAAATAAGTATTTTCTGTTGACATGTCGGGCACTAGTACTTCTACCTTATATTATAATCTAAGAAAACGGCACTTTTATTGTTAACACTTTATTACCTCATGGTAACACATGCTAATCTGTAATCACTGTTTGTTCATATTTAATAGGTTATTATAATCAAAAAACATAGTTCTCTGTTCTGCTTTCTACTTCCCCAATTACCCCATTGACTGGCGTAATCATATCATATTGGAATCCAGTCAGTAAAGTGGACTGCGATCGATAACAAGTACTTATTTTTTATGTCTGACAATAATAGCGAAAGTTTGGTATTATACTTGGTTGTCGTCAAAGTCAAAAAGTTCAGGAAAGGATTGCGTGCGAAACCCGTCTAATTCATTAATACTTTTGGGACTTTATTACTTTGAAGTAAGACGGAAAGTGTATAGGTACACCTTTGACGTCAACTGTACAGTCCAAGAGTTCTCAAGGAAGCCAAAAAAATCCAAGAGTTCTTAGAACAGGCTTGGCATTCAGATTACACCGTTTATTTGGTCATAAGAACATATAAGAGCAAGCGAGAGCAACGCAACGCACATACCCGGAGATAGTTTTAAGTGATCACGAACTGTACTTACTGTTAACATTATTTTCATGAACAAAAGCAGTCATCTCAGTAGAATTTTACGTTTCAATGAATTAATTAATTTAATTTTAAACGGTATGCAATTTGTTCCTCGTCCCTCTCAGTTTGACATCAATATGTCTTACATCAGGAGAAAAAAAAAACATCACCTTCGTCATCCTCGTCAGCCGAAAGTGCACTGCTGCACATATGACCTATATATACAGGGTGATTTAGGGGTCGTGGAGCAAGAAGACCAAAAGCGAATAAGATGGTCATACTGAACAACTTTTCCCATGGGGCCAACTACGAAATCGTAAAAAATAAGAGCCAATTAAGAGTTAACTGTGAGTTAATTATGTATGGAACAGCTGATTTTTTTTACGATTTCGTGGTCGGTCCCATAGGAAAAGTTGTTCAGTATGACCATCTTATTCGCTTTTTGTCTTCTTGCTCCACGACCCTTAAGTCACCCTGTAGGTATATATGCCACAATGTCCTGCGCCATCTGCATATATCCAGCGGATTCCTGTAACCTTTACAAGGTCATCAGTCAGTCCACCTTATCTACCCACGCTGCGCCTTGCTGTTATTCGGAACGCGCTAATGCCTTCACCTTATCCGTCACGCCTAAGGAAACTAGACCTCTACCTACGCTTAGTTACTACGAATCGCAGCTTCAGCAAGGTATATTTTTGGGTGAGCGGTGAGGTGAGGTTACAGAATAGCGGGGCTGGTACGTGATGACTTATTGTATGACACTGAAACGTGGTCGCTTATCACGGGCCTCATAAGAAGGCTCAGAGTCACCTAAAGAACAATGAAGAGGGCTATGCTGGATGTTTCCTTGGGTAATCGATTCATCATAATCGTATTAAATTAATAATAAATGGTTAGTATATTTCCTAAACAGTAATATTTAGTTAAATCACAATGTTCAAAGCAAAGTTCCTTCAATTCACTCCGTTACAAACGTCAATGCTTGCTTGACCCGTATTTCTTCATTTCGCCTTTTCTAATAAATTTTAATGCCGCCAGCAGAAGAGACTGCTCCGAGAATAATCAAATACAAACGAGTGAGCTAGGGTCAGATTAATTTGCTTTCGTTCCGCGGGGCTTTTGAATATATTTTTGGTTGGTATTATTTAATCATGGGAACTGTGTCTTTATTATACAAAAGCAGAATATTAGTAGGTATTATATTTAATATATTAATTTACTACGGCTGGTTGCGGGTGGCGCAGGACCGGTCATTGTGGCAATCTTTGAGGGAGGCCTATATGTCCAGCAGTGGACGTCTTTCGGCTGATATACGTTTATGATGATGATATAAATATTGTATTTGTATAACGACAGGTCCGATGTTGTAAGTAGTTTCCGATTCGAATCGCATTTCTATGTGTTTTGCTACAATAAATAATTTTGAAGAGTCGTTTGTCCGAAAGCATCGATGTTTTAGGACGTAATAGGTACTAACTTAAGCACACCGATTTATATAATCTGTTCGCGACGACTAAATAATGAATGTTTTAGCGCAATGTTAATCAATAAGCTTTAAATGTGTTCGTAAATATTAGGTATGTATAAATTTGTGATACTTAATGAAGATAAGATAATAAAGATTGCACGTAGAACCGATGGCCGTTGGGGCGGAAAGGTTCTCGAGTGGCGACCACGTACCGGAAGGCGCGGCGTGGGTAGGCCCCCCACAAGGTGGACTGATGACCTGGTTTACCAGACCTTTAGATCGCGGGAGTCCGCTGGATGCGGGTGGCGCAGGACCGGTCAATTTGGCACTCTCTAGGGGAGGCCTATGTCCAGCAGTGGACGTCTTTCGGCTGATATGATGATGATGATGATCAATAAAGATTAGATCATTGTTGTTTTGATTGCAAGGTCAAATATAGTAGGTATACAGGGTAATACATACATACAGGGTAATTACGAACTAAAACAGCGAGTAGGTATAACATTTCGTTGCATACTAGTGAGCCCGGTATTTAAACTCTTTGTGCGCGTGCCGTTTGAATATCGAATCATATTTCTTTGTTTTTGCAAGTAGGTACGAGTTATTATTTGGACATTTGTAGACGTTTAGTATCGTGAACTTTATAGTTTAGTTATTCACCTTGGTGTTTGGCTGGTGAGAGAACGCTTTTAGTTCTTAGTAGTTCGTTTGTAGTAGTTTTAGTTCTCTTTCCGTCCGTTATTGGCACGCGTATAATAACGCCACTGTAGATATCTAGGTATACTCTAAGATTAAAACGGAACAAATGACAGTTGCTATACGAAAATAGAAAGCAGTAGCCATAATGGTCCATTCATGAAGTTTATTCAAAACTATCTCATAATTTATAATCGAGAACAAAAGCCGATTTATTATGAAAAGCGTACAATGGACGTGTGAATACGTGTAATGTTCAGTATGAGTGGAGATTTATCAAATTCATTATCTCGCTGATGATTGAATGTAACGTATCATTAAATTCATATTTTACATGCAAAATTCTATTTGCAGAATAGGTACATATATTTCATATTAAATACAAGATGATAATTAACATTTACTAAATGTTAATCACTAA
This sequence comes from Epinotia nisella, assembly GCA_932294315.1. Lineage (NCBI taxonomy): Eukaryota > Metazoa > Arthropoda > Insecta > Lepidoptera > Tortricidae > Epinotia > Epinotia nisella. The sequence continues at coordinate 11,273,661 of OW028688.1, read as the reverse complement.
AAAAGTTAAATCTAAAAAAGGCCCTCGAGGCATTGTGCCGAGGTAGCTGGCGGTATTTCCTCGCTGAATTGCAATGCTGATGCGTTGCGCGAGAAAGCCGCCAGCTCTTCGGTCACCAGTTACATCGACCAGACGTTTCGCGATTTCTGCAAATAACTTATGCGCACTGGGACCCCACGGACCGAGTGTCTCGACGCCAAAGGGTACAAAGTATTGATATTTGAATTTGTAAACACTAATAATAATATATTATAATTGGGCTTGGGACTTTTGGATGCTCGCCGTGGTTCTAGAATCCACGGAGTCGCCACATGTTAAAATAAGTTTTTTTTTAGAAGTCAAAGTGTAAAAACCACTTTTCATACTAAAAAAAATAACCCAAAGGAAGTGAGTGAAACGATGAAAAGTATGAAACTTTGACGTGTCTTGTTTTATATAAAATATGAGTTTGAGGTGAAATAACAAAACCCATCCATTCTTGTTTCATGTTCTCCAACATATAATGAAACCAGTAATTAATTATCAATTTGCTTGAACAAATCTCTCTTCAGAAGTTAGAGGGTTTGGTCACTTTTTAGTATTTTGGAGGAATATTTCTTCCAACAGGATGAGTTTGGGCAGCTAAAAAAAACGTCTGTTATTTTAGACTACTCTTATAACATATATAGAAATAAATCAAATCGGAGCCTGAGAGTTACGTACCTACCTTTCGTTGTCAGTCTTCTGTCTAACGAATCCGTCAAAATCATTGCTTTCTGCAGAAACTGCTTTAATATCAAACAATGCGACAAACATAACATTTTGCGAAAAAAATGATAGCAAACATATGTACGTCAAAAGCTCGTTCCGGAATATGACCCCGTGGTTAGCGTATTTATATTTCAGAGGGCTCTAGACGGTTTAATAATTAATTATTAATAACTCAAACATAACAGTGCATGCGAGCCTTAATCGGGGTTGTCGCTTATTCTACCTACGTGTAAATACCTCGGTTAAATAAAGTAGGTACACAGATTCTACAGAATCAGTAATAGGTACAGATATATAATCAAGATATGCTTGTGACTTCCTTACGATGGTATAATGCTATCGTATTTTTATTTCCATGGCGAATTTCAGGTTGATTTTTCTTTGGTTTAGACAGTAACGGACAAATTCAACGCTATTACTATGTGTAAACACATCCAGAATTAAATTAGTCTTACAATGCTTTCCAAATCACTTACATAGGTACACTACATATTATTCCTTAAAATTTGATAACCTCGTTTTAAGGTTAAACATTGTCCTAGGATTACTAAATGACAGGTTTCCGTACCGTGCCGTACCGAACTTTAGTAATTTTAGGTTCTATTTATGACTGGGCAGGTTAGTTCTTTTGTTAGGTATATTTACGATATGCTTCCCACGAAACTACTTTTGGTTTTAGCTAGATCTCAAATCCTATCCGAAATTAGTCTTCATTATCTAGCTCTAAATTGACTTTAGTAGTTAACCATACCTATCCAGAATACTTCCGTTCTTTACAAATTCGAATCAATTAATCCTTCCCACATAACATTAATCGTTTTTATTACAATGGACAGCCCTGGCGAGCCCTCTATTAGTGTGAATACGATGAAATGAACCTAACACTACAAACGTACTTACATTATACAACCAGAAACCATGCACACGCATAATCTCAACCATATGACTACTTTAATAAGAGTGAGAATCGCTAGGTATTCATTTATGGAGTGCAATTGGTATTTGTCCGAATGACCTATATACGGTGAGTAGGGGTGGTGAAAAGGCCGAAATTTTCCCTCTGCCAAATAATTAATTTACTTATCTGTTGCAAGGGGAAATACGCCGTATTTTGCCCGTAAGAACGTTGATGCTTAGGGGAGATATCCACCAGAGATGTGCGAGGTAGCGGAGTGGAGCGAGGATACGTAGCTATGCTGTGAAACGGTGCGACCGCGTCGTAGAGTTTTGCGAGGCAAATGAGCGAAGCGAGGATGCGCAGCGAAGCTGTGAAATATGTGCAGATGAGCGATGCGAGGATGTATTGCGAGGCTGTGTAATGAGTGCGTTTTGAATATAAAAAAACTTCGCTCCGCTGAGCAATCCACTAGAGCTGTGCTAAGCGAAGATAGGAAAATGAAGCGTTCCTATTGGTTGTTTTTTTCCTCACTCACCGCCTCGCAACCTCAACCTTTGGTGGATATTCACCCTTAAAGTCAACACTATTCTCCATTGGACTTTATTGAATTTATATCGATAAAGTTGGCATCATAAATAAGTGTTCGTTCATGGCTTGCGGTTGCTAGTTAAGTCTAAGTATTAGAAAACTTCGCAACCATAGCGCGCGCAAGATATAATATATTGACCACAATCACGTTCTCTTACTACATTGCAAACGGAAAAGAAAATGTTACCACTGAACTATTACATTCACTTTCTTTTGTTATAAACGTCCCAATGCTCGACACCTTATTTCCAATAGTTGACATCTCAGCGGTGGCGGGAAGGTGAAGGACGCCATGGCACTAAATTCCCATTGGCCGCTCTTGCATTTCGTAACCCCGCCGCCTTACCCCGCCACCGCTCCCCGACGCAGCTACCGATTCAAAAGTTAACGGACTTTTGGTCCACATTTCTCGGAACACTTGTCAGGCCGTCACTGAAAATTTTCGCTCCAGGTTACGGCAATGCCAAAATAATGAATAATCACATATGAATGACGTAATTTTTAAAAAATAAAATCCCTATTCATGTGTTTTCATAATTAATAAACGGTTGTCATCTGATATAATTAGTTTTCATTTTATTTTAGTTTGAAATGTAAAAAGAGTTATGGTCCACCCTGTATCTTATTATTCTCCAATTGAATATTTTACATTCGATATTAAAAAGGCATATTTTACGTACCTTCGTTTAATCAAACCTACCTAAATAAAAAAGCCCTACCCGCTTGTATTTAATAATATTCATTAAACAAAAGAAGTTAATTTAATCAAAATGTCACACCTTTGTTATAAAAGGCACAAAAGTCCAATTAACAGAAACCATATACTTCACGGCTACCGTATTACACCCTGCAAACCAACATCATACAGTACCAGTTACTTTAACAAAATCACATCTAATTTCTATACGTTTAAGAAAATGAACTTTATTTCGCTCTCAACAGGGTTACTATTTACTAATCCCATTGAACAAATGGGCAAGATACGCATCAAAAAGTGAACTGTCAGAATTGATCCTGCAATGCTGTCACGGTCGCACTATTCATGTGTTGTGTGACTTCGAATGAGATGGCCATACTCTTGTGACATAATAATTGAGACATTACCGCGGTCCAAGTACAAATTGGCGTGTAGGTATAAACGCAGCGAGGGGCCAATGACCTGAGTGCGAGGGTGTGGTCTGTGAAAATGTGTAACATAAGTAGATGTTTCACAACATTTTACCCTTTGATCAATTTTTTACTTTAGAAAACATAATTGTAAGATAAAAAGTTGCGCATGTTGCATTCGAATTATATTACAAACTAGTACACACAGATTTGCGAAATTGCCCAGTGCCGCGATTCCAGTTGTCATATTTCCTTTTTTTCCATGTCTCTGTCATTATGACTTTGAAAGACAGATGGAAAGCGGCAATATGTCACATTTTAAAACTCTAATTTGACCGCTGTACATCTCATACGCTGATTGTCTTACCGGGTCTATTTCACAAAACGTTCCACACGTTACAAACATATCTCTTAGGTATTCGACGCCCTAAATTCAGTGGAAAATATCTTTTAGTAATCGCGTGACGAAGCAATTAGTTTTCTGATTGCCGACCATACTCAAACACGACATAAATGTGACGTTAGCAAACAGAGACCAGCGAAATTTATGAATATGTATAATTTTCTCAATATAGACTCTGTTTCATATTTGACTTCAGTCATCTTCATCTGATTAATGTTACTGGCAACGCATTGTTAATTTACACATAGGTATTAACGCAACGTAATTAGTATTAAAGTTTTGCTCTTTGGCGAGATATGTTTGTTTTCTTTCTGAATTGCTATACCGTACTCTTCAGTTATATGAAAATAGTATTAAGTTGTTGTCACTTTGTTATATATAAGTAAGTAATCTCAAGAAAAATTGTATCGTTTGCGCCAAAATAAACATTAAAACAAAACACCACACATTGTAATAGGTATGACACGTACAATATGTTGTAGTGCTATCCTGAAAAGGATTCTGATTTGGTGCGACTGTGTAGCTGTCCAAGTAGTTTTCGGAACTATAGTACATTGTTGTAGAGGCTAGAAAGTAAGCAATAGATGGACGAGTTAGTTCGAGGGCCGACGCGTAGCGGAGGCCCTCGAAAGTACGAGTCCAGCTATTGCACTTTCGGCCGAGGCTTAACACAGTGCTTTTCACGCCTACTGCGAGGAAATCGCAAATAATTATAATTTTAAATCAAAATTAAGTATCTATGTGAAGAGACTGTATCTCCCTTCTATTATCTATTATAGACAGGTTGCTATAGCCACCTTATGATTGTTAATCTTTCTCTCTTGTCACTCAAGTCAATACCTTGAATTACATACAATTGTTGTCGTGGTTATTTAACAAATAATAATAACTTTAACTTGCATATTTCTTTATTTAACTTTCTAACACAAAAACTTAAAATGGTAGCAGAGCGATAAAGACCCATACATTCTTCACGTGAAGTGTTAAACTCGTGCAACATACGACGATGCCGAAAACGACATATCACATCGAACCTTTGGACAAGGATAACTATGATACCTGGGCGATTCAAGCCGAAGCCGTGCTTATCAAAAACAAACTTTGGAAGTATGTTGATCAGCAATTACCTCCAACTCCAAGCGCTGCTGAACTTGTCGGCGACCGAGAAGCAAAAGCAGAACTCATTCTGTTGATTGCCCCCTCGCAGCTGAAAGACATCAAAAAATGTACGTCTGCAAAAGCCCTATGGGACAAACTAAAGGAGATACATGCAAGTAAAGGACCCGCGCGTAAGGCTACTCTCCTGAAGCGGCTAGTACTCACAAAACTAGAAGACAACAATGTTCGTGAACATTTGAACAGATTCATGGATACCGTAGACAAGCTGGCAGAAATGGACGTAGACATAAACGAAGATCTACTTACAATCCTAATGCTATACAGTCTGTCCTCTGATTACGAAAACTTTCGTGTAGCCATGGAGTCACGCGACGTTCTACCAAAACCAGAAGACCTAAAAATAAAAATTATTGAAGAGAGTGATGCTCGACACCGTGACGTCGAGGTCAGCCCACAACAAAATGAAGATGAAAACGCACTCTACGTATCTTGCAAAATCTGTAAGAAATCGGGACGCAAAATCTTTCAGAAGAAGACGCACAAAATTTGCTCTAACTGCTGGAAGAAAAATAAAGACACAAATTCTAAAAGTTCCCTCTACGCTGAAGAGTGCTTCCTCACTTCGAACCAATACAACCAGGACGACTGGGTACTTGACAGCGGCTGCTCCTCACATATGACGTTTCAACGAGATTATTTCAAAAATATTACACCACTGTCACGAAAACTTAACTTTGCTTCAGAACAGCACTCTACTGAAATCAAAGGCGAAGGCAGAGTCACTTTAAAAAACAAGTATGGGATAATTAATCTCGAAAACACTCTGTACGTACCGTCACTTTGCAAAAACTTGCTATCAGTGCCAAAAATGACTGAACATGGAGCTTCTATCACTTTCAACAAAGACAAAGCACTTGTACGCAATAAGGCAGGGCGCTTGCTTATGACTGCAGATAAGTCCAAAAGCAGTAGCCTCTACTTTGTCAAATCGCAAAACGTCGAACGAAATTACGCAGCTACGCCTGAAAAAATTTCAACTAATGAGAAGATAGGCTCCTTGCTAGACTGGCACAGGAAGCTTGGTCATATGAATGATAAAGATCTCCACATAGCGCTCAACAACGAGACTTTGATTGGACTAGACTTTGGTAAACAGGAATCTCTGCCTGACTGCGACGCATGCATTCAAGCGAAGATGACCCAAGTGCCAAGCCCTCCACAAAGAACAACTCCTCGAACAACAGAACGTTTGGAGATTGTCCATAGTGACGTGTGTGGTCCTGTTACACCATCTTACGGGAAAAATCGTTACTTCGTCACTTTCATTGACGATTATAGTAGATATGGAAGGGTCTACTTTATGAAAAAGAAATCCGAAACACTTGACCATTTCAAAGTATACAAACAAGAAATGGAAAATTTTACTGGAAATAAGATTAAGCACCTGCAAACAGATAATGGCACAGAATATGTCAACGACAAATTTCAAGCCTATCTACAGGAACATGGCATTGTAAGACGTTTATCCGCGCCATACACAGCACACCAAAACGGTCTCGCAGAAAGAAAAAATCGCACATTACTGGAGAAGGCAAGAGCGATGCTTATCGACGCTAAAGCACCAATGCATCTATGGGCAGAAGCCATCAACACGGCGAACTATCTATCCAATAGAAGCATAAACAGTGCTATAGAAAACAGAACGCCATTTGAAAAATGGATTCTAAGAAAACCATGCATCCATCATCTCCACACTTTTGGATCTAAAGCATTCGTGCTTTTGAAAGGCCGTGCCAAGGGTTCAAAATTTGCACCTAAGGCAATTCCAGGAGTATTCGTCGGATATTCTGATACCAGCAAGGCATACAGGATATATGTTCCAAACAAACGCAAGTCATTAATTTCCAAAGATGTAAGAATTCTTCAGACTAATTTCTATTCAGATCCTGTTGACATTGTTGACAATATACACAGTCTTACTCACTCTGTCACAAAGTCGACTCCAAAAATTGAACTGAACATCGAGAATGAAGATGGTTCAATTCTAAACGATGCAGACAGAAATCAGCAAGCAGAAATCACTGATCAAGAAAATGACACGGACGACGAACAACAAGAATTTTTCGAACTCCCTGATCATGAACACGATGATGCTGTCGAACCTGAACCCGAACTGAATGGACATCAAAACGATGAACAGAATCAACACGATAATGACGACGACGTTCGACCTGAACAGGAGCGATATAATCTGAGAAACAGACCAGAGATACAGCTACCACAACGGTACGATGACTTTGTACTGGCAGCTGTCGCTGACGTAGAAAATCTACCTAAGGATCCAGAAACTTACAAGCAAGCTCTGGAATCTCCCTTTAAAGAAAAATGGCTTGAAGCCATGCTGAGCGAGATAAATTCACTGCATGAATACCAAACTTGGGACTTAGTAAATTTACCCAAAGGAAGAAAAGCACTACCATGCAAATGGATTTACAAATTGAAAATGAATCCAGATGGCTCTGTCAATAAATTTAAGGCTAGAATTGTTGTTAAAGGTTACTCCCAACAACAAGGTGTGGACTACGACAAGACATTTAGTCCTGTGGCGCGCCTTAGCACCATACGAGCAATCATAGCAATTGCAGCTAAAGAAAATTTAAAGCTACGACAGTTTGATGTGGCAACAGCCTTCCTTAACGGATCAGTCAAAGAAGAAATTTACGTCAAACAACCTGAAGGCTTCCACGACGGAACCAAACGCGTTTGTAAACTCAAGCGCAGCCTATATGGTTTGAAACAAGCGCCGCGTTGCTGGAACTCGTGTATTGCCGAATTTTTAGAAAATGATGACTTCCAACAAAGCGAAGCAGATCCCTGCCTATACATGAGAATTAGAGGCCAGTCCAAAGTCTTAATCGGACTTTACGTTGATGATGGACTTGTGGCATCAAATACGACTGCTGCAGCTGACGAATTTATTGAGGAACTGAAAACAAGGTTCAAGATAACTTTCACGCCTATTTCCTAGGCATGGAAATCAAAACTGATGATAAAGAAATTACACTCAGTCAACAAAATTACACGAAAAAGGTTCTTGGAAAGTTTGGTATGCTGAACAGCAACCCAACGCCGACGCCCATAATCAAAGAATGTATCAACGATACAGAAACGAGTGTAGAAAACACCGCAGCTTTTCCTTACAGACAAGCTGTCGGAGCCCTTACATACCTGGCAGTGGGAACAAGACCCGATATAGCATACGCTGTTAGCAAAGCGTCAAGAAACCTGGAGACACCCACAGCAAAAGACGTCATGCTAGTCAAACGGATCTTCCGTTATTTAAAAGGAACCACAGATAAAGGCCTGGTTTATTGTCACACTAATGAGGCACCCGGAAGATTAATATGTTTCTCTGACTCAGACTTCGCTGGAGATTCACCGACTGGACGATCAACATCAGGAATGGTCTCCATGCTCTCTGGAGCTGCAATTAGCTGGAGAAGTCAAAGGCAGACAACCATCTCAATTTCATCCACAGAAGCAGAGATAATTGCGGCTAGCGAAGCTGCACAAGAAATATTGTGGCTAAATAGACTATTAAAAGGTTTAGTTGACATAGAAAAGCCAGAACTTTACTTAGACAACGAATCGGCTATAAAGTTATCTCAGAATCCCAGATATGAATACCACAAAAGAACGAAGCATATCAAGATCAAACATCTCTTTGTTCGCGAGTGCGTAGCCAATGGAGAACTACTAGTAAAACAAGTTTCGTCTATTAAGCAACTAGCTGATATGCTCACCAAGCCACTCTATGGTCCAAGATTGGAAGAATTGAGTGGACAAATAGGACTCAAAAGAATTTCCAAATAGAATTTATGAATTCTTAAAAGTTCAGAGGGTGTGAAGAGACTGTATCTCCCTTCTATTATCTATTATAGACAGGTTGCTATAGCCACCTTATGATTGTTAATCTTTCTCTCTTGTCACTCAAGTCAATACCTTGAATTACATACAATTGTTGTCGTGGTTATTTAACAAATAATAATAACTTTAACTTGCATATTTCTTTATTTAACTTTCTAACACAAAAACTTAAAAATCTAATTGATGATCATAATACTAAACAGGCTCGCTTGCCTCGCGCCCCGGCGGAGGGAGGAGCTGCACAGGCAGCGCACGTCGGCGCGACCGCGCACGAGGCCCTGTGATTGGTCGATCGCTCTTCAAACTGTCCAACAATAACATTGTTGGACAGTTTGAAGTCATAGATGGCCTGTTGGTGCGACGTCCAACTAACCCTACCCTAGCTTTGACGCCTGAATTCTGACCATCTTTTGCCACATTTCCGAGCAGTGGCGTGAAATAGTTTTTTTCAATAGTGTAATTATAACCTGACCAATCCAGCTCAAAACGAGCATAGTAGTTAAAGCATAAACTCTTACTTTTTTGCACGACTATGGCAGAGCCGAAAGGAAGGGATATCTTTAGCAGTCTATGTTTGTATTTACGTGTGTTCCACCGTAGCGTATGAATGAGGTATCATTCGATTTTTATATGCCTTTTGGATGAAAAAAAGTTTTTTTGGTAATTTTTCCGTAGTAGTTTTGGGATAAGGTTAGTGCAGGTAAGACTAGTGTCGGTAAGAAATATGTAAATGAATACTCTTCACTAAATTGGTACTCACAGGGTTAGTTAGCCAGACTATTCTTGGTTGGTGCGGATAAAAGCTGTCATCTCAGTACTTTACGTAAGAAAACATGAGTCTAAATTATATAACTGACTATGAAGCTTCAGGTCCCGGGTTCGAACCCCGGTTGGGGCAGATATTTGTATGACGAATACGAATGTTTGTTCTCGAGTCTTGGATGTTTAATATGTATTTAAGTATGTGTTTATCTATATAAGTATGTTTATCCGTTGTCTAGTACCTATAGTACAGGCTTTGCCTAGTTTGGGACTAGATCAATTGGTGTGAATTGTCCCACGATATTTATTATTATTATTTATACGTACATTGCCGGTCCATATGTATGATAGATTGACGTCTTTGTCATAATATGACTGTTAGCGTTCGTGTTTGCTGAGAGGGAAAACAATGAGGGTGTGCATTCTATGCATGTGATATTCCGCGTGCGCTGACGTTGACACTTGCTTGTTAAAACTTAATAGTGTACGTTAAACGATCCATTGTTTGCAACTAATTTTATATTGAAGGTTTAAACTTTGAGAAAATGTGTTTTTGTTTGTGGCATCATAAAAAGAGTTCAGTTGTAAAGAGGCACAGTTTGTAAGTGTGTAGTGTAGTGAAAGTCATTCCTACTTTGCCCAAAAAGCAAATTTTGAAGAAATCTTGTTTATGGCAACCTCACTATTTTTAGTAGAAACTAGATTATACTAATGACTTTACTTTGAGTCATACATGTCTTTAACTTCAGCCACGGGTTTGCCGCAAATTGTCGAATGTGAGGTGTGTGGACTTGTATGGTAAAGATTGAAAGTAGGTACCCAGATAATATTGCCCATCTGTATCGTGTAAAACTTTTCGTAGTTATAAGAAAGATGTTTAAATGGAACGTTTGAAAATTTTGGACTGAGTCTTGTGTCAACATCATAAGATTTGCGTCAATAACAAGGGCAATATTGGCAAAAATTCAACCAACTTTACCCGCGATCAAAATCAATAAAAAATTCAAAGAAAGAAAGAAAGAAAGAAAGAAAGAAAATACATTTATTCACAAACACACAGGACACACATATTATACAATAAAGTAAACAAGAGAAACATAATATAAAACATGAAACAAAGTGTGTCTCTGCGGCAGTGAACCGGACACTGGCTCAGCATTATGCTGAGGTGTCAGACACCTACAGCGCTGATTTTCAGCCAGTACCGTTGGTGACTCACGGAAACGTCATACAATTTTAATATATTAACTACATACTAATATATTATTAGGATAGGCGAGAGAGAAATAAACATAAATACGAAGTGAGATGTATTGTCCGGCACTACCTACATGCAGCATTAATCAAAACAATAATACTTACATTAAAATGTAAGTTCTCATAGAAATGAAACAACAACTAGATAAAATAAAAAAAATAAAAAAACAAATGAACAATTGGCATATTTTTTGCTGTAACAGTGCTGGATTAAGGTATCTATTTTTGGAGCGTCAACAAATAGCCTTTAAGCTTACGCTTAAAGGTGTATCTGCTAAGCGCCCCTTGGATAGGGGGAGGGATATCATTCCAGCACTTAGACGCCGCAAACCTGAAACTACCTCGGAAAGCAGTGGTTCGGTGCATAGGTATAATGGCCATTGCCTTGAATCTGCGCGCACTTTTTGACCATACCAGTTTATCAAAAAGGTAAGATGGGGTTTCGTGCCTTACCACCCCAAAAAGCAGAGTGGCCAGGTGCAGGCGCCGGCGTGCAGGCATGTTAAGCAAGTTGGCGGCGTTCAAGTATGGAGTGATGTGGGACCGGGGAGGGACTCGGAAACAAAAACGAGCACATGCGTTCTGCACTCGTTGTATGAGCCTCTTGGAATGACCAGTAATGCACCCGTCATACACGACATCACAATAGTTTAACCTAGATAATATAAGTGATTCACATAGGTTGACACGCAAATCGACACTAAGGTAATCACGTATATTATATAGAACTTTAAGGCGATAGAAGCAGTTACTCACAACATTTAGTAGGTGGTTCTCAAAGCGCAAGTTGGAATAGATGTTGATTAAAAAAATATTTCACCTCATGAACACATGCATGTGTATGATTGCGAAGGAGCCGACAAGCAAATATCATCATCCTACCATGTAAAAAATATGAGATATTCGTGTTTTTCCGAAAAAGGTGGGCAAAGTAGGCATGTTTGACGGTAGCTTTGTAAGTTTGTATGCAACCCTCCTACATACAAACTTACAAAACTAGACACTCACAAACTTTACCTCTTTACTCACCTGGTTTCAAAAATTCTTTTACCAGCAGGTATATTATATCTTCGGAATGGATATAGATTATACATATTTTACCTTGCGACTCTGCTGTTTTTAGGGTCCCGTACCTGAAAAGCAAAAACCGGAACCCTTATAGGATCACTTTGTTGTCCGTCTATCTATCTATCTGTCTGTCAACACCCATTATCTCGGGAACGCGTGGAGATATTGAGTTGAAATTAAAACTACAAAAAATCAAACTTCTAAGTTAACGTAAAAAAAGTACGGGCGTTAATGCCGCAAAAACATATATTTCGACACTCTGAAGGGAATCAAAATTTATAGGGTACTTTCCGTTGACCTAGGACCATGATTGGCAAGTAATACCTATCGTTTTAACTACAAATACAGGGAAAAATCTGAAAAATTTGTCATTTTGTACGAAACCCTCGGTGGGCCCACGCGGACAGGTATCTAGGTCTTATCTGAGTCCTGGGGGGTAATCACGTAACGTTCTGAACATGCGTCGGGTAGATCCAACTGTCATTTTTTCATATAATAATTGACATTTAGATCTACCCGACGCGCGTACAATGCGTTACGTGATCGACCAACAGATTATATTATAAATACATTTTAGGTGTAGTTTTCCTGTCACGTTCCCGCCAGCTGACTCTCATTAGGGTCAAATCTGAAGCCTTACGCCCGTGTCATAAACAGATGAAAAAGGAAAAGTGCTGAAATAATTATAGTTACACCCCGGCCGCTATTCAATCGGCTCGTCGCCTCGTACCACTGGGTTTAAAAAAAACTTATGTACGAAATTTACATTCTAAAGTAAATACAAAGATGATGATTAACATTTACTAAATTAAATTAAAACTAATTTAAATCTAACAAAGGCCCTCGAGGCATTGTACCGAGGATGCTGGCAGCATTTCCTCGCTGAATTGCATGGCTGATGCGTTGCGCGAGAAAGCCACCAGCTCTTCGATCAGACGTTTCCCGATTTCTGCAAATAACTTATGCGCACTGGGACCGCACGGACCGAGGGTCTCGACGTCAAAGGGTCCAAAGTTGTACTCTCTGCCGAGGCCTCTATATTTATTACATTTCAGATTTTCGGGGTTTTCGCCGCTGCAGCCGCTTTAGAAGTAGTCCGTTGGAGGTGAGACGGTGCCAGTGTGTCTACACACGTAGCGTTCCACACAAGCATCCGTCATGTAGATCATATGTCATACCATGTACGAAATATCATTTGATATTTAACAGTGGCTTTTCGGTGAAGGAAAACATCGTGAGTTATAGTTTTCCTATAGGGTAGGAAGGTCAGATGGCATACGCTTTCGCCTACGCCAAATCTTGGGGTTGGATACCAAAGCCGACCCCGGGCTCGTTTGAATATTACCGGGAAAAATGCTAGGAGGACGATGACCCCGGCCGGTATTCGAGTTACAAAATGTGAAACATCCCTAGCGCGGTTGACCCACCTTATACGACATATTCATGAGCGCAGTGATATCACACTTTATGTAAATCTCTTTCAAGATCATAACGACATATCTTTACATCCTAACGGAAGTCCCCTTCTCTCAATTCCATTCTCATTCGCGCCTCCACACACACTAAACCTGACGTCTCAGATAAATACAAAACTGATATCGATTCAGTATGTTTAATTAAATCATCAACACATTCGTTTCTGCACCACCTAGTACTTGGTTTTATATACTATTCATTTCTCCACTACCCAAAGATTGTACGGGAGATCGCTCTTTAGCGATAAAACCGCCTGTTGTTTTACCTAGAGTAGTTGTATTGTATGCTTAATAAAATACTGTGCCTCTCGCATCGGGAAACCTGACATCAAACAGAAGCTTATTAAGGAATCTTCCGCAAGAGCCTCATTGAAAACTATCACGTTCCCGCCAGCTGACTTTCAATAGGGTCAAGTCTGAAGCCTTACCCAGTGATCACAGCCGTCATAAACAGAAGGAACACTTTGTGATAAATAAAGTTTCAAACAAGAATATTGCTTTGCATAAACGTAGGCTAGTTGGTTTAACACGGGCTTTACTAGACCTATTAACATATTGTGTTCATCAGAAAAACGTCTCTCACTTGTATCAAGTTAATGTATCAAGATCTCAAAAATCATTGATGAAAAACATTGTATGCGACGTCGGGCTTCTAATATTATAGACTCTCGTTCGTAAGTCATATTTTACCGTACTTGTGGCACAATGTACCTACTATTTCGCTTCGTAAGAACGTTGACTTGCTACGGATATCGCCTTCATATGGAAGAGACAGGGATAAGCTACCCTCCATGTGACAAAAGACTAAAAACAAATGCTTGTTAGTGATAACATAACACAAGAAAGTTAAGGGAATACAAAAATAGTTTAAAATTAGAAACATACTTGTGTGTGTGTGTGTGTGTGTGTGTGTGTGTGTGTGTGTGTGTGTGTGTGTGTGTGTGTGCGCGCCTCAGTGTGTATGCGTATATGTGTAGGTGTGTGAGCTGGTGACCCAACACTTTCATGTTATAGGGTGAAGTAGTAATAATCATGACTACCATACGTTAGAGGGCGGACAATTTTCGCTAAATAATGGAGATCAATCTGCTACGGACTACGGCGTAGCACTACGAGCGTAGCTTATCACTTTCGCCTACGCCGTAGTCGCTTTCCGCTACATACGAGGAACGCTGCTAATCATTCTACACATTCATGCGCTACGCTCGTAGCCGATCCCGTGGTTTTCCCCGTATGTAGCGGAAAGCGATTACGGCGTAGGCGTACGTAAAGCACAATGGTCTTATCCCGTTGACGCCGTTTTAACGTTGATGAATTGAGTAAGAGTTAGATTCGAACCCACAACCGCCGTTTTACAACCACATGCTGGAACCACTATTCTACCGCAATGTGTCGGCCAGTCTAACATATTAATGTAACAGTTAAGTTTATCAGTTTGTCATGGGAACTTTCATGCCAACAACGATCCGGGACGGTCCTTTTTGTTAGTTTAGTACGTATTGCTGACGAAGCCTGTTGCGGATTCTATTCTTTGACTTTGAAATATGCATGCAAATTAGGTACTTTAAATATAAAACAATATTTATATTTTTACAAAAGCGTTATTCACAAAGTAAATTTAAACATACCGATTAAGTAACCGGTTAAGTTTAATCAGTTTAAGAATAGCTATCGATTACAAAAGCACCTGCTTGGTGCAAGGCTGCAAGGGTTACTGCAAAAAAGGCAAAACTAAAGAAATTCAGTTACAGAAGAAAAAATTCTTCAATTTAGGAATATTATATGCACCTATGAATGTCGATAAACTACCACCGGTTCGGAAATAAAACCTCTGCCACGAGAAGAACCGGCGTAAATAACTCGGCGAGGTATATATTTTTCAAAACTGAATACTAGATATAATTTCAATCACAGTTTTATATAGAAACCTCTCGTGAGTCTCGGACATATTCACGTCTATATATACTCAAGTTTTTACGAGTAAGCGCGACAGCATCGCGGGTGCTCATGATTAAGAATTCGATTGGTTCGATTGATTCGATTGGTTCGAAATATGTCGAGCGATATTCGGCCTTAAAGAAGTGATTGACCTGTTTGATTATATTTCAATCACAGTATCATAAAATTACATTACTACAGTAGAAAACCTATGTTTTAAGAAGCTTTTTATTACCTTCCAATGTATCTATGTATATTCGGGTGGAATCTTGCAACTCAGTTTTGAAGCAGATATCTTCAACCGATTGAGCTGAAATTTTGGTTAAAGGTATAGTTTAGATGACGATTCTATATTATGTGCTATCAAGCTGATCTGATGATGGGAACAGAAGGTGGCCATGGGAATTCAGTACTTAAGCAACGTAACCCCATTGAGTTTGGGCTCGTTAGAATCGTCTCAATGAGTAGTTGATGACGGTATACTGAAAAGTACAGTTGGCAATAAAAGCTTGTACCAAAAATGAAATTGTGGACAGAAACTTATTTATCTAGCAGGACGCTACAGACAACACACATATTACGCAAGTTATGGGTGGTCTAACTACTGAGCCAAGAATATGGGAGAGCGAACAAAAAAGTTTTTACAATGCACTTGCTCGGAATGTGCGCTTTTATATGGTTCAACATAAACACGGGAACTCCACTATGCCTGCACAGCGGAGGCAGGCAGCGCAGGGTCGTGCGGGAATGGATTTCGGGCCAAAATTCCCACATAAGTGCGAGAATGAGATTTCAAGGCATAATGTCCAGCAGTAGACGTCTTTCGGCTGATATGATGATGATGATGATGCATTGTAAAATGTTGTATGATACACGTGCGGATAGGTAATTCCCAACTCATGTCGATCAAAAACACTCCCTGACAGTCGTGTTGTTGGTCATCGTCACTCGTTGGGAATTACCTACTTTCCGCACTTGTATCATAAACACTTACGCCATTTAGTAAACCTTGATAAGTTACTATAAATATGTGTACAATGAGTAGCAAAGGCTACGCATATGAACCTCTCGAAATAATCTGCACAAATCCTTTTACACTTGACTACTTATTGCGTTGTGAATAATAATTTGGAGCACAATATCCGCCTATTTCTGAATCTGACTTTAAATGAAAACGTTAAAGAAACTGATTACCCGTATTTACTATAGAGACAAAAGAAATTAATGATCTACCAAATTTTTTACACCATTTCCTAGCTCTAGATTTGGAAAGTACTAAATCGTGTAAGATGTATTTTCGACTTTCACTAAACTTTCCTGCATTCAGATATACCTAGATTTGGTCAATCTTAGTGAAACGTTATCTGTAACACTAAGTCAATACATTAGCACTTTGACTCTTCACGACGAACCATTTTTTGTAAATAATACTTGACATAACAATGACGCTATTACGCATGCTTTAGCTCAACATTTTTTGAGAATTGCCCTCTTAAAAGACTCTGTACCTGACGTTATTGTTCGTTAAGTTGTTTTGGTAGCTTTCATCAGCTTGGATAAAGGTAAGTAGACTGAATTCTCGAGCCCTCTGAAGGACCTGTCGAAATCAGAACTGGGCCTCAATTTCGCAACTAAATTCCCATTTCAATTTGATAGCAATCCAGTTTCAATATCACTGCGTCCCGCTCACACAAACGTGGTTATGCGCTTGTTGGAGGGAGCGCATGAATCAAGATGACCCACATACTCGTATGATTTCAATACTTAAGAAATGCGTGCAAATAATAGGCTTGGTTTCTAAATTCTGCTTTTTTTGGCAGCCATTTGTTTTTAATCCAGTTTAATTTCAAATTTCGAGTGACACTGGCAGAAAATAAGTATTTTTTTACAGCCGATATTTTTGTAACGGTCATCCCGGTACAATGTGAATAAACGTCAACATCGATGATGGATGACATAAATTGTACTTGGATAACAACTGTCAGATATTGGATGTAAGGGCATTTTCACTATAGTTTTAATAGTCCCTATTTTGTAAACTTTGTTTTTGTCCGTATCTGAGCAGACTGAAGCCCAGTTAGAGTTTTCAAATGTCACACGTCTTGGCTTCTCATAAGGATATTCCGACATACACATGTCTGTAGTTCATCAACATTAGAAAGACAGAAGTGAAAAGGTAATATCCAAGGGTCGTCCTCTGTCAATTAAGATAGGTAATAGATTATAGTAGTAACTTGACAAGGGACTCGAAAACAGTATAGCGAGTTATGATCAAATAATTAATTACATAAATTAAAGAGTTTTAAATCACCACCCCCGAGACAACAAACATATATCCTATTTCATAAAGATTCCACATTCTGATATCCTACTAATATTATAAATGCGAAAGTTTGGATGTTTAGACGTTTGGGTGTTTAGATGTTTGTTACTCAATCACGCTTAAACGGCTCAACCGATTTGGATGAAATTTTGCGCGAAGATAGTTTATAGCCTGGATTAGACTATAGGATAGTTTTTATCCCGGGTACACGCAGGCGAAGTCGCGGGCGGAAGCTAGTTCTAGATAAACGAATTTGTCCGTTACAACTCTAATTTTATGCAATGAGGTATAGTTCTGTTGTGATGTTATGCACCATGTCGAAAGACAAGACTTGCGTTAAAAAAAACCGCACTCAAATTGGTTCATTTGTTTGGGACTTACGATGTCATTGTTCATGTGTATCTATGTTAAACTTATAACACCCCTCGGTATCGTCAGGGGTTAAAAATAATTAGTTTTAACTGAGACCAATGGTATCAATTTACCAAATAAATAGCTTTACTAAAATACAAACGTAAACATAAAGTAATAGTCCAGGCAATGAACTGACAACTTATATGGAAAAAATGACAACTTTGGAAATAATTTATAATAGCTATTTTTTTTAATGTAACGGATATATTATCAATTAAATAGTTACCTAGAGGCAAAATCCAACAAAAAATCAGACATCAAAAAAAAATTAATTAGCTCCTAAAAAGTCCGGATAAATATTTTTTTTTATCTTTATTTAGGTTCATTTACATTTGCTTTAAAATATTCAATATAAATAAAATAAAACAGACAATGAATGTTTAATTTAAATCTATATAATTACTTCCAGGTGGAAAGTTTGTTGGATTCTTGAATAAAGCATCTTAGAATAACGTTTTAGAATGAAATAAACAAAAAACGCTATAATAAATTGATGTTTTCCGAAACCGTATTTTGCCTGGAGTAGGTACAACGAGCTCGTGCCGAACGTAACTCATATTACAAATTGCATTTTTTTAAGGTAAACAAAGTCACCTCTGGGAAATTCAGCTTGACCTCTTCTCTACCCCAATCAATAAGGGTATCTACTTAACATGCAGATCTTTAAACTTTGTCATATCTAATATTTTAGTTGTCTGTATTTCGATACGACGACACACAGAGTGACAAGATGCTCACAAATATCTAAGTTCAGAAAATCCTCTTTTTCTGAACTTAGATTAGAGTCGTGTGGTTTTCTTGTCAAGGATGTTCAGATACTTTTGAGCACCCTGAAACGGACAAATGTGCAAGGTACGAAAGAATTTCAGGGAAGCAGAAGGAATATATATGCTCCATAACTGCTAATCAATTGCAAAGGGTCTAGCCGCATTCCTATAGTGAAACTGCCCCTGGCTGAAATGTATACCTTTCTTAGAAGCGTTAATTGGTCTTATTATAAGATATCATTTTACAATATTTCAAGCCTGGAATCCCCTTGGTTTGGATAAAAATAAAAAAAAATAAAAAATCTTTTTTAATTTTTCTAAGCTAAACTAATGGTTAGATTTCTTTGAAATTCGGATTATACATGGCACTAATAGCAATACATTTTCAAAAAAAAAATCAAGGTTCTAACTTATTTACAAAGGCATAAAAAAAGTTTTTTTTGTTTTAAATTTTTTTTTTTTTTTATTTACAAGAGGGCGACAACCTCAATTTTTTGGTATTAAATGCACAATATAATATTGTATGAAATATATTTTTTTCATAAAAATCCATTTGTGGCAACAAGGTAAAAATGTCTTACTAATGCAGGCCTTTCGTCTTAAGGCGTTTGTAGGTTACACATATACACATTGGGCCAACGTACTTGGCTCATTGTGTACTTCCGCCTTTACAACCATTTAGTAGGTATAAACGAGCAGCAGCTAGTTGAGCAGAAAAATTGTGTACACTAAGTTTTTTTTTTAATGCAGTATTGCGTATTTCATAATAGTAATGTTTAGGTAGTAGTTGTTTACGTACAGCAATAGTAGATTACATACCGAGGCCAATAAAATAAGAATGTCTCAGAACACATGTAATTATCGGCCGAAGCGAAGCTGAGGTCTATTATGACATACGCAATACTGCCTTAAAAAAATTTACGTATCAAAAGAAACTAAAAAAGTTAAGCACATTTTATTCAAATCCTACAATTTACACCTAAACATAACACTTATAATTACTCATCCTCGTCACTATCTGTATTAATACTAACATTTATACCTTCGGTCTTGAACAGTGCACAGAGTTTATGGCTAGGCCGCGGAATTCTGGATAAAAATCTGCCATACGACAAGATATATAATTGCGGCTACATGTGAACAACAACCTACTGTTCTTAACCCGTTCGCACATTCACAACAATATTGATCGATTGCTTCTACCTTCTCTGAAAGGTAAGAGAAAACAACTAACAACTCAAGAAGCTAACTACTCACGGTACGTTACCAAAGTCCGCTGGGTTGTTGAGGCAGTACACGGAGGATTAAAACAGAGATTTAAACTCCTAGATCAAACACTAGATAACAAGTTTCTTCTCAAAAGTGCACTGTTCAAGACCGAAGGTATAAATGTTAGTATTAATACAGATAGTGACGAGGATGAGTAATTATAAGTGTTATGTTTAGGTGTAAATTGTAGGATTTTAATAAAATGTGCTTAACTTTTTTAGTTTCTTTTGATACGTAAATTTTTTTAAGGCAGTATTGCGTATGTCATAATAGACCTCAGCTTCGCTTCGGCCGATAATTACATGTGTTCTGAGACATTTCTTATTTTATTGGCCTCGGTATGTAATCTACTATTGCTGTACGTAAACAACTACTACCTAAACATTACTATTATGAAATACGCAATACTGCATTAAAAAAAAAACTTAGTGTACACAATTTTTCTGCTCAACTAGCTGCTGCTCGTTTATACCTACTAAATGGTTGTAAAGGCGGAAGTACACAATGAGCCAAGTACGTTGGCCCAATGTGTATATGTGTAACCTACAAACGCCTTAAGACGAAAGGCCTGCATTAGTAAGACATTTTTACCTTGTTGCCACAAATGGATTTTTATGAAAAAAATATATTTCATACAATATTATATTGTGCATTTAATACCAAAAAATTGAGGTTGTCGCCCTCTTGTAAATAAAAAAAAAAAAAAAATTAAAACAAAAAAAACTTTTTTTAGGCCTTTGTAAATAAGTTAGAACCTTGATTTTTTTTTTGAAAATGTATTGCTATTAGTGCCATGTATAATCCGAATTTCAAAGAAATCTAACCATTAGTTTAGCTTAGAAAAATTAAAAAAGATTTTTTATTTTTTTTTATTTTTATCCAAACCAAGGGGATTCCAGGCTTGAAATATTGTAAAATGATATCTTATAATAAGACCAATTAACGCTTCTAAGAAAGGTATACATTTCAGCCAGGGGCAGTTTCACTATAGGAATGCGGCTAGACCCTTTGAGTTTTCTGTTAATAAGGCTCATTATATATTTTTTATTTATCATACTGCCTTATGATAAATAAAAAAATACATTAAATTTACCTTCTAATAACTTCACGAAGTCACGTACATAGTTAAAGATTTTGAAAGTAGTTTTTAAAACTATTTCTTGGAGACTAAGTCCGATACACGCTCACCGATGGAAAATGTCCAGAACAGAAAGGCGCCAAATAGACCTCTAAAATATTGTTGTGAGAAATACCGTCAGGATGAAACCCCTTTTTTATTAGTGTACGAAAGGATCGGTCAAGCAGGTGCGCTCCCTGAACCGTAGAAACTCTCTTCTCCGTGACCTACTTTGTTTTCTTGGGACTGCCGAAAGCAAAAGTAATCAATCTCTTTTTCAAACCCTATGGGAACCATGACGAATGTAAAGGTCGTAAGATTAGTCCGAGAGTACCCTCCAAAATGATATAAATACTTAACTTTTATGGAATCCTTGACATGATTTGCAAAACGTATTTATGCAGTTTGTTAAAAGACGTTTTATCGCTGATACATTTCCCGTGGGATATGCATAATAAATATATACTGTCAACGATAAGTGAAAAAAATGGCGGTGTTAAACCGTAAACATGTTGCGACGACCTTATTACGGTCATTGTCCAGATTTGTCACTGCGCAGCTGCGTCTAATTGGCGCGATTCCATATAAAATGTTCGTAAAACGTCGCGTTAATTAGTAGATCCAACTGCAGACACAAATCTGGAGAATGACCGATTACAATTATATAATACGCTGATCTCTGTCCATGTTTTGTTAAGTACTAACACGAAAAGATGCATAGGCATTCTACTCTACATAAAAACATTAACAGTTTTGAGTGGTAAAGTGCTCTCGTATTCACACTTGACTGTAATAAACCTGCGTGTATGTATTTGTTCTCCAGAACAATACCGCTACTGCAATAACCTCGCAGCAGCAATTAAAACTTGAATGATTTCCTCAGCGCGAGAAGACGTTACCCAGTATTACCGTATGTGCGTAGTGACGAAAGCGTTTTCCACACTTGGTTGGCTTTGGTGCGAACGATTTTCATCGCCATCGCTATAATCGCTACTCCACGAACTCTACGTCAGTTACAAACGGACTTTGAAAGCGGGCGCACGCCCAACCACCGCTCGGTCCGTACGAGATCGCGGAACATAAACAAACTGAAAGATGAAACCAAAAGTGAACGCAGCTAAACAATAGAGTGATACTGTAACTGGAAATATTTAGTTTTTAAACTATTATGTCATTTGTTTTGTGAAGTGTGTGCGTAACTTGAGACCAGTGGAAATTGCTTGCGGTCGTTGACTTCGAGTTTTTCAGGTAGGTTTCATAAACTGGTTAAAAATGCTGGTATGTTTTCCTCGGCGTGTATACGGTCAATATGATGCGTTCAAATCGTTTGATGTTTCCGCTTAAGACGGATATTTGGTTGAAAAATGATTCACTGCATGCAACAGGTTATTGCGGAATTGGTAATAAAATCGTTTTTAATATAAACCCAATGTTATGATTAGACAATTTTTAAGGCAAGCGCAAAACACGATCATCTGATATCCTAGCGAACTCACATTTTTTTCTGGAGAATATCATTTCGTAAATGGCCAGCGGCAACAGTTTCAACCTGCGTAGATACGTAATGAGGACAAAACCTTCAAAATCTGGAGGCATTTCCTTAGTAGTCTGAATTTCTGGTATGGCATCAGACCCTTTCAGAATAATTGTCTATTTTATTTTTCCAAGGTTCCTCTTCCCGGAGTTGTTTTTATGCCGTTAACGAGTATGGAATTAAATTACGTACCGGAAGGCGCGGCGTGATGGGTAGGCCCCTACAAGGTGGACTGAAATTAAACATAAAACAAGGTAATTAAATCTAGGAAAATTATTATAATTTGGGAATGTTGAGTACCCATCCTCTTGAGTCATCATAAACCACACGCATCCAATCAAAACGTAATTCAATCAGCTGACTGAATCCTTATCTCACCGAGCCGGTGACAAATTATACTCTGACCAACTTATCTAATACAGGAAACAAGCGGAAATAAACCGTATACCAGTGATTTAAGAACGTTAAAAGATGCACAGGTAAGGAGGTAGGTATCGACTACCATTGGGACCATGCATTATCTCCGTCGAGTATTGATTGACTGTCATAATAATCTTGCGTTTATATAATGACTAATGGTTTTACAATAATATGGGCACAGATAAAGTTCTCTCAATGAGAATCCTTTTCAGACTTGTTGTTGTCTGTTAAGCGATTCTCAAGGCCTCATAAAAAAAGATAATTAAAAAATAAAGAAAATTTTTAGGGTTCCGTTCCTCAAAAGGAAAAAAATGAAACTCTTATAGGATCACTTTGTTGTCCGTCTATCATGGCTTTGTTTTTACAGGAAAGACGCGAACTTAAATTTTTGTATGACCCACATACATACCTTTTTAGGTACCTACAACTTTTTCTTTCATTGCCTATGGTGTCACGTATGGCCTCAATGGTGCTAAGCGATAGTGGTGCCAAAAATGGTAGTCCCATTGTCTTTTTATTTATGTTGGAGGCCAGAATCATTACACCTACATTTTGTTTTTATTGAACACCTTTAAAGTGACATCATTTAAAAACATCAGAAGGTATTTAGCATGTTCTAATAAGTGCTTAGATTTCATTGCGTCTTAATTTCATTTTGCCCAATACACAACTAAACCTACTTACTTCTCAAAATGACTTAATGTCAAAATTCCTGAATCCCAGAATTCTGTTCTTTTTCTCAAAACTGCTAGACTGTGGCGATCATGTACCGGAAGGCGCGGCGTGGGTAGGGTTTTGGCAGAAAAAAGGTATGCAGAAAATACCCATAGGCATTTTCTGTAAGTGCTTTATCTAATGTAACAAAATCATCAAATCATTTACTTTTCATCATCATCATATCAGTCGAAAGACGTCCACTGCTGGACGCAGGCCTCCCCAAAAGAGTGCCACAATGACGGGTCCTGCGCCACCCGCATCCAGCGGACTCCCGTGACCTTTACCAGGCATTTTCATCCAGCTTTGACCAACGTAAGACCAACCGCTCTGACAGATTGTAAATCAGCTTAGAAGCGACCCGCCCCTACCTACACTCAATTACTTGACACGTTGGGTGCTATGTGAGTCGTAAGTGACTGAAAGACACAGCATCTGTTTAGACATGAGTTTGGTGCTGCACTGTCAGTCACCGGTGACTAACATTGCAGCCTACATGTTAACAAAATACAAACTACATAAATGCTCGATGACCTCACTAAAGCCTCCGAGCGAGTTGGTCTAAGGATGAACATGGATAAGACGAAGATCATGTCAAACGTCCACGTAGTACCAACTCCCATTTCAATCGGACACTTTACGCTCGAAGTTGTAGACGAGTATATATACCTAGGACAGACTGTCCAGTTAGATACTTACCTATTATATCGTAATTAAGAAAATAGCATTAACATTTTGTACGCTCAAAATACCCTATTTTGAAGATCTTTATTGCAAAGTTGGAAGCGAAAATGTTGCAACAGCACATGTAGGTAGGTATCTAGCTTTATCTATCTTTGAGAACGAGCGCTCATATATTTTCTCACTAGTGCACTATTAAACTTTATGCTTAGGTAGGTACTAAATACGGTTAGCGAGCGTGTGTTCAGTAAAGTAGTTCACTTTAAAACTTTGTAAACACCCCTGGTCAATATCTAGGTCAGGGGGTGGATCATATCATATTTCCCCGATACCGTCTACTCGCATTCCTCAAATATCTTTTCCTTTTCTTTGCACTTATTGCTACGGTTCTTGGATAGGTACCTAAGATATGTTTCCTAGGAGAACTATCACTTCTAATATGAACATTATAAATGCGAAAGGAAAATGCTTACCAGTGTTTAGTGTATTAAGATTAAAAAGTGTAGACTAGTTTCTTACTTGACTCTACTGACTGTTTTTTGGCTTTAAAAAGGTGAATTTGAGTTTCGTCTCACGATTGTTTAAACAGTATAGAAAGGCTATAGCCGTGTTTCTATACAAAATTTGCCTTTCTGTCAAATGTTCTAGTAATTTCATTTTTAGATACTCCTTGTAGGCAAAGGTCTGTTCCCCAAAGAAGAGCCATGTACACTTGTCAGTTTTCGTAATATGGCGGTTTGTTTTTTTTCACTTTTTTATTTATTTCTTGAATTCGGTCTTTGCGATTACTTTGATTTTTTGGTAAACTATACTACATAATAAAACGCATCACTACAAAAAATATTGCCTGAAACTTTAGTACAAATATATGTCAAAATAATGGAAACTATAATTTGTTTTTTTTTTTGGTGTTCTGGTGTAGCGGCACCTACAGTTTTTATTTCATAAATTGCCCATCTATAGACCTACTACATATATTAAATTCAAATTATTAGCTTTGGTACCTCATGCCAAAAACTAACTACAAATAAAATTATTCCTTCCTTGTTTCAATGTTTTTACAGGATTGTTTTAATTAGTTGTATGAATGAAATCGTACTACATCCTATTTTATTTTGTCATTTTTAGGGTTCCGTATTGTAAGTTTGTTTCGTTTTTGACATTTATTTAAACATTATCTAAAAAATAAAAAAGTGTTCCAGTATGGTATCGTTCCGTATGCCATATTTTCGAATTACCTAGTTTGAAATGTAACAATGTCTGTTTAATGTTTTTTTTTTACAGTTGGCTCATTTCGAGGACATCATTAATGGGTTCAATTTACCCAGTAAACTAGGAACAGAATTATTTTTGAACTCGCTTCCGGATTTTGTATGCGAACCAAGTGTGGAGACTATTCGTATTTTGAGAAACTGTTTAAAGTGCGGCAGGCTCAGCAATTACTATTCGGCTCTGTACACCTATATAAGTTTAAGCGACTTATATTGTCACCACCACGACTTTGTCGTTAAATTATTTGTGCCAAATGAATAATAAGTGATGAAATAAATGTGTTATTTTGCTATTTGGGGACATTTAATTTCGTTCATACAAGTAATCAAAGCAATCCTGTAAAAACATTGAAACAAGGAAGGAACCATTTTATTTGTAGTTAGCTTTTGGCATGAAGTACCAAAGCTAATAATTTGAATTTAATATATGTAGTAGGTCTATAGATGGGCAATTTATGAAATAAAAACTGTAGGTGCCGCTACACCAGAACACCAAAAAAATAAATATCAAATTATAGTTTCCATTATTTTGACATATATTTGTACTAAAGTTTCAGGCAATATTTTTTGTAGTGATGCGTTTTATTATGTAGTATAGTTTACCAAAAAATCAAATTAATCGCAAAGACCGAATTCAAGAAATAAATAAAAAAGTGAAAAAAAACAAACTGCCATATTACGAAAACTGACAAGTGTACATGGCTCTTCTTTGGGGAACAGACCTTTGCCTACAAGGAGTATCTAAAAATGAAATTACTAGAACATTTGACAGAAAGGCAAATTTTGTATAGAAACACGGCTATAGCCTTTAAGAAAGCAAAACTGATAGACTCAGTTTTAATAATAATTTAAAACAACCAAGTGACTTTTCATCTTTTTTCGCATGCATTGTTCCGGATCCGCCCAAAAACGTTTGAAAACTTACCTCTACTTCATGATTTAAATAACAATTTTTTGACATAGGCATCCCAAGGGTGTAATGTTTTAAAGTCCCGTGGGTAACACCAAATACTTTCATAAAAAGGTCGATCCTTAAAGGAAATTATTAACGAAGTCCTAAGTTGCCCTTATCTTTTACCATACGCTAATACTTTCAACACCACACGCCAAGCCGCCTGTAAAATGCTTTCTTAGTTCAAAGTTGGCCTTATTCCGATCTATTAAAATATTGAAATATTCATGATTAATCTTCAAATTTATCACATTCAGCTTTTTTCCAGTTTATCGATTTTCTTGCGGGTAGGTACGTGTACAAGAGGCAATATGATATTACTAAGTGCCTTTCACGACAGGACAGGAGTGTATAGTTCCGGCCTTTAACTCACACTTGATTGTATTCATGCGGGAAATTTAATCTGATATTGTAGCAACCTTTACAACTTTACTAGTACTTTTCGCGTTGTAGGGTTTCCTGATTATATTCAGAAAATATGGCTAAGACAGATTAGATTAGTTAGCATGGACATTCAACATCAAACTAAATTAAGTCGTTGGTGGCCTCATTTCGACGTGATTTTGACGCCGGTTAGCCTAGTGGGTAGTGACGCTGCTTACAATGCTGAAGATCAAAGTCAAAGTCAAAGTCAAAGTGATTTATTCTTCAATTTAGGCATATTACATGCACCTATGAATGTCGATAAACTACCACCGGTTCGGAAAGTAAACCTCTGCCTCGAGAAGAACCGGCGTAAAAAACTCGGCGAGGTGTCATTTTTTCAAAACAGTATACAATATATCATTTCAGTATCAGAGTATTATAAAATTTTAAAATTACATCCTGGGTTAAAATCCCGGTAAGGTCAAATATTTGTGTTTCCGAGTCTTGGATGTTTTCTATGTATGTAAGTATTCATATCTATTAAGCATATCGTCGTCTAGTAGGTACCCATAACACAAGCCTTAGGTATTGAGCTTACTGTAGGTAGTTCGATTTGTGTACGATGTCCCCTCATATTTGTTTATTTATTATGACTGTATTTATTGCTCATCTTTGGTTACATTTTTTATAATACCGTGGTATAAAAGGAAAATAAGAATACAAAATATAAACACAATATAAAAAATATAAATTATTTATTTATTTTTACGTTACGGAATTAACCTGCAGAAAAATCCGATTAGTAAAAAAATCTTCTCTATAAATCCAACATCACTCTCATAACTTAGGCCACCTAATATCGATACAACCTTCAAAGCATGCCATAAAAATAGACATAGGTACCTCTCTATTTAGATATACATATAAAATACTGGAAAAACTTAACTCTCCCATGTCAAATGTACCAACAACTGATTTCAATGGATTCTTGAGAATACCAGGTACCTATTACGTTTCATACAAATTGCTCGTATAGAATCAGTAATATGCACGCAATATAAATATCAATACAGTCGCATAAGTCGTGTTTAAAAGGGGCCTTCCTTTTTAACAAGATTGAAAAGACTTCGTTTTGACTCACAAATTATGTTAATAAGTCATATCAGTCTCGCACTCTTGTATGTTTTTTTTCAAAAGCCGATTGTCACGGCGTAAATTTTTTGCGTCCTCTTAATTAGTGTGGGTGTAGAAGTAGAATCTGACAATCAGACTTACAGTCGGTGTATTAAAACTCGTATATTTTTAGTCGTTTTTAACACGCGTGTGTTTTAACGCATTAGCGTAAGGAAATAATTGCAGATTTATGCAATGGCACGATATTTACAAGTTTGGGAAAAGTGTAAATTTTTTAATTTCACTTTTTTTGTACTATTAATAAATACATATTTTATAGAAGTAATAAAAAATAAGCAATGTATTATCAAAATCATAATTATGTTATAACAAAATTATGTGTTGCTGGTTTGATATCAACTATCCATAAATATGGAATTCTTTGCACGGGAAGTACGATTGCGTTTATCTGAGATATAAAACATACATCCCTCTCGCACTAACATTATCTCCTAGTAAGGGACGATTGATTTGTGTCCGACATAAACACGCTCATACAAGCTAGACATTTCTGTCCAATCTATCTATACTTATGCAATATATTCGTTTATAGAAACATTAAGGTGTGCCATCGGAAAGGTCCTCAGAAAAAACTGATGACGTTTTGCAAATTAACTTAATAAATTTGGTCACCCTACACCACACAATGTTTTGTCATCCCCCATACAGCGTGTGTCAAAAGTGATAAGAGTAATTCTTCACGATTTAAGTAATTTCTTTTAAATATTTTCTTAGTACCTAACTTCTTGAAAAAATAGACTTGCCTTATTCGTTGAAAAGGCGATAAGGTCGAAAAATTGATTTCTGATTACGTTTTCGATGTCACCCCTACAAAAGCATGAGTTTTCATGAACACATTTAGGGACACCTTTCAAAAAAAAAAGCATATTTAAATGAACAGTTCTATTTACTCCATTAAGAATCGCACTTAGGTACTAACCATGAATATAAAATGACGATAGAAAATACAGAAAACTCACAAAAATTCTGCGCCAGTAGCAAAAGAACTGGTGAAATCCCTTACGGATACCTTATGCCTACGAGTGCCGAGTAGCTGTATATTTGTAAACAAAATCAATATTTTATCCAAAAATGTAACCTTAGGCTAGATTGCACCAAACCATCTGTAACCGTAAGCGGTTCCCTTAAAAACTGAATGCATGGAAAGTTTGACAAGTTTATATGTAATGACAGGCGCTGGCGCCATATTTAACGTTCATCAGTCTGTAATGGTGCAACCCGCCCTTAAAATCACGGAAAAGTCGCAGCCACATTACCTAACCAGATAT
Organism: Epinotia nisella; assembly: GCA_932294315.1. Classification (NCBI taxonomy): domain Eukaryota; kingdom Metazoa; phylum Arthropoda; class Insecta; order Lepidoptera; family Tortricidae; genus Epinotia; species Epinotia nisella. The sequence goes on along the minus strand of OW028688.1, from coordinate 11,244,079 downwards.
GAGCTTGTGTAAGCTATCAGTCGCAGTATAAAAAGGTTGTGTTCAATAGCCTGATGAAGAGCCAATCAGTCGTGGTTAATTGAGTCGCGCTATGCGTGCCGTGTGGTCGATGCTTGTGACATTAGGTATGCTTGTTCACGAAAAAAAGTAGCCACTGTGTTGTATAATTTAGGTTTTCAATTTGAATTGTCATTTTTTTTAAAGAATTTAATTAATAAGAAGGTCACCATCGTTTTGAGTGGCGTTATGGATATTTAATATCAGCTGCTATCCATTTTTGGGCTAAGTTACGAAACCTCTGGATTGTAGTCTTAGATTTTGTGAACGTTTGGGTCATAGATGCTCTTTTTTTTCTCAGATATGTAGATTATCGATGCTATGTTCTGCGAATATCTTTCCAGACTTTTATTAACAGTATGCAGGTCATAAATTGTTTTAAATCATGCCAGGATCACACATTTCTATGCAATCTTTTTTAGCTTTAAGCCTTAATTGTCTTATTCTTACACATAAAAAAGAATATTCAGTAGGCTATCTAGTTACTGTCTGAACTACCTAGACTGACTGTGAACAATGGAGACTTAGTTTTCGATGGCTACTTTTTTTCGTGGACAAGCCTTAGTACGGTGAGCAATGCAAGATAAACGCACTACTAAATACCTACTTGTAGTAAACACGTAGGTTTCTAGGGGCTACAAACGGAAACCATTTTTGAACTCCTTTCGGAGATTGTCGCTTGTATTATATGTGAGTCTATTTTTAAATGTTAACCTTGATGTTATATGTTTTTGCTTACACGAAATAACGGTGTAGTTAGAGGACAGTTATGATACAAATAAAAACCGGAAAATTGCGAGTCGTAATTTACAAATGTATAGTTTTCAGTTTTTTTCCTTTAGAGTTAAAGGGACCCTAAAAATATAGTTAAATTAACAATGGAACCTAATTGTAAGTAACTAATACCTATGATACCACAAGGCGTCCAATTTTGTGGTGCACAACTTTAAATCGAAATTATATAAAAAATAAAAGATACATTGATTGTGTGCATTACTGTTCGAGTTTTATTAATATGTAAGCACCGGTGTACCAAATAGTCTTATAGAAAAATAACAATAGAAGTAAAATCTAATTATCTTGCGATTAATATATTTCGCTTCTTTTTTCCTTTGTGCTCCTTTATGAAGCTAGATGATCAGTCAAAATTATTATTGCAGTGTGCTTAGCAAAAACAAAATGTGTTTTTAATTATTTTATTAATGATGTTCTTCAGTAAGTGAAAATGATTGTTACTTGATAATTACTTATCACGCAAAATAGTAATAAATAACAGTTGTTTGGATTAGTCAACTCGTCTTCTTTTTTTAATCGTTTATTTTTTAAAAGGACACACTAAATGGTTACATAATAAATGCACTGCCAAACTGCATAACAGTTCGTTGGCAGTTCATGCTGCTCTTGATACCTAGATATTTGTAGTTATATTACTGGTGTATTATTTATTGCTAGGCATGCAGTTTCACATAATATATATTTTTTTATTTTTTTTTATTTAAATTTCCAAATCATTCTAGTTCTTACGTATCGCAGAGTTTCATGATATTACTTGCTAAAGCCATAAAGCCATCTAATTCTACTAAGTTTTTAATTATGTACCTACTCAAAGCTATGAAAACAGGTACAGTTTATATCTAAAATCCATACAAAGTGACCCGGTTTAATTTATCTTGTATGTTGCTTTCTAACAGGCATTTTTTAGCATATTTCTTAAAAGTACTAATTCTCATATCCTCGGCAAACAATTTCCAAGGTAAGGCGTTATATATCTTGGGCACCAAGTATTCAAAGGTGCGTTCACCATAATAATTAATAGCAGTATACTTTTCAGGGAATAATTTAGGTTTCTGTCTTGTGACAGGGTTATAATCTGGGAATTTACATTGATATGGCTCCAATTTATAATTGTGCGACGCAACCAATAGTAATTTTTTTTCATAAACAGGTGGGTTATTACATATTTTGAATAGTTTATCGTATTCTTTATTACAAGCATGTTTCTGTTTTGAGTTTACTAACAACTTTAGGTATCTAATCTGCAACATTTTTAATCATATCTAGTTGTGTTTTAAATGTGCCCCCTATATGCTATCAATTCTACTAAGGCAGTAAATAATTCGTATAAGGTTTTACTATTCACATTTTTTTTTATTGTAAGAAGTTTACATACATGTATCGCAATCTATTGCACAGGGTTCGCACGTGTGATTTCCAAATAGATTGTCTGTTTATTTATCTGTAATTAATACGTATAAAACAATTGCTCTTTCAATATTTATTATAATTTTGAGTAATATGACTGTTACGTTTTATTACCATTATACTACTGAGAAATGATATTGGAACATTACTGAGAGATTTTTTGCGACATTACACATCTTAAACTAAAATTATGGGTAAGGAATTAATCTAATAATGATAAACAACCTAAGAGCAATTTGTTTTTCATACCTATGTAGTCCCACTGCTGGGCAAAGAACTCCCCTCTAGATTTCCAAATTCTTTAAAAGGGATCTAATTGCACTGAGACTTTTTCATTTTGTTAATTAGTTGATTCCATAATAAAAGTAGTGTACTACCTTTTCGAGTTTAAAATTGATACTGAGAAATGAATTGAAATTGTGTAAAATCGCCGATAAAACCACCTACCTAATCTCCTTATTCTTATTCTCTATGTTTCTCTTCCCTTCTTTCATCCCAAAGGTGACATTACAACGTCATGGTTCTAGTATGAAACAATAAGAGTTTGCTCTAAGAAAAACCTAAGAATCGATTGTTAGGTTATAATGTTAACTCTTCGGCTGTACCGCTTTCGCACAGTGTCGGCACGTTTGCAGCGGAAATTGCCGGAACGAGCGCCATAGGAAGCCCCCGAGTCACGTTCAGATGACGTCCCGAATCCACGGCGCTAGTACTCCGAGATCCGATGACATAATCTCTGCATTCGTCAGTTTCCATAGACTAGAAGCTGGTAGATAGGATGGGAGGACTCGTCGCATCCACGGCTCTAGTAGACTCAGATCCGATGAATGTTAGAATCTTTGGTGTTTACAGACATCACAAGCTTGCCACTTTAGAATTTATAGACATTGCTTTATTGAAGTCTAAAAACTGAAAAGTTGGCAGGTTTCTCTGTGAAATAAAAGCTCAAATTTACATGTTTTTATACAAAAGTACATCTTTTTCTCCTTTACTGGTCATAAATCATCACTTTCACATCCTCATCATCGTATTTGATTGATATTTACGAGTACTTTCATAGACATCAAACGACACACTAAATAAATAAACGTTTTGATTTTAGAATTCCTTACTTTTTAGAATTCCTTAATTAACTTACATAATAGACACGAGAATTATATAATTGATCTCTAATTAAATGCGTTTTAACATAAATCAACTTAGTGCACGAGTATAAGTTTTTTATTATGATTATAACAAATGAATCAGGTTTTAATTTGCCTACTTATAAAAGAGGTTTGCGTGAGCAGTGTCCGTAACTCTAATTGAATATTGTACACGGTATTTTTTCAGTCATCAGAGTATGTATTTCTTTGATTGATAGTAATCAGAAAAATTGGTAAATTATGTTTAATTCGCACAGTAATCCACATCTTCGCGTATAGATCTGAAAAACCAGACAAGTGCGAGTTCGAGTCGCGTGGTGAGGTAGGCGCTCCATACAAAATACACAAAAATATTGAGAATTTTCCCGTTACTTTGAATACTCAAACTTTTTATAGGTTTTCCTGTAATCTTTAGGCAAGGAGCTATTTTTCATATTTTTTTCAGAATTTTAAGCCTAGTAGTTTCGGAGATAAGGGGAGGGGGGTATGGTCAATTTTCGTCTTGCAACAATCCCTTTCATTTGATATGTCACACAATATAATTTACGAAACTTTTTTTTTTAATTTTCCAGGTTACCCCCCAAAAGTGGCCCCTTTGTTCAGAATTCTATAAATTCTAATTAATTTACTTTACGCGACCATCTTTGGGTCACCAATTTACATAATATGTGTACCAAATTTCAACTCAATCGGAGTTTCGGAGCAAATCGGCTGTGACAAACGGACAGACAGACAACCGAGTGATCCTATAAGGGTTCCGTTTTTTCCTTTTGAGGTACCGGAACCCTAAAAATGACAAATGAAGGATCAAATCCTGCGACTGGATCTCACGCTATCGCAGAAGCTGACAAAGCAAGCATATACATACACAAGCCCGTCAGCAGATTCGATGCTAACAATTTGTTCGATCGCTTGTCAACATGGGAAATGATATGGGTACTTCCGTTCAGTAATAGCTGAACTAAAAAAGGAAAAATCCCCATATTCAGTCCATTATTTATAAAACATAACCGTCTGTTTTAGAAAAGTTGTTTTTCCTTTTCTCGCAAGTAAAAATGTTATTGACAGCTTAAGCTTGGACCCAATTCGAGATGAATAAAATGTGATGTCCCAGGCATTTCATAGTGTCATACTGTTTCTAAATTTTCACGATTCATTCGAAAACAGATTAGTTTTCATATCTGAACGTTTGATATTCTGAGATAATCATTCGTTTTGCCAATAATTTAAAAAAAAAACGTTCAGATGCTCTCTCTATTTTTTTTCTATTTTAATTTCTTGAACAGAAACTGATTTCTGACCTAGATATGCTGAATCCCATTGTGTATACAATGTTTCATATTCTTCTAGCATGTCTTTTTAAAATTAGAACCAAACTTAGTACGTTTGTATGGAGAGAGCGTTCCGGTGACCCTTAATCTCTGTATGAACATTTGAAATCATAAAAAAACGCGGAGTACATTTCATTTCATAAACTTGCTTAGGTTCATTAAAGAACTCAATTGAAAAATATGTCTGTTTCTACAGGTTTCAGACATTTTAAGGCTAGTATTTACGAAGAACCCAGGCAGAGACACGGGTTAAAACATGGCTTTTGTCCATGCCGAAGATACATTCTATACACTGGTGAAAGAATGACTCATCATCATAATCATCATATCAGCCGAAAGACGTCCACTGCTGGACATAGGCCTCCCCCAAAGAGTGCCACAATGACCGGTCCTGCGCCACCCGCATACAGCGGACTCCAGCGATCTTTACCAGGTCATCAGTACACCTTGTGGGGGGCCTACCCACGCTGCGCCTTCCGGTACGTGGTCGCCACTCAAGAACCTTTCCGCCCCATCGATTCTACGTGCAATGTGCCCCGCCCACTGCCACTTAAGTTTAGCGAAGAAAGAATTACTAAAATCAGATTATTTCTAAAGATGAACCAGACATTAAGATTAACAAAAGTATTAGGAATGTACAAAATACACCTAAATATATCTTATTCCTTATTACGGGGCAAAGAAGCGTTAACTTTGGCATTACTCGGTTCTGGTATTCATAATGCTCACTGACAACTTAAGCTTCCAGTATAATTTTGATCTCCAGTCACAAATATGTATTAGGAATGTCGGGTTCAAGTTATACTAGGAGCAGTGGTAAAGTGAGTCGAGACAGGTGAATCGCGTGCACAGATTACCTCTTAGGTTGAGTATCCAGCGGCGGCGCGTGAAAATTTTCAATGGGCAACACAGACAAAAAAAATTATATAGGCTTGCCTAAAAATACATTTTAGGCAAGCCGACGGGAATTGGCTTGTATGAGCGCACCGCCACCAGACCTGTGGGAGGCTGCGAGGCGGTGAGCGAGAATAAATCCACCAATAGCGTGGCTGGCCGCGCTCGCGCATCGCTTCCGATAGGTACATTTTTTCCTCGCTTACCGCGTCGCAACGTCGTACAGCACTGGTGGATTATTCTCATGTTTTGTGGCACATTTGCAAAACATTGGTATTGCAATCACGTTTGCGTCCTGGCATCATTTTATATCACGTCACGTATTCCTTTTACTTTACCATTTAAATGTTTAGCTTTTTAATTATTTTCGTGAATTGTTCAAGTTGTAATTAGTGAGTATGTAGAAGTAACCCTACCCTGTAATACGTACTTTAAATAAAATGCTAAAATACTGTTACGACGGCGGGGTCAGTAACAGTTTCGTTGTCATGGTAATGAACGCGCTCAGGGTATTTCAAAATTGACCATGTTGTCATAAGACAATCAGTAGCCTAGGGGTACAAAGCAGTTGTTAGCCTACTTTTTATCTCGAAAATCTTACACATGTAAGGGGGATGATTTGGAGGGTTTTTTATTTATTTTATTTATCTAATATACTTAAAGAGCGAGCGAAAACAGCGTACGGTTTGGTTGAAAATGGGAGTGCGTTCAAAACTTTAGCCAAGATTGTAAATTATTCAACGTTTTTCGTCATCTAACCCAATAGTTCGTTTGTGAATGTCGTCTCGATCCCAGGCGTACCTGCCGGGTCCAAATCTAATAAGTTAGTCGGAACTAGGACACGGTTCCGTTTCCTACGGCTGTGAGACGTGCATGTAGAACCCTAATTTAAATCAAATCAATGGATTAAACTGTAACTCTGTTAGTTCTACGCTTGGTTAAGTTGGGACGGGAGACAGGCTAAAGACTTTTTAATTTTGCCGTATAGTAGTATTATAGTAGTTTATTTTGTTAAAATTGATAACGTAGTGTTCCTAAATGGATAGTAAACCATCCAATAATTGTAATATAATATAAATTACGAAATATAATTAAAATCATAAAAATATTAGTTTAGAAAAATTATGCATTTTTTTTCCAATAGTTAATTTAAAGCCAATAGAATCCTTATGCTTTTATAGAAACCAAATTGTATGACATCTATGGACCTAAACGCAGTATTTCGCGACCGAAACAGCAATTTACTTGATTTTTCATACAACGATTAGTACAAATATCAAACTGTGACGTCATACTTCAATGTCAATTAGTATGAAACGTTGGGGCTGCCGCGAGGTCCGTCTTTAAGTTTTTTTTTTGGGTATTTATGTTCTTTAATTGTAGCCGCTCCCATACAGACATTTGTTCCTCTCCAAAAACTGGTTCGAATGGCATCGTAAAAAAGTTAGTACACAAGCCTATTCTGTAGATTATCTTTTGAATGCAAGGAATGAAACATTTTATTTCCAATTTAATGGACTTATCAAGATAATCAGCATAAGTATGTGAAATAAGACTCAAAAAAATTATACACATTCTGAAAGCGTTCGCTAAGAAGTGAATCCTCTCCATTAATTCTGGCCCAATAACCTGTAAGAATGGAATTTGAATTACATCTTTTGTAATTGACCCCTCATCCTCATTATCGGGGATGCTCGAGCGGAATGGACCAATCCGCAATCTATCCAACCCTCTGGACCGTGAGTTTATTCTTTTCAGTATTTAATCACGTCGCATTTATGATATTCCTATTGATTTTTTTATCGAGGCCTAACAATGGTTGATATCGTATTTGCGTACTATCTACTTTCATTTGTTTAAGCTTAAAGCTATACACACTTAGAAACGCGATTCTATGTAATGCAGTATGTCTGTTTTTAATAAACTAGGTAAGTAGGTATGACGGTATTATAGTTTCGTCAATTGTAAATAAATTAAAAAAAATCTCAGAAATTAGTCATGTTGTCTCCTGGCTGACAGCACGGCTATCACAGGACGGCCCGCGAGCTGTGTCGCGGCGACATAGATTATCCGTCTCTTTCTAAAAAAAATCTCATGCACAAAATATATAAAAAAAAACCGGCCAAGGGCGAGTCGGACTCGCGCACGAAGGGTTCCGTACCATTATCTATAAAAATCATGTCTGTTGTATGGGAGCCCCAGTCCGACTCGCACTTGGCCGGATTTTTTTTTGTATTTGTTGTTATAGTGGCAACAGAAATACATAATCTGTGAAAATTTCAACTATCTAGCTATCACGGTTCTTGAGATACAGCCTGGTGACAGACAGACGGACGGACGGACGGACGAACGGACAGCGAAGTCTTAGTAATTGGGTACGGAACCCTAAAAATCTGATGCCAGTCCGATCCGGATAAGTGAAAAAAATTTTTTGTTAATATTTTTTTTTTGCATTGCTTAATTAAAATATCAGGCTACTACATCTATAATCTATTTTGCTCGACTTGGCGGGGGCACTGCCGTGCCCCCAGATATAGTCTATGTTACAACACAAGAAAGCATTATAAATTGTATCTCCTATCAGTCTATAGGTTGAGGAAACGAAAACAATAGTCAATAGTATTGACTCAATACGATATTGAACATAGTTATTATTAACACGCTTTTATTTTTACATTTCTTTTGATTGTTTTCAAATGCCCTTACGAACAACCGTCGATCAAACATACGTAGTTAAATAGCCATACAAATTATGTCATTATCTGTTACATCAGAATTTGCAATTGTTGAAGCTACGGTTGCCTAGTGGTTCAGGCCTGGGGCTGTCAAGCGGCGGTCGTGGGTTCGAATCCCGGCTCGTACCAATGAGTTTTTCGGAACTTATGTACGGACTATTTACCGTTAGCTTTTCGGTGAAAGGAAACATCGTGAGGAGGTCTAGTTTTCCCTCTGGGTTGGAAGGTCAGAATAAAGATGGCAGTCGCTTTCGTAAAACTAGTGCCTACGCTAAATCTTGGGATTGGGATCTTGTCAAAGCGGGCCCCGGGCTCCTTTTAGAGCACAATCGGGAATAACTCTAGGAGGATGATGATCAAAATTTGCAATTTACTTAGGTATCACAGGTACAAAAACACATTTTACTTAGGTATTAACACGTACCGGGAACCCGACTAGCGGGCGCCTACGTCGTAGTCGCTTTCCGCTACACACGAGGAAAACCACGGGATCGGTACGAGCGTAGCGCGTAGCGATTCTCGGCAGCGAATGTGTTAATTGAGGTTTCTGAAATTTTATGAAATGAAAGGAGTCGGAATTTAAATAATATTTATACAATCAGCTCCACTTTAGAAGTTCGATGGGTTTACCTCCATCGATGAAAATGGAAGAGTTGTTTTAGGACTGGAAGTTTTCATAATTGCCCCACTTACTGTTTCAGTTATTTTCAAACGGTTTTCAAGTTTTAGTAAAAGCGACCGCTGGAATGAAATCGTTGCTTCACTGCTGTTAACGTTGAACGTTGGTAGGTATACTTCAGATTATTAGAATTTTGGCCGAATTGCATAAGGCGTCGTCCTAATTGGCAGCGATCGTACGATGGCCGTCGTGTGCAATGAGTTCAACTCTTTGAAAATTGTTTGAAAGTTCAACTTCAAGGCACGACGGCCATCGTACGATCGCTGCCAATTAGGACGGCGTCTAAAAGTATTCCATTCAAAAAGAAACTCTACCATCGAAGGCAGAAGATTCCAATTCCATTGACAGTTTTATAAAAAGTCGTCCACATTATATAATCTAACTAAAAATACCTTTACAGTACACATGGTGTTACTTTCCCGCACTAGTGCGAAAATGAGCACTTTCCGTGCATATATTGAAACTTTAAAGAGCCATATGTACTGTAAAACGTTGTACGATACACGTGCGAATAGGTAATTCGCAACTCGTGTCGATTTAAAACACTCCCTTCGGTCGTGTTTTAATTTATCGCCACTCGTTGCGAATTTCCTATTTTCTGCACTTGTACCGTAAATAAATATTATGTTGATGCAGCTTTATTGTGCAATCGACTATAAATACATGTTTACACTTTTGCAGCTTATTGTTTTGTCGTAAGGCGTAAAATGAATCCAATAAAAAAACATTACACGTAAAAAATAGGACAAGTCTCGAAACTATTCCACCGTAAGAAGTTGTGAGATATTACGTAGAGCAAAAGTCAGACATTCTTATTAATCTTTATTTGCTTGCTAAATAAAATTCTGCAACTTGGATAGTTTAATTTTTAGTGTATTTTTGCCCTCAACTCTGCTCATTAAAGTTGAACCTCAGAAGAGAGTCATCGTTGCCCTCAAATGAGCAATTTCACTTGTGCGACTCGGTAGCAAAATTATTTCCTATAATGAATCCCTCGTTGCGCTCAAGATTCAACCTTAGAATCCCTCGGTACGTACAGGATTCTACTGTAGAATCTTTCGCTTCACTCAAGATTCAATATACCAATCTCGCTGTAAATATATAATATTGTTCTCTTTGGACACAATCTACTATTTTCCACCTCTTATTGTTATGAAATATCGCACTGTAGCAATAGCAACTAAGTATGTACCTAAGTTTTCCCACACGGCTGACCGCAAACTGAGGCAGCTGGTAATTCAATTTGCCGACACATTGTAGGAAACCTAAGTGGCGGATACTGTGCTACATTTTACTGAGAACCCCCTGAGAAACTTAATAAGAAGCTAAGAAATTATTTTATGAAATTCTTACTCGAAAGGTTTGAAGAAGGAAGCGATTCGCGATTCTAGGAATGAATTGGAGCGATCACAAAAGGAACCAGCGCCTAGCACAACTGACAACAGATGCGACGCGATACGAGAAAATGTACCCTCCTCTTTCTAATTTGCGCAATGTGAGTGAGATAGGAGTTGCTAAGTCTAGTATAAGGTAAAACTAAGCAAGTTGTGCTAGCCTAGTATCTAAGTTAGATCAATGAAGTACACGAAGCGGTAAGTTCGTAATAAAATTATAATATAATAGTGTATGATCTGCAGATCATAAATCGAATTCTGAAAAAAAAGTTTATGAACACTTTTATAGAAAAACGCTCAGCTACACGGGCAGCTTTTGTTGTTTGATAAATGGGAATGAGTCATGCTAATAATAAGTTAACACAGATTATGGTCATTGTTTATCTTACAAATATATTATACTGAGATAAAATAGCAAATCTAAATCCGACTTACTTCTGGATCCAGTCTGACTTACCTACATTTGATTTGGAAGAAAAAGTTCAAGGTACTTCCCGACTCGTATAAGCGCAACTTAAGATGTTTGAATTTCCGATACTCGCTCAACTTTGACATAACACTTGAAAGTTGTAGGATTGTCGTTGATAATCCAATGTGAGTTATTGCTGTATCAGAAGCAACGTGAATAAAGTTAGTACTTCGTATCGATATGGAATACGTACATTTTCAGGTAGATAATGTAGCGTTACGGGTAATTTAGCGACTCGATAAGCTAAACTATTGGGTAGTGACCGCGATTCAATACCGGGAAAGGCAAATATTTTTATATGGTGAGCATGAATATTTGATACTGAGTTATGGATGTTTTCTATTTAAAATCCTATATATCTATTAAATATGTTGTCGTTTGGGCGTTTTAAAAAAAAGTGTACATGTACTTTTGTCAGTTTCTTTATTAGACAGAAAAAGTGCATTCGTGCAATAGCTAACATTTCAGTGACAGACAGCTGCAAGCCATTCTTTAAAAAGCTGAATATTCTACCGCTACCCTGTATGTACATAAAAAAAGCATGCTTGTTTGTCAAAAAACATCCTGAACTTTTTAGAAGCAGGGCCGATGTATTTGTAGGTAAGCAGATAATATGTGCATTGTAGTGTATAACAACCTTCCAGCGGATATAAGACGAATGGATTATAAAAAAAATTGTAAAAGAAATCACTAATTGGCTAATGGAAAATTGTTTTTATAGCATTAAAGAATTTTTAGACTTAACTTCGGGTACTTTAGGTAGGTTTTAGTAATTGTTTTTCTTTTTTGTGTTGTTGAAATTAATACATTGACATTACTAAGCAATTGATTAAAAAATAATATCTATGCATAGTGGTATTGTACGCATCACATATTATTTTAGTCCTGTATGTATAACTTTTGCATGTCGTTCACAGACTGAATACTGTACTGCTGTACCTCAACACCCTGTACTATATTTATAAGTAGGCATTCTGGCAAATAAAATAATTCTATTCTATTCTATTCAGTTTTGTTTTTTTTGGGTTTTTCTTACTCAAAACCGTTGATACTATCGATCCTCATACAAGAAAAAAAGTGTCCCAAATATTCCATTCGATCACGATCACGATCACGTAACGCATTGTACCTACGCGTGTCAGGTAGATCTAAACGTCAATTTTTATATGGAATAATGACAGTTGGATCTACCTAACGCGCGTTCGTCGTCTATCTCTTAATGTTAGATACATTCATTTTCCGATCATTATTCACATTAAATCCCTACGAATCTCATAAAAATACGGGTATCCTCATAATCATTTCATTTCCCTTACCTACAGGAAAACCTAATAACAAAGTCAATGTTCGTATCTCTATAAAGAATCTATATTAGTTCAGTTTAATGGCGCATGCGGGACACGTCTGATATATATAAAAACCGGACAAGTGCGAGCCGGACTCGCCCATCGAGGGTTCCGTACAAAATTACAAATGTATAGTTTTCAGATTTTCTCTTTACTTGTGGTATAAGACGATATTACTTGTTTTTTTCAAATTTCATAGTTCTAGGTCAATGGAAAGTACCCTATAAATTTTGATTCCCTTGAGAGTGTCGAAATATAGGTACGGTTTTTGCGGCATAAACGGCCGTATCTTTTTTTACGTTAACATAGAAGTTTTAATTTTTCACAGCTTCAAGGGACTAGTATATAGTTTTAATTTCAACTCCTGAGATAAAGGGTCTTGACAAACAGACAGACAACAAAGTGATCCTATACGGTTTCCGTTTTTTCCTTTTGAGGTACGGAACCCTAATGGAACTCCCTATGAAGGCAGGCAGAGTAATCGTTACATTACAATAATATGTTAAGAGTCCCCAGCACGGTCGACTCAAGTGGACTCTCCATACAAACGTAGTTTGGTTGTCATTTTAAAACGGAATACTGGAATAACATAGTTTTATACACGTGGGTTCCACCATATCCAGGTCGAAAATTAGTTTCTGCTGCTATAAATTATAATAGAAAAAAAACCGGGCAAGTGCGTGGCGGTCCACGCACAACGAAGGGTTCCGTGCCTATTAAAAAGGCCGTATCGTCACAGAAATCTTATGGTATAGGGAAGGCAGTTTTTCAGCAATATCTAGAAAACCTTTGAACCGATCTTGTTCAAAATAATGTTCGGTGAAAGAATTTAATAAGCATACCTCCATGTCCATGATTTTTTAATCTTTTTAAATACACCGTTCGAAAATGAGAGGGGAGACACAATTTTTTTGTCTTTCGGGGCAATTATCCTCCGATTATATACGCTTTTTTAATCAAAAAAATTGCTGAGAAACCTTATATTTATTTTGAAAGGCCTATCGATTGTGCCACACGTGGACTTACAATGATATATATTTTTTGACTTGCAGTTTACATGTATGGAGTGTACCCCTAAAAAAACTTTTTAGTTATTTCATTACAGACCTATATACTATGTAGCTGTATAGTTTTCGAGTAAAATGCCCGTGACATACAAACAGACAGACATAACGAAACTATAACGGTTCGGTTTTTGCCATTTTGGCTACGGAACCCTAAAAATTAAGTGAAGACTTTGTATGAAAAAATGTTCTACTCGCTCTATTTTTTTTTCAATTTTAATTTATAGCAACAGAAACTATTTCCCGACTTAGACATGGCGGATCTCACTGTGTAGGTATACCAATTTTTATATTTCAAGCATGACGTTTTAAAATGAGAACCAAACTACGTTTGTATGGAGAGTCGAGCGTTCTGGTGACCCTTAAGGTCAAAACATATGGTTAATGTGTTTAGGTTCCTCGTTTCCACGTAGGAAAGCCTAACTGAGATATAGAGATGTCAGAATTTACGACACGAAAGATACAAATAAAGCGGGAAAAACTTTTCCCCGACAAAGTATTTATGACGTTGCTATAAGATTGAATTTCATCTGGTTTGAGGAGGTTTCATTAAACTCCCTGTATTTTTCTATGCCTTCGATATGTATTCGTCAACAATCTAGGTACAGCTGGTTTCGAATTAAGAAACAAATTAAAAAATACTTACGAAACGGTATTGAAAATTTATAGCCGCGGGGTAAAAAATGTTTTCGTGGTATAGGTCAACCACCGCGCTTCCAACTAAGTCTATGCACGGAAGCCAGCCGTCGATTTGCACGGCGAAAAACATGTGCTCAAACGCCCTATAGACATGTACAGTAAGGAAAATGTATTCACGTACCTTTTTATGCCTTACTAGCTTCCGCCCGCGACTTCGTCTGCGTGGACCCGGGATAAAAACTATTCTATATTTTAATCCAGGTTATAAACTATCTTCGTGCAAAATATCATCCAAATCGGTTGAGTGGTTTAAGCGTGATTAAGTAACAAACATTCAAACCTCTAAACATTCGCATTTATAATATTAGTAGGATTAAGTTTCCCATACTATTCTATTTATTTTCTTATTAAATTTCACTTGCTTCATTTCCGCTTCGTACCTACTGTCGTAAATGTTAGCACCAGTAATAGTGGGATTGAACTTAACAGCTATACGCGCAACTGCGCTCCCTATACGGGGTGGGCCCTGTAACAGGAGCAAATATTTCATTTATGGCTTCCTTAGAGCATCTGCAGTAATCCAATTTTTTTCATTTTTTTTTCATTTGGAGAAATTTTTATCTAAAGTTATGACCTCCGAGTAATGTATCTTGATACCACGAGATTAAAGCACAGCAGTCAATGCAGATTTTGATATAACATCATGTAGTGAGTCATAATAGTTTTTGCATTTTTGTTTTAAAAAGATATTTCTGTGATTAAAAAAAAAGTTTAAGGTTTTTAAAAGTACACGTAAAAGGTACACGTAAACTACTGTTGAAGAAAAAAAAACAAAAAAAAAAAATTTTTACGGAAGACCAGCGGCGGGTACTCTAGTAGCACCTGGCATTATGCTGAGTGTTCACCTTTTTCAGTACAGGTTAGTAATTAGTATACAATTAGCTGATAAGTTCTTCCTTTGTTTTCATTATGTTTTGTAAAATTGTATTAGGTATACCTACTGTGTACGTATACTGAAATAATTTATCTTCTATTCTATTCTAATATGTATTACGTTACATCACACCTGTCCTAAAAAGTGTCAATTACCGCCTGCTATGCGTGCGGAAAATCCCACTTCCTAGCCAGGGGGAGAATATTTTTGTACTCACCACAGGCGGGGGTAAAGAAAGTCTCGCGTCAAATACCCGCGATTTCAGACACTATTTCCGCCCAATTAGGCGGGTTATGTACTATTGCGTGTATTTTGCAAATCGCTCTGAGTCGTTTCTGATGCAAAGGCTTTCCTTGGCTATCCAGCGTGGAAATGCCGCCAGTGTCATGGGGACTTTTGCACTAAGAACGGCTAGGGGCGATTTGTAAGTAACTTTATGTTAATTATTTTTAGTGTATTTAGTTAAGTAATTGACAATAGGTAAATTTAATTAAATTAAATATTATTAAGATTATTGTACATTTTTGCAAACTATTAAAATTAATCTAGAAGTCCAAAATCGCTTTGCCGCAGTCCCTAGAAAATTATTGATGCATTCAACTGTCATAAGTATGAATATCCGAGCAGAATCTATTACGGACGACTGGAACATGCCGCAGAATATCAGATCCGTGTGATTGGTCCACTGTGCGCTCATCTAAATTTCATGAGGCCGGCTCTATTAAACCCCATGGGTTTTTGTGCCGTAATCCTAATGAAAGTAACGTATAGTATTTTTGTTTAGTGAAAAAATGTGGAAGTTGATTAAATTTGTTGTAGTTTGTTAGGAAAAATTCGGGCGTTCATTTAGGAAATTACCCTTTACAAAGACTGTTCACTACATGTCAAAGATAGTAGGAAATATAGTTGTTTACATTTACAATATTATGCACGGTGCCCCGGGAGGATTGTAAATAATTTTAATATCGTGTTCCATAAGGATTTGGTCATAAGGATTAAAAAATGTCGTATAAAGAAAGCTAATTACGGCTCACCTTTTTTATTTTCATACATTACTGGTCGAATAAAAATTTGTAATGAATGTAAAATAAAATAAAAGTGAGCTGAACTCAGCGGTTATTTGGAATCCTCCCGGGGCATCGTGTATATATAAATACTAGCTTTTGCCCGCGACTTCGTCCGCGTAGAATTCGTTTCACTACACAAATTGTTGTTATTTTACCCCCTCTAGAGATTATTTTCTTTTTCACGCTATTTATAATTAAAACTAAAAAAAATTACTTTGCTTACGGTCTAGTATATTGTCAGACAATAAAGCACCTAAGCGAAAAGCTTACAAAAATACTGAAACTAAAAAAATAAGTTGGCCGCTTCGCCGCTGCTACTTATTCCAATATACTTCTATAAACTATATTGTATGATTTATTTCGTTCTGCTAAAACATGTAGATTTTTAGATTTAGACACGCGTGAGCAAGATACATACAACTGCCCGTGGGAAAAACATGGCGATGCCTAAATGTAATCCCGCTACTTTTAAGGTTTGACCCTGCGATTTGTTAATTGTCATTGAAAACGCTACTTTTAAAGGGAACTGTAGTCGTTTAAAGTTAAATGGCAAGTTATTAGGTATAATTGGAATACGGGGTATGAGTATATCTTCTCCTTTCGCTTCACCAGTTAAGATTGTGCCCTTTACTATATATTTTCCCAATTCAGTGACCCGTAATCTTGTTCCATTGCACAATTTTGGTGCATCTAAGTTGCGCATTAACATTACGGGTACGCCTACTTTTAATTCGAGTTTGTGGGAAGGTACCCCGGATAGTTCCAGAGAGTTTAAGAACTCAACCGGGTAACTGGTGCTGTCGTCGGATGTCAATACTGTATCTATAGAGTTGTAAACTGTTATTTCGGTTGATATTTTTTCCAAGATTTTTTTATTTATTTTTGATACTATCTCATTTTTTGGTGCCAGTATGGTTCTTTCACACAACCAATTTTCATCCAGAATATTTTGTTGCAGATTCGGAAAAACTTGAGTAATAAGCTCGTCTTCCGAATCCACAACATGACAAAATTGGTTGGTGAATAGAATCATACCTTCATCATCAGTTTTTAATCGACTGTCGCCTTTCTCAAGCAATTTTTGAGCATACGCACCTGACTCTACATCATCAAACAGCTGGACTCGCATGTTTGTCGTGAGATGGAACTTTTCCACCTTGGTCCACACGCGTGATGCTTTCAGACAGTAGCTGACTTATATAAATATGTCGCCTTCTAGTAAACAGTACAGTTTTATTTTAAAGACACTGATATTGTAATTATAAAAATCATTAAAAGATAATGTAACCTTCAGAAACTACTTGCCTATAATACGTAGTCTAATAGCGATGAACACTTCGCAACAATCACCAAAGTTAAGCAACGTCGAGTGAGGTCAATATTTGGATGGGTGACCGTTTATTTTCATACAAATTCTCAAACGCCTTTTGACTCCCTTAGGGAATGAATTTTCAAAAACGCAGAAATTAGTTTTCTAATATTTTGATATAAAATCAATCTACGAAGTTTCAAGTTACTATTTCAAAAAAAAAATTAAGTCCCATACAATCTTTGGTTCCTTATTCCACCCTCTGAAGTAATTATATCTAAAAAAACGGCACGCTATGTTCTACTCTGAGGTATAAACAACAATATTGGAAAGTTTCAATAAAATCGGTTCGCATATTTTTGTTAAATCTGTCCTCAAAGCCTTAGCTTTTATAGCGAAGAATCCTTGTACCAAAAGATGGCGCTGGTGATGTGTTCTTAAATCGGTGTTTCTTAAACTCTGTCTACGATACCTAAACTCCATCAAACTCTTTTTTATACGTTCTCATATGGTTTGGCAGAGTTTAAACGCATAGAAAAATCGGAAGAATTACCTACTACGGCTAGAATATGCCTGGAAATGTGTGAAGCTCTGCATCTCACTATTGAAGTTTTTAACGTTAGTTGTATAAATACAATTTGCGTCGATGTTACTTTATTATGTATCTTTGACCACATGGATTTCCATGTAGACACTGTTTCACATTTATAATATTAGTGTGATACATGTTCGATTTTTTTCATTTTGTCTTCTAGTCAAAGCAGTATAATTCTTTCAAAATCTCATAAATTTCCAATTCATGCCCTTAAGTTCTTTGCTATAATAGGTACTATATATAAATTATAAATCACATAACACGAAAGCAAAGCACCACACTCGACTCTTTCAATATCATACAGAAGCTTATCAACTTTCAATTCGAAACCACGTCAAAGGGCTGTAAAAAGACGAAGTTCGCTCATTTCCTACAGCAATACGAGAGAATTAAATAGTGTTCTAGTTTCCCATGAAACTGTAAGTTTCTTATACAAGTTCAAACGTAATTGCCTGAGTCTATCAACTTTTTTTGAGCTTAGCGTTCTGCAGTGCGTCATTATTGCCTTGCCGAGTGTTCTTATGTTTCTTGCTGGAGTTTGTTTACCATAAAATGACAGTATAGACCTCCGGAGCTGATTGTATTTGTTCTAGTGACTGCGGCTCGTTTGAGTGAATTACTTTGCTTGTGTTTTTTTGGTTTTTCACTGTTAATGGCTGTGATAGAACGTTATATGTTAGTGTGTTGTGTATATGTGGTGTAAATGTCAGTATTTTGCCTTTTGCGGTATGGAACCATAAAATTAGAAGATGACGATAGACAAAATGGAATTAAAGTATACCGAAACTGAAGGTCGAACAACCCGCCTCTTGCAGTGAAGCATAATACATTTTTTTATCGATTCAAGAGTTCAAGTTCAAGACAGCCTTACTGTGCACGACGCCCCATCCTCGGCACGCGGGACTTGCGCGCTGTTATCGTCGCTCGACGCACAGCGCTGAATCGCGCTCGGACGGTCGTACTGCGCCGTCGGAGTCACCTGCGACGAGCTCTGAGCGGCAAGAGGCGTGTCGCGACTACAGTCACCTAACAATGGCAACCTCGATAGAACGGCTGCGGACGCGTTGGCGTTCGCCCTATCGTGCTTCAAGAGAGCCTTCGAAAGCGGCGATAGCCCAGATGCGCCTCAGGGTTGTAAATCCCGAGCTTACACTTGAATAATAAATAGATTGAACACGATTTTACACTTTTACTTTACAACTATAACACACTACAAGAAGAGACCTATTTAATTTTCCTAGTTTTGTTTACAAGTTATTTTTACACAAATTGGTATAGGTTTTGTCCTATTTTTATTCTAAATATTGCTTATCTATCTAGCGAAATCTCTACCACGTTATATCCTGGGATATTCTAGCTCTGACTTCGAATAATTAATGTGTATGACTGGTCGATAGCAAATACCACCCCCGCTTTAATTAAATATATAATTGGTATGGATACTCTTAGTTTCATTATGCCTTGCTTCTTGAGCATTCGTTTCTTTGCAGTGGCCTCCAAAAGCTCGATCGACTGCCGAGCGATATTGTGTTCGTTCTTGCGTCTATGCATCCAGGGCTGTTATTCGCTACGCGCAAATGCGGCTCACCCCGCCGGTCACCCGTTACGAATCTAGACCTCTACCTACGCTTAGTTACTACGCATCGCCAAGATATATTTGTGGGTGAGCGTTGAGGTGAGCTTAAACAAGTTACAGAATAGGGGGACTGCGCTCGCATAGTAGCCGGGCGGGTAGTGGCGGCGGCGTTGGTGCGGCAATATAGTTGGTTGTGTGGGAGGCCGGGTGCTGTGAGCCGGGTCCTCCGGTTGTGTTGGAGAGATGCCTAAGTATGGATTTCTTTATTTCTTACATATTCTAGTGGCATTAAATTTTAGATATTACATAGTATTGGTGCATATAGCGTGTGCGTTGTACGTAGGGGATGCGTTATTCACAATAATGCGTCGTTACAAAATGGTCAACTTACCCCACGAAAAGTGCTTTAATGTTAATTTTCTTAAGTGCCGTGCGATAAGTAGTAAGTTTCCAAAATGTTCGTATATATAATGTAAGTATAAGTACTGAAACAGTCATGCATAATTCAAATTGTATAACCTACGTCAACCCTTTTAGAAAAAGTATTAACACACGTGACATACTCATTTTATGTAAAACAACCTTTACAAAACTTTCGTTTCATGACAAAGGCGGGTTTAAAAGGCTTCATCCACTCGTAATGTTTCCCACATCGACACTTAAATAAAAATACCACTAGCAATATTGTACGTAACGTAATATCGACGTTAAATTGCTGAATTTCAAGGTATTATCTATGTGCCGTTATGAGTATATATTATTTCATAGACACGTGTAAAGCTTTGTTATAGAATTGGGTAGTTTCCATATGTCAAAATTGGTGACGCAGTGTTGCTAAATGGATAGTAAACCATCAAATAAATGTAATAAAGTATAAATTACGAAATATCCTACTAATCCTACTAATAATAAATAACTAACATTGAAGTACATTTCATTATGAAAATTATTACTAAAACTATAATTAAATTAAAATAACTAAATCTTAAGCTTAGAAAAAATAAATAATATTATAAATGAGAAAGTTTGGATGTTTAGATGTTTGGATGTTTGTTACTCAATCACGCTTAAACGGCTCAACCGATTTAGATG
Source organism: Epinotia nisella (assembly GCA_932294315.1). Taxonomy (NCBI): domain Eukaryota; kingdom Metazoa; phylum Arthropoda; class Insecta; order Lepidoptera; family Tortricidae; genus Epinotia; species Epinotia nisella. The sequence continues at coordinate 11,223,551 of OW028688.1, read as the reverse complement.
AAATTTTGCACGCAGATAGTTTATAGCCTAGATTGAAATATAGGATAGTTTTTAACCCGGGTCCACGCAGTAGAAGTCGCGGGCGGAAGCTAGTAATTAATATCATAAAAAGATATGGACCTTGAAAGTTTAGGAAAATATGCATTTTTTTATGGTCCAAAAGTAAATTTGAGGCTACCAATAGAAAGAAAATTGTATGACAACTATGGTCCTAAACGCAGTATTTCGCGACCGGAACAGCAATTTACTAGATTTTCCATACAACGATTAGTACATAAAATCACACCGTAACGCGCGTTTTTTTAAATTGCCGATTCCTTCAGCGTTCTATGTATATTCTGCAAATGTTTAATCTATTCCATCTCTGTAGATTTGTTAAATGTGGATGTTGTTTAAGATATGAGATATATCTAATGTGAATGGTCTTTTTTTGTATCAAACTGACTTCACATTTTTTTTATAAACTTAATATGAATGTGGAAAACCGTATCAATATGTATTGGGTTACAGTGGATCACGATCCACCATGTCAAAATTCAGGAAAATATTTTGTGGTAATGAAACCAAGCTGACTGGCATCAAATGGCTCAAAAAGCCACACAAGTATTTTATTTTATTCCACAAAATACTCTCAATTCATGAGTGGATTTTAACACAATTTTAGCACAGACTTATCTGTGTAAATCATTATGGTTGTATGAATTAGGCTTCAAGACTATTTATTGTTGTAAGCGAAGTTTAATGATGAAGGTGTTGATAGATATATTTTATTTTCAAAAATGTTATGTCCTTAGTGCCCCAGTACCCTAATTCAGTGTGACCCACCCAAGCGATTTTTGCGGTTGACTTATATAATTAGATAAGTCTACTACGATTTCATTACAAATCTAGCCATTTAGAACTTAAAATGGGTCTCTACATCACTTCCAAAAAAAGTGATTCACTGCACCCCACTCTTCCCTACTGGGTTTTGACAAAAGTCAGTATATATAGATCATCGCATTTTTGTACACGATTATACATATATATGTGGTGTGCGTAACTATGCAGGTTTTATTAGCGTGGTTTATGACACGGTAGTCATCGTTAACTCGTTACAGGCACGTACACCCACACTGCGACAGTTACAAGCGCACACACACATTACTCCAGGCAAAATACGGTTTTGAAAAACATTAATTTATAATAGCGTTTTTTTTTTGTTTATTTAATTTTAAAACGTTATTCTAAGATACTTTATTCAAGAATCCAACAAACTTTCCACCCGGAAATAATTATATAGATTTAAATTAAGCATTCATTGTCTTTTTTTGTTTGATTTATATTAAATATTTTAAAGCGAATGTAAATGAACCAAAATAAAGATTAAAACATTTATTAATATTTATTCCGGCTTTTCAGGAGCTAATTAAGTTATGTATTTTTTGAAGTCTGTTTTTTTGTTGGATTTTGCCTCAAGGTACCTAACTATTTAATATATATAAATTATTGATAATATATCCGTTATATTTAAAAAATCTGCTATTATAAATTATTTCCAAATTTGACATTTTTTCCATACAAGTTGTCAGTTCAATGCCGACCACATATAGCCGCGCGCAAACATGACTTGAACTATCTGTACCTTACACGCTCTCTTGTCCTACCTAACCCTAATCTAAAACGCTCTCTAATCGAATTGCCCATAAGCTTACAGACGACAGACGGCAAACAGAGAATAGAAAAGAAAATTCATGTTTGCAGACGCGAAGGAAGCTAGACTTATTTCCTGCACACGCTAACTCGGCAGCTATCCAGACTTTTAAAACAGGACTTTATTAATATTTGTGTTAATGCTAAGTTAATATTTAAAAATTTATGAATGACGATATGAATTTACATCAGAGTACCTAGTAAATATTTGCTTTTAATTATTTCGTTTACAATGAATATGCAAACATACAATATTATTTCATGTTTGTAGTAGCCAATAAACTTGCAGTTTGGCAAAGACTTAGTTAGGTGTACTTAAAATGTTTTTCGATTTAGTGAGTTCAACTTTCGTTTGCCAGACTCTAACTAACGGAGTCGTTGTCACCGGATGCGACGAGGAGGACTATACATGATAGTATAATAGTGTTTCTTATCTTATTTCCTCCGACAATCCCGAGCATAGAAATAGTAAATACCCAATCCAATGTAAGATACCTAAGTCTCCGATTCGGGAAAATGTTCACTTTTATTGCGGTTCAATAATTCTGAAGAGAACGTATGATTCCCGAGGCGCGATCACGCAACTTTTCAAACGTACCTTAGGACAATTTAACAGTAATTTTCCCATACAAAAAGTGACATAGGGATAAGTGGTCTGTGCATTGATCTATCTGACGCACGTACAATGCGTTACGTGATCGAATAGCTGATCAACCGCGTGGGCGAGACACGTCTATTTCATTCCTGAATTATCAGGATCACACATAATTATCGGCTAAACAGCTACGCATGAATAAATTAGTTACCATCCCCTAATATTATCAGTGGCGTACTTGTATTCGATTATGCAGACATTCTGTCCCCTCCCCAGACCACATCCGTGAAAACACACCTTATCCACAATCATACCCACGGTATCCGGCATCCCGACGGTACTCCACTTTAGATGTCCTCAGGGCCCTCTGAATAGCCGGAACGTGCTTTATCTACTTGCCTAATTACTTGATTGCGGCAAAAATTGCAGCTATATTATTATTTAAGGGCAATTTACTAGGCACAAAAGCGAGTGCCTTGGGAATTTACAGCGCTTTGGATGGGCTCTTCGAGTTACATTTTTATGGTTCTGTCACATTGGTACTTTTAGTTACAAAGTGGTCTTGTTAAGCGTCTCATAATTCAGAAGAGTTGAGGTTACAATGTTGTCGTTCTCTTCAGAATTTCTGGTTTCCGCAACTCAAACAGTCCGCGTTGATTCTTGTAGAACGCGAGCATAGACGTCCGTAAGAGTACTTGCTTAAACACTCTCCATTTTACTTTCACATGTGACGCATTTAATTCTTTCATTGTTTTCCCTGCAAGTTTATCTAGTGAGTAGGTACGACGCGGACGCCAGGGGCTAGTTCGTACGGAAAATCCATTGTTCCTCGCAATCTCGTGACAATATTTTGTATTTGTAGTTGTGAGAGCTTCCACGTCCTTGCGACATCAATTCAATTGTTTGTTGGATTAATACGGTTCTAGGAATGTATTTTCCAATAGAAAAAAGGATTGCATGATTTGTAGCATTTAACGTTGTACAATCAGTTGTAAGGAAATTTCTAAAAAATCATTTTTGCTTTAGAAATTTGGTACTGAATATGGATACTATGGATATGTAATTATACAAAAAGGTAGGTTGCGATATTCCCACCTTCGTGTAAGCATAATAATTCTTTGATTAAAAAAGCGTATTAAACATTTATAATTATGTTTCTGCATTGTGAAGTCATGAAGCCAAAGTTTACTTCAAAATAGGCTTAATAAGTGTCGAATAAACAAAAACAGCAGGTTTCCTAAACTACTGTCTATTACTCGTACATAAAAAAAGAGTTGAACCGGGTAATCCTTTTTACAGGTATTTCCTTTGTACGACGCGAAATACCGCGAATTTATTCTTCATTTTCATTACATACAGCTAACTGGAATAAAGGCTGAATTTTCAGAAACTCATTAAACAAATTTTCCAGTTAGCTACTCTTAATTATGTGAGACACATTTAAAACATTCTTCTATGTAGAAGTTAAAAACTAGAAGCTCATTGCAAATTGCCCCGCCAGCATCCAGCAATCGTTCGAAATGTAATACTATTATAATTGTTCTGTAATAGTATCAGAATAAACATTATAATTGACAAGGACCTACGTGCAGCCCAAATAGATTCACAGACGACCTAGGACAGAATGTTTAGGAGAGCCGACCCCAACTGAAATGCGGCGAGGATAAAGAAGTCTTAGCATGTTTTTTCCAATTAAGTGCTCCTTTTGTGTGATGTATTTTTACAATCAAATGAACAGCTGCACAGTGAGCTACAGTTTCGTCAGTGAACTGATTCTGCTAAATCTCAAACTCTTTACAGTTCCATAGTATCTACACAAAATTTATGCAGTGCGTGGCAATTGATGCATCTTAGTTTTTAAAATTGTACAGCATTGTTGGTGTCATTTACTTACTAATACTACGTATAGACTAGACACCTAGGAGGCACTCTAGCAGGTCGATCACGTAACGCATTGTACGTACATTAGGTAGATGAAAATGTAACTTTTTATATGGAAAAATGACAGTTAAATTGTCCTAACGCGCGTTCGAAACGTTACGTGATTACCCCCTAGGTCCTAGGAGCCACCTAGGACATTTTTCTTGACGTCTTCCATCAGGCAGCCATCTTGGAATTCGGTATTAGAGCCCGCCACACACTATGCAAAGGTAACCTACTCCCACTAGAATAGGTTTACATGTGCAAACTTATGCTAGAAGATGTCTTCTCTGTACCTATATAACTCAATGGTTGGTGTCGTGTTTTTTTTAACAGATGTATGCCACGGCGTCCGCAAACCACAGACGAATGACGCTGGTTGCGTAGGCAATCAATTGCGGCCTGCCTCGCTAATAATTCACTACACCGCATAAATATCCTCTATAGACATGAGTTTGGCTTACATTAGATACGCAATATTGTCAATATGCGGAAGTCCAGCTTATATATTCGTATCAATAGGTTAGATTCCTAAGTTTTTTACTAAGTATGTCTTTCGAACGGGTTTTAAGAGAGGATCAAATGTTTGTATGGATGCACTGGCGACAGCCCAAAACGGCTGTTACTAATAAGTATGACGTCAAAGTTTTCTAATTGTAGGTACTAATTGTTGTACGGAAAATCAAGTAAATTGCTGTTTCGTTGGGGTCATCTTTTCGTGGGGTATATCGGATATTATAATTTTTATTATTCCTATTTTCTTGTCGCAAAAGATTTTTTCGTCTAGTAGCGTTTATATTATTGTGTATAATATTTTTTCGCCAACATTGTTATGCATAATAATATTTATCCTATAGAAAATCGAATTATCGAAGAAAACGTGTGCATAAGTTTACATTCCGAATATTAGTTTACTAATAACTGATGTTGTTTGGTCTACAGTTCATAATTCCTAAACATATTATACTGAATTGGGGGATAGGCATCTACGACCCGCCATCAAGTACCGACGTATAGATGTGCTTTTAAATGTTTCTATACATGGACGTATAATTGCAATTCCACTTATAATTTTACTTAATAATTTATTTATATTCTGTATAAGCAGGACAGACAGAGATCTGATATTCGTTGTAAGCATGCGTAGACTGTACAACAACAGCACATTGGAGTAATCAGTAAGATTGAAACAAAATACAGTTAAACTAGAAAAAAGAATCGTGTTTTTACCCCAAGATACCCATACATAATGCAAGAAATCATTGATGCAATTAAATTTGAACCGTATGTGTAGTTATTATGGTGTAAAAATGCGTTGCTTGACCGTTTCGCGTTATGCTCCTGTGTTACTAAAAGTGCGTGGCGGCAAATTGCGGATGCGCCCGCTACAGCAACATGCATAAATGTCACGCACGATGACAAATTCGGTTTCATTTTCATTTGCGCCGAGAAGTCATTTTCATTTCGCGTTTTAGTCACCGACATATATTACTCGATGTAATATTATTATTTTTAAGTCGGAGTTTTCATCGTGGCAATTTTGGCCTCACCTAAAAAAAACCGATTCATAAAACAATCGTTCTAATTTATTCATTTATACTTTAAGGTAAAAATGGCGTACTTACTGGGTAAAAAAGAAACGTTTGTTTGGTGCTGGATAAGGTAGTGAGAACAATAAAATGGTGAAGCACCTAATATAATATAATGAGATAATAAACTTACTTAAATACATTTTCACTTCTCATGCTCGAAAAGGGTGTCATATAAGGCTTAGCATGCGGGGCTAGTGGTGTATTTAGCCCCTACGGAAAATATGTATACATATTTATGATTTTTAGAACATTTATTTTGCACGATTAAAACACTTCACCGTAATAAATCCACCAATCAAAACTCTTTCAAAAAACATTTGTATTTGCTATCAGAGCGTTTTTCAAAAAAAGTGTACATTAATTTTTTTTTCAGAATTCGATTTGTTTGGGTTTATCTTACTCAGAATCGTTGATACTACCGATCCTCATACAAGAAAAAAGGTGTCCAAAATATTCCATTCCGGATCGTCACATTTTTGTATGCAGTCTTTTTTATTTTATATGGTCGTGACGCACTGGAAGAAAAAACTTACATAACAAAATCTGGGACAATTTTTTTCTTTTATAAGGATCGATAGTATCAACGATTCTGAGTAAGAAAAACCCAAAAAAATACGAATTCTGGAAAAAAGTTCATGTACACTTTTTTCGAAAAACGTCCATCAACTAACCAGATTACAGCTAAAATATTAAAATCGACCAATCAGAAAACAATTCATTTCAAACATCAGGTGTTTCTTTAGTCCCTAATTCACAATCATTAAAAACAATAAAAGCCTTTGACCGTCAATAGCCAAGTTCAAACGTTCAAGCGTGGTTGACTGCATACATGGCATAAGCTATGAGATTGAGCGGGAATATCACTTTTCCGGAAAGAAATAGTGCATGTTGCTGCTGTGCATGCATGCTCTAACAACGTATTTATCTAGCACACAACTTGCTAATTAATAAAAACAAATGACAGTACAGGTGTGCTGTCTGAATAGGTGTGTCTAATTAGTGAGTGACTGCATTTGGTCGTGGACGTAATTATCCAACGAAATCACAGAGCTGTCCTGCTGCACTGCACCCCAGACGCCCTATAAAACCGAAGTATAGATTAGATTAGATTAGATTATTTATTTCATGATAAAAAATACATTACAAATTTGTATACATGTCAAAAAAATAAGATTCTTTAGCACGATCGTCAAAATTAATTAAAAATAAATATACAATAATATGACGATGTCAATAAATGTGTACACTACACAATAATTGGGAAATAGTAAAATAAAACAAAACCACAAAGCAAAGCAAATATATTATATCAACCATTAGGTATCGTCAATAATATTAATTCAAGTTTAAATAATTATAATAATAGTTTAACATGTCAAATCGAGATTCATATACTCTATATTGTCAGTTCATATACTCTATATTTCATTACTTTTGCCCCCTTAAATGGAAAATTACGGATAGTAACAAAACCGACAGGTTAGACGTGACTTAAACATCAGTTTAGTTAACCTTAACCTGCCATTTTTTTTGAAATTCCCCATTTAGGACACAAGCATATTTACGTCTACAATGGATTTCGAAAAGATGAGACATTTTTCACCTTATATTGCGAGGTAATCGATATTTTTGTGGTCGACTGTGCCCTGAGAATATGTATATCGTGAATTCGCGATAAACTCAGAAACTTTCAAGGCCGATTATGACAAGGTTTTCATTATTGCATATATAATTAGATATATTCCTGTGTTAACTAATATTAAAAAGAGGAAAGTTTATGAGATTGTACCTTTGTAAATTTATAAGTACGTAAGTTTGTTTGTTTTGTATGCTTTGGGTAATCTCCGGAACTTTTTATACGATTTCATAAATTCTCGCCTTTCCTGCGTGTTGAATGGACTTTTTGGAATGTTATAGACTATATTTTATCTCGCGGGTTATCCTGCGTTCTTTGCAATACGTGGGCGACGTCGCGCGGCTAGCTAGTATTCTATAAATCGGGAGAAGCATGGAGTGGATCGTTTAGTTCCAAAACATATATAAAACAAACAACATAAGTAGCAATACAGAGAGGTAACGCCGCCAGCGTTATCGGCTCCATGCCGCAGACGGAACTGCTGGACGGGGTATTTTTTCTATAACTGGGTTAGGTTAGTTAGGTTAATTTATTTTATAATCAATTTATAATTATTTCTTTGTTCCTTTATTTTATTTCGTTTTAAATATATTCTGATTATACATTAAGTGAACCAGTAGGATTTAAAAATATAAAATATACGTATATTTGAAAACGTATGAAATGCAATTCTTAACTTAGAATTTCGATTACATAGGTACATATTTTATATCACAAAGTATAAACATTGAATTACGCTTCAGTGTCACTGAAAACTACCCAATAAGTTAGTTTTTGACCTAATTCAATAATACAAAGAGGTGTAAATTGTCATTAAATAATTTATATCGTAACCTAAACTTTCTTCGTAGCCAAGAAAATTGACATTCGTTTGCCCGCCTAACTTCGCTTTCTTCGGTGACCTTTTTTGAGTCAAAGACTAGGATTTATATTTTTCTCGCTCTGCAGTATGATTACCTCATCAGGTTTCTCTCGCGGCTAAGCAATTGGCAGGCCTCATATATGAAACCTCCACAGGGCCCCTGATTTACACTAAGCCTTCATAACATTCTGAAAATAAAAAAGCAGTAAAATATTTTACGGTTACATTTCAATTTTTAAAGCCTTAACTTGATTAGCACGCTTCCGAAATTCGAACTTTATTTCGAACGTGCAAAAAATTTATTTTGGCTGAATTTTAATTATTTGAAAGCCGTTTTGTGTTGTAATAAATGTCGGATTCTGAAAATAATAATTTAATCAATGCAATTTTATTAGCTGTACGTTTTTCGTCGTTTGCATGCTGGTCACGGACCGTTTTTATGTCTGTTCCGACTTTACCCATGTTCCGGCATGTAAATAAAACAGGCATGCTTCAATATATTAATTGGACGTTTTATGCTACGTTTATTAAATTGCTTTGTCGTGATGTCGAGAAATTAATTCATTGTTTTTTGCACTATTACGCCTTCACGGGGATTGGCCACACACTTTAAGAAACTATTCTCAGACAAATTAGTTACTTTTGATTAATAACAAAAGGCCTAAATCAGTTTAAATTTGGGTAATTATATTAATGAAGATCAGTCACAAAATTATCATAAATATAATTTGCTTTTATCGAGTGATGAGTTTGCATCGAATTGTATTTGGTCAATATTTTATCTCAACTTCTGTAATATGTTACTGGCTACTGGATTATCTTATTGATTCGGACACCAACACACGTAAATTTGCGAGCATTGTTTCTTTTACTAGGCTAATTATTCACAACGCTTATACTGACTGCTTCCTCAGTATGAACTCTGAAAAAAACAGTTGTCTATGAATGATCAAATTAATGAAGGTTCTTTAAAACGCAGTCGGGTAAAAACAAGTGCAGTGATATATGCTTCAAACGGCATGTCGTGCATTGCATGCCGTGTTTCAAACGGGTGATCTTTGTGTGGCCTAATATTGATTGTCCCGAAATCTTTTGTCCGAATATTTTTGGCATAACATTGAATGGCATACTTTATATTAAGCATAATCTTTAGTTTGCATAGGTAATTGTTGATGGTTTTAATTCTTAGCATGGCTGTGCGTATTTCTCAGCGTGGCTGGTAGAGTTAAGCCGTGTGGAGTAGGAAGCTTGGCGCTACTTGTGATCTGATATCTTTTAAACGCTGAAAGCTATATGAGCAAGGGGGTTTGCCAATCACTTTACGTGTAATGTTTTTAGTGGGATCTCACTTTTACATTTAAAAAAAGTAGCTGTGACTCTCTCCAGAGTGTCGCAAACAACAGGTTTAAAAATACTAAGTTTAACAAATATACATTTATTTATATTTATTAAACTTTAAAGAATTTTTACACCCGTTAGTGACGCAGTTCAGCAGAACTTTTGTATTTAATGGGTTGAGAGATGCTGATGTATGAAGTGTTAAAAGATTCTTCCGAATACAACGAATTTAACTGCGCGCTGTCTGCCACTGAAGTACATTTCTGACGAAAACCTGCCGACCCAATAATGACCGCATCATTAAAACATCGACATCGGACATAAATTAATTAGGTAATAAATCATTGTAGCAAATAGTATGAATAATTCAAATTAACCATAAACAGGAAATTTATGATATGTAAGCGATATTTTTGTTTTGCAAATGATGTTTAGGTACAAATAAATTCTAGGTTTCGTTAACGCTTGGGACATTATTCAGATTTTAATTATTTACCGCTGTTATTTATACAAGTGTATTAATTACTTAACAGAAACATATAGGTCAGATTTTCTTTTAAATAACACCGGCGTCCGTCAGGGTAGTATTCTTGGCCCGATTACTTATTTCTAATAGCAATTAAAAAAATGTATTTTATTTCAATAGTTATATACCTAATTACATATTGATATTTAATAGAATACCGTTTTTAATTATCTTCTGTTGATGTTTGTATTTACTTAGGTACTCGAAGAAGAAAATGACAAGTGTCGATCTAAGTTTTTGAATAAAATAGCACCTTATTGAGTTTAGGTGGCCGTATAAAATAGCATTATTTTTTATTAACTTATAGTCATAACTATTTTGGAAGTCTCAGTAGCATTATGAACGTGCAAGTCTGTGCCCATGTATTCATTTCATCCTCATAATCACAGAAACTAGGTACTGAACGGATTTGTAGCTTAAAACTTAAACACGTCCAATGGCGCGGGCAGCATTTACTCGTAGTCTGTTATATGCGTCATCGTATTTAACACCGGCGTAATAAATTATTATAAATCATAACGACGTATTTCTTGACGACAAATTTACATCGCAAAACAATATTAGTTTTATTTCAAAAGTCTGTTTCAAAGTATGTAAAATCAGGAAAAAGCAATACGAAGCAAAATTTAGTAAGCATTTGATTTTTCATTTCAAAATGTTTTTCATCATGATTCAGTAACCATGACGAAAAACATTCAAATCAGTATTAGCTTTAGATATTTTGTGTTTACCTTCAATGTGGTATACCTTTGGCTATAACTTTTTTAATCTTTTCGCCGTCAATCAAGACATCTAAAAGAGACACTGTCACGCTAACATCGTTGTCACCACAAGAGAGCAAATACAAACCTTACCTGAAAGACTGCCGGTTGCTTTGCAAGCGTACATACGCCGTAACTCCTATAGTCGTTCTTGGCGCTGTGGGCACGACAACACACGACACCTTTAGGTGTTCTTGGCGTTCAAAGGGTTCATATCCGTCCAGACCACGGCCATATACCTTGTACGATTATTATTTACGTTTACAACTGGATACGAAAGCGCGTTGAGCGTGGAGTTGTCACGTCAACCGTACTTTTGTAAGAAGGTCGTATATGTCATTACACTACTATAAACCTACGGCGTTTTAGCGTACAGCGGCAGAAACGAGCTCCGTCACAGCATCGACTATATACCGTCATTAAAATTGGCACTTTGCGTACCACCGCGCTCGGGCGCGCCGACCGTTCGTAATTGAACCGTTTTTAGGGTTCTCTGAACCAGTTTTCGCATATGCCTTGTGGGAATCACGAGGGACTAAAAGGCGGATGAAAAAGGAAAAGGATACGTTTAGGTACATAAGCGGATTTCCAGAGGGAGCGGCTAAGCGCGATTATTTATTTGTAAGTGTTGGCTTAACTTACCTATTTTGGTCCTAGCTCCTGTAAAATTCAAAGCACTTTCTTAAGAGCAACATTAAAAAAATTGCTGCAAGAAGGAGTAGGTAAGTGATCTTTTTTCATTTGCCTATTGCCTATTAAGATAGACAAGAAAGAAGTGATTAAAATCTCCATCAAATCAATTAACGCTTCCATATCTCAGTTGTTAAAGTGATAGGGTTACGCAATCCCTGTTCGAGTCCTACGTGGACATAATATACATCTTTACGATTTCCGTTTAAACTGAAAGCTAACTTCTTTAGCTGACACCATGCATTTTCATTATTTATAAATGATGCAGTAGACTTGTTGCAGTAACAATAATTGATTACAATTATTCAAGGTATTATTGACCAACGAATTCGCTTGATGACCAGCCCCGCTATTCTGTAATTTGTTTTAAATTCAGCTCAACGCTCACCCACAAATATATCTTGACGATGCGATTCGTAGTAACTAAGCGTAGGTTGAGGTCTATAGTTTCGTTAGGTGTGACGGCGGGAGTAGGCGCATGATCGGGTAAAGAATAAGCCCAGGCATAATCTCACAAATTATGTCATAGATATTGCCAGTTACGGAACCGTAAGTACTTTCCCCGATCACACTTAACCGTTTTGTTCCTGCACGGGCTTTGCCCGCGGTTAGTCGCCTAACATCACAGAGCAATATTGTGATTATTGCTGGACACATCGCTAATTGGAACCATTGTATGACAAAATTGGTTAAAATATGCAACGTCAAGTCAAGCCCTATACGGCCGTACTATAATTTACGAAATACAGAGAGTACAGTCAAGAGCAAAAGTAAGTTATCACTTTTGTACCTTATTCCATTGCGATAAGGTGAAATAATATAATCTACTTTTGCTGTTGACTATACCTAAGTAATATTCATATTTTCTTCAATGTGACTTTTTTACCTTCGTAAAAACTAAAATTCAGTTATGCTGCCATACTGACGAATTGTTTGCCATTTCGGCAAAAGTAGAGCTGGTTTGATCTAAAGATCTTATCATCCCCATTGTAATAAATCTTCTGACCTTGAACTCACTAGTTCTGAAAGTGACATCAATATAAACTACGTGAATATATTGTAACTTTCGAAGTCTACCAGTCTAGGCACAGTCCATAAAATCCACAGGGAACCGGGCCATTAACCTTTGAGTTCGGGTTAGTCGGGATTACCTAACATAAAACGATAAAGTTGCTTTTAGTACTCTTCTACTATACCAACGAACAATGCCATATCTGCGGAATACCTTTAACTACGCTTACATCCTTCTAAACTAAGCAGTGCAAAGGTAGAAGTAATTTAGGTCTCTTGGTGAGTAATTGATATGGCCCTGTAACAGTTCCTCAGACATTGTTTGTAGTTTAATAAGATTCATAGTTGGCTGGAAATTTAATTAATTATTTACAAAGCCGTCTGGCCGACCGACTCTAAACGGCACTTTGATTTGAATGTCGGGATTTATCGTAGGTACTAGATAGTAGGATTAATTTACTCTTCAGCCTTCATATAGTAAAACCTCTTGATGAAAAGTTTAAGCTGGTTATTGTTTTAACCTGGTAATACCCACCGTATTTATCAGGGGTGGCTTCACCTATAGTGGAAGGAGGTGCGGGCGCCGGGTCCTAGGGGGCCCAAGCACCATTTAACGGGGCGCCACTCGCCGGGCTAGTTGCTAGAGTTGCTAGAGGGCGCTATTAGGGTCAAAAATCTATCTGGGACTAACTTATTAAATTAGGTAAGCTCAGATCCGGGTAGAGCAACATTAAGTGATGGTGATACTGTATGTCTTTTCCTGGACAAAATATATTGCAAATAATAATATATGTTGAACTAATTACTATGGCAACATTTTCGACTGAACGAAAATCTACGCTTTATTTACGTTACAATAGTACATTATTGCCGAGGCCCGGAAAGAAAGGGGTTGCCTGCCAAGAGACGAGTCAGGCAATCCCGGTTTCCGCTAAGGTAAATATAGTGCTTATCTCAAATATGTGAGGAAAGAAAAGAAAAAGAATACATTACAAAAAATATATTGTGATTTGTGACATACCTAGTAACGCAGTGATACTTGTACTTTGATTTAGCTGAAAGCATTCTTTCTACGACTTCTTTCAAAGGCAGTATTTACTTTCACACCATCTTTTACACTCAATGTGGTTTTTCAAGTAATTATAACACATTTAGTTAATTTCATGTTTCAATTATCTGAAATAATTAAATTTACTTACGGTTTTAAATTTATTAATTCCATTTTCTTCTGACCATAAACAATATAAAGCTAAAGAAAAAAAATTCCAAATATATCAAACATGAAAGCCGCGCGGGTTCGCGGGTTTGGCTGAATGTGATTTTTCCTTAGTCGTCTCGATTTAGTATGGCGCTATCAGGATTTTAAAAAGTTTGACGCAGCGGTAAATATGACTTTTCTATGGATTATTATAGGCAGGGAAGAGATTTAACTTTTTACATTTTGGCGGATGAAAATTAGACACTTCGCTTGAACATTTTTCAAACAAAATGCGACGCTTTCTGAGCATGTTTGCGAAAAATAAGGTTACAGAAAAGACAAACCGAACTATTCGAGCAAGAAATCTAATATTTCTGTTCCGTCGGAAATATATGTGGCCAATTTGAGGGGAAATTGGCTTACGATGGTAGTGGGTACAAAGATAACTGATACAATACACATGCCTCGTTTCTTTTGTTTCAAACAGAGACTGGCTCTATTCGGGATTCAACATTTGGCGCCCCGTTTATGTTTTTTTTTAATCTGTGAGTTAAGCACAACTGACACTGAGGCCACGACACGACGCGAGACCAATAAAATCTACCCGGCCTCTTTCTAATTCGCACAGTACGAGTGAGATACGCTATGCGATTTGGCAGTCAGAAGTGCGAGCCCCACATAATGATAGAGACACGAAACAGAAACGATATCTTAGGTCGTCCTGTATTGTCAATGGAATCGCGGCCCTGTAGGTACAATTTCGGAATGTAAGTCACAACGTGGCGAAACTTTTCATTCCTCGACTCGGTTGGCTTGTTTTAAACCATCGCTAATCGTCACGTCCGTTGGAATCTGTTGGTATTGCGAAGTTTGACAGTTCTCTACGAGATGACAGCTGCCGGCGTCGTTAAGGGTGGTCAAGCTTAAAAAAAAATTACCTGTTTAGGTGTCTTACTGCTGGGCAGACGCCTCCTCCCCCTTTTCCTCCACTTGGCGCTATTGCTCGCTCGCTCTAAATTGTCCCTCCATTTCCACATCTGCTCCGGTGGCCGTCTCTAAAATTTATGTGCGAAATATGTATTACAACTTACCTCACCAAATGTTTGCTTCATGAATATTGAATAATGTGCTCGAGTTTGCTATGCGCACAAAAGTTTCAGCAATAAACGAATGTCCTTTCACCAAACACTAGAATGAACTAAAACAATAATTAAGATAACACTAAGATACTTTTGTCTGAGTTATTTGAGAGGAATCAAGAACCATTAAGAAAGCAAAAAGTAAGTTTTGTATCATATCTCATTAATGAAAATAAGTAACTGCCCGCGTGATTCGCGTATTACAAGAAAGGTAGGCCAAGCCGCAGGATAATATAAGTGTCTGCCAAAAATTTCATTTTTGGTACAAGCTTTTATTACCGTCTCTACTTTTCTGTATGCCGTCATCAACTACCTATCATTGCTTGAGACGATTCTAACGAGCCGTCGGTTAAGTACTGAGTTCCCATGTCCAAGTTCTGTCTCCATCATCAGATCAGCTCGATGGTACCATAATATTGAATTGTCATCCAAACTATAGTTATACCCAAAATTTCAGCTCAATGGGAAACCGGGAAGTAGGTCAAATTTAACTTGCAAGATTTCATTACAGACAAAGGGTCGATCACGTAACGTATTGTACGCGCGTCAGGTAGATCTAAATGTCACTTTTTATAATGGAAAAGAAAAAAAAAGCGCGTTCAAAACGTCACGTGATTAGCTCTCGGGTCAGGTGAAACTAAATAAAAGCTTGTAATATAGCCTAATATCCATCCCGAAGGTATTGTTCTATCTACAGAAGAAAGGGATTTCGAAAACGGGTGAGTTCCAGAAGTTACTTGTAGGTAACATGCAAACCTCCGAAGTCACAAGCATAAAGTACCTTTTTTTATATTACTTAGTAGGTAATAGATATACTGTACTACATGTATTATTAGTATATGTACATTTGTAATAGATGAAATTCTAACATTTAATCATCACTAAGTTTCCACCTTACAAAACTTGAATAAAAACACATGTAATAAGGAGATTACGATCCCTGTAGATCGATTTCGTACGACTTATCGCACCAAAGTATTACGGTTCGAACCAATAATGTTGGTTTACCGCACTTTGTAAATACGAGCCTTAAACGTGGCAGTTACATAAAACACGGATTCATCGTAGCTCCTGCTACTTATTAGGGGTATAAAGGTACTTTTTAAGGAATAGGTAAAATTTATTTAAATTTTATAGGCACATTTATAACTTAAGCAGCCCACTCCATGCTTAGGAGGGAAATATTTACCATTATTTTGGTGTAACATAACTATATTGACTTTGGTAGACATTACTGTGTAATATCTATGTATTACAGTCTATTGTTCAACTTGAATATTATCATAGTTGGAATGGTGGTTTGGCTTGCCATTCTTATCAATTATTTGCATCTGTATGGCATTTTAGCATCAACATCATCATAAGCCTATAAAAGTCCCACTGCTGGACAAAGGTCTCTTCTCATGGATGAGAGGGAATGGGCAAAGTAGTCCTCACGCTGGCCCGGTGCGGGTTGCTTATTACATTATCTATTCTAATATTGTAAAAGTCTATGAGATTGTAGTTTTATAAGTTTGTATGTAATGGATAATCTACAGAACCACGTATCCGATTTCAAAATTTCTTTCACCAGCGTGTAGAATGGACTCTCTGGAAGGTTATAGGCGGATTTATCCCGCGAGTTCGCCTGCGTTCTTTGCAATAGGCGTGCGTAGCCGCGCACGCAGCTAGTACGTAATATAACTACAACTTAGAAAAGTTGAAAAACCCCCGATTTTTTCATTTCAAAGTTCAATATCTCAAAAACGGCTGAAACGATTTTGATAAAACATAGCTAAGAACACTCAGGTTAAAATTATCTATGACACAAAAAAAACCGCATTCAAATCGGTCCATCCGTTTGGGAGCTACGATACTACAGACAGATACACAGACATGTTAAACTTATAACACCCCTCTCTTTGCGTCGGGGGTTAAAAATAGGATACATCTTTCTATTTTTAAAATAACAGTCTTTATTCAATTGAACAAGATATTTAACCTTGAATTCATAATCTCTGTTTAACTTGCAAATATCAAATTATTACCAAGAAGTCTAATCACATTTACTCAAATATAATTTACACGCAAATCGACAACAATGCGTAATCGTGTTCTATAACTATTTCGGCTAATAAAGAATGATATTGAATAACTAGTACAGTCGTCGTCAATTGACTGTTATAAATATTATATAAATACAATTACACAAATTAAAATCATTAAATAAGCTGGCCATTTGTACATATTTTTTGTATTTTGTGCAAAATAAATAAATAAATAAATAAATAATGAAAAACAGTGAAAATATTCCAAACAATAGGTACCTAAAACTAAATTTGATTACTAAGTAAGCTAAACTTAAAACTAAGTATCAAAAAACCCGCCCCGCGTCACTCCAGGTGCAAAGGTGCCCAACACGCTAGCCGCATTGCCGTGCTGAATACAATTATATAAACACTAGCTTTTGCCCGTGGCTTTGCCCGCGTAGTACCAAGCGTAATTTTTGCAATAATTGTTGAATTGTTACGCTGGCAACGGCCTACTACTACTTACTTCCCCTATGATCGTCGTTGTCATGTACAAACTTTCAAATTTCTAAGTTTTTAAATGAACGTCTTCTCGGTACCTACAGTCAAGAGCACCAATATGTATGTATACACCACAAAGTCTCAAATTTATGTACACAGACCTTATTTCTGCAACAATAAGGTTGTAAGTATACATATTTTGAAACTTTGATGCCCTCAAGGGCATGTACAACTCCTATTTCACCCCTTTAGGCAAGTTAAAACAAAAAAACTGGATAGATCTACATATTATAAAATAAAGCTGCTGTCCTGATTTCAAGTTTCTAGCCACAGTTTGTCATTAAAAACCACACAGTACTTATGTGAACTTTCAACCCCCATCTTAAACCCTTCAAGGGATGAATTAGAAAAAATGCCCTTATCAATGTTTTTGACTGTAGGTACATTAGGAGCTTGTGACCGAAGTTTTAAACGTATGACTTTAAAAACGACATGTTTCCCGTACAGACTTTCAACTCTTTTTTAACCCCCTTAGAGGATGATTTTTTGTAATAACGCTGGTATTCGTTTTGCTTTTCAGTAAGGAACCTTCATACAAAGATCCAAGTCTATAACTTTCCAAATGAACCATTTCCATACAACGGTTCAACCCCTGTTTCGCCCCCTTAAGGGAAATTTCTAAAAATCCTTTCTTAGTACACGTCCACGTACTATAAAGAACATATATGTTCCAAATTTCATGCTTATAACTTTAGTGGTACCTATAGGTTGTGCGCTGTCTGTCAATCGGTCAGTAACGCAAGAGTTTTAAAATACGCATAAATTTTCGATTGTCCTATAAAGTTTATCCCATCAAGAGTTATACTGCAAGAAATTTTAAATCTTGGACCCAGAAATTTTCATGTTTCCGGCATGTACCTGTATAATTAATATAATTATAATGCTTTACTTACAGCTGAATGCTCGCGCCCGCGTATGGCAAAAAACGCAAGCGAAATATTCAGAGCAATGATGCGTAGTTGCAGTATCCAAGAGGTAATAATTTCCGCTCAGTCCAAGTTGGCTCAGTTCGTGTTGCACAGGGTGGTTTCACGACGCTTCATCATCATCATTGTCAGCCTGTAATCGCCCACTGCTGAGCATAAGCCTCTCTTCGAGTACGCCACTTATCCCGATCCCGTGCTAGTCTCATTCAGAAATGACCCGCGGTCTTTTTTACGTCGTCAACCCATCGAGCTGGTGGACGACCGACGCTTCGGTAGCTCAAATACCGCGAGCATTCCTTTTTATTTTATTAGTAGGTATGCATAAAACAGGAAAAAAAAGAAGAACTAGAATGTATATTGGAAGATTTGGAAGGCGATAAGCTCGTGAATCGAATAAATATTACTTGTTTCAAGAATTTGCAGAGCCATACGATGAAAGAGTGCAAAACATATTTTTCGTCGACTGTAGTATAATAAAGTATACTTACTTAACGTTTGATGATATGAGAGTTAAATTATAATGAAACGCCATTAAGGCCGAATATCGACTGTTTCGAATCGATCCGCGATTCTTACATAATCATGAGCGTTCTTGGCGCTTGCACGTCAATCAATATCAATCATTCATTATATATAATGTGTCTGAGACTCACGGGAATTTTCTATTTAAAATTGCGAATCTATACGGTGAGGTCGGTGAGCTTCTGATTTAGTAGTAACTTAACGTCTTCGTAATAGTATTTTGTAGGGCAATGTAGTTGCTCTTTAAATAAACTCCTTGACTTATACGAGTACCAACAACATAGACGAACGCAAGAAAGAGTGCTTATTTACGAACAAGTGCCTAATTCATATTTATACCTCGACGACGAAATATCCGAACTCTTATCAATTTTAATATTTAAGGGAAAATTTACTACGTCTCCTTTTACACCAATTTACTATGGAAGAATCCTTTCAATCAACGACGCGTAAATCGAAAGAATAAAACCAGACACTGGATTAGAGCCCTCGGGAGAATAATGACTTAAGTAACTTTACCGCCTAAAGTATAATGAACACGTTTTTCTCCCAAGAGCTCAAGCCGCGGAGATCACTCTGAAGTTCTCAAGGGCGAGAAGTCAACATACTTCGCACATTTATCACTTTTGCGCTGGACACCTTTTGGGACGGCGATTTATGTCAATCCATAAATCAATGGAATTGGAGATTAACGGCGACGACTAAATAGGACGGAGACCATCGGTCTACATTGTGAAGCGTATTGGCTGCTGACTTCTAAGAAGAGAATAGATAATGTTATTTATTAAAGTACAGAAAGATCGCTGTCTAATGAACTCAATATTACATACGAAAAAACCACGAGACAACATTCGGAATGTGAACCGGTATTCGATTTACAAAATGCGACATCATCATCATCATCATCATATCAGCCGAAAGACGTCCACTGCTGGACATAGCCCTCCCCCAAAGAGTGCCAAATTGACCGGTCCTGCGCCACCCGCATCCAGCGGACTCCCGCGACCTTTACCAGGTCATCAGTCCACCTTGTGGGGGCGTGGGCTTCCGGTACGTGATCGCCACAAATGCCAAATGTGACATATACCCGGGTTATAAGTAAGGGTAAGATATTTACCTACATGAATCAGAGGGATTCATGTAAATATCTTACATATGACCTAAGAAAGAGGGTAAGGCTTGGTAGGGCTTTAAAAGTTTAAACAGGGTACCTACATGACTTGACATATTTTATTAGTCTATACATTTCCTCTCAGAAAGCAGTCCATGTTGTGAAGAGGAAAGTAAATGTGAAAATGTGCACATATGTGATATTGCGAAGTACAAAATTAAAGTCGTTTTTACTACGTCAATAAAAATGCTTGTGTGAAATATCGTATTCTGACTATCAGTGCAACTAATAGAATAAAAACTTGGGCTGTTGTTCAGAACGTACGCGCTCATGCGCCTCACCTCACGCGTCACGCCTAACGAAACTAGAGCTGTCCTACGCTTAGTTACTACGAACCGCGGCATCAAGATATATTTGTGGCTGAACGATGAGGTGAGGTTAAAACGAGTTACAGAACACCGGGGCAGCCCCGGTCGCTTTCGACTTGGTCGGCCTCTTTTACCGACGACGGCACAAAGCCTAATAAGGCAATATAGGTAACGAGTCCATCTATTTCTGCCTTCCTATTAGTTTGTCGGATAATACATGAGGTGTGCTTCGCTCTATCTTTATAACGTGACTAACTCCTAATGCCTACCGTATTATCAAACGAGCGAGCGAGGTGAACTTATGTTCAGCTTGGGTCGAAAATCGTTCGTATGTCCGGTGTTTGTCACGATGTCACGCTGTCACGCTGTCCGGCTGTTCTCATCTACAGGTCGCATTTCTCAACCGCTTATCGTGAAATATTGTGAGCAGGTTTGTTAAATTATATAGATATTTTTGTCGAGTCACGTTTTCGAAATTCAATTTTTTTTTTAAAGACAGGATTGCGTGTTATAGCTTACAGAGCTAGGACACAAAAATATAGAAGTAAGAGCGAAGCTTCACTATATTATTAAATTTTCCGCTAAACAAAGATTTGAAAAAAAAAGATCATTAATAATTTTAATTTTAACATCAAGAGCATTCCTTCAGCGGAACATGGTTTCAGTAGGTTATTATGAAACGGTGGTTAAGTTTTTAGAAGTGTAGGTATCTATGTCTCGATTCCGACAGTCTGAAGTTGTTTCCCTCGATGGAATACTGTTAAAACCACTGTGCTTCAGTTGGTCAAAGTTGAGCATGGTCTTGAATAATAACAGCATTTCAGAGATCCAAGATAGTTCCGGATTAACAGAGCTGTAAACTCTGCGTTCAAACTCAACGAAGCGTTTGTTTTCGTATCTGAGGCGTCTTGCAAAATTTGATCTCTGGTCCCGGAAAAAGAACTAATGTTAACCGACTTATTCGGCCTAATATAACGTATACGCTTTTACGAAACTTTACCGCTCCTACAGCACATATCCTAAGTGTGAATGTGTGCGACACACTTATATTGTATAAGATTGGAATTAAGTAAACATTTCATTGCTGGCAGGCAAATAGTGGCCTTGCAATGCGGTGTGCGTTAACCTTTAAAGCACTAACACGCACGGGCATTTTTTACACTGATCCCTTGTATGTCCACGTTTTATTCACGCAGATACGATAAATACATATCTGGATACCGTAAAACTAAGCCTGCCATTCGTCTTGCAGAGATATAAATCAGGTTTCTCATGAATTTTCTCCTAGCCTAAGATTTATTCTCACTTCTACCTTACACGGGCTAAACTAAGCATTACGCTAGTAAGAGTGCCTAAATCCTTTTCTCTGATATCTCTATAACAACAACATTGGTGATTACTTTGAAATCATTAGTTTACACAAACGGATTATTCTTGGCATTAAACTAGCCTTTCGTTTTAATCGCAATTCACAAACGAAACAGCAAGAAAGAAACATATTTTAACGCCATTGATTTAAGTTTAGTAGTACGCGCCATACATAAGTTTGCGTCTGTGATGTTACTAGACAAAGGGGTTCGACAGGTGTGCTGCGGGAGGCGACCTTAGGCTAACTTCAGAGACGCAAACTTATGTGGCGCGTATTATACATAGTTCAAATAAGGATTAGGGGAGATAGGGGAGCATTGGGCACTTTTTTACTTAAGCCTTAATAAAAATGCATTTTTTTAACAAAATCAACTTTTTACTTCTTAATATTAGTAGCACATATATTTGGCTTCAATTATAACGAAGAACACTTATACAATTATAATCAGTCTTAAAATTGCAAGAGATTTTCTGAATACTGTCAAAAGTGCCCAAACCTCCCAATGGTCGGGAGATTTGGACACCTCAATGGGAGGTTTGGGCACTGTATTAAATAGGCCACTTAATGGTAAATTACTTGAATATTAAATAATATAATCATAAAAACTTGCAATAAAATCAACAAACAATCAACTGTTTTAAACTATAAGTACTTAAAACAAAAAAATACTAAAGATTTAGTACTCAATGATTCTATTTTATTTTCAGTCAAATTTTCTGGTATTTTTTTATTTATTGCACATGCATAGTAATAAGCCAACTGACGCGTTTGCACTTTTGAAAGTCCATAATTCAATTTAGAAGATGTTATGAGGTACTCTGACAGTTTTGCTTCTTCATCTTCAGCGAATATTTGGCAAGATATGAATTTAGAAGAAACATCTTTTACAGTGCCTTGTTTTAAATATCTTTGGAGATTTGATCTAGGTATGTCGTATTTATTTGCAGTCGCTTAAATTTTTGCTCCCTTTGTAATTTCTTCTATGGCACGTAATATTATTTCTTTAGGGATTTCGCGTCGCTTATTTTTCTTTTTAAATTCAAACGGCATTTTTCTAGAAAAAATAATATCATAATTAGTAACACAAACAATAATAAAACATCAAAAGTATTTAGTATTCAAATTGAATATTTACACGCATGACGCAATTTAAACCCGTCGAAATAATTTTCTTTTAACAGAACTTACTTTTTACAGCGATTGCCGAAACAAACAATAGTGGCGGGAGCATTGGGCATGCCCAAACCTCCCTTTAAAATTAGTGCTCAATGCTCCCCACCCCTTCATTTCACAAATAAATTCAAATATGTTTTTTGTAGTCTAATGTTTTACCTTAATTTATACGTTAATATTAGCTTTCGTAAACACATAACTAGATGACAATACATAAACTTACGGCTTTACGCAGATCACGTTGTTATTTCCTTCGAAATCACATCAAAATATTTACTTTTGTACGCACAATCAATCAATCTTTTTTTGCTATGGCCCCATCGGTGTTGTCGATGATTCGGCCAACGTCAAGGTTTGAAAAGGCAAGAATTTTTAATAATTTGACCGGTTATTTTAGAGTTGCCAGGTACACTCAGATGAGAATCTAAAACAAAGGACAAAACAAACATTTATATTGTTAAACAAACTACTACAAAAACAAGTTGTTAATTTTAATAAACTTACACAGAACATAAACAAAGGGGGAGTAAACCAAAGTAAGAAGAAATTTAATGTTAACGGGACGGGGGATTTCTGGGGGTAGGATATCGTACAAGGGAGTGACAATACGGTTACAATAAAAAAATAGGTGTTCGAGAGTACCCTCCTCCAGACCACATTCGCACAGAGAGTGGTCTCGAACACGTATTTTTGCCAAAAATACAGGCGTACAAATGTGACCTAGCCGTAAACGGATAATCGCGGATGTTATGCTTTTTGGAATATCTTTTCGGATGAAAAACCATGGCTTAGAGGGCAGGTCTGGTTGAATATTGCCATAGTTTTTACCCACATTTAAACGGGTAGTTTGCCAACGAGTGTTCCAGGCATTTCGCATACGTGGGAGGGCAAGTGCTTTGAGGTCACGAGTAAAACATTGGTCATGTACATTGTTACCAAGTGTGATAGCTTCTTTTGCACAAAGGTCGGCCATCTCGTTACCTTTTATCCCACTGTGGCCTGGGATCCAGGCTAGAACGACATCAATGTCATCAATGTGGCACTTGTAGAGGAGCTCCTTGATTTGTAAGGAAACAGGGAAGTTTTCTTTAGCATGGAATGGGCGTTTAACTAGATCTTGCAAGCAACTCAGAGAATCGGTTAAAATAAGAGATTTATTAAGATGGTGGGAATGCACATAAGAAACTGCTTCCAGCAACGCAATAGCTTCTCCTGAAAACACAGAGTTTCCAGAAGCGAGTTTAAAATTCAAAATAATTTTGTACCTGGGGATCCACACTGCAGATCCCACCGGACCATCTTGGCTCAGTTTGGACGCATCGGTAAAAATGGTAAGATAGTCAGACCATTTCTCTTCAATCGCTTTATTAAATACACTGTCAGCATCTATTTGATTTTTAGAAATGCCTAAATTAAACAGAACCTTTGGCTGAAAAATTAGACTGTCATAACCTATTTCAAACAAAGGATTTTTGTAATTTTGGAACACTTTTACAGGAAGATCTAAGAACTTTTTATAACTATTCACTAAGAGGGGAGATACTTTGTGAGACCAGTATGGAGATGAGACCACAAGTTGCTGAAGGGATTCAAGGATTGGAAGTAACGGATGGGATGCTACTTGAAGAGATTTGAAGAAGAACCGGTCAGCCAATAATTGTCTACGCAGAGAATAAGGTGGGTCCATACATTCGATTTGGAGAGCATTCGTTGGGGAGGATTTCATAGCTCCTGTGATTATTCTTAAACACCTTGCCTGAATCCTATCCAGTTTTGCCAAAGCGAGTTTGCTACATGGTTCTAAAACAAAACTGCCGTAATCAAAATGGCTTCTGACAATGGCATTGTATAAAAGTTTCTGACTATATGGGTGAGAGCCCCATCTTACCCCAGACAAAGCACGGATAACATTGATATTTTTTTCAGCTTTTTGGCACACATAATTTAAGTGACTAACCCCTGATAGCCTAGAGTCTAGAATAATACCTAAAAACTTAACCTCATCTTTAATCATCACAGGTTCGTCGTCGATGTTGATGCTTAGATCAGGAACATGCCTTTTTCTAGAAAATATGACTACACTACTCTTTTCTGGAGACAACGAGAGTCCGTGATCAGATAGCCACGTATTGAGGTAGTACAGGGCAGAATTTAAAGCGTGAGAAGTTTCCGAGAAGTCTTTCGACGAAGTATATAATGCAATGTCATCAGCATACTGTAAAATCTTGCAAAAGCTATTAACTGAGGTGTCGAGGTCTGAGGTATATACACTATAAAGAAGGGGGCTCAGCACAGAACCTTGGGGAAGGCCCTTCCAAACAAGACTTGGAGGGGATAGTTCTCCGTTCGAACGGACAAGGATAGAACGGCCCATGTACAGGTTACACACGATATTGGTAATCCTCACAGGGATACTCAGATTAAGCATTTTCTGCCTGAGTATGGGAAGATCTACGTTATCGTAGGCCGCTGTGACATCCAGGAAGACGCCCACAACGTGTTCACCACGAGTGAGAGCCAGCCGAATATCAGAGGTGAGAATGCTCAGACTGTCCATTGTTCCCATACCCTTTCGGAACCCGAATTGTGTTTTAGAAATTATGTTTCTACTTTCTAGAATCCACTCCAATCTATTTTTTATCAGGTGTTCCATAATTTTACATAAAACTGACGATAAGGCAATGGGCCTATAAGAGTTAGGACTAACTGGATCCTTACCAGGCTTTAGGATTGGTACAATAATTTGGGTTTTCCAGCAGCCTGGTATGTATCCTGTTAGAAATATATTATTTAGGATAGTTAGGAAAATCAGTTTAGTTGATTTTGAACTTTGGGTAATAAAAGAATATGGGATACCGTCATAGCCCGGAGTGGAATCCTGTAAATGGTCAAGCGCGCAGCACAACTCATCAAAAGTAAAGGTTTCATTCATTCTTTCAGATGGAGCAGAAAGTGAACAATATCCACCCTCGCCTTCCCAGTGGGGTACAAACGGGGGGGCAAGCTTATCAGTAAATCCAACAAGCCATGCAGACTCGTTACTGGGGACATTGTTGTCAACTTGCGAACATCGAAATGCTTTTATTTTCTTCCAAACTAATGCAGCAGGAGCCCTAGGAGACAGAGATTCGCAAAAAGAACGCCAGCCCTGGATTTTTTTTTTGCTAAGCAGCCTCTTACTATGAGCACATACACGTTGAAAATTTAGGTAGTTATCTAGGGAAAGATCCTCAGCAAAAAGAGACTCCGCCATGTCACGATCTTTGATAACGGCCGAACACTCTGCATCCCACCATGCCGGAGAAGGTATTTTATCTCGTGCTGAATTTTTCAACGGGATTGAGCTATCCGCCGCTGAGTAAATTGCTGAGATGAACTGGTTGTACACTTCTAAAATATTCGTTTGATTGATACTGGGCAGCTTAGCTACTGATAATTCCAAATTCAATCTATATTTGCTCCAGTCCGCCTGGGAAGTTCTGTATTTGAGAAGTGGACTTTGAATGGGTAGCAGAGAAATGAGAGAATCCAGTAAGGTAGAAATGAAAGGAAGATGGTCACTCCCAAGGGAGTTAGAGAACACCGACCATGACAGAGAACGAACTAAGTTTGGGGATGTCAGCGTAAGATCAGGGACACTAGCATTTTGAAGAGGAGATGCCCTGCGCGTGGGGGTTCCGTCGTTCAAAATACATAAGTTTACTTCATCCATAAGCTCTAAAAGGAAAGATGACGGAGCATCACAGCAATGAGAGCCCCATAGCGTATGACGACAATTGAAGTCTCCTTGAACCATGACAGGAGTTGGTAGGGTTAGTAATATAGCGCTGAGTTCCTGGATTAGGTCACGATTTGGATGCGGGATATAAACAGACACAAAGGAAATGTTGAGGCACCTAACTGCAACAACATTTAAACCGAAAGAATGGGAAGGGATAGGAAGTTGGGAAAAGGTATAATTTCTTTTTACAAGGATAGCACAACCAGCCCAGCCATCATCCCTGTCATCCCGAACACAGGAGTAACCCTTCACCCTAAATAAGGATTGAGGCTTCAGCCATGTCTCCGAGATGGCAAGAATGACCGGACTAAAATAATTTATCAATTGGAATAATTCTTGTTTTTTATTTTTAATATTTCTAGTATTCCATTGTATTAGGTTGTAATTGCCCGTCTTGGATTATTTTATTAATAGCTTCACAAATGGAGCCTTTTAGGCTTTCTAGAACATTTGGGGCGTATAGAATTGAGGTTAGGTATTATAGATGCACGCACACCAAGGGTGGTTTTTTGCGGTGCGCTTTCTAATTTCCCTTTTCAGAGATTAGCGCGTTAAGATTAGTGGACTGTATGTAGGTGTCCAACCGTGGTCTATTGTCGTAGCTACTAGACGCGAAATTGCGAAGGAAAGTCAGCTGCTTTTGGAAATTGGAACAGGTCGATGAATCAGCTAACAGAAGGTAGCAAATAGGAGCCATGCGCACTTACTTGTGATTTTGAGTGAATTTCTCCTTCAGGCTCCTCGTGGCACACCACGCGCTTTCGTGGGACGCGCAGCGTAATTCCAAAATGTCCAAACGCACTTTCAATTCATGAACACTTTTAGCACCAGGATGGCAGCACATAAAATATTGTACAAATTGCAGGATAATACGTGGGATTTAATTCGATTTAAATTTCTTTAACAGCGGAGCAGCTGGTCTTATACGCGAGCGGGAGAGAATCCAACTTGCTCTCGCCAGGTGGCGGGAGTGATGCGCAATGCGCATACGTCGCGTATGTGAGAAAGACAGCGCGATATATCAGTGCGCATGGGGGAAAAGGATGATGTATAGGAAATCGGGACTGTAGAAACGACAACAGATTAAAGTTAGACATATAAGTATACGAAATCCAACATCTCCCCCGGCTTGAAGGGTTCCCTTCAAAGAGAAAAAAAAATGATTATATACATATGTAGGTATATAGAGAAAGATAAAAAAACGCACCATATAACTAAAGATAAGCGAGGTGTAATATGTAATTACACTAAAAAAAATAACTTTTTATGAAAAATATATACAGTATGTATTTGGAGGCAACCCTACTGCGTAGGCAGCGGGCATAGCCGAACGATCGGTCGCTCCAGCGTACCATTGCGGGTCCGCACTTCAGCAACGCGGACAACACCGTCTCGCCCAGGGAATACCCGAGTTATTATCCCGAGCGGCCACTGCAAGGGTGGCGCGTTAGCAACGTTTATTAAAACTATTGTTCCCACCGCTACCGGCTTGTCAGGAGTATTCCATTTCTCTCTACTCTGTAAGTTGTGAAGATACTCAACTCGGAACCGTTTCCAGAATGATTGGACAAGCGAGTCTAGCATTGAAAAACGAGCCAATAGATTCGGTCGCTCCTGGCTTAAATCAGCGGCGGGCAAACGCGGCAACGGCGAGGTTGACATGAAATGAGCTGGAGTTAGCGCGGTGAGTTCTGACGGGTCAGAACTTAGTACGTAAAGAGGGCGGCTATTAAGAATTGCTTCAATCTGAGTAAGCACGGTAAGTAATTCTTCGTATGTCAGGATTTGATTGCCTATAACACGGTGAAGATGGGTTTTAAAGCATTTTATGTTACCTTCCCAAATGCCTCCAAAATGGGGCGCGTTTGGGGGGCTCATACGCCAAGTAATGCGACTTTTTGCAAGTTCTTCCTTGAAATGCGTATAATACGGATCAGACTGAAGAAACGTGTGAAGCTCGTTCAGGTAAGCTTTAGAAGCTGTAAAGTTAGTCCCGTGGTCACTATATAAAAATTTACAATCGCCACGCCGAGAGACAAATCGCTTAAATGCGTCGAGAAACGCCGCGGAGGAAAGAGAAGAAGCGAGCTCGGTGTGGACGGCCTTCGTCACCAGACAAACAAAAATACAAAGCCACGCCTTTTGGCTTCTAACGCCGCGTTTTCTAACTAAAGTGATGTAAAAAGGTCCCGCGTAGTCGACGCCCGTGTGCGTAAAGCATTTACTAGGCTCGACACGACAGTCCGGGAGATCCGCCATTGCGGGGAAAGTATTAGTCGGTTTAGCGCGGAAGCAGTCGTTACATTTATGAAATCGTTGCCGTACAATTCGACGCGCGGAAAGTATCCAATACTTTTGTCGCAAGATTGACAACAAAAGCTGGGGACCAGCGTGTAAATTTTCTCGATGACAGGAGTCAATTAAAAGCTCCACAATGTGACCTTTTTTGGGTAGTAGCGCCGGGTGTTTACTAGAGAAATCAAGAGACGAATTCCCTAAACGCCCTCCTACTCGTAGGACATTATCGCGAATAAATGGAAATAATTTGCGTAAGGCGGGGGAGCAGACCCTGCCCTTTTGTATCTTACGTATGTCATCTGAGAATGACGATTGCTGCATAACCTTCACAACGAGCAGCTCGGCTGCGTCCAGGTCGTCAGCGGTTATTTCTCGGTTGCGAGGAAGCCGTTTAAGAAATTTCAAAACTATAACGACTGTCCTAAGAAATCTATTCCATGAGGAAAATTTTTCGCTTAGTTTCAAAAGCCAATGCTCATTGCTATTGGTACTTGCAACTAAAGCGGTTGTTTTTTCCTCTGGCAGCTTAGTGAATGACGCTGAGAATGCAGTTATAGGCCATTCACTTACTGGCAAAGATGCCCAAGACGGGCCACGGAACCACAGATTGTGGTCCTTTAAGCGGGAAGGAAGAAGGCCACGTGAAAGGCAATCTGCGGCATTTTCAGACCCTGGTACATGGTAGAAATGTTCCGAGGTAAAATTATTTTGACATTGAGCAATGCGATTCGCCACGAACGTTGCAAATCTATGAGGTGAAGAATGCACCCAACATAAGGCAACTTCAGAGTCTGAAAATGCAAACGTATCCGCAATTGGATGACGCTGAGACAAAACATCGTGAACAGTACGAAGCAGCTTTGACATTAAAACAATAGCACAAAGCTCCAATCTAGCAACTGTCACTGTTTTTACTGGTGCGACTTTTGATTTTGAGCAAATCAAACGGATGACTGGGTCTTGATTCTCAACAACGACGTGGGCGTAAATCACACAGCCGTAAGCCTTTTCACTGGCATCGGCAAAGGCCAAAAGAGTCAATTTTGAGTTTTTCTCGACACCTAAATGTCGCGGAAATTTAAGAGCTGAAATCAGTGGAAGCTCACTGACGAACTGCTCCCATAAATGCAATATGTGTGGAGGTGGCAAATCATCCCAATCCATCCTTAAAAGCCATAGTTCCTTTATAAGAAGCTTGGCATAAAGTATGACAGGACCGACGAGCCCTAGCACGTCATACAAACGGGCAGTAGCGGAAAGAATAGCACGTTTCGTGCCACTGAGTCGCGGAGGCGAGACGTCAAAGACAAATTCATCCAAAGCGGGAAGCCATCGAAGACCGAGGATCTTCAAAGTGTCGCCGTCACCGAAGGAGACGTCTTCCGACTGGCGGTGAGAAATGGGAATGTGCTCTAGCAACTGCGGAGAGTTGCTAGTCCATTTGACCAGATCAAATCCGCCAGCCTTGAAGAGACTGATTAGTTGATTCGCTATCGCAACTGCTTCCTCGGATGAAGAAGCAGAGGAAGCTAAATCATCCATGTAAACGTCCCTCTCGAGAACGGCGGCAGCGAGCGGGAACCTCTCGCGTTCATCACTAGCGAGCTGGCGTAGCGTGCGAAGCGCGAGGAATGGCGAAGACCGGAGTCCAAAGCAGACCCGGTTAAAATGATACATCTCCAACGGTACTTCAGGCGAAAAGCGGTACAAAAATCGTTGAAAAGAGCGGTGGTGCGGATGTACTTCTATGCACAAGTACATTTGGCGGACGTCAGCAAAAAAGGCAACGCGGAATATGCGAACATTCAGAAGAATGTGGAAAATATCTGCTTGCAGATTACAACCAGTATGAAGAATGTCGTTTAATGACAGTCCACTGTCAGATTTGCAGCTTCCGTCCAGAACTTGACGGATTTTTGTCGTGGATTTGTCGTTCCGGATTACCGGGTGGTGAGGTAAACAGAAACCTGGCGTAGAATACTCTTCGGGCGGAACCAAAGAAATAATCCCCTTATCCAGGTAATCCCGAATGACGTCATCATATTTGTCGCGGAGTTGCGGGTTTTTTAAGAATTTATTTTCTAGCATAGAAAATTTTCTTTTAGCGGTTATAAAAGAATTGCCCAGATTATCTGGCGTTTGCTTGAAGGGAAGATCGACTGCGTAAGAACCATTATCGTTACGCGTGGTCGTTGCGGTAAATATTTGTTCACATTCCTTGTCATCGGGACTTAGAAATTTGGTTGAGGGTACTTCCTCCAAATTCCAAAACTTTTCTAAAGTTTGGTTAAGCGGTTCGTGCGTAAACGCACAGAGAGCACGAGTAGCACGCGGAGGTGACGTCACAGTGACGTCCCCCATTATGACGTAACCTAGGGTCGTTTCCAAAGCCGAAGGCAAGCCGGCACTTCGGACTTTGTCAGAAAGTAAGATTTCACAGAATAAATTAGCCCCTATAAGCATATCAATGGGCCCGGGCTCATTAAAACAATCATCCGCCAGAGGTATGTTCTTAAAACAATCAAACAAAGATATGTCAAGAGGCGAGTCAGGCAAGTGTGACGTAATGGTTTCCACAACCAGAGGCTGAATAGTATAAGAGTTCTCGCCATTCGCGCCGCTGTCGAATCGGGAACTAAATTGGACTATTGACATCCCAAGTATTTTCTGGGAAGAACCTCCAAAGCCCTGAACCCTGGCAAAACGATTTTGGTTCGAAATCGGTAGCGATAAGCGATTACAACATTCGAGAGTTATATAATCAGATTGACTTCCAGGATCCACCAGAATCCTTGCATAATAAACCTTACCGCTTGCGTCATAAAGTTTAATTTTCGCGGTCCCTAATAACGTCGTTTTATTCATAAGCGTTCTCATGTTATCATCAGTTGCATTCCGAGATGACAAATGATTCAATGTTGAGTCATGCCTCAAACCATTATCGACCCTATCAGCTGGGTGATAAGACTGCAAATTGCTTGCCACCCCGTTACTATTACTCGTAGACGGCGGGCAATGTGCATGGTCAACAAAACTGTTGTTGTTTGCACTGGTTTGATGCGAATTAGGTAAATAAGATTGTTTATGCGGCGGATTAAAATGTAATAGAGTGTGATGTTTTGAATTGCACATATTGCATTTTCTGTGTGAAGTGCAAGCGGAAAATTTGTGTTTAAAACTAAGGCAGTTATTACACACGGAATTAGTTTTTACGAAATTAAATCTTTCGTGCGGGGTCATTTTTGTAAAAGCGGCACACTGATATAAGTGTTCGTGTTTATTAGTTTTACACAACAAACAAGTTTCTATCGCGGGCGTTTGCGTATTAACGAAAGTTTTCGTCGCATTGTTTTTTGGTACCGGTATATTTTTATTATTACTAGATCTGGGTTGTGATTGCGTAAATGTTTGTTTTGTTGTCGTATGCGCTGCAACCCTTGATTGTTCCTTGACGAAATCAATAAGATTATTATACGAAGGACACGTTTCCTTGCGATAAAACATCTCAAATAATTTTATTGATTCGTGATCTAGTTTTTGTAACGCGATATGCAAGAACAAAAAATCCGCTAAATCTTGTAATTTAAGCGCTTTTAACGCCTTAACGGAGGCGTCGAAGTTACATAGAAAAAACTCCAAATTAGAAGCGGACCCATTCACTATGGGTTTAAAGTCCAGTAGCTGATTGATATAACCGGCCGCCATCGCGCGTTTATCTTCATATTTATCGACCAGCGCTTGCCAAATTATGGGATAATTTTCACCTGTGGCGGGTAGGCCCGCGCATACCGACCTAGCCTTATCAGTCAGTTTACCTACTAGGAACTGAATGCGTTCGCTATCTGTTAAGCGTAAGTTGTTATGAATCACACTTTTAAATTGTTCATAGAATAAGGGCCAATTACGAAGGTCGCCATTAAATTCCATTAGCTGCATAGCCGGAAGATTTTGCTTTAGAGCGGATTGCAAAGGCCGCTGAGATTCAGCAGCACCTTCTACTTCAGACTGGATGCGTTTTATTTTACAGTACATTTCCTCAAACGCGATCCAGGACTGATAATTAACGCTTGCATCAGGCGATGCTCGTACAACGCATTCATTGTACGCGTCTAAAACACGCTCAAAATCTGATCGCAATTGGTCTAGATTTGATACGTTATTTAAGAACGTTTTAAGTTGAATTTCATCTTCGTGCGCCTTAACCGATAAACTGTGTATGTTTTGTAAGCGAGCGAAGAATGCATTACGCTTAGCTTCCAAAAGAACTAGGTCCTTCTCCACCTCGGCTTTAGAATCAATTTTCGGTGGCATGATGGTGTGAGTTGAGTGTGATTACAAACTTAGCCTAAACAAAATAAAGAATGTATGTAAATACGATTTGCGGGAATAAAAATGCGGTTAAAATAAATGTATTTAAACACGATTTGCGGGAAAAAAATGCGGTTAAAAAAATGTATTTAAACACGATTTGCGGGAATAAAAAGCGGTTAAAATAAACGTGAGTAAACACAAGTCGCGGAAATAAATGTGTGTAACACAAGTCGCGGGAATAAAAAGTATAAAAAAGGAAATGTGTTACAAAAAGAAACAGTTTGTGAGACTAAAAGCGGTATAGATTACTCTCCGTCTACAAAGTAGGTTAAGCGATGACCGTGTACCTATTGGTGGCACGGCGCGCGGCGCGGCGCGGTAGTTCGCGAAAAGATTAGAAACTAAATAAGCGGGTAGATATGGACGAAACTCGTCGGCGCTCCCGAGCCGATGAGAACAATAGAATGTATTTGTAACGTGTACATGAATTGAAAACTAAGAATAAGTATTATCGATAATTGCGTTGCTGAAATGTTCGTACCTATAGAATAATGATACGAAGATATGATGCGAAGTATATACTATATATATTTTACGTATGTATTTTTAAATTATATATAATTTCAAGGAGCTACTTTTAATATATATAAATCCTAGGTTGGGAATGAAATATAATTTATCCGGGTCGTAGTGACCAAAACTTGGGGCGTATAGAATTGAGGTTAGGTATTATAGATGCACGCACACCAAGGGTGGTTTTTTGCGGTGCGCTTTCTAATTTCCCTTTTCAGAGATTAGCGCGTTAAGATTAGTGGACTGTATGTAGGTGTCCAACCGTGGTCTATTGTCGTAGCTACTAGACGCGAAATTGCGAAGGAAAGTCAGCTGCTTTTGGAAATTGGAACAGGTCGATGAATCAGCTAACAGAAGGTAGCAAATAGGAGCCATGCGCACTTACTTGTGATTTTGAGTGAATTTCTCCTTCAGGCTCCTCGTGGCACACCACGCGCTTTCGTGGGACGCGCAGCGTAATTCCAAAATGTCCAAACGCACTTTCAATTCATGAACACTTTTAGCACCAGGATGGCAGCACATAAAATATTGTACAAATTGCAGGATAATACGTGGGATTTAATTCGATTTAAATTTCTTTAACAGCGGAGCAGCTGGTCTTATACGCGAGCGGGAGAGAATCCAACTTGCTCTCGCCAGGTGGCGGGAGTGATGCGCAATGCGCATACGTCGCGTATGTGAGAAAGACAGCGCGATATATCAGTGCGCATGGGGGAAAAGGATGATGTATAGGAAATCGGGACTGTAGAAACGACAACAGATTAAAGTTAGACATATAAGTATACGAAATCCAACAACATTGTACGGTATAATGTCAGCGAATTTTGAGAGAAAATTTACTATAATTTGGGAGATGTTGTCTCCCAAGCACTCATTTGGTGTAACCGAGAAAGGTTGTCCCAATGCACAACCATTGGGTAAAGTTGATTGAGGAGTTGCTGTTATCTGCCTGTGGGAATCAACATCAAACGACTTCCCAGGTGGAGGCCTGGGACGCCTTTCAATAAAAACTGTTTTTCTGTAAGATTGAGATTGTGGGACAGACTGTGAGCGGGCTGGACTTGAGGGAGGAGTTATATTGGTCGAGGCAGGCTGGCTGGCAAAAACGGACTTTGACATATCTGCATATGTAGTACGAACGGGGCGGAACCTTCGAGCCGCTTCAATGTAGCCAATGTTTTCCTCGGTCATCACTAGTTTTATGGACTTCTGTCTGGAGAACTCAGGGCACTTTGGGTTGGTTGCAGCATGTGGACCAGAACAGAATAGACATGACACTTCAGTGTCAGGGACTGAACATTCGGCGGACTCATGATTTTGTGCACATCGGGCACACCTAGGGTTAGAACGGCATTGATCCTTGATATGACCAAATCTGCAGCATTTGTGACATTGGATAACCGGCAGCCTATAAGAGGACACAGGAATCGACATACTAAAGCAGTAGATCTTTTCTGGCAGTGTTTGGCCAAGAAAAGTTAGTACAACTGTACCGGTCGGCTCCCATATTTTTTTACCTTCGACCTCCTTTTTCTTGTTAAGCCTACGGGCTTTGATGACTGAGCCGAACCCAGTGGGGCACTCTATACCATTCAAAAACTCTTCTAAAGTCCAGTCAAGGGGGATATGGCTAACTACTCCCATGCGGGATACCTGGAACTTTGGTATAGCTGCTGTTAGTTTATGGGTGGTCAGAACAGAGTTAGACAAGAATGAGTTGGCTTCAATAGCAGATGCAAAGTAAATGCTCATTTTGTTTTTGCCAATGCTTTTTATTTCTTTAATGCCTGCTATTTTGTTGTTGTAAATTACTTGTGCCATTTTCAGAGCCCGCATACGAGCCGGGGCGTTTGGCAGATCAGTGATATCTTCCCGGGACACATGAACTACAAAAGGGCCTACATCAGAATCAGAATACTTAATGTCTGAATTGTTTTCATACCCTGGTCGTACGTATGTATGCTGGACGGACGCATTTGGAGGGCTAGATTTTTTACCATGAAGGTCAATTCCGTCATTTTGCACTTCATTTGGCCTTTTCTTGCCTAAGTTTTGACTTTCCCCTTTATCAGGGGGTTCCTTTTCACCCGTTTCCATCCTCACAGGACAAACAAACACAAAACACTTACCTCACCACAGTTATTTACCTTCACCCACAAAAAATATCAAATCTGAGTGGAAATTGGCTAACAAAACCACTAATTAGCGTAATTCAAACCGGAACACGTGCGTTATCAAACACAGAGACAGGCCGACTTTGTACGCACGAAACGGTCGACACCATGTGACACTGACAACTAATCAAAATGGCAGATGACATTAGCCTGAGCGGTGTTGCCAGTTAGTAAGCTAAACTACCACAGTATACAAAATTAAGTACCTTTCATACGACCCGACTTACAAGGTGGTGCCCGAACCTCCCGACTGCCCAATGCTCCCCTATCTTCCCTACTGCAGACGCCGGGAAAGAAGGGCTTGCCGGGTGAGTAGGTATAGATACGGATATTGATACGAAGCCGGTATGCCCTTTTCAAGGCCAGTGGGCGTAGCAATGCATGCCATTTTATTACTTATCGTGGTGGATAAGCCATTCGTCACTCTCGCACTCGCATACTTGTCAGAACGTGACGGATGTCTTATCGACAGCGAAGTGATAAAATGGCAACCCTGCTACGCCCGCTGGTATGTATTAGTATAGTGCTTTTTCAAACATATTTTATGCAATGAAATAAAAATTATATTCCACTCAAAATAGGTATTTTAACGCGGTTATTTTTGGTCCGATAACCATTCAGCCACTAGAAAAAAACCGGACAAGTGCGAGGTCAAATCGCGTGGTGAGGGTTCCGTATATAATACACAAAAATATTGAGAATTTTCCCGTTACTTTGAATACTCAAACTTCTTATAGGTTTTCCTGTAATCTTTAGGCAAGGAACTATTTTTTAAGCCTAGTAGTTTCAGAGATAAGGGGGGGGAATGATTCATTTTGACGACCGCTTTAGCCTAGTTGGTAGTGACCCTGCCTACGAAGCAAGAGGTCCTGGGTTCGGATCCCGGTACGGGCATTTATTTGTGTGATGAGCACGAATATTTGTTCCCGAGTCATGGATGTTTTCTATGTATTTAAGTATGTTTATCGTCGTCTAGTACCCATAGTACAAGCTTTGCTTAGTTTGGGACTAGGTCGATTTGTGTAAGATTGTCCGCAAATATTTATTTATTTATTTATGTATTTTCGTCTTTTTTCCTAAATTACTTCAAATCTGTTTTTGCTAAAATTATAAAAAAAACTGAGATGCTTACAACAACCTCTTTCATTTGATATGTCACACAATACAGTTTGCGAAACTTTTTTTTTTCATTTTCCAGTTTACCCCCCAAAAGTGGCCCTCTTGTTCAGAATTCATTAATTTACAATACGCATCCATCTTTGGGTTACCAATTTACATACGTTTACCGTATTTTAACTCAATCGGTCCAGTAGTTTCGGAGCAAATCGCCTGTGACAGACGGACAGACAGACGCACGAGTGATCCTATAAGGGTTCCGTTTTTTTTCCTTTTGAGGTACGGAACCCTTTTTCCTTATGAGGTACAGAACCCTAAAAATTACATAAATATAATTCAGCATTGTTTTCGTGTTCATGAACTCGATAAAACTAAAAAAAAATTGTACCTACTTACATCCGGCCCAGGTTTTCAATTTTGTATAAAATTCCTTTACAGTTTCTGTCTCTGGAGTTGTTCCTTTGAAGCCTGTTATAACGCACGTAATGACGACATTTCATTGCATGTTTGAGAAAAAAGGGATTTAGGCAACAGGTATCTGATAGATTACGAAAATTCTGCACATCACATCACATCCTTGTGAGGGTCACCGTTCACGACCGAATTTCAAACTAATTTGATAGTAGCAGCCTAAAGATTCCATTAGAATGTAATATGTAATAATTCTTCGTCACGGCTTTAAGAATTTGAATTTTAAGACAAGTTCAATAAGGTTGCTGTCAGTTGCACGAAATACAGGTCGAAAGTTGAAATACCTGCCGACTCATACGTTGGCCGTCTATCACACTCGGTTAAACCCGTAAGAAGGAAATTGTATGAAAAATCTAGCCAATCGTTTGATTTGTTCACTTGATTTGGCTTAGCGAGGCTTTGGGATTACCCGTATGGACTTCAGAAAGGTTTGGTCCGTGATTGACCCGGATTAGCGAAAATTCAGACTCGAATTGAATAGGTCTTGCCAATAACGATTATGTCAATATGGGAGCTGAACTAGATTATCATGTTTCGGGAATGACGATTTCAACTATTTATCATCCTACTTTACATATACCTATCAGTCCAAATAGATATCAGTCCTATATAGATTGATTTATTGCCCGTAAACTCCTGAATGCCATCGAAATTGTCAGAGCCGCTTCCGAGAATCCATTTACTAACTAACAAATAAATAAATGTGGAAATGTTGGTCGTTCAATAGTGGAGGAAATTTGACATACATCTTAGTTTATAACCTGGATCAATATATAGTATATTGTTTACGTGATATCGTTCCCTGACTGGATACGTTTCCGGTGGAATTCAGTGTGGAAGGTCAAACGGAAAAAAACTAGTAGGTAATTAAATAAAAGCGTATTGTGACTTCACAAATCTTTTGAATATTTTATGTTCTAATGGTTTCTTTGATTTTTTAACGAATTAATCTCTTCTGAGTACTTCGTTATTTCTTTACTATCTATTTAGTTCTTTCTCTCGTCAGTCATCAATCTTATTCCTATAGAATCATGATGTCTTAATCTATTCTGGCGCGTATTCACTTTTCAACGCCAGGCAACAACGGACGTTCTGACCTTATTTAACTCTTACTTAACTATTGTTTAACGAGCCCTTATAACCAACATTCTATTTAATAAAGCGTGCTGTACAATCTTCAACCTTTCCCCAAGTTTGTAAAGTTGGAATTTCAGTGGCAGTAAGTTGTATTTACGACGGTGCATGCGATGCGCGCTCTGATATAAGTCAATTTTGCGTCTGGGCATAATTAATTAGAACCCAGCAGTTCATTACGGATGATGACTAAGTATGAAAATTGTTGCAGTGAATGGCTGGTAGATACGAGTATTACGCAATGTTGGACTGTCCGCTAAAATAGAAACGATTTTAAAACTAAAAACCGGCCAAGTGCGTGTCGGACCACGCAAAACGAAGGGTTCCGTGCCCATTAAAAAGGTCGTATCGTCACAGAAATCTTATGGCGCTTACGTCCTTTTCTTTAAGGAAGCCAGTTTTTCAGCAATATCTCGAAAACCTTTGAACCGATCTTGTTCAAAACAATTTTCGCTGAAAGAATTTAATAAGCCCTACGTCCATGATTTTTTTCATATTTTTACAATGCACGGTTCAAAAATTAGAGGGGGGGGGACAGAATTTTAGTGACTTTCGGGACGATTATCTCCGACTCTATTCACAGAATCGAAAAAATTGCTGAGAAACCTTATATTTATTTTGAAAGGCCTATCGATTGATGTGCCACACATGGGCTTACAATGAAAAAATTTTTTTTGACTTTCAGTTTTATGTATGGAGTGCACCCCTAAAAAAAAATATTTTAGTAATTATAATTACAAAACTATGTAGCAGCTAACAAAATACACCTATCCTCAAAATTTTATTCAAATAAACCTTATAGTTTTCGAGTAAAATGCCTGTGACATACGGACAGACGGACAGACGGACAGACGGACATGACGAAACTATAAGGGTTCCGTTTTTGCCATTTTGGCTACGGAACCCAAAAAATGAGGCGAATGTTTCAAAATACCAAACCACTCAGGATAACCAATAAACTTTTTTTAAGTGACGCACGCCCAAATAACAGAACAATAGGTACTATCATTATGACAAACACTGTCTAGACTTTTGCTGATGATTCTACTCTCTAATGTTTTATTGGAATAAAAAGAATATACCAACGAAAGTAGATACCTATAACTATTTTGAAAGCCCTGAGGGGTAACGGCGCGGCGTAACTTTTGGAGCGAACGTAAGGACAACTAAACTGTCATTTTCCCATGCAAAAAATGGCATTTAGAACCACCTAACTTACCGACGAAAAGTTACGCAATCAACTTTATCATCCAGCGACGAAGCCATCAAGTGGCTGATTGGCCTCGATATTAATTTAAAAATTATTATGTATTTGTTAGTATTTCCACCTCACCTGTACGATTAAAATGAATAAATCTATTTTGAAATAGGCACGCCTCAGCTCTCCTATGACTAGAGGTAAACTCATCAATGCTAAAATTACATCTGCTCTACTTACAACTTATATGTACACGGTCTACTAACTTTATTCTACCTACATCAAAAATATCTCAAATAAATCGTTACCTAAGTATATGCATTAAATTCCGTGGACAAATTGTTTCACTTTAATGTCTGCTGAAATACCTCATCTGCTACTAAAATGAACTATTCATAGAAAATGTGTTTGAATACAAAATTAAATACCTTAGACACGTGTAGCAATTTCACGCATAGCATTAATATTAACCCAGACTAGAAGCTAGTGCGCTTGAGTAAAGTAGAGTACTAAACACTGCTCCTAAACATAGCAACTCGTTTAAATTTTTTAAACGATCAGTTTCCTACGGCTTTGTCTGTGTGCTTGATTGCTGTGTATGGCGATGACAATTGATTTTAATTGAAATAAAATGTAGCCTTTTGCGTAACAGTAATGGGGTGTCAATCGATTCGAAATTATGCACCTTTTGTAGTTTTATTACGTATAGGTATACTTTTATTGCGTTCTACATATTCAGTTGCATTGTGTGTATTGAAGAAAAATAATAATTGTTCAAATATCATTATTATTTTATTGCGTTATACCTACAAGGTGTTTCTTTTTAATTTACCTCTCTTTTCTACTTCTCAAACGACACTAAATAACTACAGCTCGTCACATTTCGAATAGGGCCCCTGGAATATTCATGAATAATAATCGCGGACAAACATACATACAAACATACGGGTCAAACTGAGAACCTAATTGTTTTTGAAGTCGGTTAAAAACGTTCGCGTGCAACTTCAACAGCAGTATTAGAAGGCGAAAGCTATTCTTGTACTGAATTATGTCATTGTAAAGCAACAATATATAAATAAATATAAATAATTGCACGTAGAACCGATAGCCGTTGGGACGGAAAGTTCTCGAGTGGCGACCACGTACCGGAAGGCGCAGCGTGGGTAGGCCAAGGTGGACTGATGATCTGGTAAAGGTCGCTGGAGTCCGCTGGATGCGGGTGGCACAGGATCGGTAATTGTGGCACTCTTTGGGGGAGGCCTATGTCCAGCAGTGGACGTCTTTCGGCTGATATGATGATGATGGTTATGATAAATAAACAGACACACATGCATTTTTAATTATTAGTAAGCATTACAAACAATAGGAAGCCACGTCCCGCTCATTATTTCCGCTAGCTCTAAATATTTGAATTAAATTAAATTTCAATTTCGTTACCACGCTTGTGTTGACCTCGGTGGTTTGCACGTGCCTCGCTGAACTGAATCTCGACAACCATTGAGGACAATTAGGTGATAATGAACTCTTGATGAACGCGGCTTCGATGAGTGTGTAAAATGTCGTCTTAGATGTTCGCTAAAATATCGTTAAGTTAGTAACTCACAACGATTTTACTTATTTTGCTCATCAGAAGCTATACTGTAGGTAGCCGAAGTGGTCTACTTTCAATCTGGAGCAGGTCATGGTTTTGAACCCTGGCTCGTACCACTAAAAAAAACTTATGTACGAAATATCATTTGATATAGCAGCTTTTCGGTAAAGGAAAAACATCCTGAGGAAACCGGTCTAAATCCAATGAGGTCCAGTTTTCCCTCTGGGTTGATAGGTCAGATGGTAGTCACTTTCGTAAACGTAGTGCCTACGCTGAATCTTAGGATTCGCTGGTGCCAAAGCGGACCAGTCAGTGGTCCGCTTTGGCGTATACTTCAGTTTATTCAAGTTTGCCAAATTGCTTCAAAGTGGTACATTCAAAAAGCAACACTACCGTCGTTATAAAAAATTCTAATTCCAAAGACAGTTTTTAAAAAAGTCGGCTACGTTATTAATCTGAATTCTCAACCATACAACCGGGAGAAACGCTAGGAGGATGATATTAGGATATAGATATGATGCATAATAATAGATATAGCCGTGAAACAAGTACAGAGCTATAACAATGACCATGTCACAAATAATATGATTACCTAAAACTTGTTGAATATCAGCAATTTTCCTTGTCTCCAGGGAAATCATTCAAAATGGAGTTTCCACGTTCGCAGACTTACAAAATTGACATGTTGCTGAGAACTAAACGTGTTATTGCAAAAGTTTATGTTACGGTGGGTGATTTTCAAACAATTCCAGAGATGTGAGGAGAGCTCTGGAGAATAATAACGTTATGAGATGAGAGAGCTGGTTTGTTTACTATTTCACTCAACTGTGGTATAAATAACAGTTTCATATGGACACTGCTGAATATGTGCATCCCTAAAGTCAAATCTTGGGTAAGTATATTAAGTATATTGGTGTAAATATTTTTGAAATCGGTAGAGTACCGTAAAACCAGGCAACTTTGCCCGCTTTCTGCAAACTTCTTTATTTATTTCATATGTATGAATCGTTTTGGATTACTTATTCATAACACGTATAAGTTTATATACTTATCTTTGTGTGTTTTAGCAGTGCATGCG
This sequence comes from Epinotia nisella, assembly GCA_932294315.1. NCBI lineage: Eukaryota > Metazoa > Arthropoda > Insecta > Lepidoptera > Tortricidae > Epinotia > Epinotia nisella. The sequence goes on along the minus strand of OW028688.1, from coordinate 11,180,827 downwards.
GTAAAACGTGTTTTTACTTTTAAAATTATAACTCAAACGACCGAGCCAAAAACAAATAAGTTTGCCCACTTTTGTATTGTTCTTTATAACTTTAGCATTGTCGACCACCCTTATATACCTTGATACGTCTCTTAAATACTCTCTTTATACGTAGATCAACGATAAATATGGCATAGTTTAATTCTATTAGAACTGATTTAAACATAATACTTCTGTCTTTAATCTTGAGTGGGCAAAGTCGCAAAAATAATCTGCGCCGTTCTAGAGTGCTAGAGTGGTCAATTTTATTTATTTACACGAATGCGACGAACTTGAAGGTAAGGTAATGTGTTTAATAGATATATGTTTGTGTATATATGTCTGTCAAATAATAATAAACGAAGTAAGTAACTTTATAAATTTCAAATGTAGCTGCTCTAGATTTGTGGTTGTGAGTTATCCATTTTGCTTTACGTATTAGTGCCAAATTGATAAAAAAGTAACAGTTGCTACCTACTCAATAATATTGATGAAACCGTTCACAAACACTGAGAATAAGTTTAAAAAATATTTCATTAGGTATGGTAACTAAGATACATGTCAACTAAAAATCTACTATTTATTATTGTGGCAACCGATAGAAGTTTTTTTTATTAAAGTCATTATTACATCAAGGTGACAACCCTAAGGGTAAAAATCTACCGGACAATGTCGTAAAAAGTGTGCTGGGAATTTGTTTATAACATAGCCCATCGCCGTAATTACAAAACGAATACAGATACAGCGTTGACTGTTTGCCTATATCGTTTACGGCCTAGAAATTTACCTCAGTTAAAAGCAAGTATGCACTTGTAGGCCGTTCATAGACTGATATGGCTCTAAAGTTTTTGTAAACTTTTTGGCCCACCAAAAATCATATCCATATTCAACGCTGTCTCACACATGACTAACACAAGCTACGGGTAATTCTATAAGTTAGGGTTGGCAGCAACACGTTTAACTTTCAACCACAGTATAAAATAATTTTTCGTCTGCAACCATTTTTGTATTAGGCCAGTTTTATTAAAATGTGACGTTGTGGGCAAAGCTATGTGCGAGTGCAATGGGCAAAGTTGCCTGGTTTTACGGTAAATTGCTGAGATGATGTTTTGGAGCGATAAACGCCATGTTTTTGACATCTGGAGACTTCGCCATTTTTGTTTCATCTCTATATATTGAGAAATTTTCCGACTTTATATTGACAGAATTTATTGAACTTAGTTGCCATGTCACTATTATTAGAACAATAGAATCGAGCCCTATATGCAATACAATTCGAAAACTTATGATTAAGTTACTACGGGGTAATAGTTTTTAACACAAGTTGTCTACTTGGCTTCTGGGCAAGTGCTTCTATAGTGTAAGAAGTTTTTTACAGCAAAATTGACATATAATTTGTAATTTTGACTCCGTGGTTATTTTGACATTTATTTTATAATTACTACTAAATTTGTGAATTCTAATATTTTATTACTGTATTCTTTGCATAATTTATAAAACTTTAGCACTCGGAAATGTATTGACACAAGACCTATTTGTACCTACTGTATTCCAGCAAATAAACGATTTGATTGATTGATTAAACTATTATTTTCTATACTATAATAGTTTTCCTTAAACCGTGACCGATGTTGTTTACAAAGCAATAACATAACATTTTATCTCCCATCTTAATAGAACGTAAAACCACAACGAGAAAGTTTATCTCCACTTTTACTGCCAACATAACCCTTAGTGCATACAAATACACAACTAAATCATTTCATATTAAAGCCGGCTATAAATCAAAGTCAATATTGGCATGGTCCCGACTTAGTAAAAAAAGAAATGCAAAAGATATGTCAGTACTCGCGGTAGGTAGGATGTAGGCACATTTATCTTCGTCTCCGTGTTGATAGACCTGTACGTCTTAAAATGATACAAGGACATTATAAAATCGTCTCTATAATCGTTTGAATGATAGGACTCAATACGACACGCATAGTTAGGTACGTATATCTACCTAACTCCGAGGGTCTAAAAGTTATTACGTACTATTTTTTTTTATTGACACCACTTTAATTAGTGTAATTTGAATACCTACTAATCTTAATCATAACATAATATTCATCATAATCATAATATTTATTCACCACCAAAATCTTGTACAAATTCATATTACAATACAACAACCTTATACTTATTTGCCTCTTTTTGTTTCAGGTACCTACTACCTACTGCATCCTTCATCATTGATAAATCTAGTCGTCGTCTAGACTACGCACGGTAGTGTGTCAAGCCAATTTGGCATAGACGCATTTTTAATAACGTGTACACATAGAGTAAGACGCATACGGAAAACACGCATATTTTCAGTCAGGGTGTTGCTGAATTTGATAACTAAGACCTGGTTTCACTGGGTCTATGGACGATTTCAATAATCTAAAGCGCTGTAAGAAAAGCATGGTGCAGTCGACCGTCGAATTTGCCAATTGGCCCAATATACAAAGAAATAAGTCTGAATGCGGTTGATTTTTGACGTGATAAAAATAAATCGATGAACGCCGGCTGCACTCACGAAAAAATATGACTCATTGACCCGTTCCAAACGCCGGCTGCTCGCACGAAATATCAACAGTCCAAACCGCTGGTTCTAGAGATTCCTTTGGCACGTAGGTTCCTTATAAGGTGTGCACTAAGGGTGCACTAAGAAAGGATTCTTCAAAATTCACCCTCTAAGGGGGTGAAATGGGGATCCAAAGTTTGTATGGGGAAACATGATTAGATCGACTATGTTATTCGAAACTTTACAGGAGTATTCCTAACGATAAATGTAAATACGTGTTATGCAATTTTTCATCAGTTTTCTTATGACGTTATCAAATAAAATTATCGTCCGTAAACCGACTTTACAGACAACCATTTTTTTTTACCCAAACAGTATCCAAAGGTACTGAACCCTCAGCGAGCGCTCGCACTTTAGTTTTAATATTTTCCCACAAACCATGACTAGCCACGCCATAAAGCTAATATCTTGTCAAGTGTGGCTCTTAACACCGTTTTAAAAAGACTCAAGTTGTTACCAGCTTCATACTGACTTAAGTCGCTTTAGTTGTGAGGAAAGGTCGTTGACCGGTCTCGAGTCAGATGTCAGCGCGTCGCGTCCCGAGCTGAAGCACTGCACCCTTTCAACACTGCGGCATTGGCTAGTGAAGCGAGTGTGGGTTTATCGATAGTCTGTATTGTACTGCACTTGCTTTGCATATTAATAGGCGATTTTCTGACTAAATGAGATCTGTATGCGGTTTTTAGGGTTCCGTACCTCAAAAGGAAAAAAAAGGAACCCTTATAGGATCACTCGTGCGTCCGTCTGTCACAGCCGACCGATTTGCTCCGAAACTACTGGACCGATTGAGTTGAAATTTGGTAAACATATGTAAATTGGTGACCCAAAGATGGATGCGTAAAGTAAATCAATGAATTCTGAACAAGAGGGCCACTTTTACGGGGTAAACTGGAAAATTAAAAAAAAGTTTCGCAAACTGTATTGTGTGACATATATCAAATGAAAGGGGTTGTTATAAGCATCTCAAATATTTTTTTTATAATTTTAGCTAAAACAGATTTGAAGTAATTTGGGAAAAAATACGAAAACTGACCATATACATTACAGGATACAATCCTAATCTTAACAAAATACCTAAGTATGCTTTCTAAAAAAGACATTTTGAGACTATCCTCTTTTTGGAAACAATCTTCTTGTTTTATTGTAAACTAGCTTCTTCTTTTATTGTAAACCTAGCTTCTTCCCGCGACTCCGTCCGCGTGGAACTCGTTTATTTCGTAACTCTATACAAACTTTCACCCCCTTGGGGGATGATATCCATGATAAAAACTAATCTATTTCCTTCCCCAGGACTCAAACTATCTCTATACCAAATTTCATCTAAATCGGTTCAGCGGTTTAAGCGTGAAGAGACAACAGACAGACACACTTTCGCATTTATAATATGAGTATAGATAATGACACAATTGATTGAATTTCTTTCTTTAATTTACTTACATTATTCCATTCACTGAATATGCGTTTGGTTTTTGAAAGTATTGAAACTGTTAAGTTCTTTTACCTTTATATGAAAATACTCTATTTTCAATTTTGTCAACACGTAATAAGAGTTTATCGCAATATTTTCTCCAGAGCATAATTTTACATTTCCCCACAACATTAAATGCACGGAAACCTCTCTATTACGCTTAAATGCTGCTATAAAACGAAAGTAGGTGAACCACGATACTTTACAAACCGCCGGGCGCAACCCATTAAGCCGGGATTAACGTGGCCTAGTGCTCATTATCGATATCGATAAAATCAAAGTCTTCCCTAAAAGGCCGCCTTGTTTCATCTTGCGCTATAAATGACCAGATTGTAGCTGAATGGCTACTTTGTACTGTTGATATTGCCTACTTTATGGATTATACAGACGCAGCAAAACCACTGTGACACAATATAAGTATCACAGACATTCGTCGGTAATTAAGTACCATAATAATCCTTTACCATTAATTATTCTTCTGGGTTGGAAGGTCTGATGGCAGTCGCTTTCGTCAAACTAGTGCCTACGCCAAATCTTGGGATAAGGTGTCAAAGCCAACTCCGGGCTCCTTCTAGGGTACGGACAGGCCCCTATTTCACCAACTTGACAATTGTCACCTGACACTGACAATTTGCCATCCCTTGCTTGTTCTAGAAGTTAATTGTGGAACCAATGTACGGAGAATTGTCGTTGTCAGGTTACAATTGTCAAGTTGGTGAAATAGGGGCCAGGAAAAACGCTATTAGGATTATGAATACTAACTATCTGCAATTGGAATGGGAATTGATTGGGAATAGAGGTGACATTTCTGTTATACACTAATGTTAAAATGTGTACGTAGGTATATTAATAATAAATTAAATAGACAGCTATTTGACTTATCCAAACCTGCCGCGGTTATAACGAATTATAACTGTTTTCTTAGAAGTGTTCCTATCTCTGAGGTAAGGTCTCTTCGATCGTCATTCTGTTGAAATAATTACAAATTCCTGCCACTCTCGACAACACTAAGGTACCTACCATCTACTGTAATAAATAATAAGATAAGATAAGATTATTTATTCCATTGTAATATGCAAAATAAATTTGCCTTAAATCAAACTTCCACGCATTTACATATGATCGTCAAGAATAACAGAGTTCATATTTGTATAACTTTATTAACTATATTAACTAAGTAAACCTATATCTGTTAACTTCAATTGCATGCTTATTTATATCGGATTATAATTCTTTATAATGTTCTTGTTGGGTGGCGCAGGACCGGTCAATTTGGAACTCTCTGGGGGAGGCCTATGTCCAGCAGTGGACGTCTTTCGGCTGATATGATGATGATGATGATAATGTTCTTGCCATCTACTGTCTGCTAAATACCTAATACTTACTAATGATGACTCATTCTTTCTGACGAATTAACTTATAATTATCATTTTTAGGGTTCCGTAGCCAAAATGGCAAAAACGGAACCCTTATAGTTTCGTCATGTCCATCTGTCCGTCTGTCCGTCTGTGCGTATGTCACAGGCATTTTACTCGAACACTATAAGGTGTATTTGAATAAAATTTTGAGGATAGGTGTATTTTGTTAGCCACTACATAGTTCTGTAATGAAATGACTAAAAAATATTTTTATTGATTATATTGTTCTCATATTAATATTATTATTTATGATTTTTAAATATTAATCAGTGGCCTTATGTGATATTACAACATATAAGTACACGTTAATGATTAAAGCGGTTAATGACGAATTGATATCCTGCTCATAATACTTGAGCTGTGTCGTCATAGTACGCGGAAGGATATTAAACATTCCCTCGTTAAGTGGACGTATCTTGTTTTTGCACTCTTTTACAGGCCGTTTGATTCCAGTTATGGGGCAGCTAACTACGCCGTAATCCATTACATTCTATCTTGACATAAATTGATGGTAATATTAAATCAGGTGAGGTTGGTCTCAAAAACGTGATCTAAAGTCGATCATTTTAGGTCTAATGGATGGCAAGTGCTATGATCTTCCTAGCTAGCATGTTCGAATTTATGTCGGATATACTTAAACCATTCTTCCCATACTAGCAAGTGTGTATGTGCGAGAGAGACGAATGCTTTATGTCCGACAGAAAATAAACGTTATGCTAGCTATAATGGAATCCACAATTAGGTGAACTAAACTGACAGGTGAAAATGCTCAAATATGGTATGCGTATTACCTTAAGGCGCAGCGTGGGTAGGCCCCCCACAAGGTGGACTGATGACCTGTGGTAAAGGTCGCGGGAGTCCGCTGGATGCGGGTGGCGCAGGACTGGTCATTGTGGCATTCTTTGGGGGAGGCCTATGTCCAGCAGTGGACGTCATTCGGCTGATATGATGATGATGATGGTATGCAAAAGAAGAGTTTCGAGACTTGGCCTATTTTTTACATATAATGTTTTTTATGGGATCTCACTTCCTTTTGTAGGTTATTGTGTTATCATGTTATCAATACTTACGAAATGAATATAGCTGGGAATAATATATTTTCATAGACTGTATGGAATTAATGTTATTTTACCAACCGCAGATAACGTTTGTATAGTTTTCTAACACTTAACACTAACCTCATAATATGCAGGAACTAATTTGCAGGAATTCAAAAATAACTTTGTAATCGCATGTATTTGTATAGGATTACATGTAAATGTATATCTCTATAACGTAACTGAAACTGCAATATTTTTAGGTTTTTTATGACCTGATAGGCTAGGCTAATACTGATAAGTCGGTAGGTAGGTAAGTCAGTGAGTGTGTAGTGACAAAACTAAGGAACTTCAACGGGCAACTTCTTAAACTGCAAGTTCAAATTGAATGTTATTGAAAATAAATCTAACTCATATTATGCCCTATATGTTACTGAAAATTCGGGATTCTAGCTTTAGCCAGCACAAAATTACAGGATGTTGAAAATGACCTGAATGGCTTCGAGAAAAGCATACGGTGGCTCTTTGTTTTGCTCGACTTTGCCGTGCCCCCAGATAACAATTCACCATAACCTGGTTCATATATATTTCATCAACCAGTAATTTGATACACTACACACGGGTAAAAAAAATTTGAAATCCTATCAGTACTTTCAGAGATTACAAATAATAACAATCTTAAAAAGTCACACACATAACCTCTTTATAATTATTAGTACTTAATGTCATGTCATATCAGGAGCTCGAAACAGTGGCAGAGAGAAGAACAGAATAGCGATTACTTCACCGACAAGAGCCCGGCTCTTAAGTTTATGATGTGATGATAATTAAGGCTTATTCACGAAAAAAGTACGTTTTCAATAAGAAATGACATTTTTTTACGAATTTAATTAAAAAGGTCTCTTCACCTATCGTTTAGAGTGACGTTATCCTATACTATTAAATTAATATATTAATATATAGACCTACTGGGTGTCAGTGGAGACTTAAATTTCGTTTTTTCGTGAACAAGCCTTATTAGATGGACGCAACGGAAAATCAGCGCTGGCTGTAAAGTCAGCATCATGCCGAGTTGGCATTTCGTGACACGGCACAGATTCACTTTTTTTCTTGTGTCTTTGTCTTGTAATAATGTATGTTGTGTTGTTTTACGAATAAATGTTTGATTTGATTTGATTTTGTTTGATTTGTCCCAACTACACAAAATCATTTCTTAATATCAAACGCTTAACAAACTCTCAAACTTCATCTCAAAACTCATCTCAATAAAAGAATAAGCCTGCAACAAACTCCTCAGAACCAATATTTGCATAACCTCATCTGAATAATATTAACGGCAACTCGAGGCTGAGGTCAATTTTCTGCTAGAAAACCGCATCCGCAATTGCATTTTGCAATGAGATGAAACTTGTTTCCACAGTGGCTAGTGGAAATCTTAGCATTCGATCTGCCGACGTCTCTCAGGAAATGGGAAAATGTCCGTTGCGTACAGTGGAGAGTTAACTAGCAACGGAATTTGAATTGGAAGGTCACTTCGAAGCCTAATGCAGTCACGGTGGACGAGTCGACTGAAATTGATGATTGGGTCAATGAAGCCAAATATACTGTGGTGACAAATGAATGACATTTTCCCAATGTAAATACTCCAATATTGTCCAATATAAATGACAGCTGACTTTCAGTTGCTCAGTGGACGTGGCGCAAGCAACATCTCCTGCCTGCATCTCCTGATGATGCCTCGTAGAGAGGCGAAACACGTGTCGAGGTTTTTTCATTATTGGTGGTGGTTTGCTGTAATTATTTGCATGTTTATACGCAATTAGTTACATTTGATCTCCGCTGATCGACCTGCACGTTTTTTAGCGGAATAGCAAAGGAATATTGTTCTCGTAATATATCATGAATTTCCGCAAAGTAACGCCTGATTCAATAAATTACTATTGACTGCCGCCAGTCTGTGAGAGGCTTCAGTGGTATCAGACGGCCTGGCTTGAACCATAGAATGAATAATAACACGTCCACACAGAATGTACCTACATGATGCATTGTCTAACCTAACAAAATAGATGTTTGACAATAAGAAAATTCAAATCATGGCATCTCGCTCTACCGCTCTACTCTTTAGTCTAGTTAGAATCGTTACGTTTGCATCTCATCGTCGTAACTCAACCCCGCTGCGTGATGATTACTCACTGTCAGCCGAGATAGGATAAAACCTTGGAGCTGGATGAGAGTTGAGTCCAGCCGAAGCGGTAAGCGGGACAGGCCTGGTTATACTGGCTCGTGCGAGAAGAATTATCGATAAGCCTTGTAAATACCTGCTACGCAATTGACAACTTATCCTGGCACACTTCACCTCTTATACCTAATATGGTAAGAGGGCTTGGAGTTTTACGAATTGGCGTCAAGATCTTCGACCCAACACGTTCAAAAATACTGAGACCCGTATTGTTTTTCATGGCACCCCGGAGCTTCAAATCCAAGTTTGGATTTTCAAGTCACTCTCGCGCCCATGCACGTAAATAATAACTTAAACAATCGATTTGTCAGGAGGTCGGCGTCGACGGATAAGTCTGGGAGGACATCTTCATCATCTGACCTAATATAATTTGACCCCGACACCTGTAATGACTTTTGCAATGGGAGCTCAGGCGTACTGCTCGCCTGAGGTGTTGTTAAGCGTTGTAAATTCCGGTGCGGCGTGCCTAAAGGATTTATGTACATTCAGTTTCAATCACACGCCGGCTTTTGCTTACATTAAGTGTGAACGTGACTTTACGCCGAGTAAACTTAGTGGTGTGTGGTGGCGTGCCTCAAGTTTAAATATCGACCTGTTTGTTGTTAACACGTCGTGTAATTTGAATATGGCTTTTGTAATATTTATTTGACGAGCAATTTGTGAGAGGACTGAGATTCCAATTCACACAATTCATTATGTTAAATTGAGGTATTTTTTACCATTTTGCAACTTGTGACTAATGTAAAAACTGTAAGCAAGAAAACTAAAAATTATTCGCATCGCATTAGTCACTGTTGATAAAACCTAGTACAATTATTAATTGACGGTCAGGTTCCAGAACAAACTTTACAGTACACATGGTGTTACTTTTCCGCACGAGTGCGGAAATAAGCACTTTCCATGCATATGTTGAAACTTTAAAGAGCCATATGTACCTACTGTAAAACGTTGTACGATACACGTGCGAATAGGTAATTCGCAACTCGTGTCGATTTAAAACACTCCCTTCGGTCGTGTTTTAATTTATCACCACTCGTTGCGAATTTCCTATTTTCTGCACTTGTATCGTAAATAACTATTTCGGCAGTGTTCAAAAGGCGATAAGGGGTTTTTTTCATGCTGCCAGTTTTATAGATCAGTTTCATATTAAGTACGTAGTTCACTGTGTCAATGCTATGAATATTAATTTCCATACAAAGTACCTATGTTTTAGTGCTGACAGTGATTTAAATAAGACTAATTAAAAACCCATTTTTAAGTTTTGGTCCACAAAATGTTAAAAAAAATCTTACAGAATTTATCGACAGTAGTATTACAAACTATAAAAATAACAAATGTATGTCACTAGTAGCCGCCCGCGCGGCTAGGCTGTAGAACCCAGCTCATCATAGTCGTCCGTCCCTTTCTAAGCGTTCTAATTAGAAAGAGACGGATAGTCTATTTCACCGTGACAGAGCTCGCGGGCCGTCCTGTGATAGCCGTGCTGTACCCCAAAAAGAACCCAGGCAGCTTCACAACATCAAAAAAAATAGCTAAGTATATCCATTTCGAAGATCAATTCTATACACTGGTGAAAGATTTTTTTCAATGAGACAAGTTGGTTCAGAGATTACCTACATATTTTTTAAAGGTACCAATTTACATTTCACTTACCTACTATTAGTATAAGTGCTCGTAGATATAGATAAGGCAAGCTCTAAAAATAGAACGCCCTTCACACTTCAAGTATGCTTTGCATTCGCAATGCCCAATCGACTGGAGCATGTTTAGTCAAGCCGCCGATTGATTGAGTCCCCAAGACGTTTACTGACGTCCACTAGGATCCACTTGGTACCAAAGTGCCCTTGAGATCCTATAATCTCTCAGCTAGAGCTCCAGTTGTGTTTATTACATTTTAAATCCTATTCCATTGCAGCAAGGTCGTAATTACTTTGAACGTTATGGGATTTGATTTCTCTGTGTGGAGCGCATTGGATGGAATTTTGGGTCAGTGTTGACGAGCTGGTGGTTACCTTTTGACGGATTTTCTCGTCTGAAGTTTGTGATAGGGGTCACATTCCTCCGGTATTAAATTACGCATTAATTAATTTAACCCATGTGTTTATTTTACTGTATGTACATTGGAGTACATTAGGATATGAGGTTTGGTTAGAAAGCTTTTTATCCAGTTTTTTTTGCCGAATAGAATTTAATGCTCGTACTTGAATATTGCATTTTTACTAACCCACATCTAAAAAAACAACAATGTATATTCGACTATTAAAGTATGTTCACATCATGCGTCTGTTATTTCATATGATAATAGTTTAATTTAACTGTATGCATTGACTTGCAATGAGTGTGGCCGTTACGCGCGATAGTAGGTAGTTACATTACATACACTACTGTACTTACACTATTTCTCAAATCTTACGATGCACGCATTCCCGGTGGTCAACAAAATAAAGTACTCGCATCAAAAAAAAATGGTAGGCATTATTCGATCCATGACGTTGATTGTGGTAATGTTAACCAGATCTCAAATCAATCAACGAATATTCCAGTTTGCTTATTATACGTATGTACATTATAGGTACAATCAATACAACTCGCGCGGCCGCCCGCGTACACGTACAGTAATAAGGGAAATGTATTCACGTACCTTTTTCGCTCTTCTTACTATGACAATAAGGCGTAAAAAGTTACGTGAATACATTTCCCTTACTGTACCTATTGCAAAGAAGGCAGGCCAATCTGCGAGATAAAGTAGAGGGGTAATTATTTCATTTGGTGCAAATTGGATGTCCGCGATAAAATCACCCACTTAATGAAGTAGGATCCTTACCGTGTCATAAGATAACTTGTTATACAGAATAATCTCTAACTGGTGCTTCATTAAAATTTATTTTATATAAAAGTATAAGAAAGTTATTTTCGTCAAAAGGGCCAAATTGTCATTACCAAGGGGTGTCCACTTTCCAATTTTCGGTAATACTTCTGTAAAAAGACTTATTAAATGCATGTCTACGACTGAAATTGCTATTTACCTCAAAAGTTTGATAGTCATGACATACATTATTGATAGCACAAATTAAATAGTATTCTATAAAACTTAACAGCGTTATCATACATTTTGGTTCCTACTTAATTCGTCATTACCGTGTCACTATATGATGCGACGTGCAGCTCCTCACTAAATAGTTTCGCATAAACCCCGCCGCTGTCCCCGCACGCCTCCAATCGTTATACGGATGGCAGAGTGAACGCACGTCGCTCACGTAAAAATTGGTATTTATTTTGGTTTTCACAGTGTCGTACCGTGGCTTTTGTCAAAATAAGTTGTCATTCTCGTGGGTCTTATTCCTCGGTAAGTACACTCACTGTTTGTATTAATCCCATTTTATCTTATAACCTAGCTGATTTAATGTGTCTTAATCGGTAGATCACTCTGGAACATTTAATATATCGCATACCCAACTGGACATTTCTGGATTTTGTCATTACCATGGTAGTCATTACCATGGATTACCGTGGACTTTTCAATCCACGGCAATGAAAGTGACTCCACGGCAAGGACCATCTGCAGTTAGTCCCTACCGTGGAGTCACTGTCACTACCGTGGATAGAAATATTCGTACATATAAAATATTACATGTACATATTTATGAGAGTCCGAATTTTAATATGTTTGCTTTTTATATCTGTGCATAGTTTCCGTGAATTTTGGAGTATTTCTCGTATACTAATCATACAACTATAAAAAAAATCATTGTATTGCTTGTTTCAGTTTATAAAGTAGAGATGATGCTATTAAAATGCATAGCTGTAAAAAACGGCTTGAAAGAATTGAATCTAACCCTAAGCTGTATAAAGAATACCCAGAAAAAGAAAAAGCACGGTATGCTCAAAGAAAAGAGGCAAAAAACTGCTAATAATAAATAAGTTAACACCAAGACTCCAGAGATTGCAAAGAAAAAAATCGAAGATCAATCAACAGAATTTAAGAGCAAGAACATTACGGATAAAAAAAACTGATGCAAAAAGATACGCTGCATCTGAACCTGAAGACGACCTCGGGATTATCGAGGGATAACTTGTGCCCTCTCACGATCATTCTCCTAAACGGCGTTCATCAACATAAGCAATTAATCCTCTAGATGAACCTCCCGGGCCATCTCGTGATCATTTTCCTAAAAGGCTTTCAACATCATCTAAACGCAACCCATAAGTTGAACTTCCTGGCCCGTCTTGTAGTCCATCTCATTGTCCCTCCCCTAAAAGGTCAGCAAAAGGCAAGTTTTCTGATGCTCGTAAATGTCGGTATGAAATGGCCAAAAATTAATCTCGCTACAAGAAGAGTTTGTTAGATATGAAACAACAAAATAAATAATTGCTTAGGCGCGTCAGTCAACTATTATGAAGATAATGTACCTGTGTAATAAGTACTATAGGCCCGTGCAGTCCAGCTAGTTGTTATAGTTTTTATGAGTACTGATTTTTTTTTATTTCTTATAATTTTGTGGAATTAATAAATGATTATAAATCATAATTATGGTATTTTATTCATCTTTTTAATAGTAATAATCTTTATTTTAGAAATAAACTGTATACATCACAACACAGTACTCTTCAGATGCTGCAAAAACTGATCAACCGAAATGGAAATAGAAACATTTGTCATTACCATGTCCAATAGTCATTACCAAGCATGCAAAATGTCATTACCGTGACGTTTAAACATTTGGGGGCCCATATCTTCAGTAATTGGTCCCCTAGGAGAGGGCCTCAATTTTTTTTATAATTCTTATATAATAAACTTTTAGTTAGGATTTAATTTGCTATTAAAAACGATATTTTTTTCTTTTTTTACCAAACCGCCCAATTTACGCCAATTGAAATAAATACCCAGAGATGTTTATCCAGAAAGTCCATTTTATACAGAAGTGAAAGAAAAGTACAATCTTACAGACTTTTCGTCTTAATAATATTACTAGCTGCACACGCGGCTTCGCCCGCGTATTGCAAAAAAGGCATTGAACAAACAAAAAAAAAAGATTAAGACTAATTGAGAACCTCCTCTCCTATTGAAGTCGGTTAAACCTACTGTTTTTCCAAGGTAGACTCCGAAACTCCTAGACATACCCTTCACTTCGCCAGCTAATGTTTATTGAAAACACAATTTGCTACGGTCTGACACTTAAAATAGCTTGCAACATATTTCAGTAGCAATTCTAGCGTGTTTAATATACCTTATTTCAGTAGCAATTCTAGCAGTCGTGTTTGATATTACCTGTCACTGCAGAGGTAACAACATTAATTTCCCAAAAAAACAAAGTAAATTTCGCACCTCACGCGAACTGTCAGATTTTCGAGAAGAGTCATATTATTATGACGTAATAATAAATCCATGCCAACGAAAACACCGGCCTTGTTTAGTCTAATAAGATCACTTCCACTCTTATCAGATTTCATCGCGTAACTTGTCGGGAGCAATGAAAAATTCGCGAGGTCTGACGTTGCTGACTGTTTTGGGACATTCGGTGATTTGTAACTTCTCAGGAGGATTAAAAAAAAATATGTTGTGATTTATTTTAGTCTCATGTTGCTGTTGCTTTTTTTTCGATTAAAAATACAATTACTATAGGTAATAAAATAAATGCTGCAGCGAAGGGTTTGACGGCTGACAGAGCGTACTTAATCAGTATCAGTTAGCAGAAAAGTGAAGTCAATGTGATACATCCAAATATCGAGTAACCTCAAAGAGGTAAATGAATACATTTAATTATAAGTACGTGAGATGATGATGTTCTCGAGTAGCGACCACGTACCGGAAGAAGCAGCGTGGGTACACGCGGGTGGGACCGGTCAGTTTGGCACTCTTTGGGGGAGGCCTATGTCCAGCAGTGGGTGTCTTTCAGATGCTATGATGATGATGATGATGACGAAGTCCCGTTTAGTAAAAATAATGTGTGAAAATCGTAAAAGTGTATTATGCACGACAAAGCTATCGAATTGCTCTGTTTTCTTCCGAGAATTTTCATAGTTAATGAGCTCAGCTGAATTTCATTTTCACAGTTGGAGGCTTCCTTCTCTCGAAAATTAATATCCCGAAAACGTTGAATTCGCGCCTAGTGGAAATTTAATTTGTACTAAGGTTGTTAGTGTTTCAATTCAATTTGCAATAAATGTTAATGAAAGTATTTGTTAATTGGATACTTGTATCGATAGTTAAATTTCAACACTTAGTATTTGTAAGTAAAAATAAACCACCTATTTATAAATAAATATCACACTGGAGAAGGCTAGGCATAGACATCAACGGCGAGTACATCACTCACCTTCGGTTTGCTGACGATATAGTAGTCTTGGCTGAGATCATGAAGGACTTAAGTACGATGCTCGATGACCTCAGTAAAGCTTCCGAGCGAGTTGGTCTAAGAATGAACATGGATAAGACGAAGATCATGTCAAATGCCCATGCAGTACCAACTCCCATTACAATCGGACACTTTACGCTCGAAGTTGTAGACGATTATGTATACCTAGGACAGACCGTCTAGTAAGGTAGGTCCAACTTCGAGAAAGAGGTCAATAGTCCGAATCCGACTCGACTGGGCAGCGTTCGGGAAGCTCCGGCACCATCTTTTCGTCCAATATTCCGCAGTGTCTCAAGACGGGAGTCTTTGACCAGTGTGTGTTGCCAGTGATGACATATAGCACTGAAACGTGGTCACTTACTATGGGCCTTATAAGAAGGCTCAAATTCAAATTCAAATCATTTATTTCGAGTAACTTAAACTCAAAATTCAAAGTCACCCAAAGGGCAATGGTGATCACATCAGAAATGAGGCTATCCGGAGCAGAACCAAGGTAACAGATATAGCCCTCCGAATCGCTAAACTTAAGTGGCAGTGGGCGGGGCACATTGCACGTAGAACCGATGGCCGTTGGGGCGGAAAGGTTCTCGAGTGACGACCACGTACCGGAAGGCGCGGCGTGGGTAGGACGGTGGACTGATGACCTGGTAAAGGTCGCGGGAGTCCGCTGGATGCGGGTGGTGCAGGACCGGTCAATTTGGCACTCTTTGGGGGAGGCCTATGTCCAGCAGTGGACTTCTTTCGGCTGATATGATGATGGTGATCACACTAAAAAGGTAGCCTAAATTGCTTTTCATTTTTTTTTATCAAGGCAGCCCAGCATACTTTGCTTGGCATCACAGTTGCCACCATCCGTTTAGGGGTGTACGAATTTGGCAACTCTGGTTGCCAAAAGCAAGTGAATAACTAAATAGAGGCCCATTTTTCTGTACTGATCTGTTGCAGATGCAAGGATGTAAAGATTTACACATCAAAATATTGTATTTATCACAAAAATTCAGACCTTTTTCTATGAATATTAATATTCCGCATGAATTTCAATCGTTAATACAGTCAGATCACGTTTCGCATAGGAACTAGGTCGAAACTCTTTATAATGAAAATGCACTATTTACAGTAGGCAAAATAACCCAAATGCTGCTTTCCATTAGCATATTATATTTATAGCTCTCAAAGTATGAAAGGGACTACGAGTTTGAAGTTAATTTAACTCGACATCTCGCATTCAAATTGCCATGCAATATGCTTACATATTTCTATGCGAAATATTGAGAATAATTGTCAATTTCTTTTTAATCCCGTGGCTTTTTGTCTTTATTACTCGTTCTATATAGCATAACATAAATCATCCTGTATACGACCCACAGCTGGGAACTATTCTCATGGATGAGAGGGTCTTTAGGTATAACGTTAGAATTTTAACGGACAAATACTACGTTTCTTCGATCATCTAGAAATCTAGAATATTAAAGTTTATAATTGTTCTAGTTTTACTGTTTCGATAACGAATTACTTTTTGCCCGACTATGGCAGAGCTGAGGTAAGGATATGATTTTAGCAGTTTGTTTGTATTTGGGTCGTTCTCTTCTTTTTTACCTACAATATATCGTCATTTTTCTGTTTTTTGCGTTTTTCAATTGTTTGATTTTAATAAACGTTGCATGTATCTTTTATTTGGACTAATTAATGATTCTTTCCGTGGCGATAATGTTTTTTCTGTACGGTAGTTTTTCAGGTAATATTGTGACAGAGTGGCCGTTTTCAGCAGAGACCACATTTTGGATTACCACTCTGTCACGCGATTCTATGAAAAACAAATTTATAAAAAAATAACTGGATAGAGAAAGTGAAGACTATTTAGTACTAATAGATGAATAAAATGTATGGACGTACATTCAAACACTAAAACATTAATAACCAATACTCTAACTATGACGTATGGTAAAATGAGGACAAGCAATTGTCGGTAAAAAAGAAGAATGACCCATTTACGTGTGTTCCACCGTAGCTCCTAAGGTATTGAACCGATTTTGATGAACCAGTAACATTGCGAAAAAAATGTTATTTTACTAATTTAAATTTCCGTAGTCGGGAACTCGGGATACAGTTCTTTGAACTTTTTATATTTGTTTACTGTATTGTAGTTTACTAGTATTTTATTTTTCTTTTGGTCAGTAAGTTCAGATGTTTGTTACCAACTGGGCATCAGGGTTCTATTGAAATACATTTGTCGCACGCGCTCGTTCTTACACGTGGCTTGCCGCGCGTGGAAGCGCCGTCAATAGGTCTCTGGAGGCATCTGTATCGTGAATACAATTAAGACTTGAGTAAAGTGAACGTAGGATTAGCAAAACATCTTAGTGAGACACACGCAACAGGAATGGTCCTTGCAGCGGTCTATTTCCACTAGTTCGCTTTCGAAAACAATACAAATATATATATCGCATGCGAGGAACCGCATGCGGTGTGGAGCGAAGTCGATCCTATGCGGATGCAACTTAAATATGAAGCGCAGCGCACTGCAGTGCATGTGGGCACTCTGTTAAAGGCAGAAATGTACGTTATTATACTCTGCTACGTTGCTTAACCCCTCTTTTTTTCTCATTAAAAAGTGAACTTTTCGATTCGTTCATTAATTAATATTTGGGACTAAGAACAAATTCAAATGCAAACTTTTGCAAACTGTAAACAACCCCTCCACTTTTCTTACGAAAACTTTTTAATTAATAAAATGAAACTTGTTTTTTTCACAAATAGCGCGGCCCATGATCAACAAAGTTGTAAAAGTTAGTGTTTTTACGCATAACGTGGGTATAGTTGAAAAAACAGTCATAAGGAATTTTAACCTTTTCCATCGCCCGAGGACAGGCTTTTGCGGCGTCGGACTTTATTACTCGCAATGTATTGATTGTGGTTAAGTTACCTACAATTGATATCGGTTGAAAGAAATCTAATTTAACACTTTAAACGCTCGCATTTTGTACACATATTTAATTTTAATAGAGTTGGTACTTTGCGCGGGTCTAATGCGACCCTTAGTAAAATAAAGCAGGGGTAGTACTAGGATTTATTTTCCGATCTACCCTCCGCAGTTTTATATTTTTGTAGTGTAGATAAATGTTTTGTACCCATATCTCCTCTGACATCTTGCTCAGACGTCAGTCATCTGAGATACCCGGGTCGAATCGTAAGAAATAAAAGTAATTAAATCACGTTAGACTCGTATAAATTAACTCATATAAATCTAAGAGTACCAAGGTATAATAATTTGTTTGAAAATGCTAATGAACACTGGCGTTTCATTTAGAATAATAATTTGTTAGAAGAAAAAGCTGTCGCAAAGAATCTGCGCTCCACACAAGAAACAATTTTGCCTTGGCAATTGGCATACATATTTAAATGACGATACGTTTCAAGAAATTATGAGAAAGTTAAATTACAATAATTGTATTTGCGTACTGGTAAACAGCTTTTGTTGTTTACAAAGTGAATTAATATTGACATTTGCGCCGCCTTTAATAACGTTATAAACATAGAACTTGATACAATAACAATGATGCTGGTAATACGACTAATACTCACATAGATTTAGGCTCGAGATGGTTTTTGCTGCGACTGATCTGTGTACTGTGTCTAAAACCTAGAAGAATCGCTAACGGATACGAAGGGTTTGAGCGATACTTGGACAAACAAAATCGTTTTACGGATACACTTAGAATTAACATAAAATGACCGAACCATTTTAGTGTGGGTGTGAAAAGAACCAAAAACTCTCAAGAGCGTCTTTGGAGGTTTGGTTCAAAATATGAAACCAAATATGGACCTCTCTCTTACAATAGCTAACGTATTAGGCACAGTCAGCTGCAGAGGAAGGTGACCCCACGCCAAGTAAATTTTCCATACATTTTCAGGATTCCACTATACTTTGTGGCGGCCTGGGCATCTTTTTCTTTATTGAAATAGGCACATGTAAGGTCTACTCTTGTTTCTGGATAAAAAAACGACATTTCACAATTCTTAGAATGTAACGAAAAATTCACTTTTTGTAGGTATGTGCATATTAGTGCATTTATGTTTTGTAGGTGTGTGTATTTTATCTACGATCAGAATCCGCAGGTACACCAAGGTACCTATAATATAACCGATATAGCCTTCCGAATCGCTAAACTTAAGGGACAGTGGGCATTGCACGTAGAACCGATGGCCGATGGGGCGGAAAGGTTCTCGAGCGGCGACCACATACCGGCAGGTGCAGCGTGGGTAGATCGGTATGTAGACTCCCCCCACAAGGTGGACTGATGACCTGGTAAAGGTCGTGGGAATCCGCTGGATGCGTGTGGCGCAGGACCGTTCATTGTGGTACCTCTCTTTGGGGAAAGCCTAATATGTCCAGCAGTGGACATCTTTTTCACCTTTTTAGGGTTCCGTAGCCAAAATGGCAAAAACGGAACCCTTATAGTTTCGTCATGTCCGTCTGTCCGTCTGTCCGTCTGTCCGTATGTCACAGGCATTTTACTCGAAAACTATAAGGTGTATTTGAATAAAATTTTGAGGATAGGTGTATTTTGTTAGCCGCTACAAAGTTTTGTAATTAAAATTACTAAAAAAATTTTTTTTAGGGGTGTACTCCATACATAAAACTATAAGTCAAAAAAAAATTTTTCATCGTGAGCCTACGTGTGGCACATCAATCGATAGGCCTTTCAAAATAAATATAAGGTTTCTCGGGAATTTTTTTGATTAAGTGAATACAGTCAGAGATAATCGCCCCGAAAGTCACTAAAATTCTGTCCCCCCCCTCTAATTTTTGAACGGTGTATTTTAAAAATATGAAAAAATTCATGCACATAGGGCTTATTAATTTCATTCACCGAAAATTGTTTTGAACAAGATCGGTTCAGAGGTTTTCGAGATATTGCTGAAAAACTGCTTTCCTCAAAGAAAAGGACGTAAGTGCCGTAAAATTTCTGTGACGATACGACCTTTTTAATAGGCACGGAACCCTTCGTTTTGCGTGGTCCGACACGCACTTGGCCGGTTTTCATATTAATGTCGTGGAGACTTTGACAAGCAAAAACTTTCCTCACCTAAAAATGTACATTCTTTCTCTTTTTCGATCTCATATCGTGTTTGTAATAAGTGCAACACTAATTAATTTTCTTTTGTTTCAGGTTAGCTCGAGGAAATTTATATTTCCTGCAAGCATCTTTCTTCGTTCGGTAAATTATAACCATAATGAAAGAAGCTTTTCTATATTAATAACACTGGCATTTCTTACTTTGACTGACCAACTTAAGCTAGCCAAGGAGTTATCATAATATAGGTATCTTATAACATCGAGATAGAGCTTTTTCTATACTAATATTAATAAAAAGTGGTCACTTCGCCTACGTGTTGAATAGACTTTCTGGATGGTTATACGCCATAGTTAATTCCGATGGTTTGCCTGCATCCTTGCAATACGCGGGCAGATAGTTTTCTATATTACTAGCGGAACAGTCGGCATCCACAAATAAGTGAAATATGTTGGTCATTAAAGTAGGTAGTTATACGTCAGAGACTCGCTTAATTAAAATTGTATCACGTAACAATACTGCGTACTACTCAACAATCTCTTTATGTACGTCATTACGTTACATAAAATATGGCCGTGCTAGTGTAACCCTGTATTATGTTAATTTTAATAATATTACTAAGTATGATAAATAAGTATAAGAAGCTACGGTAGCCTAGTTGTTCAAGCATGCGGCTGTCAAACGGCGGTCGTGGGTTCGAATACCAGCAGCTAGCTTTTGGGTTAAAGAAAAATATCGTGAGGAAACCTGTATGTGAGGAGGCCTGTTCCCAGCAGGTGTCGTACAGGCTGATTTATTTATTTTATTTATGATAGATAAATAATTTGCGTGAACTTTGATAAAAACAATCTTCAAAATAAATGGAGTAGGTAAAGGATGACTTACTTTGGTACGAGTTTAGTTAGCCTGGCACGAGATCTTCTTTCAAAGTGTAACATATAATTGACTGTGCCTTGTCCGAGCGTTAGTCTTGTCTTAGAGACGATATCTATGTAAAGCGCAATTTCTTGCAATTTACACATGCAAGAAATTCTATACAAGTTAAACAACATTGTGGGGTTTGATAGATCAATTGAACTCAACCTCGGTAACCCGCAATGTAATGAAACTTCTTGCATGTGTATATAAATTGCGCATTAAATTATGCCGTGCTATTAGGGAGAAGTGCTTAAATGATCAAGCAATAAGAATTTATATTTAAATTAAGGACATTTTATTCCGTGTGTTCAAAAGTTTGGGCACACCCGTTACGTGTGCCCAAACATTTGGTACATAGATTGCATCGCTCCGGGCCTGCGCATGACAGTTTAATTTTATACCAATAGGTTGGCTATTCCTGGCGCCGGAATATTAGCCAGGTGCTGCCTACCGTGAAGCTATTTAAAGGACTTCAGGGCTCTTCACGTGACGAGCTCTCAGTAAAATCATGTAAACACATGAGGTTCCAAATTGAAAGGTTTTGGTTTTTGTACATTTTTTGTCTTTGACCGTTTGACCACTACATTTATGCATAGGTATAGTCAAGTGTAAAAATATAGGTGCATACTTACTTATAAATATGTCCCACCGCTCTTATGACAGCGGATTATGGGTTCGGTACATATTTATGAGAGGATTAAGTGATACATATTTTTGCACTTGACTGTACTGAAGCAGTAGCGTAACTTGGCAGGGACCCTGGGCTATACGTGCATCCAACAGCCTTCCTCTCTACTCCGCCAATACGAATGCGTGTCATCAACTCAAAATCAACGGTTTGTTTGTATCGGTACACTGCTATGTGTCAGTCCACAAAATGCGAAAGTCGACACCGACCAAACCCGGGCATAAAGACCTAGCTAGATAAGCGTCAAAATAGTATTGGATAATTTTAATCTTGTTTTTTTTTTGACATTAAGCCTGAGTTTTATAATCGGATTGTAATTTAGAATTTAAAATCGGTTAAATGAAATGTGGTGGAATAAACTACGACTAAATAAATATACAATAATGCCTAAACATATATTTGCAAAGCGTTATGTTTGCTATATTTTCTTTTGAGTGGTGTATGTCTTGGAATTTAATTTAATGTCAAAACAAAAATTGGCCAAATATACCATGACTAAATATGTGTTTGCTAAATATTTGCTTGCAAAAAATATTTTTGGTAAATCTTCAGTTGGCAAATGTTTTTTGGAAAACATTGTTTGAAAAGCGAAAATCTGCCAAAAAAAAACATTCCATTAGAAACCCGAAAGCGAGAGTTACAAACAAATTGAATTCGTGGCCGCTGAATGCAAGCCCAAGATAGCAATCAGTCATCACTATAATTTTACATCGATATCAAACACGATATATCTGATTACTGACATTGTAACGCTTCGAAACCGTTAATTCGTCGACATTGGAAAGCGATATCGCCATATCGGTACCGATCCGACCTTCGACAATGGCTCATTTCTTCTGGAACGTGGGAACTTCAAGAAACAAAACAAAGGCGGGAATGTGCAACCGGTGTTTTCTTAAAACGTTATGCTACTGTTACCGCAGGTTCACAAACTTAATAATGCGTATATAAGCACTCTAACCCCTTGCGATACGGACTATTTTTGCTTATTTTGTGCAGTAATGTTGGGTGCTTGTGCAACTGTCGTGCGTATTAAAATTTGATGTGAATGTAATTATCTTGTGCAACATTGCCTTAGAAGGTTAATTATGGCGTGAAAATTGCAAGAGTATTTAAAGATGACGTGTTTCGTTGGTAGTTGTTATAATTATTTGACGTTGGATCTATAATTAGTCTAAGACTTGATTTTAACTGTACACTACGGATTTATTTGGGTGTTCATTTTGTTCCCCTTATCGATAAGTTCATAATAAAATATACTGACAAAAATCGATGTAATAAAATAACGAAATAAAGGACTCCTCTAAATTGAATCTTATAAACTCCTGGAGAAATTTAGAGGAACGCAAAAAATGTGCGACTCTTGCTGTTTTAATTATCAAGTCAACGCGCGTAAAAAGAGCTTCCTGTGCCATATAAAATGTATGGCATAAGCCATTAACTTATGTTTATGGTCAGTATAAACTGACCATAAACATAAGTTAATGGCAATTGAAAAATGAAGAGAAACTATGTTCTGCTTTACTAATTTTCGTTTCTGAGTGTGGCCAGAGTCAGTAATGGAGCAGTCTAGTAATACATGAAACGTGCCCTCTCAGTTCACCCGTCTGTGATACAAGGATGCTGAGGGTGTTTCTCTGTTACGCCTTTTAGCTTATGTATAATATTAGAGTTTTGGTCAAGTGCCATTTCTATTTATTACTCAAATATTCTGCTGCGGATAGCATCAGAACCAAGGTAACCGATATAGCCCTCCGAATTGCTAAACTTAAGTGGCAGTGGGCGGGGCACATTGCACGTAGAACCGATGGCCGTTGGGGCGGAAAGGTTCTCGAGTGGCGACCACGTACCGGAAGGTGGACTGATGACCTGGTAAAGGTCGCGGGAGTCCGCTGGATGCGGGTGGCGCAGGACCGGTCAATTTGGAACTCTCTGGGGGAGGGCTATGTCCAGCAGTGGACGTCTTTCGGCTGATATGATGATGATGACTCAAATATTTGATCCCCGCACACTACTTTTAAAACCATAAAGAGTATAATCCCACCTATGGTTAACATTTGGTTTAGCTTTACCAATTTTATTTATAACTAGCTTCTGCCCGCGACTTCGTACGCGTATAAATTATGGATGACATGATATTCTTATGTTTCACCATACGATACCTACTACACTGATAAATTAGATTATTACGATTTCATTTCTATAAAGTATGCGTGTAACAGTTCAAATCCTCATAAACTTTGTCGTCAATAATATTTAGTTATATTGATTTACTTAATCTTTATTGCAAACGAAGTACCTAAGTAGAAGAAAAATTACCAAAACCGGAATTTAAATATAAAATTTCATAATTGAAACAAATGGACCGAGGGCGAGACCCCAAAGATACTCTATATCTCCGGGTGTCTTGTCAAACTACCCCTGAGAGCCAAAGTCCTGAAGATAAACGGGGAGGCAAGCGAGGCCGAACGCTGAGCTTTTCGTAGGAATGAAAGGCCCAACGTACCCTTATAGATAGCGCTCCATATGCGAGCCAGAGCATCGAAGGCCCGAGGGCGAGACTCCATGGATACTTACTATCCACAGGTGTCTTGCAAGCGAAACATGAGCCTTAAGTCCCAAAGTTGAGGGGTGAGGCAAGCGAGCCCGAAGGCCGAGCTTTTCGTATGAATGAAAGGCCCAACCAAACCAACCCTTCAGAGAGCGCTCTCTATGCGAGCCCGAGGGCCGAAGGCCCGAGGGCGAGCCTTCACGAACACTAACTAAACCCAGGTGTCTTGCAAGCGAAACCGGAGACCAAAGTCCCGAGCGAGAGAAGTCAGAAGAAGAGCGGCGAGGCAAGCGAGACCAAAGGCCGAGCTTTTCGTTGGAATGATAGGCCCAAAGAACCGTTTTAGAGAGCGCTTCCTATGCGAGCCCGAGGACTGACGCACACTATCTCCAAGTGTCTTGAAAGCGAAATCTGAGTTCCAAAGTCCCGAAGGTGAGTGGCGAGGCAAGCGAGCCCGAAGGCCGAGCTTTTCGTATGAATGAAAGGCCCAATACATCGCTTCTATGCGAGCCCGAGGGCCGAAGGCCCGAGAGCTAGCTCATGCGGACGCTCACTATACCCGAGTGTTCATAATAATATTTCTGAATGTCACAAACGCTGAAGTTTTATACATAAAAAATGGTACCTACTTAATTCTCCGCGGAATGCCGTTGTGTCCAAATTTTATACCCACGTCTTTTGACGTTGGTGAACTATGCTAATTCGACGTAAGTATAAAACTCAACCTATCATACATCTTTAGATGACCTCTGAATTCATACCAATTATATAGGAAGACGAAGATCAAGGTTGCTGGATTTCAATATTAACAGCGACGTTGTGAGCGACTGAGTTTCCAAAATAATTAGGTTTCTAATGTCTAACAGCTACTATCGGTTGAAATATCAAACATTTTTGGTTATTATAGATAGCCATCTAGCACTCATTTTCATCCCGTGGTTTTTCAAGTTTTATCGATATTTTTTTATAATGTTTGAATGGAGTTCTTTTTACTTTCCAGTCAAGTGTATGTTTATCAATTTTCAAGTCTAAAGCTCATGGATTTGAGGAGTTCCCATACAAAGTTTTGCCCAATTTTTATCCCCCTTTGAACTAATTTTTATCATTTTTACAGCCTATGACCTGGGCCCTATTTTATAAACATTACAATCCTACAATTTTGTATAAAAGTGACATATTTGTTAAGTTTTAGTTAGTGAAACTTAACAAATATGTCACTTTTTTACAAAATTGTAGGCTTGTAATGTTTATTAAATAGGGCCCTGGCCAGGGATTTTCTCGACTGATTAAGTAAAAGTTGAATCAAAATCCTCTATTCACTAAGCTTCTTTGCGTTTTTTGAAAAATATACCTTTTCAAAAACGCAGACACAAAAAAATTAAAACTACAAAAAGTGCATGCTGCTGGGTTTGAACTCGGGGACGCCGACTCCGTAAGCTATGGGTCAAGCCACTGGACTAACTATCAGTTGTAAGAACACGATGAATTTTCGAATATATTGACGACATGTTACCATGGTAATGATACTGTTATAACCCCGCTCTTGCAACATTATGTAGTTTCTAGTCGCCTCAGAACCTATTTTCATCCCATATTTTTCACGTTTTATCTATACATTGCTAAAAGTTTAAATGGGGTCGTTTTTACTTTCCAGTCAAGTTTATGGTTACCAATTTTCAAGTCTGTAGCTCGTACATTCAAGGAGTTCCCATACAAAGTTCAACCCCATTTTCTACCCCCTTTGAACCCTAATCTTTAAGATTTTTATAGCTTAAAACCTATCCGGGGATTCTCTCGACAGATTAGTAAAGTTTGCATCAAAATCCGTTCAGCCGTTTTCACGTGATACTCTGACAAATAAACAGACAAACAGATAAACAGACAAAAATTCTAAAAACTGTTGGAACGTGTTCTGTTATCAATTCTAAGTATCCCCAGCCAATTTTTTTTCGTTTATCTTCCATGTACAGACTTTCGACCCTCTTCAGCTTTATTATATGTATAGATAGAAGATAGATTCGTAAACCCGTCTAAATGCTGCTCATTTACGGCCCTTTTACGAGCATAGACAAAACGAAAACAGTGTAATGTTTATGTTCACACGTACCGTGACCAGGGTATTCGGTTTGTGTCTTTAACATCACTTTTTAACCATTCGCGCTCGTTCTGGCACGTAAGCTCGGCCAGAGTGGAAGCGAGCGAACGAAATAAATTGAAATGTGTTTGGGATCGGAACTGACGATAAAATAGACCTCATGACAAGCCCACGGAGACTTTCTAACAAAATATTTAGTGGCGAAGCGTATGCGCATCGAATATTCATTAAAGGAATGAATGGCTTTGACCATGTTTTAGGTTAGGCTACGTGGACTCCATGTTTAGGAATGCAACAATGGAATTGTATCTTTTTAAATATTGTCTGTGGCCTTGATGGCCGGTTTATTAATTGAATTTGATGTTGTTACTGTACCACTTGTTACAAATTATCAACGAAATTGGAATCAACTTAAATATCAAATAGAGTATATTCAGAGCAATGATGCGTAGTTGCAGTATCCAAGTGGCAACCGGATGGCTGTATTTGAGCTCCCGAAGTGTTGCGGAACACAGGGCGGTTCCACAACACATCGGGAGCTCAAATACTGCGAGCCAGCCGGTTGCCTCTTAATTGGATACTGCAACTAAGACCAACCCGTTTACTCTAAGAGTGGACCTCGCTAGAACCGACCGTCATCGACGCCAGCTCCAAACTTATGTGCCTCTATACTAATATTTTTTTGTTAAAATAGTAATTTTGCAGAGACCTTTTCACAAAAATGCCCAAGTATGCGTAAAAAATCATAAACAAGAGCCTTAGGCTGCTTTTATTGTCACAGGATTCCTGATATTGGGCACGCCGCATAATATTGGCCATGTAATAATAGGATGTTGGATAAAATTGTCACTTTTCTCATATTATTGTGACACTGGCGCGATATTGGAATCTTTTATGAGATGGGCCAAAATGAAAAAAAACTACAAAGGAAATATTTCTAATAAAATACCTATAGACGCAATACGAATACAATTCGAAGAGATTCGGTTTTATATCCACAGATATGTATTCAAACATAGGAATACCTTATTCCATATATATATAATGTATAGATTAGAAAAACCGTGAGTAAGTCATCATGGAATTTCAAGGAAAACAATTTTGAAACGTAAAAAGAAATTGAAAGTAATGACCGAAATTACTAAAAAGAGTACAATGTTCTCTCATTGATATCCTAAATAAATGAAGTGAACGTAAACGAATTTGTCCGTTATAATTCTTATGTTGTATGGAACGAGGTACAGTTAATGAAAGAGAAATAATATCTGTTTATGAGCAAAGTTTTTATTTTATTTTATTTGGAAAAAACTCGACAAAACATTCTATACATAATTATTGAACTAGATTGAATTAGAGGGGAACAGCTGGACATCTGAACATCCGGACATACGAAAGAATTTTGGCCCAAAATGAAACGGAGAACTTCGTTCGCTTCACGCTCGCTCGTTCAAATTAAGACGATCTATATGACCTATATCTAATTGAAGTAGAAGATTTCCTAAAAACCATGCACATCAGTAATTTCATCTATAAAATAAACATAGCGTAAGTTTACTCAAAGATTTTATCTCTTAAAATTCTCTGAAGGGCCAATTGCGGGTGGCTGGAGGACTCTAGAGAAATTGCGGGATCTTTTTCCACAGCCACATCAATGAATACTTAGGCTGACCGTATTCAGCCTCGCGAAACGTACAAACGTACTGGAGTCACCAGACGTAGACCTTATTCCATTGCAATAAAGTTTAGAAATGGTCAGTTAACTGTGTTGTCGGTGGTACAACCCGGTCGAGTTGAGTTTGCTCCTCGCTGGTATGGACCGCCATACTAGCGAAATGCAAACATAACTCAATCGTGTTTCAATGTATGTGTTACTTGAATATGGAACGCGCGCAGATTTTTGGGTCTGTATACATTTTATATGCTTTGGAATCCTGCTTTTGGGGTTGGAGTGGTTTGCCCTTTGAATGGTGGCATGCGGTTTCACAAAGCTTACCTTTCCTTTTTCATGATTTATATACAATCCTATCCTAAGGTTGGATTTTAAGGGAGTGCATTGATACTTGTAAACCACGTTACCGTGTAAAAGACGTGTAATAACTTATGTATTCCGAGCACGGGGAAACGAGATACAATTGTCGCGATGCCACTTCTGATCACTCTCGTGGCCGCGAATAAGTACCTATAGCACTCTAGCTTAGGTGAATGTATTAGCACATATGCATCTATAAACATACTCTAACAACTTGCGGAATCCTTTATATATCTGACATATGGGCTGCCGCCTCGTGCATACCAGCTCCATATGAGGTGTGGGGACCTTTGTCCCCGAGAATGTCCTCCAACCTCCCCTTATAGACATCCCTAACCACACAACTGATACTGTTCCAATCCACACGCTACTGATCCAGTTATAATCACCCGGGTGCACCCCTGATTGATACTGATATGAACTGAGGCTGAGACTACCGAATCTGAGACGCTGTTGTTACACTTGTTACTAATCCTCTCACACTAAAGAACTCCACACTATGAACCGTGTTATCGCATGTACGTGATCTGTAGGAAAACCTTATTCATATACATGATAAAACCGTCACGCCTCTCAAAGAGAATAAGATATGTAGCCGCACATAAATACATCACATCATAAACAGTCATCGTCCGATCTGTGTAAATGATACCAAATCGTAATAATATCATAGGATGCATCGAAAGTGATTATGGAAAGAGCTCACCCTGGTTTTCCTCCAAATTTAACACTACAAATCTGCACGTAACTGTTCGTTCACAATCTAGCTGTCAGGAACTCAAACTCCTCGCCTACCCGTCCACATTATAAACATGATTTCTTGTAGGTGTTGCTACATGAAATAAATCGGCTGTTTGAGACATCATTATTAACATCGTCATAAATGTAAGTATACTATCGTGAATCATGACTATTCACGACACTCCCGGCCCCCGGAAAACTGGCGATCGTATCTCCAGTAGAGTAATATAATAATATTTCACAGCTCTATTTAACTCTGCCTCAGATCTTTGATATGACCGTTCTTTTCCCATTGCGCACTTTCCTAAATCCGTTCCAAACGTTTCGTGAGACCCAAGGTACACTAGCTAACTGCTAGGTCCTTTATTATTGAGACTTTGACCAACGAAGCTTCATGTCGTAATAAGTAATCAGTAAAATCCTATATATATCGTAAAACCATATGTTGGATTTGCTAGTGTATTGTTGATGTTAACGTGAATTTTTTATGGCAAAAAACGTCCCGAAAATTTATGACGTCTGCAAAATCTATCTTATACTATACCTATAATCTATATCATGATATGTAGCAGTGTTGAACAGTCCAATTGGACCACGTCTGGTAGGTGGTTAGTAGAATGGTGGCCAAACTGTTTGTTATCCCTACGACGCTGGTATTATAAAAAACTATTTGCATACTGAATATCAGCATTAGCGTCTTTCACTCCCACGACACTGAGAGTTACGGAACGACAAAGAACTGAAAAAATACTTCTGTACATTGTGCATTGCTGGTTCATGTACATACTTTTAGGCTGCCGCAATAGGTTAATACCTTGCTAGATTGAAACAAATGTCTTGCCAGATTTTATTATCATCTTTATATTTGTTTGCTTTTTCCATGGAATGGAATCCTCCCCCGCGGGCAAATTACTTACTTATTATTAAAAGGTCGTCCATTACCACGACTTATCTCGATTTAGCTGCGTATTAATTTTATCAATTTCCTTATGTCTCCTCGAATTAATGTAAGAACTTTAAAATTATCTGCGCATTTTTTTTAAAGCTTTTTCTTACATACATATACACTTCATTGTACACCTCAAAAAATAACATAAGATAGAACATGAATCTTTAGTTGGACATCGGGCTGTCTTATGTTCTTCTTTTGTTTTTTGTCTTTTCTTAAGATCTTGCTATCATTATTTATTTTAAAATACCAAGAGTAAAATTAATTAATTACAATACGTACTACCACAAACTAAGTTTGACCGTGGAGTGAGCTCTCAGTCTCAATATATGAAATGAGCAATGTTTCATACTTTATGTAAAACCTCTTTATATACTTAGGCTATTTATAACTTAGTTTTAATTTAATTTGAAATCTAGTTTTACTTATATATTCAATGTATTGGCTGTGTTTTGTATATTTTAATGTGTTTTACCATTAAATTAAATAATTTGTATTCCTAACATACAGTAAAACGTGCTTTAGTGGGACCTAAATAAGTGACAAACCTCCATAGCTGGTACTCCTGCTGAGGTCCCTACAGTTTAGTACTGAATTACCTCTGTTAGTGGCATAAAAAACAAACCTGTATATCTGTGATTAATTACTTCGATTGTATCGTCACAATTACCTCTATATTTTGAGACAGCGAGTATATTTTACCTCTTTTGTTGAGAGTATATTGTTTTCTTTTATTTCATATTTAAGTATACCTCTATAACTGAGATAACGTCAATTTATTACTCAGATCTCTAATCTCTAACTCAGACTTTATTGCTACTATATTTTTGTCTTGTTTACTAATTCTTTGTCTTCCCGAAAATTCCGCACTTGACTATTCGTGCCTAAATGACCTCAAGTTACTTCCAAAATACAAACTAAAATGACACTTTTTTTTTTTTTTTTTTTTTTTTGACTGACGGATTCTGTATATATCTTTGTACTGTTAATAAAAACGTTCTTGGTATTATGTGTTTATAAACCTTTTTGTTATACATTTAAAAATCGCACCTCTCAAAGAGAATAAGATATGTAGCCGCACATAAATACATCACATCATAAACAGTCATCGTCCGATCTGTGTAAATGATACCAAATCGTAATAATATCATAGGATGCATCGAAAGTGATTATGGAAAGAGCTCACCCTGGTTTTCCTCCAAATTTAACACTACAAATCTGCACGTAACTGTTCGTTCACAATCTAGCTGTCAGGAACTCAAACTCCTCGCCTACCCGTCCACATTATAAACATGATTTCTTGTAGGTGTTGCTACATGAAATAAATCGGCTGTTTGAGACATCATTATTAACATCGTCATAAATGTAAGTATACTATCGTGAATCATGACTATTCACGACAACAATACTCTTCTTGAATGGCTTTTTTGGACAAATGCCGAATGTGTGAAGTTTTAATTTTAATTTCTTATATTACTTAGCAATCCAGTTGATATAATCACCATTAAATGATTGATACAAACTGCTATAATTTTACCAGGCCAAAAGTACTTGAGAACGATAGACAAAATTAGGACTTTTAAGAATTAACTTCCTCAACAGAAGATAACTCTAGTCCAATCAGTATTATGATCCACTTTAATCGACTTTCTTAAAACATTTACATTATAAATGGAGTGCGACCAGAACTTCCTTGGTACGCCATTGAATATAAACTATTTGACCTCAACCTTTACAATTTACCGCCACGTTGTATACAATTGAATAAACGACCATCCTGCTCGGGTACATCCACTCTATCCCTAATTGATTAGTGCTACTCGTAATGTATTAAATTATTATACTCTTTGTAGATTAATTCGTTTAACTGCGACATTATTCAACTCAAGGCCTCTGTCTATAGAGATAGAATAGAGGGTATAGAGGTATAGGGCTCGGAAATTAAAGTCGGCAATTACCTTATACCGTCTCAATGGTTTAAGGGCGGGCTGCAAAAGTAGGGTTGATATAACTGCATCGAAACTGCAAACCGACTGCGCCGCTTGCGGTCGGCGTGCAATTCTGACGACTGAATACTGACGTTGATTGTAGTTTCAATGCAGTTGCACCAACTCCACTACAACCGTGCAGCTAGTTTGCAGTTGGTGTGCAGTTTCGATGCAATTACATGGTCGCTTATCAGCGCAAATGATGCAGAATATGACTAATATATATAATTATAATTTTCTATGGCAATTGCACGATTTTGGTTGAAATCGTTATTCGCATAAGCGATATTATAATGAAATATAACTTACGTGCACAGCATAAGCTGTTAACTATTGACAACGATATTTTTTTACTTTGTGTGTGCCTTATGCGGCTGTCAAACGGCAGTCGTGGATTCGAATCCCGGCTCGTACCAATGAGTTTTTCGGAACTTATATACGAATACAATTTGATATTTACTGTTAGCTTTTCGGTGACGGAAAAACATCGGAAGGAAACCTGCATACATCTGCAAAGAAATTCAAAGGTGTATGTGAAGTCCCCTACCCGCACTGGGCCAGCGTGAGGACTACTGCCTGTTCCCTCTCATCCATGAGAGGTCTGTATCATCAGCATCATCATATCAGCCGAAAGACGTCCACTGCTGGACATAGGCCTCCCCTAAAGAGTGCCAAATTGACCGGTCCAGCGCCACCCGCATCCAGCGTACTTACTCCCGCGACCTTTACCAGGTCATCAGTCCACCTTGTGGGGGGCCTACTTACGCTGCCCAGCCGAGGCCTATATATAAGTATAAAATAAGAGTCAATTTTACCAAAAATGGTTCCGTTAGGTCTGGGATTGTGACATAAAGATAATGAATTACAGTTGCATTGACTAACTCCGTTTTGGAGGTCAGTTGAAAAGTATAGGAATCATATCCGCTTGTAACCAGGCGAGCCATATGCTTGTTAGCCACCCGGCGTTGTCGTAATAAAAAGTAGCAGTGGCGAAAAACCACACAAAGGGCAGGCTGTCCATTGTTGGACTCTCACGCACGAGTGATAAATTATCCGTGATATCATTGCCGTTCAATTATAAATTATTGCTTCGATTCAGCGCAATAAAATCAAATTCCAATCATATATGTTTAGTGGAATCATAAATAAATAAACTAGTGACGCTGTAAGCTGAAGTACTCGCAAGCCTGCCTTTAAAAAAAATCTTAAAAATGACTCGAAAAAAATATATATATATACTTAATTAACGAACCTGCTCACTAAATTTCACCAGAATCAGTTGAGAAATGCGACCTGTAGAGGGGAACAGCTGGACAACGTGACAGCGTGACAACATGACAAAGTGAAGTGGCATCGTGACAGATACTGGACATACGAACGATTTTCGGCCCATGCTGAATAAGGAATAGCCTGCCGCTAGCCTTCTGGGTACACTACCGCCTGGCAGCGATCTGGGGCAAACATTTTACCTTTAGTTTTAGTTATACTTGTTTTTTCTTTTCTTAGTTTAGTTGTTTAATAGCATTCCAGTAAAAAGCTATAAAATATAGAATAAATCTAAAACCAAAGAGTGTGACGATGTGTCAACATTGACTGACGTAGCTCATTTGACTCGCGATACATTGAAAATGGCGGTCATTTCAGCATTATTTTCATGTCCGCCACATAAACTAAATAACATTTTGTGATTAATAAATATTGTGTTATAGGTACTAGACCACGATTTATTTAATATATCATCATCATCATCATTGCCAGCCTGTAATCGCCCACTGCTGAGCATAAGCCTCTCTTCGAGTACGCCACTTATCCCGATCCCGTGCTAGTCTCATCCAGAAATGACCCGCGGTCTTTTTTACGTCGTCAACCCATCGAGTTGGTGGACGACCGTATATAATAATATATATAAATACTTAAATGCATAGTAAACTCCTAACTCCTAAAAAAATCCAAGACTCAAGAAACAAATATTTATGCTCATCACACAAATATTTACCCTTACCGAGATTCGAACCCAGGACCTTCAGCTTCGTAGGCAGTGTGCACTGCCCACTATATTTATCCGAACAGGGGGTAAATTTTCGAGGTTCGGATTAAAGAGGTCCTACTGTAGTTAGACAAACCGTCAGTCCAGAGTTGGTAATTGGTGAATTCCGTAACCAAGTCGAAAAGTGATCAAAAGCTACAGTGTAAAGTGACAAAACTCGCCTACCACGAGGCCTGAACTTCTGAAGGTTCTAAATATACGCATGGCTGCGTGTTTATTTTGGATTTGAGGTCCGAGGTCACGTGTAAACAATGTCGGTTACGAAATAGCTTAGCGACCTCTTTTGTTTTTAAATTTAGGATTGCTATAGTCTTAAGTATCTAATCATGTATTTATTTAATTCTAACTGCCCCCGAATTACAGAACGCAAGTGGAACCGCGGGATCAATATACCTCATGGTCTCATGGTCCATTCTATAAACTGCCCTGCTAGCATAACTTGACTCTCTACTCTACTCGTGCGCGTGATAGACTATCTGTCACATTTTGACGGCATTAATCAGAAAGTGACGGACAGTCTATCTCGCAGTCGAGGGCCTTGTTCAGAATTAATTAGTTTACGCATGCATCTTTGCGTCACCAATTTACATATGTTTACCAAATTTCAACTCAATCGGTCCAGTAGTTTTGGAGCAAATCGGCTGTGATGTGACAGACGGACAGACAGACGCACGAGTGATCCTATAAGGGTTCTGTTTTTTCCCTTTTGAGGTACGGAACCAGAAGATATGAGTCAGTACATGTAAGCAATGAAATACGGGAAGAGAGAAGGCGACGACCAAAATTATGCTAACATCGTTTCTATTACGAGCGAGTCTCCAAATCGCGAATGTCTAGATGTGAAACGTGAATACGAAATCATCAATAAACATGGCGTTCAGAATTTGTGATGGCGTTTACATTCGGGATTGACACAGTTTGGTTTCTGTTAAACAAAAAACCTAAGTGTCTGTTTTTCGTGCTTTTATGGCTTATCGTATTAACAACAATACAATACAATACAATACAAATACTCTTTATTGCACACCTCACACAAACAAAGCAGTTACAGAGAGAAACAATACAATAACATGTAGGTAGAGGTAGACAACGGGCGGTCTTATCGCTGAAGAGCGATCTCTTCCAGACAACCTTTGGGTATCGGAGAAAGACTTAAAACTAGATTATGCAGTAGGTGGTGCAGAGATTATTATTAATCAAAAAATATATAAAAATAAACGTACATAAATACCTCTATATATAAACATAGATACACAATCATATATGATGATACATAAACAGTCAGCCAAAAAATACAATCGGGTTAGGGGAGAGACAAATAATGTTCTTTAAGAAGGGATTTGAGGTTGCCGATAGATTTTGCTTGTCTGATGTCAAGAGGCAGAGAGTTCCACAGTCGGATAGAATTAATAGTGAACGAACTATTGTAAAATTTGGTTGATGACGAAGGCACAGTTAATAGCAAATTTTTAGAACATGTAACAGAATTTAAAAAACTAAAACGTTCTTTGAGATACTGGACAATAAGTAGATTTACCGAGGTTTATATGAGAGTTCGGAACCATAATAACACCAAGATCTCGTATTTGGGTCACTCTACTCACTGTACCTAGTCCCAACGACGGTCAATCTTATCTAAAACTCATCACAATAGTATCAGTTAACTTCTCGGTAGCTACTGTACGAACTAACGCTGTAACAGTTACATCAGGATCACCCAAGCTTCTATTAGTTAAGATAGTTAGCCGCATCGTTGGACTTGAACATCTCAATTTAGTTCATCCAATCTAGTACTAACATTAAGGATCCCGTGCTAAATAGAATACGTCTTACCTTACTAAATTGGCAACGGCTGGTGGGGCAAGTATAAGTACCCATTAAGAGCTTATTAACTTAATTTTAAGGGAGCCCGTACGAAAGGTCTGCGTAGTTGAATCCATTCGTTACAGTTAAATTAAAGGTAGGTGCGAGGAAGACCTTGACCCTGCAGCCTGGAAATTTTGTTTCGTAGAAAAATATTCATTTGTTTAACATTCAAACTTCGAACAGAATAGACTATTTTGGTAGGCAATATCGTTTGAACAACGTATGAGTTCATGAACTTAGGTGAAAAACGCCTACGCCGATTAGTGATTTTTTCGGTTCCATTTTTATGGAGCAAAATAGCTGAAGTTTCAAATAAGTTAAACTACCTGTTGCATCATTCACTTACACCATATCAAATCAAAATCAAATTAAAATATTTATTTTGCAAATAGGCTTATGCTAGCTCTTTTACACGTCATGTTTTAACTTAACTACAGGTATTTTATACAGGTAAATGCTTCTTAATCATCGATCTGTACGAGTATTTTATTTTTAGATTAGATTTTTGCAATTTTTTTATAAAAAGTAAAATCCTATAAAACTAAACATCCAAAACATAATTTCATAATAAAAATCTAACCAAGACTTTCTGGATAGACCATATTTTATCCCACGGGTTTGCGTGCGTTATTTCAATTATTTGCAATACGCGTGCGGAGCCGAGAGCAGCTAATATATGTAGGTACTAGGTCGGTATATTTTGATATTATAAAATTCACCTCACTTTCACGTGTTAGTCGGCAACGAAGCTTGAGAATCTTTAAATATAATTTAAACAATATCAAACTTCGATCATAGAGATTAGATCAAATCTTTTCTTCGGCACGATTTAAAGGAGATTTGCTGTCTCTCGTAATCTTGGAGGTGAATGTCAATCAAAGTTTAAGAAAATGTATCAAAAAATACAAAAGTCACATACTTTTATTTCGCAAGCCTATAATCTTGATTTTGCAAGTTGCAGACACATAGGTAAACCTATTTATCGTTTTTTCTTTTTAAATTACAGCACATTTTAAGGTGTCTCTTCAGAAAGTTTATAGAAATGGGCTTGTTTTGGTAATAGAATGCTTTTCTTTTCGGTAGGGCTCTGGCGGGGCGCAAACGTGTCGCGCAAACTCTATTTTATACAGTGTATCAAATAAGATATAGGTAGTATCGAAAACAGT
Organism: Epinotia nisella; assembly: GCA_932294315.1. Lineage (NCBI taxonomy): Eukaryota > Metazoa > Arthropoda > Insecta > Lepidoptera > Tortricidae > Epinotia > Epinotia nisella. The sequence continues at coordinate 11,143,573 of OW028688.1, read as the reverse complement.
GCATTTACCATTTATTATTAATAGCTGAGTTTTCACGCGGGGCGTTGTGCGTGTCGTTTCACGTAGAAATACGTTATACGTCGGACTTGTTGAGTATATTATTTAGCAGTAGATTAACGCAGATAAAACAGGATAACGTGTATGAGGAATTTATTAGACTGTTAACATAGGAGATATTCTAGACCGACTGACAATGCAAAAAACGTAAACAAACAAATCAATGAACGGTTGCTAGTCAAAATACAAATTTGACACACTTCTATCTATGCCAGTACTTAAGCCACTGCCTGTAAGCACGTTTCAATAATGTGACCAGGGGGTCAATCACGTAACGCATTGTACGCGCGTCAGGTAGATCTAAATGTCACTTTTTATATGGAAAAATGTCAGTCAAATCTACCTAACGCGCGTAAGAAATGTTACGTGATCGACCCACAGATATCATATTAAATATATTCAATAGGACTGTCCTATTTTATATTATATTTAGGCTCGGGACTTTTGGATGTTCGCCGTGGTTCTAGAATCCACGGAGTCGCCATATGTTAAAATTAGATTTATATATTAGTCAATATCAAAGTAAGTAGATATTAAATATGGACAAGTATCCGAAATAAATGATTATTATTATTAACTTGTATGTGTATAATTATACGGTCGTAAAACTATTAATTTTAAATTATATCAGAAATGGTTTAAACCGTCTTTAATCAAAAATGACAATTTATTACTCAAGTGTTGTTTTATTTATTTTTTATTTGTAAATAGTTGTCAGTTAGTCTGACCCAACACAAGTATCAAAGAAGATGCTTAATTAACTAAATCATATACATGCATATCGCGCCACCTGTGAACTGTGTCTTGTGTGTGTAATAGATTTATAAAAAAATAATTGCAGTCATAATAACGTGTTTATTACCGATATAACAGCATAAATCATGACATCTACTATGTTTTATTTTTATTTGACATTGACTTCGAAAAAAATATTTTAACATAATGGCGACTACGTGGATTCTAGCACCACGGCGAGCATCCAAAGGTCCCAATCCTAATTATATTATTTATTTAAGGAACAGTTACAACTTACAAACTAAACAATACCCAATCATCACATGCGTTTACAAAAAAAAACATATTTGTAAGTTAACAACAACTGGTCCACATTACTTACTAAAATATCTATTTAAGGTACTCGGATATACAATGTGAAATGATATAATACTGTAATGCTACTGCTAATATTTTTAAGGTATTGTATTATTAAAAGCTAAAGTTGCATTGGCTTTAAATGCATGTAGGGACACTGAAAATAAGTCACATTTTGAGCAAATAAATATCATTAAATGTGCACATACGGGGAGTGGGACAATTTGCAGAGACATCTGCAAGTTTTCGCCTATTTTTGCAGGTATTGAGATTGAAAAACTCTAGTCTAGCTTAATAACTGGGGAGAGATCTGTTTTTACCCATTTTCATAGAAGCAATTTGCTTGCAGTAAATAGGGTTCCATTCGAAGAGATATATTCGAGGATGCTTCTTGCGAGAGATTTGGACAGATGCAGAAGGTAGTGTTTTTCCTATGAAACAGATAATATGTATACTAATATTATAAAGACAGATTCCGTGAGTTGGTAGCTTTGTAAGTTTATAAGTTTGTAGAATGGACTTTCTGGATGGTTATAGGCTATATTTTATCCCGAGGGTTTGCCTGCGTTCTTTGCAATATGCGGGCGAAGCCGCGCGGGCAGCTAGTAGGTACATTATAAGTATACAGGATGGGCCCTGTCACACGAACATAAAATTGGCTACTTTTCTAAAAAAAATATTTTTCACGCCACTGCTCTGAAATGTGGCAAAAGATGGTCTGAATTCAGGCTTCAAAGCTGGAGTTGGACATCGCACGAACAGGCCATCTATGACTTCAAACTGTCCAACAATGTTATTGTTGGACAGTTTGAACAGCGATCGACCAATCACAGGGCCCCGCGCGCGGTCGCGCCGGCGTGCGTGCTCCTTGCTCCTCCACCGGGGCGCGAGGCAAGCGAGCCTGTTTAGTATTATGATCTTTAATTAGATACTTAATATTGACTTAAAATTATAATTTTTTGCAATTTCCTCGCAGTAGGCGTGAAAGGCACTGTGTTAAGCCTCGGCCGAAAGTGCAATAGCTGGACTCGGACTTTCGAGGGCCTCCGCTACGCGTCGGCCCTCGAACTAACTCGTCCATCTATTGCTTACTTTCTAACCTCTTCAACAATGTACTATTCCAATATTTTTTGATAATGTAACTGACGGACTAAATAGAATTATATTTTTTTACCCAGGAAAGTACCCAATTAAACGGTAGATTATTAAGCTTGTGAGTAATTATTTCTAAGTGGTTTTTTATTTTTATTTTTTATAAGTTTACGTGTAAATATACTCTTCTGGAGTAATTTACACGTAAACTTATTTACACGTTAACTTACTAATTATTCTAAAAACATGTTTGTTAAGCGTGCATGTGCACTTTATAACCATAGTAATAGATTAGTAGATATAGACATATTTAACTGCATCGTAGACTCATTAAAAAGTGCCTTTAGGACGAATAATTTGTAATAGTTGTAATACATTTTTGTCTTTGGAATGTTATAGTTATAATTAAAGCAACTTTACAGTATAAAATATAATACATCTGTACGTAGTTAACAAATACTGTAGGTATTCAAGTTTCAAGCATAGTATTATATACTGTTTAAGAACCTTTTTCACCTCGTTTTTTATTGGTTTGTAGTACTTTTATTTTTGTAGTTTCAAAATAGAACTTTATTAGTAATGTAAAAGCAATACAGCAACTGTTTTTGTATGAGGACAAACATCCCAGTGCTCGACACTGGCCCATTTTCATTAACACTTTAACTTTTAGAAAATCAATTAAATTGAACTTCATATGCGACCGTTTCACTGCCGCGAAGACACACAATATGTGTCAATTGTCATGTATGTCTACTCCTTTGTCTCTGTGTGTCTTTTGTGTAGTGAATAAATGTCTTCTTTTCTTTTTTTCTTTTCTTATATGTCAACTATTGAGCACTATAAGGTTTCGAGCATAGGGATTTTTGGCTTACATAACTATACTTATAAGTTTTTGAATGATATTGGAAACTATAGGTCTGTTTAGTATTAATATAGCTTATACAAATATCTTTGTATGACTGTTTGTTTCATAATAAATAAATAAATAAATAAATAAGTAATACAAGTAACTTTTTATTCTAAAAACACTAAAAAAAAGCCCCGACTTCGAGCGCCGGCGGCAGCGGCGGCGGTATGCCATACGTTAGAGTGAGAGATCAGAGCGCAGCTTCTCGTTCCCACATCTGGTGACCCGCTGCCTCTGAAGTTGTGACCGAGCCCTTGCCATACGCGTGCCAACGGATGACGCACATCTGAGATCAAAGAGCCACCTCGACGCATCCACGCGGAAATGCAATTTGCGGTGCCATTCACAACCTGCCTCTACGCGCTCCGAGCATAACTTGAGCTATACATCGTGATCATTATATGTAATCGGAGGGTAGACTTAAACTGGTTCGTCTGAAGTTTTGAATAGGCACCCGAGCCTTGGCACTCATTCAAGTGAAGGTTTCAGCGACCAAACATACGTGCTAAGTAGTGCGTATGCTACTTAGGGCCGGTTGTTTTAAACCGTCGGTAATCGTATATTACATCCATTAAATCCGGTTAAACGAGAATATTTACAGATTACTATGACAGCTGCCGGTGCCGTAAAAATTTGACGTTTATAAAGTGTGTTTAATGCAACCCGCTCTTAAATTTCTTATCTTGTGGATCCAAGTAAGGTAAACGTCCGAGTGCTCGACGCTGTACTAGTATATGGCATGGGCACTCTATGTCAAAGCAATATGGGTTAAATTCGAACTAAGAGGATTTTGCTTCATTCGAATTTAAGCCATGTCACTTTGACATAGAGTGCCCATGCCATATACTAGTACAGCGACGAGCACTCTGACGGTTACCTTAAACCTTTTACGAATACGAAACTCATCACGTTATAAGAATAGGTAACCTTTTTCAACATCTAATACCGTAGCGTATAGAAAAGGATGTACCTACTCATATTCCTCCTTCTTCACAAACTCATAGCCGGTCCAGCCTGCTTTTTCAAGTTTAACTAGAAAATATACAGTATATGATTTTTTCTACATGAATAAGATAATACGTAATGTATGTACACAGGATTGACAACGATTTATAAAAAATAGTCACAAAATGAAGAGTTTAAATTAACTGTGGAATAACACTTTACGGTTCAGTACAGACAAACGTAAACAAAAAAACCGCACCTGCGAATCTGCGCTTCGCAAGAAATAAAAGCGGTTTTAATATACCTATCAAACAAAGTGTTACGAATACCGTTAAAAAATAAAGCGACATTCGTGGAATACTGCGAATTAGCTAAAGTCCAGTTCAGGAATGCTACGTATGTTTTTACGCAAGTTTAAAAAAAAATGGGGTTTCTTTGACGCGCATTATGACTGTAAAGATAGGTACGTCAAAAATTATAACGTTGTTAGAATATTTTCCACGTTCTAAAAAATATTTACACAAAGTACAAATAAAGTACCTACAGCCGCGCCATTTGGGCCTTAACTGACTATTAAACATTTTATATTCGATAGCAATGGAATATGGTACGATTTCTGAGGGAATCTTTGCAATGTATATACCTAACATTATGTTCTTAGCTATAGTAGTTTATATATACCACAATGGCCACATGCAAGGGTACATACGACATATTATCGGGTGGCAAGCGTACACCTCAGCTTACGGACACCTGCCCTGCAACTCTAACTATACACGTTATGGTTGGCCGGAGAGGTCTACCTGTGCAGGCTACCTGCGCAGGTCAAGCAGCGTGTGTAGGGACGTTCCGGTGTCCGTACGGTGTCACTCGAAAGTATTGATTTTTGGTTTTGCTCCGGTCGCCTGCACAGGTGAAAAAAACTGCACAGGTCGGTTCCCATACACGCTCCGGTCGACCTGCGCAGGTATACCTGCACACTGCACAGGTGAACCTCTCCGGCCAACGGTAACGTGTATGGCCTGCATAAAGGTCTCACACGAGCGCTCCTGTTGTGATGTTACCACAGGTCTCTAAGTGACTAGCAAAGCTAGGGACACAGCACATCCTCAGGCAGGCTCTGATGTTACTCACCGTCAACAAAACAAGACCACATACAGCGTAGAAAGATTAGGCAGCTGTTCTCAAACTAGGAGTACCTATAGCTATAGATAATTAAACTTGTCTTTGCGCGCGGCTGTGAGTGTGCGTGCGTATATAACTATGCATGCAGCAGGTTTATTTGTACGCAACCCGACCCGGGTCGGGCCTAGCTGAGTTTCTTGCTGGATTCTTCTCAGCTAGGTTAGGTTTAGCGAACCAGCAAATCCCAGCAGTCCATCACCACTCACATATCAGATTCGGTTGAAAGCGTTCAACCAATCTCACTGGAGCGCAAACTCTTAGAGTATTCCAGTGTTATATCCCCGCGTGGTCGTGCCGGAGAGTTCCCCCTGGATTTTCCCCAGGATACTCTCCAACCATGCAGTTCGACAGCTATATTGGGTCCGTCCTATTATAGCAACAGTCAGGTTCAAAAAAAAAAAGGTTTATTTGTGTCAGTGATACCGGCCATCGTCGAGGCGCACACACATGTTCAGCTTCGCGCAATGATGACTTGAGCTATCGCTACCTATTCTTGTATTACATAGATTTTAGTTGCCAGACTTACAAAGCACTCGAACAAGATCTCCTTGCCTCGTAACCTTAGGTAGAATCTAGGGATAATACACATCAAAGTTCCCGTAACTTAGTTATCGGATAAACTTCTTTGCAAAAGTGAAAAGGCGGCGGTTAACTTCTCGCTCTGAATTTTTCATGATCATCCACGCTTCAGAATGTTCGAGTGTTCTTTAAGAGCTGATGTTAATCGGGCTGAAGTTTTAATTGGTCCGCTGGAATCGGTCAGTTTCAAGAGTAAAGCACTGGAAAAATACATTATAGATCTTATTTAGTATTATTTCTGATTGCCATGGCATTGGCTCAGAGCCAAAGTCAGAAATTTTCTGGGAATACTGTACTTGAAACGAGACTATAAAGGACGTCAGTATAGTCATCAAAATGGGATCCCTTTGTTTCCCATAAACTTATTGTATCGAATTTCGATAGTCAGAAATTGATATCAATAAAATTTATAGACATAAACATCAATAGTCATAATTTTCGTTAAGTATAACGCGTAATAGTTCTATCATTAAATACTATAATCTCTAAATTATTCAGAAATATTTTAAGGCATATACAGGTTGTCGCGAAAGTCAACGTCCAGCCGCAAACGGGTGAAAGCCCAAGTCATAATTGTTATCAAAAAAATAGATAAAATCCAAGTCATGTATAAAAAAAAATTAAGGCATTAAAAAAAGCGGACACTGTAATGATGTTTTAAGTAGGTACTATGGCCACCAATCTCTACTTTTCTTCATTATTTTTATTGGTATGTAACCGTGAATCCTGTAAATAAGATACTAAAAAACAAACACAATATTAACCTTTTTTCTCAAAAATGTAGCTACTGATAAGCGTTAGACCAAGGGTCTTCAACCTTTCAATAAACAGTCAAGGCCCAAGAATGATTTTGTTTTTGCATGACGGGCCGCATCATAGGTATTTATAACGATTTTTATACTAGGTAAAAATTGGGCCACATTCTATCCTTAGACAAAAAATCACGGCGATCCGTAATTTGTTGGAGAGCCGCAGAAGAAACCTCCGCGGGCCGCGGGTTGAATTGAAGACCCATGCGTTAGACCAACTAACTTTAACTGACTGTACTGAAAAAAAAATGTACGATGCAAAAAAACGATGTAAAAGATAGCCTATGTAGTCCGAATTTCAAAATGGTATAACACTTGCAAGAATATTGAAGAAAATCTTGTGTTTTTTAAAGAGTGTGAAATGCATGTTCTAAATTGTGTAATACGGCATAGTAAATTCAAAGTTCAATTTGCATTGAGTAGGGTTTTTTTTTTAAAACATCACTTGGATTTTTTTTTCTTTTTTTAACTGTTTTGACTTAGGTTTTCACCCGTTAGTGGCAGGACGTTGACTTTCGGGACACCCTGTATTTCAACGTACTAATGCTCGTTATTCATGTCCTTTTAATGCCTACCGACAATTACCTACGTCTAAGAAACCTGGGGACCGATTTTTGACTTTCGAGCGCTCGAAAATTAAATAAATGTAAATATACGATTGTTGTGACATACCTAATTGCAGGCACTTACTTTCTACCGACAGAATTGAATACGAGTGGACAACACTACTCGTTTTTGAATTTTCTATCGCTATTTCAAAATAGCATTTTATAATTTTTGACAGTTTTCGAGTCGAGCGCTCGAAAGTCAACAATCGGTCCCCAAATCTATAACATCCATAGGCATATACTCAGAAACATATCCAGACATACGTTTGAAATGGGGTACTTGAATATCGAAAATTGTAATATCGACATTGAAAACATAGAAGTACAAAATATCTAAAGAACGATCAAAATATCTAATTTTAATATATCGACGTCTGATTTGCCAACAATGCAAATGCCGAACGCTTACAATATCGAATGTACAAAATGTCGACAATTATGTAGGCGCAGTAAGTACATATTTAGATTTCGAATCATAAGATATCGACCGTTGGATACGTCCAAGTAATCGAAAAGTAAAACAACGAATAATTAAAATATCTAATGTCATGTTTTCTACTTGAATAGAGACTATTATGAATTAAATATTAATGAAGCTAATTACTGGTACCTAGTAGATTCTATAATATCTGTTAACCTACTTACTCTACCTTAAGGAAGGTCTTCGTTAACAGGTATGACGACGAGCGAAGCTAGGAAGATTGAACCGAACATGTTTTATTTTACTACCTCATACTAGACAATCCCCTGGACTTTTGTACTTATATAATATATAAGTAAGTATGTATTAGAAAAAAAATGTATGTGTTATAATTATTACTACTGTTTTATTAATGACTTTAACATTATGAAGTCTGATGAAATTGAATGTCTTATGACTAACTAATCAGGTCACTATCAATTATTATGACCTGCAAAAAAATACCTTACAACAATTATTATAAGCTAGTTTATTGCCTCTAACATTACGTAATGGCATAGCATCTGGACATTGAATGTTATGACTAACCAATTTTATGACTAACAATAATGATCACCTGCAAAAATCGGAACTCCAATTTATATTGTTTAATCTCCGTCAAAGTCCGACACGCACTTGGCCGGTTTTTTTTAACTATGTATTAACATACATTTTACCATATGATCTTTTCATATGAAATGCGAGAGAACATATTTCCCTATCGCAAACTCACTAACATAAAACGGTAAATAGGTAGGTCTGTACGTTATCGACGAAGCTAATTCGACACGTGACTTCGACTAAGCAATAAACCTCATACAGATCGATCCGGTGCTAATAAATAACCCAGATGTTAATAACGAACTCCAAGACAAATGAATCAGTAATTCAATATAGTACTCGTAAGATTGATTCGGAATGGGCACAGCACTGGAAGGGAACAACGAAGTCTTTGTGCCATTCTCTTGAAACCTTTTATTTAACCTTACAGCATATAACCAATTCAATAAGTAAATGCAAGTTTCATGCGTTACCTACTTTGTGTTTTGCAACACAAAAACATAACAATTTATATTTTTGTTTTCCACGCATAAACAGACTATAGTACTTACTATTTTGGGTCCATATTAGCTCACATAATTTTTTTGTCCTATTTTTAACAAGCTTTTATTAAGTCGACCTGTATGTAACTATGTAATGGAGTCTTGCAGGTTAAATTTGACCAACTTCCCGTAGTCCAATCAAGTTGAAATCTTTTACAATTATGTAATTTATTATACTAACGATTTGTATTGATAATCCTAAATTTCTATAACTATCAACGGAACTCATAATGTACAGTTTTCATATTTTTTTTGTTCATAAATTTATTACTAAGATCAGGGTTGAACTCATCATTTTCTTTTCCTTCATGATACATCATATTTTTTACTAAATTAAACGAAATATTAGTATAACCATCACCATTATATCACAAACTCGGCTGTACGAAGCATTTAGTGTTACCAAATCGGGTATATGAAGTTACAATGACAAGCAGTCTTTAAAACTTTGTAAATACGAACTGGCTTGGCTGTTCTAAGCTGCATCCACCGTTGCCTTTTAATGATGTTGATATAAACTTTACGCTTTGACAGTTACCAGTAACTGTTTGTCTGGTTAATAAATGTGTAATTGGATGCTCCCGGAACTTTGCATTTATCTCCGGGGCTTTCTTCCGGATTATCAATCACCTTAATCTGACTTATTTGTAAAATGATGCTTACAAACATTCCATCCATCTTTTCAAACATTTCGCAATTATCCGTTAGAATATTCTCTTGGCTCTATTTCAGCACAATTTACGAAGAACAATAGTATTCAGGTAGTATCGTACAAGGCGTACACATTCTTTGCTCGTCACCAGTTAAGAAAGGACAACCGCGGTTTCGAATGAGTACAAAAAAAAATTATTCGCAACTGGTTTCGTACAAGTACAAAAAAGTTTTTTATCGCAACTGGTTACGAACCTCTGGTTTCGAATGCGGCCGAAGGGGACAAACTCGTAACGCTAGGTAAAGGAAAGCGCCTAAGAAAAGAGCGCCCGCTAGATGGTTTCTTGGCAGTGAATGTGTTAACACGTTTACTGCACAAACGTTTACGGCCACGGGTTCTGCGGTTGGCTAGACAAACTATCGCAGTCCGGATATTACTGCCGGCTAGCAGATCAGCTTTATTGATTGACTAAACAAAAGCCCTCAGATCAACATCCACTTAGTACCGAACTAAGCAAAGTTTGTACTTTGGGTTACTGGACATTGATTAAATAGGTACCTATACACATTGTTATATTTCAATACATAGACAACATTAAAGACTCGGGAACAATTAATATTCGTGCAAATCGGGATCGGGAAAAAACCACAAACATTTCCAAGGTTTCGAACCGACTTTGAATGACATCTATCATTGCGTAGATGAAATCCGGTCACATCAACCTGTACGGCGGTCATCACACTGCCGCCGCATTCCGCTGCGGTGTGCGGAGCCGCGTACTAATGTCGCCCACAATGTTGGTACCACGTGGTACAGCCACGAACTTTAATTTGGGACCGACCTAAGGTGGAATATCGTATAGCAAAGTGAAGACATTTAGACCTATTATCCTAGTGGAGTGTAATAAAGTTTGCCATGTACAACTTACGATTATACGTGTCTAGTAACGACAACCGGGCGCAACGAATCAAAACGATCATTTCCGATTTTTCCCGACTAAGTAATTGTCTCTCATCTGTTTGGCCCTGACCTCTCTCCGGCCATATTTGTTATTTGCAAATTAAATTAGTGAAAATGATTTGATTGAAGACATTTAATTGTCTTATCTTTACACCACTATTGAACTAAAGTTTAAGACCGTATTGCATTGGGAATGTTCTTACAACATTTCAAGGAAATGCGACCGAAATTAAAGTTCGTGATTGGCACATGTGGATTTTGTAAACCACGAGAAACCCGTCGTGCCGCACACACAGCAGCACGTCAACAATGTCAGCACACACATGACCGCCTAAGTGTAACCATTTATATCACTCATTCGATCCTTTCACAATAAAATTCGAAAAAGCATCAATGTGACACTTTCATCCAGAAAAACGGCATATAAAATTGCACACACTGCTATTTTATTGATTTAGCCAAGCCCTGAGTACCTAACGATAATGCTGAATGAAATTGCCAACTAGTCAAGAATTCAGAATATTAAATATTTTATGTACCTATGTTTGTTTCGGAACCGACTACATAGTACATATGGCCAGTTCCATGTTCGTATCCGCTCTTTTTGATATATCAAGTTATACAAATATAGTATGCCAATCAATACTGAAAATCCACACAAATACATTTGTATATATCTTAACTTGCTTGTGCTTATATTCGCTTTCAAAAAGGGTGTCAAAACATCTTCAAGTTGGTGGTGAGACCGACGTAGTTTACACTTCGTGCCACATACTACGCCAGCCTTCTCAAGAGGTAGTAAACTGGGATCAAGGTCACCAGGAATAGGCCAGATGACCAGTCATAAGAGGATTCAGGCCAGCTCCCCGCACTGGTTGAACGCGAAGACAAGGACACCCCACCGAAAACCACTCGAAAATTTTATATGTACTGTAAAGTTTGAAAATGTCGATAGCGCGATGCAGAACGATACCTGCGTCTATTTGTCTAGTTTAGGGACAATGGATCGAAGGGTCGGCTATTGTGCGAGTTTTTGATAGTTTTTGTATTGTTGCTGCACCATTTGCCACGTGGTGTTTGGGTGCGTTGCCAAAAATGGGTGACTTGAGAGTAGGTACCGGTCATTACGATTCATGAGAGTAGCAAAGAAATATGTTTTCTCTTACGACGTAGATTTGATACGTGAAAATAATCGATTGTTAACAAAGGTGACCCATTTCACCCGAGATATTTCTTCTTCTTAATAGTTCGAGGGTGAAATGGGTAATTTCATCCAAGTTAAACACTTTACTTTTCATTTCGACTATGAGGAAAGTAAAATACTAGACGGACATTTTATAAAACAGGTATATTAAGAATAATCAGTTAAAATACACAGACTGCCAACTTTAAGAAAGTTTAAAAAACGTATCCGATAGTTTCTATTTTTTTTTTGTACACACATACATTCTATAAATAAGTGTACAGAATTATATATATTATGAATATGAATAAATGAATTATATACCTAAATAAAATAATTATACATATATCCAACCTCAAACCTTTTTGCACTGTCCACTTGCCGCGGCCTACTAGATTGTAATCGAGTAGGCCGCGACGCAACCACGACGAGACATCACACTGGCGCGGCCTGCGGTGGCGGTCCATAGTAAATTTGACAGCTAATGACAATTTTACTCTTGTCCGCCGCGGCTAGGTCGCACCAGTCTGTGAGAGGCTTAATCTAGAGATCCATGCCAAAACGTAAAAAAAAGAAAGTGTCATGGCATTATGGCGGGCAGCCGATATTTACAAGAATGATTATCTGTAATGACGAAAAAATAGGCCAAAATACAATTTCATCTCTCCTGTTCTGAAAGTTGACTTTTCATGAGTATATAGCCGGGTGGAAAATAGCGTTTTCTACCCTAGGGTGAATTTTTTTAATTGTTACGATAAGCCACAGTGTCAAAGATAATTGAGTTACGTCATTATTATTAAAATAAAAGCTTTACATATATCTGAACTCAGTCATACCTACATTAAACGACGGGTTTATTACAATCCATAGGTTGATATTAAAATCCTTTTTAGGGTTCAGGTACCTCAAAAGGAAAAAAACGGAACCCTTATAGGATCACTCGGTTGTCTGTCTGTCCGTCTGTCACAGCCGATTTGCTCCGAAACTACTGGACCGATTGAGTTGAAATTTGGTACACATTATGTAAATTGGTGACCCAAAGATGGACGCGTAAAGTAAATTAATGAATTCTGAACAAAGGGGCCACTGTTGGGGGGTAAACTGGGAAATTAAAAAAAAAAAGTTTCGCAAACTGTATTGTGTGACATATCAAATGAAAGGGGTTGGAATTCTCAATATTTTTGTGTATTTTGTATGGAGCGCCTAATGCTTAGAGAATAGGAATTTTACGGAATCCTCACCACGCGAGTTGAACTCGCACTTGTCCGGTTTTTTCATCTCTAGTATCTTCGTAGGAAAAGTTTTTTACAATGTCCATTACCTAATTCATTATTACAGTAACGAAACGGAAAGAGTATACATTTTACAAATTACAAGTTAATATAAAGCTTGTAAAAAGGCCCTCGATGCATTATATGTACCGAGGATGCTGGCGGCCTTTCCTCGCTGAATTGCAATGCTGATGCGTTGCGCGAGAAAGCCGCGCTCTTCGGTCACCGTTACATCAATCAGACGTTTTGCGATTTCTGCAAATAACTTATGCGCATTGTGACCCCACGGACCGAGGGTCTCGACACCAAATCATTAGCACTGTGTACAATTGTACATAAATATTGTACACGACTTTATGACATTGACAATAGACTCCTGTACCTACAGATATTTATGTCCTTATTTATGTACGTATATATTAATAAAAGCCAGTTGTACTAGACGTACAATCAGGGGTGATTGTACGTCTAGTACAACTGGCTGCCAAGTCGCTCGCGCGCGGCTCAGCGATTCCTGTCCTGTCTAAGGCCCTGGTCTCCTATAAATCACGCCGTACGCTGCGTCACAATGCTTACTATGGAGATGTACTGATGTGGCCGACGATAACAACAGTACATCTCCATAGTAGGCATTGTGACGCAGCGTACGGCGTGATTTATAGGAGACCAGGGCCTTACTCGCACCGTGCAAATGAAAAAGAAAGGGGTAGATTTTCTCTTCTCGCGTCGTGTTGCGCTGTCCCGCTGTTGGAAATCACCTCGCATTTACAACACAACGCAATGCAGTTCGATTTAATAATAATAATAAACTAAAAGAAAATGAATGAAGCGTGTCATAAATAAATACGTCCGTCGCTTTATTACATATTCTGGCACACCTTCGTATCTGAAGCTGTTGTTATCACAGCCTTTTGTATTTTACGCAATTTCCACCGTTACTTAATAGCTTTACTGAGAGAAAATCATTTTCCCGTCAGTATTTCAAATGTTTCGCTGGAAATGATTAAGCTAGGTAATTATTATAATTTGCATTTAGGGTATTCCTGGTAGCTTGGACCCTTTCCTAGACAAAAAAGTAAGTAGTTAATTTGACTTTTTGTTAAAAATACTTTAAAGCATTTTTACAAATAGTAACATATAATATTAGGACTGTACAGTCCATTGAAGGAAAAAGGCTATTCCTGGCATTATATGCTTTCCTGTCGACTATGTATAATATAAGTACCCAGTCTCTATTCTCTAAGCCACATCCCACCACGCCTTTTGGGTGCCTTACTAGCAAGTACCTATACAAGTCTAAAAGGGGCGAATGATGCTTTATGTACCTACTACAAAAATAAACATGATCATGCTAGCTAGGCATAGGCATAGATGGATGACATTTTGCCATAACCAATGAACCAACAATAAGTAGAATTTGAAAAAAACGCAAAAATAATTTCCAACTAAGTACATTTAATGCAATGGGGAATGGATGACAATATCCGAAGTGCCTGATTATTTTTTTGGTGTTAGGAATAACGTTCCTTAGCACCAGAAAAAAAAATAGATTTTTTCAGCTGCGTCAATTATTTAAGAAAAATATAAACTTACGTTTTGGGTCAAGGACGGTCAATAAGACACTTTCCTTGATCCGTCTCATGTTACAAAAAAAATCTTAATTATCTGTAGTAAACTGAGCCTGGCAATGACAAATGGGTCGTTCTTCTTTTTTACCGACAATGAACCGAGGTTTGTCTGTTTTTTTGGTTTTTGATCTATCGAAAATTGTGGTTTTGAAGTGCGATTTAAAAAAAATGCTTTGGTTTCTTCATTATAACTAATTAAAGTTTCCTTTCCGGCCAATATAAATATTTTTTTACTGTTGGTTTAAAAAAAAAATATGTGACAAAGTGGACTCTTTCAGTGGCGACCACATTATGGTTTACCACTCTGTCACGGCATTCTACGAAAAACAAATCGTTTAAAAAAATGCTAGTTAGAGAAAGTGAAATGTTAAATAATAGTAATTAATAAAATAATATGGACGTTCATTCGAACATTATAAAACCGTAAACATCATTACTCAAATGAGATGCCGTAATAACACAAAGGACAGGCTATTGTCGGTCGAAAAGTAGAACGACCCAAATATAGCTTGCAACTGTCAATATCATTTCAAATCAGGCACTTCTGAAAATTTCATCCATTCCCAATTAAACTTTTTTCAAACAATGTATACAGTAGAATCATGTGATGTATAGTGGACCTAAACCAAAGGCATTTAATCAGAAAAAAAATCAAAATAAGAAAATATATATATATATAGCATTATTGTACCCTTCAACGGCCAAGTCACACAACATTAACTATAATAATAAAGAATTCGCAGTAAGGAACCTTAGACTTGGCAAGACTTTGCCTAGATTTTATTACTTTTTAGAGATAAACAAGTAGCTCCATCGAGACTTGGCTAGTTTTTTACAGAATGTTTTTGGTGTGATTTCACTTCTTTTTGTAGAAACGTGGGCATATTGATTTATTTTATTAGATTTTCTTATTTGACACATTTTTTTCTCAGCTGAGACCAGCTGAGGGTTCTTCATCAGACACTTCGGACCTTCGATTTTTGACATCAAATGAAGCGGCCCACCAATTTGAATATTTTTTGTAAAGGTGGTATGTCTATCTCTAATAGTTTGGTTGGGCTCTTGTGTTTCCTAATCAGGGTCACCAGTTACTCCAGATCTTCGATTATCCTAGTTTTTATAGTTTTTCTTTTATGTGGCCATTAAACCCTAACTCTGTACCAAATTTCAGCTCTCTTAGTTTATGGGAAGTACTAGTTCTATTCTGATGATCAAGAGTGAGTGAGTGAGTGTCATAAATGCGAAACTTTGCTTTCGCTTAACTTCGGAACTAAATGACCTACAAACTTGAAATTTTGTATTTTTAGTATGTGATTATAGCTTACTGGATGACGAAAATTTCTGCGTTCTAGTCTTATCCAGAGGTTCTCAAATAGGGGCCTGAAAATGCGGCGAAATGGTTCCAGTAAAGGATGGTACGGCAGTGTTTGCTTAGCGCTCGACTTGGCGGGGGCACTGGCGTGCCCCCCAATGTTCTTGTAAAATAACTGAAAAATTATAATAATGTTTCAATTGACTTAACACAAACGGCACAATGTTTTTTTTCTTTGACACCTTTGTATCATTTTTTTAATAACAGTTCAAGTGACTCAACATTAGACCATATTCATACTAAGAACTAGTTATACATTTTACAATAATGTGACAAGTGCAACTCAAAACATTATTGATAAATACCTGAATCAGTAATGCTTTTTTATCTTCATTTCATTTCGTAAACACCATTTTTGCATAGAAAAATGTATCAACTGACTTAATATGATATTGCATAATGGCGAAAACGAACTGAAGTATCTATCGTTATCAGAATCCAATTATTGCGATTTTGTTAGTTAACGGGTTATGTCATGCAGATAATGAAATGAAATGAAATTATTTATTTCGGACATCAAGTATCCATATAAACACAAAAAAATAAAAGATTTTCTTTTACCTATAGATATTATATCAATTTTCATGCGAAGCTCCAATATACGAGTTGTTTCAACATCAATCAGTTCCACAACTTTATAATAAAATACAGCCAATATTTAGTTGAACTTTAAATACAAAGTGAACCTTGTTGAAAAATATTACCCCATAACGGTGTTATTGCAAACCGAGAGATGAGAAATAAAGGTCGTTTACGACGCTCGTCCAGACGTTATTGCCGGGACTGAAATTTACAGTGTACCTATAAGGTTGAAAAAGACCGTAATAAAGAGGAAATAATTCAGTTTTTTTTACGTCACACCTGACCATAAAGTAACAATTAGGAAAATCCCTCTTCCTGGCCAGGGAGATACGTAAAATGTTGTAGTCACCACGGGGGCGGCAATAAAGAAAGCCTCAGATCGCATATTTAGCGCTCTGGCCTTCGGCTCGGGCCTCAAATACCTACGATCTGAGACATTCTTTGTTTTACCGCCATAGCAATGTACTATTACGGCTCGTGTTCAGTTTTATAAAGGACGGTTTGTGTTTGATATTCTTTGGGAAACCGCGAAATATTGTGATAGCAGCGATAAGGGTACACAGATTTAGGGTCGACTTTTGATGACAGTTGAGACTTTTGGAGTATCGAATACCTACTCGTTTTATTTAGAATAGCCACTCTGCAACTATATAGCAACTATGAACTTTTGGATAAGATTTACTTTTAACTGCTGTTATCAGTTTAATTTAATTATGTAGAAAAGGTCAATTAATATGCCTATTCTAACAATGAAGACTAAGATAATAAAACCTAACATAGGATCATAATGAAATAATTCCATTATTATGAACACTGAAAATTAGTAATATGAATATTTATGAAATTAAATTTCATAGCCTATCGACTACTGACGTACCGGCGGTCCTTCCCAACAAGCAAAGTATTCCTATAAATAAAGACTATAAGTACTTATTTACTAATAACGTTCCTATAGAGACATTGACGAAGAGGCATTTACTTATAATAGCATACGATAAGCGGTAACATACTCAAGAGCATTAATGTTTATAATTTAGCCTTATAGTTTGCTACAAGATTGTAGCACAGAACAGTTACAGGATACTTTTACTTATAGTAACATTTCAGAAGCGTAGATAGTCTTAGGATCATTTGGTTTTATTGTACAGACTTCTAGTTAGCTACAAGATCATCTTATAAGACAGTTATAGGATACTTTTACTTATAGTCACATTTCAGAAGCGTAGATAGTCTTGGGATCATTTGGTTTTATTGTACAGACTTCTAGTTAGCTACAAGTTTATCTTATAAGACAGTTATAGGTTTAAGTCTCCTATAACAGTTTGCAGAAAGACCAAATAGACTTGAAAAATATTTGATCTTACTGTAGCATTTTATAAGACAATATGATATTATAATATACCTAGCTGAGTTTGTTACAAGTCTACATCGCTAGTAGTCTTGTCTTATGCTCTTATATTTAAAATTGTACTTGGTAAAGAGCCTTATAAGATTAAATAATCATATAAGTTATTAGCTCAAACACCTTACTAGTAAACGTTTGGTAGTGGTAGTAAATATGGCGGCAAATTCTCTGGATTAAAACTGTTATAAGTGCAAATTTACCTATAATTGCATAGATTTTTTAGAAAATGGCGAATGTTCACGATAAATGTAGGAATATTATTTTAACAACATATATGATATGTGCGTTTTTTCCATGGGCATTGTAAAATTAAACAAAATATGGTGAACATTTACAATAAAAATGACTTCCCCGGTAAGTTTACACACTATACACACAGTATTTTACAATACTTACATGCTCTAGACTAATACAAATTATATTAGTTAGACTTATAAGAACAATAGATACTTCCATTTGCTTTTAATTTTTTTTTGTCACAAACAAACCACTGCACGTATCGGCCGACGCAACGTAAAGATGTTTGTAAAATGTACTTATAACTAATAACTAAGTACATTAGTAGCGCGTTATAAATAAGATTGCTCTAGTAAGATGCTCATGTGAGATACTTATAAGAGTTATAGAACTTATAAATGGGTAGTTTCAAAACATTATAGGAGCTATTGTACTTTGGTAGAACTTCTGTAAGTGTATTATAGGGCCTAGTGACATTCTGCTAGTTGATTATAAGATCGTTATAAGAAAGCAATGATCCTATAACTGCGCCCAAATCCGTGTTTGTAGTATACTACAAGTACCTTATAAGTGCAATAAAAATAGGCTTGACAAACACTATAAGAGCTGATTTTGCTTGTTGGGTTGGTTCGAATCCCGGTGAGGGTATTTATTATTGTGGTGTCACGAATACATATATGTTCCTGGGTGTTGGATATTTTTCATGTCTATTTATATATTATACGAATGTATCTAAACGTCTAGTATCCATAAGCTTTGCTTAGTTTGGGACTAGAATTCATCGATTTGGTGTAAATCAGTCCCCCAATTTTGTTTATTATAGTTTGTCCAATATTTTGACTAGAAAAGGCTAGGAATTACGTGTTATATATCAAATGAACATCTAATATGTATACCTATTCTTTGCATAAATAATATATCTCTTGTGTTCAACAAGATTTTTCTTTCGTTCATTTAGTTCGAAAATCCCTGTACCCAGACTGGGGTACCAATTTAGTTTCAAAACAGCTTGAATAACTTCCGTTATTCAAGCTCACGATAGTCAAGTGTAGGTAGTAGATCACCTAAAAAAATACGATTTAAAATAGGGCAGGGTGGCTTCGTAATCCAGTTACCCGACCGCCGGCGGCTGCGGCAGGGTAAATTGAAAATTAGACTGGTCATAATTGAAGTAACTTTCTGCAAGAACAACATATATTCTGTGTTTTAAAATGGTTAAAGCTGTTTGTTAGGATTCATACTGATTATTAAATACCAAAATTAAAACAAGATTGCTGTTTATAAAAATGGGATAGTTCAAGATCGTACACTGAGAAAACTGTTCACTGTAAATTAAGATGAATTCACTAAAAGTAGGGAGCATACTGACATCACCAAAAAGTACGATGATAATACCAATTTTTACTATGACAAGTATCGTAATATTTTATTATCTACCCAAACAATTCTATTACGTCCTAAAACATTTCAATTATAGCGTAATACTGACATGATATCTCCTTATTTTAAGACAACGCCCCTAATTTAGACGGACATCTCGATATTTTAAGATTACCCCAAAGTGACATTTTTTTCAGTGTGGGGTAATCTTAAAATATCGAGATGTCCGTCTAAATTAGGGGCGTTGTCTTAAAATAAGGAGATATCATGTCAATATTACGCTATAATTGAAATGTTTTAGGACGTAATAGAATTGTTTGGGTAGATAATAAAATATTACGATACTTGTCATAGTAAAAATTGGTATTATCATCGTACTTTTTGGTGATGTCAGTATGCTCCCTACTTTTAGTGAATTCATCTTAATTTACGGTGAACAGTTTTCTCAGTGTACGGTTGGACTACCAAGTTTATCATCAATGGCGATAAAGAAACAAAAAACGTAGTACAAAAATTAAAACCAGATTCTTCCTAGAACAGCGAGAAGTTTATAAGCAAAAGTTTAGATGCTAGACGATCCTTATGCGACCTTTTTTTTATAGATGGTGGCTAAAAAGCCACCATCGATAAAAAAAGCTCAACAAAGCACCGTAAGGAGCATCCACACGGTCCTGCGTGGCGGATTGCAATCTTCCTGCATATGAGCGAGTTAGTTTTCATATCCCTATCTCGGCCTTCCTTCAGTAGGTCACCTTGAAAATACACACTCACACGCACGGACGCGTTTTTGAAACGTATCGTATCAGTATAAAAATATGGAGCAAAAATACAAGCATTTATTAAATGCCATTAAACCTTGCCTAGTCTTACTTCCTTTATAAGTAACTTGGGTGGTCCGTAAAAATTACAGTACTTAGCTCTGGTAAACACCAAATACTTAGTTGCCCGGATAAAATGCAGTTTTGTAGCCAAGGGCCGTAAATACTCTAAATGGACTTTGCTTGTAGTTTACAACTCCCGCGGTGGCTAAAGACATTATCGATATACCTACGGGTACGGATAACACTATAAAATATAGGACACTATGCCTGAATCCGTTTTGTATGTACTTGCTTATCGGTTCTAGCCGTTCTAGGACATCGAGTAGTATTTAAAAGTTTTAAAATTGAGTGAATGATGAATCGGAAACCATTAATGGTTTGAAGTCAAGAATCAAATAATAGTTTGAAGGAATTCCTTCAAACTATTATTTGATTGCGATAAGCAGTTTCTAGTAGATATTAAGGGTCAGTGATCAGTGTATTTGTACACTATAGATGCCACTTTGGCCTTGGTTTCTTTCTCATCTATCGATTAAGTCCTTTAATTTACAACAATCCAACTTACTGCTACTTACCACTTCCCTGCAGGCGCAGCTTGGGTAGACCGGACAAGGTGGGCTGATGACTTGGTGAAGGTCGCGGGAATCCGCTGGATGCAGGTGGCGCAGGACCGGTCATTGTGGCACTTTTTGAGGGAGGCCTATCACCTCAGGGAGGCAGTGGACTTATTTCGGCTGAATCAAACGCAAGCCATTCGCCATTCAAATTATAGCTTGGTAGCTTTGCTTCATTGGCTATACTCGTACATTTCAATGGATTAAAACGAGATCGATACATAATTGGCTGTACTTCTCTAACAAAGTAAGAACGGCCAATCCGCCCCTCCGAGGGGGGCTCCACAAACCTACAGAAAAAAATGTGACGACCGCAGAGGGGTAGCCACAGACAAACGTGTAATTGAAATGAAATATACAGGGCTGAATATAATTAATTCAAGCGTCGAATGAGAACATTAACTATTGAATGACGTTGTATGTGAATGAACTTATCGATCGAATACAACGAAGCTATGAAGCAGGCTAGATAATATCAGACACGAAAGCAACTACGAGTAAGTTACTGACAAAAAATATCGACCAGTTAAGACTGATCAGATATAATTCCATTTCTTTACTATCAGATATCATCTCTGTAATCCATAATGGTAATGAAGCCTTGCCATACCATTATACAGAAATGGATCATAAATAAATGTAAAAAACTCGCATATCGGAAAAACTAAAGCCTTATCAACAAGATCTCTTAGAACTTAAGTCTATATTGAGTGGAGGAAATGGAGCGGCTTTTGTGACATTCAATTCTATAGGGTATCAAAATTAATATATTGATAAGTAGTCTCCAACGGTTGGATTCTCTCATGATAAGATCAAGATTATCGTGTTCTAGCCCTCTCATTTGTAATACGCTAATATATATGGGTATAATCAAATACTGGATGTGACCGGATTGTGCGACCGTAGATCAGATCTTTGGTAATTCAGCTATATAGACTAAAATCCAACATTATATTTTTGTAAAGCATCGACACAGCAAATAAAGATAAAAAGTTATTATCTCGATAGGCAAGAATTTTTATTTAAATAACACTCAAATTGGTTTATCCGGGAGCTACGATACCACAGACCGTCGCAGTAAAAATCGGGGAGCTGATGACCTACCTACTAAAGGTGTGGATAAGATAAGGTTGAGTATTGAACATCAAATTACAATTCTATCGCGAAGACATGAATCTGCGCCAATTTGAAAGCCTGATAGCTGTTTAAAAATATAAAGAACTAGGCAACTCCGCTAATTTGGTGAAAATGCTTCGGAGGCAAATTCACACAGTTTTGTTCCTAACTCGCTCATTAAGGGCCCGGGCAAACTTAGCGTCTTTCGAGCGTCGTTGTCTAGTAAACGCCCGCGCAACGCCGACGCAACGTTCACGTTGCGGCGCCGCGACGCCAGAGGCGTCTTTTGAACGACCGCGCCGCACCGATGCGGCGTCAATGGCGTTGCGTCGGCGCTGCGCGAGCGTCTACTAGACGACGACGTTTGAAAGACGTTAAGTGTGCCCGGGCCCTAAAGCACCTTAAAGATTTTTGTAACGAAAAGTAGTTTTAATAGCATAATTTATATTAATAAAATATACTCGTGTAACTCCACAATATGTGACTGTGTCTGGGAAAAGGGACCACTTTAGCGGTATGGAGTTATAATTATCTCCTAAAACTAGATAAAATTAGCTATTCAATGAAAAAATAATCATTTTCCTAGGCATCATCATTATTTTGTTATAAATTTTTAAACATGCAGTAGGCAAAATGTACGAATTGAAAAAAAAATATTGTAAAGTTTATGCTCGTGAAAAATACACTTCTACTAGGAAGTTATGGAATTATTGATACCAAGTTAATCTACTATCATCAAAGATTTATGATATTTAAGGTATTAATAACCGATTAGTATTAAAAACTCATTCTACGTAATTTTCGACTAATTTTTAAAAATGCATATAACTTGGAAACTAAAATCCTCAAAGTGGTCCCTTTTACCAGACACAGTCACATATAAGCAGCTGAAATATGTAAGGGCCCAGCCACCATGTCTGCGGTGCGGCGCGGCCGCCGCAAAACGGTGCGCAACGTTTTATGTACAGCCAGGGGTATTCATATACGTACATAAATAAGGACATAAATATCTGTACACGCCTTTATGACATTAACAATAAAGTCCTGTACAGATATTTATGTCCTTATTTCGGGTTCGATCCCCGGTCGGGGCAGATATTTGTATGATGAATACGAATGTTAGTTCTCCAGTCTTGGATGTTTAATATCTATTTAAGTATGTATTTATCTTTATAAGTATGTTTATACGTTGTCTAGTACCCATAGTATTAGGCTTTGCCTAGTTTGGGATCCTAGATCAATTGGTATGAGTTGTCCCACGATATTTATTTATTTATGTACGTACCTATGTTAATACCCCTGACTGTACGAGAATGTCACTTGATCATCAGAGTTTCCCCTATCTATAAAAGAAGGCGATAGCATTTATAAACAACGTCTCATTATTGAGATTGAGATATTTATTGATAAAATTATAAATAATGTTACATGTCATTATAACTTTATAACCGTGCATAAATTCTTATTTCTCATGTCAGCCGTAAAAACAGAACGAAGGAAAACTAATTAAAATAATAAAGTTTGATGATTTTCACTGATTCGGCGCGTTCATACTGTTCATAGCTGCGTGTTCCTAATTCACGGTCGGTTGGTATCGATGATTAAAAATGAAAATCGGACGCACCGACGCGCGGCCGATCGGAATGGGTCACCCACACAATCCTACCGGCCCATAACTCACGTATCAAGTAAGTGTAGATTGCATACTTACATGAACTTTCAAAGAATTCTTTCATTTATGCTTCATGGTCAGATCGGTCAATCAGTGGGGCTAGAACAACTGCACAGCTATCACAGGACAGCCCGCGAGCTGTGTCGCGGCGAGATAGACTATCCGTCTCTTTCTAATTAGAACGCTTAGAAAGAGGCGGATAGTCTATGTGTTTTATGTCCTGTGATTTATGTGATAGTCGTGCTGACGCCGCGACACGACTTGTGACGAGAAAATCTACCCCCGTCTTTCTAATTTGCACAGTACGAGCGAGGTAGGAGTTACTTACTCGCGCGCGACATGATTGGGCAGCAAGTTGCCAGCCTCCGTCAGGCAAAATGTCACAAAGAAAACTATCGGCCGATTTGGTTCCGAGTTCTGACCCGATCTGATGGTTCACTATAATTAACTCATTCAATGCCCATTCAAGTTTAGCCCAATGGTTGACTGGTAGAGAATGCCTGATGGAATTAAGTCCGCCAATTGTACTTTTATTTGTATATTTGTGCAATAAAGTTTAAATAAATAAAATAAAATAAATAAATGCCACGCTCGTAGCGGTAAGCCATAGTCTGCCAGCATAAACTCCATAAGTTAGCAAAAAGCGCGCGTAGTGCTCTGTTGCCTGTGTGTCGCTGACGACAGAATCCTCAAATAGTTAAAGGGGCCATGTGACTTCTCAATAAGTAGTTGCAGACGCCCATGCATAGATAGGCTGCAGTGAACTCTACCATGATAAAAAGTATCTTACAGTGTGTAAATTTGATGTGTGTGTAAGTGTGAATATTTTGATGAGGATTAGTGTCGGTCCTAAACCTAAACATCACATTCACATAAATTTCGTTAAATACTCCTTTTTTTTCGTATCTACATAATAATTGAGCACACAATGGTCTCTCTATCTGTCTGGACTGGTAAAAATATACGCCCGAACTTAAGACTAAAGCGATATAGTTACGTGCATATGCAAGTATATATATATTGTGTAGTGACTTTATATCTGAACGCATTAAGAATCCCTTAACCTCTTACGACACCCATGGGACAAGAAGGCGTGGCTACAAAGTCGACACACAGACACAGCTGAGAGGTCCTTTTGTCAGATTCCATTAATCTTCGTAACTCTTTTGATCCCGGGCTCTGATTTTTGTTTTATTTAAAAAAGTGACATTCTGCTTTACTTTACGTCGCTAATCTCGAATAAAATATGCAAAGGTTGACCTATGAACTGGCATGCACAGAGCCTACCGGCAATATTCGACTGAGTGAAGTGGTACCAGTGTAAATCAGGGGGGTAGTCACGTAACGTTCCGAACACGCGTCAGGTAGATCCAACTGTCATTTTTCCATATAGAAATTGACATTTAGATCTACCCTACGTGTGTACAATGCGTTACGTGATCAACCAACTGACCACTGATTACAAGCAATCGTTACGAATGTCAGCGTCTAGATATACTGGAAGCGTACGCATAGCAGCTATTACTGGTAGGTAATCTCTATAGTCTCTATACAAGGTGTACCACGTCTATGAGACATGAAGGGAAGGTACCTTTAAACTGAGTATAGGATACTCGCATCTTCCACTATAAAGTGAATATTTTTGACTCTTTGTACTATATACTGTTGAAGAAATAAATATATATATATATGTAACACGTTATTGCTGACTGACTGTTTATGTATCATATATTTGTATTTGTGTCATTTGTATATATGTATGATTATTTACATGTCGCATTTAGAAGTGCGGACACCCTGTATGTCAAAATTTTGGCATTTAATGTACTTATTAAACTAGTGGCTCGGTAAGTTGTAGAACTCGCAAAGGTGACATTATTATTATTTTTTAAATATCAGTAACTGCATCGGTAGAAAAACTCTATAAAGTAGTTGTATTGTAATAATAATACGAAACTGCTCACAAAATTCCACGAGAATCGGTTGAGAAATGCGACCTGCAGATGAGAACAGCCGGACAGCGGGACACCGGACCTATTACGAACAAATTTCGAATCAAGCTGAATTATAGAAGCATGACGATGCGTCGGCATCGCCCGCGCTGCCTCGCCGTGCGCCGCGAGCTAGCTACTTTGTTTTTGTGTCCATTTTCGTGCGCAATGACTCCCGTTCTATTTTTTACCTCACAAGGGGGGTTATGTTTTTCGAGCGTATGTATGTATGTATGTATCTATGTATGTGTGTATGTCTTATTCTTTGGCACGCCCTGCGGCCTAAACCCTGCAGCCTAGGTAATATATTGTTATTTACCCTGTTGATGTTGCTTTATTTTTAACCTCAGTCGATTCCGTCGCCACCTAGGACTAGTTTTTTTTAAGTAACTAACTTTGAGGATACAAAATGTAGGTCCTCTTTAAAGTGGAGTGTTTCACTCTTGCAAATCTAAAGCCATTGTAAAGTTTCACTCATAAAATAAACTAGAATTCGAGAATAACAGACGAAAAGGTACAAAAATAACTCTTCTATTGTTTCAGTCAATTGCAAAGTTTTTTTAACCGAAATAACTCCGTCTGAAACCTTCCATTTGAATGGTTTCGACGATTACTTGAACGTGTTTTTAACCGTTTTAAATTCTAAGCCTTCTCATTGTCGCAAAACTCCATTTTCGTAGGTGAATTTCATTTCAAAATCTCTTCAAAATACGTCAGAAATACGTTACGTAAATTCGTATTAAGTACATTATTTATACATTTAAATAACTTGACTTTACTGAACTCTTTATGCCATTCTAATATAACAAATGCGAAAGTGTGTCTGTCTGTTACCTCTTCATGCTTAATACCGCTGTACCGATTTAGATGAAACTTGGTATAGAGATAGTTTGAGTCCCGGGGAAGAACATAGGGTAGTTTTTATCATTGGGATATTAAGAGGAAAGACCAGACCACTGGTCATTTTTCCATACAAACGTTCTCGACTGTTTTCTCCGAGGTTTTTGACAGTAGATTGATGATATTTTGAAACTCGGACGGAGTCGCGGGCAGACGCTAGTTCGTTATAAGGACAATAAACGGGTCGCCGCGTGCATAAAAAACAGACAAATTCGTGATTCGGCTCTAAACTGTTTGTTCCTCTAAAATAAACCGATTTAAGTTAATTTTCACATACAGAATAAATGATGTAATATAAAAAAGACGTAGATAGGTTATAAGCGCTCCAAAAGTGGCACACTAAAATTGATTCAATTGCACCAACTTGCCTCAGTTTCAAGTCGCCAATGGAAATGTGGTAAACGTGTCTTAGCTGTCAGATTTGGTGGCCATTTTTAAACACGGAATTTTGTATAGACAACATTATCTACCCCTTTTTAACAAGCTTTTATTATAGCTTCACTTGTAACTATGTATGTAAGAAAATCTTGGAATCTTAATTTGACCCACTACCCGGTGTCCAATCAAGTTGAAATTTTGTACAATTACCATGGTACCATAAACCTGGTCTGATGATGGAGACGGAAGGTGGTCGTAGGAACTCCTTAATTACAGAGGATAAACCCGTCGTGTTTGGGCTCGTTGCAATCCTCTCAAGGAGCAGTTGATGAGTGTGCAAAAAAAAAGTACAATCGGCAAAAAAATCCAACATGGCGGAACACCCAAGATGGCGGGCTAGTTATTTTTAATGCACTCCTACAATATGGGTACCAATTGAAAGGGCTTGCTGAGAATAACTCGAAAAATAAAGTGACGTCAATCTAAATCCAATATGGCGGACAATATACTGAGAAACCTGTCCAACGATGACTAAAAAATAAAAAATAAATTAGCAGCAATTTTTTTTTTAAAACAAGCTTTTATTTAAATGCGCTAAAAATAATAAAATAAACTTTTCCTTTAAAACTTTTACTATCAACTTATAACGTCATTACACATTTTAGATGATATAAAAGCTTGTCGCGAGATTGAGGTACTCGTATATACACAGGTAAATCTCTCAACAGGCTTTTATATCATCTAAAATGTGTAATGACGTTATAAGTTGATAGTAAAAGTTTTAAAGGAAAAGTTTATTTTATTATTTTTAGCGCATTTAAATAGAAGCTATTTTTTTTAAAGTTTTATTACTTTTAATTTTTTATATTACATCATTGTACAGAATAATTAAAAGTTTGTTTGCGTGTCTCTGTTTTACTCATACGTAATCGCTAGGTACTCTTGGTTATTACTTGAACTGATAAACAATCCATTAAACGATGAACTTGATTTATCTGTATTCCAAACAATCAGTAAAAAATAAAATACACTTTCATGAGAAGTCGTTAGGCATTCAAATACAATGGTTGTGTTTGAATATGAAGAGCATTAGGGTCAAAGTTACGGTCCCATTCTGTGAAGGTAAGTTCATTAGTGCTGTTATAGAACATTTGTAACATGCAAGACGTTGACGTGTGATTATAGCCGTTAATTATCACGAGGAACTAAAAACGATCGCTTTTTTTGACGTGATAACGTCTTATAAATCGATGAACGCTGGAAAGTGTGACGCATTGTCTCTGCGCGCACGAAATATCAACGCACAGCCCAAACCGCTGATTCTAGAGATTCCAAATATGGCACGTAGGTTCCTTATAAGGTCTAGGGGGTGAACTACGAAAGGACTTTACAAAATTATCCCTCTAAGGGGGTGAAATGGAGGTCCAGTTGACAAGTCACGTAAAATTATCGTTCATATACCGACTTTACAGACAACCATTTTTTTTAAATTGATATGATTGAGAACATATGCACTTGGGTTTGTTTTTATCAATAAAGGGATAGTATTTAAACTTAAATGTTATGTAAAATTGTTTGTAACTAAATATCCTCACGATTAACTCAAAAACTACCAAGTACCTACATAAAGAATTAATAAGTTACCCATACATGAATGGGGTAGGTACGTAAATAAAGTTGTTTGCTCCCCACTGAATGATTACATAGGCAATCCAAATCCAAATATGATCGGCATTACGGTTCCTAAGCACACATTTCCATACCCATCCCTCACAGTTTCTGATTTCTCAAATTACCCATTTGAAATACCTACTCACTAGCCGGTATAAGTTATACCTAGCTTATTTACAATTAAATTTTTAATTGGTAGGTACATATAATTGTAACTCTTATTCTTACATAAAATAGGAACAATACGTTACTAGGATTCGTCCATTCTCTTATTACTTCCATACACTTATTACTTCAATTTAGTCTTAGTGTAAAAGGCTGTAAATTGGTTATTCTAACGTGAGAATGGTACGTGTCTTTTATAGATGAAACCAGAATCGTTGAAAAGTTAGTAAACAAGCAAGCGACTCAAAGAGACACCGATCTGGATCAAAGCTAGTTGATGCCAATACGATAGAAAAGGACATTGGTATTTAGCAAAAATCCAAGTTTCCAGTGACAATGATTAGTGTAAACATTTTATTTCACTCCTAAAATGGAAACGAATGTGGTCTAGAATTCGTTACTGTTACTTACTTGGATGAATTCGATCACAGGATTAATGCTACCTACATACATGTTTAATTACATAAAACACATAGCACTTTACTGAATTCCACCGTAATCACTTTTCCTTTTCGCTGTCTAATAATGGTATATTCAAGTAAATGTCAATATTCCAAACATACTCCTAGAATTAAGAAAACATAAATGCGTTACGCGAAGGCATCTCGTTTCTCATCAAAAAATTCTGCTTCTACCCACGAGAAAGAGCAATGTTATTGTTTTGATTTATTCCTTTTATTTTTACATTCCCGTTTGAGACAGCAGATAACGTACTACACACATAGTCATTATAATAATGAGACAATTGAACGTATTTACAAGTAAACGCTCTGTCAGTTCTTTCATTTTAAGAGGTTTTATTGATTACGTGTCTGCATCGCGCTATCGAAGTTTTTAAACACATTCGCAGATATGCTACTTCTAAAATAAAGTATTTGGGTGTCCAGGTCTCCTCGGGAAGTCACTTAGTGACCTGAGATTTGTAACAAGATTGGTAACCTTTCCGAAATTCAACTGTGCCTCACAAGCGCGGTTCCAAATTCATTGAGCTCTGCAAGGCAGGTTTCGTGGGTCTGAGGGAGAGGTAAGCGCCATACTGTCTCCCTTACTCCTGTGGTCGATGTTCAGTCTACTGTTCTCGCCCTCACCGAAGGAGAGCTAATTTGACACCCATTTTTTGATAAGCCGATATTAGAACTTATTTTTAAGTCTGAGAAAAAATGTAAATAGGTAAATGAGTGTAGGTACCTATATGATGAATATGCGCATAGTTGAACGCAGCAAAATGTCATTGCATGATTGTAGATTTAATAGTGACTTTACTTAAATTAATTGTTTTATTTGATCTACACCAGTAACATATATATTATATCACGGAGAAATTATACACCCTGTTGTCATCACGGCGCCTATTACTCGTTAGTCGCTTCTTCTGCTCTGTGACATTGCTATTAAATTGCATCAGGCGTTAATTAATTATGTCTCGCACACGTTTCGTCGCGCTCAAAACTTCGCACCAAATTGCATTAACTCTTAGATTTTTATAGCTTAGCTTTACAATTAGGTATCAAATGTATTTCTGCCATGATATAGATTGGAGCAACTTGTTCACGCGCCGCGCGTTAGTTTGGGAGTTTTCATTCAACGGCACGCCCGTGTCAAACTTTTCTCATTGATTTGAAAACTTTACGATACGATAGTAAATTATTCTGGGTTTTATTAAGACTTAACCCGTTAGCTTAGGATTTTATCTTTTTTGCAGGTATCATGAAATAGATTACATAAACTTTAGGTATCTAGAGTGCTATCAGCTTCGGTGGATACTTTCAAAATGTAACTTTTTTATTTCTACAACTACGACGACGCTAAATACAAATCCCATGTGGATTGAGTTACGTCTTTTTATTTCACTTTTTATTACTGAAATTACGTACATAATTAAGATATGTACTACAACAACACTGTCGGTACCTTACCTACCTAAGTACCTACCTACTGTACGTAAATTAAGAATTAAGCAACACACAATTTTAGTCAGTACATGTTTCAAAATCTTCGAAACGATTTTAGTCATTTCTACCAGTTGGCTTTAACACCTCCTAGTTTGACACCTTTATTATTATTACTTACCTAACCTTAAATACCTAAGTGGATCCGATTAAAACATATGTATCAATTTAGCATTTTATTCGCGATAAACCTGGTATTCCGAGTAGTCAAGCAACTCGAACAATTGTTTCGAACCATCTACATCCGTCACATCCCTTATCGTAAGATAAGAAGTACAAAACATTTTATACGATCATCAAACACGCAAAGCCAGGTACAGTCGAGTTCTCCAATATCTATACAGACAACCTTTCAAAAATATCTGTACACAGGCTTTATTATTACTGACATAAGGCGCATGTGTAGATATTTTTGAACGGTTGTCTGTATATATATTGGAGAACTCGACTGTACCACGATAATACAAAACAAGCATTTAAGCCCTATCTACCATCTGTGCTTCAGATTTATCCTGGAACAGTCTGGTAAATAAATATCTCATTTCAATTTGATAGCAAAGTGTTTCGCGAGATATCCGGCGAGATAGTGAAGCGCTTAAAAGCGAGCGCACAAAACATATTCAAAATCAAATTGGAATACGAAATGTATGTTGCAGATATACCCCCTGAAAACTCAGAATATTTGTATTTTAAATACAGTGCCAGTCGAAATCGTTACTGATAATGTCCTTTTGCTTTGTAATAAGAGCTTCGTATTCAGAATCAGTGAGTATTACGAGAATTTCCTTAGATCGCGTATTTTAAGAAAATTCCACTACTGTTGTTTGTAACTATTTTTAGGGTTCCGTTCCTCAAAAGGAAAAAAGGAACCCTTATAGGATCAGTCGTGCGTCTGTCTGTCACAGCCGATTTGCTCCGAAACTACTGGACCGATTGAGTTGAAATTTGGTACACAGTCATATGTAAATTGGTCACCCAAATATGAACGCGTAAAGTAAATTAATGAATTCTGAACAAGGGGGCCACTTTTGGGGGGTAAACTGGAAAATTTAAAAAAAAGTTTCGCAAACTGAACTGTGACATATCAAATGAAAGGGGTTGTTGTAAGCATCTCAGATATTTTTTTTTATAATTTTAGCAAAAACTGATTTTAAGTAATTTAGGAAAAAAGACGAAAATTGACCATTATTATTTTGTTATGTATATTAAATTGACCAACCCCCCTTATCTCCGAAACTACTAAGCTTAAAATTCTGAAAAAATATGGAAAATAGTTCCTTGCCTAAAGATTACAGGAAAACCTATAAGTTTGAGTATTCAAAGTAACGGGAAAATTCTCAATATTTTACGGAACCCTCACCACGCGAGTTGAACTCACACTTGTCCGGTTTTTTTAAATAAGCAATAGGTCTTGTTTAGTCTAATTCAGTGACCTTTTCTATTTTAATTCATACAAACTTCACTGTGACGTTGTAAGGGAGACGCATACATTGTTGTACCTACCTACCTATATCTCACGATGTCTATTACCTAGGAAAAGTTCTGGGCTGAATAAATTAGTGGGGATTAAAATGCTTCACGACACTGCTTGTTTTGGCACGATTTCACTTTGCTCGATTTTGGCAAGCTTAAGAGCAGTTACACTCAGCAACTTTTTGCAGCGACACAAACGTGCGTTGTAAGTACGCGCGATTGTATAGCAATACTAGCCATAGTAAGTACCTATATATCGCGTTTGTAGTGGTGTAAAAAGTCACCGCGTGTAACCGCTCTAAGACTTATTGTCACAATTTCGTACAGGAACTTCCTTCCTATAGGATCCAAAGCGCCGAAAAACGTCGAGGCCTTGTCACATTTTCTTTCTCTGAGGCAGGCTTGCGGTAACCGTTGTCAGCACAGCTAGCACATGATTGCCCCATGCTATTCGTCTCTTTCTAATTAGAACACTCAGATAAAGATGGGTAGTTAATTTGGCGCGATCTTGTGCTAGCCGCGTGCAAAATGCTCTTCGCAGCCGTTGTCGCGCTTAAAAAAGGAGTCAAAATTTCTACGTCAGTGGTGTTGAGTGCTAAGCACATCCCTTTCACATCAAACAGCAGCAAGCTCTCCGATGTACGCTTCATACTACCAAGTACTTCACGCCCAAGCCAATAAGTTATGCAACTGAAATATCCCAGTATACATTTCCAGCGAAGAAATGGACTCCTCGTCCCGTTAACGGCCAAATTCGTATATATGAATAGGGATTCAAAAACTCTAATAGTGCGATGCAGGAATCATAGATAAAAAAATACTATTTCTATGACGTAGAAAGGGACTCAGGTAAACGAAAAAAAGTGCAGTGTGGGCTTTGTGTAAAAAAAGTGTGACGCTCACAAATTGTGCGCGCGCGCTGCGTTTATAATGCAGCGGGCGGTTTGCCCTGCCAATTATTATGTTCGTATTCTTATGAAGCCCCAAAACGATTTAGTAGTAATAATCGTCTATTTGTAAAGTTTTAGCAGAAAACATTAGGTAATATATTCTTATTTATATTTAGGGTGAATATCCACCGGCGATGTACGAAATTGTTTATTTTTATTTTGGCCCTAGAAGTGGGCAATGGGGTCGTCCCATCCCTACGCTAAAATATACTATAAGTAGCCTAGTAGCCTGAAATAAATGGTTATTATTATTATTTTCTTTTTGCATTTTTACTCTTAGGCCAGGTTATCTTACAATATTTATATAAAAAGTAAAATATAAAACTAGACATACCAAACATAAAATCATTATAAAAACCTAACCTAGGGTGCCGCCGGCAGCGAGGCGGGGCCTAATCTACCGGTGGTCAGGGCGACAGAGAGAGGAACCTCCAGACTATCTGCGCCGTATTTGACCCTTGATCCAGCCATCTAGCGAGAGTATCTTAAGGTGACGGTCGAGACTCTTCGCTATTAAACGGTTCGCCGAAACGACTATCGGGACGATGACCGTCGAATCAACATCCCACGTGGCGAGTTACCTCTTGAGCCAGGTCTAGAAGCTTTGTCTTTCTCGGCCTTCACCAGGTTCTCGTCATGGGGGATGGTGATGTCGACGAGCACTGCCTGGCTTTTCGATCGATCTGTCAGCAAGGATAATCCTATCCGTGATGACTGATAACAGATCGATCCCAAATATCCCAATAGAGCGTGGCACAACCATTTTCGAGTTTTTTTTTATATTATTATTATTATAAGTATAATATATTTATATTTCTTACAGTTCACTGATTTAAAAATGTCCCCAAATATTTCACTCTGCAATTAATATTTCACTCTTAAATTTAAACAAATGCTGCATTTATTTGACTTTGAATTGTTAACTGGTTCAAAACAATTCCAAAACAGTCCAGAACTAACTGAAATTGTATAATGAAAATTGTCGCCAACTACAACAATGGGAATTGCTCTGAAATTATCCAGTTCAAAACTGTTCAGATCAAAAGGTTTCAAAGTTCATGATTTGCTATTGACCAAACTTCTGCTTATAGCAGCTTTGGTATAAATATAATATAGGCGTGTATTTAATACTTGGCTGCCCACGCCCGTATAACATACAGAACGTGAGCAAACCCTCGGGATAATATAATAGCCTATACCCATCCAGACAGTCCATCCTATACACGTGAAAGACTTTTTTTTAATCGGATAAGTAGCAAGTAGATTACCCCTCCCTACATACAAACTTAGAGAGGTACAGTTGTTGGGTAGATTACCCCTCCCTACATACAAACTTAGAGAGGTACAGTTGTTGCGTACACTACCCCTCCCTACATACAAACTTAGAGAGGTACAGTTGTTGGGTAGATTACCCCTCCCTACATACAAACTTAGAGAGGTACAGTTGTTACGTACACTACCCCTCCCTACATACAAACTTAGAGAGGTAGGTACAGTTGTCACACGGAGTTGCCATCTTTATAATATTAGTATCTTTGTAGTATAGATATTCCCTGTCTCATAATTACAAGGTAAATCCTTTTAGGGATGCGGTTGTCGATCATCATCATCATCATCATATCAGCCCAAAGACGTCCACTGCTGGACATAGGCCTCCCCCAAAGAGTGCCACAATGACCGGTCCTGCGCCACCCGCATCCAGCGACTCCAGCGACCTTTACCAGGTCATCAGTCCACCTTGTGGGGGGCCTACCCACGCTGCGCCTTCCGGTACGTGGTCGCCACTCAAGAACCTTTCCGCCCCAACGGCGGTTGTCGATGTAATAGTGTAAATAATATTTAAAGATAAATTCATTCACTCTTTGGGGGAGTCTAGTAGTTAACGTCTTTCGGCTGATATGATGATGATGATTTATCGTATAAGGCAACAAATACCCATATTTACATATAATAAAACATAACAAAAACACACTATGACTGCGATGCGATGTCTTACGCAACTTCGTGGTGTCAGGTAACCGATATTGGCTGCCGCGAAACTTTCATAAATTCAAATTGAAAGACTTACCATTACAGATCATCAGGCAGATCGGGGTTACTGATCGGTGCGACTGTTGGTGCTAAACCTCCATTATAGCACTGCTTGTTGAAAATAAGTTATTAAATTATAACACATAAATAAGTTAACGTAACCACCACAGACTGCTGAAACACTTGAAAACGGATATGCTGGGGGAATTAAATTACATAATTTTTTCACACAATACTTTTGTTGATCGGTTTATAATATGACAAATCACAAAATGGCATACTTAACATGTTTATATAAGTAGTCATGGATACACGCCATTTCAAGTTCGTTATAGAACGATATATTTATATAAATATAATATAATATATAATATTAAAGATATTTTTGCTTAAATAATTCAATATTTTTTGTACAGAATACTAAAATTTATTTTGTTGAAGACTGGAGTAGTACTACAGTCGTATCAACTGATTCATGTCCGTCAAAATAATAGGGTTTTCATGTCTTGCACTATTTAGCACTTAGGTCGTTTTAAATATTAATAAAATTGCGTCAATACGCGGGTCAGAGATCTATGCAATTTTAAGCTTTGTTATTACTGCAATAGATATATTTTAAATAAAACAGTTATGTTTTGAATCTCGAATAAGCTGTCCATGGACTTATTATTACTAATAATAATAAGTCCATGATGCTGTCATCTATAGTATAAAACCTAACTCTTTTATCACAAAAAAATATATTTCAATTTCAAAAATCAATTGCTTGTCAAAATGTCAAGTGGTCAAGTCAATGAGATACTCGTAAAATTTAAATGAAATCTTCAATAATTAAACATTTTGAATCGATACGAAATGATTATTGAAAATTAACAGAACAAAGAGCTCGGATTATAGTGCTCAGTGAAGAAGGCTATGGCATTCGGGAAATATCACGAGACTTAAAAGTCGCAACACAGTTAGAACTTGGACCCGACAGCACGCTGAAGAGGGCATCCTTGAAGACAGGCGACAACATAATCATGGCGTTCGCCGAATCACGAACCAACAGAGAACGATGCAACACCACTACGAGGAACATCTTTTTACTCCCGGTATTTTGCAGCACGTTATGATGTTTGTCTCCAAACAATAAAGACTAACGGCATCTTTTCAGACGAAAAATCATTTCGATCTTCTCAACACGGTCGTTTAATTTTGTGGCGTTACGATAATACGTGTTATACGGAGACTCACGTTGTTGTGCTGCGCCTAATCAATTCTCTGGCCGAATTTCAGAGAACATGTGTGGGCCTGGAAGGGAATCGGAGGAGTAGGCGAGCTTATTCAGATTGCGCCTCGTCAAAACGCAATAGGGTATTTCACGGTCATAGCCAGGTTTTAATTTGGAGGGGGGTTGAAGAAATTTCAGGGGGAGTTCAAGAAAATAAAACGACAAAAATATGAATAAAATGACACTAATATGCAGGTTAATGTAATATTTTGAATATTTCAGGGCTGACTACGCCCGTGGGCTATGTCGATTTATAAGAAGACTATTTTACCGATGATGTGAACAGTTTACCCGCGTTAAGAAGTGTCAAGTGTCAGTATTTTCCATCAGTCAAGATAACGTACCCCCAGAGTGGTCACAAATTGGTTTAACCTGCACAAAGATGAAATTACTTTGATTCCATGGCCGAGTAGATTCTCAGATCTCAACCCTATAGAAAATTAGTGGGATTTGATGGTCTAAATGTAGGACAACATAAATGAGAGAACAAAACAAGCAATTGAGCAGCATTGCAACGAAATTTGGAATTGTATGAAGGAAACCGACATTTGCAGTCTCTAATCGGGTCGATACGTGAACGCCTTTTAGAGGTTATTAGAAATAGTGTTCTTACACACGGTTTTAGGTATGATTAGGGTGTTAGCAGTCAATTTTAAAATAAGGCAAATTGTTGAAATGAATAAAGTTATTATGTTTTAAATGACCCACATTACTAAGTTTTATTTTATTCTATAGGTAATTTCTTCTACCCTTTGCCCTGAAACTGACCTTAACACACCTTAACCTTTCGTATGCTTAGTAGCAGATCTGCACTTATCAGGGCTATCGAAAATTGAATCTGTGTCAGAAACAAAAAATTCAAATTCCTTTAGAGCTGTAAGTGTCCCATACAACATACAAGAGTTTAAAAGACCACAATGGATAGCAGGTCAAAATTTTGCCAACTTGCTCTCTAATAGCAAGTCGGCTGAACCGGCTATATTGATAAATGATGACTGTGACGAAGTCGTATATGCAAAAGAGAAAAACTATTATACTTGTTATTCAAAAATTACGTATTTGACCAGACTCGTCAATTACCTACTGTAAAGATTTAAAACTTTAGAAAAATTAAATAATATGATTACACAGAGGTTGTTTGGTTTGTGCCGACTTATTAATGCAATAATAAATTTTGTCTTTTGTGATGAACGAATATAGCCGAGGCCGAGACTGTCAGTCGCGGTTATCTAAACTGTTTAAGACAGTAGTTAGTAAATGTCAGTGTCTAATAAAATGATAACAAGTTCGTTACCATAGACATTTATGTTCAGGCGAATTACGACCTACTTGTATATAGACGACTTAGCAAAATGACCTTATGGTGGGTCATGATTCAATTTTGTCGACTGTAGCTACATTTTTACAAGAATTCAGATTCAGATTGAATAAGTAAACAACGCTATACAATCAATACTTTTTGCGACGGTTTTAATAGGAATGTGGGATTGTCGCCATCTTGGCGAGAGTCACGTTTTATTTATAAAATAAAAATAAATACAAAATGATTTATGAGCTCAAGAAAAACTTTACAATAATCAGATTGCTTCCCTTTTCAAGCAATCAAGATGCCTGTGTCAAGACACCGCTCTTCCTTAGACTTTAACAAAATATAATAACAACAATGTGTGTGTGTGTGCGTGTGTGCGTGTGTGCGTGTGTGTGTGTGTGTGTGTGTGTGTGTGTGTGTGTGTGTGTGTGTGTGTGTGTGTGTGTGTGTGTGTGTGTGTGTGTTCGTGTGTGTGGGTGTGTGTGGGTGTGTGTGTGTTTGGATGAGGATTGTGTGGATTTCTAACTTAATAATTTATATTTACTAACATGTTTTCTATTTCGGCGTAGTCTTGATCCATTTTAGTACTTTCGTTTTACAGTCTTTATAGGTGGAGGGATATCTATCTATAGTTTTATTTATAACGTTATATAATTTACCAGATTGAGCCAAATACTATCTCCTAGGAAATGCACACTTTGTTTCTGACATAGGGATTATACATTTGGTTTCCTCCTCCTGACAGATGTAGTAATATTAAAACAAAGCTTTGTGGATTTGTCTCCTCAGTATTGCATTTAAAGCATACAGTTGTTTTTATAAATGGTTAATTCGTTATTTCGTAGTTCATTTATAGGCTACCATTTCTCTTTTATAATAATAATAATGGGAATGTGCTACAAAAATAGAAGATTTCTAAAATTACGATATTGAAACAATGAAAATAATGCAAACAAATTTCGCCCTTTCTGACATAGGCATTTTTTGTTTCAGGTCATCAAAAGATCAAGATCACCCCTCCAGTTTTATAAGTGTATATAATTTTATATAAAAATATTGCTCAGTGTAGTGCAGAACTTAATTATAAGTGCAAATGTGCAAGTGCCAAAGTGTGTTGTCATGTGACGATCGACAATGTTGAAGATACAAATGCTAGATTCCATCGTCAGTAATGATGCTGATGAAAACCAAGAGCCGCAGCAAAACGGGTAAGTGCTTAAGTATAACCTGTCCAAACGAAATAGACAACTAATTATGTTTCGTTCATCTAGTTAGCTTGTTCGATTAATAGACTAAACTTATAACAGCCACCTATAAACACGGAATGCCCGTCAAACGATTACACAGCTGCCTAAGTCATTCAGAAATGCGAAGGCTGCTGTTTAATAAAATGCAAAGACTCAAATCCTGAACGCTATACTTCAGGTATCCATACACTATATTAGGTCAGTAGCACTAGTCCGAGTTTACAGTGAGTCGAGATACGCTAGCGAGTATCGAGGAAAGCCCTGGCGGTCACTCACAGAACTAAAAATCTAATTGGTACCACCTTATAAGTTTACTTTGCTCGCAACTGTTAACTCGATCGTTCGTATAGTTTAATCGATTTTTCAATATTCAGCCTTATATCCAAGCATTTATCGTTTTAATTTAAATGCTAGCGTTTGTCGGTTATGATATTACAGAATACGCGCATCGCGTACGTCAAAAATTTCCCCAACGCCAAAGTGTTTAAAGACTTTAAAGTAATCCATACCTTAAGCTTAACGACATTAAGTATAACTTTAACAGTGTGCGCCGATTCTCCACTGAGTCTCTCGACCCAATATGGCGGAACGTTTGCCAATTATCTGCATTGTTAAATACAAAATACGCGACAATCCGAATTTTGCGGATATGTTGTCAATTCAAAACCCTTATTTTTAAAAGTTCTTTAATTTGAGATAGGTATCGATCGGATCTACGGTAAATCTTGACGGAATAATACGTTATCACGCGCCATTTTACAAATGAAATAGTATACTACAGACGCTACGGTATTTTTCGATTCGAAATGTCAAATTGGTGTCTCGTGGTACGAATTGGTCGTACGAATCGAAAGTTTATTACGCATCGAAAACTAGACGCCAGCAAGTAACGTTTTGTAGTTGTTTTCGGAGTAAATCGTTACCATGAGTACGACGAATTTGACAGCTCGAACTTGCGAGAATCGAAATCTATTCGAAGCGCGTTTGTTCGATCGCGTCGGAAGTAAAGTATAGTGTTTTTTTGATAGCCGCTCATGTACAGTCCTTAAGTCGCCAGTTAGCTCCGGAGCTCTTATGGCCTGGTGAGTCTTATCTCATCATTATATCAGCCGAAAAACGAGATTAAATAATCTCAACCACACGCGTAGCAGCTTCTCCTATTGACAGACACATAAACCTGTCTGGGGCTATATCAGCCTCTTAAGTTCGTTATGTAAATGTTGAATTGATATGCTCATACATAGATAATATTATTAAACTTAATTGTAAGATTATGCTTAAAGTAATTATCGCGATCCCAGCAAATAAGAGTGCGGCTATTAAGGCCGGTCGCTCATTGAACACGAATTCCTGTCGAAGTCCTGTACGGTCAAGGACTTTAATTGTTGAGCCATTTAGGTGTCAACTACAACTAATTTTGATTTTCTATGTAGCTATGAAGTGTCCAGTATAAAGTGAGCTCTAAATGGTTCAACAATTAAAGTCCGTGACTGTACAATGCGGGTCGTACGAATAGAGTGCGCACACTGAATACCTACGTTTACCTGCGTGAAACATGTCAGTGATTTGTTGACATTAACCTACTAGGGTTTTTGGAGCAAAATGAATAATTTACTTTTAGATGATTGTCTTCTAACTAGAAGACAGCGACGGCGTCGTCGCTATCGTAGAACTGAATGGGTGCGTGATATAATTACACTTATAGCTTTGAATCAAGTAAATTTTCTCAACATCCATTTTCTTGCTTGTCATATATGATATGTTGACAACACAAATAACGCACGATCATATTTAAAATCCCAAAAAGTCCGGATTCATGCGGATGTCACACCTATGCGTGCGTATACGTACGACCAATTTGCAACCAATGAGCGCGCTCCCGTAGTACTTTCAACGTCGGGATCGTTCGCGCTGCTTCGTGCGTGTTCGGACGAGTATATTTGTACGAAAACGTGTCCAATGGGCGACTAGCCTTATTAGAGTTATCTCAGTAGATAGTATGTATAGCGGCTTAGCGGCTGGTTAGCAATTAATTTGAGTGATCTGTTCAAATGTTGCCTCATTTTCGGTCGTAATGGCCGCGCAAATAGTTAGCTCTTGTTTAAGTACCAATTCGTTTGAATTATTTTATACTAGCTCCTGTACATATCGTACCTCCATTCAAACTTTTAACCCCCATTTCATCACCTTAGAGACTGATTTTCGGGTTAAAAACTGTCCGTCTCAAAGTATCTTCGTGCCAAATTTCATCTAAATAGGTTCAGCGGTTTATGCGTGAAAAGGTAACAGACGGACAGACAAACAAATAGAGCTACTTTTGCATTTATAATATTAGTTTGGATTGTCAATTCTATACTGGTGTAATATTTTTAATATCGAATGAGTAGTTCCGGAGGTTACCGCCTAGATACAATTACATATATTTACAATCTCACAGACTTTTCCTCAGTATTATATTCGTATAGAAGACAGCTTTTAGCGTGAAGCCTAAAAGCATCAAAAAGCCCAGCCGCTTTTTCACGCATTTTTTTTCCGGGGGAGCTCAATTAACATATTTTCATATTAATAAACTTCTACCCCCTAATTTCACATGATTTATCGTAAGCTAACGCTAAGCTACGGCACATCTTTTCGTCCAATATTCCGCAGTGTCTCAAGACGAGAGTCTTTGACACTCGAAGTTGTAGACGATTATGTATACCTAGGACAGACTGTCTAGATAGGTACGTCCAACTTCGAGAAAGAGGTCAATCGTCCAATCCGACTCGGCTGGGCAGCGTTCGGAAAGCTCCGGCACATCTTTTCGTCCAATATTCCGCAGTATCTCAAGACGGGAGTCTTTGACCAGTGTGTGTTGCCAGTGATGACATATGGCACTGAAACGTGGTCGCTTACTATGGGCCTCATAAGAAGGCTCAAAGTCACCCAAAGGACAATGGAGAGGGATGTTGAGAGTTTATCTCGACGATCGGTTAGCCTAGTGGGTAGTGACGCTGCCTACGAAGCTGAAGGTCCTGGGTTCGAATCCCGGTAAGGGCAAATATTTGTGTGATGAGATGAGCATGAACATTTGTTTCTGAGTCTTGGATGTTTTCTATGTATTTAAGTATTTGTATCTATTAAATATATCGTCGTCTAGTACTCATAACACAAGCCTTATTGAGCTTACTATGGGACTAGGTCGATTTGTGTAAGATTGTCCTCTAATATTTTTTTTTTTTTTTTTTTTTTTTTTTTTTTTTCCAAGCCTATAGAGTGTCCCACTGCTGGGCAAAGGCCTCCCCTCTTGATTTCCACACGTCCCGATTTTGAGAAATCTCTGGCCAATCGTACTGAAATATGTCCAGGTCATCCCGCCATCTCCGTCTCGGCCTGCCACGTCGTCGCCTTCCATCGTGCGGCACCCAGTCCGTGGCTAGTCTAGCCCACCTCTGGGGATGCATGCGGCAGACGTGGCCGGCCCATTCCCATTTCAGCTTGGCGGTTTTGGCTCCAACGTCAGCAATGCATGTTTTTGAGCGCAGCGTAGAGTTTCGAACCCGGTCGATCCGTTTGACTCCCAGCATGCTACGCTCTATAGCACGTTGGCAAACCTTCAATCTGGTCTTTTGTGCCTCAGTGAGTGACCATGTTTGGGCACCGTAGGTTAGGACAGGCAGAATACACATATCGACGAGTCTTCGCTTCAGGGTTAAAGGAAGGTCTCCCTTGAGTAGTTCTTTTAAAGACCAATAGCTTCTCCAGGCGTTTTGGATCCGTCTTTCGACTTCCTTGTCCTGCCTATGTCTGAAGGAAACTAATTCCTTCAGACATTTATTTATTATTATTTATTATTTATATCTGCGTGATCGCATCAGAAATCCGCAGCAAAACCAAGGTAACCGATATAGCCCTCGGAATCACTAAACTCAAGTGGCAGTGGGCGGGGCACATTGTACGTAGAACCGATGGCCGTTAGGGCGGAAATTTCTCGAGTGGCGACCACGTACCGGAAGGCGCGGCGTGGGTGGCCTACCCAAGGTGGACTGATGACCTGGTAAAGGTCGCTGGAGTCCGGAGAGTGGCGCAGGACGGTTACTTTAGCACTCTTTGGGTGAGGCCTATGTCCAGCGTCCACTGCTAGACATAGGCCTTAAGTAAAGTAAGTATTCGGGCTGATATGATGATGATATCATTTAATCCTTAATTTTAATCTTTAATCTATAGACTTGCTTAAGATTTATTTGTTTAAATTAAGTTGTACCGCCCTTAAGGTTGACTGGTAGAGAATGTTTTATAGCATTAAGTCCGCTTTTTGTACCATACATTAATATTTCATACAATAAAGATTAAATAAATAATTAAAATAATATAGACATGTAGAAACCTAACTCGTACTTAAGCAATTCATCAAACCAAGCTCATGTGTCAGTGAATCTTCTGTGTACACATAGAATATGTGATATAAATACATAGTTATGTGACACATTCTCGTCTGAAGACTTCTAATCCCTCTTTGCTACTGATTACTAATTCTATTCGCAATAGAAGATACATAGGTACTATACCTGCTTATATACGTTGTGTTGTGTTAGTTTTACCCGGCGACAAAGCTTCTAATATATTATTACGGCGTGGGGAATAATAAATTATGCACGTAGGTACTCGACGGGCGAAACCTTCTTCGCTCATTTTCCTAATACATAGTTAAGGAATAACCTAGTCATCGTCATTTAAGAGATTGGCTTTTGTTGGTGGAGGTAAATGTCAGTTCTTTCAGTCCTCAGCTAAGCTTTTTTGGTCCCGGTTAGACACGACATTTAACTATCCGATTTTTATTTTAACTGTTGTACAAATCTTCTTCTTGGTAGTATAAAATTAAAAACTTAATAAATACTTCGCGAACTGTTATGCATATAATTTGCTTTAAAAACAAAGTTTTAACCGACTTCAATTTAGTATTCTGTCAAGTCTAATGAACTATCCCACATTTCCTTTCCACTTTACCACAAGGATTGCTTTCCGAGAGTATACGTAACTCGTAGTATACGTAGAATCAGTAACGTTCTTTTACAGTTGTAAGTACGAATTCCATAAGTTATCATCATTAGTTCCACTTCACCAAATTTGTGATGTTCTGGTGTAAATACACTAGTTATAATAGAAAATACCGAAATTACTACATGCGTGCCTTCTATATTTGAGGAGTTCTCTTCATTCCTAATGGTTCCCATCATCCAACTGAATGTTGATAGCAATGGGACCAACCTGAAAGCATATACTTTCAAATAAAAAAAGAATTGTACGAATCGGTTCATAAATGACGGAGTTCTGAGGTAAAAACAAAACTTAAGAAAACAACTGCATTGAGAACGTCCCTCTTTTTTTTTGAAGAAGGTCAAAAATGTTTTCAGACGCCAGATGCATGTGTTGCGTAGTAATGACCCGAATTGCTAGCATGATGTGAATTCAAACAGTTCCAATGGTTCCACACAAATTCCAATCACTGGATCCAGATCATTATCATGACTGATTTTGATTTTATAAAGCATCTTCCTTAAGGTACCCAATCTCTAACAAAAAAATTGAATTGGATGACGTGGACAAGAAGGAGACTCGTGAAGACTTATTTGAGACCCTCCTCTGTTGAAGTCATAATAACCCATGCGATTCCACGCATCGGTACGTGTGCTACGCCGTAGCGCGTAGCAGCGTTTTTCCGCTCTGTAGCGGAAATCGCACGTAGAGGCATGACTCATATTATTATGTTGAGTGGGTTAGCATTTACTGCCAAGAATCGCTACGCGCTACGCTCGCTCGTAGCCGATACCGTGGTTTATCTGCTTGCGTGATTCTTGCAGCGAAAGTGTTCAA
This sequence comes from Epinotia nisella, assembly GCA_932294315.1. Lineage (NCBI taxonomy): Eukaryota > Metazoa > Arthropoda > Insecta > Lepidoptera > Tortricidae > Epinotia > Epinotia nisella. The sequence goes on along the minus strand of OW028688.1, from coordinate 11,098,653 downwards.
AATAGAACACAAAACACTCGATCTGTAACATATCTATTTTCGCCCACATCAATCTATTAACAAAGGTTAATACTAAAAACAGTTTGATGAAAACGTCAGCCGTAGACAAATACTTTGAACGGGAAACCATTAAAGAAATACATTGGTCGTTAAACAAAGAAGGTCCGTGGTCCAAAATAGGTAATTAAGATCCAAAGGAGCGCTTAAATATCACTTAGGGAGGCTACACTAGTGAAAGAGACAAACTCGTAGCAAGTATTAGGAGTGGAGAATCCTTACTGGTAGGTAGTGGATGTTTTTAAATCCTAATCTAAGGGTGAAACCACATCTATCAGCATCGATCAGCAATTTAAGAATGAAAAATCGTCGTTTAGTATGAAGATGCGTACGCATGCTATTAGCTAATCTCATGCGTACGCATCTTCATACTAAACGACGATTTTTCATACTTAAATTGCAGATCGATGCTGATAAATGTGGTTTCACCCTAAACCTTTGCGAAATACAGATACCAAAGTGATGACTTTCTATAAACCAATTTTATTTTAGATAATTGGTTTTGAGCTATATTTTTATTGTCTTTTTTCATACTTTAACAGTAAATCTGTATCATCAACAATGTACTTAACATGCAATTTTATTAAGAAATTAATTCAATCTAATAGTTGCTTGCAAACCAACTAAAACTCAAAAAGTTGTGAATTTTCTCCATCTTTAAACCTATGTTTGCTAGAAGAGCCACTGAAAGTTAAATTTCACGTGCTTTGCCTAGTGTTTCCCTTTTGGGAACACAGGCATGAATTCATGTATGTGTGTCATACATTTTTTTTTCTATCTAAGTAACTTCCAGTCCTTCGGCCTTCGCTCATGAAGGCTTCTTAACTTCATGAGACGAATACAGGCAATAGGGGTGTAGACACTAAATAGCTTGCCTAGACTAGTCATAGATATTATATTAGTGTTTGCAGACAATTGGCAGAGCCTACTTACTAAAATAAGTGCTTTGTGTGATATGTATTGTTAGTGTTATTTTTTATGTGTTTGTATATTGTTTGTATATGTTTAAGTCCTAACATTATAGGCGCTTTGGTCTTAGTGTAAGCCTGGTATGTAAATTATTGAATAAATAAATAAATTAGAAAAACCAAATAGAGCGCTACATACAGTGTAGAAAACACTCACAAGTCTGTTTAAGTGTGTTATCTCGGGAACGATTGGAGCCATCGAGTTGGAATTAAAACCAATACTCGGGTCTAAAGTCTCTTGAAGCTGTGAAAAATCAAGCTTCAAAAAATACGGCCATTTATTCCGAAAAAACGTATATTTCGACACTCTCGAGGGAATCAAAATTTATAAGGTACTTTCCGTTGATCTAGAACTATGAAATTTGGCTAGTAATATCGTCTTATACTACAAGTACAGGAAAAAATCTGAAAAATATACTTTTGTAATTTTGTACGGAACCCTCGGCGGGCGAGTGCGACTCGCACTAGTCCGGTTTTTTTAAATAGTCTGATTCAACCATTTCCACTCGCTTCCTTACCATATGCAAACCTAACCTGTGCTCACCTACATTCCATTTCCAATACTATCGATTGCCCGCAAAATAACAGACGCCGCGACGCCGTATGTAACGACGTATAACTTTTTATGTGAGGAGGGTGTCTCTTCGACCAGTCGGGACGCAATTGTCTTGTTTACCAAAAGCCTGCCCTATTTACCAGAACCAGGATGTTTGTTGGGGATGCCGCTCTATTTAGGTCTATCTAAGTTTAGTTTAGGTTAGGATATTGTGTGTAAAGAGAAATATTTGGCTATCGTTTGGCATAGCCTAGACTAATTGTGTAGATACATTACTTAGTGTAACTATGTTTGTTCGGATGGAGAATTGAGCTGAAATTTTGGTAAAGGTATAGTTTGGATGACATTTCAATATTATGGTACCATCGAGCTGATCTGATGATGGAGACAGAAGGTGGCCATGGGAATTCATTACTTAACCGACGTAACCCCGTTGAGTTTGGGCTCGTTAGAGTCGTCTCAATGGGTACCTAGTTGATGACGGTATACAAAAAAGTAAAGTCAGCAATAGCTCGTATCAAAAATTAAATTTTTGACAAAAACATTCTATTAAGTATATTAGGTCGCACTTCAGCGATAAGACCGCCTGTTGTCTACCTCTACCTACATGTTATTGTATTGTTGCTCTCCGTAACTACTTTGTTTCTGTGAGGTGTGCAATAAAGAGTACCTATTTGTGTTGTATTGTATTGTATTAGGCTGTATCCCGTATTTTCGATATCTAACTGCGTAATGAGAATAAGTAGTTGGTTACACCATAAATCCTTTCGGCCACTTAACCTCCTTGCCGGATTGCACATCGGGCCGGCAAGAAGAATAAAGCCGTCACTTTAACAGTCACGAGGCCCTCGGATACCTAAATAAGACGAACGAGCAAGGAAGCCTCTGAACTGAACCAGGTATTTAATTTAATTATTTCCCATAAAATGGCCTTATATAGCGAACAGGAATTCTAACAATTTTTACCAAATTACACTTACACAATATTGCTCAGAGAAGAAGGTGGATCTGTATTCAGTATTAAGTTTTTAAGTACCGACTGCAAAATAATAAATACAGTCAATATAAATTTAATTTGTTTGTTTGTGGTCTTCTCGCAGAACAATAAAATATTTCGTACCGGCTTCGATTGATTCAATAATTGTGTAGACATAGTTTTTTCTTTATTTCCGTAATTCAGCGTATTTTGTGTTAATAAATACCTTGAATTTACTGGGAATGTCAGGTGGGTAATTTATTCCCAAAAGCCTCAGTTTTTCCCGTTCTGTCATTGACATAGCACCTAGGGTATTGTTAAAGTGATATTGTTTTGAAATAGATCGTGCGATGTGTATAATTATTATTTCTCCTTGATTGTATAAGGTATTGTACATTGTGAAATATTTTTGTACAGTTTAATGCCCTGTGTATTCGTATTAACTAGCGCTGGTATTAAGTAGTTCTGGAGAATCCCTGCTGCAGAAAACTAACAAGACAGTTTGGGAGGCTTTGATCGCGAAATATGATGACAAACGGGCACATCCTATTTAAATCAACTTCTGTAAATGAAATGTGTTTTCGGTCCTTCGTGACTTCTTGTTCGGAAAAGTTATCCGAGATTCCGGAAATTCGAAATTCCGGAATTCCGGAATTCAAACCCTAAATTGACAGCCACGTAATGACTAAGTTATTCACTCTAAAATTTCCTAAATCCCATAAATAATGGACTAAAGTATAATAATCTTAAAAACGCTCGTCAAACAGAACACGGTCAAACATGGTATTGTTTGTGATCGTAAAATCTTTAATGAAATTACTTACGAGGGCGGCGCCCCGCCGCGGTGACGCCGGCGGAAAAACAAAATGTGAAAAGCCATCCTTGGTCCTTCAGTAGGGTGTACACTTGCCGAAACATATAGAAGCGGATCAGGTGCTTTTGTCTGAGGAAACTTTTGATCATACATTCAACTGCAGTCCCGCAGTTAAATGGCATTTTTTATCTGACGAATTTACCTGCTTAGTTATAAATGTAATTCAAATTTTGACTCTTTTTCTCCACTCGACCGTTTTGCTTGCGTGCTTCCCGCCAACTCAAGCTGAAAGTTTTCAAATTGTCCCAAGATCCCCATGTTAATCTACCTCTGTTCTGGTAGTCATTTGGTGGTCTGTATTTGTCCAACAGTGGGACACCTAAATAAACTATTTATATAAAAAAGCGCGAGACGGACTCGCCCACCGAGGGTTCCGTACAAATGTCTTCCTGATTGATGACGTATAAATAAAGACTATATTTTTTAGAATTTAATTACAAATGTACAGTTTTCAGGTTTTTCCCTGTACCTGTAGTATAAAACGATATAACTTGCCAAATTTCATAGTTCTAGGTCAACGAGAAGTGCCCTATAAATTTTGATTACCTTGAGGGTGTCGAAATATACGTTTTTTGCGGCATAACCGTCCGTATCTTTTTTTACGTTAACTTAGAAGTTTGCTTATTCACTGCTTCAAGGGACTGTAAACCTGAGTATATGGTTTTAATCTCAACTCGATACCTCCACGCGTTCCCGAGTTAAGGGGTCTTGAGAGACAGACAGACAGACAGACGGACAACAAAGTGATCCTATAAGGGTTCCGTTTTTTCCTTTTAAGGTAAATTCACCCCTAAAAATCACTCGTATTAGCGTTTGAAGAACTAATAAGTAGCAGATCTGTAAAAAAATAGGCCAAACAACAAGGCACGTGTAGTTCATCCTCATTATGTAGCTCTTAATTCACCTTTATAGATAATACTTCAATCGCAATGGATTTTCCAGGATTTACGTGTACTCTTTCAAACAAACAATAACAACTTAGTGAAAATTTTGCGCTGCGGTCCGTCACTTGCGAATCCAATTTTTTTTTTATTGTGCACGTATACACTAACCGTGTGCACTTGCATATCCTGGCATCACTCTAAATCCAATTCAGCTTCCGAATATCCTGGTGCCTGAATGCGTTTTCCCTACAAAATACTGTTTCCCTACAAATAGAGGACGACATTGGATTTAGTAAACGTATACGAAAATGTGTAGGATGGATTGATTAAAGCTAACTAACAGCGTGGAATAAAAATCGTTAAGTACTGACGAACTAACTTCGCTTCTACTCGTAGGGATACTTTGTGTGTCCGAAATAAAGAAATTGAATTTGAGTTTGAATTTCGATACACAATGAATAGTAAAAACTATAACGTTGTTCGTTAATTAATACGATTCATTGGACTACTTTGGTATTAGATATATATACCTACTTAATCAATTTTTAGGGTTCCGTTCCTCAAAAGAAAAAAGGAACCCTTATAGGATCACTCGGTTGTTTGAAATTTGGTACACATACGTAAATGGGTGACCCAAGATGTACGCGTAAAGTAAATTAATGAATTCTGAACAAGGGGGCCACTTTTTGGGGGTAAACTGGAAAATTAAAAAAAAAGTTTAGCAAATTTAGGAAATAAGACGAAAATTGACCATTCCCCCCACCCTTAACTCCGAAACTACCAGACTTAAAATGCTGAAAAAAATATGGAAAATAGTTCCTTGCCTAAAGATTACAGGAAAACCTATAAGTGTAAGGCCTGAGTGGACGCTCCGCTGTGAGCGGGCGTGCAGCGTGCATACAAAACAAATGCAATTTATATGGACGCTGCACGCCCCGCTCACAGCGGAGCGTCCACTCAGGCCTTAAACTAAGAAGTTTGAGTATTCAAAGTAACGGGAAAATTCTCAACATTTTTGTGTATTTTGCATAGAGCGCCTAATGCTTAGAGAATAGGAATTTTACGGAACCCTCACCACGCGAGTTGAACTCGCACTTGTCCGATTTTTATGTTATATTTAGTGTGATTACGTTGATAATCCTTTTCCTGTACGTGTTTCCTCGGACAAGGTACAGAGACGAGATCATTATTTAAATGAGAATTTTAGTTGTTTGAGAGGATCTGCCGTGTGTCACTACGCAAATGCGCTAAATAACAACATGTTAGTGACAAGCCATTTTAAAGATATTCCAAGTTATTCTTATATCACTATAAATGTATCGACGCCTATAATTTTCCCCCGTCATCTGTGACAAAGGTATAAGCTGTCAAAGGCAACGGCTCGTTACAACGTCACTTTATCCCCCGCCGAAGGCCGTAGGAAAATATCGTGTAAAAGAAAATGTATCTTTAAAACGACCAGAATAAGACGAGCCCTAGAGTCTAGAAGGGTTATATCGCTAGTGGTGAATAGTTGGTAGTCGTAACAGGTGGGATGCGGAGGTCTGGTTAGAATGGCTGCGTGTAACGAGCTAACTTTGCGTATTTGATACCGATATGTACGTTGCCTTGAGGCTTAGGCTAAAGTGAAAAAAAGTTTGTCCTACTTATTTCACTTGTTTTATGAACTATTAGCTTACTTCCCTCGATTCCGTATCTCGCGCTTTAGGATTGTAAAACTCGGAAACTTGGAGTTTTAATTAAAAGTTCAGAAGAGACGGTATTTTTGTTAGTAAGTAATTAAAAGTAAAAAATATGATCGTTATTAATTTTGTTTTTCAACAATTTATGGAGTCATAATTACGAGAATGAACGGAATTGCTTTCGAAGTTGGTAAAGCTACATTTAGATACACACATTATTTTATAATATATATCACTGACCTACATAAATAAATTACAACCATAATATTTAAATTATTGTTTTACACGGGTCTAATGCGATATTTATTTAACCGGTTGCACCGGTCATGGTCACAGATGACTGTCGTTCCAGTAAGTTATCAACGGAGATATGGGTGCACAACTATGTATGTAGCTTAACCAATTCGTTCCCGTCGTAATTCCAACCCCCTTTTCATCCCCTTAAGCAGTAAACGCCGAGGTGAAAAGTAGGTATCCTAGTGGTATCCTATTATTTCCTTATTGACACAGACTACAAATATCAACAAAAATACCTTAATTTAATCGGCGATATTCATATAATAAACAAGTATGGATTTCAAATTCCTAAAATTTGCCCCATTTTTAATTGAACTCCGATATTCAGGCCCCTTTTATAATTAAATAATAAATACGGTTCAATTTTAACATCGCACATCCTAATATTTATTTTCAGGTTGGGTCCAATTTGCGGTCCAAAAAATAAATAAACAACCCAACTGGGACTAGTGTTTACCCAGGACCGTCCGAGCCAGCTTTGTCGGGTGTTTCAGGACTTCTATTTTGAGACTAGATTTCCAATTTAGTTAGACGCTACGCCAAACAGTGAGCAGTGTTTTACCGTTTTTTTATCCTCGGTAGGTACATGCTAGGCTTCCTCGGGAAAACCAAATAGAAAGTTTTAACGTTTTGAAAGCACTCTATGATATTGCGATTCTGAGTTTCGTTTGACATGCATAAAATCTGATTTATGGACTTCAAATTAAAATAGTCATATTAAAATGTAATGAAACGGGTCACTCACGTCTTAACCCATTCAAGGCCAGTGACTAAACATATGAGTCATGCCTCTACGTGCGATTTCCGCTACAGAGCGGAAAAAAGCTGCTACGCGCTACGGCGTAGCACACGTAGCAATGCGTGGCCTCGAATGGGTTAGGTGCGTGCTAAGCGCGCCGCGCCGGTATCGCGAGTGCTCACGATTAAGGACCACGTATTGATTCGAAACATCTTGAGCTATATTCCACCTCAAAGACGTGCGTGACCCATTCCATTATATTTTAACATGTCTGAGACTCGTGGGAGTTTTCTATTTAAAATAGTCAGTTTAAATCGCACCTCAAATTTTGATGTTACTTACAGTTGCCGGTATACAACTTAATTCAACAAATTGTGACGCGTCACCAGCATTACATTAAGGAAATATTACCAATTTCATGTCTATGTCTTTCAAAATCAGACCGACAGAAATATGATACAAAAGCAGTATTTAGGTACGTCGCCTTCCGTCTTTCAACTTGTTTCTATGAAATTTCAACAACATTAGCGACTATTTATAGAAAAAAACCAATTTAGTGAAAAGTTGTTTTTGAAATGCATTGATCGATTTTGATGCAAAACAATTTGAAATGCATTGATCCCTTTAATGCTCAAAGGTGCTAAGCATTTGAACTTATTATTTAATATCTCAAGCACGTAATTTGATAAGCCAATTTTGATATCCGCCTACGATGGGTAAGATAGGTAGGTATAGGTAAGTCATAGAAAGTTGCATTGGACATAAGAAAATCCAGGGATCGGAACCGGAATTTTTTAAATCCCCGAAGTAGTCCAATATTTTGAATTATTAATGTAGGACACTATCATGTATTTAGGTAACATTTTCGTATTATTAGACTGCCTGATCAAAAATGATATTATAAACCAAAGAACGAAATAGAATGAAATAATACCGGTATTTTATTTATCCCTGGTCTTATCACCAGACTGCACGACTGGTGATATCACAAGCTATCAACAAATAGCTAGTTGTGCAAAAACACACAATCAGGGACTATGCTCTTATTAACTATATCAAGCATAGACTGTCACAGGCGATACTAAGTAAATAACTTGGTTCCAGTAACACCATAAATATTATCATATTAACTTAGCTGCACACCACAGTAATCAGAATAACACAATTTCACTGGTACCTACCCGAACCATCCCAGTTTTAACTGCAGCAATTTAGGATATTTAGATTATAGAGAGAGGACCCCAGCGACACTACACCGAGACCACGTACATCGTCGCTGCAAAGTTTAAACGCGATCAAATCCCTGGTTCTGAATTAATCCCGTGCTCAGGATTAAACCGCGCTGTTCTGAGCCCCGTTTAGGTAAAGCCGGGGTAACTAATGACTAATGAGGTACTAGGGGTTCTTTATTTTAAATTATCTAAAGTAACTTCTAACGAGAGCTACGGTAGCTTAGTGGTTCAGGCATGCGGCTGTCAAGCGGCGGTCGTGGGTTCGAATCCCGGCTCGTACTAATGAGTTTTTCAGATCTTATGTACGGAATGTTTACTATTAGCTTTTGGGTGAAGGAAAAACATAGTGAGGAAATCGGTCAGATCCCAATAAGGTCCAGTTTTCCGTCTGGGTTGGAAGGTCAGATGGCAGTCGCTTTCGTAAAACTAGTGCCTATGCCAAATCTTGGGCTTAGGTGCCGACCCCGGCCTGCTTTAGGGCACAACCGGAAATAACGCTAGGAGAATTATGATGAAAGTAACTTTTAACGACATTAGCTTCCTACTTAATTGTAGATTGTTGAAGGCGCCCTACATCTACTTTTTTTAATGCATTTAAGCTTGAGGAGGTATTTAAAGACAAATAGGGCGCCTCCTGTCCTGTTGCTAATGGATTGAACTGTAATACTAATATACTTTTCTGTGATTGAACGGAAGATAACAAAAGGTGTCGATTGACAAATATTTATCAATATTTTTTTTGTATAAAAGAATATTAGATTAGTAAGTACCTACCAACACTATTTTTCATTCGTAGGTTGTAAACTATTTTTCTGTGTGGCGAAGTAAAACAATTAGTAGATAATAATTATTCGTAGTTTATTCTTTAATTGTCAATTAATTTGCCACCTGATCTGCCGCGTTTATAAAGAACGTATGTGATTTGATTGCGAATGGATCCAGTTTTTTATTTATTACTTGGGTAAGGCCGTCGAAATTTGTGTTTTTTTTAACGTAAGTCTGTTTTTGTGTTATACTTTGTGTGGCGTGTAACACAAAAGTATAATAAAAGTGCCGAATACAAAACAAAAAGTAACACAAAGACAGACTTACGTTAAAAAAAACGCAAATTTCGACGGCCTTTACCATTAATTAATTAAATTAAAGTATTCTTCCACACTTTGTCAAAATTAAATAGTTCCTGCCAACGTAATATGTTCAGGTACTTTTATTTTACTATACAATTGGTCTGGTCGATGTAACTGGTGACCGAAGAGCTGGCGGCTTTCTCGCGCAACGCATCAGCATTGCAATTCAGCGAGGAAATGCCGCCAGCATCCTCGAGGGCCTTTTTTAGATTTAACTTAGTTTTAATGTATCTTAGTTAATGTTAATTATAATCTTGTATTCACTTTTAATAAATATTTACACCATTGGTGATAAAATTGGAATTCTAAAAATATTCATATATGATTAATGTAATTTCTTAAAGTCCTTCCCATTTGTTCTTTTAAGCGTTTGTTATAAAAGTCAAAGTCAAAGTGATTTATTCTTCAATTTAGGCATATTACATGCACCTATGAATGTCGATAAACTACCACCGGTTCGGAAAGTAAACCTCTGCCTCGAGAAGAACCGGCGTAATAAACTCGGCGAGGTGTCATTTTTTCAAAACAGTATACAATATATCATATCAGTATCAGAGTATTATAAAATTTTAAAATTACATTGCTACAGTAGAAAGCCTATTTATTTTACGACAGGTTTCTAGTGCAGGATGCTTCGGTTTCTAGTGCAGGATGGTTATGCTTCGTTACTGTATTCCTTTCACGGTTGAGTGGAAGAACGAAAGGATATGAACATGAACACCCTTTTTAATGAAATATAGAATTAAGAAACTGTCATATCATAACAATGTAGTAACATATTGCAAGATCGCACGCCTCATTTCTTTTAAGTACAATTTCGTACACGTGCCTTATTTCTAAGAAAGTAATTTCTTTAAGGACCATTAAACACCGTCAAGTAGCATAGAACTTATTAGTCGTAGGTATGTTGTTTTGTACCTGAGGGTAAACAGCACTGCTATCACAAGACGGCGCGCGAGCTCTCTCGATTTTTTTCGCACTATTAGTCTCTCTCTTATTAGAAAACTTAGAAAGAGAGGTATAGTGCGAGAAAAATCGAGAGAGCTCGCGCTCCGTGTTGTGATAGCCGTGCAGATACTGTAGGCTATGGACTACTGCAGAGGTTTCACAAACTCCATGTCTCTAAATCCATGTTAAACTAAAAATATTTACTTCTCAAAAACTAAGTACGTAGGTACATTTTTTACAAGAAATTCAAACTCAAATATCTTCAATATCGATCATAATATGAACGGAGTGACATTAAGTAACTGGATTAGTATAGTATTATTGTCAGTACCTATTGAAAGTTGAATGCGATTTTATCGATACGCAATATTGTAAGTTTTTTTTTTCATTATACTTAAGAGTGATCCGGGGCTATGTGACTCTGGTACAAATAGTAGCAAATTTTATTAATAATGATATCACGGACACATTCAACTGAACTATCAATTTGAGGAGATTAATATTCGAATAACAATAACTTACTATTGTCTCATTAAAAGGTGTCGAAAGGTAAGAAAATTGTAGAACTAGTAAACTACCACTACTAGGTACTACTACGACACTAATACTAATAGTAAGAAAGCGAAAAAGTCGTTCTTGGGAAATTGTATAAAATTCTACAATAAAATTCCAAAACACATTACCGAACTTACTGACTCTAAATTCAAATCTGTCGTAAAACGGACACTCATTGCAAAAGCATATTATAAGATAAACGACTACATCATGGATAGGGATATTTGGCAGCGATAAAATCCTGCACTAAAAACCTGTCGTAAAATAAATAGGCTTTCTACTGTAGCAATGTAATTTAAAAATTTTATAATACTCTGATACTGATATGATATATTGTATACTGTTTTGAAAAAATGACACCTCGCCGAGTTTATTACGCCGGTTCTTCTCGAGGCAGAGGTTTACTTTCCGAACCGGTGGTAGTTTATCGACATTCATAGGTGCATGTAATATGCCTAAATTGAAGAATAAATCACTTTGACTTTGACTTTGACTTTGACTTTGACTTTGACTTTGAATGTAAGAAAATCAACGGATCATACTTAAACAACGTCCTTTTTTAGGGTTCCGTACCCAACGGGTAAAAACGGAACCCTATTACTTAGACTTCGCTGTCCGTCCGTCCGTCCGTCCGTCCGTCCGTCTGTCTGTCAACAGGCTGTATCTCAAGAACCGTGATAGCTAGAGAGTTGAAATTTTCACAGATTATGTACTTTTGTTGCCGCTATAACAACAAATACTAAAAAACCGGCCAAGTGCGAGTCGAACTGGGGCTCCCATACAACTGACATGATTTTTTTGCCGTTTTTATAGATAATGGTACGGAACCCTTCGTGCGCGAGTCCGACTCGCACTTGGCCGGTTTTTATATTTTGTTCCAGACAATGTCTAATTCGTACTAGTAGTTGATTACTACGAGTACAGTCAAGGGTGAACTAATACGTACGGTCGACGCCAAAAATACGTTTACACTATTCGCCTTATTGCAATCGAATAAGGTGCAAAAGTGTAAACGTATTTTTGGCGTCGACTGTACATAAATAAGAACATAAATATCTGTACACGCCTTAATGACATTGACAATAGGGCCCTGTACAGACATTAATGTACGTATTCGTTCACCCTTGCTTGACTGTACCTAAGTACCTATTGAACTACTTGTACGAAAAACCCTACCTACTCGTTTCAATAAGGAAAAATATCACGTCCACCATCTGCACGAGAAAGTGGCAAAGTTAAACAAACATTGAAATAAGGTAATTTCGCTTTCGCCACAAAAAATCCCACATCTGGAACGGCACGTGGCAATCAAAGGGCTTCCTTCCGGTGCAATCCCCTCGCGAAACCCTTCGCCCAAAACAAGTCCGCGAATCCTGTAAAAGACCTTAGCCATATCGAGATACGCGCGAATTTTGAATGGCGAAATAAAGATATCCGGCCTCGGACTAAGACAGTAACACGACCGCATTCAGTTTGGCCTTAGGATGTGACTTTTTGTCAATTGTTTTCCAGTCTTATCCGGCTTCGAGTAAAGTTGTATTTCGAGTGTATATTCTCGTTCGGTCAGAGTTTGTGATTGCAACGGAGGTTATAAATGTTATAGAGTCACATAAGTGACGGTTTTATTGGTTTCTTATGGCGATAGAATGCAGGGGTTTTTTGCTTGTTATTGACCCATTAAAGCGGGGACAGTAGCATCTGGATCTTGAAACGGATATAGTGTGATCTAATATAGTGTTTTTTTAGGGGTCTTGCTGTGTCTCGGCGTCCATAGAACCCGACTCTTGGCTTGCCTGTTTTATAACAGTTGGATCAGTCATTCAACTCATAAAGATATTTTAGCTCCAATTTACGTGAGTGTTATATGTTTGACGCCACGCCACTATAGTGACTGGGCACACTAAAGTAAGTGATAAAATACGCATAAAAAAAATTACCTACGACAACTTTACAAAACAATTACTTATTTCAAAATTTTAGAATAAATAGTAGGTATTTGAGATTTGATTATTTTCCAAGCGTAAGCTCTATTCTGTTCAAAATAGTTCAAATTACTGTTCAACAATAAATCCAGATAGTACGTCGCTCAATCTGTTTTTATGTTGGGCTCTGTAACAGGAGCAAATATTTAAAAGGACGATTCCATAGAGCATCTGCATTAACCCCAATGTGTCCAATTTTTTAATATATATTTGTTTAATTCAGAGAAATTTTGATCTAAAATTATGACCAGTGATCAGGGTTTTGGATGTCACTCGGGGTGAATTACCTTAATCATTATGCTAAGTATGAGTATGCCGCGGGATTCCGGGCTTCGTGTGGTTTGATAGTGGACAGTTTTTTGTCATCTTATTAGATTACGATTAAGTCAATGTTTTAAATAAATATGGGTATATGATAAAAAATAAGATAACAGTCATGTTTTTTATGTTACACCTAAATCTATAATTAAATAAATACATTTTTGTATAACTTTATTCATTTTTACGGCGCATGCCATGACATTTCTTTTTGACATACCGCGGTGTAGCATCCATAACCCCGATCACTGGTTATGACCTCCAAGTAATGTATCTTGGCACCACGAGATTATAGCACAGCAGTCAATGCTGATTTTGAGGTAACATCATGTAATGAGCCATAATATATTTTAAAAATTTTGATTTTTGTTTTTTTTTTTTGTTTTTTCAGTGTTTTAAAAATAAAAAGTTACTATAACACTCCAGAAGAGTAAAAAAATACACGTAAACTTATTTTGAAGGAAAAAAAAACATTTTTTTTTTCAATTACAACCACTTGGAAATATTTGCTCACAATCTACCGTTTAATTTTTTGCTCCTGTTACAGGGCCCAACCTGTATAAGCAGTGAAAAACAAATGAAGTACCTACTTAAGTAATTGATTAATTAAGTACCTACCTACTCAACTTTTCTTACAAGGACGTTCAAAGGGTTTATTTCAATTAGTAACACTAAGATACTTTATTAGCATTTCCTTAATAATTCAAGATTGTTGAACAAGGGTATTCGCTCGTAATTTACACGGGCTACGTAGCTCTTTGTTATTTAACTTAAAGCTAACTTAAACTGAAATACCATCTCATTTTCCAAGAAACGATTCTTACAACAGCATTGCTTAGTATAAGACTTAGGAAATAATTTGAGCGTATTTTTAAATCTGATCTGATTTATTGTCTTTTATTTTTCAAGTTGAATACTGAATCACTAATGGACATATAGTACGATGTTAGATCAAGAATCGGTAGCATTTTGATTAGATTTGTATTCCTTTATTCCTTAATGTAAATCAAGTGAAGTGTGTCCCAATCGCGATCCGTGAAAAATAGATTTGATTCTTATTAGAATGTCCTAGGTACCAAAGTCAATGTCGTTTGAGGATACGGTCTAGACTGATACTTATGTAGGATTTCTGTCATAATATTATGTGAAGGCCGTATAAACTCAATATCAAGAGTCAGGAGGTATTCGAAGCTGTTTTCAAATATTAGCTGGCTAGCACGGGTTGTAAGAAAACGGTGTGTTTATACATACGTATATCTGATCAGAAATAGCAATTGCAAATGGGTCATTCAGATAGCACTTTTACACATTTAATTTTATTTATAGCAAAAGAAAAACAGTGGAAGAACCGTGAGTTACCTACCTAACAAAACTTCCTAAATGGATCTTAATTATTTGCTGTAATATTGAGGATAACTTTACCTAAGTGAAGGGTTTTTATCTGAGTGAAGTTACTATTAAAATTTTTCTAGGCCCATCCAATATTCATAATTGCATTTGGCAATTTTTGAGGGACGAAAAACGTGAGAACCGCGGCGTAATACAGCAATTTCCGTGCCAAACAAGAAATTTTCAATGTTCCTAATAAAGCATAATTTGTGCGTAAGTCATCGTCGGCGCAAGTTTTTCCGTGTGTCCCGTGGCATGTCAGGCTGAAGCGTATGTAATTTCGGAAGAGTGCGACTCACTTGTTGCACAGAAACGGGACAAATCTTGAACAGAAAGAACGCGCGCTGAACAAGTACATTTTTAGGTAATTTTGCATAATGTTCGAAACAGATATATATAATACTATTTTATAAACTGAGGTGCAGTCGCATAAATGTAATATGCACTGCTAACAAAAATGCCAATACAAGGCGAGAAAACAATTTTAGCGAATTTTCAAATCTGATCTGATATACTCATTTTTAGAGCTCCGTAGGTATATAATTTATTTAGTCCTTACGTTTTCTCTTTCGCCACAGAAATGGAGCTAAATGCCGCGTGATCCACTCAGATTTGTTGAATAGTAGATAACCGAAATGCTCCTGAAATGCTTTGCGCGGTTTTTCCGCCTGATTTGTCCCTAACCTCTTAGTGCTACGTATAGTGGCTTCGAGCGCGTGAAACACATTGAAAAAAAAAGAAATGGCACCGAGTGAATAGTCTAGTAGTAAAACTCGTTAACTCGTACGTTGCCGGATTCACGGCTGGTCGAATTTTAATTTAATAAGGCGCAGGAAGCGGCTGTTTGCCAGTTTTGTCGTTAACTTGCGCAGCCGCCTGTGGCTTATTGTTCCTTTTTAAATTGCTGGCTAAGAAAACAGTGTGACTGGGCCCCTTTTAATAAACGTTACAATTACAATCCTACAATTGGCATTGGGAATGGATGAAAATTTTAGAAATGCCTGATTATTTTTTTGATGATAGGAATAACCTTCCTTAGCACTAGAAAAAGGTTTCAGATTTTTCAGCTGGGTCTATTACTTTTGAAAAATGTAAACAGTTTCCTCACTTAAGTTTTGGGTCAAGGACGGCACTTTCCTCGATCTGTCCCATATTACAAAAAAAAAATCTTAAATATCTGTGGTAAACAGACACTGGCAACAATATTGACAGTTGCAGCAGCTATATTTGTGCGGGAATATTCCATCGCTTTTACGTTCGACATAAAGCAGTCGTCTATATTAGGACGGATGGTAAACCATGCCTAGCATGATCGTGACTTCAAAAGATTTGCCATGTTCCGACATATCAAAACCCTGGAATATCGCTATAGTATTGTCACTAATTGTGGCGCTCTTTAGGGGAGGCCTATGTCCATCCATGGACGTCTTTCGGCTGATATGATGATGATGATTGTTAGTGACAATCAATCAATCAATTGTCAATTTGTCACTCTAAGCATACCAATATAATGTATCGTTTCATTTATAATCATTATAAACCAAAAATAAATATCAACGTAGCTACTTTAATCCCACTTTTCTAATACTGTAACCGTAAAAACGATATTCAATGACCAAAAAAATAGTCGGAAATATCGCAATGTAACCACTCCACTATTCAACAGATAACAATGGGCCCCGGCCGAGGCAGGATTTATCGCGGTGGCAAAACCTACGCGCCAAATATTCTTTATTGATGTTATACCAATAACTCCCCTTTCTAATTGGTGCGTTCTTTATTGTACCGGGTATATTTATGCTTTTATTTAGGTATATTTTTTACTACATGACCTTCTTTTAATCCAGAGGAAAACTACACCAGATGTTTTAGCCGATTGAGCAAACTGGCTGTTAGAAGCCATCCGAAGATGCCTAATTTAACTGCTATCATAGAAAACAACTGCTATAATTTACTTTAAAAACAATGTTTCACGACTTCAAATACCCAAATCACTTCAAGTGTGCCTATAAAATGTGAAAAGTTCCCTCGATTTTTCCATGACCTTATCATCAGATCCTAACCTAATGACCACGGGACAACTTGAAAAGGATACCATTTCAAACAAAAAAGAGTTTTCGAAATCGGTCCAGGCGTCTTCGAGTAATCAAGGAACATTAAAAAATAAAAGAATCCAACGAATTGATAACCTCCCCTTTTTTGGAAATCGGTTAATAACAAAAAAAAAAACAATAAAATTTAACAGCTACCGTAATTCCTTCAAAATAACCGTGAGACAGGACCAACCATGAATTTCTACTATCAATTGATCTGGTGAAGCTTTTTATGTGTTTTCAATAATTACCTAAGACATGTTTGTGTGTACAAAATCAAAGTCAGAATCTAAACATTTATTCTACAAATAGGCCGAAAGGGCACTTTCACAAATCAAAAACGGCATCATTCAAAAGAAAATAAATAAATAAATTTTGGTTGTCAAAAAAAATATGATAGAAAAAAACTCAGATTTGTTAGATATGGATGAAGCTTATGGCGTCAAAATAAAGTGAAAAGATCATAAACCACTACCACCAATTTAATATCCTGAGCCAGAGCCGTATAAACCCTCCAAAGATCGACATTAAAATAAAAAAGCTAATAATCAACAAACTAACACAACATTCCGGAGCGCACACACACAAACACAGGAGTCTCAACATTTTAAATAAGCGCACATCTCCCGGAGCAGTGTGGAATTGTGGATTATATCCAACGGCTTATAGGAACTGTAAGTACGTGTGCTTGCAAATCAAATAGAGCTTTGTTTCTGTGTCTTTTTATTTATACTGGGAGTGTTGTGTTATCTTTATTTCCATGGACTTAAAATGGTTTAGACGAGACGATAAAAGACATGTTTCATAGAAACATGAAAATATGAGTTTTGCGAAGGATGACGTAAACTTTCGTTACCAAATACCTACTATAAGTTGAAATTTTTTGAACTGAGCCGATCTACTTATCTTCAAAACAATTGCATTTAAGTTAAATAATACGATTGTGCGGTCGACGCGTGCCAACAAACAATGAAGGAAAATTTGTTTATATCTGTCTCGCTGTGAGCGGGGTTTTTTTAAATATTTTAGTCCATTTTGAATCTATTGAATAAGACGAGAGAGTTCATTATTCAATGAACATTTTATGTGGCGGTAACCTCTTTTTTGCAAAGTTTAGCACACGCCAACCACACAATCGTATTGTTTAACTTGAATGCTATTGTTTTGAAGATAAGTAGATCGGCTCAGTTTAAAAAATTCAACTATACCAACTATTATATACATCGTCTTAGACGTCTTAGTTTGGTAGCTCTGTTGGTAGCGTGCCTGTTCTGGACTGTCATTCAGAACGCGCTAAAATGCACCTCACCTTACCGGTCACGCCTAACGAACCTAGACCTCGTGTAGCGACGGTCGAGGTTTCAAAACCCGTTCGCGGCTTGAGGGAAATAATTTTCCACATCATTTAAAATATATAATTCTTCTGATTGGAATGCAAGAGGCTCGAATTAAAACTTTCGTGAGACATAATTAAAATAATACAAATAAATCCACAGTTAAATAAATAAATAAAAATAAAATAAATCCGCGTATTAAATGTTTCGGGGAGTAGTCGGGAGTTCTTCTTCAGGATGAGTGTTTTCGCATTGTCGCTTGAAGCAACATTGCTGCTTTAGTGTTCCTGATGAGTTATTAGTATTATGCAAAAGGCTGTTTGTTAAGTTAACATTATAGTACTTTAATAATACAACATGATTAGTAAGCAACCCGTTCCTTAAGTTGGTAATGCGAGTAATAAATCACGTAGTTTGGTGTTGTTGAATTTAGTTTGAAAATACAACAGCAAGTCCCAAAATGTGTAAACTCGTAGATAATTATGTTTCTCTTTCCAAATTCGTACCTAACTGTGTTATACTTACTTATAATTAATGGTGTGTCTCTGGTTCCATGGAGGTTGGGACGGATGCTTGTGTGGGACGCTACATGTGTAGACACACTGGCACCGTCTCACCTCCAACGGACTACTTCTAAAGCGGGTGCAGCGGCGGAAAACGCCGAAAATCTGAAATGTAATAAATATAGAGGCCTCGGCAGAGAGTAAGACTTTGTACCCTTTGGCGTCGAGACCCTCGGTCCGTGGGGTCCCAGTGCGCATAAGTTATTTGCAGAAATCGCGAAACGTCTGGTCGATGTAACTGGTGACCGAAGAGCTGGCGGCTTTCTCGCGCAACGCATCAGCATTGCAATTCAGCGAGGAAATGCCGCCAGCATCCTCGGTACAATGCCTCGAGGGCCTTTTTAGGGTTCCGTAGCCAAAATGGCAAAAACGGAACCCTTATAGTTTCGTCTTGTCCGTCTGTCCGTCTGTCCGTCTGTCCGTCTGTCCGTATGTCACAGGCATTTTACTCGAAAACTATAAGGTGTATTTGAATAAAATTTTGAGGATAGGTGTATTTTGTTAGCCGCTACAAAGTTTTGTAATTAAAATTACTAAAAAAAATTTTTTTAGGGGTGTACTCCATACATAAAACTAAAAGTCAAAAAATTTTTTTTCACCGTGAGCCCACGTGTGGCACATGAATCGATAGGCCTTTCAAAATAAATATAAGGTTTCTCAGGATTTTTTTTGATTAAGTGAATACAGTCAGAGATAATCGCCCCGAAAGTCACTAAAATTCTGTCCCCCCCCCTCTAATTTTTGAACGGTGTATTTTAAAAATATGAAAAAATTAATGGACACAGCGCTTATTAAGTTCATTCACCGAAAATTGTTTTGAACAAGATCGGATGAAAGGTTTCCGAGATATTGCTGAAAAACTGCCTTCCTCAAAGAAAAGGACGTAAGTGCCGTAAGATTTCTATGACGATACGACCTTTTTAATAGGCACGGAACCCTTCGTTTTGCGTGGTCCGACACGCACTTGGCCGGTTTTTAGATTTAACTTAGTTTTAATTTATCTTAGTTAATGTTAATTATAATCGTGTATTTTTATTTCAATAAATTTTATTACAATAATTAATTATTTATTAAGGAAAAAATTTAAATACCTACGTGGTTTATAAGTTACGGTGACATTTCTTCTGTTTCCGCATTATCTTCGGTACTTTCAGTGTCAGAGCCACTTCCGATCTGAAATGACTATGGCTTCTACGAGTAATGGTTTATGGCCCTTATTTTTTGCGTTCAAGTGGAATAACGCCACCTAAAGTATTGAATGATACCAGTCAGGGAGCGAAACTTTGGTGCCGGTGACGTCATTATGACGCAAGATGTTTTTTTAAACCAACATTGCAACACCAACACTCGTTAGAACTATTATATAATCTGTGCCAATACCTCAATGATTCTTAATAATGTAATAATGGTAATATAAATATTATTAAGTATTTATTTATAAAATTTTGGTATTTATACAAAAAAATATGTAAATATTAAAAAACGATAGGTACGAATAACATTTTTTATTGGGTAATGTAATTCTAACAAAAAAAAAACCTCAAGTAAGTAAATAAAACAACACAACAAATGTTTCGTTGGATGACGAAGTATGCAGAACGCTTTAAGTTTAAACATAATATCGCATCTTATTGCCATATATACATTTCACACATTCAGGGCAATATAATTCTCGAACCTCTCGCCAGTTATAAAAATTGTATAATAATATATAAAAGTTGTTATTTGATTAGGTATCTATAATCTAAATAAAAACACTCTGTATGTAGCTTGACGTCATACGTCTGTCATCGGCACCATAGTTTCGCTCCCTGATACCAGTACAGTTGTGTGTTTTGTGGTAGATAACAACCACTAGTCAAATTTACACAGCCCTTTGTTTGCTAGCGTTGCATTTTTTGCAACGTCACAATGTGTGTGGGCTAACAAGATACGCCTTTTGTAATAGACAGCGAGTTCATTCGAGGGTTTTTTTGCTAAAACTATTGTAAAATAATGGATGGTAATATTAAACGCCTGCCCGTAAATAAGCGGTTTAAGAAACTCAAAATTTACCGGATAACTGTCGTGTATTATGTAATTACCAATATGTATTAATTATATCCTTAACACCAAATAATAAATTTAATATTTTTTTAAACACAAAAATGCCACAATATGTAGATTCCATAAGTCCCTGTACCTATACAATGGACACGTGGAAGAAAAGGGGGGAAGCTTTTGCCCAGCAGTGGGACGCTGAAGACTTGCAATTAGCAAACCTAATAAGCCCCCCTCCACTGTTATGTCTGTCTCTAAAAACCGAAGATATCCTCTGTCAAATATTGCGGACGGAATTTCAACCCCGATTGTTTTTCATTTACCTTATTTGTTGCAGTATGGGTCTTACAAGTTTTTATATGTATACATACTAGTATAAATACAGTGCCAGCGTACCTAACGCTGTTAGGGCACAGCAACATTAAATAAAAAATAAGGTAAACACTTTTATGTCAAAGCAATATGGGTTAAATTCCAACTAAGAAAATGTTTCTTCATTCGAATTTAAGGCATTTAAGCCATATCACTTTGGCATAAAGTGCCCATGACATACACTAGCGCACCGTCGGCGACTAGGACGTACCTTACCTATACCTTATTTATTCTAAATTAATTCATGCAACACGCTCACATGTAGCCTTGGTCAAAAGTGTTGAGCACCCATGCGTGTTTCATACAAAAGTCAAACTTTAAAAGCATATTTATATATTTTATAATAGAAAGTTGTGTATCTATCGGAAAAATTCGTCATATTTATTGACTTAAAGGGAAATTCCGTGAAAAAAATATTCAATTAAACCTTTATTGTAAAACCCGACTTTTTCTAGCTTCAGTTTTCACACGCAAATAATAGCAATTTCAAAATGATATATATTAATGATTTGCACATGTTCAAACACTTATTACATTTTACGTCTTCGTGTATTTATGAAATTGAAAAATTATCCATAAGTTACAAAGGAGAACGTGGTGCTCAATACTTTTGGCCAAGGCCATACATGTTACAACAAACATTATATACAAAACCGCGTTAAAATTTTACGTAAGGGTGTCAAATAGGTAACATTTTGGATGTGGATTGCAATTGTACCACATTATTAAATCGCAACAAATTGATAGTTGACTTGACTGACGTACCTATGTAGGTATATTGTAATATAGCGAAATAGTGTTCGTAGCCTTAGTCGTGTGGTCGTGTCCAAGCATTTAAAAAAAAGAGGGATATGACATATGTTAATAAATCGTATAGTATGCAAAGACTAATTGAAATATCTTCAGGTAATTTAATTAACATTGTTTTTCAGTTTCTATATTGCCAATGAGGAATTAATCCATGCAGTAATACATTTAAAGAAATAAAAACAAACATTAAAAAAAACAAGAACAATATTAAACAAATATAAGATTGGAGATGTCATAATAATAAGAAGAATCATAATAGGGTAAATCGCCATTAGCTAGCCACCCTTCAATAGCTGGCCCCCTCATACTAAGAATGTTCTCTGAAATATATTTTATATTGGTAGAGTTCTTAATGTCCGGTTCCGGATTATTATAGATTTGTGGGATTGCACGCTAGGCTAATCCTTAGTCAGTAAATTATTCTCAAGACATTAATTGAATTTAAATGGAATTACGATCTAATCTTTAGTTTGTTTATGATTTCGTGTACAGTGTCTCATCTCTACACAAATGAGCACAGCGAAATGTCATTACGATCATATTTAGAGCAGCCGCGCAAACTGGGGAAGTATCTCCTTACTGTAGGTATGCTGTGTAGTGTTCCAGGTGGTGATTGTCACTACACCTGCCAGGGATGCGCTGTGTTGAAAGTGAATTTGTTCCTAGCTGTCAAGAAAGAATCCTCAAATCAATCAAGAGTAGGCAACGCGCTTGTAATACTTCTGGAGTCTCAACCGTGCATATGTACGGAATCTGCTTACCATTAGGCAGTCCGAATGCGTGTTTGCCACCATAAAATACTAAATTATTATTATTTTTACTTGTATTTATTCAAAATATAAACTTATGCTTCTACATTTATTGCTTTATTCTTCCTGAAGCGTAAATTAGGGTTACCTATTTGCTAGAATCAGTTGCGACTTAATTATTTTTATATCTTACTAATATTATTTCTCAGTGCTGGTGTTATGTAATGTTTTTTAAAGTATTTTACATTCGTTTGGATTCTCTGTTGCCTGTATTTTGATTAATATATCTAATGGTAGTTGGTTAAGTATATGAGGTAACATGAAATCTGAGGTACAGTTGCCATATATATTCGTATAGCTAGGTAAAATTTAAAAATACTCGATGCGTAACAAACTGGATCCGTAGCATGGTTGGCCTTATCACGCGACAAGTGACAAGATAAGAGCGTCGTCTCGTTCTATCGAACGGTGTCAGCCAGTGACGCTCTATCCTATCACCTATCGCGTGACAAGGCCAACCATGCTACGGCTCCTGATTACTACGCCTAGGCTGTAGGTAGGTCTATCTGTACATCTCTACCATCATACCTTCATTAGCTAAGTGTCTCCTTTGTTCAAAATTAGTGATAATGATAATGCTTGGTGAAGATTTCAGAGACTTGGCTACTAGGACCGTAGAATGTGTAATACGAGTACGATACTTGAAAACGTTGTACAAAACATATACATACAATATATACTTGAGATTATTTGAGTTCGCTTCATTAGAAATGAAGTAGTCCAATCAAAAAGCATCTCTACGGTTCAAGGCACAAGATTCCAATTCCTATTATAGTTTTATAAAGAGTCAGCCACATTAAATAATCTCAACCATTATGCTCGCCGTTTTTCAGTGAAACGTGATATTAAGGACCGCGTAGAAACAACCAAATACGCTCATCACAATTCTGTGAATACATTAATTACAATACATATGCAAATGTATAGGCATGCATCGCGCGGTTTATTCTTTAGCTTCAAAATCTCACCAAATAGTAAATAACCAGATATCGATGTTGTAGTATTTTAGGTGCAGCATGGTTATGGTATAGACAATATCAATCAAAATTGTTAATTTAAGGTTAATATCGACATTATTAACGGTATTTAAGCTTTACGCTGCACCGAAAATGCTACAACATTAACGATGTCTGTAAATAACAAATCTAGAATCCATATTTACGATAACGATTTAACATTTCTTCTCCAACCGATGCTAAAAAGTTTAATGGCGTGTGAAAATTCAGCATTATCGTAAATAAACTAACTGCATTGTGTCACACAAAGAGATCGGAAGCGCACAATGACGAACATTTTGAAATCACACCCTTTTGCTCTGAATTAAATGTAATAAATTTTATAGTAAACTGACGCGTGGCGTTCCGGTGTTTTTGAAATGGACCATGTCAAAGTGTTTAAACGGATTCCAGGAAGTGAGTGTGATTTTAAAAAAAAACATATCAGAGCATAGTCCATACAGAGATTCAGGTTCGCGTCTCTCCTGTGAACAGTTCCAAAGCTTAGGGATATAGCCTAATTTTTGGTTGGACTCTTTATCCGCATAAACGGCGTTTCCTCTTCTATAATTCTATGCGATAAAAACATATAAGCCTATTAACTAGGTACATGAAAGACAATTTTTGTTTTTCTGACTGTGTATGACCCAGTCAACCATCGGTCACTTTTTTGCCTTTTATCAGTCCCTATATAGATTAACGGCCGTATTCATAGACGTTCTACAAGCCTATTTTGTTTTAACTAAACTGGCGTTAAAATTCGTTTGTTTTTATCTATCACTTTGACATTTGTGTTCATAAGAAAGGGTCAAAGCACATTTTATTTAGCAGAGGCATTTTAAGTTTTATGAATTGAAGGGTTAGAATATAATATTTGCGAAATTGTGCTTTACGCTTAAAGTGCTGCGACGATTTAGTTGAAAATTTTCGCAGGTATGGCGGTATTTAGTCCCGAAAAAGGACGTATGGTTTTTTTTATATCGGAAATTATCTTCTAAGAAGATGTAACGAGGGATAACTTTGCATGTAAATGCGATTGGCATGCTTTGCGCAGTAAATTAGTTTTACAAAAACTTAATTTTTAGCTCTTATAGCAATTGAACAGTTTCACTTTCTAGCTCTATCATTAGATCAACTTGATGGTAGAAAATTATTAACTGGTCATCTACATTAAATTGAAATCGATGATTATCCAATCATGTTATACGAGATTTAATAACATCGATACATATAATACTTGGTTGAATTTCAAAAGCGTCGTAATAAACAGCAACTATGTTTGTCCCAAAAAACTTTTAATCCATCACAAATAAATTTTCCTGTACCTATGGAATATGACAAGTAAATGTGCCCATTCGCCCCGTAAACGACTTTGACTTTGACAATTCTAATTCCGAGCATTCCGTCGCTGGAGTTTCAGTGAATGAAATCCTTTGGCCCGCATTGAAGTTTAGAAACTTCGGCCAAATTAGTAGGTACCTATTGATGCTGTAACATGCTATATAGCATTCTTAGCATATGTCTAAATATGGCAGAAAGTCATACCTTCAACAAATTGTGTTTTTTTTTCCATAACTATGAAAAAAAATGGATTCATACATATAAATATACCAGAGTTGATGAGTAATAAAAATACAGATAGCTCGAATTATTATATTCAGCAACGAAGTGACTCAGGAAAATAATTAAACATTGATAATGGAAAACGGTATTTTTTGTAGTTTTTCGCAAAGTTAATAAAATTAGACGTGGTCATTGCGTTTTTTTTATCATAAATTTGAAATATAGGATAATTCATACAAATTAAATAGCAGAGTGCCTGTAAGAAAATGGAGCACATTACGATATGAACATGCATTTTTATATTCCTTCTGCAATAATATAGTTCCTCAGAAAAATAATACAACATTCTGAATAATGGAAAAACAACAGAAACTTTATGCAGTATTTCGCAGTTTGTGTTTTAAAAGTAAACTTGAATGTTTTTGGACGTTCTTTTTAAATACAAACCATGTATGTATATTTTTAATTACTACAGCACACATTTTTTTATCGTGCATATTTAATCAGAGAACCAAGGGGTGGAATTTTAAACAGTTTCGTTAATTTTACTATAATAAAACAAGTTGCATCAAGCAAATTGTACAATAGCAAGTCCTTCATAATTTAGGGTTATTTTTTCTCACAATCTAAACAAAAGTTAACAGGTTCTTTGTTTAAGAGCCCATTTATTTTTCTTTTTAACTGTGCCGTTAGTGGTTTTCGTACAATTAATAGACCCGATTGTTAACTGTTCATAATTAACAGTTCACTAATTGGTGAAGTTAAAGAAATGATGTGATTCTTATGCAAATATTATTTCAAAGTAACTTTCCAATAAAAATATTATTAAACTATTCTCTATTGTATGACTATAATGTCTTATTTGCAAGCTGTTATAAAAAACTGAAAAACCGACCAAGTGCGTGTCGGGCCACGCGCAGTGTATACACGCGCGCACCAACTTAACGTTGCGGTTGCGTCGCCCGAATTTGTATGAAAGTTGGCCTTTCCAAGTACAGTTTTAAAACTAGTTATGTCTACTGATCCGTGATAGTTGTCCTATTAAACTCATTGTATCACTATATGCCTTCAAGACCGTGGTGCGAGTGAGAAACAAACGCGAATTAAACAGTACTCAGGCATAGAATTACAGCTTTCTGGAAGTAAGGATCACTGAGCTAAGTCGGAGATGGACAGACAGACGGACGGACTTGCGGACATGCCGAAACTATCCTTTTTTCGCCTTCCTTGTTGACTACGGAACCCTAAAAATATCTACAAAATCTCAGTGTTTTTAAATTGCAGCGTGACCTTAGGAAATGCATCGTTTCAAAAGAAATCTCTAATTTATGTACACATTATGCTTTTCTTTTCAAAAAAAAAAATTTTTTTAATGGACATGTAAATTTACATACACTTTTTTTATAAAATGATGCTCGGAGACACATTGTTATGCCAAATGAATCCCCAATCGGAATGACAATACCTCACACCCTCCATTCCGTTTGCAAATGATGTAACGGCAAAATGATGATGAAAATAAATAATAAATCGCTCTTACTTCTATATATTTGCATTTGAATCCTTACTTCAATACAATCGTGGAACGTAGAAGATCGATGGATGTAATATTAGCTACTTGTGAATCTTGTGATGAAAGTAACGTTAACTAAAATTCTCTAACGCTTTGACGGTATTTATTAAACATTTCACAAATACAAAAATTCAATTTACAACAACTTTGACGGTATTGCATTTTTATTATTTAGTTTTTACACTTTGCGTAGAATAAGTCAGATATAATAAAATATTAGTGCTCGCTTTGTTAAGTGGTTAAGGTTAAGTTAAGTTAAACGTGTCACGGGTCGCGGCAAGATAGACTATCCGTCTCTTTTTAATTAATACAGATAGAAAGAGACGGATAGTCTATCTCGCCACGAGACAGCTCGCTGTGCTTGTGCTGACCGTGCAGAGTTCTTGACCCAAAACGTAAATGAGGAAACTGTTAATATTTTTCAAAAATAATTGTCGCAGCTGAAAAATCTGATACTTTTTTCTGGTGCTAAGGAAGGTTATCCCTATCACCAAAAAAAATAATCAGGCATTTCTAAAATTTTCATCCATTCCCCATTATGTGCGTGTGTACTTTTGGTGTAGAAGTAAATACGTCGGTGAACGTGACTAGGTATATTGTTATTATTATTCTATTATTATTTATTACCCATGTTCATTGTCCCCGGGTACGTGTCCCGGAATGCGTAAAATATGTTTAATCGCTGCTAAAATTGAATTAAGCTCAAGGTCAATGATATTTCACAATTGTATTACTTTATACCATTTATTGCACTTAATTATGTACGAGTACGAACGAATAGTGACCAGCTCGTGTTGAATATTTATGTTACTTACATGAAAATTGGCCTCGGATATTTCTGCTATCGGCAAAATGATTAACGCTCATTATGGTTCATATTGGTCAATATGATTGCGGATTAATAGTACGCTGAGATTATTACCCCAATAATTACTCGACGGTTCTATCGGAAGATCAGCGCTGGCAGTAATGCCAGCATTATGCTAAGATAGAACCGTTTCGTGACGAAAAATGCTCTCTGACACTCTTTTTTTGTTGAAATAATTGTTTTTGTCACGAATAAATGTCTTTCTTTTTTTTTCTATATTTTATTATATAAATGTGATGACGAGTAAAAGCTACGGTATAACTAAACCAGGGTAGTTAAATACATTTGGGTAGTTTTTTTTTGTATTTGGTTCTTTTAATGCTTTTCCCGTGCAAATAAGCGTAAATCACGGCTAACAGAAGACCGCGCGAAATATACCGTCTGTCTCATTCTAATTAGAATAGTCATCGCGGTCTTGTGCTATCCAAGTCGAGTAACCCACTTGGCTATAACGTCGACGTCGATTTTTCGATGTTCCTTTTTGCGATATGAAACTAATGTACCTACCTATGTAGGCTCATTATAAGTTATACGTATATAGTTTTTAGGGTTCCGGTACCTCAAAAGGAAAAACAGAACCCTTTTAGGATGACTCGGTTGTCTGTCTGTCCATCTTTCACAGCCAATTTGCTCCAAAATTACTGGACCGATTGAGTTGAAATTTGGTAAACGTATGTAAATTGGTGACCCAAAGATGGACGCGTAAAGTAAATTAATGAATTCTGAACAAAGACGCCACTTTTGGGGGTAGGTAAACTGGAAAATGACAAAAAAACACAAACTGTATTGTGTGATCAAATGAAAGGGGTTGTTGTAAGCATCTCAGATATATATTTTTTATAATTTTAGGAAAAACAGATTTGAAGTAATTTAGGGAAAAAGACGAAAATTGAAAGATTTTTTTTTTTAAATATGAGGTTTGTTTTTCGCTCAATAAATGTAGGTAGTTACTTCCCAGAACTAAGACCACGAACACCGAAAATCCAAGTACGAATCTCTCGAACAGGGCAAGCGCAATAGATATCCCATCCCAACTTCGCGTTGTTAGCCCCGCTACATACCTACGTATTGGTCTGCGAGTCCCTTTTAAAAAATATACCTTTCGTTTTAAGGGGCACGCGCTTATTGTCACCGCATGATGGATTGCCGTCATATTCAAAGTATTGCCTATAGTCATGTAAATTATTCTACGTTTGTGATGAATGTCGGTGTTACTCGTCATGTGTTAATGTCACCAAAAAAAAAACCAAGGGGCAAGGGCGCTTGTATTGTCAGATTGCGTTTTGTCTGTTGTGTATGGCAAGTTTCTGATCAATTTGAAGCATGATCATTTATTATTATTAAGAGCCAGTGTCCCACTGCTGGGCAAAGACCTCCCTCTTTTTCTTCCACATATCCCTGTCCTGCGCAACCTCCCACCAGTCTTGATCAATGACCATGAATCTAGTAAAAAAAATAAGTAAATAGCAGTGTTAGGCGAAAAGTACCTAATTTACAAATTTACAATTACAGTAATTGAAATTGCAATTACTAATAATAATAACAAGGAAACAGTATGCACCTTCAAGACAGAATAAGTAATAAAATTATTAAGAATTACAATTACAGTATGTAATTGTTAATTAAATTTTAATAACATTTTGTAATTAAAATTTGTAGTTAATGCTTTATTCAAATAAAATTACTTTTATTTAATAAAACAGTTTTGATCATCTTTATTTACCAAATCAGCTCAAAAATATGAATAAGCTTGAAATTTGACTAACCGTAGGTACAATGTTTGACTTTTCATATAAATAAAGTATTACTTATTGTTTTTTTGCAAGGTTTTGTACGAGGGGAAATAATGAGAAAAATAACTTTTCAGGGCATAAAACGAGTTGTTTTCAATTCCATTGTATGGACGATTTTGATTTTTATGCCATCGGGTTTAGTAAATGTAGGAAAAATGTGGTTAACATACAGTGATTGAGTAATGTAATCACCAATTAATGTAGGTATTTATTTGAATTACATTACACACAATTAGAGGTAATTCAATTAGTAATTAAATTACAGAAGTAATTAATTACGCCCAACACTGCTAAATGATGGATTGCAAAAAATGTACATAGTTAAGGACCTCAATCTAATAATGTATGCTTTAACTTTTATCCATAGTGTAACGAAAGTTACCCATATAAAATGTATGGGTAATTGCCGTTACACAATGGAAAAAAGTTAAAGCGTAGTTTAGATTAAGGCTCATAATTATGTACAGATTTTTTGCAATCCACCCATATAGTAATGAGAAATTATATACAGACGATGCGCATATATATATTTCAGCGCAGCTTCAGCAATTTACATTTCAAAGTGAGTTCTTATCAAAGATAGATTAAAAACCTTCACCTTACCAACGGAAGCGAAGTCATTAAAAAGAAATACGGCACAGCGCATTTACTATTTAGCTTTATGACCTAGCCCTCATAATAAAACCCCGAAGCTTCAGAATCGTTATTGTAATAAACGTCGAAGTAGTCGATTTTATCTCTTTTTAACACCACGTGTAAATTCTACGCACAAATTAATTTGCGTATCCACAACGTTGGAATTCGGAAATGTTGTTTAAATTTACAGTACATGCGACCTTTTGGTTCCCAGGTGCTAAAATGAACGCGTAAATCTTCACTTATCATATCGCCGTGTATTCAAAATATTGTCGCCATATTTCTCCGCCCAAACGTTACACGCCCGGGCGACATCGTCACAACGGACGATCCTATTCGAATCTTTTTCGACTCCAGTCGAAGAAGTTCTCTCTTTCCACCATATTTAATTTATAAAAGTACAAGTGAGAGGGATGATTGTTATAACGACTCGGGACTCTGAATATGTGTATGCATTTTGACGCTTTATCAACTTTTTTAATAAAGGAAGGGTTGATGCACAATACACGAATCACGTTACATTTATTTTTGACAGCATTGTTTGGTATTTGGTATTTTTCAAACGCAGTGGGCCGGCGTTCGAACTGACACCATTCACATGTCATGATTGATGTGACTAATTAATTTTGCCGTGCGCGTGTCCCGAACTACTTGAATTTGAAATTAAAAAACTATATTTTTGTAAAAGATTGCACCGACAATGGACTGCTTTTTTAAATTTCGATGCGCATTCGCTTCGTTTTTGATGCAAAATGTTCTGAATGCATTTGATGCAAAATGTCTATTGTTGTTTACGTCGTTGAAAGTGTTATTTTGTGTGTTCAAACATCCACTCGTGGCATATATATATTTTGACGTTTACACTTTAATTTAAAACTTACTACATATAGTAATAAATAATTTAAAAATATGACAAAATGATTGACTTCTCCCTTTGTCAGCATATAATATACATATTATATTACAGCCTCGGGGCACCAAAAATGTAATACACTTAGATAATGCTAAAACGCTTGAACGATAACGGACATAACATTGCATATTTTTTATTCGGTTTTATAGACATTAGATGTAGAGTATACTTTCGTCGAAGTAATTAATTATTCTCGCAGTAAAAGCGACACTAACACACCGACGATAAAAATACACTTTGCCGACCTTCCCCGACGCTAAAGTCAAGGCGATGGGGCGCCCGTAGGGGTCAGCTTATCAGAGTTCCGAAACAAGTGTAGAATATGTCACCGTCTGTACTTCTGCAAAGATCCAAGACATCAAAAGAGATGCCGCTGTTGATAATGTTGGTAGCAAAACTTAAGTTTGGTTGCAGCGGTGCGCAAA
The DNA here is from genome assembly GCA_932294315.1 of Epinotia nisella. Taxonomy (NCBI): domain Eukaryota; kingdom Metazoa; phylum Arthropoda; class Insecta; order Lepidoptera; family Tortricidae; genus Epinotia; species Epinotia nisella. The sequence goes on along the minus strand of OW028688.1, from coordinate 11,067,282 downwards.
CAATTCCGTTACCGGATTACTTAACAAACGGCGTTGCAAAATAAAAAATAGATCACTAATTTGGCTCCATTCCATGACATCAAAATATTTAGGTACTGTTGTAAATAAGTTTCTGTCAAAAATTTCATTTTTGGTACAAGCTTTTATTGCCGACTGTACTTTTCTGTATACCGTCATCAACTACTCATTGAGACGATTCTAACAAGCCCAAACTCAACGGGGTTACGTCGGTTAAGTACTGAATTCCTATGGCCACCTTCTGTCTCCATCATCAGATCAGCTCGATGGTACCATAATATTGAATTGTCATCCAAATTATACATAAACCCAAAATTTCAGCTCAATCGGATAACAGCATTGCAAATTGCAAAATGAATTGCAAATTTAGACGAACAACTTTATTAGTTTACCAACTTACATATTTACATACGAACAGGTCAAGTTAATATAAAGCTTGTAAAAAGATAAAATTAAATTACAATTCTTTCTACAAAATAATCATTATCCTTATGAAAAAACTTCGTGACACTCTGCTTAAGCGCCGGTCGAGATAGAAAGTTGGAATGAATGATTGTAAAAGTTTCGACGATGCACTTTTATTACGTTTTAGATACGCTGTCACAGACAATCCTGAACTGAATGTCTTCGGTGGAAAAAGTGAAATAAGTACTATTTAGGGTTCCGTACCTCAAAAGGAGAAAAACGGAACCCTTATAGGATCTCTCGTGCGTCTGTCTGTCCGTCTGTCACAGCCGATTTGCTCCGAAACTACTGGACCGATTGAGTTGAAATTTGGTTAACATATGTAAATTGGTTGGACGCGAAAAGTAAATTAATGAATTCTGAACAATGGGGCCACTTTTGGGGGTAAACTGGAAAGTAAAATAAAAAGTTTCGCAAACTGTATTGTGTGACATTTCAAATGAAAGGGGTTGTTGTAAGGATCTCAGATATATTTTTATTATAATTTTAGCAAAAACAGATTTGAAGTAATTTAGGAAAAAAGACGAAAATTTACCCCCCTTATCTCCGAAACCACTAGGCTTAAAATTCTGAAACAATATGGAAAATAGTTCCTTGCCTAAAGATTACAGGAAAACTGTTCTGTTTAGCCCAATGGTTGACTGGTAGAGAATGCCTGATGGCATAAAGTCCGCCAATTGTACTTTTTTTTGTATATTTGTGCAATAAAGTTTAAATAAATAAATAATATTGAAGGGTTTTGGGATAGCTTTCTAATAAAACACAGGAGTAGATGAATCGCGTGTACTGGTTGGTTACAGACTCACGGTACTTAGCTACTTTTAAAACTACCCGTTATTATATAAACACTACATCCCTCCACCAATAGTTTACAAAATAAACAAACAACCATTTCCTATGGTATGAAAATCCAAAAATACGAAGGGACACAAATTAATATTCAGGATCTAGATTTCGAGTAATCCTTAACGGGAAACGACGGGTAAGTCCCTTGTTATCCTCCGCAGTGGGCACTCCAGCAAGGGGTGCTTCGTCAAGGGTAGGCGTGCCAGCATGCGGCGGATGGGGCGAAGACATCGGCGAGGGCAAACTCGAATACGAGCTATCAGACTGATAGTCCTCCTCCCGCGTGGCCGACGGTAGCTCCGGCGGTTCTTCTGCGGGCATCCCCTCTCCCGGTGCACATTGTTGCGTAACGGTCACGTCACCGTCGTAGCCCGTGTTTTGCGGGGCTCGACTGCCCTTGTACATTAGCAGCTGGTCTACATGCTTCCTGGCATTTACCTGTAGACTTGGAATGTGCACACTGAACATCGCCGCTCCAATAGTATCAATTATTGTTCCTTCTAGCCAGGTGTGCTTTGTGCCATTTTTATAAAATGATTTTACCAGCACATTGTCTCCGATTTTAAACTTAATTAGCCTTTTTCCGTTATAATATTTACGCTGTGAGATCTGTTTTTGATGCACATTTCTATCAGCCGAGGATACTAACGGACTGTCGTCGGATGCGGCGTCCGACGTCGGCACGAGTGCGTCGAAACGACAGCGCAACGGCCGCCCAAACATCAGCTCGGCGGGAGTGTGTCCGGTCGTACCGTGCACAGAGTTACGGTACTCAAAAAGAAAGAAATTTACTTTGTTGTAAAAATCATGTTTTGATAGATTTTGCGCTAAAATTGTTTTCAACCCTTTCTTAACTAGCTTGACACTATTTTCCGCGAGACCATTAGACGCGGGATGATAAGGCGCAATTGTTACGTGTTTGATGTTATTACTTTTACAAAAGTGTTGAAAAGTCGTTGAAGTAAAATTTGTTGCGTTATCGGTCACTAACGTTCTAACAACACCGAATCTAGCGAACATCTCGCATAGTTTTGCTATGACACTCGCAGTGTCTGCACTCGACATAAAGTAACACTCCACCCACTTGGTGTGCGCGTCGACCGCTACAAGCACGCGGTGGCCCGCCAGCTCGGCCATATCGAGGTGTACGCGCTGCCAGCGCCCGCGTGGCCGCGGCCACACCGTCAGCGGCGCGCGCGCCGGTGCACAGCGGATCGACGAGCAAATACTACACGACCCGATCTTTTCCTCAATTTGTTGATCAATATTCGGCCACCACATATATTTACGAGCATTGCTTTTAGTCTTTACTACTCCGAAGTGGGAATTATGTAATTCATTCAATAGACGCTCACGGAAGATAACGGGTATTATGATTTTATGGCCCCTCATCAAGCAACCTTTTTCTAATGCTAATTGCAACCGGCAATAAAAATACGGTTTAAGTTCGGAATCTACTTTTCTCGGCCACCCATGCAAAATATATTTTGCTACTTTGCTTAAAACTGGATCCCTAAGGGTTTCCTGACGTATATTTTCCACGTTAATGGGATGGAGGTCTTGATACATAAAATTAATAAACAAAGCTTCATCCTCCACTAAATTATCCCGTTTAGAGAGCGCCTGCGAACTGTCAATTGCCCGCGATAAGAAATCAGCTACGTTATCAGCACTCTTAATGTACTCAATTTTAAAATTGTACGCTGATAAAAATAAAGCATAGCGTTGTAAACGGTTAGCTGCGAATTCAGGTACACCTTTCTTACTACCGAATATGGATAACAATGGTTTATGGTCTGTTCTTAAAATGAAAGGCTGAGATCTACCGTACAGGTAATGATGGAATTTTTTTATTCCAAAAATAATGGCAGCAGCCTCTTTCTGAATTTGAGCATAATTTCGCTCACTCGTTGACAACGAACGAGATGCGTAGGCTACCGCACGCTCGGTGCCATCGGACTGAGTCTGAGCTAGCACGGCTCCCAGACCCTCGGGTCCAGCATCCACGGTCACTATTGTCGGGAGCTCGGGGTTGTAATGAGCCAGTACCTTCTCCGACGCAAGTTCTCTTTTAATAGCTTCAAATGCCCTGTTATGCTCATCATTCCATTGCCATTTGGATTCTTTTTTTAATAACAAATGTAATGGGCTCAGTATACTGGCAGCATCAGGGATAAATTTCCTATAATAGTTTAACATGCCCAAGAAAGATTTTAATTCCGTGACATTTTTAGGTTGATGACAGCCTAAAATAGAATCTACTCTCTTCTTAGACTTGTGCAAGCCGTTTTTGTCAATGATAAAACCTAAATATTCAACGGAATCTTTAAAAAATTCGCACTTTTCTTGTTTTACGCGCAAACCGGCATCCTTTAACCTACATAAAACTTGCTCTAACCTATCTAGATGTGCCTCCCTAGTTGGCGCTGTGATTAATAAGTCATCCAAAAATATACATGTGCCCTCAATACCTGCAAGCAGTTTATCCATGCATTGCTGGAACACGCAAGGAGAATTTGACAGCCCAAAGACTAAACGCGTATAGCGAAATAGACCTTTATGGGTATTTATACAAGTTAGATTCCGCGACGGTTCGTCTAACACTAACTGATTATAAGCTCTCGTAAGGTCTAATTTCGAAAATTCCACCCCGCCATGCAGTTTTGAAAACAAATCTTCGATTCGTGGTAACGGATAGTTGTCAATGAATAATACTTTGTTTAAGGTAACTGAATAATCACCACAAATCCGAATATTTCCGTCAGAACGCAAAACGGGGACAATAGGCGTAGCAATATCCGAATGCTCAATTTTTTCTAAAATACCTAAGTCTTGCAATCTTTGCAATTCTGTTTCAACTTTAGGTCTTAATGCTAGCGGAACAGTACGAGGTTTGCAAAACTGAAACACTGCATCATTTTTGACCTTCAAATGTACTTGATACGGCTTGAAAGTCCCAAGTTCATCTGAAAATACCTCCGAATACTTGCCGCGCAACTTTTTTAGCATCTCGTGTCCCTCCTCATTACTATGACAACTATAGTTACATAAATGTAAGTTAAATTTGCTTATAAAATCGCGCCCAAGCAACGGTAACTGAGACTCCGATATAGTAGTAATCACAAACATTTTAATTATCAAAACACGGTTTTCATATGTGACGGGCAACGCAACATAACCTACCGGGGTGATTTTACTACCATCGTAACAATTGAGCCTTACGTTACACTGGCACAGAGCATGATTTGCCTTGAACGACTTTTCGTAGACACTGGCGGGTAGAACGGACACCGCGCTGCCGCTATCGACCTCGCATAAAATCGGCTTGTTATCTATTAAAACAGATTGCTGCATCGGTTTCCCATTAAGCGACCGAATAGAAAAAAAATTATAAATACCTTCGTATTTTTCGTCAGTATCCTCCGCTAAGAAATTTGTGGTTTTAACTTTCGATTTACACACTCGGCCCAGGTGGCCTGTTTTTCCGCACTTTTTACACGAATATTGGGTAAATTTACACTGGGCTCTAGAATGATTATGATAGCCACAAACACTGCACTTAGACTTCTTATTAGCGTCGGACGTAGCGGGACGCAACGCGAACATATCTGCGGACGCGGCGACACTGGTACCCGCTGCATCCCTTGTGTTGCTATGCAGCGCCAGCCGCGCACAACGGACACCTTGAGCCAACTGCAGGGCCTTGTTAAAAGTTAACGATGCTGGATCTTCGGCAAAAAGTTTCTCTTTTTCCTTAGCGTTTTCTAGACCCAGCACGAAACGATCCCTTAACGCTGATTCGAGCTCCGCAGTGAATGCACAATGTTTTGCCAGGCTGCGCACGCGCGCTGCCCAGTCACTTAGCTCTTCACCGGGACGCTGCTCCGCCTTGTAGAACAAGTATCTCTCAGCAAAAGTACATCTTTTAGACTCAAAATGTTGCTCTAATTTTGAGACGAGGTCATTAAAACTGAGGTTCTCTAATTGAGATGGAAACACTAGGTCTCTTGTGATGCGATAGGTATCCTCCACCAGTGCAGAAAGTAGAATCGCTCGTCGTTTGGTTCCTGATTTGTCGGTCTCTTCTGTGAAGTTATTTGCCAAACAAAACTGACCAAACCGACTTCGGAATATGGCCCACTCCTGCGTGCGGTGGTCGAACACGAGGCTGTTACCTAACACCAGATTATTCGCCATCTTCTCACTTGTGCTTCAATTTACTATATTTCCGAATATTTCAGCTCCTGCTACACACGTAAGTCACTTTCTCGTCGCCACTGAAGGGTTTTGGGATAGCTTTCTAATAAAACACAGGAGTAGATGAATCGCGTGTACTGGTTGGTTACAGACTCACGGTACTTAGCTACTTTTAAAACTACCCGTTATTATATAAACACTACAAATATGTTTCACAGTTTGAATTTAATCGTACCTATTGCAAAATTTGCAAACAGGATGAAACAGTAACAAATACACATAATCGACTATTAAATCAATATTGAGACCAATCAGCCCCTTGACGGCTTCGTCGCTAAGGGCGATCGGGTCTTCTGGAGGGCCACCGGCGTAGTGCGTTATGGAGCAGTCCTCGATGATGTGCTGGATGGTCTGTACATCGGCATCGGTATTGAGTAAGGGTCGTGGGTATAGACTGCGTACTGCGTTACGTTAGCGCAGCGCCTCAGTGTCTGATTTTTCGTGCGACAGACGCGCTGCGCAGCGAAATCGATGCCATGTGGATAACGCAAGTTACGTTGCACAATGTCTGCACTGTTTGGACCCAGCATTACTGTGCTATAATAAAAATAAAATAAAAAAGCCTTTTATTTCTTACAGAGTACAAAAAGTTACAGAACGTTAGTTATATTAATATAAATTTCGTTGTTAAAAATAAAATAAGAAAACTAGTTATGTATTAGTATTAAGCTGGTCTGCAAGAACCCCTAGGTGGGTAAAGGCCTCCTCCAAGGATGACCATTTATCTCTGTCCTGTGCTACTTCGTACCAGGACGAGCCGGCTGTCCTCTTGATGTCGTCTTCCGAACGTGTCATTGGTCTTCCCCTGCTCCGATAGCCTGGTGGGAGTGGTGGGCCGCGCCATAGAGTCGCTCTTATAGTCCATCTCTGGTCTCTTAATCTCGCGACATGGCCTGCCCATTTCCACTTTAGTGTGCTATATCAGTCATATATTCATATTATATGCATTAGGTTCTGGTTGAGTTGTCCAATAAAAATTACATCAGGAAACAGTACCCTTTTCCACTCCTATTGCAATTTCAATCCCACCTCCCTCTACTAAAAGTGATCGTGCGTTTTCATTCATATAAAGTGACTTATTAGCATTTTAGCTCCGCATTTACATAAAAGCACTTGCGGGATCATAATGTATGTATAAGTTATGGTGGTGTAATGTGCTGTTTTGTGACAATCCTTAATGGCTTTTAAGCGTTAACGAGGTTGTTTGGGATGCTTTAGGTATGTATGAATATTCAGTAAAATTAAATTTATTGTGTGTATTATGAACTGCAAGATAATTAAAAACATCCACACATATGTATGAGGTATTGTTCATTAGTAGAAAAATCAGAGAGATAAAACAAAAAACCCAACAGCATATAACAAAATATTTGTTGATACTTTAAGCTGTGGCTATTTTACAGTGTTACTTATATTAGGTTATATTCTGACGTTTTAAGCGTATTCCTCAAAACTAGTTGCAATACAACATATCAATGAATCTTGTATGGTCCTCACCGATTCTACGCGGTCTAAGTTTGATCCGATGGCATGGCAATACCCCAACACGGTTCACTGTTATGAATGAATAGTTTAAAAGAAAACAACTGCATTTATTTGTTTTTTTAATCTCATTCATATCAAATTACTGAAGATTATTTATATATAATCTGCTGGTGTGTGGATGAATGGATGTCACATCCATTCATCCACACACCAGCGTACGGCTTCTTTGATTAGAAATACAAGATAGAAGGTCCCGAGTGCCAATTTTGTTTAGTTTAAGAGAAAATATTATTTAAAATAACCTTAATTTCTTGGCCGAAAAATCTAAAAACAAAATCTAGTTCCTAATGTATTATACATACAGAAGTTTCTTTAATATAATTTGATAGGGCTACAAAAACGCATTCACATAAATGTTTTTGTAACTGTGTAGTAGGTACTTAAGAAAATTGATTTATGGATATTTTTCTAAATTTGCTAGTTATTTTTTTTTTCTTCGGAATGCTGCCGTATAAGTGTCTGATTTTTATATTAATTCAAAGCCCCTATACACTACTCCCACAAAAATAGTCACTCACTTATCTCTGATGTGGTCCGCCTATCACACGGTGATATGCCGACATCTCTTCACAGAAACACAAACTTGATTCGAGATTGATCTTCTTAATGATTCTTGATCCAAGTTTTTTTTTTGTAGCGGTCTTAGATGGTTATTAAATATAGTACTTAATCAAAATTAGTTATTTAAATATATCCTTCCCAATTTGCTATTGTTCCCATACAGTAGGTACACAGCCTACAGAGGGTGCGCGTGACTTACACGGATCGTTACGCGTCTGACTCTGATTTAATTAACGCCAACGACTTTTTCAATATTCTTAATTATTTCCGACGGAAGACGAAGACACGCGTTAATTAGGTACCTCTTGAGAATTTTGTAGCGATTTACTTACGCAATATAATTATGTCATTTTTGGGTATTATTAATAAGACACGTACCGACTAGGGCGAGAATTGTTGACTATTGTGGTCTTAAAATATTAAACTAGAGTTGAGAATTTACTTATATTGTGAAAGAAGGATGAAATTAAATGGATAACCGATAAGTCAAAGAAATCTATAAGAAATTAGATAAGAATTTCCCCTTGCCTTTATACATAAATAACCCTGTCGTATAATTTGTATACTTATTTAAAATCAATCTCTCATAGTGTTATCTTGCTCTGTAAAACGATGTGTTCACCTGTAATTGGGGTACATAAGCCCCAACACATTCTATGCCAAAGACAACTGTTACCTTATCTTATGTACTCTGTTGGTGTCCCGTGTAATGAATAAAATAAAAAATAAATAAATAAATAAGCCCGATGAACGGAGAACATTAATTAGTAAGGTGGATATTTGCAATGGCGTATGCTGTGGACCGGACAGCTAACCGCGTGATATTAATATCAATCCACTTTTTTATTCCGTCTATCAACGGCAGAAGGTAAAAGTGATTAGATACAGATGTACAGATATATAAATGCCATATTCATATATTACAAAGATTTTCTTAACTCACAGGAATAACAGCAACTTTGTTCCCTTCCGAAATCGATTTATAACTACCGTGAACTAATTCTTACCATATTACGGAGGATTCTTAAGCATCACCCTATTATTACACTCCTAGTATTGAAAAAAACCTCTCTGCTCGCCTCATTTATCTTAAGAAACAAGGGTTAGGACCTTGACTTTATTAGTAGTTACTCGTTATTTATGGCTTTTTACTCGACTGTAGTAATTTACTTTATTGGTTAGCTTGGGCGTTATGGTATTATGAGTTTTGAGTGGATACCCGGAATAAGCACATGTCTAAATTGCTTCGAGTCGGCAAAGGAATTCGTTTGGAACTAACCTTTATTTTAACTTGGTGCAATAAATTATATTCTCTAACCATTTCTGACTTAGCTGGAATATGCTGTAAATTGAAGTTATTAGCTTTATTACAGAAATTCCTTGACCACATGCTTAAAAAAAATCAAAGTGTGGCTTATTCTTATCGAATGTTTTTTTAGTCAAACGATTTACATTTTTAGCAAAAAATCTATCTATAAAAGATTACCTACTCAAATCCTTAAAACGATTATATTCTGCAGCAGAAGTCTACAGACTAAGTTGTGCGTTGTGCATGCAATAATTGATGCTAAAACTTGTTACACATTAGAATTTTCAAGTTTACTCGTAACAAGAAAATGTATAATTATACTTCGTGATACGATTCATCCGGTCAATCCGGTCATTCGTTCATTCAGAATAAACTAGTTTACGGCAACTTGGATTACGTTTTGAATTTTGATATTTATTTGCATTCAGAGCAAGGTAGCAGCTGGATATGAAAAAACCTGACAAGTGCGAGTTCGACTCGCGTGGTGAGGGTTCCGTAAAATATTGAGAATTTTCCCGTTTCTTTGAATACTCAAACTTCTCATAGGTTTTCCTGTAATCTTTATAGGCAAGGAACTATTTTCCATATATTTTTCAGAATTTTAAGCCTAGTAGTTTTGGAGATAAGAGGGGGGAGGGGGAATGGTAAATTTTCGTCTTTTTTCCTAAATTACTACAAATCTGTTTTTGCTAAAATTATAAAAAAATACCTAATATGCTTACCCCTTTCATTGGGTCACTATCAAATTTACCTTATCGCTAAAGGACAATATAGCTGAAATGTCTGGATTGTATTATGTCTTTGTAACTACATAGACATGAATGCTAAATGCCTCTTTGGCAAAACGTCTGGATCTTAGAACGTAACAATTTAAAATGATCTAGCAGCAAAACATCTTTATCTTCGAATGTCTTTATTTCTTAATAGACACAAATGCAAAATGGTTCGGTAGCAACACGTTTGTATCTTAGAACGTCTTAATTACTAAACAGACATGAACGCTAAACAGTCAAGAAGCAAAAAGTCTGGATTGTGTAATGTTTTTATTTCTAAATGGAATAACCGCCAAGCGACCCATTAGCAAAACGTCTCTATTTCAAATGTTAAATATACATAGAAAAATCCAAATATAAGTTAACACAAGTTAGCAGTAAAGGAATTACTTCAAATTTTATTTTTAAGTGTGATAGGATAAACCAATGTTTTTAGGGGGTATGCGTTACTAACAAATAAAAATGTCAGAATATCCATATTAATATTATACCTAACTTATAAGCCTTGCTTAAACTTAAACCAGACATTTTGCTACTAACTCGTTCTGTGTTCATGTCAATCAAATAATTTTACTTTCGACGAATTGGGAATTCTAATTATATAGACTATTTACATTTCATGACGTTTTGCTATTAACTCGTTCTGTGTTTATGTCAATTAACTAATTTCACTTTCGACTCATTAGATATTCTAATCATATGGACTATTTATATTTTCAGACGTTTGGCTACTTATTCATTGTAATTCTTAGCCATCCAGCTAAACTGTCTTTTTGCTGACTGAGTATTCTACTTTCATGTCGTCGCAGCTGAATTGACTATATATGCTGACTGTGTATTTAAATTTTATGTCATCTAGCTGAAATGGTCGTTTAACGATAAGGTAAATTTGATAGTGACCCCACACAATACAGTTTGCGAACTTTTTTTTTTAATTTTCCAGTTTATCCCCCAAAAGTGGCCCCCTTGTTCAGAATTCATTAATTTGTTTTACGCGTCCATCTTTAAGTTACCAATTTACATATGTTTACCAAATTTCAACTCAATCGGTCCAGTAGTTTCGGAGCAAATCGGCTGTGACAGACGGACAGACAGACGCACGAGTGATCCTATAAGGGTTCCGTTTTTTTTCCTTTTGAAGGACGGAACCCTAAAAAAACCTAAGTTGTTCTTGGTGTATATTTTATTGAACTATATAGATGAAGCGATAATCGTTACAAAGAGTGGTGATAAGAAAAGACCTCTCAACTCGAATTTCAACACCCACTTATTCTATATAATAACTTTAAAACCGGCCAGTTGCGTCTAATGAATACCACTTCAACCGTTCTACGTAGAAGTAGAACGGTGTAAGTATCACATTATCTATAATTTGAAATTATACGTTGACAGTTTGAAATTAATTAACACCATTAATGTCAGCAAGCTTTTAAATACAATTGATTAGTAGAAATGGTCCATTTCCTTTATCACATTTTTATCAACACCGTTACAAGAATTGGGCATTTATGTCAATATCAATTAGAACAGAAAACCATTTATTGATAAAGACTCGTTAATAGTGATTAGATAAACCATCATGCTGTGCACCATCTGTTCTCAAGGGGTGTCAGTTTTGTTGGTTCTGTTACAGATATGGCCCATAACCAACTCACAAAGTTAAAAGTAAATATAAACATCAATCTATAATAAATGATCCTTAAGCTCAATGCATAAAGTTTATTATTGAACAACGTTTTTGCGATACCGGTTTACAGCTGGATGCAGACGCATAAACTACAAAAGTTTGTTTTTATAACAGCGCAAAAAAGGTAAAACACAATAGGGTTTGCAATTGAAGTGGGGCACTCGAGTTACAAATCGACATTAGTTTGTGGGCTCGTGACTTACCTATATCGAGCCATTGTGATATAAAAAAGGAAATAGCCACTAATCCGACGTAGATTGTATATTTATTACACATCACAAAACAGCAGTAAACGTTCTTGTTGGGCTTTCCGTTTTATAAAATTTACCAAAATTATACTTTTACCAATTCAGATTTCATTTTTTTTATGTCGACACTTCGCAGTTATTTATCTCAACAAGTTCACCATTATCCTTAACATGTTAAGAACAATGATGACACTAAAGAAATACAGCATATTGTTAAGTTTTATTTTTATTTTTTATTAATACTTTATGCATTCCAATAAGCAGGAAAAAAATACAATAATAAAATACTAGACTATGACGACATTTTTATTGCAAAGCGTATGCACGTCTTCACGTCTCACCTAATGTAAAATGTGCATGCAGCGTTAATAACCTTCATAACTTAACAGTTTAGTTGATTGCAACATTTTTCTCCAAAGAAATAGTACACGAAGGACAAAATACCGTCATATCTTCTGAAGAGCTCTATAAGCTCACTGAATGTTCACAAGTGCCAACTGCCCTTGCGATGAATTGCGTTGCGTTCGTCACCCATATTTTATCACCAATAAAAATGTCGTTCATTAAATTTGGGCGGTGTATGAAAGAGCTTATGTCGATGAAGTTGTTACACAGTATATATATATTAGTATAAATGGCAAAAAAGTCAAAGTCAAAGTGATTTATTCTTCAATTTAGGCATATTACATGCACCTATGAATGTCGATAAACACCACCGGTTCGGAAACAAAACCTCTGCCTCGAGAAGAACCGGCGTAAAAAACTCGATGAGGTGAAATTTTTTCAAAACAGTATACAATATATCATATCAGTAGCAGAGTATTATAAAATTTTAAAATTACATTGCAACAGTAGTAAGCCTATTTATTTTGCGATAGATTTCTAGTGCAGGATTTTATCGCTGCCAAATATCTATCTATGATGTAATCGTTTATCTTATAATATGCTTTTGAAATAGGTGTCTGTTTTACGACAGATTTGAATTTAGAGTCAGTAAGTTCGGTAATGTGTTTTGGAATTTTATACAATTTCCCAACAACGACTTTTTCGCTTTTACTAGCCTGTAAAAAGTTGTTTTGAGCTTCCCTGCATGTCTGTTCATTCTGATTTTTAATTTAGCAGTGTTACCTACGGAGCAACGATTTTTTTATGTATCACAATATCAGAAGAAGTTAATTAGCACAACAGTTTATTGAGTTACAAATTCAAAAGAGAATCATTCATCATCAAACAAATTACAAAAAAGTAATATTTTTATGAATATAAATTTTTATTCGTTATTTTATTTTTAATTATTCTGATAATTTTACAGTTTCAGAGAAAATGACTTATATGGCAAATGAGGGTTATGGCATTCTAGTGTAAGAACAAATGAAATTACAGATCTCTAAATCTCGGATCCCACTAATGTAACATATGTCTATTAATTTACCGTACGGATGTAGTGAAGAAACCTTTTTACACAGTGAAAAACTCTTTAAATGTCAAAATGTCATAAAGAAGACGGGGAAAATCCTTTTCGTTTTAATCTGTAACGGTGCATTAAATATTGGCCTACTGTATTACTCGCTCCATTGCCGCACCAGTGACGTTTTATTACCAAAGTTATGACTCGTTTTACGACTTGCACTCGCCATTTTTGGACATTATTTTTATTGCCTAACTATGACTTAACGATTTCAGTTTTTTTGACGCACGTCAATAACTTTTAGCTTTAGGCACTTAATTTAGAGAGCAATATAAAACATAAAAACGATTTATATGCAGCTTTATAATTATATACTTGTTGTGCGCATAAAACGCCTATAAAATATTTGAGTAGATACTAGTTAAATATTTATTGCTGTAGGTAATAGTTTATTTGTCTATTATCATCATCATCCCGAAAGACGTCCACTGGACATAGGCCTGCCCCAAATGTTTTGTCAAATATGATACTGAAAAAATATGTATGCAAGGTACGAACCTACTTAGAAAATGTCTTCATTTTACAAGACCTTTAAATAGCCATAACCAAAAGTGAAGCACTCGTGGTAGTTTATACAATATTATATTCTTTAAAAAGTCTACCGATATCGGTCTATATTAACTTATAACTTCCAATTGTTAATCCCCAAACCAGAATATCATATTATATTATATTATTTATTTGCATAGACCATACACCGCAATCATTATCCGTTTATTGGAAGTTATGATGACGACATGTCGTCATAACTTCCAATAAACGGACTTCCATTTTTTTTGAATACACAAATTAGGACGGTCTCCTGTCGAATGCAACCGTGTAAAAAAGAACGTCTAAATCTCAATAATTCTACATTGACTAAGTATCCTTCCGTCATATCACAAGCTGGCAAATACTAAATTTGTTCTATATAATTATCACCCGTATATTTATGTCAAACGGTAAGTAAATTCGTCTGTGGAATGATCTCCCTCTTATCGTCAGGCAAGCTCAGAGCAATCGTCCTTTAAAGGCAAGTTGCGTAAGCATCTCTTTTCTACTATTTAAGATTGATGATCGTCGTGATATCTTTGTACGGGTTCATATACATAATTGTATGCATTTAAGTATATATAAGTAAGTTTATATTGTACGCATTATATAAGTATGTATATTCATTGTAATTAATTGATTTGTGTTTCCATTCGAGTCTCAGTATTTATGATCCTGCACCACTAAATTTTCTGTTTAGCGCAATGGTTGACAGGTAGAGAATGCCTGATGGCATTAAGTCCGCCAATTGTAGGTACTTTTATTTGTATATTTGTGCAATAAAGTTTAAACCACACGGTGACGTCACACCAGGGCTGTTATTCTTTACACACTCATGCGCCCGACCCCACCCATCACGCCTAACGAAACTGTACCTCTGCCTACGCTTAGTTACTACGAATCCCGGCGTCAAGATATATTTGTGGGTGAGCGTTGATACCGGGGCTGACGATGACTAAAGTGGCAATTGCCGCCCGCTACGTGTGCGGAAAATCCGACTTCCTGACCAGGGGGAAATGTAAAATGGTGAGTACGGCGGTAATACTCGTAAAGAAAGCGTCAGATCGCATATTCATATCCCTTATATATGTATAAATGTATGTATGTTGTTTATATATGTGTCAATTGTATTGTATGTCTACTCCTTTGTCTCTGTGTGTCTTTTGTGTAGTGAATAAATGTCTTCTTTTCTTATCTTTTCTTTTTTTTCTTACCTTCGGCTCTCGTACGTAATGTACTATTACCACTTGAATTCTAGTTTATTTAAATTTTCCAATAAGTTTGCGTGCGAGACTTACTATTGACAGTATAGTGGTTGGATTGAAGGAATCAAAGGTAGATATTGAAGGAATGACACTATTATCCATATCATTATTATTATTACTGATAGTATCTGCAGATAAACTATTTTGTCCATAACTAAGTCATCGCTCTCCTTCATTCATAGGCAATAAAATAACTTCGTCCATATTTAATAAGTTTTAGAAAAACTCTTATAAAAAGACTATACTTGACTTTTTGATCTTGAGTCTGTCTTGTGCACTGAGAGGGTTTCGTACAAACTTACATACACTTCAAGACGCCTCTTATTTTGAAAAAATCTTAGCAATACTGTCCGAGTCCAGTATGCCGACTCACACACAGACGCAGGAGTGATCATCCGAAACACGAACAACCGCAGGTCGACAGTTGAGGGTTAGTCTCCGAGAGTCCCACACTCCCACAAATAAAAGCGCTGAAGGATGCACACTATCCTTCTTATACGTCATATATTATGATTATGATTGTTGACATATAATATGAATTATTATGAATAAATATTACAATTGTTAGCGTGATCTATCTTACAGGCAGCGACATCTAGCGTGTAACTACGTAAACTCGTATGTGACGTGTGTCTGTATACGACTGGTGCTACATTACTAATAACTTGCAACCTGTTAGGTTGGTTTTTCAGAGATAATTATTTATCAAGTGAACCAATTTTGATAATTCTTTTTTCATTTGCTAGAAGGTGTACTTTCAGAATACTTCCATACGAATTTTAACGAAAAAAAATAACACGGAAGTATTAAATTACAAATTTAATTACGAAATAATATTTGAAGATTAAAAAATACGCTAGCTAGATCTTGTTATAATTTTCCGGTAATATTTACGTTCATATTAATCATTATAAATAAATTATTCTAAAAATTTTCGCTTTCGTAGATAAGACAGAAAGACGGACGGAGTCGCACCAAGGTTCCGTTTTTACCTTTTCGGTCCGGAACCTTAAAATCATCCCATGTAACATAGTTTTATTTCAATCGCGTGACGCGGTCATCGACATCAGGACCATACTTCTTTCTGACAAATTAACTTACTTTCTTCTTCTTCAAAGGATATTATGCCTTATTTGTGAGTGTATAAGTTCGCATTTTAGAACTGTTATTTCTTTTGGTTGAATGGGCAGTTACCCCATTTAATTGCAGCACCCTGCGATGTCCTTCACAATGTTTTCACGGCCGGTCGCTTCGATTATGTTAATTTTTATACGCTCATCTTAAATTAACACATCTACACTAGCAAGTAGGGAATGACGATGAGGGCTTTAACTATATTACGTAAGAACTATATTCGATTAACTATTGAATTGATGAAGTTAGATTAAACGCTGGAAATCGTTGATTTTTAACAAAAGAACGTTGTAACTATTAGTGAGTTTCAAAAGGATTTAAAGATTATTATTTTTTGCATTTGTGCTGACCTTTTGTTGGATTTAAATTAAACATTAGTCGCAGACCGGATATCCGATTTCGAATTACTGAGGACACAAAAAAGTAAATAAAACCCGTGTAATATGAATGTGCCATATCGTGTACGCATGACAGATTAGAAGTTGCGCAATTAATTTAAAGCTGGCCAAAAATATTAAAACAATAGACTACCTATCTAAAGATAATTTATAGTTTTAAATTTTTCCCTGTACTTGTAGTATAAGAGGATATTTCTTGCCAAATTATAAATCATTATTCAAAATTAATTACATATAAATTATTCATTCATCTTAAAGTCTATGTATTGTTTGATTCTATAAAACATTTGTCAAGAAGCAATTTCCCTAGATTGCATCTAAACTCATTTCCATGTTGTACCTTAAGTGCTTAAGGCACCTACTTACTTACATTATCTGTCCGAGTCCGAGTTAAATATAAGCTTAATAAACAATGTTTCGCGATTTGAGGCACCGACGCCTGATTGTATTACGTGCATTATGAAAATGAGTTATTAAACTTGTTTATTACTAGGTCATCATTTCATCATCATTATCTGTTAAAGAATACAAGGAATTTAGCACTCGGAGACCAAAAAACCAACTTCCTGACCACAATTTATTTTAGAGTGACATAAATCATAACAAAAAGAATATTCAATATATCAAATTCAAATGCACGTCAGTGCAGTGCACCATAGAGTTTACAACATCCTCCCACCTTTGGGCGAAGACCCAAACTCTTCATCTATTTATTTATAGAACTTCGTCAGGTTGTAGTTCCAGTGGATACAGACGTTGGTAAGGTCGGGTGTACTCGCCGTCGGTTGTGCGTATTCTCGCTACTCTGACATTACCGTCCTTTCCGGTATACACGTCTAAAATAACTCCTAAAGGCCACTTTATACGCTTATCATTAGTTTCTACTAAAACGACATCGCCTACCTTTAAATTGGAGTCCCTCTCCTTACCCTTCTGTATGAGCATGCTTAGGTACTCATTTCTAAACCGCTCTCGTAAGTCTCCCCTCAGCTTATGCAGATACCTTAGACGTCTATTTAACGAATCGTGATCTAGCTGGTCTAGATCTGGAGTCTCGCTGGCAGGAAGTCCTTGAATGAAGCAGGCCGGCGTAAGAGGCTTCAAGTTATCTAAATCGTCCGCGATATACTTAAGATTAGCCACTGCTCTTTTATACGCTCATCGACGTTGAACAATGTTTCTGCACGTAGTTGTAGTTTCCCGAAGGCAGCGGTGATTTCATCAATAGACGACTCTAAATTGGCTTCATAATCGTTTTTGGCTTTTGTAAATAGCCTCCGAGCGATGCTTCTTTCTTTACGTAAACTTTCCATTATAATACTGTCGCCAGATGTTAAAGAATACAAGGAATTTAGCACTTGGAGACCAAAAAACCAACTTCCTGAACCACAATTTATTTTAGAGTGACATAAATCATAACAAAAAGAATATTCAATATATCAAATTCAAATGCACGTCAGTGCAGTGCACCATAGAGTTTACAACAATTATCAGTCGGTATTCGCTCGCTACTGAGCATAAGCCTCTCTTCGAGTACGCCACTTTATATCCCGGTCCCGTGCTAGTCTCATCTCATCCAGAAATGACCCGCGCCGCGGTCTTTTATACGTCGTCAACCCATCGAACAGGTGGACTCTCTTTCTCTCTACTAGGTCACCGTCAAGTAATATGAAACCAACACTAGCGCATATTTTTGCAAAATTTCTAACATGTAGGCTTTCCATAAATTAGTAACGCCAAGAGCGATTGTTATAAATCATAAGCTCTCGAACTAGATGATTAACATACCTATTGCTTTTCTAAAACGAGAAAGACTCAACAACAATACGGAACAGTGGATCTATTTTGTTTCGTAAAGAGTGGTAATAAGAATGAAAATTGAATACTTTTGTTTAGTGACGTAGTATTTCTTGGTACAAAGGAAAACTAATTCAAAAATATTGCAGTGGCGAATCAACATTGCATTTATTATGCTCTTTCATGTTTCATTCCTTTAAAGTTGTGTAATCCCCTTTCGGGTGCATTGTAATGCAACACTGTACCACGTCACAATGAAAGGGGTGAATTCCTATTTAAATTCAAAATTTAAATGAAGGACCCTCGAAATTAGAAGTAACGGTGGTCAGCGTAATTTGACACTTCACTGTTTGTCTATGAAACTAAACTTTTTTGATTTGGAACGTATTTCAGCAACCGGTATTGAATATGCAGAGAGGATGTTGGTAACAGCAACAGCTGAGTATTCTGTGATAACTAGTGAATGAGAGTGGACTGTATAATGGGTGTGAGATGATGGAAACAGTATTGAAGTTAATATTTATTAAAATGTAAAGCACAGAACAAGGAATATATGGTGACGTCGCAAAGGCAAATCTGAAAATGGGAGCAAAAGTCAAGGAAAACATCGAAAAGTATATAAATATAAAAACAAAAAGGTGACATTTGCGTATAAAAAGGTCGCACCACAGCCAGTCGCCAATACTGTGTTTTGAGCTAAACCTTGTACGTTTAATTATTGGCTTTTCTATCGTGGCCAAACTAAAGATAAGTAGATTGAATATCGGAAACAGCCCTAAGACTAGACCACAGGTCAATTACGCTTAGTAGACAATATAATTTTGGCTCCCACTCAAATTTTAAAACACTTTTATATTTTCCCTACTTTCTAACAAAATCTGAAAAGCATCCCAACCATCAACCCAGAGTGCATTCAACAAGTCTAACCTTGAAACAAACTCTCCCTGACATTCAATTTTTCTGACCTACTTTAAAACCGACCTCGCAGCAGGAAAACCCATTTAAGAGTCAACTGTTAAGCTTAATGCAAATACGTCCTGAAGGTGAGGGAGGAAATACGGAATTGCAGGAAGCGTTTTGCACGATTTGAAAATATTTTATTCCGTTCTTGTACTTTTCTGAAAAGGGGAAAATAAACTTTAACCTTGGTACTCTTGGAAGATTATTTTTGTGAGGCTCTTTCAGATCAAGTTTTCTTTTACATTAGCTTTTAAGCAAGAAAAAAATTTGGGGAAGAAAAAGAGTAGGTAATCTGATTTTCTTACTTGTTTTTTACGAAACGAAAACGGGAAATTGAGCATGTGTCAACTTGCAACACTATTATAATTATGACCATTTAAAAGAAATGACAAAACTAACAGCTGATTTAGATGGAATGTGATGACACATTAAACTGCAGCGGACAAAGAGTTAAAAGAGCTATTGTAAAGACGCGCTGAATGCTCTTTTCACCTTCTTTTGTGGCTAAAGATGGACGGGAATCTAAAAGGCTCAAATTACGCTTCAAAATTCTTTTGCTTATTATTTTAACGTGCTCTGGAATTGAGTGACGTTACTTATTTAAATGTCTGTTCGTCCATAAGTTACCAAATAACGAATTGGAAGAATGTTCGTTTTAGACGAAATTTTCACCTTCATTTTCTGCCTTAGAAATGAGATACACTATTTATTTAAATGGTTTATTCGCCCTTCTTATTATACCAAATTGGAATAATGCTCAAATTGTGGACTTGATTTTCACCTATGTCATTTTCTTCTTCAAAAAAGGTGTAAAATATCAGTCAGTTAAGTCTTTCACATGTTTTTTTACCTTTATACGAGTACGAGTATAAAGTACAAACATTCAAAAATGTAATTTCGTAACAATAAATTTTGCTTAAAATTTTAATACGTTTTTCGACCAAAAGCAATGATGGAGATCTACATATTAAGTAAATTGACTTATTAACCTGTTACTCCCAGATTGACTTTCGATATTCAACGTGGCTTGCGCAATTCTTAGCACATATTTTGTAGATTACCTTTCGCTTGGGGTTTTCTCCGAAACGAAATGTAGGTAATTTGTTTACAGCCAAACACAACTACAACTTGCTTTGAAAAAGAAATTTCAAAGCGAAACCTTTATTGAATTGTTCTTATTTATTATTTAGGCAATTCACTAAAATTTCCTTTAATCAATGGAGACGTGGAATGAAATCTTAAATCTCGATCAATATTCAAGCCACAGGCTCAATTGTGACAGTGGAATTCTTTCACAGGGGATGAATAAAGGTCGTCGCCCTTTGAAGAATAAGGGTGGTACAAGACCGTTGTTTTCGTATTGTACTCTTTGTTGGTATTGTTATACACTTGTCTTCGCTTCACCTTGCTTTGTGTAGGTACTACACTTAAGAATATACGGGGTGTTTTATTTAAACGGTCATTCTGGATTGGGCATTATTTGATTTTGTGAAAGTTTGCGGACTGCTACCTCGGAAAAGCAATATTTATTGGTCATAATACTTGCAAATAACATGAAAACAATAACCTAAGTATGTGAAAACAAATATTTCAGCTAAATTGTAGTGTTACGGCATGCAACTGATGCAACAGTTTCTCGAAAAAGGAGATCACAAATTACAAAAACATATTGACCTAGGTATAATAGGGTAGTTTCCTCATGTTACAATTGATAACGTAGTGTTGCTAAATCGATAGTAAACCATCAGATTAGTGTAATAAAGTATAAATTACAAAATATAATTAAAATCATAAAAAAGATATGGGCCTTGAAACTCTAGAAAAAATATGCATTTTTTCCTTTTACAAAAGTAAATTTAAAGCTCCCAATAAAATCCTTTCGCTTTTATAGAAACAAAATTGTATGACAACTATGGACGTAAATGCAGTATTTCGCGACCGGAACAGCAGTTTACTTGATTTTCCATACAAAGATCGTTTCGGCTCACGTCAGCTGGGCTCGTCTTTGACTCAAATTTTTGGGTATTTATATTCTTTAATTGTAGTAGCTCCCATGCAAGCATTTCTTCCTCTCCAAAAACTGGTTCGAATGGCATCGTAAAAAATCTTAGGACTTGTGAGTTGTGTCTATAACGTAATTAAAAAGTTGTTTGTGTCTTGCCTAAAATTATATCTTTAACGAGCGTCTCAGGAGACTTGGCTACGAGATTAAGATATATTTTATTAAACCCAACTAATGTTTTACAATGTTCAATTGTAACACATCAGTATCAGTAATAAATGTAAATGTTTCATTTTGCAGATACATTTTTTGAGCACCCCGTACGTCATTTCAATCGGTCCATCCAAACCTGCATTGAGATTAACTAGAGTAATATAATAAAGAGTTAACTGTGTGAATAACTGCATCCCTTTATGTCCCATTGTGGCCTGGGAACATCTCGACTAGGTCACTGTGAGATAAAGACCCATTGTCCATATTGTCCGAGATAATTCACCCCGATTCTATGAGAAGCTTATAAATAACAAACATTATGTGTTTATGGTACGATTAGGTTTTGGGAAAGAAAGACGAGGTATTAGGATATGGGGGAACACGTCAGAAATTCGTATAAAATCATAATACGGTTGGTAGGAGAAAACACATGCCCCTAGGATGTAACTTAGTACTGTGTTGAACAAGGGACTTACTTGCATTTATTTCTAGCTATCAACAAAAACGAATCCTCAAATAAAACAAATGATATATTACGAGTATGTTATGAGCTTATGAGTTTAACATGGTGTATCTGTGTACTGTGTGTGAGCTCCCAAACGAATGAACCGCTTTAGCGGGATTTTTTTGAATCGAAAGTCTTGCTTGTTGCGATGGTTCTGTATGCTTGTTGTATCAGGAGTGTTTTAATTTTTATGTGTGATCGCGTAATTTAATTGTGTAACGCTAACTTTCGTTTGGCACACTCTACAAAACAATACCCAAAACAATTTCCATTCCAATATTTGAATAAGCTTTTTAATTTTCAGCCTTTGTTTTCAGGGCACGTATAAAAAGTGCCTAAATTAACCAGAAATTAAGCCTTTGTGAAGGCATTCGAAGAATTTAATACAACTGAGAAAAGAACGAATTATTTTCCCATGTTTTTATACATTCCTACTAATACCTGGATACTTAAGGCAGTGTACCTACGGTTCGATACGGCCGCGAGAACACTCGTCCTGCAGAACTGTCGATGGGGTCGAAAGATCTCGCCGAGTGACAATTAATACGCAGGTTAATCCGTTATAATTACTTAATAAGAATATTTTATATTATTCGTGTCTTAAAATTAAAGTTCAATATGTGTCAATATAAATGTATAGAGTATAATGAACTAATAAAAACTATTTAGGTAATAATGATCCCACCAAAAACATAAATGTAAAAAAGGAGAGCCAAGTTCAATACAAAAATTATGCTTGGCTGTGGGCTTCGCCGCAAAAAGAGTGGAGATCTAAATGAGTGCCAAGTTAAACAAAATCAAAACATGTATTTATAGGAACAAAATAACATTATGAACAAGTATTAAATATTCAAATCTACCCTACTTTAAGATCTCACATTTTTAAATAACAACTGTCGCCGTCGACGAATACGTCTGGGAGGACATCATCATCATAATGTTATTTTGTTCCTATAAATACATATTTGGATTTTGCATAACTTGGCACTCATTTAGATCTCCATTCTTTTGCGGCGAAGCCCACAGCCAAGCATATTTTTTGTATTGAACTTGGCTCTCCTTTTTTACATTTATGTTTTTGGTGGGATATCATTACTTTTTGTAAAGAAAACTAGGCAGGTATTGAGATTTAATGTTTTTTCTTGCGTTTCCGTGTTGCTCGGGACTCTCGGGAGCGCTTTTATGTAGATTTACTTCTGTTCTGTGTATAATTATGTGGTGCCGCGTGCCGCCGACGACACACCGTTGGCCGGATGTTTAGCGCGTATTACAAGTTTCGTGTATGGGGACACCACTTATTTTTTGAGTTAACTTTATTTTTATATTTCTGTTATATAGCAAATATAATAATACATATTTTGGGATAGTTTCAAATATCTGCTTGTAACGGTTCCAACGCTACAATTTTATTTTTGTATGGGGACCCCCCCAATTTGTTTTTCTTAATTTTTAGATTTTTTCCTACGCTTACACACAATTACCGAGCTGGATTCCAAATTTTATCCTTCTAGGTCATCTGGAAGTAGGTTAGGTTTAGGTATTATATGTCAGTCAATACTAAAATTTACGACTTTTTGACCTTCATATCTTTATAACCGTTTGAGCTAGCTTCATGAAATTTGGGCTTCTCGATGTCCTAATGGATATAATTAAACACACTTAGTTTTATGTGTTTACGTTAAAGAGGTTTTCAGTCATAGAAAGGTCAAAAGTGGCACCAAGTGGTTCGTGTAATATTACACTCGGCGCTGGCTAGCCAGTTCCTTTGCTTGAACTTGGCTTGACTCGCTGCCGCGTGTCTAGATAATACTTTATTGAAAAGGCTTTTTGCTAATGTTAGGTAATAACCGTGTATCAGTAGCAGAAGTAGCAACTCAGCTAAAGTGCGTGTGTAGAACATTTTCACTTCTTCGTACTTCGTATCAACTTTTGCTACTGACTGTACATTAGCTATCTATACTAATATTATAAAGAGTAAAAGTCTGTGACATTGTAGCTTTGTATAATGCAAGTTTGTATGTTTTAACCGCTTATCCGATTTCAAAGAATCTTTCACCTGTGTGTAGAATGGGTTTTCTAGATATATTTTACATTTATTTATTTATTTTATCCCGCGGGTTAGCCGGAGCTCTTTGCAATATGCGCGCGAAGCCGTGCGGGCAGCTAGTATCCAATAAATTAAAACGGGAGGAATTTCCTTTAAAGACGATAAAAACTATTCAACTTCTAAAAAGTCTGTGTCAATAACGACAGCGTCCAAGGAGAAAAATGAAACGCTGTCTTCGAGATAAGAATGCTTTATTTCGTATTCAATTTTCAAAGCATTTTCATAACTTGCGAATCGATGTCACAAAGGCAATTTATAGTCCGAGTCTGATATTAGTTTCGAGTACTAAGCGAAGTTAATGGAAAATACTGACGAACTACGTTATTTCAAATACACGAAAAAATTAAATGATTGATTGATTGAAAGTGAACGTGAGGCACGGGAAATTCGGTTATGGCACGGGGTTTTTTTTAAACTGCTTGGCAATTTATGGGAACGTACCTTAAATATTGATGACATGATATTTTGCTTTTTAGAGACTTCATTTTATTGTTACAGTTAATAACCCTTACAATTTTATGTTTTATGCAATTAAAAATCAATATACATTGCTATGACAGTATGTCAAATATATTTTAAAATAAGTAACACAGTTTTTTTATAGCTCGATGAATCAACAAAACGCCAAAACAATTTTTTTCAAATCCCAATCAAAATCCTTAATGATAAGGCATAATTCCTCTTAATAAGCAAGGAATTTATGTTACGTTATGATCTGTGAATGTAATCCTACTAATATTATAAATGCGAAAGTTTGGATGTTTAGATGTTTGGATGTTTAGATATTTGGATGTTTGGATGTTTAGATATTTGGATGTTTGGATGTTTGGATGTTTAGATCTTTGTTACTCAATCACGCAAAAACGGCTAAACGGATTAGGATGAATTCTGGTATACATATAGTGTATAGCCTGGATTAACATATAGAATACTTTGTATCCCGGGAATTATCCCCTAAGGGGGCGAAATGGGGGGCGAAAGTTTGTATAGAGCTAAGATATAAACGAGACGAGAGAAGTCGCGGGCAGAACCTAGTATATAATTAAATATCTTTACACAAATGAATTAATTTTAACTATTAAAGGTACTTTCCCATCATTTCGCTGAGCCATGAGATCGCTGTATAAAATTAATTCACAAGTTAGTATCTATGCGGGCGGTGAGTTCGCCTCTACATGTCGTTGCGGTAATGCCGGTAATAGTATATTTTATGTCGTCCATCACAGGGGACACCTACCTACGCATCCGATTGATTGATCTTGCGTACTGACCTATATTATGCGTCGTTACCTGTGGGAAAAGTAAACGAAAATATACAGACTGTTAGTATATTTAGTCAGATTATCATGAGTAGAACCATTTTTTTGTTGTTGGAAAAACGCTAGAATTCGCGGGATTAACTTCCTGGAAATACTGCAACTTCGAAGACGAGGATAAATAAAATTATAAACATTATTTCTCGATAAATATCCAACTCACCCATCAGATTTAAAGTTTTAACAGTGTCAAATACAAGTTTAAACAGCCAATTGGGTTCTGTTTAAGGGAAATAAATTCCAAAAGAATTTTTCCAAATTTAATAGACCAATAAAATTCAAGAGCCGCCTTAGATTAAAGCGATTACAGATCTAATCCGCAATCACGTCAAGTATCAACTTGACTGTATAAAATTCCATTTAAAATACAATTTCGTATTCAAAAACTTCGCCACCAAATTAAATCAACCTTTCCGAAATGACAAATGGCCGATGCAAATATTTGGTCGAGCGGGTCAGACTTGATGATGCTCTCATCGGAAAGGTTAAACGTAAACAGGATTTTAAAAAAAACTAGTTACTGAGATAACAATTGAATTCGTGAGATGACCGCGAATTGCGAAAACCGGTCAGATTTCTAATGACAGCTTCAAAAACAGGGGAATAATGTATAATGTGACAGTAACCTGTAAATCTTGTTTTCTTGTTTCTTTAATATTTTTTCTTTTTTCATTGCAGGTAAGGTCCCAAGGAATTCCCACAGCGTTTGGAGGAACTATCATTAGCAGTGGCAAGTATTGCAGACATTAGATATTTCCCAACTGAAAATCTTCTAAACGGTCATTTGAACAATGATTTCTTTGTATGGTTCAAATCGTTAGAAGTTCCATGCGTAGTTAATTATAGGTCAAACTGGACGGTTAGGACTATGACCCTTTTTACCGCCCAGAAAGTATATTTAAGTAGGGTCTTTTGTAAAGAAACGGTCCAAGTGTGCCAAGTTGTTTAAGTAATATAATACACAGGGCTTTGGTTTTTTCCCTAAAGGGAAAGAAACGGCCTGTTATGGAGGTATTTTCTTTTTTTGTTAAACGTGCGTGGAATATGATTAGCCTATGACAAATTGTATCAACAAAAGTTATTACAATTTCATACAACTGACATTTAGTATTCTATTGGATTCTTTTACTGTCTCAACTTATGTCTTGCATATTATGAGACCAATTTTTACTAATGAACTAAATACGCTACTATAATATACGTTTTACACCCTTGTCGGCTAGAACCTGGTAAAGTATAATTGCTGCTGTTAAACCTTTTTAATTATTAACGGAGTTAGGAGTAAAGGTTTCTATATTGAATCTTATCGATTGGCCCTGATTTAACTAATCACAGAATAGCACTGTTTAAAGGACTAACATTAGACCCTTCGTCAACAATGTAGGACCGTCGTTATCAGGAATCGAATCTGTTAAATTGAGATCCATTGTCCCTTCAAAGTATTTCAAACTAGTGGTCCTTTTGAAGTGTTCATTGGCAGTCTTCCGGAGCAGCGATGTCATTCATAACCTAGACTCACCTGGCCACTTATAACTGTTATAACTTGAGCTTCATTCGTAAGAGCTTTGCGTATTCAGTGGTGAAATTTATACTGGCTCGCGTGATGCGAATTGTTGGTAAGGCCTATGAATGCCAGAGGCGCGAGGTTTGAATCGGGAATCAGCACGTTTCTGCATGTCTGATCACGTCTGACTCAGAGATGCGTACGCGCATAGCAATGGGCAGATTGCAGTGCAGTCGATCCGTTATTATTGCGCACATTGCGCTGAGTTTTTATTGCACTAGGTATCGTGAAAATCGTATATTTATGCGCAAACCCCGCCAACATAATACCACCCATACATATGATTGAAGTTCTCATTTGACTTGTAGAGGAGAAGCTTCGCTCGGTCGTTCAATAAATTACCTAAAGATATTTCAAAGACTAAAATTACGCTTCAAGTGTCTTTTTAAGTATCAGAAACTACGTGGCATTTTTTATTCCTTTGACTGGCGGCGTCCAATTCTGGAACTCGTCTTCGACGTATCTAATGAATGTGCATCGTCTTGATTCGTTGCTCGCGTTGCGCAAATTTGACTATGCTGTAAAAGACGTGTATTTTAGAGTAGGTATAGTCAAATGTGCGTGAGCGGGGTTTATTGATAAAATGATAGGGTTAGGATGTAATCAATAATTAATCATCCATGAAACGACCTCTATCCAGTAGTGGGATGTATTGGTATTTGGTATAGGCTGATAAATTGAAATGAAATTGTAATTACAAAATGAACTTCCATTTGTCACTTGTGTTATATAAATCAATACTGAATCGTAATTAGTAAACAAAGATTTCGCAATGGGTTCAAGTTAAACCATTCTATAAATTTCCGGCCGATTATAAATAAACCAGAATATATAAAACATTATTTACATTTATCAAACAGGTAAACATTCGCACGCTACTTAACATTAGCGAAACTCGTTTATTTAATAAATTGATTCAATCAAATCGTTCTCAGCTGAACAATAAAATATCTGACTACGATATTCTTGTAGACTTGTAGCGTTATTCTTCCAAACATAGAAACAGTAAGGTGCCAAAACAAGATCGCAGCTTTGCTATTCACAAATCACCTCACCGAACGCCCTTAGACCCCGGAGTTCGTATTTGCAACGCCTAATGGAAGGTCTGACTTACACTGGTAAATCTTAGCTGAGGTGAGGCGAAGCGTGAATAACAACCAAGGTGCGATTTACAATCTGACTTGACGCGTCTCACCACTCGTCCTTAGGGTGACTTGACCCCGATGCGAACAGGTTGAAAGTTCATATGTCATTTGATTTACCATGGAATCAACCGCTTACGCGGTGTCCTAGGGCTCCTAAGGTGGGCGAAATCCTCGCGAACGCGAAGCTCTGCGGCGCGGCGCGAAAGAAACAAACAGTCGACAGCTCTTCAAATTTTATAGGCACACTTGAAACTATTTGGAAAGGTACTGATTTGAAGTCGGTTAAAACTTTGTTTTTAAAGTAAATTATTATTTTTGGAATTTCGTTTCGTTGTTGGTCCTTATATGAAGTTGTTGAGTACGACCTACAAATTCGCCCTAAAATTTGGACGGTGATAAATTTTCACCGTGTTTAATGGTTAGCCACCGAGTACCTAAGCTTTGTGAATACCCGCCAGCCACTCCTAAAACACAGGTGTCAGTACTAGCACAGTGACCCCGTTCTATCACCGCGGGACGTCGCCACCCCTAGCGATCGTCGATAATCACGCCATCTCGGTCCCAATTAGGAGGCTAGCTGATCTTGATAACGCTAGGGCTGCCATCGATGTAATAAATACGATGTTGCGTTAGCTTTTGTTCGGCGAGGTGTAAGTAATAAGTTGTGATGGCGTAATAACGGTTGTTTTAGATTTAAAGGGGCACGTTTATTGGGTTAAGTATTGTATGCTGTGAAAATCTCACAGTTAAGTGATGGATATCTCGATAAATAATTTGTACGCACTTCCGCAACCTATGCAGTGTAATGTAGTTAGCATTTGAAAAGGACCGCAATTTTTTTTTTGGTGATGTGAGAGACATCCTAATTTATTTTTCGTGTCTCTGTAATCCTGATTTTGAAACACAGAGACATAAACTGAAGATTACCGGACATGTTGGGGACGTCACATTTAGTCGTCTAGAATCGTACATCAAAGTCATGTCAAAAGACAAGCTTTTCTCACTTTATCCATACACAATCAACACACGTTGTCAAATGAAGACGTTAGGAAATATCCCTAAAATTCCTAAAAACAAATGATCGCAATTAAATACGACGTCAAAACATGCTGCGCCATTTAACCTAGCACATTTTATAGACAAACGATGACGATTCTTCAGCATTAGTTCAAGAATACTGCTGTAATTTATGCCTGTATACGTTAAAAGGCGAAATTATCTCCCAGACTCCATACAAAAAACAACTTTACACCCTTCCTGTAAAGCTCAAATTTGAGGGTGGAAGGTGGTAAGAAAAGGCTGAAGTGATTGCGGCGGGTACCGAGATGCATTTGTTTCGTTCGGAGTGATAAGGGAGCATTAGTATGCGTCGCGAAATAGAGTGAAGAGGCGTGTAGTACTCAGGTATGCTGAGGGAAGGTCTCTGCACGTTTCATATAAACGTTTTTCACAATCATTTGATGTGCCTATGGAAGAGATTCATGTTATTCCTAGCCCATGTCTTCAAATTTCTAATGTGTCCTAAATGTCCTAATAATGGGTGTTAATTAAGTTGTTAAGGTTGTCTGGAAGAGATTGTTCTTTAGCCGCAAGACCGCCTGCAGTCGCCATTTTCTTTCTTTTTGTGCCAGCTTTGTACGTGTGCGCTAAATAAATGATATGTGTAATTTGCATTGTATCGTTCATTTCTCGGATCATATTTAAGAATATTGTCGTCATCATCATCATCATCATCATCATATCAGCCGAAAGACGTCCACTGCTGGACATAGGACTCCCCCAAGAGTGCCGAAAGTGACCGGTCCTGCGCCACCCGCAACCAGCGGACTCCCGGACCTTTACCAGGTCATCAGTCCACCTTGAATCAGAATCAGATCTTGTCGGGGTTTAACCCACGCTGCGTCTTCCGGTATGTGGTCGCCACTCGAGAACCTTTCCGGCCCAACGGCCATCGGTTCTACGTGCAATGTGCCCCGCCCACTGCCACTAAAACTGTAATAATATTGTAGTAAGGTACTCGTAACTGTTATATTGTAGCTGGACAGCCGAGATCGACGTAACTACCAGATGGAATGAGAAATATACATGTGAAGAGTACCTACATATTATATTTCAAACACATCCCTTTTATAGTCTGCAATAGACAAAATAACCTATTACGCGATATAGCGTACCAAAACGTTCTCATTAATAAAGATTCCATCGTTCGTTATTCATTAAATGAATTGTCCATTTTCGAACCCATTGGCGCCAGCACAGACTCTACTCACAAAAAAATGTAATAATTTTACGGCTTGTCCCCAGCATAGTTTGATCTTTACATTGGTAACAAGTATACATAATCAAAGTTCAATTTATATTGATTTGTCTAACGTTGTGTTCGATAAGCGTTGAATAACAACCCTGCGCGGTTAAACCAGAGTACTTGGAGCATTCTGAATTTACGTATCAGTCAATATAAATCTAGTTTTTATTGCTAGTTATATGTTTGTGGTCCACACTAATATTATAAATGCGAAAGTGTGCATCTGTCCGTCTGTCTTTCTGTCTGTTAGCTGTCTGTCTGTTACCTCTTCACGCTTAAATCGCTGAACCGATTTGGATGAAATTTGGTACAGAGATAGTTTGAGTCCCGGGGAAGGACATAGTATAGTTTTTGCCCCGGAAATCACCTAAGTGGGTGAAATGGGGGGTGAAAGTTTGTATGGAGCTACGATATACCTAAACGAGTTCCACGCGGACGGAGTCGCAGGCAGAAGATAGTCTTCTTATTTTAGGCAAAAGGTTAATTGCCGAAGGCTTTCGACCAACATCTCAAGAGACTTTTAGAAATTTGTGCCAGGGGTTAGAAATAGGAGGCGGTAGGTTTGTCTAAGACACGGTGCGCAAAATAATGAGAAATGACCGACTTTGTGTCAAGCAGATGCATGATTTTGTTAATCGAAGACAGGCGAAATTAATTGATGGTAATACTTATCAATACCGTGATATTATCGAATTGCCCCAAAATAAGCCATATGGCTGCCAGGATGTCATTTGTTAAATTCACGCAGATCACCCACTCACCGTCACTCAGCGTCACTTTCTTCTTCATTGCGTACCGATAAACATCATCATCATCATCATCATCATATCAGCCGAAAGACGTCCACTGCTGGACATAGGCCTCCCGCAAAGAGTGCCAAAGTGACCGGTCCTGCGCCACCCGCATCCAGCGGACTCCCGCGACCTTTACCAGGTCATCAGTCCACCTTGTGGTTGGGTCTACCCACGCCGCGCCTTCCGGTACGTGGTCGCCACTCGAGAACCTTTCCGTCTCAACGGCCATCGGTTCTACGTGCAATGTGCCCCGCCCACTGCCACTTAAGTTTAGCGATTCGGAGGGCTATATCGGTTACCTTGGTTCTGCTGCGGATAGCCTCATTTCTGATACGATCACGCAGAGAAACTCCCAACATAGCCCTCTCCATTGCCCTTTGGGTGACTTTGAGCCTTCTTATGAGGCCCATAGTAAGCGACCACGTTTCAGTGCCATATGTCATCACTGGCAACACACACTGGTCAAAGACTTTCGTCTTGAGACATAAACATAGGTAATTTTAATTTGTATTGTCTTCATAGAGTTTCGTCGTGGGCGGAACGATTTATCGACTTCTGGTTTCTTCGACGGCGATGCAAATATTGCAGTGTCAATCTCTCCTGTTTTATAAATATGAGTCCGTACGAGTATATCAATGAGATCTCGTATTTCATCGCATGACGGACCTGAATACTTTCGATGCTATTGCTCTCGCCGCACGAACGCAGTCCAATACTCCAATGCCAATAAACCTATTGGAGTTCCGCGGAATAATGTTTTATTTATTTAGGTTTGTCAGAAACCATCTATAGTCGATTGCGATAATTTAATAGTCATTCGAGACATCAATTTAAAAGGTCTTCAATTCAAATCAAAGTAAAAAACAAACACGGATCCAGGATTTTGTTGAAAGAGGGGCATAATCATCCTACTAATTACTAATATTATAAATGCGAAAGTTTGGATGTGTGCACGACGCGTAGCGTCGACGGGGTCAACGCGCGATAGGTCAGAGCTCGACCTTCGCGACCCTACAGTCCCCTGACAATGGGCACCTAGAAGGCGCGGCGGGTGAACCGCACCAGCGCGCTTCTAGACGGCCGAACACGCTTCGATAGCGCAGGTGCTCTAGGGGAGCACTAATCCCGCAGACTAAGCTGCACTGTTGAAGGAAGGGGTGAAGATGAAATAATACTTGTTTTGAACTTGAATGAATGGTATAATTAAAAGAGAGAGAGAGACACAAACTACTGATTAATACTTTCCCTATCACAATTTCCCTACTTTCCTCTTATTACTAGGAGCTCCCACTTGTGGGGCTGAGCGAACACAAATTTGCACTGAATCCTGGCCGGCTTATATACGGTTTCAAACCCGCAGCTAGTGGGCTGCCTGACCAGGTTCATTTTGCTTTTCTAAGCCAATTAATGACAATTACGCATTACTTAAAAACAAGGCCGCGCCTTTTTTGCCTAATTCGGCTATCTAATTAACCTCTCTCCCAACAGGATTAATCTTATTAGATAACATAATGGTACATAAAAACACAAGAACACTCCTAGTACATATAAAAATAGCGTCCGTAAACATTCGGAACATAACTACAAAATAGGAGTTAATTACCCTTAATTACTTGTTAACTTTACAATTCAAATGGGTAATTACGTCTTATAACTATTTAACATGAGTTCCCACACTCAGACACTTAATTCAAATAGTTAGGTATTTTCATGACCTCTAATTTGGTACTTTGACCTTCGCCGTACCCCGTACGGTTATGCCGCTATGGCCCAGAGCGCGAATTTCCATAATCGCGATTGCGCGAATGAATTTACATTATCGAAATTAGTATGAAGATTATTGACCAATCAGGAGATCCGTCTCGCTCTTGGCCTCTAGGGCGTCTTTACGGTAATGTACCGAGATATAGTCGCTTGGGAAATGGCGTTACAATTTTCTCTATATCTCTGGTGTTTATGTACTTAGGCACATGACATTTGGATACATGGCCCCTAGCTATGTACTGATTCTAATTAAATAACAATTAATTAATATTTTTACCATTTAGGTACAAGTTGTATTTGATTCGAGTACAGTTCACATTATGAGCGTGCTGCCTTAGTGGCGCCTTAGTGGACTTAGTCCAGATACTGTCTCGATGCTTCTACATTTTACTGCCTCTTTTTGAGGTCTCTCCCTCAAATTAGGGCGTCTCTCCTCGGAGTGACTTTACTGGAATTAATTGTTATTTGTGCCTTGCACTATGGTGAAGCCATTTCTATCTTTTCTTGATATGATAGTTAACTATGGCTCATACTAAGGTGTATTGCCGTTTACATAATACAATGGGTGCCCTACCTACCTAACCAGGTTATTAAAAGACATATGTTTCATAACTCATTTATTTCTCTTAGATATTTGTGGCCATAGGGCTCACTTTACCACAACTTAACATCGTTACTACACTCTCATATGCAATATGAGGCGATCTTTTGGACTGTCGCTCACAATACCCCGCCCGGTATGAGTCGCAGACTCATACCATTGGTGCAAGGGTTGAGC
Organism: Epinotia nisella; assembly: GCA_932294315.1. Taxonomy (NCBI): domain Eukaryota; kingdom Metazoa; phylum Arthropoda; class Insecta; order Lepidoptera; family Tortricidae; genus Epinotia; species Epinotia nisella. Next base: position 11,033,527 of record OW028688.1, on the reverse strand, counting down.
GACAGTACTTACCACTTAATGTCTTTTATTTCGGCACTGTTGCACTCACGTTTCACTATCTTGTTCACTCACTGTCTTTAAACTATTTTTATTTCACTTTGGCTTTTCATAGCCACCAGCTCCCCGTCCTGTGTGGAGACGTCTCCTGCGTCTCCAAGTATCGGACGGGCCGGATGTAAACGTTTTCCCGATCTTGGTCCACCACCTTGATCGGTATCGATATCTTGAGCGATAGGTTCTCCTTCTTTTTCTCTCTCGCCTTCTTGCAGGCGGCTTCGATCAAGGCGGTGGAGGGCCGTGCTATTACGGTCCTTGTGGCTGCTGGTCGCAGCTTGCTGGACGGCGGAGTCGGCGGGTGCTGCATGCGACTCTTGCGCCATGCTGCCCACGCCGATTTCTTACTCGTCGCCGTCGGGGCCACCCCAGCGGGCGTGGCGAGTGCGGCGCTGTTGCGCGCTGTGGTATCGATTGACCCCACTGGTCCGGGGGTCAAGATACTGGAGGCGGCTGCGGCGTGGTCGCCTCCGGTTTCATCTGCTGTGGCGATGGCGGTTGGCACGGCGGAGCTCTCCTCGCTTCGCGACCCCCACGCTGCCGCTGCGTGTGTCGCGTTAAAAGTGGGCACCGGCCCCTCGAACGGGATGCGCGGTGCGTCTGCTGGTCTCGGTCCTCTTGGATCCAGCAACTCTTCCTGTCTTGTTACCTCTGAGATGCCCTGGCGCAGTCTCGTCTTTATCTCGAACAGTCTCTCGTTCCACCTTTTCTTCATCTCGTCCATCATTTGCTCCATCTCTTCCCTTTCTCGGGAAATGGCGGCGATTTCCCGCCCCAATTGCTCCGCCGTGCTGCTCTCCAGATCCCTCGGTGGTGTCCGCTCTGGAGTCGGGGCCCGGCAGTGGGCCCCGAAGATGTTGAGGGATCTGAAGCTGCTCCTGTCGATCTTCACCTCCGCGCTGTTGCTGCTGCACTCGACTAGGACTGCCCTGTGCAGTCCTGATGATGGGGCGCTGCAACCGCTTGCGGCCTCTAGGCGCCCTCGCCTCGGGTGCTTCCCCCTTCGGGCCTTATGCCCCGTGGACTCGCGGCCGGCGGCCTGCGACGTCCATTTGTGTGCCCCCATTACACACTTGTCCTTGGTCAACGACCCCCAGACAAACCTAAAAATTGGCTAACGTTGTCAACGACGAACGCGCCGAACAACCGGATTACACGCTGTCCTTGCTGGTCAACGACCTCCAGACACATATAATCCGGATCGAAGGACCCGAGCGACCAACAGATACACGTCTGTTATAATGGTCGATTTGTGTGGGCGGACTTGCAAAGGCGAAGAATGAAGTTAAGACTGAGAAAAAACTGAATTTAAACTTGAAAAACACTTGAAAATAAACTGACTGGAACTTGTAAAACTGGAACTTGTAGAACTGGAACTTGTAGAACTGGATACTTGTAGACTTAAAACACTTGGAGAAACTTGGGTCGAGCGAACACACATTTGCACTGAATCCTGGCCGGCTTATATACGGTTTCAAACCCGCAGCTAGTGGGCTGCCTGACCAGGTTCATTTTGCTTTTCTAAGCCAATTAATGACAATTACGCATTACTTAAAAACAAGGCCGCGCCTTTTTTGCCTAATTCGGCTATCTAATTAACCTCTCTCCCAACAGGATTAATCTTATTAGATAACATAATGGTACATAAAAACACAAGAACACTCCTAGTACATATAAAAATAGCGTCCGTAAACATTCGGAACATAACTACAAAATAGGAGTTCATTACCCTTAATTACTTGTTAACTTTACAATTCAAATGGGTAATTACGTCTTATAACTATTTAACATGAGTTCCCACACTCAGACACTTAATTCAAATAGTTAGGTATTTTCATGACCTCTAATTTGGTACTTTGACCTTCGCCGTACCCCGTACGGTTATGCCGCTATGGCCCAGAGCGCGAATTTCCATAATCGCGATTGCGCGAATGAATTTACATTATCGAAATTAGTATGAAGATTATTGACCAATCAGGAGATCCGTCTCGCTCTTGGCCTCTAGGGCGTCTTTACGGTAATGTACCGAGATATAGTCGCTTGGGAAATGGCGTTACAATTTTCTCTATATCTCCGGTGTTTATGTACTTAGGCACATGACATTTGGATACATGGCCCCTAGCTATGTACTGATTCTAATTAAATAACAATTAATTAATATTTTTACCATTTAGGTACAAGTTGTATTTGATTCGAGTACAGTTCACATTATGAGCGTGCTGCCTTAGTGGCGCCTTAGTGGACTTGGTCCAGATACTGTCTCGATGCTTCTACATTTTACTGCCTCTTTTTGAGGTCTCTCCCTCAAATTAGGGCGTCTCTCCTCGGAGTGACTTTACTGGAATTAATTGTTATTTGTGCCTTGCACTATGGTGAAGCCATTTCTATCTTTTCTTGATATGATAGTTAACTATGGCTCATACTAAGGTGTATTGCCGTTTACATAATACAATGGGTGCCCTACCTACCTAACCAGGTTATTAAAAGACATATGTTTCATAACTCATTTATTTCTCTTAGATATTTGTGGCCATAGGGCTCACTTTACCACAACTTAACTCGTTACTACACTCTCATATGCAATATGAGGCGATCTTTTGGACTGTCGCTCACAGGATGTTAAGATGTTTGTTACTCAATGACGCAAAAACGGCTGAACGGATTAAGATGAATTTGGTATACATATAGTGTATAACCTGGATTAACATATAGAATACTTTTATCCTGGGAATCATACCCTAAGGGGGCGAAGTAGGGGGTGAAAGCTATATATGCTAAGCTATGATATAAACGAGTTCCACGCGGACACAGTCGCGGGCAGAGGCTAGTTCAAAAAAAAAACTACTAGGTAGGTACTCCTTTGTCCTGTGTCAGGGGCTCAGGGTCCCTGTATCCGTGTCTGGTTAATAGAAGATGATCTCTTTTGACGCTGTTACAGGAAAGGGTGACGAAAGCATCTTAATCTTCTGACAGGGCTGATATTAACAACACTCGGCGACAAAACTCAAGCAAACCAGTATAGTATAATCCGACATCCTACACACCCATGACATACTCGTAAGCATAGAATTAGATAAAGGATCACGAAAAATTTCAACACGACATCAATACTTTGCCTACTACAGAGCTACTGGGCTCCTCAAACGACGACATGTAGGTACCTATATCCCCCGCGGGATGCGGGATGCGGAAACAGACAACTCGCGATGGCCCAAGATCAGTGTATGGTAATGGCGCATCCGCGGGTCCTGAATCTCTGACCTGCAAGCTATAAGAGAGTGTGGAAACCAAGGTCATTCATCTCCCTTTCTCGCTTACAGCTTTGAAGATTGCCATTAGGTTCCCCGCTCACAAGCAAGAGGGTAAAACACTTCTTTACGTTTTGTGTGTGGGTTCAAGTTATAACTACATGGAATGTATGGTGAGACGAGGCAGGTTGTGAATCACCTACAAGTTATCATCCGAAAATATCAAATGTTGTTTACACTTTATCAAATGGTATTAATGTTATAAGTAGGTACTTGAATTCAATTAAATTAGCGAAGTTGAACAACAAAGTTTTAATCAAATTTTACGTTCATAATTATTATTCGGGATTATTTGAAGCTTATCATTTGAGTTTGAGTCTCGACATATATATGAGAGAAAATTTACCGTCCCAACATTTAAGTACTTACCTATAAAGTACAATTATATTTACTTACCTATAAATTAATTAGAATCGAAACAGTCATATAGCCTTATTTAGCTGGGACGGCACATTCTTGTTGAGACTGTCGGCAAGGAGACAACATAGATACTTAGTAATAGGTAATCAGTTCCAGGCACTTATGTTGAATTGCGAGACGAACATAGTTATTGTAAAAAAATTGCGAATAGAAAATCACTAAGTAACAAACCCATGATTGTGAATTTATCTTTACACTTCGTTCGAACAGCTAAATTGTGCAGCTCGCTGTGACATTGCCACAAAACGGGCCAAAAATGGTCTAGACAGCAGCACGCTGGTGTCTCAGTTCTCGCCAAAGCGACAAAAATCGAAGCAAGCTGTATAATGCGCAACTATACCTTCGCCCAGGGTCTTATACCTACACTCTATATATTATATATATTTAACATCTACCTACCGGCTAGTTAAATGGCTATAACTTTCTTGGTCTGCATAATGCCTTGTTTTTTAAACCCTCAACTCTCGTCAAATGTAGGCTACCTATTTAAATAGTTAGGTCTGTGCGTAATCAGTAGACCGATTACATTACGGACTGGGGCCCGGACGCCACATACGTGCCAGGATCTACACAACGGAAAAGGGATGGGGCAAATTAGTACCCAGGGTGCCTCTAGGACCAGTACTTATTGCTAAGTATGTCCGTGTCCGGACTGCGGTTATACTGTGAGTAGAGACACTGTCCCCTTGTCATTTTACTTAGCCATCTATGCTTTAAATCCTAAAAGGCATATAAGTGCTTTTGTCTTTGCGTCGTTCTTTATAAATAAAAGCCTGGGTCAAATATGGTTTTGTTTTTTAGTCAAATGCACTGAGGAGAGGAGGTTAAAGATCCATTCATTAGGAAGACTAGTAATTGCCAGCGGCTTCTATCTAAGTCATCTAAGTGAATTTCCGTACCTGTGTGCCAAATTTAATCCAAATCCGTTAAACCGTTTTTGCGTGATTGACTAAAAAACATCCAAACTGTCACATTTATTGTTACACCCAGGTAGGCATGTAAGTAGGTACCCACCGATTTAGTTGGTAACCTACTTAATTGAACCAAAACAATGAACTACCAAAATAGCACTTAGACTTAATACAAGGTCTTTGACCTCGCCCTGTCAATATATTTTATTTATCAAGCCCACAGCTACAATCAATTCAATTATCATTATCATATTCAAACGCATTCATTATGCGATCCCTTGTCAGGTTTTGATTTGGACGCGCGTTGCATCTTCGGGACGCGAGCGCAGCCGGCAATGCGCCGGGACCGAAAATCGGCCAATCAGAGCTTTAGTTGCTCTTCGACCGTCGTCGTGTGCGCGTGTACCGGCCGCGACGTTCGAGCGTTCGCGCGGACATTCCAAATTTAAATTTCGAATCGATGTTGTGACAATGTGAATGCCAGTGAAATTGTTGTTTAACCTCATCGCTGTATGGTGATAACGGATTTTTGAATGACGTTTGTGTTGCATCTATAAACTTGAGTTATTTGGATTTTCTACCATGGTGATTGTTGGCGTTTTTAACAGGTATTGTTTTTTTGTGTTTGCATGTTCAATTAAGGCGATGAAAAGAGTTCGTATCTAAATACATGTTTAAAGACTACAGACTGATTAGATTACCTAGCTTTAGTCACGTGTATAAAAAAACAACAACCTTGCAATGTCCAATATTTTGGCTGCACAAGTTTGCAGGTTGTTGTCGAATCAAGTGATCACTCTAAATACATATATTTATTAAGATGTAATATTCCGGTATGGTTAGGTATAATATTTATTATTATTTCGAAAACTCATTGTCGCTCACTCGCCGCATTTGTCTATGACAGGTTGCCATCTTAAGCTCCGTTCCGTTTCGGTAATTGAACAGTGAACACTGTCTTACTTAGACTTAGACCTTAAGGTGCATACACGGGCAACATTTTGAGCAATTATTGGCCGTCAACAGTACACGCGTCCTTCCCTGGCCTGTAAGTAAAAGTGAGACAACCGTACTTTTGACGGGCAATAATTGCTCAAAATATTGCCCGTGTAAAAGCACCTTTAGTTTGATTGGCAAATGTTAGGTACTTACACGGTGCAAATTATGCATAATTAATTATTAATAACAAAGTTGCAATCTTAGAAACATGCCTTCAAGAAGGTCAAAACTTACGAACAATCTTTTTCGGACTTTGTTTACATTTGTCGTACATAATCTTAATTCTTAAATGATGCAATCATGATGCAATCATTATTATCTCGTACGTTAGTCCCAATTTTACCGGGTTGTTTATCCTCCTATGTAATACTATTAACTGTTCTGTGCCTATACCTCAATGTCATTCCAGATAACATTGGATTTTTACAAACAAATTCGGCTACGTTTTTCGTTTATCTTGGATATCTTAGGGAAATAGGCATTGTACTAATTTCACTGATTTCGATCAATTAGTGCTTTTCAAACATAACTTGTAAGTCCACGTGTCCCCACATAGATCGATAGACGTTTCAAAATAAATATAAGATACCTATCTCAGTTTTTTTTTGATTCAGTGAATAGTCGGAGATAGGTAATCGCCCCGGAAGTCACAAAAATTGTGTCCCCCCCCCTCGAATTTTAGAACAGTGTATTTAAAAAATATGAAAAAAATCTTGGACATTTATTTCACCGAAAATTATTTTGAACAAGATCGGTTCAAAGGTTTTGGAGATATTGCTGAAAAACTGCCTTCCCTATAGAAAAGGACGTAAGTGCCGTAAGATTTATGTGACGATACGACCTTTTTAGTAGGCACGGAGCCCTTCGTTGTGCGTGGTCCGACACACACTTGTCCGGTTTTCTAATCTTATATGGAATGGAACAGGGTACCAATAGGTAGCACAACATGGCAATTGCGAGAAGGACAAATGCTATGGCCGACGTAAACGCGACCATGTTAGCTAGGCAGGTGTATCAGGAAAAATCTAGTTTTTTTTTCTTTATTAAGTATGAAGCCTGCTTCAAAGATTATCTAATCAGATAACGTATTCAGTACCAGCCCAGCGGTGTAATCGTTCCGACTGATCAGTCCCCGTGGATACCCATGTAATATGTTACGTTTCTGGCCACATAATAAGTAAACACTACCTCGTTATAAATAGGGAGGTAAAGGTAACCTGGGTAGGTAGGTATCGGCCTTTTTTTTTTGTTGACGCAGAGGGAATGCATTTACGCATGGCCCTGGACCAGGGGGAGGTCCAGGGGGTATGTGGGACTCGCCCTTATGAGGGAATACCCACTAAACCACTCTGCGGCGTCTACCCTCACTGCCGTTAAGGGGGGGAATCATGGAATCGCTAGCATTCTACCACGATGCCCCCCGGCTGCCCTGTAAGCACCCGAACACCAAATGGATTGAAGGGTTGGACCTTCACCTAGACGTGCCTTGACTAAGTCCTCGAAAGATTCTGTATCTGGTAATGTCTAAAATATGTAATAGGTTTACCTACAGGTAGGTAGGGAACTTCCTAGATAGGTATCAGAAATTGGAAGAATTGAAAGACATCTTTCGTTGTTATTTTGCCTGGTAAGTAAGTAGTTCCCTAAGGCTATATGTTGTTACACGTCTATCAAAAGGAAAACATTGTAGCCGAGGCAAAATACGGTTTCGAAAAACATTAATTTATAATAGCGTTTTTTTTGTTTATTTCATTCTAAAACATTATTCTAAGATGCTTTATTCAAGAATCCAACAAACTTTCCACCCGGAAGTAATTATATAGATTTAAATTAAACATTCATTGTCTTTTTTATTTTATTTATATTGAATATTTTAAAGCAAATGTAAATGAACCTAAATAAAGATAAAAAAAAATATTTATATTCATCCGGACTTTTTAGGAGCTAATTAAATATTGATTTTTTTGATGTCTGATTTTTTGGTGGATTTTGCCTCTAGGTAATTTATTGATAATATATCCGTTACATTAAAAAAATTAGCTATTATAAATTATTTCCAAATATGTAATTTTTTCCATACAAGTTGTCAGTTCATTGCCTGGACTATTACCGATGTTTATTCATGACCAGCACTTTTGTTAAATAGGTGACCTTAGGTGTATGATACAGGAGTTAAGTGGCGGAGCGTCCATGCAAGTCGATTTGCACCGGCTTGACTAAAATTTATTTTTATATATAGTTATATACCTACCCTTTCATAACTTTTTTTGCTCGTTGTTGCCCGTCGAAAATTTTCACGCGCCGCCACTGAAATACAGGTACCATCTAGTTCCTATTTCTGCATCTTCAGACAAATCAGACGATCAGATTAATAAAGATGCTCACAGACCTTACTATTTCAACATATTTTTTTTTTTTTTATCCTTAGTTAATTTTCATAAAATGAAACGAATTAACAGTAAAACAGTCTCGTTTTGTACACCTTTAATTTTTGGCCTTAAAAAGGGCGTGCGAAATAAATTAATTTGGTTGCGCCTAATTAGACACTTTTCTTAATTGTTTATCATGTGACAGTTTAAGGACGTTTCCATTTAATTAATTTGTTTTATTATTTCGGCTTGAATTTCCCTCGATGCAATTCCTTGAGTTTGGGGTGGTTATGGTAAATCGGGTAGCTACTTAGCCACCTACCTAAGTAGGTGCCTACCTAGCTCAAACTAACTACATACCTTTCTTATTATCGACATCTCTATCTTTGTAAATCACCGTTTGATTTTTTACACTAATATGCATGTACTAACTTATATAGGTAACAATCGACTGACAAATGCATCAAAAGTTATGATTCATAATCATAACGATCTAGGTATCAAAATTCTTCAAATGACAATTTTACTACCACAGGTGACAAAATATACTTGAGCATTTAATCAATAGTTTGTCGCTTTACCCCTTTCTTCCCGGTTCCCATGGCTAATCATAATCAACGACTTCCTACCCAGGTAGCCACCAATTTGACACGGTAGCTTACTAACCAACATTCGTACCACCTGTCAATACGTTCGTGACGCGCGTCCATCACTTTCTTCCGTTAAGCAATCGGCATATCGCCGTCACACTTTGCCGCGTACGTTACTGTTGTTTTTCCGTCCCTTTTTTATCCGCAAACTCTTCCTCTTTGGAGTAATTTGAAATGAATAAATCATTATCACGTAATTAACTTGTAATTATGTAGTTACTTACACTGTTTTTAGGGTTGTTATTCGCTTGGCACCGTTTCGTTTCCGATTACGCGCGAAATGGAAACCGAGTGATCTTTGAATATGCATGTGCACGCATGACGCTGCAGCTGCGAACTTCCACAAAGAGCCACACGGTCCGAAAACAGGAACGAAATGCAAAAACATCGAACGGTACCGCAAAAACAAATAAACTGCAAAAAATACACGTCGTACTTAATTTTTTCTCAATTACGTAAACCATTTTGTACTTGTGCATTGCTACTTATAAGTATATAATGATATGCGGTACTTTTCGGTACAAATACTAATCACCGAATGAAATGGCATTGTATTCATTGTGAAATGTGACGGCACCCTGCGCAGAAAGTAAACAAGAAACGTTCGCTAATCAAACCTCACCTCCGATGTTTTTTTATCGATAGGAGTCTTCTGGATTCGTATAAAAAAAGGTCAAAATTTACTCATGATACCTACGCCATGTTTTAATAAGTAGTTAGGTTTATTTAGAAGCTTCTCACGACGTTTCAGTCTCCAGCGGAGCGCACCGCTGCTTCTTGCACCAAACATCAGCTTAATCCAACTGCTCGCTTGACTAAGCTAACACTGCCCTCTGGCTGCCCACAAGCTGCTATGCGATTCACAACTTAGCTCAGCCAATAACATGACCCCGAGAAATTGTACCAACTACGTGTAATAAGATGTCAGAAAACGCTGGTTCGCCTGAGGGAAGCCTTGTGAATACCAGCCCTGAACTAATGCCGTAAGACGTAAACATGAACCCATTCGCGCGGTAACTATTTAGAATATTTAGATAAGTGCTCGACACCGTTCCCAACCTTATCAAAACTTGAAGTACCTTTCATTATATGCTAAATAAACAATCGGAATTGATAGCTCATTCTGGGTCAATTTCAATTGGTACTATTTAATATTGCGCTATATAGTTCCGGCTGTTGTTTGATTAGTAGGCCGTGTAACTATATCTGAGGAAATTTAGAAATTGCGGTTAGTTAATAGATAGCGGGATATCCTTACAAATGGAATGAACGTTGCTCCTAATTCGGAGTTATTCATTGGGACGCCATTTTAGCCTTTGAATGTTACTTAATCGCTATTTAAATTCTGCTCCCGCAACCGATAATCTCTATTGGGTAATTTGTAATTGCAAAATTGATTGTGCTCGTACTAATGTATGACGCCATTATAAGCTAGAACGGTTGTACTGGTTAATTTCGCTCCTTCGGTAGCCAATTGATTGCATAGAATATTTTGGGCTTAGTACCTATAATCTACATATATTAATTAGAATACTGATGGTAATTGTTTGTGTTTATCTATTTCTTATGTTTTATAGGGCCTGATAAAACACAATAAGAATCAATCATCGTCATCATCATCCTATCAGCCGAAAGACGTCCACTGCTGGACATAGGCCTCCCCCAAAGAGTGCCACAATGACCGCGTTCCTGCGCCACCCGCATCCAGTGGACACCAGCGACCTTTACCAGGTCATCAGTCCACCGTGTGTAAGAATCAATAGTAGTTAATAATTATATCAATTTGAATAGGTACTGCAAATTGGTTAACAAGAATTCAATGGGGTGATTCAGATTCATATAATTCACGATAAAAATTACATTATAATAAAGCATAAATGCTTGGGCATTGTATCTTTTATGGTAGTAGGTGTACTGAATACTGTTACGCGATTACAAGTAAATTATCTGTAGCAACAAACGTTGCATTTACTAATTAAGTGAGTGTAACATCAAAAGAATCCTTTAATTGCTAATTATATTTGAAGGCCTGTTTAGAGTTTCGAGTCGGCTTGGTAGAATGAAACATTTCATGTTTTAGTAAAAGGAGACTATTTAATTATTTCTAATTCTAATAAGAATTATGGGAACTAACCAGAATTAAAAAAAATAAGCATTGTATCTATAATACTCTTTTGATGATTTCTCATGTAAAAGTATTACATATTAGATGATCAAACGAACTTCTTGAAGTGAAGTTCGATCACTATCATGTGAGTCGCTTCATTCGAAGATATAATTATTAACCAGGTAGTTTCTTTAACTTGCTCGGCAACGTCACACGATTTTTAGAGTAAAAAATTTAACATTTTTGTAAAAAAGTACGTCTATTGACTTTTATGTCCCCCAATGAATTTCTATCTGCCATATTTAATCCTCATTCCTTTGAAGAAGTAAGGATTACATACACTCGTTTACAGACATTTCTTGTAGTACATTATAATTTATAAATTACAAAGCTTTATATCGTAGCTCCATACAAACTTTCACCCCCCATTTTACCCACTTAGGGGATGATTTCCGAGATGATAAAAACTATCCTATGTCCTTCCCTGGGACTCAAACTATCTCTATACTAAATTTCATCTAAATCGGTTCAGCGGTTTAAGCGTGAAGAGGTAACAAACAGACAGATAGACTTTCGCATGTATAATATTATAGTATGGATGATCCGATCATAAATCGAAAAGGCACATCTTTTGCGACAAAATTAGGCTATTAGGCCTTAAAATGTTCATTATTAATTGATGTGTGAAAATGTAATATTATTTAATCCCTTTGCGCAATGGGTGTGTAAAATATGCAATTTAACATTTTATGTACCTAAACCTATCTGAAGAATTAGGAGCCGCAGGGGCCTTGCTTACGTCCTCTTAATTCTTTTAGAGGAAACCCATGTTGCTAAACGTAATTTAACGTGGAGCAAAAAAACGATTAACATATAAACTTCAGCGTTTAATCGAAGAGAAACGCTTCTCAATCGTTAATGTATTCTGAATAATTATAGATATTTCGCAATACTTAAATGCGAAGTATCAGCTAATTTATTGGGAGACTCGTTAGTAAAATCAGAAAATTTACATCGTACAAAACACGATTAAAAATATGGTAAAGTTTGTCACGTATCACGCATGACTATAAAGCAGTTGGCTCTTTGTTATATTAGGTACTGCTTGATTTGATAGCAAGTGACGTATGGATTATCTCGTTGTTTGTCACTTGGTATTCCTGGTTATACGTACGCCTTCTGAAGCTTTTGTGCTGTTGTCAATAGTCGTGTTTAGGTATTTTTGACACGGGGTTTTTTCAGATGCTAATGTTTCGATGGTACTCTTTGAAGTCCCTGTTTGAACAAACAACAAGATTAAACATTTTATAGTAAAGAGATATAGAATATCATCTTTAGTTAAAACTAAAAAAATGTCGATTCTCATAATTAAAACAGTAACATGATTTACTTACAGTAGTTACGGTACCTACTTATATTATTTACGCTTTAATTTATCCATACGATTAAAATCTCCTAAAATTTAGATGTGGAGAACTGAAACGGCAAAATTGTATCAAAAAAAACATGCTACATTATAAATTAGCAAACAGAATTTGGGAAACGAGAAATGCTAATGTAATTATGTTAAAGCAATTTTTCACTCCTAACAATCGCTGGTATCATGTGAATGTTTCTTTGAATGATGTTAGATAACAATTACACTGCTGATGACAGTACATGTGTATGGGAATGTCCAGCGACAAAGTACCAAAAAACGTCACATACAATGTTAGTAGACAATCGCACTCATTACTCGACAGCCAATTTAATTCAATGTAAATTTTAATTCAACTTGTATATTATCGTGACCTCACGTAACTGGCTACAGGCTAGCAAAAGTGAGAGAGCATGAAGCAATTCGATTCTGATCTATTCTCAATACGTCGTTTCGTTCCAGAACTTAGATTCAGAGCACCACATGCACACAACACAAAAACAACGTCGAAGTTAATTTCATTGGAGCCCATTTAGTGAATTTAGTGAAGTCCGTTCTAATTCTAATATTTCTATCGCACTTGTTTCATTCGAGCGATAGACATGGAGATGTTACTTAGATTTTCGAATTTCATAGTAGGTACCTCCCTTGATTGTTTATCCAATTACGCTGCACCTAAAAGAGGTAATGGGTTTAGTTCTCCATAAATCCAAAATCGCACCGTCCATCCGCAATGAATCACAGACACGTCTTCGCCCACAGGCGTATTTACCTCTCAACTGCTCTTAATTTACAATATACACTGCCCGTTGAAATGTATCCTTTATGGTTACGTAATAAGGTTCGTGCACACGCACAGGTAATCTGCAGGACCGTATTTACTTCGAGGTCGTTCACTGCACCCACTTAAAAGACTTTGATTCATGACGTGTTGACTTGATAGAGACAATATTTGTCGCGCCGCGTCCATTTTTATCGTCGATTGATTATTCCAATTTACTGTTTCTTGTGAGAATGGCAAACAACGAATTCTTTTATAATTTTGGGTTCATTTAGATAAAGCATATATTTACGGACATACAGTTCTTCATAAATAAAATTTTATTTACCACTTCGACAGTTGTATGAATAAACAAAGAAATGATGTAAAAAACATTACACGTAGGTCCGATTATTTAGTTGAAAGTTTCTTTTGTATCATCAATCCGGTACATGACATTATCCATTGTCGCACACTCTAGGCATGCTTTTGTTAAATATTCATATAGAAATCGTGGCTAATTAGGTCACATATGTACTTAATGAGCGAAGTCTCATTCATTAACGCATCCACTGGGACACACCTCGAGCAAGAAAGTCAGCTCCGTCCCACTTTGCAAAATTGTCACCAATTAGAATTAAGATGGCGTAGAATCACTTTGAGAGTCGAGCCAGTCACAACTACAATCGTCACTCGCTTAAAGTAGATTTCAAGACTAAAATATTCCCGCGAAAAATACTGGAGCAATTTCGCTTATATATAGTACTCCAATTTTGTTAAAAATGCCTTCTTAGAAATGCGCTCGTTAAACCTCTGGCTACCGAATTTGAGTCGGATAACTAATTCGAAATTAATGGAGGACCCTCCACCAAATTTCTCCGCTCATCTCGTTTTATTTCCAACTGCAGTATGCAGATTAAGGGGAAATTCAAGATCCACGTAATTATGTACCTTTGAAAGAATTTGCTCGCTTTTATTAAAATTTCACGTAAATTGACAGTTGTGTAATTTGCCACAGTCCACCACAAAGCGGTAGTTCGAAACTTTAGTGCCATTCAACCGCAGAACATTATGGAACTTCACTGTCCCCACTTATCCGGCTAACTTTCATTTTAACATTTTAACATTTCGGCTAAGATGCATTTAGTTCACGTTATTTTCGTGGCTAGCACAGGAGCTAAATTCATGTCCCCTCGCCCCGGCATGCCATTGGCATATTCACATATTTATATGTATGTCTTTCAATATCAGAATGACATAAACGTGACATTCTGTCATGACATGAGGACTGCTTTTAAGCGCGAAATAAAGAAGTTCGGTAACCTTAATTAGTCCTATTTTTAAAGTATTGACGTGCCTACGCTAAGAATTTTAACATGTTGTTAGTACAATGTATACATCATTAATTGAGCGATGTGAAAGACAAACTAATTACTCTGCCGAGCCTGAAAGAGCATCTATTGTGTGACAGAGAAAAAGCATGACCACGGTTCAGTATATTTTCGTGTCAATCATCGGACTAAATGTCATGTTCAATACTTACTATAGTCTTCTGTACTTTCATGCTAAGTATATATTCTGTGGATACTACTTGATTATTCAGTTCAGTAGACTACTCGTCTGATGCCGCATCAAATAATAAGGCACAAATCAGTGGCTTGGCGAAAGTAGCACATCTTTACTGAAGTAAAAAGTCCGATTCTCTAATTGCTCGTTAGCTAAGCAGTAATTAAATTGTGTCTATTGCGTGATATGCGGATAGTGATCAATTAGCTATTAAGATCATTAATGATTTGGAAATCAAACTCAAATATAGGTTCAGAGACGTGTAATTGTGGGGAAAATCTGCCAGATATTTTCGACGTCTAAAATCTCGAATGAATCAGGCGTTTGGAGGAAATTTGTCACAAGTTAATTCAACAATATTTCTTTGCTACTTCGATAAATAAAGTGTAGATCAATTAGTGATACCTACTGACGTTACAAATATTTGTGACCAATTACGAGGCAATAAGCGGGCAGTCGTATTTTGCTCAACTGGGCATTGATTTGAATATACATATAAATCCCAGCCTAATCAGCATGCTATACTTACTTCATTGGTGTTTTATGAAAATCACGCGACTATATTTAAACCAGTGACAGGCGCATGCTATGCACTCGGTTTCACCTTAAGAATAGGTAGTAAAACTTTCCACATCATATATCTGCGCTAACTAGAATAAAATTGCACTGTTCACTTAATAGACTATTCTTTATGACAATGGATTAACACCGGCCAAGTGCGTGTCGGACGGACCACGCACAACGAAGGGTTCCGTGCCTATTAAAAAAGTCGTTTCATTACTGAAATCTTATGGCACTTACGTCCTTTTCTTTAAGGAAGGCAGTTTTCTAGAAATATCTCGAAAACCTTTGAACCGATCTTGTTTAAAACAATTTTCGCTAAAAAAGAATTTAATAAGCCCTATGTCCATGATTTTTTTCATATTTTTAAAATACACGGTTAAAAAATTAGAGGGACAATTTTAGTGACTTTCGGGGCGATTATCTCAGACTTTATTCACTTAATCAAAAATATTGCTGAGAAACCTTATATTTATTTTGGAAGGCCTATCGATTAATGTGCCACACTCGGTTTTACGTATGGAGTGCACCCCAAAAAAAAAAATTTTTAGTAATTTAATTACAAAGCTATGTAGCGGCTGACAAAATACACCTATCCTCAAAATTTTATTAAAATACACCTTATAGTTTTCGAGTAAAATGCCTGTGACATACGGACGGACAAACAGACAGACAGACATGACGAATCCATAAGGGTTCCGTTTTTTGCCATTTGGCTACGGAACCCTAAAAAACCAGTTTACTTATAATTTTTTAGTAGGAATAATATCTAGGCACTTGATTTGTGGAACTATCACCACCTACGCTATAACGCTCCCGAACTTGAGGGTCGATCGATATTTTTCGACATGTATAGATATATTGAAAATAATCACTTATGACTTAGCTAAAATCAATGAGCTTCATTATTATTCCGTTCTGACACGTCAATTTTTCAACAACCACCAATTTAGATGCCATTGTACAACCAATATGAACGTAATCCGAAACTGTCATCATTAGGCGATGAAAAATCGATTTTAAGCCGATCGATCTCAGCATGAATACGCGGAATTGCCCCTAAAACTAGAATCAATCGGGATTGCTCTAACAATGGCACATTCTACTGTCTCCATTGTGCCTGCCATCTGTCATTGGGGTTCAATCGCACTTGATAATCGCATTTACCCGACGGCGGTTGTACTAATTTCGGATCGAAGGGTCTGCGTCTGATCGCAAATCACAATCATTCTAATCCCCTTTGCATTTGCGATCAGACTGATTTCTACTGATCTTTGTATGGTGTGTTTAGTTTGACGTCAAAACATCGCCTTGCTTGTTTGTCTTGGATAATGATTGACATTTCTTAATCCTTTCTACACGTTCTGCAGCGGCTTGCCCTATTACGCTTTTTGTAGTACATCGTAAATGCGGGGTAATTCCTTGAAATATTTTCACACACAAGTTGCTTTTTTGATTAAATTGTATGCAAGCAATTAGAGACGAACATAACCAAGATAGCATCTCTGCACTCTGACGGACCTAATCGAAATACGTCCGTTCATATTTTTACCGAACCCCATAATAATAGGTTTATTTATTGACCAAGTAATAAAATCTGTGTAAGGGGCCGCATTGTAGTAAGTTTGTTTTGTTAGGAAGGGATCTGTCCGTAGTTGTCAGTCAACGTCGACTTGGTGGGTGCTTGTTAACCTGGTTTGTCGATAGATTTCGGTATAAACAACCCGATAGGTACCAATACCGTCGCTGGATTTTCATAGTTGTTCTAGACTTTACTGAAACTTATCAAAGCTTTATTATCTACGCAAGTATCTAAGTTTATATAAATTCACGAAGCAACGCTCCACTCCAACCCACGTTATGGACAAAACACACAGACAAACAAGTCAATGAGAAAAAGTGAGGCATGTCCTTCAGGATCCTTATCTCGTAGGTATATTTAGCTGTAGAATTTTTTAGCACCTAGTATTTATAACTGTGCGATAAACACTAGTTATTTTTTTAAGCGCCATTTAAACTCGTACTTTAATCAAAATTACGATGTTAGTTGACACCATTACCCACATAAATATGAATAATAACAGCTATCCCGTGCATTTAATATTATATTCGAGGGCTATATTTCGGACAATACTTAACGCATTATTTTTATGAGGAGGGTATTGATTCGTGTGATTCAATTGTTATGAATTATGAATATTAAATGGCTTAGCCAGTAATATGAATAAGTTTATTATTGTAGATTAGCGAGGGCAGGGTAGCCGGTCATCTGAACTCGATAGCTTGTTGGCCGAATGCATTCTTTGTAAAAAGTAAATTGGCCATCATATTTTTTGACCACTCTTGGAATTGGGTATTGATTTCTGAACAATCTGCATATGAAATGTTAGACAGATGTTACTCTAACTAACGTTTATAAATGTACATTATTGTATAATAAAGTTGTTTCTGATTTTAGTACCTAAAGGTATAACAGGTTCTTTCTTTTATCTGATCGTTCGTATTAGTTCAGTTTGTTAGTCTAAGCTAAGATAAACGAGTATATTGCATAATTGAATCCGAGTATGAATTTGATATGGGTAGTGCGGTTTTCTACTACCGTGTAGAAATGATTGCTACTGATATCATAAAGTGATTTACGTTTAATAAATGAACCGTATAACTAAAATGATAATTTACGTTAAGATGTCGAGACTACCAGGTCAATAAAAGCCGAAACAAGTTCGAGATAATCTTACTATCATTTAGTAGATGTTAGTTAATCGTTTGAACGAGACATAATAGGCCCTATAAAAAGTCTTTGTATTGATTCCAATTCGTAACTGTGCTTGACGGTGATTTAGAAATCCGATAAATCGAAATTCCTACGGCTTACGGTATATTCCGCCGGCCTATAATCAGATTGCGATAAACTGATGTAAAAAATCGGGAGCCGCACTGACTGACTTGATTCGACTAAGACTTGGTAAAAAAAATAGGAGAATGCCCTCATGAGATGTTCTATAAAATCTATTCCTCAATAAGTAGGTATGCGTGCAAACCGAGATCCCAATTTACTATATAACTAAGTGGTTCTTAATCTTTTTATACTCGTTGCCACCCATGACCATGACTAGGGAAACTGATTCTACCGTCAGTTTAAATTAACGCCAATACGAGGGTTCATCATCGTTTCATCCAGTGTAGATGCCATTGTGTTACCCCAAACGAATAGCTGTTCCCCCACGGTGCTAATTACCCCAGTGGTGGTTTGGAACCAGTAAGCTATGAGAAGATTCTACAAGGATTTAACGATATTTAAGGCCTGTGGACTGGACACAAGCGTTGCGTAGTGCGAAATCATAATCATATCACGATCTGACGACGTATGAGGCTTTTATAAAAAATTGTCTACCACTTTTCGATTCTATTATTTGTTTATCGTACGTATTTACGACTCTAATCTTATATTCAGAGCAATGACGCGTATTTGCAGTATCCAGAGGCAACCGGAGGCTCGCGGCATTCGAGCTCCCGAAGTGTTGTGGAACCGCCCTGTGCAACCCGAACTGAACCAACTTGTACTGGGGCAGAAATAGAAAAAAAGTGTTGTTGTGAGGCAGCCGATTGAAAAAGCGGTTGCCTGAAAGTGTGTACGCTGTTTATATAATGAAATTCTATTTCAATCGGCTACCTCACGATAATATTTCACCCCTCCACACTTCCTTTTTTCGCCCCAGCCCCAGTCCAAGTTGGCTCAGTTCGGGTTGCACAGGATGGTTCCACAACGCTTTGGGAGCTCAGATGCCGCGCGTTAAGTGCGGTAGAGATGGAAATACCCGAACTTCGAATTTCGAAGTTCGTGGTAATAGCTCAGTTGCTGCATTACGTTTCACGAAGGCTAGTGGGCGCGTTCGTATTTTTGTGACTAGTCCAATTTCTTTGAATCCACTCGCCTTCGTAAGGGCTCGTCCAGAAATCAAGTGATCATGGCGTACTTTTGACTCCCCCATTTGTGATATTTTTCTGACCCTCCGATAAACGATGACATGATTTCTTGACGAGCCCTAAAATAGAAGTAGTAGGTAGATAGGTACCCATAGCGTAAAAACGTGCGCCTAATCATACAAGCGTGTCGACGATTGAGATGAGGCCTAAGTTTACTTAGTTACTCTGTGATCATCGCCACCAATAAAATTAGAATGCAGATCGTGATAGTTGGTCTCGGATCGTGGATTGATGGAACGCAATATCGAGTTTAGTAATTAATTGATTACTTAATTAAAACCCCAGATTGCTCTTTCAGTGCGATTATGGAGGAAAGTGTTTCCACAAATGTAAATTAAGCCCTGTAAGGTGGGGGACCTACTTCCCCAGTAGGTCTGTTCCAATTCCAAATAAGAGCGAGATGAGATTCCGCTACCTCCTCGAGTAATTATCCACCAGGGATGTCCATATAAGTGGCACCGAGGTGTCAAATATGAAACCCAGCTATGCTATTCTGAAACTCATTTTACCCGCACCTCACCCGTCACCCCTAATATATCTTGACGTCGCGATCGTAGTAACTAAGCGTAAAAGAGGTCTAGGTCTAGATCCGTTAGGCGTGACGGGTGACGTTAGGCGCATTTGCGCGTTCGGAATAACAACCAAGGCCTTGGTTCGTTAGGGGTGACGGACGAGGTGAGGCGAATGAGCGCGTTAAGAATAACAGCCTAGCTTAGCACATCCCTGGTGGATTCGCACCCTAAAAGGTATATTTAGCCTGAAGGGCTATTGGAAACGTCAACTCTAAGTACTCTAACGTGACGATTTAGAAACGAGCACCTTTTCTTTTTCTTAGTTGAGATTATTTGAGTTGGCCGAATTGCATCAAAATAGTAAATTCAAAAAGCAACCTACCGTCCAAAGTAGAAGATTCCAATTCGAATGACAGTTTTATAAAAAGTCGGCATTAAATAATCTAATCCATATGCGGAACCCTAAATCCAGTTTACTATTGTTTGTAAAAATCGAAAGCGTATTTGTGGTCATTGAATTGGTATTCGTACAAACATGTTCAAGTAGAATTGTATGCCGATTTATTTACGCTTCATCGGCTTGTTTTGTATAGTAATCGAATCAAAAGGTTTTTTATATTAGTTCGGTAGTAATGTGCATAAATAATAGATGCACGTTTAATAGTATTATATAGTAGATATTAATATGGTTTTCTCCCTCGCAAATGCGCGAGCGAGCGAAGCGAACGTAGTTCTCTGTTTCAGCTTGGGGTCAAAATTCTTTCGTAAGTCCGGATGTCCAGATGACCGGCTTTTCTCCTCTACAGGTCGCATTTCTTAACCGATTTTTGTGACATACATAATATATACGAAATAATAAGTATCTGCCAAAAAAATCATTCTTGGTACAAGCTATTATTGCCGACTGTACTTTTCTGTATACCATCATCAACTACTCATTGAGACGATTCTAACTAGCCCAAACACAACGGGGTTGCGTCGGTTAAATACTGAATTCCCATGGCCACCTTCTGTCTCCATCATCAGATCAGCTCGATGGTACCATAATATTAAATTGTCATCCAAACTATACTGCTACTCAAAATTTCAGCTCAATCGGACAACGGCAAGTGACTGAAAAATGGATTGCAAATTTTGCGGACAACTTATATACCTACTTATTTAAGTAGTTAGTACATACGAACAGGTCATGTTAATATAAACTAATATAAAGCTTGTAAAAAGACAGTCTCGCGAGTTTTACAGCTCTCAGAGCCACTAGTAATTTTAGAATATTAAAAAAAAAATATCAAAGTCAAAGTCAAAGTGATTTATTCTTCAATTTAGGCATATTACATGCACCTATGAATGTCGATAAACTACCACCGGTTCGGAAAGTAAACCTCTGCCTCGAGAAGAACCGGCGTAATAAACTCGGCGAGGTGTCATTTTTTCAAAACAGTATACAATATATCATATCAGTATCAGAGTATTATAAAATTTTAAAATTACATTGCTACAGTAGAAAGCCTATTTATTTTACGACAGGTTTCTAGTGCAGGATTTTATCGCTGCCAAATATCCCTATCCATGATGTAGTCGTTTATCTTATAATATGCTTTTGAAATGAGTGTCCGTTTTACGACAGATTTGAATTATATATAATGTAATGTATCTTATTAATGTAATCTACAAATTAATATACAAGTGTAAACAATGACCTGTAATACTTTAGGTATTACCAATAAATCTATGTCTAATGTGATAACGCATTCACATAAAACCTGCATAAAACTGTTCTTTTGACAAATGTTCATTAAAATCCAGTCTTTCTTTCAACTCAATTTGTCGCATGCTAAATTGTGTAATGTTGTTATCTTATCAAAACGGAAAGGTCAGCACAAATCGCACTCAACTTCCGAGCAATAAATACAGCCAGACCAAAATAAGCTGATCCGCGATACAGAGACACACAGGTAGGTGGCTTACCAACGGACAGGTCTAGATAAAACGGGCAAGAGACGGTGTTTTATCTAACTCAATGTTGTGATGGCTACTCATGAATGATTCCTTGTTTCTATGCAGACGTTTTAAGGTAATTTAAATGTCGTTTTGCAGAATTAAACACTATTGTTGTCACGGCTGTTTTATGCGATAAACTCAGCGCATCTTTTATATCACATAAACTAATAACGAGATTTGTTTTTGTGCGTTAAACCGCATTGAGTGTTACGCTGCGTCACGCGTACTTTGAGGCGCATCTGACACTGCCGCAGCATCCCGCTACGGACTGCGGAGCCGCGTAAAAATTTCAGTGCGGTGCAGTGTGAAGTACCGTGCGGAATATAAATACAAACTGAGCTACTGACATACAAGGTTGTGAACCGTGCCTCCGCAAGCGCCTGGAACTGAAGCGCGCGTTACCGATCTCTTGTTAATTTGAAGATGCGTTGTGTTACAGCTAGAGATAAATTAGACGAATGCAATGTCCCTCACTCTCAACACTCTCTCTCTGGCGACCTTATTTCAGAAGGTGAACTGATGACCTGGTAAAGGCCGCAGGAGTCCGCTGGAAGCGGGTGGTGCACAATCGACCTTATTTTACTATCAGTAAAACAACACCACATAGCTATAGAGCGAGTACAGATCTGATTTTCTACAAGGTGGAGGCAGTTCCGTATAATGGGACACTTAATGAATGAGCGAGATGAAATTTTGCTGTGCCTCGTTTGTCATTATATACCCATCAATTTAATTTATTTTTCTCAAAAAAGTGCCTATTCAGATTCGTGTCATAAATCGCAAGTTGTCTCTTTTTATCGGCGCTAATTAGACGGTGGCAGCACATATTCTAAAAAAACTGGTACATATATTCAATAGTTTATAAGACATTTGACTCACGATGATTTTTTTTTAACAGTTGCAATGTAATTTTGATTTATATTTTTACTAGCTTGTGCCCGCGACTTCGCCCGCGTGGAACTCGTTTATATCGTTCCTCCATACAAACTTCCGCCCCCCATTTCGTCCCATGGTATAAAATATAAGTTAAAGCAAATCCTCTTGCATTACCCGCTTGCTGTACTTCTACATACAGTTATAAATACTATACTGTAAGTACACGGAATTTCGGTAAATGTCGATCAAACAAGATACCGTTTTTATTCGCAATCCGGTACCTTTATGAAAGCGGGCTAATGTCTTCATTTGGCTCCAATACTCGTGTAAATGAGAACGCTTTATTAAAAGCGTATTAATTTCAGAGGCTCATAAAACCTTATTCGTTTGAACGATTCATTTATAAACCTCAATTACTTATATACTTTTTTGAAACATAAGGCGAAATCTGGAATCACGAGTTTTACGACTTTATTTTATTAAAGTACATATTTAAAGTTGATAAACTTTGGCAAGTTCAAATGACATCTATTAGGCGATCGTTTAATAAACAGTACATTTTATAGTATAGTAGGCATCAAGAAGGTGATTAAGAATCAGGAAATTTTAGGTCCTTGCATTTTTTTGCTCGTGTGATAATCTTGGTGCGAAAAATACTTATAGTGTCATGAAGTTAACAAAATAATTTCACGTAGGTATGATAAATAAAATGTCGTATGGTCAACTTTCCAGTTAGTAATTTTTTATACGGAATGTCATACCTTATCTTTGAATATGTGTATACCACAAGGTACTACTATCGTACATCGACTGGTCCTGCCCGTTCGTGGCATATAGTAAATTCTAAAAAGACCTATCTCATTTCTTAGCTCGTACGGAGATGTGACCTTATGTAATTGCGCGACAGCATAATGCGCAGTTGCCAACGTATCCGTCAAGAATCACCGGCCAGCCCACCTGACCGTTTGAACCGACTAATCTCAGTACTAGTACCAGGAGGTGGGCTTGGGAACGGGAATGTTGGTACAGCCAGCCACATAGATATAAGTATATAGGTACCTACACGGGAACTGAGCGACTACCGCGAAACGCTAACTTCGTTTGTCTAAATTTTAATTTCTGATGTATGCAGGCATTCCTCACGTTTTATTTCACCGGAAAGCTCATGGTAATGTTTTAATGATTCAAAATTTTACCGTGCGAAGAATCTACTCTTCTGTAACCCTAAAATTAACTACAAGCAGGTACCTAAGTACAAATATTCACCATAAAAGCAAAACACGTTCTCTGACTGCGTAGTCGTAACATATAATTGTATCCCTCTTAAGCTTTTGTTTATTTATTGTTTAAGAAATTATTAAATAAATTTGCAATTCTTAGACGTAAGAAATTACTCCCGGCGGTGGTGCATGAACAAGAAGCGTAATTGTTCATTGAATTGAGCAATTAAATTTTCAATAGCTTGCTTTAATTGCTAATACCTATTTAGAACCTACTTTATTGTGCTGTAAAACTTATTTACAGCTGACACACAGGTAATGGCCAGTACTGGCAACGCATAAATAAGGGAAAGCCAACTAAAATACACAAAGCTTATGACTGGCAAATTTTATAATTTACTTTCCATGCATTTACAATATTTTTTATGTTGTTACTTTAGAAGGCTTTTTAATGACCGATTTAGATTTGGTTTTGAACCTCCGTTGTCTGCAAATGTAGACTGATGACCTGGTACAGGTCGCGGGAGTCCGATGGATGCGGGTGGCGCAGGACCGGTCACTTTGGCACTCTTTTGGGGAGGCCTACGTCCAGCAGTGGACGTCTTTCGGCTGATATGATGATGATTTTTGCAAATGACGCCATTCGTGGTACCAAAAAAGACCAGATTCAACAAGTGCAAATGAAAGCGGAGGTCAAAGTATGTTGGACGAATGGTCACACTGTACTCCTGTGACGGACGATTACTACGAGGTACTAGTTAAAAATCTCAATAAGTTTGATTGATTATACCCCGTCAGAGTAACTCGAC
Organism: Epinotia nisella; assembly: GCA_932294315.1. NCBI lineage: Eukaryota > Metazoa > Arthropoda > Insecta > Lepidoptera > Tortricidae > Epinotia > Epinotia nisella. The sequence goes on along the minus strand of OW028688.1, from coordinate 11,009,000 downwards.
AAGGGCACACCACTTTTCTCGATTCTACACCACAACTCATTTCATTTATGTATTTAAGTAGCTCGTCGTACCTATATGTATACGGGGTGGGCCCTGTAGCAGGAGCAAATATTTGAAAGGAGGCTTCCTTAGAGCATCTGTAGTAACCCCTTTTGTCCATTTTTTTAATTTTTTTTTAATTCGGAGAATAATTGATCTAAAGTTGTCACCTCCGAGTAATGTATCTTGGCACCACGAGATCATAGCACAGTAACATCATGTAGTGAGTTATAATAGTTTTTGTATTTTTGTTTTCAAAAGATATTTTTGTGATTTTTTCAATTTTTTTTTGTATTTTTAAAATAAAAAGTTACTTATATCACTCCAGAAGAGTAAAAAAGTACACGTAAACTTAAGTTGAAGAAAAAAAAACCAAACAAAAATGTTTTTTTCTTCAATTAAAACCACTTAGAAACAATTGCTCATAAGCTTTAATAATCTACCGTTTAATTTATTGCTCCCATTACGGGCCACACCCTGTATATAGTATATAGACATATATTATCTGTAATTATAATTTTCGTGTTACGAGAGCCTTAGCTGGACAAAGTATATACAATACTTGTCTAAAATTACCACACTAAACTGTTTATGTTTTGAAGAAGAAAAAGAAAGTTGGACTAGCGAGCGAAGCGAGCGTTGAAACGAAGTTGAAGCTGAAGCTTGGGCCTAAATTATTTCGTATGACCGGATGTCCAGATGTCCCGCTGTCCGTCTGTTCTCTACAGTCTACAGGTCGCATTTCTCAACCGATTCTCGTGAAATTTTGTGAGCAGGTTCAAAAATTATTTTTCGTCTCTACATGTCATAGAGCTACTAGTACATATATGTACATATAGTTAAGAAGTACATATATGATGTTTTACGAGTCAACAACATTTCCTATAACGGCTGATGCTTTTGACTGCATCATCTAATGTAATCACCATTAAGACTCTATCCAATATAGCATAATTCACAACTTCTTTACGACATAACGTATCGGTTTATGACTTTTATGAGTTAGTTTTGCCCTGACTCTGCTTACTTAGTAAGAGCTAATAGCACAATGCGTCGCAGTGCAGCGTGGGTGTAATAACTGATCCCAGACGGATAGAACTGGGGGAACTGTTTGTGTCCGTAGACAGTCGTATAACAGTTGTATTAGGGTCGCCTAGATTGGTTTGTACGCACATTAATCTGATTTTATGATGGGTTATATTATATTTATTGGCAATTTGGCCGTGTTTAGAAAGCGGGCTGTACCAACTGCATCAAATTAGGAACTGTTTACCTACTTAAGTAGCTTAGATACAACGTTCAATTTGAAACCTTATGGATTTTGTTTCATGCCAAGTGTAAAGACAATATAATCAAATGATTGAGTTTTTTTTTTTAAATTTCATTTTATTCAGTTGTTACCCTCTAAGAATACCTTTAAACTCGTATTCCAATATTTCCAATAACGTTAAATAAGAATTAGTTACAAAAATGAGTTTGTCTCTCAAACATTTCCTATTATTGTATATTCCCTTCAGACAGAATACTATGGAATTAGCATTCGCTTCCTTGATTCTCCCTTTGTGTTATAAGGATGAGCGTTTAAAATTCCAATATTCAAAGAACGATTGTCATTGAAAGCAGCCAGGTTTTGGCACGTCGGGTATTCCTCCTTCGGCCAAAACGAGCACAATAGCATAATTTAATACAATTGTCGCAAACTCGCGTGCGATTGCGCTTCATTAGAATTTAAACTTAATCTCCAAAGAGTAAGATTAAAATGTATGACTTGCTAAGATAGATACGAGTTTGCAAAAGTTTTCAGTAAGAATGTTTTGTGCTACGAATGCAATGCATTTCCTCGCTGTGTCAAAGGGGTCAATTCGAGGTGTGGAAATCAAAACTTTCAATGCAACTGCACCCCGTCTCATTCTTTCGATTCTGCTAACACGTAGTAAGAGAAGGACGGCGAAATTCTTCCGTATTTTAGAATAGACCTCGGATGCTATCTTTTTGACACTTGCTACGAAGACATGCGCGATTTATTGTTATGTTTATGTCGTGGACGTCGGTTATTTTGACACGATGTACGGACGAGTTTCAAAATATGTATGCAAATTAGAATCTTAAATGTTAAAAATATGAAACACCCCGACACATCAAACATAGCTAAAAACCGTCTCGATAGACAAGACTTTAGATTTTCGAATAAAAAAGAAGCGGGTTGTGTCGGAGATACAACCGTTGATTAAGTTTAAGTGGAGACTTCTTTGTTGGCTATGGAACCCTTGTACCCGTAAAATATATAGCTGAATCAATTCACTAAAATCTGTGTAAGTACAGATAAATCGGTACATATGGCAACATTGACTGACGTAGCTCATTTGACTCGCGATACCTACATTGAAAATGCCGCCATTTTCGCCATCATTTCAGCATTATTTTCATGTCCGCCACATAAACTAAATAACATTTTTTGATCAACAACTAATGGCAAATAAAAAAGGATTAAAACATGTAACAAACAATTATTTGAAATCAGATTAGGCTTCTCTACAAACAGTTATTCCGGAAGTCACGTGATACATTTTGAACTGTACCTCTATACAAGAACGCGAGCAAAGAAGTATCCACTTCAAAACTTTACTCAAATTGGCTCATCAGTTTAGTTCAGTTATTTATTGGTAAATATTATTTACACGTCAACAATTTATATAATATTAACAAAGAAATAATTAATTCCATCATCCGTTTGGGAGTAACAACGCCACAGACACAGATACACAGATTAAACTTATAAAAACCCTTGCTTGCAAGTTAAAAATAAGCCTGCAGATTACAAATTATGAGAAAAATTACAGTCCAAAAGGTGCTGATAGTCTTGGGCATTCGCTAGTAATGAGCATTCTAGCAAATGTTACATTATAGGTAAAAGCGAAGGTACCTTCGCTATAAGGATGTTCTGAAAAGACACATGAAGAAATGCAAGTTAGAGCCCTCTGAGTGGGAGGAGAAGGCAGCACGGCGGCCCGAATGGCGAAGTCTACTCCATCACCATATTCCTTCGAAATTGAGCGTCGTAACGAGCTCGATAAAAAGCGAGACGAGCTCAAGGCTCGCCTACCGGCAACCATCCAGTTCAACTTCATCGGTGGGGTATTAACCTGCCCAAATTGCGCTCGTACATTTGCAAAAAAGATAGGGTATGCAGGCCACATGAGAGCGCACCAGGGACTAGAACAACAACAGTCCAGTCATATTGTTAATAGTTAATATCAAATCCAGAACACACAGTCGCTGTGGCGGAAATCGGACAGGACAACATCATCATAGGTAAAAGCTCACAAAATAAATAGGAGCGTTATAGCGAGCATTCTAGCGAAACGGCAGTAAATTTGCTTCGAGATTTTTGGCGAGTCGAGCAATTCTGTTATTGTCCCGCCGCTGTTTCTCTCCGCGCCGTTTACTAGAGCGTTTGCTAGAATGATCGTGAAAATGTTCGGAGCGATGTTTGGCTCTGTTCGTTGTTCGACAAATTTAAAAACGGCGAATGCTCGATGTTCTGTTACATGTGAATGCTCAAGTCTACCTTAGGATGATTCTACCCTCAAAGTTTTCGTTCCGCAAAATGACAACGACGAATTATAGTTACAGTCGAAGTTCGTCGTTGTTGATTGGTCTCACAGGCATTAAACTATCTAGAGAGGCTTGCATTATCTTGTAGTGGCGGGGTTCAACTAATGGCCTGCAATAAATAATAGGTGTTACCACTGAATTCATTACCGCTCAGTTTAGATTCAATTTGTATATACTGAATACCTAAAAGCTTTCGGTCTGATTAATCTGAACAAAGCTGGGTGTAACGTGTCTCTCTGTTATCATAAGTGTTATTGGATCTCAGCTCGATGCTATTTGCTATATGGCTTGACTATATCCAAAAAAATATAACATGTTCACTACTTGCTTCGTACCTACGTATACCATATGTATGTACAGTAAGGGAAATGTATTCACGTACCACCGTAGAACCCTATCACAATAAGGTGACATATCACTCTAGTTTTAGTGACGGCGGCCCGTCAATTGCGACAGGGTTCTACGGTGGTTCGTGTATACATTTCCTTTACTGTATATAAATACTTTATTGTACAATACAATACAATACAAATACTCTTTATTGCACACCTCACACAAACAAAGCAGTTACAGAGAGAAACAATACAATAACATGTAGATAGAGGTAGACAACAGGCGGTACAATTGTACGCAAGACACGGGTAAAAATACAGACAAAATAGGCGAATTTATCCCTGTAAGGGATCTCTTCCAGTGAACCTTCGAGCAACCTTTGTTGTGTTCTGTGTCTTGGATGTTTTCTATTATGTATGCCAAAGTGACCCGCATCCAGCGGACTCCCGCGACCTTTACCAGGTCATCAGGCACCTGGTGCTGGTTGGGGGTCCAGCCGCGCTGCGTCTTCCGGTACGTGGTCGTCACTCGAGAACCTTTCCGCCCCAACTTCGGAGTGTCTCTGTCCGAAGTTAGAACCCCATCAGATGCATCTATTTGGCACATAATACCGCTATAAGAACTTATGGCCGATTAGATCCGGAAGAAGTTAAGCAGTTTTGCAATTTCACAGTCAGCCTACGCATGTAATCGATGCGATGTGAATCATCGATCATATCTATAATCGCTTCACGGATCGATTTTGTTTTATTGGTCGGTGAGCCGATGTTGTTTACAAATGTGGATCGGTGTTTGGACGGACGGAAATGGGATTTCACGGGCTACTGTGGTTAAATCTGAGCAAATAACAATTTAGCGCTTAGAGTACTGACCTGATGGACCCGTTTCTTTTGCAAATATATATGTATACGGGCTTGTAATTAACAAAGTATACTGTCTACTTCAAATGGGTACACTTTACTAGTGGCTCTGTGAGCTGAAGAAATCCCAAACCTGTGTTTAAAAAAAAAAAATACTACATGAATTATAAAACTCTATGGAACTAATTGTGACTGAATTTTTATCTATTATTTTCACTATTTTTTGTTTTTTGACAATGGATTGTTTTTCTAGAAAAAATGTACTAGTTTTTTTTATACAATTTTTATTTCATATATTTTTTATTCTTTATGTTTAATAAATTACTCTAAAAAATTAACTGACGATTTGAAAGTGCTTGTTACTAGGCCTACGGTGGACCGGGGTTACTTTGATTCGGGGGGTGACTTTGATCAAATAGGTTTTTCTCGGAAATCATTGTTTTTACTTGTGAGTGAACTGTGGCAGTGGATATTTTAGTATTATATCTTGATGTATACTCGATTCTTAATTTAAATAGGTCTGCTTTTATACTACATTCAAAATTATCAAAGTATTTTTTCCTAATGTAACCCCGGTTTACGGTACTTGAATAAAGATCATTTTGAGTTTGAGTTGAATTAATTTCTAGAAAGTAACTCGACAAAAAAAACTTATTATATAGGTAATTAACGAACCTGCTCACAAAATTTCACGAGAATCGGTTGAGAAATGCGACCTGTAAGTAGAGGAAAACAGCCGGACAGCGTGACAGTGTGACATCGTGACAGACACCGGACAAATCATTTTCGGCCCAAGCTGAAGCATAGAGCTCCGTTCGCTTCGCTCGCTCGTTCGATAATTCCGAAGAGTCATTTGTTCGAAAGCATATTTTTCCGAATATCAGAATTTATAAAACCATGTTCCGAGAAGCAATTTTGGATTTTTCAGCATTAAATCAGGATATAATACTAACCTAACCTATTTATATATTCCAGTAAATCACCTGCGTCAAAATTTTCGGTTAGCGCAAAATATCATTCGGAATTATGAAATTTCGGAATAATGCTGGTTTCGGACAAATCACTGTTCGGAATTTTTCTGTTCCCATTTCAAATAAAACAGCTCGATATAATCTACGTAATGTTGTGTCCTCCGTACTGAGCTGACCTTTGACATTAGCGCTTTCGAAAAAGGTCTTTGTATTGATAGTGATAGACCTTCATTTGACCTTATCCTTAAACATCACACATTTTAAAAGGGGTTCGTGGTGTTCCAATCGTCCATAGCCTCCAGTTACCAGACGGGCCGAACTCTTGTTTGCTATTATTGAGGACATAAAATGAAATAATTCGTAGGATAAAATGAGTTTCTTTGTAATACACGCTTATTCATGAGAAAGCAAAATCACAAACTAGTGAGGTTTATTGACAAATTGGGCTCTTGAATAGGTTATCTTCCTTTATTTATTTGATACAAATACCGACGAACATGGCAACAAAGGGTCGGGTTGTTGCCATGTTTGTCACGAGGCCGTCACGAATTTCCCATTATTTCGTGGTCTGAGACTGCGTTTGACATACGCGAAATATTAACCAGAAATATTCGTATATTTAGCGCCTCTCTCCCATCCACAATCGAGTTTAAATATAATACATAATTATATTAGAAGGAACAGCAATATCGTCGCTATATCTTAAAAATCCCCGCGTGGTGTCACGGTATGAGTATGGGTATGGGTATGGGTATGGGTGGTGGGTTGAAGTGTGTTATGAACGATGGGCTAGCAACCTATCACTGCAATACGAATATCACATTTTTTTTCAATTTAAATTAAACCTACAATTGCTAATACAAGTGCCCTGCCTACCCCTTTTGAGAATACAGGCATAATTTTATGGATGTTTGTCTTAAGAACATATTGAATAGATCTCTATTCAATACGATTCCAGTTGATCCAATTTGCATAAATGGAATAAACAAATAATGCAACGTTTTTACCCGGTCGACCTGTTTCCTCGGTCCCTTTTGAGCGATTACGTAATTGGAACATGGTAAACAAAATATATCCAATTATTTCGACATCGGTTTACGAATAACACTTTCTTATTACGAGGTTCGAGAGGTCCCTAGAGAAGGGTCAGCCAGGGTCATTCCAATAAATATAATGTCTTGGTTCTCGTAGCCGTCCGAGTACAGGTCGGAGAATTGTATCGTCAATGCCTAAATAAAGCCATATATTATTCTTGTATGGATCGTTCAATTCTCGAAGACGCGTTCATTCTATTCTATTCTATACTCCCATTTTTACGTAGGTACCTATGCTATGGACAGGACACAAAAGCAATCAAATTATTTATGAAATGTCACTGATAGTATGAAGTTTTTAGGGAAATACAGACCAGTGACGTCACAATTATAAATGGTCAAACATTGTTTATTGTTTGATCTATATATATTCAAAAAAATTACGATAGCCAAATAAGTTGAAGATTGATGTTGTCCGAATATCATCGCAAGTATTTTTTAACATCAGCAAAAAACATTTTTTTTTTTGCTGATGTCAAAATTGCCATAAATACCTTGTTAGGAGGGCGCGTCGTCGTGTACGATTTATTATCCCTCACCCATTATAGCACTAAAAGCACAGGAAAGCGAGCATTTAATGGATTATAGGTACTCAAAAATTAAAAGTGATTTGAAGTGATTACGATTGGAAGCAGCGCCAAGAGTCAGTACGATGAAAAAACCGTTATGAAAGGGGCCTACTTTGGTACCCCTGCAATTTATGGCAAAGCACTTGTTTAAGGAATGTCGCTATCGACATGAAATAATATTGAGAATTTGGTTGAAGGGCTAAAACAAGTGGCACAAGTGGCTACGACTCTGCATGTTACATCTCGTCTTTGGAAATGCGTTATTGAACTATCGAGCGAAGCGAGCGAATTTTTCCGTTTCAGCTTGGGCTAAAATTATTTCGTAAGCGTTTTGCAATAAAAGCGTACAATTTTTTTTCAGAATTGTTTTTTTGGGTTTTTCTTACTCAGAATCGATGATACTATCGATCCTTATACAAGAAAAAATTGTCCCAGATTTTGCTATATAAGTTTATTCTTCTTGTGCGTCGATCACGATCAATAAATAAAAAAGACTGCATACAAAAATGTGACGATCTGGAGTGGAATATTTGGGACACAAAAAATTTTTTTTTTGTCGGTCTATTCTAGTCGCGGTTTGATAATACAAGATTAGTGACTTAAATTACAAGTTACCCTACTTTGTAAAAATGATGTTGTATGAAGGTTATTGAAGATGAATAAACTTATCGATGTTGTGTAACATCTAAATATTGATCGATTTTAGTAATTTTTGGCATATGACCCTTTTACATGAATGGGATCAAGAATTCAAGCGAAGTGAAACGAAAACTAATATTGTATAAAAATTAAACACCCTAATACATAGGAAAAGCTACTTTTCACGCAATTCCATCGACCGATCGAATTCTTCTACGAAGTCGTCGGCAAAAATAAGCGTTGTGTTTGTAATATATGTTGTTTAATAGATATACTGAACAGTGAACAGCCCACACCTAATGGTGAGTGATGGCGACCGAGTAAGGAAACTTGTGTTAGTCGTTCCATTTGTACTCCATTAGATAATACTAATAAAGCAATGTCATTTTTATTGCACAAGGACGTAAAAGGCTGTGATTGTTTTTTATTGCAAAGTGCTCAATTATATGACTATAACTCATTAAGAGAATGCTACCCGACTTCGCTTCCATACAAAGCAGTTCATTAGATAGATTTTATGTGAATTCGTTGATTCTGCAAATACATATCACACGTTATCAGCCTGTGTAAGACCACTGCTGGATATAGGCCTATATAATAAGCTCCGTTTGTAATGAATGTAAAGAAATGGGTTGTGTCCCTAAAATTTTTTACGATGCCATTCGAACCAGTTTTTGGAGAGGAACAAATGTTTGTATGGGAGCAACTACAATTAAAAAACATAAATACCCAAAAAATTGAGTTAAAGACGGACCTCGCTGGCGGCAGCCGAAAACGTTTCATACTGATTAACATTGAATCGTGACGTCACAGGGTGATATTTGTACTAATCGTTGTATTGAAAATCAAGTAAATTGGTGTTTCAGTCGTGAAATACTGCGTTTAGGACCATAGTTGTCTTGTCATACAATTTTGTTTCTATAAAAGCATAAGGATTCTATTGGTAGCTTTAAATTTACTTTTGGAGAATTAAAAAAAATGTATATTGATTCTAAACTTTCAAGGTCTATATCTTTTTATAATTTTAATTATATTTCTTAATTTATACTTAATTACATTTATTTCATGGTTTACTCTCAATTTAGTAACACTGCGTTATCGATTTTAACATGTGGAAACTACCCAAATGCTTGTTTTTAGGGTTCCGTACCAAAAAGGTAAAAACGGAACCCTTATGGTGCGACTCCGGCCGTCTGTCTGTCTGTCACAAAGTCAAATATCTCAGGAACTACTAATGCTATCGATTTGAAATTTGGAATAGTTGTAAACAAAGTTAATCCTCGTGTATGGAAAATTAAAAATTTTAATATATACTTTTAATTTGTATAAAAAAGGGCGGATAAAAGGGGGGGCAAAAATTCAAAGTCTAGTTAGTAGGCCAAGTGGGGTATCATATGAAAGGGCTTGAATTGTACATTCTAAAACAGTTTTTCTTTTTTTTTCTACAATGGTAAAATTTTGATTTATAAAGAAAAATGTTGAAAAAAATACCATTCCCCCTCCCTTATCTCCGAAGTTAACCAAGCGAAAAATTTGAAAATAATATATATGATTATTATTAACGTGAATATTACCGGAAAAGTATAACGAGACCTCTATCTAGCGTAATTTTTTTATATTCTTCAAAAATCATATGTTAATTTTGTTTGTCATTTAATACTTCTGTGTTTATTTTTTTTCCTTCAAATTCGTATGAAAGTGTTCTAAAAGTACCTTCTAGCAAATAAAAAAAGAATTATCGAAATGAATTCACTTGATAAAGAATTATCGCAAAAAAACCAACATACCGTAAGGGAAATGTATTAACGCACCACCGTAGAGCCCTATCGCAATAAGGTGACATACCACTCGAGTTTGAGTGACGGCGGCCTGTCAATTGCGACAAGGTTCTACGGTGGTACGTGAATACATTTCCCTTACTGTACATACCGAGTTCCTTGGTCGCGCAAGTTAATAACAAAATGCACCGACAAATGGCGCTGTAGGTACTCATGAGGTGGGGCAAGACGGGTGTGTTGTATGATATTTCGTACGGAACCCTCGGTGCGCGAGTCAGACTCGCACTTGACTGGTTTTTTTTATTACGCAGGAGGGTTAATTACGTAACTTTTCGAGAGAGCATTAGGACAAAATAATTAATTTTCCTATATAGAAATTACCTGATGTAAGTCCGGTGTGTTACGCAATCGCAGCTGGTCTAGTATTTAATGTAGGCGAGGAAAATGCAATTCCTAGTGCATAATAATATGTATTTCTTATTTAATTTATAGCTTTCAATACCATTGTATTAATTTTCCATTAAAAGACTCTTGGTTTTCAATTGCCATGCCATTTCAATGTCAAGTCTTGGGCAGGAAGACTGTAATATTCATTTTAGTACAAAAGCAATTAGGGTACAAGTTAATTCTCTGTTTGTCCATATTTGGTGTAACCTATCGTTTTAAAACCGGTCGCTTGGCGCCGTGGTTCCGCATCCTATTATGATTTCAATCAAAATTAACATATAATTATCTTTGTATGCGTCTAAACGATTAACCCACGCAATGTAGCGAGGACTAATAGTGGCAATGATATCAAGTGCTTTAAGCGTGAAATATGCCATTATCCTCCGAGTTGATAGCAGTTAAACGCAAGTAAAGTATTACAACAAAAGTTTTATTAGATCAAAAATCAAAAACATTGACAAATTATCAAAGACCGCTTATAAGTTATAACATGTTGTGATATTTGAAGGGGAAAGATCAAGGCTGAATTTCTTAATAAATTCTCCAGAGACGAGCTTTTGGATTTTATCATTCCCCTAAATTTTATACCAACTTTGCGGTCTCTTTTATGACGTCAAAGTTTTCAACTAAATGTATCCCTTATTATCAATTTGCACTGTTTAAAATCTAATTTAGGACTTTTTGTTTCACTGTTTTTTTTTTTCTTCATATTTACATTGCAAAATAATCAATGGTGCCATCAATAGTTATTTAATTAGATATTGATGACTTGCTTTTGTTGATTTAACCTATATTGTGCATCGTCATGGGAATGATAAGTTACAGAAGTTCGTGTACATAAATGGAGGGTGTAAAAGTATGGATCGTGGGTACATGAAGCTTCCCACTTTCATTACCCCTGACTACATACGAGCATTATTTAGTTTGGGGCTACATTGATTTTTTAGGCTTCCGTGCATCAAAAAGAAAAAGGAACCCTTATAGCAGGCATACTCAACCTTTTTTCTAAGAGGGCCGCACAGACATTTTAGCTAAGGAGCTCCGTCCCACAAGGGGACGTCTGCACCTCTCCACTCGCAAAACCTCGGCGGGCCGCAGGTTGAGTATAGCTGGGCTTATAGGATCACATTGTCTGTCTGACGGTCTGTCAATACCCTGTTTATTGTAAAAGAGCATTTTCCCAAGTGTTTTATTTACAAGCGTAACATAAAACATCGATACTAAGATAATCAAATAAATGCTACTAAAGCGCCACCATAACGTTTAAAAACGTAAATATGTAGCTAATTAAAAGTATTAAAACCAACACCAACTACCTACATAACACTAAAGTTTACTCACTAATTGTTGTAAAACAAATGCAACGGCAATCAAAAGTAGATTAACGGGGAGGTAATTGCCACTACATAAACGCCCGGAGCACGGGCTGGACGCGGCATTTGTTAGCCACTAGGATGCCTAGTGTTGCTACCAAGTAACTAGAGTCAGTGTTCTTATACGCAATTTATAATTTATCAATGAACTGGAGATGATTTGCTTTATGAAATGGCACCAACTCAATATCAAAGCCTAGTTTGGGATGCACTGACTATATAGTCCAGGCAATGAACCGACAACTTGTATGGAAAAAATGACAAATTTGGAAATAATTTATAATAGCTAGTTTTTTTAATGTAACGGATATATTATCAATTAAATAGTTACCTAGAGGCAAAATCCAACAAAAAATCAGACATGAAAAAAAAACATTATTTAAAAAGCTCCTAAAAAGTCCGATAAATATTTAAAAAAAAAAAAAGACAATACATGTTTAATTCAAATCTATATAATTACTTCCGGGTGGAAAGTTTGTTGGATTCTTGAATAAAGCATCTTAGAATAACGTTTTAGAATGAAATAAATAAAAAAAAACGAAATTAAAAAATAATGTTTTTCGAAATCGTATTTTGCCTGGAGTAATATGTCAATAAACTTTTCGGTATTTTTTTTCATTTTATATAGGCATGTGCCCAGCAGTGAGACGTAATAAAGATTGGTTTATTTATTTTATATACTGCTGCTTATATAACGAAAAACAGTGTGCTTGCCTGTAAATTTTGTAGTTACAATTATTCGTAATACATACCAGTAGTTAAGAACTCCCCATCGGCAAACAAACCTACTCAAGTTTTTGCCAAGATGGACATTGTATTGAATTATAATCATGTATTTTCTTTTTGTCTTAATCAATAAAAAAAATGGATAAATATTCGTTGTTGTACTTGTTGTTAAGCTACAGATCGTAAACTACAAAATTTCACACCCGCTCTTTTAGTATATACCTAATAGCTGCTTTATGTCATGTCCCCTTCTGTCAAATATCGCGGTTAAAACAACGGCTCTGCCTGCCTAGCTAGCCTAGCACGATCGTGTTTATGTCGGACATAAACGCGATCATGCTCGCTATTAGGCTGATGTTAACATTACCTAATTATTAATCACTCGGTATAAGCTGTGTTCAAAAGCAGACAGTGTTCAACAACGATGCCATGTCGTGTAGACAGCTGAAAAAGACATTTTACATGTGCAAGTGTTACGTGTCGGACTTCAAAGGCAACAAGGCGAGCATTCTCTAGGCAACTGAGCTAGATAAGACAAGGGATTTACTCTCACGCTGTCACACATTCCTTGAGCTGCGCTGACCTTGTACCCTAGTGCTGTAATGTAACATTATATACTTGTATGATGTAATACAATGTGCTGAAATAAACTGCTGGTTTCTTCCGTTTCTATTTAAGGAAATTAATTTTAGTGTCTATTTTTATAGCGCCTTTATCCTGCTGTCGACTATTGGATATTTAGATGAAAGCCTGATTGTCTGGGTAGAAGTAACTAAAATAGACGAGTGGATTATAGCAGCCTTCACTCTAAAAGATTAAATTAAGCCTAACAGGTTTTAGTGAATCAGCATTTATTAAAACCATCAATACCTATTACCTAGATATCTTCATTCAGGCGCTAAGTTTGCTTTTGGGCCTATATTTTTCATTTCTTAATTCCAATCATATTTATAAGACTTTGATTTTTGTTACACTTGAACAACAATGACAGTGTCGCACACAATTGAACTTCATTTCGTTTAAGAATTACATTTTACATGCAAGTTATTTACAAGTCCTAGTGTTACAGCACTAGATCCAGGTGGGTAATAGATTGGATGTCTGGGGCTTAGTTGGATTTATCGACAAAGAATATATCCTATGGCAACAGTAAGTTTGTGTTAAGTGAGATTCTCGGCCTTGCGGGAAGACGTATGTTCCGTTGTTATTGCGCTACTGGGATTAGCGGTTTGTGTGCCGAGTTTTCAGAAAAATGCCAGAGTATTTATGTTTCAGGTCACCATTCTTGTGACAATTCAAACTTTTAAGGGTGAACGGTAGAACATTCCATAAAAACGTTTTACCGACTCTAATGCTTAATTACAAATAAATTTTATGTTGTTATTGTTTTATTTGCTCCAGTTGCATTACTTCCCCAATATGTCGCCTTCTCTCAAATATCGCGGACGAAATAGCGGTCCAACACTCGTATCAGATTGCAGAGATATGTATTAACCTTTATTATGGTGAAGTCAGATTAATAAAGAATGCTCCAAAATCTCCGCATAACGTTGTTTACGTAAATGCGATTCAAAGCGAACAATAAAATTACCATATAACTAACCCGTAATTCTGTTTTTACTCTCCTTCTGTACATAAAACAAGCATTAAAACAGTAATTTCAGAGTTCTAGTTAATAGCAATTAGGAATTATGGTCGTAATCGCACGTCAAAAAAAGCAAAACAGGTTTTTTGTTGCGATATCGATTGTTTACTTCCACAACCTCGTACATCGTATCAAATGTGATTATAAATACGACTTTGCTTACACAAAATAACGTTCATTTTAAGAATACAAGAGACACTCAGATAGTCAATGCGTGACGTTACGTCTTACCGGATTGTGACTTACGATTATGGTGGTCACCATATATGACAACAGAGATTAAATTTACTTAAACCGTCAGCAAAAACTTGTCTATTTGACTTTAGCCTTGTCAGCAGATGGATTCGCAAATTGATACGACGTGAAATGCTTTGAAACGTCAGTAATGATATTTCATGTGGTTGTGTGGAAATTAGTCGCGTAATGTAGTCATGGGATCGCATGTCTTTATGTTAAGGACTCGCTCCGGTTTAGCCACAAAGCGATCCAAATTAGCATTAAAATTCAATATTTATGAGAATATTATTTAATATATACAATACAATACAATACAATACAAATACTCTTTATTGCACACCTCACACAAACAAAGCAGTTACAGAGAGAAACAATACAATAACATGTAGGTAGAGGTAGACAACAGGATACAACAGAATATATATTTATTATTATAATAATATTTTAGACTTGCTCTATATTAGGTAGATAACGAAGCGCCCACTGCTTGCATCCCTTCTCTGCGAGTTAAATAGTTTGTGTTTTGCCCTGATCGTAGGTATATTACTCTGTGAGTTGTAGAACTCGCAATACTATATTTTTTGCAAAAAGGTTCAATCAACAAAAGAAATATGTTTTATTATTGAACCTGTTCAAAAATTTTACGACCATCGGTCGATAAATGCGACCTGTAGGGTAGAATAGTCGGACAGACGCCGGACATACGAAAAAATCATTGCCCAAGCTGAAACGAAGTACTCCGTTCGCTTCACTCGCTCGTTCAATAAGTGTACAACAACTGTAGCAACCCAACTAACATTTGGGTAATAGCTAAGGGTATTATTATAACCTTAACCTTTATAAGTGAGTTATAATGTTCTCAGTTATAACTAATACTCTTATAAAGGAGTTAAGAAAAATAATTAAGTCCTAAAGCATTATAAGAGTGTTACTCAAAGCAATTACACTTAAGATGTTAAAGCTTTAACCTGTTTTTAACACTTAAACACTTACAAGAGTCCTAGCTACAGGCAGAGACTTTATAACAGAATTAAGTCTCTTGTAAGAGTGTTGTAAGTCAATAAGCGTTATAGTTGAGTTAACTAACGCCTAAAGCTTTAAGGTAATTCGCCATTGTTTTGATGGACTCTAACCTACAAATTGATTAGGTTATTCAATATTTGACATCAAGATACTTCATTATTTATGTTACTCTTGCCATTATATGGATGCCACTTAATTTATCATGCCACTGGCCAAGAAACAAGAATAGAAAATGATAAAAACTTTAGATGTATATTTTAATGTTCATAAGTTTTATTAGAAATCTTTAATAAATCCTGGGCGCGTTAAAATTGAGATGGGAAACATGGTATACACTTACCGTAAAATCACAAGGGCAGATTGTTTTCACTTCATGTCACACACACTTCCAATTAATTCACTTTCAATTAATACGACTCCATAGCTGTCAAATATTAATACCTATACTAACTATCTGCGCCATTTTGTCGGAAGACTATATTTGTCTCATAATTTTATGGGTAAAGAAAAGAGTAAGATGCTCACTTTAAACTGCATAAGAGCTAGACTCTTATAAGACTCTGAGCTAACACCTTAACCTGTAATTCGTGGGCCTCTTTCGTAGTTATAAGGGTTTTAGAGCACGCTGTAAGAACGTTTTTACAGGCATTCTTAACACCTTAACACTTGGCTGGAACCGATATAAGAATGATATAAGGATTATTTTAACGCTAGTGTGCTAGTTGGGAAGACAATTAAATTTAGTATTGCCCCGCCGCCGGTTGCATTCAGAAAGAGCCTGGGGTCCTAATTAGGTACTACTCGTACCTAATCTTACGGATTTAAAAAAAGAAAGAAAGTTAGAAACATTTATACGTGACAAAAACAGACAATTCAACAGTTTTAGACCAACAAACGTCTCGTTTATGGAAGATTAACCTTGAACGTATAGTTGAAATTATTTAATGTGGCCGACTTTTTATAAAACTGTCATTGTAATTGGAATCTTCTACCTTGGACGGTAGAGTTACTTTTTGAATGCACTACTTTGATGCAATTCGGCCAACTCAAATACTCTCAAGTAAATGTTTAGGTAGTTTTGACGACCAGTTCTCAGCCTAGTTGGTAGTGAACCCTGCCTGCGAAGCTGTCAGTCCTAGATACCAATCCGGGTAAGGAAAAAAATGTGATGAGCATAAATAGTTACTTCTGGGCCGTGTATGTGGCCTAGGTAACACAAATCATAACAACACATTACAAGGCAAGGCATATTGAGGCTGTATCTACTGATCTCAATAGGGCTTGTGTTGGCCTTACTATAGGGCTTGTTCGATCAGTGTACTTACTATAGTGTACCAATTGGGAATGGATGAAAATTTTAGAAGTGCCTGATTATTTTTTTGGTCATAAGAATAACCTTCCTTAGCACCAGAAAAAAGTTTCAGATTTTTCAGCTGCGTGCATCCTTACTTACGTTTTGGATCAAGGACGGCACTTTCCTTGATCCGTCTCATATTACAAAAAATATCTTAAATATATGTGGTAAACTGACACTGACAATGGTATTGACAGTTGCAGCAGCAGCTATATTTGTATAAATTCTTAAGAATACCATAAAAAAGTCCATCGTGAAATAGGTCAAAACTCGTTATCAGCACAAATACACAATTCACTCAAAATTTAAATGAGACCATTATATTGGTTGTTTGCGAGTTAAGTGGCGCGTCGTAATTAATTTCCACTTCAAATATTCATAACCATGAAATTCCATGTCAAACCGAATATTAATCGCGCAATTACTCCCAAGCAATATAACTATATTTCACACTCGTTAATGAGCCAGCGATCCAAATGTCGGAATCCAAATTTTATCGCTCGTAAAATTACCGTCAGATGTTGAAAAATTTCTCAAATCAACGACTGAGTAAGGAATATCGTGTCATAACCAGTGTTTAACTAGACTTTTGCACGACATCATCATCGATAAGACGACATCACAAATAAATCGGCAACGGTAGCGGCCGTGTTGAAGCAAACCGGCAGCACTCGGCAGTCGCCGCCCAGCTCTCAATGGTTGTCTTATTATACCCGTATACCCAGAGAGACCCCAAAGGAGAAACATCACAATCATCATCATCTTACTCATGTCGGTGTGGAGTAACCGCCACTCTTCTCTGTCCATTGCCAGCCTCTTGACTTCCTCACACGATTCGACATCAACATTATCCTTTACTTGGCTAAAATTTGTTAACCTAGGCCTTCCTCTGCCTCTCTTGCCTTCAATTTTACTTTCTAGGATATTTAAGAACAAGCGTCTTCTGAAATGGGGAGACAGGTAGCTACTTCCCCAGCTCGTTGCTCCAAATCATCATGCAAAGAGGGATGAGTTCAACCGAGTAGGTAAATCAACTACAACTTGTTGTTATGCTGTCACTTCCGCATAGAAGATGGCCCTTAAAAAGGGGGTTGAACATGACATGACATTTGGTTTTTTTTTGCTAGCGTATTTCGGTGTACCACTACTGGGCAAAGGACCCCTATCTCCTTGAGTGACATGACTCCCGTATCTGTGCTTCTTCCGGCTAATCATCGAGAACTGCGTTAAAGTCATCCCGCCATCTCCGCCGGGTTGGATTGGTGATTTACACCCATAAAATCGCCGTATTACCAAGTGATCCAGGAGTGCATCTTCAGCACGGCTATCACAAGACGGCGCGCGAGCTCTCGATTTTTCTCGCAGTATCCGTCTCTCTCTTATTAGAAAACTTAGAAAGAGAGGTATAGTGCGAGAAAAATCGAGAGAGCTCGCGCGCCGTCTTGTGATAGCCGTGCTGGGTTACTTGGGAACTAGTGACAGAAAAAAGTAGATTCACCCAAAATATATTGATCAGAGGTTTTTGTAGATTCAAGCATTTTCGTCTCACGCAGCGGACTAGACAGGGCTGGTGCTATACTGCTTTCTATTTATGACTAAAACCGGCTCGAGTCGACTTTCACAGGAAGCCGGATAAAATAGTGTAATCTTGTTTTTCTCGATACCTTGTAACATACATTTTGTGCCGTACCTTTTTGTTGCAGGTTTTATAGTTATTTTAATTGAGGTCGAATATCCGGTGATGATAAACGTAAAATTTACGACGCGTTTTACGACATGGAAAATGTAATTGTCCCTCTATAGTGTGCTTGTTAGGCAGAGAGAGTACCTTTACATCGGCAATAACTGCTATCATCAATTATTTGATGATTTCGAAATTGATGAGTAGGTAGGTACTCAGTACACACCTTACATAAGAAACACCATCAAGAATACATTCCTCACTTTTCCAAAGATTAAAAATGTTGAAGGATTTCAAAAACATGCACTTCGGTCGAAATTACAGACAGAAATGCAGGCTAAAGAGTTTAACTGCGTATTTGACTACAGCCATGAATGCGCTAGGAAATTTCCAACGGAGCTTCTGCGGTTTGGCGAAAGGATTAAAACGGCTGTACACATATTTGTGCCGCTACTTACTCTTTCTTGCTTCTTCACTCGCCTCCGTTCCCATATTTGAGGTTTCCTTCAACATTCATACATAGGTACTAACACTTCAATGCTTTTGTGATTAAATTTTCTGTCCGACAGTTTGCAATAGACAAAACGCAATTAAACTGACAGGAGCTTACTTTTATGACGGGCGAGGGCTCTGATACTTAATATCTCGAATTCAATCTCGCATTTCTCAACTCTCTAGACAACAAAATCCAAGCCCTCATACGCATAATTATCACACGCAACAATTGAAAAAACAATTAACGCAGTCAGTCAGCATAATTGCCTGCTCTCTAACAACAAGTTTAGTCTATGATTGATCGTTCTTCTCCATTCTCACTGTTACTACACTGGTTATAATTTGGCAATTGTATTAGATCTGTTCGATAATTCAGTCTAGACTGTAGGCTACCAGATTTACGATAGTCAACCACGTGGGAGCAGTTTGCCTTTACCTAATACACTTCCCACTTGAATTCAAAATTAGTTGATGACCTACATTGTCGAATCGAAGTTTAACGTTTATTATTTCGGCAAATTATGCATTAATCGAGATTACGTTTATATTATTTACGATATTTTGACATGTTGAAAACTGGTAATATCGGATAAATCACGAATTATAATGTATGGATATTTAATGGTATCTTACTACCTGTCTGAAGAATAAATATACATTTTAAGTAGAAGTTTATAGATAGTTTTGTAGCAAATGCGAAGACGTAAATTTTGATAAGGTTTAAACCGTGTCTGACCCAGAAACCTAGTATATCAACGCGAAATTCCCAAGAATATACATTAAATAGTATCACAAACATGTCTCAAGGAGAATAGTTCTGAATGCTGTATTATAAATATACGAAGTAAATTGCAAATTGCAATATGTATTTGCTAAATTCAGCTACGAATTAAAGCAAGAACCGTTGCTAGCGACTTTGACAAATTCTCAAACTGTCTAAATGTGCCACGAACGTTAACAAATTAGAAGACAAGGTACGGGTCAGTTTATGATAAGACATTGAATTCCCTTCAGACTAAATGATGACTCAAACTCATGACTCGGCTTCAAAGACAGGATCCCGGTAAAACAGCGAGTAGTCACTAGCATCAATAAATAATGCACCAAAATTCCGATTCAACGGAACTACCCTCAGCGTGGGCTTTCCAAATGACCCGCTCATTCCCGGGGGCGTACGAAATAGACAAACCAGACTGAGTTGAGTTATCGCCAGAGGGCCGATTATCAGTGAAGCTTGCGCAGGCGTCGTTCGTTGAATAATTGCACCAATGAAACCTAATAAATAAATTTAATGCGGTCTTTTATGCTGACATAAGAGCGGTAGTTAAGCGAGCGGTAATATCACAGTTATAATTAATTTATTGCGAGAAAACCGGTCAATTCGGTTTAGAAACGGCGGTGAGATGCTCACACTTTATGAGATTAAATATAAACATGCGAGATTAATTTATTGATCAAAATACGGCATCGTAAAATTTACAACGCATAGGGTATGTTTGTACAACGTGTTATATATTTTATCGCCGTTTTCCTACCGACTTTGATCTTGATCTTTGATCATACGTCACGAACGAATCAATGAGGAACTTTGGTACTTAATTATGCACTAATTAATAATTATCTACCACGCCACGATCGAAACTTAGCGTGCATTACGGTCGTTTTGAAACTTTGCTTTATATTCCATATCAAAATGTTTACCTATTTAGTACAGTGTCGAAAAGATATTCGTTATATCCATAAGATTTGCTAAGGATTACGCAGTACATTTCCATTATATCCGACAGTAATTTCTATAAATATCCAGTTACGCTAAAAACATTTTCTTTTGCGATCTTTAGTTTTAAAAAATAAACGAGAGAAGAAGCAGCCATTAACTAAGTACATAATTTAACGCTTGAAAGCGTAGTAGTGCATTCAGGGTCGCTCCAAAGGACATTTAAACTAAAACCGGTACATTTACCGGTATTTATTAAAAGAAAAACTTTCAGGTCCTTTACATCAATTTAGTATGCAAATTTCTGATCCGTTTGCGTTCATTTCGATCGTAAAAATACTGTGAATGAAATATTGTGTAGCTCTATTTATTTTGATGCCGAAACTGTGGTTCTGGCGAAACTAAAATTTAAGTCCATGTTTGGCCAACATTTGCATCGGAAATGTTTGTTGTGCAAAGTTTTCGAGTGCTTGTCGGGAAAGCTTGCACAAAATGCGCTTTATGAAATATGCAACGTGGTCTGAAGAGCTTTTAATGTGCCTTCGATATAGGTGCAGTAATTAAAGCTTTCGGGGTGGTAGTCTAAACTAATTATTTTTTTTAAACAATTGAAAAAAGGCACTGTAAAATGTATCCTTTTGAGCCTGTATGAGTTTATAATTTAGGCAGTTAAAATTATGAAATGCAATATTAATCTTACTTATTATCTGTTAAAATGTTCCTGGATACCCCAACGCCATATTTCTTTTTAATTCATCATCATCATCATCATATCAGCCGAAAAACGTCCACTGCTGGACATAGGCCTCCCCCAAAGAGTGCCACAATGACCGGTCCTGCGCCACCCGCATCCAGCGGACTCCAGCGACCTTTACCAGGTCATCAGTCCACCTTCACTTTTAATTACTCGAGAACAATTAATGTATAGTGTGATCGTCACTTAAGACTTAAATATCAGCTTAGTTCATCAAAAAACGGGTTACCCAAGTTATTAATCGACTACAAAACTACTATGACCAATGTTTTTGGGTCCTATATCTCTGCTCGGACGAATGACCCACCCGACACGTCCGTTATTAATGCTGCGACATCAATCTCTTGTCATTGTGGTTTAATTTGATCGAATAGGGATCATGTTCATATGCGTAAGGACTTTTTTATTATACTAGTTTGCCTTTTCATAAGCAAATGCCCGTGGGCTTGATCGAGTGGTGTCCTCGGTCTCTCGTCTACTTAATCCTGCGTCATTTGTTAGTCTTAATCTTCGCCGGGGTATCTTCGGATCTTGATGGTCGCTGTGTCATTTTAGCTAGCTGGGCTGTTAAATAGCTCTTATCGTGGCGTTATGTCATAACAATAAATAAATAAATAAATAAATATTGGGGGACATTCTTACACAAATCGAACTAGGCCTATAGTAGTAAGCTCAATAAGGCTTGTGTTATAGGTACTAGACGACGATATATATAATAGATATAAATACTTAAATACATAGAAAACATCCAAGACTCAGAAACAAATGTTCATGCTCATCACACAAATATTTGCCCTTACCGGGATTCGAACCCAGGACCTTCAGCTTCGTAGGCAGTGTCACTACCAACTAGGAAACAACACAATTGATATTTCTTCGTAATAAATATTTTAGAAAATCTCGCAAATATAAGCTTACGTTACGACATATATCTATCAGTAATGCATAATTTACCAGGGTATACCTACTACATTTCTATTAGTCTGGACTGAGTTGCAGAGGTAAGATCGAAGAAATTGGACCATGTACCGATGTGTCACAAGATACAACTTGGTAACGTGTTTCAATTTACTTGAATGTCTGTTTCGTCGTATTTGAATGAAAACCTGCTTAACTGATCATTGCAGTGCTCAAGTGAGACCTTAATCTCAAGACCTTGCTCGTGCAAGACTATTCTTAGCCTGAGTGGTATTTGATCTAATAATTAATCATTCTTTTTATTAGTTAGTTGTGCTATGTGTGGGTGCGATCAATTTGTTTGATAAGTAAGTCCGGCTTAGTTAAGTTGCAACAACAACTTAAGTCACTATAACTTTCATGGTGTAATGTTGTTTTTGAATTAGCCGATGCGTTTGATTGAGACGTCGAAATTCGGCATTGCATCACGAACAATAGCGAATGTTTTGACTATAATAGTGCCTTACAGCATAGTTTATTATGTGAATACTGCAAGATAACCTTTACGTAATACTAATGAAATGAAAGACAAAGAGTTAGAAAGTAGTTAAGGGATTTTATGTTCTAGTAAAAACGAAATTGCGGGAAAATTACAAAATCTTGGTAATGATGTTTATAATCCATAAGTTGTAAACTTTCACGTTTATTTCATCTGCTTAGATAATAGATATCTGTGACACATTCAGAGAGAAATTCGATGAAAAGTTTGATTTGGTAAACCTTGATGCAAACTTTGTCCTTGTGGAGACCCTTGGGGGAAATTGCTCAGAAGTGAGCTTACTAAGATAAATACGGAACCCTAAAAAACCGGCCAAGTGCGTGTCGGACCACGCAAAACGAAGGGTTCCGTGCCTATTAAAAAGGTCGTATCGTCACAGAAATTTTACGGCACTTACGTCCTTTTCTTTGAGGAAGGCAGTTTTTCAGCAATATCTCGAAAACCTCTGAACCGATCTTGTTCAAAACAATTTTCGGTGAATGAAATTAATAAGCCCTATGTCCATGAATTTTTCCATATTTTTAAAATACACCGTTCAAAAATTAGAGGGGGGGGGACAGAATTTTAGTTACTTTCGGGGCGATTATCTCCGACCCTATTCACTTAATCAAAAAAAATGCTAAGAAACCTTATATTTATTTTGAAAGGCCTATCGATTGATGTGCCACACGGGGGGTCACAATAAAAAAAATTTTTACTTTTAGTTTTATGTATAAAGTGCACCCCTAAAAAATTTTTTTTGTCATTTTAATTACAAAACTATGTAGCGGCTAACAAAATACACCTATCCTCAAAATTTTATTCAAATACACCTTATAGTTTTCGAGTAAAATGCCTGTGACATACGGACAGACGGACAGACGGACAGACGGACAGACGGACAGACGGACATGACGAAACTATAAGGGTTCCGTTTTTGCCATTTTGGCTACGGAACCCTAAAAATGATGATGACGATTGAAACTTGACATACAGTATGCATTATGCAACCTCGAATAATTTCGTTGTGTCCCTTGTAATAAATGTCAGCGAAACGTCGCGCACAAACTCGTGACAACAGTGAAATTGCGTGAGAACGCACGCTAAACTTTAGCAGCATGGCTCCTGGTTTTATGTCGTGCTTATGACATGCAGCGCTATGTCAGTTATGTGTGAACAACTTTGGACCGCACACAGGCGTTTGTGGCTCGCCTCATTTTATGGTTAGTTAAAATAAGATAAGCAAAAGCTGGTAAAATAAAACTTCGGGATGCCGGAATATTCTTAGTTAAGGATAATTGGTCTGTTGTGTTATGTTTCTCAATTTCAGACAACCTATTAGACGAAAATAATTGTAGGTATAATGAAAGATGTCATTTTAAATGTATGTATCTACAATATGTACATATACATATCTTATGAAATGGTAAACAATAGCAATTGCAATCTCTTTTAGGTTTTCCATTAGGAACTCAGATACGATGTCTTTAACATTTCTTCATATATTGACATTAGACGTATAAGGTTAGCGCGTGTACAGTCGAGTACTCCAATATCTAAACAGACAACCCTTCAAAAATATGCACACATGTGTCTTATCAGTAACCATTAACAACAAAGATAGATAATGAAGAACTCGATATACGCATCATTTTAAAACTTTCAATTTGACATATTTCGTTGAAGTAAAAGAACTGATTGATATCGCCTAATATTTTCATACAATACCAGTAGCGGCGCGTGAAAATTTTCGATGGGCAACCCGGAACAAAAAAGTTATAAAAGAGTTTAGAGTATACCTGTAACTATAGGCTTGCCTAAAAATAAATTTTAGGCAAGCCGGTGGAAATCGGCTTGTATGGGCGCTCCGCCACTGTATACAATACACACTTGTGAGGAAAACGGTCAGTTCCGAGAGATTATGAAGAAACCTTGCACAGTTTTCTATGGGCTTTGTCGAGGAGCCCATAAAACGCCCCATGGCTATCTCAGAGAAAATTATATTTTCGTGAGCAAGGTTCATCAGTTCTTATTCAATTTAAACCTAAGATGCTTAGGTTAAATTTAGTTTAACACAATGCAGTATTTCCCGCGTTTCCAATTATCTTATTGTTTATGGTAACGGTGAGTCTCAAGTACATATAAAAAAATACCACGCCTTATTCGCATTGTAATACTGGCACCACACTTCGGGTAGCGTGTTCGCGTTGCATCGTTGCCTCTCTTTCATCTGCTGTAGGAAGGAAAAAGAAGCAACACGAATATTTGGGCAAATAATAACCACCAAGTGTGGTGCCACCATAATATTACATGTTAAATAGCCTAGTTGTCTCCACACAATAGCCTAGTTGTTAAAATTTCTGAATTCATTTCATCGTTTCAAAATTTTTGTCCTTATATGTTTCAGCGTTTCTCATATTAATTTTCATCGTTTTTAGTTCTCATGTACGATTTTGTGCTTGCGAACGACGTCCGCTTTTGCAAGAATGCGGACCATTTTAGGTGGTCTACTCAAATAATAATGATACTTCTTTTTTATCTCATGAACATAGATTAAGATATCGATATCGATAGCCTTTTAATTCCGCTGATGTTAATTTTGAATCATTAGCTGAATTTTATTTTTGTATCTGATGTCAGATTTAAACACAAATTTCAACACTTCTACATAAGCATTTTGGTTCTTATTTGGAGCAGTCAGCAGCTCTATTACGATCTACAGTTTATGAGATTTTCGTGCGATATCGCTCGTTTGGGTTCTATAAACTACCTAGTTTCCCTATAAATTTTAACTCAATTGGCGCATTGAACTTGTAAAATTGTTCTAAATCATGTTAGTTAAAGAAATGCTTGGAAAGCCTATCTGTTCGAACCCAGATGGAAAGTTAATTATTAGGAGCCGACTTCCACGTCTATAATTTCGTTGTAATAGCAGTGATCCGACGGGGCCCTGATAAGTTTCGTACTGCCGATATCGACTATTGTTTGATAATGAAAAGTACCGTTGAGAAATAACGTGGGCCGTGGGTACTGACGATAACTGGGCTGGTAATAATCAGTGGAACTATGAGAATAAAATCAATAATTTTGTTTAAAGTGACCGCCCGGTCATCCGTTGCTAAACGACAACCGTTAATATCTACTTGCCTAGTTTAGTTTATTGCAACATGAACCAATTCTTATTTATGTACAATTGTACAGTCAGTCAGGGGTATTAATATACATACATAAATAAGGACATCAATATCTATATAAGACTCTATTATCAATGTCCTTATTTATCTACGTAAATGAATACCCCTGACTGTACTTTGTATCTAAACAGCGAGAACAGTGCCTATTTTCACAAAAGATTGTAACATTTGTTTTTTTTTTACAACATGGTCAAGATTATTAGATATCTACTACTCGTGTTGTGATAAATTTAACAACATTAATTATGATTTATGGCATGAAACAAACATATTTTTAATAGAATTACCTTATTACGAGGAAGTTTCGTCGGTTAACTATCCAGCTCATTACTAACCGCTTTAGTGACTAACACATATTTTTTCGTATTTATTTCTCGCTTGCCTGTTAGTTAGTTGCCAATCTTCCTGTCGTGTTGTCCTGTCTGTACATACCTTCAACCTTCTTTCTCTTCATTTTAGGAGCCGCAGTTTTGGACCGAAGACGTTTCGAGAGTAAAAAAGTGATTTCGTGGATTTTGCTTTGATTTTTAGTCAATCGAAAAGTTGAAGTGACTGTGTGGGGTTCGCCGAATGAAGTCGAAAGTTGGAAAAAAGTACTTGCCCACGGGCGGGCAAAAGGAATCTTATGTGTTAGTCACAGCCAGGAGGAGATATATGAAGAAATTAATGTACGTACACTTTCTTTCGCTATTGCATGTCACTCTTTAACTCTTCTACTTGTAAGTTGCAAGGAAGTATAGATATAAATAATTTAATTTTATAGAAATTTTTTCGTCGTTTTGACTGTTGCCCTGCAAATATTTTGGTGATTAGTGCGAAATACATATACATCTATCAATTTATCACAACAACCGCCTTCAAAGTGAATGAATTAAATGTGTGCTGTCTCTTTCCATCTTATAGCTGCGTCTCTAGGCTGTTGTGATAAATTGGAAGGTGCTTAAAAGTTGTGTTCTTCAACGTTCTTCTGCTGTTCTGTCGATGTCAAATATATGTAATCATATTTCGCTTTCTGTGGGCGCATGATGGTTATCACTGTGTCACTTGTCGCTGTGGATAAGACCCTGTATATTTGTCAAAATGTGACAGTGGTGCATAAAACTATCCACAGCGATATATGACAAAAAGGGCACCCATCATAAGCTGGGTCGTATGAATAAAGCACAAAAATATGAATAAGTATATCTATGGCGTAGGCCGTACGTAATTGCGATTTCACGCTATGTGAAATCCCAATTACGTACGCTACGCAATTCCGCTTGTACACATATCCATTGAATAATTAGGAAAAAGATACAACCCTTATCTAATTAATACAATGGTTAGTAGGATTTTGACCAATCATTGTAGGTATATCCGAAGGTGAGATCATACGTTATAATTCTATTCGGTCGGTTACCAATAGAGTGATACCGGCTGGTAATTCCGACAATGTGTTTGTCTGTTAACTCTTCTAATAATTCACATGTCACAGCGGATCAGATTCAGGTAATAATGTACAGTCAGCCGCAGAGAAATGTGAGCCCGGGTGCATAGAAAATGTATCCAGTATCCCAGTATTATGTATATTACTCTGGTTACCAAGTCTTTCCCACCAAGATATCGCGAGTAGGTATTTTGATTTTTTCAAGACAGGGTTCGTTCAAATGTCATAGAATTAAATCTAAAATAGATCTATGATCATACTTACTTTGTACTTTATTCCTATTGGTCAAATCGCGCCTGTGACAGCATATGTGCAAAATTTCCTAATCCTACTACTAACGTAGTCGTAGTCGGACATTTTTTGTTTTGGTACATATTGTTTAGTCTTGATTCAATCATCGTATATTCAATGGATATATTTTTCTCGTTTTGTACCTATCTGTCGGGCTGTGGCAATATTTCAGGCATCTAAGGCCCAAGTTACTTACAAATACCTTAATACATATTTTGCCATGACTTTGTTATTTGCCATTCTAAATAATATCTATATTTGTAACATTAATTAAATACAATGTACCAGTTACCTTATGTCGTTATAATATTGTTTGTTTCATTATAGAGGAAAATGTGCTTATTGATAACCATAATTACGTGTTTATTAGCACAAACAAAATGCCACGATGTATAATCGCAATTACTTTAAATAAACATATTGGTAAGTCATCATCCTCCTAGCGTTATTCCCGGTAGTGCCCTAAAGGTGTCTGTGGTCCTACGTAAAAAAAAAACTACGAAATATTCTTCTCTTTCGAAGAATCCTTTGAAATTAAACACTTCACTTGATATTGATAGCTACATTTTGAGTTTTCTTGATTCTGTTGGCCAGGGACCCGCCGGTATCCCCTTTTTGAAAGGGTTTTTCGTACGGCTATGCTCCTCAAAACCCATTCATTTGGCTATTAAAGCGCTTTAAATTCAGTAGCCCTATCGAGGGTTTTTTCAAGGGTTTTTCGAAAGGCTCACCAAAGCCGATGCTCCTCAAAACCCATTAATTTAGCTATTAAAGCGCTTTAAATAGGGGTAAACAGGGAACGGAAGAATATCAGATACCTTCTCAAGCGCTTAAAAAGCCTTTCGAAAGGGTTTTTCTACCAACGCTCTTGAAGGGGTATCCCTTTCCACATGCAATTTTTATCCTTTTGCTAATGAATGTTTTCTAACCTTTTGCTAATGAATATTTGCTAATGAGTGTTAACACCATTATGTAATTTATTTCTTTCTTTTTTGATGTGTATTTTAATTTAACTTGATTTTATTTTTATTTTTATGTGAATTGTGGACCCATGTTGTCTGGAAATAAATGAATTTATTTATTATAATGACAATAAGAGCAAAATTTGAAAATTTACGATATTACCTCTAAAGGGTTAGCGCTAAGCTCGACCGGCTAACCCTTACCCGAAACTATTAATTAAATGGGATATCAGCGCTTAAAAGTGTTGGAAATGGATACCCTTTCAGAAATAGCGGTAAGCGTAAGGAAAACCCCTTCATATGGCTAAGTAAAATGAATGGGTTTACAATAGATATCGGGCAGTATGTGATTTGGGCTACTGAATGAACAACTAACCCGTTCAAAGGCTTTTTTTCTAGGAAAGGGTGGGCGGGGTCCCTGCTGTTGACGTGTAAGATTAGCTGAATGAAGTTAGCGAAGAAAAGCGAAAGGTCAGAAACGTAGCAAGTAGACATTTCTGATCACTGCCCACACATTCGAAAAATAAGCGTGATTATGCATTTACACTAGCTACTGCCCGCGACTCCGACCGTGTGGAACTCGTTTATACCGTAGCTCCATACAAACGTTCACCCCCAATTTCACCCCAGAAAAAAAAAACATCATTATCACCATTATCATATCAGCCGAAAGACGTCCACTGCTTGACATAGGCCTAAAGAGTGCCAAAATGACCGGTCCTGCGCCACCCGCATCCAGCGGACTCCCGCGACCTTTACCGGGTCATCGCTGCGCCTGCTGGTACGTGGTCGTCATTCGAGAAGCAATGAAAACGAGAACAGTTTGTATATGCAAAGCGTGTGTCTTCTTTGCTCTTCAATGGAGATCATCCATGCCTTTGTCTTTGCCGTTAGTGACCATTGGGATTGATTCCACGACTCAGTTGAAAAGCTTGTTATTTATATAACGGTAGCCACATTACGTCTTAAGACAACAAGAGCCATTGTATTTTCCCGTACAGCTTGATCAATAGAACTATTTGAACCGTATTTCAACTGATTATCGTTTTGCTACAGCACAATAGTAACATTACAATGGCCCGAGCTAGTATATCATCGATATCCAAAATCAATTCTAGTTCTTTGGCCATAAGATATAAAATTGAAGTTCAAGTTGTTGTAAAAGTTAGCTCCCGTTAGTTGCGAGATGTCTAATCATGACGGATGATTCCCGGTTGTTTGTAGATCGAATGTTTCTGCAGTCGTACCTGTGTTCTGGTGTGTAAGTCGACAATAGCGTAACGGGGCGTATGGTTGAAATTATTGAATGTGGCCGACTTCTTATAAAACTGTCATTGGAATTGGAATCCTTTACCTTGGACGGTAGAGTTGCTTTTTGAATGGACTACTTTGATGCAATTCGGCCAACTCAAATAATCTCAAGTACCTATATGCAATACAGAATGTATCCGTATCTTCAGGAAAAATCTGTGTTCTAGTCATGTTTGATTTCCACTTAGATCCTTCGAGAACATCTTTGTCATTCCTATCTTTGGATCGAGGGTTATATAAGATTGTGGTTCAAAACAGTTTACTTTTAAGTAAGGCTTTGCAAATCTTATCCCTATGTTATTTGATCCTAATTTAGTGCGTTAGCTCAAGGATTGCCAGAATACAGTTTAAAAACGGCCTTAGATCTAGTAACCACAACCGTATATATGACTAAAGCATAGCATTTCAAGAATCCTTTGTCTTCAACACTGCTTGCCAATCATTTAGCCACGCGAGCAAAGCCACCTACCTAGTTAAGTATTTACGTTTCACTTACGATAATTTAAATGTTCCTCCAAAACTTGTCAGGAAGAGATCGCTTTAAAGCGATAAGACCTGTTGTAATCAGTATTTATTAAGTGATTTTTTGTAAGATCTCTCATGTCGTGGTGCAATATATATTATGCAGCCCGCAGTACAAAAGAAAAATCTTGGCCCTTGACTTAAAAAAACTGAGAACTCTACACTTGTCTGTAGCGGATTACGATATAAATTCTGTAGAATAAATCTTGTTTATCCTACAGAATTTATTTTAAGATATTATTCTTAGAAAACAATCCAGCAGTCTTTACGGCTACTTAGACTATTAGGCTATCTGAGTAAAATAAAATATCTTGTAAAGGAGAAAAAAACTACGATGACATTTTTAAACGCTTCGGGCGAAAACTTTGAAGTAAATTAAGACACGCCTTTTGGAAGTCAGTCCATAGGTCCATACGACGTACAGACATAATTGTGCCTCTTAATAGCCCCTGGCGCCAATTATAGCACATTTTGTACATTTGATAGACCCAAGCAATGATGTAATATAAAAAAAGAGGTAGATAAGTTATACGCGCTCGAAAAATGGCACACTAAAATTGAGTGAATTGCAACTTTGCCTCAGTTTCGAGTCGTCAATGGAAACGTTAGCTCTCAGATTTGGTGGCCATATTTAAACACGGAATTTCGTATAGACAACATATCTACCTTTTTTATATTAGGTACATTATTGGACCCAAGTCGTGAAAGCATTGATAATATGGCCGTTGATAATGTTGATTGATACTTTATTAATAAATTACTACGTAATTGCACAATCTTCTTTTTACTACTAATTCCTACACTTGTGCCAGGGGCATCAATAATGAATTGTTTTGTCTTGTTAGTGGGTCCAAAGAAAAAATTAGATTCCAACCATTTGTTTTTTTTTATAATATTTTAAATTGGTCAAGCCGAACTTATCCAAGAAAAAATTAAAAGTGAATTATCTCGAAAATGGTTCACTTTTGCATAAAGCAAAACATTGCATTTAACCTCCCCTATAACCTAACATTGAATTATCTACCAATAACCCTGTATATACTTTGCCTGAGTTCTAGTTTATTTAACAGTCTAAGCTTAGCTTATTCTTGTAGTTACAAATATAATACTTACTATGTAGGATAAATATAATACATAGGAATAGAGAACAAGGAGAGAGGGCGGCTTCAAATTACGTTGAGCTTTACTAAAATTAGGTGTTCTATGAATCGTACATAATAGCTGACGTCTATGAACCTATAATTGTAATATATTCCATTATTAGTTATATTATAACACGTTTAATTAATTCCCCCAGCCTAGCGATAATTACAAATAAATGCAGGTCATAGGAAACTATCAATTAGCAATGTGCTTGCGTCAAAATGCTATCGCACGCGCACCTGCGATTATTGCCGATTATTCACGATTATACGCGATTATAATCGCATAATTCAAGGTGTTTGTTAGTGGATGGTAATTGCACCCTTCTTTTTTTACGTGTAACCGATTATTGTTATTTTGCGTAATCCATCTAGATGTCACCCTTTCCACCTTTGTGCAATCATATTTTTCTATTGACAGAATCCAATAATTTATTAATATTAGGTAGGTTAGGTACATAGCTTTTTATGTTTGTAGTATGTAAAACGTAATGTATTAAGTGGTTTAAAATACTAACCAATGAGTGTCATTTAGGTGAAAACTGTTTGGAATAGTAAGAACTACTAAATAATATTTCAATGAAAATGATTTAGTTAAGTAATCAATTTAGCCTTTCTTTGACAACAGCATAGACTTTTTACACAAAGTAAAATAGAACAGCTTCTGTCCATATTCTTTTCCTAGAATTCGTTTATTAACACAATTATGAAACCGGACTCGATGCAACTACAAAAGAGCATTAACGAAAGGAACATAGCCTGGTTTACCTTAATGAACGTTTGAAAAACATATATTTTTTATCGAATAAACCAAGCCTTTGTGCACGGATACTAGTTTGTTTAGATACGTTCCTTTCCGTTGCAAATTGTTTGAATTTCCGAACGAGTAGCACTGAGACAACTCCTATTTGTTTCTGGTGCTTGTTTATTTTAAGGTTTGTATTATTTTATTACGTATCACAGAACGGCCCGCGAGATGTGTCGCGGCGACATAGATCTAGTCTCTTTCTCATTATCACAGATTTAAGAGTAATCTTTTAACCTCTTGTCGGTGGAGTATTTTTCTTTTCTCTCTGTCGTACTCCAGTCTTTTGATTTGTTGATACGACACGACACTAGCTTTTTCCTTTATTTGGTCCATAATGTCCATATAACTGCGCCGTGGTCGTCCCCTGCCTCTCCTTCCTTCTATCTTTCTTTCCATGATGGTTTTAATCGAAAGATACGGATAGTCTATCTCGCCGCGACACATCTCGCGGGCCGTCCTGTGATAGCCGTGGGGTTTAGATTCATGTCAAAATTGATAACGTTAGTGTTGCTAAATGGTTATTAAACCATCAAATTATTGTAATAAAGTGTAAATTAAAAATATAATTAAAATCATACAAAGATGGACCTTGAAAGTTTAGAAAAAACATGCATTTTTTTATTGTCTAAGAGTAAATTTAAAGCTAACAATAGAATCCTTTCGCTTTTATAGAAAAAAAAATTGTAAGACAACTGTGGATCTAAACAGTATTTCACGACCGAAAAAGCAATTTACTTGATTTTCCATAAAACGATTAGTATAAAGGTCGAAACGCACTGAAAGCGGCGGCGGTGCGGCGCGGCGCGGTGCGGAGGCGGTACCGGTTGTAATGTTCGAGCTAATATGAAAGGGTCCGCACAGAGCGGCGCGGCGCGGCGCGGTATTCTGTGCGGACCCTTTCGTATTAGCTCGAACATTACAACCGGTACCGCCTCCGCACCGCACCGCCACCGCTTTCAGTGCGTTTCGGCCTTTAGTAGCGGAATGTGACGTCATACTTTTATGTCAATTAGTATGAATACTATGAATCGTTTTGCCGCCAGCGAGGTCAAATTTTGCCTCAAATTTTTGGTTATTTATGTTCTTTAATAATTGTAGCTGGTTCGAATGGTATCGTAATAAAAATCTTAGTCTACACTATACCCGTATTGAAGCTGTTCTGAGTATACAATAAGAAAGTAACTTTAACAAGAAAATCTTGTTGGTTCAGTATTGTGTCCGTCTTACTCGTAGTAGACGAAACGAGTGAATGAAGAATGCTCGGTTGCTTACCAAGATGCGTTGTCAATTACCAAATTATAGCTGTCAACAAAACTGTGATTTACCTATACCACGTCAGGGTGTAATCCGTATCTAAGCGAGTAGGCACTATAAACTGAGTTATATTATTATTATGGGCGAATCACGAGAGCAGTTAAAGGCTTTTCAGTCACGTGCATTATCAGTATTTATTGTACTTTAAATGTTTGTAAGGCGATTTAGTACAGGTGTGTATTAAAATCGTGATAGGAAACTTTAGATTCGTACATTTCATTTGGTTGAAGACGAACCTAAGGGATCTTGGCGCTGGCTTGGTGAACTTTATGTGTATTACACTATTAAGTACTGTAATAGAACATTATTTATGTTCGAAAAGTTGTAAAACAGGATATCAATACTGTGTCGCCAAGTATTTAAAAATATATAGTATTAGTATTATTACTTGTGTGCATGATACTTTATCGGATTACTTTGTGTATTACGACATGTTAACTGTTATATTTATTTTTTACTTACATCGTAGGGTAAGGACCAAATTCTTGGCCAAGCTTGGCTTGGCTTAGTCGGTAAGAAAGAAAAGAAAGAAAGAAGACATTTATTCACTACACAAAAGACACACAGATATAAAGGTAGTAGACATACAATACAATTAGCCATAGTTAGCCGTAGTTAGCCATTATACACTGGAGAAGTGGACAAAGTTCCGCTGTGACACAAAAGTTTACCATAGAATTGTATGATCGTGTCACAACGAAAAACTTTCACAGAAAGAGATATACCTTAGTTCGGCTTGATATGTTAATATTAGACGAAAACGTATGTCAATTGGCGAAAAACCTAAATACTTTTTAAAAGCCTATTCAATATAAGATAAGAAAAATCGTGCAATCGTAGAAGAAACATAGACGAATTTGTCCGTTAAAATTCTAATGTTATTTCGAATGAGATATAGGTACGGACAACCAATTTGATTTCTGGGCCACTTCGTACCTTGTCACAGTGAAAATCTATATGAAAGTCCCTAAAGATCTCATATCATTGTATTTGTAACTGTGACAAGGTACGAAGTGGCCCAGAAATCTAATTGGTTGATTGTACAGGTACGGAAAGTTTTATTGAATCAAAAAATATTTATATCTTCTACACCAAAGTGAGGATTCAGTATCGCCGGACCAATCTCAGGGCAAGGTGCAAGTCGTGGCTATATTCTTCACAAATTCTTTTCGAGACTTGTTGAAATGTCAGGAGCGCCGGGTTCAGCTTAGAACACACTAACTTATCTTTTTAATGGACGCTAGGTGTACTATTTCTGACTAGGACGGGAAACGGCATTTCCTGGGTCAAATGGGACTTTTGAAATAAACATTCTATGAATATGTTCAAAAAATTGTCCCTAAGCAACAATAGCAGAATAGACGGCTTTATTAGAGGAAAACCGATTGGGTAGGGTGAAGCGTGTTACATTTTACAACATGTCATACATGCATAAATAGAAAACATAAAATATAATTAGAAAATGGTAAAGGAATAAAATTATAATAATTTAAAAATACGACACTTCAATACTGCGGTTTTTTAGGGTTCCGTAGCCAAAATGGCAAAATGGAACCCTTATAGTTTCGACATGTCCGTCTGTCCGTATGTCACGGGCATTTTACTCGAAAACTATAAGGTATATTTGAATAAAATTTTGAGTATAGGTGTATTTTGTTGGCCGCTACTTAGTTTTGTGATTAAATTACTAAAAAAAAAAGTCAAAAAAAACTACGTGTGTGGTTTCTTAAATATCGCTACTTCAACACTTATGCACGAACAACTCGAATTACTTAGTCACAAAATGTAATAGTAAATGAAGCCACGAGTAGCATATCTTGACTTGAAAAAGTCGTCTCCAGCCACCCATTAAGAATAATAAAGCAAGAAACTTCACGTTAATGGCCGGTCCTTGGAAAAGAATATTCGTGCAGGCATTACCTGTCAGAGAACGTTATACTTTATCCTCCATAAATATTTACCATTACTTGAGCATCTTTTCTTTCCTTTTTCACGCATGGCTGCTTATGTTACATGTTAATAAAATATTGTTTCTTCCTTGGTGCTATGTCAATGTTTGATTGATCGACACCCCAACTGGCAAGGGTGAATTGAGCTTAATGTAAATATACTTAGCAAAATTAAAGGCAAAATTGTAGCCGTCATTTCGTTTACACATTTCAATTAGTAGGGGGAATATTAGTAGACATTTAATTTGTCGTAAAGAAAAAGATATAGGTATCTACTTCTTCTGTTAGACTGGGAATTCCTTCGACATTGATAATGATTTAAAGTTTTCGAAAGCTAATTATGAAGAAACAATTATTTGCTGCTTCAAACAGTATACTACAGGAGTTTCTTCAAGGGCTGTTAAAGCAGTACAAAAAAAAAGTATTTAGCAAGATTATACATTAAACTTACCAAACCGCGCTGTTATCGCACAAAAACAGTGTATCCGGGCAATAGCTAATATCTCACGAAGAACATCTTGTAAAGACACTTTTATAAAATTGAAGTTGCTAACAGTACCCTCCGATTTGTTTAAAAAGAAATGCGAAACCGTGCACTTCAATACGCGATATCCCAATAAACTAATGCTGCCCAATATGCACACTGCAATGAAAAGCCGTTGCAGTACGCCATGTGCGTTAAAATATACAATAAACTGCCCGAGGGTATTACAGATCTACCCTTCAATAAATTTAAAACTAAATTGTATGCTACGCTTGTAAATCAGTGTCACTACTCTTTAAAAGAATATTTCGCACTACGTCCTTAATTATAAGTATTATAACTACTTTTATATTCAATTAATTTATTTTCGTTTGTTTTATTTTTTTATCAGCATGTATTTTTATTTATAGGTAACATGTATTTTGCATGGCTTCTTAAAGCCTAAATGTATGGCCTCACAACACTAAATGTAACACCATAATGTACCACATTTATCGCAAATAAAATATTTCTATTTCTATCTCGTGTTTTATCCCTTTCTCTCAATCATGAATGTCACAGTGACAGATAAGGACAAACGAATACAAACGGCATTTTAACTAAAATAGGTGTGATGAACTTATGCATTTTCTAGCATTTTGTTAAATAACCATCCTAATTGATATTATCAAAGCACTTGCACTAAACACATGCAATTAAACATATAAATGCCGTACGTATCCTGAAATTAACGAGCGAGTAGGAATTTAAATGCGTTAAGGAGGCTGTACGGCGAAAAACACGGGTTCAGAGATCAAAGGTGGTGAACACTTCCTAGTAGAGTTGTGCTCGGTCTAAACGGAGCGCTCCGATCTCGTTCAATCGGCCGAAGGAACTACGCTCAAAAGCAAAGAAAAGGGTAACTTTGTACGGAATTTCTCGAAAGTGTACCCGTTTTTATCGCTATTCAATGAGTAACAAGCAAAAGTCACGTTTAGACGCAGATGAAATATTTAAGAAATATCAACGTCGTTATGAGGTTGACGTGTATTTGTCAGTTTTGGTAGTCATCCGACGGTTTAGTCTTTTAGGTATTTTTGTTCATTTAGTTCAACGTTAATTGTCTCGTTTGCACCGGGATTCTCGGTCATTCACTCGCTCCGTCCAGCTCACACGCTCCTCGAATCCTTTTGATTGAACTAAAGCATCGAAACCCGATTTAGATCGTGCAAAGGGATCTAGTTCGTTTCAGTCTGCGAAATAATTATTTTCTAATGTTCTTCCCGACGCTCACATTCTAGTGTCACTTGCACGCGTATAACAGGCCCTTGCTTTACAAAGATATAATTGCGTTTTAGTATATGGGTTTATTTTGTAGGCTCACTACGAGTGTATTGAAATATTAATTAGCATGTTGGAAGATTGATATTGAACATTCTTGGATGTTGGAGGAAAAATACAATGCTTCAGCACTTTCAGCTAGGTATATGTTAAAATTAAATGTAATTATGGTATTCATGACCTACCATTGTTTAAAATTATAAAGCTACATCTTGTAACATTATCTTAAAGTTTAAAATTAAACTTTGACAAAAATGATCATATTCTTTTTTGAAGTGTAGCTACATTATATATACACACGAACAATAATGGTAGCTTTAGTGTGACAAATTAATATTAACAACAACATTTTCCTACTATATTAGCAAGATTTAAAAAAATGCATTTGGATTTAACGAAAATTGATGCTAGACACTAAAATGATACAAGCACTAGGTAGGATAAAGGTGATCTTAAACTTGAAGCAATGTTCCAAATAGTTTTAACTATAACTATCTTAGTGCACTAATGGTGTGAACTACTTACCTTCATCATAATAGTTCTCACTTGTCAACTGACGTTATTAGAATATTGTGCATAACATACTTCATGACACACAAACTATTCCCTCCTTAACAGGAAAGTTCCTCTCCAACAATTTGTGTTGTGGCTCCCAGGTACATCATCATATTTGAACCTTATTCCGTCCATATAAGTTCCAAAACCAAACATGTATTATTGAATGTGAGCTTACACAAATTTCATGACGTGCGCCATTACCTTTTAAAAGAAATTCTGGTCCGAGATATTCTACCAAGGGAAAACGCTTCAATTTTTCACTGGATTTCGGATTGAAAAATATTTTACCTTAAGTTTACTGACTCTCAGGTGCTTTCCTTGATGCATTTGTTCTGAAAATATTTTCATTGTTAAACATCGGAAGGAAATTGTTATGCTACACTTAGTTCTGGGCAAAATTTAATAAGTATGGCTTTCTTACTTCGAACGCAGAACGTATTTGAAATTTTTATTACAAGATTTTTTCTAACAATGTTATAGTAACTGATAAAACGAACACTTACGTATTATTAAATA
Source organism: Epinotia nisella (assembly GCA_932294315.1). NCBI lineage: Eukaryota > Metazoa > Arthropoda > Insecta > Lepidoptera > Tortricidae > Epinotia > Epinotia nisella. The sequence goes on along the minus strand of OW028688.1, from coordinate 10,970,418 downwards.
TATCGTCGTCTAGTACCCATAACACAAGCCTTATTGACCTTACTATGGGACTAGGTCGATTTGTGTAAGATTGTCCTCTAATATTTATTTATTTATAGTTACTGTACGACCCGGATTTAGTAAAGTAGGCCACAGAAGATTCATTATTTCAAAAGTTATTTGAAATGCAGTGTGATAATTTAAAATTTAACGAATACCCTGCTTTTACTCGACTTTTTAGTATACGACAGTTTGAAAAGTTCCCAGTCATGACAATACGCCGGTAAATTGGTCTCAAGTGAAACTCTACCGCCGGTGCTGAAACTTTGCAAAGCTGCCGGTAACTTCGCTCGGGGTACCTGTACCTGACTGCACGGAACGGTGCTATTTGATTCTAATATAACTAACAGTAAGATGAGTAAATACTGAGTGACTTTGGGGTTGTCATCAGGAAACACGAAAAGTGTAGAAGATGCTGATACTGAACAACTTTTCTCATGGGGCTAACCACGAAACGGCGAAAAAATTGAGCTAATCAACACATTCAGTGCCGGGAACCCGACTAGCGGGGCGCCTACGCCGTAATCGCTTTCCGCTACAAAACATACGCGGAAAACCACGGGATCCGATACGAGCGTAGCGAATGTGTTAAGAGTTAACTGATAGTTCATTGAGAATGAATGTATGGAATAGCTGATATTTTTGCGATTGACTAATTGATCTCATGATCTCAAACTTCCAAATATCGTGTGTATACTTCCAAAACCACATAGATAACTATAGAATCTAGTCAGTTACCTGGCTTTAGAAGTATACCGATGATGTGAGAGTTTATATAATCTGATTGGCACACATTAACTATAGGTACAGTCGAATACAAACATAGGTATGTATACATTTTGTAGTCGGCTGCACTGAGTTAAATCTGTGCACTATGTGTTTTTGGCAGATCTTTCGGTTCAATGGCCACCAATTTACTGCTCCAGCTTAACCAGATTCCAAATTATTTAAACTGTACACTTGAATTCCATGTAAAAATCATAAGACTAACCAGATTCCAAATCATTTAACCTGTACACTTTAAATCCATATAAAAACCATTTGAAGTGTAGGTACTTTAAGTAGGTAGGTACATAGTAAAATGTAACGACAGGCGTTGTAGTTTGTAGTTAGACGTTAACTTCTGGGTACTTTATCTAAATCGTCACTAAATTACAGAGAATTGTTGACTTTGTAAGTACATTAGCTTTAAATAGGATTTAAAATTACACACACTGAAACATGTACACTATAATCTGTGTGTAAATTGCGTCAAAAATATGAGAGTTGTGAGAGGATACCCTCTTTTGAGTTGAACTAGTGTTGTTATAATCACCATCAGTATCTCCATATGTCAGCGTATTCTAGAAAACTGTCGAACCGAACCATAATTTAATGATAATGTTTCGTTGCCGTGTAAAATTTACGTACTTACAGAACGCTAATTATATAAAATTACTATCCTAATAGTTTTAAATAATTCGGATGAAGTGGCCGCCAATACGCAAATCTTGCTTCAAGGTGAAGAAACTTCACATGATGTAATACCTATCTCAAGAAGAATTGCACCAGTCATCGTGATCTGATCATAGACAAAAATATATGTTAAAGACGATCGGATCTCGGTATTTAGAGAGCTATAATTTTGGTCGTCCGTTGTGTAGATTTAAAATATCGAGATCAGTGGTAGGTATATCAAGTAAACATTGTAAGGCCCGGTTTTTTAAGATGCCTTTGACCAAATTTTAGGAACTCATTACATTTTTTACTCGTGTTTGTAACGGATCTTTATAAATTACCGAATTAAGACCCCGCGTACAAAATTTTGTACTATCAAAATTAATTTTGAACTTGAATGTCAAAAGTTCCTAATTCAAAAACATAAAAGCACAGGTACCTACTCTGGATTTCAGGAGGCTATACTATACCTAGGTCTGAATAGAAGGGGCTGACTGTACTTCAGTAAATTCTCTAACTACTTTGGCACTACTTAGATACAAATACAAGCTAATGTACCTGGCAATACCATGTCATATACTTCATGTTCTTTGAATCTTTTTAGGGTTCCGGACCAAAAAGGTAAAAACGAAACACTTATGGTGCGATTCCGTCCCTCTGTCTGTATGTCACAAAGTTAAATATCTCAGGAACTACTAATAAATAAATGAATAAAATTGATTTATTTCAGGCAGAACTCATATTTTTTACATTTTAACAATAGCAATTGGCACAATAATCATAAAAAGGAATCAAACAACAAATAACATTTTTTTTTCTAATGATAACAATTTTAAATTTGGAATAGTTGTAAACAAAGCTAATCCACGTATATGGAAAATGAAAAATAAAATATATTTATATTCTTAATTTCTATAAAAAGGGACGGATAAGAGGGTGGGCAAAAACTCAAAGTCTACTTAGTTAGTAGGCCAAGGCCACGTATGCACATTCTAAAACAGTTTTTTTTTGTTTTTTGTACAGTGGTAAAATTTTGGTTTCTAAATAAAAATGTTGTAAAAAATACCATTTCTTAGAAAAATTAAAAGTAATATATTTATTTATTTATTTATTTAAACTTTATTGCACAAAATACAAAAAAATATGTACAAATGGCGAGCTTAATGCCAAATGGCATTCTCTACCAGCTAACCATTGGGGTAAACAGAGACTTATAACAGGTGCAAAGAAAAAAGTATGATAATTTCTGTTACGAATATACTTGAGGAGAGAGGAAAAAAATACAAATGTATTATACACTACATATAGACATACATAAATAAAAATATATAAGATACATACAAAAAGATATACTACATATTCAATATATGTATACTACCATTATGTGGATGGATTTTAGTCGAATTCTTGTTTAAGCAGATGCTTACGCAGCATCCGCTTGAAAGCAAACTTGCTTGGGGCTTGTCTGATGTTGAGAGGGAGTGAATTCCAGAGACGGCTTGCCTGTACGGCGAAGGGTTGAGTCATAAAACTAGTGCGGTGCGAAGGTATGGATAGTTTGAGGACACGGGAGGTACGCAGCTCACAGCCTGGGCGAGGGGTATCGAAAATAAATTTACTTTTGAGGTATCCAGGAGCAGAAGGCTCAGACAAGATTGAAAAAAGGTAAATATATATAATTAATATTAACGTAAATACTACTGGAAAAGTATAACGATACCTCTATCTAGCGTATTTTTTTTATTCTACAAAAATCATTTGTTAATTAAGTTTGTAATTTAATACTTCTGTGTTTAATTTTTTTTCCTTCAAGTCGTACTGGACAATCCTTCAAATGCCCTGGACAGAGAAAGTGAAATAAAACATGTTCGATTCTGGCAATCGCGCTGTAGGGTCGCAGTTCTGCCTAACACTCCTTCTCGCTTCGCTCGTCGTCGTACCTAACAGAGGCCTTTGACATTCCCGCTAATCCCTGCACTAAGGCTATTATATAATCCCTGTCCTAAGGCCCTGTTTAGTAAAACAAGCTAGCTGTAATGTAATACGGCGGATTATACTATTTGAACTGCGACATAGGTTCCAGCTTCCTATGTAATGATGTCTTGCAAGTTGGCCTTTGAAAGGAAGGAACTAGGTTAATATCACCCAATTATGCTGAAACCTATTGGGTGCCTAACTAACTAGTCGTTGGTCTATGAAACTAACACTAACTAGGGTGGGTGACATCGAGAGAAGTTGACATAAGATGCTTTATATATAGTTAGGTCACCAAGTACTTAAGTAGTGTTTTTCTGCATGTCATGTTTTCTCAAGGCTTTGGAAGAGGGTAAATGTGACCTACATCTACACTATATACATAGGTGCGCTATTCTAATAGTCATCTTATCATTTGGTGTTGAAATACTGTAACTAGGTTAAGTTTCATCTTTGGGAAAATAAAATTTTCTTTTATCCTTAGTTAAGTATACTCAATTAATAACAACTTGTATCCTTTAGAAAATAAAATGATTGGGTAATTTATTTTTTGAAACTTTTGAATTATTGTCGTGTACATTTTTTTATTCATTGATACATTAGGAAGCAGTTAGAGTTGTACAATATAATCAAATAGGTATTCTAAAAGCTTTTATTCAAATCAAACCACTAAATCTTAAAACCGGAAGTTAGAAAAAAATGAACCCGGAAGCAAAAATGCAATCGGTATTTTTATGATGAAAACATGTTTACAAATGTTGAGACCTGAATCCAAAAATATATGCATCAGGAAATAACAGCATTTTAACGAAATATTTACGACCTTGAGATAATATTGAATTTTATCTGGCCTATGGAAAAGGTTTTTTCATTAACAAAAATAAGTGGATTATGCGCGTACGTATCCCAAAGAACTTATAGTCTTAGGTATATAGTAAATTATAGAGTAAAGAAAGTTTATACCATTTTCGCCTGACTTTTACGGAATGTATAGATATAAGTAGATTACTTTCATTATTTTTTACGGTCGCCGTATAAAATGAAGGTTGATTGATTATTTAAGAATACTTAGTCCAATTACCATACCATAATTTTTTTTTTTGTATAAAGACCGACCGTATCTTGCTTAGGCTATTATTTAAAATAAACTATACTCAAGAGCAAAAGTTTCGGGTTACACTTTGTATAGAATTTCAGTACAAAACAAACTGTACCCAAAACTTTTGCTCTTGAGTGTAGCATACTAAAAAGAAGAATCATTAAACTTGTATTACACCGTAATATCATTATCGTTTAACACAAATGGCATGATTCAGTTTAGGTTGACCTAAATTGATTTATGCGGTATATAGGTAAAGATGTAGGTGTCATTTGCGTCATCGCATCGCCTGTATTGGACAGCCAGTCCAGTAAAATGAGTCATCTAAGATTTCTCTCTCATTAGCCTTGACTCAACCTAAAAATACAAGTAGGTATTTTCTCCGCTATGCCACTGACAGCTAATATATTTAAAATTCTTAATTTTTCTGTGTAAGTGTAGGCCTCTCGGGCACTAGAAGTCTGAGTCTGCTAGACAAAGTTTAGAATGAGCAAATAATGTACTAAAGACACAAAGATCAAAAGAATAAAGAAAACTTTATTTTGTTTTAAGTGACACTTGAATTTCTATGGCTATAAATAAATAAAATAAATATTAGGGGACGATTTTACACAAATCGAACTAGCTCCATAGTAAGGTCATGGCTTGGGTTATGGATTCTAGACGACGATATACTTTATACATATAAATACTTAAATACATAGAATAAACTAAGACTCGGAAACAAATGTTCATGCTCATCAACAAATATTTGCCCTTACCGTGATTCGAACCCAGGACCTTCAGCTAGGCTAACCGGTCGTCTCAAATAAATTAATAAAGAAGTATTAGGGGACATTCTTAGTATTCTTACACAAACCGAACTAGCCCTAAAGTAAGCTCAATAAGGCTTGTGTTATAGGACGATGATATATATAATAGATATAAATATTAAATACATAGAAAACAGCCAAGACTCAGAAACAAATATTCATGCTCATGACACAAATATCCCTTACCGGGATTCGAACCCAGGAGCTTCAGCTTCGTAGGCAGCGTCACTACCCACTAGGCTAACCGGTCGTCAAATATGTATATATTAATGATACAGTTCTCAACATGGCAATAATGTTTTGTATTTTCTCCAGTATGACACACTAGTGCCTCGCGCTATGGCCCATTTACATCTTTTACATTCAAAAAACCCCCATCATTTTCATTTCAAAGTTCAATATCTCAAAAACGGCTCAACCGATTTTGATAAAACATGGCTAAGAACACTCAGGTTAAAATTATCTATGACACAAAAAAACCGCATTCAAATCGGTCCATCCGTTTGGGAGCTACGATACCACAGACAGATACACAGATATACGTGATGTGACACAGATATGACAGATACATAGACACGTTAAACTTGTGACACACTTAATGTCAAAGGGTTACGTTTTTATTCAATGTTTAGATTTAATTACTATATTTTTAGGGTAGCAGATTAATAAAATACTTTAGACTAGTATTTATTTTCATATAACAAATAACATTAACTTATCTACATAAATAATTAATTACAATTTGTTAAGCTGCGTTCATGATGTTAATTAGTTTTAAATTGAACCGTGATTCAAGATGACCAATGTCATCGAATTTAGGTCCGGTTAATGAATCATCGAAGTAAAGAATTTTTAGGCAAATTTAATTTTACACTTACTCACGCGTACTTTCCATTTTTGACATCAATTTAAGAGCGTTAGTTATACATACAATCGGCGTCAAAAAAATCGCACCTCTTCAAAAGTTCGTTTCAAGCGAATATAGCTTTTAACTACTTTTATTGTACCCTATTAATATTTAATTTAGTATCATTTAAAAGCACACTTAATGGCCTTTAAAATGATACTAAATTAAATATTGATAGGATACAATAAAAGTAGTTAAAAGTTATATTCCCTTGAAACGAACTTTTGAAGAGGTGCGATTCTTTTGAAGCCAAGTGTATTACGAATTTCTTGAGCTCTGACCTTGAAATGACACTCCCTGAGGAGGAGACGGCCTGTGGCCTATGTATTTAGTCTTTCCATCATCTTCATCATAACATAACCCAATATACGTCCCGCTGTCAGGCCTTCTCATGTATGGGAGGGTACGGGCAATTGACAACACTTCAAACCACCATTTCGGTAATAATGTTAACTGAACGTAATAAAATAGTTTTCACACTTTTTTTATCACTCGTTTTAGAAAAAACGCGAAATTGTATGAACCTTTTTTTTTAACGTTGGGGAAATGCGTTTACGCATACCGTCCTGTCCGAGGAGCATGACGGATTAACCGAAGCTACCGTCTAAAACCACCAACGAGATCCGCAGCTCCGCCTTGTAAAGCGGGTGAGGCAGTTGAAAAGTTTTATAGGATATATACCGAGGCCTTTAATGCATGATAACATATACGAACATTTTGAAATATATTAAAAAAAATTGTAGAGTAGCCAATTATGACACTTTTGAAGATCCACTGCATTTGTCTCTAGCTATTAACACGACGAATCTTCAAATCAATAAAGGGTCGGCAGCGTGCTTGTGATTCTTCTGGAGTCGCCAGCGTCCTTAGGCGACGGTGTCTACTTATCATCAGGCATTCCGTATAGTTATTGGCCACCGTTGTACTATTAAAAAAATGTATTTACTGCATAATTATAATGAACCATTACTGATGAAACTAATGTGGGATTGTGGATAAACTAAGTTCACTATAGGACGACCGCTTAACTTCGATGATGGCGACGAGACGGACGCGGGGAGAGACAAAAAGGGTACCGGGGCGGTAGCGGGCGGCAGGCATCGGCCCTCCGCTACCCTCTGATCCCCCTTGGTCGCCTCCCCCCGCTTCTTTCACGTCTCGGGCGCCGTCTCCGTTAAGGTTTCGAGTTATAGTAGCTCTATTAACTATGAGTTTCATTTATCCATTTGAAACAAACGTAGGTAAGTAAGCTTTCCGGAGCACGAAGGTGCATATGAATTGAAAGAAAATAACTAGACATAATTTTGTATTGTACACGGACTCCACGGTGTTTTAGTTTCTAATGTTATCATGTTAAGCCTTAGTTTGCATTAAATAGCTACGAAGACGCTCAAGGCATTTTTTTCTGCCTAACAATGATATAGGTATCGGTAATAGTTTTCAACTTAAAGCCGACCGTTTTGAGTAGCTTTGGTCTCCGTATAATTACTAACTACTCCGCCTGTAATTACCGAACAAAGGGATATTTTCCGTTTCAAACATGGCTCCAGTTTAAAGGTAAATTGCCTTTGTTTCGATACGGGTTTTTATTTACATTTGAAAAAATAACTGCTAATGAACCTTCTAAGATAAATAGCAATTTGCCATGACGTGTACCAGTTCTTGGTAAAATATAATGTGCTACTAAACAAAAGAACAATTTCAACAATTTCAATTTTTTTTTTGAGAAAGTATATAATATGTACTATATACTTTCTCAAAAAAAAAATTGAAATTGTTGAAACACGAGTAATTTAAAAAACTTAATTGAAACGACGATCAGACGGCGAAGAGAATCTCACAATGTAAATAAATAGATGATACCCATGTATACAAATTAATTTACTTTTTTGCTATCTCGCTTAATACATATATGCTATTGATATTTGCAATAAAAATTACATTTATTTCTCATTTTGTCATGACATCATAATAGACATTGAGTTAAATCGGCTGTTAGATGACCGAGGAATGATATTATGTTTCGTAATTCAATTCTGCTTATATCTGCTCTTCTCAAAAGTTTTTGCTATCCAAGTTGAATAAATATGGACCTTGATTTTTTTCTAGCTTAAGAGGCTAATGTACTCTTAATTACAGTTCTGTATGTAACTTGATATTGATTAAAGGTCCGGCCACACCGGTGCTCAAAAAACGGTGACGGTACGGATACGGCCTACCTATAGTATGAAGTTCCATGTCAATAACGTCTTATGTCACTGCTAACGTCTTCTGTACCGTAACTGTTTTTTTAAGCAGCGGTGTAGCCGGACCTTTAAGTTAAGACTTTTTGTTCTTGCTTATTTCAAGAGTTTAGATGTATTATTTGTTTCAGTTAGGTACCTACCTCAAAGCGAAGATCAATGAATACCAAAAATTTCAATTTCTATAATGTAAGATGTCGTTTAGCTCTTTAAACTCAATGCTGACATTATACCCTAATACGGATTCTACATTTTGCGGTAAAATTCCAGAAGACTTCACTCCAAACTGGTATTTTTTTGCCACGCCATTTTACATTGTATCACCGCTACTCAAGACCCTCGCTACATATGGCCTCGAAAAAGCGAAATGTCCTATGTAAACAAGCATTACATATGCTTATAACCCTTTTAGAGTCCCGTTACAACCAGGAAACTGTCCTTTGTTGTGATTCACACGTTCGCCAGACACTTTTTAAAAGGCTTTTGTTGAACGTCAAGTGCGACTGTCATATTGTTGTACCCTAAAATGTCGTATGTAAATAAGAATTTGATGGCAACATACGCCTTTTTAGAATTGAGGCAATATGGTGATATACGCACGATATATGTGGATGCGTTTTTAAGTGTTTCCCTTTGTTTTTTTATCTTACTCAGGATACAACGTATGTACTATTGTCTACCTATTATTCGTGCTCTTGACGCATTCTGGTATAATGATTATTAAGTTCAACACTAACGCTATAGCTTCACACTGTATATATGAATACCGCCCTGAAGTGCCAATTCTTTTGGCAGCTGTTACCTTTTAACCAACTCCTAAAAAAGAAGGGAGCCTTCAATTCGCATCGGCTCGAATCCGAATCGGGTCGATGAAAATCTTTTATCATGTTTTGATGCATTTATTCTTTCGTAATTTGTCATGTAAAACAAAGTCACTATGTCTCTAATGCTACCTACATATAGACAATGTTCGAGTTTTTGTGTCAAAAAAAAATTACAATAGATAAACATAGAAATGTTATAATGTCGACAATGCACATGCAGATCTGAGGGCCTACCGCGAAACGATTTTCGTTTTCGTTCGTATATCTCCGTCTCTGTCGCACTTGCTAGTTCGAGTGACAAAGAGGGAGATACACGAACGAAAACGAATATCGTTTCGCGGCAGAGATGGGCAAAAGTTAACTTGAATAGGAATAAGAATGAAAACAGAATTGTTATTCTTATTCAACTCGAAGTGAATAAGAATAAAATCATGCGCCCGTTATTTAAAATAACATGAAGGTGAATAATTCATGCTACTTTTTATTTGAATAAGAATAAAATCCGGAATAATTATTCCACAAAGGTTTTATTCAAATAAAATGTTATTTGAATAAGAATAATTTTGTGGTAGGTGGTATCCATTAAGTGTGCTTTTAAATGATACTAAATTAAATATTAATAGGGTACAATAAAAGTAGTTAAAAGCTATATTCGCTTGAAACGAACTTTTGAAGAGGTGCGATTTTTTTGACGCCGATTGTATGTATAACTAACGCTCTTAAATTGATGTCAAAAATGGAAAGTACGCGTGAGTAAGTGTAAAATTAAATTTGCCTAAAAATTCTTTACTTCGATGATTCATTAACCGGACCTAAATTCGATGACATTGGTCATCTTGAATCACGGTTCAATTTAAAACTAATTAACATCATGAACGCAGCTTAACAAATTGTAATTAATTATTTATGTAGATAAGTTAATGTTATTTGTTATATGAAAATAAATACTAGTCTAAAGTATTTTATTAATCTGCTACCCTAAAAATATAGTAATTAAATCTAAACATTGAATAAAAACGTAACCCTTTGACATTAAGTGTGTCACAAGTTTAACGTGTCTATGTATCTGTGCAGAGATGGGCAAAAGTTAACTTGAATAGGAATAAGAATGAAAACAGAATTGTTATTCTTATTCAACTCGAAGTGAATAAGAATAAAATCATGCGCCCGTTATTTAAAATAACATGAAGGTGAATAATTCATGCTACTTTTTATTTGAATAAGAATAAAATCCGGAATAATTATTCCACAAAGGTTTTATTCAAATAAAATGTTATTTGAATAAGAATAATTTTGTGGTAGGTGGTATCATCGGTAAAATTTTGTAAGTTAATTTTCACACAATATAAAGTTTATGATAAATTTGGGTTCATTGTTTGTTTTGACGAGTCCTATACTAATGTTCGTCACCAAGTTTTACGAGTTCTATACATCAAACTTGGTGACGATGGTCTGATGATGGAGTCAGGAGGTGGATAGTGGAACTCCTCAATGGCTTCCACTATCCACCTCCTGACTCCATCATCAGACCATCGTCACCAAGTGTAATAGATAGAACTCTTCAAAACAAAACAAAAGAGACCAAACTCGAGGGGTATACAAGTAGCCATTGAGGAGTTCCACTATCCACCTCCTGACTCCATCATCAGACCATCGTCACCAAGTTTAATGTATAGAACTCGTCAAAACAAAACAAAAGAGACCAAACTCGAGGGGTATACAAGTAGCCATTGAGGAGTTCCACTATCCACCTCCTGACTCCATCATCAGACCATCGTCAGCAAGTGTAATGTATGGAACTCGTCCATACAAACCAAATTATACCAAACTCGAGGGGTATACAAGTAGCTTTAGTATGTATCCGATCCGAACTACATTCGTATTCATGGAACTTTATTTAAAATAAAAAATCAGGATTAGATTTACTTGAATAAGAATAACGCAAGAATAATTCACGTGTGAATTATTCACGGCGAAATGATTTGAATAAGAATAACATGTGAATAATTCACATGTGAATTATTCACGCGTTATTCTTATTCTATTCATGATTTTATTCGTGAATGCCCAACACTGTTTCGCGGTAGCCCCTCAGATCGCGGGCGCACCATCTCAGCTAGGAATTCACCAACCGCCTCGACTCATGTGATACCCCCAGTATATCTTGACCGACGTTCGTAACAACTTCGTTATCGGAGGTCAAACTCTTTTGCTGGTTGGTCTGAAACGATTTGTAAGGGTGTGAATGCCAGCCAAAAACCGAATTCACCATGCTTACCACTTGCCCGAGACGGACCAGTGTAATTCTGTTCCTCATTTACGCTTAGTTTGTTACAACTCGGGGGTAAAGATATACTAGGCAAGAGAGTTGACTCGAAACATTGTGAATATGGCAGGGATTTAGTTACAGGATCGATGTCGGTCACACGCGTGCGCGCATGACTGACATTTGACACCGGCCTACGGCTACGTATTACAATAAAAAACAGTTCTTCCTACTTGCGACCAGGGAAAGTCTTAACCGCGTTCGGATTTCAAAGGCTTATACGACCTTTTTGAATGGTGAAGCTAGAGTACAATGATTAAACATGTATTATTGGTGTTATAAGCAAATGAGACTTATTGAAAGGGGTTAGAGTACTTTTTAAACATTGTAGGGTGAAAGATAGAGGTGTTTGATAATACAGTGCTGATTATCGGTACCTATTTCTAAATATTTGTTAGATACGTGTCCCAGTAGGTACTCTCGGTGAAACGAACTAAGATGTAAATGTGTTTGTCCATAAAAAAACTGGCAAAGCATACTCCAGTAATTTGTCCGTTTTCTTTATTTCTAGTTTGTTCTCATATCCCGCACCAGATATGATTATTTTCAGTTTGACCTAAAGGATAACTATTTGTACAGAAATGCCTTATGGCATTATGTTCGCCTTTTGTATTTGTAATGTGCATTAAAGTTTAAATAAATAAATAATGTGAAAGATAATCCATAAATTCCATCTCAGAAGCACATTTTAAATTCACATCGATGTATTTTAGCAGCATTCAAAAACGTAGGTGGGTCGTTCTTCTTTTCGACCGACAATCTTCCCTTCTGTCCTTCGTCTTATTACGGCATCTCATTTGAGTAATGATGTTTACGGTTTTATAATGTTCGAATGAACGTCCATATTATTTTATTAATTAGTGATATTTAATATTTCACTTTCTCTAACTAGCATTTTTTTAAATGTTTTTTTTTTTCGTAGAATGCCGTGACAGAGTGGTAAACCAAAATGTGGTCCCAACTGAAAGAGTCCATTTTTTTTAGAAACCAACCGTCAATAAATATTTATATTGGCCAGAAAGGAAACTTTAATTAGTTCTAATGAAGAAACCTATGCATTTTTTTTAAATCGCACTTCAAAGCCACAATTTTCTATAGTTCAAAAACCAAAAAAACAGAAAAACCTCGGTTCCTTGTCGGTAAAAAAGAAGAACGACCCAGGTACAGAAGTACAGATTGAATAAATTTAATTAATTACACATCCAACCATAACTACACCCACCAATAGCCGAAGAAATGGAAACCGCAAAGTTTTTATTAATTTGGAAACCCGAATCACAAGTACAATACCCTGTAGTACTAATAATATCCAGTCCATAATCGTTGGGTTGGGGATGTCTGTGTTTTTGTACTTTCAGAGTAAGCATCTTTTTGTTCTCCGAGGCGGATGCCACATGTGAACCAGTATCATTACCCAGACAAATGTACGCGGGGGTTGTCTGACATGTTTGTATCGTGAGAAATAACGGACGGAACTTCTGCTGAAGTTTGATTAGCAATTAAACACTTTTGTGGGTAGGAAGTAGTTTTAAACTGAATCAGTTGAAGTACCGTTGTAGTAGATGTCTTGTGTTTTCAGTACCTACTAGACTATGAAAACTCAACGGAACAGTATTTTATAGGGACCTAGAAAATATTACCTAATTTGTTCAGTAATATGCAGCGGTTGCACTATAGTCCAGGCAATGAACTGACAACTTGTATGGAAAAAATGACATATTTGGAAATAATTTATAATAGCTAATTTTTTTAATGTAACGGATATATTATCAATTAAATAGTTACCTAGAGGCAAAATCCAACAAAAAATCACATCAAAAAACACAATATTTAATTAGCTCCTAAAAAGTCCGGATAAATATTAATATTTTTTTTTATCTTTATTTAGGTTCATTTACATTTGCTTTAAAATATTCAATATAAATAAAATAAAAAAGACAATGAATGTTTAATTTAAATCTATATAATTACTTCCAGTTTGTTGGATTCTTGAATAAAGCATCTTAGAATAATGTTTTAGAAAGAAATAAACAAAAAAAACGCTATTATAAATTACTGTTTTTCGAAACCGTATTTTGCCTGGAGTACTAGGAAAAGTCGTGGGGACTGGGGACTATAGGCTGTGAATTGACGATTATCTTTAGGTCAGATTTAGCACATGATGAGATGTAGAATTTCTCGTCAAATATCGACACGTAACGATACAAATTGTAACTTTTTACGTAAAAAACACACTTGAGTCTAAGATATTAGTGTAGGAAGGCAGTGTTCAATAGCTTTCCTTGACATGTCTTTAAAATGAGTGTCTATTACGTCTAACCACTCTCTAATGCGGTTAATATAACACGAAGAGTAAACCCATTAGTACCGCGACCTATCCCAATGCGCCCGCGCATCAACCGATAAGATAATACTCCGTTTACAACATGCTGACGACTCTTAACTCAATGCAAAACGGCTTGTATTCCTTTGAAAGTGTTAATGTTACAAGATACCAATGCCTCAAGCCAAGTGGTATGCAGGTGGACCGTGATAAAATGGTACCGAACTCGTTAGAACGTCAGAGCGTTTAGTACTTGTAATGATACAGCGTAGGACTAATAGTTCTACATTACGGTGATGGGCTCTACCCGTAGGTCTGTGCTTCTTCTAGGATCGAGTTGACGGCATTGGAATGCGGCCACCGTCATGCGTTCCGAACTAAATATGATTTACAGACCGTATTTTCATCTTTTTAAGTGATATTATTGGAGCAGTGAAAATAAATTGGGCCTAGCTGAACTTTTAACATGCATTCGTTTTGCCTGGGCAAAACGAATTACCAATTCACCTATAGGTCACCAAGTCGATGAACTTTGTCATCCTGTTTTTTATCAATTCTATGTTTTTGATTAGGATTAGGTATCGATCAGGTGGATGTTGTTATTTTTATTCCCCCTTTCAAGCTTCGTTTGCCATCTGTTTACATAAAGTAAAACGCATTACATCTTCTTCACGGTGTTTTACTATGATATATCCTCAGTAATCATGATTAAATGGCGTTTTATACGATGGCCACGCTTTTCATTGTACCTCGTACTAAGAGGATTAACATTGGTATTCAAAGATATGGTTATGCTTAGAGAAATATTGAAGAGTTACAAGGTGAAATAAATTGTAATAGGGTCAGAAAATACTCGAGAGCAATGTTAACGGATTAATTTATATGGGAATTTCGTAACAAGTGTATCCGTTTTCATTGCTCATGATATATTTTGTACGGCTTTTTGAAGTATTTGATCTTTAAAACGCGTTATCATTCAGCTAACAAAATGTTTGCTGAATGCTATTGCTTTATTTGTGTTGCTATTTACCGACTAATTGGGAATTAAACTCCCGCTCACTAATTTAGGAAAGCTGAAATAGTTACATAATTAATCGTATTAAGCCTGAGCTCAGTGAGGGATTCATTGGTAGGCTGCCATTTCACTAGGCAGGGAAATATTAAACATTAAGGTGGAAATGAAGAGGTGGAAACGAGCCGACTCAACCAACTGAAGTGCTCAATTTACTAACTTTTTATTCGTATTTAGTTTTGCCATAGTTAAGTAAAGAAGCTGAACAATGAGTAGTACACTTTTGAAGGACACACAAGTTTGGAAATATTCATGGATTTGAAAACAGTCTGTTTCAATTAAGAAGTCTTTGACAGATAACTGGTTGACCCAAGGTTTGCCGTAGAGAATGCTAATAGTATAAAGTCCGCTCTTTGTACGAATTCTTCTTTTGTGCAATGAAGGTTAAATATTTAAATAACTAGACTAATCTCTGATAGACTAAAGATATGTGTTAAATGGCGAGATAATTTGAGAGAGTATGCGATTCACAGGACTCGGGTAGCGTAACTATACATGCTCTCCTGACCGGCTAGTTTGAAGATGTATGTGTTTAGTCTATTATTACATTAAATATATAAATAACTTAAAATACGTCAATAGGATCTCATCATCGCAAAAAGACCCACACGTTCTGTAGCGGAATAGCAAAAGGATATTGTTCTAGTAACTAATCATGGAATTCCGCAAAGTAACGCCAGATTCAATCAATTACATTGAGGTATTGAAGAGACAGAACACAATGAGCACTAGCAAGGGTCGCTAAGCGAGATGCATTTGCACTATCCTGCCATTGTTATACCGCAAATATTTGCCGGCCTTGTCCCATTTTGTGGCGCAATCCTTTATTCCAGCATAGTTGATATAGTACAGTCGGCGAGGGCGAGTAAAATATTCAGCATTGCACGCTATTGCAATTTCGCAAACGACATCTGTTTCACTGAATCATGGACGGACAAAAATGGGGTTCTCGCCCACACGCTGGGCATTGTGGCTTTGAACTTCGTAAACTTTTGACTTCACTTATCCGTAACCAGGCAGCTAAAAATGTGCAATATAGTCCCTACGAATATTATATGCGATAACAGTTCACATCGATGCATCCATTTTTCGTAGAGAAATTCTGTGAACCTGAGGGCCTACCGCGAAACGAAATTCGTTTTCGTTCGTGTATCTCCGTCGCTGTCGATTGAACTAGCAAGTGCGACAGAGACGGAGATACACGAACGAAAACGAATTTCGTTTCGCGGTAGGCCCTAAGATAGCCAAACATCTTGAGATGACTAGATTATGTGGTATTTGTTTCCACCAAACTCAACGGTGGCTATCATCTGGGGTCTGATGCGGAGCGGAGGACTTCGGTATCTCATACAGAATTCACTGAAGTAGGTACTCACGCCTCGCAATGAGATAAGGGCAATGTCGGTCTTCGGCGCCCTCCCCAGGATCCTTAGACGAGTGCCGTTATTGTACATTGTGTAGTTTTAGAACTCGGACTAATTCCTAGGATTCTTCCTGTAATTTTTGGCTACAGCGAAATATCAACTCGGTCTTGTACACTACATAATTTCTAGTACTTAAGTAGTTGACATCTCAGGTAGCATCCATTATATAGTAGAACTAACCTAATGTGTGTATTCTCATTGGAAATTCTGTTAAATCGTCTATTGAGACGATTGATCGAATTGATCGATTTTTACCTTTAGCCGAAGATGGCATTCGGTATTTTGAAATTACGGAAGAATGATGCATTTTGTGCTGCGTGAATTCTTGGGTGCTTTAGTTCGTCTTGTATCCGAAACAGAGAATCTTTAGCAGGAATTAACCCCCTTTGCGTAGTTCTTAGCTGTAATCATAACCGATTTCCCTTCACAATGGCTACATGATAATGATAAATAAACAAAAAAAAAATGATAATGGCTTGTACAATTTTGGCTCCAGAGATTAGTACCTAATGGAAACACAACAAACAAGCTCAGTAACATCTGCTATCAAATTTACAAGCAATCACAAAGGAGTCCCTTCGACACAACTAAATTAACCTTATCCGTAAAACAAACAAACCTTGATTGAGTTGCTGAAAACCGGTTGGTACAATTTGGTACTCCCCTTGATTTAATTCGAAAACCTATTAAACGTGGTCATGGAGTTTAGGGCTGAGGCACCAATGAATGGTCAGTTAATTGACACATAAATCACAGCGTGAGCCATTATTTGAGTTCCAACTTTTGCATAAAGGTCGCAAGAGACTATGGAGACTATACTCTCTTTGTACGTTTCGCTATAGCTACTTTTGTATGGCCAGTGCAGCGTCCGGCGGATAGATGGGGTCACGCGCGCTTTTTGTTTACGGTTTGCATTTTATCGAGTTGAAAACCGGTTTTATATGTTTTGTTTATTACAACCCATTTAAGTTTGATTTTTTGAAATATTTTCATCTCATGCTGTTAAATTACTGTAATTAGAGTATTGTTCGATGTGATAAACGCGTGCCGATTGTTATTTTTTATTTGAACAGGTTTTTTTGACGTTTTTCGTATTTTGTTATTGTTAGAAAGTATTTTAAAAGAGTCGATTTCTAGTTTTTGCTAAAAGTTGGATACTAGGTACCTATAAGATTATCATAAAAATAACTAAGTACCTACCTCACTCGTTCCCTTTTCATTAGTACATAACTAGGTTTGATTTGGTTGGTTGTGGTGGTTAGGTTTGGTTTTTGGTTTGGTTTGATTTATTAGATATTTAAAAAATGAATTCGTAACCCGTCGCAATCAGCCTAGGGAACAAAAAAGAAAACCTTTAGAACTCGGTTAGAAAAGAAATATAAAGGCTTTATCCGGACTTGTCCGGTAACGAGCCCTATTGTGCCTCTTACGGACTTTACAGCTTAGGTCTTGAATGAAAACAAAAAACATAAAGGAAATATTTATCGAAAGGTGACTTATGCTGGCACATTGTGCCCGTGTTGACATTGAACCCTTTTCATTGGGTAAGTAATAAAAAAAAGTCTAGCCCATTCTTGTTTAGTTTGCATCTCTTTTAAATACTAACTTACTAACGCAATTTGTCACTTCAAAATAGTACTTTATTATTTTTTTTTATTAATAATCCGGATAATTGGTGGTCACGGTCGTAAGTTCGTAACTATTACTATTTATTCAGATGAAGCAAGTCAGAGTTTTTACATAAAATGGAAATCAGAATTAGTATTTAGTATCATTATTTTTGACTAATAAAATAAACAGTAGTGTCTGTAATTTTGTTTCGCGATTCCGTGCTGCCATCTAACATTGAAGTCATTAACTACCACAACGACATTGACTTTAGCGCCATCTATTGACACTTTGCCGCACCGCCAACTATATCTCATTAGTTCCTCTACTTGCCAACAGGCGGCAGCACGTGGCGACGCCATGGAGCTCGACGACGACAGGGGGCGCTCGCGCTCAACACGAGCTCTTCGAGTTACTAGAACGGGTGCAATGTTCGCGCTTGGACGACCAGAGGGCAGTGCTGCCGCCGTACTTTTCTCAGGTAAGTTATTATTTGTTTGATTCTCCGGAGTCTCCCACTGTTTTATTTTAGAGGAATGCTATAACACAACAGGTGAAACCTATCGTCTTTTGTACCTTACCGCATGTAAGCGCGAAGGCACCAACCCAAAAATATAACAATAGTGTTGTCAGTACCTTACTCAAGTAGCTAGGAGCGCGCTGGGATACTCGAGTTCTAGGTCAGTTTTTTCCTGGTCTAGGCTAATTGATACCTCAACATCCAAATGACTATAATTGAGGCGGGTGTGATGTGGGCAGCTGTAGACCACTTGACTCGTCCAACAATTACCGGCCAAAATGTTCAATGTATCAATCTTTAATAATTGTAAGTACCTAATCAATCATTCATTACAGTTTGTTGTAAAATATACAACAATACTTGAATAATATTAGAGAACAATCTTACAAATCGAATTACTTAGTTATAAAAACTTAAATACATAGAAAACGTCCAGGACTCAGAAACAAATATTCATGCTCATCTAATGACCATAGTAACAGATTGTAATCGTTTGCATTCATTCTTATAAGTAAGTAACTAACTCTGTTCTAAATGTTCTAAAGACCAGTAGGTAAAACAATCTTTTTAAATTTTGAATTCATTTCTAGTCTCTAACGATTTCAAGGGTCAGCAGCCACAAAGTTCGTTAACACTAACAATGAAGACAAGTGAAGGAACGGATGCCGGGGTGGCAAGCGAAGCATAGCGACACGGATGGGAGAGCGTACCTGCCCGAAATTGCTTTTTACAACGAGTTTTGATGGTGCATTTTGGTGCAATATCTCGAATCGATCTGGTGTCGAGTTTTGATAGAGCAGTTTGATGCAATTTCTCCAATCGATCTAGACTCAAACGTGAGTAGGCTTGTAAATATTAAAAGTGTGCGTTACCGGCAAGTGGTTTTTTTTAAGTAGGGTATATATATATTAACGTAGTAACGTAATTCAATTTATTTACTTAAATTCCGACCTCTTACATTTTCTACAAAAATTTAAATTGCCAGCAATTGGTACTAATACGTTAAAGGGTCGTCAATGAAATACATACAATAAATAATTCGAAATGATTTTCAAACATTCGAGCCTCAAATTGAAGAATATCTTTATTTATTGTTAAAGCCGTTTCTGTAATAATGACATAATTTTTTTATCACTTAGACCTCTAATATTCTAAATCCCTTACAAATTCTATTGTTGTTTGAGTAATTAAGCGAGAACCGACTTCAAAGTATTAGGTACATTTTCAAGAGCCTCGCCTGGGTAAGTTTAAGGCTTTTGTTATTTGTATTAAATGTAGGTTTCGCATTTAAATGTCTACTTATGAGGTGTAAGTAGTCTTAGCGGGTGTTCTATATGTGCGAATAACTACCTAAGTACATAAATTAATTAAACGAGCGAGCGAAGCGAACGAAGCTTGAGCCGAAATTCGTTCGTATGTCCGGCTGTTCTCCTCTACAGGTCAGTTCTCCTGAAATTTTGTGAGCTGGTTCAATAATATATATAGATTTTCTGTCGATTCAGTTTTTTGAAATTCATTTTTTTTTAAAGATTGTGTGTTCTGCAGCTCACAGACACACAACAACACAATATACAACTTTCAATTATGACGACCGGTTAGCCTAGTGGGTAGGGACTACTACAGGGATGCTGATCCCTGAATATTTGTTTCTGAGTCTTGGAAGTTTTCTATGTATTTATATTTGTTATTATATAATATATCGTCGTCTAGTACCTATAACTCAGGCCTTATTGAGCTTTCTATAGGGCTAGTTCGATTTGTGTAAGACTGTCCCCTAATATTTATTATTAACTAAAACAAACCGTACTCAAATCGATTCATCCCCTCTAGCTCTCAAGCTACGATGTCACAGATAATTTGTAATACATTTTGGCTTATTTTGAAATTTCATCACTTGATCCCACCTCAACTTAAGGGGAAAGACTTTCACAACTCATATAGGTAATTAAAAAATATTTCTAGAAACAAAAATCTAGACACGCGGCAGCGTGTCAAGCCAAGTTCATATACCTTACTTATTTGTGTATGTATATTATATGTGTAGTGCAAATGGTACCTAATTGATTATTACATTATGCGAGTATTTAAACTTAAACGATGTAGGTTTATGGCCACATTTGAACTCAACCCTGGTTTTTATTACTAAAAGTAAAATGCAGAGGCTCGGACGACCTTTTTGCGGCATTGAGTAATCCTAAATGAATATAGGTATCGGTTTTACTTAATCTCTGTTCCTTATGTGATACGATTATAATATGTAATCGAAATACACAATGATACCTACTGTACCCATTTTCAGGCCGGCAATTGAAATATTACAACCAAATGATAGTCGAATCTTACTCCTGCAAGTTTAAGATACTTTTTTGACAGGTGGTTTGTGATCTTTAATAAAGCCTAAGTCTGAATAGAGGTTAAAGCAAAGTACGCAAGGTTTCAAATTAGACATTATAATGGGGAATGGATGAAAATTTTAGAAATGCCTGATTATTTTTTTGGTGATAGAAGTAACCTTCCTTAGCACCAGAAAAAAGTTTCAGATTTTTCAGCTGCGACAATTATTTTTGAAAAATATAAACAGTTTCCTCATTTAGGTTTTGGGTCAAGAACGGTAAATAGACACTTTCCTTGATCTGTCTCATATTACAAAAAACTATCTTAAATATCTGTGGTAAACTGACACTGGTAATGACCAATATAGCTGCTGCAAGTGTCAATATCATTGCCAGTGTCAGTTTAGGTACCAGACATATTTAATATATTTTTTTGTAATATGAGACCGATCGAGGAAGGTGCCGTAACTGACCCAAATATATAACTGACCCAAAACGTAAGTGAGGGAACTGTTTATATTTTTCAAAAAAAATTGACGCAGCTTAAAAAATCTGAAACTTTTTTCTGGTGCTATGGAAGGTTATTCCTATCACCAAAAAAATAATCAGGCATTTCTAAAATTTTCATCCATTCCCAATTGTTATAGTTACTTTTGGCCTTCGAGTTAGCTGATGGTTGTTGATTGCATTTGCATTGAATCATATCATTAATTATATCAAAAGATGTGGGTGTAAACTAGGAGTCCAAAGAGCCCGAAAGACAATGTCTTGTTTATAGTAGAAATCATTTTACTCTGGTTAAGAATAGCCTCCTTTCAGTATTCCGGTAGTGAAGAAATCAGAGTATCACAATGTCCTTAATCAAATTACCTACCATAATAATATTAACCTCGTGAGGTGCAATTTACTTTAATCTGGCAGATGCGTTCACCATTTTGATTATAAACGCATATAATGATTATAACTTGACTTGCAAAATTTTATTGTTATTATTTCAATGTGAATTGGATGCTGTAAGCATTTGAGGTAAAACAACAATTGTGTCGCTTAACTCAATTATTAATTAGTGTTATCAAAAACTGATAATAGATTTGTCATGTATTTACTTAAGTACTTTTATATTTATAATGTTTAGTTACTTCAGAGGCTGAATAAGTGAATATAGAGGAAGCGGATACAACAAATTCCAATATACCTACATTTATGCCTCATAGCTAAATGCGCTCATGCTAATTGTTGCGAAAATGCGAATAGATTGCCTTTTTCGTACTTAACCGATTAGCTTTTAAGTCCCGTATCGCATACTTTATGTATTATTTGGGATGTTGCCTCCCGGGTGCAACTTCTTGGATTCTCATAAGAGTTCAGCGCAGTACCTACCAATCGTGCATTCATCATCAACCATGCAAAGCACGGCGGTCGCGAAACTGGTCAAAGAACATATTATTGAGTCCTTCTGTTTAAACCATCCGTTGAATAGAAATCGTATTGAGAGATTTGAGAGGTAGCGTTTCGGGAATTATTGCTTTGTTTCAGGAACGGCTTCTTTATTGCGAGTTAGGTATAAGTCATATAAGGGCATGGTAATCCATAAAAATAGAGATGTATACAATAATTTAAAACACAACTTTTATAGCAACTGCGGGTCTTCTGAAAACACTCGATTCGGAAACCATAAAAAATAAAAGTAGACGACCCTTCCAGAATCCCTATTAAATACAAACTTGTCTCTCGTATTCGTGTTTCAACAAGGTAACATTCGCTATCCGATCTTTGTGGTCGTATCAAGAGATACGGCCTTCGCTATAGAGGTTAGGTCAATAAGAGCCCGGTTTACAACTCAACCAATGATACCAAAACACCAATAATTGTAATGAGGGACAAGCGATTTCGAGCTTTATGTTTTAAACTGTAGGGATCAAATGGGGCCAACTCGGTTCAGTACTTGTCGTGATTTTCGGTCTCCTAACTCTTTTTATGGCCATGTAATGATGCATTTAATTAAATCGAGTGACCGATTTGAAGCCCTTATAGGATTTTGAGTGAACCCAACATTCTTTTTTTATGAGTAGGTATTTGCTTTGCTTTGAAGCGAAGCTAATTTATTTTGTATTCTGCAGTATAAATTCTCATTAGCAATAAAAATGTTGGGGATGTATTTTCTGTCACGTAATCATTTAAATTATGCCTTATCAGCTTCATCTAATAAAACCAAGTTTTCTAATTACGACGAATAACTTTTTTCTGGACGCTTAATCTTAAAATTGATAGCTTTCAGTAATTTACAACTACGATTATTTCACTATTTATAGTAACGTAGCTAATAAATCGCAATTTTGTCAGAAAATTATTTCTTGGCAGCAATTTGCGCTTATCAGATTTAAAAAAGTTAAGACTACTAGTTGGCGGTCGACGTGTGCCAAATACAAAATAAATTAGGCTTGGTTAGGAATCGACTAGCTTTTTTTTATCTCGTATTTTCATTAGGCTTTACAAGAAAATGAACATTATGCTTTAGAAAGTTAGCTGCTTTTCAAATTACAGTATTAAATCAATTATGAAGACAAGGGAATTAAAATTAAAAAGTGTGTGTTACGTGTGTAAGGAAGCTCGATGTTTTTAAGGGAAACGTGTATCCAGCTGGTACGTATACTGTAGGTTTTCACCATGATCATCTTTTTATTATTAGTATAGAAAGGTACAACGGGATTTGTACTTTACAACTTTACCAAGGGTGACATCATTTAAAAAATGAGGTATGATCTTTTATTTATGGTATGGTATTTGTTTGTTAAACTTATATTTCCTTATATTTATGTCCTAACATACTGCGAATCAATATCCTCGTTCTGTGGATAACCTCAATATTTAAAAATATTACGGGATATTTTTTCGCAGAAATCCCTTATCTGTAAGAACAGAAGGTTGATGATGCTTGCATATTAATAATTGTAAATACGACGTTCTATAGTTTTTTTTTTAAATCCGTCGTTGAAATTTCGACATTTATTAAATGAATAAAATTAGTAAAAACAAAAATATCCTAGCCTAACAAATCTTAAATTTCCGTAAAAAACAAACTGTTCAACCTCAAACACTTCCTTGCTCCAATTCCTAACTGTAATCCAATTCCTATCCCTTAGTACTTAGATGGGTAAAGTTACCTCTAGTTGATCCGAAACCTGAATCCACCCCATACATTGCTACCCAAATGAGGTGCCGCATGAGCGATGCACCGCCTACGTAATGACTCGACTAGTGAGGCGAGGCGATGGCGAGATACATTCGTGATTATTTTTGAACGGGGACCGATTTTTGAATTTCGAGCGCTCGACTCCTTCATTCGAGAACTGTCAAAAATGATGAAATGCTATTTTGAAATAGCGATAGAAAATTGAAGAACGATTGGTATTGACCACTCGTATTCAATTCTATCGGTAGAAAGTAAGTGCCTGGAATTTTGACACTATAATCGTGTTTACTTTTATTTAATATTCGAGCGCTCGAAAGTCAAAAATAGGTCCCCTGACGTTTCACATCATAAACCTACGTTCTCTAAGTAAAATGCTCCAACACAAGCACGACATTTCGTTTAGTTTAGTGAGGTTTTTACTTCACCTGTTAGTTTGGTAGTCAGTATGGTAGACCAAAAAAGGTCGTATCGCCATAGAAATCTTACGGCACTTACGTCCTTTTCTTTGAGGAAGGCAGTTTTTCAGCAATATCTCGGAAAACTTTCATCCGATCTTGTTCAAAACAATTTTCGGTGAATGAACTTAATCAGCGCTGTGTCCATTAATTTTTTCATATTTTTAAAATACACCGTTCAAAAATTGACAGGGGGGGGACAGAATTTTAGTGACTTTCGGAGTGATTATCTCTGACTGTATTCACTTAATCAAAAAAATTGCCGAGAAACCTTATATTTATTTTGAAAAGCCTATCGATTCATGTACCAAAAGTGGGCTCACGATGAAAAAAATTTTTTTGACTTTTAGTTTTACACCCCTAAAAAAATTTTTTTTAGTAATTTTAATTACAAAACATGTAGCGGCTAACAAAATACACCTATCCTCAAAATTTTATTCAAATACACCTTTTAGTTTTCGAGTAAAATGCCTGTGACATACGGACAGACGGACAGACGGACATGACGAAACTATAAGGGTTCCGTTTTTGCCATTTTGGCTACGGAACCCTAAAAAATAGATGTGAAAACTATGATCAAGGATAGGGAATGGAAATGAACTTAGCACTGACATGTGACAGCTATCCCGTTGAGTTAAAAATATGTGAATCGAAGCAATCGATGACAAATATAGTCGGGCGGAAACATGATTAGTAAATGAAAGATTTTTTTTTTCAATGATCCATTGATTACAACTTACGCCCTTATTTGTTTTTTCCCGTTCTTACAAACAGAAATATCGAAAGTAACAGAAAAATCTAAAATAGCTTTAATTAACGTTCCAATAAGATTATTGATCCCTTGTGAGTGTAAGAAACTGCTAGAACGTATTTGGTTGGTTCGCTAAAAACACATTAACACCAAAATTAGACACCCGCACCCGCAGTTGCATAAGTGATGCAGTAATTACGTAATCGTACGTAGTGATGTGACCGATAACTTACGTGACCTCGGCAATTCATTCATATTTAACTGTGAATGGCTTTTGTCAACGCGTTCTTTGGAACGGATATCAAATAGTGACTGCATTCCATTAGCATTGTTACTGTGACGAGTTGACATAACGTTTTAACGAGGTTTAACGCGTTTTTAAGGAGGTATCAATAATACAGCAGCACGCCTTAAAATAGCGGGTTTAGTACCGCGCCTTTTTATACTCATTCAAACCCCTCTTGCCTAACGACCGAGGATCGTGATTCCAAGGTCTGTTTTTCAAGGATATGCTTACTTGCCTTGGATTTCTGCTCAGTGAAGTATAGAGTTAGCAGAATCTGCCTGTGGCCCAAGATCTGGTCTGTACCTACCTCTCTTTGGGTTCTTACTTCTGGATGTCTTGAGAAAGTAGAAATATAACTATGTATCTGACCCCTGATAATTTTGTCTGATCATGGCCTGGACTGTTTGATAAAAAAGTAAGATCCAATCTTTATTGAACGCGACTGCTCAAAAAAATTTTCTTTATCCAATTTTGATGCGCGAAGTAGGTATCGTTCAAATTTTACAATGCCGGGGTCATTGACATATATTTTTTTAGTTGACAGTCGTACTTGCACATCCCTTATCACTATCGATAAAACGGAATCCACTAATCTCTAGTCGAACGTGATCTTGAGTATGCAAAATTGCATCCAGCACCGCGCTGCGTCCAACCAATCAGTCGCGTTTGCCGCGCGTGCACACAATGTCGGGGGACCCCAACCTACATAGGTAGGTAACATGCGAGAAATTGGCACATTACTGTTGTCTGGAAGATATGTTTAACAATAAGACTGCCTTGGTCGTAAACGATTAAAAGGGTTACTAATTAAATCCATCATTTTATTTGCACTAATCTGATTTTTAATTATTTGTGTGCCATAAAACTAGTTTTACCCAAAGGCGACTGCCTTAATTAACATTTGCCATAAGGTAAAAATAAAAATAAATGTTCGGTTCTTCAGGGGTTTTGCCGGCCGCTACCGCGGCACACGCTCGCTCGGCTCGCGCGCTATAGGGTCGCAATTCTACCTATTGAATCTTCGGTGATACTTTATACAGTGAAGAAGAGGTGAATAAGGAAAAGGTTACTAAGTTGTTATCTAACGGCAGATTCGATAAGGCCCCATTTGTTAAGACAAACACATACGGGTCGTATCGTCTGCGTATTAACGACCACTAACGACAGTGTCGTTGATGTCGATTTGAAATGAAATTAAACTTGTTTTTAAGACCTAGGCTATATTTTACTAATGGGAACAAGCAGATAAGGATGCAGAAAGGTTTCGACTGCAATTAACTTCCGATTTATTTTCTTTATAGCACACTAGGGAAACTTACGGTATAAAAGACGGACTTACGAGTAATGCTATTGGGAAGACTTTACCAATGACTTTACTTCTGGCTGATGAGTTTGTCTCTTTTTAAGAAGTGCCTACTCCCCAAGTAGTCGCCTCTTAAACGTAGGACGCAAATCTCTATTGTTATAAATTCGTGATTTGTTAAAATTGATTCCATGTAAATGGGTCACGCAGAGATTCCGATTTTTCCTGTGGACAGCCAAAGTTAGAGGCTGTAAAATCAAATTTTTGGTTAGACTCATAGGTAGTACCTACGCATATAAACGGCGTCCCATCTTATAAAAATGTTTTTGACTACAATAAAACTACTTATTCTCTGTAGCAATATACAACGGTTTAAGAAGTTTTTCCGTTTATCATTTATTTGTACACCATTATCCGTTAATCAAACAAAAACCTAATTTAATACATTGCTCTTTTCACTTCGACGTGGGTGGTTTTGAGAATCATTAATACCCATTATTAATGAATCTAAGATTTAATTAATGTTTCTAATAAGAACGTAAACAATGCAGAACAATATACCGATATTATGTTTGATTATCGTGATCGTTCCTACTTTGTATCTAAGTGCAGGGCAATGAACTTATCTTATCAGTCAAAGTCCTATTTATTAAGTGTTATTGTTTATGTTGGTACACGCTATAAGAACACAATAGAATCTCGGACATGTGGCATGAATGATACTAAAGAGCAATCGTTGCCCTAATTATTTAACTTTTATTACAATCGTTTTATTACATATATCATTACATTTTACAGGCTTTGTTTACCCTATAATATTACCAGCAACGTATATTTACTTGCCATTATACGCGGAACAAAATACTGATTTATTTATGTAAAGTCATAGTCATAGGTTGATGTATTTAACAATCTTATTTGCCAGAATATGGTTCAAAACAAGAACATAGATTAAACATTTTTGAGATTTTGTCTGAAAGTAAACCCAAAGCCATTTAATAATAACGTACTACGAAAATACTTAAACGAAGTACTCTCAAGTGGCAATAGATAACGTCATAATTTTAAATACGGCCCACGCAAAGAACCTGATAAAAACATCCCCCGTCCCTTGGCCTTCTCGGATTATGCGGGGTCAGTCTGAATATTCCGACACTTCCTAATGTTCGTATCATCCCCGATCATTCAATTGTAAATACAACCTAGTGATCTGCGTGATAAGGTTTTCTTTACTAGGCTACGTGTCAGAGTAAAATTTGAAGAAGTACGGGTAAACAGTAGATTTGCGAGTGCACGACCTCCCACATGAAAGCGCTCGTGTTTACCGACAAAAGTTCTTTTTTGTGTTCGCTCATTGTAATTTGATATTAAATATATTAAATATTTGGTTGGGATGGCGCCCTGTTGTTTCACCGAACACGGATATGCAATTTGAGGATTCGTTTGTTTGAGGTTGCACAACTGCGGTGCTTTGTAATTGGCACATGTCATTTAGGTCGCGTTCATTAAGCGCCCAATAACGTATTTCGTTGTGGCTTTGTTTTCTGCCGTTCTGGGAACCTTTATCCCTGGAAAAAAATGGACCTTTCTTCTTTGACTCAAAACAAAAACGATTACATGGTCCTTTTTTGTTTCATCTTTTATAGTATTTTAAAACAACATCTTGCTTTAAATTTTAAAGGACAACAGAAATTACGAAATTTAAATGGTGAACAGATTGAGTGAGTGACGATATCTAAGATGCTGTACCTGTATGTCTTTCTTACGTTACGTAACGAAACCGCATCCTTCCTTATCTCAATATCCTCGATCCTTTTACGAATTCTTAAACATCCTATTCCGAGTGCTTCTCAACGTCGGCTTCGGAAGCAGATGCGTTCAAGGACACCTGTGCATTGTCCTGGGGTGCAGACTGCACTACCAGATTAGAAAGGGAGTAAGATAGTATGAAGTTCGAAGAGTTGTAAAGCCTTCTTCGTTCGGACGGGTGTTCTGTCGATATGGTTGGATGGTACCGGATGTTCCCACGATGCACCACGCCTGCTTTCGGTGCATGCTCGCGAAATTATATGGTACACATTGTCCTGTCCTTAGCAATGCACTGCACATACATACGAATTATATCCGATTAAATAAAGTCAGGGTACGAACGACGCACAATTCACAAACGCAAAAATACATTTTACAGTACACATGGTGTTACTTTCCCGCACTAGTGCGGAAATGAGCACTTTCCGTGCATATGTTGAACCTTTAAAGAGCCATATGTACTGTAAAACGTTGTACGATACACGTGCGAATAGGTAATTCGCAACTCGTGTCGATTTAAAACACTCCCTTCGGTCGTGTTTTAATTTATCGCCACTCATTGCGAATTTCCTATTTTCTGCACTTGTATCGTAAATAACTATTATTGTGGGGCTGAGCATATTTAACTGGCACCAAGAAAATATCATGTCTTCGTGATGTATGCGTCATTTCTTTGGCTGCTTATGAAACCACATGACCAGGAACTTATGTGTCAGCAATAACTGCAGTGCCATATCAGAATATAGTTTGTTCTCTAAGTGTCCTTTCCATGACGTAACTGGTTGACACTCGGTTTCTAAGGACAATAAATATGAACTTTGACATTTTCCTAGTCCTTTGAGAACTCGGAAGTACCTACTCCCGTAACAATGTTTTTAGAACCCCGACACGACCACCCTGTTGATCCATTTCAGTATATTCTAAGATTAAAGTTGGCGATTGTCGTATTGTGTGGTCCTTGAACGAAATTGGTTGATAGTGTGTGTCTTTATTAGTATACGTCACAACGAAGTCAGTTTGTCTAATGACGTCAGACACTACACTATTCAATCAACGTTGTCAAACTTCTAATTAAGACTTCCAGAAGATGCTAATAATTTTGGTATTATTTGTTGCCGTAACATAATTATTGTTTACAGTTTAAACGTACCTATTTAAAAGTTTCGTAACTTACCTGCCATGCGTGCTTGTCACTACACGTGTATCTATTGTATACGAAAGAAAGAAACGAAAGTGTCTAAATTGAATTACTTATCTGGAATTAACACGATTGAGAAACCCGATTTCAATCTTATTGGCATTCTTGTCGTTTCATTATTATCATAATTATTTTCTTGCCGGTTTGCTACCATTCAACTGTATCAATCTTTCGCTGACAATGGAATCGCACTAGAAACGGTTGGAAAACTTTTTTGTTGTCTTCTCCATCAGTTACATTCACCTGTCTTGTAACCATTGCTTCTGTTTGTGAACGCTGCAACATCTACTTGTCCTTATCTGTCTCGTATCAAGATAAAGGCAAAGAAAGAGACGAGAGGTCGATGTTCCAAGCGTGGAAGCATGTGGCACGCGACGCGCCTCCACTGCATTCGGTTTCCGAACGTAAACCGGCGTAGACGTTGCCGCGTCCTCGATTTTCGCGCTGTGATCGTGTTTTGATTATTCCGATCTTCTGACAGGAATCTAAATAAAAGCAGATTATTGTTCCGCTCTGCTGAATATTTAAAGGTGTGTTGACTGTGTTAAAAAGTGCGAGAAAGTTATCGAACTCTTTGCAACTAAGTGTGAATTAAGTCTTGCAGACTACCCGTGTCGACGTTTTCGTGAATAACTCAGAACGAAAGAAATTTGTCTAACCCACATTGACGGAGCGACGCCGGTGCTAAGTGAAAGTTTAAAAACTTGGTTTTTCTACAGCCATAGTTGGACTTAACAAAAGCCATTTAGAACCGCCTTTTGTCGCACAAACGGCCGTTTCTTTTAAGAACTGAAAAATAATTGGAAAAGTTCCGAACCCGGTACACTTATGGGAAAATTCGCAGCTGTGTGACCCGAAAACTGTAATAAAAATAAACGATTCCGCAAGATTTATCCTCAGGTCTTTGAAGTACGATATCTTAGGATGATTAATAACTTGTATGACGAGGGATTCGTGAAGATGCTTTTGGCTTCCCGTTGAACGAGTTTGCCGTGCAGTTGGAAGTATTTGGTGGTCTTTATGAGGGAAAGGCGGTCATTTCCTATAAGCAGCGACGTGGCGTTGAAGAGTGATAAAAATGGAACCGGGAAAGGGTTGGTGGTGAACTCAGTGCTCTGTGGCGTGGTGGATGAACTTTCGAACGGGAGGAGCCGGCGAGGCTCGTGGGTGCGTCACGCAGTCATGGGGGTCCTTCGGTGGAAGGATTTGACCGGCGTCAGAACGAGCACTCCTACAGAACCGAAAGAGGTACCTACCTTACCAACTAAACTTAGTATAAAAACTGTTAAACAATGCCAAGTTTGACTCGCATCCTGAAGACATTCGTGACCAGGACTTGTTTAGACTGGTATGGAAAAGTTTCCGCATTTTACGGATTGCTTGTTGTCTATTAGCGTCAACGCTATTGACGCCAGTGCGGTTTGCGGGCTTGGGCATAATTTGCCAACTTGTTTAGGTATTCATTAAATCGTTGCATTAGCCTAATATGTCACTACGTGTGTTTTGAATATCGTATCATATGTTACCGGACGTCGATTGCGTCATTGATGATCATATCTGATTAAGTGGACTAGACGCTAAGACGCTGTAATATGAATCAGAGGTTGTAAACGATAAGTCATTGATTGCAGGCGCGTGTGGTGTTTACCAACAACTCTAATGACAAAGGCCAGGCTTTTATGTGACGGCACCGCAATTCAAGCATTATATTAAGACGAATAGAACTTAATTCTTATGAAGCTTTGGTGAAAGATGGAACCGTCAAAGTACCTGGATTGAGGTAATGGAAAATAACTTTACCTTACAAAGATTCTCTCGTTTTAGATATCAAAATTTATGGAAAATAATCTCCGGTTCAGTTTCTAATTTGGGCGTTTTCCAAAAAAAGTATACCTACATAACTTTTTTTTCGATTCTTGATACTCAGCTTTGTTAATAGTAACGATCCTCATACATCGTCACATTTTTGTATGCCGTCTTTTTTATATATGGTGACGTGCCGCAATGAAAAAAAAATACATAGTAAAATCTAGGACAATCTTTTTCTTGTATAAGGATCGATAGTACCAATGATTCTGAGTACGAAGAAGCCAAAAAAATGGAACTCTGCGAAAATAAGTTCTTGTACTCTTTTGAAAAACGCTCATTTAGTCTCCTCATTGCAACATCAAACTCGCGAAAGTGCACGACCCTGAATATTATGAATCACATTGTACGGAGAAAACTCTTGTCATGTCGTGTCGCAACCGTGTTTGTCACATTAGGTCAGAGAACTTGATTTTTCGCCTAACGAATGTACTGTTGAAAAATGTTTTTTTTGGAAGAATATTTATTTATCATTTGACTAATATTCTAAGTAATTTACATCCTTACCTGATATACCTCCTCATCTAAGCATCCTTAATAGCTACTGCTTCGGAGCTTCGGTGTCCATTCGTCTAGGTACCTAATCCCGAGTGTCAACTGAATTTTCAACCCAGTGGGGAAACTAGAACTAAGAATTAGGTACTTTCTTGGTCTAATATTGTATTAAGATATTACATATTTACATTGACAAATACCGACCGTATCAGTCGAGCCACGCGCGAGCTAAATTCTGGCCGCTCATAATAACTCAAAAGTTTTCACATTACGGTTTCGAATCCAAAACAAAATTCCCACTTTCGATTATTTGAATGCTCGTTCCACAGACCCAAATTGATATTGGCTTGCATAATCTCAAGAAATAGTACTTTACTCGTTACGAAGACCTGGTAGTGTAGGATCATCTGATGAGTGGGTCTCATTGACAGCCGAGTGTCAACGCAAGGATATATTACTCGTAGCTAGAAGTGTGGAATAAAAATCACGAAACGCGGTGTTTCGGATTGTCTACCGTTTACCTAAATGTTGCTGAATATATTCGATAAAATTAAAGTGTAAAAAAAATTCAAGATGCAACGGCACTAAAAATATGCTTAAATGTATAATAGTCTCCGACAATTTACAAAAGTAAGCTACTAACGGTTCGTTTTGATCGTGTTGTTTTTTATGCTCGTTATACATAACATAATTAATGAATAAATGTATTAGATTACCGAATTACCGGTAGGTATTCTATAACAGTTGCAACTGACTACAAGGGGTTGGATAACAATTACATGACCGCCGTTTCTACTACCGAGTTAATGATTTAATTGCAAATGAATACGTTGTTTACAAATTAACACGGAAGGTACAAACATATTAATTACATATGAGTTGACACTAAAATAGCTGAAATAACATAATTTTACACCTTACATTCCTGCAAAATAATTTCCTGATTATTAAATAATAATTAATAAGAATTTTGTAGCCAGCAAATTACCAAATACATGTCATAGTAATATTGTGATATATAGTACCTATATGTAAAATATATTACGCGTCACAACGTTGTAAAGGTTTTATTTATGTATTATGTTTGTTTTTTATTCGTTCGTATACGTCGTCATCCAAGTAAGTGTTTAGAGGGCGATCAAAATGTCACGCGCCTTATTATATTTATTTTAGTTGAATAATAACATGCATATATCCTGTTTACAATATTCCGCTATGGATATTTATTAATTGCCTGTAATTTATATGATTATTTCAAGGCGTGGTTAATTAACGAGGAATATTCATTTCATGAAAACCACATAGATAAATATACTATTTATTACACAATATACCTAGATAAAATTATATTTAAAAAAACTACCAGGTGTTACGAAATAAGAAATGAATTCGGCATAATGAAAGAATAACCATTTCATACAATGTAGTGTAACTGTTGAATAATTGTCGTTAGAAATAAGTGTAATCATAACTCGCTTGGATTTACCTACCAGCACTTTCAGAAATAGTATTGTTCCTTTATAAATTAGTTTGAGTTATAACTTCTTATTTCTTAACTGATTTCAATTCTTTCAGTCAGTATAATCCTAATAAAAAGTATAGAAACGAACCTGCGACAGATATATCAGTCGGGCCCCGTTTGCCCTTTTATATGTCAGCACTAGTTATTCCAAATTGATTACGGAAACCGTATTCAACACTTTGTTATGACCCGAATACCTAGAAGAAATGTTAATGTTTATACCGAATATACAGCTGATTTAGAGCATGTTTAACACTGGATGACATATAATAATGCGATGGTTTACTAACATCTTTCGAGATTCATTCGAATTACACTTCAAAGAAATGAGTTTTCATGAATAACTCTAAGCGCTAAATAACGTCGCTTCTGAAGTTGTCCAGAAATGCGTTGCTACTTGCTAAGCAGCAACGCATCTCTGGAGGAACATTTTTATGTTAAATGAATAGGTCCAAAATCTCTGTGCTCATCTCATGATCAGCCTATACTGTCCCGTCACCTGTTTCCGGCTTGACGTTGACTTTTGGGACACGTTGTATATCCCCAATGCTGGCCACAGGCTTCTCATGGATGAGAGGGAATGGGTAGAAGTCTGCACGCTTGCCCGGTTCGGGTTTTGGATTTAATACACGCTTTTGTATTTCCTCGCATTTGTATGCAGTTTTACTCACGTTATTTTCCTTCACCGGTAAAATACGTTCCGAAAAACTTATTGGTACGAGCCGGTATTCGAATCGAACCCAGTTGCTTGAATCACTAGGTTACCGTAAACTATAGCTAGCACAAATTCGGTGCTCATGTAGAACTGATCAAATTTTATGAACCTGCAAATATGGTCTTGACAAACAAGCCAGGTATTTTATTGTACAGGTAATAAACTCGTAAACATGTGTTTCACAGGCGCTGCAAGGTTAAAATCCTATGATAATAAATATTATGTCACGTTGAACCCTCGCGTGTGGTTGTGAAGATTCGCTGATGAAATCAACAAATTAAAACGTGTAATCATGCAACACTAGATAAGATCACAGACCATCGTGAAATAAAAAGATAATTGTCCTAAGATAATAACAGATAGGTAATCAACTTTCGACTAGACGTCTGTGACATAATAGTGTTTCATTCTGATTGAGTCCTTATATATCAATTTGTTGCGTTGATAAGAAAAAATATATTTATCGAGAAAATTCAAAGTTTAAATTAGATAGGCCACCTTGGCTAATCGGTGATGGTTAGGTTTTTGATAATATAATTTTACCTATTTTTTACAATTCTAAAAATAATTGATGTGTTTAAAAACTTTTATCTTAACGGGTTTTTCTTTAGTTTTGATTATTTTCATTTGTTTTTCTTCAATAAAAGTTTTTTACCTTACACCGATCAACTAAACATTAGACGTCTTACAACTGTTGATTTGTTTGACATATTTTTTTTTCTTAATTTTGATGGATGCGTGTTAGATACTTGCTGCACGTTAGCATGATGAATGACAGTGCCACCACCTACTGGAGATTATTACAAGCCGTAAAGATATCGAGTAATTCCGCTATTAGACCATAAGTAACTATCACCGAATTACTTCATATCACCGATTAGCCAAGGTTTGCCCTACTAAATATGCACTCGTTGTGAGAAGATACTGCAAAGATACTTACCAGTTCTGAAAATAGTGGATAGTAGTAATGTAATGTCGTTTGAACTATTACATACTAATCCAAAATAATAATATTTATTATAAAAACGTAGGTAATTGTATGTCTGTGAATTTATAAGTTTGTATGTTACTGGTAATCTGTAGAACGAATCATTCGAATTCAAAAATTCCGTCAGTAATAATATGTATTACTTCTTTTACTTTATTTCATTTATTTTTGTTAATGAAAAACGTTTTCTATAGGCCGGATGAAATTCAATAACCTCAAGTCCTAAATATTTCATTAAAATTTAAAAGCCGTGTACAAATAATTGGGAATGGATGAAAATTTTAGAAATGCCTGATTATTTTTTTGGTGATAGGAATAACCTTCCTTAGCACCAGAAAAAAGTTTCAGGTGTTTCAGCTGCGTCAATTATTTTTGAAAAATATAAACAGTTTCCTCACTTTTGGGTTTAGAATGTAAGAATTTTTCCTTGATCTGTCTCATATTACAACAACTATTTTAAATATCCGTGGTAAACTGACACTGGCAATGATATTGACAGCTGCAGCAGCTATATTTGTCATTGCCAGGGTCAGATATTTAAAATATTTTTTGTAATATGAGACGCATCAAGGAAAGTGTCTTATTCGACGTCATAAACCCGAAACGTAAGTGAGGAAACTGTTTTTATTTTCCAAAAAAAAAGTTTGAAACTTTTTCCAAAAAAACCGTATCTTGTTCAGGCTAATATAATTATCAGCAAAATTATTTGCATTCAAATTATGCCGATATGAATGACATCGTAAACCTCATCGCAATTACTTACTAGAGCCGTGTGCGCTGAATTTGCTTTCTCAGTTACACAACATCGTATGAACGTAAAGTAACCGTTGTAACATACAACGTTTCTATTCTAAGTGTGCTGACTTCTCGGTTTCACACTCGGCACATAAATCTTTGTTCCCAGATTTATTGCTCGTGGACATCGCACATTAACCCATTAAAGATTCGCCGACGGGTTCGCCGAAACTGTTATATTCTTGTCAGAGTTTGTAGTTATTGTGTAATCGTTACATACATCACATCACTCTTCATTCGGCTTCTTTGGTGGCTTGTGGTAATTTTATAAAAAAATGGATACGCAAAACTTGCCGCTTTTCTGACTTAGTTTTTATTTCATAATCTTTCATGCACTCGATTTTTGCGCCGAACTAATTAAACAATGAACATGATTCTATTCTGTTCAACTTTAAATTATGTCGTTATTGACCATATGAATTTCTGTAACACTTAAGCTAGTCTATTGAAAACGTATGTTATATACGATAAAATAGAATCAAGGATAGGTAAATAGCAATGCATAAGCGAATGCGGGTGGTAGGAACTTGTACGAGGTTCATCTAGATTCTAGATCGTTACCGTCATCTTCCGCTTAGTCTCCATTTCCAGAATTAATGTAGAATATGCATGTAACTAAAGTACCTACTTTAACGCTTTTAGGATTGCATTGACCACAATATTCACATTTACTATCATTATTTGTTCGTAAGAGTTAGTACGTTTGATTGAAATTTTACGGCACTTACGTCCTTTTCTTTGAGGAAGGCAGTTTTTCAGCAATATCTCGAAAACCTCTGAACCGATCTTATTCAAAACAATTTTCGGTGAATGAAATTAATATGTCCATGAATTTTTCCATATTTTTAAAATACACCGTTCAAAAATTAGAGGGGGGGGGGACAGAATTTTAGTGACTTTCGGGGCAATTATCTCCGACTCTATTCACTTAATCAAAAAAAATGCTAAGAAACCTTATATTTATTTTGAAAGGCCTATCGATTGATGTGCCACATGGGGGGTCACAATGAATTTTTTTTTTTGACTTTTAGTTTTATGTATGGAGTGCACCCCTAAAAAAATTTTTTTTGTCATTTTAATTACAAAACTATGTAGCGGCTAACAAAATACACCTATCCTCAAAATTTTATTCAAATACACCTTATAGTTTTCGAGTAAAATGCCTGTGACATACGGACAGACGGACAGACGGACAGACGGACATGACGAAACTATAAGGGTTCCGTTTTTGCCATTTTGGCTACGGAACCCTAAAAACAGCCGATGCCCATTTGCCGCTTGCCCAGGGGCTTGATTCAATGTTTTCAAGGTACTTTATGGCCGAATTCGTGACATCCTGATGATTTCACAAACACCATAATACACTTTGCCTGAACTTCGAATTACAAAATTTGACAGATCGTCAAAGATATCGTCACGTGCAAAATCCGGATCCAGCTTTTAGATATGCAGCAGTATGTTCTGAAGCTTTAAGTAATTATTTCAAAGAATTGAGAAATTAGAATTAAATTTATTACTACCGCATTATGATACTGGCATTTTGCTAAACTGGGTCAATCGATGCACTTCAATTTCGCCGACGCAGTGTAAGCGACGAGCAAGTTGGCATTTTGACAAGTATTCACGGCATTTTGCTAGCAGTGTCAACGCGGTCGCTGACTCGGCCCGGGTTTTGCTCGTTTTGCGTCACGGGGCGGCGCACGCGCATATGATGTTTTATGCTTTGCATGTGCAGCCGATTCTTTACTGCAGTAGATAAAGTTGTACTTAGTTCGTGAATAATGTGTTAAAATGTAATTTATAAAAGTATTAACGATGCACCTGCGATACATTGTACCTAATATCAATGTAAACAATTTGAGTTCGTTTTTGCCACACGCATTATAAAAGCTTTAGCTTTACATTTTGTATTGGCCGGCCGCAAAGTATATTATGGCAAGGTTCACAAACTGGCTCTTTGACCCTTGTGTGTCAAAGCTTACCTCGAGCATAATTAAGTAAATCTTTGTTAACTGTATGAGTCTCTTAATTAAATTAATTATTGTTGTCGTGACTATATTTAAATTATTCAATTATTATTATTATTATTGTATTATTCCAAATAATTCATAACATTTGACATTAGATTTTTTATAATGCAGTTAAATAATAGTTGTGACACTAAATATGTTTTTAATGATGTGCATGCCTGCCCGCAGGCTAGATACACTGTGCGTACCATTTTTGTAAAGGCCCTCTGACTGTTTCTGAATCCAATATTTTTTTTTGAGATCTAAATTAAAAAAAGACATCTCAAGAATAGGGGTCACAAAACCGGTTTCACCGAAACCGAAAAAACCGGAAAAACCGGGTTTTTCGTCGATTGAGAAAACCGGCTTTCAAATTTGAAAAAAAGCGGTTTTTCGAGTTTTTCGGTTTTACACTTAAATACTTGATAGTTGTAAGTATTACTTTGATTATTAGTTTATTGCTGCTTATAACTTCTTCTTCTATTTGTAATTTCTACTTTTTAGTTTATCAGTAAATATAGAATAGAACATATAATTGAATTAATAAAAATTTGCTAATTGCCCTACCCTACGTATAGTTTGTTTTTCAATACAACATCTCTGGTCTTCCGTTGGAAACTTGGAATCATTTCAGTGAAACCACGGCATGTAACATACACCAAATGAATACACGGTAAATAAAAATAAAGAACAATATCTGTAAGTTAATTAACATGACAAAAAATTATTTTAAAACAAAGTGTGTGTGGGTTTAAAATAAACATACCGAACGCGATATCCATTGTTAAATGACTGAATATTAAAGTTTAAATTCATAAAATGCAGTTTTTTTCACTTTTTATATGTAAAACCGAAAAATCACCGAAAAACCGGAAAACCCGGTTTTGTAATGTACAAAAACCGAAAAACCGGTTTTCAAAAATACTTGCGGTTTTGTGACCCCTACTCAAGAAGCGTAAATACACAAGAAAATTTACCTGTGGAGTAGGGTGGGTATAATTCACGGATTTCCACTTGCTACTATAATATATCCTACATCCTTTGCTTCGTTCACTTCCATGATATTCTTTATACACGCTCCTATCAAAAACACCTATCGCTTACGCTTTCATTCATACCTACTAAATATAAAAGACTAGCTTCTGCCCGCGACTTCTTCCGCATAGAACTCGTTAAAAAAATCTAAATTATAGCCTATTAAATAATTAAATAATATTTATTAGAATTTTGGTCCAGTGCGAGTCGGATTTTAGTTTTGCCATACATTTTGAGATGCAGCGCCTGATGAAGGAAACGAGCAATTTGTTCTCTATACAAAGTTTCAACCCCTCTTTCGTCCCTAAAAGGGATGAAATTTGTCATAAATTATAGCCTATGTACTATTCTGATATAATTATAAGGTACATAACTGGAAAGTTTCATATAAATTTGTCTAGTAGTTTTTGAGATTAAGTGGAACGTACGAGTACATCCATCCATCCATCCATACATCCAAACTTTCACGTTTATAATATTAGTAGCATAATATTAGTAGGATTAAATTTCTAATCTGATCTAAATCTAATCTATGTGCGAGACGGTCTTTAGCGTAAGAGTTATGTAGCCAGCTGGTCGAACAGGCGTTCTCATTAAGAATTGTGGACCATGTTTTACAGGACATAAATATATCCACTAAATTAAATAATATAATAGGTACACAACAAAGTGTAATTTATATCACTGCAGGAAGTATCATGATCCTTCTAGTCCCTTTTGTACCCTATAAAGCGCGGGGTCCACTTTGGCATCGAATCCCCAGATTTGGCATACGCACTAGTTTTACTAAAACGACTGCTACCTGACCTTCCAACCCAGAGAAAAACTAGACCATGTGCCGGCGCGTGAAAATTTTCTAACAAAAAAAAATTAAAGAGTTTAGAGTATAATTACTAGTCTTGCCTAAAAAAAAATTAGGCAAACCGGTGGAAATCGGTTTTTATGGGCGCTTCACCACTGCACGGTACGAAGTATATCGTAGAAAAGAGCATCTGTATTAACTTATACCTATAGGTAGAGTAACCATGACCTTAACAAAGTTTACCTAATAAATATGTCAATGATTCGATTCAAAACAGACGTGATGCTTTCCGACCGCAAATACTCGAGAAAAAAGTTATATTGCTATTCGTGCGCCTATAATATTTGAAAAGTACATACTGCATCAGCTGATTTCGGTTCGAATAAAAATAGGAACATTATACGAGAGCTTAGATTTAAAAAAAAATGGACGGTTTGAAAGCGAAGATATTGGTAACAAGATAAAAAAACCGGCCAAGTGCGTGTCGGACCACGCAAAACGAAGGGTTCCGTGCCTATTAAAAAGGTGGTATCGTCACAGAAATTTTACGGCACTTACGTCCTTTTCTTTGAGGAAGGCAGTTTTTCAGCAATATCTCGAAAACCTCTGAACCGATCTTGTTCAAAACAATTTTTGGTGAATGAAATTAATAAGCCGTGAATGCCCATGAATATTTCCATATTTTTAAAATACACCGTTCAAAAATTAGAGGGGGGGGGGGGGACAGAATTTTAGTGACTTTCGGGGCGATTATCTCCGACCCTATTCACTTAATAAAAAAAAATGCTAAGAAACCTTATATTTATTTTGAAAGGCCTATCGATTGATGTGCCACACGGGGGGTCACAACGATTTTTTTTTTGCATTTTAGTTTTATGTATGGAGTGCACCCCTAAAAAAATGTTTGTTGTCATTTTAATTACAAAACTATGTAGCGGCTAGCAAAATACACCTGGGTCGTTCTTCTTTTTTACCGACAATGAACCGAGGTTTTTCAGTTTTTTTGGTTTTTGAACTATCGAAAATTGTGGTTTTGAAGTGCGATTTTTAAAAAAATGCATAGGTTTCTTCATTAGAACTAATTAAAGTTTCCTTTCTGGCCAATATAAATATTTATTTACGGTTGGTTTCTAAAAAAAACATGTGACAAAGTGGACTCTTTCAGTGGGGACAACATTTTGGTTTACCACTCTGTCACGGCATTCTACGAAAAAAAAAAACATTAAAAAAAATGCTAGTTAGAGAAAGTGAAGTATTAAATATCACTAATTAATAAAATAATATGGACGTTCATTCGAACATTATAAAACCGTAAACATCATTACTCAAAGAGATGCCGTAATAAGACGAAGGACAGGCTATTGTCGGTCGAAAAGAAGAACGACCCACCTATCCTCAAAATTTTATTCAAATACACCTTATAGTTTTCGAGTAAAATGCCTGTGACATACGGACAGACGGACAGACGGACAGACGGACAGACGGACATGACGAAACTATAAGGGTTCCGTTTTTGCCATTTTGGCTACGGAACCCTAAAAAGTAAGTAAGGTTGTGATGCTATTCGGCCAACTCATTTGAGTTGGCCGAATCTCAAGTATATGTAACTTACCTATTAGAATGGCGAGCCTATGTAGTGGGGATAACACGAGAATGGGAATACAGTATTTTTCTTACGTTTAAGTTTTACTGAGGCATAATGCACTATTTCGTAATCAGTAATCACATTTACCTTATTCTTATGACAAAGTCGAATCGTTTTTATTTCTGTAATCGGCTTCATTAACTAGGCAATTACAATACAATTAGCTACTTTTATAATTATTAGTGATTATGACGTTCAGTTCACGTCAAAGATTTGTAGGCACCATCGGTCAAAGCCAAAGTCGACCAGTTTCAAA
This sequence comes from Epinotia nisella, assembly GCA_932294315.1. Lineage (NCBI taxonomy): Eukaryota > Metazoa > Arthropoda > Insecta > Lepidoptera > Tortricidae > Epinotia > Epinotia nisella. The sequence goes on along the minus strand of OW028688.1, from coordinate 10,928,354 downwards.
ACAGTATCGCTTGCAATGTTATACGGCTGGAACCAAAATGCACCTTTAAGGTGGTCGACTGGCTTTGGCCGATATTTTGTACCGTATCATAATGGAATTTGGTGGTAAAAAGTAAACATATTTTGGACGTCGACTGTTCAAAAAGATTAATGCAAGCATCCCGGTTAATAATCCACATGACGGCACTGACAGAGTCGTGATTAATGGCAATACATATAACTCCATCGGCTTGCTATAATGTAGGCTAGGTTAGTGTAATACTCGTAGTCACATACTTGTGTTACATAGGAACTGTAGCAAGTAGTACTTTCTATGGATTTAAGTATACCGTTAGAAACTCGTATTCAGTAACTTCTGTAACATATGTCAGTGAATATTATGAAAGGCTGCAAGCAAAAGTCGAAGCCGATTCGAATTGAAAGCGCTAAATAGACCAGAGACAAACTCAGACGTTTACTTTTTCATTTACTTATTACCGGTTTTGGTACTAATATTATCAAAATATGCTAGTATTAATGTACAAATATGGGTTGAGACCTTAATTAAATCTACTTTATTTTCATTTATTTGGTAAAGGTTTTAAACCGAAATACGGATTGTGAAGCTTGTACATAAGCTTGCACCGCTGATGTGACGACCCTGCCAAAAATATTACGACGAAGAAGACGAATATGTATTAAACCGAAACCGAACCTAAATATGTTCACAAAAAACTTTGTACAAGACAACATTTTTTTTTTATGTGAATCGTCGGGTATGAAGGCCTATCCTTAGTCCGACAAAGTGGAACGAATTCATTTCTACGGTCGTAGCACACTTCCAGTGTGACAGTCGTTTGGGTAAGATGGGCGTAGGTATGGGACCTAAAACCGTTCTGTTTAAAAGGTTTTGTTTATCGGGTGTCACTTAACGGTAGCTAATGGTGTTTTGAAACTGACCTATCGGTATAACTCGCATACATTTAAAAAATAAATGTTACTTTGCTATCGCTAAGCATCCTTCGAAACACTTATCTTAATCATTTCCAACAAAAGAGTTTATCTTTGCATAGAAATAAAGAAAATGGAACACATTTTTTACACTTTAATTCCGCAAATGGTAGCCAGGCGCGAATATTTTTCGCGTCACTAAACAAAGACGATATATTCCACCGAAGATGACACTTCTATTTCGGTTTAGAATGTAAATGCTTTGGGAATACGTAAGATAATCCCATGGTTACACATAAGATTTAAACTTGCAAATTGTCTTGGTAAATCCTGGTTCAGTATAGGTAGGTACGTGTTCCGTAGACTTATTTCCATTTAATTGACCTCATGTGCATGTCCAGCTCGCTACCTTAAGTATTCCGTGCTCGCTTTACTCTGAAAACATGCTCAGATATTGGCCGTCACGATTTTCGTGTCCACAGTAACATGCCAAGGAATTACAAGACAAGACAGTCATTAGTATGAAAGAGCTGCTATTTGATTCAATGCACGGGTGTTATCGGTATTGAGACGCAAATTATTCAAATGGACACATGCTTTTACAATAGTCATTGTTTTCATTCACAATAAAACCGGAGCTCTCTTTAAATCAATCTTTTTCAATTACCTATTAACGGAAAAGTAGAAGAGTCTGCCATCGGTTCTGTCTTTTCACTTTGCCTTTGGATTAGCAGACTACTAACCGACGAACGTCTCTATATTTTAACAAATGTCTGCCTCCACTGTTTCTCGTATTTGCTGTATTGCGTTCCCTACGTTCTTAACCGTAGTAAAAAACAACAATAATAGTCCTAATACCCTGAAGTATATCGTGTAAATGTTTTAAATATATTCGCTTGTTTCCCCCAACGTGAAGTTCATGATCTCCGCAGCCTATCGAGACTGACATTTAAAGTTTAGAGTTGTTTTTGAACTTAGAAATCGTTTCGAGTGAAATTTTAAACTAAAAGCAATATCTCCAATTCACTAAGTCTTTTGTACTGTCACAAAGCGACGCTTTCCGAGGGTATTAGACAACTTTTGACGTTCCCTGATTGTTGCAAAAGTTTCTCTCCGGAGATAACTTCGGAACCGCCCCAACGAAATGTAGGTAATTAGGAAGCATTTGTTTTTACGATTTTTAGTAGGTGCTCTCCTTAAGGTGGAGAGATAAAGATCATTTTGAATGTCTGTAATACTAAATTCAGTTTTAATTTTGTCGGTCGACAGATCAGATTTGAATGATATGTTCATTTTATTCGGCTTTGATTAAGTTGCCATTCGAATGCGTGAAAACAATGCAAAATGCACGCTTTTATTACTGACAAATTGAGCGAAAAGTTCTACCATATTAACGCAACGCAATATTGTTAACAGTTATATAATTATAAATAAAACAAGCCTTTGGGAATACAATTGGTTCCAATTAAAATTTCAGTTGGAGTTTCATTATTTTCGCACAATAAATACGTGGTGCAATGTTTGTTTTGAAACGGATTGCTTGTGACGATGGTTTTTGCGGAGTATGATATTCAATTGTTTTTGAAAGTGTTCCCAATTTAACATCCATATATATTACATTCGATGGCAGTCCATGTTAATAATAATCGAAATGTTCGAAGCGTTAACTACAGTTTGTAAACTCGAATATTTTACAGTATGTATGTATTATTTTTATTTTACATAAAACATTGTAAAGTGAAAACAGAAACAAAAAAGAAGTACATAGGCGAGCTTATCCCTTTAAGGGATCTCGTCCACCTAACCTTTGAGCAAATGAGTTAGTAAAAACATGTGAAAGATGATTTTATCTGCTGTTAAGGATTTTTTATTGGATTGTTTCAACGGTCCAATACATTTCCTTTCAATATATTTTTCCTAGTGCATCCTCCAGTAATTGTATGCTACTTAATCAACATTTTAACGATCGAAAGCATAATAGAGCGTGCAATTACATGTGGTTTTATTAACAAAAAAACGATTACTTTCCTCACTAGACCTTTCAATCAAATATCGGCACCAGACCACCAGTGCGATTGACGTAATTTTTTCCTCATACGTACTGTCTTCTTGCGCGAGATTTTCTAAAAACGCGCAGTTTTCTCACCGACCATTAGTGTGACACCCGTAAATGCCATACTTTCCAATGTGAAACTAAAATGCTTTTTATTCTCTAGCCGCTATCTTAGTCATGCAAAACTAATTACGGAATACGTTAATGACGATCTTGTGTCGTGTTGTGAAAACTCGTGGGATAGTAAGATTGTGTGATCTATTCAATATTACACACACGTATGTAATAGTTTTGTAGAAAATTGTTCTTATTTTAAAAGGTCATCAGTCAGTGTTGCCAGTTACCTGAGTTCGGTGCGGATTTGGATGGAGTTAACAATTGATTTTTTAATGTATGTTTTGTTTAGTGTCAAATTCTACCAAACAGGAATATAGTTTATTCCAAGGTTTTGACGTTTAACCCAAGATTAAGTGCATATTCCTGTTTGGTCGAATCCGCCAAGATTAACATTTCTAAACATTTTAACCTTTACATTTAGTACTTGTGAAAAAACGTATTTTATTTTTTATATTTTCGGCACCTAAATTGTTATCTAATGCCCAAATTGCGTTTATCTTCGCCCGTAAAGCACGTCTCCATACATAAAATTACCGTTAACTTTTAAACTGCCCAGACATGAAGATTATAGTAGGTACCATAAGCTTTGTTTTTTTTTATAATGTAATTCAAATTCTTATCCTTCAAGAAACTTTGTGAGTTAAGTATATTCAGAATATTATTTTGTAAATTAAAATTAGTGAATATGGAAAGTTTTATTACAATCAGAGCTCACAGGTCGTGGTCGGGTCCGACACCGACATTTACGAATTGGTGTGAAGTTGTGAACAGGCTCTTATGCGCAAAATGCAACTAAATATCAATGTGACTATTGCTCAGCCAATATCCACCGTTATCTTAGGTACGAGTAACTAAATGAAGCCATTTGGTTACCCCAATTTTATCGAGACCGACTAAACTCGCCGTTTATATTCCTATGGGGGATCGATACACATTCTATCCACGATTACAATTAATAAGTAATTCAGCCACTGTGTAGGACGAGTTTCATTACCTATATAGACAGGTATTAATCAAATATAGAAGAAAATGAAAACGGGATCACGAATATCGATTTATAGCTTTGACTCATACTACATAATAATTTCGGTTTGACTGAACAGTGATTCTTTGTTCGAATTGACGTTCAATAAAAATACTATATTAAGTAAGCTTGTATATTTGAAATTTGTTTGAAAAGTGGATTCGGATGAGTAAACCTATTAGGTATCATATCTTTCAATTACGAGAACATACAGTCAATTTAAATGACATTGATGATAAAGCATGAGTGTTTCAAGTTATATAAATAATATTGCTCATTCAAAACATACGAGCATAAAATACACTCGAAGAAATGTAAATCGTATTCTCAACCAAAAATTAAATATTCGAAGCCCGAAACCTCCGAAACCTTTATTCCACATGTACGAACAAAGTCCAAAGTTAGCCCTATACCCTTCACATCTTATACACATATATTATGATCCTTCGGTTAGATGTCAGATACCACGGTGGATGCACTTGCTTAGTCAGCTAATGCTAATAAAACCACTGGGGGTGCGCAACGGTGCGTAGCGGGCAGGAAAATCAGAGCGAAATGTCGGCTTTAACGACAAAAAGCGGTGGTAAAAATGCACTTGCTCTTTCGAAATAGGTGGGAACTAGGCAGGGTTGAATGGTTACGCGATCCAATGGCTTCAATTTTATTGTTTTTACCCGTCTGCCTCTGAAGGAGGGTTATGTTTTTCAAGAGTACGTAAGAACACTATCAATGTATATGGACAAGAAAATTATATTTCACGGGCTACAATCCAAAAGGCTTGATGGATTTTGACATATGAGGTGTCGTTGGATTGCTCATAACCGTGTGAGTGACAGCCTATAACATTTGAAAAATAATTTCTGTCCAAACTTTCTTTTTTGGTACACAAGCTTTTATTGCCGACTGTACTTTTATGTATACTATCATCAATAACTCATTGAGACGATTCTAACGAGCCGAAACTCAACGAGTTTAGTCGGTTAAGAACTGAATTCCCATGGCCACCTTCTGTCATGTCTGTCTGTCATCAGATCAGCTCGATGGTACCATAATATTGAATTCTCATCTAAACTAACTTTATCCAAAATGCTCAATCCTTTGAAGATATCTGCTTCAAAATCGAGTTGCAAGATTCCACCCGAACAAACATAGTTACATAAATAGTTAGTTGCATGCATTCATCATCATCATCATATCAGCCGAAAGACGTCCACTGCTGGATATAGGCCTCCCCCAGAGAGTTCCAAATTGACCGGTCCTGCGCCACCCGCATCCAGCGGACTCCCGCGACCTTTACCAGGTCATCAGTCCACCTTGTATTGTATGCATTGCAAGTTAATAAAAAGCTCGTAAGAAGCAGTTGGGTTTTTTGAAAAATATTTGTTATTTGCAAGTTTTGATGAACATGTAAGTCGTGGAAGTAAAAAGGTTCGTCGCTTTTGGACCTTAACATCATTGAAATAAAGTCGAAGCTTGGCGAAGATTCATTCCTGTAAAAATTACAGCATCCAATACACAAAAGCATTTAAAATTAAAATTAGAATACAAAATTTTGTATATGGTTAATATATTATATGTTGTGAACTAGGTAAAGTCGCCATCAGATATATAAGAGCGGCCAAAGAGCTCACAAATATCTGAACACATATCTATTGTCGAGGCATTAGAGACGTGTTCAGATATTTGTGAGCACTTTGGCCGCTCCGATATATCTGATGGCGACTGTACGAATTGAGTTTATTTGTAGTTCAGTCATTCAAATTCAGAAGATTTTCTCCGACGTAGTTCTTATTCTGATTTGGACAAAAAATTTACGAGTTAAGTTTTAACTTAGTTTGAGAAGATATTCATAATATTTCAAACAGTCATAATATTTATAATCTCTCACTGGCTGTAAACTTAAGCTGCCTATGAAGCGTACAATTTCTTTCAAATTTAATATTAACTTTCTTAACAAATGCCCAAATATAACCAAGCTTCAAAGTAACGAAAACAAATTTAATAAAAGAGGCGGCATAGAACACTTTCGTTATCCATCGCATAACATGTGCGGTGCGTACTGAACTACTTTAGTTTACATGGTTCTATAATATTGTTTATTTTACATGCACTTTGAAGGCCTGTGAAAATTTTAAGTGTCGTGTCGTGTAGGTGCCATTAATGTATAACTACTGGCTCTGTGAGAGGTAGAATGTTTTTTTTGAAGACTTCCAAAAGCTGAATCGTCGAAAAACGGTCTATATAATTATCGAACCCGCTCACAAAATTTTACGAGAATTGGTTGAGAAATGCGTCCTGTAGAAGAGAACAGCTAGACAAGCGGACATACGAAAGAATTTGGCTCAAGCTGAAACAGAGAACTTCGTTCGCTTCGCTGGCTCGTTCAATTATACTTGCTTTAGATTAAGGGAAGATCCAACGACAATTCCAGAAAATAAAATAAAAAATGCTGTTGTCTGTAATGTATTAGTTAAGTTCATGATGTTTTAAGTGAAGTCAGGTTATTTTTGCAGCAAATAGCTTTCATTTGAAAACATGATGCTTATCAACGTTATGAGAATAAGCATTTATTTTTCGAAACTTAATTTTTTGCTTATCTAACACATTATTAATTTGTTTGTTACAGGTAACAACGAAATCTCACTCGACCCGAATATTTGCAGTCACACTAGGAGGTATTGCCTTAAAAGCGTATACGTACGACTGGCTATAAAAATATCCATTATATCATGAGTCCTATTCCCTAGACATAAGTTCTAAGAAGCAAACATATCTATAAACGTGGCTGCACTAAATTCGACGTTAAAATAAGCCACTTTTGAAGCCTAATTTGAACTAGATTATGAACTAGCTATAGTCGTTTCAGCACTTTAACAGAAAATAAACATTGTGGCCACAGTTAGAATTTATTATTTGTGTAGTATCGTGGTTCTAAATCGACAAGCTAGGCACATTTAAATCGGATTTCAGAAATCTTTTCTAGAAAAGTGGAACTAAAATTAAGCAAGTAATTCAATAATTTTCCGTAACACGGTCAAGTTCAGCACGCGAACTAACGTGCGAGCGCCGTCCTCCATAATTCTGTCCGGCATTACTCATATCAAGAAATTGCCGAGTAATTTAATAATAACCATAGATTTTCCACCTTAACAGTTTCTTGCTTCCGTGTTAAACCGTTTTATAAACTTTCTACTTTTTCATTAAGTGCTGAACTGTTGACTTTTTAGGGTTCCGTAGCCAAAATGGCAAAAACGGAACCCTTATAGTTTCGTCATGTCCGTCTGTCCGTCTGTCCGTCTGTCCGTCTGTCCGTATGTCACAGGCATTTTACTCGAAAACTATAAGGTGTATTTGAATAAAATCTTGAGGATAGGTGTATTTTGTTAGCCGCTACAAAGTTTTGTAATTAAAATTACTAAAAAAAATTTTTTTAGGGGTGCACTCCATACATAAAACTAAAAGTCAAATTTTTTTTTTCATTGTGACCCCCCGTGTGGCACATCAATCGATAGGCCTTTCAAAATAAATATAAGGTTTCTTAACATTTTTTTTGATCAAGTGAATAGGGTCGGAGATAATCGCCCCGAAAGTCACTAAAATTCTGTCCCCCCCCTCTAATTTTTGAACGGTGTATTTTAAAAATATGAAAAAATTCATGGAAACAGCGCTTATTAAGTTCATTCACCGAAAATTGTTTTGAACAAGATCGGATGAAAGGTTTCCGAGATATTGCTGAAAAACTGCCTTCCTCAAAGAAAAGGACGTAAGTGCCGTAAGATTTCTATGACGATACGACCTTTTTAATAGGCACGGAACCCTTCGTTTTGCGTGGTCCGACACGCACTTGGCCGGTTTTTGTGATCTGATGCTGTAGGTATATCAAATTCAAGATTGATTAAGTACCGTATTATAAATCTATCTGAAATTTACCTACTTAAAATCTTACTTGAGTCTCTATTCTTTGATACGTTTTGTTTGATTAGATTTAATGTTTTTGCTCGTGGTGATGGAGGACCTTTCATATCACATAATAAAGTGTCGTATATAAATACGAAATGGTTAGCATCTATAATCGTATAAAAGCCACGTAATTCATTAATTCTTATCATTCAAACATAGTATTGCATAATTCATCTACCTACGCGTGTCGGCAAAAGAAATGATCAAAAAGTTCTATTATAAAAACACCTGTGTTTGTGTTTACGTAAAAAAATCGTGAACTAACTCACGCGAGCTGGGTGAAGGTCGCACTATGTCGCTGGGTAACTGAACTAAGTTTTATGTTTTACTTGGTCCTAAGCTCTAAGCTCCTAATTGATGTGGATTCTACTCTACAAAGACGAGCAAATACTGATCGACGTTTGTTATACAAATTTAGCTTTACTTTCCTAAAACTTTGAATTCTACTTTATATTTTCGTCAAATTGCAGTCTTTGAAAACATATTTTCAGTGTTCAATAGTGACTGCTTGCGGTAATAAGGAAAAAAAACCTTTCGTCATTTATTCATAATGGCACCGATATAGAAAGTGAGCTGTCACTACGAGAACAATCAACAACTCAATCGCTTTGTGTATCTAAACGTACAAAACGTGCTTTTGAAACAATTTCAAATTTTTACTTTTTCAAAAGGCTTAAAAGAGCGATAAATAAATTTCTCTAAAAGGGCTCGTTCCCAACGGCCTCGACATTGTTTCGATGTTTTACGGTGACAGTGTTAATTCTAGCAGAGCCTGTGCGCAATGCGCCTATATTTCAAAGTCAGGTGAGGTGATATTCCTAACACATAAGTGTCAAGATAATTAAAGATATACAGAGTGGGCCCTTTAACAGGACCAAAAATTAAACGGTACATTATTAAGCTTGTGAGCAATTGTTTCCAAGTAATTTTAATTGAAAATAATAAAAAAAAAATTGCTTATTTTTTCTTCATCATAAGTTTACGTGTACTTTTTTACTCTTCTGGAGTGATATAAGTAACTTTTCATTTTAAAAACACTAAAAAATTTGTTTTTTATTTTTATTTTATGAAAACGTTCGTATTTAATTGATTTTATTTTTCAAATAAAAGAAATTGAACCATAACACCGGAATGGAACCGGAACTCTCTTTTACAAATCACGTCACTTATAATTACTTTTTAGCAGCCTTTGATGCCACCATCATCATCGCCATGAATGTAGTCACTTTTCACCAGACCTCTTACATTTTGCCTCCCAAATATGGTCCAGAAATTTCTCTCATCCCATTATAATATTCAGATCTTGATAGTGACGATAACTTGATCGGACGCTCGAGCTCGCGATAAATGTGTTACATTTTCTAAGTTTTCACTCTGCATTATGTACGGAGACGTTGAAGCGAAAGTGCAGATTATTAGAAAGTAGACTAAACTATAGCTATCATATCTAAAGCACGGGTAATAGCGCGTAATGGTCAAGTTGTGAGTTTAATACTAAACTTACGCGATTGTGAATGAAAGTGAAGGTATGATTCGTACCTATCTGTTGATGCGTTATTATTTACCTGACAATTATATGTCTGTAATGGCAATACAGTGGTTTGTTTATTTTTAATCTTTGTATACACGAGACAAATTTAGTCAAAGTCGAAGTGATTTATTCTTCAATTTAGGCATATTACATGCACCTATGAATGTCGATAAACTACCACCGGTTCGGAAAGAAAACCTCTGTCTCGAGAAGAACCGGCGCAAAAAACTCGGTGTTATGTCACTGGGTATAGGTGGTAGTAACCCTGGAAGAAATTTTAACGAGATGTTTGTTTAGGTACTCTTTCTTTAGAATGATTTTTTTACGAAATATTTACCAGATTCGAAGTTTATAAATCCTCAGAAATATTTACGGAACGTATTTTTGAAATCGTTTTCCCGGAAGAATAGTTTTGCATTTCTGCAGGCTATGCCTTTTGTCCTCCGGTAGACATTCACCGAAGCGTTATATCTTTAGCGCGTATCTCACAGAGTATAGATAGCAAGTCTGCATTTTGTCAATATTTTATATGATTAGTTTAGAAACAATCTTCAGAGCTAGCTGAGGTTTTTTAATACAATGGTTAAGCAACGAATGAGTATTCAACCATGACAATTGTAAGGAATCGATATCAATGACTAACTGTAATGATAATGCGCCTTTACGGTAATACCGTAATCATATCGAGAACGTACAGATGTCGGTCGGTAGATATGCTCTGTTTATGTTCGTCCGTCTTACTGTGTGTAGTCATTGTTCAAGATTATCTACGCTCCGAAGTTTTTTGATATTCACCTCGCAAGGACAACATGGTAAGAGCTTACCCGTTCCAGCAATCATTCTTCCGTTCCTTTCATTTATCTTGATCGCCGTATAAACTAAACATTGAGATGTTCACTCCAATTCTTGTAGTTTGCCGGACACATACCCCTTATAAATATGTATGAGACAAGCAAGATGTGAAGTCAGGCGGACGCCGCGATTTGTTTGCTATAACAGCTGACCCTTGTCAGCAAATGGCGTCCCCGAAAAATAGATGGCGCTCAGTTCAATTTTTCTACACATCAGGTTTGAACCCAACATAAATTCAGCGACCCCAGTTAGGTCTCTGGAGGTGTGTTTACGAAAGGCGAGAAGCTTATTAATATTTATGAGGTAAGACAAAAGAAGGAACCGAGCTGCGGTCTAGCTATTTATAGGCGTTGTCACGTTTGGAAAACCCGGGGGATTGAATTGTTGAAATATTACGAGGAAAATTAAAATTTACCTATGCATTCATTAACAAAACCAACTGTGCACCTAATTAAGGCCATTAAGACCGTACGTCAAACTAAATTAATTTAGGACTTAGCTGCCCGCGCAGCCCTGCCTGCGTATTGCAATAAATGCAGGCAAATCCGGATAAAATATAGCTTATGTCCTCTTCGAAAGTCCACTTTATATATTGATGAAAGAATATTTGAAACAGTGACAACAGCACAACATACATACAAACTTAAAAAGTGCTTGAGATTAAGAGCTAAATTTTGCACGCTTAGCTGAACCTGCTGATTTAAAAATCAGGTCAGGTCAAAATATTGACCTATATTTTGAAGATCGATTCTCATTACATTGAACCGCTGAATCTTCTCTTACCTTATTTATATGTGAGGTCTAAAAATTAGAGAAGCATCTCACGCACGCCGGTGTAATATTTCAGGGAGCAGGACACGGGCGTAAACATTGCACGATATTGAGGCGCTGTCTGCCAACACTAGTGTTCATTTGGAACATGTAATATCCAAGTAATAAGCTTCATGTTATGCTAAGCGATTACATATTGGAACTCCGTGTGCATGTTAGTGAGATTGACGTTGTTTTGAGCTGGATTGTAATCAGTAGTGTGTTAGGAATTCGTATGGTAGGTGCACAACATAGTAACAAATTATATTACTAGGGGCTCTGTCGTTTGTAATAAAAAAATAAGAAATAGGTGTAGAGTAGAACAGTCGGAAATCCGGATTGATATAAAAAAATTGCGCAAGCTAAAACGAAGAACTTCGTTCGCTTCGCTCGCTCGTTCAATCAGAGCTCTTCTTGATACACAAGCGTAAAATGGTGATTTTTAATCGAGTATCGTGCCCTGCCAATTGTATTGAAGCCGCTCATTTGGATGACTTCACTTGGGGCTCATGTTTAGAAAGTTTGATTAAAAGTCAATCTTTCGTGATCTTTCGAATAGAATTCGCATCAACTCGTGCCTATTCGCAATGTTTAAAGTCCTTTTTTCTATAGGTATATGTTTTACATCAATTCATCTTTATCCTGCAATAAAACTGAGAGGTTGCCATTATTGCTAAGTTTTCTTACGGCAAACTTTCGGATACAATTAAAAAACTAATAAAACATGCTCAGACGTTGTACAAAGTGTGCGTTTGAGCGTTCGCTAATGCCATTCTCTCCTGTCTCCATTTTGCCGGAACTGCAAAAAACGTAAGTGCAACCCCCAACTTGACAGCCATAAGGGCTTCCGCTTGGCAAACTTTTCAATCGGACCACTTTGCCGTGGAACAACTTTATCCTTTGAGTCTTTGTAGTCGTCCTATTTTGGTAACCAAATTCAACGAAACAGACTATGGTTTTATAAAACTTTGACCTGTAGAAGCAATGTTTGTTATTAGCTTGCAAATGTTTCAATATATTGATATTTTTGTTGAGTTTTATATATATATGCTTCCTCGTGTACTCATCAAATCACGTTATTAATTTAATAATCCTTTGAGGATCCAACTCGTAAAAGACGAGAAATTTCTGAAACTTTCTTAACTCTTAGCAGGCGCTATATTTATTCAGCCACGAAACTCCCATATGGATGTTGCTAATATAATATTCAGCGAGTTACCTCATGTTCGATCTACCTATTACTGAGAAACCCGCAGGGACTGTAATTTAGGTGAAAATAATGAAACGGTGTAATTTTCCTAAGGATGTTTTATTCAGAGCTTCTGGTCATGGCAATTCTGATGGATACGTACATTTTTAAAGGTCCGAGGTATTTCTGTAAGAAATGCTATTATTAGGTACAGCGTGTTGTAGTTACACATCTGTTCTCGACCTTTTCAAACCATCCAAATTCTTGTGATATTCCGATCTATGCTAAATAAATACAGGTCGTTGGCATTGTATATGAAATTGTACAAACCTTGGGTATTCAATGTTTACTCTCAGTTCAAATTTAGGTTGAGCAGCCATGAAACACTCCCCTGTTTACACATGCGATAGATATTTTCCAGCTAACAAATTTTCTTCTTCAACCAAACACTCCGGTTTATTTTTTGCTCACACTCGAGCACTCTCCGAGAGGTCATTTCGCTTTACGATATTGTTTCTTTTTTAACGTGGAACATTAGTCTTTTGTTTCAAATAACCTCGTGGTCTCGGACTTTTCCCCTATTCATTAACTTTCCTTGCGGAGACAAGTGGAAATCCGTGTGTAGACTTTACTTTGCTTTTAAATTCGAGGCGGCAAGCGACAGTGTCACGCAATTTTATGCTTTGTTCCGATATTCTTATGTTCTATATTTAGTCTTCTGAAATATTTTACTGAACACCTTTATTGTTAGAAAGATGTCGGGAATGTTTAGATTGGATAGATAATGAGTGTTGGGTTCCTTTTCACAATTTAGTGAAGTATAAATATACTTATTCAGATTAGAGGGATATTCCTGACGTTGGTCCTTTGTTTTGTATTTGCTATTGCTGCGTTTTGTGCGACCTAATTTCCGTATTACCAAGTATTGGATTACCCATTGAGCGTATCGTGTTTTGCATATTTGCGTATTTGTACACATTCTCTTGTTACTATGTACATGTATTATTATTATAATATTAATTATAGTTATAAGGAAATAGATTTCAATAATACGTTCCAATGTTTCATAGTCAATATTTTTCCACCCGCTATTTAAATACAAAAGTACTTTTAAATAGCTACAGTCTTAAAGTAAATTGAAACTTCTTGACACCGTATTTCAGCAATAAGTATGTAAATTTCCTGTTATCACACCTCTTTTCCTGTTGGTATCTGCGTTGACGCTTAAGCGAGCACGTTGTTTTCAGCCCATCATTTCCCTTTGACAAACCGACCTGAACGCACGTATTGCCAAGTTTTTTTTATTGATAACAGTGTAGTGCATTGATAAGGTAGTGATGGTGGTTGTTTGAGCGGACCGGACGTAGGTGCTGAAATGTATAGGCGGAGGCAGTCGTTGCCGATGGTTGTCGAGGCTATGTTGACAAAGATGAAGAAGAAGAGGAATTCAACAGATTCTTCTCTCCATTCTTCATTTTCGCCCCCGTTGTCGGCGTGTTCGGATACCGATAATGTGAGTTAGCTTTATTTAGTTCGAGCTTTTTTCGTAAATGTATTTTATTCGCCGTGTAACTTCAGTTCGTTAACATAGCGTCCTGGGCATTTAAATGAAATTTTATTGAGTAGAAGCATTGTATCGCTGTATTATGATTATGACGCGCAAAAACATTGTCCACGCGCCCTTGAAATTGATCGAATCTTATCTATGACTAACTGATTACGGCATTTATTTTGGTTGTCAGGACTCGAGTGGTGTGATCGGACTTACCTTCGGGATCATTTGCATATTCTATTTCGGGTTATATATTTATCAACCACAGTGTTGTTTTATATTCAACATGCGCCAAAGAAACGCGCGTCTCTCTTCCTCATCCCTTTATTTTTAAAAGAAAATTGGAACATCGCAAACAATAATGCTGACCAGGCAACGAATTTGTGTAACGAATAGTCAATGTCCGTCCAGTTGGTTTTCTAGTATTGTAACTGGAATATATATTTGTTCATCCATGTGTAAATTGTTTGAAATATGTGGTAACTATGGTAAATCTTGAGGGCTTAGGGTCAATGTGCTTACATTTTCCACATGGTAGTGTTAAATTTTTGCGAATTCCTAAAAATACAACTAATTGGATTTTTGCCGGTAGCCTGAAAATTGTTATTTCCTCGTCCCAGTTCCCAACTCTTAATTATCTGAATTCTACCTAGTCGAGCTACGTTAATAGCGCCAGCGCGTGAGCATGTTTCTAGGGTTGGCGACGCAGTTTTCCTGTATAATTAAATTCTGCGCCGACAGTGTACGAACCTTAGGTAAGTACGTGTACTTTTTTTTAATGAATGCGTGAGAACCCTGGTGAAACTTGTTAGAACTGCGTGCCTTATCGCACCTTGAATGCATTTTTATAGCAACGTAATTAACGCTTTCGGTGACTTCGGTGTGAAATACACAATTTCCCTTACACATGGAAATGTCCGTCTTTTCTTTTTTATCAGTCAGTTTGAAACTATTCAAATCAGACTTACCTACGACAACCAGTACTTAGAGGGAAATCATCCATTATTGTGCTTTTGTTGACTTTTATTTTAACCCACAGTTATTTTTTAACACTAAGCGTTGATGTTGATGATGTTGATGTTGTGAAGGGACGCCTGGCCGGAAACAGGCGGGCTGTCGATCGCTTGTCACGTTCATTCAGCCCCTTTCCCTCAGGTTGGCGCTAAGGTTACTGTCCCGGCAGCGTTCCCACATCAAATTCTTCCATTCTTCTTGTTTTCCTGCAGAACAGAAGGACATCTTTAAGGTCGACATCCTTCAATTCCCTCTCCTCTAACACATCTTTACCGAATGTATTAAACCGCGGTGCCGCGTACATAATACATTCCGCTAATACATGCTTACTAGTTTCTTCCTCCCCACAATGTGGGCAGGAAGCGTCGCTACTGATACCTATTACCTTCAAGTGTCTATTTAGAGTGTTGTGACCAGTTACGATACCAGTCAACAATCTCAAATTGCTCTTACCTAGTTTCAGCAGATACCTGGTTCTTCTGTGATCCATACCTCCTATCATCATCTTTGTCTGTCTGCACCCAGATTCTTCTCTCCACTCTCTCTCCACATCTTGTTCTTTTAGCCTTTCTATGACCCCCTTTGTGACCTGAGCTGAGAAGGGAAGCACCGGTTCTGGGCCTATAAACTCCCATCCCGCCCCCTCCCTTGCCAGCTCATCCGCGCTCTCATTACCCGCTATCCCCTGATGTCCTGGCACCCACGCCACTGTGACACCTGGGTGTACTCCTATCTTGTTGAGCTCTTCCTTACATTCTCTTACTAAGGCGGATGTTACCGTTGCCTTTCCTAGTGCCTTCAGCGCTGCCTGACTGTCCGTATAGATCACTACTCTTCCAGTCTGCTGCGTTGTCTCCTTTATCATCTGTGCACACCTCATTATCGCGCACACTTCTGCTTGAAAAACGCTTGCATACCTCCCCAGTGGGATAGATACTCTTTCATGCAGCTTGGGTATAACTATACCCGCTCCTGCTAGCTTTGTTGATTTTCTTCTTGATCCATCTGTGAAGCAGACCGTCATTGGGTGTTCAATGTCTACTTTCCAGTTGTCTCTTTCTCCTATATGTACTCTGTACTTTTTGTCGAATATCTCCTGCCTCTTTATGAGGTCGTTGTTGGCTATCAGCATCTGTAGCTTCGATAGCGCCTCCTCCTGTATCAGCGCGTGTCTTTTATCCACACAGCTTCCTCTCCATTCTTTACATGCTTTCATTCGGTACCACTGTTCCATGGCTCTTTTTTCCACTTCAATTCGCATTGTCTTCATACCTAGCAATATTTCCATGGCATGCGTCGGGGTCGTTCTCTTTGCACCCGTCACCATCAGACATGCTAGTCTCTGCACTTTGTTCAGTTCTTTTTGATATTCTTTTATACGGGCCCTATGCCACCAGACCACGGCACCGTATAGCACCCTGGGTAGAACACTAAGCGTTAGCTGTGGCCGTATAAATATGTACGATTATATAGGCACATAGTCACTGTTATTCCAAAGTTATTTTAGTGCATATTTGAGGTCTGCTTGACGTCATATTGTCTGGATGTGACCACATTTAAGGTAAAAATCAAACCGCTTTGAGGTAAATAACGGAAAAAACAGGAAATACTTTTATTTTACTCAACCATATCCTGACGGTGTGCAAATATCCATTGCGCAATGTATTTTTAACTTACAATACTTATACTTACATATTAGCTTATAAATATATCCTAATATATATAATACAATCTCCTCTTTGTACTACCGGCACGCCGGTGCCTGTATCTACTGTCGATCTTAGTTTCCCCTCAGTCGGGATCAGTCCGGTCCTTTCATACAAGTCTGGTCGGACGCTATCAGCGACATTTTCAATGGATAGGTACTAGCAGTAGATACTCAAAGGTGGAATCGATAAGTGCTGGCAAAACGTCGAGTTCATCGCACCGATATGGTTCAAGTGGTACAAGGTTATATGACCTTCGCTTTAGTGTGATAGGTAGCTTTTAGTCCTTATGTGGCAACCGTTATTGCTTATAGTGTCAAGTCAATGTTATCCCACTAAAAACATTACATGTAAAGTGATTGCCAAGACTCCCTAGCTCATATAGCTTTCAGCGCTAAAAAGATATTTTGAACGGTGTATTTTAAAAATATGAAAAAATTCATGGAAACAGCGCTTATTAAGTTCATTCACCGAAAATTGTTTTGAACAAGATCGGATGAAAGGTTTCCGAGATATTGCTGAAAAACTGCCTTCCTCAAAGAAAAGGACGTAAGTGCCGTAAGATTTCTATGACGATACGACCTTTTTAATAGGCACGGAACCCTTCGTTTTGCGTGGTCCGACACGCACTTGGCCGGTTTTTGTGATCTGATGCTGTAGGTATATCAAATTCAAGATTGATTAAGTACCGTATTATAAATCTATCTGAAATTTACCTACTTAAAATCTTACTTGAGTCTCTATTCTTTGATACGTTTTGTTTGATTAGATTTAATGTTTTTGCTCGTGGTGATGGAGGACCTTTCATATCACATAATAAAGTGTCGTATATAAATACGAAATGGTTAGCATCTATAATCGTATAAAAGCCACGTAATTCATTAATTCTTATCATTCAAACATAGTATTGCATAATTCATCTACCTACGCGTGTCGGCAAAAGAAATGATCAAAAAGTTCTATTATAAAAACACCTGTGTTTGTGTTTACGTAAAAAAATCGTGAACTAACTCACGCGAGCTGGGTGAAGGTCGCACTATGTCGCTGGGTAACTGAACTAAGTTTTATGTTTTACTTGGTCCTAAGCTCTAAGCTCCTAATTGATGTGGATTCTACTCTACAAAGACGAGCAAATACTGATCGACGTTTGTTATACAAATTTAGCTTTACTTTCCTAAAACTTTGAATTCTACTTTATATTTTCGTCAAATTGCAGTCTTTGAAAACATATTTTCAGTGTTCAATAGTGACTGCTTGCGGTAATAAGGAAAAAAAACCTTTCGTCATTTATTCATAATGGCACCGATATAGAAAGTGAGCTGTCACTACGAGAACAATCAACAACTCAATCGCTTTGTGTATCTAAACGTACAAAACGTGCTTTTGAAACAATTTCAAATTTTTACTTTTTCAAAAGGCTTAAAAGAGCGATAAATAAATTTCTCTAAAAGGGCTCGTTCCCAACGGCCTCGACATTGTTTCGATGTTTTACGGTGACAGTGTTAATTCTAGCAGAGCCTGTGCGCAATGCGCCTATATTTCAAAGTCAGGTGAGGTGATATTCCTAACACATAAGTGTCAAGATAATTAAAGATATACAGAGTGGGCCCTTTAACAGGACCAAAAATTAAACGGTACATTATTAAGCTTGTGAGCAATTGTTTCCAAGTAATTTTAATTGAAAATAATAAAAAAAAAATTGCTTATTTTTTCTTCATCATAAGTTTACGTGTACTTTTTTACTCTTCTGGAGTGATATAAGTAACTTTTCATTTTAAAAACACTAAAAAATTTGTTTTTTATTTTTATTTTATGAAAACGTTCGTATTTAATTGATTTTATTTTTCAAATAAAAGAAATTGAACCATAACACCGGAATGGAACCGGAACTCTCTTTTACAAATCACGTCACTTATAATTACTTTTTAGCAGCCTTTGATGCCACCATCATCATCGCCATGAATGTAGTCACTTTTCACCAGACCTCTTACATTTTGCCTCCCAAATATGGTCCAGAAATTTCTCTCATCCCATTATAATATTCAGATCTTGATAGTGACGATAACTTGATCGGACGCTCGAGCTCGCGATAAATGTGTTACATTTTCTAAGTTTTCACTCTGCATTATGTACGGAGACGTTGAAGCGAAAGTGCAGATTATTAGAAAGTAGACTAAACTATAGCTATCATATCTAAAGCACGGGTAATAGCGCGTAATGGTCAAGTTGTGAGTTTAATACTAAACTTACGCGATTGTGAATGAAAGTGAAGGTATGATTCGTACCTATCTGTTGATGCGTTATTATTTACCTGACAATTATATGTCTGTAATGGCAATACAGTGGTTTGTTTATTTTTAATCTTTGTATACACGAGACAAATTTAGTCAAAGTCGAAGTGATTTATTCTTCAATTTAGGCATATTACATGCACCTATGAATGTCGATAAACTACCACCGGTTCGGAAAGAAAACCTCTGTCTCGAGAAGAACCGGCGCAAAAAACTCGGTGTTATGTCACTGGGTATAGGTGGTAGTAACCCTGGAAGAAATTTTAACGAGATGTTTGTTTAGGTACTCTTTCTTTAGAATGATTTTTTTACGAAATATTTACCAGATTCGAAGTTTATAAATCCTCAGAAATATTTACGGAACGTATTTTTGAAATCGTTTTCCCGGAAGAATAGTTTTGCATTTCTGCAGGCTATGCCTTTTGTCCTCCGGTAGACATTCACCGAAGCGTTATATCTTTAGCGCGTATCTCACAGAGTATAGATAGCAAGTCTGCATTTTGTCAATATTTTATATGATTAGTTTAGAAACAATCTTCAGAGCTAGCTGAGGTTTTTTAATACAATGGTTAAGCAACGAATGAGTATTCAACCATGACAATTGTAAGGAATCGATATCAATGACTAACTGTAATGATAATGCGCCTTTACGGTAATACCGTAATCATATCGAGAACGTACAGATGTCGGTCGGTAGATATGCTCTGTTTATGTTCGTCCGTCTTACTGTGTGTAGTCATTGTTCAAGATTATCTACGCTCCGAAGTTTTTTGATATTCACCTCGCAAGGACAACATGGTAAGAGCTTACCCGTTCCAGCAATCATTCTTCCGTTCCTTTCATTTATCTTGATCGCCGTATAAACTAAACATTGAGATGTTCACTCCAATTCTTGTAGTTTGCCGGACACATACCCCTTATAAATATGTATGAGACAAGCAAGATGTGAAGTCAGGCGGACGCCGCGATTTGTTTGCTATAACAGCTGACCCTTGTCAGCAAATGGCGTCCCCGAAAAATAGATGGCGCTCAGTTCAATTTTTCTACACATCAGGTTTGAACCCAACATAAATTCAGCGACCCCAGTTAGGTCTCTGGAGGTGTGTTTACGAAAGGCGAGAAGCTTATTAATATTTATGAGGTAAGACAAAAGAAGGAACCGAGCTGCGGTCTAGCTATTTATAGGCGTTGTCACGTTTGGAAAACCCGGGGGATTGAATTGTTGAAATATTACGAGGAAAATTAAAATTTACCTATGCATTCATTAACAAAACCAACTGTGCACCTAATTAAGGCCATTAAGACCGTACGTCAAACTAAATTAATTTAGGACTTAGCTGCCCGCGCAGCCCTGCCTGCGTATTGCAATAAATGCAGGCAAATCCGGATAAAATATAGCTTATGTCCTCTTCGAAAGTCCACTTTATATATTGATGAAAGAATATTTGAAACAGTGACAACAGCACAACATACATACAAACTTAAAAAGTGCTTGAGATTAAGAGCTAAATTTTGCACGCTTAGCTGAACCTGCTGATTTAAAAATCAGGTCAGGTCAAAATATTGACCTATATTTTGAAGATCGATTCTCATTACATTGAACCGCTGAATCTTCTCTTACCTTATTTATATGTGAGGTCTAAAAATTAGAGAAGCATCTCACGCACGCCGGTGTAATATTTCAGGGAGCAGGACACGGGCGTAAACATTGCACGATATTGAGGCGCTGTCTGCCAACACTAGTGTTCATTTGGAACATGTAATATCCAAGTAATAAGCTTCATGTTATGCTAAGCGATTACATATTGGAACTCCGTGTGCATGTTAGTGAGATTGACGTTGTTTTGAGCTGGATTGTAATCAGTAGTGTGTTAGGAATTCGTATGGTAGGTGCACAACATAGTAACAAATTATATTACTAGGGGCTCTGTCGTTTGTAATAAAAAAATAAGAAATAGGTGTAGAGTAGAACAGTCGGAAATCCGGATTGATATAAAAAAATTGCGCAAGCTAAAACGAAGAACTTCGTTCGCTTCGCTCGCTCGTTCAATCAGAGCTCTTCTTGATACACAAGCGTAAAATGGTGATTTTTAATCGAGTATCGTGCCCTGCCAATTGTATTGAAGCCGCTCATTTGGATGACTTCACTTGGGGCTCATGTTTAGAAAGTTTGATTAAAAGTCAATCTTTCGTGATCTTTCGAATAGAATTCGCATCAACTCGTGCCTATTCGCAATGTTTAAAGTCCTTTTTTCTATAGGTATATGTTTTACATCAATTCATCTTTATCCTGCAATAAAACTGAGAGGTTGCCATTATTGCTAAGTTTTCTTACGGCAAACTTTCGGATACAATTAAAAAACTAATAAAACATGCTCAGACGTTGTACAAAGTGTGCGTTTGAGCGTTCGCTAATGCCATTCTCTCCTGTCTCCATTTTGCCGGAACTGCAAAAAACGTAAGTGCAACCCCCAACTTGACAGCCATAAGGGCTTCCGCTTGGCAAACTTTTCAATCGGACCACTTTGCCGTGGAACAACTTTATCCTTTGAGTCTTTGTAGTCGTCCTATTTTGGTAACCAAATTCAACGAAACAGACTATGGTTTTATAAAACTTTGACCTGTAGAAGCAATGTTTGTTATTAGCTTGCAAATGTTTCAATATATTGATATTTTTGTTGAGTTTTATATATATATGCTTCCTCGTGTACTCATCAAATCACGTTATTAATTTAATAATCCTTTGAGGATCCAACTCGTAAAAGACGAGAAATTTCTGAAACTTTCTTAACTCTTAGCAGGCGCTATATTTATTCAGCCACGAAACTCCCATATGGATGTTGCTAATATAATATTCAGCGAGTTACCTCATGTTCGATCTACCTATTACTGAGAAACCCGCAGGGACTGTAATTTAGGTGAAAATAATGAAACGGTGTAATTTTCCTAAGGATGTTTTATTCAGAGCTTCTGGTCATGGCAATTCTGATGGATACGTACATTTTTAAAGGTCCGAGGTATTTCTGTAAGAAATGCTATTATTAGGTACAGCGTGTTGTAGTTACACATCTGTTCTCGACCTTTTCAAACCATCCAAATTCTTGTGATATTCCGATCTATGCTAAATAAATACAGGTCGTTGGCATTGTATATGAAATTGTACAAACCTTGGGTATTCAATGTTTACTCTCAGTTCAAATTTAGGTTGAGCAGCCATGAAACACTCCCCTGTTTACACATGCGATAGATATTTTCCAGCTAACAAATTTTCTTCTTCAACCAAACACTCCGGTTTATTTTTTGCTCACACTCGAGCACTCTCCGAGAGGTCATTTCGCTTTACGATATTGTTTCTTTTTTAACGTGGAACATTAGTCTTTTGTTTCAAATAACCTCGTGGTCTCGGACTTTTCCCCTATTCATTAACTTTCCTTGCGGAGACAAGTGGAAATCCGTGTGTAGACTTTACTTTGCTTTTAAATTCGAGGCGGCAAGCGACAGTGTCACGCAATTTTATGCTTTGTTCCGATATTCTTATGTTCTATATTTAGTCTTCTGAAATATTTTACTGAACACCTTTATTGTTAGAAAGATGTCGGGAATGTTTAGATTGGATAGATAATGAGTGTTGGGTTCCTTTTCACAATTTAGTGAAGTATAAATATACTTATTCAGATTAGAGGGATATTCCTGACGTTGGTCCTTTGTTTTGTATTTGCTATTGCTGCGTTTTGTGCGACCTAATTTCCGTATTACCAAGTATTGGATTACCCATTGAGCGTATCGTGTTTTGCATATTTGCGTATTTGTACACATTCTCTTGTTACTATGTACATGTATTATTATTATAATATTAATTATAGTTATAAGGAAATAGATTTCAATAATACGTTCCAATGTTTCATAGTCAATATTTTTCCACCCGCTATTTAAATACAAAAGTACTTTTAAATAGCTACAGTCTTAAAGTAAATTGAAACTTCTTGACACCGTATTTCAGCAATAAGTATGTAAATTTCCTGTTATCACACCTCTTTTCCTGTTGGTATCTGCGTTGACGCTTAAGCGAGCACGTTGTTTTCAGCCCATCATTTCCCTTTGACAAACCGACCTGAACGCACGTATTGCCAAGTTTTTTTTATTGATAACAGTGTAGTGCATTGATAAGGTAGTGATGGTGGTTGTTTGAGCGGACCGGACGTAGGTGCTGAAATGTATAGGCGGAGGCAGTCGTTGCCGATGGTTGTCGAGGCTATGTTGACAAAGATGAAGAAGAAGAGGAATTCAACAGATTCTTCTCTCCATTCTTCATTTTCGCCCCCGTTGTCGGCGTGTTCGGATACCGATAATGTGAGTTAGCTTTATTTAGTTCGAGCTTTTTTCGTAAATGTATTTTATTCGCCGTGTAACTTCAGTTCGTTAACATAGCGTCCTGGGCATTTAAATGAAATTTTATTGAGTAGAAGCATTGTATCGCTGTATTATGATTATGACGCGCAAAAACATTGTCCACGCGCCCTTGAAATTGATCGAATCTTATCTATGACTAACTGATTACGGCATTTATTTTGGTTGTCAGGACTCGAGTGGTGTGATCGGACTTACCTTCGGGATCATTTGCATATTCTATTTCGGGTTATATATTTATCAACCACAGTGTTGTTTTATATTCAACATGCGCCAAAGAAACGCGCGTCTCTCTTCCTCATCCCTTTATTTTTAAAAGAAAATTGGAACATCGCAAACAATAATGCTGACCAGGCAACGAATTTGTGTAACGAATAGTCAATGTCCGTCCAGTTGGTTTTCTAGTATTGTAACTGGAATATATATTTGTTCATCCATGTGTAAATTGTTTGAAATATGTGGTAACTATGGTAAATCTTGAGGGCTTAGGGTCAATGTGCTTACATTTTCCACATGGTAGTGTTAAATTTTTGCGAATTCCTAAAAATACAACTAATTGGATTTTTGCCGGTAGCCTGAAAATTGTTATTTCCTCGTCCCAGTTCCCAACTCTTAATTATCTGAATTCTACCTAGTCGAGCTACGTTAATAGCGCCAGCGCGTGAGCATGTTTCTAGGGTTGGCGACGCAGTTTTCCTGTATAATTAAATTCTGCGCCGACAGTGTACGAACCTTAGGTAAGTACGTGTACTTTTTTTTAATGAATGCGTGAGAACCCTGGTGAAACTTGTTAGAACTGCGTGCCTTATCGCACCTTGAATGCATTTTTATAGCAACGTAATTAACGCTTTCGGTGACTTCGGTGTGAAATACACAATTTCCCTTACACATGGAAATGTCCGTCTTTTCTTTTTTATCAGTCAGTTTGAAACTATTCAAATCAGACTTACCTACGACAACCAGTACTTAGAGGGAAATCATCCATTATTGTGCTTTTGTTGACTTTTATTTTAACCCACAGTTATTTTTTAACACTAAGCGTTGATGTTGATGATGTTGATGTTGTGAAGGGACGCCTGGCCGGAAACAGGCGGGCTGTCGATCGCTTGTCACGTTCATTCAGCCCCTTTCCCTCAGGTTGGCGCTAAGGTTACTGTCCCGGCAGCGTTCCCACATCAAATTCTTCCATTCTTCTTGTTTTCCTGCAGAACAGAAGGACATCTTTAAGGTCGACATCCTTCAATTCCCTCTCCTCTAACACATCTTTACCGAATGTATTAAACCGCGGTGCCGCGTACATAATACATTCCGCTAATACATGCTTACTAGTTTCTTCCTCCCCACAATGTGGGCAGGAAGCGTCGCTACTGATACCTATTACCTTCAAGTGTCTATTTAGAGTGTTGTGACCAGTTACGATACCAGTCAACAATCTCAAATTGCTCTTACCTAGTTTCAGCAGATACCTGGTTCTTCTGTGATCCATACCTCCTATCATCATCTTTGTCTGTCTGCACCCAGATTCTTCTCTCCACTCTCTCTCCACATCTTGTTCTTTTAGCCTTTCTATGACCCCCTTTGTGACCTGAGCTGAGAAGGGAAGCACCGGTTCTGGGCCTATAAACTCCCATCCCGCCCCCTCCCTTGCCAGCTCATCCGCGCTCTCATTACCCGCTATCCCCTGATGTCCTGGCACCCACGCCACTGTGACACCTGGGTGTACTCCTATCTTGTTGAGCTCTTCCTTACATTCTCTTACTAAGGCGGATGTTACCGTTGCCTTTCCTAGTGCCTTCAGCGCTGCCTGACTGTCCGTATAGATCACTACTCTTCCAGTCTGCTGCGTTGTCTCCTTTATCATCTGTGCACACCTCATTATCGCGCACACTTCTGCTTGAAAAACGCTTGCATACCTCCCCAGTGGGATAGATACTCTTTCATGCAGCTTGGGTATAACTATACCCGCTCCTGCTAGCTTTGTTGATTTTCTTCTTGATCCATCTGTGAAGCAGACCGTCATTGGGTGTTCAATGTCTACTTTCCAGTTGTCTCTTTCTCCTATATGTACTCTGTACTTTTTGTCGAATATCTCCTGCCTCTTTATGAGGTCGTTGTTGGCTATCAGCATCTGTAGCTTCGATAGCGCCTCCTCCTGTATCAGCGCGTGTCTTTTATCCACACAGCTTCCTCTCCATTCTTTACATGCTTTCATTCGGTACCACTGTTCCATGGCTCTTTTTTCCACTTCAATTCGCATTGTCTTCATACCTAGCAATATTTCCATGGCATGCGTCGGGGTCGTTCTCTTTGCACCCGTCACCATCAGACATGCTAGTCTCTGCACTTTGTTCAGTTCTTTTTGATATTCTTTTATACGGGCCCTATGCCACCAGACCACGGCACCGTATAGCACCCTGGGTAGAACACTAAGCGTTAGCTGTGGCCGTATAAATATGTACGATTATATAGGCACATAGTCACTGTTATTCCAAAGTTATTTTAGTGCATATTTGAGGTCTGCTTGACGTCATATTGTCTGGATGTGACCACATTTAAGGTAAAAATCAAACCGCTTTGAGGTAAATAACGGAAAAAACAGGAAATACTTTTATTTTACTCAACCATATCCTGACGGTGTGCAAATATCCATTGCGCAATGTATTTTTAACTTACAATACTTATACTTACATATTAGCTTATAAATATATCCTAATATATATAATACAATCTCCTCTTTGTACTACCGGCACGCCGGTGCCTGTATCTACTGTCGATCTTAGTTTCCCCTCAGTCGGGATCAGTCCGGTCCTTTCATACAAGTCTGGTCGGACGCTATCAGCGACATTTTCAATGGATAGGTACTAGCAGTAGATACTCAAAGGTGGAATCGATAAGTGCTGGCAAAACGTCGAGTTCATCGCACCGATATGGTTCAAGTGGTACAAGGTTATATGACCTTCGCTTTAGTGTGATAGGTAGCTTTTAGTCCTTATGTGGCAACCGTTATTGCTTATAGTGTCAAGTCAATGTTATCCCACTAAAAACATTACATGTAAAGTGATTGCCAAGACTCCCTAGCTCATATAGCTTTCAGCGCTAAAAAGATATCAGATCGCAACTAGCACCAAGCTTCCTACTTCATACGGCTTAACTCTACCAGCCACGCTCTACAAATTCTACTTTTTGGCTAAAAAGTTAACCCGTGTGGAGTAGGAAGCTTGGCGCTACTTATGATCTGATATCTTTTTAACGCTGAAAGCTATATCAGCTAGGGAGTCTTGGCAATCACTTTACATGTAATGTTTTTAGTGGGATCTCATTCCTTTTTGTAAGGTAATTTCGAAAGAAGAATTTCTTTCTAAGTTTATGGGAAAACCCATACAAACTTCCATCCCCTAATTTAAAGGGTGGGGGGTGATTTACCAAAAATCCTGAAATATGTATTTTATTATTTATAACAAGGATTCCCCGTATCAATTTTCAGACCTCTAGCATCAAAATTTAAAGGTCATCAAAAATTCCATCCCCAAGTTTAAGGGTATGGGGGGTAAAAGTTTCAATTTTTAGGATTTTTTGTTGTTTGTGTACTAATCTAGCTTACTTGTAAATATCAAGTTTCTGCTTTCTAGGACTTCAGGAATGAAACTAAGAGTTTTGATGATTTCAGTGAGTCAGTGACGAAATCTGCGTTTTTTAGATAGCAATAAAATTTAAAGTATATTAATGCAATTGAAATTTTATATGTTTAAGAAGTCCATTATTGACATCATATTACGAGAATGTTGTTTACCTGGTATAATCCAAACACAAGTTCATAAAAACGACGAAGCGCTCCGAGAAAAGGTAGGTTAGGTTAGGTTCCCGAGCAGGAAGGCCCCCATGGTGTTCTGGGGTGCCAACAGCGGAGTGGGTACCATACCCTGTCATCACCTACGTGGGCCCGCAAGGGCAACGCTGACAGAGTTCCGGATGTGTGCAATAGCGTTCCCGGGGCTCTGTCCAAAAGCGAGCGGTGGAACACCCCAGGGGTTTTAGTCCGTGCGAGTCGGACATACCCACTCGGTTTCTCCCGAGCCGGGTGGGATCCATAACGGATTTCCCCTGGGAAAAAAAAAAAAAAAAAAAAAAAAAAAAGGTTAGGTTAGGTTGGCTTGTCTTGGCGGGAGCACTACCGTGCCCCCAGATCAATAGGAACAATTTATCAAATACAAATATTATTAAAGAAAAATATACTATCCCTCAGTAGTGGGGCGCTCCCTCGAGGATTGATCGATTTAACATGTAATTTAACCCCCAAACTCAACACAGATTATGTAAACTCATTTCGCACTCGGCACTGACCATATGGCCCGGCAAAAGGTGTTTTGTATCTGGTTGCCATAACGACAGTTGCGCGCGCAGGTGTTTTGGACAGCTGTTTCTAACTAACAGTCGGGCCCAACTGACAGCCTAAATTTTACAAAAATTTTTATATCCGTCCTTTTGTGTTTGATGATTGATGATTCACACTCGTAATTAAAAAAAAAACATACTAACGGGTACTGTATTTCTGTGCAAAGAGTACCCGTTTTTCTTGTGAGGTTGGTAGATGTTTTATCCCATGAAAGCGGATTGAGGTAGCTCTCAGTCACACAGATAATTTACCTATGTTCCCTATACATTTTGATTCCCTTGAGTGTCGAAATATACGTTTTTTGTGACTTAAAGGGCCGTACCTTTTTTACGTTAACTTAGAAGTTTGCTTTTTTCACAGCTTCAAGGGACTGTAGACTTGAGTATATGGTTTTAATTTCAACTTGATACCTCCACGCGATCCCGAGATAAAGGGTCTTGACAGACAGACAGATGGACAACAAAGTGATCCGTTCCGAAAGGTTTCCGTTTTTTCCTTTTGAGGTACGGAACCCTAAAAATGAGGTTTTACCATTGTCGTAGATCAGTCTCTGTCTGACTAGCCAGTGCGAGAGTGGCGGTGTTTAAATCTTCGCCTTAGGCGTTATATATAACCTGGGTTGAGGGTTCTTGTTAAGAAGCAGAAGCTTGTGATGGCTTATCTGGATGATAGGATATAATTTGTTTATTTATTATTTAATTTGTTTACACGGATAGATTTAATTTATAAATTTGAGATTTAATTTGTTTTTCAATAGGATTGAGATGAATATATAAAAATAACAATACACGCTTCTATATTACAGTACGATGTGTTTATGGGTAAATTACCAGCAATAAACTATGCACATAGTAAATTAATTACTACATATTTGAATTATAGTAGGTCGAAAAACAAACATGAAGATATTGCAAAACTTAATGATGTTTTGACTTAATTATTAATTGGTATCTGAGCATGTTCGTGTTCAACACGGATTCAATAATTTACTTTATTTATCCCGGAAAATGGAGGATTTATTAATTATGATGTGTTCGTCATCAATATAGTAGCTTTAAACTCAATTGAAGTCATACCTATATCCAGCAAAAAAACAAGGTGGGGAAAGGACAAGAAATGATGATGTCATGAATTGTTAAAAAACAGAATTGTCAAATTGCGCCCTTTAATCTTTTTAATTTAAGGTTTCATAGTCTATAGGCAATCTAGGCATCAATTTGTGTCACGAGCGTAGCTTAGATACTAATCCTATCTCTTTCTTATGTTAGCAACGTTTGCCCTGAAAAAGGAATGGGTATATGTTTTAGCTTCTCTGTTACCGTTACCTACTGACACTACATTGTACCTGGTAATCCAATTTTGTGACAAAAACCTACCTGTCCATTCTTACTATTCAATTCAATTGTCAATAATCAAATCTGATTGGCCTATTGCTGGCTAAATTGGCCTTTATGATAATGACACATATAATGGGCCAGCCAAAGGCGAACTATTGTGTCTGTCAATTATTCACGATGGTGAACCAATTTTATCATCAATATCTGTCTCAACAGACATATTTCATTGCCCACTTATTTCGCTTTGTTTATGTCAGCTTTAGCCCAAGTGGCTTACCCGCGCATTGCAAAGACCGCAAGCCGATCCGGGAGTTCAAGTCATGCTGCTGTCCATCCAGGAAGTCCATTCTATACAAAGGTGAAAGAGTTTTTGAATTCATAGAAGTGGTTCCGGAATGGCCCTACATACGAACTTATAAAACTACAATCCCTCCAGACCTCTTTATTATATTAGTTTAGTATGATGTAGATGACGTCCAACTAATAATAGGCACTTAGTAGTTAGTTATATGTCGCAACACTATATAATTATGTTATGATTGTCTTTTTTTAAACCGACGCTTCCTCACGTTATGACAGTAAAAGTTGTATCGCTTATAATAAAAACAAGAAACAACAATTTTGTCATACTTACACAAACCATTTGTCTACGCTAAAGTATCGGAGACGCCTTTAAAACGACTACGGGCGACTTTATCATGGAGGCATATCGTCGGATATCCGGTAGGGAGGTAGAAAGAGAGGTGTTTAATCTAATACGATATAAGGGTCGTTCTTCTTTTTTACCGACAATGAACCGAGGTTTTCCTTTTTTTTTTGGTTTTTGAACTATCCAAAATTGTGATTTTGAAGCGTGATTTAAAAAAAAATGCATTGGTTTCTTCATTAACACTAATTAAAGTTTCCTTTCCGGCCAATATACATATTTGTTTACGGTTGGTTTTAAAAAAAAAATGTGACAAAGTGGACTCTTTCAGTGGGGACTACATTTTGGTTTACCACTCTGTCACAGACTTCTACGATAAAAATACGTTTAAAACAAATGCTAGTTAGAGAAACTAAAATATTAAATTAATACTAATTAATAAAATAATATGGACGTTCATTTTCGAACATTATAAAACCGTAAAATCATTACTCAAATGAGATGCCGTAGTAAGACAAAGGACAGGCTATTGTCGGTCGAAAAGAAGAACGACCCATAAAAAATATAATAAGTTTAGAGACAGACGCCCGATTTCACTCTCTCACGTATGACTGCGTCCTGCGTCCCTCTCGCCAGTGAATGAATAAGGAAAGTTAAATCAGTTCTTAAATTACAAGTATAGTTTGACGTTCCTAAAATGTTCGCAACTTATCATCTATTTGTATTCCTTGTAATGTTAATATTGACATCGCGTGCGTATTCGTTTGTAACGACCTAAAACCGAAGATGCGTTCGTGTCGATAATTGTGTCTCGTACCTCAAAATTGGCCGTTTTTGTA
Organism: Epinotia nisella; assembly: GCA_932294315.1. NCBI lineage: Eukaryota > Metazoa > Arthropoda > Insecta > Lepidoptera > Tortricidae > Epinotia > Epinotia nisella. Next base: position 10,897,704 of record OW028688.1, on the reverse strand, counting down.
CTTTTAAAATTTAATGGTTTTGATCGTAATGCGATGTCTGTGTTTGTTTTAGTTATGACGTGAGAAAGGGAAACGTTACGTTTCATTTATTTTTGACCGTTTTGTAATCATTATAAGAAATACCTACAGTGACATTTTTGACTTTATTTTACCAGGATAATCGAGGGACTGTAGAAATATGAAGTCGATACTGACTATTATATATGTCGCTAGGAAGGTTCCCAGGGGATGTCCAGGAGCAGCAATAAAACAACGTTGTTATCTGAATCAGATCTATTTAAGGACTGGCTATACAAAACCCCAACCAACCACATTCGACAATTATTAATCAGTTTTAAACCTACCCACTAATAAAGAAACATACACACGTATATGACTATTGAATATATAAATGAACCTACCTATTCCCTTAACACACTCGCCGCTGCGGATGGAGCCGCTGCGGATGGAGACGCCAGCATTTGAATTGTCGGCCTAGGCCTCGCATATTTTCAGTATTTTTTGTTACCCCCCGCTACCGAGCCTTCTTTTACGAGTAAATTGAATCAAACACGCTATAACAATGTTTATTTCTGTTTAGTCCGGTATGTAGCACATTTCAATGACACCGAACGCTAAGTTTCATCAAGGCTTCGCCATCCATTGTTTTGTCATGTAACGGTTAGGTTCCCAGGCAAAAACTAACCTATTGATGAGCTTGAACGTTAAGAGTATTGCCATGGTATTGTGTTGAGAATGTATGTGAGAACAATTAAGTTAAGGTCGGATTTATCTTGGAGTGTGGTAATGAAATCTAAAGTGGCTATTGTTTTATCCATGGTACCACAAAATCCCACTCACAAATATTTTTTTCATGGTATTTAATGCTTATTAATATTAACTTTATTTAGTTAGTTTTGATTAATATAGTTCCTAGACGGATAACAACCAGAGGGAGAATCAAGAGCTGGCGATTACCTCTCGCAACGAATTTCTATAGCAATTCAAAGAGGTAATTTCGCCAGCATAATTAGATTTAGGCAACATAAAAATAAACTGACCTGCTAGAAGTTGTGACTATTTTTAGGCTCTGTATATGTTCCTAGACTAGAAGAGAAACGTTTAGAAACAACAGTAACAACAGCATTTGTTGGTATAAAATTAGGCGAGTAGGGAAACCACAATCTGAAGCTAATTAAACCAAAATTGACTTTTTCCACTGCTATCTACCTACATATATACTAAGATCCCCTTGAGGTGGAGCAAAATCTCTTGGCTCCATATCTATGAAATTTATGAAAAATGTAATTGTCCAGTAAAATATTAATCATCGTTAACTGAAAGTTTACAATACAAGTAGGTAATATAACATGGTACTTATATTAATATTACTATAACAGATTAGCCTTCCGTCGCCTTGCGTGATTCGTCATGTGTGGTGTCGAACAATAGTTAATGCTAAGTTCCTGATGCATTGTTGCATTAATGTGTCCATTAATGTCTTCCAACACCATTGTAGTACATTGTAATAAGGGCTTTGATTAGCATACGTCAATTTGCATGCCGATTAGGTGAAGTGTTGGAATTGATTATAATAGTGGCCTAATTTGCTACTTGTTCATTTCAGACGTGGCATGGGTTTCACGAAGTTAAGATACATCGCTTCCCTTATAAATCTAACTTTTGTGGCATTCTAAAATCCTTTCTGGAAGAGATTTGACAAACAGATAGTTCATGACCAGGATTAATGCATAAGATATTTTTGATCCCGGAAATTATCTACCAAGGTGATAAACTTAGGGGTAGAAATTGGCATTGGACTGGAAAATTATGCAGTCTAAGTCGCGGACTAAATCAGTTCTGATACCACAACATATTGTTACAGTACCGTTCTGCGTGCAAACGTTGATAATTTTAATAAGCGGCCAGCACCCGGTGATTACCGAGTACCAGTCATGTTATTATAAAATCACCACAATATGCCACTGATTGGTCTGATTAGTTCATTGGCACTGGCAGCCAGTGGAACCAATTTGTTCGATTAATGAAAGAGTGACGTTAAATCAGTGCAGTGTAATAAACTAATCACGGTTCTTTTTAACAATGATGATTTAACGGTGTATTGCTCAAAGCGATACATTTTCTTGGGGTTGTTATTTTGTATAATACAATCTTTTAATGTATTTGCCAATAAATCTTTATTACCAATTCAATCAAACATGAACAGAGTTTAATAAGCTTATTTCATAAAATTTTGACGTTTAAATCAACCTTTACGCGCTTATTCCATAGAATTCGTTTCAAATTCAGTATCATACAATATTGAGTATAATTACGAGTACAGATTGAAAGTAAACATAATGAACATTTCTAAATTCCAGCGTCATATTTCTACAAAATCAATGTACAAATATATCCCGAGAGATTTCTACAGCCACGCGATAACTCGAAGATATTCTGATATATTCTATCGCAGGCTTACATTGGCTGCACCAGAGGCGCTTTTCGCAACGAGGATCGACTGTGCTGGTCCTATGCGGCTTATGCCAATTCGTGTTCCTTTAAGGGAGAAAATAAAACGGTGTATGCAGTTTTATGATGTAGGGGAATACGGAATCAGTCTGGAGCTCGGATAATGCGCCGGATTATGTGGACTTGAACCGTACTTCGTTTAATATGGGTTTCATTTATGACTGCATTACGTGACGTAAGGCTTTGTTTAGTAATAGATGTAACATTTAGAAGTCTCATGATACAAAATCTGAGAAATTCTTTGTTTTGAAAGGTTTTATTCTTGAATCTGTCATGCAGCATGGAAACTGTGTTTAGATTACTTCAAAATTGCTTTCATTGTATGCTGAACAAAAATGAAGAAAAGAACATAAAAGCATTGGTAGGTACCAACCCGCACTGGACCAGCGTGGTTTCATCCATGAGAGGATGCTTGTGCCCAGCAGTGGGACGTACATAGGCTGATTTATTTATTATAAAAGCATTGGTCTTCATCATTGTCTTTAAAATTGAATGGATTGATTTCTACATCGTATTGATTACCTCGTCTTACATAAGAATGCATTGAATGTACCACATGTTCTTTGAAATGTACAGTCGACGTCAAAGTTATGTTTACACTTTTGCACCTTATTCTACAATGGAATACGGCTATTGTTATCTTTAACGTCGACTATACTGAAAAGTAGTCTCGAGATGACATTGTAACACAAAGCCCAATGCACGTATCAGCACTTACGCATCCCACCTACTTGTCGTAGACGAGGATGATGGCCCCAGAACAATCACGCTCACGCATAAATACTTTATCTTATTAAATATTGTAGTCAGAAACAGCACAAACGTGCAAACTGTCCACACAAATGTATTAATTCCCATGCAAATATTCCTCATTTAACGTGTAATTACCATCTTCTGATTCCAAAACGCTCGTTAGCTCTAGTTTGATGTCTTTGAAGCACAATTTCGGTGAGTCAAGCCGTGACTCACAAGGCTCCCCTACTAATGGAACCGATTGCCCTGTTTGATAAAATTCAAATCCACCGTGATGAAATGATCCTGCGGTAAAATTGCAGATTGGTTCTTTACTTCACCAGTCTTTTAAATATTTGGTTTTATTCTGAGATAAGAAATATGTTTTACATTTCGTAACATTGTCGTGAATATTATAAATTAAATGTGTTCGCTAAGTTATCGTCTTATTGTTCAATTTAAATTGGCAAAGCGTAGTAGAGAATGATAATTTTGTAATTTTTTCAGCGTACGTTCATCCAACATGTCTAACGTCAGAAATGGGACCCCACTACGGTCGAGCCTCGCTCTCAGTTACATAGTTATGTATTTTTAGGGTTCCTTACCTCAAAAGGAAAAAAACGGAACCCTTATCCGTCTGTCTCTCCGTCTGTCACAGCCGATTTGCTCCGAAACTACTGGACCGATTGAATTGAAATTTGGTACACATACGTAAAATGTGACCTAAAGAGGGACGCGTAAAGTAAATTAATGAATTCTGAACAAGGGGACCACTTGTGGGACTATAACTGGAAAATTAAAAAAAAAGTTGCGCAAACTGTATTTGTGTGACATATCAAATGAAAGAGGTTGGTTGCATCTCAGATTTTTTTTTTATAATCTTAGCAAAAACAGATTTGAAGTAATTTAGGAAAAAGACGAATTTTGACCATTCCTCCCCTTATCTCCGAAACTATGGAAAAAATATGGAAAATAGTTCCTTGCCTAAAGATTACAGGAAAACCTACAAGAAGTTTGAGTATTCAAAGTAACGGGAAAATTCTCTATATTTTACGGAACCCTCACCACGCAAGTGGAACTCGCACTTGTCCGGTTTTTTTTGCTCATTTTTATAGATAAAGGTACCCTTCGTGCGCGAGTACGACTCGCACTTGGCCGGTTTTTTTTTCTATATTTATTTAATAGCCAGTGTATAAAACATCATATTTACGAGGGTCTCACAAAACATTCGGCGCAGTTTGTCTTACATTCATTATACCGCTCCTTTTTCAACGCATGTTTTGGAAATAGTCATCTAACTATTCGATGAAACAATTTAACTGATTTGCTAATAATGTAGTTTTGGTATTATCAAAAGTTTTTTTTTAGAATGAATTAGGTGCAAAGCGGACTAGTCCAAACCACTAAATCAGGTACAGTTTAGATTTGAACCACTCACTGGCTCGTGCTGACTCATTAGATGTCTTTTTGTATCAATGCCAACATTGAACCCAAAACAATGACGTTTTGCACACACCCTTTCATCTCAAGTAGCCTATCTCAACTGCGCAAGTCACAGAATCCAGTGGCAAACGGTTCCAGAACCGAATAATTACAGTGGCAGCAACGTAATCGTCTTGCAGTTTGAATAATCGCACGTTGTAACAGCTTTAGACAGGCGTGAACGTTGTGTGTAAATAGAATATGCAATGAAACGTGCAGTACACATTTTGGGGTTCATTGGAATGGGAACCTTGAGAAAGGTGCAACGTGTGACTAAATCGAGCGACACCGGTGGGAATACGACGTATTAGGGCTAATTTGACGGGAAACATGTTATAACTACTTGAATATGTTACGTGACAATTATAGTAACGAGTGGCTTTGGTCGTGTTCTCGATGGTGGTTATACAGCTTTACCGATACAAACCTTCAATACTGTTTTTCTTTAATACTACGTCGCCAGGAAACAAGCATAAGGCATGCCTTATAGGAAGCGGACGCCGTAGCCCATGGAAGCCTACGACTCCAGAAGAATCACAAGCCCGTTGCTGGCCCCTTAGATTTGAGAATGCGCTGTGTTGACGGCTATATAGACAAATGCAAATCAACACGTGCACCCTCGGGAGCTCTGGCGATCTCGCTCACCACCAGGAAGTCAGCACCTAATACTCGTACCTACATTCCGGTGTTATAATTATAATGGCTGTGGTCATGCGATTATGTAAGGAGGTACTTCTTCAAGTTGAGCTGCTCCAAACATAGGCGACATGACATACCACTGTGCCCTTTGCCTCCAATGCGCGCTTAAGTTCACGTTAGGTTAGGAGGAGGTGCGGACGCAAACACAAATTAAGCTGCAAATTATAATGTTTCACGGTTTACCATAAATTATTTTGTTGTCAATTAGCGTTGGTTGGAACTCTGTAAGTTTTCTTATCAGATATTATTCATATTACAAGTTATTGTTTAGTTTTATTCAAAACTAGGAACGCCATTTCAAAACCAAAGGGACAGTTCATCATTGATTGAAATGATGAACTTTCCCTTCGGTTTTATCATTTGGCATACACTTATTCAAACTAATAATAAATGTGTATTATTTCAGAAATAATTCGTACGGAACCCAGCGCCTTAAATTTTTTTGATTATTTATGCCACTGTTTTACAGCAATGCAATTTGCCGCAGTATCCGCTGTTCCTATTGAATTACAATAGGATTTCCAAGTATCTTGAGGCACTTCAAGTGCCTTTGGCAATATCTTTGTGGTGTTGCGTCTATATCACATGAACGATAATTCAATGAACATTTATATGATGAAGGAATTCTCTTATCGCTCATCAGGGACTTAGGACTCTGGGTTTTCCATCTGGTTCGATCCTGGGCGGCTACCTTTATCTCCGTCTAGCCAAGCTATATTTGGGGGGGGCTTCAACCCTTTTGAAGGGGCTCGACCCTACTAAAATTAGATTTTAGCTGAATGTAAGATTTGCCCCGGAAGGACTCAGATGGTTTTGCTGTTACTTCTTTACGCGGTCATGCGACACACCTCACCCGTCACACCTAACGAAACTAGACCTCTACCTACGCTTAGTTACTACGAATCGCCCAGTCAAGATATATTTGTGAGTGAGTGTTGAGGTGAGCTTAAAACAAGTTACAGAAAAGCGGGGCTGAAATGCCCTCCCACTTCGCCATGGCAGATTTGTCAACATTGTGTGCTAATCTTATTAGATTGAGTCAGTCCTACTTTATAATAATAGGTACTAACATTACTAAGGTGCAAACAATGTGCTGTTTCTGTACAAACTACACAAAGTCGCTGACCTTATGTTAGCATTTTCTGTTCCCTTTACGACTGGCATTTATACACGTAGCCTACAATAGACAGCCTTGAGACACGCCGTAACTTGGTTTTGATTACGTCACGGTCATAAGAAGGGTTGAATCATGTGGGAAACTTCTAGATGACATGAAAATAATGTTTTTGTTGGTTTGATGCTGAAATTTAAAACTGAGTATTACGCTAACCGAGACTTTATACCGTGGTAATAAGGATGCAATTACCATGCTTTTGAAATAGTGGCATGGACGAACATAATTAAGTATTGAGGTTATTTGAGTAGTCCATTCAAAAAGCAACGCTACTGTTCAAAGTAAGTAGAAGATTCCAATTGCAATGGCAGTTTTATAAAAAGTCGGCCACAATAAATAATCTCAACCGATAGTTGTGGTCTTTATTTATTACGTGATAAGGTCGAAGATTGGGCAGAGCATTGTTTTGCTGGTTGTAGAGTGCACAAGTACGTACGTACAGTCAGCAGCAGTAGTAGCTACGTAGGTATACTGGTCAAAACGACCTGCACACGTCTTTATTATGAGTACAATAAGATCTTGTGCAGATTATTTTGAACACTTCACCCGCGTAGTTACTTCTACAGTCTGTAGGTACAGTCGACTACAAAGAGATCGGTACAGCCAAAGTTACAAAAATATTTATACACGACCTTAATGTTAAGGCAATAAAGTCGTGTATACATATTTTTGTAACTTTGGTTGTATCTTTCTCTTTGTAGTCGACTGTACATTGCATCAGATACGTTAAAGAAACTTTAATTATTTTATCAATTCTTAGTGTGAACTTTAATTGCTTAGACCTGGTTTGAGAACATGCATCAAATACGTTTTAACCGTTGTCTAGAACCCATAGTTTGGGACTAGATCAATTGTGTGAATTGTTCCACGATATTTATTTATTAATTTATTTATACCACGCCAGTACAAAAAAAAGTTGGGTAAAAAAAACCAGTAATAACATAATTTAGTACTTTCCTGGGTAAAAAACATATAATTCTATTTAGTCCGTCAGATAGATTATCAAAAAATATTGGACACTTATTTTTTTGTTTGTCAATTAAACAAAAAATGATGAAGATATAGTTTGTTAAAGTTACGCGTGACATCACATTACGCTAAAAAGTATATGTGACGTCACGCGGAACTTTAACGGGCTATATCTTCATAATTATTTGTTTAATTGACTAACAAAAAAATACGTGTCCAATATTTTTTGATAATCTGACGGACTAAATATATTTTTTTAGGAAAGTAGCCAATTCGGAATTTCTCTATTTTGCTTCGTAAGCATCCATGCGTGTAGTGTAGTGTTCGCTGTAGGTACTCATCAGTGGGACGTTATTTTGGTGACTACCTACTAGAGATTATTTTGGTTGGCCGAGATGCATCAAAGTAGTACATTTAAAAAGTAACTCTACCGTCCAAAGTAGAAGATTCTGATTCCAATGACAGTTTTATAAAAAGTCGGTCACATTAAATAAACTCGAACATTATATAGGTTGATGATGATGATTTTCATCTGCCGAGCAGAGACTATAATGATGGAGTGATTTATTCATGCTTATAATCATAGAAAACTCATCGTAGTACCTACGGCTGGTTATTTTCGATATCTCATCTCATTAAGAACGCGAAGTATTTCCGGATGAAAATTTTCGCAGAAACTCCTGAAGATATATCCACTAAAATCGGTGTGATTTATTCGAAATGTCAGGTTATTTATTTCTTCATTTAATGTGTTATGTTTGATCCAAAATTGTGTAAAACTTCTCTTCGAAAAGTCTTATGTGTATGGGAAAATCACGCTACTTATGTCGGTTTGTATGTCGAGGCAAATACACTATATCTGCTCAATGTTCTTCACAGCGTTATTCAGAAGAGAATTTTAATTCTTTATCCGCACTCTTTCTAACACGTTTGGCGCGTGTGGGAGCGAGGCGAGCGCACAAGAAACGTAAATTAGATTTCAATATAATACGTTATACAGACAGACCCTAAAGTATTACATATAAGCAACATTATAACTTTTGTCTGTTGCCAATCGGTTTGGCAGTTTGGGCGTCTGCCAAGTTGCTGGTTGTAAGTTGATGTTGGGTTGGGTTTGAAGTTGTGTTGCGTGTAAATGTTTGTCGAGTGTCGATGTTTTCAACATTCGTTCATATTTATGGCATTGTATTAATTAATAAAAATAACTATGTAGAAGGACTCAATTAAGAAATAATTATCGTAATGTTGGCATTAATTTTAATTAATAATTAAAAATGTAAATTTTGATCAAAGTCAATAACAATCGTTAGTTTATAATGACGATCAATAATTGCGTCTAAATAGTTATGCTTGCCATATGCTTTTTAGGAAATTTATTCAACCAATGTCTGTAAACATTAACTCCGTTATTCATACAATTCAACCGACCTCTGTTATCAAAAATGTGTTCTGTCCTTACAAACATAAATGCCAAAGTTACAGACATAAAACTTTTAAAATTATTTAATTTCCTTAAAAACACATTATTGTTACTACACAGAACTTTAAATCATAAATTACAATGTCAATTACTTAACTAAATACACTACAAATAATTAACATAAAGTTACTTACAAATCGCCCCTAGCCGTTCCTGGTGCAAAAGTCCCCATGACACTGGCGGCATTTCCACGCTGGATAGCCAAGGAAAGCCTTTGCACCAGAAACGACTCAGAGCGGGGATCCTCCCTTTTTTGCCTGAGTCGACGGCCTATGTCGCGAACAAACTGTTTTGCATCCGCCCCCCAACTCCTCTCTCTACTCAACTCTTTTAAATCTATTCTCGAGTTCTCGAATCGAATGCTAAGATCATAAATAAGGTTTTTTATAAACAAAGTTTTAACCGACTTCAAATCAGTAGGTACTTGGCCTTATGTGACTATGGGACTACCCGAGAAGGATACGATTTCAAACAAAAAAAGAGTTTGCAAATCGGTCCACGCGTCTTTGAGTAAGCGGGGAACATACGTAAAAAATAAAAGATTCCGACGAATTGAGAACCTCCTCCTTTTTTAAAGTCGGTTAAAAAGATTACCGTTTTACGTTTCCACGCTATTTGGTCTCGTTTGTAAATAAATGATGACATACTGCACCTGTGAACACATTGGCATGTAACACCGGAGCCGGCCTTGTCGGTAGTTTTTACAATAAATACTTGGTTTGCGGCTGTTTAGACTTACTGGACTGACTTTCATAACATAACGTTCGCGTTTTCGTAATAGAAGCGCTTTTTCTAATATATTTTGAAGGAACCAGGCCCCGTAGCATGGTTGGCCTTGTCACGCGATAGGATAGAGCGTGCGTCACTGGCTGACACCGTTCGATAGAACGAGACGACGCTCTTATCTTGTCACTTGTCGCGTGATAAGGCCAACTATGCTACGGCTCATGTAACCTTTTTGATGGTGGCTGTATGCGGCTACTGGATGAAAAACAAAAGAGGTGGATGGTGGTGCCTGTCACAAATTGGTATCTATTGTTATTTTTGCAGCCTGCAATTTTGTATATATTTTAGTTATTATGTTTAAAAGAAGAAGTATTTTTTGGGATTTAGTAAATATACCTTTGTGGGTAATAAAGTGTTAAAGTTATTTACCTCTTGCACCGTCTACACTTACTAAGTTTGCCACGGTTCTGTCTGTGTTTATGTAATCGCACTCCAATACAAACTTCCACTCTCCCCTCACCCAATTCATCCCCTTAGGGGATGATTTTCAGGTTCATGAGTATCTTATATCTTATGTCTTTCTCCAAGACTACGATATCCATACTCCATACCAAGTGTCATCTATATCAGCATTCTAAATATTGAGCGTGAAGAGAACATAGGTACAGTAAGTCGGACTGATAGACAATATTACAGTGTTATGTACCTAATCTACTTTGTATGTTACATGTAGTTCATTATGCTTGTTAAAGGAAAACCGCAGTAATATATACAAACCTACTTTATTTTTAAATTGTAATTTGTGTTAGTTAAAACGGTTTCAGGAACACAAGTCTCTACGTTGTCAGCCATGAAAAACATAAATTGAGCACTAAAATTAACATACGCCGAACAGCATAGGTATTCTTATTTTAAGTATTCTGCCGTGTTATTGACATAATAAATGTAATACAAAAACTTAAAATATGAATGCGCAAGATTCAGTGATGCGACAGCCGCCAAGCGAGCACTATGTCCGTTATAGTTTTGTGAATTCGGTTGTTATTATTTGTGGTTCAAGTGTTTTGTGACGATCTGTATGTTTATTGTGCAGTGCATTCATGGATGCCCAGGATTTGATAGTGTTTCGCGTAAGTGAGTACGTTATGCAAAATGTTACTTAAGTAATTATTCAATTGCTTGCATAATGTTAAAGATGCCTTAGCTGAACATCTGCATAAACACACTTTTATCTTATTAGCATGACGTTCAGTAAGGGAAATGTATTCACGTACCACCGTAGAACCCTGTCGCTATTGACAGGCCGCCGTCACTCAAACTTGAGTGATATGTCACCTTATTGCGATAGAGTTCTACGGTGGTACGTGAATACATTTCCCTTACTGTACCTACGCAGTTTTCATCAAATCCTGGTAATAACTATAGGTACATTTCATTGTTGTCTACAAACCTATACCAATGCGTACACCTGTTTCAATTCAGGTACTTTCATGCTAAGCTTGTGTGACCAATGCCTGGATGTTTTACGTTAGTATTATGTTCAGAACATGCTCGACCCAGACTTGCCTCGCATGCTCTCTGTAGTCGCCTGTGTGTCGCTGCCAGGGAAAAGGAACCACTTTCACGGTAGTCGATATGGCGTTATTGGCATATTAATATAGTTAAAAATCATCCTTATTGACAACAGACAGAGTGGTACCTTTTGCCTCAGTACGGTACAAAGACAAATGTCGATCATAATTCTATTTTCCAATACGACCGTAAAAACTGCCAGCATTTCCTTGTTCTGCTAAACTGTATATCTAGAGCAAATGTCATAAAACTGCTCCGTGCCGTACAAAGACTTCCAAGTTTATTTTCGTAACTGCATCCTATGGATCGATCGGCCGAGACTAACGCTAAAAATATAGGCCTTTCGTGACCCAGAAAAGTTGATCAGAATATTCAATTTTCTACGTAGAGGTATACTCCAATCAAGGAGACGCTATAATCCAATCAAATAGTCGATAATCGAGGTGAACGTACACATTTATGTATACGGTCTTTATTTCATATCTGAAACCTGTGTTTTTTCGAGTTACTGTAGGAACAGCTATATTCATTAAATGTAATCTTCAACAATTTTTATGAAACTGAAAAACAAATCAATATCAGTGTAAGAGAGATTTCTAACTGTTAAATCCATTAATTGCTGGTTTAGAGCACGTGTTCGGACTATTTATTGATTAAATTTACTGATAAACAGCAATAAAATAATCACAATGTGTAATCGTAATGGTTACACGACATAAAATATTTGTATCTTTATTTGATCTACCGGTTATACGACAATTACCTAAATCGAAAGTGTAGAGAGCCATACAAATGTTGATTTCTAGAAGCCTACTACTGTGGTTTTACTCAATTGAAAGTTTTTAAAGAAACTGCAATTCGCGAAATCCACTTTCTTGTTGTATAAAACTTTCCAATGCACTTTGTTTGTGAGTGTGCGGTATTATGCAAGAGTGATCATGTTGATAACAAAAGTTTTGCATATAATGAAGTAGTTATTGTTGTGTGTGCGGGTGCTTGATACGTTTAGAAAGCTGTGTGGGTTGAATGATGTACCTACCCGAAATCTTAAATAGCATGTCAAAGTAGATCTTAAACCCGATGAATGATGCAATTCAAGTTTTTTCTAGTCATAACTCGTAACCTGCAGTTTTCTTAGCGTACATGAACGAGATACAAATATTTTAATTAAAAAAAAACTCATACGTAGGTTAATGTTACAAAACAAGAAAATGTTTATTAATAAAAAAAGTGTTGATAGAAATCCCTTTGAATCTTGAATCAAAAAAAAATAACTTTTATATTCCAGGAATATAGCTACATGCTACATTGTGTTTTACGATACTAGCTTACGCCGGTTCGCTTCTCAAATCAAAACAATTGACGATCGAAATAGTAAAACGGCATCTCCACACAATACCTACTCGAGCGAGGATTCGGGGAAAAAAACACTATTTCAATTCGGAATTTCCCTGAAATCAGACTCGTTTTAACCGCGAGTAACACTGCTGATCGCTTCTCTGAAATGAAACGCGACGGTCGTTGGACAAAAGATTGACATCATCTCACGCGATGGTCACTCGAGCGGAGATGGCGGGTTGAACAACGTCTAATATAGAAATTATAATTACAGGTGCTAGGTTACCTAACTGTCTCACTGGAAAGAGTATGAATGTTTTGAAGAAAGTATAATATGTTGAAGAAACTATTTCGAATTTCACATCACACAAACTGTTATCATATATTACAGTGCAGACTTCAAAGATATTACATTTAAGTACAACGCGCTTGTCATTTCTACTTTTAATAAGTCTATGTAAGAGTCTTGAAGCAATGACATTGTAAATGTGTTTTTTTAAATTACGTACCTATCTAATTTTATATTCAGTTGTTTCAACACTTTCAATGTATATTTGTAATTTCTTTATTAATATTAAACTGCTACCCTTGGATGGCTTTATTTCTATTGAATTGCCTCAGGTCACGATCTACAAAGATGTCGAAATGGGTTTTTGTTTTGCATCGTGAGACCATATTGTTTAATGATTCATCTGAGGTGAAACGGTATGAACAATGACGATGGGTATAATGATAATCAGTGAAATTTGATTCACTGACATGAGAAAAAGTCCCTTCATTTTACAACGAAGTATTTATATAAATGAAAAGAATAATGAATAGAAGTTGGTCAATTAGTTAGCGACGAAATATTATAAAGTGTCTAGAAAAGTTTTGTAAAATAAATACGAAAATACGGACAGTTTTAGCTTTTCTTGATTGAGGTCCCCAAGAAAAACGAAAACATCGGCAGCCCAAACTTACCTTACACGTTGCTAAACGAAGCAAAGAATATCGAAGAGTCCTCAAATAAAATCAAGCGCGCAGCTTAAAACCAATTAGGGTAACTCCCAGTCCCAGAGGAGAGAAATCGCTATACCCTACTTATTTATAAGACGTATAGGATTGTCGAGCTACCTCAGCTATGCGTAAGGCATTAAGGTAATTGGGACGCGTCAATTAACTATATGCTTTATACCTTTGACCTGCAAACTCAAGGTTTGCTCCCGGCTGTTGCCTTGTCTGAAACTTACCTAGGTAAAGACAGAAAGCCGCATGTAGTTTCTAAGTCACACCTCAAATATTGTAAAGATTCGTCAACCTATCTTTTTATATTGGTTATTCATATGTAGATATAAATCTCAAGGTAGTCTTCGAACAGTGTACTCTCATAATTTTTTTTTAACAGTTTGTCTACGTTATTTTTTTAAGCCATCCTTTGACTGTTACGTAGCGATGTTTAGCATAATTGTATTAGCAAATGACACTATCGAAATCTCAGCAAATGTATACAAGCTAATTCTAAGTAATTTCTACGAAGGTACGCACGAACGTCACTTACATTAATTATTTTATCCCACCGTATTTGATCAAATAGAGTACAGTCGACGCCGTCGTAATCAACGCCCAATCAGAACCGAATTCATTAGTGTTATCTAGTTATGCTCCACAAACGTTGGGTGTAAAATCGACACGTTCTTTTGTTATTGACGTGTCAATTGTCACGTAACAAGTGTGAAGTGACGCGATGCAATGATACCGAGTTAATTACGAGTTTTAATTTCCGTGTTGAACATTTCGTGCTTGTTATTAACTTGTTATTAGCTTTTTGAAAATTTTATTGTAACATGTACCATATGTTGTGTCATTTTACTCATTTTACTTCAATACTTCACTGTAAAAAATGTAGCATGTTTATGCTGAGAATGAAGTATTCAATGCCGTAAAATCTGTAGTGGGTACAATGCAGTGCAGCATTGTTGTCGGGATGGAAGTGAAATCGTCTACTACCAATGTAAAATTCAAAGGTTTCTTCATGATGGGTTAAAGACATAAAAATGTCCGAATAAATTCTGAACTTGCGAAAATATATTGCAGTATCTAAACAGTAAATTCAGTTCCCTCAATACATAACAAGAAATCATTGACTAATCGTATGAATTTATATATATATATTAATTTATATCGGCGTCTTCTTAAGATTTTTGAAATATGGTTGATTAAGTATATAAAAATACTTACAGATTAAGTTTTTATTTGTCTAAATTTTGATAACAATGCTTGCACGAAATTGACATTGGACTGAGTTCCAGTTAGCGAAAGATATTTTTTTTTTGAAATTTAATGAGTTAATTGTGTAACTATAGTACACAATACTTTTTCTACAAGTCAACTGAAATAATTAAACAAACTTGTTATCTATTGAAAATCTAAGCCCTGCTGAAACGAAGTGCAAAAAGTAACGGCTCAACTTCTTTGATGTCTTTTCTTCTGTAGTCAAATCGACGTGCTATTGGTCAAATTCATTATAGTTCAGTAAAGGCACCACGTGATTGGTCGAATTTATTATAGTTGTCTAAACAGTTGTGAAACATTTTTTCAGTTGAGTTGGGAGCTCCATAGAAAAAAAACTATGTGCTTATAGTTTGGTGTAACGAAGTCTTAATTCAAACATTAAAGTAGACGAGTATAAAACCATTTTAAAGGTTTTTTTTAAGTGTCAGTAAATCCTAAATTTTGATATATAATTGCTATCATCAATTAGATAGACGTGAATGCATTCAAACGAAACTGCTCAAGTTCGGTGACGGAGTTAACTCGACTGCTGAATGTCGGGATTCATCGCTATCTGAATGAATGAACGGTTCTTGAGCGAACCGTTCTGATTAGCAGCTGTTTCCGGGATCTTCGGTTTAAATATAAAGGTTATATAGTTAGGAAACTATGAGTGATATTTCTATTTGATATCTAAACGATATTTCTTTGGTATTTGTTGGTAACCGGGTAATTTTATCGTTTTCAAATAGAAATAATTTACTAACGAAGAATATCTTTTTCATTAGTTATTTCCACGGCATAACCCCTGAACTCTATCAAAGAAATCATAAACGTTTGTTTTAACAGCGCAATAAACTATTTTCAGCAGCGACGCGTAAATTGTGGTCAAATTTACAACAATATTAAACCCGTTTATTTTAAACTTTACTGAACTTCGCTATTCCATAAATTCGTTTCGTTACTTAAAGTTTGTGATGCAAGCGCAAAAAAGGGGTGAAAAATAAATTGTTGTGTATTTCGTGCCTGCATTTTTCCGGGCTGAATGTTCAGGCTTGCGGGCGACCTTAATGAATGCTCTCGTGTGCCTATGCCTTTGCATTTCGACTGCTATAATTCCACAACCACGTATTTCGTATAATAGTTCAATTAAAAAACAGCCTTGCTCCGAACGAAATAACCTTCACGTCGAAATGAAACAAAGCTTAGATTGGAGTTTTGGGAAATAAACAAAAGTTATGTTTTCGCATTTACCTGTGCAGGCGAACATTTACACGCCTTTAAGGTTGGCAGAACTCATAAAATACTGTTTACTTTTGATTGTTTACCTCGCTTTTTCAAAAACCTTTAAATGCAAAAATGATTTTTTGGGAATGGTTAATTTCGTTAAGCAATGGGTCTGTTAGACAGTCGTCAACAAGTCCCTCCCACCGAACTTGGCCCGCACCGATCGTTGTAGTATGAAATTTTGCTGCAAACAACTGTCTACACGGTCGGTGCCGATCAAAGAACAGGCCCTTAATGTGAAACAAAAAGCTGTTTAAAATACGAGTAAGTACCTCCTTAGATTTTTGTCACTGTAGTTTCTAAAACATGAACACGGTGATATGATTCTTACCCTAAACGAATGCTGTATTCATATATTTACTAATTGAAAGCATAAAATATACTGCTACCCTACATAAATTGTTATCCTTAATATTATTCAGTAAAACATAATTGTAAATTAAGATTTTGGGAGGAGCATTTGCTTATCCTAAAGCACTATTTAGGGAGCAAAATTCTAGTTCTAAGGCAATTATGTACTTGATGTTTATGAATAAATAATCATTATATAAAGAAAACAAGTGATATTTCATGACCACAACACTTGTTCAATCCTGTTCAGATTATTTTTTGCAATTTCATGTTGCATCTACGATGATCATATTTAAGTAGGTAAAGTTTCAACATGAACCCTAAAATCATAATATAAAATGTCCTACGATAAGATTACGCTGAATTAATGAAAGATTCTTTCCCAACAGCTATATCTTATTTACCGCACGGCCGAGTATAAGCCGGCTTATTCTAAAGCCTGCTAAGATTTTCCTATTTTCTCGTCTCCAGGTGCACAGCCTTGGAAATAGAAAAGTTTTATTTCATTTTTCTGGAGACGGCTTGCTGGTCCAGTTTAGTGGTTCAAGTTTCAGAATGAAGCGATGTGCATTTTTAATTTGGGATTAGGGGCCATGCATACTTAGGAAGCAATGATATGATCTATAATACCGGTAGTTATCATCATCAGCAGCATCTATATACGTCCCACTGTTGGGCACAGTCCTCCTCTAAAGAGAGTGAATGGGCAGTATTCCCACCCATACTCTTTAACTTTAAAACTTGCCTGTGTAGTTTGATGAACTTCAAGACTATGTTTACACTTTTGCAACTTTTTTTTTTATAAAATATAGAAGCAGTTTTTTTTATAAAGTATAGAAATATTATTATTACTTCTTCAGCAAGCAGTTTTACACCTGCTTTGTAAGTTTTCTACTTGGTTGCACAATCAGTACATTCCTTTTCAATCTTTCCTATATGTTCCTGTGTCTTGAACTCGTCTGCAAGTAGTTTGTATGACTTATAATGAACACAGCCGTGTCTACCACGTTATGGTTATCATTATCAGTGTTTGCTGGTTCTATGCAATGCAAGATATTGTCCGTTTAAACTTACATGAGATAACATAGTTTTACGCTTTCGCAACAAAGGCGTTTTTTTACTCTACGTATCTGTAAAAGTTATGACTTCTGCTTTAAACTTTTATTGCTTTAATACGCTTTGGAGGAGGTTTGTGACCAAAGTTATATAATATGTATGTGAAGATTTCGTTTCTGTGCAAATATGACAATTTCAATGCCTTGATTTAAACGTTCACGATTCTGACCTTAATTTTAAGTGACATTTCAGTACCTACATCAGTCACATTTTACTAAAAACCGTCTAGCTTGGTAATGTTGCGCATAACCATATATATACTTACCTCGAATATTGTATATATTTTTTAATCAATTTAAAGCCATGTGTAGATATATCTGACCTCTTCATCAGTGTAAATACGATAGGTACCATTACATATGTGCCTGTGTTGTGTTTCAACTAAACCAACATTACTTTAACCGTATTCGAAGAGCATCCTACCATGCCATGTTTACATGCACTATGCTGCATTCATTTTAATTCAACTGGCCAGTTTGGCCGTTTTGGCACTCCAACGCCATTTTGTTACGGACATGACGCGGTGTGAATTCTTTATAGCTTCCACTACCTACAAAAGGAATGAACCTATTCGAGGCATCATAAATGTCGTAATATTAACTAATTTCACTTTCATTGTGTTTTTCAAGCAAATAAAATTGTCACTTTTTTGTAATTATAAAGTGATATTTAGCGCTTTTCTGTGCAAAATTACTTTTGTAATAATTTCTGTAGACCTATTCTAAGAATATTTCAATGATAAATATGTTCAAAACTGAGTTAACAATGAAGTGGTCAACGCCGGTTTTGAGAACGAAAGAGAACTAAGATCGTCAATAGAAACGAATTACAAAAATAAGCGTTTGCAAATTTCCTCGTGGACTTTCATTCGTGGTTTTGTCATTCGAGTTGCTTTCTCAACATCTTATATCAAATCATATAGGTCGGAGGACCGGTTAGCCTAGTGGGTAGTGCCTACGAAGCTGAAGGTCCTAGGTTCGAATCCCAGTTAGAGCAAATATTTGAGTGATGAGCAGTGAATATTTGTTTCTTAGTCTTGGATGTTTTTTTATGTATTTAAGTATTTATATCTATTAAATATATCGTCCTACCCATAACACAAGCCTTATTGAGCTTACTAATATGTTCGTTCGATTTGTGTAAGATGGTCCCCTAATATTTATTTATTTATATCGTAATTACAAAAGGAAGTCGTAAATCCAAACACCGCTAAGTAGAGTAGAAATAAGAAGTGAATTAAATAGACATCAGAATTGGCAACCCTATCCGTGTTCTGTTTGATATAATTGCCAACCCTAAGTCCCTTGTTATCTTAATGGCGGATCCGATTTGCCTTCGGGAGCGTATTCAATGCCAACAATCGATTGTTTAGCGATTACCGATCTTCGATTGGTGCCCGTTTTAAGTTAAGAAAACTAAGTCCTGATTTCCACTGTATATTTAGTATAGATCGGTGTGTATTACACAATATGTGTTTGTATAATCAAACAAGTGTTCCGTAATAAATTTATAAAACAGGACGTTTGATGGCTGCAGTACGAATAAACAACACGGAATTCCCTTTTGCGTTTATAATATTGGTAAAGGTTTCCCGTATTTGCTGGCCTTTAGTCCGACGCCCACCACAAATTAAACCAACTTCGCTAACTACTTTAAATACGTTTGCATTACTACGTATGTGGGCAACTCTGATAATGTTGCTTAATTCAGCTGAATTCAAGCATTCTTCTCCATGATTGCTCAATAACTCAAACGATACGACTTAATAGAAGGATCCATTTATTCAAAGTATGATTTCTTACTTCCCAAGTGCCGAAGTCTCCATAAAACAGTAATTTTCAAATTTTCAACAAAATTGCATCATAAAGCTCTCATTGGCACCTGTGCCGGACTTTGGAGGATTTTTCCGAATGCGTAAAATCTAATATCTTGGTGAGGACAGGTTTTTGAACGGATTCCAAATACAGTGCATTGAATTCAATGTTTATTGTCCTATTCCGAAGCTGAATATATAACAGGTTCTATTTTCCTGTTAAGTTTGAAATAGGTTAGGATATAAAATTTGAAAAATGTTCGGCCTTTTAGAATGCTATGAGGTCATGATAATGAATTAATGTTCGCATAAAATATCGTAGAACGTAGTTGGAGGGTTCTGGTTCGGTTCCCTAGTTTTCAACATCTTCCAGATCATTTTAACTTCGTAACGACTACGATTAAGATCAGAATGTCATGGTTCCAATCGATAAATATCTTACTTTTGCCAATTATCTGTGTTGTCTGGAGTCTGGATTACTGTTCTTATACATGCCTACTAGTTGTAGATCATATACACACAAAAATAAAATCTTGCATTGCTTATTATTTGTTTGATGAAACTCGAGATTATTCCGTATTGTTTTTTTTTCTAGATTTAGTCACCGTTCTTTAAAAGTAGATGTTCTAAGGCTTTTAAAACGTCCTCCGTTTTATCACCCTTCATATATCGCAACGCAATAAAATCAAGGTAAAGATTTTTTTCACTTATCTTCAAAAGAAATGCCGCGAGCGCTCTTTAGGTGTTTTATAGTACCAATATCTCTCAAGATAAGCACCCCAACACCTTTATTTTCTTCGATTTATTCATGTCTTGGCATAAATTAGGTAACGATAAAGGGTCTACGAGAAATCACCTTTCCTTTAGATCTGCTACTTGAAGGGGTGGTGAACTACAGTGTAATTCTTTCTTCTTGTTGGGATTACGTGGTTCCTTTGGTATAGATTTATAAAGGCAAATGGTTTTTCTGAGGAATTGGTGTAATGGTACGGTATTAGGACAGCTCACCACTAGCTTATCTACCAAGAAACCGCTTTCATTCCCACAGATATCTCTTAAGCTGAAAAAAACAAACGCGGTTACATCACTTCCGAAACGATTCGGGTGCTCGATTGTCTAGTTGAAACCCATTTTTTTCGACACTAGATCTACGGCGCGGTTACTATAGCTACGGGAGAGTGCCCGTGGAATAAACGTTACAAATAAATTAACATTTAAACTGGCTGATTTTAAACCTACTCGAGTTGCAGCCTGCGGTTCCGTATAATCCGAATATTCCGGATAAATTTCCCAGGCTGTCCACGGATTTAAAAGGCTTTATTGTGGTGTAATTGTCGTATTATTCTTTGTAGCAGATTTAAATATGCTTTGGACTATTGTGTCCGTTTTATTATCTACGCGTTTTTAATAAAAAGTTTGTAATTGTGTCATGCACAAAGTTCTTCGAAATCTGATGAAGATGGATTAGACAAGATTATTATTAAAAAATAAGATAAACTTTTAAGTCTGTGTGCAAACTATATTAAGATTGAGTTTTATATTTTAAATAAATGGTATATTTTATTTGTTTCAGGTATTTTTCGGAAAGTCCCTCGAGATAGATGAAGAGGTAACTTAAAGCGAGAACCAAATTTCAAAATTATCATAAAAGGGTCGTTGAATTTAAAACGACCGTTGAAATTCAAATGAAATTGTGGATTTAACTTGCGCTCCAAGTCACAGCTTGCACTAAGTTAAATGAATTAAACAAATTTTGATACATTGAAACATCTAAGTTTGACATCTCTTTATTTGCTTGGGAGTAAATTGTTGACCGATCATTTGAATTTACAACTGCATCTTTTTCAAGTGCGAGACTTCATGAGATACTTTGATTTCAGATTTCTCTTGAGATAATAATACCTTCACTGACCTAGTAGACCCATGAAAATGCTAAACATATATTTAGAACAGTGTTATGTTTGAAATGAACACATCACTTCGGTGTTACCAGTTACACAAATTAAAATGAAGAATTAAGTAGGTACCTACTCAACTTTAGTGTCCAACCATGCCGAGGTATACATAAATATAATGAATTGTAATATGGTCCTAAACTGTTCAACATTGTCATGCAGCAATCATATACAACTCGTTCGACGAAAGCACGTTCTGGCCGGCATTTGTTTCTTCCATAAACGATCCTGTTTTTTTTCCGATGCCGCAGTCTCATTCAGCGCCGTGCATTGCATTTTTCATTGGAAACCTGGAAACTGGCGCGGCGTATTCATGCGACAGTATATTCGAACGCTTCAAATCGAATGCATTATGTTCGATTTTCGAACGCTTTAGGCCTCTCACAGACTGGCCGCGGCGGTCAATAGTAAACTTGTCAATAGCTGTTAAATTTACTATTGACCGCCAGCGCAGGCCGCGCCAGTGTGATTCAAACCTAACGCATAATTTTGAAAATCGAATCGACGAAACAATTATAATTATCGATTACCTAATTATAAATTCGAACGCATTATTTTTGAAAGGTGACGCATTTTATTGAAATTTTATTTTTTACAATCACGAACAGTTAATTTTATTGGAGCTACCTTATTAAATCAATGCCTTAATACACGAGTGTCAAAACGCCAATTTTGTTTTGAATCTTCCGCACCTTATTTATTGCAAAGTGAGCCGTCTATAATACCGCCAAAGACAAATGGTAGTATAAACGTGTACATTCATATATTCTCAAGTCTCTCAGTAGGGCAGTAGGCACCTTATCTTTGATTATACGGCACAGAGGGGGCGGGCGATATTGCGGCAAAAACGACGCCGATTTTTATTCTTCTTTTATTACACTCATTCATTCATTCATTCATTTCATTCGCTTTTCCATTCGTTCGGAGGGCGTTTGTTTTACCAACACGTGTAATATTGGTAAACGGTATTTTGTATGCTTTTGCCTTGTACAATCTTCGAACTGCTCAAGCTTTATAGATGACTAGATAATTTATGTCTAGTACTATACAGTTTCATTAAATTAACTAGATGATTTACTATTAGCCTCAGACTAACTTATGCATATATTGCATATATGTAACTTTTTTCCACTGCGTAACGGCAATTACCCATACATTTTATATGGGTAACTTTCGTTACACAATGGAAAAAGTTTAAGCATAGATTAGATTAAGGCCCTTAACTATGTACAATTTTTTTGCCATCCACCCTGTTGATAATGTGCCCTTAATTTAATAATATGAATGAATACATATCCTTATTGATTTACTAACAAGTTTTGTAGGTTCCTACTTGGTCTAACGGATGTCTTATCTTGGGCATGAATAGTACCTAATAGACTCTTACGTAGGATCCAAAGTAAGTTAGAACTTGAAGCGTAATATTAGGCAGCACTAATGCCGGAAGTATAATAACACAAATCCGCCTGTGAATATCTTTACTATTCGGTCACAATATATGTGCACCTTTGACGTCATATCGGCGCTCTGGGTACGGTGTGAAGCGCACTTAGCGAGCGCGGGGAGTTCCACGCGCGGACAAAGTCGCGGGTATAAGCTAGTCATTTATATAGGAGCTTGGTTGACGAACTATGTCATCGCGATGAAAGTCGGTATAGTGAGCGCTGATCTCTAGACTCCAGATACATAGTATCTAGTGTATCGGATACTATCTTAGTGACTAGTTAACAAGTCTAGCAACGTCCTGTTTTTGAATTCCTGTAATTGATACTAAACAAATTCTGTGAATTTTCTAAAAACAGTGTCACGATCAATCAAGGCCGCCCCATTGTTCTACGGCGTATTGTGACGCGCTTCCTTGGCTTGTGCTCCTAGCCTCTATATTACCATTTCCCTTCTAAAAGCTATTTTACTAAAGGTCGCGGTATAAGAACTGTTTACCGAGCGTAGACCGATCGACGAGGATAGTGAAATTTATTAAAATATTGTAAGCTTAGTCTACAAAAATATATTAAAACTTTTTGAGGTTTTCAAATCGTTGATATCAGAATGAGTGCAGCTAGTTACATTAAATTTTTCACTCAAGTAGTGATACATAATAGATACCTCTCTGTTATATATATCACCACACTGACTAGAAAACAATCGCAGCTCAAGCTGCCTCTTCAATTACCACGAGTTTCAGTATTGTCATATTAGCACGGATCGGAACCGGTTTTTTAAAAAAATCCCCGAAGTAGTCTAATATTTTGAATTATTTTAGGCTCTTAATGTAGGACTCTATCATCTGTTTAGGTAACATTTTTGTATTATTAGACTGTCCGATCAAAATCATATCATAAACAAAAGAACGTTTTAATACCGGTACTTTTGTATGGTGAAAATACCGGTATCCGATCCCGGCATAATAGATGTGTCTCTGAGCTGAATAAATTAACTGATGTTAGTATTGACTGAAGCTGCGTTGTTATGTTATTATTGGTTATTATATTACATCACTATTTGACTTGTTTATTACTTTCAAACGAATGGTGACAGCATTAGGTTATTCATTTTAATAATACCATAGATAGACGGTCAAGAAAAATAAAATGGTACCAGTATGGTACCAGGTTGTATCTACATACCACGTAATATTCCCACCATAACTCAATGTTCTTTTTATTCTCCAATTTAGGCATATTACATGCATATATGAATATCTATAAATTACCTCCAGGTCTGAAATATAAACATCTGCCACGAGAAGAACCAGCGTAAGAAACTCTACAACTATTATCTTATGGTATATAGGGCAGAACAATAAATTTATCTATATTACTACCCGCTAATCCTTTAAAAGTACACATGAGAGACATTTCGTACCATTAGGCAACCCGCGCAGCCTTTCAGCTTTCGAGGGTCGAACAGTAAATCGCGCGTTTGCGGCGGACCTAATGAGATCATAAATAAACTAGTTGGCCGAAACACGTAGTTTGACCCTGTTGACCCAAATACGCGGGTAGATGCATAATTGCACTATCATGTGGGTAACTTGCGAAATTAAGGTGAATTAGATAGTTTACCTTCCTTTCGTAATGGAGAAATAATTTTAAAATGCAAGTCCGCATTCAGAACAGTATTATAAAAACATTATTTTGATGACTAAATAAGGCGCCTATACGAAACTATCTACGAATTCTTGTATAAGAAAGCTAAGTAAGGTTTTGCGTGTTGCAAAATATGCGAAATAAAAGTTTCATCGAACGTTCGAAGTTCTATGCTTCAGCTTTTGCCGAAAATCGTTTGTCTGTCCGTCCGGTGTCTGTCCCGCTGTTCTCCTCTATGGTCGCATTTATCAACCGATTCTCGTGGAATTTTAATTATATAAAAAACTTTGTCGAGTGACTTTCAATTTTTTTTCATGTACTAGTTTGTATTACCTATTGGAATAAGATTATAGACACTTTACGGTACCAATCAGTCGTATTTATTTTCCTTGTAACGATTTTCAAACTTAAAACTTTACCAAAACACGATTGAATTTCCAGTGTTCAAAATAAAAACATCTAATTATTTCCGACAAAAAACAAACAGAATTACAGTAAAATATAACTATTTCCGAACATTTCTAAAGCTCGAACTTAAAAAAAACAACACAATTTGAATAAACATTCACGTAGGAAGCTTATATTATGAAACTTCCAGCGCCTATGGCGCTTCTAGTTTAAAATTGGAATTTGAAAGCCTAAAGTTCGCTCTGGCTGAAACTTGAGGGCTCGATAACGTCGTCAATTAGTGCGGTGCTCGAGAAAAGCCCGAGTTGGCTCGAGTTCTCACGTGCTCGAGCCAGGCAACTTAATATTTGCTCTGATAAATTTATGATGAGATGTAGGTATGTATTAAAGATTTAGGGGTAGCTCTTATGTTGAATCTAATATATGCATGTTGCGAAGCTGAAATTTGGATTTACTTTACAATACAATACTAATACTCTTTAGTGCACACCTCAAAACTTGAATTAAATACCTACAGGATATAAAAACTTAAATATAGAGCTTAATTTTTGTACTGTCTGCCTCTTAAAAATACAGGTATCTATTATTTAAGCATTTGATTTAATTCAGGCGTTTAGCTTAAATAAATGAAGCTATGTATGTTTCATGAAGATATTATATATTTACACTGATACTGTTTCATAGCAAAACGCGTGTAAATGGATAATTATCAAAAACTTGTGCATATTGTAATACAAGCCTTACTGAGCTTACCGTGGGCCTAGGTTGATTTGTGTAAGATTGTCTCGTAATATTTATTTATTTTTTATTTATTTATTTTATTTATTGACTTAAAAGTATGTTTTGCCTAATCCTCCAAAAATGCATAAAATAAATGCGACTACTAAACTTTTACTTAAGCATTTGTAC
Source organism: Epinotia nisella (assembly GCA_932294315.1). Taxonomy (NCBI): domain Eukaryota; kingdom Metazoa; phylum Arthropoda; class Insecta; order Lepidoptera; family Tortricidae; genus Epinotia; species Epinotia nisella. Next base: position 10,871,840 of record OW028688.1, on the reverse strand, counting down.
TCGATTTTCAAATGAGCGCAATAAATAAAGGCGAGTACCAACATTGTTTGGGCGGCGCTAGGCGGGCGGGGTCAGCGAACCCGCTAATAACTTCCGGTTACCTGCAAACGAGTCGTTAGCCTAGACTACAGACTAGTCTGCCTGTGAAGGCTTTTTTAGACGATTTAAAGATGGGTAGGCTCTCTAGCTGCCTATGAGCCTGGAGGCCTATGTCCAGCAGTGGACGTCTTTCGGCTGATATGATGATGATGATGATGAGGCTCTCTAGGTTGATCTAACTAAGCTAATGTCTGTTTCAAGCCTTTTATTAACGTCATTGTAGCAATCTATGTTTTGTTTCCTGTTAAATTTCATTATTTTTACTTAATCCACATTTCCATATTTATATTATGAATGCGAAAGTAAGTCTTTGCGTGTCTATCAGTTACCTTTTCAAGTTTTCACGCTTATACTGCTGAAATGAGTGAGATGAAAGATATGGAGATCATTTTAATCCCTGGGTAGGACGTGTGATGGTCTTTAACCCGGACATCATCCCGTAAGGGGAGGAAATAGAAGGCGCAAGTAATATGGATGTGGCGAGCAAAAGCTAGTAAAAAAAAATCTTAACATTATCATTCACTATTTGTTTGAATTTAACTGACTTATTTACGAAATATTTCTCAAAAGCCTACTTCTAAGCAATATAGACTTATTTCCAATGCAATAAGAGCGTTAATCCCTTGTCAAGCTCCGCAGACTAGGGTGTTTCTCCAGCGTAACCTGATAATCGCTAGACGGCGACATTCTACGGCCACCTTCCGTCGGTAATTTAAAAACCATCGTAATTTATTGAGTTTAAGGTTTCTAACTGAGTAGACATATCTCTGGAATTGGATATAAAATAAGAATTGTAAAGGAGTATACCTAATTTTGATGATAGGAGTATCAGACAACTTTTAAGGTTATGTTTTATTATGTTTTTTGAAGGAATAGCATCTTTGCATCATTTGACTGTGACTCGATTTGGGTGTGTCCGTGGACGCAACTTACAAAAAACCCTTGTAATTAGGTACTGTAATTGTTTGTTACGTTCAGCCATCATAAATGGTGTCAAATGAATTGGTATTCACAAATTTAATGTTATAACGATAAATTCCAATTATATTAAATAATTGTTAAAAATAATAATAATGTTCAAATATATTTTATATTTAGACGACCAGTTAGCCTAGTGGGTAGTGACGGCGAAGCTGAAGGTCCTCGTTTCGAATCCCGGTAAGGGCAAATATTTGTGTGATGAGCATGAATATTAGTTTCTGAGTCTTGGATGTATTTAAGTATTTATATCTATTATATATATCGTCGTCTAGCACCTATAAAACAAGCCTTATTGAGCTTACTATGGACCTAGTTCGATTTGTGTAAGAATGTCCCCTAAATTTTTTTTTATTTATTTATTATTATTTATTTACTATTTGAAAAGGTCATAAATACATACGAGAAGGTCTTTACTTAAGTTTTTTTGTAACCTACTGTATCTTTTTCCGTCACATTTGTGAACAGTTGATCGCTCCCCGTTACTCAAAGGCCCGTCACCTGTCAAAACTCTTTGCATTTGTCAGTACGTTTGCATACAGCCTCAGGATAAGCTTTTATACTGTTATTTAGATTTTGTCTGCTTTGTTTGTCAAGCATCTTGAAGGCTAAACGTTGACGGCAGTAGCAGTCAACCCTTGAATCAAAGTGTTCTGGAGAACACTTGCTTGCTTGGGTGGATGCTGAAGTTGCTCTAACAAAGCAACCGTGGACAGTTGCTTTGTTAGAGCAACTTCAGCATATCTTTGATGTCCATATCGAAATGTAAACAAAACTTTTAGCTGTCTAGACTCATCATAATCATCATTCTGTAATCGCCCACTGCTGAGCATAAGCCTCTCTTCGAGTACGCCACTTATCCCGGTCCTGTGGTAGTCTCATCCAGAATTGACCCGCGGTCTTTTTTACGTCGTCCACCCATCGAGTAAAATTACTGGGCTACTAGTTGAATTGTCAACTCGGATGCCCTGAGAGAAGAATATGTTTAATAACCTGTAAGAGATTAAGTTTGCGTCCTTACACTATATCATATCATGGCGCGGCACGGTTGGTTGCGGAGAGCTGAGGATCGGGTATGGTGGCGCGAATTAGGGAAGGCCTATGTCCAGCAGTGGACGAATACGGGCTGGAAGATGATGAATAATACCTTCGAATAACTCGGAACGCAAGTGAAGGTTGGATCTAAATAGTTAGCAAACGATATATTTGTCTCGTTGTAAACCTACTTTTTAATCCCATTGTCACGTAATCGCTTGAATCTTTATCATCCTCATCACATCCGCAATGGGCGAATACAGGCTGAAAACTGTATTCGCCCATTGCGAATTGCTTTATATACGTCATTCATCTAGGTCCTGAATTATCTTATCCAGGAGTGAATTCTCTAATAATTTACTTTAAAAACAAAGTTTTAACCGACTTTAATTCAGCATATTGATTTTAACTTTCACGATTTTCAATTCAGTACTCCGCTTCAATTGTGCCTATAAAATTTGAAGAGTTTCCTCGATTTCTCCAAGGTCCCATCATCAGATCATGACCTAATGACCATGGAACCACCTGGGAAAGATACCTACCCTTTCAAACGAAAAAAGAATTTTCCATTTCGGTCCACGCGTCTTCGAGGAATCGGGGAACATATACATAAAAACAAAAGCTTCCGACGAATTCAGAACCTCCTCTTTGTTTGAAGTCAGTTAATAATCTGAAGACCCTTTTTTTCATATAACCGTCATTTACCCGGACTTTTCCGTCTAGGTGAATAAATTAGAACTTACTTAATGAAGCTGAGCTAAATGTGTTCCTCAAACTCCGAGAACAATTGCCCTGGGTGCACTTGCATAATGAATCGGGCCTCGGATTGAACATTGAACCTATTGTCGTTCGGGCTTGAAAACGTACGGAATAGTTTTAGTGCAGGCTTTTCTTTTTTACACCTATATTTAAATTACGGTTATGACGACCTGTATAACACCGACGGCGTGTATGTATACGTAAGATTATCTTAGCTGTCACGCGAGGGGTGAGCCGTGAGGTGAGAGTTGAGGTGATCAGTGAGTTGAAGGCATACGACGCCGTCACAAAAGATATACTTAATTGTTTTAATTAATAACAGCCCAGTAGAAGCCTACGTCCTTATAAACCATGCGCCATCTCCGTTGTTTTGATACAATAGAAATTATTTTAAAAAAGGCTTGCATTTGACATGTCTTTCAAATCGATTTCAATTATCAATCTCCTCTTTCACTATTCTTACGGTTGATTCGTCATTGGGTAATCATATACATACATTATAAAATTACATTACAATACACAGTCTTTTTAAATAGCGCAGTTAACCGGACTCGTGAGACTAAGTTTCTTTCGCATGTCTCAATTAAAAATAATGAGCATAATGGACACGCACCCATTATTAAAGCATGGCGTAAAACTCTAGAGAAAAAATCCCATGTATTTGCATGTCGTCGACGTCTCGCGAGGCCGATCCGTGTGTCTTCGCGATCCAATCCCACGACCTAGATATACCCGCAATCCGACCGCTCTGGATCAAAACCTCGTAACTGGCATTCCACAGCTTTATATAAATTTTAGGCGTGATATCACGAAATTTACCATATGAATTTTCTTTTATAGTGTATTTCGAAAAGCGAACTTTGAAATATCGCCGGCAACTTAGATTTGCCACACAATTTGAGTAGTAAGCAGTGGCGTAGCGTCAAATATCCATACGCGCCCGCGCATGGCGGATGAGCTAATTCGGCATTATTTTTAGGGTTCCGTACCTCAAAATGAACAAAACGGAACTGCGTGCGTCTGTCTGTCCGTTTGTCACAGCCGATTTGCTCCGAAACTACTGGACCGATTGAGTTGAAATTCGTGTTTTACCTGTCAGATTTGGTGGCCATTTTTAAACACGGAATTTCGTATAGACAACGTATCTACCTCTTTTTTATATTACATCATTGACTTGATTCTTTGTAACGTAAGACATGTTCGGACCCCCCCCCCCCCTCCCCCCCTATCGTCTTACGTAATAAATTAATAGACCCTATGCTAATTATGGTAATGCATATTATGCTTTGACACTTATGAGGTTCTGAATTGGCGCAGTCGGCAATTCTATCCCAATTCTTGTCTGCCCCGAGCAATGCAGATTATTTCCATTCGACGCACGCAATCTTAGTCATTATATTGCCTGCATCAAGGATCAGATCTGCGTGAAGCGTTGAGCCATATTTCCTAGTGCTGGATAGAGATAAAAAAATACAATATAATGTTCCTGATTTAAACTTAAAAAATAGTCTTATAAATTATATGAAGTAATTACGTTAACTTACTTACTCTTCTGGTGCAACGACCAGAAGTGTATCTTGGCCTGCAATCCGAGTGCACGCCACTGATCCCGATCTTGGGTGGTTTCTCGTCAGTCGCTATATGATGTAGGTAGAAAGGTACCTAAGTAAGTTGCTCATACTCACTCATATATATCACAACCTCGCCGAGTTTTTTACGCCGGTTCTTCTCGAGGCGGAGGTTTTCTTTCCGAACCGGTGGTAGGTGGTATCGACATTCATAGGTGCATGTAATATACCTAAATTGATGAATAAATCACTTTGACTTTGAATCGATATATATCTATCTCTAGACATCAAATATAGTTAAATCTGACTCGAGTCCCAAAAATGTGTACCTACATTTAAATATAGAATTCATATTTCATCAACTTTAGCCGGGGAAAAAGCACAATTTATGCGAATATGAATAAAGTTTCATTAAATTTACTCGTGTTACACAGTCGTAATTGCATCAATTAAATAACATATGATAAATTATGGTTGTAAAGGTAACAAAAACCATGGGAACATTTCAGCCCATTAGGGTTTAGAAATTTGAAATGTAAATGAGGTGGGCGAATGGAGGCAATTCCACACTACTGTGAAAAGCATTTGTTTCTCACGCAAACGCCTCTGGCTCAGTAAAGCCAATTTGTACGGTCGATTCCGAAGCAGAAGTCGTTACATCAATAGAATATTGTCCAATGTTAGTACAAGAGCCAAAGTCAGATACGACATTATTCCGAAGAGAGCGCGGAAATGCAACGCGTAAAAGCGTGCGATTGTGGAGAATTTGACAAATCGACAGCATTATGCGCTTAGCAGCACTTTAACGCCGTTTTAGCGTGAAAAAGTAATTTAATAGTAATGTGGATGTTTTTCTGCTTACTTGCGCAATTTAATTTGATATCCGGCTTTATCGTTGTTTATTTCTGTACTTATATTGTCAACTTTCAATTATCCAATAACTTGAAAGTAGTTATTAAATTGAAAAAAAAAACCGACTAAACGACGACGATAAGTCTTAAATATGTTCAAAATCTTAAAGATACTTGTTAATGTTTGAGCATAAAATGATCAAGAGCTACATTTTCTCTTTAAACCGACATGCTAAGAGAGAAAGCACGCGCAGTATTTAAAATACTTAACGCTAATGTTGTTGTTTCTATTGTCTCTGGAATTTCTCTTCACCTTTATTTTATTTTGAAATGCATTTAGATACAACTCGACTCAATTTCTCTATCTAGTCTATCTACTACTATCAGACTACCGCTCTTATGGAGTACTCTATTATTATGACAACGAATGAGCGAAGTAAAAACCAGCATAGCGCTTTTATTTCAATAACCTGATGGTTTTAGATTGGGTTTGAATGATTTCAGTGACAGATGTCTGATGATTGCCCCGCCATTATTTCCATGCACCGGATCACCAATTTTCCATTTCAATATTGGAAATTGAATCGCTTGATAGTTCTCGCTTTCAAATATATGCGAAACAGTAACTCAAAATCTGAGCAGAATTTCCCAGAAAGAAATAACAAGATACGGATGAAAATTAGGTCATGATGTGCATTTCCTCTTTCAAGTAGATCCTTATACTGCAAAGATTCCGCTTCGCAATTACGTACTTGTTTTGTATTACTCAGTCTAAAGCTTGTATGGGAATGCGTTTTAGAATTGTGACATTCTGGAACACGATATAAAAATGTCTCATACAGGATAAATCACGTCATTATCCCGCGTGTTTGCTTATAATTAGTTCCAAAATTCCGCGTACATCAACGTCATGTAATGAACCACTTTTAGACACGTCTACAGGCGAATCTGGCTTTATTCAAAAAGTTCACAACCGTGAATGAGGGTGCTCCCCGCTCAAAGCGAGTCAGCTCTGGGATTGCATCATTGTACTCCACAAAAATGCAGCAGTGCTAATTTCGCATGCACCGCGCTCCTCGTAAATACCATTATGAATGTACGAAAGTCTAGGCAACCTACGATTTACGACGCGAGAGTTACAGACGATGTACACGCTTCAATTCAAATCATCATCATCATCATATCAGCCGAAAGACGTCCACTGCTGGACATAGGCCTCCCCCAGAGAGTTCCATATTGACCGGTCCTGCGCCACCCGCATCCAGCGGACTCCCGCGACCTTTACCAGGTCATCAGTCCACCTTGTGGGGGGCCTACCCACGCCGCGCCTTCCGGTACGTGGTCGCCACTCGAGAACCTTTCCGCCCCAACGGCCATCGGTTCTACGTGCAATGTGCCCCGCCCACTGCCACTTAAGTTTAGCAATTCAAATGTGGATTGTTAATGCTAAAGTAATCGAAAAGTTTATCCAAATTGTGAAAGGTCCACGAACGTAATATTATAAACGTAAGTATAAAAACTATGTAACAGAAAGAGTCAGGCAGTAAGTTGTCCACGACAGGTACAGTTATGTGACACACATTGTTGACCGAGTAGATGAGATCTTTAAAATTCTTTTAATAGTTTTTATGTGTGTGATTACAACATTTGGTTACAATTTTGTTTATAATGTCCATTAACTTTCTCATGATGTCATTTATATATTTGTATCGACTGTATTTCGCTAACATTTTTACTTTTAATCTTCTTGGGCTTCACTATCTTCAAAAGGCGTAAGGCGTAGATAGTATAAAATTGCCGATATCATCGACTTTATGCTTCTCTGCGAAAATATATTTTGTGTCAGCAACCTTGTATTTAATAATTTTATACGGCTTACTTTTGCGGCATCTTGTAACTTCAAGCACATTATGCAAACAAAGTGCACGAGGCCTACGCAAGGCAGATGCGCTCATGCTTACGTTGATATCGCCTGAATGCAGGGCGCAGTTGCAACACCGTTTTGTTTTGCTCTATAGCCTTATGCAACAAATGTGCATATCGTGATAAAGGGGATAATGGGAACATGTGCTGAGAACGTAACTGCGGTAGGTTTCCATCTAAATATGTTTTTATTTCTTTATAAGTACTTTAGCCGATACATTTTTGAATTTCCTTTGAATGTCAACAACACTATCATTAGTTCATGGTGCGGGGAAGATCAGCGCTTGCCATTACGCCAGCACCATGTTGAGATGGAATTTCTTGGCACTAATTATCTTACGGCTTACTGAATTTTGAATGCTGATTTCTGTTCTTATTATACACTCAAGAGCAAAAGTTTCGGGTACAGTTTGTACTGAAATTCTGTACAAAGTGTACCCGAAACTTTTGGTCTTGAGTGTATTAACAAATGCTTATTATATTCTATCCCATTTGTATTCCTGTCAAGTTTTTCTGGAGCCGTAGCATGGTTAGCCTTGTCACGCGATAGGTGATAGGATAGAGCGTGCGTCACTGGCTGACACCGTTCGATAGAACGAGACGACGCTCTTATCTTGTCACTTATCGCGTGATAAGGCTAACCATGCTACGGCTCCAGGACTGTTATTTGAGACATTAGTTTACAATCTGATACTAATTTATTAATTTTAAGCTTATAATAATAAATATGCTTCTTATTTAGACTTTAATCTTTATAAATGGCCATTATTAAATGAAGTGTGAAGATGTTTACTAAACAAAATGTATGCGGGAAAGCTACTACGAACGTGCCAGGTATCTTCCTAAGCGAATTGTAATGGTGTTACGTGGAGAAAGTGCTGGTACGTAAGAAATGATGCGTCTAATTCGGCCACGTCCGCGTACAATGTGGTACAAAGCGTAGTAATTAGGAAATAATAAGCACTGAGAGCAAACATGTGCTATGGCTCCATTCAGCGCATAATGAGGTTGATGCCTTTGTTGAACACGAGCTAATCAAGCCGTAACATTTGCTTATGAGATTGTTGGCTTACCTGGAATCTTGGTAAGAAAGTAAGTTCGTTGCAAAAAACAACGCAACAAATATTGTGCCTAATCATTTAGTCCCATTTAAGGCGTGCATACTCTGCGAGAACTCTGATTTTCTTTAGTTACTTTAACTCGAACGTCGTATGGAAATTCAATACGTGAAACCATTTTTTGCTATTGAGTGAATATTATTTTTCTTAATATTGAGCAAGTCAGCTGTTTACCAGGTAAGATAAATTAATTGGAACGTAAAATTAAGTGATGTGCAGTATTTAGGAATAAGTGCTCTGCTCATAATAAACTCCCAAATCCATATGCAGAGTATATAATGGGAACTGCATATAGTTGCGCGATTGAAGCTCGTGCTGGTTTCTCGTAGACGTTATGTTATGAATTAATAATGCTACCAGAACGATCTCACCAGTATCTTGGCAGCATTAGTGTAATATCAAGTCTAGGAGCCTGCTAAAGCATTCCACGTTTAGACTATCTGCATGTCTATATTACTGGCAATATATTTTTGGTGATGAGATAAGTAATCGGATGGGAAGTGCTCGTTGGGAACTTCAGTCTTCTGCCAATAACTCATGACACTCATGACAATTTAAGCTAGGTTTCAAATACTCGGTAACCTTAAGTTTCATGTGATAAAATGTAGTTGTATTGGAAAATTGACCGTTCACCATTAGATATTAACGTTAGTAGTTAGTAAAGTGTCTTGGATGCAAACCGCCCTTATTTAGTCGTAATGTTAATGTAGTATATGCCTACTGTTTTAAATCATGTAAAATATAGGTATTAAAGAATAGTTCTTATGCTTTGTTTGTTGTAATTGTCCAGGAGCATAACACATTCATATGTTCCAGTTCTTTGTTTTGAAAGTTTCGTAAATGCTGGCCTGTAACATTTGTTCCGAAGTTCTTAGAAAACAAACAAACAAAGAAGATCACACGGTACATTGCGCTAAGGATAAACTGACGCAAGTGCGTAATAAGAACGCGTTTGGTCTGTTGTGCAACTCGTTAAAGACCTTTCATGGGAATTTTCATACGTACCGTTTGCCTTTGACACTAATGATTTAGAGTTCAGATACGACTATTTGTATGGGAGACAGATATTACCATACCTCTATACAAGCTATTAATTGAGGAGGAGTCTGTTGGTAATGTGTCCATGTGTATTTAAATTGTACTAAAACGAAATCAAACAACATTGTAATGATATTGTTTCAGTAGAAATAATAACGATTATTATGAAGATTTTCACGATCCCAAAGGTAAGCAAAATCAAATCTAATAACATTAAAATTTTAAGGAACTTATTCGTCTACTTTTTTTCGTTTATCTAGGATGTAAAAGGTAAACATTATACTAGTTTCACTTAATTCGATCATTACGTGCTTGCCAAACATAACAATAAGTACTATTATTTTTGGTTTCAAAATGGTTTTCCGTTAAAACGCATGACGTTTAACGCACGGTTTTTCTAATGTTATATGAAATAAGGGCATCAGTAGTTCATTGGAGAAATAAGTGCACTCAGAACACTTGTTCTGCTTAGAATTAATTTATTTGAGCGGTTATGGTACATTACTGCATTCCTGAGCAGTCGTAAATTAGGTGGCGCCTAGCTAGCTGGAAGCGTAGGCGTAAGCCAAATGACACTAGAGATAATCAGATTTCTTTGGCAACACCGTTTTGGTTCTTCTTATCCTTGGTAACAAAAGTGCATTTATGTTTTGTTCCAATTCCACAATTATCGAGAACAGTTTCAGCCTCTCTATTTAATACACTTAATACAAGGCTCTCATTGATCGAGCGAGCGAAGCGAATGGAGTTCTTCGTTTCAACTTGGCCTAAAATTCTTTTATGTGTCCGGCGTCTGTCCGGCTGTTCTGTGATTAGGTTTAATATTTATTTATATCGTTTTTTTTGTCCGCAGAAAAGCAGAGCCACTAGTATTATGATGGTTTTAGTGTAAATAGCATATATAGCTATCGTATGTAAAATGTGACCAACTGTCATAGCTTTGAACATTATCACTGAAATTCTTATAGCTAAATATAATTCTAACAATTAAAAATTATTATTATTAACTAAATGCACATATTTTAATATGTGTTGAATTATGTAAATGTAATCGTTAATTAAAAACCACTAGTCCGTAACCACTAATCGTATTTCATACATCCGCTCGCGTGCTCACTACAATTTCAGTGACGTTTTTAACTTCAACTTGGCCTTGTTCTGCACTTAGTTTTATTAAACAGTACTTTACCAACGACTAGTACCCGTATGTACTGTGAATAAAGGAAAAGTGCTGGGCTGTTATTCGCTACGCGCTCATGCGCCTCACCCCACGCGTCACGCCTAACGAATCTAGACCTCTACCTACGCTTAGTTACTACGAATCGCGGCGTCAAGATATAATTGTGGGTGAGCGTTGAAGTGAGCTTAAAAAAAGTTACAGAATAAGGGGGCAGTACAGTTGGAAGGGGACGAACTCGTCGAACTTATTCCGACCAAATCTGAGAAATCCTAAAAATAGGTCAGGTCAAGAGTCACCCTAAACCGAACATGTATGAAGAATGTCATGAGAGTGAATGAAGCAAGAAAGGTTTGTCAAGATCTTTGCCTACCTCTCCGGGAAATGGGCGTGATTATATGTATAATAATAATAATAATAAATATTAGAGGACAATCTTACACAAATCGACCTAGTCCCATAGTAAGCTCAATAATATTATAAGGATTGTGTTATGGGTACTAGACTAGACGACGATATATTTAATAGATACAAATACTAAAATTACATAGAAAACATCCAAGATTCCGGAACAAATGTTCATGCTCATAATACAAAAATTAGCCCTTTCCGGGATTCGAACCCAGGACCTTCAGCTTCGTAGCCAGCGTTACTACCCACTAGGCTAACCGGTCGTCAAAAAATGTATGTATGTAGTGCCCGTATACCAAACGAGTATCAACATTGAATATTTCGATACCATCTGTAGGAGGAGTGGCTGCTTCATAGAGAATAGAACATATTTCCACGTCGACAACTAAACAATAGCCAATTTTCATCTAACTGGTAATTAGCCTGGTTTGTAAACAATGACTTTTTGTTAATAATAACACACCGAGATAAAACGCATTACAATATTTGTACTGTTCAAGTATTTTGTAACTTAATAGATGATCTAGTGTGTGGCAACAATACCGTTTGTGAATCGACATAATTTTACCCTATGAGAATTGAATATTTTACATTATACAAAGTAGGCTTATGTGATAGGCAAAGTACAGTCAAGGGCACCAATATGTGTACACCACAATTTCTCAAAAATATGTAGACAGACCTTATTTCTGCAACAATAAGGCAGTAGTATACATATTTATGAAACTTTGAGTGAGTACATATTGGTGCCCTTGACTGTACCTACCTACTGACGTGACAAATAAATGAGAATTTAAATAATCTATTTTCTGCTAACTTTTAATTAGCCTGGTTTAGTAAACAATTACTTTTTGAAGGCTTTTATTTTAAACAATATGTATTGCAATCTGGTGCTTGACATGATGACAAACCCGTTGTGGGTATAGCAAAAAAAAAGTAAAATTGACTTGCTGACGACTGTGCAATAAAAAGCTCAGTCACCAATAAAAGCTCGTCTCGAAAATTTTATTTTGGACAGAAACTTGTAAATATCTATTTGTAGGTACCTACGGATCAAGAATTTTGTAAATAAAAAATATTATGGTAACTAGGTTAAATGTCGGTAAACAAAGTAGATTTATATGATAACCAAGTAAACATTGGTACTGGCGTGGAATTCAAAAAGAGAGCAAACTGATTAAAGGTTGCACCGCTCATTTACCGCTTCGATACACGCAATCACGGCGGGATCTAGGAAAAGCTCTGGTTCTCGTATTTGCGTCTTTGGAAATTGTGCTTCAATCGAGTTCGAGGCTGAAAATGATAAGCATTTAACAGTCAAAAGATAAGGAATATTTGACAAGAAATTAGAAATCGTAATAAAATGTACATTTATTTGTTAAACTTCTTATCAGACACAATTCAGGTATAGATGATATTATTTACACAAACGCGCACCGAGAGCGATAATAACAGTTTCCTGACAAAACGTTAAGATGATCCTAATTTCAACACACAAACGAGCTGAGATAAATCCGGAACGTTCTCTTCAACGGCTCCCTTCAGTCAGGGGCATTGTTACACTGAAATAAATGTTACCGTGTAACTAGAAATAGGGGGATATTGAGCACACTGAGAGATATATGTACCTATATAGTGTAGTTATTTGCTTTATAAAGATCCTAACTACTTTAATAATTTTGGTAATATCATTGTCAATTTATATATGCGCTACTCTACTAGGCATCAAAACTCCTTGTAATGACGAGATGGATGAAGTTAGACATTAAAAACTAAAACTACTAAAACTGAAAATGTGTATGCCTTTCATTCAACAAGTAAGATTTAAAAAAGAATTGACTTACAAACCCGGTAGACCTTGATCTAAACTTGCTATTAATCGTAACAATGCTACTAAACTACGAGCCCCACTCCGACGCCACCTTTATCTCAGAAACGAGCAAACAGCTCAACAATCGTTACAACCGCCGAACAATGATATCCTGATACAAAAAGGTGCACCTTAGTAGCAAATGTTCGTCGTTTACGGCATTTTAGAAACATATGCAATATACGAACGCTTAATGAACATGAGAAAACCGTTAGAGGATCTTGTTGTTTATGGCACTTTTGTTAAACCTACTAATTTGAAAACACATTAGGAATGTTATAGAAACTCCGTATATGTTATATTTACAGACTGAAAGCTCTAAATCGAGTTACAAGAAATTTAGCATGAAGTTAATTTGAGTCCTAGAGACACATAAGATGCTGTTTATACCGAAAATCGTACCCTGGGGGAACAAAATGGGAAGTTTGTATAGGAGCGTAATTAACATTATCTACGAGGATCTTTGGCAAAGGCTAGTATAATTGTTATATTTAATACAAATACATGGTTGTAGTTGGCGCCTCGTACGGATGCTTGTGACACTATCAGCAATCAACTGTAAACGTTTTTACTCGTACCTTATGCAAATAATGCCTTCGCGCTGTCAACAACGTCACCTAGTTTCAGGACATTCAAAACGAAAAGGGTTACGTGCGTGCCAACCGATGACAGATGAAAGCGACCTTTGTTTTACTTCGTTGCTGCTCCACGACTTCATTTGCATGTCTTTTGTAAGCTTGACGAGTTTATTAAATGCTATTCTCTATATTGGTTTAGGCATTCTCTCGAAATATTTTAAACTGTTCCAAACTTTCTGAATTAGTCGCGACCTTTTTGGGATTGTTGCGATCTGCCATTTGTCAGCGTTGTGGCGTCATTCGTTATGTTTATTTATGCCTAACATTTGCTTGTCTGCGTTCGCGTAGCTTATGTTATGAATAATCTATCTTTCCTCAATGTAGCACGCTTGGATATTCAAATGTTTTTCTACATTTGTGATCATTTAGTTATCCTTATTCTCTAAACTAATTAGTGAAATCCTTAATGTTCGTCCTCACATTCTGCACTAACATTGTACCTAGGTATTGTTAACTCGTGAAACCGAATTTGTAATAAGTGAAGACGAATTGTGTTGCGTATTCCTACAATGATTTGTAAATATAGCGACATACGCATCTTTGCGATTGTACTTATAGATAAAGCTTATCTCTTATCCCATATTGTTTGTAAGCAGATAATGCTGTTAGGATACAGTTTTCAAGGCTAAAGTGTGTTTATACGTGTGAATCCGTTACAGTTTTCAAGCCAAGTATCGCATCTTGTATTCTCATAATTGATTACTCTTCATGCAGTCCTAAGTAGTTTTGCTGTTTAAATATCAACCCTTCATGTCTACTGAATGCTAGCAGTAAATAAATAATTAGACCCTGCTCATTGAAAATGTCTATACGTTATGCTAAATATACAGAAATGGCATTCGTTCGTCGCGTGCCAAGCCTATCGATTTAAACTGATTCCAATTTAATACGTATAGTCAAATATACCCTCAGGGTATAGCAAACACTTGCAGTAGTGCGATATGACCGCCACGGAGCACATTCGATGCAATTTACTTTCCCATCACAAACTAATCACCGGTGGCGACGCCGACTCCCCTTCACATTGGCTTCGATTACGTGGCAAATACTTGGTCAAATCAAACCCTGAATGCCCTAAATTTCCAATGATTTCTAAGGCTCAATTATAAAGTTATGCGCATTCAATACTAACTTGGCTAAACCTTAAATAAAGGTCATTCGCGAATTGGAAATGAAATTTTGTTTATCCAAGCTAAAAATAAATCTTTTATGGTCCCAATAAATTCGAAATCTATTCATCCGCTACAAACGTAATTTCGCTTTGATGTGACCATTCATTTTCCAGTATTTATTTGGAAACGGCCCGATGCTTTGTGTAAATGTTACAATGTAATAATAAACTCGGAATAGATATCCGTCGGTCTAAATTTACCCATTTCCGGAAAGCTCGAGTTGTGTGCATCCATTTGGATTAGAAGACAATATAGACCATTGTCGTAGGATGATAGGACTAAGACTTTGCCTAATGCAAACGTAGCAAATAGGTACGTAGGCTAGGTACTAGCAATAACATAGTAGATACATAAATATATACTTAACCCTTTGCGTACAGAATCACACAGTAGGATTAAAGTTGTGGTTGCGCGGCGATTGGTTAACCAACGTTATTTACCGACAAAGTTAAAGTTTTTAATTTAATTGTGATTTTGGCTTGAGTTAACACGTCGAAGTAATACAACGGTGAGGAGTGAAAATATGTACATAATTCAGTTCCGCTTCCGCTTAATCGTACAATGTTATTACCTATTTTATTCTTACTGTCAAAGTGCAAAAGACAGTTAAAATACAGAAATTGTAATCTCTCGTTTGTACCGACTTACTTATCATCATCATATCAGCTGAAAGAAATCCACTCGTTGACATAGGCCTCCCCCAAAGAGTGCCACAATGACCGGTTCTGCGCCACCCGCATCCAACGAACTCCCGCGACCAGGTCATCAATCCACCTGGGGGGGGGGCTACCCCCTACGAGAACCTGTTCGCCCTAACGGCCATCGGTTCTACGTGCAATATTACTTACTTATGCACTTCATCTAATTGCGAATTGCAAATTAAAAGTTTCCTCCGTTTTACCAATTAACCTGCAGACTGCCACTAATTTCCCTAATTGCAAGTCGAAGTCTTTACACGATATTTTTTCCTGCAACACATGAAAACCACAGTGAAACGCTCGAAAACGTATTTGAACTTGGACGTCAATAGTTTTTGACGCGCGTTATGAATCATTACGTGACATTTTCTATTTGCCTTCGTGGTTCTATTGATCCGGTCATTTGTCTTACAATTCTAATGAGGCCGCAAAGAAATATTTTCGTGTCGCTTAGTGCGACCATTAAAAGTTGTGGTGACTTGATGACCCGTTAATGCGAGAGGCGTGTTTTCGGGAGTGTATTTATAGAAGCATGGTTTGACGGATCGATTGGATTGCTTGTTTTCTGTTACACAAATATGGGGTTAGGTGATGAAAACACATCATGCTTTAATTAGAATTTCTAAGAGAACCTAATTTGAATCGAGGGATTTGTTCCGCTTCGGTACCTACCAAAATACCCAGCTGATACCGTGTACCGTTCTTTATGTTGTTAGCAGTGTTTTTATTTTCTACAAATCTAACTGAAGCTGTCACGAAGAAACAGCCTGATGAATGTTTTGTGTGTTTTAATTATGTGGCAATAATAGTGTTGTTTGACATTCAAGTAGGAGTTTGCTTTTCCGTAGTTCTTATTTATCGAAATATACCGCGTATGTTACTGAACCGCTGGCAGGCATTTCTCCATTGTTTTGTGGCACAGTAACTAAGTAGTGGAATCAGATTAATGATGTATGTATATACAACTGCCTATTACTGAAGCCGCACAAACAACTGACATTCGATAGGTGTTTAAAATCCTACTTTACAGGATGTGTGTAGCTTGTAATGATTTAAGTAATCATTTTTGCGTAACCTCATTTAGTTTATCGTTGGTTTCAAAATGCTGATGTTGCATACTTGAATATTTTATAGACCGTATTTGGTTACTGAAACTAGACTTGTTTATATAACTTAGGTACTACTGTATTAAAACACGATGCAAATTCCGAATTCGTGTACTTAAAATGGTATCTATTTATGTATTCTTATTTTATGTAATTTCCTTTAAATTTATTGAACACGTTCTTTAGATGAGAGCCATGCCAATTTGGAACTTAACTTTTTTGTCTCTTATGTTTGATGTAGATTCATCATATCAGACGAAAGACGTCCACTGCTGGATATAGGCCTCCCACAAGATGTAGATTACATACCTAATTTTTACCAAACCGTATAAGTTTTATAGCCGAACGAATTTCTAGCGTAACATCACTCAAACGCATCCAGGAAGTATAAATATTATCAAAAAATGGACTTTTGACATGCTATTGCGTTTATAAAAAAACTGTTTTATGTCATTATAATGCATTGCAGTGATCAAACAGTTCTGGTGTTAATTGGAATATATTTTTGCTTTCAACAGTTTATGGGTGCAGAACTGAATAGTTCTTGCCAGAGATTATTTTTATTTGGTGTGATATTTCCGTTCAAAATGGCATCGCGCTCGGCGCCTATCACGAGCTTCTCTTCATCGTCCGCTCAATATCTACTCCTCTACCTACTGAAAATTTGACGGAAATCATACGGTTATAACTGGCTTTTACGCCTTTCTTGAAATCATTAAAATACACCTAAGTACTAAGAATCGATCACCGTCCTAGTTGATTCTTTGAACTCTCGACAACTTTCCGTAAAATATCGATTGTCATCTGAACCGTTGAAAAGTTCTTTCAACTCTATTGGCTCGTAATCAATCGATCCATTTCCGTCGTAATGAAAATGTATTGCTTTTAAAACATTTTTAGATTTACTTCCAGCTTTATGTTAACGCGAGATATTTGATTTCAGCGGTTCCGTGGGAGGGGTAAACATGTTTCTAACATCGGATTAATTTGATCAAAGTTAAAACGGCTTGAGCGTTTTCAACGGCACTTGTTTCGGCGCGCTGTCAACAGCTCGACTAATGCTTCCGTCGGGTTCCAATTTTGAACTTTTGATGGTGTTTATGGACACAGTAAATTTATCGATTTTAAGCCACGTGACCATCGAATCGAGTTCATTTACGGCACCTGTTTTCTTGCCAACTCGAGCGGCAAATGACTCGAAAATTTTAAACAATTTCGTAGGCCGAGTGATAAAAATTGTTTTGTTTTCGAATTACGTGAATTAAACTGCGACGAATTTCAATTTACTTGCGGCATCACGATCGTTTTGAATGCTATCGAATGGTTTGTATCCAATTCTCGCACAAATTGAAGTATGGCGGCAGTTTCGCGGTTGTTTCCAATGGCCCGGTACAGTTAGAGTGAAAAGCAACAATGATGGGATCCCACGGTTTGGGGTCAACGGACGATGCGCCGTCACGGTTACTTGCGTCGCCGACTGTACTTTGAGATTAGAATTATTGCTTCCTTCCCTGCACGAGACTGTGGAACAATGTGAGAAATTCACGTTACGATTTATTCACTCGATAGCTACATGCGATTCACACTGGCGGCTTAGACAAAACAACACGACTTTGTACAAAATAAGCGTTTTGAATGTAGGTAAGAATAATGTTTCAAGTCAGTGTTAATTTTGTGTTCAATCTTTAATTAAATTTGTGATTGACCTGACTCTTACCTACTGATAATCTTCTAGAAATATGTGATGAACATGAGTGAATTCTTAAGAGGCTTGTTTGATTTTCGAAATGTTCATCTCATTCGTCTTCTCCTTACCATTTTCCTTCCACGCTTGTGGACAGTGACTCTAATTATGTTTTCCGCTGTCTTGCATTTAGATTTAAACCAAACGAACTAACGATTTTTTTTCATTGCATAGATGCATCAGTAGGTATGTGCAAGATTGCTCGTTATTTTTCATCTAAATCAACCATTAGGTAAGGTTTGTTGAATAGGTATTCAACAAAAAGAGATCTACTACTTGTCATAGTGTGTTATTGTGTAAGGTAAACGAAACTGAAACTTCATTGTGACAGGAGCGCAAGTTATCCTTGTTTCAATATTCATAACTACGCAGTTGTCAAAGTGTGTAATGTTCTAAACGGTGTATTCTTTTGTTGCAGGTGTCCCGTATCGAGAACCGGCGGACGGTGTCCCTAGGGGACCGACTGCCGTACGCGGATCCGCGCGTGCCGCCGACGCACGGCACGGTTGCGCCCGCGTCGCCGGGGGCAGCGGCTGCGCAGCGCAAGGTCGCCCTCGCCTGCCAGGCCAGTAGGAAGCTTCTGGAGGAGACTCTTGCTAAACCTGGTGAGAACACGTTGGATTTTATTTAAAGTACCTAGTTAACATTTGGTTGCTCCTTTCGTCGGAGTTATTACGAGGATGCGTCTAGGCTCTGCGGTAAGTTTGCGCTTAATACAGGATTAACATGCTACGGACTACATGTAACTTAAATGTTCAGTAAAAATTATCTCGAAAGAAAAAAAAAACTATTGCTTTTGTGATAATTATTCGCGGGACCAAATTTGCTAACTATTAGGGAAGTACCTAGGTATGCAAGTTTTTGTCTCCTTTTAAAATCTTCCCTTTCGTCATTATACTCATTATTATATCTTTGTCCATTGCACTGTTGTCGATTTATACCCTATCTTATCATATAGTCCGTATCAACATAAATTTTACCAACCTAAGTGTAAAATTTCAGCTGTTAAGACAAATTGCAAAATTACTTATCGACATAATTTCAAAAGAAGCATAATTAGCATCCACTTAGCTAAAACTCATAACAAGAAGAAATGTCTTATTAAAATTCCTTAAAACTTATTACACATAAAGGGAGCCTTGACCCATGAGTCAGTATCAAAAGGGTTCAAGTCTCATACTAAGTCATAAGGACTATATGTTTTTTTCATTTACACTAGGTACGGCATTTGGCTACTAATGGAATTCCAAGTAAAACGTGGTAAAACGCTTGTTGTGAGATATTGCACTCATTTCGTAATTTACTCGTGCGCGTTTTCGTCCGAATATATAAAGAAAATATAAATAAATAAGAAAATATGAAGGTTTAATAAGAATGGATTGGTCCGTTTTGACTACATTTTGTGATGCGGACCCGTGGCATGGGTTCTTTACTATTCGATTATTCGACTTATTTGGAACAATTTACTTCATAACATTAATTAATACAATACATATACTCTTTATTGTACACCTCGATACATGAATGTAATACAGGACAATCTAAACTAGACTAAAAGTTGAGATAAACAACACCGGATAGATTACAACAATGTATTACAAGTAGGTAGATGGCAGAATTAGAAAATGATTTAATTTGAAACTTATTTATAACAGTCACAATCACGCCAATAATAGACATATACAATACAACACAAAGCATACACATAAACATAAATTCTTACATAAATAGTAACAAGACGTATAGGTACTTAATGTTTACATAACAAGTTATCTGTGACACTGAGAACGAGGATGCTTGATTTTAGATCATAAATAAGACTATCTGATGAGATTATATTAATAAATGCTAGTGTCCTTAGCAAAAGCTATTTTAGAGTTGAATCAACCTTGTTCAAATATGCCTAAGTATCATTACAGCAAGGAACAGGTAGATGACTAAATCTTAAGAGTCAAGGCCAAACTAATGCCAAGTCAAAGTTTTTATGACTAGTAGTAGACACGTTCACCAAGTCTTTGTTTGCCATGTTTCCTAAAAAAATATGTGGGTATAAAAACGGTAATTTTAAACATATTTATTTAAGTAACCTGGAGTAAATATCTTAGATAGACCAATAAGTAAGTAGGTACCTATAAAACTCCCTTCAAAATATACAAGATGCTTTATTAAGTCGCAAATAAGCATAATTATCTCTAGATTGATCTATGTATTGAAACTATTGAATTAAGGGGTGATTAGAATTATTTCAACTTTTAACATACAGCTTCCTAAGGTGTGGCGTTAGCTCACAGAGCGGTTTTAAGTGGTCTGTGCGTTAACTACTTGAATAAAGATGAGGTCTAATCAAAATTCATGAAATAAACGTCCTGTGTAAAGTGCCGAAAATGAAATAACTATACCTGCCGTCAGCCTTTGTCCCAAAAGATAATTAAAATGAAAGTACAAAATGTTGCTACTTCCTTTTCTCTATATAGTATTTCAAAGGCAAGTTTTAACGTGGATTCAAGACCATTCACTGTAAAATATCGCGTACGCAATAATTTACGCCGATAGTCATTGATATTGAACACATAACTTACCTATATTATGCAGATATTGACAAATAGGAATCGTAACTCGTTCACAGTTCAAATGTCACCAATTATGTTGTTTGATGTAGCATCCCAGAGTTGAACAAACTTGGTATATCTAAGTATAGAATACCTCCAATGCATGGAGTTATTTTCACGCGCCGCAAAAAGAAACCAACGTCGACGATGAAAACAAATCTCCAGTGGCCGTGCCACCGTCAGTGACAAAGTAAACGGTAATTTCAGTAGATGTTTAAAAAGATCTAGCTGATTGCGTCGCTAGTTAGTTGATTGAAACATTAATTTAATTAAGAGCCTGCATATCTTGGGAAATCATTGCGGCTTTGCTCTGAAATTCGAGCTACCCCGACCACTGACAGTCTCAGCATGCATGGGCAAACTTTAACTGTAGCTTTACATTTGGAAGCGTATTTGATACAGTAGAATTTCTGTATTTTTAGAGTAAACTTAGGTGCACTGAAGAGCCGCGCTGCGGCAGAATACAATTTAAAAATGAGCCTCTTAGAAACGTGCTCGCGAATACAATCCTTTAAATTTGAAACGTCTACGCATTTAAGAATACCCGGAACAAATGCAAACGTTTATCCTGTTTTGTTTGTTTTTTCATCATAGTGTTTTATGGTGATAGACCACACCTTAGACGTATATTTCGTACAAAATCAAGTTTTGCCTATATTTATTTCGGAAGAAAACGTGCCCCTAGGATATAATTGCAATAACATCTCTTTTCGCGGAAATTCGTATCATAGTTCGATCTCGAAATGGGTAAAACTTTCGCGGACGCCCTATTAGGTACATCTCCATACTCGTCTAACTGAACAATACGAAGCTTCATCATACAAAATAACAAACCTCCTGCGAGGGTATACATCCCCTTTATGAGAGTGGACAGCGAACAATAGGTAGGACGCTCCATTATGGAAAGCCCTGTAAAAATATCCTGTGGACAAAGACTGTTTGAGCCTTTATTCTGTTTTGGCATGCATGATTTTATAGTACCAATATAATATGCGTTTTTTAATAATTTTCAATTTCAGGCTGCTTATTTCGTGACAGTATTCGCCTGGTTTTAGTTAGAGATATTAGATGATATCAGCTTTATTAAAAAAAACCTTACTTCTTGTACTCGAGTTTAATCGGAAGGCCGAAATGAACTTTTATGTAGTAAATCCAAGTACCTAAGTAGCTCCGATTACGTATTCCGTTTATTGAAAGCAAAGCGAGGGAGACCTTACGCTGTGCTTAGTCAAAACCATGTAACAATTTGTAGCTAAAAAACTGATTCTGTCCGCTATTGCAAGCAATTAATGCAAATAAATTATCGTTGATGCGACCTTCACTTTTCTATTTTTTTACGATAAAACTCACTAAGTTGATTAGGTATGTATATATCAATTTGCTTCGCTAAAAAATACAGTGACATCGCCAACCTTGGTCAAATAGCTTAATAGATTTGTTCTCGAAGACTCATGTGTGAAAATGCAAAAAACATAATAGCCATCGTGACTTCCTCGATTAGAAGGATTTTTTTTTTTAACTTGAAGCTAATACGCATTTTGTACATCGTTTTGTATTGTACCTATAGATATAATTATGTAGTTAAGTGAAAAGGATTTAACATAACATACGAATTCACCATTACGTCTTTTGTCCTAGCTAGAAGATCCCAATTCCAATTTTAGATTATATGGTTTGGATAAGAAGTCTATAAAACCGGTAGCTGAGAGTACCTTCGCAACGACATGACTTCTAACTCATGACGATAATGTTAATTGCTTACGATGTCACGGTTGTTTGTGGATAAGTGGAACTTTATAAGTCATGGTCTTTTTAAAGGCTAAAATAAGTCTTTTAATGTCAGTTTTATATAATTAGACTATTTAAACGCCAATCTCGTGTCTTATTATTGGAACACCAAATTTGTAGATAAAAAAACCGTCACCTATTGACTTCCACGCTTTAAAATGTGTAAATAAATGTAAAACGATAACAGCGATAAACGACACAAACTTGTCAGTCATATGACTACAGCGGGGCAAGCACAACTGACCGACTCGTTGTCGTGCGACAAATCCTACTCTCCTATTTCTAATCCATAGTGCCTCACTAAACTACCCTGAGCTCCGAAACCACCAGGAGACCATGCAACCCTGATTATCGCTCAAGCTTGGGAGAGCATCACCAAAAAAAAATTGATCAGATTTTTGTTGTTCCAGGAACCCCACCGACGATAGTCCTGCCCCCGAATGGCGGGTACTGGGTGGACGGCGTGGACGAGACGCTGGACGAGGAGCAGGAGCCGCGAGCGCAGCCCGGCACGCCGAGGCAGGCCGGCCGCCGACATAACATCGACACCGACGACATTGCCAAGTACTACAGGCGGTTCTTCTTAGGCAAGGTAAGCTGACAACAGTGACAACTAGACATGGGGTAACCTTCTAGTTTCTTCTTATAGTGATGAACCACTAAGTAAGAGTCGCTTCGTTAAGTACCTACTATAGAGGCGTTTCTTCTTAGGCAAGGTAAGCTGACCGCCCAGACATGGGGTAAACTCAACGTTTTTTTCTTATGGTGACAAAGAAAGGGCAGGTCATTTACATAAGCACAACATTCGTATCAGTATCAGCAAATTCATACGTCAGATTCTCTATAGAATGTAACTAAGAAAAAAAGCATTTTAAGACATCGTGCGTCAAATCACGTTTCAGAATAAGTTCAATCGCCTGACAAAACACCGCCATTGCATCGGATAAAGAATACAGAAAATCACGATTTAATTGCTTTCGTGACTAACAACGCGCACTTTCTTCGAGTGGTCAGCCGGGAATAAAAAGGCGCATTACGAAACGGGTAACCGACCAGGTTATGATGGAACCTGTTATATTCGTAAAACCATAATGTTTAACGTTCAGCATAATTTGGTAGTGTTTTACGCAGACCATCTGCCTTGACATTTGCGCGCCAAGCTGTCTGCGGGGACACAATAAAACAGACTGTTGCCAACTGTTCGCTATGCCAAGTCCGTGGAAGCTTTTTTGGCATGTTATGTGGTATTTCATAATTTGGGATAAAACATGACATAAGCAATGTTATCGTTATATTTGGAAGGAAGGAAGCAACACTTATACAAAAGGAAATACACTCTCACGTAAAATATCAGTATATACTTAGTTGTTTTTGTAATAATTAGGCTGCACGAACATAAAATAATCAAACATATTAATGAATGATTGGCATTGTTCGGTAATCATTGAAAAAAGGATTACCAAAGTATAGTTTTTAGCTTCGTAATCAGGAAGTTAACAATAATATTTTCGATACGGAAAAATACTGATTAAAAATAAAATATGACCTCTTAATCCAGTTTCCCTTGACATTCATTGTGTCAGTGTCAAGCCTCACAACCATAATCACAATACAGCAAAATTAGACAGTGGAATTGAAATATTGTTATTTTATTTTGGAAATTCCCTAAATGCTTTTAAAATCTGAAAATCTAATAAAATTCTAGTAGGTACATACTTATGCGTATACTTACCAATGACAAATTCCATAGTTATGTGTATCTAGTATCAGTTTCAGCGAACTCGAGAGTGGCAGTCGGTATTGGTCATAATGTCGTATCGTCGATGCTATTTCATATTGATATCTTATTTTAGTGCCAACGGATTAAGTTATATAAAATTCAGTTTTCAATTTCGCCTGCTTGCTAGTGACTTTTACGTGTTCCTAAGTAACGTTCGCTTTTCCAAGTTTATGTTTTCCAACTATGCAATTTATTCTTTTTACTGCGAAAACAGTTTAAAGTTCTAAGTAAAAATAATTCAGCTGCATTACATTGATACAATTGTAAGAGGATTCATTATCGAACCTACTCATTTAAAAAAGTTCCACACATGTCACTTTCCAAAATAAGTAATAAATAAATAGACGCAGGTCCGTCCTAGCATGATTCAGTGTCGTTGCCGTTTGCACCGTCATTACGGAGCCACGCCGTGCGCAAACGCAAAGGAAGTGCAAGTCGAGACAGGTCGCCAAAGAATGAAACCACCGACAATTTTTTCGTTGTATGAACTGGGGAAAAGTGTGTGGAAGAAGATTGTTGGAGATTTGACAGTAATTCTATATTAATTATACTGTTTAGTTATTCTAGTGTTTACATAAGATTAAACATTTCTGTAATAATAATGAATACGCAACTTATGACCGATTGGTCGTTTTTTTTTGGAGTAAAAGTGCGAGATCAAACGTACGCACGCGTAATCTTACCTGCGTTGTGTATAAAACCCCACTTCAAAATAAAATATTTTAAACTTGTTAAATATTTATGATTATTGGAGAACACATCCAAATTTGTTGTTGTTTTTGATTATACTTTAAATCTGAATTTTATTGATACTACTTACTTGTGCCCAACGGTTTGCGTAATTTTACCGGCATGTAGGTACCTAGAGCCAAGAGTACGCGTAGGGAATATTCTACTTTTAACGCGTATTGGGAAAAAAACTATTCAATTTTAAACACAGACTTGTCTAAATTAAATAATGAAAATAGATTAGATTGTATAAGTATTTTATAAAACTGTCAGTTTTGAAAGAGCAATTCTTGTACGTTTTTCGGACCCATGAAAATAAAGTGCGTGCTCTTGACCTGAATGACTCTAACATCGTAATTTTTCCATGGCACATATAAACCTATGTTATAGATGTGAATTGATTTAATTACTGAGTGTTCTTTATAAGGTCGAGTGACCTGTCACGTCGATACAGTTTCCTTATAAGCACCGAGCCTTGTGTCAAAGGTCTGCAAGTACCAGGACCATATATCTCTGGATTCTCTAGTCTAGATTTATTGCTACTGTGGTTCTTACATCGTCCAATTAATTGAATTAGTTAAGTTAGTGGTATTTACTTTTATACATGTTATAAGTTTACAACTGTATGATTATAAACACTGCAGTGTATTTGTGTAAGATTGTCCCTTAATATAGTCCTAATATTGTCATTTGTCATAAAAATATCCCCCCTGCTGCACTGTCTAAATTCTAAAACATTAGCAGCCTAGCCTAAGGGTACCTAATCACAAAGTATATTGGCATTCACAAATAATGAACGGTTTCAAAATATATGTACTATGACATTTTCAATCCGCTGCAGTATTGTAATCCTACTGTCATAACACTATTATGCATACATATTATATTGACTGTTGACCTGGTAAAGGTCGCGAGAGTCCGCTGGAGCTGGATGTGGGTGGCGCAGGACCGATCACTTTGGCACTCTTTGGGGGAGGCCTATATCCAGTAGTGGACGTCTTTCGGCTGATATGATGATGATGTCATCATCATATCAGTCAGTATGTCATCATTGATTATATTTTAGCGAGTAGCGATCGATGATAACAACTCTATACCCGAACGATCCAGGAAATTTAACAGTGCGAGTAAATTTTTCTCCGACGTTAATGTACTCGTAAAACGGTTTCGTAGATACAAATCGATAGTAAATAAACATATAATATATGGATAGTTGGCACTTTATTGGCGCTGTTAACAGAACGGGTGGCGTCTCGCTTGCGGTAACAACTTCCTCGGTCAAACATTATGCACCAACACGATGTTTATACACGATAAAATGCAATGCATGCATATGCATAAAGTACACAAACGTAATTGGGTACTTTCCTGGGTAAAAAAGATATAATTTTATTTAGTCCATCTGTTAGATTATGAAAAAATATTGGATAAGCATTTTTTCGTTTGTCAATGAAACTTAAAATGATGAAGATATAGCCCGTTAAATTTTCGCGTGACGTCACATTATGCTAAAAAGTGTACCATAATGTGATGTCACGCGGAACTTTAATGGGCAATATCTTCATAATTGTTTGTTTAATTGAGAAACAAAAAAATACGTGTCCAATATTTTTTGATAATCTAACTGACCGACTAAATAGATTTTTTTAGGAAAGTAGCCAAGTGTACATTTTGTACACGCAGTATACCTACTACACATATAATTTATGTATCAATTTTTCGCCGGCTTAATGACTACTGCATTTATTCTTTAGAAGGCTGATTAACCTATGATAGTGTTGGTTTTTCCTTCTTTTTCTACCTTTATATATGGTGGTGATAAAATCGGTGTTTGTTTTGATGTCGACTGTACATATAATTGAATTTGGATGAATTATTTTTATATGCATTTTGGTCCGAATACCTACTATCCTAGTTGCACTAACACTTCGTCAACTCTGACTTATACTGACGTCAAACTCAACTTGAATCTAAATATTTTTATTATTTTCTTCAATTTAATTATTATCTGCGGTCTGATAAATATTAAGTGTAACTTTTCAAACAAATAATGATGGTTACAACTCCGATCCGGTGAATGTGCTCCTTAACATTCGAAATGTTAAAATATCACTTTTTTACAAGAATTATACTTAAGCAGAGATAGGACAAATTTGCGTCATTGCTCGCAGTAATGTGGACATGACTCCAAAATTAATCAAAATATTAATCAATTAATTAATTTCTTACTTGACATATAATTTGATTCCTAGTCAATAAATACAAAAGTGTGTCTATACTTTATATAGATTTATTAAAGACAATAATCAGTATTTTTTCCGTTATATCTATAGAACTAGAAAACTTCTTCTTCAGAAATAATAATCATAGCAGGATATTTACCATGTAGTAGTTGTTGGGTATTATTTCTAGTGTAAATAATCGTTTCAGTTTAAAATCGTAACTTCTATATTATATAAAAATATTTACGAAAACGATAAGCACTTCAAATCAGGGATCGGAAACCGTTACCATTTGTAAACCGGTTTCGGCCTGTGGCCCGAAACCGAAATGAATAGCGTTTTTGGTTTCCGTTACCGGTATTGAAATTGTATTTTTCCTAAAACCGTTTTAGGCCGCTTTCGTTTCTGTTGAACGAAATTAACCGGTTCGATTAAAGTCGTCAGAGATACAATGAGTCGTTCTTTCTCACTTACACATACAACAGGCTTCTTTCCTGGAAATGGACGGCTAAGTTTTAAGTTACCTACTTCACTCGAATTTGACTGCGCGGCAGTGCAGGCCAGTCGTACCATACCAATACCATCATTCAGGGCGCGTGTCCGTTTTTAGGGTTCCGTACCCAACGGGTAAAAACGGGACCCTATTACTAAGACTTCGCTGTCCGTCCGTCCGTCCGTCCGTCCGTCCGTTCGTCTGTCTGTCACCAGGCTGTATCTCATTAACCGTGATAGCTAGAGAGTTGAAATTTTCACAGATTATGTATTTCTGTTGGCGCAATAACAACAAATACTAAAAAAACCGGCCAAGTGCGTGTCGGACTGGGGCTCCCATACAAATACAACAGACATGATATTTTGCCGTTTTTATAGATAATGGTACGGAACCCTTCGTGTGCCAGTTCGAATCGCACTTGGCCGGTTTTTTTTATTTTTTTAACTACTGGTACTCGTTCAAGTCAGGAGTCAGGAGGTGGATAGTGGAACTCCTCAATGGCTACTAGTATACCCCTCGAGTTTGGGTTAATTTGGTCTGTTTTGACGAGTTCTGTACATTACGCTTGGTGAAGATGGTCTGATGATGGAGTCAGGAGGTGGATAGAGGAACTCCTCAATGGCTACTTGTATACCCCTCGAGTTCGTATTCATTTGGTTTGTTTTGACGAGTTCTATACATTACACTTGGTGACGATGGTCTGATGATGGAGTCAGGAGCTGGATAGTGGAACTCTTCAACGGCTAATAGTATACCCCCCGAGTTTGGTATCATTCGGTTTGTTTTGAAGAGTTCTATACATTACACTTAGTGATTATGGTCTGATGATGGAGTCAGGAGCTGGATAGTGGAACTCCTCAATGGCTACTAGTATACCCCTCGAGTTTGGTATCATTCGGTTTGATTTGACGAGTTCTGTGCATTACGCTTGGTGAAGATGGTCTGATGATGGAGTCAGCAGGTGGATAGTGGAACTCCTCAATGGCTACTTGTATACCCCTCGAGTTTGGTCTCTTTTGTTTTGTTTTGACGAGTTCTATACATTACACTTGGTGACGATGGTCTGATGATGGAGTCAGGAGGTGGATGGCCTAATTTATGGTATTTTTTTTAACAACAAGAAAAAGTTGATTCACCCAACGTACCTTAAAAACATCAGCCTCAGTTCGGCTGTTCTAACGTACGTTCGAAAAGTTACGTACATACCAATCAACTAATTTTTGTTGCTCGTCCCCTGGGTCACTATTTGAAACTATGAATTTATCTTACTTTATCAAGCCCACCAACTCCTTACCATGAAAGGAGCCCAATTTATGGTATTTTTTTGTTGCACGTCCCCTGGGTCACTATTTAAAACTATGAATTTATCGGAATGCATAGGTATGTTTCGGTGGATATACGGGAGTACTTAAAAACATCATAATCACGTCCCCTGGGTCACTCTTTGAAACTATGATTTATGGCCCAATTTATGGTATTTTTTTAACAACAAGAAAAAGTTGATTCACCCAACGTACCTTAAAAACATCAGCCTCAGTTCGGCTGTTCTAACGTACGTTCGAAAAGTTACGTACATACCAATCAACTATTTTTTGTTGCACGTCCCCTGGGTCACTATTTAAAACTATGAATTTATCGGACTTTATCAAGCCCACCAACTCCTTACCATGAAAGGAGCCCAATTTATGGTATTTTTTTGTTGCACGTCCCCTGGGTCACTATTTATAAAACCTTAAAAACATCAGCCTCAGTTCGGCTGTTCTTACGTACGTTCGAAAAGTTACGTACATACCAATCAACTATTTTTTGTTGCACGTCCCCTGGGTCACTATTTAAAACTATGAATTTATCGGAATGCATAGGTATGTTTCGGTGGATATACGGGAGTACTTAAAAACATCATAATCACGTCCCCTGGGTCACTCTTTGAAACTATGATTTATGGCCCAATTTATGGTATTTTTTTAACAACAAGAAAAAGTTGATTCACCCAACGTACCTTAAAAACATCAGCCTCAGTTCGGCTGTTCTAACGTACGTTCGAAAAGTTACGTACATACCAATCAACTATTTTTTGTTGCACGTCCCCTGGGTCACTATTTGAAACAATGAATTTATCGGACTTTATCAAGCCCACCAACTCCTTACCATGAAAGGAGCCCAATTTATGGTATTTTTTTGTTGCACGTCCCCTTTTTTTCTTCCCATGATTTTAATTATCTAAAATTTTTACCTAAAACTTGCACAGCACCTCGAAAGTTGTAACTAAACGGTCAAAGCGCATTTAAACATAAATAAACAAGTCGTCTCAGGTGGAGATTCCCGCGGCGAACCGAATGAAACAGAAATACAAAATTTCTTCATGTGGAATAGAGATAGCGCGAGGAAAACGGCACGCGCCAATCAAGACGCGCGGCTGGGTGTAACCAGTTTAATAATGTTCAACGGAAACGTTATATTTCGTTTCTCTCGAATACTGGTGACCAAAACAACCGGTATACGGAAGAACAGAAGTAATAACCGTTAAAAACCATTATTATTTTGGTTTTTTGATACCGGTTCCGATCCCTGCTTCAAATAACATTTTGCTAACAATCATAAGCACGTATAAACTATTATTACCGGAAGTTAAAAAAAAAATTCTTCAAGAAATAATTAATTGATTAACATTTTGATTAATTTTGGAGTTATGTCCACATTATTGCGAGCAATGACGCAAATTTGTCCGATCTCTGATTATAAGAAGTTGAAGTTGAGTCTGGCTGTAAGTTTTCAATTTGGCTCGTTAAACCTGTGTTAATATGAAGAATAGGGAAAATCTTTAAAATAACGTTGTTCAGAGTCAAATTGCTGATTTTGAGTACCTATAGCTCATTATAACAAAAGTTATCCACATCGTAATGAAGTGGTAAAAAGGTCCCATATTTACTCGCTATTATATTTACTATCTATTTGGAATGACACGAAAAAAGCAGAAAAAGTAAGACATTGGTCGTGGGTATGGGAAAGTTCACACGTGTTGGTTGAGTACCGATGTCGTTATAAAGCTTAGATTACATTATTCACGATGCCTTATTGCTATACTTATTATATATTCTTATACACAGATCGCTTCAACCGCCGTGTGTTTTTAGTAAAATTACACCCCCGCAAACGAGCGTGCTGTATATTTCATTCTGTAGAACCGACTCCTAATGGTCTCGCATAGGCTGCGCCTATAGCCTTTCCTTATTAGGTAATAGGTGTATTTAGAGTTTTATATGGTTTGCTTTATTGCTATGGGCAAGGTTAATGTACGTCGAATGTGTAATAAAATCGCACTGAACGGGGCGTAACGCAAATCCATCATGATATTGTCACCATAACAAATAATGCACTCTTCGCTTATGTCAAAGTTGTACAGGATTTTATTCTGCGCGACCTTGAAATTGGTATTATTATTACGAGACATCGATACTATTTTGGAGGTGATAATTAAATTTGCACGGAGTGCATATTAATAATGCAAGTGAGACTGAATCTGCTGCGAATCACGGACGACGTATATTTCCCCTGAGGCTCGGCAGTGTGTCCGCCGCCTCATGAGCTAGCTGACATTGCGCCGAGTTGCGCTGAGAAATACAATGTAGACTGCATTGAACCCGTTATTAGTGTGAATATATTAAAAGCTTTCATTTTATACGACTTCAGATGAAATTAAAGTGAGAAATGTGCTTGCAAGGTGAAACTTGGAGATAGCATTTTTTGTTTTATGAAGTCTCAACGTGATTTATTCTAAAATACGTCGTGTGTTACGTTTTATATTTTTATTCGTCCATTCTATGAAAAATATCTCGAGCGTTAACCTATTCAAGTGCCTACTCTATATCGTGACTTTAATGGGATTCATTAAATATTTTAGGCTATGCGTTAAATATAATTAAAACGAAAACCCACCAATTAATACGTACGCAGCCAAGCAGTACGTAAGGGCTCGAATACACACATTAAATTAAATAAAATGCAGTGGGAAAAAATTGTGCCCTCCTACGCGGAACGGGCTTCACGCAGCCTGAAACTTCTCTTCGTGTAGATTGGCCCGATTACGACAACACCTTTACAACTACAGTGCACTAAGTCGAGAAACAGATGCATTCTATAATCAGTCATAACGCACCGGAATTGTGTTTAAAATTGCATTGGCGTTGCTTTGGAGTTGGTCCTCTTTAGCCCTATAAGTAAAACATTATCGAGTAATTCGAAACCTTGCGTGTGGGTACTACGCTGTATCGCGTATATGCATCACTTAAGTATGATAAGGATCTTTAATATATAACAATATATGTAACGCAGGTTGAAAATGAGAATAAAAACAAACAAAATTTGCATTTAAAATAGACTGTTCGGGTCGTTCTTCTTTTCGACCGACAATAGCCTGTCCTTCGTCTTATTACGGCATCTCATTTGAGTAATGATATTTACGGTTTTATAATGTTCGAATGAACGTCCATATTATTTTATTAATTAGTGATATTTAATATTTCATTTTCTCTATCTAGCATTTTTTTTAATGTTTTTTTTTTCGTAGAATGCCGTGACAGAGTGGTAAAATAAAATGTTGTCCCCACTGAAAGAGTCCACTTTGTCACATGTTTTTTTTTAGAAACCAACCGTAAATAAATATTTATATTAGCCAGAAAGGAAACTTTAATTAGTTCTAATGAAGAAACCTATGCATTTTTTTTAAAATCGCACTTCAAAACCACAACTTTAGATAGTTCAAAAACCAAAAAAACAGAAAAACCTCGGTTCATTGTCGGTAAAAAAGAAGAACGACCCGTTCACAGTCCTTGAACTTTTTATTTTGGATACGAAAGTAATGATAATGTGTCGGCTTGGTTGTTTCACAATTATACAATACTAAAAATATACATACATAATTTTTTATTTGATCATAAGGAAATTGGATTACACAATTGATACATTTTCTGTTTTGCTGTATTGTTATGCGTTAATGCGTAGGTATGTTCATCAGTCTAAACTCTAATAGTTTACGATAGCTAAGAAAGATTTATGTTGACCAATAACTCAAAATGTATAGGTACATACCTTACATCAAAACCTCACATCGGTCTAATGGGCACAATGAGATCCAAAATGGTTAATGTCATCACCGAAAATGTACGAAGCGTATCTATTTACATAAAATATTACGAGCGTTCCGGTGCCAACCCTAGAGGTCGATGGGTCATTGTGGTGACAAGAGTAGGCTAGATGAATTGAATGCAGCTGATCACTAAGCCCAGATAGCTCGAGGGTTGACGTGTAAATACATTAGGGTTGCCACGTAAGGGATTTCGGACGTTGTCAATTTGTTACCTTGAATAGAGGATTTTCATTAAAGCGCTCTAGAGCGTTGGATTAACGTTAAATTGCATGCTGTAGTGAAAATATTACAATATTATTTGAAACGTGATTTTAGAGCTCAAAATATTTAAAAGAACAAAGAAAACACGGTCGTTGGCAGCGTCTAAACTTGAGAAATTATTTCATAACCTAAGATTAATTTGACTTGAAGCAGCGACTTCATCTTGCAATTAATTTCGAAAGTGAAATTATAATAACATCAGTCACTGCACCAAATACATTCATTTTTCAATTCGCTTAGATTAAATCTGTGATGGAGCACACCCGCAACTGACAAAAGAGAAATGGGAGCAATAAGCAAATGCCTTCTTTCATAACGCGAAATTGGTTCGAGGACAATTCGCTGCAAAGAAATGATGGGCCCTCAGAAATGATTGCCCCTTTAGGTGCCGCTGCCCGCACCGACTAAATAAATCGAAGACTGGAACAAATAAATCGAACAGATTTTATGGCCGGTATGGAGATTTCTATTCAGGAGTTTCGTCGGAATGTATTTGAACAAAACATTTCTGGACAAAGAAGCACACTATGATTTTTTTATTTTGCGCAGATTTTTTAAATAAAAAGTCAAACACAGAGATTGTTTTTGTCGTTTTCATAAAAAAAAAACCTTGTAGTAATGGATGGGATGTGCTAAGTAATTTAATAATTAATTGCTTTTGTGTACAACACAAGATACATAACCTTTTGCTTTAATTATCACTTTTATCATCCCCGGGGACTTGAGTATAATTTGATAGTCTGTAAACAATAACATAACATTAATTAATGACATGGATTATCCCATGCCAGGGGTCGTACTCGTAAGTAATAACGATTATTTGAAGAGTTAGGCCGGGTCGGCCAAATGACTCAAGTTGTCGAGGTACAACTTGGCTACTAATCTGCAAAATTATGGGTTTTATACTGATCATCTCACATAATATTCAAGTACGAATATCAGCATATATTTTAATCTTGGTATTTTTATAAACACCTAACAATATTTTCCTACAAGTCAGGAAATATGGATGACGGAGTTTAATGGCAAAGTGAAAATGATAATCAAAACAAATGTGCACATTTGAGCTTATAGTGTGTATAAATATGTAGTGAAATGGCAAGTGTCAGATACCAACTGGATAAATGTTGCCAGCATCATGTCAGTTATCGGTTGACACATTTCTAAGCAATATAACCATTTATCATCATGAAGATAGATGTTCCGTAAATACAATCTTTGCCGCCAAAGCCGAACCGATGAATAGAGAAATTTTCACTCAACCGACTTGCAAAAAATTGCTCAAAGATACCATCACAGATGACGTGATCCATCAGTGAGCGAGTTCGGAAAGGGGCATTAACCCCTCGTCCCTTCAATTACCATCTTTAGCTTCCAATTTGCCGTTTTGTGGCAAAGATGAAAAAGGACGAGCAAGGGAAAATTCTAAAATGAAAATGGGTAAATAGACTGAAGTGGTAATGGGAGGCAATTTCTGTGTCGTCACCCCACGTAATGAGCTAAAACGCTTTAGTAGTCTACTTATCTTAGAGAACGCTTTAAGCATCATAGTTGAAATACGTAGACTGGCTTCGCAGGCCTTCTGCGTAGACGCTTATGCATTTTATAGTAATATTTTATAATTATTCATATGAAGCTACTAATACAAATTGTATTTTTTGCACCTCATAATACCACAGACAATAGGCGTTTCCTAAGTGCAATAATGGTTTCCTGGCAGCACACCCAACTGCTAGAGGAAGTGGACTGCAATTATTGGAGATTGCGACACATTGCATATACCGATCACGTACGCTTCTTAAGGATCTGGCTTTGCTTTGGCTTCGGCTTGCAGTGTCTAAATACTTGAGACTGGCTTGCTTTTGAGGAAATAAAATTCAGCTTTAACGTGTACACAATTTGGAGCCGTGACCAGGATTTTAAAGATTATGTTTCTATGTAAAATAGTACGGTGTACAGTCGACATTATTCCAAAAGTGTAAACATATCTTTGACGTCAACCGTACATAAACGTGCTTATTAACCGAGAGAGCGACGCGAACTAAGTTCTCTATTTCAGCTTTGGCAAAAATTATTTCGTATATCCGACTGTCCAGCTGTTCACCTCTTTAGGTCGTATTTCTCACCCTACACTCGTAAAAAAATTGTGAGCAAAGTTAATAATTATATAGATTCTTTTTGTCGATTCCGTTTTTGGAACTTTATCATTTTTTTTTGTTAAAACCACGGACTCGCGTGTTCTACAGCTCACAGAGCCACTAGTAAATATTCCGTTAGTTCTGTACGCTTACCATGAGAGGCTATCGAATACTTACAATAGTAAACTTCTCTCGATATCGAGCTAACGCGCGTCGACTAGATTTCGATTCTCGCAAGTTCGAACTGTCAAATGCGCCGTACTCATGGTGCCGATATACTCCGAAAACAACTACAAAACGTTACTCGCTAGCGTCTAGTTTTCGATGCGTAATCTAAACTTTCGAATCGTATTACCAAACGGTAGCGTGAGTCACAAATTTGACATTTCGAATCGAAAAATACCGTAGTGTCTGTAGTTTACTATTTCACTTCCAAAATGGTGCGTGATAACGTATTATTTCGTCAAGATTTACCGTAGATCCGATCGATACCTATCTCAAATTAAAGAACTTATAAAAATAAGGGTTTTGAATCGACAACTTATATCCGCAAAATTCGGATTGTCGCGTATTTTGTATTTAAAAATGCAAATAATTGGCACACGTTCCGCCATATTGGGTCGACAGACTTAGATGAGGATCATCGCACGCTGTTAAAATTATACTTAATGTCGTTAAGCTTAAGGTATAGATTCCTTTAAAGTCTTTAAACTTTGGCGTTGGGGAATTTTTCGACGTTGGCCATGCGCGTATTCTGTAATGTCATAACCGACAAACGCTAGCATTTAAATTGAAACGATAAATGCTTGTAATTTAAGGCTGAATATTGAAAAATCTATTAAACTATACGAACAATCGAGTTAACTGTTGCGAGAAAAGTATACTTATATGGGACTCGGGGTACCGATTAGATTTTTAGTTCTGTGAGTGACCGCCAGGGGCGGTGTATAGAGTTTTCATACAAATCTTTAACTGTTGTCGATAGTCGCTAGCGTATTCCGACTTACTGTAAACTCACACTAAAGCTACTGAGGGGGTCCTAACTTTAATCGTTGGCGTTTGTACACGATTTTCTTCAATATCGTTTAGTGACCACTGTGGTCATCTAGCGAAGTTACCGCATATTTTGTTAAACAAGTAAACAAACCACAGCGTTACTTTATTTCGTAACGAACCCGTAACGCATTCTTGATTGGCGTTACAAACCCGTTATTACCATAAACCTTCATGATTTAAGCGGTTAACAGAGCAAAGCGCACAGTTATTTTGTAGTCGTTGAACTTTTTATTTGGCTTGAGTTTACTGTCACAAACTAAGCTCAATCTAAGAATCTAAGAGGTAAAAATAATACGAGTATAATACATATACATTGTGACATCAGAATCAGCAGCAGATGTTTTATTTTATGTATTCCTGAAATCCGGATATACATGTTCAATATCATTTTGAATGCATTACGAGTATGCTGAAATTGCTGAATACAGTCTATTTAAAAATACACATTTTTTAATTTCGGTTTTATGTACATGAATATCTGTAGATTACACTATTCCGTGTCCGTAGTATAACAAACAAGTCGTTTGCAATTGACGTCAGTATTCACTCTTCTAGCTAGAACCAGTGAATGATCTCATTGTCTTTATAAAACGGTCTGATTCATGCCGTAATAACATCGATTTTAATCAACTTAAGTGTTATTAGAGCTATCACGATCTTAGATTTGTTGTAACGAAGCCTTAGTAGGCCAACTTTATGTCATTTCACCTACATACCTATAATTGTTAAAGTGACCTTCACTTATTAGAATAGACGTCGTCATGGGATTGACCTATAAAGTGAATAAGTCCATTAGTGAATCGAATTGCGTCCAGACACTTTTGCCGCTATAAATATGTCTAGCTTTCATATTCCGTGGGTTTATAGGCATTGGGCGTGCCTGATGGATATTTTACGGTTGTTTGACAGTTAATATTAGTTTAGTCATTTACATTACTAATTAGATCGATGTTTTCTGTTTGCTGTCGTGTTATCAAATGTGGTTGTGACCTTCATTTTAGCACCGGCCATGCGTTTGGTTAATATTATATACGCGTCGTGTTATGACAATGGAATTGTTGCTTGGATATAATGGATATGTTATTAGTGTAACGTAATTATGTAAGTTTAATCACTTGATCGTTATGTCATATTTTTGAGATTGTACTTTTTAGAGAAGTTGATCTAAATAACTAAGGCCAGGACGCGCATATAATATATCTTACCTTTTAAAAATGAAGGGCTTGTAAAACATCGAGATGCAAAATGAATGTTTATAGGTTTGTAGGGTGGTGCAAACACCCGCACCCTACAAAACTACAATGGCAATGGTCTGGGATTTGTTTCCCACTACTTATCGTTTGTAAAAATGTATTTAAGGCTAGATCATTTTGTCTCTATATAAGTATTGTCCGTAGAATCTTAGGTTGTTGAGAGTGACGAACAAATTCCCGAAAGAGATAAACGTTTTGTCTAACTTTTTATTGGTAATTTACCTATGTTTTTCTATTATTGTTACAGGAGCATATAAACTTAGTCGGCACGGATGAAAACCTGGGGCCAGTCGTGATGTCCCTGAAGAACGAGCATATGGCGGGGCACGATCACACCAGGATACTACTCCGATTGCGCACCGAAACCATGCATGGACTCATACCCACCACTAGTAAGTAGGGGAAGTCCGGGAGAGCTGAACCCCATTTTACTTAAAGGCGCTTATAATTTTAGGTGTTAGTCGCAGCGACTTGATTTTGCGCCCATATGTGTCCAATGTAATTAGATATAATTCGGTTTTGGTAGATTGTTGATGAAGTTAATAATTTATTTTTAATTATTTTATTTTCAAAAACAGAAAAATTATTAAAATTTTCCTACGCGAGAGATGACCAGTGCATGGGAGAGATTTGACCATAAATATCTCTAGTAGAAACAATTAAAAAATACTGTTGTGTAATACATAATTTAAAACAAAACCATAATTGTAAAACAGTCTTACAAATATAATCAGTATTAACCATTATTAGGCCGATTTTGGGCTTTTAAGAGTGTTTTACTAAAAATAACGAAGCAACCTATTTATAACATAAATGGCGTAGTTATTAAAAACATATTATTGGTCTGTTAAACCAGCATGGTGTTCTTGCACACATCTTTTACCGTCAATAAATATTAAAAACAAAAAGTTATTCTAACAAAGTAGTACAATGTTACCCATTTTAAGAAAAAATCAACAGGTTTTGTGTGCCTTTTCAGAAGAACAACTTTACTAACATTGTATAAGTCTGGTATTTTTATACTACCTAACCTTCATTCGAAAATAAATCTGCTTTGTTTATAACGGCGAAGTGACGTTGATACCATAATTATTTAATTGCTGTGCTCCTTATTGATGTCCTATTGAAATTTTTTGTATGAAATTTTTGAGTTCTTATGTCTAGAAGCCCACCATCGATTTATATATAAATGGCATGAATTGCTAAAGCCAAAACAAACAAGGTTATGAAAATAAAATTATAATATCCACTGATCAGGTCTCCTGCCATCGGAATGGTCAAGTCTCCCGTTACTCCCCCCCCCCCTCCCCCCCCCCCCTGCCTTGAAAAGATTATGTTTTCTTTAAATGGCTTTAACGAATGATTACAACATTTACATCCAATAAAACTACATTAAATTCTCAATACAATGTGATAAGAAAATATATTCTTATCTTGAATGCTGTCGAGATAGCAAAGCAAAATGCATTTTTTTTTTCAACTTTTAACATTAGATAACATCTTAACCGCGCTCATCGCCCAACCGAACTACTGAAGGCCAATATGGTGACGTTGCAGATCACCAAGTGTTCTTAAACCTGGCAACGACGCCGATAGTGCGAATTTTGAATAGAGATATTTGAGATAGTTCAAGTCTCCTACCTGGTCAAGTCTCCCGGTTTTCCCTACTTGTTGGTATACCACTTTATAAAAGACCACCAATTATCAGGAATCCTAAGAACTATTGAGAATGATGCTATATGATGCTATGAATGTACGCCGCGAGCGTATAAAACTCTGAATGATTCAGTAAAACTCAGAAAATGTGTTGTTGAGAAGTTTCAATATCTTGAGGAAGTTAATTCTAATAAAGGAATATCGAGTAAAGCTAAGGAAAATCCCCGTACGAAAATTTTACAAGCAAGTTTAGAACTTGGGAACTAAATGGTTCTTCATGTTTCCAGGAACAGCCGTGATGCCATCGCCCTTAAAAATGGCGAAGATGCTGAACGATCAGGTGAACGTCGATAACTTTATGGCGGTGATGTGCCTCAACGGATCATCGCTGATCTCAACCTACGACGAACACGTACTGGTCGCCACATTCAAGTTCGGAGTGTTGTATCAGAAATACGGACAGACGACGGAGGAAGAACTGTTCGGAAACAACGAAACGTCACCCGCATTCGACGAGTTTCTAGAAATGCTCGGCCAGAGAATCAAATTAAAGGATCATAAAGGTACCTACAACTAAGTTTAGTTTAGATGGTCGATAAGGGAGTTCAAGCGTTTTTGTGACTACCGCTAACTCACTAATGAATGGAGCTAATTACTTACACAGTGCTTGTAAAAGTTTGTGAATAATTTTAATTACGAGCAGTAATTAAAGGTACGAACGTGGTCATTTTTTAAAATTCTCTTTTATTTCTAATGAAATAGCGGAAATTACGGATAATTAATATCTATTTACCTAAATAGTTAAGTGTGAAAGCAAGCTGAAATTTAATTAATGCGAGCATTTGGTTGTAGGTATAATATAACACGTATTTAAAATAAATAAATAAATATCATGGGACAATTCACACCAATTGATCTAGTCCCAAACTACGCAAAGCCTGTACTATGGGTACTAGACAACGGATAAACATACTTATATAGATAAATACATACTTAAATAGATATTAAACATACAAGACTCGAGAACAAACATTCGTATTCATCATATAAATATCTGCCCCGACCGGGGATCGAACCCGGAACCTCAAGCTTCATAGTCAGGTTCTCTAACCACTAGGCTATTCGGTCGTCAATACAACGAAATATTTCGATAATAGACTCTCTTTCGGGGCGTGCAATAAATTACTTAGGTAGGTACCTAATACACATACTCAAGTACCATAGTTTATTATGGACTAATGGTATTTTACAGAACGGAACTACGAACTTATAACCTTCCCACTAGTCCACTAGGCCTTTCCCAAGCAGTGGGATTATGATGATACATATTCTATGTACAATGGATACTTAAAGCTCTGTTTTTCAGGATACCGCGGAGGACTGGACATAATGAACGGGCACACCGGTACCGAAGCAGTGTACGAGCGGTTCTTCGACCGAGAAATCATGTTCCATGTCGCGCCGCTCCTGCCGCACACCGCCGGCGACGCGCAGCAGTTGCAGAGGAAACGACACGTCGGGAACGATATCGTGGCAATTGTGTTTCAGGTGAGTCGATAGAGTTGGTTATAGCGTGGGAATCCGACGTAAGGTTGTGGGAAGTCTTTAGAGACTGATCAGCGATCGCTGGCTCTGAGGCGGTCTATGAGCGGATTTTCGACCGCGAGAACATGTTCCAGCAGTTGCAGAGGAAGCGAAACGTCGGGAACGATATCGTGGCATTGTATTTCAGGTAAGTTCAATCTTTTGACTTGCTTATAGCGGCGGAATCCGCTGCAAGACGGGTCGTTGCAAGTCTTTGGAGACTGACCAGCACTCGCTGGCTCAGCAGTGGTCTATGTGCGGTTTTTCCACAACGAGATCTTGACGAGTGACTCGCAGCAGTTGCAGAGGGAACGACACATCGGGAACGATATCGTGGCAATTGTGTATCAGGTGAGTTCCTTTTTTAATCAGTTGACTTGGTTAGTCATCGCAATCCGTCGGTAAGCATCGGAAGTCAGGAGACGCAAATCAGCGGCCCCAACGCGGTGTAGTAGGTACTTTTTTTTAAAGAAGCAGAAAACCGTGGTGATTATATTTATATTGTATTCGGTTGCTGCTATTATTACTTATATAATAAAACGTTTTAATGTGCATATTATGTATTAAATACTTCCCGACATTCAAGGAAAGGACTAGAAACATCATTATGTACACGCGAAAACATCTGTTTAAAACGTTTTTAAAAAGTTGCTTTTGTTACCTGTGTCCTGTAACGCAGAGTAGGTATAGGTACACCTAAAATGAAATTAGCAAAATATATTGCAGAAAAACGAAAATTGATTACAAGACAGGTTGCTATTTTTTTTTAATTTTTATTACATAAGCGTATCGTCTATGTTGTTGCCTTTATGGTACCTAAATTAACGGTAGTGTAATAATTTTTCAGGAAAAGGCAACGCCGTTCACTCCAGACATGATTGCGTCTCATTTCCTGCATGCCTTCATCGTTGTCACGCCCGTGGAGACAACCGGCGGGGAGACCAGGTAAAATACACAAATATTATACGTTAGATCTCACACAATATTTTTTTACAGATATAAAGACGCTTAAATAAAAATAACCTTTTTTGTGAACTGCGCACTAAATGCGAACCCTTTTCGAAGACATCGAATGATGAATTCGGAGATTTAATTTAAATACTAAAGTGCACAATCTGCTTTATTAACATCTGTCACTCTCTTAACTAGACTGGATTTATGTGTCAACTTTTGGACACTTTCATCACGTTGCACCGTGCCATAAAAAATAGGAAAAAACTAGGATCATTTTCGAGCGTACGCTATGCATGTGCAGACGAGTTTGAACAGAAAGTGTGAACCCATACCCTTGGGCGATAGTACCTCCCGCCGATACCAAAGTTTTCCTTAGGGATTC
Organism: Epinotia nisella; assembly: GCA_932294315.1. Taxonomy (NCBI): domain Eukaryota; kingdom Metazoa; phylum Arthropoda; class Insecta; order Lepidoptera; family Tortricidae; genus Epinotia; species Epinotia nisella. The sequence continues at coordinate 10,829,604 of OW028688.1, read as the reverse complement.
AAATATTTTGCCTTTTTCTGTAGTGTAATAATCTTAAACCTTAAAATATGCAAAGCGTTTTCCTATCCCCCGAGTCATCCGTAGACTTTTGTTTTTCTACAAAATTCAATTACCAACATTTTACTAACAGTCTTGTGATCTCCGTTGTTATTATTTTCTAATAGCCTCGCATTAAGTATTCCCTGAGTTAGACGCAATCTCTTTTCCATTTCACTTCCACGAAGTTTCTCTTATTCTTGTTACGATACATTTGTCGCTTCTCAAGTGACTTGTTTAACATAAAGTTTGTGTTCCTCGCAACAACGCACAGAGACATTATTTGCATGAAGAAGTCTTGAAAATGGCTCGGAAAAGGGGAATGGAAATTTCTCTTGTAATTTATATGCAAACGAATGCCTTGTCGTAATTAGAAAGCTTTTTACTAAGAGTTATTCTGTGAGGTGTGTTGGTAACGTTTCCAGGTTTTATGATGCCACGGAACGGATTTGAGAGAACGCAATTTCACGAGAAAATGCGAAAAGGCCTTTCAGATGTTGCGGGGAGGGCAACTCGTTACCGGGGCTCAAGTGTTGTTTTAAAAGTTTCTCGTATTTACGCAAAAAATGTAAGCGGAATGATGGCGACTAAAGGTTTTCATGTGAAAATGTAATCCGCGAATGATAATTTAATTCCGAGACATGTTTTAACATCGAATTCTTTATAATTTGATGCTTGCAAACATCACAAATAGTGTTGATATGTTTAGTACTATTTCAAACATTAGTATTTATGAACAATGTTACCTATAAGTACCTGGGCATGACGAGCATTTAGGATGAGTTATAGAATTTATAACCTGCCGTTATTGTCGTGACAATTGACTTATAATGAGTCTTCATACAAGTTATATTTATGTACAGTCAGCGTCAAATACTCTGTATCGGTCAAAGTGGCCAAATAGTTCGGTACACCATACTAAATATATGGTGTACCGAACTATTTGACTACTTTGGTTGCTACAATGTATTTGACGCTGAGTGTACATAGTAACATTGTATGTCGTTGAAATATTCGCTAACTTAATTAAGCGAGAGAACTGAGTAAACTTATTTTTTCAAGGTTACTCGGTCCTCGCATTTATTGGAAAAGTTTTTTAACACCTCGATGGGGCGTTGGCAGTATTGATGTAACATAAATAAGGTAGAAATGTTCTCTATACAAAATTCCGTGTTTAAAAATGGCCACCAAATCTCACAGCTAACGTTTCCATTGACGACTCGAAACTGAGGCAAGAGGTGCAATTGACTCAATTTTAGTGTGCAATTTTTGGAGCGCTTATAACCTATCTTTTTTGTTTATATTACATCATTGATGTATGCATTCATAATGCACCAATACTAAGTTACAGAGCCATTCTAAATCCTGATTTATCCATTACCTTTCTTTTATTCGCAGGTACAAGGTGGGCGTCACCGCCCGTGGGGACGTACCATTTTTCGGGCCGACTCTCCCTCAGCCAGCATACTTCCGCAAGGGGCGCGAGTTCAAAGAATTCCTCCTTACCAAGCTCATAAACGGCGAAAACGCGTGCTATAAAGCCGAGAAGTTCGCCCAACTTGAGTTGAGAACGCGAGCGTCGTTGCTGCAGAACTTAGCTGATGAACTGAAGTGCAAGACTGTCGAGTTTCTTGGTACGGGGGCGAGGGTGGACCCGGGAGCAGTGTCGCCTCAGCCTGAGGGCACGCCGAAGCAGGAGGGGCCGAGTACGAGGTTTATTGATACTGTGAAGAAGGCGTTCATATCGAAAGTCAGGTATGTATCAATGATGAATGTCTATGTATGATTTTTATTAGTCAGTAGGTTAACATGTGACGCCACCACTATATATCTGTCTCTGTTTAACCCATTCATAAAGACAGTGAGAAAGATAAGTGGACACGGATTCTTGGGCTATTGGAAATTATCGCGTTCTTTGAAACGCCGCCCTGACTAGATTAGGAAAGAATAAGCACTGATTTTCAGATGTATGATTCTTGACTATATAAGTGTTGATCTGATTTAATCGATAAGTACACGATTGCTTAAAATTTTCTCTATGGAAAAAAAAAACAAATTTCGGTCTTTCTTTATCTTTTTTAACTTAGCATACTTTAATAATACATTATTTTACGACAAAATCAAGTTCATACCATGGTATTTTACCTCATCTAAAATCTCACTTAATGAAATATGAATAAAACTTCGTTAAGTTAGGTATTTATCGAAATTGGTTGAAAAAAGCCTTTACCGGAAAGTGTTAAAATCTCTTTTTCTCGTGCGCGAAAGGTTTAAGCGTGTCTCTCAAGCGGGCGTAGTTTTCGCAAATCGAGTCGAATCAAGGCATCGCCTTAATAAGTCTGAAATGTTAGTGGTTACAAATATGGGATTTGTAGTCCATCCCGATTGCTTTAGTCTTTGTTTTGTCTATCTAAACCAGACTTTTTCAGACAGTTAAGCAATGCTATAATAGGTATCATTCGGGTCGTATAAATATATTGTCTGTTCTGTTACAGATCACCGAGTGTAGACACGAATCTGTCTGGCGACAGTAGCAAGAATGTCCTCAATAAGAAAGTGAGCAGTATGCAAGATACACCCACCCCTAATGTAAGACTGCTTTTCATATTATTTGTTTACTCAATTTCTAGTTAGCGTTTAATGTTTAGCAATTAAAGTAAATTTAGTTTTCGATCGTAATAAAAAAAACCGGCCAAGTGCGTGTCGGACCACGCAAAACGAAGGGTTCCGTGCCTATTAAAAAGGTCGTATCGTCACAGAAATTTTACGGCACTTACATCCTTTTCTTTTAGGAAGGCAGTTTTTCAGCAATATCTCGAAAATCTCTGAACCGATCTTGTTCAAAACAATTTTCGGTGAATGAAATTAATAAGCCCTATGTCCATGAATTTTCCATATTTTTAAAATACTCCGTTCAAAAATTAGAGGGGGGGGGGGGGGGACAGAATTTTAGTGACTTTCGGGGCGATTATCTCCGACTCTATTCACTTAATCAAAAAAAATGCTAAGAAACCTTATATTTATTTTGAAAGGCCTATCGATTGATGTGCCACACGGGGGGTCGCAATGAATTTTTTTATTTTGACTTTTAGTTTTATGTATGGAGTGCACCCCTAAAAAATTTTTTTTTTGTCATTTTAATTACAAAACTATGTAGCGGCTAACAAAATACACCAATCCTCAAAATTTTATTCAAATACACCTTATAGTTTTCGAGTAAAATGCCTGTGACATACGGACATACGGACAGACGGACATGACGAAACTATAAGGGTTCCGTTTTTGCCATTTTGGCTACGGAACCCTAAAAAATGGAATGTTTCATAACTGGCAAGGAGAAGCGCAGCTTACCACCGCCATTTTTTTGAAGCCACAGTTGTTAGGCGCTTTTATAAACTCCAGAGCGCTATCGAGCATATAAAAAGATTCTATAACCATGTAGTTTCTGGAGCCTATATCCACTTCCCCGCTTCGCAGTCGCCAGTGAAGCCGTTTTCTACGGCATACAGGTCACTTGCGAGTGGCGACACGGCTAAGCAAGGAAAAAATGGAATAGAAATGCCGATTAGACCGACGTTTCCACACACGCGGAGACGTGGTCCTTATATAAAGCGCGTTACCCTTGAATCTCGTTGCATTTCTTCACTAGTCCCTAATCCTTACAGAGCGGTCGCTCCAAGACGTCAGTAGCCTCCTCATCGGCCAGCGCGGTGTCGGTCCGGTCGGCCGGCGGCTCCGACGCGTCCAGCCCCGACGTGACGTCACGCGCCGCCGGCCCGCGCCCCCCCATGCACGACCACAGTGACGACTCCAGTTTGAACTCGGTTGACTTAGATCCTCTTGGTGAGTTATGAACGCCTGGTACCTTTTTATCCACTCGCTACAATACTTGATCCTTTTATCGTCGGTACTACAAATGTGCAAGTACATTACGACAATGGCTGGGAAGGAGAGGATTGCCTGCTAAGTGTGATATAGACGGCCGAACTTAGCGAGGCCGTATAGTAATACGAGGCAGGCAATCCCTAGTTCCGGCCGATATATTTATAGGGATTTTCTCAAGAAAATGTTCGGAAATTTGCAAATTACAAGAAATAAACCAGTAAAGTTCTAATATTTTGTAAAAAATAACTGCTGGTGACCCGAAGTCGCTGCGCCCGGCGCCGGGGGGCGTCGAGCGCGCCGGCAATTTCCAAACACGCCGGCAATATCTTATACAAATCCCATTACTGACATGTTAATTCGTGAAACGCGTAACGCAGTCTATTTTCGCGAACATAAGGTCTATATTTCCGAACATGTTTGAGAAAATGAACATACCGTTGGTGCATAACTAAGCCAATTGACAGTCCAACGTACGATCAACTTTGAGTCTCTGTGAGGCCATGAGGGAAAGAAGTGGGACAATTTTAGAGAGGGCATCTATGTTTTTGTGTGTATGAGTCAAACAGTAAATCAAGACAAAAAAGTCTTGATTTACTAAAATACCCAGGATCAGAGAGGGGTGTAGCGAGTGGATAAGATGGTAGGGTTTATTTATGATTAAATTATTATAAAGAAGTGGTTGATGCCTCGAGATTTATTTGGAACAGGATAGTGTAATGGGTAAGTAATAATATATCACCGCTTAAAATTGATCATCGCAAATCTTCGAGTTTCATAAATTCGTCACAACATACTTTTAATAGATGACTAGTATTTATTTGAGATATTGCGTGTTTTGTGAATTGAATTGGATTTTTTCTTCAATTAGACGACAAGGACTGGCTGAGTTGTGGTAAAAGTGCAACAGGTTAGTCCTGTAGAACATGTGTAGTAGACATCGTAGATTAGTCACTGTTGTCACAAGCATGATTGTAGTACACTGTATACTATGTTTAGAACAGTAAGCGTCTGCAAAAAATGTAGACACTTAAAATCGAATATATTATGAATGACATGTTCAATGATTATTTTTAAGTATAAGTAGTCGCTCGGGATGTGTTATGCATGTAAAGGAAATATTTTTCTACCGATAAAACAAAGGTTTCTACGTTTATACTGAGGTATATTTCTGCAGCCCTGCTAGCATAACTTGACTCTCTACTCTACTCGCGCGCGTGATAGACTATCTGTCACTTTTTGACACCATTAAGTGACGGACAGTCTATCTCGCGCGCGAGTTGAGTCGAGAGTCAAGTTATGCTAGCAGGGCAGGTAGGTCCATTATTTCTCATTTAATACACATACAATATTCAGTTTGTTTTACCGCTGCCAAAAACCTTTTTATGAAAAATATTTATAAGTAGGTACAGCAAGGGAATTCACGTACTTTTCAGGTTTATTACACTGAATTGACAATTTTTTGTCAATTGTCATTAAAGTTAATTTTTGATTTGGCACATCATGATTTCTCGGTTGTAAGCGGGTTACTGTACCGTCTGTACCTACGCACAGAATAAGTAATAGTAAAAGTACAGCAATTGCACTTCCTAGCAAAAACGGTGTTTAGGCATAAGAAACGTGCCTACTCTGTGCATCTCTGTCTATCGTATAACTTGTATTCATTCACACACAGCACGTGTAGCGTTAGGGCTGTCACGCCAAGAATACATCAATGAGGGCAAAAAATGTTCTAGCTCACCAGATGTCGCTTGAGTAAAGTGAACCGATATTAATTAAGTACATGCTACTTGACATGTAAGTATGTCAGTGTCATTATGAATAACACCACATATAAAGTTAATATCGTGAAAGAAAAGTCAATTAATTTTTGTAAGTTAAGTTTCGTTTGGTTACACACACACTCACATTACAAGCCCCATAGTATATCTACGAGCGTTTTTTGATGATGCAAAGTATTTGTCCCTCTCACACTTGCCTGCTGGCAAGAAGATGATGAACGCTTTATGTCGTCGAGACCCGAGTTATATTTTAGCCGTGACTTCTGCCAATTCCGTGAGAAGTTTAGCACAGTTTTACAACACAGACATTATCCCCAGGCGGCGTGTACGTGGACAGCGACACGGGGCTGGAGTCCATGTCGTCGGCGGAGGCGGGCGCGCGCGCCGAGCCGCCGGCCGCGCCGCGCGCCGACGCCGAGCTGCTGCGCCAGGAGGTCTGCAAGCTCAAGAACGACAAGCTGGATCTGTTGAAGCAGAATATTGTGAGTTATATTTACAGCTTTATATTAACTCGACCTGTTCGTATGTAAGTATGTAGGAAGTAAGTTGTCCGTCAAAATTTGAAATCCATTTTTCACTCACTTACCGTTACACAATTGAGCTGAAATTTTGGGTATTAGTATACTTTGGATGACAATTTAATATTACGGTACCATCGAGCAGATCTGATGATGGAGACAGAAGGTGGCCATGGGAATTCAGTATTTAACCGACGTAACCTTGTGGAGTTTGGGCTCGTTAGAACCGTCTGAATAAGTAGTTGATGATGGTATACAGAAAAGTACAGTCGGCAATAAAAGCTCGTACCAAAAATGAAATTTTTGACAGACTTATTTTTGCTAATTTCTCTATATTTGTTCCTTCCAGAGTTGGCAGAACGAGATAAAATGCCTACGCGAGAAAGAGATGACGCTACAAGCCAAGTTGGACGCCGCGGCCCGAGAACTGAGGCGGCTCCGAGACCAGCAGGGCACCGTCATCCCCAACCCCTCGACACACGACTCCACCGCCTAGACACTTGAAATCAACGAAAACACACCCTAACACTTACGGAATAAGGAACAAGGCGGTTGCAAATAAGTGACTTGTTTTGCACGTTCTCGCAAACTTATTTTTACGGTTGATGAAAAAGAAATTAGATACAAGAGTCGAAGTACCTTCAGTTTATTGTCTGCAAAGATGAGTTGGTGAACAAGGCAAGGATAGCATTAGTTTAAAGCAGTTTTAAATGTTTTGATGGGCTTCATTAAACTCAATGTGTAGTTGATGTATGTTCATACAGGAATATAGATTCTATACCTACTTGCTCTCTAGGACGAATTATATCTCAAAAATAGATATAAAATCTGTCTGTCGTAAATGGATCTTATTGTGAACGTAGGTAGGTATAAATTTACCTAATTTCTCACATGTGCAATATAATTTCTGCTGCAATATAGTATTTACTGAAACACCACGCTCTCACTATCCGGGTGTCGGCGTCAAAGATATGTATACACGTATTACAAAGGAATATGAGTGTAATAGTGTGGACATATCACTGACGCCGACCGTACAAATAGCGGACGGGATTATAAGCGTTTGTGACAAAGCATACAAACATGGATCTTATGATTTAAGTGACAAGGTTCAAATTTTAATAATTATCTCACCTTTTTCATCAAAAGCTTGTGATCCGTATCGATATTTGTACAATTCTAGATATACGTCTATAAAACATGGCTATATGTCGTTTGATACATAATATACAGCACGTATCTAATAAGGTTTTTATGACTAATTTAGAGAGAATATGATTCTAATATTTTATATGTTGTTATACCAGAACTGTCTATGTAAAGCATGCATACGGGCTGGTCGCGCCAGGGCTCAGCCATACGTATATTTTGTATGAACGTTTGAACCCTGGCCAATCAGTTTACATGATAGACTTCGCTTTTGTAAATGTTGTGATAAACGTAGTTTATTTGGGACATTTAATCTAATATAAATCGTCTGGTTGCCGAGTAATTTGTATGCACACACAAAAGAATCTCATAATCAAACTGGGTATATCTCACCAACCAAAATGTGTATTACGTTACATAGAAAATGCATAATAACTTAAACTTATTTGTAAAAACTATGTCTCATATTGCATTACATCATGCTGATGCTTTGTACTTATTACTTTCGAATATTTTGGATATTAAAACACCTTGCATTAGATGTAAGGCGACCTAAGGCCTCGTTTATGGACAAGCGTCAAATTGGATTATTCCCACCTGTTACCACCAATTTGTTACCAATGGTAACAGCTGGGATTTTTTCCCCACCTTTTATCAGTGGGAAGGTATGGGAATAGTAATTGATGGTAACTACTAGGTTTTTTCCCCAGTAGTTACCATCGAGTACTTTAGTGGTAAAAGATAGAAAAATATTCCTAGTAGTTACCATTACCACCGAGTACTTTAGTGGTAAAAGATGGGAACATAATTCCCAGCTGTTACCACTGGTAACAAATTGGTGATAACAGGTGGGAATAACCCGTCAAATTGCACGGCGCGGTGCACGCGACGGAACTTGCACAAATGTGTGTAGAGAGCGTTTTCATACATTCTTCTCGCCCCGCACAACGCGCGTCCATAAAAGAGACTTGACTGTATGTTACGTGCGTGTCCTTAACTTTTTTCAAACATGTATATATTTTATACATAGGTATATATAATACAACTTGTATTCCCTTTACGAAACACTTTACGCGCAAAAAGTATATTTACATGTTTTAGCGAAATATTCTATAGAGAAAATGAAAATTCGTTCATACAGGTTGTTGTGTAGCATATGCCTTCCAACGATTAGGTGACGAAATAGATAAATTTGTGATGTAAATTTTGCATTATTTGTGTGTTGGTTAGAGTCACATTTCGTTCCAAGTTTAACTATACTGATGACTTTTGACTATACTGATTTCGCCAAAATTGTCCCTAAATAGAGGGTATTCTAATGCCTTTATTATTAGAGAGCCTATTCATAAAGGTGCGTTAGTAAAATTTGATTGAAAAATATTTAATAGATACAAATTATGTACTTGTTAGAGTTTCGACGTCATAGAACCCAGTTTATTCGTATTTGCATACATATTCAGAGTAGTGCAATGTTAATTTCTAAACTTATTTCTATAGATTTATAGTTCTTTCTACTTTAAGTTAACCGGTTATTGTACATATTTAGAGAACTGGACCACTATTGATACAGTATTTTCTTAATTTATGCTTGATAGACATAAGTTTCGATGTGTCTTTGAGTTATGTTTTGTTGATTATAATTAATATTTTATACCAAAGTTAACATTCCCCACTAAATAGTATAGATTATTATTTTGTATAATTATTGCTTTTATAAATGATACACCAGTATTCTTTATGTTATAAATAAAACAGACGGAGCAGACTAACATTAATTTTCTGAGTTTACATTATATTAGTTTAACTATAATATGGCGGCACTCCGAAATGCATAACTTGCGTATTTATATCGAGAATAATTTGTACCACAACAACTGTCGCCATATACTTAATGTAATCTTTTGATATTTTTGTTTGATTGTTGATTATAAAAAAAGTAATTGACAAAATGTTGATTCGTCTTCTGACTACTGTCGTTAATAAACCAAATATCGCGAGTGTGGAGAGTTAGAAGGAATAGTTTAATATAAGAGATACTATTGAATTATATGAATAGTTAATACTAAATATTAATATTGTTGTTTTATTCCCCAACATCCGTAAAACGAAAACTAAAATCATAAAAAGTATAAGTATTTTTTTATTCGAACACCAACAATTACCGTTTACATTAGGTTATTTAAGTACCTACGCCATTTTTTTTATTTTCACTATTTCACTCAATGTCATATATGTAAAGCAGAGTGTATTTCTGACGTTAACCAACAAGGCTGGATTCGACCAAACTGAAATAAATACAGGAGTCGCGGGTAATTGACGATTTAAACTTTCTATTTTCGTTGGACCTAATCGACCCTAAATTAATACAGAAAATTGGAAACCATAATCTCATTGTAACTACCGTAAACGACTGATAACTCAAAGTACCTATACGAAGCCAACCCTAATAACTTCTACATAGTATGGCGCTCAGCATCAGCGCCATCTAGGGATATTTAGTGAAATCAACACCATGTTAACCATAGTATTGCGACAAACGCTTACCGGTTGTCTTTTTAGATAGAAACAAATCTGATAGATGGCGCTGGTAGTCTACTCGAGAACCAAATAGTACGTAATTGTATCCCTTTTTTTATTTAGGGGGGGGGGGGAAATGTGTTACGCATAACACCCGGGTGCAGGGGGTGACGCGAGTGGTTATGTGGGACTCCCGTATAAGCTGATGAGAGTCACAAAAACCCCCCACTTGCGGCTCCTTCGGGGATGCCCGAGGGCCCTCCACGAGAGGCACGCCAGATGTTTTGGAGCGCCTGCCTCCTCGATCTCCACCAGTTCAGTAGCGGACTTCCCTGAGTCCGCTACGAGGAGATCATTTGACATCGGTATACCAAGGGGATGCATTTTAATAATTAAAACAAACAAAACACATTTTGTAGCCAAAAAAAACCTGTACCTATCGGAAAGTAAAGATCCTCTCGGAAATAAACATACAATGATTATAAGACCTTATTTTGACTCCTAAAATCTCCTAGGCTCTCAGGGACTATGATTAAACTATAATGTCAATGCATTGCAAAAAGAGTAGGTACCTAGGTACTGACTAAGCTTTTTTTATTCTAAAGTATCTATGTAATTGCAATAAAGAACTATCACATTCCGTAGAAATTCACTTACTGTGTCCGTTTTAACGGCGACGTAACCAACAAAATCCTGTCATTACCAAATTACACATTGGAAAAATACTATTAAATTACAGGTAGGTACAGTCACGAGCGTTAATTTGGGACCCACCTAAGGTGGAATATCGTATAGCAAACTGAAGACATTTAAAGCTAATATTTTAAAGGAGTGTCAATGTTTGCCATGCTGACAACTTACGTTACTATACGTGACTTAGAGTATTTGTATTGTATTGTATTGTGACTTATGGGAAACCGCTCAGTGACGTCAACCGGGCGGAACGAGTCAAACGATCGTTTCCGATTTTTTCCGACTAATTGTCACCCGTGTTAGAGGCCCTGTCTTCTCTCCGGCCATATTTGTTATTTGAAAATAGTATTTTGTGAAAATGACAGTATTCAATAAATTTTCTTGTCTGACACTGACACACAATGACACATGTTCGTAATTAGAAAACTGTAATGATAGCTTTTGGCAAAGACGTTATCAATTCAAGGGCCCATTCAATAAGACATTTAATTGTGTCATCTTGACACTTCACAATTATTATTGAACTGAAGTTTTCGACCTTATTGCATTGTAAATGTTCTAACAACATTTGAAGGATATGGGTCCCAAATTAACGCTCGTGACTGTATCTACACATGTCCATGTTATGCGGGCTCTCAAAACAGCTCATCCTTTTCGAGCTCTGAGGGGTAATCACGTAACGTTTCGAATGCGGGTTAGGACAATTTAACTGTCATTTTTCCATATAAAAAGTGACATTCAGTTGGTCGATCACGGTTATTCGCAAAATCCACGAATGAAATGAAAAAGTGGCGCTATGAAACAATATATTATGTATATATACATACATATACACATGCAATGAGTTTCCAAACATATACCTATAAATGTAATCCTCTTTTTTATATTGTATTTAACACAATAACAATTTAAGGCTTTAGAACTGTAGGTCTTAAGTTAATAACAAGTACACTCAAGAGCAAACGTTTCGGGTACACTTTGTATAGAATTTCAGTACAAACTGTACCCAAAACTTTTGCTCTTGAGTGTATTTTTGTAAACATTTTTGTATACCCTTTGTTTCTATCAAAAAATAAATAAATAAATGAAATTAGGTAGGTCTTAATAGGTAGTTGATTTAATAGGTAGATACTTATTTTACGACTATAAAACCTTAAACTGTTCCCCGAGGATCGGTAAATTATTTCGATCCGGGCATGGTCGCCGCAAAACGAATTAAATGGAGCTCTTAAGGTAATTTAAGTTAATTAATGTGTTTTCTTTTCTAGCTCGACAAAGCTGAAATGAAAATAAACAGTAAGATCACCTGTTCGTGCCGTTGGAGAATTCCTTAAATAATACACACTTTTGTATAAATGTGATGATTTTAAGAACGAGATGATGTGAGGACGTACTCCTATATTTTTGTTCATCACTTCTTTCTATTTCTTACCATCAAAGTTGTTTCCACTGCTAACAGATGCCAATTTTTTAAGGTCCTGCGGTTACCACCAAAGGTGGTGCCATTGAGCGGTATTTTAAACGATAAAATTTCGGAATAACCTAAAGCGATCATCCCTCGCTTGTGCTGTGAAATTCAATAAATTTATTTTTGCCTATTTCCTAGAATAGTTTTTGTAAGCTAGGTGCGTGTTTTCGTTCAGAAAATTGAAAAACAAAGCCACTAAGCCCGCTACGGATAAATTGAATTTCCGTGTAAAAATAACGAAATACGTTGTTAAAATAAATGACCGGAGTATTTCAAGTCTTAAACTTTCCTACGAAACATTTTTGAAATGATGCAATTAGTTTTGCTAGTTTTATTTTTAGGTCTTTGAAGTCTTTTTACTTATACAGGGTGTGGTCTGTAGCATATGCGACTTATAAAACAATATTTATTAAGATAATCTGGAATTATGGAACGACAGAGCGAAGCGAACGAAGTTCTCTGTTTCAGCTTGGGCATAAACTCTTTCGTATGTTCGGCGTCTGTCCGGCTGTTCTCCTCTACAAGTCGCATTTCTCAACTGATTCTCGTGAAAATTTGTGAGCAGGTTTAATAATTATATAGAAGTTTTGTGTGTCCACGGCGATTCAGTTCTTCGAAAAAAAATTGCCTGTCTCGCGGCGCGATATCTACAGCTCACGGAGTCACTATTTTTAATTATTATTAAACAGCCTGTAGGTACTGTTTTTAATTATTTTAATGAAAACTACTTTCTTGTACTTTCCTTGCAGTCCGCAATAGTACGTTCGTATTTTATATTGAGATAAAAAATGTCTTACTTACCATATAATGAACATTGCGGAAACCTTTTCTCAGTTTATCCTTTAAGAACGTTGCGTTCGTTCCTACTTTTACACAAAAATGAACGATATAATATCGGTAAACGGGAGCCTTTATTTATTTATTCAATTAATTACACAGCATTACAGTATTACACTAAGCCACTGTGGAATTTAAGACACAATATACAAAATACAATATACGAGTACAATATAAAAGTTACACATAAAAAAAAAAAAAATATAAATATATATATATATAATACCAATAACTTTGTATGGACAAATTTTACATTAAACACGAACAGAAGTCGGTCGGTCATCCATCGCTTCACAAAACGTCATACATTCACCACATACATCCATCCACTTACTTACAAAAACATCACAGTCTGGTGTTGATGCGAGAAGGGCATTGAGGTAGCTCCTTTAAATCTACAGCCAGCTAGTTTAAATATAGCCTATACAGGGCATAGAATAAATGAAAATAATGTAAGTCGTTTCTTAGGGCTAAGTGTAGATAATAAGTTGACGTGGAAAAACCAAATTGACAAAAAACTAAGTACATTTTTATATGCCTTATACAATCTAAGAACGAATCAGGCATCTGTACTAACAGCGTACCACGCATATGCTACATCCACTTTAAGATATGGTATCCTCTTTTGGGGTAATTCTACAATTCGGGAAAATGCATTTCAAGCCCAAAACAAATGTCTGCGGTCAATCTGTGGAATCAAACAGCGTGACTCATGCAAACCACATTTTATTAGGAAAAAAATACCCACCCCATCTTACCGTGTTTGTATATATATGAAATAGTCAATTTTGTGATCCAAAATCAAAACTAATTTGGTAAATATATCAAAGTGCCCGCCTTCAGAATAAGTTAAAAGCAATTGCAAGTCAAACAGCATTATATATTGCAAAAAAGCATACTTGGAATGGCCCTTTAGATTTTAAATAAACTACCACAGACTATTGTTGGAACAGCAAAAAATGATGTTGATTTAAAATATTAAAAGAATCTGTAATAAGAAAAGTTTTCAATACATGATTTTTTAACGGACCTATGCACTTCATTAATCATTACTTCATAATTTATATTTTTAATGATTTTGACTACCTACATAATGTTAGTTTTTTACTTAAATATTATATATATATATATATTTAAATATATATTTAATAATGTTCACTACATAATGTTAATTATTTGTAAAGCATGCTGCATGCAGAAGCATATTACAAAAATATAACCATAAATATTTGTATGCCGCAAGGCGCCACATAGTGACACTGAACACAAATGTAATAGGTAATTAGGTACCTAATAACTACCTATGTTGGACAAGTAAATCTTTTTTCACCTCACTAGCTCGGAAAGCCCTTTTTTATTCTTTAAAAACAGACAGCAAAACTGCATTTTATCCACAAGAGTGCAAAGAATCTTTGAAATCCGAACATGTTATAGTTGCATAACATGTAAAGGACAGTCCAGGCAGGCCAATTTTCGCCAATCTGATTAAATTCAGGTTGTGTGGACATGTTTTTTTGACCTTTTTTGAAAAATTGATCTTTTTTTTGCATTTTTTTTGTATTATTACTTATATTTGCATCTTTTTTTTTTTAAACTTGTTTTACATATTTCCGTTGTTTTTCTTATGTAGTGTCTCCTCGCTTTAGTGAGGTGAAATGTGACCAAGTGGGATCTATTAAGTAATTTAGAATTTATCAAATTTTATACTGACTTTGACTCCAATTAAATATCACAATATTAATGACGATGGACAGTGTTAAAAGTCGAAACGCTCTTCTTGAGAATAGCTCTTTATTAATCTTTTCGACGCCAACGACGCATATATCCGCACCGCAGGTTCAACGCCAACGACTGATATATTCGTCAAGGGGCCCAGCGCGATAGCAACCTTCTTTCATTGACATAAGGTTTAACTCCTCACTAAATGTCCTGTTGATTTTTCTCTTTGACAGAGCGCTGAAAAGGTTAAATCACTATAGGCGAAAATAACTAACTAAAGACCGCGAGGAACTTTATTATTTTCAAATTGTATGAAATTATACAGCTTTTCAGTTACAAAGCGAGGTAGTGTTCTAATCCAAATTGGAATATTAATAAAAGAATTAGTGTAGACTAGGTAAAACTATTAATTGAAAAGGGCAATACCTACCCACCTACTTAGTCATTACGAAATCGCCTCACGTATTTAACTTTAGTCTGAAAAATATCAAATTGAGAAATATTGTAATACAATTTACATCTACTTTTAGATGTAAAAGGGTTTTGAAAGAAGGTACTATGTAAAATAAGCACTTTAAGTATTACTTACTTATCTAAATACGGTAAGCGTGTGGAAATGGATGACTTAGTATTTTTGCTTTTTATTCGACTTCATCAAAAGGAGAAGATTCTCAATTCAACTTCAAGTTTTTTATGCTTGATCAGTCATACAAAATTCTTATGACGTTGTCCAGTTCTCCGCTATTATTAATATTTTTTATGTGATAAATAAACATCTTTAATAATGACGAAATCAGGCTAAGATTTATGTATTATCTATTAGTAATTGTCAATTCGTAATTGGAGATACTATTTCCACTGTCTGTATTAAATTAACATTTTGAAAATATTTTTATTTTTATTTTCTACTATTGAAGATCGTGATAGGGATTCTTATAATTTTGACATTGTATGCAAATCTATATTGTCATTTTTGTCTCGAAATAAATAAATCTAAAATCTAAAAATCTTTTGTGAAAACTACACTTATTTTGTCTCAGAAATTACT
Organism: Epinotia nisella; assembly: GCA_932294315.1. Classification (NCBI taxonomy): domain Eukaryota; kingdom Metazoa; phylum Arthropoda; class Insecta; order Lepidoptera; family Tortricidae; genus Epinotia; species Epinotia nisella. The sequence continues at coordinate 10,813,956 of OW028688.1, read as the reverse complement.
TTGGTCAGGAGCCGTAGCATGGTTGGCCTTTATCACGCGACAAGTGACAAGATAGGGGCGTCGTCTCGTTCTATCGAACGGTGTCAGCCAGTGACGCACGCTCTATCCTATCACCTATCGCGTGACAAGGCCAACCATGCTACGGGGCCAGAGCTGTCCCTCTGGCTATTTTTGCTAAACTCGGCTCCTGCACACCTCCGAGGTGTAAATTCACCTGAACGCGGGGATGACACCGCCGGACAGTGACAAGGAAGTCTATCTTTCGCACATATACAGTGCATGCCTAAGTATAAGGCTTGAGTGGACGCTCGCTCCGCTGTGAGCGGGGCAAACATACACCCTTTTTACCAAAGGGTGTATCTAATTTTTGCTTTTGAGTACCTAGTCAAGATATTGAATACAGTGCGTGCCTTACACTTAGAGCGGGATGGCAAGATTTGCGTTTTCTTTTGTGTTGGTTTGGTTACATTCTGTACGTAAGTAATATTATTTTTCTTATGCCTTGGTGAAGTGGAAGTGGTGATCTCCGAAAACCCAATAAGTAATAATAACAACAAAAGTTATACCTACTTTCATTTTCTCTGTAATCATCATCATAAACATCACGTCCCACTGTTGGGCTCAGGCCACCTCTCATGAATTAGAGATAGTGGGCTATAATCCCTCTTCCCACTCTTTAATTAATGAACAATAACTCAGAACACGTGACCTTTTTCAGTTCGTTAGCACTAAACGTGACCACATGGTCCAGAAAATTAAATAATATTCTGCCATTCGCACTTATACCGATATTAATTTTATCACAGGCTATAAACGCGTCCAAAGGATATTTGAGAGCACTGAGTGAAGATTTACAATTTATAGGTTTTTTACGACTGACAGGTAGACCGGCCGTAAAACGCCTTTTGCAATAAAAGCTGTAACACTTCAATGTCGCTGATAACTGCTCTGTAACCTTTGAAAATGTGCTGTGCTATTTACTGAATCAGGTGTTGAATATTGAATCGGGTTAGGGGTGATACTTTACATGTGGGTCCTTACAGTAAATTTTGGTATGTAAATGGTAAATTGTGGTAGTAGATATACTAATACATAAGACACGACCAAACCTTAGATAAAGGAGGCTTTCTTAATCAGCATAAAACATTACATAGGGAATATGACTGCATTAATCATTGACAAAATAGCTATGACAAACACCTGCCATATACCCCGTCATCGCATTTTCTGCGCTTGGTCAGAAAATTCCAGTTATTAATTTATAAGCCGATATTTTAATGTTGAATTTATTTCATGTAGATAAGACGTCTGTTGATAAAATGTAAACAGGCTTTAGCTTTTAAAACGGCTTAAATATTTATTTCAGGAACAGAGCTAATTGAATACACGTGGTCATTTGTAGTTATACATATTATTAACCTTCATTCAACTTCGTGGTACAGTCGAGTTCGTAAATATGTCCACGTTCCCAAATATTCAAAAATATCTGAGCAACCTTATGCCCTTAACAATAAAGTTGTGTTCACATATTTATGATAACTTGCACATATTTTCGAACTCGACTGTACAAGTTAATCTAATTTATCATTAATAATCATTATTACATTACACACAACACAAAATAGATATTCAATTCCGTATGCCTTTGAGGTCCCTTTCAGGTCCCGGGGACGTTTATTCTATTTCCGTAACACCCGTAATTGGAACGGTGTAGCCTGACAAATGCCAGGCATTGTGTTCATGTCTATAAACTCTTTCAAAATCTGTTAGGCAAAAAGGTTCAAAGTTGCGTATAAATTCTTTAACATCACCTGTCTGTTCTGCAAAAGCAAAGGGACTTACAAATTATATTGCGGATTAATTTTATTTGAGAGAATAAAATGCTATGACGTCACCTCTAGGAGACGTGACGTCAGGTATTCTTGAGCGCTTTGTATTTTCAGTTTAAATTTCATGAAAATGGGAAACGGCTTTAAGTAAATTGCTAATTATGTCGCACTGCAAACAAACGAGAGTGTTTGAATTATGGACTTAGTTCGTTTCATTTATTCGTCGTAAAAAAAAAACTAGCATAGAATGCCCTCGTATATAACAAAGGGAAACAAAATATCACGCTGTTGTTGCTTGTTACCCTATCTAGAGCGTTAAAATACAGAATATCTCACGTTGCGGGCTTGTGATAAACATGAGCCTAAATGAAGGCTTCAAACACGCGTTTAGTGTTTAAATTACTAATTGTTTTGACTTCAAAGGTTTTCAGTGTTCATTTTAGCAACAATGGTTTCCTGCCGTGCAAATTGCATCTTAATCTCGCAAAATTCCTTTGAAACTTACGTCCTGAGCACCTTATAGGTATAGAGAAATACCATTGACAAATTAATTATTAATGCACTGTCGAATTTGAATAACCTACTCATGTTTTCACAATATAAAAAAGCGGCCATTATCGCTTTTCTAGAGCTTCGCTCGTTATTTTCATTTGTTTATTGTAATCCGCTTAACTTTGTGAAACGTTTAAAAAGATTTAGCTTTATAGCTTTTTGACATATTTCTTTATATTTCGGTTTTAAGCTTTTGTACCTACGTATGTACAAAAAAATATGTCGTAATTAGGTTGATCTGTTAGATATAACTTTCATCTGCGGCCTGCCAATTATTTAACCACAAAAGGGAAAATACATAAGTAATAGTAATGTAAAAATTCTAACGTTTTACGTGCCATGAGGCCTACGGCACAAATAAAAAAAAACATTCCGTACTTATCTGATGAGTCTCGTCCACAATTCTAGTCTCGGTCTGTAATTGAGGAAATATTGTGGAATATGTTATTTATCATTATGCTATGTAGCTCAAGAAGATGTTTTCTATTAAATGGATAGCTGTGGAAACGCTGTAACACAATCTTAAGCTAGGTAAATTGGGAGTCGGTTATCCAATGTTCAAGTAAGCTTACAAAGGAAGTTTTGAAGCAAATCTACCTCGTAACTGGGTCATATAGCGATTTACGTTCTAATCTGTCTTTTCTGTGATAGATAGATGACAGATTTTGAAGTAAGTATTGAATACTCATAATGTTAATACCAAGATTGCCAAGACTATGTGATGTGACTTGTCTAATAATGACCACAATTTGGCTCCAAATTCCTTAACACTTCTGGTGCCAACACCCTGCTTTCAAAAATCTGTGTTTTTCGTAACCAATTGTCACTACAAGACCAAGGTATTTGCTACACGTCTGTTACTTCGCCTCGTAGCCTAAACTAACTAGGAACAGAGATTCGGTGGGTCGGATTCCTGGCAACGAAATGTTTGAATGTAAAATAAACATCGTATCTCAACACACGACAAGCACGTTGTAACATACTGTCATCCATAATTCAATTGACCCTTATCCGATTGAATTGATGGAATTAGTCCAGTTGATCGGATTGGGACTGCGCAATCAAATCACGGTTGCAATAAGATACTAATTATGTGTAGAGATCAGCGGTTCTAGGTTTGGCCAGTAATTGATTTATCAATTAATCACATTCGTGTCGTCTGTAAAAAGATTTTAGCGCACTTTCTAAATTCCGACATATTGCGACTTTGTTGAATATATTCTTATTTTGTTGTATTGCGTTTGTTGTCCACCGTGTAATGCCAGCATTATGCCGATATGGAACCGTTTCGTGACAGAACGCTACATCTGAGACTGTTTTGTTAATTATGCATCGGTTGGGTATTTTGTCTCGCTAAATGTTTCTTTTTTCTTAATGTTTACGTTATCCATAAAGGAAAGTCCCTAGATACGGACTACCTTTTTCTGAAAAATTAAACAGGATTTTAGAGAAAAATTAAGTGCAATTAACACAAATCGCTCAGGAAACTACCAGATAGAGTATGGTCCATATAATTATGTATCTGTACCTGTACCTGGTCCATATTTAGGGAGTTTCCTCTGCACTTAAGTCTGTCTTCTTGATCGTCAAGTCTGAGAGACATGGCACCTGTAGGTAACTCTCACTGTCACTTCTCTCTAGGTCCCTGATTTATTGGACAACATTGTCACTTGACAAAAACATTTCACCGCACATTCCTGGGTTTACAAGTGAAGACGGTCACTGTGTAGTCGTTTATTGACTGGCGACGTCAACACAGTCAAGTTAGTGACTGAAATGGCCTAGCAAGTTCTGAAACTTGTGATTTATATGAAAACATCGCAAAGCACTCTTCTTTACGGTACTTGCATATGTGTCATTTCTTATGAAGACTTATTCGTTTTGATATGCATTTACTTTTACATTTATATATTGTACTTTTGTAGGTCAACAAATGTTGTATTTTTGGATGTACCATATTTCAATATACCAGCACCTAATCATTAGTTCTGAATACATCAAATAAAGACGAGCAAAGGCGCATTTGATCAATAAGTAGGTATTTACGAAATATTGCGATTTTATATATGAGACAAGCAACATATCCGTCAGCCGTTGGGAATCGGGTTCTAAACCTCGCCAGGGCGCTATATTTCGTCTATACTAATGTAAGTCCCTGGGCGACCGAGCTCTGCAGCGGGTAGAAATAGAGAAAATACGGGGAAAAATAATTTTCCCAGACTTGGGACCCAGCTAGATTGACATTTCGCCCCCGTAAACCCCAACATTCCAAATTTCGAAATCGTTAGAGCAGTTTATGAGAACGTGATTGCAAATATATATAGGTATATATATATATATTTATATACATGCAAATATTGCTCGTTTAATAGTATAAGATATGTCCCAAGATGAATAGAATAGAATAGAATAGAATAGAAAAACTTGTTTAACCGTGTTACATATGGTATTAAATAGTACAGGTGTTAGGTCCCAACGGTTACCCATTTCGGGTGTACAATATTTACTTAAAACTAAGGAATAACAAAACTAATATATTATATTATACATTCTTCTACTTTTAAGACAAAAATTCAAAAAAGTCTTTTAACGAGTAGAAACCTTTGTTACATAACCATTTTTTTTTAATTTCGTTTAAATTTTATGTCATGAGGTCAGAAGGCCGCAGCTTTAAAGAGAACAGTGTGTTCTGAAACGATAGCTCGACGCGCTGAAACGAGGACATGAAACATAAAATTGAAATTAGAATTCCAAAAAAAAAGTACCAGTTCAGATCCACTCCCTGAAAGCATACACGCCATATGGATTGCAATTTTCTTTTTCTTATATCACAAAGTTGTTACATTAAGTAGCAATTTTATATATACAAGCTAAGTGCGTCTAACGGCTCTTTAAGCCACTCCCTAACGTCCGCTTACCCCTAATAGCCTACTTAGTACAAGTAAGAACATCATGACAAATTCCAAGATTTCGTACGACATTTAAACGTGATACGATTTACGACTTCCATGGGAAAGGAAAATCTCGAATGATAAGAGCGCTTAACGGTTTACGAATGACGCAACATCGAAATTACTTAAATAAACTTTTACGGAGCGTGAAGTTGTAATTGGTAGTTAAACCCCCTGTTTAGTCAAAAAGTGATTACACTTAAATGTCACCCGTAAACCTTGTTTTTAAATAGGCCCAGTTTTTGGCGTGTAGCCTAAGTCATAAGGCCGTATGTTACCAGAAGACTTAAAAACGCTCGACTTTTTCGTACAGCGCGACTAACGGGCGCAATGTACCCTCATTTACACAGGATAACGATGTGTTCGTAAATGTAAAATGACAGCTCGTTTAATATAACATTTCCCGACACGCGGTTTAGTAATCGCAGTACTAGCATCCGACCTTTCTGCAAAAGTTCTTTGAAAGGTTATCTGCATAAACTAAGCAAGAAGAAGCGTGTTGAATTAAGGCTTGGTCATTTATCATCCTGTTCTGTTATGAGAACCTTTTATGGTGTTCCTGGAAGCAATGCCTTGTAAGAGGGAAGTTTTTGTTCCGTATCTTAAAATAAAGTGTGTTATGTAAGTATATTTTAGTTATTGAATACATTGCGCTTTCGCAGAAATCTATCAATTCAGATAAGTCGATTTCTCAGAGATTAATTTAGTTATAAAACAATTTATAATTGTTTTCTTTCTATTTTTATTTATGGTGCGTCAATGTTTGCGCATATTTTTTGCCTTTTTTTGCGCAGTACGCGGGGAAGCGGGGTGGGGCGGTACGATACTGCATGCATACCTCGCCGCGTTCGTGCAATAGAGTTCTACCGCGCAAATGAAATATTGATGGTACCTATACCTAATGGGAGACAACGTTGTCTCCCTCCTTGACACTGCTTGTATAGTCTGTAATAGACTCAAAGGCCATTGATGATGATATACCTAATAAAGTAACAAAATAAGAGTGACATCATTACCTACTGATCCGCAGCTTACGCTCTCGGTAAGTACATTTACACTTAGACCACATCTGACAAATGCGGAGTGCTCTAAGTGTAGGTATAAAGGCTGTTTTGAAGTTCGTTAAAATTCTACTAATATTATAAACGTGAAAGTTTGGATGGATGGATGTACAAAAACACAAAAACACAAAAACTACTGGACGAATTTATATGAAACTTTCCAGTTATGTACCTTCTATATCAGAATAGGACAAAGGCTATAATTTATGTCAAATTTCATCCCTTTTAGGGACGAAAAAGGGGATGAAACTTTGTATGGAGACCAAATAATTTTGCTCGTTGACTTCATCAGGCGCTGGGTCTCAAAATGTATGGGAAAACTAAAATCCGACTCGCACTTGACCAAAATTCTAATTTATATTAGGTAGGTATTTAAGAACACTTTGTAAATGAAAAACTATGTCTGTCTACGTGTCCCGTTTTCTCGCCTAAATGGCTATATTGGCTATATTGATTTAATTATGTGGATGAACGTAAGATAGGTAGTTCTTATAACAAAACTCACATTTTAAGGAAGGAGATGAAATAGGAAATTAAAGTGTATGAGGAACCGTATTATACGCGGACGAAGTCGCGTACGGAAAGCTAGTTTAATATAAGTTCAATATTAAGTGATTGAGTAGCCAAGTAAATAAGTGTTATTTGTAGGTGACATTTGATATCCACGATTCATCATGCGTCGTTGCATCAGTCTCACTTTACCTATGTTAGAAAAGAGTCACTATTTCAGAACGTCCAAGTCCAGAGAACATGACACACAGGCAAACAGCGAAATTTTAAATTAGATAAAGAAAAACTATCGGCACATGAAAAATTAGGAATTTTTAATTAAATAAAAAGTTGGCACTCGAAAGTTTCATCCAGCATCAATATTTAAGTACTAAAACAAGTAAAACTTTTAGGCGACAAGGGCAATTTGGGCTCATATATAATAAATAAATGGGATCCCAGATGCCCCACTAGAAGGGCAAGCCCGCCTTGCAAGCTGCCTTGGGCTGCTTGCAAGGGCGGCCTTTTACGGCGCCAGCTTAACATTCACGGGTAGCGGTGCCTTGGGACACATACAGGGTAATGTATTCCATGATGTTCGTTTTAGAAAGAAAAAAGAAACGGGGAAAAAGGTGCGCGCTTGCTTTTACATTCCTTTAGTAAATCGGATCTATTTTCTGTCGACTATAGAAGGTGTTTTGAATACTACCCGTTGCCAGACGTGCTTAAGGCATGTTTGAGAGCTAGATACAAATACAGGTGCCTGGCTATCAACACGGTGCATCACCGGGACCTCTAGAGACCTTACTCTCCACCAGGAACACAATTTCAGATATCACAAAGCAAGATTGTTTTGAATACTACAACGTTACTTGACTTATTAAATTCTCACCGAAAATTATTTTGAACAAGATCGGTTCAAAGGTTTTTGAGATGTTGTTGAATAACTGCCTTCCCTGTAGAAAAGGACGACCTTTTTAATAGGCACGGGAGCCTTCGTTGTGTCTGACACGCACTTGGCCGTTTTTAGGGTTCCGTAGCCAAAATGGCAAAAACGGAACCCTTATAGTTTCGTCATGTCCGTCTGTCCGTCTGTCCGTCTGTCCGTCTGTCCGTCTGTCCGTATGTCACAGGCATTTTACTCGAAAACTATAAGGTGTATTTGAATAAAATTTTGAGGATAGGTGTATTTTGATGGCCGCTACATAGTTTTGTAATTAAAATGACAAAAAAAAATTTTTTTAGGGGTGCACTCCATACATAAAACTAAAAGTCAAAAAAAAATTTTTCATTGTGACCCTCCGTGTGGCACATCAATCGATAGGCCTTTCAAAATAAATATAAGGTTTCTTAGCATTTTTTTTGATTAAGTGAATAGAGTCGGAGATAATCACCCCGAAAGTCACTAAAATTCTGTCCCCCCCCCTTTAATTTTTGAACGGTGTATTTTAAAAATATGGAAAAATTCATGGACATAGGGCTTATTAATTTCATTCACCGAAAATTGTTTTGAACAAGATCGGTTCAGAGGTTTTCGAGATATTGCTGAAAAACTGCCTTCCTCAAAGAAAAGGACGTAAGTGCCGTAAAATTTCTGTGACGATACGACCTTTTTAATAGGCACGGAACCCTTCGTTTTGCGTGCTCCGACACGCACTTAGCCGGTTTTTTATTTATAATATGGTCGTCACGCACTGGAACAAAAAACTTAAGTACATAGTAAAATCTGGGACACTTTTTAGGGTTCCGTAGCCAAAATGGCAAAAACGGAACCCTTATAGTTTCGTCATGTCCGTCTGTCCGTCTGTCCGTCTGTCCGTCTGTCCGTCTGTCCGTATGTCACAGGCATTTTACTCGAAAACTATAAGGTGTATTTGAATAAAATTTTGAGGATAGGTGTATTTTGTTAGCCGCTACATAGTTTTGTAATTAAAATGACAAAAAAACATTTTTTTAGGGGTGCACTCCATACATAAAACTAAAAGTCAAAAATTTTTTTTTCGTTGTGACCCCCCGTGTGGCACATCAATCGATAGGCCTTTCAAAATAAATATAAGGTTTCTTAGCATTTTTTTTGATTAAGTGAATAGGGTCGGAGATAATCGCCCCGAAAGTCACTAAAATTCTGTCCCCCCCCTCTAATTTTTGAACGGTGTATTTTAAAAATATGGAAAAATTCATGGACATAGTACTTATTAAATTCTATCACCGAAAATTGTTTTGAACAAGATCGGTTAAGAGGTTTTCGAGATATTGCTGAAAAACTGCCTTCCTCAAAGAAAAGGACGTAAGTGTCGTAAAATTTCTGTGACGATACGACCTTTTTAATAGGCACGGAACCCTTCGTTTTGCGTGGTCCGACACGCACTTGGCCGGTTTTTTATTTATTTACTCATCTTCCTAATTTTCAACTACCTACCTACTTACTATTCATCTTGTATGTAAGGATCTTGTTATCCTTGGAGTTGCAAGCGTCAATAGGCTACGGTAACCACTTACCTTCAGGTGCCATAAGCTTGTTTGCCACCGAACTGGCATAAAAAAATGTAGAATTAATTTTGAATATTTATTTCAAAACTTAAATGTCAGAGTTCATCGTTCTTGTAGCGTTCGTCGTATACATTCAAGTTGATAATTTGAGTTTCTTCACGTAAAATGTAATAGCAATCATGTCTCCGTGTACCTACTCCTATTGACATTATGTCGAGTAGTTTACATTACCTACATTCATTTCCACATTTCCGCGAATACCTCGCTGGAACGCCAGTCACCCTCGAAAACGTGGAATCGTTGTAAACTAAGGCAATAACACAATCGACCTTACTAAGTCAGCGAGAAATAAGAGCTAAACAATGACAGTCGCGTTAAGACCCGTAAAGCTAGTTATTTTATTTTGTTTAGCTAAATGAACTATTGTTTACTTAATCAAAGAGTTAACGAAGAAGGCCATGTTTTTCAACATATTTCTCTTAATTTTATTATTATCATTCCGTTACCATAAATGTTATTTCACTTGATCCTCTCTAATCAGGTTCAAATAATAATGTGAACTAATCTGTAAGGAATCGTTCAATATGAAAAGACGTAACCATAACTGATTAATTGTCCCCAAGTTAATATTTAGTTTAATTAAATTCTATGTCGCCCCAAAGCCTTCACGTAATTTGGTAGCAGTCTGCGGTGTTATTTCAGACGGACATTTTATAGAAGACAAGTCCTGTATTTATCGGAAATTTTTCGATTCGGGAATGTTATTTCATCGTATTATTTTAGGTCGGTAAAGTTACTGTGAGAACTTTAAAGTAAACTTAAATAGTAAATAGGTTAAAAAATGAGTTTTACTCAGAAACTAAGTAATTATCTTATATTTTTATTGAAAATTGAGATGTCTGAGAACTCCTACACTATATATTTCTACATTTGAATTTTATTAGGTCAGTACCAGTAGACTTTCTGCAGTTTCCGCCAGGAAGTTAGTATTAGTATTTGTTTACAAGAAAGTCTTTCCTGTTCCAGCGCCCCACGCTTTTACAATCAAATATTATAATTAAAAGCACATAGTTTACACTTCATCCCAGAAATAGAGAGAACTTGAACGATCCATAATTTATTTTAGGTTTTTACGTGCATTTATAAAAGCGTGTTTTTCTAGTGTTTTTTAAACTATTAATTCCACAGTCAAACTCTAAATGCAATACATGTAGTCTGACTAGCTCAATATGACTAATAATAGTTTGGAATTTCTAAACAAATTACCTACTTGCCTAACTTATGCCGTACGTTTATTTTATTTTTTTAAAACAATTTGCTCATGTTATTCGCCGTATAAACATTCTATTGTATCGTTAATCGTCATTTTTAATTGAAATGTCAATTTGACCAAAGAACAGTAGATATAATCCATTAGTGCTAACAATATTGACGTACAAAATAAGCTTTTATTCCAGTTGTGTCAAATCGGACTTAAATATTTATGAACACTAAATTGATCCTAGGATTCAATACAATTTCTGACTAATATAATTTGTAATGTAATAAATCATTGCTATTTGACCTGAAGATTCACTCAGAACTACATTGCCGTGACCTATTTCTGCAACCTTCGTTGACTTCGTCAGGAGACAGTCCGTGTCAGATATCGTACAACTCAAACCACACTGTACTTAGAGGGTGCGTTATTGGATATTTGAAGGTAAGTTAATGTCTCTGGTAGCAGTTGTTGTCAGAAATCGCCAACAAGGCTTAATATGGACACGACTCTTCAACAATGCATGCTTTAATTGATTGATTTGGTCCTTGTATTGTATCGATCAACTTTTCTTGTAGCTTTCTGTCCCGTTAGTTAGCCAAGAGACAAAAGTAATAAATTGTAATACAAACATGCTTGGGATAGCCTATTATAATGAAGTACACCTAAGTGTATTTTATTATAATAAGTATATTATCACAATACATGTAGGCCGGATACGACCAAACCAGAATAAGAACTAAATCTGAGGTTCCTAACCTTTAGTCAAAATTAGTATTGTACTCGTAGTTGTATTGTAGAGGTCGTCTATGCAACCTCTACAGTGCTAGCTGAACAGAACTATTCGCATTTCAAATTATGGTGTTTGGAAGTCTATAAATATAAGAACATTTTGCCTCTGGGCCATGGAACTCATACCTCTCGCAACGTACATGAATAAACGTATGTTAAAACAGCCATACTCTATTTTTTTTCTACGAGGCCCGTAAAGGCATTTTAGCTGAGTAGCCCCGGGCACAGATTATATAATAGTTCTAACGAACAGATACTCGACTCTGAATAAAAACGCGCATACCTACCGCTTTCCATGCCTACTAAATTTAACAATGGAGCAACCTTGAACGCGCCGGTCGTTGCCCGCACTCCCCGGCTAATAGACGCTAGGGTTGACACCGCTTAGAAATGAAGTTATAATTAATAGTTGAGTGAAATAAAAAACGGTTTATTCTTTTATAATGATGTGTAACCAACTACAATTGCTTCACCTTGATGTAATATTGCACGAATTTTTATCCTTCTCTAAATGTTTAGCGCGTGAGCGCGTTGAGCAAAATAGGTGCGTGTCTCAACCAGAGGCTGCTCTAATTCGTACGCACCTTAACGATAGTTTAAATTTATTGTAGTTTTATTAGAACATCACACGTTCGTTACTCAGATACTTACATGTCAATTTTAATGTTAAAGTTGAGATTTATGGCATGACAATTATATTTTGGCAGTCTGGTAGGTGATATGTACGGGCACGCGTATGAAGAGTTACGCAATTGCCCTGCTGTTTGTATCTACGTAACAGACGTCGTAACGTTTTAATAAAAATACAAGTTATTTATGAACCTACTTCATATTTAAAATTCTAAGGTTTTTGTATAAATTATAACGCATGTGGTGTTTACCTATAAGTGATTGTGACATCTATCTTTACAATGCAAAATGAATGAAATCATGAATGTACTGATGTTAACAATTAGTTGATGAACTTAAATAAAAAAAATAAAAATCTCCGTTCAGCTGTCACAACAAATCCTCAAATCAATAAAGGGTCGGCAACGCGCTTGTGATTCTTCTGGAATCGCAATCGTCCAAACGCTAGGGTGTGAGTTTGCCACCGTCGTAGTATTAAAAAAAAACATTGTGTCGGCTAGGACGTTTTATTATTCGTGCAGAACCACACATTCCATGCACTTCACTGATTAGATTAATTTAATTGTTATCGTTTTTCAATATTCATTTTTCAAAAGACTTGTATTTCCGGAGATTCTGCCTGTATCTGAACTCCATAGCTACATACCTACATACAGGCATATCAACGCAGCATGTTAAATAAAATGTAATGTCAAGTATCTCTCACCCTGTCTATGGTTACGACAGTCTGAATGTAGGTACCTATTAATTTACCAGCTACCTACCACATAGGTTTAACAAAACGAAACTTGTTGTACTAGGTAACTTAATTTTTTTAAGTTATTAGGTTTATCCCGACGACAGTACGAAATAAAGTTTGGTAGGTAGGTAGGTACCTTCCTATCTTCGTTATTTATAACGTAAGTATATAAATAACGACATATTGTATAATAGTTTAAAAGTAGCATTGCAAACTTGGAATTAGTCACTAGGCATAAGTTGTTTTAAAATATTCTGATTAGATACGTGTTTCATCCTCGCGAGTGCATTCCAAGCACTTCCAAAACGTTATAAGTCCCCATAGCAACGACGATGTTTACCCTTTCTTAGGCCGTGCAATGCATGCACCCCGCAAATCTTACTAAGTAAACTATTATACTAATTTCTGCTAGACAGGGATAAATATAAACATGAAATCAATACAAACAACGGAGTGGCGGAGTACCTAAACTTGTCGGAGGCTCGGGGTAGGTACCTATACAAAATTACCGAAACTCAAGCAGGCCTTAAAAATGTATTACGTAAGTATTTGAAATAGGTATTAGGTGTTCCGTAAAAAACATTACGAACTCATTTTTAAAGAATTGGTGAATAACTTTTCTTGTACGCGTAAGCAGCGTCCGGCCGAGAGCGCGTGCGTCAACCCACTGGCGGATGTACCGAATGCGGCGCGCAAAGTTTAGGTATAATTCTGAGTTCCCACGGCGCAGTTAGTATTTATTTATTTATTCACCAAAGTATAATTTGTAATTACAGCTTACGCCAAAGCATTACAAACTTAATAAAAATAAAGATATATATATATACATTTTGTTTCTAACTATAGTTATTTATTCAATATAAGGACTCGAAGATCCTTTTACATTCCGCTACCAGTAGCGGCCATCGGGTAGCGAACACATCGACGTGCTTCGCTGCGCCGAGCACAGAGTTGAGCAGTGCCAGGGCGGCGGGGAGCGGCGCGTTGCGCAGGAGCTCGCTGCGCGCGGGCGGCGTCGCCAGCAGCGGCGCGCCGCGCAGCCGTCCGCGCGCAGCGGGTGCGTACAGTCGTACCACCTCTTCCACTAGGTCTACGCAGTCTATCCTTCCGTGTATAATACCCAAGGCGAACTTAGCTAATGACACGTATCGTCTAGTTTCTAACGAGTCGAATCCCAGCATGCCTAACAGAAAACGCGTCGGGTACATGTAGGGGTAATACGTAAACTGTGTACGGTACAAATGCCGCAGAAATCTTTTTTGAACTTTCTCGAGCATAAGTATGTACGAGTTCTCATGGGGAGTCCATACTGTCACGCTCGTTTCCAATACGCTCCGAACGAGAGCCGAGTATAGAGAGCGCAAGGCCATAGGTGAGAATGCCTGAGAATTACGAAGTACGAATCCAAGTTTTTGGGCTGCCCTTTTCGTGACATGGACGGCCTGCTCTCTAAATGTTAGGTGTTGGTCAAATACTACTCCCAAGTCCCGCACCGAGCTAACGCGTGTAATATTGCCTCCATTTATAGTGTACGCAAATATCATTGGTTGGGACGAACGAGTGAATGACATAACTTCGCATTTTCCCTGGTTAAAGCTCAGTTTATTAAGCTCGCTCCATCTATTTATTGCGTCTATGTCATCTTGCAGTTCTTTGTGGTCCTCCGTACTTCTTATCACCTTAACAATTTTGACATCGTCCGCGAACATAAGTACTTTAGAGTGCTGTACTACAGTAGGCAAATCGTTAATTAGAATATTAAAGAGCAATGGTCCCAAATTCGATCCCTGACTTATTCCCGAAAGAGTCGTGTACGCACCCGATATGAATGGGCCATATTTTACAAATTGCGTTCTTTCAGCAAGGTAACTAGAGAACACTCGCAATAAACTCGGCACAAAACCCATAGTAGCTAACTTTTTTAGTAGAACGTCGTTGTCCACTCTATCAAATGCCTTTTGAAAGTCTAAATATATAACGTCTACCTGATTCTTTTTATCTACTTCCTTCGACAGTGAGCTGACTAAAGTGACCAGGTTAGTTGCGACCGACCGCCTAGGAAGAAATGCGTGCTGCGCGCTCGTGATGTGCGGAAGACATTGTGGCAGTATCAGCCCGTGCAGCGTCATTTCAAACACTTTAGCCAGTGAGCATAAAATAGCTACTGGCCTGTAGTTTTCCACCTGCTTTTTAGACCCTTTTTTTGGGATTGGTGTGACTCGAGATTGTTTCCATCGCTCGGGGTATACTCCGGTAGCCAATATGCGATTAAAGATAAATTGAATCGGGTCACAGAAATAGTCCACGCATCCTTTTATGACGTACGGCGGTATGGCATCCGGTCCAGGCGAAGTGTGTGTTAGGTAGCACTGCCCCGGGCTACAAGGTGTATTTATGGTTCTTATTATAACGGGTGTCCCGAAAAGGATCGCATGGTGGCTGGCGGGCCACTCGCATAAGCTCGGCGGGCCACTCGCATAAGCTCGGCGCGCCACTCGCATAAGCTCGGCGCGCCACGCGCATAAGATCGGCGGGCCACTCGCATAATATCGGCGGCCCACTCGCTTAAGCTCGGCGGGCCGCAGGTTGAGTATAGCTTTGTTGAAAGTTTATTGTGTGTTACCACTGAGCAGTCAACCGGGGTGATTAGGTACAATTTTGAACTTTGAACGTGATTATAGCGAAATATTTCTATAAGCGATTACAAAGTTAAGATTTTAAATTTTTTATCTTGTGTTTGAGAACCCACTTATAATAATATTTTACATAAAAAAATAATTTAAATCCACTTTAAAAAAAAAAACAGGCCGTCCCTATTCATACTGGATATGGGGTCAATACAGATGAATAAGGGTACCAATAGGGAAAAATGGCTAGGGCTGTCACAAATATAATATGCTGGCAAATAAGTAGATAACCTAACATAGGTGATGCTTATGTAGGTACTTACTAGCTCTGAATGTACCTAATTAATTAATATCGTAGAATAAATTCAAATAAAATACCTACATTTGAATTAAAAAAGAGAGAGAAAAAAAAATTTATAAAACAAAGTCATAAACAAAATACACACCCACTGTGTCATAAATAATGTAACAAAAACAAATCTTGTAAAAGCTCAGATTTAAGACTCGGTACCTATTTGGGTAGATAGTAAGTTTAGGAGTTACACATAACACAAGCATTAATGAGATCTGTACCTTGCAGATATATTTATAAAATGTATAACAAAGAATATACGCTCTATAAAATCAACATAATAGGCAGGTAGGTACCAATAATTATCAACTAGAAAAAAATTGTAGTAAAAACAAACACCACAGTGCTTATTCTACGGGATGTAATAAAACCCCATTCATTAGAATTTACATTATAGCTGTTAGAGTCTATGATCCCAAGTATAATGCATATGTAGTAGTATTGTATGTTTACAGGCATTCTATATTTGAATTTTCTATTTTTTCGTACTCTCGTACATACCTACATATATTTTTTTATAAATATTATTTATATATACATCATATAAATACTACATATAATATATATAATATTTATTTATAAAGAGTTGTACATATATACATAAACATACATACGTACACACATACTAACTTCAAAACATAATCCTCTTTCTTTCGCGGTCGGGTAAAAACTACCAAGGTAGGTTTATACCAAAACGAAACTACGTTTTGGCAGCCCTGTCCCTGTACCCCTGTCCCTGTACACCTGTTACCGTCCCAATTTCAACTTATTACGTCCCTATTAACTACCAGCGGCGTGTCTTTTCATCTCACACTCGTCCCTAATAACCCTCGTTGCGTCCCTATAAACCTCGGATTTTTTCAAATTTTCCATGCATCACTATTTTTTTTTTCCAAAAAAAGTACATAGCATTCAATATTTTTAATTACCCGCCAAACTGCTAAAACAGTTTGTTAGCGAGACTGCGCTTTTGCAGTTTTACTTACAAAACAAAGATAATGTTGACTTACCGTGCTTAAACTGTTTTAAGCACGGTAAGTCAACATTATCATTATAAAAGGTGTTTAGAATTTAATGCAGAACCTGTGTTCTGCATTAAATTCTAAACACCTTTTGCACCATTAAAAGTATCTACTTTCATTAAAACTATTAAATAACAAGGAAGTTTTGCAGAGCAAAAAAACTGCTGTCACCGAGACCCAACTTCACACGGTTAGTTTGACAATCTAGAACCACCTTCATGCCATTCCAGTGTTGCCCTTACTGAAACCAACTATTCTACTACTCTTTTAAATAACACGATAAAACTTCTAATTGGTAGTTTTTGAGAAATTATCGGGTAAATGTCATTCTCGGTTTTCGTCCCTATTCCCCACGCCATCCCTAATACCCCCGGTTGACGTCACCTTCCCTACAGTATGCATTCTTAGAATACACATTATTTTTGTTTGGTCGAGTTTACACTTACCTAGTCAGTGGCGACACCTGGGAAGTGTACCTACGTGACAGCCGAGTTTAGCTCAAGCGGCAAGAGGAATAGCCTCATAGTCACATAATTTTGCGGAATCCGACACAAATCAGCCTAGTCCCACACTGAGCTGAGCTTGTATTCGTTATGGTTAATACGTATATTTGTACAGTCACGTGCAAAAATATGTATCGATTTAATCCTCTTTTAAATATGTAGGTACCGAAACCTTAATCCGCTGACATAAGAGCGATGGGACATATGACATGAAATGAAAACGAAAATATATTTAGGTATTACCGAAAAAAGCAATACAAAACATAGAGGCTATGGTCCCACACTAGGCTGGGCCTGTCCCGTAGAAACCAAACAGTACCGATTAACAATTTCGCCGACTAAAAATAGCAAGACAGTGTATGAACTTTTACAAAGTAATATGCAAATAAGAAATAATAATAAAAATTAAACACCTATTATGATTAACAATTTACGAGGAGACACAGTAGAAGTTAGTGGAAGATTACAATTTATGAGAAAGTTGTATAAACCCCTATTTTTACATATACTTACTTTTGTACACTGTGTACTGGCTATGTGAATATGAATCCGGGCTCGTATCTATTAATGAGTATCTCGACAGCTGAGAAGTATCATTACATTTTCCAGTTCATAAATTTTATTTCGAATAAGGAAGTAATAAGTTTTACTCACTCTACTCATTTTCTCGGTTAGAAAAATAAGACGCTTTCTATTTATGTTCGTACGGCTACAGTGGATTTATATTTCTTTTACAAAACTCCAAATGAAATCCAAACGAAAATATTACACAAGGTCGTGAGCAAATATTACGGTCACGTTCTCTTATAAAGTTCCGTGTTCTAATAATATCCTAACATATGAAGAACCCGCTGCTGCAGGCTTTCGCAGATGTAAGGGAGACCAATGCAAAGTTGGAAACAAAGTTTTAATTAGTTTACTACGATGATACCTGTCTCATTAAGGATGACTGACGCAAGCTGGGCTGAGCCACGGCCGGGCCGGGCCGACACCGAGCCGCTTTCGAGCCCCGGCTGTGGCTCGGCCGGGCTTGGGTATGACTCGGCCGCGCAAAAACGCCGTCGTTTTTCTTGGAAAACGGCCCGGGCCGGACACGGCCCGTTCTAGCGTGAGTCATCTTTTAGGCTTGTGGCACCGCAGGCATATTTCCGTCTTCCCAGAATGATTAAAGATAATTATAGCAATTATACATCTCCATCAAGAAGAGTCGTTACATTTGGATCACATGCACTGCAGACGTTTTGCAGCGTCGTTATGCGGTAGACTAAACTTTAGTTGAAAAACTATGACTAATAGTGAAAACAATATATTATTTAAAACAATACTAAACTACAACCTTTATATATTGCAAGTTATAGTAGTAGGAAATGATACAGGTTCGTGACGTCAAAAACGTAGTGCCATAGTAATTAACATTCGTTCAATATAATAAAAGTGAGCTTTGCAGAAAAGGGCAAGTACATACCCTAATTACCCTAGCTTGAAAAAATCCACACTTATTGCAATCGGTATTTAATCTTATAATTTTTTTTTCATTGTACAGTATTTTTAATCCGTCATCGATAAACTTAAACTTAAAAAAATATGTTTTTGGTCAATATTACTTTGTTACAACACTGTCACTGTGGTACCATTGGAGAAAGTATACTTAGGTTCCTATATCGGAGAGTAAAGCGGGTGTTTAGTTCCCTCTTGCACTCACACTAAAATCAAAGTGTGTAGGCGGGAAGAGGTATGAGTTGATTTCGCTTTTGCCGAGAACGACGCCCCTGAGTGCATATGCACTATCGACAAAATGATCCAATATGGAGAAAAATGAAAGTATAGCTGCGAGATTTTTGTCGTTTGGGCCACGGATCAGGTATTCATTTTAAATGATAAAAATTATAATATTAATATGTTTAAACCTTGTTTTAGCGACACAAGTTCGAATTCTTGTTTCTTCGATTTATCATTTCATAGACAACATTTTTTTGTTCAGAAGCAGTTAATAAACCTAACCTAATCTATATTTGGGTTCTACACAATGACGTTTTAGTCAAATGTTAACGATTTCCCAAAAAAAGTTTGGCGATCAAAAATTTAAGAATTGTATCGCGTTCGTTAAAAATTATAAAACATATAATTAAATCGATAGATATATCCCTGATAAGGAGTGTAATAACACAATTTATATTTGTACACCAATCGGCTCATAAAGTAAGATTGGTGAACTGATAATAATTATAAATTTACAACTTACGATTCAACAAGTAATTTATGTAAGCAATTTCGAAAATTAGTTTCAAATTACACAGTAATTAAGGAACTTTCGTTAACACAACTCTAATAGCTATTGTTATTTGATATAACTTATTTTTGTAGCTGATAGGTCTTTGCTTTCAATTTAAAGAAAGTTCTCTTAAACCAATTCTTAGAAACGTCTTCGGTTTCATATTTTATTACGTAATATTACAAAAATATTCATCTATAGGTATATTATAAAGAGGAAAAGTCTGAGGTTTTAGCTATGTAAGTTTGTATGTAATGGTATTTAACTATTCACCCGGAAATACTCATTCCATTTCAAAAAAAAAAAACACTCCGTATACAATGAAAGTTCCGGATCTAAAAAAGCTATATTTTATCTAGCGGGTTGCGAAGCCGCGCGTGCACCTCGTAACATATAACTTTGAAATCTCTAAACAGACATGCTTAGATATAATTATATTTTTAGAGAAATATGGTACAGCAGTATATACAGGGTGGGCCCTGTAACAGGAGCAAAAAATTAAACTGTACCAGTAAGTTAAACGGTAGGGAGCTGGTTAGCAATTATATCCAAAAGGTTATAATTAAAAAAAAAAGTTTTTTTTTCTTTAAAATAAGTTTACGGTGTACTCATTTACTCTTCTGGAATGATATTAAGTAATTTTTTATTTTAAAAACATTAAAAGGAGATTTACTTTTAAATCACAAAAATATCTTTTACAAACAAAAATGCAAAAACTTTTACGACTCATCATCATCACAAACTTTAATTGTTGAGCCATTTAGAGCTCACCTTTTACTGGATATTCATAACTTAATATAAAAAGCCAACATTAGTTGACACCTAATTGGCTCAACGATTAAAGTCCGTGACTGTACATGATGTTACCTCAAAATCTGCATTCCCTACTGTGCTATGATCTCGTGGTGCCAAGATACATTACTTGGAGGTCATAACTTTAGATCAAAATTTCACCGAATTAAAAAAAATAGACACAAGGGGTTACTGCAGATGCTCTAAGGAAGCGTCCTTTTAAATATTTGCTCCTGTTACAGTACCCACCCCATATATTAACATATACATTAGGGGTAAGGTAGTAGGTAAGCTTACACAAGGCAACACGACTATTTCTGGCGGTGAGTAAGGTCGTCAGAGTTCCCGAGGATGCGCTGGGTTGGGAGTGGGGGAACTGCATGTGTCTCTAGCTGTCAACGCAGCGAATCCTCATATCAATAAAGGGTCTCAACTCGCTTGTGGTTTTGTCAAGCATCCGTAGGCTACAGTGTCTTCTTACCACCAGGCAGACTGTAAGCTTGTTGGCCACCAACGGTGTATTACGAAAATATGCTACCAAAATCCAAGTTGGTATAAATACAAAAACATGACTCGGTATCACCCGAAAGAAGTCCACTTCTGGAGAAAGGCCTCCACCAAAGAGTGCCACAATGACCGGTCCTGCGCCACTCACATCCAGCGGACTTCCGCGACCATTACCAGATCATCAGTCCACCTTGTGGGGGCCTACCCACGCTGCACCTTCCGGTATGTGATCGCCACTCGAGAACCATTCCGCCCCAACTGCCATCGGTTTTACGTGCTATGTGCCTCACCCACTGCCACTTAAATGATTCGGAGGGCCATGTCGGTTACCTTGGTTCTGATGCTTGGTTCTGATCGCTCGGAGGCTTTACTGAGTTCATCAAGCATAGTACTCAAGTCGTCCATGGACCACTATATCATCAGCAATCTGAAGGTGAGTTATGCACTCGTCGTTGATGTTGATACCTAGCCTTCTCCAGTCCAGAGTCTTGAGAACGTCCTCCAGTGCAGCGGTGAACAGTTTTGGGGAAATAACATCCCCTTGCCTGACACCCGGCTGCAGCGGAATAGGCTTCCAGCTTCAATCCTGGAGTCGGACTGACATAGTGGCGTTCTCGTACAAACACTTAACAACAAGACAACAACAAGTACAAGTACTTCGATATAGCAGCAGTCTACTTGGCACCGCTGCAGAAACTGTAGTACAGCCCAGGTTTCGATCGAATCGAAGGCTTTCTTGTAGTCCACGTACGCTAAGTAGAGAGGCAGGTTATATATACTCGTACTCCTCAGTCTTCTGTATAACCTGACGGAGCGTATGAATGTGGTCTATAGTACTAAAGACGAATCCGTAATATGTGTCACGAAAATGGAAAAGTAACTAATAAATAGAATAAGGCTCGGATATTGTTTCTTTCCAACTTATAATAGAAGACGAGATACGGCTGCTCTTTGATCACAATGTATCTCGACTCATCTCACGTTTCGTCCCTACTATACCTTGATCCCGATATTACTAACAAGTATGCATAAACGAAGGCCAGACTTATATTAATTCGTTTTGGTGAGTTATTGGTATAGTTGTGAATATCGCCCAGGTAACAAGAAAGAAAATGATGATAAGTGAGAAGTTTTTCTAGAACGTCAGCGCGTTGATTAGATAGTACATCGTTACTTATATTTATGACAGTTTACGGGGTACTTAAAGTCGGACAGGTAACCAATAAAATAAAGAAGTGACGAAGTTATTCGCGTTACTGTACTTTTTACTTTGTGATACAATTTTGGTATTTCAGAAAATATACAAAACAATGCAGTAAAGATCACGAAAACAGACATTAAAATACAAGCAAAGTTCATGGAGTGGTTTTTAACTAAGCGCTTTTGTTCTTAGGAAGGGACCTTAAGCCGTTGATCACAGTTATTGTCTACGACTGTAGTCTTAGGACCCCTGTTTGTCTGAAATAAACGATTTTTTTTTATTTAAGGGAGGGGGAGGAGGGAGAGATTTGAGGCTTTCGGACGGCTTGAAAAATTCAATACTAAACGGGACTTAATCGCGTATAATTAACTTATTTATTTAACTCTTTAAGGCTTCCCAAAGATGAGAAGATGTTGATACCCGCTTAAGCCAGTTCGTCCCGCGACCAAGGATGTTGTGACACATCCGAAACGTCGGGAAGCCTCAAAGAGGTAAATAAATAAGTTAATCGTACGCGATTAAGTCCCGTTTAAAATAAATCCTACTAATATCCTACTAATATTATAAATGCGAAAGTTTGGATGTTTAGATGTTTGGATGTTTAGATGCTTGGATGTTTGTTACTTAATTACGCTGAACCGATTTGGATGAAATTTTGCAGGAAGATAGTTTGTAGCCTGGATAAAATAAAATAAAAAGCCCATTATGTCATAACTAACTTAACTAATATAAAAAGTAAATAATATTCCACTAATTAATAGTTTTGGACCCCTCTGGGGTAAAGGTTTTCTTCAGTTTATGCTATTTTTCCCTTTGCTGCGCAGTCTTCTGAGAGTTTCTTGCGATTTTTTTGTTTTCAAGTTTAAGTCCCGTTTTGTAAAAAAGTAATGTGTGAGAATCGTGATAGTTCAAATCAATATAAAATACTACTTTAACGGGTCGTTCTTCTTTTCGACCGACAATAGCCTGTCCCTCGTCTTATTACGGCATCTCATTTGAGTAATGATGTTTACGGTTTTATAATGTTCGAATGAACGTCCATATTATTTTATTAATTAGTGATGTTTAATATTTCACTTTCTCTAACTAGCATTTTTTTTAATGTTTTTTTTTCGTAGAATGCCGTGACAGAGTGGTAA
The DNA here is from genome assembly GCA_932294315.1 of Epinotia nisella. NCBI lineage: Eukaryota > Metazoa > Arthropoda > Insecta > Lepidoptera > Tortricidae > Epinotia > Epinotia nisella. Next base: position 10,790,750 of record OW028688.1, on the reverse strand, counting down.
ACCAAAATGTTGTCCCCACTGAAAGAGTCCACTTTGTCACATGTTTTTTTTTAGAAACCAACCGTAAATAAATATTTATATTGGCCAGAAAGGAAACTTTAATTAGTTCTAATGAAGAAACCTATGCATTTTTTTTTAAATCGCACTTCAAATCCACAATTTTCGATAGTTCAAAAACCAAAAAAACAGAAAAACCTCGGATCATTGTCGGTAAAAAAGAAGAACGACCCTAACAATAGAGTCGCTATTCGTTTGTGGCACGTGGCTATAGTGGCTAAACAAGTGCTTTGTTGGACCGATGGGTCTTAAGATAAGATCCGGTATAGACTAAGAATACCTACTATATCAACTTTTTCTTAGCGCAAGAGTTACTTCCCAGTTGCACTATCTAGACACACGGCAGTGTGTCCGCCAAGTTCGAGCAAAAAAAAGCGACACACCGGTCGTGGGTTATATTACACGAACCATTTCGGGCCAATTTCCACCAACCTATAACTCAAAACATATTTTTCACTTCTCATGCTCGAAAAGTGTGTCATATTAGGCTTAATAAGCGGGGCTAAAGTAGTACATTTAGCCCCTAGGGAAAATATGTATACATATTTATGATTTATACACATTTAATTTGATCAATCAAAACACATCACCATATTAAATCCACCAATCACAAGTTTTTCACAAATCATTTCTCTTTGCTATCAGCCAACCAAAATACAGCTACATATTAAAATCGCCCAATCAAACATCAGGTGTTTTTTAGTCCCTAATTCCAAATCATTTAAATCCACCAATCACAACTCTTTCAAAAACATTTCTCTTTGCTATCAACCAACCAGAATACAGTTACATATTAAAATCGACCAATTAAACATCAGGTGTTTTTTAGTCCCTAATTCCAAATCATTAAAAAAAGAAAACGCCTCTGACCGCGCGTCAGAGATCATGAGATTGTTATCTTGTGTCCATACGCTGTCCGCCGCGCGGCCGTTTGGATGCGCCTGTAGATGCGTTTATTCATGGAGTCAATATTTTTTATCTGTGTCATAGCAGTTTAGTAAAAAAAAACATGCCGCTAAATTGAACAATCTCTTCGCCTTGAAATTTGTTATTGATTGTGGATGGATAATCTTTTACTATTTTCTCGCAGTCGAAGTGAAAATTAGAGTGTATAACTCGGGTCTAAAAGCCATATTACTCCTCGAAATATTTTCCCTCGCTTCGCTCGGGAAAATATACATCTCATGGTAATATGGCTTATTTTAGCCCCTTGTCATACAATCTACTATTATCTACGCATATGAAATTTCCAGTGTCTGTTGACATCCCCTTAATTGTCTAGAATACAAAATTTCATTATTCTACCTATAGCAGTTCTTGAGACATTGACGTCAGAAAATCGCTATTTTTACTATACACTCACTCACTGACTCATCAAAAACCTAGACCACTTCCAATGGTCGTACTGACTTGAAATTTGGCATGGAGATAGGTCTTAAGGTCAAAGTAAAGGGATAAGTCTGAAAACGGCCAAGTGTGAGTCAGTTTTAAAAATAGCGAAGGTGTAACTTTGTTCTACTATGAAGTCATAATGAACTAAATGGGTCTATCTTCCAATGGTCGTACCAACCTGAAATTTTGCTCGAAGGTTTGTCTTTAGGTCGAAATAAAGGAAAAATCTGAAAACGGCCAAGTGTGAGTCAGTTTCGAAAACAACGAATGTGTAATTTTGTTTTACTATAAGTAGGTATGGAGTGGAAATGAGATAAGACTTATTTAAATTTAGATACATACCAATTTAAGACAATACATGTTTGTCTTGAAGACAAGAACAATAAAAATGTTCACCACTCTGTGTGTGTCTGTTGCGGGAACCGAACCCACGATTTACGAAGTGCAAAGCAGGTCACTAAGTACACTAGGTGCGCTAAATCAGTCAAACAAAAATGAAAAGACTATTTTTTCTCGCATAGTCTATACAAAATGACAAAACGAAAAAGGCGACAGTGCCACGCAAGCGTAGAAAAAAGAATTAGACGCTTCGTATAAAGGGTATAGTATAAAGTACATACTTAAGTGGAATGAGACATTTCCTAAAGCAAAAGTGATAAAAAAATAATAAAGAACCTACACCTAACAAAAATAAATGAAATCCCATCAAAAACATAAATGTGAAAGGCTGCCAAGTTCGATACTATGGGAATGCTTCGCCTATAAAAGAAGTGAGATCTGAATAAGTACCAAGTTTCATAAAAATACCTTAAATCATAAATAGTTACCTTAAATCAGTCATAGGAATGCACACTTGATATCCAGCAGTTTTTAAGGTACATTTTGAATAAGTATCACGTTACATAGAAATACCTAAAATTATAATAGTCAGAGAAACGCACACCGGTTTTTTTAGCAGTTTCCTGATAACATTTATTATTTTCAATACTTTTTAATGATGTTACTTGGCAAGTTTTAATAGAAAATTATATACTTGACACATTGCAGTCCAAATGTGTCGATTCATTGCATTGAAAAGGTGTGTGGTGTGTGAAAACTTCTCAACTCAACCGATTGTCGTGAAATTTTGTGAGCACCTGCTCACAAAATCAACAAATCATCTTCATAATTAACGAACCTTCGTTAATTATGAAGATTTCTTTAAGGTTTACTTTTTGGAAATTTTAAAAGAAAAAAGACACACTCGCTATGTCGCTAAAATTTCTACAGCTCACAGAGTCACTAGTCCATTATTTATTCACAAGACACTCAATATGGGGTCTCACTTCCGTATACAAGACCCACATACGTAATTTACGTTTTTCCCGGAGCCTACGCGCATCAGAATTTATAAAATATTAAACTTCCATGTTTCCCTAAAAACTTTTCGTCATAACACGAAACTCATTATTTCGCGCGATTGTATTCAAACAAAGTGTCAGCCACAAGAATGACATTGAAGGACCCCTTGAATTAAAAAGTGTTTTTTAATGGTTTTATTTAGCTTGCGTTTGTTTCAGACACACTAAGGTTATGTTGGTAGGTATTTATATAAAAAAAGCACTCGTAATTATTTTAAGTAACTAATTCATTATAAACATATGTATATGTTTCTATTAAATAACCTGTAACAAGTTTTATGTATTTTATCATTTGTAGTACCTATATAAATTTACCTAATATTCGAATAATGAACCTACGCATTTTAATTGAAACCACTAGAACAGATACTTTGTATATACAATTAAATTTCTCTTCAGTTTCATTGTTTCACTGCTGCGGCTTCACAACTAAAATTTCATGCCCACCGCAAAGTTTAACTACGGTTCTTTAATTAAAAGTACAGTAACACGGGCATAAGTTACAATAAACTGAGGATTTATCCTTATTCATTTGTTACCTTTAAAATGCAGAGCCATTTTGTTTACCTAGTGCGTACCTATTTGATTTGATAGGTTTATGCTTTTTTAACCGACAAACGTTTCAACGAATGAATGTAACGCCGAATTAACATTTCACCAAAAACTTTTTTTTTAACAGAAAAAATTCTGAATTGTTAAAAAACAAACCTAACCTAAACAAAACAATTGGGTTCTAAACATTTACCTTTTAATAATAAAACAATAACAATAATAAGAATTTATTTGGGATACTTATCCATATTTTTTAGCTATACCCAAAAAGTTTACGGTATCTGAGAAAAAATCGTTGATTTAAAAATTCGGCTAAACAAAGCATTCGGTGAAACGTTTGTCGGTGAAATAAGGGACTCCCCATTTTATATGATACGACCTTTTGTTATCTTCCTTTTGTTCGCGAAGGAATAAATATCACTGAATTCACGGGGTATTAATCTTGGCATCCCAAACCATTACCTGCCTTCATTTCGCATCGCCCACGCTATTTCGTCTCCAATTGGACAGATAGGAACGTCAAAACAAATCTCGTTGCGGTGTTTACCATAGACCCATTCACTTCTGCCATGGAAAAAGCTAAATTAAACCTTTTGATATGGACCTTAAGACTCCGATTCGTTGGTCAATGTATTTAGTCTCCTCGGACGACCGGGATCGGACCTCAATTTGAAATTCTACCGCAAAAATAGCAGCCGGACACATTACACATCGATTTGAGATCTGTATTTGCTGTTTTATGTTTTATTCAACAGGTTTCGGAGGTGATAGGCATTGATCCTATGTATGTCCTTAATACTAAATACAGTGCAAGCAAAAAGAGTTGGAAGAGGATAATAAATCGCATTGGGATTTATGAGATCAGTTTAATTTTAGCTTGGAAGGAATTTATTTTGCACAGAAGCAAACTTTATTAACAGACCCTTTGACCATGGCGGAATATTCATTGATTAATATAGCGGTTTACATTCTGGTTTCTACTTAGTGTAAATACAGGGAAGGCTTTCTCAAATTGAATATTGTGCCATAAAGCTCTTGTTTAGATATTGTGCTCATAATTCAAACACTGGAGAGACTTGAATGCGGTTAGATGAGATGTACTGTCATAGTCATCATAATTTTGTTCCCTAGCTGCTCTCGTCACGTTGTGTGTATTTTGAACAATACTTACATAAACATATACTGGTACTTATCGATAGATTGCATTTTAACGTTCAAGGTCTCCGTTGTCTCTATTAGTCGGTTTCATTGGCTCTCAATATAAGAGCGTATCCCTTTTAGAAAATTTGTTGGAAAATAAAAGCAAGGAAATTATTAAACTGCTCACGTTGCGCGCGAAACATATTGAAATGTAATTCTGATTGGGCTGTGAAAAACTAAACCCAAATGACACTCATTTATTTAACGCATAATCACAGACCATGGACTTATTAAATAAGTCCATGTCACAGACTAAGTTCTTATTTTTGATCATACCTACCAATCCACTTTCGAGATGTGTTTACATACATTTGACACCGCGTCTGCGTGATAGCGTGTGTCTAATTTATGTCACGATTTCATTTTTCTAGCTGTCAAACATCGATATTGTTAGAAAAAGGACCGTCTCTATTCGTAATTACTATTTTTACTTCTGTGGCACAGCCTCCCGCATCTCTGGTGGGATCCAAAGTCTCCAGTCCAATCCAGTCTCGTCGAATCCGGTAATACTCGTCGTCAGATTACTCTTTCTACGCCAACGTATGTTGTCGATATTAAGTACTATTTCGTGTCTGTGCAGTGATGCAAAATCGTTTCTTTACAGTTCCGTCCATCGCATCCATCCTGTTACAGGACTAACATTACCAAAGCTCACTGACAACGCCTCTGAAACGGACCAGTATAATTCAAACATCCAATTACGCGTAGTTGGTACGAATCTCGGGGTCTAGTTGTGCTTGGGACGACTGGTGAGGTGAGATATGCTGTGAATCGCTGGGCTAATTCGATGCAAATGACTACCTGTCGCGGCCCAGGGTAGAGGCGCGTTTGCACGTTGCTAGTTAACTGGCGAATACGCCTACTATAATCTCGAAAGTATTGCAAGGACCTATAGGATGTGATGTGTGAAAAAATTAGCAATTGGTTTTAAATTCATACGCTTTGTAAAATAGATCCCAGAATTCATCATGACACGTATGCTTTTCGGTTTACCGACAATTTTTGCCATATTGCATCTACGACGTACGGTCGTAGCACCATGAGTGCCAGGAACATGCTAGGTCGGCGCTCTGCTCGCAGTTGCTTCTACGGACCGGCTACGAACGAAGCTCTACGACAATATTGGCACTCAATGTGGTAGCAGACGTTGCGTAGAGCCTGGGCTTCTAGCGGCGTAGCAAGATGGTTAAACTACACCGTAGCTTGTGGCTGTATACAGCCTGTATGTTTAATGTTACCTTAAATTGTAACCAAACGTAGGTTTTAGTACTATGAACCGATATTGCAAGAAAATTTTAAGTTAGCCTTAATTGTTTTATTTTATTTCATAAATACTAACCCTAGGCTTATATTATACTGTAATCACTAATTAAATACTTTGAATTTGAATTTGAATAACCAAGCATAATTAATTTTTGAAAATTTATCGAGCAGCAATCTACTCACTTGCGTACACACACTTGTGACAGTTGTGACGTCACTTCAGTAAGACAAAATAGTGATACATTACGTGCTGAATTATATTATAAGCCAAAATAAAATGGCAGCTAAGAAAATTTTCTTGCAATACCGATTCATAGCCTACAATTACAATTCTGGTTGCCATTTGAGATAATATTAAACATACAGGCTGTATTCCAATAAAACAAGAATCACGACGCGCTACGCTCGTAGCCGATCAAGGGATCGGCTACGAGCGTAGCGCGTTGTGTTTCTTATTTTCCCCGTATGTAGCGGAAAGCGACTACGGCGCGGCCGTGAAAGTGTCGGATAAATATTGTTCGTAGAATCGAAAACTGATACCCGTAAGAAAGAGTAATTGCCCGTAGCGGAATTAAAAAAAAATAACAAGTATTATAGCAAATACCGACTTGATATCCAACGAGCATTATTCGCTGTCTATACCATACCTATGAGGCAATCTGTATTGCAAATGACAACTTAAATGATTCAGGCAATTTTATTTCATTTTGTGAAGCATTCATAACAAGATTGACAAATGTTTTATGACTTGCATTTATTTTATACGGGCATTATTTGTGTTTTTATGGAAGTAATTAGGATAAAGGTAGTAAGTAGTAATGCTTAAAAATATATACGTAGGGCCAAATTTTGGAATCGTCTTGTTATGACGATGTCTCTTGCGTCAATATACATTTCATAAACTTTGTTTAACGACAACAGACTATTACACTAACAACTTTCATTGCAAAATGTCACTTTACGGCCAAGCTTACGTTTCAATTTGTTAGGACGAGCTTTTGCCCAGAGTTTTAATTGACATCGTTCTTTTAAGACGTGGCGAGAAAGGTAATATAAAATTAAAAAAAATTCCGAGGTCAAGAAGATTAGGGCGTTTGACAGTGTCTCATAACATAACTTTGCTGATGACGAGATACTAATTTGCAATAGTGCGGCGATTTTTACATTTTTATGAACAAAGGCGAACTTTAACCTAGTCAGGACTAGGATATGATATATTTCTCAGAACGAAACAGCATAATAAGTAATATAAATATACCACATTAAAAAGAAAAAAGTAGTTGCCTCATTGAGCAACTAGAAAAATATTATTTAGTTGCTTCTGAAATTTATGACATATCGAGTGTTTAAAAATTATGTACTTTGGGTATTTTTCCATTATAAATAATAATAAATAATAAATAAATAAATATTAGGGGACAATCTTACACAAATCGAACTAGGCCTATAGTAAGCTCAATAAGGCTTGTGTTATAGGTACTAGACGATAATAGATATAAATGCTTAAATACATAGAAAACACCCAAGACTCAGAAACAAATATTCATTTAAAATAAATTACGTAAATACCCGTTAACAGATTACATTGTTTTACATTAAGATACCAAGGAGGTAATATATTTTTTTAATGATTAGATTTCACATTCATCATCATCATCATATCAGTCGAAAGATGTCCACTGCTAGGCCTCCCCCAAAGAGTGCCAAAGTGACCGGTCCTGCGCCACCCGCATCCAGCGGACTCCCGCGACCTTTACCAGATCATCAGTCCACCTTGTGGGGGTTGATTTCACATTATGTACATGAAATTGCAAGACATTTCGCACAAATTAATTAATTAATTGGAAAAGGTCATGTTTTTTTATTATGTAGGTACTTCAAATGCAATGTTCCTAGAATAAATAACTATGAAGTAGCGTTAGGGAATGCAATATGAGGCGATTATCTGGTTTTGCTTGTTCGCGCTGATGCACAAGTTTATACACTGATTATGTCGAACTAACTTCGTCTATGATTAACAAACTAGTTTGTAGTCGAGCGTTCTGTGTTCATGTTCATTTGACAACTTACTTGTTGGAACCCAATTCCTAAATTCATTTATGACATATTGAAATCAAATGTGAATCCTCTTTAGTTCATGCGCGCCCTCTTACACAAGAGCATAGCCAAGGGCGTGTGAACGAGACGCACTGATATTGAGATGGAATAAGAAATTGATATTTTAGTAGCAAAATTATGACCCTTGTCTGGAAACTTGCAATAGCTGTCGCGCTGTAACAGGCGAACGGTATTAATACACAAAATACGCTTTCATCATCATCATCATTATCATATCAGCCGAAAGACGTCTTCGCTGGACATTTTCTTCGTCTTCCTTGTTGAATCCTCATGGCTGAGGGACGTGACGGCTGTGGGCGCTCTTCACCATCACTCTTCAAGCTACTTGGGAGTACGGTCTTTTATGGTCCAGGTTTCTGTACAGGAAGATCGAGAAGACTAGAGTCCGCATCAGTCTTATTTTAGTTTTTTCGGTTTATGCCTCTGTTCCTCCATATATACATAGGCCATGCGCTGGACATAGATCTCCCCCAAAGAGTGCCACAATGATTGGTCTTGCGACACCCGCATCAGTCCACCTTGTAGGGGTCTACCCACGCTGCGCCTGCCGGTACGTGGTCGCCATAAGTTTAATTGTGAATATTGAATTTATTGTAAAGTTAATCTGTTTTATTAATGGGCCTTTTGTATCTGATTAACGTCCAGTTAAGGTTAAAGTTGTTTATGAAATTAATGAGCTTGCTAACCCTTTTCAAGCAACTTTCTCAACTCTGGTCTCAACTTACTCGATTGTATTTGTTAAGCTATATTTCGTAAACTAATGTTTTAAATTCATAAATGTTACTTGCCAACATTTGTGTTATAGTCATACCTAAACACACATTCAAAAACTTTATATACTTAATACTGTGCGGCATAATGTGATGAATTGCTGATATTTTAGCCTACACACATCACCTATTTACTCTGAATAAACCTCTTAGTTGATAACTTTTTGGCGTAATAAGTTAAAGGTCGGGTCAAATGAATTTGTTAAATAAAGCCTTTGATTAATTTTATTAGGTACTCTAGAAAGTATAATTTAATTTCTGCTCAAAAAATCCTTTCAGTTGAAAGCAACAGCAGTTGCTAGATGTTTTAAATATACATAAAATTAAACACGGATTCTCATATTCAAAGTTCAAGAACCAATTTCGTATATCTTAAAGTTGATCCTTTTGATATAACGTATTGGGTTGAAGTCAAATGTACATTTATCGTGCCGTAAGTTCACCCCTTTGAATAATAATTGCAAGGATATTTATAACTAACTATTTTGGCTCAGTGATCCAAAAAAGGTCTTGGCCTTCGAATCGAGAGCACGCCACTTATCCCAATCCTGCGCCACTTCCTGTCAGCTTTCAGCTTGAAGATGATGCAGATCCGCCTGCACGCTATCGCCCCAGCGATACCTGGGCCGCCCTCCTGGGCGGCGACCAGTCGGCCGACCCAAGTACTCTCCCTTGACCGCCCCATCCTCTACCATTCAGAGTAGATGTCCGACCATTTAATTCATACCTACAGGAAAAGTACTTATAATAAATTGCGCAAGTTATAGGTTTGACATGCACATGATAAAATAAAAAAGGGACCAGTCTGAAAATCAGCGCTGGATGTAAACATCTCATTCAGCTGAAGCTGAGACTGGTACCCATTGCCCAGATATGTTATGCTTAGTTTAATTCAATTCATTTATTACTTCAGATAACATGATCCATTTTTTTGTTAGTATTATCCTTAGAAAGACTATTTTAGTACTTAGAATATCGGTAATAATATAAAATAAAATAAAAACTAAAAAGAAAGAACTACATATTTGGCTTCATTGAGTACGGCGCATGTAACCGACTACAATGAAGCAAGTAGGGGCAGTCCAATCTGCCCCCTATCATCATTAAGATGGTGTTGGGGCTGGCGCGCACCCGACGCACCAGTTTAAATTGTAGTTTTGCTTTTTCACTTTTCTTTATTTGTGTTTTATGTTTGTAAAGTTGTGGCAACAAAACATTTTTTTTTATAAATGTAAATTTGATTCCGATCTAATACCTTTAGTCAGCTAGACCCGCAGTACCTACTTAACTCGATGGAGTTTTTGAATCACAAAATTTACCAGTTATAATGGAGTTTCAAGTTGTGACCCGTCCATTAGGTTTCTTTCGTTTTCCAATCTTTGAGAGCACGTGACAAGTATTTGTCAACGTGTTAATCTTCAAATCCTTCTCCATTTGTAACTGTAGTAGAACACATTAATCTACGAATGACCACTAGGGATAAATTTCTTTTAGCGCTTTGGCAACTTTGCACTATTCAAATTGCACACTTGGGAAAAATTGGTCTGTAAGATTGTAACATTCCCAAACAAATAAACTAGTCGTCGCGATATTGAAGATTTAGAATGTATTGTACATTTTGTGCACGGATTTCTATATAAGTAGTACCTGTCCAAAAGTAAATGCATGAAACAATAAGTAGCGTAAGTTCTTTACAATAAAATATAAAGTTTGTCGCTTTAATAAGAATGTAGATAAGAATTATAAAACTATTTCTTGTTATTATTATATACAAGCTTTTGCCCACGGCTTCGCCCGCGTACTAGGCGTAATTTTTTACCGTCTACAAAAAAGTAGGATCTCAGTTTGACCCGTATGTCCCGATTGAATTGCAATTTGGCACAAATACTATCAAGAATTTTTATGTCCACAATATTAAATTTCAAAATCGATGCAATTTTTTACGAAAACCTTTCCTCCTTTAAGGGGTTGAATTCTCAAAAAAACTGAAACACGTGTTTACTCATTTATCGTTAGGAATACTGCTGTGAAGTTTCGAATGAAGTAGTCTAACTAATCTGGTTTTTACCCATACAAACTTTGGACCCCTTTCACCCCCTAAGGGGGTGAATTTTGAAAAATCCTTTCTTTGTGCACCCCTAAACCTTATAAGGAACCTACGTGCCAAATTTGGAATCTCTAGAACCAGCAGTTTGGGCTGTGCGTTGATATGTCAGTCAGTTAATCAGTCAGTCAGTCAGTTTCTTCTTTTATACATTTATATTATAATTATTTTGCACATTAGGGTTTTTATTAAAACCAAGTTCCCCAGCTTCGCCCGCGTTTTGCCAATAATGCAGGAAAACCTGCGGAATACAATATAGCCTATAACCATCCAGAAAGTCCTACACACAGATGAAAGAATTTTTGAAATCGGGTAAAGGTTCCAGAGATTACCCATTATATACAAACTTACATTTTACAAAGCTCTCACATGTTTCTCCTTTATAATAGGTACAGTCGACTACAAAGAGAAAGATACAACCAAAGTTACAAAAAAATGTATACACGACCTTAATGTTAAGGCAATAAAGTCGTGGATACATTTTTTTGTAACTTTGGTTGTATCTTTCTCTTTGTAGTCGACTGTACATATTATTAGTATAAATTAGTGTATAAAATAGGTGGACTGATGACCTGGTAAAGGTCGCATGAGTCCGCTAGATGCGGGTGGCGCAGGACCGGTCACTTTGGCACTCTTTGGGGAAGGCCTATCTCCTGCAGTGGACGTCTTTCGGCTGACATGATGAAATTAGTCTAGACTAGTCAAAGCATCCGATAAAAATTTGAATATAACGATGAGATTCTTTTCTTTCCACTTACCACAGGTGTTGCTATAGTTACCACAATTCGGTGTCATTACGGTACTTATATTATGGGCGCGTCTCCAAAATTCGCGGTCAACAACTTTGGCCCTTGTTACATGATATGACTGTGACAAGTTTGCATTTTTAATGGCTGTAGGAACTCCTCGCGTGGGCGGGTGAAGACAAATTGAACGCCTACTATTCTAGAGCGAATTTATTGCCCCTACGTGAGCAGATCCGTTAATGTGGTTGTCACTACTAACAGCCAGGCCACGACATTGGTCTTAGCGGCGAGGAAGAGCGGAGCGGCGAGCATACCACGTATTTCGTAGGATAAGGAGCGACATGAGTGGACTCAAGCAGATGGGATGTAGTTGGACCTGTTAAAATTGTTTAAAAAATATAACATAAACATAAATTAAATAACACAATTGTTATTTAATTTATGTTGCCTTTGTTGAAACACTGTTAAGGACGCAACTTTCGCCGAGCCGCCGAGCAGAGCAGAAATTACGTACCTAATTAAAAATAGGATAACAACAAAACGTTTTGTTTAATTTTTTTGTTGTTTGAAATTTACTTAAATTACCTACTTAGGTACGAGATTTTGAGCAGTTATTTTTTGCGAAATCATATCGCGATGTTAATTTATACACGTCCGTCGTCCACGCTAGTAATGGTACTAGTAAATGAGCGACTAACACATTGATTTCTTTTTGTATCAGTAACGTAAGCTAAACATATTATTTAATGAGCTTTCAGCTGATTTGGGACCATACCACGCAAGCAGGACATGCTGCATGCATGCATGTGGGCTCAAGAGGTTCAGTATATAATTTAATGTAACTAACACAGTTTTATAGGTCTTTATTTTTTATTGCTATTAACATATGGACATGAGTCTGAAATAAATAATTTGAGTTTGAAAATGAGGCCCCTTTTTTATCGGGGCTTAAAAAAAGACGTTATCTACGCGTTTCGATATCGAACGATGGATGGAGGAAATAAATACCCAACTGTTTTTTTTTTCAAATATTAGGCATAGCCTATATCACTCCCAACCCACGATTAAAAGGAATCCAACGGCACCTCATATGCCGAAATCAAACAAGCCGCTTGGACTGTAGCCCATGAAATAGAATTTTCTTGTCTATATAGATACCAGTGGCGACGCGTGAAAATTTTCGATGTGCAGCCCGGAACAAAAAACTTATGAAAGAGTTTAGATTATAAAACTATATAGGCTAGCTTATAAAGTAATTTTAGGGCAGCCGGTGGGAATCGGGTTGTATGGGCGTTCCGCCACTGCCATACATACATAGATAATAGATATATCCAACATCCATACGCTTGAAAAATATAACCCTCCGTTTGAGGAACTCAACTGTACATCCATATTCGCGCGTGAATCGTCTAATAAATTTTATTCCTTGATTTTCCGCCCAATACGTGCGCGTGCCACCTAATAGCGCGTACATTTTGTTCCCGCGGCGTGGCGGCTCGTGGCATGCCTGACCGTCTCTTGTACATTTGTTTCGAATGCTCGCCGCTCACCGCGGTCGCCGCCGCTAGTCGCGCGATGTCGTGGCCGGGCAGTAATGATGATTGGCTCTTTTATATTTAAGGATAAGGAATCGCTGGACTAATCTTCCAATCACTATCAAAAACAAGTCTGACTCACGCACCGATGGTCCCGTACTTACGTCCTTACACCATAACCCGTCACGGGTTTTGATAGAAAAAAAAAATATTTGAAAGAAGGGACGGTTTTTTGGGGAATTTGGATTTAAACTTAAAATAATCCCTGTGGAACTCTCTCCCTCTTGCCATAAAGAACATTATTCGTCTCTCTCCTTTTTGGCCCACTGTTTATGTATAATATATTTGTATTTGTGTTATTTGTATGTATGTATGATTGTGTATGTATGTTTATATATTGAGCTATTTATGTACGTTCATTTTTATAATTATTTTGTTTTTTGGTTAATATTATAATAATCTCTGCACCACCTACTGCATACGTAATCTTGTTTTATCTCTTTCTCCGATACCCAAAGGTTGTCTGGAAGAGATCGCTCTTCAGCGATAAGACCGCCTGTTGTCTACCTGTACCTCCATGTTATTGTATTGTTTCTCTCTGTAACTGATTTGTTTGTGTGAGGTGTGCAATAAAGAGTATTTGTATTGTATTGTATACAAAATTCTCAATTTTGGTGATTGGACACTGAATATTAACGCAATCGTATTGATGTACGAGTAGGTGATGCTGTTACTCCAAATCGAGTTGCATAATTGATTGAACGTGAGCTGCCGTATACTGAAGCCTGGCCTGGCATGGCTTTACCGAGAGTTTACTGATGTCATCCAGCAGGTCGATCTAAATTTCATTTTTGACGTGATAAATCGATGAACGCCGGCTGCACGCACGAAATAGTGTGACTCATTGTCCCGTTCCGTTAACTGATAAGATCTAGGGGTGCATTAAGAAAGGATTTTTTAAAATTCACCCTCTAAGGGGGTGAAATGGGGGTCCAAAGTTTATATGGCGAAACAAGATTAGATCGACTATTTTATTCGAAACTTCACAGGAGTATTCCTAACGATAAATGAGTAAATACGTGTTATGCAATTTTTCATCAATGTTTTCTTATGACGTTATCACGTAAACCGACTTTACAGACACCCATTTTTTTTATATGGGAAAATGGCAGTTGAATTGTCCTAACGCTAGTTCGAAACTTTACGTGTTTACCTCTCAGATTGAAAGTCGCGTGCCTCAGCTACGTGGATTTTAGGGTAATTCGTATTTGATGAAAATTAGATGGAGTATTGTTCAAGTTACACTAAGGATGCTTTGAACTTATCAAATAGAATATCAGGACTGACCCTTGTAACGATTACAGGACAATTACAAGGGTCGCAGACCCGTAACACGAGTTCCGTTATCTGTCTATGCCTATCGACCCTTTGTTCGAAATAAACGAAATTTATTGTTATAGCTCGTTTGTTTTGCGTGGACATTTAGCCATAAAGATAATGGCGCCTTAGCCTCATGATATTAGAATTAGTCAGAATACCGTTTGGCAAAATGGCAAAAACGGAACCTTTATAATTTCCCTTCGTTTTGCGTGGTCCGACACGCACTTGGCCGGTTTTTTAGGGTTCCGTAGCCAAAATGGCAAAAACGGAACCCTTATAGTTTCGTCATGTCCGTCTGTCCGTCTGTCCGTCTGTCCGTCTGTCCGTCTGTCCGTATGTCACAGGCATTTTACTCGAAAACTATAAGGTGTATTTGAATAAAATTTTAAGGATAGGTGTATTTTGTTAGCCGCTACATACTTTTGTAATTAAAATGACAAAAAAAAATTTTTTTAGGGGTGCACTCCATACATAAAACAAAAAGTCAAAAACTTTTTTTTCATTGTGACCCCCCGTGTGGCACATCAATCGATAGGCCTTTCAAAATAAATATAAGGTTTCTTAGCATTTTTTTTGATTAAGTGAATAGGGTTGGAGATAATCGCCCCGAAAGTCACTAAAATTCTGTCCCCCCCCCTCTAATTTTTGAACGTTGTATTTTAAAAATATAGAAAAATTCCCATGAATTTTTCTATATTTTTCATCCATACATAGGGCTTATTAATTTCATTCACCGAAAATTGTTTTGAACAAGATCGGTTCAGAGGTTTTCGAGATATTGCTGAAAAACTGCCTTCCTCAAAGAAAAGGACGTAAGTGCCGTAAAATTTATGTGACGATACGACCTTTTTAATAGGCACGGAACCCTTCGTTTTGCGTGGTCCGACACGCACTTGGCCGGTTTTTTAATAATTATTTCATCTATACTATTATTTTCGATTATTTAGGTTCAATTTTACTTAATACTTTCTTGAATGTAAGGAATTTCAAAACAATTATATTTGTGAGAATTACTAATTAAATTACTTACCTAATCTGTTTTTTTTGTAATGCTCATCAATACATAGAAACACTTATTTATTACTAGGAGTATTTGTGTTAATTTATTCACATGCTTATTTATTAACCCTAAGCCCCAAGCACTAAATTAGTAACATCAACCTACTTGCTTGCGTTTTAATACATATCATAATAATAATTATCCACCATAAGAATTATGCAAATACTCTTAAATCTTCCCCTTTAATTATGGAGGTAATTAACATAGGTATATAATGAACAACGAAAGCCGAAACCCCCAGGTTTGAACTTCGTAAGCTTATCAAATAACTTTCGTACACGTATCCAAATTAGGTCGGAATTCTAATGAGCCGTTTATGGCTGGTTTCGGCGGAATTTGAATTCTGGAAAAATATAAATACATTTTCTTTTTCAGTTACGTCAGTTCTAACTTCAGTACATGAGAGGAATTTAGGGCACTGTTGAACATAATTGATGAGCATTGCATTACTTTTCTGCTCATAATCGCGATATTATATTTGAAAGCACTCACCGCTGATGTATTTTCTTATTCATTAGCACCGATTTTTCAGCTGCGGAAACCGTTACGTTAATTGGTTTCGTTTTTAAGCATTGGTTGAAGCTACCTAGCACTTATAAAAATAAGAATATCAAAAAAGCAAAACATACCGATACAGGTATTGATGATGTAAATATTTCAAAAATTCATTAATTATTGAAATATCAATATCATCAATAAATCTATTAAGTCGAGTACGTTTGTATGGAAAAATGACTACTCATCTTGCCTCTTAATCGGAATTATTATTTTGTTCCCTTTACACGAAGATATAATTTACAGTACACACGGTGTTACTTTCCCGCACGAGTGCGGAAATGAGCACTTTCCGTGCATATGTTGAAACTTTATAGAGCCATATGTACTGTAAAACGTTGTACGATACACGTGCGAATAGGTAATTCGCAACACGTATCGATTTAAAACACTCCCTTCGGTCGTGTTTTAATTTATCACCACTCGTTGCGAATTTCCTATTTTCTGCAATTGTATCGTAAATAACTAATTTTTATCGATTATTTCTTCGCCACACATTTTCATTTAAGTATCTCACAATACTTTAGAAACACCTAATAAATATTACCTTGTGGTTTTAGCTAAAAAGAGATACATAGTATGAAAGTATGTACTTACTTTTAAACACTCGTAAACATTGCTTAACCAAGTGGTATTTTATGATGTCGTTGCGACGCACTCTGCTGGACCTCAAGGTGATATAACTTTCCAATCACTTTTTACCGTGGAAAATATGCTATTTTTTCTAGATGTATTAAACTAGACTTTGAATTATAAAAAAGCCTGCTGTACGTGGTTTACAATAAGTACCTAATTGAAATAAACCATGATCAATTTCAACATAAAATTACAAAACTTCGCACTTGAATCGTTTTGTTGCTGTATTTGTCGGGCCTCACGTTTGGAAAGTTAAATTGAGTGTGTCGTATAAGAAAATTCATTTGCAAAGTTTAAGAAAGAAGTGCAGACGCGGAATGACAATGTTCGTCACTCTTGGAACTTGAAACTTTCACTACCAGGAACCCGCCTAGGGGGCGCCTGACGCCTACGCCGTAGGCGCTTTCCACTACTCAGCAGGAAAATCACGGGATCGGCTACAGCGTAGTGCGTAGCGATTCTTGGCAGTGAATTGGGTTGTGTCCTCATGTTAAAATTGATAGCGCAGTGTTGCTAAATTGATAGTAAACCTTCAAATAAATGCAATTAAGTATAAATTACGAAATATAATTAAAATCATAAAAAGATATGGCCCTTGAAAGTTTACAAAAAATATGCATTTTGTCCAAAAGTAAATTTAAAGCTACCAATAGAATCCTTACGCTTTTATAGAAACAATATTGTATGACAACTATGGTCCTAAACGCAGTATTTCGCAACCGAAACAGCAATTTACTCGATTTTCCATATAACGACTAGTACAAATATTACCCTGTGACGTCATGATTCAATGTTAATCAGTATGGAACGTTTTCGGCTACCGCCAGCGAGGTCCGTCTTTAACTCAATTTTTTGGGTATTTATGTTATTTAATTGTACTTACTCCCATACAAACATTTGTTCCACACCAAAAACTGGTTCGAATGGCATCGTAAAAAAAAATTAGGACACAAGCCTATTGTGTTAACATCATTAAAATAAAGTCGAAAAGTGGTGAACCTTTTCATTCCTCGACTTTACAATAAAAACAATCGCGCAGTGAAAAACGACCCCCCCTCATCACGGTGCATAACGAAAATCTTTTGCGGTTGACTTTTGATTGAACGAAGTTTCAAACTATCATGTTATTTATTTACTGAAGGGACAAAATCAGTCAGTAAGGCTTTTCAACAACAACTTACCTACATACTTGCCTTTCGGCTACAGATACCGCCAATAGATGACACCCCATATGTCGTTATTTCAATGCATTAAGATTGAAGGTGCAAACTATTGGGGCAGTGTCGGGTTCTAGGGCAATTACCTTATGTGATTATATTCCATTCAAGCGTTTTGTAAACATGCAGATAATCTAGCTCATACGAACCTACGTTTTCGTACCTAACCTATCGCTCTAATCAAGTGGTATTTACACTAAAGTTCGTGCGAACCTATGTCTGCCATATACATTATGCACTGAACAAACAGGTAATTTGCATTGTTGATAATATGGCTGCTGGGTAAACATAAGTCCCTTTCAGACACGGGGGAGTGGTTAACGAGCTATGTGCGACGTGGAATAATTTTGTGGTCAATGAATACAGAATACCGAATTTATTGGTAAAATAAACATTTTACAAATCACAATTTAAATACATTATACACGCAATATTTTAAATTTTAGCATGCAGTCATTTCTTAATTTGATTTCCGTTTAATACGGCGCTGGGTCAATGATCCATCTGTTTATTTGTAAACTCATCGATTGAGTAATAAGCCTTCTCATTGAGCAATTGTGTGAGTTTCTTTTTGAAAATTGTGTCATTTTTTGAGTCCTTTACATCAGCTGGAACTGAGTTATAAGTAGTTGGTGCCATGATGCTGAGCGAACGTCGAGACTTGGCAAGCCGGCGCCTCGCTGCGCACATTAGAGGACGCCTTCGGGTCGGGCGATCTGAAGTTGGTGCGGTAGTTTTGTATATATCCATATTTTTTCTCCCATACATGCAAGAAGTTAGTAAGGTTAATATTTTATGCTTTTTAAATAAAGATTGTGCTGGGTAGTCAACGGGTTTTCCGTCAATGCAATCCGCAGGGCGCGCTTTTGCATTCTAAAAGGTCTGTCGCGGTCAGTGGCAGTGCCCCAGATATCAACACCCTGAATAAGAATTGAATGGAAGTATCCATGGTAAACTGTATTTAGATTCTCGACCGTTAGAGTCGGTGCCAAACGGGACAGCGCATAACACGCTGAGGCCAATTTGTCGCACGTCGCCTGTTACTCCAGGCAAAATACGGTTTCGAAAAACATTAATTTATAATAGTAGTTTATTTCATTCTAAAACATTATTCTAAGATGCTTTATTCAAGAATCCAACAAACTTTCCACCCGGAAGTAAATTATATAGATTTAAATTAAACATTCATTGTCTTTTTTATTTTATTTATATTGAATATTTTAAAGCAAATGTAAATTAACCTAAATAAAGATAAAAAAAATATTAATATTTATCCGGTCTTTTTAGGAGCTAATTAAATAATATATTTTTTTGATGTCTGATTTTTTGTTGGATTTTGCCTCTAGGTAACTACTTAATTGATAATATATCTGTTACATAAAAAAAAAATCGCTATTATAAATTATTTCCAAATTTGACATTTTTTCCATACAAGTTGTCAGTTGATTGCCTGGACTATGTATGTGAGAAGCCCATGTTAGTCCAGCATCGATTTTAAAACCCAGGTACTTTACAGTATCGACTTGTGTGATTTTGGTGCTTAGTACAATATTGAGTCTTGTTTTTATGGTGTTTTTAATTTGAAAATGGACGATTTTTGTTTAATCGAGGTTTAGGGACATACCGTTAGCGGAAAATTTCACGATTTGATCTATTACATGACAAAGTTTCGATTTTAGTTATTCATAATCGTCAGCATGTCGAAGGTATATCCATGTAATGACCACTAAATTGATTGACAAAAGAAAAAATACGTGTCCAATATTTTCTGGTAATCTAACTGACTAAATAGAATTATATATATTTTACCCAGGAAAGTACCCAATTACTACTACTACTATTTATACTTGTGGCTCTGTGAGCTATAGAACTCGCAAGCCTGTCTTTAAAAAAAAAAGGTTCGACAAAAAAATCTATATAAATATTGAACATCCTCACAAAATTTCACGAGAATCGGTTGAGAAATGCGACCTGTTAGAGGAGAACAGCTGGACATTCGAAAGAATTTTGGGCCAAGGTGAAACGGAGAACTTCGTTCGCTTCGCTCGCTCGTTGAATTATATTCAGCTATATTAAAATATAATGAAAACGGTTCACTCACGTATTAATGTCGAATATCGCTCGACATGTTTTGAACCGATTCGCGGTACTTAATCATGAGCACACGAAAACAACTCAGTTTTGTCTACTACGCGTGGTTCAGGTGTGGACGAGACTTTAGCAAGTGACGTAGTAAGTGTTGTGTGTAACCCGACATTGAACAATGTTGAAGAAAACGAGGGTAGATTCTCGCCTTCTGCGCTGACCCCGCCTGCGCCGGCGCAAACCAGCCGAGCGAGCAGGGCGCGGGCCCGCAGTGCTAAACGCGCCGGCAACGCGTGTGCTCATGATTAAGAACCGCGAATCAGTTCGAAACATGTCGAGCGATATTCGAGATTAAATCTAAAAACTTTAATAATGAAGCCGCAAGGGCTCCTACACACAATGGGCCATCATGACACAGGACAGGGACGCAGTTATGCGTTGGCATGGACCTATAATACTCAGCAATCTCTTATTAGTCTGTGATACTCAGGACAAGCTATACGTGGTGACACAATGAGCGACGGAAAGGCTCCTATAGCAAGCAGTGTTCAGTAGGTGGGGTTCTCCGTCTAACACAGATTGTGTAGAGAGCCTTAAGATGTGATCAACCCAAAGCTCGTCACAGATTTAGCTATACTATTAAAGTTAAAAATTAAATTAAAATTATTTATTTACCAAAAATACACTTAATATTATAAACGTTATGTCCGTCAGACGCCAAACTAGGCTGAGCCTGTATCTTGGCTGTCTGCGAGTGCGATTTACACGAAATAATTAGAATATTACCATTTTGCAGTACAAAACACTAACTTCTGTTGTTTGTTATATATTTTTTTTTTAAGTAAAATTAAGATAAGATTAGATTACAATTTAAAACTAAAATTACTATTTGCGTATGTGCGTATGTGTGAGTGACTGTGGGTTTGGTGTGTGTGTGTGTGTGTGTGTGTATATATATGACTGTGTTTGTGTGTATGTGCGCATGTGTGTGTGTGAGAGATCCACAAGACTACAACAGTTTCGGTTTGGTTATATTAGGTTTTCAGTCAGAGAATATGAAAGCGTTAGTAACCAGTTCTTCACTACACATTTGGCTTTACACACGGGTAACGTTTTAATGTTGAGATTATTGCAAATGTTATTGTAAATGTGGGGATGAGAAAATGCAGGACTTTTCCTGGCCAATGCTGATCTAAGCGGCGGCAGGGGCAAAATACGTGACCCGTTTTCATTATATTTTAATATGCCTGATTCTCACGGGAGTTTTCTATATTTCAGCTATTCATAATTGTAATTGTAGCTGTTTAGCTGTAACTGTAACGGAATTAAAGACATTTTACAACACTTAGTATTAAGTATTTTGTTAAATAAAACAAAATATTTTCGCCAATTTGGCGTAACATCATTTATTCCTTTGACATTTTGCTTGAAATTATTTCGACACTACGTAATATAGGAAATATAATATATGCGTGTTTAATATAAATGTATATTTGACGTTAATTAATACACAGTACTCTATTACTATCGAGGGGTCCTACTAATTTAATACATTTATTAAATACAATTCTTCAAAATATGAGCTTTATCTAATTAAATATATTGAAACTTATTAATCTTATTATCCAATAAAATACAACAATTAAATACAAAAGTTACAGTAAATACCTACCTACATATGTAAACACAATTGTTATAAAAAAAATAATGATACATGTTATACAATTACTTAATTTTCTTCAGAATATTAGGAGCACAACTTTTCAAAGGTTCTTAACTAAAATATCATCCTTTTACATAATATTTAGTACTTTAGGTAACAGTCAAACTAATCAGATAATTTATACTTAGTAAGTAGCATAATCAATCAATCCAAATGTTGCCCCCTTTTGCTTGATATCGACAAATTATTTTGGTGAAGAGTTTCTGGTGCTGAAAAAATGACGTAAGTACCTATGTGTTATTAAAATGACTGTCTTTTGTTTGTAAAATATGGATTGTACAGTCAGCATCTTATAGTTAGCAGTAGCCAAAGTAGTCAAATATATCGTATCACATCCTTACCACGTAAAAAATGTACCGAAACGAAATGTACCAAAGAAGTGTACCGAAATATTTGGCTATTCGACTCTAACCACTAGGCTATTCGACGACCGAATAGCCTAGTGGTTAGAGAACTTGACTATGAAGCTTAAGGTCCCGGGTTCGATCCCCGGTCGGGGCAGATATTTGTATGATGAATACGAATGTTTGTTCTCGAGTCTTGGATGTTTAATATCTATTTAAGTATGTATTTATCTATATAACTATGTTTATCCGTTGTCTAGTACCCATAGTACAGGCTTTGCCTAGTTTGGGACTAGATCAATTGGTGTGAATTGTCCCACGATATTTATTTATTTTTATTTATTTATTGCGGCAGCTATTAAATATATGATGCTGACTGTGTGCATTCCGAAAGTGCCTATGCATGTGCTAGTGCATATGTTTGACCCATTGGAGTTTTGATTATCACATTAAGTACATAGTAATGGAATATTCATTATCTCGTAAAATATTTATTTGACAAAGTTTATACATATGTCTTATAACTCCTTGCATATTTATAAAGCTTCAAATTAAATTGACTTGTTAGACATATAAATGTGACAGTAGAGTATATTGGTATTTATTAAAATATTTAATGTATTTTTAGTATGTTTAACTTATACGGTATATAAGACTAGTTTTTGTAATAAGTTAGCATTAATTGTAATAACTATATTTAAATAGGGATTACAAAAATATGAAGAATTTTGCTTAAATTAGGACATAAATATGTATTTACAGGAAACAAAATGTCTAATTCATGTAAATGGCTCAGTGCTCGACACTACCCCAATAGTTAAGTTGTATTTTTATCTATACCTACCAATATCAAGCTGTGCATTATTGAAATCAAGGTGTCTAGGACTGCGATGTTTACATTTGAAATACTTAGATGATTTCTGAGGAAATAAAATAAACTGATTGTATAATAAACTGACTGATTTTAAGACTTTAAAGACTAAAATTTTATTTGTGTCAAAAAGTGTTAATTCGCATATATGATGGAAGATAATTATTTTTTATAAAATACTGACTGTTTGTATCGATAGAACTTTTAATAAATACTTGTAGATTCGCCAATACTTGATCGAAATAATCACAAATTCAATTAAAATAAGTATTATAAAAAAGCATTGCATGTAAAAGTCAAAATTCATACATAAATGTTTAGGTGTAAGTGTAACACTGTATTTTTGGCACCTAAGCTGACCCCGTGCTTCTTTAGAATCTACCTAACTGAAAAAACGTTAGAGGATTACTGTGTATTTTTTTTAAACCATAGCCAATCCATTTCAACAAAAAATACTACCTACGAGAACGGTGTAAGCTAAAACCATTTTCGCATATCAAAGTGCCACATCGTCCACTGGAATATTTTCCAATAACCAATTTTAGCGGTGGATGGAACCCTGTGTCAATATTCAAATTTTAGCCGCCATAGTCGCCGCCCACAGGACTTTAATAGGTGTGACGCATCGCTGGCCAGTTATGGGCTGTTTACACTTTGATTAGTGATTAGTGCGAGTTCATACATTCGCTGGATCCGCACTAAACACTAATCAATGTGTAAACACGCCCTTACGCAGTGTATTATTAATTAATTATACGTATTTGCTTAATATATCATGAATCTTGATGATCATAATGAAATTATTAAATTGGTGTCACCTTATTAGTGTTACGAGTTAGAGCTAAGCCGAGCCTTAAAGACTCGATTCGTACCGCATAACGCTAGTATTTACCTATTAGCTGTAACGGCTCGAGTTTTTAAGGCCCGGCCTGCGCTAAATTACAACACCACACCTAATCGGCATTCTCAATACATATTCTTGGAAAGATAATATTTAACAATATTTAGCTCTTATGGCAGGTCGGCTGTCAGTATTACTTTCGTACGAGAAGAAAGGCGTGAAAAGGGTCAAATGCTAATTTTTAAATAATAAAAAATTATGCATAAATAAGAAAAATACTTTCGAAAATCAACCACCATTAAAATATCTTTACAAATTAAAAGACAAGTGGTTAGACACCGTTTTGTGCTATTGAATTTAAATACAAACTTTCTAATTGGAAACATTGTGTTTTTGATGCATAACCTAACATAAAATAAAAATGTAACTAATGATACATATTGGGTTCTCCTGAATTTGGCCAGTTTATCATTTAATTAAACTAGCACTTGATAATGAAATACACCTATACCTCTGACAACACCTATATATCCATAATTCATCGATGGAACCTCAATAAAAATATAAGTAGAAATTATACATTATCGTGTAGGTACTCCTTAATTTGACATTGTCTTTAATTGGCTAGCGGGTGTCATTGCTCGAGTTAAACACGTCTTCTCAATTCAGAAACAAAACATATGGTTGTCTACGTTAACGCAATCGTTGATACAAACTAAATTCAAAATGTTACATAATCGTGTAACATTTTGAATTTAGTTAGTAGTGGAAATAATGATACATGATCGTGTACTCCTTAAGTTGGCCGTGTCGTTTAATTGGTGAGCGGGTGCCATTGCTTGACTTGTTCCATGGGCGCAGCGAGGGCAGAGTTCCAGTGCTGCAGGGCGCGGCCCCGGGCGAACATGTACGAGCCGAGCATGAACTTTCCGAGCAGGCGGTCTGAAACAAAACGTATTTTATAGCTATTATATACAATATCGCACATATTACAGAGAATCCAAGCAGAGCCGGTGGGTAAATATACTATATGTTAATCCAGAAGGTCCATTCTGTATATCGGTGATGGTGAAAGAATTTTGTAATTTGAGTAAGTTGTAGTAGTAGTACAATCTCCCAGACTTTTCCTCTGTATAATACAGACTCCATAAGACAACAAGACATGACGATAAGAGAGTATTTAAAAATAATGAACAACAAATTAAGAAGCAAGAAAATAGAATATACATACAAGATGATAATTAACATTAATTAAATTAAAACTAAGTTAAATCTAAAAAAGGTCCTCGAGGTATTTATAATTGAAACGTTTTGAAACAAAATAACAATTGCCCAAACTTATAAGGTAGTCGCTATTCATTATTTCATTTAATATTATTTTATCATTCACTTATTTTTTTTATTCAAGCATATTGCATTACAGAGAATTAATCTCCTTTGTGGCTGCCTCCAAACTGGTTATAACGTTGAAGTTTCAAGGAACTTATACATACATGAACTAATGAAACATGTACATAAGAGCATTAAACTACCAGATGAGCGAGCGTGCTGTACAGCTACTAGACTTAAACGAAGAGAAATAGAAGGTAAATATGGAACATTTCTCGACATTGATGATCAATTTAGCCTAGTTAGCTCATTCACCGGTACGTTACGTTCGTAGCGCTACGCCATTTCGACTTCAAAAAAGGAAGAGGTTCTCAATTCATCGGAGTTTTTTTCTTAAGTGCTCCAATTACTCGAAAACGCCTGGAACGATTTAGAAAATTATTTTTTTGTTAGAAAGGGTAATATCCTTCCCAGGTGGTCCCATGGTCATCAGGTCAGAATCTGATGATTGGATCCTGGAGAAGTCGAGGGAATCCTTCAAATTATATGGGCACAATCTGAAGTTGGATAAAACTTTGTTTTTAAAGTAAATTATATTATACGATTTATTTCGATTTTGATATAAGACATAAGACATAAGACATTTATTTGGCAAACATGTTTACACGTATTATTATAAGTACCAGTCCCTGCACTAGGCTTTGCCTGTATCGCAGGAGACCGTATATTACATTTTACATGCATGTTAAAAAATAATTATTAGATAGTATATTATAAATATCAATTAAATAAGTAATATAATTTGTGTGTTTGTTAAGATGTGTGTGTGCATGTGTGTGTGAATGTGTGTATGTTTTATTTGACTATTTCCAGGATCTTCTCTATGTCCTCATAAGAAAGTGAGTTGAGCCATGATTGCACCTTGAGTTTTACTTCCCTCGTTGAGTAGTCTTGCAAAGGAAATCTTGTACATATTTTATTATATATAAATGGATGGAGAAACGAGCTAAATCTTTGGGCAAAAACTGAATTTGTAGAGGGAACAGGAATTCTGAAATTACGTTTTTGCGATAGTTCTGTATATTCGGCAGAATTGATAACTTCTGAGTGACATTTCAATATTACCCGCATAATAAAACTCCCACGGACATTAAGTACATCCATGTTCTTGTAGACCAGTTGAGTCGGGAAGCGGCGACGTTCCCTTAGGATAACTTTAAGGACCGCTCTTTGTGCTCTTTCCAGGAGAAGTATATATTTTTTTGCACCTCCACCCCAAGTGGTGATACAATATGTGATGACAGTATGACATATGGAAAGATAGACAGTTTTTAATAATCGTTTGTTAGCAGAATTGTGTAGACTTTTGAAGATATATATTAGTTTGCGAACACGATTTGCCGTAATTAATGTATGCTGCTGGAAAGTGAGTTTTTCATCGAAAATAACACCAAGGTACCTAACAGCAGTGTTCCTAGCGATTTGTGCACATGCACAAGTCGATGGTAGAAGCTCATGACAGTCATGACGTTTACATGTGTGTAAAGCCATACTGGGGAAATTGTCCGGTGCAGAGGCTTTAGTTTTATGAAAGCAGACAAATTTAGTTTTGGTGACATTTAATGTAAAATTGGCCTGAAGCCATTCTGCTACAGTACACAAACCTCTTTCTACCAATTTAGCTACTTCGGCCCATGAGTCATCGTTAAAAATTATGGCAGTGTCATCTGCGTAACATAAGACATCAGCGTTTAGTAAATTTGTAGCGGTAATGTCATTGATATATAGTATAAATAAAGTTGGTCCCAGTATACTTCCCTGTGGAACGCCAAAATCAATAAAAGTACTGTCACTGATGTTTTGGTCAACTTTAACACAATGGGTTCGATTTGATAGATAACTCTTAAACCAGGCCAAGGCGTTACCTCTGACTCCAAGAAGTTCGAGTTTTCTTAGTAGAATCGGGATGGATACAGTATCAAATGCTTTTGCTAAATCAAGAAATATGCCTACGCAGGCCTTATTTTCATCTAGATAATTTGAAACAAGCTTAGTCATCAGTTCTACCGCATCTCCAGTTGACTTATTTCTTCGGAATCCAAACTGACGTTCTGAAAAAAGGTTATTTTTTTCTGCAAAACTGGTCAGACGTTTGCTTATAATTTTTTCCAATATTTTTGAAAAGACACCCAGTAATGAGATCGGTCTGTAATTTCCAGGCTCGGTTCTGTTTCCTGCTTTGTGTATCGGCGTGATTACAGCGATTTTCCAATCATTTGGGAAAGTTCCTTCAGCCATACTCATATTATATATATGTGTGAGAGGAGGCGTGATTGAGTTTTTAACTATTTTCACTAATTGGTTTGTAATTTCGTCAAGGCCTGGAGCACACTCTGGTCGTAAACTGATTATCAGTGACTCGACTTCGGCTTCATCTGTAGGTTGTAAGAAAAGAGACTGTGACGGTGATACAGCTGTTGAGGCCATTTGAGCTAGTTCCTCCTGTGTCCTGTTCACGTCAGAGAGGATACGATTTGCTAGGTTTTTGCCAACGTTGGAGAAGTATTCACTACAATAATTTAGAGAGTCTGTCACCGAGTTCTTAATTGTGGAGAGTTCCAAAGGTTTTTCAGAGCTTTTCTTAGAGTATGTTATATTTTTTATAGTTTTCCATAGTTTTTTTGGGTTATCTTTATGCTCGAATAACTCTTTGGATTCATATTCATACTTTAATTTACGGAGAAGATTGTTATGAAAGTTTAATTGGTTACATACAAGTTATGTATCATTACATTCTTACAGTCTTAATAGTCTCCTGACGTCAAATTTTTATTTTGTATCATTTTGTTGAGAGACCTTTTACATCTCTAATAACATAATTATTTAACCATAGGGACTCTTTAAATCTTCATTATTTTATTTTATTTTGACCCTGGAAACTGTATATCTCCATTATTTTATTTTGACGCTGGAGACTATCTCTTAATTATAATTAGGATGAGTTTATTGTAACATATTGGACCCGGAGACTCAATACATCTCCCTCCAAATGTGTGCCCAGGTATTTGTGTATGTTTTCATTGTTGCTATGTATTCCTGTCACTTAATGATGCCCTCACTACTACACTATACCTGATGGTATACTTAATGATATGATATGATGACTATTTATGTTAATAAATTGCATTTTTGTAAGCTTTTACAGTATTTATAAAAGAGCCCTTGAGGCCTACTTGCAGAATAAATATTTGAATTCAGAATTTTTGAATTGGCTTCATTAAATCAATGTTGGCGTTGAATGGGTTTGTAGTGTTTGTGCAGCTAGCGGTCCCAGGTTCGAACCCAGGCAAGGGCAAATATTTGTGTGATAAGTACGAGGGGGTACTTATTGGGCTTACTGTGGGACTAGATCGATTGGTAAGATTAACGCTTATATTTATTTTTATTTAAAGCATTCGATCTCCTCCGATCCTATTTGAATGACAGAACTCAAAAAGTAGACATAAACAAAACCAAATCAGCCGGGTCTCTTATTACTATGGGGGTCCCCCAGGGGTCTATTCTGGGACCATTCCTATTTCTTGTTTCTTGTAAACGATTTGCCTCATGTACTGAATGGAGAACATAAATTAGTTCTTTTTGCTGATGATACATCGATTATATTTAAAGTGAAAAGAAACCAAGACAATTTTTGTGAAATAAATAATGTACTGTCATCTATTGTTCACTGGTTTACTGTAAATAATTTGCTCCTTAATGCCAAAAAAACAAAGTGCATTCGATTCTCATTGCCTAATGTACAGCATAAAAATAACACACATATTGTTTTAAAAGACAAAGTTCTTGAACTGGAGGATAAGACTGTTTTTCTTGGTATAACCTTAGATTCAAAATTACAATGGAGTCCACATATTTCTACTCTAGCAGGTAGACTAAGTTCAGCTGCTTACGCAGTTAAAAGGATTCGTCAACTTGCAGACGTTGAGACGGCAAGGTTAGTATATTTTGCCTATTTTCATAGCATTATGACCTATGGTGTTCTATTGTGGGGCAAAGCTGCTGACATAAATTCAATTTTTATTTTACAAAAACGTGCTATACGTAATATTTATAATTTAGGGTCACGTGTTTCTCTGAAAGATAGATTTAAAGACATCAATATTCTTACCGTTGCCTCACAATATATCTATGAAAATATAATGTATATTCGTAAAAATCTTGACATGTATAAATTAAATAGTGATGTTCATAATTTTAACACTAGAAATAAAAATAAATTGGCCATTCCCGGATAACGTCTCAGCAAAGTGAATATCTCGTTTATGGGGAACTGTGTACGTTTTTACAATAAGTTACCTTCTGATATACTAAAATTGACAATGAATAGATTTAAGTCCAGCGTTAAACGCCATCTTATGCAGAAATCCTATTATACTGTAAAGGAATTTATAGATGATAAAGAAGCATTTATATGTAAAATACCTGTAGTTAAGTTAAAACATGACATGTAAAAGAGCTAGCATAAGCCTATTTGCAAAATAAATATTTTGATTTGATTTGATTTTGATTTACTTCATCCCAAAGTCTGTCACCTAAATATAACAATATGTTTCTTTTTCTCGCCATATCATTTCACTTCCATTTTATTGTTGTTCCGAAACGAGTCGCATCACTGAAACATTACAAATTAGGCCATGCGTGCGTAAAAAAGAACTCAGAATGAATTGAACCCACACATATCGTACCTGTATTCTGCCAAAGTTTAAAATTTCATATACTTTTTATCTTCAGTGTGTCCCATTTTCGAACGTTTTTCGTGTTTTCGCTTATTATCTTTAAAATTTGACTGGTAAAAAACTAGATTTGCATATTAATCTGTAAAAATACTATATATTTTGGGATTTAATTCAATGAACCAGTGTTTCCATTTCATACCTATATAAATAATTATGTATATATAAAATCTTCTATATGGTGTACAACAAAGATAATCTGTAGGTATATGAATCAATGATATGGAAATACAAATGGTCAAATTAATTTTAAACTCTTCCGGCTTAACAAACAGCAAAAGCATCAGTTTTCCTACTTCATTTTCGCGATGAAAGATTCCTACTTAAAACCGGATAATAAATTCAAAATTCATTACCTACCGACCTACGCAAAACGTTGAAAACTTCTTTGTGAAAAAATAATAATATCAAGAGAAGGTAATCTTAAGGCAAGAAAGGCTTCTCGCATAATAGATAGTAGTCTCCTTAGTAAGTAAGATTCACGGGCAGATGCAGACATTTTATATATTTCTTTAGGAAAGCTCAGGATTAAATTAGTCTCGAGTTGCCATTGGGTTGTGCAACGAGCAACTTGTCAACGCGTAGGAGTATCCTTAAGATATGTGATAGGATTTCACTTCAAATTGTTTAAATAGATACTTGTTTCCTAACATACTGTGTAAGGAACGGATTTTCGAAAGAAACACGTTTTCGAGTAAATGTTGCGACGAAAAAAGTAATAAGTAATAACAGTGACATTTTATTATGACGATTTTATCTGAACAAAAATGAAGGTTAAAACAGAAATAACGTCGCTGAAAATACTTTTCATTACTTCTATATACAAAATGAGTCTACACTCAAGAGCAAAAGTTTTGGGTACAGTCATTAGCAAGCAGGCTAATCTAATGCGTTTCACCTGTTGTAATGTCTGAACTCCTATAAAATCACATAATTACGTAATGATCAATTCTATCTATTGCCACCAACATGGCGGCCTCAATCAATCAACAGCAAACACGTGCAAGCAAACCGTATATTTGCAAAAACAAAACAAAGCTGACCGACACTCATAGAGGAACATGTTGTGTGGTTACACGTGTCAACCAGCGTCATCATCATTGGCCTTTAGCATCTATAAAAGATGATTTAAGCAGCGTCCATTAAAGTGCGGCACTTGCGTACGTGGCTTGTCAGGCCAATACGAGAGCGACAGTGACGCCCGCATATATGACATGTAAATGTCATGCACTGCGCTGTTGGAGGCGCAGCAGCGCGCTGGTGTCTTAATTCTCGTTTGTGGGACAAGAGGTCAAACCAGGCGATATCGTGTTATGTCTCGCCTTCATACAGAGAAAGAGAGAAAGGCAACCAGCGTAGGCATATCGTAAACACCCCTTTAATTCACGATGAAAAGGTTACAGGGTGTGGGTTTGGTTCTGTTTAGGTTCATTTGCGGCAAAGGCCATTTAATAAGTTCTAATTAATCTGAAAGGGAAACGGAAGTTGTGCCAAGTTAATAATAGACACCGCCGCCAATCTAATAATGACGGTAATTGATCGAGCGTTGACATTTAGCAGTATTACTCGTAGAATAAATCTACTTATGTAAAGAAGACCGCTTTAACCTAGTTGGTAGTTACCCTGCCGATAGTCGTTTCAGCGAACGGTTTAATAGTGAAGAGTCTCGTCCGTCACCTTAAGGGACTCTCGCTAGATGGCTGGGTCAAGGGTCAGATACAGAAGGTGTTCTGGACCTACTTAATTGTATTTCTCTTATTTGTATACATTTCTTTATGTTTCAATGCTCACTGCAGATATTACCTATATATTATAAATGGATCGTTTCGACGCAGTTTTATTTAGCTTCATTTTTATTCACGTGGCTAGTTAATTAAATTAAGGAATTATTTCGCTTAATTAAATAAACCGTAAAATTACACACATTGCAGTGACATCAACAAACATTAAGATATAAAAATGGCCCTGTATGTGTTTAGTATTCTTGTCTACAATATTAACAGGATTAGTCTGGCTTATAAAATGTTAGTATATATGACATGAAAGTGAAATTAATAAAAATAAAAAATCTATATTTTTGCCACATCCACTGATTTAACCTTCCCTTTATAGCTAATTACATCAAGTCAATATCATGAACCTTTCAGCCCTTTGAGTTAACAGTCATTATCCCGCTCCTTGAAGGTTTAATTAAATTATCCAATCCATTACCATAGCAAATCGAATAAAGAAAGCTGCTCACCATTGATCAGACATAACTACAGGACGATCGCACGAGTACATACTAAAAAAATGGTTTCTGTCATATTTTTTATCAAAAAAATGGACGTAATATTGGTTTTTTATATTGTAGTTCCCTTCCCGTAGTCCTTATGTGTAGTTCCGGCGTGGTCGTGGTCGAATCGGCCTTGTCTTGGCAACTGTCTTGGCGCCGTGACGTAATGTGTTTTTACAGTTTTTTTGTTTGTTTTAGTAGCTCCCAAGCGCTACCTCCAATGGCTCCTCATGGACGCCAGAGGAAGTTCTCCAGTGAATTTAGATATTCACGGTCGTTTCTTTCGGATAGCGCGTTCACACGTCACGCTGGTTTTCTCCCCACTAGGATACCCATCTGCGCACTCACTATTTTGACATAAATGGACCGGTTTAGGGGAGGCGCTACGACTCCTTTTGAATTGTTGAATAGGTCATGAATGGACAGCTTTGTGAGCCGAAGCATGACTGACTTACCGTATGGAATGAGTTCCGATGGAGATCAATAGATCAGCTTGGTGATATGATAATATTCATCATAATAATCGACAAAAAAAAAACATAAAATAGACGAAACTGCTCACAAAATTTCACGAGAATCGGTTGAGAAATGCGACTTGTAGAGGAACACAGCCGGACAGCGGGACATCCGGACATACAAACGAATTTCGGCCAAAGCTGCTAACATAAATGTAGAACTTCATACGCTTCGCTCGCTCGCTCAATAAATATGTGGAGACAATCTTGTAGAATATTGTATGTAGGTAGGAAAGGTTCTAAAAACTTAATGTATATCGGGAGTTGGAATTTGTATAATTTTTACGATTCTATTTTATCATCGGGTAACAGTCTATACAAATGAAAAAAGTAACACCATTTGTGTACTCTTACCCAATTATCTTGTAAAATTAGAAGGAAATTTCACTTCTCGTTCTCCAAAAAAAACCTTTTTAGGAATACATTTTTTTAAGTTGCGTAGGTAATTTTATTAGTTTGGCCATTTTAATATTTAAATATTCTTTTTCTACTAGAGACATTTCTAAAGAACCGTTACTGGTAGTCCGTTAATGGTGATTATTAACTGGTCGATTGCGTAACGCTTTGTACGTCAGGTAGTTCTAAATGCCATTTTTTGTATGGGAAAATGACAGATGAATTGGCCTAATGCTCGTTCGAAAAGTTACGCAGTTACCCCTCAGGACTAACGAAAACCATTTACTGCATGTTTTTCCTACACAATACCTATACACATAGTATTTTTTCGCAGTACCGACAAACGAGATGTGGTAACCACGACATTTTTACAACGAAAACATCAAAATGCAGCGTCATATTATTCTAGCAGTCATTAAAATTGTTATGACGTTCATAAAGACTAATTAAGTAGGTTCGCCTAATGCTTGCACTGTGTGACATTTTAACGGCCGTGTGTTGTCAGTCTAAATGAAACTCAAAGGCGAGAGAGCTAAGGTATAATCTCGTGTACCCCATGTTTGTGATTGCATGTACTAGGTAGTACATACGTTGGTGTGGCTGGACTAGAGTCAGCGTAATTGACAACATTTCATAATGTTAACTTCTCTATTTTAGGTAGGAAGTTGGTGAAATTTTAAGAAACACCTATTTCTTTCTTTTTCATCATAACTCAATTTTATATACAAAAAAAGCATTTTGAAAAATAGGCCATTCCAAAAAGGCATAAGTTAAAACTTATGTCATATGCCCAACAAAAATTCAGAGCTGCAATTACCATAGAAAAGTCGATACTATTTTCCAAAATTACTGGAGAATAAAATCCAAAAATATTTTTGTTGTACTTAACACGTTTTTACCGAAATGGTTTTCGAATTAAGATCTTTGAAAATTATGAAATTTATTGCCTGCGGTTGCTATGGTGTAGAGGATTCTACGCCGCATCCGCTACGTTACATTGCCACGGCTATGGCTAGTTTTGCGAAAAAAGATTTAACACATAAATAAATAAATAATAAATAAATATTAGGTGACAATCTTACACAAATCGAACTAGCCCTATAGTAAGCTCAATAAGGCTTGTGTTATAGGTACTAGAAGACGGTATAATATATAATAGATATAAATACTTAAATACATAGAAAACATCCAAGACTCAGAAATAAATATTCATGCTCATCACACTAATATTTGCCCTTACCGGGATTCGAACCCAGGACCTTCAGCTTCGTAGGCAGCATCACTACCCACTAGGCTGACCGGTCGTCACATCCATTGCCAAGAATCGCTACGCGCTACGCAGACCCCGTGGTTTGTCCCGTATGTAGCGGAAAGAGACTACGGCGTAGGCGCCCGCTAGGCGGGTTTCTGGCAGTGAAAGCGTAGGGCCGGTTTTAAATGGATGCTTAGACAATTATTCATCAACGTCCTATTCAGGCTTTGACTAACGTTTGTTATTCATTTTCATCATCATCATCATATCAGCCGAAAGACGTCCACTGCTGGACATAGGCCTCCCCCAGAGAGTGCCAAATTGAACGGTCCTGCGCCACCCGCATCCAGCGGACTCCCGCGACGTTCACCAGGTCATCAGTCCACCTTGTGGGGGGCCTACCCACGGCGCGCCTTCCGGTACGTGGTCGCCACTCGAGAACCTTTCCGCCCCAACGGCTATCGGTTCTACGTGCAATGTGCCCCGCCCACTGCCACATATAAGTTTAGCAATTCGGAGGGCTATATCGGTTATTCATTTTAAAATGGCATATTAACATTCGTCTGTCCATTACTATAACGTTTGGGTTTGAGAGACAGAGAAAATACAGCTTAGTCATAAGCTTGACGTTTTATGTTGTTTTTAAAGTCTTAATAATATATGTATCACATCTAGTAACAATTAATTTGCTGAAACTTTTTATTTTTACGATATCAACCCAACCACCAACCTTTTTTTTTCAGAAAGTGAAAAATAAGTTTGTATAGCTTACCTA
This sequence comes from Epinotia nisella, assembly GCA_932294315.1. Lineage (NCBI taxonomy): Eukaryota > Metazoa > Arthropoda > Insecta > Lepidoptera > Tortricidae > Epinotia > Epinotia nisella. The sequence goes on along the minus strand of OW028688.1, from coordinate 10,755,566 downwards.
CATTTATATTCCTTACTTAATACATTCATCACAACGTTGCATCTTCTTCGCTAGACTCTATACCATGTTAGATATTTATGAATACCGCCAATCATAAAAATGAAATAAATGGAAGAATCATCTCGTCAAACAAATTGATAAACTCGATTAATGTCAAAGGCAAACTGTTTCAGAAGTTGATGTTATTAAGAATGCTTTTGGGCTCGGAAGCTTATTTGTGGGGCAATCACCTCATTAGTGCCCTTTTTACTATATAGAACAGATTGTGCGAACTGGGTCGAACAATTGTTTAATTAACTACCTGGGAAATACTTCTCCCAACCTGTTTTCTATGAATAAATATTTTGTATTCGTTCATCTATTTCACATTTCAATGGGTTTGCACGCTCGTACAGTCGAGTTCTCCAATATCTATACAGACAACCTTTCAAAAATATCTGTACACAGGCTTTATTATTACGGACATAAGACACATGTATAGATATTTTTGAAAGGTTGCCTGTATAGATATTGGAGAACTCGACCGTACTCACACTTAAGCTCGGCGTGCCCAAAACACAATGAATTGAGATGAACATTATCATACTTTTTTCTTTGCGCCTTTTTAACACATTCAGTGCCAAGAATCGCTACGCTAGTAACCGATCCCGTGGTTTTCCTCGTATGTAGCGGAAAGCGCCTACGTAGGCACCCGCTATTCTGTTTCTTTGCACCTTTTTAACACATTCAGTGCCAAGAATCGCTACGCTAGTTCCCGTGGTTTTCCTCGTATGTAGCGGAAAGCGCCTACGAATGCACCCACTATTCTGTTTCTTTGCACCTTTTAACACATTCAGTGCCAAGAATCGCTACGCTAGTAGCCGATCCCGTGGTTTTCCTCGTATGTAGCGGAAAGCGCCTACGGCGTAGGCACCCGCTAGTCGGATTCCCGGTACTGAATGCGTTAAGTTGTATTCTTCGTTTAGCCCAAAGGTTGGCTGGTAGAAAACGCCATTTGTATATTTCCATGTTTTGTGTAATAAAATTAAAAAAAAGTATACTGTAAATATGGCATGTAATGGTTCCTTATAGTGAAAATGCCCTTACATCCAACATTTGACAGCTGTCATCCAACTACAATTTATTTCATCATATGTCATCATTGACGTGTATTGTACCTGGATGACGGCTGTCAAATATCGGCTGTTCAAAAAATCTAATTATAGTAACCTATTGTAAATTGTGTTCATAGACGAAAAAGTGATGTCTTAATCATGTGTCAACTTAGCCAGTTTCCACTAGTTAAATTGAATTAACACTTGATTTAGGGCATATTCATTATTTTTGCCCCCTTAAACGGACAGTTGGGTCGTTCTTCTTTTTTACCGACAATGAACCGAGGTTTTCCTTTTTTTTTGGTTTTTGAACTATCGAAAATTGTGATTTTGAAGTGCGATTTAAGAAAAAATGCATTGGTTTCTTCATTAACACTAATTAAAGTTTCCTTTCCGGCCAATATACATAATTGTTACGGTTGGTTTTTAAAAAACATAATGTGACAAAGTGGACTCTTTCAGTGGGGACTACATTTTGGTTTACCACTCTGTCACGGACTTCTACGATAAAAATACCTTTAAAAAAAATGCTAGTTAGAGAAACTAAAATATAAAATAATACTAATTAATAAAATAATATGGACGTTCATTTTCGAACATTATAAAACCGTAAAATCATTACTCAGATGAGATGCCGTAGTAAGACGAAGGACAGGCTATTGTCGGTCGAAAAGAAGAACGACCCAGTTACGGTTAACAACAGTTAGTAACAAAGCCGACAGTCAATGTCAATCCACCACCAGCCCCAAGCCAACAAGCTACGGTAGCCTAGTGGTACATGCGGCTGTCAAGCGACGGTCCTGGGTTCGAATCCCGGCTCGTACCAATGAGTATTTTGAGTGCGGAATATTTAAGCCCTTAGAGATGTGCGAAGATAAATGTTTTCACGACACCTCGCATGCTAATACAGCTAGGTGTCAAATATACGAAAACACTGATTTCCATCTTTAATGATTAATCAAACAAAATAAGTTCAAACACCTGTGTTCACGTACACGAATTTATTGCCTATAAAATTTTATGTAATTAGGTTTATTTTCATACAGTTAGAAGTTTGTATTAGAACTGTTTCAACAACCGACAAAACGCTTAATAGTTAATATTTAAAAAATCTTTCATCATCATCATCATATCAGCCCAAAGACGTCCACTGCTGAACATAGGCCTCCCCCAAAGAGTGCCACAATGACCGGTCCAGCGGACTCCAGCGACCTTTACCAGGTCATCAGTCCACCTTGTGGGGGGCCTACCCACGCTGCGCCTTCCGGTACGTGGTCGCCACTCAAGAACCTTTCCGCCCCAACGGCCATCGGTTCTACGTGCAATGTGCCCCTTCCAAAATCTTTATTGCCAGTAAATTAAACATTATTTGAAAATGAATGATATCTAAGTCCGCCTTGTCATTAATTTACTCCCATTTGTGATAGTAGCGTGTGACATTTGTGCCATTCAGATAGTTCATCATCGTTCAGGCACTACTTGTAATAGTGCTTATTCTGTGATTCAGGTGTAGACTAGTGCTTCTGTCAAACGGCGGTCGTGGGTTCGAATCCCGGCTCGTATACGTAACAAACAGTTTTTCGGAATTATAAATTATGAAAATAGGAAAGTAGCCCGTTAACAAATTTGATTTCAACTTTCGATGTCGCAGCATGTAGTGCTAAACAACATTTACGATAACACGTTCGGACTCATATTGTTCTCATGGGCAATTAAATGTAATATCTACGCTTAATGTTTAAGTTTGAAACTTACGTGTACTTACGTTACATTAAACCTTTACCTAGCGCAGGTATCTAATTATACTGTTGAATCAAACTTTAGGATGTTTATATTGCCCGCTTAGGGCCTGTTTCATAGGTACCTATTTAAAATAACATGGAGTATCATCACTTCAACGCCTAGCTTTTGTTGGGCGAGTATCCACCATTCAGTTTACTTCTTTGTCAATCTTTACTCTACCTTGCCGGGCAAGTGGGGTTGGGGGAACTACCCCGTAAATATTATCACTACCAGTCTCGTATGTTTAATTAATGATTTTTGTAAGAACTGTTTTATTGTTTCAATGGTGGACTTTTTTCGGGTATTCCCTCCATATTTTTATTGACTTTTGGAGGGTAGTGAAATACTATGCACCTGCAGCCATATCTCCGTTGACAACTTGTTGGGACGACAGTCATCTGCGACCGTGACCGGTGCAACCCTAGTCAAAACGACAGAAATAAAGGAAAATAACTATCGCGTTAGACCTGTGACAAACAATATTTTAAATAAGTGGTTTTATTGTTGTTATTTTTCTGCCAGACCTAGTCATTTTTGCGTCTGTTTCTATATTCCAGAACATTAACTTTTACCATAATTTTTACGTGTTTTTAAAGGTTTAACCTTAAAAAACACGTTTGTATTATTGTTGTAAACTTTCCACGTTAACCGCCACCTCAGTCAACGGCATTTGTGAGCTTATCTTTGGCATACACACTATATACAGAGTGCAGTTGCAGCGCCTGCACGGTCACGCTTATGGCGTGCAGCTCGTCAACTCCCAGCCTGAAGTGGAAGCACTCTGAGACCACCGCCGTTCTGTCATCCGCGACCTGCATATGCGAGGTCTTACCTTTGGCATACATACTATACACAGAATGCGGTTGCAGCGCCTGCACGGTCACGCTTGTGGTGTGCAGCTCGTCAACTCCCAGCCTGAAGTGGAAGCACTCTGAGACCACCGCCGTTCTGTCATCCGCGACCTGCATATGCGAGGTCTTACCTTTGGCATACATACTATACACAGAATGCGGTTGCAGCGCCTGCACGGTCACGCTTATGGCGTGCAGCTCGTCAACTCCCAGCCTGAAGTGGAAGCACTCTGAGACCACCGCCGTTCTGTCATCCGCGACCTGCATATGCGAGGTCTTACCTTTGGCATACATACTATACACAGAATGCGGTTGCAGCGCCTGCACGGTCACGCTTGTGGTGTGCAGCTCGTCAACTCCCAGCCTGAAGTGGAAGCACTCTGAGACCACCGCCGTTCTGTCATCCGCGACCTGCATATGCGAGGTCTTACCTTTGGCATACATACTATACACAGAATGCGGTTGCAGCGCCTGCACGGTCACGCTTATGGCGTGCAGCTCGTCAACTCCCAGCCTGAAGTGGAAGCACTCTGAGACCACCGCCGTTCTGTCATCCGCGACCTGCATATGCGAGGTCTTACCTTTGGCATACATACTATACACAGAATGCGGTTGCAGCGCCTGCACGGTCACGCTTGTGGTGTGCAGCTCGTCAACTCCCAGCCTGAAGTGGAAGCACTCTGAGACCACCGCCGTTCTGTCATCCGCGACCTGCATATGCGAGGTCTTACCTTTGGCATACATACTATACACAGAATGCGGTTGCAGCGCCTGCACGGTCACGCTTGTGGTGTGCAGCTCGTCAACTCCCAGCCTGAAGTGGAAGCACTCTGAGACCACCGCCGTTCTGTCATCCGCGACCTGCATATGCGAGGTCTTACCTTTGGCATACATACTATACACAGAATGCGGTTGCAGCGCCTGCACGGTCACGCTTATGGCGTGCAGCTCGTCAACTCCCAGCCTGAAGTGGAAGCACTCTGAGACCACCGCCGTTCTGTCATCCGCGACCTGCATATGCGAGGTCTTACCTTTGGCATACATACTATACACAGAATGCGGTTGCAGCGCCTGCACGGTCACGCTTGTGGTGTGCAGCTCGTCAACTCCCAGCCTGAAGTGGAAGCACTCTGAGACCACCGCCGTTCTGTCATCCGCGACCTGCATATGCGAGGTCTTACCTTTGGCATACATACTATACACAGAATGCGGTTGCAGCGCCTGCACGGTCACGCTTATGGCGTGCAGCTCGTCAACTCCCAGCCTGAAGTGGAAGCACTCTGAGACCACCGCCGTTCTGTCATCCGCGACCTGCATATGCGAGGTCTTACCTTTGGCATACATACTATACACAGAATGCGGTTGCAGCGCCTGCACGGTCACGCTTGTGGTGTGCACTGCACACCACAATCGTGACACACCACACTGTGCAGCTACCAGCTCACAGCCTGAAGTGGAAGCACTCTGAGACCACCGCCCTTCTGTCATCCGCGACCTGCGTATGCGAGGTCTTACCTTCGGTATACACAGAGTGTCGTTGCAGCGCCTGTACGGTCATGCTCGTGGTATGCAGTTCGTCAGCTCGAAGACTGAAGTGGAAGCGCTTGGAGACCACCACCCTTCTGTCGTCTGCGACCTGCATATGTTCGGTCTTACCTTTGGCATACACAGAGTGTGGTTGCAGCGCCTGCACGGTCACGCTTGTGGTGTGCAGCTCATCAGCACGCAGCCTGAAGTGGAAGCATTCCGAGACCATCGCGCTGCCGTCATCAGTGACCTCGACGGCGGCGGTACGCCGCGCGCGCACGCCGCGGCATGCACGCTCCTGCGTCACCCGGACCACCATCTCGCGTTTGTTTGTGGTTGGGTCCAGCTAAAGAAATGTATTATCATTACAGTTTGTTCAGAAATGTTTATGGAACTATTTTTTAAATTACATCAGAAATTCAATAGATTATTTATATTAACTGACTGCAAGCCGATCCTTCCTGGTTTAATGAAACGCTCGGCTTTCTTGAGATAAGTAAGTGAATAAACAAAGTGCGTTAATTTTGTAACAAAAATATTAAACTACTTGTATAATATTAATTAACTTATACATTTCGGAAAGCATGACTCTGAAAAAACTATCACACGGTTAGTTGTGTTGTTCACTAGTAGGGTCGAACATTTAGAATGGGATTTGCATGTATATTTCTCCCTAATCTCTCCCATCTTATGACAAAATAAACGATTTCAACCGAACCCGAACACTGTTCTAAGAGCCCACGGACTGTACTAATCAGTGAGCATGTTAAAAAACAGTTAAAACCACACACAGTAACAATTAAATAATTTGCGTTATTGAATTATAGCTTGTTTAGCTTTGCACAACATGTCTACGGCGGTGTATTCCCTGAGGCTAGCAACAAGTACCTGAGTACATTGTTCAATTTATCTTTACAAAGCGAAATGAGATCTAGAATAATATCGTATTAAATGGCAAATGAAATCCCTCTAGGGCATATAAAGCAGGTTATGCAAAGAGACAATATCTACGTATTACATTAAGTACTCAAAACTTCTTAAAAATACAAAATAAGTCACCCACGGTAAATTTTCTGCATGTATTAAATTGACTAGGTACTTTAGTATTCTACATTTCTCGCCTACGAGGAAAGAAAATGGAATATTTTAGAAGATTACGCCACACATAGCAAGGTCAGGTTTTTACGTATCACTAAGGTTTTAAATTGGAGGATACGTGTACAATATGTATACATTTTGTACTTAATGCTAGGGGACTAAGGTCCAGAATTGTATACATATTTTGAAAAGGATTCCCTTGATTGTCCTAATAACTTTTTGCTTAATTTTTTTATTAATTCGGCCTAACAACTTTTACTATAATGAATTGTTTGTCTAAAGTCAATTTGTAAAATTTAATTTTTCATAATAATTGTTTGTTCGATATACGTTTACCCTTAATCACGATTATCATAACTCTAGTTTTGCCGAATATTATTTTATCTAAAAATCACTTTGTCTATTCTTATTTTAACTAATCATCACAGCCGAATAACGTTTTAACTTGTGGCGACCTCCCGAGCAAAGCGTAGGTCGAGTGCGCCAGTGCAACGAAGGGCTGACGAAGCGAGTTTTCTGGCGGGAGATCGGGCGGAGGGCGGGGAAATGGAATGCATTTCCAAAACTAATGAAGGCCTAGAAATTGTTCGGCTTAACAACAGTGATTACAAACAAAATTAGATTATGCGACATAGCTACATGTTCGGCGAAATAAAAGAGTATATGAAATAACATTATGCAAACTAAACATTTGGTAAAATGAAATTAGCCAAAATAAAAACATAAAATTAGGTGAAGTGAAGAATATACAAAATGATTTTCTCTCAAATAAATATTAGGCAAAGTGAGCTATAATGCCAAACAATTTTAATTTTAATAAAATTAGGCAAAACGTAATTAGGCAAAAAGTTGTAATGCTAAACATAGGAAACCCATTTTGAAAGCTGGCCAACTAGGTAACTCCAACTCAAGGATGTATATCGTATGGAGTTAAAATAAAACTAAAGATCTGGCTGCATTGTACTACTAAACTACGAACAGCGATAAATTCCTCGTAGGTCTTTAGTAATTTTGCTAGGTATACCCAGTTTGAGGTTGCCGGTTCAAGGTGGATCGTGCACAGTGTTAGTAAAGAGCTTACGTGCAATAATATACAAGAGAATACGCCTTATGCGGATTAAGAGTCCTATCAAAAGTTAGGCTTTGTAGCCCTTAACTGTTGGCACATGAAAACGTGAACGTAATACACACAGATATTCTCGCGGTATTATTATTTGATTTCAAAGGTAAGTTTAACTCAAGGATTACTATAATTTTTTGTTCATTTAGGTATTTAACCACCTATTTCTGCTTCGAGCTGGATTTGAACTATCAACAACCATACGCCAACAAAAATTGTGCGTTCAAGTCTCGTTTGCGCTGTATAAAGCGCAATAAATCGTTTTAGAAAAAAAAATGCAAAATTATTGCATTTTTAGATATTGTGCCAATTTAAGGGTAAATATTCCTTAAAAAATACAATGAAAAATTGTCGGCAAAGGCAGCCTGGAACACTTTTTTGTTATTTTTTTATAATTTCGATTAGCATTATTAATAACACTAATCTAACAAAATAAGTTGAATGTATTACCTTTAATCCTCGGGCTTCTATAACCGTAACTGTAAGCCGATGTAGGTTCTCATTGTACAGCAAAGACACCAATATTTCTCCTAAGTCTGACGTCGGCTCTTGAAGTTCCTATTGAAAACAAAATAATATTAAAATACAAATCTATTAACTGCAAGGTCAAGATTAAGTTTTAAATAATGTCTGGTTCAGAACAATTGGCTACTTTCCTAAAAAAAATATTTAGTCCGTCAGTTAGATTATCAAAAAATATTGGACACGTATTTTTTTGTTTGAATTGATATAGCCCGGTAAAGTTACGCGTGACGTCACAATATGGTACACTTTTTAGCATAATGTGACGTCACGCAAAATTTCACAAAGTTGAAAACAAGCACCTGAAAATGGCAATTCATCGTCCACTCCTGGATCAATAATAATCATAAACTTATCACGACTTATCATCACTAACAATATATGGATCTATGGTCTCAAATTAATCATTAAAATTTTAATTTTAATTATCTGTGTGCTGTGACTGCTGTCGAACATTGTATACTTATCGTTCCAAAAATGTACAGCGAGCGTTAGTCATTATTACAATACAATACAATACAAATACTCTTTATTGCACACCTCACACAAACCAAGCAGTTACAGAGAGAAACAAGTTTTTTTAACAATTATTATTAGTATGGATTGTTTTCAGCATCTAGTACCAATGTCTCACTTTGACTTTGATTATCAGCATTTATTGTGGATGTACTGTTTGTGTAGTGTAGTTGGTCCTATACGCCCGAGACATTTAACCCTCCTTAAAAACTGGATCAAATTGGAAACTATCATATTGTGACGTTGATGAACTAGGGTTTAAATTAGAAAACAAGTCGAATTTTGTCCGAACGCGCCTTCTTAAGGCTTGTTCACACAGCTGCGTGACGTCAGCGGTGCGCATTGAGTGCGCAATACGTGCGCGGCGAGCGGTCACATACAACACGCGCGCATCGCGCAATCTGTGTGGCCTCGCTAACATGTTACGAGTACATTTCGGTGCACAGCGGTCGCGTAGAGCGAACGCCCCGCTTGCGTCACGCACTCTGTGTGGGCAAGCCTTTATTTTCATAAATAAAACTTGTAAGTAAGTAGTACCTTTTCAATGTCCATCTTATAGAGTTGCGGTTCTTCATCAGGGGCAATGCCCTCAAGTTCTGAGAGGGGCAGGATGACGTGGCCCATCAGCTGTTTTCCCTTGCCCACGCGGCCGGAGTCTAGGACTGAGAGCTTGAGGGTGAGCCCGTCCAGTTTGCCAGGTGGGATCTGATGACATTGTTTGTGTTGAAGGAAACACGTATTATGGAGCTGAAGGTCCTAGGTTCGATCCCAGGAGTCATGGATGTTTCCTATTTATTTGAATGTTTATTTAAAGCCTAGATGGTAGTGACCCTACCTACGAAGCTAGAGGTCCTGGGTTCGAATCCCGGTAAGGGCATTTATTTGTGTGATGAGCACGAATATTTGTTCCTGAGTCAGATGTTTTCTATATATTTAAGTAGGTTTGTATTTATCTATATAAGTTTGTTTATCGTTGTTTAGTACCCATAGTACCTACAAACCTTGCTTCGTTTGGGACTAGGTCAATTTGTGTAAGATAGTCCGCGAATATTTACTTTATTTATTTATGTGTAAGTTTGTAGGTATGTAGGGGTAATCTCCGGAACTACTCGTCCAAATTTTTTTTTTCATTTGTGTATAGAATGGATTTTCAGGATGGACATACGATATACAACAAAGTATATAACAAAGCTTGCGTTCTTTGTAAAACGCGGGCGGAGCCACGCGGGTAGGTAGTCACGGATAAATTAATTAGGTATTAGAATTTTCTTCCTACCTCATATAAGGCATTTTATTTAAACCCACTCATCCATTTATACTTTCCAGCGGCTTTTGTACCTACCTTCTTTTGTTTATAACTTTACGTCGAATCGAATATTGATTGATTTCAAAAGTTTTGTAACATCTCATGTCTAAATTTGTGTTCGCAGAAACTTTCATAGCAATCAATTCAGTTGTCATGTCACGAAACTTGATCAATCCCAACTCAATGGAAGTTAAATTTAATTTGTGGCTCGCATTGTTGTTGATAAAAACAATCTTAACAAAAAACTTAGGTACCTTAGAACTTAAGTATTACAATAAAGTAATATTTTTTAATTAATTTTGCAAACGAAAATACACGTAGAAAAAGCATCGTACAATGTTAGACTTTAAACAAGTGAAACAAAATTATCAACTAATCTTTATTTTACTTATTAAAGGTAAAAGGTACAGTCAAGGAATGAATACTTTTGGACCTTCTCTGCATTGAAATAAAGTCGCAATTTGGCGAAACCTTTCATTCCACGAGTAGATATAGTGGCTCTGTGAGCTGTGGAACTAGCGAGCTTGTTTTTTTTTAATTTTGAAAAATGATTCGACAAAAAATAACTATACAAAACTACAAACCTGCTTACAAAATTTCACTAGAATCGGTTGAGAAATGCGATCTGCAGAGGAGAACAGCCCGACAGCGTGACAGCGGGACAGACACCGGACATACGAACGATTTTCGGCCCAAGCTGAAGCATAGAACTTCGATCGCATCGCTCGCTCGTTCGAAAATTGTATGTTAGGTATTTATTCCATTCTGTGTACGAAGTACGAAGTTTTGACGACCGGTTAGCGTAGTGGGTAGTGACGCTGCCTACAAAGCTAAAGGTCCTGAGTTCGAATCCCGGTAAGGGCAAATCTTTGTGTGATGAGTACGAATATTTGTTTCTGAGTCCTGAATGTTTTCTATGTATTTAAGTAGTATCTATTAAGTATATCGTCGTCTAGTATCTATAACACAAGCCTTATTGAGCTTACTATAGGGCTAGTTCGATTTGCGTAAGAGTGTCCCTAATATTTATTAATTTATTCAAGTTCTACAAACTTTGACAAGTTCAACCGATTAGCACTATTAACAAATTAGGTACACTTTTAAAGTGCAACAATTAAATACGAGTACAACGGACTAAAGCGAACTAACGATCCTATTGAATTCAAATACTATCATCCCAATACAATAGAAGAGCATGACCTTTGTTTTCTTTTGAATAGAAATAACGGCAGAAAAAGTGGAAAGTTAATACGTGATCAGATTACCGGATAACGGTTTTCACCTTCATATGGACGCACAACGGCGGGAAATTGGCGCCTCGAGACTAAATCCAATACTTGCTCGCGTTTTTCGACAAACAAATTGTTTATTTACCCATTACGCGTGAAATCTTTTCGGTTTCTTAAGGAAGATATTATGTTTTAAAAGTATCTTGACTCTTGTTAGTTTAGTTATGAGCTTTAATGTACGAATACATTAGCTGAAACACTGAGCTGAGAAGCATGATTGCTAATATTTATCAGAAAAATGGTTACTTTAAAATATTTTCGGTACATTAACTATATGCATGTGAACGTTTAACGTTAATTCAGCAATAATTCAATAGTCATGCATGCCTCGATCAGAGTGAATTTAGACTAGATAAATAGATACTAGTAGCTAAATAAAAAAGGGCATTTCTACACCCGTAAAATCTTCAGGATATTGCCCAGAAATTATCCAACAAAAAGATGATTTTATCTCTGCTAGTATCCACATTATCACACCTTTTTTAATTGACCACTTTGTGCGCTACTGGGTCAACCTGGCTGTAACAGTGTTAATTACTGTTTATTTGCCACATTGTAACGTTTATTAAAAGGAACGGCCAACAAAGTCACTTAATTACACGGTACATTAAATTTTAATTACTATTTTGCCTTGGTTTAAATATTACGTTCTCAGTTACATTGCTGAAATGACCAGATGAAATGAAGCTGTCTTTTTCAAAGGTTCCATTTCAAATTTCGTATATTCATTACGTTCAACCTTTTTAACCTACTTGCTATCTGAAATCATACTTGCTGTTCATTGGGTGACACGCATCAACGTCCAAGCAAAGCAATACATCCCGTAAATGGTGCATGCTTTAACTATTATTCAGGTTGTACCTACATGGCTATCCAACATGGAAATGCCGCTAGCATTATTAATATTATTATGGATATTTTTACACCGGGAACGGCTAGGGGCGGTTTATTTTAATAAGTAAGGTTAGTGGTGTTCTAATAATAACGATTTTTTTTATGCAATGTGTTAGTAAACTTATCTTTTAAGATAAGTGACACGGGGCGGGTTATTTGACTAAGTGTAGTTTTATTGACTGTATTAAATTGTATTTAAACTGTATTTTTCTATATTGTGACTCAGAATAAAGATTGTAGATTTTGTATACAAAAAATAAAAAAAAAACATATTTTTTTAAGATTAAATTATATATCTACGACAAGTCCTCAACTAAAGGATCCGTAACAATGTAAGCAGAACACTCAAACTAACCGCCATGCAATCCGGTGCCTATCTTAAAACTTACTTGGTAAACAAACGTCTCGTCGAACAGTGGGTTGCAGGATTTCTTCTTTTGCTTAGTTTGAAGTACTCTTCTCTCATCTGGCATCAGTTGAATCCTAATAAAGATAACCCATAAAAAAACATTCAATGTAAATATAGGCCAAGTATCGAAGCTCTTGTTGTATTTTTCCGGTTAAAGTATTGTTAGTTCATGTAGTTATTATTTTCTGACATTGAGTAGGTATGCTCTCTCCCGCATGGACTAAAATGCATTCTTTCTTTGAACTTTTGGAGAGTTTTGGTTCTGATTTTGATTGCTGAGACTCGGAGTTTATTGGTTTAGTAAATGAATTACAAAATAAATTATAGTGAGAAATTGAATTTGTAAAGTCTGAATGCGCGGTTGGAGAGTAGTCTGAGGAAATTCTAGGGAAATCTCCAGAACGACCACGCGGGTGGTTTTAACACTGGCTAAGGATTCCTTACAACGGCTACAACTTAGTCGACATTAAAACCATTTCTAGGTACATGTATACGTCGGTACTTAAGACAATTTCTAAGCCATTTAAGTGTCGCACTGCTGGTGCTGGGCAAAGGTTAGACTGCTATTCGTCTCAGTAGTTAGGATACCAAAAATAAACTTACTTGACGTATGGATCGCAGGCATTTGCAAGAGCCGGCGTGCGAGAGGGCAGGTGCTTCACCTTCAAAATGTGCACCTGAAGTCTCTCCGTGGTGGATTCGTACTTCAACGTGAACCAAACTCGGCCCTGGGGAAATTAAATCGAGTCATTCCGTGACAAGGGACATCACTCAGGTACTAATATTACCAAATAATTGACACGTTTCACGAAAAATGCTGTCGTAAAAATACTCAGTTATCAAGTCATAAAATACGCTTCGCTCGTATGCTATTTACGTCAAACAAATTTGTTACAGGAGATTTTATTTTACGACCATATAAACGCGCAAAACTTTCAATCAACCCCTGTAAAACCATTTGCTAAACAAAAGCAAACTATAAAAGGTTTATTCAGCTGGCGGAAAAAATACTAAATCTGAATCAAAGTCGAGAAGTTTTGTACAGGCGTAGGCGTTATGAAATATTTAGAAAACGTTTCGCCTTTGCCTCGGAACAAATTGTTAGAGCCTTTATCCACATGAAAGTCGGGAGGAAACAATAAAAACCGTCACGTCGTCGGCAGCTTGTCTATAAATATTCATAAGGCACGCAACTTTTATAACGCATGACTATAAAAACATTGTTTGTGATTACAAAAATTTGATACGTATTCTAAATTCTTTTAAAATTTTGTTTTTCTTTCCTTGGTAACTATGATTGATGGCAGTAAAATATGTATGGAATTTCTTTTACAAACACGCGCCGAAAAATCTAAATGATAAATATTATGTAAATTATTTCACGTAAATGTAGGTACCTATTACTATTTTCTCTCATCAAATAAATTATCTAGTTACTAGTATGTCATAATATTTAATGTTGGAGTAAACTCGGTTATGAAATGATTAACATCATATCACACTATTATATCACTTGCTTGATGAAGAACGAATTATTATTTAATTGTGCTGCCCGAATCGACACAAGAAAATTACTTTAGTCCCAATTCTATTACCAGGAGTTCAATCTTTTAATGGCTCGCTGCCTTACTCAGATAACCTCTTAACCGGATCTGCATAAATTAGGCGCTACCTTTGCAGAGTGCCTTCAATCAAAGACGTAATACAAAATTCGTTTATCCTATTAAATACACGAACATATAGGTTATATAGGTTATAGGTGTACGCGGGCTGGGTTTCCGCAACTCGACGTCATAATTGCGCCTATTTTGCGTGTGGGTTACACGAACATAAAGAGGCATTCAAATTTAAAAAAAGAGACATTTGTCTTATTAAATTATAATAGCATTTTCATGGAATCATTTACAGTACTGTCACTTTTTTATTGTGTCAAAGAATAAGATTTTTCTGACGTACTACACAGACTGTGCCACAGCGTTAAAATGTTATACGCCAAGGTGGACGTATCAATTTGCTGAATTAGATCATCTTAAGTCCCCCTGTGCAATAGGAATAATTGAATTACCACGTGCCCCTCCGGCCAAAGAAGGTCTTCGTCCAGGCAATCCGATTTGTAGAGGGAAGGGTCCAAAACCCCGAGGTCAGCCGCGTTGGCTGCAACAAATTAAATGAAAATACGTATAATTAAACAGATTTTAACATAAAAGCAACCCATTAAAAGTAAGCAGGATAGAGTTTATTTGTTTAGTGTAATTAAACACGAGAACATTTTTTAAATACAAAAGGGTTACGTTAGGTTTTAAGGCACGGTTGCAACGATGTTGGTTTTATTTCTACCAATGCCGCATTTCAATTAGCGTTTTCTAAAAACTCAGGTATACCTACCTATTCGTAGCTTGGCCTTAGGTATATAGGCTAACACAGAAATTGATTGGCATCCAAAATACGTATAGGTATGTTTATATGTAGACTGAATACTCATAAAGGCAATGGCATTGTTCTGGGCTGAACTTTGTATTAAGGAATTATTCTACAAATACGCCACTTGACTGTCAAATGTCACAACACAATTAACATAAAGTATAGATCTAGAGATACTATGTTTGAAACAATGTAAGTAATTTTTATGAAAACTGTCGAAATAACACGAACAAAATGACAAATTCACCGCTCGACCCGCTTTGAACAAAGACTTTGGAAAATCAAGTAAAATAGGTACAAAGGAAAAAACGAGTTAAATGTGTAACGGAACTGTCTGTCACGTCTGAAGAATTTGTACACGTTTGGATCTTTTTGCTGAGACACAAGTTCTATAGAGCGTCTATAATACTTATAGTGATGACTACCTTGTCCAATGTCCGTGTCAACTAAATCCCACCAAAAGCATAAGTGTGAAAATGGGAGCCAAGTTTAATATTAAGAATATGCGTAGTTGTCGAATTCGCCGACGAAATTGAGATCTAAATGGGTGCCAAGTTCAGTAGACAATCCTAAAATAAAATGTATTCTTAAAAATACAATTTCTTAATTTTTCTACAACAACAATGTTTGCTATATAAAAGTATAACTTCTTAAATTTATAGAAAATAAAATTAGAATGCCAAACGTGTTAAAAACGTTCCATCCACGTGCGTTTCTTCTCATGTGGCCTATGAGTTTATAGGTATGTATCTTGGTGTATATGCGCTTCCTCATAAATGTTTAGTTAGAAAATGAAGACCTAAGACAATGCCTAACTCCGCTGTGCAAATCATGAAGATTATAAGCACATTGTCTTTAGAAATGAAGATATGACAGGACGCTTACGGATAGACTGCGCGGCATTGTGTAACATTTAATAAACTACCGTGACCTTTAATGGGTCTCTTTGAAACATATTTCCCATTTCAATTTTGATTTTGTAGATGTGAAAACTAGCCCGAGAAACACATCTATAGATGAGTCATTTTACGGAAAGTTGTATACTAGACTTTTTACTTTTTATTTTGATAAAATCGGGTTTTTCTACTCAGAATCGAAAGCACTTTCGAACCTAATACATACTTAGGAGAAAAAAGTGTCCAAAATGTTACGTATAATTTTCGGTTTTTTTTAGCTAGTGGAGACGGTAACGGAATCGACTAAAACATCTTGGGACACTTTTTTCTCATATAACATTCGAAAGTGCTTTCGATTCTGAATAGAAAAAACCCGATTATTTAGTAATTTTTAGTCAATTTTCAAATTGGAATGCGAAATTTATGTCTCAAATGATGCCCAGTTTGTGACGTGTTTGAGCAATGACGGCACACTGAGGTAGACATAAGAAATAGGTACTTGGCTAAGGTGTCCCAGTTCCTGACACCGGCCCAGTACTTGGTTTAGTACCTTTAATCTTAATTCAAAGCAATAATTGCGAGGAATGACAAACATTGGGACGTTTACCTTATACCTACGTAAAGAAAAGTTTGAATGGATGGCTAACTTTCAGGGGATTTCTACTTGTGAAGGTACAGTCGACGTCAAAGATATGTTTACACTTTTGCCCTTATTCCACTGTAATAAATAAGGCGAGAACTGTAAACATCTCTTTGACGTCGACTGTACCCCGTTTCAATTGGGCTTTGTTGAAATACACGTATGTAGATGAGTATTCTGATTTTGAACAATCATTCTGAGGTTTGAAAGTTCTTCTGCTGTTTTAATATTGTTCTTGATATGAATTTGGAAGTTATATTTAGAACACGCAATCTTGTAGAGCTGTCTAGCGCACGTGTGAATGAATTCCACGCACAGTTAAAATCTTTATATGTGACATTCTCAGGGATTACTTTATTGTTGTTAGTACTTTTGCCATTAGTACACCGTGAATCGAAGCATTTGTAGCTCATCGTTAATATTGGCATAAGCGCCAACGACAATAAGGTACCTTATTTTAATTAGATTTTTTTACAGTGGATATTTGACAGCCGTCATCCTAGTACAATAAACGTCAAACATCATACATATCGTCGTACATATGATGATATGAATTGTACTGGGATGACAGCTGTCAAATATTGGATGTAAGAGAATTTTCACTATGCATCCTGACATAGAAGACTTGACGTAAAAATATCATATCAACTTAGAAAAAGAAAATCATTATTAGAAGTCATATGAATGGCTTTTCTTTATTAATCATAATGTAATTATTTTACAAGGATTTGAAATTAAGGTAATAATTAATAATACGCATATAATAATTGTTTAATGTCATACCTATGAGATTCAGTTACACGTACTTGACTTCAGTTACGACGGACTTTTTTTTCAAGTATTAGGTACCTACATGTAAACACTTTTGTCTTTATTTCAGTAACAATTTATATTACGTCAGCCTACCAATTTAGTTCCGAGCAAGATGGAAAAAGTTAATAGGAACTTTTCGGGCAAAAACGTCTTCAATGGTTCTCGCTTGAGTGTTCGCAATATTCAATGATGGTACGTTTTTATGTTGCGTCTGTGGGGGTCCCAAAGGGTCTGTGAGTCATGTGCGACCCGAGTTTAAGGACTGGCCGCATGGGAAAGGATCTCTGACGTGTGTGGAACATTTAGCAAGTTGGTCAGAAGTTGATGGCGGTTTATTTTGTATGCGACAATATAAAGTTTGCAACCACCTTAAAATTGTGCGGAGTCGTGAAAAGTTGGAAGGTGTAATCGAGTCTTTAGTGACTATTAAATGTCCTAAACATATCCTTCGCAAGTATTTATCAGAACTTTAATAATATTACATGAAGAAGTGTGTGATCTGCTAGCGTGGCGATGGACGGCTGTGTGTAGGGAGTGTCTGAAGTTTTTTGAGATGAAAGATGATAGGCCTTCTAGTGTAATAAGTAGTTGATTATTATTATTGTTTTGTTCCTGTAAATTGATGTTTCGTTTCGCAGTGTAATTAGACTTAAATACATCTGTAATGCTGTGTAAATATATTTATATTATATATATATTTAAATATAATAAAATAAAATAAATAAATGGCTTAACTAAACGTTATCATGCTGAGTAAATCAAACAATATACCTTATTTAAAGAAGGTATTATTGTATTATATATCCCTATTTATTAGGCCTTTTGGGTAGAGAATACCTTCCTTTAAATCTACCTATATTAAAAAAAGTTAAAAATATATAATATATAATTTGAAGTGGACATATTTATTTTTAATCTACGTTATATCGACCACACAAGATTTTTAATCTAGGTTATATCGGCCACGCAAGATTTTTAATCTAGGTTATATCGGCCACGCAAAATTTCTAATCTAGGTTATATCGGCCACGCAAGATATTTAATCTAGGTTATATCGGGCACGCAAGATTTTTAATCTAGGTTATATCGGCCACGCAAGATTTTCTCTTACTCATGCCACCCACTTTTCACTCGTCAACGATTCCATACGCAATTTCCGCAGTTCAACTGAAATACGACGTAGCGTAATTCGAGAGGCAAAATAAACCAAGGAATACCTCTAAGTCAATTTTCGTAGACACATTTAAAAGCAAATACGAAAATCTTGAATATTCTCAGCTAGAGAAGCTCTGTGCCAATACGGCCTGAAATTATTTACTTTGCTAAATTGACAAACAAAATTTGATTAGATTTCTAATATCGTTTTGCAGCATAACTTTATCAATATACGGTAGTATACGACGTAGGTAGGTATCTTGTTTACATGATTAAAATCTTAAATAGGCTGTGGTATAATAAAATCGTCTACATGAACAGGTAATTAATATTTTTCACCGGTGGGTGAAGGAAAAGAAGCAAGCAATTTGGCTTGAGTTACTAAAATAGAAGTTTTGTAGTTTGATCGCATGTATGTGTAGTTCGTAGGCATACGACTAAAATACAAAGTTCAATATCCACCAGAGGTGTGCAAAGATATTGTGTTTTTATCTAATTTGCGCAGTGTGAGTGAGACAGTTGTCACTGATTCGCGTGCGACGCGACTTGGTAGTAAGTTGTGATAAGACGCAATTGTGGATATTCACCCTTAGATTTCTACAAAAGGAGCTAAGCTAATGGTAATACCACGACCGAGCGAGGTAGTATGTACCAATCTCAATAAGTGTGACGGAAAGGGATATATCATTCGTTGTCCTTGACATAGTTCCACTTTTTTATTGCCGCTGCTATGTGGTTGCGGCAAATAAACCATTACCCGCCCAAATTAAGTAGGTTGCTTATGGTAAGTCGCTCGCCATTTTTAAGACCAGTTCTTAATTTAGCTGCCTAGGGACCTTTCCGTCCCTGCGGTGGCACTCGTATAGCTCGTCTGTAGTTAGCTATACTCTAAGATATTCACCCTTACGCGCTCGCTGAAATGCCACAGTCAGCATCAAAAGTAACTACGCAATCGAATACGTCAAAAGTTCTTATTCCCTTTTTATAAAGATTTCTAACGTCTTTTTTTGCGTAGCTACGTTTGACGCTGCCTGTACACGAAAGCCTGGAGGCACTTCTATGAATAAAAGCTAGCACTGAAACCTGAATATTACTCAAACTACTCTAGCTTTAGTTTCTAGTGGCGTGTAGACGTAATTGCTATGTGGTAAAATGAAATAACACACGCGTCATAAGAGGTGCGGTTAGCGCGTTCTCAAGGGAATTGTGGCGCTCTGTTTCACGGCTACTACTTCACGCTAGGTTTAGGTTGTAAGTACTTCAGCCTTTGAATATTGTATTGCCAACCAGACAACAAAGAAAATATTCAATAGAAAAAAAAGTATTGGCTCAGGAGCTCTCTTTCCAACATAATTTATGATTCGTCATGATCGATTGTCCTAAAACGTGACACGTAATTTTCTGAAGCTCGATCTAAATTTATTGAGTAAAAACCCTATATTCAATAACAATTCTAAGAGACGAAGCTTGAAATGACATGCATTATAAATGTTTCCACAGAAAATTCAGTTTCAAGTATTCAAGTATTTATTGAAGTCATATTGTTACAGTATAGTATGTATATAGTTGACACATGTCACAGTAAATCTCAAACATGAACCCTGTGACGGCATCGCAATGTTTCTAAATTAACATACATACATACATATAATCACGCCTCTTTCCCAGAGGGGTAGGCAGAGATCACGGATCTCCATTTGCTACGATCCTGACAAACCACTTTCGCTTCACTCACCTTCATAACATTTCTCATACATGCTCGTCGGTTTAGTGTACTTTTGACCTGGCCTTTTTGTAACATTTCTCCAATTTGATCAGAGAAAGTTCGCCTAGGTCTTCCCCTTCCAATTAACTTACGACTAAATATATTTATAACATAAGACAGTATCTATAGTTAACAGAACTAGACATAATGTTTTGCTACCGGCGACATGTTTCGAAGTCTTCGGGAGTTCTTCTTCAGGATGAGTGTTTTTATGCGGCAATGTCGCTTGAAGCACCAAAACACATTATTAGTAGATTTATAAGTATTATTTTAAATATTTCTCACAAAAGTTTCAATTCTAGCATAATATATCTTCATATTAGCATTAATTATAATATTTCCTTTTTTATACCTTTCATATACCTAAGTAGCTCACATTATTTTAAAAAAATGCATGACATTTATGAGACCAAGAAATGAAAAAGTTGAATACTTACAACGTAAAAAAGTTGTAATTGACGTATTTTCGACATGTTATTTACTCAATCCGATTGCATTTTTTTTGTAATTCAGCGTATGTTATAAAATTTATAAACCAAATTGGAAACCGAGTTACGTGTACCTTGATTAATTTTGAGTATCCAAATGCATTGTATTATTTCAGTTTATTGTCCAATTGTTGCTAAGAGATGACTAGAAGTGGAACTGAAAATTAAATGTAACTTGTATAATAATGTTTGTTGCTACCACGAGCAGTTTATCCAACTAAAATACGCACTGACTGTGAAGTATCAAAAGGGAGCCAACTAACTCACCTAATCGTAGTCGACCCTTATCACTGAATTAGCTATATTAATCCTGAAGTGTCCTCGATGTATTAGGTTTACTCTTACGTATAAGAATTAGAGCAGTGGGACAGATTGCTTTTTGCGGCATATAATATTGAACGCTAAGGTGAGTAAGTTATTAGTACTTAACACTTAACACGCTACGCTCAAAGCCGATCCCGTGGTTTTCCCGCTAAAAAGCGGAAAGCACCTACGGCGTAGGCGTCCGCTAGGCGGGTTCCTAAAAAAGTGATGGTGTTAAGTGAAGATTGGCGAACAATGCTACTATGCTATGCTATATGCTACTAATAAGCTACTATGCTACTAATGTTTGGATGTTTGGATGCTTAGATGTTTGGATGTTTGTTACTCAATCACACTTAAACAGCTTAACTATGATTTGAGTGAAATTTTGCACAAAGATAGTTTATAGCCTGGCCACATAAATCGATGTAGTCCAACAGTAATTCTTAATTTCCTCTCTTGTTGTTGCCGATCGAAATAAAATGCCTTGAGGGCAAAAAGTTTAAACAAACTTTAAGATCTTTGGTTACTTAATCAGTGTTTCTACAACATCAGAGAATATCTGGATCACTAAGTGTTATATTATGATCTTTAGTTTTAAGTTTGAACAAATATTTGAAGTCTGTTATAACACTTATAACTTATAACCCGAAGTCTATGTAAGCTGTTACTACCGTCACAAAAATAATAATAAGTAACTTTTTGTGTACAACCTGTATATTTTCAATGCTTTTACAAAATAGATAGCGATGTTATTATTCAAAATATCCTACCGTATAGGTTGACATTACTCAAGAAAATATTCCCTCTAAAAGTGTCTGTACGACATTGACTCGGTATTATACCTAAAGCTCCTAATATAATTTCATTCACCATGCCGAGCAAAGATCGAGCATTGCTCACTATGATATAAAAAGATGAGCGTTCGAGCAGAAGCTATTTGAACGTTGTGAACAATGATTTTAATATAATACCAAAACTATTTAAGTGGTTGCGTTTTCCAATATCGTTTTAACACATTAAAGAAACACAATTGACTGCAAGAGTGTCTACAGCAACAAGTACTATCGCCCAAGGGTACGGGTTCACACTTTCTGTTCAAAATCGTCTGCACATGCATAGCGAACGCTCGAAAATGATCCTAGAGGTGTCCCACCCGTACCCTTGGGCGATTAGTACCTATTCCAAAGACACTGTCCCCTTTAAAAATTACTATCGTTCGAAACGCGGTTGGAAAGTTACTTTTTTCTAGACATCATTTATCTTTTGTTTCTAAAGTAAATATCATTAAAAAATGTTCAAGTCATTCGCTTAGTTTACAAACATCGTATAGTACGTAACTATTTAAATTGCCATCAAAATATATTGCTTTTGAATAAAGCGTACTTGATGCAAAATAGGCCTGGGCTGATTTGTGAAATTTTCGATTCTATTTTCTATCGAGCGAACTTTTGTAATCGTGTAGCTAACCATTTACAACGTTTCACTAGTTCGGGTCTTTAACTATGTATAGCTATTAATGTTGGTGGCTATCACAATACTATTGTTACTCAGTATAAATAAATGTACATAGGCACAGAGCTCAATGGGTCGATCTGTAACATTTCTTACGCGCGTTAGGTAGATTTAACTGTCATTTTTTTAGGGTTCCGTTCCTCAAAAGGAAAAAAAGGATCACTTATAGGATCACTCGTGCGTCTGTCTGTCCGTCTGTCACAGCCGATTTGCTCCGAAACTCCTGGACCGATTGAGTTGAAATTTGGTATACATATGTAAATTGATGACCCAAAGATGGATGCGTAAAGTAAATTAATGAATTCTGAATAAGGGGGGCACTTTTGGGGGGTAAACTGGAAAATTAAAAAAAAAGTTTCGTAAACTGTATTGTGTGACATATCAAATAAAAGAGGTTGTTATAAGCATCTCTGTTTTTTTAAAATATTTTTTACAAAAACAGATTTGAAATAATTTAGGAAAAAAGTCGAATTTTGACCATTCGCCCCCCCCCCCCCCCCCTTATCTCCAAAACTACAAGGTCTACAAATTTTGTAAAAAATATGGAAAATAGTTCCTTGCCTAAAGATTACAGGAAACCTATAAGAAGTTTGAGTATTCAAAGTAACGGGAAAATTCTCAATTTTTTCCGGAACCCTCACCACGCGAGTTGAACTCGCACTTGTCCGGTTTTTTATATAAGAAGTGACATTTAGATCTACCTGACGCGCGTACAATGCGTTACGTGATTGACCCCCAGATGAAGAGGACTATATATACCTATACATTTTCCTACCCACCATCCCACATTACAGTTAGTGGCTGACGAGAGTTCAGCGCTTTCATCCCAGTTATTCAGTATTCATCGAATACAAGCCTCACAGAGCTGGAATAAAGTACTGCAATGTGAAGCAGGAAATCTTTTAAATATTTACCGTTATAAGTTACAATGCATAAATCATATGCATAAATCTCTTTTGTGTAAATCTTTTATGAAATTGCAGCTCCGTGGCACCCGCATAAAACTAGCATATTTAGTCCAATTTAAGAAACTTAATGGAAATTCTGCATTTAAATTCACAGGACGCTAGGAATGTCTTTACTAAACAAAGGTAGGGTATTATAAAGTTATCTTGCATTTTTTGCTGTCTAGATAGTTTGTAAATGGATTATGATATGAAAAGTAAATGTAGGTACTACGTTGCAATTTAATGGAGGGCTCAGGTTAATGAACGTAGTGCTGATGACGTGACAAAGTTACGAATACAAACAGAATCTTTAGTGCGTGTACAAACTTTTTTATTATCTTTTTAGAAAATCACGTACCCTGTTTAATGTTTATACACTGAGAGTTTCTTAATTAAATTAGGAAAAGGTACGATCCTCAAAGAATATTGCTATGTAGATTGGTGTCGTACCTAATTATGCGAAGTTGCCGGGCCAAGCCGTGTTGATCGACCTCCGGCGAGTTTACTTACGCAATCTATTGCTGATGCGAGATTCCTTATTAAAAGTCTCAGTTAAAAGGAAGTATTTCACTTCAAAATGTTTATGGGAGTTTGGGGATTCGCTTCTTAGGCTAATAAGATTAACAGCCCAAGAGGCATTCTTCTCATTGAGTTCCCGGTAATTGTATTTTTGCTAGGTATTTAAATACCGCGTATTGAAATCATGTGATAGTAGTAAAATAATTTCGCATTTTGCAGTATGTTCTGTCCTGTAAAGTGCACGCTGAGCAGATGAGGAAATACCGCTGCTGTGGCTACTTCTACGGCCTCAGACCAAATTGCCGAGGATGTCTGATGGCTGGACGGAAGCTCCTCGTTGCCGACCTCTTGTCAGGCCAGTGTTATTCTGATCGGTGCGCGCTTACTTAATCTACCTGGTGCTATTTGGAATGGACATTATAGTTATTGTGTTAACTTGTGGTTTCTTCGATCTTTTTTCTTGTTACGATGTATCAGAAACTTTTGCTGGTGTAGGTACGTTGAAGTTACGTGTAATAGGTAAAATTTTCGTGGGCATACAAATGTACATCATTTTACAGATGTAGTGCATAATTATTTTCCATCGTATTTTCACGGAAACGCACGAACGTGTCTTGCTATTTCAGTCGGTCACAGTACAAAAAATACTGAGGTTGACTGAAGTAGTACTCGTACGAACATTTCCGAGAAAATACGATGGAAGACAATTATGCACTACATCTGTACATAGGGTTATGCCCTATCCTCTACTATATGTCAAAACAATCTTTTACATAATACATTTTAAGTTCTCCTCTCTCTAGTGTGCCTATTAAGTACAATCAATTGTAATTTGAAGTGTAGCCTGCGAATTTGCAATAAACCATTGATTGAGATCCAGAAGTTTACGTTTTATAAAAGACTGACCCTAGTCCCTCTGATGGTAAGTGATGCCAGGGCCTAAGGTGAAGCTCACTGGTTTAATAATAGCTTATTCACTCTTGCTTTGAAGGCACCTAGATCACAATAGTCAGGGAATACAGATAACGGGAGCGACATCCATTCCTTGGCAGTTTAAAAGAGGAAAGACAAGGCTAATCGTTTCGTGGGGATAAAAGGTAAGTAGGTACTTACTGAATGAATTGGATCGTATCTGCGACGGCATGGGCGGGCATAGCACCTCGCTCCCCAGGCTGCCCACCGACACGACGTCACGTAGCTCGCCGAGCGACGACGAGCGAAGCGCGGGCAGCGAGAAGTTCACTTCCTTAGTCCTGTTGGAGAACACTTGTATTGGAATGGCATATTAACTTGCAACCAAATTCTTAATGTAATCACGTAAACTAATCAAATGTTGTAGAGATTGTCTGAAAGCCTTCTGCGTACAAAACGATCTAAATCTCCAATCAAATTAGGCTTCAGCATCCCCTCTGCCTTCCCCAAAGAGTGCCATTGGGCCGTTCGTTTGCCTTTTATCGTAAGCTGACCCTACAGACGTTCTAAGATCCTTATTTGTAGCGTTGTTACAGTTGTTAGCCTTCAAACTGCTAACACAATCGTTTTTTTATCCCACATAAATCTCCTTGCTAACAAGTATGTGCTAGAAGGACCAATGCTTTATGTCGGGTGCTCGTATAAAAGCAATCGTGCTATCTTACCGGACGCTGAAGCTAAGTATATTGGAAGCACTTCCATTTTCCTACGAATACTTTCATTCCAATTCCATCTCAATATTAGATATAGTCCTTTTACACACTTGGCTATGCACTTATGCACGAGCAAGCTAACGCCAAGCCGATTTAAATATTATATCAATTCGTTTCTATTGAAATACATCAAAATATTGTTCCACTTTCAGTGCCAGGTATAGATGGGCACTCTGCACCTTAGGTAGATTTATTTGTCAATATTCATATAGAATAATTGTCCTAACGTTACGTGATAACTCCTCTGCTCGTAGGTGCTTTCCTGTATATACAGAGGTAATATAGGAAAGCACCTACGAGCTACCAGCTACGCTAACAGCTTCGCTAACAGCTCCGCTAACAGCTACGCTAACAGCTACACTAACAGCTACGAAATGAATGATTGCGCTACGAAATGTTTCCAACCTGAGGGCCTACCGCGAAACGAAATTCATTTTCGCTGTCGCACTTGCTAGTTCGAGCGACAAAGAGGGATATACACGAACGAAAACGAATTTCGTTTCGCGGTAGGCCCTCTGAGTGTGTTAACTCACTATCTACGAGCGAGCGCTACGTTATAGCGCGTATAGTAAAGGGGTCTTCACCACGCGGAAAGTCACAATTCTAACGGTTCGCCTATAGCTCAAGTCCAGAGGTAAAACCTAATTGAGTAATATACGAATTATTACATTTCACGTGTGATTCGGCTCGTTCTTTTATTACTAACTAAAAAGGGTGAATATAAAAACAAGAAAAAAAATACCTATTGGATTTGAGGTAAATATTGAATTGATTTTTGTCTTAGTATGTAGTTACAAGCAGCGTGCATTCGGAGCGAAAATCTGCCGTAGCGCAGCAAGAATAAATTGTTTTCATCACGAGCCTAATTCTAAAACACAGTAACTCAATGGGCTGACAATGAAATAAGATCGCATAGAAAGGCCTCGAAGCATTAAGTATGGATAATAAGGATTTTCTCCAGTAATAGAGACGCAGAAAACGGAGCAAAATGTTTGCTGCAAGGGATTTTATACGCCGCGCCTTGACGCAAAAAATAATCTTTGTTCGAATATTATCCGTCTTATCCTGATAAATACTTACAGAATTACTTGTCGTGAAAATAAAAATGAATAGGTATACCTACTTCATTCAACCGAGGTAAGTATTTACCTGGATTGAACTGTTCTTTATTTAATTTGTTGACTTCATTACTGCGTTGAGGACGACTGGGACAAATAAGGACGCAACGACCATATTTTTCCAATTGAATTGCATCTATTTAATCAGTTTATATATCCGTGAAGACCGTTTAATCAAATGTTTGTTCTCTGAAGTGGCCGAGCTTCGGGGTAATCTGTTTGGATTTGGACGGTCGGCAACTCGTTGCTGCGGGGGCCGAAAAGTAGTGAAGTCTGTAGAAATGTTTGCAGTTAATTTGGTAACAAATGAAGACTATTTACTTACTGTGGGAAACACAGTCTTCGTTCAAAGAGGTTTTGTTTTCCAGTTTGATTTCATTGTGTTTCACGAGCTCGATTCCTTGAGTGCCGATCTATGTAATTTATTGCATAATGGAATGAGAGACAGCTACACGTCTCAGATTTATTGTCTTGTGGTGATCTTAGCAATATTTTGGACTAAGTAACTTGGTACCGGTTGTGTGAAAAATTTAAATTGATTTGTTTGAAGACGCACAAAGTATTTTCCACCAGTATTTTATTTTTATTTTTAGGAGTCTATTTTCGCACGCTGCGTCAACTGATATTGAATGAGAAAATAATTAGTTCCACGCGTTTATTCCGCGCTTGCGCATTGATTTGATTGATAGATTGATTTCATTTGTTGTATGTAATCAAAAGAATGTTTCATCACTGCACTGATTGCATGTCCAGATATTTGACTGATGAAGGGATCATGTCTCCCCACTTTGAAGTCCGTTTTTTACGAGTAATGGTGCAAGATATATATTGTGTTTAAAATACAAAAAATAAGCATGTATAACACAAAAAATTGTTAGTTTCATATTAACATATTAACCTTTTCCTGATTAACCATAACATTCCATGTTTTTAAAAGCTTCAGTCCTTTTTATGATTTTAATTTGTAGGTGTCTAACCACAATTAGGTAAAACAATACCTACAATTAATACCTCGACCCTAAACCTTGCAAATTAAAACGAATCGTGTGTTGAAGCCTCCATCTCACTGGAAAAAATCTTACTCGAAAAAAAAAACAAAATACGACAAAGACGTTTGTGAATTTAAAGATACACTGCCAAGAGCAAGTATGACGGTACAATAGCGTCGGAATCGAATAAACAGCAAAAATATCTCGGAAATGAAAGAAAACGTCGCAACCAACACTTAACGAAGTACATTCATGTAGTGGGAAACAATATCTAGTTGTGAGAGTTCTCAATTATATGTAGGTATCTGTGTATATATGACACGCAATCTTCGTCGTTTGTGAACGGACACGAAATAAGTTTTTATTAAATAAAGTAAATGTACTTTTAGTCATAGTCATAGTCATAGTCATTTATTGCAACCATTTTAGTACAAGGCATACAACGAAATTGTCGTTTTTATTATTTTAGCTATTGAAGAGTTCCTTTGTCTAACTTTTGGCTCCATCACCAGATCAATTTAATAAAACCGGAGGGGCAAATTGCGTACCAAACTATTCAAACAAGCGTAACCATACAAAAAGATGACACTTATACCTACCTTACATACGTACGAAATGTTACGCAAACGACCAACGGTCTGAAAGATTATAATAATAAAGATTAAGGAATAATCTTACACAAGTCAAACTAGTCCCATACTAAGCTCAATAAGTGCCTCCATAGACGGAGCAGTCGAGACCAACGGCACGAGAAGACTTGTGTTATTGGTAGGTACTAGATGACGATATATTTAATAGATATAAATACTTAAATACATAGAAAAATTAAGACTCAGAAACTAATATTCATGTTTATCACACAAATATTTGCCCTTACCAGGATTCGAACCCAGGACCTTCAGCTCAGCTTCATAGACAGCGTCACACTTAAAAATAAATGTGAATAACTCGGTATAAAGTCGGACCCAAAATTATTCTTGTCAACTTCAACGTAATTCATTAATAAAATCGCGTGTTAATTTAACCGAGTAAATGCAAAAAATATAATCTGATGCATTTTGTCACGCAAAGTATAAAAACAATATTATGTTGACTGCAAACTTATTACTTGTTTCAAACTTTGATCATTATAAAGTTTACAAAGTATTGCAAAGCAGAAAGAATCATTCGTCCGCGAAATAATGGTACCTACAATTATTTGGCGCAGTACAAGGGGTAAACCAGCGACATACCTTTGGTATTCTAACTTGATATAAAAAATTTTTGGGGAGTTTTGACCCGTAAGCCGTTCCCGTGGAAGTGAGCGTGTATGCAATATATATATATATATATATATATATACACGCTCCGATATACGAGTATACCGGAATGTGAAATGCAAGTGATTGATTCCCACCGGTCAGGTTGCATTACCAAATTGTGTGGGTTTTGTTTCGTCAAAAACAAAAATACTTGAACAGCTGTTTAAAGTCTTAAGTTCACTTTCCGGTCGATTTCATTTTATCTATTCCATTTTCTTAAGTGGCTACACGTTCTGAAATAAGCATTACTTCGATCGCGTCTTCAAAGTCACCCATCAAGGGACTGCGATTGCCTACCTGCTGCTGGTCATTACCTAATGCATTGTACGTGCGTTAGGTAGATCTAAATGTCACTCTTTGTATAGGAAAATGACGGTAAAATTGTTCTAACACTCGTCCAAAAAGTTACGTGTTCGCCCATGATGTCGTAGATATACAATGATTAATATGTGCAACTATGGTCATGGTTATCAGAGATAAATGACCAGCCTAAGCATCCATAATTTCCTATCAGGTGGTGTGAGAAAAAGCCGAATGCTTTATCTTGTTATTAACACAAACACAATGGTTTCTTGAAAAAAATGGTGTCTCGTTAATACTATGCATTTTTCGGTGAAACATTACGAGTATACAGCAGTTAAGTCATACGTCATTTATTCATCAACAATATACATTGTGTTTGAATTTTAAAGATAGATAAGTCCATTTTTATTGTAGTTTCTTACACAATTAGTTTTATTTCAATCAAAACAGTTAAATATCGATTTGAACAAACGGAAATATCACAGAAAACCGTACTACGATAGCAGAATGCAAGTCCAAATTTTCAAGCTTTATCGACTTTACATGTTGAATCATTCATATTTCCGTCAATTTTCTGTTCTTGTTTGATGGACGTATGGTACAGTACATAAATGGTAAATGCACAGCGAGTTTCAGATTTGTTTATACAAATCTGAAACTCGCTGTGCATTTACGTTACTTCGGTTTATACAGAACAAACGTAACATAAAGATCGGTCTGCTAGTCGATCACATAACGCATTGTGCGTCTCGAAAAACATAACCCTCCTTTCCTTCGGCAGTTGGATGGATAAATATACGTACATGTAGCAGGGTCCAGCGATGTCGTGTGGCGGGTACACAAGGATCGGCGGCGACTGCGCCGGCGAGGGGCTGTTCTTGCGCCTGCGCGCCACGAACACGCCCGCCATTATGAGGAGCAGCACTATCGCTGCGCTCGCGCCGCCTAACGCTACAAGCGCGGCTTCTAAGAAAAGAAAAACAGATTTGATTAGTGTGAATTACCACACCCAAATTGGACTAACGTCATCAATCACGAATACAATCAGATAGACCAGAGAGGCTAGCACAACCGACGCCAAGCCGCGACACGAGGCGAGAAAGTGTACCTACCTCTTTCTAACTAGCACCTTGCGAGTAAGACAGTTGTCACTGAGTCGCAAGCGACGTGATTTAACAGCATGATGTGCTAGCCCACCAGACAATTAGACAAGAATAGTTTATCCAAGAAAGTCTTAGTTAATATTTACCTACCTACCTAAGAACAAGACTAAGTGCCTGTTTACCTGAAACGTGTTATTATTACTTTTCTTACTCGTTTCTCAACTTAGCAATTATTGTAGGTCACACTGTATGACCTTTGTAGTTAGTTAACCCCGAAATGAGAACAACACACACTTTCGCAAAAGTAGTTTTGCAAATTAGTGTAAGTATCCAACGCAGCTATGCTTTCAACGAAATTGTTACAACGCGCCCACTGTGGATTAGTTTTAAGACCGGATTTAGTGGTAGGCCGATGGCACGTGATGACCAACTCTTGTATGCTCGCGTTTGTACCGGTAGCGTATTCTATAAACGCACCTGGCATAACATCCTTTGTAAATGCAACGTCCTGTCAAACTTTATGAAGTGTCACTGTCAGCTCCCTAGCTCGTCCACCCTTGCCATTGTACACAGCTCGCTCATATCGTATATTAACTATAAAGTGAATATATTTAAGAAGTTATTATAAAGAAATGCACGAAGACTTTCTACTATCGTTTTATTGAAGATCTGACATGGCGCAGCCGGTAGGATCTTCAATAAAACGATAGTAGAAAGTCTTCGTGTAGGTACCTACTATTTTTATACATTCTCCAGTGCATGCGCGACCTTTCGGTAAAGCACATATAAGGTATTTAAGTAGTGTTACGGTGTATACTATGGCAGCTTAAACTTCGTACGTAGTGAAAAGTGCCCGTAGCTCTCTTCCGTATGTGTCATTAGTGACGCTGAATGGGTAAATAGTCTGTTTGAGATACGTATACATAACAGCAGCTTAGGTGGCAACAGCCACGCGTCTTCTTTTTTCTTCAGCTATTTGTCTCCATCACAGAGAGACAATTCAAAATATCATTGATTAATTTTGAATAAATTAGGTACCTAATTGTTTTACAAATTAAAATCTTAAGTCTTCTAGTTCTAGATGTGTACAACCGGTGCGATTCGTTGAAGAATGTTGCCTTTTGATTACACTTATTTTAGTTTTCGATTGTTTTCGGTATATTCATGCATTCCTAGAAATAAAAAGTACTTTATATGTTCAATGTTTTTATAAAGTTCTATTGCTACCTACTTTTATTTTCTCAACGGCATTTTATCCCCACTTGTATTTTTCCAACACTGGCTGGAACCTCGATTTATAGCAAGAAATTTAATAAATACAAGTGGCTAAAGGCAAGTTATCCCAAGTAAATACTTCGGATTTGTGGTAAAGAATACAATTTTCAAACTCTGATTCGTTCAGAAAATACCAGTGGAGTAATAATTTCTCTACGTCGGTAGACCTACTTAGCTTGGGCTGTTTGAGGTTAGTCAATATGCGTAGCACAGAACCTTCCCCCACTTAACGGCCCAAAGAGCTCAAAGAACCCTTAAATTCAATGAAGTCATCACACGTCTCATAAAAGCACTTCGAACCGTGTAAGCCTCTTAACGATTGTTTTTCGACCTAAAAGCATATTCTGCGGGACAAGTTGTTTTTGACACTTTCCACTCCCATAATAACCAACGTTATCCGCCCTCATCCGAGCCGTACTCAAAGTTTCGCCTGTTATCTCGCTGTTTTCAAGGACTTTTTGGAGATACAACCCAAATGTCGGGAGCTCAGGGGCCCCTTGGCCGCAACTTTTGTGACGCGAGCAAAGCAAATTGCAGTAATGATTGTTCCCGGTAATGATATTTCCCTGTGTCCGGGAAAAAGGCTATCCCACTAAAAACATTACATGTAAAGTGATTGCCAAGACTCAGCTCATATGGCTTTCAACATTAAAAAGATATCAGATTCCAAATACAGGCTTCCTACTCCATATGGCTTAAATCTACCAGCCACGCTCTAGAAATACATTTTGGCTAAAAAGTATAACTTTTTTGGGCACATCCCGGACGCCGCATAGACTCTCGCGCGTGGATACGGGATGAATTTATGATCATATTAATAAGAGACGGGTTTATACTTTGTAGCCAAGATATAGAATTTGCAGATCGCGGCTTGTAGAGTTAAGCCCTGTGGAGTAGGTAACTTGGCGTTGGCGCTACTTGGGATCTGATATCTTTTTAACACTGAACGCTATGTGAGCTAGGGAGTCTTGGCAATCACTTTACATGTAATGTTTTTAGTGGGAGATCATTCCTTTTTGTAAGGTAATTTATAAAGAAGTGTATTGGAAAACCCATACAAACTTACATCCCCTAATTTATTTTATTATTTATAACAAGGAGTCCCTATATCAATTTTCAGACCTCTAGCATCAACATTTGCGGAAGTCTCATACAAAATTCCATCCCCTAGTTTAAGGGGTTGGGGGGTAAAAGTTCCAATTTTTTGGTTTTTTTTGTTGTTTGTGTACTAATATTATCTTATATACCAAATTTCAGTTTTCTAGGACTTCAGGATGTACGCTAAGGGTTTTGATGATCAACATGAGTGAGTGAGTCAGTGAAGAAAACGGCGTTTTTTAGATATCAATAAAATCTAAAGTATAAGAGATATGCCATAGATATTTTTACGTTTGATAAGCCTACTATTGACATCATATCCCGAGAATTTTTTTTATCTATAATCCAAACACAAGTTATGAGGGTTCAAAAAACGACGAAGCGCTTCGAGAAAAGGTAGGTGCCTGCCCTTGCGCTTCGCTTGACTCGTCTTGGCGGGGGCACTGTCGTGCCCCTAGATAAACACGTTGCATAGGGTTCCAGAAAATTAATATCTTATTTTATAGAAACATAGTAATGTATTAAATTAATATTAGGGGATAGTACACAGAAACAAATCGCCCCATAGTAAGCACGATAAGGCTAATTAAGGGTAATTGGTATTAGGCGACGATTTATTAAATATATATTAATTATATTTAAATACATAGTATATATCCAAGACTCAGAAACAAATATTAAACTTAGACCTAACCATCAGCTTTGCATGCAGGGTTATTAGGTACCCCCTACTAAACCCGTCGTCAAAATCTTACACAGATAATATTGGTAATAAGACCTGTTTTCTTACCAGCAACATTTTAAACGCTCCTATGTATAACAAGAGAGTCCAGAACGACCTAAAGCATTTCAGGCGAACATTTATAGCTCGTCGTTATGGCGTTAGAAATATGATATGACGCCATGAACATTTTTATGTACATCATTAAATACGGAGGTTTTTATAGGTTTGTAATAATTTAACGAGGGCGAACGCAAATTTGCTCCTAAAACGTATTACAGCCTTATACTCGTATCATTTGGTTTCCATGTAAACGAGGTCCTTAATAATGTGATATATATTTAAGCGGGTCCGTAAAATTGTATATGGTTAAATAGGTACTTTGCCAATATAATAAATAATAAATAAATAAATATCGTGGGACAATTCACACCAATTGATCTAGTCCCAAACTAGGCAAAGCCTGTACTATGGGTACTAGACAACGGATAAACATACTTATATATATAAATACATACTTAAATAGATATTAAATATCCAAGACTCGAGAACAAACATTCGTATTCATCATACAAATATCTGCCACAGGTAAACTAGTATTTTGTAACATGAAGAAATTAAACGTTGACTTCATTGTTTATTTTTCTTAAAATTGTTAAAGTTAAAGTGTTTTTCATTGAGGAGACAATTTTTTTTAATAAAGTTGACAATTAGGCACCTACATAAAACAACAGAACTATAAAATAATTAGATTTTTTTCTGACAAGCTTTTTACCGACTGTATTTTGCAAAGTCATTAAATACTCATCTAGACAATTCTTACGAACTAAAACTAGTTGGATAAGTTGACGGTGTTTTATAACTGAATTTCTATTTCCATCTTCAGGTCCAGCTCTATGACGTCATCATACTGTATCGTCAGAATCTCAGCTTTAACTTGTTGAGATTTGATTACATATCCATACGTTTGTGCACGCATCTCGTTCAAATGGATTAGAGGCATGTTTACCTTGAGCTGATATGCGAATCCAACAGTCAACAGCGTTATCCGAAAACCTTGTTTATCCTTAGATATTTATGTATATAGTAAGATACACAAGCTAATATTTAAATGTGAGAGTTTGGATGTTTAGGTGTTTGTTATTCATTCACTCAAAAACAGTTTATACGTAAAATGTATGTTTGTACCTGCCTAAATAACCGATATGACTAAAAACCGGGAGGGTAGCGTAGTATAATATAGTTTTCTTCTAAATACAAAAATGCTCTTGCACAGAATTTAGTCTGTGTCGTCATGCGCGATGTCTCCATAGCGAGCTGGCCCCGTAGCATGGTTGGCCTTGTCACGCGATAGGTGATAGGATAGAGCGTGCGTCACTGGCTGATACCGTTCGATAGAACGAGACGACGCTCTTGTCTTGTCACTTGTCGCGTGATAAGGCCAACCATGCTACGGCTCCTGTACGTAGTTAAATTGGTTCCGAGTGGAGTAACACACCAATGCACGACCTGCGGACACTTTTGACTTGATGTCCACATGCATAAAATGTTTGGACAATGCACACAGCTCGCTGCGCAGGCGTTGGTAACGTCTGGACCCTGGACCTTTACTTACCTCTCAAATTAACAGCATTAGCAATAGAGAATCCAGTGACAGAGCTGGCGGTGGGCGAGGCTTCTGACACCGGGTTTGGCGCGGACGGTGCTAGAACGTGGGCCTCGATGAACCGTGCCGTCACTGGGTCGTCGTATTCTCGCGGGCTCGGGTCATAATACACCTCGGGTTCGGCAGACTCTCCCGTGTCCGAGTCGTATTCTGGGGTAAAATTAGAAGAAGAATAGAATAGAAAAATATTTATTTGGTGTGATAAAGAAATTACACAAGTGTAAAGTTACATCTGAAATGCACCAAAATGGATGCCACTCAGCATATGCCAGCAGCAATATATGCTAAAGGCGCTGGTTTTCAGGGCACCCTTTTCATTCAATTATTAGTTTTATTAATTCGGAACCAAAGTAATCGAATTTATACTCTCGTGAGACATGTCTAAAATACTATTAATAAATCCACGGATAAACTCACGCATCCTGAAGAAGAACTCCCGAAGAGTTCAAAACATGTCGCCTGTCATGACATTTAATACGTGAGTTTAACCGTGGATTTATTAGTAGTATTTCAAAAGTATTAAATATGGGCACTTTGCCTGGTGGCATCGATATGGAGAAAATATTGTACATATAGTTTAGGTTCACATAGTTCAAGTTAGTTTATAAGTTTTTTATTTATTGTGTTCGTTTGTTGTTTTTTACTTATTTCAGATAAATAAAATTTACATTTTTTTAAGTATTCATGAATTTATAGAGTCTAGTTTGTAAATATATGAACATTGCCAGTATTTTTTTTTTAAATTAGGCGTTCAGAATGTCCTGGGATTGACTAAAGGTCATATGCTACCTGGTGGTAGGCCCTTAATTAGTCAAAATATATAATCCAACTGCAGGTTAAGTTAGAACTGTGCTCACAGAACCGAAAAGAAGGTAATGTTAGATTATAACTACGGATCATTTTTGAATTTAAGAAGTTTATTTATCCTAATTAAAAATAATTTATTCTCTAACACCGTTAAATAGGGACTGGGGATGGAGATGGAAAGTTCTAAGTACGTCTTTTGGCATAAGATAATTTTGCTTTGAAACAGCAGCTCGGAGACAGACTAACGTGAGTAAAACTTCTGAACGGATTTAGGCAAAAAAAAACCAGTAATGTAGACATAAATCACTTGCCATTCCAAAACAATTCAAACCACGTTCAATCGTTCCTTTTTCAACGTCTAATATACAACAGCTATCAAAAAGTGTAAATCCCACATTTTGTCTAACAAGCAAAGGTACCCAAATGTCCGGCTCCGATTTGTTTTTATTAATAATATGTTATAGAGTAGTCTAAAAATAACAGAAACTTATTTTTTTTAGTTGCCCAAACTCAACCGGTTGGGAGAAATTGTCCTTGAAAGTACTGAAAAGTGACCAAACCTTCTAACTTCTGTAGAGAGATTTGTTCAAGCAAATTGATAATTAATTACTGGTTTCATTATATGTTGGAGAACTTGAAAAAATAATGGACACTGCTTTTGTTATTTTCACCTTCCATGATAAATTTGAAACGTCCAAATTGGTCAAAATTCGCGGCCTTACCCATGTCCAGTAATATTTCAAACATGTGCGCAAAGCACGAGAGTTTAAATTGTTAGTATAGGTACTATAAAGTGTGTAACTTACGCAAAAATAACGTAATTAATAAAAAATATTCACTAATGACTCACGTAGCTTTAATATTTCAAAAAAATCCAAAATAATAATATATTATTATAGAGCCGACTGGCCTGGCACGCGACGATGGCAAGAGACCAGATGGCATGACCCTGGTTCCTTGGAAGTTGGGACGGCCGCTAGTCTGGGACGCCACCTGTGTGGATACCCTAGCGCCGTCCCATCTCTCGGGGACCTCTCAGGGCCGGGGCTGCCGCCGACGCGGCTGAGCTCCTCAAGCGGCGCAAATAGCCCTAGACTCTGGCTACATGTTTGAGCCGTTCGGGGTGGAAACGTTAGGGCCGTGGGGACCAGGGGCTCTTAGCATTATTAAAGAGCTGGCAAAGCGTCTTGTCGACGCGTCAGGTGACCAGAAGGCTGGTGCCTTGCACAGCGCGTCAGTATCGCCATCCAGCGCGGCAATGCTGCCAGCCTTCTGGGCACCCTGCCCCCGGGTTCCGAGCTTGAACCAATTTTTTATTTGTAAATATTTTATTTAGTTTTTAGTTTATTTTATCCTTAGTTTAGTATAAGTAGATTATTGTATGAGTTTCCTTTTAAATAAGAATACAATCCATATTATTATTTATTTATCAACGATATCTATATCAAATAAATTATAAAAATATGTTTATAAAAATGCATCATGTAATCCGATATAAAAAGGAAAACACTCGATTAAGTTATCACAAACAAGATATGAACGAATTTAACTTGTCTCACGTGAATGGAGCGCAGGAATAAAATTGTCAATTTATGATTGTCGTGAGAAATGCAATAATCGTGTTCATTGTCACTCGCCTTTGAGTACTGACATCTATACAATATTCTGCTACCTATATAATAGTTGTTCTGTACCTATCTAATGTTCACTATAAGTATTATGAGTTTTAATAATTAAAAAAGTATACAAAAACCGACTCGTGCATGTGCATGGCTTATTTTCTCAATAAAACAAAACCATTCTGATGTAGGTAGTAATAAATTTGCTTTGATAGAAAGATAAAATTTGCTATGTTCTTAATACAATTTATTTATTTAAACTTTATTGCACAAAATACAAAAAAAATATGTACAAATGGCGAGCTTAATGCCAGATGGCATTCTCTACCAGCTAACCATTGGGCTAAACAGAGACTTATAACAGGCAGACTGTATATATTATTTATCATCACCCGCTTTCTCACGTCATAAGTTATAAATTCTAGGTCTACCTAAAGTAGTAAGGGTCTACCTACATAGCTACACAAATATATTATAACTGTGTTTAAACTTTCGGATGTCCGTTTATCACTCGAAGCCACTAGACCGTACTAATCAGATTTTGTAAAAAGCCTTCCTTTAATATTCACGGAAATGTGAACACAGCCATTTCCCTTCTGAGCTGTAATTTTCTTGGGAAATGCGGTTTTGCTGAGGGCTGCGTGGGTTTTAAGTTTTATCTAACGCCGATTACTTGATCCTTTAGCATGGAAATATTCTAATATAGAATGCGTACGTTATTTTATATTATGATGGATTGGAAGCATAATTATAAAGACGTTGAAAATTGTAGAACCATTATCACTGACAATTTGGCAACATTTTTGAGACGATGCTTTTTGTCAGTTATTTGCATACGTCGTTATCGCGGGTGCAAAAACGATTTGACAGTACAGAAAGATTATGAAAAACAAGCAATAACAGACGCGAAACTCATTTTGAGGGACATCAACATCTATGCCTACTCCTACGAGTTTAAATTTTTTATAAATTTAAATTTCCATCGTTTCAAGTACGCACCTACAACAACAGTTGATGTTGAAAGATCATTTAGTCAATTCAAATGGATATTTACTGCAAGACGCCGCAAATTGACTGTTGCTGATTGAAAAAATCTTTGTAATCTATTACGAAAATCAAATAATACATGTCAAAAATACACGTTAGTAAAAATTACACATGTTGTTTTCTTATTTTTTAAATAGACTTTCTTCTAAGTAGGTAAGCGTTTAATTAGCAGACGATAACAATTATCTTCACACAAGTACGTATATATTGTTAATATTGTTAAAAAAAAACGTTAAAAGATAATTAAATATACTTATTTCCTATGTATATTTAATTATCTTTATAAACTTGTTAACTAAACAGATGACAACAGTTTAACCCATACCCCTATGCAGCTGTATTTTTTATTGATCTTTTCTAGAGAAAACTCCACATGTAAAGAGCTTCTTAGATGCTTAGAAGCTGTAGGCAGAATACGTCCGATTCTACCAAATAGACATTCTGTTTTATTTGCTCTTTATCTGATTGGTAATTGTACCCGCGATAACGACGTATGGTTATTTGTATGATCAACCATTTTTGTTATTTATTTTAGTATGTACAGTCGAGGTCAAAGATATCTTTACAATTGGGTGTTACAAAAATATCATTACATTTAAACAAGTTTACACACTACATGACAAAAACACATTCAAGGCACATGACAGTTTCATCTTTTCACTTAATGCACCCAAGTTCTGTTTAAACCATCTGTCTTCTATTTCTATGGATGGTTTAATGTTTCTACATTCTCACACATTGTGACATAATAGGTTTACATTGCATGTTACAAAATAAGATTTCCTGTCAATATGCCCTAAATATGTTTATATTAGCAGTGGCACTTGAAACTTTACGTTCAAATGTGCTTTTCTTTTACTTACACCTATTGTTACATAAAATATATTTTCATTACACTTGCTCGTCAATGGCGTTATTACTTGCGAGCGTACAGAGCAGTTATAGGCGTTTTACCTCCCACGGGCTGTTAAGTTTAGTTTTAAAATATAGAACCCTCTGATTGGCTTAAAATCTGGTTGCTCTGTGATTGGTTGAAAAAAAAATCTAGTTGGCCAAGCCGGCCCCGCCCCGCAAGAATACTGCTCTGTGATTGGTTGAAATATTGAACTCCACTAGCACTGATCTGGAAGTGAAGTCGTCAATTTTTGATTGGTGCGGTTATATGAAACATAGATTTTTCTGTCTTGTGTAGTTATTTATTTTCTTCGCAAATGTGATGAAAAACATTGTATGCGTCGCCGTCGTACGGTAAGAATGTTACGAACTCGAGTCATAAAATTCTAATAGTCTCTCGTTTCGTGAATCGTATCTTACCGTACTTGTGCCATAATGTACTATTACAGGTTGATTTAACTGTTAAATTAGGATAAAATGGTTTTTATATATTTTGTAAACGAAGATGACAATTTTACAAAGTCTTTCGTTGAACTCCTGCGCCGCATCCGCACATCCGTTCGTTGATACTTAGTCTCTACACTACAATCTACTTTACTAATATTTTCCCCGGAAATCTGCGCTTTTATCCGAGGATCGGTTAGTGAGAATTTACCTTCCCATCAATTCAACTTAGGGGAAAAAACTCAGTAGTCATTAGATTAGCCCTTAAACAACGTGCCCCAAAAGTCAACGTCAAACCGAAAACGGGTGATAGACCATACACATAGTCATAATAGTTATCAAAAAATAAAAATCCAATCTTTTTTTCTTTTTTTTATAACTATCACCCGTTGGCGGCGTGACGTTGAGTTTTGGGACATCCTGTATGCCTTATGTCTTCTGGTATGCTTTTCGAAATGGCTTGGCCACGGTTTCCAGCAGTGGCGGCAGCAGCGGTGCGACATAGTACAGTCAAGTGGAAAAAATATGGGTGTAATACAAATTACTCATAAATATGCCCATCGTTCTTATATCAGCGGATTAAGATTTCGGTACATATTTATGAGAGGATTAAATCGATACATATTTCTGCACTTGACTGTACGAGCGAGAGGGCACGTTCCGATGTCTCGCCGCCGCTCGAAGTCGTGGCGTAAATTATGTGAGTATGCTTCCATTGAAGAACTTTACTTGGCTCAGACGGGTAGCGCCCATCAACTTAACAATTCTAACCTTCAGTGTCTCTACCTCTGTTGTTGTACTCCTCCTGCTCTGTCAGCACTTCCTGAGGCTCGACGGGCGGTGCATACCACGGCCTCCTGGAGTATATCTTCTTGGTGTTCACCGCCCGCAACTCACCACCATTCCAGCCCGACGGTGGCCGGCTTAGCATCTCTTATCATCTGATGATACCTGCCAACAAGATACGAACATTTTAAGTTCACGTTAGTAAAAACCATCGCTGCTAGTATCATAATTTTAGTTAAATGTAAGTTATTTAGCTCATCCTTGAGAATAATACTTAATTACTTATGGTAAATGTTACATTACGGATCACCTCGAATTTACTTATTACATTAAGTTTATATGTGCTTGTGTCATGCACTGATACCTACTGCGTCGTGGACCGGTATAAATAATAATGATAATAAATAAATAATACCCGTAAATGGGTTCTAGCAGGTGTATGGTCATCCCCCTCGAGAGTGCCCGCTTTGTCAGGGCGGGGAGGCTTAGTAACCGTGCACTGGTCACCCACGGCAAAGCTAAGAAGCACCAGGGCCGGCCTATGTGGGCCGCTGGCTGGCCCGAGGAGGGC
Source organism: Epinotia nisella (assembly GCA_932294315.1). Lineage (NCBI taxonomy): Eukaryota > Metazoa > Arthropoda > Insecta > Lepidoptera > Tortricidae > Epinotia > Epinotia nisella. Next base: position 10,714,269 of record OW028688.1, on the reverse strand, counting down.
GCTCCTAGCGGGCTTGCCCAAGCCCGCTTAGGATGCGTTGGGGAGGGACCGCAGAAGAAGAGGAGTACCTCCTTATCTTCTGCGGCCGAGGCGGGATCGCAGGGGAAGAGGCGTGTTGGTATTACGGTGCGCCACTCTCCCTACCCCCTGCGAACTTCGCGGGGCCGTTCCGCTGAAACGGCATTGGTGGGACCGCAGAGGAAGAGGAATGCCGGTATTACGGTGCGCCGCTTTCCCTATCCTCTGCGGCCGAGACGTGGTCGGTGGCGGAACCACAGACCTGATCCGCCACCGGGTGCTGGAATTCCCCGCACCCATGATCTCCTCGTAGCGGACTCAGGGGGGTCCGCTACTGAACTTGTGGATATCGAGGAGGCAGGCGCGCCGAAACATCTGGCGTGCCTCTCGTGGAGGGCCCTCGGGCATCCGCGAAGGAGCCGCTTGTGGGCCGGCTTCAATATACAACTAACTTATAGGAACTAAAGAGAAGATAAAAAAATTATAAATAAAATAAACGATCAAACGAAAAATTATAAAGTAATTACAAAATAAATGAACCTAACTAACCTAACCCAGTCATAAAAAAAAGATACCCTCTAGCAGTTCCGTCTGCGGCATGGAACCCATAACGCTGACGGCGTTACCTCTCTGTATTGCTAATGAAATACGTTGCGAGAGGTAAGCGCCAGTCCTATCGTCCCCTGAAGCGTCGACGAGTCATTTAGTCATTGCCCTCATAAATCATTTCACGTCAGCTGACCAGGGACCCAATGTTTCTACCGCAAGTGCCGCAAACTCACAGTCCATTAAAGACGAGTATTTGCGGCGCTTCAACACCTGGGCCTGGTCAGCTGCAGCGCCGGCTTGAGATCGAGTCCCCTGGATGTGGGACTGAGCTGAGCAAACGTATCCACGGACGTTGCGTCCCACACCAAGGCTCTATCCAACCTCCACGGCACTAATGTGGCACCATCGGGTCGCTTGCCATCGTCTCTTGCCAAAACCCCACCGGGTTCAAGTATAGCAGGCACAGAAACGGTGGCAAGCGAACGACGGACCAAATCGTTTATTTATAGTGCCGTGGCACTATTGTACATGAGAGGCCATGCCTACCCAACTCATCGACGCTTTTACCACAGAAGCATATATGTGATATACATATTCTGGCCCCAAGCCTCAAGAAACAAGCAATTCTTAATGTGCTAATGTGCTTGGGTCCAGAACGGTATCTGTCGCGAAGAAAGCCCGTGGAGCCAGTGCCCTGACTCGGGGGCGGAAACCGCCAGGAGGCGGGCGCGTTCAGAATCGTCCGCTCTTACACAAATCGACCTAGTCCCATAGTAAGCTCAAAAAGACTTGTGTTGTGGGTAAGTACTAGACGACGAAATATAAATAATGTATAAAGATTTTTCTTTTAAGCTTTTTGTATTTTATGTCTCATGATTAGGTTGTATTGTTAACATAATTGTCATATAGGAATGAACCTCCAGGACTTTATTCTTAATGTATGTTGGTAGGTACTCTATGTGTACCCCATATTTATATTTGTTTATGTGACGGTTTGTGTTCTAAATAAACTGAAAATAAATGGTAGTAGCCCATTTTGTTGCACATGCTCTGGTCCGGATTTGTTCTTCCTACTATACTTATAAATGTTTTCCTGTTTTTGTATAAAAGGTCGTATTCTTAGTACTTAACTGCTAGTAATAGAAAAATGCCCAGATTGTGTTCGTACTATACTTATATAATTATATAATTTCATCATGGAATATTTGTTTGTTTAGCTTCTAAATTATGTCGATATTACAACCGTCAGACAGATCCATCAAGGTCCACATAGCAATGCACCCCGGAGAACTTTCCAAAGTTGCGAAAATTCTAATAAGGAAAGTTCTAAGAACTTAAATTTTATAAACACTGAAAACATGACAAAAACTCTCTGGATACATACAATACCAGCTGTTTAATTGGCCTGCTTAAACAATAATAGATTATACATATAATTAATGATTCATCCATGAAAAAATCCCAGCAGAAACTTTCTAAAGGAAACTTATTTTTAAATTCTCATGTATGTTTCCGGAATTTTCTGAGAACTTCCCTTATATTTTGAGAATGTTCTGCAACTTGCTACATTGCTAGTACGTAGACCGACCACATGTCCCCCATGGTACTGGTATGTATTTAATACGTGAGTTTAACCATATAATTATTAGTATAACTTTAAACATGTCTCATGAAAGTTAGAATTCGATAATCATTAGTTCGGAAATTCATGTAGCGAAACTACATAATCTAACTTAACCATAACATAAAGTGGAACTGAAAATTCCATAATCCGGCCTGAGCGAATATCAGCCGCTAGACACAGTTTTATATTAATAAATTGGAGAACTTATATAATACCTTCCACGCCATATTTACTGCACCTATGTATACATAAACATAACTTTCTAACTGTATTGGGTATTTTCCGTTTTTTACGCGGTAAGTATTTGTTTCTGAACTGCCAAATTCACAATATTAATATCCACGTTTCATATTTCAAACAACAGCTTCTTTATTCACATTTCTTTAAGGGCAGGGTAATAATTTAGAATAATATGCAGCCTCCGTTTTTGTAATAAAAGTCATCGCTATAATGTTTCATGAAAAAACAAGAGACTCGGAAAAAGCGGCCGCAATACCCATTTTCCGAGTTTGACAATCGTGACGTTGAGACCCCTTTTGTACATTGAGAATAAGTATTAGCTTAGAATTGTAACAATCTGCGGGTGAACGACACAGTTCTTAACATATTAAATAATAAGAGTACTGTTATGATCAAATAATCGAGGCTGTTTGTCTATAGAAAATCCTGAAGCTCGAACTTGCTAGAATCGAAATCTATTCGAAGTGCGTTTGTTCGATCGCGTCGGTAGTAAAGTATAGTGTTTTTTCGATGGCCACTCATGGTAAGCGTACTGTTCCTAGGAAAACATAGTGAGGAAACCGTACTAATCCCAATAAGGTATAGTTTTTGTTTCAAACCAGAGGTGGAAGGTCAGATGGTAGTCACTTTCGTAAAACTAGTGCCTATGCCAAATCTTGGGATTAGGTACCTAGCGGATCTCGGGCTCCTTTAAGGCACAACCGGGAAAACGCTAGGAGGATAAGACCTGCCTGTTCCTATTTTCCTTCAAACTTCATACTAACTAAACTTTTAGATTCTTCATAAAAAGTTGCTGAGCAAAAATCAATATGCTCAACGCGTGATGCACACCGTATACTTGCGAGAAAACAATTGTATATACTTATGTAAATCCTTTATTGTATACAAGACAATGAAAATACATGCAGGACAGAATCTATAGGTACAAAGGCGAACTTGTCCCTGTAAGTGGTCACTTCCAGACAGTTAACCTTTGAGCACTTTGGTGAAAAACTGGAAATGACAGGTAAGAAACAATTGCGTTTATTGAGTGTGGTTGCTAACGGCGATCATATCAAATAAGAATTCATAATAATAGTGGTTGGTTAGATTAATCCAACCTTGGTTAACCAATCTACCTCCATAAATTACTCATTTTTAGGGTTCTAAACTGAACCCTTATGGATTCGTCATATCTGTCTGTCTGTCTGTCCGTCCGTGTGTCACTAAAAACTATAGGGTGTATTTGAATAAAATTTTGAGGATAGGTGTATTTTGTTAGCCGTTACATAATTTTTCAAAGTTCAAAGTTCAAAGTGCTTTATTTGTAAAACATAGGTATAACTGAAAGATACAGAGGTGTTAAATTATTATAGCGAACCACTATGTTTTGCCATTTGGCGTACAAAAACATTAGATATATTACATTGCATTACACTACATTATATAAAAAAGGTCAATTTCATTTTCATAATAATAATATCCATAATAACAAAAAAATAATCAATTGAAGTCATCATTTAAATAATTAGAAATAGAATAATAACATTTGTTTAAAAGTAATGTCATGAGTTTGCGTTTCAAAACCGGTACGGGAGTCAGCTTAAGTTCATACGGTAATTTGTTGTAGATCTTAATTGCTACAGAATACACACTTTTGTGCATTAAAGCGGTTTTTGCAACAAAAGTGCACAGGTCCTCTCTGTGTCTTTGTCGTAAAGGCCTGCTAGTGGCATCAAGCTTTCTGAATAGTGCTGGATTATTTTTAATAAATATTACTGCCTCAAAGATGTAAAGGGAGGGCATAGTCAATATTTTCATTTCTTTAAAATGTGATACACAGCTATCGGTTTGTTGGAGACCACACATTGCCCTGATACATCTTTTCTGTGCTTTGAAGACTGCTTCTTTATTCAAGGAATTGCCGCAAAAAATGATACCGTAGCGCAGCGTCGATGCTACAAATCCATGATATGCAGTTAATACGGCATCAGGACTCACTTGCTTGGCCAGTTTATAAAGAGCATAAGCATACTGATTTAATTTCCGGCAGATTTGTTCAGTATGAGTATTCCAAGATAGGTGGTTATCTAAGTGCACTCCTAAAAATTTTGTAACAGAAACAGATTCAACGATTGTCCCATCATAATTACAACAAATTGGAAGGGGCAATATACGCTGATGAAAATGCATGATTTTAGTTTTATCAAGATTAATTAACAAATTATTCATATGTAGCCATTTAATTATGTCCTTAACAGTATTATTAATCTCACTTTCATAGTCGTCAATATTATTATATTTGATTACAACAGTGCTATCATCAGCAAATAAAACCATGGGATATTTAACATGCCGGGGAAGGTCGTTAATGTAGAGTAAAAACAGTAAAGGTCCGAGGACACTTCCCTGCGGCACGCCATACTTGATTTGCCTCTTTTCGGATCGGTAGGCCTTTACATATTTTGAGCTCATACAGATTTGAGAGATTTCGGTGTATTGCTCTCTACCGCTCAAATAGGACTTCATGAGATCCAAAGTATTGCCACGAATACCATATGCACTTAACTTTTTCAAAAGAATAGAATGGTCTACATAATCGAAAGCTCTAGTCATATCCATAAATATGGCACAGATATGGTTGCGATTGTCTATATTTTTTATTATCGATTGGATGAGATCATATATTGCCATATTTATAGATTTGTTTCTGCGAAAGCCTTTCTGTTCTGCCGCAAGTAAATGATATTTCTCTAAATAGTTGTAGAGTGCCTCGTAAATTACTTTTTCTACGACTTTTGAAAATACTGTTGCCAGAGCAATAGGTCGATAATTTGAGACATTTGCTTTATCCCCTTTTTTATGTAGTGGTTTCACAACAACGGGTTTAAGCTTGTCTGGATAGACACCAGTTGTGATACAGAGGTTGACAATGTGACTTAGGGGATAGGCAATTATGTGTGAGACCTGTTTAACGGCTTTTGTGCTTATATTGTCGTATCCGACACTATTGGTATTTTTCAACGATTTTATTATGTTGTGGATGTCATGAGGAATGATCGGCGCCATATATATAGATTGGGTGCAGTTAGTAAGCACATTACATTGCTCATCAGAGTTTTTATTTGAGGTTTGGTCAATGAAAAAGTTATTGAATGTATTGGCTATGCGGATCGGATCTGATATTGGGACGCCATCTTTAACTAGCTTTAATATAGGCTCCTTGGGAAATAGTTCCTTGGCTTTATTAATGATCTGCCAAGTCGCCTTTGATTTGTTAGACGCTTGTTTTATGAAATTATCATTTTGTGAGCGTTGCGTGAGTTTTAATATTTTCTTGTATCTGGCATTATATGCTTTTAGGATGTTCTTATTGCCAATAGTAGGACTAAATCGATACTTCCACAGTAATGCTCTCCTCTTTTTACTACATAATTTAATTCCACGAGAAATCCACTTAGGTTTTGTTTTAGATTTAAGTTTTATAATTTTGAACGGAAAGCACAAATTGTAAAAACAGACAAAAGTTTCTAAAAATGATACAAAAGCTAGGTTTGCATCATTACATTGTAACACTTCTGAGAAAGACAGGCTATTAATAGACTTTTTGAAATTCATCAAATTTTCTGTACTGAGGTCTCTTTGTTTTACCCGCCAGCATTTAATACAGCAAGTCTTTTTAACAGGACACTTCAAAACTTGAGCTGTATGATCCGATAGGCCAAGTTCAACAACTTCTGCCCTGGATCCCTTGACATTATGTGCGAAATTGTCGATACAAGTGCCACTGGCTAGTCTAGTCGGTTCTCTAATTTCTAATTTCAAATTATGATTTAGTAATAAATATTCAAATTGTAAGGTGTTATTGTTTGTCTTTAAGATGTCCAGATTAAAATCGCCGCACATTATTATCTTTTTATTATTTGTACCATCGCATACGTTGCGAAGCAGAGTATCAATCTTTTCAAAAAATAATGTCACATTCGATTGAGGCGTTCGGTAGAGACATATAATAATGATTTTGTGCTGTAACAATTCAATAGCACAACATTCAATCGAGCACTTCAAGGACAATTTTTTTACATTAGTCAATTCTTTGCATTCAAGATGCGACTTAACTAAAATACATGCACCCCCTCTACATTGATCTCGAGAAAAACTAGTGACAAGTTTAAAGTTAGGTATAGTAACAAGATTCTCTAAGCCTTCCATCAAAAAATGTTCAGTGATACATAGTATATCGATCGGCGTGCCGCTAGTCTCAAACTCTTCCAAATATACCGATAGTGTGTCCGCTTTATTTAATAAACCGGCTATATTTTGATGCATGAGGTAGATGAACCTGTACGAAAAAAATCCGAGGGTTGTTCGGTGGTTATTAGGCTAGTCCTCACAGGGTCCGATGAAGCTTTAACTTTGAAGAAGTCATTAATTTTTTTCTGTTGGGTCTTGCCCTGTCTTTTTATTTTAAAGAATTCTGATATTTTCTTTTGTGCAGGTTTATCCAGACAATTCTGTAGTCTTTTTGATGAGGAAATGAACCTTCCTATGTGACCAACTATATTCGTCATTCCACTGTCGTTAAGCTTCCCTGTTCTTTTCGAGAACATATCCAGAGATAAATCTAGATTTGAGTCGAAGGAGTAGTGCCGATTATGGAACGGCATGCACAGCAGATTGTTGAAATTTTCGACTATTGTGTTGAAAATAAGTTTACCGCATATATATACGTAGGGCAGGTTAAAATAATATTTGTGTTCAAAATCGGGCTCAGGGTCTCATTAATAAATAGAATAAGTTCATGGTGGTTACTCTCTTCTTGCATGTCCTCTTCGCCGATCATAATGACACAATAATCTCTCATTGTTAAATTTGACACTTTGTTTTCAATGTTTTCTAACATAAGTTTTTGTAATTAAATAACAAAAAAAACTTTTTTGCCAGTGCCATAAGATTTCAGTAACGATACGACCTTTTTAATAGGCACGGAACCCTTCGTTGTGCGTAGTCCAACACGCACTTGGCCGGTTTTCGAATAAATACACGATTCGTATGCTTTTCAAATGGGATCTAACAACGAAATTGAATTGTACCTATTCCAATGTAACAGATTTACTTTTATGTTTTCACGATTCAATTTATTGCTTGCTCCACATTGAAAGGTTAAATTGTATTTGATGTTGTGAAAATTAATACCTATTAATATTTAGTATTTGTACTTTGAATATACCTGCGTCTCTTTTATGGTTGCGGTTTGGGACATTAAATATTTAATAAAAATTAAAAACATTAAATTATTTTTTCAGTTCAATTTCTAGCTATGTAGGTTTAAAGTTGGAGAAAATGTGATTTGCTGGTCGATCACGTAACGCATTGTACGCGCGTCAGGTAGATCTATGGCGAACCTAGTAAAGGTCGCAGGAGTCCGCTGGATGCGGGTGGCGCAGGACCGGTCAATTTGGCACTCTGTAGGGGAGACCTATGTCCAGCAGTGGACGTCTTTCGGCTGATATGATGATCATGATGATGATCACAGCGAACCAATACGCCGAGAAATCAGATTACTATAATTTGTAGGTACACTACAACATTACAACTAACAAATGCGAACACGCTAATTTAACAATATTGGGAACACAAACACAGGGAAATTTTATACGTCTGGTATATGCCTAGTGGACTGCCTATTATCCATCGCCTTACAAAATATCAAACATTCCCGGCACACGGCCACCTATCGCCACGCAGACAGGTCACATTCAGGCACCGATGCCAGGAGCGTATTGAGAGTCACCGCACGCGGCAGTGGTGGTTCCGCTCCGGCGCACGACCCTGCGCGCCTCCGGCTCTGGCGCCGCCAGCGGCGGTCGCAGGCGCACACATGCAATCAACTTGTTTATTCCGACAAGCATACCTACATAGATTATTAACTAGTGCAGGGTAGGCGAACCTTTATGCATCAACGTGCCATTTTTTCTAAAGAATGTTTAATGGGGTCATTGACGTGCCATCAAATAATTTTGAATTTCTGATCGAACTGAGAGAAGTTCAGTTTATGAAATGACGTCACATCTGGGTACATAATAATTTTTTACACATGTTTTATGATCGGCGACGTGCCCAAAATATTGTGCCGCGTGCCATCAATGGCACGCGTGCCATAGGTTCGCCTACCCTGAACTAGTGGCAGTCAGTCGCGAGCCTGTTTCAGTTAGTTTTACTGGGCATTTTCCGCAAATCGACATCGCCTATTTTGCGTGAAAGGATTAGACCTCTCCTCACGATGTTATCCTAAGCTAACGGTAAATTTTTCGTACATAAGTTCCGAAAAACTCATTGGTACAAGCCGGGATTCGAACCCACGACCGCCGCTTGACAGCCGCATGCCTGAGCCACTAGGCTACCGTAGCTTCAAGCAAGCAGCCTGCTGTCTTTTCTTCAAACATTTTATTTTATTTCGAAATACTGAATCGACAACAAGCAATATATACGATTATTGAACTTGAGGGGTAAACACATAACGTTTCAAACGAGTGTTAGGACAACTTAACTGTCATTTTCCCGTACAAAAAGTGGCATTTAGATCTACTTGACGCGCTTGCAATGCGTTACGTGATAGACTATTAGCCGCTCAAAAAACTTCACGAGAATCGGTTAAGAAAATGCGACCTGTAGAGAACAGTCGGAAAGCGGGACATCTGGACATCCGGACATACGAAACAATTTTGTCCCAAGCTGAAACGGGGAACTCCCTTCGCTTCGCTCGCTGGTTTAACTAGATTTTCATTCATTAATTTATCCCATCCGCTCCAACCTTTTCAATTGACCTATACCCATCTCTTAGAAGGGTTATTTTGCAAACAACCCTGTATATTTCCTTACTTTTTTCCCTTTTACCGGTTTCCTCTTCCTTGTCTCAAGTAAATTACCTTAATAAATAAGGCTCTAGAGAGGCTGTCAAGTGAAACACTATAATTTTTCATGGTGGGTAATGAAAATAAATGTCCATATTTTTAATATAATGTCTTTTCGGCGGTTCTGATGTTACTTTTTGTTCCAATTTGTGGTGAGAAATGATTTGAATACTGCACATACTTACACACGCGGTACTAAACATGAAAGTGCTGCTGCGTTACTATATACAAAATACTATTTTATGTAACGATTGTATAAACACCATTACCTACTTACGGGTTTTCCCTTTCAATACGACTATTTCATCTATACGTGTGAAGTGCAAATCAACTGACGCAGCCCACTGAAGCCCATGAAATCGTATGTTGTGTAAAGAAAAAATAGGTATTTATTTCCCATCCTTTCTACTCGGCGGGTCGGTAAATACGCATTAGTTTTAGTGGTACCCATTCGTTTAGAAGTTTTATTGTTATGTGTCTCTCTCGTCTCGTTGTTATTTACTTAATACTAGTAGTGGCTCTATGAGCTGTAGAACTCTCAAGCCTGTTTTTTTTTTTTTATAAGAGACCCGACAACACATTTCTTTATAATTAAATTAACGAACCTGCTCACAAAATTCCACGAGAATCGGTTGAGGAAAGCGACCTGCAGAGGAAAACTGCCGGACAGCGTGACACACACCGGACACCGGACATACGAACGATTTTCGGCCCAAGCTGAAGCATAGAATAGTTCGCTTCGCTTGCTCGTTCGATTATTATCTGTCTGAAACTTTCAACAGTCATGTTTCAAATTCGAATCTACATAACATCGCCTTGCTAAGAGTTAGCACATTATGTCTTATTACGAAAAAATATTGTTTCATTTTAGGATGAAATGCCAGGGAGATCTTTTTATATCCTATCCTATTGATATCCTATTGGTATCCTTTGTGCCTTGTATAACTTTTCTTAATTATAATAACATTGGTTGATTATTTAAAGCTTTATGAAGCATATTGACATTTTAACTTATAAAGTAATCCTATTGTTTATTTTTATTTTTGAATGCCTACTTGCCAGAACATAAGCACCATAAATGTAAATTAAATCAATGTTAATCACTTGTGTTCTGCAAATAAGCCTCGAATCTTATATTAATTTAAAAAAAAATATATTTTATCTAGACACGCGGCAGCGTGTCAAGCCAAGTTCAAGCAAAGGAACTGGCTAGCCAGCGCCGAGTGTAATGTTACACAAACCACTTGGTGCCACTTTTGACCCTTCTATAACTCAAAACCTCTTTAACGTAAACACATAAAACTACGTGTATTTAATTAACCATAAGGACATCTAGAAGCCCAAATTTCACTAGCTCAAACGGTTATAAAGATATGAAGATCAAAAAGTCGTAAATTTTTGCACTTACTGACATATAGTAGGTACTGCAGCGTGAACTCGCAGACGTCGCTTAACGACTCCTTTTTAATATTTGTTCATTTCTATTTTAACGAATTTTGGCAGTTGGTTTATTACCACGACATCTAACGCATTTTACATGAACTTTTTCCTTCAGGGTTTGTGGTCGCTTGTGTTTTGTGTTGCTTTGATTCAGGTGTTGCGGCTAGAACTCTTTGGTTTCCCCTGTAGGTGGCGTCGTACATTTATTCACGTGTTGATGTTATATAACCTTCTAGTTGTTTTGTATGGGCAGTTGTGTACTGGTTGGTTTTTATAAAGACTATTTGAAATTTAAAATATGAATTATTCTAGATTCGGATTTCGGAGAGCCACAGTTTTGAAAAGAAAAAAATCATTGATTCTTGTGAAGCGGTACTGAAAACAGCTCTCAGTATGCTGTTCCATTGTAAATCTTTTTTTGTGGGATTTCAGTTCATTTCTTTGATATATTTTAATTTGGGCTTCTATTTAAGCTCAGTTTTTGTTAATTTAAAAGTGCTAGTCTGTCGCTTCGGCGGATTTTCTGAAAGTTGGCGGGGAGGACAGTCCACTTCCCAGTTCCTAGCAAGAAATTCCTTTTGGACACGTCTTTGGTTGTTCTACTCTGAGGCCAGTCGTGGAAAGCGATCTGGGTAAGCCTTGTTTAATTGTTTTTGTCTCACGTTGGTTCACAGACGTAAGTAGTTGTGGTAACGTAGTTCTTATGACATAATTTTGTTCCTAGCTTTCGGGTTCGGAGTGCGAGCAATAGTTCGACGCAAGTGTTTGCATCGACGTCCTCCACTGCTGGACGTGCGTGTACGGAGACCTACCAACCACGGCATTACCTGCTCCTAATTGAGCGGTTACTGGTACTACTGAAGGAGTCATCACATCGTGGAACGGGCCTCGAAGACGCGCGCGCTGAGCGGAGCGACTGGTGATCTAATCATCTAGTTAAAAAGGGAAAAACTAGATTTTTAACTTAGTTTTGTTTGTACATGTTGCCGAACATTGCTGAGGTTGTCTTTTCCCTTCACTAAATTCAACCTTTGATGGGGACCGTGTCGCCCTTACACATTATAACTCCCAAAATTCTTAAAGGCAGTTATTACGCCAACGTTTAAATCTTTTGACCTCTTGTTTTGGCGTTCATCCATTTCCCTTCAATCATCATACATACTCTCATATCCCATTTCCATCTGCCACCCTGATCTTTTATCACCTCTCCTATCAAAGGTGTTCCTTTTAACGTAAATTGAAGAACGTAAGGTCCGGCAAACTGATTGCGACACCGCTGTTGCACTTTTTAAAAAATCTAGTTCAGGTATCCCAATGCTGACCGTGACTTCGCCTCGCCGCGTAGCGTTTACGGCCAGTAAAACTCTTTCGGATGTGTAACGGTTAAATTTTAATATTGTGTGTATTATCCGTGAAATATCCTAGTGCGTTTGGTATTATATAAAATAAATTCTACGTGTTGTTGTAAGTGAATTTTTATTTTATTTTCACTACAGTACTTAAATCTAACCTACTTCCAGATGACCCAGAGGGATAAAATTTGGAATCCAGCTCGGTAATTGTGTGCAAGCGTAAGAAAAAATCATAAAATAAAAAAAAGTTAAAAATAGGGGGGGGGGGCATACAAAAAAAAATTGTAGCGTTGGAACCGTTACAAGCAGATATTTGAAACTATCCCAATATATGTATTATTATATTTGCTATATAACAGAAATATAAAAATAAAGTTAAGTCAAAAAATAAGTGGTAGAATTAATATATATATAACTTGATAACTTGAATAACTTTATAAAATTACTGATGTAATGAAAACTGGCCAAGTCAAATCTAACCTACTTTAAGATCAAATTTTTTTAATAACAGCAATTGTTATTATAGGTGTCCAATAAAGCAAAGAAATAGAGTTTAATACTTGTTCATAATGTTCCTATAAATACATATTTGGATTTTGCATTGAACTTGGCACTAATTTAGATCTCCATTCTTTTCGCGGCGAAGCCCACAGTCAAGTATAATTTTTGTATTGAACTTGGCTCTCCTTTTCTACATTTATGTTTTTGGTGCGATTAGTACCTATTCATTATCATCAATTGATATACAATAACTGGATACTGTAAAAAAATAAATTCATTGCTTAAAAATAATGTAGGCTGGTAGGATGTCGTAGTTTCGATAATATTGTAAGAAGATTGAATGTAAGTTATTAAATTAAATAGAATATTGCATGTCCAATGCTGGTAGAACATATCTACTTTATACCTTATGACATTAAGATATGTTTTTATAACTATGTTCTGGCAATAGACACTTTGAATTTGAATTTGGCACAGTGACCTATTTAATACTCAAAGCAAAACCCTCCGCCATATCCCATTTGGATTATAAAGTGGATTATTAAATTTACACAAACTCGTTATGTATTAGCGCGGGTTACTATTTCTTAAGATAGTACTTACGCAACCCATAGATAATCATGAAAATTAAACTCTAAATATAGGCCCGAAGATCACATTGTAAATTCCATGCGTATTGAAAATACAACCTTGTCAATGAGAGCCCGTATTTCCCTTGGCAGTTAGGGTTGACACGTGAGTGTAGACGTAATGATAAAGTGGATGGGAATATATATTTAGGTGAAATAGGTTTCAAACATGTTACGGCAGAGAGTGGCGTAAAGATGAAGACCACTAGATGCCATCGTAGATCAAAGAATAACAGATTTCAAATTAGTAAATAAGTTTAAGACGCCTATTACGATCGTTTAAACAATAAACCTCTTCAATATTAGTTTAGGTTCCCTTCGGTTTTATTAGGATTAAAAAACGTAAAAAGCCTTTATTATTGGATCGCAAGCGAGTCTTTAAAGTTTACCTAAACTCATAAAAAAGTTCTATTTCTGGAAGATCTTATCCATGAGAGGTTGGCAGATTTAATTCAGAGAGTTAGGCAACGTACCCCCTCGTTCAATTGGTTGTTTGTGGACCTTGAAAAAGTTTGGGAAACCTTTTTTGCACTGAAACCTCGAAATCAAGTGGCCTTACAAATCAGCCCGGAGGGATAAAATAATAAATAAGAGGCTTCTTTTGAGGACGTTGTGCGTTTAGCCAATTGTTCTAAGAAGGGCATTGCACGTTTGCCAAAGATCTCATGTGTATTTATATGTCCACCACAAACCATACAATGTTTTTACTTCTGTAATCTAAACAATGTATAATGGGTTGTGGGTGGGGGATACTTTTCTAGAACAGTGATATAACCTTGTCATGGCACGCCATACCAATCCACGGCTCACATATTAATTGGACACGTTAACTGGTTAATTAACCAGTGGATGTGACAACCACGTTATTATGTTATAACAAGGTTGTATCTTGATAGTTTGCCGAATCGACCACCGATCACAAATTTATAGCGTTTGATTGAAATACGGTTTCAAAATGACTCTATTCCCACTAGTTCTATTTTGATGGAATCAATAAAACAGGTTATTGAACTAGTGTATTTGAAAGTTAAAACGTTGGTTGGACCTTTTTGAGTCTACAACAGTACAACAGTAGCGCCCGAGATTTTAGCACGATACAAAAATAATAATAAATATAAATGGCCTTTTTCTAACAATGAAAACGGGCTGTAAAATCCAACGATGTCTCCGATTCAGTCCTGAGATTGTCACAGTAATCGTCCTTGCCTTAGTCATGCTTGGATAAAAAGAAAATGGTCGTTGGCCGACGCTGATAAGGTATTGAGGAGAATTAAAAATGAAATAGCCGAGAATGAACAATTGTGTCAAGAAAATTAAAACACAACAAAAGACGTTGTTTAACTTTATAAATTACCTTAGGATCAAGTATCAGAGAAAAAGTATTTTTAGGTATTTTTTTGGGTAAAACTTACAAGAATAAATTATCCACTCTTTGTGTTTTTAATAAAGCATTCATTTTCTACAAATTACTATTGTTGCTTATTCATAAAAGTGTAGCAGCGTAGCTTCAACATAACTAAAGGAATAAATTGGATTCCCATTTGGACTTACAAAATGACGGCGCCTTATGAAATTACCATAATTTAGGTACACGAACTTAAAATACCTTTAGTCAGAAATTCTGCTAATTAGTTTCAGTACGCTATTGTTGCAGCGTATACAGCGAAGTTATGGATACAAACAAGAATTAGGATGTATTTTATTTGAAAATTTTGCATATATGAGATTCTAACTTTACACACGTTTAATTTCGGTAAATGTACTCTGCTGCTGATGTATGTAATACTACAACCATCTGCTAAGATTTGGTGACTTTGACCAGAGGTATAGTTGTAGGTGTAGGATTAATCTCTGAACTAACCCAAATTAAAATAGATCTGCAACTGAGAATACAATGCAAGCACTCGTTCTAACATATTAGCGCGAACGCGCATAACAAATTAAAATGTAATAAAATTGGTATTAGAAGCTTCCATTTAGGCGCGAAAAGATCCAAACTTCTGCAAAGTCATAACTATTTGCAAAGGGCAGAAATTGTGTGGCGTGACCGACTAATAAACCCGAGTAGTGGGGATCCTTAGCGACATAAAATGGCCAAACCTTACTTTTTTTGATAAAAGTATGAAACTTGGCACAGTTATTCCTTGTGCCAAAATAAGCCGATTAAGATCGGTAGCCCTCGGGAGCCCCCCCTCTGGGGCCGGGGAGGGGGGGTTAAAATCCCGCTCCGCCCGGCTTCATCCTAAAAATTCTAACCGTCCATGGCTAGCTAATATGTCGTGTTTGGTATCAATTTCGGATAAATCAATAACGTAGAATTCATTTCTGGTATAAAAAAATGTTATTTGTCTTGAAATTAAAAAAGAAAACACAAAAATAAAGATTTTCAACTCCATTTTTTTTTATTTTGAGCATTCGTAAATATTAAACGGACAGCTATTTTTGTATACAAAAAATATGTTAATAAAGCCAATTAATTGAAGATTTGAAAATATATAACTTTTAACTACCTTTGATAACAATTAATATTGTAAAAAAGATTAAGTAGCGCGCGGTAGAAAATACCGCTCCGCCCGGCTTCATCCTAAAAATTTCTAACCGTCTATGGCTAGCTAATAGGTCATGCTAGGTATCAATTTCGGATAAATCAATAACATAGAATTTATTTTTAGGATAAAAAAATGTAATTTGTTGAGCAATTAAAAAATAATATATAAAAATTGTATTTTACAACTCCAATTTTTTATTTTGAGCCTTTGTAAATATTAAACGGACAGCTATTTCTGTATACAAAAAATATACAAATAAAGACAATTTATTGAAGATTTGAAAAAATATAACTTTTTAATACCATTGCTAACAATAAGTATTGTAATATATATTTTTTTGTAGCGCGCTTTAGAAAACACCGCTCCGCCCGACTTTATTTAAAAATTCTAACTGTCCATGTTTAGCTAATAGGTGGTATTTAGTATCAACTTCGGATAAATCAATAACGTAAAATCATTTCTGGTATATAAATGTAATTTAACAAGCAATAAAAAATATTTTACTAGAACATATTTTTATTATGAGCCTTCGTAAATGTTAAACGACTAGTTAGTTGCGTATGCAAAAATACTTAAACAAATCCAGTTTAATGTAGATTTGAACAATATAACTTTTAGCTACCTTTGCTAATAATAAATAGGTAGTGTATTTTTTTTAAGTCGCGTGCCGGTGCTCAATTTTTACCGCCTGTTCAACCTAAGTGCACATTCTGGAGACCGACTGTGCTATATTCGTTCTTGTGATCATAAAAATGATGAAAGATTAACAAATATTTGTAATACAATTTTAATTTGCACAGTAGTGGCGTCCCCTTAGAGAAGGGACCTTAGAAGTGTCGCGAGGCCTCATGTTTGTATTAGGTGAGAGCGTCACTGTTAACGCCAATGTCACTAAGATCCGTTTTTCAAAGTCATATTGTACGAGTATAAGCAGAAAAGGCACAATATTACGTATAATTAACTACACGTCTCGAGAGTCAACGCAGTTTCCTCCACTGAGACGTAACTGGGTGCATTTCAAATCCCTCTTCATAATTTTTGCATCACGTTTCGCAACCAGCTTTGCATCTACACTACACCTTGTTTATTTTAAGCAGATGCTGGCCCCAGCAGTGTTGTCAGACCAGTGTGGAATCCATTGGCCAGCACCTTGCTTCCATGTCCAAGCAGAGGGACTGGGTTAGCTTTGATGACGATCTAACACATATCCAAAAACGTACCTACCCCTTGGTAAACTGCCCGTTTTGTGTGCTGGTATAGCGCAGTTTCCGTCTGAGGCATGTCCTCCAATTGCCGGTTCTTTCTAGTAAACATATATTTTTGAAGCTGAAGGTCCTGGGATCGAATCCCGGTAAGGGCAAATATTTGAGTGATGAGCATGAATATTTGTTTCTGAGTCTTGAATGTTTTTTATGTATTTAAGTATTTATATCTATTATATATATCGTCGTCTAGTACCTATACCACAAGCCTAATTGAACTTACTATAGGGCTAATTCGATTTGTGTAAGAATGTCCCATAATATTTATTACTATTGCTATATTTTTAGTACTTAAATCTACTACGTCTTGTACTAGAGGTTGATGAAAATAAAGCGATGCGAAGAGTACGATAACCCGATAAACAACCAGCAATTAGAGGAAACTGCTCTATACCAGCACACATAACGGGCAGTTTACCAAGGGGTAGGTACCTACATGTTTCGGACTAGGCGTTTGTTCGTCATCAAAACTTACCCAGTCCCTCTGCTTAGACATGGAAGCAAAATGCTGGCCAATGAATTCCACACTGGTCTGACAACCCTGGTGTGGTCAGCATCTGTTTAAACTAAACAAGATGTAAATGCGAAGCTGGTTGCAAAACACAATGCAACTGAAGAGGGATTTGAAATATACCCAGTTATGTCTCAGCGGAGGAAACTGCGTTGACTCTCGAGACGTGTAGTAAATTATACGTAATAATGTGCCTTTTCCGCTTATACTCATACAATATGACTTTGAAAAAGGGATCTTAGTGACATTGGCGTTAATAGTGACGCTCTCACCTAATACAAACATGAGGCCTCGCGACACTTCTAAGGTCCCTTCTCTAAGGGAACGCCACTACTGTGCAAATTAAAATTGTGTTACAAATATTTGTTAATCTTTCATCATTTTTATGATCACAAGAACAAATATAGCACATTCGGTCTCCAGAATGTGCACTTAGGTTGAACAGGCGGTAAAAATTGAGCACCGGCACGCGACTTAAAAAAAATACACTACCTATTTATTATTAGCAAAGGTAGCTAAAAGTTATATTGTTCAAATCTACATTAAACTGGATTTGTTTAAGTATTTTTTGCATACGCAACTAACTAGTCGTTTAACATTTACGAAGGCTCATAATAAAAATATGTTCTAGTAAAATATTTTTTATTGCTTGTTAAATTACATTTATATAACAGAAATGATATTTACGTTATTGATTTATCCGAAGTTGATACTAAATACCACCTATTAGCTAAACATGGACAGTTAGAATTTTTAAATAAAGTCGGGCGGAGCGGTATTTTCTAAAGCGCGCTACAAAAAAAATAATTTTACAATACTTATTATTAGCAATGGTATTAAAAAGTTATATTTTTTCAAATCTTCAATAAATTGTCTTTATTTGTATATTTTTTGTATACAGAAATAGCTGTCCGTTTAATATTTACGAAGGCTCAAAATAAAAAATTGGAGTTGTAAAATACAATTTTTATATATTATTTTTTAATTGCTCAACAAATTACATTTTTTTATCCTAAAAATAAATTTTACGTTATTGATTTATCCGAAATTGATACCAAACACGACCTATTAGCTAGCCATGGACGGTTAGAATTTTTAGGATGAAGCCGGGCGGAGCGGTATTTTCTACCGCTTGCCACTTCTTTTTTTTTACACTATTTATTGTTAGCAAAGGTAGTTAAAAGTTATATATTTTCAAATCTACAATAAATTGGCTTTATAAATATATTTTTTGTATACAGAAATAGCTGGCCGTTTAATATTTACGAATGCTCAAAATAAAAAAAATGGAGTTGAAAATCTTTATTTTTATGTTTTCTTTTTTCATTTCAAGACAAATAACATTTTTTTATACCAGAAATGACTTCTACGTTATTGATTTATCCGAAATTGATACCAAACACGACATATTAGCTAGCCATGGACGGTTAGAATTTTTGAATGAAGCCGGGTGGAGCGGGACTTTAACCCCCCCTCCCCGGCCCCAGAGGGGGGGCTCCCGAGGGCTACCGATCTTAATCGGCTTATTTTGGCACAAGGAATAACTGTGCCAAGTTTCATACTTTTAACAAAAAAAGTAAGGTTTTTTACCAAACGCCCACACTAGAGTGAGCTTGAAAGGCCATGAGATCAGTGACAGAGATAAAATGTTGTGTATTTTGGTGTAATGTTAAGCATTATTGGGGTTGTTTTACTCCAAACTGTGATATCGAATAGACACTTTACCATATACTATTAAACGAGCAGTAATTGTTATTTTTCGTTGTTTATTTGACTTATGATTTCAATTAGAATACTGTATCCTATAGGGTTTATAGGGAAGAATAATCGATTTAACTAAGTATGTCGCATTTCTGGGAAAATTCATGTTCTCCTTATTGTTTTCACAGAGAAAAGCTCAGCCGCCCAGATTCTTACGAGTACTAATTATTTATTAAGGTTTTTGCTTATATTCCTAACACTCGTAAGTGGCAGTGGGCGGGGCACATTGCACGTAGAACCGATGGCCATTGGGGCGGAAAGGTTCTCGAGTGGCGACCTCGTACCGGAAGGCGCAGCGTGGGTAGGCCCCCCACAAGGTGAACTGATGACCTGGTAAAGGTCGCTGGAGTCCGCTGGATGCGGGTGGCGCAGAACCGGTCATTGTGGCACTCTTTGGGGGAGGCCTATGTCCAGCAGTTTTTCGGCTGATATGATGATGATGATGATGACTCGTAAGTGTTAGGAATATAAGCAAAAAACACAACGTTTGAATAGTGACTTGACGAGACCGTCCGTGTTTGTATATTACTCAAACTGTTCCTCTTTCTTTATTTAGTTTCGGCTACGTTCATTAGGCCGGGCAATTAGGCAGGGCCAGTTAAATGTTAGGGTTTCAACTGCAAACTATTTGATTAATACGTTGAACAATATACCAGTTAGGATAAGAAACATCAACGTAATACAATATACATTTAAATATAGTAATAATAGGTCAGCCTATATACGTCCCACTGCTGGGCACAGGCCTCCTCTCAACTTTTATTTATTAAAGTTCCAAATAATTTTTATAAAACTCTAGTCTCTTATAGGAGACTTCCGTGACTGCCTTCAGACCTCTTATTAGCGATGCAATGTTCATCATGCAATGTTATGTTTAACTTATTTTGGTAAAATAATGCAACCGATAAATCATGATCATCATCATCATATCAGCCGAAATTCATCCACTGCTGGACATAGACCTCCCCCGCCTACGGGTCCAGCGCCCCGTCATCGTGGCACCCGCATCCAGCGGACTCCAGCGACCTTTACCAGGTCGTTTAAATAAATGATGATGTCGTAGTATAATTCGAATTCGGGCCGGGCCTGCAAATAAGTCTTAGACCGGGTCCGTCAAAGTATAGGTTGTGCTACGTCACAGGTATTCTATATCAAAGAGGGCATTGTACAGTCACAAGCGTTAATTGGGACCCATTTCCTTCAAATGTTGTTAGAACATTTACAATGCAATAAGGTTGAAAACTTCAGTTCAATAATAATTGTGAAGTGTCAAGATGACACAATTAAATGTCTTATTGAATGGGCCCTTGAATTGATAACGTCTTTGCCAAAAGCTATCATTACAGTTTTCTAATTACGAACATGTGTCATTGTGTGTCAGTGTCAGACAAGAAAATTTATTGAAAACTGTCATTTTCACAAAATACTATTTTCAAATAACAAATATGGCCGGAGAGAAGACAGGGCCTCTAACACGGGTGACAATTAGTCGGAAAAAATCGGAAATGATCGTTTGACTCGTTCCGCCCGGTTGACGTCACTGAGCGGTTTCCCCTAGTCACGTATAGTAACGTAAGTTGTCAGCATGGCAAACATTGACACTCCTTTAAAATATTAGCTTTAAATGTCTTCAGTTTGCTATACGATATTCCACCTTAGGTGGGTCCCAAATTAACGCTCGTGACTGTACCTACCTACGGAGTCACTCAAACCCAAAGCGTATAAACGCACTCTAAAATAAAAACAAGTTACCTACAGTTTCGGGTTCAGTTTCCCTGCAATACATTCCCAGTCGTACATTTATTGAACCTTATTATGGCTATGAGTTCCATTTACCCCTGTGTTGGCCACATGGCCTTAAGGCCACACATAGAGGTTAACCATAAACTATCCGTTGCTATAGCCGCTCAGCAGGCCTCGCCACGTCGGATACCATTTACCCGGGAAGTTATGTGGAATATAGTTTTTCATTTGTTACTTGATTTTATTTAAGTATTCTAGACGTAAAAATATTATGAGACAGTTGGGTTTTAGGTATGTAAATAACTAAGTCTGTCACATATTGACAGACTACAGATTTTCTCCAAATAATTTTCAACTCAATACGTTAGTAAGACGGGAGCCTTTAGTAGTTGCAGTTACCCACTACTTGGTTAGTGCGAAGTCTGCAGGCACACTCACGTTAATAATTTAATGAAACAAGATTCCATTTCATGTTCGATATCAAAGGCTCAGAACTGAAAGCAAAGGTTAATAGCACTGACGTGATAAACTTTGTCTAAGTTGGTGTTTCTAGCCCACAAATATCCTTGAACATTACCTGTAACTATCTGATACGTACCTACATATTTAGATGTAACACAAACAAAACAAATGCCTACTAAAACACGTAACCCCTACATGCAAGACGGGCTGTACTTAAGTTTTTTACCAAACTCCCCAACGGCGATTGCGAGAAAACAGTGCTACAAAGAGGCATATGGAAAAGGCAGCGGTCAAAAACTTAACAAGGCATGGCAAACACCACGGGATATAATTGAAAACCGAAGTCAACTTAATGTCAGTAGGCAAGATGGACCATTAAACGGAATAAAGTCGAACCGGGACCCAACAGCGCGTGAACTTAATAAGCGAGTGAAGCTAACGTATTATTGCAACAGCTGACGATTTATTTACTGGGGTACTGAGTAGGTATGTCTTAAGGCAAATTTAGCCATAGAGTCTTAGTGTACAGCCCGAGTACATGATCCGCCACAAGCGGGCTTGAAGCGTCCATATAAATTGTATTTCTTTTATATGCAATGGACACTCCACGCCCCGCTCATAGCGGAGCGTCATCATCATCATCATATCAGCCGAAAGACGTCCACTGCTGGACATAGGCCTCCCCCAAAGAGTGCTACAATGACCGGTCCTGCGCCACCCGCATCCAGCGGACTCCAGCGACCTTTACCAGGTCATCAATCCGCCTTGTGGGGGGCCTACCCACGCTGCGCCTTCCGGTACGTGGTCGTCACTCAAGAACCTTTCCGCCCCAATGGCCATCGGTTCTACGTGCAATGTGCCCCACCCACTGCCACTTAAGTTTAGCGATTCGTGAAGTACCCATATAAAATAAGTCCATGACGAAGGTAGTCCGATGTCCAGAGGTATTTTTGATTCTAGAGAAAAGTTTTTCGTATACAAAAACACGCTTATTTTATAGTCACTTTCTGTAAAAACCAATCCGTCGATTATACCAAGACAGCGGATTTATACCAAGTAATAAATATAGTAAATGTCAATAGTACTAAATGTAATTATAGCCTTAAATCATTATATCACTTGTTACATTAGATCATTTGAAATTTATAACCTAACCGAATGATGAAATGAAATGTGTGATGAGTTGACGGGCGATAGAGAGATATGGAAGAAAATAACATGCTGCGCCGACCCCAAGTAAATGGGATAAGGACAAGCGAATCAAATGATGAACCTAACCTAATGAGTAATGACTTCTACAGTTCTATCCGATGATATAACCAATTTCTGAGGCGCAGTCCACTCGCCCACCAGTTTTTAGGATTATTATGCAAAACGAACCTAACCTATTTGATGATATTCAAAGAAAACCCGAAAAGTTCACTGTTTCGAAATAAAATGCATTAGGTCTAGTGAAACATTAGAGCTTAGGTTAGTAGGTCAAGTGACAGGACCTCGACCAAGTGTTAAGTGTGATGAAATTAGCTGTAGTGTTCATTAAACATAGTAATCATTAGAAATTAGGCCCAGCAAATAATTATGCCATATAAGTTTAATTATCTCAGGTTAAGTTGTGGGGAGCCATTGTGAAATAATCTGTTTGCAAATAGGAAGAACCGCTTTTGAGTAAACACCAAGACTGCGAGGAATGATGAATGTGGTCGATTCAAAGAAAAAAAAAAGATTTGAAAAGGTGCGTTCAAGCCTCGCTTCGAAAAATGTGTCAAAAACATAAAATTTTAAATGAACACAAAACACAATTGAATCAAATTGTATAAGAAAGAAACTTAAGAGTACACAAATTAAACAAAAGGCAGCCTAAGACTTCATTACGCTTTATTATTGAGATTATTATCACCATTAATTTTATCAAAGGAAACGTTCGTCATGTCTTTATGCTGTTGCTGTTACAATAAAATTACAGCAAAAAACTGTATTATTTTTTTAGCGTTGGGAACGTTGACTTTTGCCAGATATAAACAATTAGAAAACATTGCGTTATTATATCACAGCGGCAGATATATCAGTATCAAATAGGTACCGTAAATAAAACATCGCTTTCGTTATGTACAGTAGGTATAGGAACAGAAACCAAATAATATCGTAAGTACACCGATGTCAGATACTTGTGTATAGGTATTAAAGGTATTGTTTTGTTTTATGTATTTTAGATAGCTATTTCGGTGCGATCGGTGGTGGCGGTGCAGTTTCACATAGCGAGCCTAGGACGGGACATGTACAGGTGTAAACGTTTTCATATTCGCCTTTCAGCCCTTGCCTAAAGTTAGGTAATGAATTTGGGATGACACTTACTTTAAGATTTGATCTCTGTTCTAATTAATTACAACGAAAATCGTCTAAATATTATACCAAGCTTGGGCGAAACTAACCGCGGTTTTTTTTAACAAAAAATGTGAGTAACGCGCTCTCACGGGATGTTGTTTTTGTCAGTATAATGGAAATCGTTTATAAACAATAGTTGTTTGTTCAGCGAAAAAACATTTTAGTTTCCATCAACCCTTGTCGGGCGGGGGGGCTTAGTAACCGTGGGCTGGTTACCCAGCGCGAAGCTAAGAGGCACCCAGGGCGGGCCTGTGTGGGCCTGGCTGGCCCGAGAAAGGCGCTCCTAGCGGGCTTAGCTAAGCCCGTTCAGGCGGTTCAGGATGTGTTAGGGAGGGACCGCAGAAGAAGAGGAGTATTGCGGTTCGCCGTTCTCCCTATTTCTGCGGACGAGGCGGGATCGCAGGGGGAGAGGCGTGTTGGTATAACGGTGCGCCGCTCTCCCTACTTCCTGCAATCTTGGCGGGGCTGTTCCGCTGAAACGGCATTGATGGGACCGCAGAGGAAGAGGAACGGAAGGTATTACGGTACGCCGCTTTCCCTGTTCTCTGCGGCCGAAACGTGGTCGGCGGCAGAACCACAGACCCGATCCGCCATCGGGTGCTGGATTTTCCGCACCCATGATCTCCTCGTAGTGGACTCAGGGGGGTCCGCTACTGAACAGGTGGAGATCTCTCCGGGCATCCGCGAAGGAGCCGCTTGTGGGCGACTGCCGCCGGCGGGGTTGCGGATGTGTGCGCAAGCGTTCCCGTAACCTCGCCACATGACAGCGAGGCGGCAAGTGGGAAGGTTTTTTTTGTTTTCCCCCCTAAACAAAAAAAAAGTACCTATCTTCTTTTCCCGTGGGTGTCGTCAGAATCAGCTACGGGAATAGGGTTCAAGTGTGGTTTGGGTGATGAGCTAGCAAGCTATCACCATTTTTACTATCGTGAAGGTTATATTTGTTAGAATATAATTAATGGAATTTAAGGCTATAAGTGGCACTGAAAATTAACTTTCTTGTGTTCTGCCTACCACTTTTCGGTATACATGCGTGAGTGTATCTATGTATTTGTGTGCAATTTTTTTCAAAAGCCCACTAGCGTAATTGCCCTTCGCCTTAGTTTTATTTAAAATAGACACTGGGGACAGGTTTCCGAACAGCGAAATAAAAGTATTTTAATTACCAATACGATACATAATAATAATCATCAAATAATAGTTGAGAATAGTTATTTAAATCACGCGGTTATTTTCAAACGTCTAGACGTTCCATTTATGGAATAAAGGTCACTGGTAGTTCTCTCACTCGAAACGTCATGTAAACGAAGCATATCCACAATCAACCGCGTGTATGTCTAAATGTAGGATTGCCCACACCAAAGCCTAAAGTACGTTAACGCTGTTATAACGCGGCAAAATATGTGTCGAAATCGTTTCAATGCCTGAGTCGCGTCCTAAAAATTACCCTGGATTGTGCAACTGATCCCAATTAGACTACATTTGAATAATAAATAAGCAACTCTTACCTATGTCATTAAGAAGTTCATTATACCTACTATATTTTGGGCGTCGTCGTAATTGTCCGTTTATTTTTGATCAATTACTTTAATATGAATTGGTATTAAGGTCATAAGTTTACTTCCTATGCCATTGGAGAGGCTTATGTCCAGCAGGGTGATACTGATGATTTATCACCTGATAAATGACTGAGCACTTTCAATCCAGTACCATTATAGACAGACAGAGCCTAATGCTTTATCTCCATTGTTACACGATAAACGCTATCATCTTCAAGGCTAACACAAGACCGCAAGATAGTCTCCTTTCTCTTCTAATCAGAACACTTAGAAAGAGTCGGGAAGTTTTTCTCGCGAGCTTACTCGTGCGCTGTGTTATACTAGCGGTATCTACATATGAAAATACCATCCATATTTTAAGACACGGGGCCTTGAAATATGTGAAGTAATTGAGTGAGTAAAGTTAGAGAAAATAAAAACGGATTTTATTTTCGTAAAGGTAAAACACTGACTATGAATACTTTATGAAATGTTTTTCCAGATCAAGTTTATTTGTGTTCTTTTAACTATCAGCTTTATATTGGGGAAATCCACGTTCATTATGTCTTTGACATTCAATATCAAAATTACAGCATGGAGTGACAGACATTAATAAATAGGGATATACCCACTTATGTCAAACACAAGGCCCCTGTGTAATAAGTGAAATTCGAATGGACGCATGAGTATTATGATGCGTTACCCTTGTACCCAACTCGATTTTTGCAGGGACATCTAGGTTAAGACTCACTGGACCTAGGTAGAAATAGGTTTCTCCCCTAACCCTAACCGTAGGGGTTAATCAGCTTTGTGGCCACCATCCTGAGACGCAGGGTGGATAGTATCAGTCTCCTAAATAGATTGCTCAGACTATCGGTACCTGACGCATGCTGCAGCAGGTGTAGGCGACCGCCCATATTGGCCACTGAGCGTGCGCATACACGCTTGCGCCTGCTGCATTCTCCCATTCTACGCGCGACTACGCTCACCAACGCCCCCCCTCGCGGCAGTCTCTAAATGTGATTTGATTGCAACAGGGATAGCTAGATTGATGAATGAATGGAAGAGAGTGCTCGAGATGAAGCAAGACTGGTATATAACTTGTAGATTTAAGTTAGTCTTTTAGATAGTAGTTTTACTTAGAATCAATGTAACGCCTAGATGATTCAATAAACAAATAAGTACGAATTAATGTAATTCCCATTACTGTTGGGCATTACTTTAGGTTTACATACCTACCTATCTAATATTGTAAGGTACCCAACAAAATATGTTGAGAGATACATGAGATGCTTGATAATTATACTTTAGTTATTATATACCTGTGCCGCATACTTTCGTAAAATAAGCAGGGTAACTTACGATACTAAAATAATATTAAAAGTATACGCTGAATTAGCAAAATGTAACAACCAAATGTAATACAAAAGTTTTTCTTCTATCTTCTCCTATATGCCTTTGATATTTTATATTTTAAATGGAAGGGGTTGGAGCAAAACAAATCCGCGCCGAAAATTTAATTTAATTTTAAAATATTTTTTACGTCATACCTGGCCATAAAATAGAAATTACCGCACGCTATGCGTGAGGAAAATTCCACTTCCTGGCCAGAGAGACGTAAAATTTTGTATTCACCACGGGCGGTAATAAAGAAAGCCTCAGCTCGGGCGTCAAATACCTGCGATCTGAGACATTCTTTGTTTAACGGCCCTAGCTATGTAATGTACTATTCCATTTAAATCACCACGGCATTACAGAATACATCTGTACACATTAACCTACTTTCTATAAAAAAAAAATATAATCCCCGCGTTCAACAATCAAGTTGTAGGGAAACGACAATAAGATAGGTACCTACCTGTACAATCCATAAAAACTTGAGGATTGTCTTAGAAGGTTGTAAACATTTAAAATATAAATACTATAGATGTAATGTAGAAATAGGTCTTCTTTATTGCAATACACAGCTTATTTTTTTTTTTTATAAAACAAAATATCACGGGAACTAGCCCCACAATAAGATTTGTGTCACGGGTTAGTACCCGTGACACAAATCTTATTGTCTAGTGACAGCGAGATATTTCATAGCTATAAAGACTTCAGACACAAATATTCATGCTCATTACACAAATACTTGCCCTTACCGGGATTCAATCTAATACCCGGGACCTTCAGCTTTCTAGGCAGCGTCACTACCCACTAAGCTAACCAGTCGTCAAAATTACAATTATGACTAATCTCATCTTTTCGAGCATATTTATGAGGTTTTTTTAACCATCAAATTACTTCCTGACGCTTAGAAACATTTAACGGACAAGCTCTTTCAACACACTGAAACTTACAAAAATACACACATTTTCCACTGAAGGACACTTCAGGAAACGCACACATACATAACGGAAGTTTATATTCCATGCAAGGAACTTCCAGCGATAAACGGAGCCGTTACAAGAATCTACAGGTAGGACAGGAACTTACCTCCACACGATAGAATCACAGGTACACACCTAGCTTTGAAGGGAAATTGAATTTCAGCTCTCTAAACACACATATACATGCTTTACTACTTTTCCATATATGCTTACATATAGCACTCGGCGGGTTTACTTGGGAAAAAAGACTTTCGGACTTTTCTCGATAGTCGGCGATCGCGCACGGCACCTCTTGGTACCGCGAAGCAACTAAATGAAACGCGCGGCCAAACTTGCTGAAGATACTTATTGCGCATGTTCGGTCCGCCAAAAGTTGGTGCACGTACAGATATTGTAATGCTGAGAGAATACCTACCGTACAGCAACGGCTTTAGAACCATTTTCCCATTGAGAAGTGATATGTACAAATGTGTGATTTGCGCTTAAGGACAAGGGTTCCGGTTAACCAAATTATGCGTATGCGATCGGAATGAGCTACCTTTACGTAGGTGGAATCTACGTCAATTGACCTTTATTCGGTGCATGCGGTTCAGGATTTAAATTATTTCAGAATATACTACGTTTGCGTATGACGTCACACCGAGTGGTGGGAGTGCTTTTGTTTCGCCATGGGACAAGAAACTAATTAACTGTTTTATATCTATGGCAAATACGCGTTACTCATAAGAACGTAGGTACGCAAATCGTAACCATTATATTTTAAGCCAACGAAAAGGCGAAATATTCATAATAAGAAAGTGGAAAATTACAATTGTGGCGAAAAGAGAAAAGTGGCACTCACAAAAGGAGCAATATCTTGGAAAATTGTTTGACGAATGGGCTTTGTCTTTTGATATATTCCTAAATTGGATACCGACATTCGATTTTATTTAACTTCACGTTCAAGATGATTTGTATTTTCACAGTTAAATGTAACCTTTGGTCTCAATTTTTTATCGATTCATGATCATGACTATATATCTACCAGGACTATTCTGCCAGGTTTGGACAATGAACCCGACCGCAACAAGATAAATTTAAATTATAATGTGAAGTAAAACCCGATAAAATAATTTTACTATCCATTAAGAGACTTTCAGTAGATAGTTTGCTTAATTTAATTAGAACACCCGTGACGCCAGTATTCAAAATATATAATAGGTAGGTACTGATCGAATAATAAAACATTTTCTGTGTCTATATGGTATATTTGGCGAAGTACCTAATAGATACATACCTAATTGTCATGAAATAAAACAAGAATAAGTGCGTTGTTCTGTCTCGAGTACTTACTCGATATTTAATGAGATTTTGTGGAACGTTGACAATTTACTGCCACAGTAATGATGCATAGTCTTTGATTATGTTTCTTATGTAACTTAGAAATAAAAAATGCTTTAGTTGGTTTTTTATACAACGAGACCGTTCTTCTGCTTCAAGTAACATGATGATACTTTTTGTATTGTGGACCGTCAATTTACTGCCTGCGTAATAATATCTTGGGCTTGGATTAAGATTAACATGTGACTTGGACAGAATACTAAAACAATTTTCTTTTCCCATAGGTATTTTTTTCTGACCACCTCGTAATGTACGGTCGAGGAAGTTGAATGTTTAGCACTTTTGGACTCTATTTGAATAGCGTTAAGGTCCGAAAGTGCATCCTATACATTCAGTTTCCTCTTTTGTACAAGTAAATATGAACTGAACGCCTTTATGGGCAGCCAGAAAATATCACAAAAAGCACGCGTGGCTGTGTATAGAGGAGTGTTGGTGCCCACACTTATGTATGGTAGTGAAAGTTGGGTGTGGCAGAAAAGACATCAAAGTCGAGTGAATGCAGTAGAAATGAGAGCGTTGAGAAGTATGTGTGGAGTGAAATTGAGTGATAGAGTCAGAAACAGTGTGATAAGAGATAAGTGTGGAATGGATGGAGATATAGTCACGAAAATTGAGAAGGGTATGTTAAGGTGGTTTGGGCATGTAGAGAGGATGGATGAAAGAAGATTAACGAAGAGAGTGTATGTAAAAAGAGTGGAAGGGCAAGTTGGAAGGGGAAGACCAAGGCGAACTTACTCCGATCAAATTGGAGAAATCTTACAAAAAGGCCAGGTCAAAAGTACTCTAAACCGACGAGCATGTATGAGAAATGTTATGAAGGTGAGTGAAGCGAAAGTGGTTTGTCAGGATCGTAGCAAATGGAGATCCGTGATCTCTGCCTACCCCTCTGGGAAAGAGGCGTGATTATATGTATGTATGTAAATATGAACTTTTTTACTGTGAAATATTATCTATACTAATAATATAAAGAGGAAAAGTCTGTGAGATTGTAGCTTTGTAAGTTTGTATGTAATGAGTAATTTCAAAAATTCTTTAACCTGCGTGTAGGCTGGACTTTCTGGATGGAAATACGCGGACGAAGCCGCGCAAGCATCTAAATAAGACAACGCTTGCTTCGTTTATGTTTAAAGCTATAAAAAACAAATTGTCATCGATATCACTCAGCATTTTTATTAGAGTAGACCTTTCCTCATGAATGCCCAAAGAAAGTGTCACAAAAAATAATTTCAAATCATTTATATTGAGGCGAGACCTTTCAGAATTCGAGCTCTCCTCATTTATCATGTGATCAATCTTTCAAACAACCTTTTTTGCAGGCCTTGAGGATCGTTTTTATCCACTAGGGCTATTTGACAATGGAAACCAGATTACGTTTGGACGGCTCGCCTGATTCAAAATCGTGATAGGCAAAAGAGCAATATATTTTTTTAATTCTTATTAATTGTTAATTCCGCGTTGTGTGCCTATGTTTAACAATAATAGTAATAACCAAACGACTTTTTTGCGCTAAAGTCTTATTTGGAGTATTTTAGGTGCAACAATCTTGAAACACATTTAAATATTATCTATATGGCCGATATCGTTGTAACACTTTCGTTGCCAAGGATTCACTGGGTGGGTTCTCTGGTCGTAGCCAGTTTTCGCTCCAAGGCGGAAACACCACGATATACCCGGAATAAGGTTATTTTCTGTGGCTGATAGTTATGGAATCTGTGGTACACTTCGGTTGGAAACTACGTCGAAACTGCTGCATCTACATGCGTATATAAATACCGCATTATTAAAATCCAATCTAAATAAGGGGTTAATATTTATTGAACATATTCCAGTAAAATTGACTTAAACCACATCATGTAGCCCCATCGAAACGGCAATATGCCCAGATTATTAGGGCCGTACTCGCTGTAATTAAGTGGGAGCCGCACGTTTCATGTAATGGATATCAATGGGCCCGATAAATTACTCGAGCCAGACCCGCTAGGCAAAGGTTTTGAACCTATCGTGATTGAACTACATATTAGTGGATGAAACTCAGTCTGGTTTGTGTAAATAAACACAAACCAGACTGATGTTGTGGTGTTTTTGTTATTAACGTGTTTATCACTCTTCTAAACTTGTAAAGTTGAAGAGGTTCCATAGCATAATTTTCTTCGCATGACAACATTTGACAAAGCTAAGTTGTCGTAATACAAGTTTTATGGAACGCTCTTATTTTCGAAAATCAAAATCCCTGTTACATAAAGAATATCTAATATTTGACAAATTGTAATTTATGATTACATTGATTACCAACTGGATTTTCGAAGTGTTTTATTTAGGAACTTCTTCCATAGGAATTTTGATTTTAGATCTTATGCTACGGACACTTTGAAAAACATAA
This sequence comes from Epinotia nisella, assembly GCA_932294315.1. Classification (NCBI taxonomy): domain Eukaryota; kingdom Metazoa; phylum Arthropoda; class Insecta; order Lepidoptera; family Tortricidae; genus Epinotia; species Epinotia nisella. Next base: position 10,682,686 of record OW028688.1, on the reverse strand, counting down.
GGTCACTAACTAATACATGAAATAATTCCCAATGTACCCAGGGACTTCGTGTATCTATAGTTCTCCACGTGCCACGTTCGAGAGTTGATTAATGAAATTATGTATTTTCAGGACATGAATACAATAACCTCACACATTTCGACGCCAATCACACAGATTTACAAATAACTTTACAGAATATAAGCTAATTAGCTACTTACAAATGGGAAATACTCTCCAAAGGATTCATTAAAGTAGAATCCATCTTACTTAAAAAGAACCGAATATATAAACTACAAAGTGGAAAAAAAACATAGTTTAGTTGTTCGCTCCATCTCAACGAGACCCCAAGGGACCCGCCCACAAGGCTGTCGGAAACCATTACCTATATCTACCTCCCTACTTCTTCAACATCATATAATGTTGACACGATGCTTCATATGCAAACTTCATGCGGTACAATAATAGGATAATTAGGTTACTTTTCCAATGAACTAATTTGATCACATACGAGTTTTAGAAAGTAAGCGGCTGATGTTCTTGGCACGACTGTTCCATCTGTTTAAGAGTTTGTGGGCTCTTTTTTTTAAATCTTTATTGAGAAAAAGAAAACAAGGCCTTCATCGCAGAGCGATGACGCCGGCCTCATAGGCATCCCAAATGTTTTATTGTCTACACTTGAGCAATTCAATCATTAATCGGTACTGCTTAATAGCCAATTCAGATGTAGGGTTAGACAATATTGTATTACATAAACCAATTGTGGCCAATTTAAGCTTGGCTTGTGTTTCATATGCCCTCCGGTCTGCTCCGATTCGAGCACATTCCACCAATGCGTGGTAGATATCTTCTCTCACACCACAAATCGTGCAATTTGGAGAATCAACCACTCTCATCAAATGCCCGAACACATTAAGTGGCATGTGCCCGGAGCGCAGTCGCATGCTTGTAACTACTTGTTGTCTGTTTACTCGAGACTCACAAAACCAGGGAATCTTTGGTGGTTCACTAACCATAGTCTTGTACCATATGCCTTTTTCTCTCGACCTTTCATCAAAATGGGCTCTTAAGTTTTAGTGCACTTCAAAGATAGGTAATGGATGTGAAAGGTAAAAGTGGACTTGCGACCAGCGCGGCTGCGGCGTCACTAACGCAGCGTCAGGGACGCGGTGATAGAGCGAGAGTACTATACAGTACGGAAATGTATGAGGGAACGTTCGAGCGCAGCGTCACTGTTAAAGTATTTTAGCAGGTTTTAGTTTAAATTCTTGTTTTACAATTTCTTTTTAATTTCCCCGCGTTTTTCAAGGCATGCAAGTAAACCCTGAAGTGGTTCCAGAGATTTTCCTCTCCTACAAAAAAACTATAATCCAAGTTTTCTCCTTTATCTTATTCCTACTATTCCTACTAATATTATAAATGCGAAAGTTTGGATGTTTAGATGTGTGTTACTCAATCACGTTAAAACGGCTCAACCGATTTGGATGAAATTTTGCACGAAGATAGTTATGGATTAAAATAGAGGATTATTTTTATCCCGGGTCCACGCCGACGAGTCGCGGGCTGAAGCTAGTAATACATATATGTATGGATTCAGTGGCTATTAATTTGCTTTTTAACTTTGATATCTTTGTATGATTTTGATAATCCTGTATGTAGTAATAAAAAGATTGTGCTACTAATTTTATGTTTGACTATCCAAGTATCCCTGTAGTGACAACATGATATACATTTCATCATTTGAGCAAACCCAACTGTATGCGATTACTGGATAAAGCAACACTTTATCGTAATATCCCTCCAATGAAATACGCGCGGGTTCCTTAAAAGTGTTAAGAGGTTTCCTTGTGTTTTATATTCGCTTGTTTTCCCGGCGACAATGTTCTGAATTGGCTCTTCAAAGCACTAAAGGAAATAATGAGCATTCACTGTCTCCGAGTCAGTTTATGTCCAGCGTCTCGTTGTTAAATGTGGGTCTAGAACACAGCTATTCCATCTGGCACTGGCATAATTCTCCAGTGCTGTGAGAAAATAAATTGCTCAACTGGAGTAGGTAGGCGTCAAATGATTAAGATTATCGTTGCTAAGAAAATGTTTCATGAACATTCTTTAATTAGGTATTGATTGTTCTTAGTACAAGTAAACAGAATAATTGCACTGGAACATAAGTATAAAGTGCATTCGGATGACATTTGCCTTTTTACACCTCAAATTTATAATTAAATTCCAAGCATCATAAAATATTTACAAATTGGACCCTTTAAGAAAAAGTTAACCCCATTATTAAAACAAAAATGTTATTACAGTAGTCGGCAATGTTTACACGAATTTAATTTATAATTCACTTTAATGTAGCAATTTTATTACTCTCATTTCAGTTTATTGTTGACATTATTCCATTATAATATTTTGTGCTGTAATTTATATTTTTTGATTTTGTTATCAATATTAAATTATTGATTTTGATATCATCATGAACAAACAAAACATTCTAAAATATACAATGTGTGTCTTTCATAAGAACATTTATTTTAAGGAACGATAGCTTTCAGTGCCTTGAACCGTTAAAAATATAACAATTACCTTTTCTAATGGAGAGTTATTAATTTTTTTAATTTTCTCGAGCAGCAATGTACTGCTAACATTCACTTGACGTTTCAGAGAGGCAGAGCTAGTTACTGTCAGTAGTTAGCTTTGTTACCAATACATTGCGGGCCGAATTAATTTGTATGAAAAAAATGACCGTTTTTTATAAATGTTCTTATGAAAGTCACACGCTGTATGTACGCCAACCGGCAAAACATAGTGTTTCGTTATTTGCTTTAGATAAGATCTTTGCATGTACGTCACGAACTTTAATCCTTCAAATATTGTTAGAACATTCACAATGCAATAACGTCGAAAACTTCAGTTCAATAATAGCACTGGTGAAGTGTCAAGATAAAACAATTAAATGTCTTATCGAATGGGCCCTTGAATTGATAACCTCTTTGCCAAAAGTTATCATTAGGTTTTCTTATTACAATGTGTCATTGTGTGTCAGTGTCAGACAATAAAATTTATTGGAAACTGTCATTTTCAAGAAATATTATTTGCAAATAACAAATATGGCCGGAGAAAAGACAGGGCCACAAACAGGAGTGACAATTAGTCGGAAAAAATCAGAAATGATCGTTTGACTCGTTCCACCCGGTTGACGTTACTGAGCGGTTGCCCCTAGACAGAGACACGTATAAACGAAAGTTGTCAGCATGGCAAACATGACACTCCTTTAAAATATTAGCTACCCAAATTAAAGTTCGTGACTGTACATCATCGTCATCATAAATTTAAGAACCAGGCTATTGTCGGTTGAGTAATCGCCATTCTGATCTTCTCTCTGCCACTGTTGTCTGTGACTGTACGTATGTTACACAAATAAATACATTTACATTCATTAATCCATTCAAGTTTTTATGTAAGTTGCTTTGTTCCTATATAATTATGTAAGATGTCTTTAAAAAATTTGAAAACCATTTTCAACCACTTGTCGGTCGTGACAATCCAATATTATAGCACCATAGAGCTGATCTGGTGGAGACTTCTGTCTACCTTCTGGTAGCCATAGTAACTTTATAATAAATCCATCGTGTTTGGGATCTTTAGGCACTTTCTTAACAATAAAACCTTGATAAAACAAAGAAATACGCAGGGCGCAACCACGCGAGCAGTTAGTAGTTAGTATTAGTACTATAGTACATTGTGCCACAAGTACGGTAAGGTACTGTTTACTAGCTCTAATCGGACTGACACACAATTCTTTTCATCACATTTGCGAAGAAACAGATGCGTTTTTAACGAAATGAATACTAATCGCAATACAAACTATAAATTGTCAGTCGTCTATTTCGTTGAATATGCCGCCCCTCCCCGCCGCGCGCGGCGAGCGGGTCGTGCTCTTTTGTTTGTGTAGTATATGATCTTTTATTAGGTACTTAAAATTGATTTATTATAATTATTTGCAAATTCCTCGCAGTAGGCGTGAAAAGCACTATGTAATGTCTCGGCCAAAAGTGCAATATATGGACTCGTCATCTTCAAGGTCCTCATCTGCGGCTCGGACCTCGAACCCACTCGACCATCTATTGCCTAATTTCTAGACTTTACAACAATATACTATTTCACGCCACTGCTCGGAAATGTAGCAAAAGATGGTCAGAATTCAGGCTTCAAAGCTGGGGTTAGTTGGATCCATGACTTACAATAACACAGTTGGACAGTTTGAACAGCGATCGACCAATCACAGGGCCCCACGCGCGGTCGCTCCTTGCTCCTTGCTCCTCCGCCAGAGCGCGAGGCAAGCGAGCCTGTTTAGTAATTTTAATATTATGGTCTACAATTAGATACTTAATTTTGATTTAAAATTATAATTATTTGCAATTTACTCGCAATAGGCGTGAAAAGCACTGTGTTAAGCCTCGGCCGAAAGTGCAATAGCTGGACTCGTACTTTCGACTAACTAACTCGTCCATCTTACTTTCTAGCCTCTTCTACAATGTACTATAGTTAAACAGGTTTTATTAGTGTTTTTGACGTTTAGATATATTGATAATAAATGGGTTTTTAACCATCGTATTTGAGTTAAAACCTCCCTGGTTTATAACTGATGCATTAGTGACAGTCAATTGAAGAAAAAAAAAAGGAGCGGGTTGTCTCGGAGATACAACCGTTAATTAAGTTTAAGTGGATACTTCTTTGTTGGTTATGTAACCCTAATAAAAACACCGGCCAAGTGCTAATAATATATATAATAATAACTGTCCCTGTCCTAAAATGTATCCCATGGATTTGCGATTGATTTCAATCTAAAGGGAAAATTTACTTAGATAAGCATTTTCAATGAATTGTTAAATTCAAAGTGTTTTGATTATTTGTGACGGTTTTTGGGAAAAGGTCCCACTTTGTCGATATGGAGTTAAGAGTAGTTCCTAATACTACAGATCATACGCTATCTTTTGGTGAAAGATTCATGTCTCTAGGTGCTATAGTTATTTTTTTTAAATTCTGCAAAGTTGCAGAAGTGAAAAAGCGACAATTGAGAAAACGTTGGTTAAAGTTTGGGATGGCAGAAAACACACTTCTACTCTGAAGTTATGGAGTGGTTGGTATTAAATGAATGGGCATACTTTAGGGATTTCAAATTAGTTAAAATCATGTATGTAACCTTAGTATTTTGAATGTTATGGAGGCTTGAACATAAAAACGGGACGAAAATATGTAAATCCTGAATATGGGTTTATTTCTATATTATATTATACGGCACGCAGATTTATCATTAAAGTTGTATTTATAAATGGTTTCCCATGCTAAAAAAGACAGAAATAATTCTGTGGATCCTTTTATTTAGTTATTATGTCAAAAAGTTAATAACAAATGATTTGAAGAGTGCCATGCATAAAAATTAAAATACATGTGTCTCTTAATATATAACATGAGATTACTTAAAAAACATACTTATCAAGAATAGAAAGTATGTAAAATATCAAATTATAAGTACTTTTTGTGTGTATAAAGTTTAGTGATTTTATATAGGGAGGGTCCCACTTTGTCGATTTACTAAACTTTAGTGCTTCTTCATTGAAAGTGTTTGTGTTTGGTATATTTTTCAGTTTTATGTATGAGATAATGGTTTGTTATTGTTAATCTAAGAGTCTTTGATACTAACGTCGTTTGTTTAAACTTATTTAACGTAATTGAACGAAATTTCTTTTCGACTCAAGTTTAGTGACCCACTTTGACGGTTTGGTGGATAATACGCTAAAAAATTACTACAAGTATAAAATCATAATTTATAAACATAGGTGTAATTTGCTGAACCAAAAACAGTATAATTACAAACCGAAAATGGTGTACGTATTGAACCTATGAGATGTAGCAAACGGATCGAACTCATCGCAACGTTTATATAAGTCGCCGCGCCGCCTCGTCGGCGACATCAAAGGCACCGCCGCCGCTAAGCGCTTTGTGTAGAGCCGACGTGGGTATGTACCTACGCCGGTCGGCTCGACGCGCAGCGCAAGCGGCGACGGCGATCAGTGCGAGGCAAGCTACCGCTGAGGTTGGGTGTAGTAATGTGCATCAAGTAGCGTATGATCCACCAAACCGTCAAAGTGGGTCACTAAACTTGAGTCGAAAAGAAATTTCGTTCGATTACGTTAAAAAAGTTTAAACAAACGACGTTAGTATCAAAGACTCTTAGATTAACAATAACAAACCATTATCTCATACATAAAACTGAAAGATATACCAAACACAAACACTTTCAATGAAGAAACACTAAAGTTTAGTAAACCGACCAAGTGGGACGCTCCCTATATAAAATCACTAAACTTTATACACACAAAAAGTACTTATAATTTGATATTTTACATACTTTCTATGCTTGAGAAGTATGTTTTTTAAGTAATCTCATGTTATATATTAAGAGACACGTGTATTTAAATTTTTATGCATGGTACTCTTCAAATCATTTGTTATTAACTTTTTGACATAATTACTAAATAAAAGTATCCACAGAATTATTTCTGTCTTTTTTAGCATGGGAAACCATTTATACCTAAATACAACTTTAATGATAAATCTGCGTGCCGTATAATAGAATGTAGAAATAAACCCATATTCAGGATTTACATATTTTTGTCCTGTTTTTATGTTCAAGCCTCCATAACATTCAAAATACTAAGGTTACAGACATGATTTTAACTAATTTGAAATCCCTAAAGTATGCCCATTCATTTAATACATACCACTCCATAACTTCAAAGTAGAAGTGTGTTTTCTGCCATCCCAAACTTTAACCAACGTTTTCTCAATTGTCGCTTTTTCACTTCTGCAACTTTGCAGAATTTAAAAAAAATAACTATAGCACCTAGAGACATGAATCTTTCACCAAAAGATAGCGTATGATCTTTAGTATTAGGAACTACTCTTAACTCCATATCGACGAAGTGGGACGTTTTCCCAAAAACCGTCACAAATATGATATCGACGATTTTTTCTGTATGCGACAAAGTGGGTCGCTAGGCACTAAACTTTAAGGCCCTAAAAAGGTGCTTAAAATGGAGATTTATGCGTCGTCATCAAAATCATAGGTTTATTACAGTATGTTCTATCAGTTTTCATCGAAAGTTGATTTTCGGTAAGTTTTGCCATATTTCACTAAACTGCCCGTAACTCCGTAACTAGAATCGACAAAGTGGGCCCTTTTACTAAACACCGTCACATTTAAAGGAATGCTATTATGGTGTACAGTCAGCATCAAAAGTAGCTACGCAAACGAAGACGTCAAAACTCTTTATTAAAAGGGAATAAGAGCTTTTGACGTCTTCGATTGCGTAGCTACTTTTGATGCTGACTGTACCCGTAAAATACATATCCGAATTAATTCACTTAAATCTATATAAGTACAGATAAATCGGTATATATGGCAACATTGACTGCCGTAGCTCATTTGACTCGCGATACATTGAAAATGGCGGTCATTTCAGCATTATTTTCATGTCCGCCACATAAATTAAATAACATTTTGTAATTAACAACTAATGGCAAATAAAGAAGGATTAAAACATGTAACAAACAATTATTTGAAATCAGATTTGGCTTCTCTACAAAAAGTTATTCCGCAAGTCACGTGACGCGAGCAAAGAAGTATCCACTTCAAAAACATTACGCCTGTGAGGGTAATATATGAAGGATATAGTAGCTCTGTAAGCTGCGCGTTATACGAGCAAGTATGATAAAAAATAAATTGTAAACTAAAACAGTCATGAAACATAGCAACAAACGAGAACATCCAACTCCTACTGTAGGTAGGTACTATCGCCCAAGAGTATGGGTTCACACTTTCTGTTCAAAATCGTCTGCACATGCATGGCGAGCGCTCGAAAATGATCCTAGAGGTGTGAACCCGTACCCTTGGGCGATAGTACCTGTCAGAAATTTGCCATGGTAAATTGACGTGGGAAAACGGACACACATTCGACACCAATATATACGTCGTCGAGATAAAATCAACCGTGCACATACGGCTTCAATAGACGCCGCTCCAAGCGACACTCAATTTGTTCGATTTCTTTGGATTCAATTTGACTATTGGATTTCGTATTCCGTTTTAACATGTTTTAATATTAATGCAACCTGTTTAGCGCGCTACTGCGCGTAGGATAACGTGACAAAACAAGTGCACGAAACATTTGATTTCAAATCAGAAAGCGAGAAGTTAGTGTCAGATTGACTTCTTGTTTTCGCTTTTGCAACCGTAGAGGGTTGCATTCGACTGTACCAAGTAATGCACTTTCCAGTAAAATAACTGGCACTTTTACTTGGTACAGTCGAATACATAAAGATGTATTAATTTTTCACCTTAAAGTATGAAATGGTTAGATTAAATCATCTCACGAACTTTTGCACCGTAATTTAACTCTATATATTTAATTAAACTTTATTGCACAATACAAGAAAAAGTACAACGAGGCGGACTTAATGCCATAAGACATTCTCTACCAGTCAATCATAGGGCTAAACAGAAACATTTGGTGCAGGCATTTACATTTTCAAATAAAACGGAAAATAAAGTTAAGGCGAGTCTGGCCAATTTGTTATTTAAGTTCCGAACTAGTAACACTACGTAATGGATATTATTGAACCACTACCAACAGCTTTTGAATTGGAGGTGACAGTTGTGTCACAAAGAATGGCCAGAGACTGATTAGGTTCGGGAGCACTGGAAAAAGTGGGGGGAGGCCTTTGCCCAGCAGTGGGACACTACGGGCTCACAATAATAAAATAAAAAAATAAGAAAAGTATATATATGTATAGACAGTTACACTAATCCCAAACTCATTGCAGTCGAGTTATACATGATAAATCAGCCTATATACGTCCCACTGCTGGGCACAAGCCTCCTCTACAGGATGAGAGGAAAAAGGCCCACGGTGGCCCAATGCGGGTTGGGAACTCCACATACACCTTTCAATTTCTTCGCAGATGTATACAGGTTTCCTCACAATGATTTTCCTTCACCGAAAAGCTAACGGTAAATATCAAATGATATTCCCAACATCGTCAATGGCCTTTGAGTCTATTACAGACTATACAAGCAGTGTCAAGGAGGGAGACAACGTCTTCCATGCCTGTGTAATCTAATGCGGGAGCGGCATACACGACCGCAAGCCTGGCAAGTGTAATTTGCCCGCGGTGAACAGGTGCCACGCCACGTTGATGCCGCTTGGCTCGCTTATCTGCGAGAGTCTGTAAACCACGCTTCATCGTGGACTTTACGACCATCGAACACCAGTTTGCGCCATTTGTCCCTGTCCACGGCAAGCTCCTCCCACTTGTCAACTGGGATGTTAAACGAGTGCATATCTCTCTTGGCAAAGTCCTTATGCCGCAACATCGGCCGGCCGACACTTCTTTTGGCATCAGCTACGGCCCCAAGCAGAACACGCCGCGGCAAACGCGATGGATACATTCGATGCACCGCCGTTTGACAGCTCCATGCCTGGACCACTAAGCTACCGTAGCATTATTGCATACATGATTACAGAGGTTTAGAAGAAAATGTGATCGGAAATTCCACAAATACAGCTGAGCTTCCTTTATCTTCTTCGTCTTTATTAATTTATACCTGAAGTTTGCTTTGCAACAAATTGCAATTATTTCGCTAAGTTTTTTGGGCTAACATTTTTGACGACAGTTAGCAGCAGCCTGACATCTAAATTGATAACCCTTTAGCAAACTGCTTATGTAGCACAAACCACTACGTAAATTAGCGGCTAACCACTTTGTCGGCTCGGATTTAGTAGGTATATCCGATCTAGATTCATCGAACGTTACAGGGTTTACGTAAAATTAGCACTCACGTTAATTAAGGTGTTATACTATTGATAATCTCATTCAGCTAGAAATGGAAAGCTATTAAATTTGCCAGAGTTTATCAGAATTTTCTAGTAATCCAGCATTGCTCTGTATTCGTGCCGGATTATTGAGATCAAACTGTACTAGGTATTTAAAGGGAATTATTAATGAAGTCTACTCAACTCGATACACAGATATGATTTGGGTATCACATTTTGTAGCGTTCTCATTCTGTCACGTAGGTAATGCCTTGTTTATATACAGACAAAGATGGAACCAAAGCCTAAGACCATATTAGGGCCTAAGGATCGGTGCGCGTGAAAACGAACGCCACATGTCATACCAATATCATACCAATACCAGTACGTCGAATCAGATAAATCTCCTTTTAATCTTTATTTTGAGAGCGCTCGATAATTAATAGGTACTAATCAAAGAAACCATTTTCTTTTCATTAACTTAATCTTTTCTTGTCTTAGGGACAATCTACGGCCAATAGTGAACATACATAGCATATAGATGCTTTGTTGATTTGAGTATTCGTTGTGTCGACAGTTGACGACGAATGCAGAGGGGTAACCACGTAACGTTTCGAACGCGCGTTACGACAATTTAACTGTCATTTTGCCATATAAAATTGACATTTAGTTCTACCTAAAATACATCTATTCGAATACGTCACCACTACAATACAAGAAGGGCTTATCTGAAGTTTTTTACCTAGGTATATAATTTTGTTGACATGAAAATTGGCCCATATTGGTCAAATATCGGAGAGATGACATTCCCTCTGCTGTGCCCTACCTCTTTCAAAATCTGGATCGTGCATTTCAAAGTTGTAGGTACTTACTTAGGTACATTTTACTCGGTTTATTCTACAAACAAACAACACGGTACCGACAAGCATTCAGCTTACTATGCTGGCGTCAAAAATAAGGGCTATGTGTGTTTAGATTAGGCAAATACCAAGTGATAATGATCAGGTGAGGAAAGAGGAACACGAAGAAAGTAGAACCCTTAAGGGATATTCGACTCAAGGGATACCGTTCCTCTTATCCTGGGGAATAAACCCAATTTCTCTTAAAGTTGCACGAAGCCGTTTTCATATATTTGACACCTACCTGACAAGCATGCGAGGTATCAAATATATGAAAACATATTTTCTCATATCTCTAGTGGACATGTAGGTAGGTACCCTACCTGACCTTACCACTTTCAAAATAATGAGTATGATATTTATTTATTATCACTACGTAATAAAATAACGCGAGCATATTAATAAGACCATACAGTTCTCAGATAAAAACGAAGTAAATAAAGTAAACGCGCCAGCAATGAATGTAAATAACCGTACCAAGATGTGGGCGGTTCCACACATGAATCATTACCTCCTGATATACGACTATTACCCTCGATATCTTGTGCTTAGAGAGCCCTCTGTTCTATCTATTTAGGGTCAGGGAGGCTACAGTGGCTAGGGTTTTTTCAACTGGATGTTGCATGAAAAAGACAAACGCTTGAAATAAAATTTAAGTTTTGACAAAAACTTATTTTGTGAATTTCGTATGTCCTTTAATTATAGTTACTCCCATACAAACATTTGTTCCATTCTAAAAACTGGTTCGACCATTCGAACCAGTTTTCAGTTCGAGTTTTTTTACAATACCACGTAAAAAAACTTAGGTACAGCCTATTTGGCGAAGCGAGACAGGCTGTGAATAATCCTGCTTTTTGACAAAGCACCTTAGAACGGGGCACTGACGAGCTTTTTGATCAGTTATCTTAGCCAAAGTGTTTAGAAAACTTACGGCTGGCTTTTATATTAAGTCACCAGTTGACCTACCACAATATGTAGTCAACAGATATAAAAAAGTATGGCGTAACCCAGTGTAAATAAGTCCAGCTGTTCACTCCCGCCAAGCTAAGAGGGCTCCCCCCTCTTCCATGGGAACCTAAAATTTCTACAGAGTAATTTGACCTAAAGCTTTGAAAAAATCATTTAGGCGCGGCGTGGGTAGGCCCCCCACATGGTGGACTTGATGACCTGGTAAAGGTGCGGGTGGCGCAGGACTGGTCACTATGGCACTCTTTGGGGGAGGCCTACGTCCAGTAGTGGACGTCTTTCGGCTGATATGACGATGATGATGATGATAATTATTCCGGAATCTTAAGAATAATGAAAGCCATTTTAGGCCGCGCGAAAATTTGAACGCAGAAGATTTCATACAAATAATAATAAAATCTTTATATCGGAGACACAAGACGGTTTTCGGAATTATGTAATATGTTTTCGGATAAATGACTTTTCTAAATTATGTAGTGTACCTAACCTGCTCCTTTTCCGTACTTATATTATAGTACCTAGTACTCTAATGCATTAATTATATTTACCTACTTAAGTAGATTACCTACTCATCATGTTTATTAGAGTTTTAAACTCACTATCAAACGTTGGGGTAAGTTTTTTTAAACATTGCTTACTTAGTTGTTATCTTGTGAACTATGTCCATATATTGTTCATAATTATATGTCGTGTGATAAGATGCCCTGGTAATGGTTTGCACTTGACATCACTAAGACATCCAAAGTTTGATATTATTACTTGTTATAAGTTTCTCTCAAAAAAATCATTTTTGGTACAAGCTTTTATTGCTGATTGTACTTTTCTGTATACCGTCATCAATTACTCATTTTGACGATTCTAACGAGCCCAAACTCAACGGAATTAAGTTGGTTAAGTACTGAATTCCCATGGCCACCTTGAATTGTCATCCAAATTATACTAATACCCAAAATTTCAATTCAATCGATGGAAGATATCTGCTTCAAAATTGAGTTGCAAGATTCCCCCCGAACAAAACATAGTTATTGCAAGTTAAATAAAAGCTTGTAAAAAAAACCCAGGCACCTAATAGTAACTTAAAGAGAAGAGTAATGGAAAACATGGTAAGTATATTGATTAAAAACGTTACAAAATTCGACGTAGAACGAGGGAATTAAACTGTAGCATTTCACAGGAAGTGCCTCCGGAATACACAATTGATTCAATTTGCAGATTTGCCCGAGGGTGTTACGGTTATTCCGGTACTCTATGGAGTGTCACATACGTTCACGAATTTACAGGTAGGCACAAGAGTTTTCGTTTGGTTGAGAACCATAACAATTAACCGTGTTGCTTTATTTTAATATCTATGTAAATATTCCATATATAAGATTAGAAAAATCGTACGTTAATCGTCATGCGAAATGAGTAAAATGAGTACTTTGATATCCTAGATAAACGAAGAAACGTGAACGAATTTCTCCGATAAAAACCGGCCAAGTGCGTGTCGGACCACGCAAAACGAAGGGTTCCGTGCCAATTAAAAAGGTCGTATCGTCACAGAAGAAGTTTTACGGCACTTACGTCCTTTTCTTTGAGGAAGGCAGTTTTTCAGCAATATCTCGAAAACCTCTGAACCGATCTTGTTCAAAATAATTTTCGGTGAATGAAATTAATAAGCCCTATGTCCATGATTTTTTCCATATTTTTAAAATACACCGTTCAAAAATTAGAGGGGGGGGGGGACAGAATTTTAGTGACTTTCGGGGCGATTATCTCCGACCCTATTCACTTAATCAAAAAAAATGCTAAGAAACCTTATATTTATTTTGAAAGGCCTATCGATTGATGTGCCACACGGGGGGTCACAATGAAAAAAAATTTTTTGACTTTTAGTTTTATGTATGGAGTGCACCCCTAAAAAATTATTTTTTTGTCTTTTTAATTACAAAACTATGTAGCGGCTAACAAAATACACCTATCCTCAAAATTTTATTCAAATACACCTTATAGTTTTCGAGTAAAATGCCTGTGACATACGGACAGACGGACAGACGGACAGACGGACAGACGGACAGACGGACAGACGGACATGACGAAACTATAAGGGTTCCGTTTTTGCCATTTTGGCTACGGAACCCTAAACATCTAATGTTATATGTAATGGGGTACGGCTGCCAGCCCCCCAAATAAAAACTTACAAAGCTACAACCTCACGCGTTACTGCCTTATAATATTAGTATAGATATTAATCATACAGTCGGTAGGTAGGTACTGACTTCAATAATATCTACACTCTACGAGTACCTAAAGATAAAGTGAGAAAAGTTTTTTCCTTGTTAAAGTTTTTAGGAAATTCACAAAATATTGAATTTCACTAGGTCTGTGAAAAAACGTTTTTCAATTAGTATAAATCGTCATTTTTTTACCAATAAATATATAACCGTAGTTACACAGTAAATGAGAGTCTAAAGTACCCATAGTCGAATTTAGCAATACCAATGTGCATGTAAATACATTAAATTTTTCAACGGACGAGGTCTGATAGGAGAACATGGCTGCGTGCGACATATACCTACATAGGTATGTATATGTATAGGGAAAGATAGATGGGCGGATGGACGACATGACAAAAATATGAGGTTTCCATTTTGGCTGCGGAATATCGGCCCTGACTGTTACATATTTACCTCGCAGGTTTAATTTTTTTATCGAAATATTTGCAAGTCTTCAGTCAATTTAACGAGAAAACTTGAATTCAAATATTTACAACACTCAATCCATTATGATTTCAGAATCCAGAATTACCTCAGGGAAATACCCATATTGATGACGTCAATTGACTATTTCAGTACACGGCAATCGAAGCTGACCCTGTTCGTGACAGCATTTTACAACCATGTCAATGAAAGTCTTTTCCTCCCTACTTCAGTTTTTAACCTTCAGGGTACTGTTTAGAAATAAACTAGATACCTACATAATTATATTTTTGTTTGGCTCTGGCTGCCGAAAACTTAACTTCGGAAAGAAGTAAGGCCGCGTTTACGCGTCGCGCGATTACTTGCGCGGTGGTATTTTTTTTAAACATTTCCCTTCATATATCAAAATTTATATATAGCTATCCACGCCGTGACCGGCGATGGTGACCCTAGCTAGTTACGTAAGTAAGGAAACTGTTTATATTTTTCAAAAAAAATTGACGCAGCTGAAAAATCTGAAACTTTTTTCTGGTGCTAAGGAAGGTTATTCCTATCACCAAAAAAATAATCAGGCATTTCTAAAATTTTCATCCATACCCAATTGTTCCAAATTAAAATTTATAGCATAAGTAGTTCCTGAGATATTTCACTTTGTGACAGACAGACAGACGGACACAGAGCCGGTGAATAAGGGTTCCTTTTTTACCTTTTTGGTACGGAACCCTAATAATATCAATATTGATGTTAAACATAAGTCAGACGAATTGTGGATATACTTTACACACAAATATACAAAAGAGTTAAGGAAACTCCTTAACTTTTCGAGGTACAGTAGAGACACTATAGAGAAAAACAATTATTGTTGTATTTGCATGACCAGCCTGTCATAGATTATTTGTCAGATTTCTACATTCGATTCGTTGCTGTACTGTAATTACTTAATTAAAAGTAACAGTAACACGCTATATATTTATTATAATGCGTATGTCGTGCCAGTGTTTTAGGTACGTTAAGTGCATTTGCTGTTTTATTATTGTTTATTCATTATCGTACTCGTATTATTCCGCTGGAGACCTAAGATGTTTTTGTTATTGATCTGTATGTAACGAACTTTCCTAGGGGTTTATCTGATGGGGCGTCGTGGTGGAATGTTCGCGATCCCATGGCGCCCCCTTAACGGTAATGCGGGTGACGCCGGTGTGTTTTTAGTGGGTATGCTCCTCGGATGGCGGTGGGAGGAGAGGAGTCCCACATAACCCCCAAATGGGCCTTCCCCGGGTCGGGGGTATGCATAAAGCATTTTCACATCGTCAAAAAAAAAAAAAAAAAGGGGTTTATCTGACGGTACATTGGTACGATATCAAAATTATATTTAATGAGAAATTAGTCTGGATATCAAAGTATCAGGTAGCATAGACCGCAATGCATCCTATTTCTTAACAAAATAATTATTTCCAGTACTATTTGAATATCACTGTCTCTTTCTTATCACTTAGACGTGCGCTTGCGCAAAAGGGAGCGCAACGACCAAGTCGATTCACATATCATTTCAAGACGTAAAATCGTGTTCGGAATAGAGCCCCTGAAGCTTATCTAGTTATATTAAAGTCACATAAAGGTGAAATGCAGTAATGAAGCAGTATAAAAAAGCCACTGTTCGATGAAGGAGCACAGTTGATCAGGTGCTCGCTTGGTCGCTGCACAATGAAGGCAACCGCATTATTGGTACTCGGCCTGGCCGTTCTGGCCACGGCTCGCCCTGAAGATGACCGCACGATTGGTAAGCTCATATTACGTATTTGCCAATTTAATTTTTCTGTATTATTATAATAAGCCTCTTTATGTCAGAGTAGGTAACAGATAAAGACAAACGTTACCTTCTTTTCTTCTTCTATATTAGTTTAGTTATTTAAGTTCATTGCGAGTAATGCGAATGTTCCCCTTGCAGCTAGCTATTATAATATTCAGTATCCCGTGATGTAGGTGTGGGCTGAAAAACAGCCGACAGGCTCGCAGCAAACGCTGAGCCCCGAGCCTATTGTCGCACTCATTTATTTTCTGTTTTGTGTTTTTTTTTTATATAAGTACCTACATTTTATTTTTTTCTGTGCGAATTTGTGCTTGTTGTTTTTTATTGCGACAATAAATCATTTTTTATTTTGATAAACAAGTACTTTTTTGCACCGTCAACAATGTGAAATTTAGAAAAGAATAACTAAGATATTATCAAATACCTCAGGAATAAGATAAATTCACAGCAATGTTAATTTTTTTTTTTTAGAAAACCAACAGCTTTAACATTATAATGATATTCTTACAATTTAGATACAACTATTTAGCCAATAACAGGTCTCCCTAAACTATGCTATATAACGTAAGTTATGTAAAGTAAAAGTTATGTAATTCGATCGACCAACTCTTTCGACTTGTAAAGGGAAATGTACTTTGAAATATACGTATGTACAAGTATACTAATTATATTCTATATTACCCACTCTCACAGAATTTGTTAAACTGCTGAGCGTTCGTGATAAAGTTAAATAAAAATATACTTAAAAAAAACCCTTTTCCTCTGCGGCAGTCAGATAGAACGAAACATAGTCATACCTTGTTATTTTTAAGTATTTATAATTTGTTAACAGTCAAAATGGACGTCAAGGAGAAGCAGGTTTTCATCCTTAAGCTGCTGAACCATGTCACAGAACCCTGCATGTACAAGGAAGTCTTAGACATTGGAAAGAATTTCAAGATTGAAGACAACGTTGACTTATTCACTGTAAGTACTTACAACTTTTAAATGAAAGTTAATCAAATGCAGCATGCATTTCAGTCATTACTTTAATATTTAAATAAACTTCCAGAAAACCGATGTTGTGAAGCGTTTCGTCAAGATGCTCAAGTTTGGCGTACTCCCTCGTGGCGAAGTATTCACTCTCCATATCGACCGCCAGCTCGACGAAGTAGTGACCATGTTCCATATGCTCTACTACGCCAAGGACTTCGAGACTTTCATCAAGACCGCCTGCTGGATGCGTATGTACATGAACGAGGGCATGTTTGTCTATGCCCTAACTGTTGCCTGCAGACACCGCGAGGACTGCAAGGGCATCATCCTGCCTCCGCCTTATGAGATCTACCCCTACTACTTCGTGCGTGCCGATGTCATCCAAAAGGCTTACATGCTGAAGATGAAGAAGGGGCTCCTTGACCACAAACTGTGCGACTTCTATGGCATCAAGAAGACCGACAAGGACGTTTACATTATTGATGAGAACGTCTATGATAAGCGTATGGTCCTTAATGATGAGGACAAGCTGAGATACTTCACCGAAGACATTGACCTGAACACCTACTACTACTACTTCCACATCGACCATCCGTTCTGGATGAAAGACACCGTTTTTGACAAATACAAGGTCAGGCGTTGTGAGCTGACTCTATATATCTACCAACAAATCTTGGCCAGGTATTATCTTGAAAGATTATCCAACGGATTGGGAGAGATCAAAACTCTGTCATGGGAAAAGCCTATCAGGAAAGGATATTGGCCTTGGTTGAAACTGCACAATGGTGTTGAGCTTACCAGCAGGATGAACAACTACGTCATTGTTCGTGACGAAAATGTTGATGTGATGAATGTTGTTAAGACCTACGAGAGGATCATCAGAGAGGCAATCGTCAAAGGATACATCGAAGTAAGTAGAAAATCGTTGAATCCGTCGTTCAATACTGTAAGCAATGTCTGTGCTATGACTTCTTTTTTATTCTTTATTTTTGACAACAGATCAACGGTGTGAGACTGGACTTGATGAAAGCTGAAGATATCGAAAATCTCGGAAAACTTATCTACGGAAAAATCGACAAGAACATAAACATGGACATGACCAAGGACCATGTTGAGGCCTACCGTTACCTGCTCATCGTTATGAAAGCCTGTCTAGGACTTAACGTAATTAAATCTGACAAGTTAGTATACAGAGATTTTTACCTTTCAAACTGATTCAGATTTCGTTATGACATGAAATATATGATGATATTGATGATTCCTCTTTATTCCTCAGAGTACCAAGTAATTGCAATCTTGAACACATAACATTGTAGTGTGTAATTAGTGACATATTTTATAATCCATAAAAGAAGGTTTTCCGCATATTTTAGTATAAAGGATCTAGTGACAGTGCCATCCACAATTAGGCGAACTAAATTGACAGGTAAAAATTCACAAATATGGCCATAGTTTGGCCAGTGCTGTTCAAAATATGGCCATATTTGAGAAATTTTACCTGTCAATTTAGTTCGCCTAATTGTGGATCCCATTATAAGTTTAATTATATATATAAGTTCCCCAATTAAATTCCATTATAAGTTTAATAATATATAAGTTTAATTTCTGTTTCTGTGTTAAATATATAATTATAATGACGAAAAAAAACAGAAGTTGTTATGAAGTTATAGATTGTACATAATTGACGTGTTGTTTTGTTTGTAGGTACTTCGTCATGCCTTCAATCTTGGATAGTTACCAGACTGCCCTGCGTGACCCTGTCTTCTACATGCTCCAGAAGCGACTGGTAGAAATGGTGATCTTGTTCAAGAGGCGCCTGCCCTGTTACACTAAGGAAGAACTTTTGTTCCCCGGTGTTACCATTGACAACATTGTAGTAGACAAGCTTGTGACTTACTTCGACGACTACCTCATGGACATGACCAACGCCGTTACCCTGACCGAGGAAGAAATGAAGAAGACTAGGTCCGATATGGTATTCATGGTTCGTAAACGCCGCCTGAATCATCAACCCTTCAAAGTAACCATTGATGTCATGTCTGATAAGGCTGTTGACTGTGTTGTGAGGATCTTCTTGGGACCCAAGGAAGACAACTTACATAGAATGATTGACATCAACAAGAACCGTCTCAACTTTGTCGAACTTGATTCTTTCTTGTACAAACTGACCAATGGAAAGAACTCTATTGTACGGAACTCTATGGAAATGCACAATCTCGTCCGCGATCGTCTCATGACCCGTGACTTATGGAAGAAGCTTGAGGGCATGACAGACATGCGCGATTTGCTGATGAAGGATCTGAGGAACTACATGACTGGATTCCCAACTAGGCTGCTATTGCCCAAGGGTCGTGTTGGTGGCATGAAGATGATGTTGTACTGCATCGTGACTCCCTTGAAAATGGTTGACAACATCGACCTTACTCTCCTGGACACCAACCGCAAGGACCTAGTCATGGACTTTAGATCAACTGTCCTGCTCGACAAGATGCCTCTTGGTTTCCCCTTAGATCGTCATATTGATGTGACTAGGTTCTATACTCCCAACATGAAGTTTGTTGATGTCATGATCTTCCACAAGAGAATGACCTGTGATATGAAGACCCGCTGGAACAGATGGGTTCTGAAGCACTACGACATGGTTAACTTCACCCCCATGGAGAGCGACACATATTTTGTGGACACTGACATCAACGCTCACATCCAACGTGACCTGAACCTTGTGGATGTGGACCTCGATTTGTAAATGAATTTTTGTCATAATAAATCTCAGCACGAGATAATAATGAATGTAAGAATGATTGCAGCAAATGAAAAACAGTAATAATATACGTAATATATATTTTTATTCTTCTTTTCAATATTTACCTATACATACAAATTTAGTTTTAAAAATCATAAGAATAAGAAGGGATCAGTATCCAAAAAATAAAACCTATCTACCTAATCTAATAAGTAAGGTACCATCATAACAGAAACATTTTGACTAGTTGTCATGAGCTACCTACCTTTTTAACCCTTAAAACCGTGAAGATGTTATGTGTTGTCGTGCCCACAGTGCCAAGAACAACTATGGTGTTATGGCGTACACTGATGCGATCACGCAGAGAAACTCCCAACATAGCCCTCTCGAATGCCCTTCTGGTGACTTTGAGCCACGCTTTTGAAAGGTAATTAACAACTTAGAAAAGTGGAAAAGGGTCGTTCTTCTTTTTTACCGACAATGGACCGAGGTTTTTCTGTTTTTTTGGTTTTTGAACTATCGAAAATTGTGGTTTTGAAGTGCGATTTAAAAGAAAATGCATAGGCTTCTTCATTATAACTAATTAAAGTTTCCTTTCTGGCCAATATAAATATTTATTTACGGTTGGTTTCTTAAAAAAAAACATGTGACAAAGTGGACTCTTTCAGTGGGGACAACATTTTGGTTTACCACTCTGTCACGGCATTCTACGAAAGAAAAAAACATTTTAAAAAATGCTAGTTAGAGAAAATGAAATATTAAATATCACTAATTAATAAAATAATATGAACGTTCATTCGAACATTATAAAACCGTAAACATCATTACTCAAATGAGATGCCGTAATAAGACGAAGGACAGGCTATTGTCGGTCGAAAAGAAGAACGACCCAAAAACCCCCGATATTTTCATTTCAAAGTTCAATATCTTAAATCCAGCTGAAACGATTTTGTTGAAACGTAGCTAAGAACCATCTCGGTCTCGTTAGCTTTTGGACAATCAAAATCGCATTAACTGGTCTATTGGTTTAGGAGCTAAGATGCCACAGACAGATGCACAGACACGTCAATCTTATATCACCCCTCTTTTTGCGTCGGGGATTAAAAAAGGAATCATTTTGGTGTGACTCTGCCCATCAGTCACAAGTGTCATAACGTTAAATTCCTAAGGAACACAGGTACAGGGCGCAATACTAAATCTTCAGTAGCGCCTTTATTAGGAAATAGTGGGACTAAATGTACTTGTATCTAGAATGCACCTGATATTTTCACACTTCACTTCACGTCATACGATAGCGCAGTTGATATAATCTTTTACGTAAATCTGTGTGTAACGCAATTGAACTGGGTTCAAATACCGGCGAACGTACTTCTTTTTAGGGTTCCGTAATGGTTCCGTAGCCAAAATGGCAAAACGGATTATAGTTTCGCCCTGGCCGTCTGTCCGATGTCACAGGAATTTTACTCGAAAACTATAAGGTGTATTTAAATTAAATTTTGAGCACTTGGCCGGTTTTTTGTTTTTCTTTTTAGATTTCTAAAACAATATGAGTAATATAATATGTCAACTAACTTAGGTATTTATACTGTATTTTTACTTGTAATGTACAAAACATTTCCAAAATATAACTTGCATTAAATTTCTTGATCATGTTTGTATCAATCAGGCTAACCTATACTAACATGTTTTTAACTAGGCATATACTCTTTCGGATAGGTATATCACTAACAGATATTTTACGGCTTTTGATTGAATTCGAAATATTTAATTGAAAATCATGAATATCCGTAGTTACACGGATTTTATAGTGATCGCGAACACGAGTGCTGCAAAGGGCTCTAAACGTCGGGGTCTATAATATTTAATACACAATGTATGCGATCAAATCCGTTCAAACCGTTTATTCATCTGGTCGCACATTATGAAAATCATTTGAATGTTAGACAAAGCGCTATGTAAACAAACTTTTCTACTTAAAAAGCTATGGAGCTGTTTGCGGCGACTGCTTTTATCTGTCCAGGGAGCGATAGTGTATGTGACAACTGTTTATACATATTTGTGATACGGCATGTGAAACCCGAATACACATTCGCTCCCTGAACAGATAGTTTTTTATTAGGTACTAGCTTCCTCCCGTCACTTCGTCTGCGTTGACCCGGGATAAAAACTATTCTATATTTTAATTATCATGCTTTATTTGTCAGAAATTGAGTTTACTTAACTAAAGATAAAAACTAAACGAAAAATTTAAAACTAATTACAAAAAAAAAGACCGTCTAAAAGTTCCGCGTGCGGCATGGACCCCATGACGCTGGCGGCATTTCCCCTTAGGACCGCGAGAGCGATCCTTTGGGAAAAGTATGCGCCAGCTCTGGGGTCCCCTGAGGCGTGGACCAGCCGCGACGACAGGGCTCTCATGAAGGTCTTCATGTCGGCTGACCAGGGTCCCATCGTTTCAACTGCAAGCGCCGCAAACTCGTAGTTCTGAACTAGAGAAGAGTTTAATTTAAATTTACTCTTGGATAATAAAAAATGCATAGGTATTAGGTATTATTTCATAACTTTCAAGGTCCATATCTTTTTATTTTATGTGAATTAACTAGTAATTTATTTTCTAAAAAAAAAAAATTAATTGTCCTATTGTTTTGACAAACACAAAACATAAAGATGACAGTAATGACATGAAGATAATAAGGTTTGATATCTTGAATCATTTAACAATCAGGTTTATATGTATACATATATGTGGCAAGTTTAAAAAAAAAAAAAGTATTAAACTCTATTTATTTGCTTTATTGGATACCTATAACAATTGCTGTTATTTAAAAATCTGAGATCTTAAAGTAGGTTAGATTTGACTTGGCCAGTTTTCATTACATCAGTCATTTTATAAAGTTATTCAACATATATATTTTAATTCTGATAAAAACTGGCCAAGTCAAATCTAACCTACTTTAAGATCTCTCATTTTTTTACATATATTGGGATAGTTTCAAATATCTGCTTGTAACGCTTCCAACGCTACAATAAAATAAAATAAATTTGTATGGGGACGCCCCCTATTTTTTATTTTATTTTTATTTTTAGATTTTTTCCTACGCTTACACACAATTACCGAGCTTGATTCCAAATTTCATCCTTCTAGGTCATCAGTAGTGCTAAAATTTTTGTATAAATTATTATGAGCATTTTAATAGGATATATAACTCAATTGTATATTGAAATAATAGTTAAACTATAAAATACAATAACGCAGAAATATGACGTTTTTTATTTATCTTTATTAAAAATTTTACATTTCAATTAACTAAATACCTACATATAAAGTAGCAAGTAGTGTGATATTACAGTAGAACCCGCTTGATAAGTCACTTTTTCGAATAAATTGTGTTCACTTGGCAATTTTGCAGGTTCTTAGTGAATAATACTTATCATCGATAATTATTGATTTCATCGACACTACCCTCATCTCTACTTTAGAGTCTTGGCACACTGATCGATATTCCTTGAAAACTCTCATTTAATTGCAATTAGGTTCATTCTTACAAAGCATGACAACAGAAAGCGTAGTTTTTCGTAATTTTGATTAATCAATGCTAATATTATTAATATTATTATAGACCCTTTTTCATTCGCGACAGTTAATTAAAAATATGCAAACGAAGTGGTAAGTTACGGGATTGTTTTATATGTGTTATTCCATCTAAACCTTAACTATACTTTATCATATTAACATTATTAACTAACAACCCTTTCTTTTGGCTTTGTCGTAGTCGGGTATCAAAGAGGTAAAACTTTTAATGAAGTTACTATACCACCTCATTGAAAATAATAGACACTTCAGAAAATGAGTACCTACTCAATAGGACATTGCATCTGTCTCTATACAATTTTATACAAACCTCACGTACAAAATTGTATTAAATATTTTAATTTATTTGGTGAACCTTGTTTTTCTTCTATTGCACAACTATCGATATCGATAAAAAAATGTTTCTAACACTAGCTTGATTGCGGCAGTTTTCTGTTTTGCCGCGAAAACTCCGACCTCTGGCCATGACGTAATTGACGTATCCAAGAAAGAATTGTAAGTCGATTACATAATCGTTTAAATTGACGTGTCATGAAAATATTTTCATAAAATTAATATTATAGCAATACAGAAATTACTAAAATTACTTACAAATGGAATCTTAAACCATCTTTTTCTAAGCTTGAAGTGGTTGGACGTTTACATTATATCAAGTGCTTACAGCACAGCACATGCGGGCATTTTTATGATCAGTGTTCTCTTGCGAGGCGATTTTGTGAATGACCATCAATTGATTGTGAAATTGTCTTTGTATGATTTTTTGCACATTGTGCAAGGTTTTCTACAGAGGGGTAAGTTACTGAAAGGCTACTCCAGTAACGTATGCTCTAAGAGTTTTTCAGACGAAAATTTTACAATTATGAATCCATAGATAGGAATAATTGAGTTCCAGCCTTAGTTGTTAAATTATTTTTTTAATAGAGACTTATTAGTGTTCTAAACCAAAGATCTCAACTTTCTAACAATAAAACGATGCGCTGTAAATAGCATGGCGTCTACTGTGCGAAAATTAAAACGTCATAGATAGTATCATCTCAGCTACGTTTCAAAAAATAGAGGGTTATATAAATTTACATTTAATAACAAAAATGGGTGCACGAACAAAAATTACACCAGCTCTGCCCAAAAAAAATAGTTATTCAGATTTTAGACTTGGTATGTTTTGAAGCATAGCTACTGTTCAAGCGTGCGACTCTCAGAAACGAGATCAGAAGCATGAACCCATAATTTGAACTTTCATAAATAATTTCCATAATCTCACAATGCAATGTAAGGTTATGGAAATTATGTATGAAATATCGTTTGTTATTTATATATTACTAGATATTTAATGAAGTGCTCATGGCCTAGCGGTACCTGCACGATCTTGCCGATTGAGTGAAATAAGCAACTATTTAAGTCGTTAACAACTGCGCGCTTCCATGCTTTCGAAGGTGCGCTAAGCCGGTGATCCTGATTGTTATCTAGGGGTCTTTGTGCAGCTTGAAATTTTCTGACAGTAATTACAGTAAAGTGCCCAACTGCCCACTCACTTGATAAAGTTCTTAACCCCAACAAGGTTTAGTTTCTGGCTTTAAGGAACAGACGTCAGTTGCTTTCGTACAAACTAGTGCCTAAGCTAATACTTGGGATATGGCCGGTGGACTCCGATTATTTTAGGATGCAACCGTAATATACTGAGAAGAGGAGTTAGGAAATGTGTAACTTAAATCGATGTAAATTTGAATTGTACAAAATAGACAGTAATATTATTTTAATTTTTTCATTGCTTCATAAGTACATACATTATTTCAATCATCAAACACTTTGAAGTAGCAAGTAAACTTATTACAAATCGAGGTTGACAAGATTCATGTCACGATCGATGTGAGTGTTGATATCTGTGTCCACGAAATACTTGTCGCTGTCGATCGGGTTCATGCTAACCATATCGTAGTGCTTCAGAACCCATCTGTTCCAGCGGGTCTTCATATCACACGTCATTCTCTTGTGGAATATCATGACATCAACAAACTTCATGTTGGGGGTGAAGAATGTAGTAACATCAATATGACGATCGAAGGGGAAACCAAGAGGCATCTTGTCGAGCAGGACAGTTGATCTAAAGTCCATGACAAGGTCCTTGCGGTTGGTGTCCAGGAGAGTAAGGTCAATGTTGTCAACCATTTTCAAGGGAGTCACGATGCAGTAGAGCATCATCTTCATGCCACCAATGTGACCTTTGGGTAGTAGTAGTCTAGTCGGGAATCCAGTCATGTAGTTCCTCAGATCCTTCATCATCATATCGCGCATGTCTGTCATGCCATCGACCTTCTTCCATAAGTCACGAGTCATGATACGGTCACGGACGAGGTTGTGCATATCCTTGGAATCCCTGACAATCATGTTCTTCCCAGTGTTTAGTTTATATAAGAAAGAGTCTAGCTCGACAAAGTTGAGACGGTTCTTGTTGATGTCTATCAGTCTATGTAAGTGGTCCTCCTTGGGTCCCATGAAGATCCTCACAACACAATCCACAGTTTTATCAGACAAGACATCGATGGTTACTTTGAAGGGTTGGTGATTCAGGCGGCGTTTGCGAACCATGAATACCATGTCGGACTTAGTCTTCTTCATTTCTTCCTCGGTCAAGGTGACAGCGTTGGTCATGTCCATAAGGTAGTCGTCGAAGTAAGTGACTAGCTTGTCTACCACAATGTTGTCGATCTTTACACCGGGGAACAGAATTTCTTCCTTAGTGTAGCAGGGCAGGCGTCTCTTGAATAATATCATCATGTTCACCAGACGCTTTTGGAGCATGTAGAAGACAGGGTCACGCAGGGCGGTCTGGTATTGGTCCAAGATTGAGGGCATAACGAAATACCTAAAAAGAAACAGCACGTTAAAACATGTTTAGTGTCAAGGTCTATTACAAATGTTTTTTCATATACTTTTTATTGAATAAATTAGCGGTACCACCAATTGAAACGAACTAAATAAGTGAATTGAATTGATTATTTTGTTATTGAGTAGAGTAATCTTTATGGGAATTTCTTGTTTGGTGTCATAAATCTAACTAAGCATAAAAACCTCTAAGAGCATAATATCAGCACTAATTAATAAAATGACTTCTAAAATTTAAGAACATAACTCAATTTTTTTGCTAGTAACTTCAATACAATCATGGCTTACACCCATAACGAAAAAGTTGCGTCTTTCATGTAAGATAAGTACTCGATATTTGGAAAATTTCTCATTTATAACCTTACTCGTACTGAAATGTTAATCGTAGATGTATACTAAATACAAATATTTGTGAATAACATCATACTAACTTGTCAGATTTCATGACGTTTAGTCCAAGACAGGCTTTCATAAGGATAAGCAGGTAGCGATAGGCCTCAACACGCTCCTTGGTCATGTCGGTATTTATGTTCTTGTCGATTTTTCCGTAGATAAGTTTTCCAAGATTTTCGATATCCTCAGCTTTTATCAAGTCCAGTCTGACGCCGTTGATCTGTTGATAAAAATAAAAATGTAAGTAAGTAAATATTTTCTTCCGTATCCGTACTCATAGAATTAAGCGATTCGGCGATTTCATACTTACTTCGATGTATCCTTTGACGATTGCCTCTCTGATGATCCTCTCGTAAGTCTTAACTACATTCATCACATCAACATTCTCGTCACGAACAATGACGTAGTTGTTCATCCTGCTGGTAAGCTCAACACCATTGTGCATTTTCAACCAAGGCCAGTATCCTTTCCTGATAGGCTTATCCCATGACAGAGTTTTGATCTCTCCCAATCCATTGGATAATCTTTCAAGATAATACCTGGCCAAGATTTGTTGGTAGATATATAGAGTCAGCTCACAACGCCTGACCTTATATTTGTCAAAAACGGTGTCTTTCATCCAGAACGGATGGTCGATGTGGAAGTAGTAGTAGTAGGTGTTCAGGTCAATGTCTTCGGTGAAGTACCTCAGCTTGTCCTCATCATTAAGGACCATACGCTTATCATAGACGTTCTCATCAATAATGTAAACGTCCTTGTCGGTCTTCTTGATGCCATAGAAGTCGCACAGTTTGTGGTCAAGGAGCCCCTTCTTCATCTTCAGCATGTAAGCCTTTTGGATAACGTCGGCACGCACGAAGTAGTAGGGGTAGATCTCATAAGGCGGAGGCAGGATGATGCCCTTGCAGTCCTCGCGGTGTCTGCAGGCAACAGTTAGGGCATAGACAAACATGCCCTCGTTCATGTACATACGCATCCAGCAGGCGGTCTTGATGAAAGTCTCGAAGTCCTTGGCGTAGTAGAGCATATGGAACATGGTCACTACTTCGTCGAGCTGGCGGTCGATATGGAGAGTGAAAACTTCACCACGAGGAAGTACACCCATCTTGATCATCTTAACGAAACGTTTATGAACATCCGTTTTCTGAAAATACAACAAAATCAAGAACAGGTCAGGTAGTGAATTTCGGAGCACAGTTTACCTATCTAAGTTACTTAGGTAAATACAGTCTTGACGTGTTTATGTAGACTTGAACTTACAGTGAATAAGTCAACTCTTTCCTCAATCTTGAAGTTCATGCCCGTATCCACGATGTCCTTGTACATGCAGGGTTCCGTAACATGATTCAGCAGTTTGAGGACTAGCGTTTGCTTTTCTTTGACATCAACCTTGACAGTGCCTGTTAAATAAAATTAAATAAATTATGAATGACCATGTTGCAGAAATTGCTTTTCATTTCTACCTCTTGTCCAATTCTACTCTTAAAAATTGTCTATTTTTACGTTTCAACTGGACATACAACTTCTGGATTTACATTTCACGTGAATAGGGATTCATATCTAGGAATTTATGAAAACAGTATGAACCATGTTAAACAAACTTTAATGGGAATAAACGTAATGTACTTTGTAAATCCAAAGGAGTCTTTTAGTTTTCTAGGCATATGATTTTATTTAAGCGCAGCGATTTAGAATTTAGGAATCTAATTTCAAACAAATTCTAAGTCACGAGACAGCTGTAGATATAAAATGATCATTTAGTGCTTACCGACAATACGGTCGTCTACCTCTCTAGCCATGGCCACAGCGGCCAGGCCGAGTACCAATAGTGCAACCCTCATTGTACAGCCGACCCGGTGGGAACTCAACTGTGCCTTGCATTACTACAGGCCCCCTTTTATACCGCCACATGATAAGGGTTTCATTGAGCTCTTGTTTTTTTCTCGAATATTGCTTCCTTCACCAGAGATAAGCAACAAAGTTGCACATAGATAAATGCTTTCTTTGTAAACTCCTAGGTTTTCAAACACAAGATTCAAAACCGTACAAAAACAAGTCTTGCGATATGTTATCAATTCGCAATATGTAAGTACATCAAAAGAAAATGGCCCCCTTTGAAATTAATGTTATTGGATAATTGCAGTAGGTATCTAAAACTGTGCAAGTTTAAATCTTGGCTCAAACTATGAATAGTTTTCTAATGCTTAGTTGCCATGTTTTGCATTGTTTTGAGCAGAAAGGTCATATAGTTTATGCTTTCAGGCAAGGAAATCCGTAGAGTCCAAAAGAGAAAAGAAGCCTATTGTTAACTTATTCACAGCACAGCTACGCTTGTGCGGGTTACGTCACTCAATTTTTCTTGCTATAATTGTATTTCTTTATATTTAACTGAGTTGCATACATTTCAATTTATACTAAGTATGCTCTTAATAATCTTGGAAAACAGATATAAAACTCTTAGGAACTGATTCGATTTTTGTTGAAACATAAATGCAAATTTTATTACATAAGGAATAGGGTAAAGTTATTTATTAAATCCATAGAGATGTGATGTATTTGTCTCTAAATATACAGTGCGACTTCCATGTTGTATACATTTATATATATAATAAAGCTGTAGAGGGTCGAAAATCTGTACATTGAAGATATAGCAACAAATCTATTGAGGGCTCTTAGAATGGATAACAGAACACTCTTCAACAGTTTTTAGATTTTTGGCTGTTTGTAGGTTTGTCTGTTTATCTGTCTGTTTATATGTGACGTGACGGCTTCACATGAAAACGATTGAATGGATTTATATGCAACTTTCACTAAAACGTTAAATGAATCTTCGACCGGCAGGCTATAGAAAACATAAAAATGAGGGTGCAAAGGGGGTAGAAATGGGGTTAAACTTTGTATGAGAACTCCTTGAATCTATGGGCTAACTTGGAAATTTGCAAGTATACACTTGACTGGAAAGTAAAAAGAACCCTATTCCAACTTTTAGCAATGTATGTATAGATAAAACGTGAAAAATACTTGATGAAAAATAGGTGGTGAAACTGGTGAGGCGACTAGAGACTATAATAATATTGCGACGGCGGGAATTATTATTAACCATGATGCCCGCAGCATTACCCCGCTGAACAGCGATGGAGACCTGTTGAAACAAATGCGACCCCGAGCGGGGGTCGCAGTCCGTCTCACGTAGGGTTGATATATAGAAAAATTGAATTGTCCTAATTAAAATCCTATCATCACCCTAAAAGTCCTGACATTTCTTGTAACAGAGTTGTATCATTTCATTCATTCATTGTTTATTTTTAATGAGATAATTTCTAAAAATCCTGATACTTGCCAAGTGCGGCCGCAATCCTGGCAAAAGGTCAAAAATCCTGACATATCAGGACAAATCCTGACCTATGGTAACCATACTCTCACGTAAGCGCCGACCAAACTCTTTAAAAAGACGATGGGCCTCCGAGCCCCAGGGCAAAGTCAGTGCAGGAAAGTTGGTACAACAAAGTCGTACGATGGCCAAGGCGGAATATTTAGTGTGTTTCAATTTGGCAACAGATTCTGCTATCTAGTCATTCAAGTAATATTTTTTTCAACACACCTGCTCGTAAAGTAGGTCTTATTACAGCGTATTTACACTGATAATGCAGAATATTACCCATGCCGTGCCTTTTACATTACATTATCGCACTAGTGCCTTTTCATTACATATCTTTTTAAATATTAGCAAGAAGTATTAATGCTTCGAAAACAGCTAAGTAGTTATTTGCGTAAATATAAAATTCAATTCAAAATGTGATAAATAATTAAAGAATTTCATGAAACTGCTTGTTAGCTTGTTGGTATTTATATTTTGTCGGTGTATTGTTACCTATAAATACCCAATTTCAAAATTTATAAATATGTGGCTGATTAGCTACTTTGCCGGTGCCCTTATCTCAGACTTGCGCGCGCATGCAGCGCTGAGCGCGCGAAAAAATAAAATTACGGCCGCCATCTTTTAAATGGGTTTCTGTTTGTTAAGTTTATTCACAGTATTGCATTTCGTTAGTGTTGTTTTGTAAAATGTCGAATTTAGATAACGAAGAATTACTAATCGAGTGTTTGTACGCCGCACATAGGGGCAAAATGCCGATTTAGGCGGCCAAAATTATTTTATCGCATTTATGTACTCAAACTCGTGATTTGTTTGTAATTATAATTCCAAGAGGGCAGTAGCACAGTGGATCGAAATGACAAAAAAATGGACATCCACTTTTTTTTTAAAAACCTATTTAAAAAATACTTTTCGGTTGAAAATGTTGTAAGGAATAAAAAATGTTATATATATTTTTTTTCAAAATAAGGCTTATTTAAAGCAGAAAAAAATAATATCAGTGTTTTTTGTATGAAACTGAAGAATAAGTATCTTATTATAAGAAAACCGTTACCGATCCTGCTTTCTAACCTTTAGAATATTATTCTCCTACTTAAAACAGTTGAAAATAGTAAACAGCTTATCTCGGTAGGTGCCCGCTTTTTTCTATAATCCAGTCAAAAGTCAGTAAAAACAACACTGTTCTTAGTTGTGTTTTATTTTTTTATTTTCAATAGTTTAACGGTATATTAATGATCGTTAAGTGTAAATACGACATATTTTCGTCATTTTTATAACTGACAAAGAAAACAAAATTATAGTTACGTTACGAGACAATTATGAAATTTTTTAATATAAGCAAATATGAAAGTAAGTGACCTATGAATGTCGTATTAAACTTGTGAGATTGTGTATTCATAGATTATAAAAATCTTGTCTATATTTCCTAAAGTGCTTATTGCGCGCTTCGGCTGCTTCTTCCGGTAATAACCCAATAGGCAAGAGAGCTTCTTCCATTACAGTTGCCCCATGTTATAGGATTTTGTGCATTGTTAGGCGTCATCGGATGCCAGGAATATAGTCCTACATAAATTTTGGCGGTCTCATTATTAACACTTCTGTTTTTCTTTCGTTTGCTCCTTTCACTGGATTCATCGAATATCTTTGCTGGTCGGCCTGATGATCCTCGTTTTATCCTTGGTATTTCGAAGGTTCCTTGTAACCATGCATCGTGTTTTTTTAAGATAATATCGCTCTTCCTATTTGACTCTACCCACTTCTTCTTAAAGTCTGACTTTAAAAAAGACAATTTATGCTTTATATCCTTGTTGTGTTCGTCACAATAGTTTTCTTGCGATAAAATATACGTCTCAAGATATTTTAGTTTCAATTCAAAATTTGCAAGATTTTGTGGCTGCATTTTCTCAAATAGGAACCTACGGGTCACTAATCTTGCCTCTGCAACTCCTTCCGATCCTAAAAGAAATCAAAACTATTTTAAACACAAAAGTAAAAAAAAAAAAAAAACAAGTGGTTTTGCATCGTGGTATTTAATGGCCTCTAAAACGCATATTCGCAAAAAATCGCAGCCAAAGTTAATGTAATTATCTAGTACAGTTACTCTACTTTATGAAATTACTCGTATTATGGCCCGGACGTGCCATGATGTATAACAAAAACCTTTTTATAAATCAAAAACGTGGTTTTTTACAACAATTTTAGAAGACTTATTTCTACCTCGGGAAATAATAATAGATATTCAAAATATTCACATAAATTTAATGTTTTATAATACTCTCTTACCTGTAGAACTAGAATCCATCACAACTTTCTTCAAAATAGACACTAAAAAAACACCACGATTTTTTAAATGTAACGTGTTTTTACGAATGCCGATAAGATGTGCGTGCACTGGGAGCGACGATCAACTTTCGACTGGCATGGCAGTTCAGGCACTGCTGTAAGGGTTAGGGAGGGGGTAGTTTATCATTCTATGGTTATTCAACCTTATCGGGAAGTGATTATTTCTTATCTAGGCTACATTTTTAGAAATCGATTTATGGCCGCCTAAATCGGCATTCTGCCCCTATGTGCGCCGCCAGATATCATAGTTGAAGCGCAAAATGCGAGTGATAGTCTTTTGCCCTCAAAATCAAAAGATAAATACATGCAAGCCTACGCAAATTTCATTCAATGGAAAAATAGCAAAAATGCAAGCTCTTTCTCAGAGAACGTGTTCATGGCTTACTTTAGTGAACTGGCGAAGAGGTATAAACCTAGTTCGCTTTGGTGTATATATTCTATGTTGAAGAGTACCGTGCAGAATAAAAATGCAATTGACATCAAAGCGTACACCAATCTAACTGCATTCTTGAAAAGACGTTCAGACGGCTTTTACAGTCGAAAATCCAAGGTTTTAACACCTAATGAAGTGGAGAAGTTCATTAAAGAAGCACCGGATAATCAATATCTAGCGACAAAGGTCAGTTCCACTATTTAGTTTTGTATTCATTATTATAATATTTTTAGGCGGTATTGTGAGTGTCTAAGCCCACCTTAACCAGCTGCGGAGGAGAGGGGTCAGCGCAGGCGCGGGAAGAGGACACTCTTTGACAGAGCGACCTATACAACACCACGTACGGCAACGATCAAGCGCCGCCTTAATTACATATTTTAAATCAAAATTAGATACTATATATACCTTTGTGGAAGATGATTATACATATATATATATTCATAAACGTCTACTTATTGAAGAGCACCGAATTACCGAACATTTATGGTGACCCCGACGTGATTTGGATGACGCAACTGGAAGGCGAAGATATCCCGGAATAAGTGCATTTTGGATCCGAGGGAAGTACGCCCGTTCCTATTAAAATTTCATCTCCTTTACATTAGTATTTGTCTCAATTTGTGTTAATTTAGTTCGATAATTCAAGTGCAATTAGTGTTGTTTACGACTAACTTCCATCATTAGGTACCTACAACTACCAACGTATATAAATTTATTAACAAAACTTCTTAGATCTTCATTGATAACGATAAAATAATACTCAAATATCTTCTTAATCATTTGTAGGTAAAATATTTATAAGCCTTAACATCGTAAACATCATAGGTTAACTGCAAATTTAAGTTAAAGATTGTGTGTCAACAAAGTGTTACACAGTGTCCAATTCTTGCAATTCTATTTCGTAAATTCAAGATTTATCTATTAGTTCCCTTCAAAAATAAGTTTATTTGCACATTTAAACATAATTTGCTGACTATTCCAGGAAATAAACGGAGAAAAAGCCGGTGAGAAGTAGTGATTTCGGAATTAATATTATCACGGCGGTTTCCGATAGCCGCACCGTGCCACACCGTGTCGCTGCGCCGACGCTGCCGCCCGGTAAACAAGCAAGTACTTGTGCACAAAACGGTTGTTATCAGCTGTTCTTCGCATCTATTACGAGGTTGGATTCATTTCAATTATTGTATATATTAACTCATTTGTTATTTTCGTCCGAATTATGACTGACTTACAGGATCTTATAAAGCAAAGAGGTGTCATTAGGGGCCGTATAACGTTATTTGAGAAGTATTTATCGCCGTTATTGAAACTTGACATTATAGCTGAGCGTAATAAACTGATAAATAATGAGTTAAGTTTAAGATTAAGCAAATTCCAAGAACTAAGTTACACTTTTGAGGAAGTTCAGAGTAAAATTGAGGAATTAGACCCTGACTCATCCAGTCAGATGGACGAGCGGGAGCAAACAGAAAATCGCTTGTTCCAATTGATAGGCATCGCTCAGGAGTTCTTGGATGTGTATAATGATTGCAAAAATAAACGAGGGGATGAATTTTCATACCGTGGCAGTACCACGTCAGTGGCAAATCATATTAAATTGCCACCTTTGAAGATTTCTCCTTTCAACGGTGATATAAACAAATGGCTTCAGTTTCGAGATATGTACTTATCACTCATTCATAATAATGAAACTATTGACGACGTTAGTAAGTTCCATTATTTAAAATCGTACTTAGAGGGTTCCGCTTTGTCAGTCATTGATTCGGTCAATGTTTCGGCAAATAATTATCAAATTGCTTGGTCGTTGCTCTGCGATAGATACAACAATAAGCGTCTATTAATTAATGAGCACGTTAAGTGTCTATTTTCTATTGAGGCGCTCCCTAAGGAGTCCGACCGGGGCCTACGCAACTTGGTTGATACAATTTCTAAAAACTTAAGTGCCTTGAAGTTGTTAGGCGAACCGACCGATAGTTGGAGTACGCTTATAATTTATATTGCCTCGTCGAAGTTGGACTCGATAACTGCTAGGAATTGGGAAGAATTTCGTAGCAAATTAGAAACACATAGTTTGGACGATTTTTTCAATTTCCTTCGTCAAAGGGCAACTGTATTAGAAACAGTCTACGCCGCCAAGGCTTCAAATAGCCACAATAAAGTTGAAAATCGCCAAATTTTTAATAGATCAAAATCATTTATTTCTTCTTCGCTCGATTCCCCTCTCCGTGGTTGTTGTTTGGCCTGTAAGCAAAATCATAAATTATATGATTGCAATAAATTTAAAAATATGTCGGTTGAAGAACGAAATGCAAAGGTTTATCAATGGAGAATATGTAGCAATTGTTTACGTACTGATCATCAATCATACCAATGTCGGCTCGCAGGTTGTCGTATCTGCAAAAGAAGGCATAACACGTTATTACACAAACAAAGTAGCTTTACCAATACTTGCCAATTGCGCCAACCACAACCGCTCTCAGCACAACCAGAAACACAAAATAACGTGGAACCGCCCACGTCAGCTTCATTGGCTACGACTACTAATCTAGCTCCTAATATTGAAGCAACCGCGAATGTTTATGAATCTTATGATAACATTGATAATGCGTCGTCTAGCCTCACTCCGGTAGTTACAATGTCTGCTGGCGCCTCAAATTTGGCTCTTCTTTCTACGGCCTTGGTTGAGGTGTCAAACAATGGCAACATAATCAAACTGCGCGCGCTCTTGGACAGTGGCTCGCAGTCTTCTTTTATTACGGAGGCAGCGCAAATTAAATTAGGTTGCATTAAAAATAAAAATCAATGCAAATATGTGTCCGGTCTTAATAATGCAACAGTAAGCATTGCCGAACACTGCAACATCAAGATTAAGTCAACATACAATCAGTTCACCACTTCTGTCAAATGTTATGTCGTACCTATTATTACCGACAATCTTCCTCAAACAGAAGTGCGACTGCATGAATTAAGTATTCCCGGCCACATCGAGTTAGCGGACCCAACCTTCTTTCGTTCATCAGACATTGACCTGTTATTAGGCGCAGATGTCTTTTGGGATATTATGGGTTCAGCTCGAGTGCAGCTCGGACAAAATAAACCAATCCTCCAAGAAACGCGTCTTGGTTGGATCGTAGCAGGCCGCATTGGGGGGAAATGTGTTAAGGCTCCAAGTAAAATACACTGCAACTTTAGTAAGGACATAGAACAACAACTTATCAAGTTCAGGGAACTAGAAAAGAATCCCACTAGCAAATCTTCTTCAAATAGCGAAAATTATAGCGAAACACTTTACCGAGAAACCACATATCGCGATGAGAATGGTAGATGCGTTCAGATCCCACATTGTGATTCGCCGAATGTTTTAGGCGACTCGTCTCATATAGCTGACAAGCGACTACTTGAAACGGAAAGAAAAATGAAACAGAAACCAGAATTTAAAAAAAGAATATACTAAATTGATGCAAAAATACGAGCGCCTGGGACATATGAGTGAAGTCACGACTAAACCAGATGTTGGGTACTTTCTGCTACATCACGCTGTAATAAAAAATAGTAGCGAAACTCACTCGACATCTCAGTCATTATCAGTAAATGGATCCTGGAGGCATCAACCAGGTGTTCAAAACCCATCGGATTTAGCTTCGCGTGGGTTAAATCCATCACAAGTGATCGATGCTAAGTTATGGTGGCATGGACCTTCCTTCTTATAAGAAGGTCCATCGGCCTGGCCAGAGATTATTAAGCCATCAACCGATCTTCCTGAAATGAAAACTTATACGACTAATCCTAAAACTAAAGCTCATGCTATTACATCTACAACATGCACTATATTTGCAACTCCTGATAACCTTATCAATTTTGAGAACTTCTCAGAAGTACACAATTTTACTACGAAGCATGGCCTATGCATTACGTTTTATCAATAACTTACGGCACTAAAATGCAAAGGTCACAGGTCACTTGACTACAGATGAACTTCAACTGTCGTTACATCACTAAATCAAACTACATGTTTGCTAGCTAGCTCGTCATTAAAACAAGGAATGTTTTAACGACGAGCTAGCCCTATTAAATAATAAAAGATTCTTACCTTCAAAATCGATGCTTCTTTCATTTAGACCATTTGTAGACGAGAGGGGTATCCTTAGGGTTGGCGGACATATTCAAAACTCACCTGAAACATTCAGCAAGAAACATCCCGTTATATTAGACTCAAAAAACCATTTTACCAAAGTACTGTTCATTCACGAACATAAAAAAATTGTGTCACGGGGGTGCTCAGCTTTTGCTGACTAACGTGAGACAGTTATTTTGGCCCATTACAGGAAGGAAACTAGCCAGATCCACAGTTAATA
This sequence comes from Epinotia nisella, assembly GCA_932294315.1. NCBI lineage: Eukaryota > Metazoa > Arthropoda > Insecta > Lepidoptera > Tortricidae > Epinotia > Epinotia nisella. Next base: position 10,645,386 of record OW028688.1, on the reverse strand, counting down.
ATTGTAGGATATGTAGGATCTTAAGGACCAAATCAGTTATACCTATAATGGGAAACTTACCCTCAGCTCGTGTCAATCCTAGCTTCGCGTTTGAGGTAGCGGGTGTCGATTTTGCTGGACCGTTCCCGACGCGTGACCGAAAAGGGCGCGGTTGTAAGATTATTAAAAGCTATTTGTGTATCTTTGTTTGTTTTACAACCAAGGCACTTCATTTAGAGATTGCATCAGACTTGAGTACAGAGGCATTTAAAATGTGTTTAACTCGTTTTATTTCTCGCAGAGGAAAGCCAAGCGTGATACATTGCGACAATGGCCGAAACTTTGTGGGCGCGTGTAATGAATTTAAGAGATTTTTAGAATCCTGTAGTGAATCCATCTCGTCATATGCTGCCGGCGAATTCATAAATTTTAAATTCTCACCGGCTTATTCACCGCATTTCAACGGACTTAGTGAAGCAGGCGTCAAAGCTGCTAAACATCATTTGACTCGGATGATAGGGAATACTAACCTCACTTTTGAGGAATTAGCGACTTTATTCGCACAAGTTGAGGCAATATTAAACTCCCGACCATTAACTCCTCTATCAGTCGATCCTAATGACTTTTATCCCTTGTGTCCTGGGCACTTTCTGATCGGCAGGCCACTCACTTCAATACCATCTCCTGCACTTATCGAAATAAACACAAACCGTCTTAGCAGATATGAGCAGATTGAGCGAATCCGTCAACAGTTTTAGGAGAGATGGCGCACCGAATATCTCAATGAGCTGCAACAGCGATCAAAATGGAGAATTCATGAGGGACAACTATTTGAAGGTGATATGGTGGTAATCAAAGAGGCTAATTTACCACCGCTCAAATGGCGCATGGGGCGCATCCATCGGCTTTATCCAGGACCCGATGGTATCGCACGAGTAGCAGATGTCAACACGTCAAGGGGCATCATCCGACGTGCAATCACAAACCTCTGCCCGTTACCAAACGAGTATGCAGACAACTCGAAATCCCACGGTCTTCGAGGGGGGGAAGATGTCTAAGCCCACCTTAACCAGCTGCGGAGGAGAGGGGTCAGCGCAGGCGCGGGAAGAGGACACTCTTTGACAGAGCGACCTATACAACACCACGTACGGCAACGATCAAGCGCCGCCTTAATTACATATTTTAAATCAAAATTAGATACTATATATACCTTTGTGGAAGATGATTATACATACATATATATTCATAAACGTCTACTTATTGAAGAGCACCGAATTACCGAACAGTGAGTGTTGATATAATAGGAACTAAGTACGATTATTATAACTTAATTATGATTTTATTTATTTTCAGGTCGCATTAATATTCGGAATTACTGGTGCCTGTAGGCGTCAGCAATTAAACAAAATTACGACAAAAGATATAGAGAATCACGGAGAGATGCTACTTGTCAAAATTCCGAACACTAAAAATAAAATTCCTCGGTCATTTACTATTCACGGACCATTTTATGAAATAGTGAAAAAATATGAAAGTTTACGTTCAACGAAAGGAAAATCTGACCGGTTCTTCCAAAATTTTCAAAACGGCAAATGCACGAGTCAGCCTATCGGAGTGAACAAATTTGGATCGATGCCTAGAGAAATTGCCAAGTTTTTAGGCTTACCACAGGCTGACGCTTACACCGGACACAGTTTTAGGCGGACTTCAGCTACATTGCTGGCTAATTCAGGAGCCGATATATTGACTTTAAAACGCCATGAGGGATGGCGATCTAATAATGTCGCCGAGTCATATATTGAGGACTCCATCCAAAATAAAGCCGACATAAGTGCCAATATAACACGAGCAATCCATTTGGAGCCACAATCCAAGAAGTTCTGCCCTGAACCGCGTCCTTCCACCTCATATGCCAATGATGATTTGGGATTTCATACGTTTGCTAATGATGAAACGCAATGTTCTTCTACCTCCTTTCAGAATGTTGCATTATCACCGACATTTACAGTTACCCAAGAACAAAGCAATGAAATAATTAATAATACAATTAAACATACAGTACAAATGCCTCATAAGGCGGTAGCATATCATTTCAATAATTGTACTTTTAATAACTGTTTCAATAATTAAAGTTTTTAAATAAATGTGAACTTTTATTTACTTTTCCTCGCAAGTGTGTTGAAAAACGTCGTATGAAACACGTGAGCATTGGTCATTACACTTCTCGTCTCCATTAAAAACCGACTCGAGTGTAATGACCAACATAGCACACTTGTATCATAATGTACTATTCTGTGTGTAGCGTGCGAAACACAATGAATTTACATTGTTATACGAATAACGAACACAAATTTACCTCGAATAGCGTTTTTCAGAGCCCAATTAGGTGACATGGGCGCTCGTTTGAGATATAATATTTTATTCACCTGTCTAAATTGGACCTTGTTTGAAATAAACGTTTTAAAGGAATTAAAATTTAATTTTAATTTCAGATTTACCTCCCTATACCCAATACCTATACCCAAATGTATTTGGGTATAGGTATTGTAATCTAATTAAAGAAATGAATGCCTATCCAAAATAAATCTGCTGCTATACTAAATTTAGAAGAGCCAACGAAGCAATTACTGTTTGCTACTTACACCATATTGTAGGTATTTTAGGTTGTTCCTATTACTACAGTACATACTAGATTACTGTGCAGCCAATGATGTCTTACATCCCTAGAAAATCTAAATTATTTATGCAAGTGTAAAGAGATGTGTTCCGGCTTATATCGAACATAAAGCATTATTATCCTATCAAGTATGCCAGAACGAGAGGGACCAATGTTTTATGTATGATAATAAAGCGATCATGCTCAGGCTATGTTGTTGGTGAGTAAGATCGTCAGAGCTCCCAATACAAGGATGAGTTGTGTATAATATAAAGAGGATAAATAGAAAGAGGAACCCCGCATGAAATTCGTCCTTTCCTGTCGATACAGCGAATCCTCAAATCAATAAAGTGTTGGCAACGCGCATGTATCTGGAGTAACATTTTCCATAGATAACGTTGTACGTACGTTTACCATTAGGCGAGCCATATAAGCTGGCAAACAAGATTCTTGGCATTAAATAAAAAAAAACAGCTAGCAATCCTTATTAGGTATATCACACACTAATAACGTTACACACAACATACGAGTTAAGCATCTACATAAGTTAACACTATTATTTATTTTGTGGTACTATTTTCCCATATGCGCCATCTGCGTGCAGTAGAAGTATTACTTTAAGAAAACAAGACCGAAGCTCCGTTCTTGTTGTACTTATGCTACTCCACACTAGATGGCGCTAATACCAATACAAGTGAATGCTAAAAAAACACGATTTTCGCTTGCAAACGTTTATTTAACCTGACGCGATATCTACCTATCTGTCTGTTTATCAAATTTTGAAACATGTATAACATTATATAGAATCCGATGAAGTTATTGGTAGTTTCTAATAAAACAACGCAGTGCCTTCGAGTATCGATATCGGCTCGTTGGAAACGTCTCGATCAGTTTGATCGCTGTGTAAATGTTACAGTTTTGGTTTAATTTATTAAAAAAAAAACAACTTGACGGTACCTAAGTACCTATACATTTTCTGTTTCGCCAAACTAAACAATTTGTCGGCGACGAAAGTGCGCTTCTTTCTAACATTTAAACATGGTTGTGTTAAGCCTACCTAACTACTTACTAAATAACTTATTCTAATATTTAGCACTAAACTTAGTGTACAGCAAGGGAAATGTATTCACGGATCTTTTTCGCTCTTCTTACTACGACAATAAGGCATAAAAAGGTACGTGAATTAAATACATTTCCCTTACTGTACCATCGACGACATACTCAATCGACCATCTGTGAACCTTATTACAACGGAGTAAAGTCCACCAATAGTAAGTTAAGTGCGTTGCCGTTAGTACGTGACGTGTACACGCACAAAATAATGTTTATATTCAATGAGTATGATCTAAATTCTAAATTGACATGTTTTTATTTTTATTGATTATATTTTATTTAAAGAACTTATTTTAATTGTGTAAACATATGAATGCAAATCTGAAATGACTATTTAATTTAATTTTTTTCATATGTCTACGTCTAAATTGATATTATCTAAAAGTATTGTTTTCCGCCTTTGTTTGCTAGTGCTTTGTTCCAAAATCTAGGCTTAATTGGTTAAAAATCTTAGGTATCATGTATTTACGAGTTCTTTGGCCGAAGTAATGGGGAATGGATGAAAATTTTAGAAACGCCTGATTATTTTTTTGGTGATAGGAATAACCTTCCTTAGCACCAGAAAAAAGTTTCAAATTTTTCAGCTGCGACAATTATTTTTGAAAAATATTAACAGTTTCCTCATTTACGTTTTGGGTCAAGAACGGTAAATAGACACTTTCCTTGATCTGTCTCATATTACAAAAAACTATCTTAAATATCTGTGGTAAATTGACACTGGTAATGACCAATATAGCTTCTGCAAGTGTCAATATCATTGCCAGCGTCAGTTTACCACACATATTTAATACATTTTTTTTTGTAATATGAGACCGATCAAGGAAGGTGCCGTAACTGACCCAAAACGTAAGTGAGGAAACTGTTTATATTTTTCAAAAAAAATTGACGCAGCTGAAAAATCTGTAACTTTTTTCTGGTGCTAAGGAAGGTTATTCCTATCACCAAAAAAATAATCAGGCATTTCTAAAATTTTCATCCATTCCCAATTGGTAATTTTACATTCTATATATCTTCTCTTTGTGCTTACCCTAAAGTTACGTAATTGTTACTCGTTTTGAAGCGGTCAAGGCCATAGTTATCTATACTTATTAAATATTTTACCATTTCATGAACCGGTACGATTTTTAACTTTTTATACAGTAAGTTATAGTTTCCATTGTATTTGGATGTTACAAATTTTGTCAAGGTAAGTTTAAAAAATGCGTCCATAGGCATTTAACCCGTTACTAATCACTGACTCGGCTTACGCTTGGTAGGTACAGGATGTGCATTATTTTTCTGTTTACATTATTTTTTAAACTACCTACATAACTACGACTTGACCTAGAACGCAGTTACCTATAGGTTTTTTGATTAAATAGCTCTTTTATTTTTGCGTTTTCGGTTGTACACAGCGAGCGAAAAACGAAATAATATTTATTTATTTATTTATTATGAAACAAACAGTCATATAAAGATATTTGTACAGGCTTATCTTAATACTAAACAGACCTATAGTTTCCAATATAATTCAAAAACTTATAAGTATAGATATGTAAGCCAAAAATCCCTATGCTCGAAACCTTATAGTTCTCAATAGTTGACATATAAAGTTCAATTTAATTGATTTACTAAAAGTTAAAGTGTTAATGAAAATGGGCCAGTGTCGAGCACTGGGATGTTTGTCCTCATACAAAAACAGTTGCTGTATTGCTTTTACATTACTAATAAAGTTCTATTCTGAAACTACAAAAACTACAAAAATATGATTTTACAGGTACTATTACCGAGAAATAATGGGAGGAAAAAGCTCAGTTCGCAGTACCTTCCATTGAGACTATTTTTTTATTTTTCTTTTGGAATTATTCAATGTTTTTCAGTTCAAGAAACCTGATAGTCTGAAACTAGGGTTTTCTTTATGCTGCCACTTATACTCTCTATTAGAAACAGTGATGATAAAATTAGGTTGCTTTTTGCTGTGACGCCGTCCCCTATTTCCCTAAGTAGTGAATTTTCATCTGACGATGACAATCCTACGTGTATTTCAGGATCCATAAGTAACAATGCTGTCCAGCGATCACTTTTACTTGTCCGTCGAATTGTCGTTGTCAGGTGACAATTGTCACGTTGATAAAATAGGGGCATGCCTTTCAGTTGTCATCTTCACACAATGTTAATGAAACGTAGATTAAGTGAAAAAGCTTTTCCCTGTTGAAGTCTCTACAACTTTGTTATAAGATTTAATTTCACTCGATATATAATTTTTTTTTACTTTACCTACCTATAAAAGAGGGTAACCTAAGCAATTTGAAAATCACTAATTTTTTAACCGACTTCAAAATAGAGGAGGTTTTCAGTTCGGTTTTTTTTAATGTTTGTTACCTCAGAACTCCGTCATTTATTCGTACAATTCTTTTTTTAATTTGAAAGTATATGCTTCCAGCTTGGTCCCATTGTTATCAAAACTTGAGTTGAATGATGGGAACCATGAGGAATTGAGGGAAGTCCTCAGATATAGAAGGCACGTATGTAATAATTTCGTTATTTTCTATTTTAACTAGTGTATTTACACCCGGAAATCACAAATTTGGTGAAGTGGAACTGATGATGAAGACCACAGATGACTTATGGAACTCGTACTTAAATTGTAAAAGTACGTTATAGATTCTGATATGATTCCGTTGAAATAGCAACTAATGAAGTCCTAAATGTCAAATGTGCTAAATCGATGGACCTCCTCAAATATTATCGGCAGACATTCAGTGATATGGTTTTCGTCTGTTGATTATTAAATCAACGTACATATTTACTCTCAGAAAGCAGTCCATGTGGTAAAGTGGAAAGGAAATGTGGAAATGTTCATTTGGCTTGGCGGAGCATTGAATTGAAGTCGGTTAAAACTTTGTTTTTAAAGTAAATTTTTGTTAGTGTGTTGGAGTGTCCCTCTGCTGGGCAATGCCGTATGGGTAAATGCCCCTGGATTTCCATTCGTCTCATTCCAAAAAATACTCATTTTAAATCTAGCGATATACTTATCCAATGGCTAAAGCGAGTCAAAACACCTTCATTATTAGTCGACAATAAGATAAACATGTTTATAGGAGTAGAATTGTTTTGCATACCGAATTTTTTATCTATCAAAACATTCGCATTGACATTGACGGGGAATGTCATATCCGAAAGTTGACCGGAGCGTTGCCACGCTGCCTTATCGCCGAGTCGACGAATATCGGCATGTGCAGAATAATGTAAACACTGTGAGTTGTTGATAATAACAATTAGATCATCAATTCGAAAGCTCAATTAAAATAATCAGTTATTTGTATTACAGGTTTGTATTTTAGTCACAGAAAAATAATGGAATCACCAAATCCTACCTTTTCAGGTAGGTAGTCAATCGTGCTTTTTAAGTTTCATACTCGAATATGAATATATTTGGAAACAATAGAAGGTACCAACCCATTGGAGGTATAGGTATCTTGTTAGAAGAGTAGGAACTAACCCAGTAGGATGGTACCCTAATGTGGTGACGCTTGGTCCGTCTGGTCGATTACGTAACGCATTGTACGTGCGTCAGACAGGTGGAGTTTCGAACGCGCGTTAGGACAATTGGGTTGTGTCAAAAAATTTACGATGCCATTCGAACCAGTTTTTGGAGAGGAACAAATGTTTGTATGGGAGCAACTACAATTAAAAAACATAAATACCCAAAAAATTGAGTTAAAGACGGACCTCGCTGGCGGCTGCCGAAAACGTTTCATACTGATTAACATTGAATCGTGACGTCACAGGGTGATATTTGTACTAATTGTTGTATTGAAAATCAAGTAAATTGGTGTTTCAGTCGTGAAATACTGCGTTTAGGACCATAGTTGTTATACAATTTTGTTTCTATAAAAGCATAAGGCATCTATTGGTAGCTTTAAATTTACTTTTGGAGTATAAAAAAAATGTATATTTATTCTAAACTTTCAAGGTCTATATCTTTTTATAATTTTAATTATATTTCTTAATTTATACTTAATTACATTTATTTCATGGTTTACTCTCAATTTAGCAACACTGCGTTATCGATTTTAACATGTGGAAACTACCCAATTTAACTGTCATTTTTCCATATAAAAATGTGACGTTTAGATTTACCTGAGGCGCGTACATTGCGTTACGTGATCGACTAGCAGGTAGATCTAAATGTCACTTTTTATGGGAAAATGACAGTTGAATTGTCCTATCGCTCGTTCTAAAAGTTACGTCTTCACCCCTCGGGTTGCAAATATTAACTATTACTTTTTACAAGCTTATATTTAACTTAACCTAAGTACCCTGCTCTTTTTCAGATACTGTTCACAAAGGCTTCTTCTATTCGATTCCAGATTTTTTGATTTGTAACACATTTTAATTATAATTTTCTAGATCATAAATTTCATCAATTTTAAAATTGTAATTTGTCATGTTAATATTTAATTATTGTGAATTGTAATAACTGAATTGTTTTATTTATTTTTAAATTAGTGGGTACTATTTCTTTGAATCAATACTGTACCTTAAGCTTGTTTTTATTTCGCCAAAGGGCAAAAAATAGTACCTATACTACTAACATCTTAATCTTACACCACTGTAACCAGATATAGGTACCTATGTTTAACAAATGAACACTTTTGACTTTGACTTTTGACTTCAGAAGATTTGAAGGAATCCGTGTAATTGTAACCCGTTTCCAAGTACAATCGCCACGTGTTAAATTTGGCAGGTTTGACTCCCGGCACGGGTGATTTAAAGTATCGTTTAAGTCAACGCATTCATTTGGCACCTCATTTATATGTAAGTCGGCTATTGTGCCAAAACAGTGAGAAGCCACTAAACAACAAAAGTTACGTACAGAAGACACATTCTGAGATATGGTACTGACGTATTAAGATTAGAATGGGTTCATATTTTAAACGCATCGTAAGTGGGAGATATATGAACCAACCAATCCAATTCTAATCTAATCAACAAGGCTCGGACATTTGTCACATGATAAGACCAGGGACCGAAACCGGTTACCCCAATCAGGGTTTTCCAAAGGCTTATTTTTAAGGTGATTTTAAACCCTATCGATCAAGTTAACTCCGTTAACCCAACATACTACTAACCGAAGTGAAAACCCCATCAACGGTTACCCTATTTTACCCAACATACTACTAACCGAAATGAAAACCCCATCAACGGTTACCCTATTTTAAGGTCTTGAACCAGTTTAAAGGAATATGATTTTAAAACACTTATATAGAATAACCGCCGTGGCTGATTTGGGTTTTATAAGACATTTAGCTATACCTTGTACTATTATCTATTCTGTGGCTACATGAAGTGGGTATTAGGACTAGGATTGAAACGTACCTCATACTCATATTCAATAATATATTTAACTCCGAGGTTCATGTATTTTTTAATTAAATAACCATTTTTGCTAGACTGTTAAGCAGTCACCGTAGTCTATAAATAAATATCGTGGGACAATTCACACCAATTGATCTAGTCCCAAACTAGGCAAAGCCTATGGGTACTAGACAACGGATAAACATACTTATATAGATAAATACATACTTAAATAGATATTAAACATCCAAGACTCGAGAACAAACATTCGTATTCATCATACAAATATCTGCCCCGACCGGGAATCGAACCCGGGACCTCAAGCTTCATAGTCAGGTTCTCTAACCACTAGGCTATTCGGTCGTCAAATGTCTATGGATGTGTTGCTAGCCAGTGTTGACAGCTAGATACAAATGCAGGTTTCTCACTCACACTGCGTATCTTTGGGAGGTCTGCACGTCTGGCGACCTTACTAAATCACCAGGTACACAACACCACATATGGAGCAGGAATCTGTTATGGGCGCGGTCTTTTGTAAGGTACATCCTTAATTAGGCTGCTCTTCATGAGCGAGATGCCATTCCGCTGTGTATTACCTCTCCTAAAACTTACCTTCCACTGGTAGGTAGTAGCCGAGGCAAAATACGGTTTCGAAAAACATTAATTTATAATAGCGTTTTTTTTGTTTATTTCATTTTAAAACAGTATTCTGAGATGCTTTATTCAAGAATCCACCAACCAACCAACCGGACCAACTTTCCACCCGGAAGTAATCATATAGATATAAATTAAACATTCATTGTCTTTTTTATTTTATTTATATTGAATATTGTAAAGCAAATGTAAATGAACCTAAATAAAGATAAAAAAATATTAATATATATCCGGACTTTTTAGGAGCTAATTAAATATTGATTTTTTTGATGTCTGATTTTTTGTTGGATTTTGCCTCAAGGTAACAATTTAATTGATAATATATCCGTTTCATTAAAAAAAGTAGCCATCGAAAACTAAGTCTCCACTGTCACCCAGTAGGTCTAGGTAGTTCAAACCGCAATTAGATAGCCAACTGAGTAGGTATTCATAGTCATAGTAGTTTATTCATGAAACAATATACATTATGTTTAAACATTCCTTACATATATTCTTTTTTATGTGTAAGAATCTAAAATCCATCCATTTTTCCTAAAAAGTCGTGAAATCCTAATGCCAATCATTTTAGCTTTAAGCCTTTACGCTTAATGCTAAAATGATTGCATAGAAATGCGTCTACTTCTGGCATGATTTAAAACAATTTATGACCTGCATACGGTAATTAAGAGCCTAGAAAGATATTCGCCGAACATTATAGCATCAATAATCTATTTGAGTAAAGGAAAAAAATAACCTACATGACCCAAACGTGAAAATTACAAAATCTAAGACTACAATCCAGATATTTCGAAAGTTAGCTCAACAATGGATAGCAGCTGATATAAATAATATCCGTAACGCCACTCAAAACGATAGGTGAAGAGACCTTTTTTTAAACCAAATTAAAAAAAAAAACATATTGAAAACATGAATTATACAACAGTGGCTACTTTTTTCGTGAACAAGCGTTACTGTACCTATTATTTGCTATCGGGGTGGTATCACTCTGTTACATAACTTCATAATCATAATATTAAGAGTCTCAATATAATTATCTCAATTTGAGACGGATATTTCTCTGCCTACGAAATTTATCAGCTCCTTATCAAGCTGTCTAAATGTTATGGAAACAGTTTATGTTGCTAAAGGCGTATAGCATAAACGGTACTTTGTAGCGAACTGCAATCATCCTAAATGCTACAATATTAGAGCGATATATTTCATCATTCTTCTTTTCATATCCTTATCTCGTTCTTTCTTGTAGCTTGCAGTCCGTAACGCAGGATATGGATGCGCTTCTAATCAATCATGGTTACGTACGTTGACACAGGTAAAGAACTTAAGAATCTCCCCCCCACCCCCACCCCCTCACCCCCACCCCCACCCCCTCACCCCCTCCCCCACCCCCTCACCCCCTCCCCCCTCTTGTAAGTGTTCTAATTAGAAAGAGACGGATAGTCTATGTCGCCTCGAGAGAGCTCGCGTGCCGTCTTGTGATAACCGTGCGTCAGGTAGATCTAAATAATGCTTATTCGAAAATTTACGTATTTGTAACATAGACAAAACAAAAGTTTATTCGATAAATACATAACTACATGCAACAAAAGGGGCTTGTTGTTCACATATACAATAGCTTTTGTAAATCTTGCAAGTCGAAGACCAACTTCCCGAAATAAAATCTCATCATAACATGAAATTGTACTATTAGTACGGTTTGGTGGTAGGTATCATGGAGTCAATAAGTACATAGGAAGGTGAAGAGTGTCTATTAGAATCTTTTATTCAATGTAATACCTATCTATTTATACACGTTAGGTTGCGCTGATACAAGAAATATGCGTTTACGTCGCAATAAACTATTGTTACTGCTAAACACCAAATGTGGCCGATCGCCATACTACAAAATCTCGTTTCATCCGTCAGCTTGGGGCCCACTATTCCGAGCCCTCATGACGACAGGCCTTGCTAAGATGGTCTTGCAGATTGTCTTTTGAGCATTCCATAAAAATTACTAACCTTTTCAAACCTAGTGAGTAGTGACTAATGTACTCTGGGTACAGAGTAGACTCTACATGAAAACAAACAACATGACATTGAGCGTTGACCTTGTAAATTCCCCTCTCTGGCATGCATCGGAATAATTATAAGCGGGATTTAATCCCAATTGGCGACGTGACGCATAACTACATCCCACAACTCAAATAGAATTCTGCTTTTTATAGATAGCAATGAAATAGGCAGCTAAACAATAATCTTCTATATGCGAATCTAATTATTGTATTAAATGTGTTGATTCTAGTTAATTTGATGTGGATACTAGGTACAGTTCATATGGAATCTAAGAATACAAAAACCCTTAAAAATTGATAAACACGGGTTTCTCTATTTTCGTTGATTAACATAAATAATATAAAAGTACATACCGTTGTTGCCTGCTTTTAGCAGTTTTAGTATATAGTAGCATAATCCGCCGTTTTACATAACAGCTAGCTGTGTCACAAAACAGCGCTGTTTTGTAATACGGCGAGGTTAACGATCAGGGGGATTGAATACCGCTGAATGAAAATCCATTGGAATGTGTTCGGCGCTAAACGTTCTTCAATACGACTAGCGGTAATGTAATTACTATTAAATTAACACTAAAATGTACAATTATCAAGTATTCTAACAACAAAAAAACCGGACAAGTGCGAGTTCAACTCGCGTGGTGAGGGTTCCGTAAAATTCCTATTCTAAGCAAATGGCGCTCCATACAAAATACACAAAAATATTGAGAATTTTCCCGTTACTATGAATACTCAAACTTCTTATAGGTTTTCCTGTAATCTTTAGGCAAAGAACTATTTTCCATATTTTTTTCAGAATTTTAAGCCTAGTAGTTTCGGAGATAAGGGGGGGGGGGTCAATTTTCGTCTTATTTCGTAAATTACTTCAAATCTATTTTTGCTAAATTAATTAAAAAAAAATCTGAGATGCTTACAATACTTATTTATTTAATTTTATTTATACCCCTTTCATTTCATATATCACACAATACAGTTTGCGAAACTTTTTTTTTAATTTTCCAGTTAACCCCCCAAAAGTGGCCCCCTTGTTCAGGATTCATTAATTTACTTTACGCGTCCATCTTTGGGTCACCAATTTACATATGTGTATCAAATTTCAACTCAATCGGTCCAGTAGTTTCGGAGCAAATTGGCTGTGACAGACGGACAGACAGACGGACAGACAGACAACCGAGTGATCCTATAAGGGTTCCGTTTTTTCCTTTTGAAGTACCGGAAGCCTAAAAACGTGATAAATATGCGTGTAAACGATATGACTTTAAGGACAGTTTTCACATGCAATTAAACAATTTCTATGAATCTCAATGTGGAACAGTAAAGAAGCCATGGATAAAAGATCGAGTTTTAGAGGTTATAATGCAAATTAAAACGTCAAAAATGGCTATAGATTCTTGTATATTCTTACGATACGTTCTACAATATAGCGGCAGTTCGCCGTATTACATTAAAGCTCGCTGGTTTACAATAACCTAGCGGAAATTCGCAGTATTACATTACAGCTAGATGTTTTACAATATAGCGGCAATCTGCAGTAGGTTCTAAAACAGGGCCGTTTTGTATTGCGGCGCACGGCGGGTCGACGATTAGCGGGATTATACATTTTCATTCAGCGGTAGGTACTCAATCCGCCTGATCGTCAACCCACCGTATTACAAAACAAAGCCGTTTTGTGAAACAGCTAGCTGTTATGTAAAACGGCGGATTATACGATAGGTATGCCTGCGACATGAAATACCACAACTAAATACATTCGGAATTTTGGTATATTTTCTGTTTCTACCTTTCTAAAACTCTCCCTTTTATATCTAAACAGAGTCGGATAAAAACAGTTGCGTAATTTAAACTAGTGTCAATGTCCGTTAGAATTATCAGACGAAATTATGTAAATAATATCCGCATTTGTTTTGACTAAACGGCGGATGATAAGGAAGGAATCGTTGACCATTGAATTTAACTTGTTATTAATTGACTTTATTGTGTTGATGGTCATTGACTTTACGTTAACATGTTTGCCAGTATTTCATTCGCCATAAGAGACATAAAAGTGGGGGTGTGTTCCTATGTCAAATTAAAGTTGGTTAACTTACGAGTAGGTACATCTAGAAATGGTGCTTGGCGGTCATGTCAAAAGTATTGATAATGTTGAATGGTTGGTGGTAATTTTGTGGAGCGATTTAATTAGATTTTTTATGTAAACACAGTTTATTTTGTACTAAATAAATAAATAAAAAATAAAAAAAACCGACAAGATCTGATTCCTCATGACTGTTTGCAATGACTACGTCATAGATAGTATATGATTGGCTTGTTCTGCCTACTATTTAGTGAGTGTTCATTTTTGTTACTTTATAAGTTTCTATGCCAGAGGGGTAATTGCGTAAATTTCATAACGACCGTTAGGAAAACTGAACTGTAATTTTTCCTTAAAAAAAATACATACTTAACGTACGTACGGACACACTACTCAAATCGACCAGCAGTACGTACAAAAACTTACAATTCGTAATGGTCTTTCTTTTCTGAATTCTATATTACGCCTAGTTAGCATTGCCCCGTTGAAAAAAAATCCTTGCCTGCCTTGTCGACCTCGTAATACTCCCTTATATCGGCAGAAAAGCATTATTCATACTTTCCTTTTAATTTGAATATTTGTATTTATATAGGTACCATATCAAAGAACCAAGGTGTAGCAGAGGTGGGTGGGGAGTGACTTTTTTCGAGGCAAATAAGTAATCGAATCTTGTTTTCAGCCTCATAGAATTGTAGCAAATATCTTTAAAAAATATCTCAATCTACTTGAGTAGTTTCGTGTAAAAAGTAGCAAATTCCAAACCGCATTCACTAACTAATACTAATTTGTGGTAATTTTCTGAACGGATTTCGCCTTAAATCTGTTTTTAGGGTTCCGATACCTCAAAAGGAAAAAACGGAACCCTTATAGGATCACTCGGTTGTCTGTCTGTACGTCTGTCACAGCCGATTTTCTCCGAAAATAATGGACCGATTGAGTTGAAATTTGGTACACATATGTAAATTGGTGACCCAAAGATGAACGCTTTAAGGAAACTAATCAATTCTGAACAAGGAGGCCACTTTTGGGGGGTAAACTGGAAAATAAAAAAAAAAGGTACGCTAACTGTATTGTGTGACCTATCACATGAAAGGGGTTGTTGTAAGCATGTCAGTTTTTTTTTGTAATTTTAACAAAAGCAGATTTGAAGTAATTTAGGAAAAAGGACGAAAATTGACCATTCCCCCCCCCTTATCTCTGAAACTACTAGGATTAAAATTCTGAAAAAATATGGGAAATAGTTCCTTACCTAAAGATTACAGGAAAACCTAAAAGAAGTTAGAGTATTCAAAAACACTTGTGAAATTTAGATTATATACGAAACACTCAACTCGCGTGAACTCGCACTTGTCAGGTTTTTTACGTTTTCTTAAATAGAGCTAAACCCAAATGGGAAACGGGATTAAGATTTCTTGTCCATCAAAAGCTGCGTGTTTATATAAATACCTACATGTACTAACTTTGTATAGTTTATGTTGGTCAACCTATTTTGCCTTAGCTTAGCTTTGGGGAAACGATGATGATAAGATAAATGGCAACGTTACCTCCCCGATTGAACGAAACCCTTTTATACCTTATATATTGGTAACTTTACTGTAAACTAGGGCATGCAATACAGGTATTAATTACTACTACAATACCGGGATCCCGGTATTCATCCCGGTATTATAGTAGTAATAAATCCCGGGATTGCATGCCCTACTGTAAACCAAACATTTCTAATACTCCTACTTACGCTAGGTCTGTAAAATGTAGGTAAGCAGGAAAGTAAGTAAGTCTCTGAAACTACTCATCCGTCTCTACTTATTTGTCAACTAATCAGAAACAGTACAGTTTGGATTAGGTTAGGTCGTGTAGCCCATCTCCCCTACACGGCGGTGAGGGTAAACGCCGCAGAGGTTTAGTGGGTATTCCCTTCCATTACGGAAGGGTGAGTCCCCCATCCCCCCACAATAGGTCATCCCTAGCCCGGGAGAATGCGTAAACGCACTCACTCTGGGTGAAATAAAAAAAAGGTGTAGCCCATGTGCAAAATAAGAAAATAAGTCTGAGCTCCCATCTACTATTGGGTTATCGGGGACACCACAGTGCTCTAGTGGCAAGTCGCGACTAGACTTTTTGTGCGTTCATCCTAGCTGACAATTAAGGTCCTGAAAGTCTTCTGCACGACACGCAGATGTCATCTCATCATCATATCAGCCGAAAGACGTCCACTGCTGGACATAGGCCTCCCCCAATGACCGGTCCGGTGAGTAGGTAATAGTTAGATAGATTTAATTGCCTCGTGCATTTTTAATAGAGAGACATCTCTTATCGCATAACCTAGCAGATTACTTTCAAAATATGAGTACCTATACTAGCTTGGAAGGTTTCTCCAAGAACGATATCCGACGTATCCACCCCTTAATTAATTAAGTCAATAGATGATAGTAATTATGTGACTAAATAGGGTTAATAACCAATTATTATTGCAATGTTGCAATGGTGACTTCTTTCATAATAATTTCTCGTCCATTCAACTGTTATATTATCTTCAAATTGAGTCTACGAACTCTTAGAAGTAACACTATAAATATTGGAGTAAATCTTTTGAAATTAACAGTGCCTGAGTGACAATGAAGGAGTTAACAGTGATATTAGTAACGGCCTTAGCCGCAGGAAGCTTAGGGTTCCTCATAAAGGTTCCGGATGTCCAACAACCAACGACAAGTAAGCAAATTTTCAAGTTAAGAGAAACATGAGCCGCTCCTACTCGTAAACATTCCTTGAGAGATTGCGATGGGCTCCAATTTTGGGAATGTGATCTACTTTACAAACGTATGAAAATTTACTGTGTATCAACTATAAGTGTTTCTGTTTAGCCCTATGGTTGACTGGTTGAGATTGCCACTTGGCATTGAATCCGTCATTTGTAATTAATTGTTTTGTGCACTACAGTTTAAATTAATTGATAAAAAGATATTTCAAAAAACCCAACTGCTTTTTTGCAAATATAGCCTATGTCACCCCTACGATTAAGAGGAATCCAACGACACCTCATATGTCGAAATCCGTCAAGCCGTTTAGGCTACAGGAGGCCACAAAGAAACAGACATACGTACATACTTACATACACTCGAAAAAAATCTTTTGGCAGTCGGGTAAAAATTAAATAGGATGGGCAAGGTTTGAATTGGGAATGCAGACTAATGGGGATTTAATTGCGGAAGAATTCATCTGCACTAGTATTTACTTCAACTAATATCTAAATAGAGTATCTACTCGTCGAATCTCAGCGACCTTGGTAAAAAAATTTACACTTACTGTTACTGCTTTTAGTTGCAAGGGAATACAGATGGGTCGTTCTTCTTTTCGACCGACAATAGCCTGTCCTTCGTCTTATTACGGCATCTCATTTGAGTAATGATGTTTATGGTTTTATAATGTTCAAATGAACGTCCATATTATTTTATTAATTAGTGATATATAATATTTCACTTTCTCTAACTAGCATTTTTTTAAATGTTTGTTTTTTTCGTAGAATGCCGTGACAGAGTGGTAAACCAAAATGTTGTCCCCACTGAAATAGTCCACTTTGTCACATGTTTTTTTTAGAAACCAACCGTAAATAAATATTTATATTGGCCAGAAAGTAAACTTTAATTAGTTCTAATGAAGAAACCTATGCATTTTTTTTAAAATCGCACTTCAAAACCACAATTTTCGATAGTTCAAAAACCAAAAAAACAGAAAAACCTCGATTCATTGTCGGTAAAAAAGAAGAACGACCCAGATATCAAATCTTTGTCATTTATTTTTATGTTCCCGATTACTCGAAGATCCAGGCCGATTTGGAATTATTATTATTTTTATTTCAAAGGGTATCTTTTCCATGTAGTCTCATGGTCATCAGGTTAAGATCTGATGATGGGATCTTGGAGAAATCGAGGGAAACTTTGTCATTTAATTTTATGTACCCCGATTACTCGAAGACACCTGGACTGATTTGGAAAATTCTTTTTTTTTGTTTGAAAGGGTATCCTTTCTTAGTGGTCTCATGGTCATCGGGTCAGGATCTGATGATAGGATCCTGGAGAAGTCGAGGGAACTCTTTCAATTTTATACTCACACTTAAAGCAATTTGGGTACCGAGTTGAAGTCGGTTAAAATTTTGTTTTTAAAGTAAATTTTTAATACATGTAAACGTACCAATGTTTGACACCTCAATGCCTAATAGTTGGCACCTAGTGTTTATTTCTATTGTGTTGACTTGGAGACTTATTCGTAAAACCTATCCGACGTCATCGACCTTTATATTGACAACGTATTTTATCCTCCAACCTTTTAAAAACATTATAATTTACCTTTTCAATAAATTCATTAAATATTTTCAGGTTCATTGGGATGGATCCATATACAAAAGTTGTTACTTCCATTATTTGACAACGTGTGTGAAGAAAGCACCGATCCTACAGTTGTCCGTTTGTCTAAGGAGTTCACCATGGATTCCGTAGCTGATAATTATGCGGTAAGAATCAATATTGATTTTGCAATTTAACTTTGACGTTAAGACTCCTTCTAGTCGAATGCATAACGCTTTATACGTATTCAGGTCAGGTAGATCTGTAATTTTGTTGTATGGGAAAATTACAGTAGACTTGTCCTAATGTAAGTTCAAAAGTTATTTTATGTTATCACCCCTCTAGTCTAGTATTCAATAGGTATTGCAGTATCATCCACCACTAGAACTACTAATAGTCTATTAGTTATTGAGATTCCTAAAGCGCGGTTTTATGAGAATCCGTTAGATCTTGTAATCCATAGGTAATGCCAAAAAGTGTAAGTACACACTAATATTGTTTTTGTGCATACAGATCCCGCCAATTATATGTTTATCACTTTCGTGATCAGTAGTTTTAAAATAACTTTTTTTTAATTTTCTGACATTCTTTTCAGGATCCTGAAATGATGACTAATTTGAAAAAACTCTATACTGCTAACGGGCAGCTGAAGAAAGGCATGATATTTACAGAAATGAACCAAGACCATATGTACGAATTTAAATTACTTTACGATGTTCTTTACAATGCTCAGACTTTTGACACATTTTACAAGACGGCGGCCTGGGCTCGCCAAAACTCTAACTGCGGCCTTTTTGTCAATGCCATATATTTGGCTATATTGAAAAGACGTGATACTGAAAGAATAACAGTGCCTGCTCCGTACGAACTGCTACCACATTACTTTATCCGCCAGGATGTTATTATTAAAGCGTCGTCGTTATTAGCTGGTGGAGACGTGGCTGCTACTGAGAGCATAGTTAATGAAGGTAATGCATACGTGTTAGACGCTAATTACACATGCAACGTTGATGCTAACGGTGAATCTAAATTAGCGTACTTCCACGAAGATGTTGGATTGAATACATATTATTTCTTGAAAAGGCTACAATACGCACCTTGGTTCACTACTGAAGATGTGGATAGCAACCATGCGGAGTTCATGTACCATTTCATGAAACAGTTAAGTGCTCGTTATAACTTGGAGAGATATTCAAATGGTCTGACACCTCTAGACAGATTTGATTGGGCAACATGCAAGATCGATTCGTATGCTCCTATGCTTGTGTTTTCTAATGGAGAAGAATTTACGCCAAGACAGAGTAATCCGGATTTTACGAGCCTGCAATACACGCTACAAGACATTGAAGACAACATTATCAAAATGATTCCGACTTTGGTAAGTGGGTAGTATCAAAATCTTTTTAAAAGGACTTAAATCAACATCGTCTAGTTCAACATAGCCATTTTAAACGCCGAGCATAATTATAATTAAAGGTACTACTTACGCAATTAAGTTCCGTTAAGTAAATTTAATATGTGAAAATCGTGAACAATACCTAAACATTATACTTTTCTTCTAGGTTCAAAATGGATACACCAAAGCACAGATAATCAACAACTTGATGAACCTTTTGGTGTCCAATTTGGAAAACTACGAGTCAGATGCTCGCAGGTTCTTCGAAAATGTTACACCTGAGCAGAGGTAACTATGTAGTGATTGAAAATGTAATTAAATAACATTAAGCCCATGACTGTAATAAAACTGTATTTTAATCGCTTGTTTATTTTAAGGTGTCGATCAGTGTTAGGTCACTACATGACATCACTGCGGGACCCAGTATTTTGGAAAATAAACAAAAAAATTGTGAATATCGTAGACGATGCTCTTAAAATGCTCCCTGGTTACACGAGGAATGAGTTATACTTCCCAGGAGTACAAGTTATGAACGTGGAAGTTAAGAAAATAATGACAATGTTTGAACCATTCAAGTTCGAGGTAACTGATGCTTTGAAATCATCAACAGATCGTCCGATATTTGACGTCAACATAATCGAAAATAGATTAAATCATAAGCCTTTTACTATGAAACTCAATATTTCCTCGCTAGTGAGTCAGAAAGGATTTGTCAAAATTTATTTGGGTCCAAAAATTTTACCTGGTGAATTCGCTCTGAAGAAAGATCAGTACATGTTACTGGATAACTTTGAATGTAATTTGAAAATCGGAAGTAACGTGATATCTCGAACATCTAATGCAATTGAAAGAACTTCCCAAGACTTTGTTTCTCTTAAAGTCCTCCGAAAATTAGTAGAAGACGCAGAATTTGGATTAGACATTCCACCGATGACATCTCTTGAGAATTTATCTGGGTTCCCATCACGGCTTATACTTCCTAAAGGCACTCCGGAAGGTCTTCCAATGCAATTACTTGTCTTTGTAGCACCATTTACTAAAGTTACAGCGGAAGGAATAAACATTATGCCAAAAACAGAATTCAATTCTGCAACATTATCTCCTGGGTATCCATTTGACTTAGACTTCGATGACAAACAATTCTTTGCATTACCAAATGTATTGGTAAAAGATATTATTATAACGCATAAAGACAGCAGTGGAACAAACAAAGGCGAATATGACGGATCAAAAAAATGGGGAGGAAGTGACTCATCTTACGGTCCGAAGAGACAACCATATGATTATAATTTGAAGAAGACGCAATATGGGAAAACTGAAGATTATGCAAAAAAAGATGACAGCATACTACCTAAACCAGAAAATGACGTGGTAACTGACAAATTCCCAGAAGCAGACGATTATAAATTTGCTGAGAATGGTAACATTGAAAAGGATGAAGGCGATGTTCCTCATTATCCTGATAAGGAACCATATGCACTAAAGTTAACAAAAAGTCAGTATGAAAACTATGACTATGAAGCAAGGAAAAGCAAGTACTTAAATAAAATTATCAAGAATATACACCGCAGCAGAATTCTAAGCCCAGAAAATGATAAACTGGACGATAAAGTAAACATGAATAGGAACGTCAACAAGGATTTTGACATACATCCAAGTGACACAAAAGAGGAGTTGTTAAAAAATGTTGAGGGTATCGCATCTACCATGAGAGTTGAACCAAAAAGGGTCTACATTACAAAAGACATGTATAACAGGGTTATACCTAAAAATGAGGCGGCATCTACTTATGACTTCATAGCCCCCGTCATTATGAACGATGATTATATCTATGAGTAAATGTTATGTTAAAGATTAGTTTTGTTTTTTGTATTGTCATATTTATAAATTAAAGTCATTAAAATTTTGTTGAAATGATTCATTTTTTTGTTCATGAACAATTTCCCTATCCACTCGCCATTTATTCCAATGAATCAAAATAACCTGTAACGGACACAAAATAAAATATAGTACAAATGTTATTGACATAAAAATTCAGGTCCACACACACACACACACACCATTGAAGATTGAGGATTGATGGAGATTGAGACACCGATTCGCCAACAGATGTTCTTGTTTTACAGATATTATGCCTCGCTGTTAATTTTAAACGATGAGCGGTAATTACCATATATAATTTTATTTAACCGCTTAAAAGAGCACACGTCGACAATAATGCATATTATTGCTATTATACGCAGTTTTCTGTCATTATACTTGGAGAGTTTCCAAGTATTCTTCAACGCCGTTTCGCTTTCCCTATTTTCATCTCGGAAAATTTAAAAACCATCGCTCACTAGAGTGACACGAGCTCAAATACAAATAGAAATACATTTACAGTCGATTACAAGGTTTCTGTAAAGAAGTAAAATATTTTTGACGTGTTATTATGATAAGTTACTGAGAATTCTCTGTGAAGTTGTCTTAAATTACAACATAAATATTTTTATTTCAACTCTTTTCGAAATAAAAAGAAAAAAGTAAAAAAAAAACAATAAATAAAATAAAGCCGGAAAACTTTTATGCTGTACGAGTAAATATTTATGTTCTAGTATCAAATATGTTTTATTATAGTAAGGGATGCCTATGTCACTTTGCGCGTTTATTAGCAGCTGAAGAATAATAACGAGTTGTAAAAAATTACTAATCATGGAATATTAATTTATTATTTCGTACCTATCTGTAAACCTTCGCCTTTGTTTTGATGTATTTCTAATATGCATTTAAACCAAATTAATTTGATTCAATGTTCGAATACGAAAGTGAATAAGGTAGATAACTAACCATAAAATAATAATACGTATTCACGTGCGTGAAACATTTCGTAATCAAATTTACGACAAGTTGTTATTAATAATAAAACTTTGGTTTTATTTACACATGTCAAATTTCATTTAAATCAAAATTCTCTTTGTGGATTGTAGTTTATTTCTTACTAAATAAATCATCTGCATATTTACGGAGCATCTGCCAAAAGCCATGCAACAATCTCTGAGCAATGCAAATCAGGTGAGAATTCCGGAACCTGTAGCTACGCCTGTGGGTTGCAATTATGTTATATTTGTTTTCAGATTTGGACGTTAATTTTAGCTCAATGATTAGCATATCTCCGCCGCAGTTGTATTACATCTGGCGTCTGGATATCACCATTGAATTCTGCAAGGAAAATAGTCAGTTCCGTGCCAAAATGAAGTTATATTTCCACTCCATTGACACCGATGATTCAGGGTCCAGTACCAAAGTTGCGGGCGTCTAACGTTGCTTTTGGCTATGATAGCCAATTATTTTTGGTCAGGGAATGCTAAATCACAGTAAATTGCTCACACGTCAGTTACGGATCGACTAGTAAATTAATGAGAATCTGTTAGTGTCTGGGATTGCGGAATTACCTACTAACGGGTTATAAAGTAGACGATAATACGCCAATAAGGCAGCATACTCGTCACTCGTGATAACGTTCAAAAGGATATTTTAAACCATTATTATTGTATCACTTCAGAAGTTAGCTACATAATGTCATCAATAACAAAGGAGATATACAGGTGGTATTACTTTAATCATGTAAGCTTGACCTAATTAGGTACTCTACCAAATCCATGTCATCAACAAAATTGTGCGAGCGATTTGAGAATCACGAACAGGAATGTCGAAGTGACGACAAGCAGAAACGGAGAATACTGAACAGCGTCAGTTTGCAGTGTTTGAGAAACTGGCCAATGAAAATAGACAATTGTAGCGATTGAATGATCCCATAACTATGAGAATTCATTCAGGAAGTCATTCAGCTTTAGTCAGATTCGCGAGTAGTTTTATGAGACAATTAATTAGTTTTATTGCTGTATAAGAGAATAAAAAGTGTTAAATGACTAACACGAGGCATTCTCGTGCTCATATACTGTTAAACATTGTTACCTACTGCGACAGATATTAGCAAGACACAACAGATATATTACAGGTAATTAAGTAACAAAAAAAACTATTATTAATATGTATAATTATTAATTATACACAATGTCAACTTAATTATCTTGAAAATGATGAAATTCAAATATGTAAGAAAAAAATTTAATTATGTAAAAAATTTTAAATATTTAAACATAAATAAAATAGCATCGTTAGTACGTAATCACCATCCGGTTATTAAATCAAACGCTGACCCATTTTCTATTTCCGCTTCACACTGACGAATTCGGATTGATATAGTTTTTCTCGTTGTGGCATTCGCGGGAGAATACAAAAATTATAGTCGATCACCGACATTCTATATCGGCGCGGGCGCTGCCGTATAACCCGTTTCACGCGCCAGTAGCAAATCGATGACGCATTCACTCACCATTGTGTGTTTCCAACGTTGACTGAAGAACGCTTTAATTGTTTCAATGAAATAATACTAAAATATGTTTAAACATAGCCAATGAAGACGATTCACACATTTATATAAAAGCAACAACTGTGCGATATGAATCTATAATATCAATACTAATATTATAAATGACTAAGAGATCGATACGGCCAAGTTACAAAAATATATATACATATACACTTTATTGCCTTAACATTAAGATCCTTTATATATATTTTTTGTAACTTTGGCCGTATCGATCTCTTTGTAACTTAGTCGACATAATAAGTAATAAATATTTAACCCTTTTCTTGGCAAAAAATAAAAATAAAAAAATTGTGTATTTCGATATTTTTTTTAAAGATAATCAATATTATAACTAGACAAAAATATTAAAAAAAATTTTGCTATCCTATTTTTGGAAATAGCATATGTATCTCACAGGATACATTGCCAGGAATACCCACATTTTTTGTTGTGATTGCAATGTATCTCAGAAGATACATTGCCAAGAATGTGTTAATGAAACTCAGATAAAAAAATTAACAGTATTAGTATATAATAAATATAATTTTTAATATGTTATAAACCTATTTTGAGTGGAACATTACAAAACAATTACGATTAGGTGATAAGCACAAATTCAAATTACATTTTAGAGCTGAGCAGTATATGGTGGTTTGTTGTAATAGTAGTAAAGCTCTTACTGTACACACGTTAATAAAAGTTAAATTTACACGAGGAAAGGGCAAGTACAAAGGCGACTTTATTCCTTTAAGAGATCTCTTCCAGTTAACCTTTGAGTATATATGAAAGGAAAAATAAACAGAGGCAGACAAATTCAGCAAGCTGAACGACAAGGTACAAAAACACAAAATATATAAAAACAAACATACACATAAAAGCACAAGATAAAGACACAAATCGCAAGAACAGCAAAGGTCTAAATTGAAAATGTGTTAAAGATAATAAGTAATAGAGATATGAAACTTGCCAAAAACAGAAAGCCACAGTTTCTTTGACTTCCCCTTGAGTGACGCAACCGACTGCGACTGCCTAAAGGCGGCCACTCATACCATAAATTCCCAGAGCACACCACGAAAGCTTTATCGTAGGTATGCATGAAATTTGCGAGGTTGGATCACGGTGGGATAGACAGGGCCAAGTTCGCGCTAGACAGCAAACGATGGCCACTACAGTCAGCCATGAAGCAGAATGTTCAGTTCTCTGCGGAAATGGGATACATGATCGTATTTCCGAAGGCCGAAAATATTATCAGACATTTTGCAAGCGCTCTAGCTCGCCAAGCAGTTCTTCCTTAAGATCAAGGTACGCAATGTCACCATAGTCAAGAAGTGGGAGTAGAAGAGAACGAGCAAGCAACGTCTTGGTATGAAGAGAGATAAAGTTCAGAGAATGGAGAGAAGCTGTTTCTTACTGACTTCACATTATAATGAGGTGCCCAAGAGAGTCTGATCCAAGGTAATACCTAGGTTTTTAACAGTAGGAGTGAAATGTATATGAGTTCCATTAAAGAAAATCTTAGACATATCCAGATCCGACAATTTAGAGATGTAAACGAAATCAACCGGTGATTCGGATGTTTTAGCAGCAATTGCATTGGTGCACTTGGCGATGCTGTTGATGCCATTGGTGTAAACGGCGATGGCATAGGTGCAATTGGTGAAAGCAGAGACTGAATTGAGGCAGTTGTAGAAGATACAGACAGCATTTTTTTGAACACTAGGTGTATTATCGTCCGATAATGTGCAAGTTTTCGAAGGAAGCGGGTAATGAAGGGGCTGGAGAACTGTCATCACTATCATTGTTGTCTACATCGAGCTCGAGCCTAGGGAGAACTGGTGGAGTTTCTGATTCTGAATCAGATGATTCCTCAATATCTGACTTTATTCCTCCCTCCCTCTCCTCCCTCGCTTTGGGACCAAAGCCAGTACCATAAGCCAGCATAGTCTCAGCAAAAAGATGGCCGTGCACCTTCCGAAATTAAAAAAAAAATACACATAACATGCAAAGCGGCGACCCAATGCATAACTAAATTAAACCAAACTTTTATAAAGACCCGTCTTGGCAATAATGTGTTATAAGATAGGTACACAAATTGAATAAACCACACACTATGAACCGGGCAACGTATACTTTAAGATACGTAGCAAGGAGAATGAAAATTGACATGAAGCTGGCAATGTATACTACAGGATACGCAAAGCAAAAATGAAAAAAATCCATGAACCCAGCACTGTGCATTTTGAGATACATAACTTTTGAAGGTTAGTTAGGCACATGAAATATTAATTATTTGTTACATTCTTCATTCTTCCAATACAAAAATATTATTAGGCGTATGAAAACAGTCACATTTTGTTCCAAAAATATATCCAAACAGAGTAAAACCTGGTTTTCTTACCTTCTTGCGCGAGAGCATGTCGAACCCGGTTAATCCCACTGAGTTGACGTCACATTAGTGTTGCCAACATATTGAAAATTGCAGTTTATACGTTCAGAAATATGTACAGAAAATAAAATTATGGAAAATGTTCAGGTTTACTACAAAAACTTTAGTGAAATATTTTTTTAAAGTTAATTGTATCTTACAAGATACCTTGTCTAGAAAAGGGTTAAGTAGGTACTTCTTAATTCACGTCAAATCATAATTGTTCATTAATATAGAAGTGTCACTTATATATAAAGAATCTACTACCACACAAAAACAGAGGTTTCAAATATCTGGAAAGTCGTCCCTTTCAGCGTTCCGTGGCGCCAGCGCATTATTTTCACTTAGCTTGTTTTTTATCGCCACCGCATCAAAGGAATTTCCTAACTAAGGAAACGAAACGTGGAATATATTAGTGCCACGCAGCGCCTCTGGAATGCTTTACAGTTGGCAAAGTACCTACGTATCTGTTACGATCAAGGACCGAACGGTTTACGCGTGGCATGATTGTGTGTTGATTGGGTAAACATTAAACTTCAGTTTATTTGGTAGAGGATTTAAATACATAATAATGTAAAGAATAAGTCTTCGTACCAATCAGTGCGCAGGGTGCGTACACTGCGTACCGCAGCATGGCAATTTGATCTCAGTTCACAATTTGACGATTTGCCATCGATAGATTATAAGCTAACGAAAAAAAAATCGTTAAATTGTGAACGCTTTTGACAGTTAACAATTTTTCGACAGTTTATAATATCGCGAGTAAGATTATAAACTGACGATGTTCATAATCTTATTAACGTTAACATCCACATGCATCGCCGGAAGTACCTATAAGAGACATCGATTGTAAAAAAAAAGATTTTTCAAAAAACCCAACTGCTTATTTGCAAATATTATAGCCTATGTCACTCCCACGATTAAGAGGGATCCAACGACACCTCATATGTCGAAATTCGTCAAATGGTTTAGGCTGCAAGGCGTGCCAAAGAATAAGACATACACACATACATACATATATACATACATAGATACATACATACATGCATATATACACACACATACATACATACGCTCGAAAAACATAACCCTCCTTTTCTTCGGCAGTCGGGTAATAAAGTGATTTCGCTGACCTATATGCATAGGTAATGTTTCATCAAGGACTTGTCTATTTATCGAACCATTTTGACAATAAATAAGTACACTGATGTAACATTTCGGTTATATTAACAATCTAGGCTGTTTAATTAACCTTGACTTAATATTTTCATGAGATAAAAATGCAATTTCACTCAGTATTAAGCGCGGTTTCAATCCAACTACATACCTACAGCGGAAAAACGCCTAGAGAACTCTTCAATTGATTTTCTACAATTAAAGGTGAAATTTCAAGATAAACTTAGTAGACTACGCAAACAACGATATTATTTTGTGTAAAAATATACTACAACGGTCAAATAGTTTTTTTTAAAACTATGTAATGAAATCTATCGAACAAGTAGGTAATCATAATCATGTAGCCAAGTGAGTACAAGTGAGTGAGTACAAGCAGAGGTCCACGGCGAGGTGGTCGCTGAGGTTGGTGGTGACGGGCGCGGTGCGCAGCTCAGAGCGCTCCCCGTTCCAGTAAATGTGATCTAAATTGGTGGACGTGGTCTCCGTGACCCTAGTAGGAAAATCCACTACATTTCTAAAATCATGGGCACTAAGGAGGGCATACAACTTTTTTACCTCCGGCTTTCCATTGTTGACCATGTCGTCAATGTTTGTGTCACCTACAATAAAATTATGCACTCTCTATCTACATTACTTAACTTGTCGAGCAGACGCTCAAGGTACTTAAGGAAGTCATTACTACTAATATGACACATATTGGGCTGCATAATGTTTGAAGGCACAGTTTTGATAGGCATAACTACTTGTGTCATAATCATCATTAAGTATAACCGATAAAAGTCATAAATTAGTTATTTATTGCGCATAAAAGCTTTAAGCATATATCAATCGCCATAATAGGTTTGCGCATAACGTTTTCAACTCATAACAACACATACGAACATTTTTAATCCTGTACATCTGGCAAAAGTAAATTGACTCCTTGTAACCTAACCCAACTTTTTTTTTTTTTAAAACAAACGCACGGTTATTATTTCCGCCAGCGTGTCATCGTCCGCGGGGTGCCTATTCCCGCTCTAAGGGACGCAAGTTAACCATAACCTAACCTATCAAAAATACAGTTGCCCCCCTTACTTTTATTTGTTCCCCCCAAGTTTATATAATTAAGGTTAGTTCTAAATTAGGCTTCTTAAATTTATATTTATTAAAAGTGAATACAAGATTATAATTAACATTAACTAAGATAAATTAAAACTAAGTTAAATCTAAAAAAGGCCCTCGAGGCATTGTACCGACGATGCTGGCGGCATTTCCTCGCTGAATTGCAATGCTGATGCGTTGCGCGATTAAGCTTCTTCGTTCTAATTCCTTCAATGCGAATTACTAATAACTGTAAGTTTTATTCATGTTGTTTTAGAATCGATTATTAAGTGGATTGTGTGTGTGTGATACTGATAGTATCATTTGATGTTTTCTTGCCTTGTCAGTTTATATGAGTTTTTTTTATAAACTCAACTCATTATCCTCCTAGCGTTTATCGGGTTGTACCCTAAAGGAGCCAAGGGTCCACCTTATCGCCTAATCCCAAAATTTACTAGGCACTAGTTTTACGAACGTAATGAAACTCAACTGTGATTGTTAAATCAATTTGCCTTGCCGTATAGTTGCAAAGTTTTGGAATGTCGAATGTTATGAAAACCCTACCTAACGACTTCAAACTACTTCAAACTCACGAATACCAATGTTTCTTTAGACAGAGTAGGCTATAATATGAAGTTGTTTCCTTACATCTCAGCGTAAATTTACACAGCAGCGAGTCAATAAACACGTCATAATCCCGCGTTCGATAGAGACAGAGTTTTTCACTTATTTTCGTATTCCAGAGTTTCTACGTTTGAGGGGATTTTCTATAAATAGGGGTGGCACACGGACGGGAAACCAGTGTAACAACACTCGCACTCGGATTCGGTTCTTGTTACATAAAGCTACCAACCCTACTGTCATGGTGAGGACGAAATTTATTAAGCTTTTAGTGATGTGAAGTTTAGTGATGTGATTCAAAGTTTGACACGTTTCAAGTGCGTAACCGCAGCTGGAGCTGCGACTGCTCTTACAAAACGCCGTCACGAAGGCTCTTTTGTCTACACAAATAACACTATTCTTGAAAATCTTTAAAATGTGCCTATTAATTCCTTTTTCTTCTTCTCTTCTTACCTATACCTTTTCCGATAGGACACTGACGACGACCAGAAGATGGCGATGCTTCGCAAAGCCTTCCAGATGTTCGACACCACCAAGTCGGGCTACATTGAAGTCCTGAAGATCTCCACCATCCTGAACACCATGGGACAGCTGTTCGATGACTCTGAACTGCAGGCTCTTATCGACGAGAATGACCCAGAAAGTAAGAACATTTTTAATTATATTTTTCAATGTATTTTTAGTACCTGAAAACATGTAAACATGCACGACATGCAACGACTTTGTGAAGTTAGTAGAATAACCGTGTGCGATAAACATACATTCGTTTCGCTGGCTCTTTGTACTTGACCAAATCATCTTTTAGAGCCATACTATTTTGCCAGGTGCCGCATAAGACCAAAACCAGTTCGTTTTCTTCTTCTGTGGTAGGTAACTTTACTTTATGATGTGTGATGAGTTTTTGACAATGTTAGGACGAAGTCGGTGTTTATTACTTTTGTTGACAAAGGCTTATTACAATTTTACCATGCATAAAAATTAAGGTCAAAAAGTTGACAGGCACACCATAGTCATAGAGAGATTTAGGTTCACGTATTCGTGTGGACATTGCCAAACGTTAAGAGCTGTAACTTTTACTCCGCCTAAACTGCATCTAATCACATCATTGTTGACCACAGGAATGACGCCTTTTGTTTCTCTCTCTGACCCACCAATAAACTGTACTTTAAGGATACTTTATATCAATTTGATGGTGTACATTTAGGTGCTGCTTATGAGACACATCTTATTTAGAATATTAATTTCCAAACGGAGGGTAGTTTATCTAAAGACTTAGGATTTGAAAACTCTTACAAGGTGTACGTAAAGGCAATGCCATTAGCATAACATATAGTAATGAAAAAATGTGTGACACAAATATTATAGTTTTTTCCGTTCATCACATCAGCCGAAAGACATCCACTGCTGGACATAGGCCTTCCCCAAAGAGTGCCAAATTGACCTCTATATATTTAAAATTGAAAGTTTTTTACCAAATAAAAAAAAACTGCAATTACTTTTCAATATGTATTTTCTTTCTTCTTCTTTCTTTCTTTCTTTATATGTCACCAGCAGCACCACGTGTTATCATGAAAATTTCATTAAATATCCCCTTAAAATGCCACGCGCAATGTTAATTTTTTATCATAATATCTTATTTCCTATCATTCCATCACTCATCATACTTAACTTTGAATGCAGCCATATTGAAATTCCGAATTCAGATTCCTTGGAGTTTAAGTATAACGACCTGTATTTTTAGAACGATCGCAACATCTTAAGCACGTGTGGCGTGTGACGGTCGCACCTCTTCGTTACGAAATATTTTTACACGTCGCCTCGACTCTTGACGATGCTATTTCCGTTTGACTCCTCAAGATCTCCGTTCCGTTGGAACTCGCCACGGTTTACTTTTTACGCTGGAATCGTTAAGTGATGAAAGGATGTTATAATTGGCATTGGTAATTAGCGTCGTACTGTAAATAAACCAGGCGTTTTTAAGTTTTCGAGTTTTAGTTAGAATATTATTTAAACTAGTATCGTGTTTCAAAAATACTTTCTTAGAGAAGATATTACGATGAAGCCAACCATCATTATAGATAATGTTGTTTATTTTTCAGCCTCTGGCAAAATCAACTTTGATGGCTTCTGTAACATCGCGTCTCACTTCTTGGAGGAGGAAGACGCCGAAGCTATGCAACAGGAACTGAAGGAAGCCTTCAGGTATCTACTCAATAAATATATAAACATCCGCAAACTACATCATCACAAAACAGCTCTCACATTGAGTAAGTGAGATGTTAGAACCGTTTTGAGTTCTGGTGAAATCGATTAATTATTATGATATCATCATCATCATCATATCAGCCGAAAGACGTCCACTGCTGGACATAGGCCTCCTCCGAAGAATGCCACAATGACCGGTCCTGCGCCACCCGCATCCAGCAGACTCCAGCGACCTTTACCAGGTCATCAGTCCACCTTGTGGGGGGCCTACCCACGCTGCGCCTTGCGGTATGGTATAACAACGTGTAATACCAAGCGAGTGTGAAATATAGACCCGAATCCTATTCTAAATGCCCACAGATTGTACAAAATATAACTAAACATTTTAATCTCTTTAAATATGGCAACGGCACTAGCGTCGTATAACTATAACAAAATAAAGTATTCATCACAATTTGATGCAACATTGGATAGTTCGAGTATATTAATTAGCTGGAAGAAAAAAATGGGCTTTATATCCGATAACTTTAGCAATATCCACAGAAAAACCGCAAACCTAAATCTCTGTACGACTCAATATACATTATTTTCTTGATGAATTCCAGATTGTACGATCGTGAGGGCAACGGCTACATCACCACGTCGACGCTGAAAGAGATCTTGGCCGCTCTT
The DNA here is from genome assembly GCA_932294315.1 of Epinotia nisella. Lineage (NCBI taxonomy): Eukaryota > Metazoa > Arthropoda > Insecta > Lepidoptera > Tortricidae > Epinotia > Epinotia nisella. The sequence continues at coordinate 10,613,202 of OW028688.1, read as the reverse complement.
GATGACAAATTGAGCAACTCTGACCTCGACGGCATCATCGCTGAGATTGACACTGATGGCTCCGGAACCGTCGATTTCGATGGTATGTGTTTGTATGGTAGCTTATCACATATTATAGAAAAGACATATTAGAATGGTCGTGGTCCTTAATCGTGAGCACGTATTGGTTCGAAACATTTCGAAAGATATTCTTTCTCAAAGACGAGACGTGAGTGACACGTTTATATTTTAGTTTAGCTTATCACATATATGTGATGTATGTATGTACTTAAACTACACTTTAAACGGAGGTTCCTCTCGAACGGTAACTCGAGATGCACTCATTTAAAAAATCAAATGTATCTCGGCAACCAAGTATTGATTTGGCTCGTGTTTGAACTAAGAAAGAAAATATATTTCTGTTTTTTTATTGGCGTACTAAATTTCACGACATTCCGTTCAACGATACTCGATCTCGAGTCATCGTGAAACAAATCTTTTGTACATATACACAAACAAACGCCGGATTTATCAAGTAGACTTCGAGAACTTCGTTCGCTTCGCTGCGCTGGCTTGTTCAATTATTTATGTTATGTGACGTCACTGAACTTCAACTAGTTTGTTGTTCTTTGGAACCTCCGAACAACCGTTTTATACCAAAACCTAGAAAGACCCATTTTTTGAAAAAAATTGCTTTAAGTTTTATTTTACACTTTCCTTTCTTCCATCTTCGGGTTGAAAATTGAAGTTATAAATCCAACATATTATAGAAAAGACATATTAGAACAGTCAAAAAGAATTGAAAGTAAATGTAATTTCCCTTGGATCGGGATTTAGTAGTAAATGTAATTTCCCTTGGATCGGGATTTAGTAGTAAATGTAAGATCCCTTGGATCGGGAATTTTAATTAACCAGCTATTTAATTATGCAAGGGAGCCTACCATAAGTAACCCTATCCTTAACTTGCTATTGAACGGACTAAAAATACTTATAAACATAATTTACATAATATACTGATACATAGCGAGAACCAATTATTGAATTACTCCGTGAACCAGTTTAAAGCAAACTAGAATTTAGAATTTTTGCTAGTCCGGAACTCACACTAAAGTATTTCCCGAATATGTAAAGTCCGCTCTATAAAAACGTCCACAAATCAACCTGGGCCTATTTCACCACAGCTTGATGGTCCTTTTTAAAGCCTATTACATTATGTTTTTCTCTTTTTTGCAGAATTCATGGAGATGATGACTGGCGACTAGGCGTATCAGCAATATTCCCATAGTATTATTATCTATATTTAGTTACTATTTATACATTTTGAAGTCATATAGACTTCTATATTTAGTACAAAACCAAATAATGCGGTATTAGCATGGTTCGTGGCATAAACAAGTGAACATCATCTATCTTATAGATAGTTTTAATATAACAGTCTACAAAGAGTAGGCCAAGGTCCAGAAGCGTTCTGAAGGATTATTTCCGGAATAATTCATACGATACGTCTTTTTTTATTTAACAAGAGACATTGTATATTTATGGTTATATTTTTACAACTTAATTACAAGAGGAAACTATGTAAGTTATTGACACTTAAATAAATACCTTTGTTAATAAATTAGTTTCTGAAACGTGGAATTTTTATTTATGATTATAAAAATGTATTACTTCATTATCATAACGAACGGGACGTTTCGGCGTTAACCACAAAGTATCTAGACGTTGCAGGGATAGAGAGCTTCAAAAATCGGATGAGCGGTTCCGGATGTTACCCCCTATAATATAAGTTTGTACATAGAACCTAATTACAAACTTACAACCTAAAACAGACTTTTCCTCCTACATTACATCAAAAGTGGTTCTAAGAAACATACACAACCCCTTTAACCCTTTAATTCGCAACGTTTACCCGGCTTAACACACTCGTAGACCATCACGGCTATCACAAGACGGCGCGCGAGCTCTCTCGATTTTTCTCGCCCTATCCGTCACTCTCTTATTAGAAAACTTAGAAAGAGAGGTATAGTGCGAGAAAAATCGAGAGAGCTCGCGCGCCGTCTTGTGATAGCCGTGCATCTTTTTATATTTTTTCCTGGCCAGAATAGTTTGGACTATTCAGCGTCACCGAGACTTGAACTAAGGACCTTCGCTGTTTTTTGCGAATTAAAGGGTTAAGCCGGCGGTGTTAAACGTATAAATAAATTACTTCTAGATGATTTCTGTACACATCGAATTGTGTTTTCTGTAAGGGGACACAACAGCTACCTTAGTGCATGACGATTGCCAGGTGTTATACCCGTTATATAAGCAGTTTAAAATTTCCACTCCCCACGTGATTGTTGATTGAAAGCAGGGAATTGCCCCTTGTTTGACTAAAATTAGATATCTTCCCACTGCTACAATTGGACAATTTTCCAATTGCACTCAGTTTCCTGAGATGCGTGTACAGTCAACTACATGAAACTACAGGTAGAAACTTCTTACACGATAGAAACTTTAATTTATTTTATACTAAGAATACATAATAAAATATCAATTTACATAAAGTTGCCGCAATATATTACGAGCTATTTCATTAATTTTATAGATGGCACATTAAATTAACACACACAGTGTGTTAAGCGGAGGTGTGATTGCCATACCAAAATGATACCCTCTCTCTAATAATGAATCTAGCAACAGCATGCTCATTAGTTTAAAGGAAAATTTCATGGTATAGACATTGTAGTCTCTATAATTGACTACTTAGTCTCTGATCTGACAAACATTACCTATGTGGTGACTGAATAATTAAAATAAAATTATGATTGTGAATTACTGATACCGCACTGACTGCGCAAACTGAGCAAGAGCCCATTTTGATATTTAAAAATCTAGCAGAACAATAGAAACTTCGTTAAGATAAGTTCAAAAAATTGATGGTAAAAATGGAATCAATCAAGATAGCAACGTGGTAGTTTATTCATAAATTTTTATAACATTGCATGCTGAACGTAGTTAATGGACAATTTTTTTCACATATTCATTACACACTTTCTTGCTGTAAAATAAAGTGCTTGTAAGTCGACAAGTATCTAGACGGTTACGCAACAAAAAAATTACATCGACTGTACAAAATTATGCCTATTAAAATGACCGCAAGGATCTCAATTGGATCAGCAGAAAGAGTTACGTAGTTCCAGCTACATATAGTCCATGACTCTATCAAAGTGCTTAGTTGGGCCCAATGGTGCGCCGAGAAATACTCAAACAAAGAAGAAAAATGTTCCTCTGGATTCTGTTCCTCGTGACAACCACTGCCTCTGCTCCAGCAGAAGAGTACCCAGCTATAGTCAACGAAGGAGGTAAAATCAAAATCTTTTTTTATTGCTGGTTAAATGTTGGTAAGACAGGTGTTCAATAAATAATATCGTTTGATATAACCTGCCTCTAAGGCGTACAATATTCCTAAATAAACTAGATAATAAATACATTTTCATTATAAACGTGAATACAAGATTATAATTAACATTAACTAAGATAAATTAAAACTAAGTTATATTTGAAAAATTACATGCAATCCGAATAATTTCTTAATTAATGCTTAAAATTATATATACGTGGAAAATCATAACAATTATACATTACTACATAAGAATACATTAAAACCACATAAAAAACAAACATTCAAAGTTGGATGTCAATATTATCATTAAAATATTCTTTCGTGTCATAATAGGTCTTTCTGATAAGCAGTTTTTGTAATTGCCGTTTAAATTATGGTATTGGCAGTGACATTAGGTTGTCCGGTAAGTGATTATATATTTTTGGTCCCATAGCAAAAAAGGAATTGCTATAAAACCTGGTTTTAAGGTCATTACTAGGCAAGATTGTAACCTCGTTTTTGGTTTTTCTAGGGAATTTGCTTTTGTGACTCTTACATTCATCCATATGTTCGTGAACAAATACGCAGGCTTCTAAAATATACATGGAAGTAAGAGTCAATATCTCTAATTTACTATGTATGTGAAGAATTTAATTTAGATTTGTATCAAGTTACTAAAAATATATTTATATAAAGTATAAAACAAGTAAACATGTTTACAAAATGAAAGAAACCTACCCATTCCTTACTACTTATAGTGGTGACGCTAGTCCTAATTAAAATGTTTTGTTTTCAGAATTTCTTAATTATGCTTCAGTTATGCAGATTGTACCTTCGGGCTACTCACCTCAGAAAAATGATTATTTTATCAAACCATCATTAGCAGAAGTCGTTGATAAAGTGAGTTATATCTATCTTTTTATTATCAGACCTTGTCAAAATGTTTCAAAATATACATATGTTTCGTGATCAAATGAAATTTTATGATATAATTGCAGGACAAACCAAGCTACAAGCGTATGATCGAGATTTTAAAAAAAGGTCATACAAAACTTGGATTAACCTTCAATATTTATGATGACAACATGAGAGAAGCCACTATTGCATTGTACCTCCTGTTGCTGGATGTAGATGATGACAAGTTTGACGACATTGAACGCTGGTCCAGAGTTAACATAAATAAGGACATGTTTGACTACGCGTGGCGATTAGCATCTCTCTATGGCAACAAATTCAAGAAAGAAGAAATGTTACCTCCTTTCATAAAGAAACCTAACCATTTCGTCAACAGTGAGGCAATGTGGAAAGCGATGCACATTAAAATAGGTAATGGCGACATTAACGAAGAAGATGGCCAACTAAATCAATATTTCCGAACTGATGACGTAATTACAATTAATACAAACTATTCTGGATGGAATTTGCCGCAAAATGGATGTGATCGAGAAATTAATTATTTTAAAGAAGACATTGCGCTAAACAGCTACTATTATGGAGTACATTTACTGCATCCATTTTGGATGAGCAATGACGAATTAGATCTACTTAACCCGCGTCACGCAGAGCACTACTATTTTACACACAAACAGCTGATGGCACGTTATCAACTTGAAAAGGAACATCTCAGTAACCCTAACGAAACATGTGACATTAATCTAAACAGCTACAATTCCTACCTCATGCATGACTACGGCCTCCCATTTCCCATTAAATCATCTATTAAAGGGTGGAATGATGGAAGAGCTCACCTGAAGTCAATCGATATTGCCATAAGAGAATGTATTTCTCGAGGACTTTTAGTGGTGAGTTTTCTTTTATAAATTACTAGCTTTTTCCCGCGGCGTCGCCCGCTTACAAAAAGTCGTTTTTAACCGTCTACAAAAATGTTATGTAATCTTTAATGTTGAATTGAATTGAATGCATATTTTACAGGATAGTAATGGAACATCTATTCCAATGGCGGGAGAATACAACATAGATCTTTTATCGAAATTGATACGTGCAAACTTAGATGGTCTAAAATCTGTAAAGATCGTCAGATCAATATATGGCTACGGTGGCAATGGATATCCCATAGACCAGTGAGTTTTACTTGTATTATACATATATTATCTATTATTAAATCCCAATAGATTATCAGATACTTACTAAAAGAAACGTTATAAATAATGCCAATGGCAATACATTTCGCTGTGAAGTCGCTTATACATAAACAACATCATATTATGTAGTAAAATTGTTTCACGTCCGCCATGTTGGATTTTTAAATCGTTGTTGTTTTCGTAATCAGCGATCCTTTCTTTGTCCACCCCTAGACCTTATAAGGAACCTACGCTACGTGCCAAATTTGGAATCTCTAGAACCAGCGGTTTGGGCTGTGCGTTGATATGCCAGTCGGTACACTCAAGTGCAAAAGTTTTGAGTACAGTTTGTACTGAAATTCTATACAAAGTGTACCCGAAACTTTTGCTCTTGAGTGTATATTAAATGGTTCGGGTAAAATTCTGACTTTTGAAAAAGGTAAGATCATCACTGATGACCCAGACACTTTAGCGACTGTCTCTTTGCAGTTTTGCGGTGCACGTTAAATGTTTAACACCATACTAAAAGTAAACGCTGGTTTCTGGAAAATAGTAGTTTCGATGATTTTCAACTTGTACGGAAAAGTCGTTTTGCGTTGTTCGTTTTTTGAGCATAACTTTCCCAGTTTTACTATTATCTTAAAATATTAAATTGGAGTTATATTAAAATTTATAGACAAATTATAGAAAATTTATTCAACTTTCATTTAGGTAATACCCCACATGTGTATGTATGTACGTATGTGTCTCCCGGTAGTCTTGGGGTCCAGCGGGTCGATCACGTAATGCATTGTACGCGTGTCAGGTAGCTCTAAACGTCAATTTTTATATGGAATAATGACAGTTGGATCTACCTAACGCGCGTTCAAAACGTTACGTGATGAGGGGTCTCAGGAGACATGCCTAACAACATAGTTATTAGAAGATGTCACTGGTATCCGAAAGGGAAGTATTTGTTCGTCAAAATCCCGTAATAACACGCACTAAACTCAGTTCTCTCTGGATTGACAATGGAAACCAATAGATTTGCCCGTGATTTGCCCAATATAGAGCTTTCTCGTTCGAGATTCAGGTCATCACAAAATATTTTTCTGTTTCAGATATAACCCAGCTCCATCAGTGTTACACTTCCCGCAGACGTCATTGAGAGACCAAACGTATTGGCACCTGCTTAAAAGTTTGTTGGATTATTTTACGGAATACAGGAAAATGGTTGACAGCTACAATTTGGCTCAATACCATAACAAAAATTTAGCTATAGTCAACAATAATTTTACTGACATCACTACATACTTCGATTATTTCAAATTTAGTTTAAATAAAGGTTTAGGTGGTGGTAATTTAAGATCACCTCTAGTTTTCTCAGCGAGACAAAAGAGACTGAATCATTTACCATTCATGCTAAACTTCACGCTTGACTCAACAACCGAATCTGATGTTATTGTTCGGCTTTTCTTAGGTCCTCTGTGTAATGTTCAAAATTGCTGGCACAACTATGATATGTTTTTCCAGTTAGATGCATACAAAACACAAGTAAAACAAGGATTAAACATTTTAAGTTGGTCTTCTGACACGTCCGAAAGATTTTCTTCTGATGAATATTATAATTTGGAAAAATCAACGCAGAAAATTGGTACATTTAACTTGTTTAAATTCCCTAAAAATCTAGCAATACCGAAAGGATCAGAGCAAGGACTTAATTTGACTATATTTATTATGGTAACTCATTCAGATAATTCACCATTAGATGAAGTCCCACCTATTAGCAATTATTATAATAAAGTATTGAGTGAAGTTGATAAAAAGCCTCTAGGATTTCCTTTCCACAGACAAGCAATAATCGCAGATGAATATGGCTCTAATTATAAGTTCTTTAATATAACAATTTATCATGAAAACCGTCCAGTTGACAAAAGTGGTTACTTCTCACCGAATTTGTACTAGTTTTTAGATTTTTCTCCTTATTTTAAGAGTAGGGAATGATATCATTTATGTTTCTTATTCAGAGCTTTGTCGGGTTAGAGGAGTTGCAATAAAAATAATGCTACCAGGTATTAAAAACGCAATGTGTGTAACACAAATAACATAATTAGGATATTGATACATTTATAAGGATTACTTAGTATCTAGTTTTTGTAAACTGGTGTTCGATGGTCATAAAGCCCACGATGAATCGTGGTTTCAGACACTCGCAGATAAGCGAGCCAAGCGGCATTAACGTGGCACCTGTTCGCCGCGGGCATATTACACCTGCCTGGTTTGCGGTCGTGTATGCCGCTCCCGCATTGGATTACACAGGCATGGAAGACGTTGTCTCCCTCCTTGACACTGCTTGTATAGTCTGTAATAGACTCAAAGGCCATTGATGATGATGAGTTTTTGTAATTAGCAAATAGCATAATAAATTTATTTTCGTACTCATACTCGTTTATTCATAATATTACATCAATACTACATGTCAAATATTATTAATCACAGTAGCATATACTTATAATTGCATACACTTTATTCATTTAATTATTACAACTTCCATATACAAACCACCAAAAATAAGAATTAAAACATTTTATTAGCAATAAGTACATAGTTTATATATAGACACGCGGCAGCGTGTCCAGCAAAGTTCTTAACCAAAAGGAACTGGCGACGCAGCAGCAGTGTGTTTATTTATTTATTTATTTATTTATATACCTACACGAACCATTTGGAACCACTTTCGACTCCTTAAATACTCAAAATCTACTTAACATAGAAAATTGAAATTTGGTATATGTATTAAACCCCTTAGATTAACTAGAATCCGAAATTTCATATATACAGGTAAAATGCTTATTGAGATATTAACGTTTAAAAATCGGCATTTTTATCAATGACTTAACTATTGATTTATTAGCTGACGGATATATCGGAAACCTAACCCACTTCCAGGTGACCTAGAAAGTTGGGCGTTAAGCTGGGTAATTGTATGTATACAAAAAAAAACCGGACAAGTGCGAGTTCAACTCGCGTGGTGAGGGTTCCGTATATAATAATACAAAAATATTGAGAATTTTCCCGTTACTTTGAATACTCAAACTTCTTATAGGTTTTCCTGTAATATTTAGGCAAGGAACTAATTTCCATATTTTTTTCAGAATTTTAAGCCTAGTAGTTTCGGAGATAAGGGGGAGGTGGTCAATTTTCGTGTTTTTTCCTAAATTACTTAAAATCTGTTTAGACTACAATTATTAAAAAAAAAATATCCGAGATGCTTACAACAACTCCTTTCATTTTATATGTCACACTATACAGTTTGCGAAACTTTTTTTTTTAATTTGCCAGTTTACCCTTTAAAATTTATTAATTTACTTTACGCCTCCATCTTTGGGTCACCAATTTACATATGTTTACCAAATTACATCTCAATCGGTCATGTAGTTTCGGAGCAAATCGGCTGTGACAGACGGACAGACAGACGCACGAGTGATCCTATAAGGGTTCCGTTTTTTCCCTTTGAGGTACGGAACCCTAAAAAGATTAAAAACGGGAAATTTTAAATATTATCTTTATTATTTATGTTTGTTACCTTAGAACTCTATCATTTATAAACCTATTTAATAAAATCTTTTTTTTGAAAGAGACTTCCGAAGTGATGGGACTACTGTTATCAGGTCAGGATCAGAATAAGGGTCAGGATGATAGGGTCCTGGAGAAATCGAGGTAAATCTTCAAATATTATAGTGTCACCTATAGAGATTTGGGTATTTTGTATAGTAACTCGTGCATTTGCTGTTGAAAAGAACTATTTAGTGAAGCAGAATTGTCATCTGGTCAGGATCTGATGATGGAGTCCTTAAAGAATCTTTACGGGGAAATAACTTTACGGGGATATCCTACTTGGTTTTGTCAATTAACTGACAAGACAATTTAAACTACGCATTCGAAAAATTCAAAGAAATATAGAAATCCTTGATAAATAAATAATACTACCGAAAATTGGTTTGGTATGAGAAATTTAAATACCACCTATTTGTTATGAAACCTATACGTTTGAATAATAGAAGGTACGTACGTACGTACCAACTACTGTAGTCACATGGCACTCATATGCCATATGTATGCACCCATATATACCCGTAACGCTTTGCTTTTGCTAAGTCTATATATGATTACAAACTATGAGATCGGGATAATTTAAAACAAATAGTTTTTATATATTTTTTATTTTGTACTATTTATACATATTTAAAGTATCTTATCAATTTCTTGGACGGCATTATGTTTCAATTTAGTGCTTGGGCACTTGGTTCTTGTAGTTGGGGTAGTATTCCTTAACATTGTAGACGTTAGCGTATTCCTCTCCCTCGTGGTAGATGAAGACATCTTCGTGGTAGATGTTGGGCTGTTTGAAGTACGTCTCATACACGGGACGGTCAAATGGATAAGACATTGGCTTCATGTCGGGGAAGTACGCCTTGTACTGTTCCATCTCCTGTGACAGAGGAGTATGCGGGTACACAACGACGTAGATTTGGTAGGGGAAACCACCCTTAACACCCTTAGGCAGCATCATTCTCTCGGGCTGGTAGAAGAAGTTCTCAGACATATCAACAGGAACCTTTCCTTGGCTGAGCATCTTCATGAGCTCTTCCATAGAAATGGAGTCCTCCTTGTACAGGGTAAAATCGTGAGATTTGCGCTCGATCTTGTTCTGTCCAATGGCGAGCTTGTGAACAAACCAGTCAAGTTCAACAAAGTTCATCCAGTTGTCTTCAATGCTAAGAGGATAGCCGTTGCTGTCGTATTTGGGACCCAAGAAGAACTTGAACACGGCGTCAGTAGCAACGTCAGACTTGACATCGACGGTGACGGTGAAAGGCTTGTGATTAAGACGAGGTTGGCGGACTACGAATTGGGTAGGGTCGTCAGCCTTGAACTCCTCCACGCTGTGGAAGATGTCGTTGGTGATGTCAAAATCGAAGGACTCGAAGAAGGTAACCAGTTTGTCAACCTTGACGTCGCTGATCTTGACTCCTTCGAAGTGAAGCTGGCTGTAGCTGTAGGGCTCCAAGTACTCTTTCCATTGCAGGAAGTAGTTCAGGATGCGGGCGTAGAACTGGTAGAAGACAGGGTCACGCAGAGAGGTCTGGTACAGCTCCAAAGCGCTGGGCAGCACAGTGTATCTACAAGGAAAATTACTCTTTTTTACTTCTTATCACAAACTGCGTCCTGTTCACAGAATTATTTTCTTATTCTTTTATTTAAAAAAAAGGCTAGGTCAGTCCCACAAAATTTGGAATTTTGTTAATGTATTGACAACTTACTGGTCCATTGGCTCTGGAGTACCAGAGAGAAGATGAAGACCGACGATCTCGTAGAAACGTTCGTAGTTCTTGGGGAATTTCTCATACAGATCAACATTGGTGAACCAGTAGTTAGCGACGAAGTCAATGGCCTTTGAGTTGCGCAGGTCAATCTCTTGGTTGTACTGAAATAGAATCGGGTTTTATAATACTCGTCAGCTTTATGATAGTAACTCAACATCACAAACAGATTCACAATAAGAAGTTACACTTACAGCCTTGAAGTGGCCTTGCTCCAAATAGTACAGGAAAGATATCTCGTAGTTCTTAAGGTACTGAATGTATTTTTCATTTTCAACTTTGTTGATCTGGTAATAGTCGTTTCTCTGGAAGAAGGGGTAGTAGGTGGACAGGTCACAGTAGTATCCGGTCTCGATGGGTTTGGACCACGAGAGTTCAGGGATCTCACCCAGTCCGCTGGAGAGACGGTTCAGGTAGTACTTGGCAATTAGCTGTTGGTAGATGAAATAGAACAGATTACCACGGATTTCATCGATGTCTTCGAATGAACCTTTGTTCCACCAGAACGGGTATAGAGTTTGGAAGTAATAGTAGTACGAGTTCATTCCAATATCCTCGGTGAAATAAGCTAGCCTGTCCTCTTCACTGCCGGTCACCCAGGGGCTGGAGTAGTTGGCGTAGAATATGTATTTGTCTTGCTCGTGGTAAATGCCGTGCTGGGAGGCATAGGCGGGGTCAACATCGCCCTTCTGCATTTTCATGCGGTAAGCCTTCAGGAAAGTCTTAGTGTCGACGAAGTACTGAGGGAACATCTCGTACGGAGCAGGGAGCACCAGGGTGTTGGTGTCGGGACGCTGGTAGATGGCAATGTAGTAGGCGTAAAGGAATTGACCATCGTTGAAGTGCACGCGGGCGAAGGCGGCGGTCTTGTAGAAGGTCTCGAAGTCCTTGGCGTAGTAGAAGAGCTTGAAGAGAGCAATAGCCTCCTCCCTCATTTGGTCGTAGAACACGGAGAAGGTCTTGTATTTGGGCATGAAACCACTCTTGAAGTACAACAAGAACTCTTCAACGGCCTTCTTGTCCTGAAAGGAATATTAAAGTTTAATCAGCGAAATGTGGTTTTAGTAAATATTTGTATTTTGTTTGAATTTACGGCACGAACTTACAGTGTAGTTGTCAATGTTAGCCTCAACATCGTACTCGTGACCAATCTTCCACCAGTCGGCATCCTTTCTGTATTGTCCTATGCTCTCCAAAAGGAAGAGGACCTTTCCTTGGCGCTCAACGTAACCAGCGTCAACTGGAATAAGAAAATCATTTTTTAAATGACCTTTATTCCTTAATATGCCATGACTTATTTTTTTTATGTAAGGCATACATACTTATATGTATATTTTTATATTTCCCGCTGTGCGTGTTGAAGAGTCAATGCAATTTAACGTTAATATTTATAGTTAAATAAATAAATACTAAAATGGGCGCTAAAAATATGAGTACTATGATACAGAGTTCAGAGTATTCTCGGGAATTTAAAATATTGATAATACACTTTCAAGGGACAGAGTAGAACCCTTACATTCATAAGTCCAATGTTTAAGATTTTTTTCGTAAGACTGTACCTAAGCTTTATCAGTAGTTACTTCCAACTAAGCTGGCTTGAAACATTAAGGAACTCAATGGACTAATTTTGTTACAAGAACACAATTCGGTTAAGTTAGTAGTTTTTGATATATATGATTCATTGAAACTTTTATTATGAAATCCCAAAGTTTCCAAACTCTGAGAAAAAAGTAAAAGGTACACTTTTGAGTAAAAACGCTACCCTAATCATATTCCCATATTCAACTCTTAAGACACACACTGGATGCAAGGGCATGGTGCTATAACCCGGCGGGCTATTAAGTTCAGTCTAAGTAATATTTAGGTTCTTACCAGGTTTAATTTCGACGTGGCGAGTGAGCGGGGCGGGGGCAGGCCCGGCGACAGCCAGGGCCACGAGGGCAGCCAGGAACACGACAGTCTTCATCGTTCCTCTACAGGATCTCAACTGTGCCCAACCTACCGCCGAAACACGAATTTATACCCGTCACCCGCTATCTTCTCGAGGACATGTTACCTAGCTTAATAATAAGTAGATAAAGTGCAGTTGCGATGGAAGGTTATCGTGGATGTAAGGTTATATTGGCTTACATAATTTTTACTGTCCGATTTTTTCATTGCATAACAACTTTTCGCCTAGTACAGTAAAGTGTAGCAAAAACGTTGTGGTGTCTAACTTTCTTTCGAGCTATTTTGGCTATTTTTTTTATTTTAAAGTTTTATTTTGTTGTTATTATTGTTTTGTAGTTGGCTGTGTACCATCGAATACACACTTAACTGACCATCCGTCAACCTTATATCTATACGAATAATGTTGACAGATGGTATGTTAAGTGTGTTACTGTTTGTACTAGACACAGTAACTAAGATTTAGTACCCGGCGGGCGAAAATAATGAAAATAGAGAAAACGATTTTTACCAGCCTACCTAGATCGATATTTCGCCCCTGCAAAACCTTTATATACAACTCGTTTATTATGTAAAATAGGATTGAACTGTTTGTATAAAAATAAATCTTATGTTTTTATAACAAAATATATATTCGTATTTCTTATGCTAAAAACTTGACTTTCTTTCGTCGAAATTGTTCCACGTAATATCGATTGTTTTCCGTTGTGTTTATTGTGTCGAATATACACCTATCGAATGTTCCATGCTCATAATGTTACGATTCCTCGTAGGTATTGGATATACTAATCTTGATTGAACTACAATGTATACCTACTTTCTAAACGTGCATTTATGGCATTTTTTTTATGCTTTCTATTAATAGTAACAAGGTACGGCATGTTAAGCAACATCGACCCGTCAGCCAGCCGATTTTACGTTGATTTTTTAATAACCGATGACTTTGCCTCACGTGCAATCTTTTATTGCGAAGTAGTTAAACAAGTGGTTGAACGCTCCAGCGTTTCTATAAGGGACACAACGCATACCTACCTACCTTAGGATCTACCTTAGAGGGTAAAGCACTTTTCTATATTTGGTTCTCTTTTCATGCGGGGGTTTCTCGTCGATCGATCTCAAAGCAGGCTCTTATATAGAAAAGGTGGCTGAGGGATACCTCGGCGACAAAACTATTAAATTTCTGTCCAAAAATATGGTAATAAATCCCTAACAGCTTTCACAAAACCCGAAGTAGGTACTTTGTGAATTTAACTGAAATTAACTAGCATCTGCATGAAAAAAACTGGACAAGTGCGAGTTCAACTCGCTTGGTGAGGGTTCCGTAAAATTCCTATTCTATAAGCATTAGGCGCTCCATACAAAATACACAAAAATATTGAGAATTTTAAATACTCAAACTGCTTATAGCTTTTCCTGTAATTTTTAGGCAAGGAACTATTCCCATATTTTTTTCAGAATTTTAAGCCTAGTAATTTCGGAGATAAGGGGTGGGAATGGTCAATTTTCGTCTTTTTTCCTAAATTATTTCAAATATGTATTTGCAAAAATTATTTTAAAAAACTGAGATCCTTACAACAACCCCTTTTATTTGATATATCACACAATACAGGTTGCGAAACTTTTTTTTTTTAATTTTCCAGTTTACCCCCCAAAAGTGGCCCCCTTGTTCAGAATTAATTAATTTACTTTACGCGTTCATCTTTGGGTCACCAATTTACATATGTGTACCAAATTTTAACTCAATCGGTCCAGTAGTTTCGGAGCAAATCGGCTGTGACAGACGGACAGACAGACAATGGCCGAACGCGCATTGCAAACAAATTTCAATGCCCTTTGTAAGTGAACACACGACGCTGGATTAGAATTTAACATACAAAAAACTAAAATAATGCACGTAGGTACGTTCCGCTCAGAGCAAAATAATCTCGATGTTGTGGTGATCGCCCACCAACACTGGTGCCTGCACCAGCAACCCCACGTAAACTATGTGTGCGTTATGTTACGAGTCATTCTAAGTAAACCAGCGTTAGTAAAATACAAACTACCGTACAGAACCCTATACCTAGCCCCATACGACAAACATGCCGTCGCTATACGTATTTGAAATAATAATATATGTTAGGAAGAATTTATACAACTACCCAACAAACACTGATAGGCCCAAGGTTACCAGAAGCGCAGGGAAGCTCAAAACAACTTTTTACAGGCTAGTAAAAGCGAAAAAGTCGTTCTTAGGAAATTTTATAAAATTCTACAATAAAATTCCAAAACACATTACCGAACTTACTGACTCTAAATTCAAATCTGTCGTAAAACGGACACTTATTTCAAAAGCATATTATAAGATAAACGACTACATCATGGATAGGGATATTTGGCAGCGATAAAATCCTGCACTTGAAATCTGTCGTAAAATAAATAGGCTTTCTACTGTAGCAATGTAAATAGCCTTTCTACTGTAGCAATGTAATTTTAAAATTTTATAATACTCTGATACTAAAATGATATATTGTATACTGTTTTGAAAAAATGACACCTCGCCGAGTTTTTTACGCCGGTTCTTCTCGAGGCAGAGGTTTACTTTCCGAACCGGTGGTAGTTTATCGACATTCATAGGTGCATGTAATATGCCTAAATTGAAAAATAAATCACTTTGACTTTGACTTTGACTTTGACATGTTTTTTTTGCCGTTTTTATAGATAATGATACCGAACCCTTCGTGCGCATGTCCGACTCGCACTTGGCCGGTTTGTTTTTACTTTTCCGGCACAGATGACTCAAAACGACGGCAATTAGAAATTTAATCCCTATCCGGATAGACAATCGTTAGTAGACACAAATATTATTTTTAAAACTATTAGATTAGATTAGATTATTTATTTCATGATAAAAAATTACATTACAAATTTGCATACATGTCAAAAAAATAAGATTTTTTTATTACGATCGTCAAAATGAATGAAATATAAATATATAATAATAGGACGATGTCAATAAATGTGTACACAATAATGAGGAAATAGAAAAGTAAAACAAAACCACAAAGCAAATATATGAACCACTAGGTATCATTAGTTATTACTAGGTATACAGTTTTGTGAATTGTGTATGTAACTGATACCTTTTTATCTTGTGTCAGAGTTGACATTATTGTGATACCTCCAGTAAATAGTGAGGGTTTTAGGTAATATGAGGTTTAAAGGTTAATGTTTAATTCGGGTGCTAAGATGACAGTGTATTAACAAATATGTTTACTGTTGAAGGTAGGCATGGTATGATAACAAAGTTGTTTGCGTACCTATTTAAGAAATGGTTACTTGACGATTAATGACAATAAGTTTTGTTTAAGAAGACCTGAACTGAGAAATTGAATGTATTTTTACATTTTCTTTTTTATATTATGTAGTTTTTTATTAATCTTCAGGTTTATTTTGACGAAGTCGGACTCGATTTTGTTGACCATGGAATTATGTGATATTTATTTATATAAGTATATTCGTTTGTTCTATACTTTATTGTGTAATTCCACATTTCCTTTCATCATAAAATAAGTTTCCCGATATGCATGGGTTACGAGTCGTAGTGTGAGTTTATCCCTGAATTAATTTACAATAAGTAGGCTTAATTTAATTAGTCGTAACTTACGACTAATTAAAGTGCGCCTATCTACTTATTGTAAATTAATTAAGGGACAATCTCACACTTACAAATGGCACCAGCCCCATAGTATGCTCAATAAAGTTGGGCATTCACCTAGCTCCTCGCCGCGCCGTTTTTCTCTGCTGCAACAGTTGGATGGGCGTAATTATTGTTTCAAACGTTGATTTGACATCCATGGACCGATTTTGGCGCGGCGCAAGGTCTTTTAGTCAAGTGTAAAATGAAAAAACCAACTTAACAAAGGTGGTTTTTTCGTTCGTTGGTATAGACCAGAGCTGACCAATTAGGTCGGCAGGTCGGCACGATGCTGAGTCGGGACCATTTCATGGCGCGTTAATTATATTTTTGTTTTTTTTTTAGTTTTCCTTTGTTTTTTGTGCCATGAATAAATGTTTTTTTTCTTTCATACAATTTACTCATAAATATGTCCCATCGCTCTTATGCCAGCGGATTAAGGTTCCACTACATATTTATGAAAGGATTAATCGATACGACTATCATGTAATAGACATATCGTAAATACTTGTGAAAATATCAACTACCTACTTAACTTAACTCAAAAACATATTCATCAGATTCCCGAGATATCGAGATTTGACCCAGAACCATCAGGTTCGTATAGAGGTTCGCACTACCCACTAAGCTAAACCGGTCGTCTGTCATAGAATTTGAGGAGTTCATCGATTTCTCAAGGTTCGCATAATTATCTTTGATATTACATTGTTAGGTCCTGAGTTCCAATTGACATTTTGATTGGTTGCTTCTTCAGCGATATCCCTCGGAAATATGTGAAGAATTATCATTGAGGATTTCAGCACCTCTATTCTGTAACTTGTTTTTTAACCCACCGTTCACTTACTAATACTAATATATCATGACGCCGCCATCCGATTCGTAGTAAGTAAGCGTAATATAAGGTCTAGTGTTGTAAGCACGTTGTAAGGCTTGACGGGTGAGGTGAAGTGAACGCTTTCAGAATAACAGGCCTAAACGTCATCTGTGTGCAAAATCATTCCATTTTACCAAAGTGGTTTTACTACCTGTTATACCTACCTATAATCCGTCGATAACTAGAACTTCACCAAATTCACATGCGACCTTCAAGGTACTTTCATCAATAAAAAAAAGTGATAAGAATCTTACAATGTGATGAAGAAAATATTGCTGTTTATCTTAAACATCAACACTGCCTATACCCATCCCGAAGATGTAATCTATACACCAGTGAAAGATTTTTTGAAATCGGATGATTAGTTCCGGAGACTACTTCCTACACACAAACTTACAAAGGTACAATACAATGCCACAGACTTATTTCTCTTTATAATAATAACTGTTTATTCATGCCAAAAACCTCAAATTTAATTACACACGCTTTCTGATTCATATATCCATTGAGAAAGTTAAGACAAATAGTGTTGCTAGAATCAGCACTAGGTACTAGCGTATAATGGCTACGTTATGTCCACACTCAGATACGATCTAATTATCTGGGGCTACTCTATCGAGGCAAAAAAGGCCTCCCTAATGCAAAAAATTAAAAAAAAAAACAAAATTATTAATTCGCTTTAACACGCAAGTATAAACAAAACAGAGATATCCGGCGGACCCCAAACTAGGCTGAGCCTGTATATTATAAAAATGTATAAGAGCTATTTTCTCAATTAAACAGATAATGTTATGTAGTTTAGTTTAGTTTTTTTCATCTCATTACACAATTTTCATATTATAACAATTACATTTTGATAATATTACTTATTGTATAATGATCGTTAGGCACAAATTGGAAAACATTAAACAACAAACATAATATAATAAAATAAGAATGTCAATATTAGGTAAGGGATATATAAACATGATTAATTAGTGTACTGAGAAGTGTAAGCCGGTAATGCAGAGTAATAAACTGTTAACTCGGCTTCTATGTACATTTTTTAAGAAGCGTTATTTGTGCGTCATTTTAAAAGAAACCATGAGATGATCAACTACATATATATACTGAGCGTTTCTCTAAGCAGCGCAACGTATTATTTATGAGTGCTGTCACGGTGTCGTACACGAATGACTTGACGTGTAGTGAATACATAGCATGCTCAATTATTTTGTATGAAAAAAATGAAGCTATTGGTCAACGAAATTTATGTAAATGTGACACTGATCGTCATCAAAATATTCACCCGTAAGAAATTTACCTTAACTTAACGGAAAATTTTACCTTAACTTAAATTTAACTGAACCTTATTTCGACAGCGAGATAATACTAGACAAATCAATCCCAACTCAGAGATATTAAATTGGCAGCATTGTAATTATACCGAACTAAAATAACTGTGTCAAAGAGTTGCTTTACAAACTCATGGATATTATGTTGGCAGTACTGTTTTCATTTAAAACGAAAAATTTTAAAATTGCCTCTAGGTATAACTATCTTGTACCGTGACGTTATTTTATTGTATTTGTCACGGCAGTTATTTTGGCGCGGTTTCATCACGCTCTTTTAATATTTATATTTTAAAGGGGTTTTATATCCCAACAATGGATTTCTAGCTCGCGGTTTCTTTTTTAATAATAATATAGCTACATACATTTAGCTATCGATCTAAAGTAGGTAGGTTAGTTATGCTAAAATGGTGCATATTGCCTATTATCAAACAGCTAGAGTTTAACTTATAAATTGAGATATTATACTTATTTCGCCTGCCCGTTTGTCTCATCCACGATCCACGATATGTATATGTCCCACTGCTGGGCCTTTGCCCAGCAGTGGGACATATATAGGCTGATTTATTATTGTAGGTACTTATTTTGAACGCTCAACGAGTATTTTTTTTTAGGATGAGGCCACCTTTAAGAGGGTTCGAAATACGTCGCCATTGATGACAGTGAAAACAGGAATGTAAGCGTTCGATACTTACTAAAGTATCTAACAATAATAATCATATGTTTTGCTATAAGACAGGGTGCGCTTATTGGACAAGAAGAAATATTTGTGTTTATATATTTTTTTTATTTTTTTTTCTATTTTATACAATTTGATGGTATCGTAGCATATTTGGACCACTTTTCTCTCTCCTTTTAGTGCTTAGGCACTTCGTTCTTGAAGTTGGGGTAGTATTCCTTAACATTGTAGACGTTAGCGTACTCCTCTCCCTCGTGGTAGATGAAGACATCTTCGTGGTAGATGTTGGGCTGCTTGAAGTACGTCTCAAACACGGGGCGGTCAAACGGATAAGACATAGGCTTCATGTCGGGGAAGTACGCCTTGTACTGTTCCATCTCCTTAGGCAGAGGAGTGTGCGGGTACACAACAACGTAGATTTGGAAGGGGAAACCGCCCTTAACTCCCTTAGGCAGCATCATTCTCTCGGGCTGGTAGAAGAAGTTCTCAGACATATCAACAGGGACCTTTCCTTGGGTGAGCATCTTCATGAGCTCTTCCGTAGGAACGGAGTCCTCTTTGTACAGGGTGAAATCGTGAGATTTGCGCTCGATTTTGTTCTGTCCAGTGGTGAGCTTCTGTACGAACCAGTCCAGTTCAACGAAGTTCATCCAGTTGTCTTCAATGCTAAGAGGATAACCATTGCTGTCGTATTTGGGACCCAAGAAGAACTTGAACACGGCGTCAGTAGCGACATCAGACTTGACATCAACGGTGACGGTGAAAGGCTTGTGGTTGAGACGAGGTTGGCGGACCATGAATTCGGTAGAATCCTCAGCCTTGAACTCCTCCACGCTGTAGAAGATGTCGTTGGTGATGCCAAAGTCGAAGAACTCGAAGAAGGTGACCAGTTTGTCAACCTTGACGTCGCTGATCTTGACTCCTTCGAAGTGAAGCTGGCTGTAGCTGTAGGGCTCTAGGTACTCTTTCCATTGCAGGAAGTAGTTCAGGATGCGCGCGTAGAACTGGTAGAAGACAGGGTCACGCAGAGAGGTCTGGTACAGCTCCAAAGCACTGGGCAGCACGGTGTATCTGCAAGGAAAATCCCTTTATTATAATACCTATCACAAACTGCGTCCGTTTTACACATATAAAAATAAAACTTCAAATTAAAAAAATAGGATTGGTAAGTCGCTCAAAATTTGGAATTTTACAAATGTAATGACAACTTACTGGTCCATGGGCTCTGGAGTACCAGAAAGAAGATGAAGACCGACGAGCTCGTAGAAACGTTCGTAGTTCTTGGGGTATTTCTCATACAGATCAACGTTGGTGAACCAGTAGTTAGCCACAAAGTCGATGGCCTTAGAGTTGCGCAGGTCAATCTCCTGGTTGTACTGAAATATATATAATACTCGTCATTATAATGAAAGTAACTTAACATCACAATCAGGTACACAAATAGAAGTTATACTTACAGCCTTAAAGTGGCCTTGCTCCAAGTAGTACAGGAAAGTTTGCTCGTAGTTGTCTAGGTACTGGATGTATTTTTCATTTTCAACTTTGTTGATCTGGTAATAGTCGTTCCTCTGGAAGAAGGGATAGTAGGTGGACAGGTCGCAGTAGTATCCGGTCTCGATGGGTTTGGACCACGAGAGTTCAGGGATCTCACCCAGTCCGCTGGAGAGACGGTTCAGGTAGTACTTGGCAATGAGCTGTTGGTACTTGAAGTAGAAGAGATCACCACGGATTTCGTCAATATGTTCGAAAAATCCCTTGTTCCACCAGAAGGGATAAAGCGTCTGGAAGTAGTAGTAGTACGCGTTCATGCCAACGTCCTCAGTGAAATACGCAAGTTTATCCTCTTCGCTGCCGGTCACCCATGGGCTGGAGTAGTTGGCGTAGAAGATGTATTTGTCCTGCTCATGGTAAATGCCGTGCTGGGAGGCATAGGCGGGGTCAACATCGCCCTTCTGCATTTTCATGCGGTAGGCCTTCAGGAAAGTCTTAGTGTCGACGAAGTACTGAGGGAACATCTCGTACGGAGCAGGGAGCACCAGAGTGTTGGTGTCGGGACGCTGGTAGATAGCGATGTAGTAGGCGTAAAGGAATTGACCATCGTTAAAGTGCACGCGGGCGAAGGCGGCGGTCTTGTAGAAGGTCTCGAAGTCCTTGGCGTAGTAGAAGAGCTTGAAGAGGGCAATAGCCTCCTCCCTCATCTGGTCGTAGAACACGGAGAAGGTCTTGTATTTGGGCATGAAACCACTCTTGAAATACAACAGGAACTCTTCTACAGCCTTCTTGTCCTGAAAGGAATATTTAAGTTTAGTCAGCGAAATGTGGTTTAAGTAAATATTAGAATTTTTGTTACATTTTTCGGCACAGACTTACGGTGTAGTTGTTAATGTTAGCCTCAACATCGTACTCGTGACCAATCTTCCACCAGTCGGCATCCTTTCTGTATTGTCCTATGCTCTCCAAAAGGAAGAGGACCTTTCCTTGGCGCTCAACGTAACCAGCATCAACTGAAACAATAATACAATATTGTAATTACGATTACTTACTATTATTTTTCACTCAACCATGACCGAAAATAGACCTATTTGTCTACCGCCAAAGAATAATAGGAATACAGCTACAGACTGGTAATGTTCGAAAAGGAAAAAGAAAATGCTTCGTTTTTGCATATTATTGAGTTAAATACATGTTTACCAGTATTAAACCGCGATATAGTGTAACATACACTTGCTCTACCACGTATTTTAATTAGAGTAAAGGTTTAGGGGGGTAGCGTTAAATATGTATGTACTAGTTCTTGCAGGAGTGACTGACATCTGTCATCTAACACAAAGGATCGACCATTATTATTCATTGGTAATATAACGTATAACAACTTTATAACACACACAAGGTATGAGTCCACTTTTTTTTTGTTATATTAAAATACGTATAATATTAAAATGTCTAATCTCATCGAATATAATGTACTGTGGGTAGAATATATGTGAATTTGCATAACGATTTATCACATTCACATAATATAACGATCTAATAAATACCTTATTTTTATACGTAATGTATGTTATATATGAATTGATATAAGGCAAGACGAAATAGCAAAATAAATAAATTGTTGTTGTGTTTGCCTTTTGTTATTATTTTTAGTGTATACGGTTTGAAAATATAGTTATTGTTGTTATATCTAACGTAGGTATATTATATGTAGTAAACGTTAGTAACATCAAATGATATCATGAGTTGTTATGGGACGCATCCGTACTAATTAAAATGAAAAATAATATTTTATTGATTTACACTATTTTCGCAATAATAACGAAATTTTATTATAGAAAAAAAAATCTTACCAGGCTTAGTCTGTACATTGTAGGTGTGCGCGGCGGGCCCGGCAACAGCCAGAGCCACGAGAGCGGCCAGGAATACGACAGTCTTCATCTTTCCTCTTCAGGATCTCAACTGTACTGAAACGATCGCTGCTGCGGTATTTTATACCCGCCTTATCTTGTAGCGGTCATGATTAAAAATCGCGGGTCAATTTGAAAGGTGTCGAGCGACATTTAACCTTAAAAACATGAGTGACCCATTTCAATATAATATATGTCTAAAACTCGTAGTCTCCACTCCAAACTTTATATTAAAAAGATAGAATTATATGTCTGAAGGTATAGTTTCTCTAACTAGTCTCTAACTAATAAATATTTAAACTAAAACTAAATAAAACCTTCCTATTCTAGATTATGCTGATGTATCCTATCTATCTCAAGCTTACTGAGGAACAACTTAGTAAGTTTGAGCGTCTCCAAAATGTCTGCATTCGGTTCATATTTGGGTCACGGAAATATGACCATGTTTCTATTTTCCGTTCTAAACTCAAGTGGCTCCCTATCCGTTAACGCCGTAACTCTTACATTATTTCGCTTCTGTATAATATCCTTTTTAACCTTGCACTCCCCGCTATCTCAAAAAACGTTTTAGTTTTTTTTTAATTCTGTTAGATGTTCTTAACAATTTGCTATTAACTGTGCCTTCGTCATCTACCAAATTTTACAATAGTTCGTTCACTATTAATTCTATCCGACTGTGGACCGTGACATCAGACAAGCAAAGTCTTCTTTTATATATATAGATAGATTGTAATAAATAAATATTTGCGGAAAAATCCTAAACAAGTCGACCTAGTCCCAACCAAAGCAAAGTTTCTACTATGGGTATTTGATGCAAAATAGGCACGTTGGATGTCGACTTGCGGAAAATGCCCAGTAAAACTAACTAACTACTGTGGGTACTAGACGACGGTAAATATAGTTGTATCGGTAAATTAATAATTAAATATATAGAAAACATCCATGATTCAGGAACAAATATTCGTGCAGATCGCACAAATAAATACCCTTAACGTTCGTAGGCATGTTCGCTACCCTAGGCTAATCCCGTCGTCTTTTAACATAAAAACTTTAGACAGATAACAAATGTTGTAAAATAAAGGACCTTTATTTTGCAACACATATTATCTGCCAATAAATTGCAATTTGATATTATATACGAGAATAAGAGGTACGTATTGTATTTTGTTGGATAACCCTCTGAACTGTGTTCATGAATTCATGGAAAAAAAATTAAGTAATTATTTGGTTGATTTTACCCAGTTTGATATTATTTCTTGTGTAACATTTATTGACATTGTTTATTTATTGTTAATAGTAATTGTCAGTTATTTGTTTAATGACAAGCCGTTATTGGTGAAACTATTTCCACTTTCATCTTCACAAATTAAACAGAAACGAGTTCTTTAAAAAGTTTAATTCCAATTCCACCACTAACAATAATTTATTTCTACTCATATATTGATATCTAATATATTTAGATTTCATAGATTTCTGCTGTCTGCTGCTGAAAACCATGCGTAGGTACAGTAAGGGAAATGTATTCACGTACCACCGTAGAACCCTATCGCAATAAGGTGACGTATCACTCGAGTTTGAGTGATGGCGGCCTGTCAATTGCGACAGGGCTCTACGGTGGTACGTGAATACATTTCCCTTACTGTACGAATGGTTGAGATTTTTTAATGTGGCCGATTTTTTATATAACTGTCATTGGAATTGGAATCTTCTATCTTGAACGGTAGAGTTGCTATTTGATTGGCTTACTTTGATGCGGGTGTTTACCGTATCCGTATGAAAGCCAGGTCAGGTGTCGTATTTATCTTCAATCCAGTATCAGTGTCCGTTACTATTTATAGCAAAAATCACTATTCAAATCTTATATTAAAAAAAACTGGCCAAGCACGTGTCGGACCACGCACAACAAAGGGCTCCATGCTTATTAAAAAATGGGGGGGGGGAATGGTCAATTTTCGTCTTTTTTCCTAAATTACTTCAAATCTGTTTTTGCTAAAATTATAAAAAATATATATCTGACATGCTTTTAACAACCCCTTTCATTTGATATGTCACACAATATAGTTTGCGAAACTTTATTTTTAATTTTCCAGTTCACCCCCCAAATGTGGCCCCCTTGTTCAGAATTCATTAATTTACTTTACGCGTCCATCTTTGGGTCACTAATTTACGTATGTGTACCAAATTTCAACTCAATCGGTCCAGTAGTTTCGGAGCAAATCGGCTGTGACAGACGGACAGACAGACAACCGAGTGATCCTATAAGGGTTCCGTTTTTTCCTTTTGAGGTACCGGAACCCTAAAAAGGTCGTATCTTCACAGAAATCTTACAGCACTTACGTCCTTTTCTATAGGGAAGGCAGTTTTTCAGCAATACCTATCTCGAAAACTTTTGAACCGATCTTGTTTAAAATAATGTTCGGTGAAAGAATTTAATAAGCCCTAAATCCCCTATGCCCATTATTTTTTTCATATTTTTTTAAATACACCGTTCAGAAATTATAGGGGGTGGGGGGGGGGGGCACAATTTTTCTTTCAGGGCGATTATCTCCGACTCTATTTACTTATTACCTAATCAAATAAATTGCTGAGAAACCTTATATATATTTTTTGAAGGCCTATTGATTGATGTGTCCACGTGGACTTACAATTATATTTATTTTGACTTGTATGGAGTGCACCCCTATAAAATATTTTTTAGTAGATATTTCATTACAGATCTTTGTGCCGGCTAACAAAATACTCCTATCCTCAAAATTTTATTAAAATACACCTTATAGTTTTCGACTAAAATGCCTGTGACATAAAATGCCACAGACGGTTCAGTGTGTTTATTCAAAATGGAGCGACGCCATTTTAGAATACGTACATTTTAATAAATTTAATATGAATTTTTGTGTCGAAACAAACATTTACTAATTATTTTATTAAGTTTGGAGTTTATAGTTTTATGTTTTTTTTTATTTATATTATTAATTTTAATTGAACTCAATTCTAAAATGTGTGGAGCAAAAAATATACTGGTCAGGTTCGAATGAAAAACAATATCATGTTATGAAAAACAATTTCCGCCAGCATCCTCGGTACAATGCCTCGAGGACCTTTTTAAGATTTAACTTATATTTCTTTTTGATAACATCTTGTATAAGGTAGAAGTACTAGTGCCCGACATGTCAACAGAAAATATTTATTTGAATCACGATATTATGCTCATTTAAGATGTATTAAACAGTTTCATACGGTTTGGGAGACGAGGTATTTACTCAAGTTACTGATATGGAATTCGTTTTATATGGTGATCTTATAAAAAATCCTGATAATATAAGAATTAGGTAATCAATCCGAATGTACGAGTAAATGGCAGGTGGTTATGCTGGCAGTCCCAATAGATGTCATTTCAGTACAAATGTCATGAATGACAGACTGACATTTATTGGGATTGCTGTTTTTAACAAATATGTTCATAACGTATAAATTAGTTATTTGCCTTGAAATTGTGAGAAGAAATATTGAAGTCACTAACATTTAGTAACTTAAAAATGATGTCGTGATCAATCTTAGTTTATTATTCACTAGTTAAATTATATTCGTCGAGTACTAGTACCGCGTCGGGCACTAGTACTTCTACCTTATACTTTAGAAAATAGATGTGTTAATAAATAAATACAATATAATAATTTAATCCATACTTCCATATCCATCCATATCCATACTAATATTATAAATGGGAAAGTGTATGTGTTTGTTTGTTTGTTTGTTTGTTTGTTTGTTTGTCCGTCTTTCACGACAAAACGGGGCCACGAATTGAAGTGATTTTTTAAGTGGAGATAGTTGAAGGGATGGAGAGTGACATAGGCTACTTTTTGTCTCATTCTAACCCCCCACTTCCCTAAAATGGGGGGTGGAAGTTTGTATGGAGCATTCCGCAATTTTCAAGGTAGAAAGCTAAAAATTGGTATGCGGAATATTTGTGACTAACAAAAAAATTGTGCATCATTTTTTTTTGGAAATCTGTACCCAACCCCTTAAAAGAGGGGATGAAATTTTATATGGGACTTTTCGCAGTTTTCAAGGTAGGAAGCTAAAAATCGGTACACAGACTCTGTTACCAACGAAAAATACCCTGCCTTTATTTTGTTAATAATAATTCTTAATTAAAATTAACAAAATAAACAAAATAACAAAATAGGGGATGGAAATTTGTGTGAGACTCCGCAAAATTAGTACCTACAGGTTCTATGATACAAACGAATAATAAAATAATTTAACATGGGTATTTCTATGGTTTATTTTTCAAATCCAACGTGGCTGACGTAAAATACCATCTCCCCTGTTGGGGTGAGCTGGGGTTGAAATGTGTAAATATCAATATGGGTGTCGTTTTTATGGTTTTTATGTACGTTACTACGAAAATGGCGTTGATTTTGAAATTTAATATTGTGGACATCTATCTTCATATGTAGAGTCGATATGTAGAGTCAATATGTAGAGTTGATATGTAGAGTCGATATGTAGAGTCGATATGTACAGTATATATGTAGTCGATATGTAGAGTCGATATGTAGAGTCGATTTGTAAAGTTGATATGTAGAGTCGTTATCTAGAGTCGATAGATGGTCGATATGTAGAGTCGGTATGTAGTGTCTATGTAGAGCCGATAATTAACTAAAATAAGAAACTGACTGACTGACATATCACCGCACAGCCCAAACCGCTGGATCTAGAGATTCCAAATTTGGCACGTAGGTTCCTTAAGGGTGCACTAAGAAAGGATTTTTCAAAATTCACCCCCTTAAGTGGGTGAAATGGGGGTCCAAAGTTTGTATGGGGAAACAAATTAAGTAAGAGTATTTCATTCGAAACTTCACAGGAGTATTCCCAGCGATAAATAAGTAAATATATGTTTCAGGTTTTTTAAGAATTCAACCTCTACAAGGGGAAAATGTGGTGACAATGTCTGAAAATCAATATGGGTATTGTTTCTATGGTTTATCGGGTCACTGGTCGCTGATTACGAAAAACAACGATTTTAAAATCCATCGTGGTGGACGTGTAATACCATCTCCCCTGTTGGGGTGCGATGGGGTTGAAATGTCTAAATATCACGTCACAATATCACTGGGACGTTAATTATGAAAATGGCATCGATTTTGAAATTTAACATTGTAGACATGAAAATTCTTGAAAGTATGTGTGCCAAATTGCAATTCAATTGGAACATACGGGTCAAACTGAGATGCACCTTTTTTGTAGACGGTTAAAATTACTTTTAGTACGCGGGCGAAGCCGCGGGCAAAAGCTAGTGTAATATAATCTATACCAGGGGCGGTTCACTCTTTGATTTCGTCGCGCCGCCGCACACAAACATGCCGGCTGGCAATACCCCTACAAAGCTAATTACAATCTCACAGACTGTTCTACTTTATAATATTATATAATATATGTATGTTTTTCTCGCTCAAGGGACATGATGTCCCGGACCTTTGGGAGGCATGCGTGGGGCTAGGTACCTACAAAGTACCAACTGAGTCAACATGTACAGGCCCTTTTGACAATTTAATGGAATGCATGGAGTACACCGAGCGGATGCTGCCTCTGCCCGTGTCATGGAACGCACACAGAGATAGCACTCGCTGGGGTGTATAGGGACTATTACTGGTTGAAGGAATCTAAATAAAACGGGTTATTGGGTGAAAATGATGGACTAGTGCCTGCCTAATAAAACTGTTTCACTTTTTATCTCTGGCAGACGGTGCAACTGCTAGATGGGCCCCTATTAAAAGCGACATAAAAAAATGGCCTAAGGGCAACACCGGTCAGAGAACTGGGGATGGGGAAGTAGATAGGTGGCACTGGACTTTAAACATATAGCCAACTCGCCACTTAGGTGTCCACATCTACCCTCGAGCTACCTATTATATATTATTATTTAACAATAGTAGAATAAAAACTTATATTTCTACTGATCTGAGCTTGAGATTCACACAATTTGCAATACCTACCTATGCGCTATTTTTAACCGACTTCAAAAAAGGACGAGATTATATCATCATCATCATATCAGCCTAAAGACATCCACTGCTGGACATAGGCCTCCCCCAAAGAGTGCCAAAGTGATCGGTCCTGCCCCACCCCCATCCAGCGGACTCCCGCAACCTTTACCAGGTCTTCCAGTACGTGATCGCCACTCGAAAAATACAATATGCAACCGATTTTTTTTATTGAAAATGTATACTCCAGAGATGGTCCCATTGTCACCAAGGCAGGATCAGATGATGGCATCCCAGGGAAATCGAGGGCAACCCTCAAATTTTACGTATTAAGTGTTTCATGTATTTTCTAAAGCTATTTAAGTATTTGCGTCGGGTAGTATCACTTCATGTTGGTGGGCTGGTGGTGGAAGGTACAACTCCTCAACGGTTAGGAGTGAGGATATTTTTTTTGATAGGTACATATAGACCGTATTCTTTTAAATTATTCAGGTGAGAACAAGTTAATAAAAGGCGCAAATATCCCTATATACCTCTCTCGATACCAACTACAACTTTGGTTTTGGTGTCGAGACCCTTGGTCCGTGGAGCCCAGCTGCACATGAACTGTACCGTGATTTGGCAAAACGGTTGGTTGACATCACCGGTGATATTAAGAGAGCAACGCTCCTCGGTACCTTGCCACAGGGGCCTATTTCAGAATTTGATTTTTAGTTTTTTTACTGATTATGTTGATTTTATTAGGCTAGCTTAATGATTTTTATTTAGATTAGATTTTCAATATTATTTAATATTTGGTTACCCATTCTGTTAAATAAACCCTTGACTATTCAATAAATTTACTTGTCAATTCAGTTTTTCGAAATTAGAAAATAACATTGAAAAAAAGACAAGTTCGCTAGTTCCACAGCTCACAGAGCCACTACAAGTGTATTAAATTGTATAACTAGGGTCTAAATTAGGTGATATTACCGCGAGACGGTTATTTTTCCGAACGAACTGAAGAAAAATTGTTCGAAGGGTAATATGGATTTAAGACAGCTACACTCTATACCTTTCACGTGGATTGCGAGAAAATAATCAACCCACAATGAATAATAAATTCCATTATTAATTAAACTGCTTGCCTTGACACATGACAAAATATAAACACAATCGATTTAAGACGCGTCCAAACGTCCAAGCGCGGCAACTGCACACGGGATAAAACTATAGAAGCTATAAGGTAGAGTGAGACAAGAAACATTCTGTTCTCCATCTCGCTCTTATGACTCTTAAACCTAGTTATTTACAGTTCGCC
This sequence comes from Epinotia nisella, assembly GCA_932294315.1. Lineage (NCBI taxonomy): Eukaryota > Metazoa > Arthropoda > Insecta > Lepidoptera > Tortricidae > Epinotia > Epinotia nisella. The sequence goes on along the minus strand of OW028688.1, from coordinate 10,583,220 downwards.
GCGCTTGGACGTTTGGTGCGCCTTTATGTTTTTTTTTTAAATATTGTTATAAAGAAATTTAGAGACTAATAAACATCTAATGTTATCGAAATATTTCGAACCCTTCAGAAGTTCTTTTTCAGGTTGACGCCCCTGGAGGGCGTGGGTTCGAAAAATGTCGCTAATAGTGGGAGTAAAACTGTAGTGTAAACGTTCGACAAATATTATCTTACTGAAAATGTGTCAAGAACCAAAATAGATTAGGAATAAATATATATCTTAGTTTTTGTAACCTAGGAAGATATAACTTCTTATTTTTTGTTACAAAACAGGGTGCGCATATTGGACTAGAAGAGTTAAAAAGAACTTGTATAAATATTATTTTAATTTGTTTCTATCTTTTCATTTTATACAATTTGATGGTATCGCAGCACATTAGAGCGGCTTTTCTCTCTCCTTTTAGTGCTTAGGCACTTCGTTCTTGAAGTTGGGGTAGTATTCCTTAACATTGTAGACGTTAGCGTACTCCTCTCCCTCGTGGTAGATGAAGACATCTTCGTGGTAGATGTTAGGCTGCTTGAAGTACGTCTCAAACACGGGGCGGTCAAACGGATAAGACATAGGCTTCATGTCGGGGAAGTACGCCTTGTACTGTTCCATCTCCTTAGGCAGAGGAGTGTGCGGGTACACAACAACGTAGATTTGGAAGGGGAAACCGCCCTTAACACCCTTAGGCAGCATCATTCTCTCGGGCTGGTAGAAAAAGTTCTCAGACATATCAACAGGAACTTTTCCTTGGCTGAGCATGTTGATGAGCTCTTCGGTAGGAACGGAGTCCTCCTTGTACAGGGTGAAATCGTGAGATTTGCGCTCGATCTTGTTCTGTCCAGGCGTGAGCTTCTGTACGAACCAGTCGAGTTCAATGAAGTTCATCCAGTTGTCTTCAATGCTAAGAGGATATCCATTGCTGTCGTATTTGGGACCCAAGAAGAACTTGAACACGGCGTCAGTAGCGACATCAGACTTGACATCAACGGTGACGGTGAAAGGCTTGTGATTAAGACGAGGTTGGCGGACTACGAATTGGGTAGGGTCGTCAGCCTTGAACTCCTCCACGCTGTGGAAGATGTCGTTGGTGATGTCAAAATCGAAGGTCTCGAAGAAGGTAACCAGTTTGTCAACCTTGACGTCGCTGATCTTGACTCCTTCGAAATGAAGCTGGCTGTAGCTGTAGGGTTCCAAGTACTCTTTCCATTGCAGGAAGTAGTTCAGGATGCGCGCGTAGAACTGGTAGAAGACAGGGTCACGCAGAGAGGTCTGGTACAGCTCCAAAGCACTGGGCAGCACGGTGTATCTGCAAGGAAAATCCCTTTATTATAATACCTATCACAAACTGCGTCCGTTTTACACATATAAAAATAAAACTTCAAAATAAAAAAATGGGATTGGTAAGTCGCTCAAAATTTGGAATTTTACAAATGTATTGACAACTTACTGGTCCATGGGCTCTGGAGTACCAGAAAGAAGATGAAGACCGACGAGCTCGTAGAAACGTTCGTAGTTCTTGGGGTATTTCTCATACAGATCAACGTTGGTGAACCAGTAGTTGGTCACGAAGTCGATGGCCTTAGAGTTGCGCAGATCGATCTCCTGGTTGTACTGAAATATAATTGGGTTTTATAATACTCATCATTATAATGAAAGTTACTCAACATCACAGTCAGGTACACAAAAAGAAGTTACACTCACAGCCTTGAAGTGGCCTTGCTCCAAATAGTACAGGAAAGATTGCTCGTAGTTGTTAAGGTACTGAATGTATTTTTCATTTTCGACTTTGTTGATCTGGTAATAGTCGTTCCTCTGGAAGAACGGGTAGTAGGTGGACAGGTCGCAGTAGTATCCGGTCTCGATTGGTTTGAACCACGAAAATTCAGGGATCTCGCCCAGTCCGCTGGTAAGACGGTTAAGGTAGTACTTGGCAATGAGCTGTTGGTAGTTGAAGTAGAATAGATCACCACGGACTTCGTCAATGTGTTCAAAAAGTCCCTTGTTCCACCAGAAGGGATAAAGCGTCTGGAAGTAATAGTAGTACGCGTTCATGCCAACGTCCTCAGTGAAATACGCAAGTTTGTCCTCTTCGCTGCCGGTCACCCAGGGGCTGGAGTAGTTAGCGTAGAAGATGTATTTGTCCTGCTCATGGTATATGCCGTGCTGGGAAGCATAGGCGGGGTCAACATCGCCCTTCTGCATTTTCATGCGGTAGGCCTTCAGGAAAGTCTTAGTGTCGACGAAGTACTGAGGGAACATCTCGTACGGAGCAGGTAGCACCAGAGTGTTGGTGTCGGGACGCTGGTAGATAGCGATGTAGTAGGCGTAAAGGAATTGACCATCGTTAAAGTGCACGCGGGCGAAGGCGGCGGTCTTGTAGAAGGTCTCGAAGTCCTTGGCGTAGTAGAAGAGCTTGAAGAGAGCAATAGCCTCCTCCCTCATCTGGTCGTAGAACACGGAGAAGGTCTTGTATTTGGGCATGAAACCACTCTTGAAGTACAACAAGAACTCTTCAACGGCCTTCTTGTCCTGAAAGGAATATTAAAGTTTAGTCAACGAAATGTGGTTTTAGTAAATATTTGTATTTTGTTTGTATTTACGGCATGAACTTACAGTGTAGTTGTCAATGTTAGCCTCAACATCGTACTCGTGACCAATCTTCCACCAGTCGGCATCCTTTCTGTATTGTCCTATGCTCTCCAAAAGGTAGAGGACCTTTCCTTGGCGCTCAACGTAACCTGCGTCAACTGAAACAATAATACAATATTATAATTACGTTTACTAACTATCTTTCACTCAACCAAGGCCGAAAATAGATGGCCAATTCACCTATACTTGCCAAACCAGTATTTATTAACATTAAAAATAATAGTTTATTGAAAATTCCGATGAAAGTAAAAAAAATAAATTAATCGCTGAGTGTGTTTATTTAAAAAAAAAAAACAAGTTTATCGGAATTTAGAATTTTAATATGAGACGACAGCTTTGTAAAATTTACTAATAGTTTATTTTCGTGATAATAATAAAATTTCATTTTAGAAAATATAAGATCTTACCAGGCTTAGTCTGTACATTGTAGGTGTGCGGGGCGGGCCCGGCAACAGCCAGAGCCACGAGAGCGGCCAGGAATACGACAGTCTTCATCTTTCCTCTTCAGGATCTCAACTGTACTGAAACGACCGCCGCTACGGTATTTTATACCCGCCGGCCACCTTATCATCACCCAGACCTAGTAACAAATGTTTATAATTTGGACTTAATCAGCTGCGACCTTTCACATGGATAGCGAAATTGACGGCAACGGCAACGGAATATTTTTTGATGCCTTAGCTATCTGATCGTGTTGGTTTTTGGTTGGTTTGAAAAACAGATCTGATGATGGATTTGAATATACTAAATAAATAATGTGTTGGAAAAGATATATGGATTTTACATTAAGTTCACGTAACGGACATTGTCACTCGTAGGAAGAGGTGAAACACAGATCGAGATCAAGCTTTATGGCCACCACTGTACATGATGAGGATTTGTATCGCCTAGTTGTACTCATGGATACAGGCTTCTAAGGGGTTTAACGACCCGTAAGCAAACACAAACTAACTATTACGACTAATATTCAGAATTAGATCCCATTTCTAATCGCTATTAGACAAAACTTTACAAACACAAACAGCGTCGACTAATTTTTTTTTTATTCACTTTTAGAGGTTACCACCGGACAAAGGATATTTTCTTGCATTTGCATACGTGTTCTTAGTTAACAGTGATTAAAATACCATTAGGTATATCACTTCATTATTTTCCAATGGCAGACTTCGTTCACATTAAGGCTATTAATGGCTATACCGTAATCTTCCTTCATAATTATGGGCCGCTCAAATTTAAAAACAAATAACCGGGGGTCATAAAGAGATTTAAGTTTGCGACTCTTCTATGGACATTGCCAAAGTTAAGGGTCATAAAGCCTAATTTTTGGTTGGACTCATAATCCGGATAAACAGTGTCTCTTACTTCATGCAATCAAATATTGTTATATACAGTATTATTTTATTTTACACGGCATCGAAATTCCAGAATCTCGGACAATTTTTCCGATATTACAATTCCGGAATTGGTAGGGAGACAGTACCATAAAACTAGATAGTTAAAGGGGAATTATGCCTCCGAAAAGTACATAAAAGTCATAATTTAGTTAGGCTGTAAAAATTTGGTAAGTAATCCTACACTGGAAGCCCGCCGCAAAATGTACGACTTTTTATAATTACACAAAATTTTGCATTCTAACATCGATTATACTGCTCTGCTTTCACGCGCCCCTTAACATTTAACACGCCCGTTTCAGAGGTCGTGGCTGCTATTTTTTTCCCGAGAGTATACAATAACAACACACCTTTCTATAATCCAGTTACAAGAATGTGTCGTCAGTACAACGCCTTGGCTGCTGATATTAAGGAAACGTACCGATACTACATGACCCATTTTTGTTTTTAAATTATCTCCCTCCTCCCTCGCCCTCTAGTTTTCACGTAGTAATTCATAAATATGATTGTAAATCAAGTTTTTGCAGAAAAAAAAAAATGGCATTGACACATTTGTCTGTTAATAATTTTAATTTGTTTGACTGTAATGATAAATCTTTTAAGTATGTATTATGAGCCCATATATTATGTAGCTTGACATAAATGTTTAAAATAGACATATAAAGTACATGTGCTTCTTTTTATAATTTGCACAATACACAGAATATGGAAATTATGAAAAGCAGAACTTTACATAAGTATGTGCCTAAGTCGTCTTCTGTTCACTAATTTTGCGGTGCCCAACAGGGTCCACAATTAATTCTCATTACTCAGCTACTAAAACTTAAGTTTACCTACCTATACCTATACCCTGTAAACTAACATTGTGGAATGCAATAAGTGATTGAGTATTGAGGTCTAACACTCGCAATGCAAACGCAGGTCCCACGTTCACAATACAAACGCAGGTCCCACACTCGCAATGTAAACGCAGGTCACACATTCACAATGCAAACGCTGATCCCACATTCACAATGCAAACGCTGGTCCCACATTCACAATGCAAACGCAGGTCCCACACTCGCAATGCAAACGCAGGTCCCACACTTGCAATGCAATCGCAGGTCCCACACTTGCAATGCACACGCAGGTCCCACACTTTCAATGCAAACGCAGGTCCACATTTACAATGCAAACGCAGGTCCCTCACTCGCAATGCACACGCAGGTCCCACACTCGCAATACAAACGCAGGTCCACATTCGCAATGCAAACGCAGGTCCCACACGCGCAATGCACACGAAGGTCCCACACTCCCAATGCAAACGCAGGTCCACACTCGCAATGCAAACGCAGGTCCTACACTCGCAATGCAAACGTTGGTCCCACATTCACAATGCAAACGCTGGTTCCACACTCGCAATGCAAACGCAGGTCCCACATTCACAATGCAAACGCAGGTCCCACACTCGCAATGCAAACGCAGGTCCCACACTTGCAATGCAATCGCAGGTCCCACACTTGCAATGCACACGCAGGTCCCACACTTTAAATGCAAACGCAGGTCCACATTCACAATGCAAACGCAGGCCCCACACTCGCAATGCACACACAGGTCCCACACTCGCAATGGAAACGCAGGTTCACATTCGCAATGCAAACGCAGGTCCCATACGCGCAATGCACACGAAGGTCCCACACTCGCAATGCAAACACAGGTCTACACTCGCAATGCAAACGCAGTTCCCCCACTCGCAATGCAAACGCAGGCCACACACTCGCAACGCAAACGCAGGTCCCACATTCGCAATGCAAACGCAGGCCACACACTCGCTACGCAAACGCAGGTCCCACACTCGCAATGCAAACGCATCCTCGGGAGCTCTGCACATAAATAATTAGTCTTCTTCACATTACAACTAGTATCATTCGATAACCAGAAGAATTCATTTATTTTATTTACATAAATTAACAACCAGACTAGGTACCTATTATGTGAAATGTCGATGTGAAATTTATCACTAATTTACAAATTAGTGATAAATTATGAAGTTCAAGCAAAAAAAGTGATTACGATTCTTGCATCACTATGGCGTTTAAACCGCTTTTCAATAGGGGTCGAGGGTAAAGTTTAACTAATTGAATTAGTTGTAAATTAATTAGCGTAAACTCAGATAGCGCCTACTATAGTGAAAATGTTGCATCACTTTCTTTTCCCAGACCTCTTCGCCAATTGTTTGCGTAGGTGATAACGTGAAGTTGTGGCTAAGAAATAGAACCATTAAAGCACTCCAGTTTAGATCACCCAGGAATTATATAGGTACCTACTTATTTGCAAACAGTAAATATGTATCCTTTACTAATATTAGAAAAAGTCTGTGAGGTTGTCGCATTGTAAGTTTGTGTGGAGGGGTAATCTCCGGAACTATTCATCCGATTTCAAAAATATTCTTTCACCAATGCATAGAATAGACCCTAAGAATGGACATTGGCTAAATTTTATTCCGTGGCTAAGCCTGGGTTCTCTGTAGGTGATAGTGGAGCCGTGCGAGCATCTAATCTTAATAACAACACAGCTTACCTTAAATACAATAACACTTTCAGGGTGCTGAGGGGCTGCCTAGATATTGTAGCGCGTGAGGGATGTTCGCGGAGGCGCGGGTAGACTGCTTCTATTCAGGATGCTGATGGGGCTGCCTAGACATTGTAGCGCGTCAGGGATGTTCGCGGAGGCGCGGGTAGACTGCTTCTATATCACTATTCAGGATGCTGATGCGGCTGCCTAGACATTGTAGCGCGTCAGGGCCGGAGGCGCGGGTAGACTGCTAGCTTCTATATCACTATTCAGGATGCTGATGCGGCTGCCTAGACATTGTAGCGCGTGAGGGATGTTCGCGGAGGCGCGGGTAGACTGCTTCTATATCACTATTCAGGATGCTGATGCGGCTGCCTAGACATTGTAGCGCGTCAGGGCCGGAGGCGCGGGTAGACTGCTAGCTTCTATATCACTATTCAGGATGCTGATGCGGCTGCCTAGACATTGTAGCGCGTCAGGGCCGGAGGCGCGGGTAGACTGCTAGCTTCTATATCACTATTCAGGATGCTGATGCGGCTGCCTAGACATTGTAGCGCGTCAGGGCCGGAGGCGCGGGTAGACTGCTTCTATATCACTATTCAGGATGCTGATGCGGCTGCCTAGACATTGTAGCGCGTCAGGGCCGGAGGCGCGGGTAGACTGCTTCTATATCACTATTCAGGATGCTGATGCGGCTGCCTAGACATTGTAGCGCGTGAGGGATGTTCGCGGAGGCGCGGGTAGACTGCTTCTATATCACTATTCAGGATGCTGATGCGGCTGCCTAGACATTGTAGCGCGTCAGGGCCGGAGGCGCGGGTAGACTGCTAGCTTCTATATCACTATTCAGGATGCTGATGCGGCTGCCTAGACATTGTAGCGCGTCAGGGCCGGAGGCGCGGGTAGACTGCTAGCTTCTATATCACTATTCAGGATGCTGATGCGGCTGCCTAGACATTGTAGCGCGTCAGGGCCGGAGGCGCGGGTAGACTGCTAGCTTCTATATCACTATTCAGGATGCTGATGCGGCTGCCTAGACATTGTAGCGCGTCAGGCATGTTCGCGGAGGCGCGGGTAGACTGCTTCTATATCACTATTCAGGATGCTGATGCGGCTGCCTAGACATTGTAGCGCGTCAGGGCCGGAGGCGCGGGTAGACTGCTAGCTTCTATATCACTATTCAGGATGCTGATGCGGCTGCCTAGACATTGTAGCGCGTGAGGGATGTTCGCGGAGGCGCGGGTAGACTGCTTCTATATCACTATTCAGGATGCTGATGCGGCTGCCTAGACATTGTAGCGCGTCAAGGCCGGAGGCGCGGGTAGACTGCTTCTATATCACTATTCAGGATGCTGATGCGGCTGCCTAGACATTGTAGCGCGTCAGGGCCGGAGGCGCGGGTAGATTGCTTCTATATCACTATTCAGGATGCTGATGCGGCTGCCTAGACATTGTAGCGCGTGAGGGATGTTCGCGGAGGCGCGGGTAGACTGCTTCTATATCACTATTCAGGATGCTGATGGGGCTGCTTAGACATTTTAGCGCGTCACACACTTAACTAACCATGACCTATTCGCTGTTGTCAAAATCGGACTCTAAATATTTTCCAGAACTTCTAGTTTATCCGTTTCTTTACACATTCCTGTTTGTGAGATTTAGGTATTAATATAATCACGTACCTAATCAAAGTTATAGGCAAATGATAGAACTAGTACATAAAGTATCAAAATATTTATGCAGCACCAACCTACTAAGTTGTTTACGACTTGTAAACATTACAGTTTTTCGTTATACAACGCTTCACGTCGGGTTCTCACATTGTCGTAATTATTTACGAGGTTAAACAATAGTTTGCGGTCCGCAAGTGAGGCCCTATTTGAATCAATGGCATAAATTGATAACTGACTTTTAGCCTTTTTTAGATGGTGATACCACAACGAAATATTTGTCAACAAAATTTGGTTAGTCAGACTAACACTACAATAATATAATAATTTGTAAGTAACTAAGGAGCTACCTAACACAACCCTGCACGTGTCCCTTGACTCGTGTTAAAGAGTGGCAAACTTTGCCGCGAAAGGCGAAATAATGTAACAATAAATAAGAATAAATAAATGATTCCGTGTTTGTAGTATTCCTTCGAAATTTCATTTCCCTGTGCCATTTTTATTGTCGGTACATTAGAGTCCGTCATATTTTTCTGAGCATTTCTAAATAGTTTACAGTACAAATAAATAATTATTTCTATATCAATAAATAAAACTCACAATAATACATTAAAATATCGTGCATCGTAGTTTTGCTATTTAAAATATTTTTAATAAATGTCAACAAACGGACGCTACTTGACCATTGTTTTTTGCAAGTATTTCTCTAGCAAAGTTCTTATTTAAAAGAGCAATTCTACCATTCATAAAGAGTTGCAGATTTTACAGTCAGTCAAAATAACGAATAATGTATGTCAATTAAGGCACGCTTCATTTTGATACCTTTAAGTGACTTTATATCAACAATATTAATATATAGTGACGCCATTATTCTGCGTTTTGCGGTCGCCAGCGATGTCTGATTTTGACTCTCATTTTGGCCTTTGTTGAGCTTTAATTGTAGTTAGTCCCAAAGTTTGATAGCTTACCAACACTTACAGGAGGCTGAGGCTATCATTCGAGCCACCTTTGATAACAGACTACAACCTATTATTCGTGTTTTATTTTATTTTATTCATTACACGGGACACCAACAGAGTACATAAGATAAGGTATTAGATGAGGGCTTATGTACCCCAATTACAGGTGAACACATCATTTTACAGAACAAGATAACACTATGACAGATTGATTTTAAATAGGTATACAAATTATATGACAGGGCTATTTATGTATAAAAGCAAGGGCAAATTCTTATCTAATTTCTTAAGTATTTAATTAAACACCAGAAATTACGGGTACAATAAACACCTGCTTATACTGTTAATTTAAACTAAACTAAATACAAAATATACGTATTTTTTAATTATTAGAATTATAATTCAATTTGGGTTATTAATTGACGAAGCTAAATGCTGGATTATTTTCTTTTTATAGATTTCAATTGTATCGTGATATATATCCGAATTGGCTGCTGTAGCAATATTCATTTATTTTCATTTATTCATTTAAAATCAATGTAAGTTTACAGCTAATTATTACATGACTTCACTTTTTTTTAATTCATATGGTTATTTTTTAATATTATAAATGTGAACAATACAATGATTAAAGAAGAATAAACTTAAATAAACTAAATTAACCTAAAATGAAGATAATAAAATTATTACATAGTAGAAAAATATTGTTGTAGTATGTGAGTAGTCTATCCAGGGGCGCGTGTTTTTTCATGTTGGTTCTTGCTAGGGGTACACTGAAGGTTTGTGTGTGGGCTCGGCGGGAGTTTGGTTTTGGCACTGTAAGACAAATCTTGTCTAACATGTTTAGAAGGGGCGTGTGGTCAGGTCCGTTGACTAGTTGATATAGGAATACCTGGTCATGTAGTAAGCAGCGGTTTGATAGGGGTGATATGTTAAAGTGCAGCAATCGGGATTCATAGCTTACACTGATGTTTGAAGCAGTAAAAGCCAGCTGGCGTGTGAAGGTTCTTTGTACACGTTCGATGCGGTCCTTATGGATCTGGTAGCTCGGGCTCCAGACTACACTGGCAAACTCTAGGCTACTCCGGACTAAAGCGTTGTATAGCACTACCCTTGTCGATATTTTTCTGAACTCTTTAGTGTTCCGTTTGAGAAAGCCCAGCATTTTAAGAGACTTAGCAACGATGGAGTCATAATATGCTCTGAGGTTTAACTCTGAATCCATGATCACTCCCAAATCTCTAATTTCCCTAACTCCCTGAAGAAGACTGCCATTAATAGTGTATGACAATGGAATAGGTGTCTTTTTTCTTGTAAATTTGATGTGATAACACTTTGAAGAGTTCAGAAACATATCAAAGTCAAAAGTCAAAGTCAAAGTGTCAATTCTTCAATTTAGGCATATTACATGCACCTATGAATGTCGATAAACTACCACCGGTTCGGAAAGAAAACCTCTGCCTCGAGAAGAACCGGCGTAAAAAACTCGGCAAGGTGTCATTTTTTCAAAACAGTACCTATACAATATATAATTTCAGTATCAGTCAGTATTATAAAATTTTAAAATTACATTGCTACAGTAGTAAGCCTATTTATTTTGCGATAGATTTCTAGCGCAGGATTTTATCGTTCTCAGTGCACCAGCGTGTGATTCGGTCAAGGTCAGTCTGTAAGAGGTGTGCATCGTGTATAGTCTTTACTTCTCTGTAGATTTTTAGGTCGTCAGCAAAGAGTAGGCATTGGCTATGATGCATCTCGTCAGCAATGTCATTGATAAAGATAAGGAAAAGGACAGGGCCCAGATGTTGACATTGGATGTAGGTACTACGAGTAGCTATCAGTTAATTCGTAATGCACTTACGTCAGTTGTGAAATAAATGAATAATAGCATTTTTTGTAGGTTCCGTATAGTAGGTATTTTCTATTTGGGTTACTTTCATATTGGCACATCATCATCATCATCATATCAGCCGAAAGACGTCCACTGCTGGACATAGGCCTCCCCCAGAGAGTGCCAAATTGACCGGCACATACATAGCTGTAACTATTTCCAACAAAATCAGTTAAAAGTATGCTTCGTATGTCTTTCTTGTATAAAGTCATGAACAATCTAATTGATTCGCCTCAAATTGTTGATAAATTCTCTTTAAGCATCCCGACCAGAGTACCTCGCATGTCTCGTGCCTTATTTCACGTTCCTTTTTGTAAGACCAACTTTGGTAAGCACTCGCCTGTACCTCGCCTATCGCGTGCTTACAATGATCTTGTTACAGAACATGAAAATATTGATATTTTTTGTGACTCCCATAATAGCTACAAATGCAAAATCAGGGATTTGTTGTTGAACCTTGAATCATAGTCCGACTGATGTGATTCAATTTATCTTTAAGCTTAGATGATTAGTTAGTGCATCAATGCTAAAATTGTGACACATGCTGTGGTTGCCTATTATTAGGGTTACAATTAGACTTTATATTAGTGCTTGTTTTTTGCATAAAATGTAACATTGTGAACTCCGTTGGCAATCCTTAAATAAATAAATAAAAATTCATAAATATGAATCGCTTTCCATTTTAATTTAAAACCTTAGTCATTACGGATGGTTATGTACTTGTTACTGTCATTAATTATAAATTTATTTCAATCATTTATATTTTATTCTCTTTGATCAGAATTTAGACATTCGTTATCAGACGTTTCTGCTTTAAACATTTACTGTTATTAAATGTACCTACGTATTTTGTTTTTCCATTGAAGATACAGATCCGCAATGAAATTATAGTAATATATCTGAAAGTAAGTCCAAGGCCGTTTTGTTTATTCTCACTTAATTGGACACATCGTTCGAGGTTTTATCTACTTTCTGATAACTTTTAACTGTAGATTGTGTGCATTTTGTTATTGAAACGTTTCTTTCTGTTTTTGCATGTTAATTGGTTGCGCAAGGTAATGTTTCCTTAATATATTAATTATGTCAATGAGATATTTCTACTTCAATAATAGTTTTAAGCAAATAAAACCTATCTCGTGCACATGCAAGATACCTACAACCCGAGACTCCTTGAACTAATACAATAGATCGATACTAATATTTTAAGCTACATTGTAATTTAGGTACTTACATAAAACATAGGTGGATGGTATTTAACTGGCTATACATTACCTACTCAAAACTTTGTCGGATTTCACATTAATTTCTATAAGCGGAATTTAAACCGTAAAAAGAGCCTTATCATGATTATCTGTTGTTAGTTTGCCGTACCGGAAGGCGCGGCGTGGGTAGGCCCCCCACAAGGTGGACTGATGACCTGGTAAAGGTCGCGGGAGTCCGCTGGATGCGGGTGGCGCAGGATCGGTCAATTTGGAACTCTCTGGGGGAGGCCTATGTCCAGCAGTGGACGTCTTTCGGCTGATATGATGATGATGATGATGAGTTTGCAAATTAGAATTTATCTATTTCAGTTTAGTACATTTACTTAGTTTTCCCAGAATTTAGTAAATGTACTGGAAAGGGATAAAACAATAACGGAAAAAGATGAATGCAGCAGCATTGGTCCGTTTAGAGAATAAATATCTGATTTCGAAATAAACTTTTATGTCCATTCCCAACTCATCCATATTTATAACATTCCAGAGTTGGGTATCTGTCATGCAGCAGATTGATTTATTTTGAGCAGCATAGATTTTTTGTTTTGTAGCCTTATTAAATTAGAAATAACCGCAACATTTATAAAGCAATAAAAAATGGGGGGGGCTACCCACGCTTTGTCTTCCGGTGCGTGGTCAAATGCCATAAACTTTATTTGCCATAATTTTACTTGACAGAATATTAATTTGTTGGGAATGTTCGGTTCTGGCGCTTTGCCGGCCGGACCGCTACCGCGGCTCGCGCGCTGTAGGGTCGCAGTTCTACCTAACACTCCTCCTCGCTTCGCTCGTCGTCGTACCTACACCGACCTGTTAAGTTGGACCGAAGGCGGTTTATTTAAATTAGTATCGGCATTTATAATCCTATTCTTACCTACATCCAAGTAACATACAAGATGTACCTATTTGTGTGATGCCATTTTTCACCTTATGGATTATATAAAGTTTCTGACAAATGATATTATGGAAAATAACAATTCTGTCTATAAATATTATGGTAAATAACAGTTACCTATGGCACATAAAATTATGGTAAACAAAATTATGGCCTGTAAATATGTGGGCAAATTAAATTCGGGCAAACGAAGGAATACCGGTATTAAAATAATATGCTCTTGAAATACCAGCGTTTTCCAGTGTTTGTTTTACAGTGTAAAACTAGTTAGGTAGTGTAGTGCCTACGACAAATATTGGTACTAGGGCGTGCATTCCCGGGAATTATTACTACTACAATACCGTGATCAATACCGGGATCCCGGTATTGTACTTAGTAATAAATACCGGGATTGCATGCCCTAGTAGGTACAAGCGGGAAAACGCTAGGGGATGACAATACTTATTTTTGTTTGCTATTCCTGAGGCAATTCCTATAATCATCATCATCATTCATCATCATCATTTATTTATTGCAAGCCCTTCAGGTTGGTGGCGTAACGCTTCGTAATAAGTACATTAGGAAAACATAATATTAGGTAGGTACATTACTAAATACAAAGGCTTGAAGGATGGGATTGCCTGGCGTGTATAATGATAAAGACCGGATAGTAGGTAATACCAGACAGGCCATCCCTAGTTCCCGCCGAGGTATATCCTACATAGCGCTTTTCTCAAAATAGTGCCTAGAAATTTGAAAAGTATAAGAAAAAAACAAGTTAAATTCAGTTACAAAACTGCTGGCGACACGGGGGCGAACGCGTCCCCGACGAACGACGAACGCACCGGCAATTTCCAAACACGCCGGCAATTTCCTATACAAACCCCATCATCGACTTGTAAATTCGTGACGACCGTAACACTGCTTCGCAGTCTATTTTCGCGAACATCATGCTGCTGGTCTACATTTCCGAGCATGTTAGAGACTGACATTTTTGTAAGGTAAAATGATAGTTGATATGTCTTATGTCGTGGGAGTCCGCTGGATGCGGGTGGCGCAGAACCGGTCAATTTGGCACTCTCTAGGGGAGACCTATGTCCAGCAGTGGACGTCTTTCGGCTGATATGATGATGTCTTATGTTGTATATCCAATTTCCAACGCTCGTTCGAAAAGTTACGCGAATAACAACACTGATAATACCTAATAGATTGTACCTACCAAGCAAGTAGGCTAGGCAAATAACTAGCTTATGGCAATTGTTTAACTTCAACCATTGCCATAAGCTTTAAGTGCCAAATAATAATTCTAATCTGAAAATCTGATAGCTAAAACATTGTAGGGATGTCTTAATTTCTAAACGGTCGATTTCCAATAAATCATTTAGTTTGTTCAGTGCAACTCACACTCTTAGATAATATGTCATATTTTAATTTAATGTTGCGTAAATTGCGGTTGATATCGATACGAGTAACTTTTAAATTATACTCGTAATGTAGGTGTCGCCACCTATCAACGAGTAGCGGTAATATTTTATCTTACTAATATTATAGCTTACTTTCCACCTCACCCAGACAGGCAGCGCTATCTGTGCGACCTTTATATAACGCACTGTAATAATAATGTTCTTTAAGAGATGGCGCTAAAGTGACCAACTAGAAAAAATCTAGTTAGAATCATAGAATGTAAGATAAAACTTATAAGATTTATAAGTTCGTAAGTAGGAGTCTTGTAAGGTATCTACTATCTAGTAAGTGTAATGAGGATTTAATCTAAGATGAAACGTTAAAATTGGATGGATTCATTTTGAAGTTTACACTATTTTTCTTTGGTGCAATTATTAACATAGGTAGGTAAGTAAGTGTAGGTCGGTAAGAAGGATTTTACGAACTGGAGTCTATTTGAAAATAGTTCGAGTTTGTTATTTGCTTACCGCCCATGGTAACGATTTTATAACATTTGCGAGGAAATAAATACATTCTAAGCAAAATAAATGTCCATAGCAATAAAATAACCAACGTCAGTGGTTCATTTTGTCGCTTTTGACGTGAGGCTTGTAAGGCGTTCAGCCACGATCGAAAATAACTACTTACCTACCTTGTAAAAATATTTATTTTTATGCAGACAATTGCTACGTTATAGTTTTTAAATGTTCAAATAATTCATTTATAATCGTGTTTCCTCACATATTTATTCACTTAAACTTTTTGTACACAGCAAACAATGTACAAACGGCGGACTTAATGCCAAATGACATTCTCTACCAGCCAAACAGAGACATTTCAAAAATTTAAAAAATTATACTTTATTTATAGATAGATTTTCAAACACCACGATGTAGGTACCTTAAAAACCTCCTTAATTTAAATCTGACTTATGATTTATAGACACAATTAAAAAAAACATTATATTTGGCGTAATAAAGGCTTAGTTCAGTAATTTGAGTATGCATGTGTTATGAAACCCTTTACGAGCAAGTGTCAAGAAAAATATTATTCAGGAAGGTGTAATGGCAACCAAACAACACTTATTGATGTTGAATGGGTTTGTTTATCTACATCTTGTGAGAAATAAGAGGATTTCAAGTAAATTCCGTTTAATTTGTGTTATAATTATATAATGCACTCAATTTCACGTTCCAGTGTCGATAGTGTAAAATTGACGTCTAATAAACCAGGTGGATACAATTAGAGCTGCATCACACTGAAGCGGCCTGCGCTGGAGGTCTATAGTAAACTTGTTCAACTGTCAAGTTTCCTATTGACCAGTATGATTCAGGACTTAGGATGATGAATAGATTCAACCTTTTTTACGCTTTAACACTCACAATCCAGAAGGATTTCCATTTATCGTTTCTATCACAGAGTCAATTTTCGTTAGCACTGATCAGTGCTAAGTCAGTGCTGATGGGTAAGGAGTATTCGTTGTAAAATAAAATAAAACATTGAATTAATTTGTTTATTTAATGATTGTAAACATTTAAGTGCGGAGTGAATTATATGAGAGATCGTGAAGCTGATAGATACATAATAATAACTATTTAGAATATGTCGGCATGGTGGGCCAATTGTATATATATTATTATGAAAGATACTATAATATTAAATAAGAAAACAAAATATACATAATTATAATCATTTGGCATACTGGTAACTATTGTTTAAACAACGATGTTAAGGCGTATAGATAAAAGAAATAAATATAACATATATATATTGACTCATTGTAATTCATCTATATTCATACTATTATATATACAATCAACGGTAACTACATAAATAAACACAATATAATAAATAAATAAAACAACACATACATATCTATATAATACAATACCTAATCACACGCACAATACACTTGCTCAGGTCATGGTGATATTAGACATTAAACAAGAATATTATATCTAAAATCACTACGTCTGGGCTTGTAACAATCTAGCACTGTTTAAGCAACAGTTGAGCATCGGATTAAGCTATGTCGGTGTATAATATATTTAGTTGATCAGGTCGGTGTGAGGCACGTAGACCTCGGGGGTAGGCTTGTGGTGGATCAGGACCTCCTGCAGCCAGACGTTGTGCAGACCCTCAATCTGCCACTGGTGCAGAGGACGATTGACGGGGAAGCCGAGTGGTTCATCGATCTGGCGGCGAGCACCGCTGCCGTAGCCAGGAGACACCACGTGGTCGAAACCGGATCCCCATTGGACCTTGGGGGCATGGTACTCGGAGATGTAAGTCAGCAGGACGAAGGGCATGCCACCGACGCGACCTGGAAATGACCATAAGTTAGCTACGGTTGACCCATAATCAATAGTAGATTGTGTCTCAAGGGAGCAAAATTATACATTTACGCTATAGTGAATCATGGCGTAATGAATGATTCAAGTGTTTACCGTCCAGGTGGAAATAATTTGCTGCTATATAGCCTTGTCTTGTGATTTTTTTTACTATGCCATTCCATTCGAACCAGTTTTTGCAGAAGACAAATGTTTGTATGTAATAAATCTATTTGATGATTCAATTGAAATTATAAAGTTCTCTTTCTTTAAAGAACATATTAAATACCCAAAAAATTCAGTAAAAGACTGACTTCGCTGGCGGCAGCCGAAACGTTTCAGAATACTAATTGACATTGAAGTACGACGTCACAATTTGCAATTTGTACCTAGTAATCGTTGTATGGAAAATTAATTAAATTGCTGTTTTGGTCGCGAAATAATGCGTTCAGGTTCTAAAAAAGCGTAAGGATTCTACTGGTAGCTTTAAATTTACTTTTGGACAGTAAAAAATGCATATTTTTCTAAACTTTCAAGGTCCCTAACTTTTTATGATTATATTTCGTAATTAATAATTTACTAGCTTACGCCCACGACTTCGTCTGCGTAGATCCGGGATAAAAACTATTCTATTTTTTAATCCAGGCTATAAACTACCTTCGTGCAAAATTTCATCCAAATCGGTTCAGCCGTTTAAGCATGATAGAGTAACAAACATCCAAACTCTAAAGATCTAAACATCCAAACATTCAAACTCGCATTTATAATATTAGTAGATTTACAATTATTTGATGGTTTACTATCCATTTAGCAACACAACGTTACCAATTACCAAATGTTACCAATGGGGAAACTACCCTATTGCTAACCTCATAAGACAACTTCTAGGAAGGTTTGAAAACTTTCTATGAAGGTGTCTTCTATGAGAAAAATTTAAAACTAAAAAGGAATATCAGGCAAAACTTTTTAGTAAAAAACTCACCCTTAGGAAGCAGCAGGCGCTCGGGGAATCCTTCGATCTTTTGCGACTGGCTCAAGAAGAATTGTCCCTTGCCATGCAGAGCGTTCTCGGCCTTTTCGAAGACCTCGTGAGCGCTGGTCCAGTCGTCAATGGACCACAGGTTCTGGGTGGAGTCGCGCTTGATGATATGCTCACCGACGGGCACTGCAAAATTAAATAGTCGTGAATACCAAAGTCAAGTAAATATTTAAAGTATTTATCAGCATTTCGTTATATACTAATAAACTTACGGTCATAAGTGAACTGGTCAATCTGGTAGAAGTTTTCGGTGTTGAGGTGAAGAGGGATTTCGTAACCGTGGCTGTCGTACTTGGGAGCCAAGAAGAACTTGACGACAACGGTCTTGGCGACCTCACTCTTGACATGCACGCGGACCTGGTAGACTTTGTGGTTCAGACGAGGGTACTGGACGAGGACACTGACGTCATCAGCGACCACCTTCCCTGTTAATCAGACGGTGATTTAGTAGGCGTCAAACAGGAGAAAGAGCACTATTGGAATAAACCTAGATTATTTATTATAATGCATATGTATTTATTATTGTATGGATTGTTCTTGTATCTAAGGATTTTTGTTTTGTTAGCCTGTCTTTCACCTTTTGAAATTATTTGTTTGGTCCTATGGTTGACTGATAGAGAATGTCTTGAGGCATTAAGTCTGCCTTTTGTACTTATTTGTTTTGTGCTATAAAGTTTAAATAAATAAAACGTACTTTCGAAATCGTTCATGTGCAGGTGGTTGGTGACATTCACGTAGGTGTGCTCGAAGTAGGTTGTAAGCTTGTCAGTCTCAACCTTATGGATAACAACAGACGGGAGAGCAAGCTCTTCAGGCTTGTAGAGAGGAAGTTGCTGGTGCCACAGTGTGAAGAGGTTCAACACACGCTTCCAGATCATGTAGAAAGCGGGGTCGCGGAGAGCGGTCTGGTAGTGCTCCAGAACGGAAGGTAGAACCAGGGGTACGAATCTGAAAATAAATAAATGAATAGACATGGCTGAGATATCTCAATCACAAACACATAGAAATAATGGACTTTTAGAGACTTGGATCATAAGAAGAATAAGATTTATTACTTACCTCTTGTGGTAAGCGTGGTCGTGAACAATAGAGTTTCCGAGGAGGTCCTTCCAGATGCTGATGAAGTCCTTGTAGTATCCGGTGTTGGGAGAGTCAGCGTTAGCTTCAATCAAGCGTCCGAGAACATCAATAGATTCCGGGGTACGCAGGCTGATGTGCTCGCCTATGCTCTGAGAAAAGTATAATCACAATTAGGAATCGTATTACACAGGTTAAGAGTATAAACGGTCAACAATTTAAACACGATAGCAGGGTACTTACGTTAACGTAGTAACCGGCGTCGATGGCATCACGGATGCGACGTTCGAAGTCATCAATAGCCTTAATTTCATGAACGAATTCTTCTTGTTGCAGGTGCATATGGTTAGGCCTAACGGGGAACGGGATTCCGTTGTGGTGCAGGAGACCAGAAGTGTAACCTTCCTTAACAGTGCCGTACAATTCCAAGTCAGGGATCTCACCAAGACCATTCGACAGTCTCTCCATGTAGTAACGAGCCAGGAGCTGCTTGTGCCAATACCAGAACCATTCACCACGGTTGTCCTTTACCAAGGGGCAGGTTTCGCTTCCGAGCCATTTCGGGTAAGAAACCTGTTGGTTGTAGTACCAAGTGTTCAAAGCGTAGTCATGAGTGAAGTAAAATACGGGGGCATCCTCGTTGAAGTAAGGCCAGACGGTCTCGTTCCACCTAATTACAACATTCTCGTCCCAGATGTAAGTAGTCGGGTAATGCTCGACTAAGTGCAACCCATGAGTGTTAATCCTCTGGGCAGTGGTCATAACCTCTCCGTTGTGGAAGAAAGAGGGGAAGATCTCGTAGATGGGCGGCACAACGAACCCTTGGGTGTCGTGACGATGGACAATGGCGGTAGTGAGTACGTAAACGTACAAGCCCTCGTTGACACGGTCCCTTAGGTACACGGCGGTCTTGTAGAACGTATCGTAGTCCTTAGCGGAGAACAGCACGTGGAAAAGAGTCTCAGCCTCGAATTCATGATATTCGTTCAGAAGAGAGAAAGGCACTGCACGGGGCAGGAGACCAAACTCCATCAGGTCGACGTAAATCTTGACGGCTGTCACATTCTGAAAGCAAGGATAATATAATGTAATAACAGTGAGTAGATAAACCTACATCACGTTTAAACCGTAAAGTTATAGTTTGTTTGCACTTACGCTGTAGTGTTCAATGTTCTTCTCAATTTCCCAAGTGTTGGCAATGGTCTTAAGAGGCTCGAAGTACAGAGGCTCGTGGATGTGGTAGAAGAGTGTTGACAGGTCAACTTGGCGCTTCAAGGTAGCCTGGTCCGCTGAGAAATAAAGTTCTTATCAGCCTCAGTTATTTAACTTTAGTCCATATCGTAAGATCATCATTTGAATTAGATCTTATTTATAAGAAGTCAGGTTTGTTCAGGACATGAAGATAGTTCTGATCGCTATAACAATTGGCACTGTAAAGGTAACAGAGCCAGTTTGATGGTAAAACTGAATTTTAATAAACAACTTATTGTAATAAAGTGTTGACTTACCAGGTTTCTGGGGCCAGGTCTTCTTGAGGGGATCGCAAGCCCCACCGGCCACTAAGAGCGCCAAGGCACACAACACTAGACGAGCCATGTTTGCCAGTGCTCAATTGACCACCTGCACCCCCTTTTATACTGGCACAAGGGAGATAACGGAGAAACGAACTTAATGCATTTTGTTATCATAGGTCATGGACCAGTATGTGTCACCTTGATTAAACCTTTTTACGTGTATTGCGATCTTGTTACTTTCTGATAAAAAAATACTGATGCGTTAGTTGTTACTACCTAATATTTAATCTTATCGAATTTGGCCTAGTACTCGTCAATCAAAGTTGATTATGCATATAGTTGTAGATGTAGTTAGATAGGATAAAGCTAGGTCAGAAGTATCCATACGGACGGAACCGACGAGCTTATTATGAAGAAGAAGAAAGTATAGATGTGTACGAGGCGAATAAATTGTGTAAGAATCGTAGTTTCTGGCCTTCTGCATTATTTGCCTATCTCAATGCAATAAGTACTAACATTTATTCAACTCTAAAAATATGCCAATATACAATTTTCAACATTGTTCCACCAAAATACGTTCGTAAACGAATATACTTACGTATTTATAGACGTGAATGTACCTGATTGTGAGATATCCTCATTAAACTTATTCTTGCCTAGTCAAACTTATCGTGAAAGAACAAAGAATATAAGTCGCTACCTACTGTAAAAAATCTCTAGATTCCCTAGTAATCTGCTTTGCTTGAATCCTGCAAATTGGCTGCCAGGGAACCATCGGCCGTATATATATTAACACATTCAGTTCCAGCAATTTCGTAGCGCTACGCTCGTAGCCGGGGAAAAATGGGGAAAACCATATGTAAAGAAAAACGCCTACGGGGAGAACACCCACATAGCGGGATCCTGGCACCGAAAGTGTAAATAAGTATTGACTTACTTCTAACAACTTGACGAATCCATAGTTTATACA
Organism: Epinotia nisella; assembly: GCA_932294315.1. Classification (NCBI taxonomy): domain Eukaryota; kingdom Metazoa; phylum Arthropoda; class Insecta; order Lepidoptera; family Tortricidae; genus Epinotia; species Epinotia nisella. The sequence continues at coordinate 10,561,580 of OW028688.1, read as the reverse complement.
ACTTTCAATTTAGATAGAGTGCTATCCAATTAGACCAGATTATACCATATAGGTATTTGTAGTGTATTGTATGTCAAGGCCTGATTTTGTGGGGACCTGTTGGACCAAAATGTCGGATCAAATATTTCATTACTAAGCACATTTTTTACATATCTGTTTACCGACATGGGGCCTTGCAGATCTTTACAGAACCCGACATATGTTTAATACTAGATGATAATTACACGGTTAACTCACAACTCTCATTTTAACATGTCTCATGAAAGTTTAAATTATATAAGAACATTTGTTTCATATTGTGTATTAGCCACGTAGGTAGGTATTGTTTCCTTCATGCATTTAGGAAACTATAGGTCTATTTTATGCTCCTCGATGTCTGTTAATGTTTATGTATAGTCAAGGGAATAAATATATGTACGTTCCCAGAGCTTCAAATATATCTGTACTATCTATTAGCCAGAAATATTCATGCGACAATTCGATCAGAAATATATGAATATTTATCGAGTCATTAACATGTGTAAGCTGATACCTTCATAAATTTCTGTCCAATGAAAGACATAGGTATATATGTAGACAAAAACACGCGGCCATACATATCTGTGCACATGTTTGTCATAAACAGGTGAACAAAGCAGAGGTCGATATTATCTACACACTTATATCCTATACATCTGATTTGTTAACATGTATAGACATGTTAACAAATCAGATGTCAAAAATATTTCTGTAAATATAAATATATATCATATGTTAACGAAACAACCTAATCATGAGACATAAAAGACAAAAAGCTTAAAAGAACAATATTACCTTTATATCACGCTTTAACGGCTACCGATTTGTATGAAGTTTTGCACGAAGATAGTTTATAGCCTGGATTAGAATATAGGACAGCTTTTATTCCGGGTCCACTCAGACGAAGTCGCGGGCGGAAGCTAGTAATATATAGGTTAATCGTTATCGTTTCAAAACTTATTTCTTCTGTCTATCTACTTCTTCTGTCACTAAAACTGGCCACTTCACTCAGGCAAATGAGACAAATGTCAATGTCATGGTATTTTTTGTGTCGATTTCAGTGCGTGTTGTATAAAGCCGGGTCCGCTGCGCCGTGTTTGCGCCGTGTTTTTGTGTTTTTCTAACACCTAACATGTTATCTGTCATTTTCGGCAAACAAATAGGGTTTTGTTTTGATTGGCAAAACATGTTAGGTGTTAGAAAAACACAAAAACACGGCGCAGCGGACCCGGCTTTATTTATGTGAATTATTCTAAGTATTTACGTCCATATTGCATGTCCTTTTCCCGGAATAATGATGACCCGTTCCGGCAGTGTTTGTGTGTTTGTATCCAATTGCCAGGATAATTGCTGGGTTAGTACCTATTTCTTTCTTTGTTTAGGAAACTGAAACGTATAAAACCAACTACTTTCATGTTGTTCGATTTTTAGGCTACGGTATCCGCTTACAATTAAGCGGACCGTACGCTGGTTTGCAACTGTCAGAGCTGGTAGCCGACAAGTGGGAACCAGCTCTCATGGTACCAAAAAATGGCATCTACTTAAGTATTTTTTTTTAACATTTCGAGTCATCGGACGGAGCCACGTGTTCATTCTATATACCGATGAAATAATTCTTGAAATGATGAGTACCGGATGAGTACCCTTTACATATAAACTTACTTACATAGGTTTTTTTTTCCTTATAATATTAGTAGGTAGGTATAGATTCTGAGATGAAAGTTGTCCTAAACGCAAAGCTTCTATGAAAATGGTGTTTCTAGTACTCTCCTGCAAGCTGCGTAACTAAACCTTGTTCATTCATACTCCTACTAATCGTACTAATATTATAAATGGGAAAGTTTGGGTGTTTAGATGTTTGGATGTTTGTTACTCAATCACGCTTAAACGGCTTAACCGATTTGGATGAATTTTTGCACGAAGATAGTTTATAGCCTGGATTTTAATCCTGGATCCTGAATTTACTTTAGTAAAGGATAGTTTTTATCCCGGGTCTACGCTGACGAAGTCACGGGCGGAAGCTAGTTACCTATAAAGACAAGTCAACCTTACTAGTAAGTACTCTCCCGGATGGGTAGGTACATTATCAGTGTTATTTTTATGTAATTAGTGGTAAGTAGATATGAGACATAAAAACATGCAATGTAGGTAAGTTACTACTCATACTAAAAATTAAATGTCAATGTGACGAAGCCTTATCTCATTGTTAATGATAAAGTGCATAATAGTAGAAATAACTGTCATTGATAATGCAATCTCTTGCAAATGCACGCTATTTGCAAGGGTAACAAGTGTGCTTTGTTGTTGTTTAAATTGATCTATTAAAAAATGCTCGTTTTGAAACCAGCCAACTGTTATTAGCAGTTCATACCCCTCCTTGATCGTATTTTGTGTAAGTAGGTACCTACGGTAAACATCAAAATTAGGCGACTTTTGAGCCCAATTGTTGCCTATAATCGTAAGACTCTTCACTTTATAAGTAGATATTTTATCCCAAAAAATCATTCTCTAAGGGGGTGAAATTGGAGGCGAAAGTTTGTATGGAGCTACGATATAAATATTTGATTCGTTCGCGCTATATTTCGTAAATGTATATATTATATAGCATATATTTGACGACCGGTTAGCCTAATGGGTAGTGACGCTGCCTACGAAGCTGAAGGTCCTGGGTTCGAATCCCGGTAAGGGCAAATATTTGTGTGATGAATATATGAATATTTGTTTCTGAGCCTTGGATGTTTTCTCTGTATTTAAGTATTTATATCAATTATAAATATCGTCATAACCTATAACACAAGCCTTATTGAACTTACTAATAGGGCTAGTTCAATTTGTGTAAGAATGTCCCCTATATTTATTTATTTACGTTTACAAATTATACAACCATTTTAGGGTTCCGTACCTCGAAACGAAAAAACGGAATCCTTATAGGATCACTTTTTTGTCCACCCGTCTGTCAAGACCCTTTTTTTCAGGAACGCGTAAAGGTATCAAGCTAAAATTTATATCAAATACTCAGGTCTAATGTCTCTTGGACCTGAGAAAAAATCAAACTTCTAAGCTAACGCAATCAAAAGATACAGCTGTTTATGCTGCAAATTTCCGCAAATTTTCCAAACTCGCAAGGGAATCAAAACCTACAGGATACTTCCCGTGAACTCAGAATCTTGAAATTTGGTACGAAGCAACGTCTTATAGCACAAATAAAGGAAAAATTGCGAAAACCGTAGATTTTTAGTTGCATCATATAATAAAAATATTTTTAATAATTTCATGATGGGTGAACTTTTACTTATATACCTACAGGTTTGTACGGAACCCTCGGTGCGCGAGTCCGACTCGCACTTGGCCGGTTTTTTTTAATAAATAAAGCCTAGCAATGTCATTGTCAATATAACAAATCAATGAAACAAAGTCCACGTTAGAATTGGTTTCAAATACAATTTCTACCTGTTTTGCTCCCTTGAACTTTGCAAATCAATTTGAAATGCCGCGAACGTTCGCTTATCAAGCAAACCTCCTGCATTGCTCGTGCAATCTAAGCATTCAAAGCAGACGTCAAAGGATATGTGGGTATGCAACTCGTCAAAGATGTCTGATAATACGAGTACGTTGGATTTAATTCGGTCTAGATATTGAGCAAAAGAAATGAGAACAATTCCGTGGTACTTAGTGATGAAGGCTTGTTTGTAGGCGCCTTGTATTCGTGTTTGAAATGTTGTAATTTGTATAAATTTTTCCCTTATATTTTTAAAAATCTATTGGACGGATGGATTGAAAAAAAAACCTTTAAATCTTCTGTATATCTCTATTATATCAGAGTTTTTATTAAACCTTACAATATAATCCTCTGTTAAGCTTAGTTCTATTTGGTAGTGAGCAAGATCCGTCAATTAACAGACGTGAAAACAGCTCGATTAGTATATTTTAGCTACTTCCATAGCATTATGTCATATGGTATTTTATTGTGGGGCAGTGCTTCAGAGATTCATTCGATTTTTGTTTTGCAGAAACGGGCTATTCGGGCGATATATAAATTGAACCATAGAGACTCACTTAGAGATAAGTTTAAAAATATTAATATAATGACATTACATTGTCAATATATCTATGAAAACCTTCTGTATGTACATAAAAACATTGTCAATTTTAGGAAAAACTGTGACATACATAATATTAATACTAGAAATAAGCATAAGCTCGCGGTGCCCACCACTCGGCTCCAAAAAAATAAAAAATCATTCATGGGTAATTGTGTAAGGTTTTATAACAAACTTCCAGGAAACTTAACTGAGTTATCTATTAATAAATTCAAGAACTATGTGAAGCGTAAACTTATCTCGAAAGCTTATTATAGCACACAAGACTACATGAATGATAAAACTCCATGGAACTAATTTTGACTGAATTTTTAATCTATTATTTTCGTAATATTTTGTTTTTTGACATTAGATTGTTTTTCTAGAAATATTCTACTAGTATTTTTTATACAATTTTTTTATCATATATATTTTATACTTTATGTTTAAAAATTACTTTAAAAAATTAACTGACGATTTGAAAGTGCTTGTTACTAGGCCTACTTGAATAAAGATCATTTTGAGTTTGAGTTTGAGTTTGAGGTAGTCAGAGGCGTAATCACGTAACGTTTCAACCCGCGTTAGGACAGTTTAACTGTCATTTTTCCATATAAAATTTGACGTTTAGATCTACCTAACGTACGTAAAATGCGTTACGTGATCTACCTGCAGAGGGGTAATGTAACGTTTTGATCGCACGTTAGGTAGATCCAACTGTCATTTTTCCATATAAAAATTGACGTTTAGGGGGTCAATCACGTAACGCATTGTACGCGCGTTAGGTAGATCTAAATGTCACTTTTTATATGGAAAGATGACAGTAAAATCTACCTAACGCGCGTAAGAAATGTTACGTGATCGAGCCATAGATCTACCTGACGCACGTACAATTCGTCACGTGATCGACCAGCAGGTACCGTAACCTACCTACGTAGAAGTGATATAGTTCTTAGAAATAGTAGGTATATTCCTAGTTTAGATCTTCAGTCAGGTTCAGGTATCCCCAAATAGTGTACATGTACAACCGCTATACAACTCGCACCGCGTGGGTTAACTATTCAAAATCGGCTAGTATAGCTAATATCATGCCCCCGTGCCCACAGACTTACCCTCCGGCATATAACTGCCGACTCATTAGTTAAGACTGAGCCTATTTAAAAAACGGTCGATTAATTAAATCGAGTACATATTAAAAATGTGTAGGAAGGTACAATGCTATGACAAGATCGATATATCACGGACGCCGCGCTTCGGCAAGCGCCCAAAGTTTTGACATTTGAGTTATTTATAGGGTAAAAAAACAAATTACTCGAATGCCCACACATTTGTTGTGCCCAAGATGGTTGATTCGGGTAACGCAAAAAATGATCTTCCTTGAGCTGTTATACCGCTACTCACTTAAATTAGGTCAGAATGTTGTATAAACTCAGCTTGGGACAACTCTGGGCAGGAACTTGACTATTTCAGTTAGGCGAGATTTGGGTGATAAATAATTAATAGCTCGTTCATCAATCGTGTCAACTTGTGATAAAACTAATTTATGGCGAAACTTTGACTTTTAGAAGAAGGCTGTTTATGGAATACGCCCATCCAATGCTTTTCAGTTGCTACGCTATTCTATTAGTTGTTTTTACCTCACCTCACCCGTCACCTCTAAAGTGGTGGTGGTTGTCGATTCTACTTTAGTGAATCTTGACGCCGCGATTCGTAGTAACTAAGCATAATCATACTTTACAGTGGTTTCGTTTGAGGGGAGGTGAGGGGAAGCGATCAGAATAACAGGGCTGTTATTCGCTACGCGGTCATGCGCCTCACCCCGCGCGTCACGCCTAACGAAACTAGACCTCTACCTACGCTTAGTTACTATGAATCGCAGCGTCAAGGTATATTTGTGAGTGAGCGTTGAGGTGAGCTTAAAACAAGTTACAGAATAGAGGGGCAGTACTGGTTGGCTAATCTGTACTTGTTTTACCCTCACCCTTCACCCCTAATATATTTAATTAAGACACCGCAATTTTTAGTAACTAAACGTCTAGTTTCGTTAGGCATGACCGGTGAGGTGAGACGAATGAACGCGTTCAGAATAACAGCCCTGGTGGATTGCGCAACGTTACATATATACGTTAAAGGTAGATCGAAATGTGTTTTTTTCTATATTTGAAAATTATTAAATATATATTATATATAGTAAGGAACCCTTCGTGCGCGAGTCCGACTCGCACTTGGCCGGTTTTTTTTCTTATACATCGCTTGGTTGCTGCAAGCATCCATAGGCTACAGTTACCGCTTACCATTAAGCTGGCCGTGCGCATGTTTGCAACCGCTGGGGTATTAAAAAAAAGTAACATATTCAATACCTGCCCCTTTTATTTTCGAACTATTCTGGAGTTGAAAATGCTCACCTATAGCAAGAACTGTTATATCAGTTTGCGTTCTTCTTAGATATTCCTTGCTTTAAAATGTAACAGCTAAGTCGTTGTCTGTGATGGAACAGACTTCAGATAAAGGAATGATGGATTGTAACAGTCATCAGATTAAGTCACTTACCTATTCTGGAATGTCCGCAGTGTTAGATCATTCAACGTCTATCCAGTGCTATGTCCGTTACTTAATGTATTGGAATGGGGATGTACCTACCTTGTCGTGGTGATATCACCTAGGTACTTAGCGTAGATATATACGCTCTGGGGGAATCCAAATAGTTTTACCAGTTTATTCGTGACGCCCTAAGCAGTAAAAAATTACATAAGTACTTATTAAGTAAGCTAGGTTTGGCTCATTTTTTTTGTTCATACATTGCTGGTCAAGCAAAAAAAGTGTAACCGTATTAAAATATCCTACATGGCAAATAACTATATTATCAAAAAAAAACCTACGAAACCTACGAAATGAAAATGCTCCGTCGTTGTTCAACTCCTTCGCTCAAGAGTAAACAACGTCTAGCAGACTTACACTGTTTGTGCTGTAGCTCAGATTTTATACCAACTACAGACTTACTCGAGCAAGTAATGTCTTGTTTAATATTCATATATTTGTTTTCGACGCCATTTCGCTCTGACACTTTACCGATGGCTATAGGTATATTAATTATTCCATGCATGAGCACGCATTCATTGAACTCTGCACTCGTCGACATTGTTTTCGTTTAGTAAATAACGAGATCCTCGTTTATTTGACATGCTTTTAAACTCGGAGAGAGAGCAACGTGCGAATCGCGTGGATTTAGGAGGCTTAGAAAAATCTGTAACCAATAAATGCGTCTCTTTTATTTGCCGCCCATCCAAATTGTCGAAATTGAACTCGGGTACAAAACTTTTATTGACATGTTTGGATATATTGACATCGTAGTAAGTGTTGTTTAAAGCAAAGCAATTTAAACGTGGATCTTAGTTTTTTCTTGGATAATAATCTGACATCACAAAATGTAGGTATCGTCTTATCAAATACACTAGATACAGACGATGATGTAGTGGTATAGTTAAATAAATAACCAATCTCTTCGCTGATTTATTTGCTCGCGTCCTTCAAAAGTAATCGGAAGTAAGGTAACTGAGAAAGTAATTCTTTGAAATCCACTCTCACTCGAACAGTCAATAACGTGTCAAACAAAATCCATTTTCGAAAAAAAAAGGCCCTGAGAACAATACAAATCCTTAGTAACAAGATTAGTGAAGGTGGACAACTAAAATCCACAAAATATTTTGTCAAAATCATGTCACAACTGGTGGTCTTATCTCGTCGTCCCATTGTTGCATTTTGTCACTTTCTTTTGCAATAGTTTGGTTTGTTTGGGGGTGGTGAGCTTAGCGAAAATTAGAATGTCAACATGATGCTCTCCAAATGGATTATCCGCGTTATGTTCTAGCTTTATAAAGGTGTCAGTTAAAAACAATTGCATCAAGAATGCAGTCTTAACACGACTTATTTCAGTTTAAAGTGGCAATGTTAACTAATTTGAGTTAGGTGTCTTCTTTTGCAGATGTAATCTCGACAAAGAAATAGTGTTAAGTTGTCAAGAGCCCTTTATTGGCTTTATTAACCAAGACGGTTATAAAAAACCACCAATACTTTTTGAGTAGGTAATACTTCTTAGAGAAGATACAAAAATAGGTCAATAGGCATCATCTGTGCACAGTTAGGATGTCGCCGGACAATGTTTGTTATTTTGATCAGTGAAGTTTTTTTTTGTGCCTTGGCCGTTGACACACAGTACTAAATTTGCCGCATAGATATAGCTCATTCAATTACAAATATTATATGTGATACCACTGGCCATGTCTCAAGACAGGCGACGTCGAATTGCACCCCTGATACTTACAGAAACGATTGCATAGCAACAGATAATCATGCAATTTGAAACAAACGCGTTTAAAAAACCTGTACTGTACTTAAAGATTTTAATGTTTTGCCCAATCCGAATTAGACTATTCGCAATAAAATCTCAATACGATCGTGTCGACCACACATAAAGATTTTCTATAAAAATAACGGGGTATCCAAAACGGAGCCTGTGTTCGTGCTATATGACCATAATACTCCGAAGTCGTTTATTGCCCGAATTAAATATTATAAAGAAAAGAATCGCGTTCACAATTAAACTAAAGTAATCGGTTTTGTTAATTATCTTTTACAGGGGTCACCTCCGCGGCGGGGATTGAAACAAAAACATGTCGCCTTTAGGAGAAAAAGGTCGCATGTACTTTGGACTTTGTAGTCACATGTGGCTTTGTTGTGGAGTATAGAAAGTTCGAGACATCTTATAAAATGATAACGAGTAACTATTAATTTGTTAACAATCAGTTTACGTTTAGTTAACTATGGTGCAATAATGCTCAGCGTTATAATTAACTGACCCTGTGAACCAGGCGGGCCCGTAGCATTATGTTAGATTAACTTAACTAACGATATCGAAAAAGAAATAAGTATCTACACATTGCGGCGGTCCAAGGGTTGCAGAATTATAAACAGTAGGTATTTTTCTGTATCCCTTGCTTTGCTGGTTGGATATTTATAGCAACATTAAAAAATCTAGATAAAAGCTCTTGTTTACAAAAATCTACTCAAATAATCCAATGTCGTAAAGACAGACTAGACGCTTCTTAGATTTTACATTCGGAGAGTGCCAAAAAGTTTATATGTCTACATTTTTAGAATTCCGTAGTCAACAAGGAACCCTTATAGTTTCGTGCCCCCACGTGGTCTAGTATTAGTATAACGAACGCTAATTTGAGGTATTTTCGGGTCATCTGGTGTAAGATAATAAACCAAAGTAGGTACTAAATACTTATAACAAATTGCTCGACAGCTAACCAACAGTTAACGCGTTATGTGCGACCGGCCTTCACCTGACCGCGACGGACGCATCATCACACCTATGCCGGCGGCATCAAACGCACCGCCCCCCACCCTTCACCTCTTCTACCCCCTTCACTTGACGATCCCCCGACCCTGCAATACACGGAGCATCTCATATGATATCCCATGAGAACTAAAAATGCGATCGGAATATCTTATAGATGCTGGAAAAGGCTGAGGCTGTTGCTTAAGCGTAGTTGCGAAAGTCGGTAAAGTCCTGTCACGTAATAAATAATTGTAAGGTACCTAAAATTTCAATACTTGACACATTTGTTTTTATGAATCAAGGTTTAAGGTTCCAAGTATTGGGTCACTATCGAGCACTGAGACGTTTACCTTACCTGTACTGTTGATGGAAAAAGGGCAAAGGCTGCCAAGTCTCTTACTGGCGTGGCTTCGCCCGCATATTGCAAATAACGCAGGCAAACCCGCAGGATAAAATATAGCCTATAACCAACTAGAACGGCCATTCTACACGCAGGTGAAAGAATTTTTGAAATCGGTTAAGCGGTTCCGGAGATTATCCAAACCATACAAACTTACAAAGCTACAATCTCACAGACGTTTCCTCTTTATAATATTACAAGCTTTCCGCCCGCGACTTCGTAGGCGTATAATACGGTTCCTCAAATCCTCATACACACTTTAATTTCCTATTTTCATCTCCTTAAAATGTGAGTTTTGGTAGGTATAAGAACTATCTTACGTTCATCCTAAATCGATTTAACCAATATAGCCATTTAGGCGAGAAAACGGAACACGTAGACAGACATAGTTTTTCATGAACAAAGTGTTATTAAATACTTCATATCAATTAGAATTTTGGTCAAGTGCGAGTCGGATTTTAGTTTTCCCATACATTTTGAGACCCAGTCCCTGATGTAGTCAACGAGCAAAATCATTTGGTCTCCATACAAAGTGTCTTCCCCTTTTTCACCCCTAAAAGGGATGAAATTTGACATAAATTATAGCCTATTTCCTATTCTGATATATAAGGTACATAATTGGAAAGTTTCATATAAATTCGTCCAGTAGTTTTTGAGATTAAGTGTAACGTACATCCATCCAAACTTTTACGTTTATAATATAAATAAATAAATAAATAAATAAATAAATATCTTGGGACAATTCACACCAATTGATCTAGTCCCAAACTAGGCAAAGCCTGTACTATGGGTACTAGACAACGGATAAACATACTTATATGGATAAATACATACTTAAATAGATATTAAACATCCAAGACTCGAGAACAAACATTCGTATTCATCATACAAATATCTGCCCCGACCGGGGATTGAACCCGGGACCTCAAGCTTCATAGTCAGGTTCTCTAACCACTAGGCTATTCGGTCGTCAAGTATTTAGTAGGATTAGTAATAAAGATAACTGAGCCTACACTTTCCTTCCATTTGTCTGTCTCTATCTTTGAACCTCGATGAAGCACTAACTGGACTCTTTTCAGAATGTGTATTGTCTAAGATTATGCACTTCGGGCGAAAATAAAAGGATGTTTTAACGTTTCAACAATAACAATGTACCATATGTCAAAATAGTTATTTACGATACAAGTGCAGAAAATAGGAAATTCGCAACGAGTGGTGATAAATTAAAACACGACCGAAGGGAGTGTTTTAAATCGACACGAGTTGCGAATTACCTATTCGCACGTGTATCGTACAACGTTTTACAGTACATATGGCTCTTTAAAGTTTCAACATATGCACGGAAAGTGCTCATTTCCGCACTCGTGCGGAAAAGTAACACGATGTGAACTGTAAATTTCAATAAACCCTTAGAAGCCACTATGCCTGGTGGCTGACACATTGTGAGAGTAGCTTAGAAGAAGAAACGGAAATGGGGTTGAATACTAATAAGGTATGATATATTCATATTTGCATTACAAATTCAATGATCCAACATGTTGTGTGTGTATGGTGGCTTGTCTGTTAAGTTGTAAAATATAAATCATGAATTCGATATTGTTCTATTCTAATATGTATACCGTTTGAAAAGAATTATAAAGTAAAAAAAAATCACCAGTGTCTCTCGAAATAAATATTCACTCCACTTATTTTTGAAAAATAAGTATGGATGTGCTATACATTTACGAGTGCAGAGTGCATCAGTAGATACATATGTCTATCTATTCGTTGGAGGTATGTGAATGAATGTTACCTTACATAATTTATTTTAAAAACAAAGTTTTAACCAACTTCCATCCAGTACTTCGCCTTATTTGAAGAGTTCCCTCGATTTCTCCAGGATCCCAAAGAAACCCTATCAAACATTTTTTTAAATAGTTTCAGGTTTCTGAGTGATCGGGGACCATACATAAAAAAATATAGATTCCGACGAACCTTAACCTTCTCCTTTTTGAAGCAGGTTAAAAGTAGTTTTTTTTTTATTTTATTTAAATATTAATGCATAGATATGTTAGCAATCTCTGTTCAATTCCCATGCGGCATCCAGCAACCATAGCTCATGTATAGCAAACTAATACAGCCTTTTTAACATTTTATTGATTCGAAATACCTAATAGGTTGATTGATTTCTTTATTGCCGTCCGTCGGCTCTCGTTGATCCTATAGATGCTTGTCTAGGCTTTAATTGAGATAATTGCCCATATTAATGATGTTCACGCATTGTACAGGACTTGTTTTGACACCTGGTTAACTGCCATGTGAACATTATTATATCGTTAAATGCGACTCGTGGGAGATTCCTATTTAAATTGTTTTCGTTTGTATGAAATTCTAAGACTCAAGTCCACTCTCCATCTCTATACAATCGTAGTTTGGTTCTCATTTGAAAACAGCATAACATTAAGAATAACATGAGTCTTTTATACGCAATGCAATCCGAAAACAGAGCGAGTAGAACATTTTTCATACAAAGTCTCTAACATCCTCATTTTGACGTGATAACGTCTTATAAATCGATGAACGCCGACTGCACGCACGAAAAAATGAGACTCATTGTCTCGTTCTGTTGACTGACATATCAACGCACAGCCCCAACCGCTGGTTCTAGAAATTCCAAATTTGGCACGTAGGTTCCTTATAAGGTCCAGGGGTGTGCTAAGAAAGGATTTCTCAAAATTCACCCTCTAAGGAGGTGAAATGGGGGTCTAAAGTTTGTATGGGCTTGGGGAAACATGATTAGATCGACTATTTTATTCACAGGAGTATTCCTAACGATAAATGAGTAAATACATGTTATGCAATTTTTCATCAATGTTTTCTTACCTATCACGTAAAATTGTCGTCCGTAAACCGACTTTACAGAAAACCTTTTTTTTTCTATTATGTTTCTATAATCATTTATACCAATAGAAATTAGTTACCTACCTCAGAACCCATTACCCTTTTATTCTAGCATGTCATTTTAAAATGAGAACCAAACTACGTTTGTATGGAGAGCCGAGCGTCCTGGTTGATTAGATTTGAAGTAGATGAAGCTTCGAATTACAATTTGCGTGAAGCTGAAGTTTCTATAGGATTCATGCGGTTTCTTTTTCTCTCTCAGGATGTGGGGCAAAACAGGGCAGTGAAGTTAAGAATATGTACCTATAATTTTTCAAATTTTTCACTGTGAAAATTTGTAAACATTATATACCTACCTATTTAAAGTCGACTATAAGAACATGTTGAAAATTGTGGAATAGATAGGTATAGTGCTTAAAAATACCTCCAAAAAAGTAAAAGTCAAAGTTATTGATTCTTCTGTTTAGGCATGTTACATTGAATATCGATAAACAATCAAGTTGAAATACGAAAACTTAATTTTATTCTCAAATAGCTGCCCGTGCGGCTTCGCCCGCACAGTATAAATAATAAAATAATAAATAAATAAGATCATCATATCAGCCGAAAGACGTCCACTGCTGGACATAGGCCTCCCCCAGAGAGTTCCAAATTGACCGGTCCTGCGCCACCCGCATCCAGCGGACTCCCGCGACCTTTACCAGGTCATCAGTCCACCTTGGGGTGGGCCTACCCACGCCGCGCCTTCCGGTACGTGGTCGCCACAAATAAATAAATAAATAAATAAGATACCTACGTTTAATTCAGACCATTCGATCCATATTGGGTTAGTTACAAAGGTACTTACATAAGTTACATATTATGTTAGTTGATATCTTAACTAAGAAAACAAAAAAATAAAATAATAGGTGGCTGCATTGGAAGGATATCCGAGACTTATCGAGGATTGTACTCTCCTATTTGTCCCTTCCAATCGCAACCCTCACCCAATATTTCGTGAGCGGACAATCGAGGCGCTATGCCAACACTCTCAGCAGGCTGTTGCCGCTACCATGCTTGCGGTTCAGTAGCGAGGCTATCCTTTTTTCGCCTGATGGCAAAAAGTCGTCCGTTCTTGCCTCGGCGAACATGCCGGACGCACTGCAGTGCCTCGGTAGGCGCAACAGCATCCTGAGAATATTATTATATTGCACTATGTATAGCTTTTATGTCCATCCCGAAGGTCTATTCTATATACGGGTGAAAGTTTTTTTTTTAAATGAGTAGTTCCGAAGATTACCTCCTACATACAAGCCCACAACCTTACAACCTCGCAAACTTAACCACTTTATAATACTAGTGGCTCTCTATGACCAGTAGAACTGCCAACTCAAGCCTGCCTTTTTTTTCAACACACAAAAAAATCTTAAATTTCGAAAATGTGATTTAACAAAAAAAACTATAGTAAACAATTGACCGTACTCACAAAAAATCACGAGTATTGGTATAGAAATACGACCTAGAGGAGAACAGTCGGAAATCTGGACATCCGGACATACGAAAGAATTTTAGAAACGGAGAACTTCGCTCACTCGTTCAATTAGTTTAGTATAGATACAGATGACGTCAACCAAAGAAACATACAATACGCTTGATTTTTTCACTTCAATTGACAACATTTCATTATTTCAAGTGGGCCATTTTATGATTTTACACGTGTTTGTTTATTTTTCCCTAAATTGTAATTACGTATCATTCCGAAATATCAAATTGAAAAGTAGCGAACAGAAGGTCATTAGTAAATTATGACGTCAATCTGTATGGCAGCTTGTGCACATCTTTCACATGACTGGCGTAGTAAGTATTGACGTCACACACGGTTTAAAACACGTATAAACAATTTCGCGATTTTCTTAAAAACGAGTGCTGAACTGAAACTACATTATTACGTTCAGATAACATAATTACCGAAATGGTTTTAGATTTAGGCATCATTATATATTTTGAAATGTTGTCAATTGTTTGCGTAGTAACCTCAATAGTAAATAGTATTTTATATAATCGTTACACAATAAGGGCTCTTAAAGTCGAGTACCGTGTTTAGGCCACGAGGCTTGCCGAGTAGCCTAATTAAGGTACGAGAATTTAAGAGCTAATTGTGTAACTATTGTATACAATACTTTTTATACGATTCAACAGAAATAATTAAACAGACTTTGTATCTAATGAAAAATATCTAAGTCCTGCTGAAACTAAGTGCAAGTCAGAGGTGCGCCGCGTCGTTGATGTCTTTTGTATTGGAATCAACGCGTCCGCAACGCGCGCGGTCAAATTCATTATAGTTCAGTAAAGGCGCCACGTGATTGGTCGAATTTATTTTAGTTGTCTAAAGCGTTGTCTTATAATTATTATAGTTGAGTTGGGAGCTCCATAGAAAAAAAGTATGTGGTTTTAGTTTAGTGTACGAAGTCTTAATTAAACATTAATGTCGACGAGTATAAAAACTCAATTTAAACAATCATAACAAGTTCAAGACTGAAAACGATGTCACCCGGAGCATAATTTTGAATCGATTGATGACCTATCAAAACATAGACTGCTAAAATCATTACATATTATCCCTTCCCTTCCCTTCGGCTCTGCCGTAGTCGGGTAAAATAGAGGCTTATTAAACGGTTTAAAATATGACCCCTCAATATACAGGGTGGAAAAAATTTAAGGGCCCTGGAGGCGTACTACCTTAAATCCTTTAGTTAGCTCATTTTACTGAAACGAAACATTCCTTTATTTTTTTAAAGAAACAAATCGGTAAGATTTTGTTCAGGATAAAATTTGTCTATTAAAAATGTTGTCTTTAAAATAAATAAAAAAATGAATATTCATTTTATTTTATCAACAATACGAGGTGTACCTCGTATAATAAACATTTTTTTTAACGTAGACATATTAATAATTTAACTGATAAATTGCTCAAAATGCCCCTCGTTCCGGATACACAAATTATTAAGATTATTTTCTCTTCTTAATATCCGTCTACGTTAAAAAAATGTTCTTCGTATTGATGATATACTTAATAAAATAAATATTAGTTTTCACTTTTTTATTTCAAAGACCAAAAATCCGACCGATTCGTATAATAAAATAGCGAGGATTAATTTTTTTCATTTTTAGTTGGTTCGATTCTCGGGTGAGACAAGCGAATTTTAGAAAATCATTGAATGCAGTTTTGTTTCTTTTAAAAAATAAAGGAATGTTTCCTTTCAGTAAAATGAGCTAACTAAAGGGTGTAAGGTAGTTCCCCTCCAGGGCCCATAAATTTTTTCCACCCTGTATATACATATCTGCCCTACTTATTTCGTAATGAAATATACGTAATGATCGCCTTCGGTGCTAAAATAAGCCTTTGATGACTTTATCATTGCCACCCGTTAAAAGTGAATGAATAATACGTTTTAATGGTAAATTAAGGCTACCTTTACGACATTAAGCAAAATTCCGAGTTCATTACGTCACAAATTACTCATACGGTTAATATAGATAATGCGCAGTGTTTCCGAATGAAGATAACTTATTCGCATACCTATGCTATAAACGTTGGTAGGTAATTTTTTTTTGTTACAAGCTTTATATTAACTTTACCTGTTCGTATGTAAGTATGTATGTAAGATGTGAGTTGTCCCTCAAAATTTGCAATCCGGTTTTCTTTCACGCGCCGCCACTGCAAAATATTACAAGTTGCTTCTTTGTTTCTAATCAAAATTAAAACAGTTAATTTCAATGACCAATGGCTCTTAATACGCACGATATTTCACGTCTGTAAAGTGTAATGCCTGTACATATATCTTTTTAAGTAAGATCGTGTCTCCATTATCCAAAACAATGTATGACGAGTCCAGTCAGCAGCCTCCAGCAAGTTGTAAAAGTAAAACGCTGTTGAACAAAGACATCAATTGGCTCACAATAGATCACATTTCATTTCAAATTACACGTTTAAACCTTTGCCTGTCCACATGTACTGGCTCAAAGCGTTTGCAAAACATGTTCTCCCTAAAATGGGGTATTCAACATGTACTTTTCCACGAATTCAGTTTTAAGGCCCTAACCTGCCAGCAATAAGCCAAAGTTTGCGATGGCTGGTGATCCGTTCAAATTTATTTAAGCGTTTTCACGTATGCGTAACATATTTTGAGTCAATGCATTATTTTGGTACGCCCTCATTTTTGGCCAGCAGTTTGACGATGTCATGTGAGTACACATGAAATAAGAATCTGAATAACTGCGGATAAACTATTTGGAACTAATTTCACTTCGTTTAATAATTTTAATATGCACCAAATTGATGTGATACTTGTGATTGTAGATCATTAATTAGTTTTGTGCATGGTAGACATTATTAATATGTAAAATAATTAATAAATTATCAGGCATATTTGTAAATAATATGTACAATTTTAGATTAGATAAGTATGTTGCCCTATGTGGAACTATGTTGCCGTGCCCTAACAGGGCGTCACATGAACAGCTTATATTTAAGAACACCCTGTACCTGGCTATGTGATATGCAATAAATTATTACAATTTCGAATTTGAAGATCGGAGTTTATATTGAGAACTTCGCCAAGTAATGAGAGATGAACGTATGTAATATCATTTATTTTTAAAAATTTATACAAGGTGATAATTAACATTGACTAAATTAAACCGAGGATGCTGGCGGCATTTCCTCGCTGAACTGCAATGCTGATGTGTTGTATGTAATTAACTAAATGGCGATTTTTCCACAAGAATAAAGAGTTGTATGTCTCGTTCTTCATGGTTTCTAGTGACACTCCATGACCTCTGCTTAGCCGAGGTACATTATGTAGGTAACATAGTTTTAGGTCTCCATATATGTAAGCCATTCATATTATTAGTAAAGTAAACATATCTTACTGTCAGCACCTCCTTCAATTATTAGCACGTAAAAGGCGGTCGTACCTATTTTAGGTTTAATAAATTTACTAAAAGTACTCGAGAGAGATGACAGGTTAAGTCTTTTAGGTACCAATATATACCTACCCCACAACCGATTCTATCAAACTTTTGACTATACAGAAAGTTAAAACGTTGTTTCAAATACGAGCCAATCGTACGATAAGAATCGCTTTTATAAGTTTGATTAAATATTTGTACACTTTTCAGAGCATGACTTTTCCATTCCCCTCAAAACTTTTAGACACCAACTTCGGAGTTTGATTATGGTAAGAAAATAAAGAACAGTTAGCAACAAATTTCACAGTACTATTTAAATGAAAGTAACGGATATGATTTCCGCAGTAACGGTTAATTAGAAATATTTTTGGGTTCTTCATTCAAATATATAATTCAGCCTATTGTCACAATGCTTTCCCTATAGGACCAACAAAACGTCAATTTGGTTCGACGTTTCACATAGTAAGTAATATGACATCAACTTGCTGCGCGAACTCATTCTGACGTATTATAGGTCGGCATGGTGGAAACACCAAACGTACACGTACACTTGTGTATGCAACTTTAGCTATCATGGCTATTATTCTCTTTCACAGAGTGGTTGTGGTCACACTCGTATGTTGACGAATTTTCTTGGGGAAATATCCCAAGTGGCAAATAGGCTTGCTTAAATCCCAAAAACCAAACAACTTTATGAGGTGGACAGAACTCCAGTAGTACAATTCCAAATCGGACTTGTCCGGCCACCGTTTCTAGAAACTTTCAGAATGTGAATGAAAGTGAGGGAAATGCGTATTTTTGTCACGATTCGCACGGATGTTAACACCTGATCCCGTATCCAGCTGCTCAGCTGGGATTCGGCGCGGTAACCGATTCTCCGAGCTCGCGGGGGTCAGCCGAGATCAGTGCTTTACCGTTTATTTCAGGTGCTTCAGTTTTCTTTTACAATTGAAGCGAGACTAACAACCGGACTTATTTACGATTTCGTTTAAGTGTTTAATTTTAGAAATGGATTTATTATTTTAATTATGGCACTTGATAGTGCCTGGCTCTGGCCTAATATATGTCACTTTGTTATGTCTAAACCATAGAAGTGAACAATAGGTGTCAACTATTAGGAATTAAGGTGTCTAGCATTGGGACGTTTACCTTTACTAAAAATGGTGACACAATACTTCTCATTTATAACAACGGATGCTCTGTAAATGTCCTTGTGTAAATGATTATCTTGCTAGTTCCGTCTGGTAAGGATTGTAGCTTTAGTAAATAACACTTTACACACAAGGGAGCAATACACAACATTGTATTCAAGTCGTTCATAATAAAACGTAACTACTCGTACGTAGTGAAAATTCCCTCCCTTTAATGACGGGGCAAATATACCTACTGCCAACGGATTGCGTTGGCCCTTGGTAATAAAAATTCCGTTAGAATTCTATTAGTACGGAGTCCTAAAAGATTAAATTCCTCAACTGAATTATTTACTCGTAATTTCACTATCGTACGTCATATTTGCAAAATAAATACCTAGTATAAAACGTTAAACATCAATTTGCTAAAGAAATAAACGACTAAATCCTAACGCAACCAACAATCATTCAATGAAAGCCACACCTAACCTACGAGCATTTATCACGATGAATTAACAAAACTGTAACACAATCAGTAATTAATAGCCCATATTTATCGGGCTCAGCATAAATACCATCATCGTGTTCTATCACGAGACAACAACTCAAAATAAAATGCTCTCGGAGCGGTAGACCTCCAGGTGTGTGCATAAATATAGTATGCCGACGACCCGCTGGCTCGCTCATGCCTCCTGTCATATTAACTGTTACATTAAATTACGGCCACGAAACTGATCGACCTTACATACCTATCGTCGAAATCAGCCACAAAACAAAAGAAGCCTTATAGCTAAACCAAAAAAGGTTACATTTAAACGCTCCGTTTAAATTTATTAAGTCGTTTCAAACGCGGGGAAGTGATGCCGGCAATGTACCGCGGCTCGCACATTGATTTCGGCTCTTTCGAAAAGCCTTTTTTGTCGATTTGTTTGTTTTAATAATATTTTATCCGATGTGATGGAGCGGACGCATTTGTCAAAAGTGTGTGAAATATAGGAGGCCCTAAACTACGCCCTGGACGAAGGCACTTCTGGTAAATTAATTAGTGGGTATTTTAATGAGGGGATGCTTATACAAACTAATGAGTTTTCACTATGAATATTTTATTGGTATGTTTTGACGATGATGAATTGTAAGTTATCGACTGCTTTCAAATTTATCTTTGGATGGATCGTAAATATTAACCTACTCTGCCAACATTAACGTCTATTATCAGTCGAAAAAAAGCATTTCTGCAGAAAGCGTCAACTCATAAGGTAAACGTCCCAATGTTTGACTATATACACCCAGTTGACCATCTTTGAAGGTGACGAGTATTGGATCAGTGTGGAAGAATGGAAGGTGTGTCTTACACAAGCTTAAATAACTCTCGATCAATCAACAATATTTCACTTGTATTCCAGCCTATCAACGACTAACCAGGATAAGCCCTAAAAAAATTGCACCACAATCGCTCCACACCTAAAGTCCTGGACGTTAGTCACAGTAGAAATAACGTAAAAGCAGCGTGTCGAATACGTTTCGGCGTCGCTTCGTTACGTGTCGTTTGGCTAACGACCTGTAATAGGCGAGTGTCATTAACTGTATTAACCCTAGTGTCGTTGGTAATTCGAATGGCGAATATCGCAAGTCACTCTCAACTCACGCGCCGGGTTTTGGGACAATCGCTCGTATTAAGAGTATGTTTGAGATGGGACATGCGCAGACTGGTAACGCCTGTGCACTGTATATTTTCCCATGTATAATTGGGTACTTTCCTGGGTAAAAAAAATACTATTTAGTCCGTCAATTAGATTATCAAAAAATATTGGACACGTATTTTTTTGTTTGTCCAACAAAAAATGATGAAGATATAGCCCGTTAAAGTTCCACGTGACGTCACATTATGCTAAAAAATGTACCATAATGTGACGTCACGCGGAACTTTAACGGGCTATATCTTCACTATTTTTTGTTTAATTGACAAACTAAATATTGGAAACGTATTTTTTGATAAAATAACTGAAGGAATAAATATAGTTTTTTTAGGAAAGTAGCCAATTCAATATTGGTCCGCCTGGGCCGCGATTCTAGTTCTCTTAATGACGGTCCCTAGATATCGCTTTTCTTTCTTGTCTATCATTACAACATATTTATTTATGTGATGTGTACGAAGATTTGATAATAGTTTTGAATGTTTTCTACGTTGTCTTAAAACTTAATAACATGCCTTGTAAATAAGTAAGGACGAGGTCGATTTTCGAATTGGTATTTATTTAATTTATGTCGGCATTTTAGGCATATCTGGATAATGAATTTCACCGGTTTTCTTATGATGAACATTCATCATCGTCAAAACATACCAATAAAATATTCATAAACATAAACCTTCATCGAAAAGCTAGTATTAAAATGAAATTTCGTACATATTTTTAGGGTTCCGTATTCAAAAAGCAACCCTTATAGTTTCGCCATGTTCCCTAAACGTAATGTGGGGATGTAATTTTTTTTCTCTTTAAACCCATGGTGTGGAGTATCCTTGGATAGCTTGTTCAAAAATAGTATGGGTTTCTAGAAGCCATTATTTAACTCAGTGATCCGTTTGCGTGATATTGGGCTTTGAAGCCCTAATTTTTGTTCGAGTCAAGTGCCCCTGTGTGCTGGCTAAATGGTTACTACTGGGAATGTAAAAAATCGTGGCAGTAGTATATATAATTAATTTAAAAGGAAAACTATTACGGTTAAGAAGGCATAACTAGTGTAGGTAGGTAGGCACCTTCGACGCAACCGCACCATTTCCTTTAGTCCGTTTTCGCAATTGCGGTTTCACAATTGGCTGCGAAAGAAGAATTATTTTTCGCTGTTTCGTAATTAATTGTCAAACAAGAATTTATTTTCTGTTTTCGCAATCAAGTTTCGTAATTAACTACGAAATAAGATTTTTTTTCCGTTTACGCAATTGCGGTTTCACAATAGGCTGCGAAAGAAGAATTATTTTTCGCTGTTTCGTAATTAATTGTCAAACCAGAATTTATTTTCTGTTTTCGCAATCAAGTTTCGTAATTAAAATTCGTAAATAAAAGATAACAATAAAGGCGTTTGCCCATCACAACGTATCATACAATAACCGTGCTAGGAACGTAATCGGCAAAAAAGTACTATGTGTATTGAAACGTATAAGACCTTACCCATCAGACCGTTCCGTCACCGGTCCGTCATTTTCATGTATTTGACATTGACACATACGTTCATAGCACGGTCATAGTATGCTACGTTGTGATGGGCAAACGCCTTTATTGTTATTTTTTTCGTTCGGTTTTTGAAGTTAATTACGAAATTCGTTTACTAAAACAGCAATAAAATGCTTGTTTGATAACTATTTACAGTGAAATATGATTCATCTTTCGTAGCCAATTTACTAGTTAGTTTAGGACCTAATTAAGTTTTATTTATTTATATACCAATAAGTTCCAATAGTGCGACTAATTCTTGTTTAGTAATTAATTGTGAAAAAAGAAAATGGAGATGTTTTTAGTAATTAACTACGAAAGGAGAAAAATATTTGATTGCGAAAACAGCCAAAAAATTCTTGTTTGAAAGTTAATTACGAAACAGTGAAAAATAATTCTTCTTTCGCAGCCAATTGTGAAACCGCAATTGCGAAAACGGACTAAAGGCACCATCCATTTAGTTGGCGCGAGCGTGTCGATGTAACAAAGACAGACTACGGAACCCTACACTTGGCCGGTTTTATTTAAATCTATTCGTACGAGCTGAGGGCCAAACCGATGACCAGATTGAAATTCGTGTGCCTTAAGCCAGGATTACACGAAGCCAGTGCTAGCTTGTTATTGGCCTCGTATAAACAGTTTTTCAAGACAAGCCAGCGCTGGCTGCCACCACTGGCGGGAATAGAACTATGGCCTATTTTTCAAGCCAGTGACTGGCGCCAGCGTTACTGGCTTCGTCTAAACCTGGCTTTACCTCCTTTTACTCCTCTGCAACTATTATAGTATTATTAACACTAAACGTTAAGTATCGTCTTGATACATATTTTATTATTATAGGAAACGATTCGTAGTTCCAAATTAGGTAAAAACGAGTTCCCTCGAACATTGCACTCTGGTCAATTTAATCTCGGGGCACCCAGTATCCGATTATGAGATACGATACAGCGGGCGGCGTCTCTGATGTCTTTTTTGACAACAAAAGACTTAGTGAAATTAGTAAATCCTATTGTTTATTTTTTTAATAACAAACAAAAAAAGTAATCTGATGGACGATACTTGCAAACTGACACTTAAAATAATGTCTGAGCAAAGTTTTATATTGATATATATTATTCGAATATCGAATTTTTATTCAACCGTCTTCAAAAAGATTATTAATGCTTTAATAAAGTCTAGTATTCTCAAACAACAAAATCGAATTAATTAGAAATTATTGCAATGATAACAAAAAGTACCTAGGTAAACCGACCATGTCGTCAATTTTTTTTAGTGGATAATTGCAACCAATTTTGCTATACATATTACTTGCTATGAATTAAAATGAAGGTGATAGGGATTACCCTAACCTCATTACTTGGAAAAAATATTTTATACAATTTGCAGCTCTGTTTTATTAGCTTATCTAAATCCCCTTATTAAAAATGTCTCTGCGTTACACATACGTTTAAATTTGGAAACAAACGAAATTACCTAAGCAAAGCTTACCTACCGATCTTTTTGAATAAGAACATAATCTCCCAACTCCTTCACACGAATCATAGGCAATCTTAAATTAAGGAACAAGTATGAGAACGATAGCAATAATTTATGTTGCGGATCGCCTAAGCGATATTGTCACTACATGTCTTGTGCTTATTGAATAGAAGCCTATAAACCCACGTAATACCTCGTCATTAACCTAAACATGCATAAACATAACTAACATCAGTGTTAGTTCGGCACGTCCCGTAACCGCTAAGGCTGTTTGAGCCTAATAAAGGGTTATTATGCCCAATTAGGAACATTATTATATTCACTTAACTCTGTCACGAGGATGTGACGACATGACCCGCCAAGTGAATGTTCATTGTGATGGTCTAAGCCTTTCGAATGTAGAGAAAATTATTTTGTCTAAATTGGCTACTTTCCTCATGTTGAAATTTATAACGCAGTGTTACTATATTGATAGTAAAATATCAAATTATTTAGTGTAAATTACAAAATATCATCAAAATCATAAAAAGATATGAGACGCGAAGGGTTAAATCTTTTTTATCGGCCAAGAGCAAATTTTAAGATACACATAGAATCATTAGTCTTAAATAAAAAAAAATTGTATGACAACTATGTACTTAAACGCAGTATTTCACGACCATAACAGCAATTTACGTGATTTGCGATACAACGTTTAGTACGAAGATAATGCTGTGACGTCATAATACTATGCCAATTTGTATTCATACTACTCATGAGCCGTTTCGGCTGTCGCCGGCGCCCTCTTTTTTCTTATCTTACGTGCTTTAATTATAGTTAGTCCCATACAAACAATTGATCCACTAAGAAAACTGGTTCGAATGGCACCTTTTTTTTTTCAAGAGGGCAGCCAATTTTATGGGGGTTTAGTACTCCAGCCAGTGTATTTAGGAGTCTTGCATCGGATGATAAGATAACATTCATGTAATAGTTTACTTCAATTATTAATAATTAGAGTTGCTTGGTTCTGTATTCTTTCAAGCCTGCTACATTTTGTATTTAGATATTTTCAATTTCTTTTCAATGCCAGTGCGTTTCGCTTACACGCAACACAAAAGAGCGTATGGATCTTGATGATAGCCATAGAATTTCTATATAAGTACGTTCCGAAATTATGTCCCTACAGCAATTTGGAGTTTTTAATACGATAACTGAAAAAATATGTTTCAAATATGTCAACCTACATACTTTAACTTTACTTTTTATTTGTCATTAATGACATAATCCGCCGGTCTCTTACCACAATCAATGTGCCAAGAAGAGCTTGAGCCGCCTGACATTGTCAGAGATGATAGCAAAAGATCTGATGGTGTGTCTCTGGTTCCATGGAGGTTGGGCCGGATACTTGTGAGGGACGCTACCTGTGTAGACACACTGGCACCGTCCCACCTCCAACGGACTACTTGGTCATTGTCATATTTAGGTTCGCGACTCCTCTGTGGACATTGCCAAAGTTAAGGGCTATAGAGGCCAATTTTTGGTTGAACTCTGAATCCGCATAAGCAGCGTCGCCTCTTCTATAATTCTATGCGATAAAAACATATTATATTAAAAACGTAAGCCCTTAACTATTGACCACAAAAACGACGATTTTTGTTTTTACAAGCTTTTATTTACTTTCACCTGACCGTTGTCTGTAATCAAATCTTGCAAGTTAAATTTGATCCACTTCCCGGTTTCCGATTGAGTTGAAATTTTGCATGTGTAAAACGCGTGACAATGCAATATTATGATGACATGGTGCTGATCTGATGATGGAGCTGGAAGGTGGCCTTAGGAACTTCGCAATGAAACGACACAACCTCATCGAGTTTGGGCTCGTTAGAATCGTCTCAATGAGTAGTTGATGACGGTATACAGAAAAGTACAGTCGGCAATAAAAGCTTGTACCGAAAATGAAATTTTTGACAGAAACTCTTTTGATTGACAATGACCCACTTCTACGACAACGCCGAAAATCTAAAACGTAATAAATAATAGAGGCCTCGGCAGAGAGTACAACTTTGTACCCTTTGGCGTCAAGACCCTCTATCCATGGGGTCCCAGTGCACATAAATTATTTGCGGAAATCGCGAAACGTCAGGTTGATGTACCTACTCGTAACTGGTGGCCGAAGAGCTGGCGGCTTTCTCGCGCAACGCATCAGCATTGCAATTCAGCGAGGAAAGGCCGCCAGCGTTCTCGGTACAATGCCTCGAGGGCCTTTTTAGATTTAACTTAGTTTTATTTTAATTTATTTAATATTTAATACTTAGAGCATACATAACTGGAGTAGCCTTTCAGTAACATACCCATTTTTTGCACATTGTGCAAGGTACAGAGACCTTGCACAATGTGCAAAAAATCATTCAAAGACCATTTCACAATCGATTAATGGTCATTCACAAAATCGCCTCGCAACAGAACGCAGATCATAAAAATGCCCGCATGTTGCTGTAGCACTTGATATTGTAAACGTTCAACCACTTCAAGCTTTCAATTATACAATAGAGTTTCAATATTCTATTAAGATGCTCCCCCCGCCCCGCAAAATTCGGCAGACATTTTTGTACGCAAATACGACATAAGGCTACTCAGTTATGTATTGCTCTAAGGTTTATTATCATCTTGTATATACTTTAAAAAATACATGTGCTATGACAGTAGAATAAAAAAAAATTAAATTTCTCTTTTCAACGTTTAACATTTGCTTTTTTTTGGATTTCCTTCTACGGTTCACTGAACATAAATGCATGTTTATTAGCCTTCGAACCATTCATTGAATTTAACTTTCACTGCCAGCATCCCGTCTAGGGGGCGCCTACGCTGTAGGCACTTTTCACTGATTTGCGGAAAAACCAAGGGGTGTGCTACGAGCGCAGAGTAGCTATTATTTACAGTGAATGTGATAATCCGTATCATCAGATGTTTTAGCACCTTAGTAACTCTCGTTTTATTGAGAAATATTCACTTCATTCTTATCGTATTTTTATTGATTTTCTGGGAGAAGTACTTTCCACGCAGATTTAGTATGCCCAAGTATACATTGGCGCATAAAACTCAACAATCTCACAGCACAAGTCCTTGTAGAACAAGCGATAAGTTTTATCGGTGTATTGTTGGCAGTGGTTCAGCTCTCCGACGGAACAGTGCTCAATAAAGTATTCAGAAACTGCTTCGGAATTGGTTTCACCTATTCGTCGAGTCTTTGGGCAGATTTCAAAGAGCCCATCGACAGCACAGACCACCTGGATAACTGGAAAAGTCGTAAAGTCGTCGAAATATTAATGATAAATGTCAGCATGGGGAATCCGATGCGCTTTTTTGCATACGATTAGTATGATGTTGATGACGCTAAGAAAACTGACAAGTTTGCAAAGTTACTTTGTGAGTGCGTTGCGTAAAATTTATTTTCAACTCTACTTAGCAGCGCGAAAACCTTTACTTTACCTTTTCTATTTATATTCTGTACAACAACTTGGTTCTACATTTTTGCTTTTTAGGGTTCCGTAGCCAAAATGGCAAAAACGGAACCCTTATAGTTTCGTCATGTCCGTCTGTCCGTCTGTCCGTCTGTCCGTCTGTCCGTCTGTCCGTCTGTCCGTAAGTCACAGGCATTTTACTCGAAAACTATAAGGTGTATTTGAATAAAATTTTGAGGATAGGTGTATTTTGTTAGCCGCTACATAGTTTTGTAATTAAAATATCAAAAAAAAAATTTTTTAGGGGTGCACTCCATACATAAAACTAAAAGTCAAAAAATTTTTTTTCTTTGTGACCCCCCGTGTGGCACATCAATCGATAGGTCTTTCAAAATAAATATAAGGTTTCTTGACATTTTTTTTGATTAAGTGAATAGGGTCGGAGATAATCGCCCCGAAAGTCACTAAAATTCTGTCCCCCCCCCTCTAATTTTTGAACGGTGTATTTTTAAAATATGGAAAAATTCATGGACATAGGGCTTATTAATTTCATTCACCGAAAATTGTTTTCAACAAGATCGGTTCAGAGGTTTTCGAGATATTGCTGAAAAACTGCCTTCCTCAAAGAAAAGGACGTAAGTGCCGTAAAATTTCTGTGACGATACGACCTTTTTAATAGGCACGGAACCCTTCGTTTTGCGTGGTCCGACACGCACTTGGCCGGTTTTTTTATATAACTTTTGCATATTTATTTGTTTGTAAATGGATTCTCAAAATTTGATTTGAGATTGTTGAAAATACGGAGGTGGAAAATTGATCTAGCTAGGTCTGATTCCCAGAAAAAGATAGATAGATAAATATCATTTATTGTCAAAACTGTGCACATAAGAGCACATGTCATACATTTGCTTTTGGAAGGTATCAACAGTTTACATATTTCAGGCGTACAATATTATTTAACTTAAAATTAAACTTAATAATTTGTAGACCTATACGAAATATTCTTTAAGATTGTAAAAACCACGGAACATATAAAAAGATTGAAGCGGCGTCTAAGCGAGTTACTCGTACTGCGGGATCCTGCGGGAGCCAGTCTAACACAATCACAATTGAATGCGTTCGTGTCAACACTATTGCAAAACGCTTCTAATTGGTAAAAGCTTTTAAATCCATTACGATGTTAACGGTCGTAATTTTCAGGAAGAAAAGTAACTCAAAACAGCGTTACTTACGGCCTAATTTAAAATGCCACCTAATTACGTCAATTCTTTATCAAACTAGGGGTCAATTTTGGAAGAGGATTTTAGCGTAAAGAATATGAATAGTCTTAATATATCCTGTCCCTTCTTGCATTAGGCGATAGCAAAACGTGTGTGAGCAAGACGTCATACTTTTGACGGATTTTGACATTAAATTCGTGGCTACAAAATGGAGTCGCTGTTCAAATGAACTTGGCATTTGATTACGTACGAAACCAAAGGTTCTACCTATGTTACTTTGAATGACTACACCTATTTCGAAATTTGGAATACGAAATAGGGGTGAGAGTATATAATCACATTTATCGATATTTATAATCTTGTTATAGTTTTTTTGGATTCTGTTTAAATAAGCCTTAATGTTGTAAAACGGGAATAAGGGTTAAGATTAATTGAAATGGCCCTTATTTCGAACAGCAAGAGGCAGTAGAGCGTTTGCGTACTTCGTCCGTTGCAAACCCGAGAAATAACACGAAGGAAAATGAGATTTAAGAAGGAAATCAAGGAGAAGTTTTAGATGATTTTAGTATGTATTTAACTAGCATCTTCCAGCAATTTCGTTCGCGTGTCCCCAATTTCATCAGTTGGAAAATTCCTTGCGGGTCGTGGGTTCGGTGTTCCGGAAAATTGAACAGTAGGTAATATTTGTCACAACGTACTTAAGATTTTACCAATTTTGTAGAGGAAATGATAGCTGGAGCGAGGAGTGAAAACAAAGCAGCTGAAAATATATTGACACATAACAACTAAAACAAAACATCACCGATAATAGACAAGACAATAAAGAGTTATAAAAAGTATGTATTAAAACCTCAACAAATTTTATGACAGGATTTTATAACTGTTAAATTTTGCAAAGTACTTATTCCAGACCCATGACCTATATGACCTATTATAAATCGTGCAAGTACTATAATTATTGGAATATCCCCTGATTTCGATTTTTTTTCTTACTATCCATTGGTAACTAACTATGCAGTCAGATTTATTAAAATGCTTGTTTCAAATTGTAGGTACCAATGTAAATTTTATCAGATTCCAACCTTTTGTATAATATTAGTTAATAGTCTTTTGTTGTATACAAAAACAAAGTAAATCCTCTAATTTAAGACCACAAATAGACAAAAAATATATATTATTATTCGTTTCCCGGATGGAAAAGCGTGATGTTGCAATATATTATGATTCATATTCATATTATCTTTATTGCATCCATGGTAGTTACATAATGGTCTTATAAATGTATGGTCTTTATTTCATGATACATTTTCTTATCCACTGTTGGCAGTGAAGCACGGTGGAGGATCAGTTATCATCTGGGGATGCTTTGCGGGTGATAAAGTTGGTGATCTCGTGAGATTCAATGGCATTATGGATAAGAAAACACATTGTTTTATCATTCGTTCGCCTACTTGTCATCGGACATATTGACGACGTCTCCCTCCAAAAATTTCAAATTTCAATTTGTCAGAAAAAAAAAAAGTTTTAACCGATTTCAATTTAGTACTCTGCCAAGCCAAATGAACATTTCCACATTTTCTTTCCACTTTACCACATGGATTGCTTTCCGAGGGTAAATTCGTTGATTATTACAGACGAAAACTATATCACTGTATGTGAGGTCATCACGGTTGAGGAGTTTCGTGGATTTGCACACTTGAC
This sequence comes from Epinotia nisella, assembly GCA_932294315.1. Classification (NCBI taxonomy): domain Eukaryota; kingdom Metazoa; phylum Arthropoda; class Insecta; order Lepidoptera; family Tortricidae; genus Epinotia; species Epinotia nisella. The sequence continues at coordinate 10,531,739 of OW028688.1, read as the reverse complement.
ATTTAGGACTTCATTAGTTGCATTTCAACGGAATTATGTCAGAATCAGTAACGTACTATTACAGTTTTTAAGTACGAGTTCCATAAGTCATCTGTGGTCTTCATCATCAGTTCCACTTCACCAAATTTGTGATTTCCGGGTGTAAATACACTAGTTATAACTAGTGTATTAGTATGTAGTTATAGAAAATACCGAAATTACTACATGCGTGCCTATATTTGAGGAGTTCCCTCAATTCCTCATGGTTTCCATCATCCAACTAATGTTTTGATAATATTACGCAACAAAGGTTTTTTGGCAGCAATACGACCTCTTAAGCCATAGTTTCGCAGACGCCGTTGCACTGTCGAAACCGATACTCGCAGATCTCGGGTGGCGTTGAGTTGTTCGCAAAGTTCTGGAGCAGTCCGAGTACGTTGGCGTTTGCTCTGCATGAAAATAAATTGATCTTCGCTTTTAGACGTGACTTTTGGCCTACCTGAACGAGATCGAGTGCAATTAAGACCGGTTTCTTGTTTTCTTTTCAAAGCACTCACGACAGCAGTTTGAGAAACCTTAATTTTTTCAGTGATTTTCCGCGTTGTGTAGCCCTTATTAGACTGAGCTACAATAACAGGACGAGTTTTCGCTCAAATCGGCTTTGCGACCCATTGTTAATGTTTCCTACTTAACGAAATCTCAGGAAATACAGGAAATAAAATTTTAATGGATCAAATTTATGAATAACAATAAAACAATTCCTCGAAGAGGTATTTATATTGTTATTTGGTAGTTTTGGAAACGATAAAACATTTGAAATTCAAAACATATTCTATATGATAACCTTATTTTATAGAGTGAACTTAAACTTTTGACCCTTTCATCCAATATTTGACAGCTGTCATCCCAGTACAATTTAGGCCTCTCATAGACTGGCGCGGCCTGGCCGTGGCGGACAATAGTAAACTTGTCATTAGCTGTCAAATTTACCATGGACCGCCACCGCAGGCCGTGCCAGTGCGATTTGGGCCTTATATGTCATCATATGTCATCATTGACGTTTATTATACCCGGATGACGACTGTCAAACGTCGGCTGTTAAAAAAATCTAATTATAGACCGTTAAGGAACCTACAATATTCAAGCACTCGCGGCCCGTAATATTTATTACAGAGCCTTGCAAACATAAATAATACTCTTTGACATTTCTTGGTGGTTGCCGCGAAAAGGTTCGATGAAAAACAAGGAAACTGGCTCTCGAATCGAAAAGTATTAAGTACGTAATAAGCTAAAGCAGTCTTACCTTTTCTGGTTTTCGCCGGACCCGTATCTGTATTGGGAAGCGGTCACACGGAAAAAGAAATAAACCATGATACAAGCAATAATGGCTATTTTCGGACAGGAAAAGTCGAGGGTTCGTGATAAAGCCTCCTTAGTTAGTTACTGAATGAAGGCTTCCTTTTTGAAGCTCAAAGATAAATACATTAAGTATATTGCACCAACTCAAATTGATGATGACGCAGTTTGTTAAAAGTATGAAAGGGGAGCATTTCTCTACTAATTCTAATAAATGTGTTATAAATTATAAGAATTATAAGGTAAATGTGTTATAAGATGAAAGAAAGAGAGGCAGAGGAAGGCCCAACATACTTACACTTAGCCAAATAAAGGAGAAAGTTGCTGTCGAGTCGTACGAAGACGTCAAGAGGCTAGCAGAGGACCTAAATTAGAAGTAAGGAAAGGAAGAAGGGTGTTTTCTAGAGAGTTTTCCGAAATTATTAGAATGCCTCATTTATTTGTAACCATTTTAACGTTGTCGTGTGTCAGCTTGTTTAACCTCGGAGGTCCTTGAGTAGGTACCTCATACAAGTACAAATTCAAATCGAATTTTGAACTGTAAGTAATAGAATTAACGACGGTTCCAAATTCAAAATCGCAAATTAAATCAATCTGAGACGCTTTTTAATACTAGAGGTCAAAGTCATTCATTGAGCTTAGTGTAAACATAGCCCGGGAGTTTACTTTACAAACTTTAGTAACTTCGCCGTTACTCAAAAGGAGAATAACAGGAATAATAAAAGGAAAAATATAATGAAAGGAAATGAATCACTGCAAATTGTTGCTCAAACTATAGCGAGCTAGCGTTTTGTATAGATTAACCATATTTTATCTTGATTAACGATAGTTTATGTAGGGTAGGCAAGTAAATAGATTAATTTAACAAAGTTGTGAATATTTGAGTGTCTTTGAGTAAGAAAGTTTGGAAATAATTTGAATTTGTTATTATCGGCGTTATATATATTTATATTACCTACAATACACCTTGGAATTTAGAAAATATTTAAAAGTATTGTTTTTAGATGCCATTCCTGTAGTCAAACACAATTATAGGTGCATACGTATTTGTAAACGCCTGTCAGTACTGTGATGCACCACTTTTAATGATGCATAATGAGGTAATTATTGAGGAATTTGTGATTGCTAAGCTTATTATATATTTTTAATAAAGTACCTCAATTTCAGTATCACATAAAAAATGGTCATAGGCTTTTATTGTACACTATCTACCCGCGCGGCATCGCCCGCATATTGAAAAGAACGCAAGCAAACCTGCAGGATAAAATATAGCCCTAATCATTCAGAAAGTCAATTCTACACGCAGGTGAAAGAATGATTGAAATCGGATAAGCGGTCCCGATTTACCCATTACATTACATACAAACTTGCACTTTACAAACCTACAATCTCACAGGCTTTTCCTCTTTAATATAATATTAGTAGGTATAGATATATTGGTAATCCTTCTAAGGCAATACAACTAAGTAATATAACGTAGAATAAATTATCGTCAAACAACAATCTCAAATCAATTTCCTTTTTAATTTCACCCTCGCAATGCATAATTAGTCAGCTAATTAAAAGTCTACGTCTCCGTGTAAATATTACGTACATTAATTCCATGAATTCACACGGCCATTGGTTAAAACGGTACTGAATACCGCGGGCCGGTACTTGGCCGATAATTGTTTCTAATCACCCGAACGTGAATCGCACAGTACAGTACAGTCGATTGCAGGCCCATCGATTCAGCAAACAATTAAAAAATTCAATCGTAAATTTACAGAAACTGACCAAAATTGTATTTCCCACGGCTTCCAAAATCACCGAAATGCTCTATACATACTCGTATTCTTTATTATTAACGATTATTTTGTTGCGTCTTAATTTTTAGGGTTCCGTAGTCAACAAGGAACCCTTATAGTTTCAACATGTCCGTCTGTTTGTCTGTCCGTCCGTCTGTCCGTTTGTGCTTAGCTCAGTGACCCTTACTACTAGAAAGCTGTAATTCAGCATGGGTATATAAATCAATCACGCCGATAAAATGGTAGAAAAAAATGGTGTTTTTTTTATGGTGCGTCCCTCTACACGTAAAGTGGGGATGTTATTTTTTTCTCGTTAAAGCCAATTTTATCGTTGTATAGCTTGTTCAAAAATATTATGGGTTTCTATAACAAATTATTCAACTCGTTTTCCATTTGTGTGATATTGAACTTTAAAGTCCTAATTTTTGTTCGAGTGTCCCCCCCTGCCGGCTAAATGGCTACTACTGGGAATGTAAAAAAAATCGTAGCAGTAGTGTAAATGTATAATGAATTTAAAAGGAAAACTATCACGTCTACGTAGACATTACTAATTACCGAGGAATAGAATAGAATAGAATAAATTTATTTTGGAACAACAACAGGAATATACCTACATAACATTAGGCTTCAATCTAAAAAAAATGAAATATAATCACTAGTCGAGCAACTTAAAAATGTACTTGGAAAGGCTAACTTTAGTACAAATTCGGCCGACGCAGCCGCGCCATTAACTTGGCGCGCGTGTCGATGTAATAAAGATAGGCAACTACGGAACTCTACACTGCGCGTGGCCCGACACGCACTTAGCCGGTTTTTTTATGGCAATGTTTAAGTCGCCAATTTTCTTGAGAAAAATGCACGTTGAGTTTGTATCTCTAGTTTGATTTCTGATCTAGTATTTTTCCTAAGAATTATTAAAATTTTACCAAAAATGGATTTAGTAATTAATAACAAAGGGTATAATGAGTACAGGGCACAGCAAAATTAGACGCGCTACTAGGAGCGCCGGCGGCTAGGAAACTAATTTCATGGTCCACAAAACTGTAAAAACCTGATCGATCAAACGAACATCTGCTGAAAATTGATAAGAATTATAAAAAAGGCACTCATCGTGATACTTAAATAGGAGCTATCCATTCAGAGCGGCAACAATGGGGCTTCCTTCATTGGCACACTGACGTTTGATTACAGTTTTAGGACGGTTCGCAACAAAATTATTTAAATTAAATAATTAAATTTTAAGGTAACGTCAAGCTATTAATATTTTAGAAATGCTTCTCTCTCTTACTCGCCTAAGCGTTAATTCCAGTTGCATCATCTTCTAACTGCTTCAGAGCCCTGTGTTTGCTTTCCGACATTTTCTCCTCGACTTCGCACGATCTTCTGCATCCGCTGTCGTGAGCATTTTACAAATATACTTTGTGTGTACAGATACAAAACACTTGATAAGTAATTTCTATTTTCAAAATTAAGCTCCTCATTCCCCATTTTACATTCATCATCATCATCATCATCATCATATCAGCCGAAAGACGTCCACTGCTGGACAAAGGCCTACCCTAGAGAGTGCCAAATTGACCGGACCTGTGCCACCCGCATCCAGCGGACTCCCGCGACCTTTACCAGGTCATCAGTCCACCTTGTGGGGGGCCTACCCACGCCGCGCCTTCCGGTACGTGGTCGCCACTCGAGAACCTTTCCGCCCCAACGGCCATCGGATCTACGTGCAATGTGCCCCGCCCACTGCCACTTAAGTTTAGCAATTCGGATTCGTTTTACATTAACTGAGTTTAATTATTAATTAGATCGCTGAGCACAGAATTTCTTATTAAATAACCAGCATCTTCAGGCCCGCTTTGCCGACCATACAACACCCATACACAGCCAGTGTGTGAGGAGCATAACTAGTTAATTTCCTTTGTGACAAAGGCCGTCTCGCGGGATGGATGCGTGAAAATCGCGATGCGTCACGGTGAGCCTTGCACCCGGTCGGGTGCGGTGTGGGACGGCTCTGAAGCCTAGGCAAAAACTCCTCTAAACTGCCATGCGGGAAATTTTTGAGTCTTTTAGACAATTTCTTAGGCTTCGGCAACAACTATTATAAAGTGTAGATTTCACATTTAAAGATATTTTAATCCTTTCGGATTACTACTTACGTAATCCTCGATAGGAACTATTAGGAACATTAAGAACTATTCTGAACTGCCAATGATACAGTTCAAAAATTGTCGAGTCCGTTGCGTTAAAAACGTACAGTTTGTGAGCATTTAGAATACGATTCGGGTTTATATTTCTCTCTCGCTTACTCTACATGTTCTTTTTCTAAATAAATGATTTCACCCGAACCCAAATGCTTTTTAAGAAATGTAATTGAATTGAGAGTTTTACACGAGAAACGAATTCGAATAGATAGCCAAAATAGCGTTCGTTTCTTTCTTAGAAAGTATGATTTTTTTTTTTTTAATTTTGAGTATTAAATTTGCACTGCCTTGGTGACAGATTATAAAAAAAAATTGTACTCAAGTAGGTAACTAGCTCACACACCTATGTAAATATCTTACTGATGCTATGTATCAAGAGGACTACGAATAATCAAATGCAGTTACGTTGATTACTTGTCCCCGAAGGATAAGCGATAACATGTTTTAATACATAGCGTTCAAACCAAGTTATGAAACTAAGTGCCACATACATATAATAAATGTTACTAATAATTATATTTAGCGATTCAGAGGGCTATATCGGTTACCTTACGGCGCCACATTTCACGTAGATCTGATGGCCGTTCAGGCGGAGAGGTTCTCCAGTGGCGACCACGTACATACCGGAAGACGCAGCGTGGGTAGGCCCCCCACAAGGTGGACTACTGACCGGGTGAAGGTCGCGGGAGTCTGCTGGATGCGGGTGGCGCTGGACCAGTCACTTTGGCACTCTTTGGGGAGGCGTATGTCCAGCAGTGGACGTCTTAGTGATTATAAATAAATCTGTAATCAGTAAAAGTCTGTTGTCTGTGGTATGGCTGTTTATTCTACGTTTCATACACGTTAGTCATTTAAGGCTTCTTGAAAGACAATAAATGTAATACAGAGAATTGGTGGGTAGCTAAACATCTCCGGATTAACATACCCATAAAGTTAACATCTTAGCGTTACCCACATATTTATAAATGGGCCATGTCATCCACCAAGCAACTGGTGTCTGAACGTTGGAGAGAACGTTGTAGAAGTTGCTACAAACCCAGTTTAACATTACTAGCCCATTTCTTCATCATCATAACCATTATAGCTTAAGTTTTATAAGTCATGAATAATTTTTTTTCTTTCTTTTATTAAGAAGAAGATCTGTACACTTGCTGGCGGACTTGTCGAAATTCTTGTATTTCTGTAAACCTCTCGAAATTCTCATACGGCATGGCAGTAATTTATTGCTTCACTTGGCTGAGATGAGTCAGTCAACGCGTTCCTCTGGCTGTCTTGCCCTCAATTTTGCCTTCCAGAATATTCGCAATGACGCTGTTTTCGTGCCGTATCGGGCGGCCTCTCGCATTCTGTATCGTTTTCTACCATACTTAAAACTTCTTCACGTGTCTCACTTTTCATCAAGCTTATACTTACCATGCTACTATTATACGTACTAATACGTCTGCTGTCGCCTGGTTGTCTACTCACGCGGAGGTCTTTGCGCGCGCGCCGCCGGAATATAACCGCGATTAATAGCGACACAAACTATTTCCGGTAAACCGAAACAAATCATAATTACTCCTCTGGGTTGGCTCTTACGTCCCCCTTTGATGTTTTTATTTAAAATCCCGGTTACGGCCAACTTAAAACAAATAGGACGGCTCACCGATTATACGTTTGCGTTAAAGCGATTCGAAACGGTGATAGCTTTCTTGAATTTTGCGTGTGACTGTTTCTTTCTGTGTGGTCTAGCCGCTTGTTTGTTTAGGAAATTGATGTTTTTATTGTTTGGCGTTCGGAAGTCATAATAGGATAAATTAGATAGATGTGTGTAGTTTCACAGTAGTGCCAATAGATTGATTCATGATTGCTGGTGGAAACAAAAGGCGTGTGGCGGTTCGCTGGGGTCATATAGGGGTTTTGCTTCTGAGTAGTTCGGATCAAACCACTATTCCTAATTTTTCATCCGCACTTTTGATTTGTTTCGTGCTAAAAAAACATTTTTTTCTGTAGAAATATTAACTAATTAAATATAGCCAAGACGAAACACCGACCGGTCATTGTGGCACTCTTTGGGGGAGACCTATGTCCAGCAGTGGACGTCTTTCGGCTGATAGGTATATGATGAAGAGTAGAAGGAATTTCAATTAAATTTGTATTCATAAACTATAGCAGAGAATGACCAAAAAGTTGTTATAAATCCCGCAATAACTGAGAATTAATATGTTTAATAAACAAAACATTACATTCATTACAAATGGATATGCATTCTAATTCTTATGAAACATTGCCTATTATTTCCCTTCATAGACGGCTTGCGCGTATTTTGGGCGCAGACAGCGTACAGTCGGGCGCAGATGCGGCATCCGTCAGTCCCACGTGGAAATCGATTTTCCACGGTACGGCAGCTGGCGCGAGCGACAACTATAAACCAAACGTGTTTTACGCATACGTCAGTAAAGGGACGGCTTTAAGACGAATAAATAAGGCTTATTATCGCTTGATTTGTCGTTTTCAGGTGTGTTGAATTAAAATTTGTTTCGGTATTATCTACTATGAATGTCAAAAGTTCCTTTGTTGATACTTTTAATGTTTCGCACATTGTTGGCCGTAGACCCACCGCGTTTGAGCCGATTGCTGAGATTATTTATGATTATTAGAATGGCGTGCCGACGGCGAGTAATTAATTTTTAACGTTCAATTCTTTATTGTAATGTCCCGAAATTGATGATCTTAATGTATTAGATATGAATGCCTTGTAGTTATTCCGTTTGGATATATTTGTACCGGTTACATTAATTAATTATTGACGTGTTATGAAAAAGCGTTATTGGATATGTACTTATTATTATAATATATTCGTAAATATATTAGTAATATATTAATAATACAAACGTATTAAATATAGTATCACATTGTCACCTTAAAGTGTAACTTAAACTATCGTCAAGATTTAATAAGATGTCTAATTAAAAAAAAAACAATAAGTATGTAATTAGTGTACATGAGCTGTTGCATGAGTTATACAAAGTAGGCCAACTCTTTTTAAAGCACACTAAACCTCTTTTTAATCTATACAAAGTCAGCTTATACAATAAGTACCTAGATATTTTTATTTTCTACAAGAACCTCCTATAAGCTTGAGTTAAGCCGGCTTAGTCGGATACACAATAGTGGAGGAATTGCGAATACCAGTAGCATCCTTCCTATCTTGAGACTTCTGCATTTTTCCAAATTGATGCAAAAGTTTTATATCATTATCTAACTTGTTCGCGTCGGTCGGCATATTAAGTAACTATGACGCTCTACAGTGTTTAAAAGGAAATCTAACCTGAATTAGAACTATTAACTAACGAAAGTTTCAAATGGGTAAACGCTGTGTAAAAATATGCAGAATATAATATATTTATTTGTCTTTGAAAGCGATGTCTGTGAAACCTCCAAATAGTAAATTAATAAAATGTTTCATATTCTTCTACGATCTTTTTATTTCGTATTTGCATATTACTTAATACTTAGGTACCTCGTTAATATTCGGTATCGAAAGAATGCCATACCCTTGGGCGATAGTACATGCACAAAGCGGAAGGATGTTTTTGACGTAGAATTATTACGTATAGTCGGTTGTTATTTAAAAACTCCGTTTACGGCAATACTTGTCCAATGTTCACCTTGAAAACGTTAGGTGTCACTATACACTATATGCACTACATACCCTAGATACATGATATAATTATTATAAATCCACTGTAGCAAATTGAGACCTCTATTTAACCTTAACACCAAGCATTAACATGGAAATATAATGTAGTTTATTACTTAATCATTGTTTTATTGCAATTGCTAGAACTTCAATATTATCCATAAAACTTTTAATAGTTCCACAAAGTTATGTCTCCGGCATGTTTTATGATTAATCATGCATTGTAGCGGGAAGAATTTTAATTAAACTTCGATACTCTTCAAAGTTAAAAAGAAAAAGGTAAGTTTAAGGAACATGCAGTTGATTGACGAGCGGCCGGCGCGAACGCAGCGCAGAAAGACGGATTGCAATCGTTCATCTCAGTCATACTCTGCTTCCATTGAGCGTAAGGATTCTTAAACGCAGTACACGTAGGCTCTTCTTAAACCACGTCGCCGCTCAAACGTCCAGCTTTGATTGGTGATTCCCATGTGTAAAACTAGTAGCCTTTACAACCTCCACATAATGGCATGCGTTTGCTCAAACCATTCTTTTCGAAACGTCAATTTCAGTTGTAATGAGAACGGCAGCGCTCTCGCGATCCATCAGTGTCCACTCCAGGCAAGGTCACCCATAGAAAACAATACAAAAGGATTATTCGATGAAATGAATAGGAAGCGAGTAAAAATGTCGTTTACCTTTTATTATTTGAATAGACTTAAGAATGGCGCGCTCGGTGACAGTTTATTCGTATCTTACAAAACACGGCAAATATATTTACCGAAATGTTATTCGACAAATATAACCCTTAACAACAGAAATGCGTATTGGCTGAATAAGTGAGTGTGATAAATATGACTTACCTAAAGCAATGTATCATCTTTATAAACCTCGGCATCTAATCGAAAGTCAACACCGTGGTCATTCACAAGACGAAGCCTCCCTGCACCCGCATAATTTTACGACCATTTCGTTCCAATCCGATTAAGGCGAGACTATTGATTGTGCACGTAGAATTAGACTAACATAATTAGCCATATGACATGAATTCACCGCCTATCACAACGGAACAAACGAGGCATAGCATTATGATATGACGCGTGTTAGTGTCGGTGCGCTATAGGATGTGACCGCTCAATCCAAACCACTGAATACCTGGAGCTAATCAGCATTTCTACACCCATTTTTAACACTTAATTTTACACGTATCTTACCATTATGCTTCGGATTTTACGGGTTGCCCATACGTTCTTGAGGGAAACTGTATTGTGTATAGCGTGCGGCGTGGTGAATCAAATTAACGTTTTGTGACACTGTTGGTTTTTCATCGGGCTTTGTGTTTCGGTAATTAATAATGAGTAATCATTGCATGGATGTCAAAACAACAGTTCTTGGTTGTTTTTATGGCAAATATGAGTGGTATATCACACACATTTGTACAGGTTAAGTACGTACTTACCTACGTGGTTATTCCGTATAGGTAGGTGTATAACCTACAAAATAGTGGAAAAAACCTGTGTAGTATACAGTTGATTTCTCCAATATGTATACAGACAAACTTTCAAAAATATTTACACATGGGTAGTATGTCAGCATTAAAATCTGCTTATAGATATTTTAGATATACCTAGCGACTAGCTTTTTCAAAATTCTTCGGCAGGAAGCAATACTGAAAGCGTTTGATTTGTGCATGGAATCCATTTTTAGAGTTCTGTACTGTCTGTTCTGTACGTCTGTATGTCTCTCACAAAGTTAAATATCTTAGTAACTACTTATGTTATCAATTTGAAATTTGGAACAATTGTACAGAAGACACGTGTATGGAAAGTTTCCGAAACGAAAATTTTGAAATTATTAAGTACGTATGATAAAACGAATCCTCTATCTAGCGTATATTTTTATTTATTTCAGTATCAGAAATGAGGCTATCCGCAGCAGAACCAAGGTAACCGATATAGCCCTCCGAATCACTAAACTTAAGTGGCAGTGGGCGGGGCACATTGCACGTAGAACCGATGGCCGTCGGGCGGAAAGGTTCTACACGTATAGGTGTACTGTTATTATTCCTGATGTGAAAGGTCACCAGTGAACCTAACGATGTTCTATATTGGCGGCGAGGTATATGCCATGAAAAATACTATATCGAATATACATCTGCAAAACTAGTTACAAAATTATTCCATGCACATTTCTCCATTAAAGAGTTATCTTCAAACTATTTTCCATTCATCTTAGGAAGGATGTTTCTATTAAATGGAATAATAAACTTTTAAATAACGGTATAAACAAAGGAGAGCGGTGGCCCATTTATCAATCAGGATAAACCGCGTCTTTACAAGAATAACGACGTATGTTCCTAAGGTGTCTAAGAGAATATGTGACTTTTTCAGCCAGGCGCAAAACAAAGTCTGCATAAGATACGTTTGGCTATTATTCTTCTTCTGTTCTGTAGCCAGCCCGTCAACCCGCATATCGCGTATTATATAACATGAAACAACCTTTTGTAGTTGATATTGTTATAGATTAGACAAATTTCTTGATAGCAAATAGCAAATACCTACCTCGGCCTTGCAATTTTATATATTTGACAAACGTGAAACTGGCAACAGGGGCCTGATTCTATTTTATTGGTCACTGGGTGGTTTTTTGTTATTTTTTATATATAATGCTATGCGAGCCTGAACCTATTAAAAAAAATCTTTTTAAATTTCTAACAACTGAATCGACAAAAAAAATGTAATTACTAAACCTGCTTACAAAATTTCATGATAATCTGTTGAGAAATGCGACCTGTAGAGGAGAACAGCCGGAAATCTGGACATCCAGACATACGAAAGAATTTTGGCCCAAGCTTAAAACAGAGAACTTCGTTCGCTTCGCTCGCTCGTTCAATAAAGCCAAGTGTTTCCCACAATCACGCCACGCTATCGCGGTTTGGCAATATTCGTATTAATATGGCCGCTACGTATTCAATGTGAATCTTCATGCTCATATTTTTAACGACGCATGAAATCATAAGAACTCGAATATTCGTAAGTAGTTCAATAAATGCCGAATGTGAATTGCTTAACTGCAAACGCAGTTCATCAAGGCACAGGCGGCACAGCCCACGATAATGCAATGGAGGGAATGAAAAATATTTTAAGACTTATAGTGCAGACATACGAGCTACTTTTGACAGGTTTTCTTTGCAAGGCTACGAATGCAGTTTAATTTTAAATAGTTATCTTTTAGAGCGCGTTATCAATGGCCTTTTTAGTGTTCTTCTTCCTTCCGGCCGCCATGGCAACTAAGTTTCGCAACCAGTTGTGATGCAAGACTTTTTATTCTGTTTCCGCAACTACTTTTCTTTATTTTTCTTTCTACGCAACAAAGAATTTCTAAAAAAGATTAATTGCGACAAGAATGTTTTTTCTCCATATGCAACCATTAGCATTATTAAAAAAAAAGTGAGTAATTCGAGTTGGGTGTGTAATGATCGGTATAAAAACAAATAATATAATTTCATTGGATATAACCATTTTTGATATAATTTCAAAGGGTAGAATCATTCATTGTACATAATAAACGTTTAGTAAATTTAGTATAACTATCATTCGGTATAACGCTTATTTCTTATAACCATCATAGAGTATAATTCTTATTTCATATACATCTCATATTGTATAATGATCAAGCGGTATAATTCTAACCTAACGTAAACCTAACCCAACCGCCAGCGTGTCGACGTCACCCCGCTTCGCGGGGTGCCTATTTCCGCTCTAAGGGACACAAGTGAACCCTAACCTAACCCACCCAATAGTACAATTGTTGCGAGTGGTTTTTTTTACTGCGGGGGGCTGTGCCCCCGTCCCCCCGTGTGGGGGGCTTCGCCTCCCCCCCTCTCGTCCCCCCTTTTTCTGGCTACCCTGGCTTGATTATATCAACTGTACATTAGACGGAATGAGCATTATATCCAATGTTCAATATAGCAAATATGCATTATACTTAATGTATGTTATACAAAATATTATTATATCAAATGATCGTTATATAAAATGATAATTATACCATATAGCTATACCATATTAAGTGTTGTTATACAACTCGAGAATTATATCAGATGAGCGTTATTGCGAGTAATATTATATCAAAAATATTTATAGCCATCGTTACGCACCCATTCGAGTTGGCAATGTCACGGTGTTTTCGGTCCCTTATAATCCTTAATAAACGTCGAAAATAAAGCAGCACGAAAATACGTGTAATAACTTCAGTTGGTGTATTATTCATAGACAAAATATTGAAAACCTAAATTCCAAGCAGACTCAAGTATGACTAATGTCAAGATGATCAATGACTGCATTTTTTTCTTTTCATGACGGTACATACATTTTTTTCTTTTCATGACGGCCATAACTACATTATTGAAATAGTTTGAATATGACACCAATCACCAATTGCGAAAGTTGCATACCAAGAATAAAAAAACCGGCCAAGTGCGTGTCGGACCACGCAAAACGAAGGGTTCCGTGCCTATTAAAAAGGTCGTATCGTCACAGAAATTTTACGGCACTTACGTCCTTTTCTTTGAGGAAGGCAGTTTTTCAGCAATATCTCGAAAACCTCTGAACCGATCTTGTTCAAAATAATTTTCGGTGAATGAAATTAATAAGTCCTATGTCCATGAATTTTTCCATATTTTTAAAATACACCGTTCAAAAATTAGAGGGGGGGGGCAGAATTTTAGTGACTTTCGGGGCGATTATCTCCGACCCTATTCACTTAATCAAAAAAAATGCTAAGAAACCTTATATTTATTTTGAAAGGCCTATCGATTGATGTACCACGCGGGGGGTCACAATGACAAAAAAAATTTTGACTTTTAGTTTTATGTATGGAGTGCACCCCTAAAAAATTTTTTTTTGTCATTTTAATTACAAAACTAAGTAGCGGCTAACAAAATACACCTATCCTCAAAATTTTATTCAAATACACCTTATGGTTTTTGAGTAAAATGCCTGTGACATACGGACAGACGGACAGACGGACAGACGGACAGACGGACATGACGAAACTATAAGGGTTCCGTTTTCCTAAAAATCTCCACCGCAACTGGTTGCGGAACTCAATATAGCCATGGCGTACTAGTTGCGTAGAAAGAAAGGAAAAGTCTTGTATGGCAACTAGTTGCGGACAAAGGTTGCGAAACTTAGTTGCCATGGCGACCGGAAGGTTCTTCTTCTATGTAGTGTTGCTGAGAATTGGGATCGATTACCCCAAATATGCAAAATAGAATTGGAGTCGATTGCCCTAAATATGCAAAATATAATATAGGTACATTATTGTTAAGAAATAATCCAATATTCTTAACATTTAAATATAGGAAGTACATCCAAGTGCAACGTAGCATTTTCTACCTACTTTCATATATCAAATACCCTACTCATAAACTCTCTTTGAAAAGATTTCTTGTACAAAGCATGATCTGGGGAGGTTTTAACTTTGATCTGGGAAATCCCGTACTCAAAGTAACATTGTGCAATGTTGTGACAGGAAAAAGTTGTCTATTGCAGACGGGCAGACTTCGAATGACTCAATGGAAAATATCCAGAGATGTGTTTAGCCGTGTTTTCATATATTTAACATCTAACTGAGAAGCATTCATGGATGAGAAGTGTTCACGGATATTTTTTAATTCAGTAGAAATACTTTAATTTTTTTTTTTTTATAATTTATTGTAAACAAACACAATCAAGATAAACGAAACACATGTTGTAATATATATTGAGATTGTCGCTCGACGTGGTCTCTATCATGCCCCAGAAATGGAAATTTAGTCTTCGAGATTTTGGTGAGATTTTTCCATTGAGATTACGTCAATCTATAGAGATCATCACTTTTAGACGTCATCTCGAACGGCCAGAGAATTGGCCTCCAGATTGCCTTATTGGTTTTTTAGTGAGATGAATTAAACAAGATGTTTTTTCTGTGACGTTTTGATGACGTTGTTATTATGCGATTGAAAATGGCAAGCACATAATTTGACAGGTAAATTGCACAGAGTAAATAAGATCTGTGGTTATACAAATAAGATCTGTGGTTATATTGGCAGTAGCCAACAGTGCCCAATTACAAAAATAGGAAATTTTATTTTAAAATGGATAATGATGCGTGAACACAGATGTCGCCAGCATGTCATGGTGATATCCCCATTTTCATAACTCTACCTTTCATAATCGGTATGGCAAAGGTATGATAAAAACGATATGTCCTAGGAATATCCCCTTCGGTCAATCAAGACAAATTAAATTACGGTTCAATGTCGTAATTTGTTTTGAAATCATACGTGAATCATTATGTTAGTAGGTGTAGGTATATCCCTTTTGCGTAAGCGGATTGCCACAAACGTGGGATATGAGTATGACGAACTAATATTGATTTAGGATTGGATTGGGCTCATATTAATTTAGGATTTTGAAACACTGGGACCGACATAGGATAACCGCAAATATTCTATGGAGTCATCCTTGAAATTGATTGCTCCTATTACAAGCCACACCCCGTATATAGCTACCCTTTATAATATTTATAGAAGTTATTATAACTCATTATTTGCAAAACGAAAACCCAGCTAGTTAAGTAGTTTACGTTTCCGAATTAAAATTTAAGATGGATTTGCCCTACTTCACTGTGAATGGTGACACCAGTGAGGCATAACTTATGATCGATTAACAATTTACGTATATCTTTGAATTAATTTCGCTTCTATATATATTGTAAATTGAGTTTCTTAACCGACGATTAGGCTTACGCCTGTACATTATGGGATATCATGGCCGCAGAACAGGACGCAGTTATGCGTTGGAATGCAATGGAAGTATGTCTTTCTCCCTCTAACGCATAGTTGCGTCCTGTATGATGGCTTGATGGCAAATGGTGGCCGATTGTGTATAGAAGAAAGAAGCCTTTATGACGATATCGAAATATATAAAAGAAGAAACTGACTGACTGACTGACATATCAACGCACAGCCCAAACCTCTGGTTCTAGAAATTCCAAATTTGGCATGTAGGTTTCTTATAAGGGTGCACTAAGAAAGGATTTTTAAAAATTCACCCTCTAATGGGGTGAAATGGGGTCCAAAGTTTGTATGGGGAAACAAGATTAGTTAGATCGCTTCATAAGAAACTTCACAGCAGTATTCCTAACGATAAATGAGTGACACCTGATTCAGGTTCTTTTAGAATTCAACCCCTATAAGGGAGAAATGTGGTGATAAAGCTTGAAAATCAACATGGGTATTGTTTCTATGGTTTATCGGGTCGCTTTATCGGGACAAAAACAACAACGATCTTAAAATCCAACGTCGCGGACGTGAAATGGGGTTGAAATGTCTAAATATCAATATGGGTGTCGTTTTTATGGTTTTTTTGGGACGTTAATTACGAAAATGGTATCGATTTTGACATGTAATATTGTGGACATGAAAATTCTTGAAAGTATTTGTTTTCTTTTGCAATTCAATCTGAACATACAGGTCAAACTGAGAACCTCCTTTTTGTAGACGGTTAAAAATTACGTTTAGTACGCAAGCGAAGCCACTGGCAAAAGCTAGTGACTAATATAATAAATTGAAAGATGTAGAAAGAAACCCTGGACCGTTTTTCCATCCGCGAGATTTGATAGGATAGGATATTCCCAGTTAATTTCTCTGTCACTCTGACTTTGAAAAACAGAGAGTATGGGCATATGTCCCCTTTTGTCAAAAAACGTGAATAGAATACTGGCCTTGGTCAAGACAGGATTCTATCGATATAATTATTTGTACTGTTTCATTTGTTTTTAAAAATATTAAACAAACGAACATTGTAGCTCAACGTTAAACAAGTAAAATGTGCGATTATTAATGAACTTTGCTAATGGCGTTTACATAGCTCATTTAACAACTCTCATTACTCGGAGATTCCAACGAAATCCCCTCAACACTTTGTAAACTTTTGTACTGTCTGGCGTTCTTGTAGTTCTGGATGTAACTAGAAAGAAAGAATTAATTTTAATTTGATTAATTTAATTTTAGTTGGCCAAAATACTGCGAAAAAGGATGGAGGGAGCCGGGATAGTGCTAACATTAGGAAGACGACTATAGTGAGAATATTTAGGTATTCATATTCATATTCATATTCATATTTATTCGTTGCAACCATGGTATTTACAAAGGTGTTCTTAAAATCTAACCAGTACAAGCATGGTAGGTAGTAGCATAAAAGTTATAAAATTGTCTACTGCTTATGGGTACTGAGCACCAATGGGCATTACAGTAAACCAATAATGGTTTACTGCAATGCCAAATGGTGCTCGAGAACCACGTTGTCATCATAATATGACTCCGCGGTTCTCGTTTTAATGCAAACATTAATGAAGCTGGTCACTATTAAATACTATTGGCGGTTGGGACCTATATTCTGGTTTTCGTCAATGAAAATTAACCACAAAATTCAACTTTGTTACATTTAGATGATAGTAGGAATTTTCATTAACGTTTACGGTTTCAGGCATTTTGCTGTTGGAATTTTAATAACGACCTGATATTACCTAATATCAATGATATGACCGTAATAAGCCAAATTATTGGAACCTACTGGAATCGAAAACCAATTTACGATGCCGAAATTCATACACGCCATAATTAAATTAGTGGAATGAAAATGCATTCCCGCCATTCGATATGGATTCCACTGACCCCATACTATAACAACGTTTTGTCCCCCTTACCAACAAGCCATGGCGGAACCGACATCTCGAGTCCCCCACATACGCTCCCTACAAACATAAATTGTCAAAAGTAAATAAAAGACCATCACTGCCCTGATTATTTCGTTCCCCCAACTTAAGCGGCCATTTTGAATTTATTTTTAAGACCCATAAACGTTATGACGATAATAATCGGGCATGGAAAGTTATAAGCATAATGAAAAATATATATTTACATAGGGGACTATTTATCAAATTGACGGGTTTATAGTTTTAGTAAATATTATTCTTCCATATTTTCAATTTCCGAAGTTTATTTAGACTTCAATAACAGACGAATTTTAACGCAAGTTAGCTAGTTTGATGGACGTTTATGAATAATGGTAGGTATTAATATTTAGTAAAAGTTGGGCTAGTTCATTGTTGCCATTGTCTAGTGATATTATAATTTACTTTAAACACAAAGTCTTACCGACTTCAATTCAGCACTCCACTTCAAGTGTGCCTATAACATTTGAAGAGTTTCTTCAATTTCTCCAGGATTCTATCATCAGATCCTGACCTGCTGACCATGGAACCTCCTGGGAAGGATACCCTTTATAACAAAAAAATAATTTTCCAAATCGGTCCAGGAGTCTTTGAGTAATCGGGGAACATACATAAAAAAAAGATTCCGACGAGTTGAAAACCTCCTCCTTTTTTGAAGTCGCTTAAAAATATGATGCTAAAAACTATAAATGTTAAATTAAATTGATCTCTTCTATCGTCTAACTACCGTGTCACCTCACTTAGTAAAAATAGTTTATTTCCATACTAACTGCCCGCGTGGCTTTGCCCGCGTGTTTAAAAAAACGCAGGCAAACCCGCGGGATAAAATATAACCTAAAACTATCCAAAAAGTCCATTTTACACGCAGGTGAAAGAATTTTTGAAATCGGATAATCGGTTCCGGAGATTATCTAAAACATACAAACTTACATTTTACAAAGCTCTCTCTCACAGACTTTTCCTCTTTATGTTACCTATAGTATATGTAGATTAGTGTAGTTTAGTCCATACAAATTAGAATATTAACCTAAGATTTCTCATTCCTGTTACGTTAACTTCAAGTTTCAGCAGCTCTTAATCTAGATGTAGGTAAACAAGTAGACGGTGACATTGACATTGCGAGTTTGCGAGTTTATAGGTCGGGCTGAAATTTAAGCGGGTCGACCCTTATCCCGGATTATTCTCATTGCTCAATGTTGCGATAACAAAGAGTAAGGTAAAATATAAAACAATATAAATATTTGTGAGATAAAAGAATGGAATGGCAATAACTCTATCGACCCTTTTTAAGTTTATGATGATATTTATTCTACATAACAGTGATTTTGACATACAGAGATTTAGGTTCGCGTCTCTTCTGTGAACTGTCGGACTCTTAATCCGCATAAACGACGTCTCCTCTTAGGTATATCATTTAATGCAATTAAAACATTTTTATAAGCATAGACGCTCTTAACTATGACTACAGGAGAGGCGACGTTTGTTTACTCAATCTGTATGACCCATTTGTATAGCTTATCTCGGTGTAGCATATTAATGTTGTTACTTTAAAAATTCATATTAAAATGTTGATTTGAATGTGGTAGGTAGCTACAGATTTAGATTGACATAAAGTGATTATCCACCTTATTTTCGCACACCAACATTAAGATCTTTTAATGTCGCTGAAACGGCCCGCAATAATTTTCTACTATGCCAAAGAAGCATTCTGCTGAAGATGCGAGGTTCACAAGAATTCATTTCCGTCGCAGACCGTCCGTAATAACACTGAAATGTACCGTTAAGCGCCATGAAAAACGAAGGTTAAATGGCGAAATATATACTTTTATTATCTTTTCAATTTTAAATTCAATTATACGTACTGAGTGTAGTTTTAGACAACGCCCATGTGAAATATGCTGTTTGGAGAGCCCTTAAGCGTTAATTGAAATATTCTGAAATGTATATAACATTGTGAAATTATACAGAAATCATGGGATTACATTACAGTTACCGTTGCAGTTAAAGTTACTAATTGGCGCTGACTGAAATGCAAATTACTTTATACAGGCTGCGACTGTTTCGCGCGCATTTAGATATTCCTAGGTCTGTCATTTACAATTACGTGCCTTATTAACTAATAACTAGAAGGTAAATAGGGAAGTGGACACGTGTCGGAGAAAACCTATAAAATTGTTTATTAGTACACATGCGTTTTTAAAAGATAACAAACGACTACCACTATAGCCTAGTTGGTACGTAAATAGTACCTAAGTACCCTTGCCTACGAAGCTAGCAGCCATGGGTTCGAATCCCAGTAAGGGCAAATATTTGTGAGTCTGGTCTTTGAGTCAATTAAATAGATATGTATTTATATATATAAGTATGTATATCGTCGGCTAGTATCCATAACACAAGCGACTAGATGTATTTGTGTAGGATTGTCCCCGAATTACAGGTACAACCTTTTATTTAACTTGCAATGAATATATTGTATAGTAACTATGTTTGTTCGGGTGGAGTGGAATCATGCAACTCAATTTTGAAGCAGATATCTTCAACCGATTGAGCTGAAATTTTGGGTTTAAGTATAGTTTGGATGATAATTCAATAGTATGGCATCGAGCTGATCTAATGTTGGAGACAGAATATGGCCATGGGAATTCAGGACTTAACAGACGTACCCCCGTTGAGTTTAGGCTCGTTAGAATCGTCTCAACGAGTAGCTGATGATGGTATACAGAAAAGTACAGTTGGCAATAAAAGCTTATACCAAAAAAAAAATCTTTTGACATAAATTTATATTTATTAACAAAAGCAGGCATTGTGGCACTACAATACAATACAATACAAATACTCTTTATTGCACACCTCACACAAACAAAGCAGTTACAGAGAGAAACAATACAATAACATGTAGGTAGAGGTAGACAACAGGCGGTCTTATCGCTGAAGAGCGATTTCTTCCAGACAACCTTTGGGTATCGGAGAAAGAGATAAAACTAGATTATGCAGTAGGTGGTGCAGACATTATTATTAATCAAAAAATTATAAAAATAAACGTACATAAATACCTCTATGTATAAACATACATACACAATCATACATATATACAAATAACACAAACACAAATATATGATACATAAACAGTCAGCCAAAAAATACAATACACTACCTACTTAAAATAAATTGAACCGAATAATCCTCTAATGTGGATAAATTCTTAATTAAGTCACGAAATTAGAAATTTGTAACAGACACCACACACATTCAAGAATACGGCAGTGGAGGCTTTCACATATTTTAACCACTCAGTTACACGAATAATTAATCCTACAGTTTATTCGTTTTAAACTAAACGTTACTTCAGTTTATATCTTACAACGATGTTCGTTTTAATTTACATATTCTCACAGCCTTGCATCCCCAGCAAATTACAGCACCAACGTCACATGTCGTATATTACCTACTGGCAGATCCTGTCGCCTTCTGATAGCATTACCTGTCTCGAAAAACAAGCAACAAAGGCCGAACACTTCACACCTATTACGATACACCCCGCTTCCATTCATGAATGTGACGCCACACACAAAGATTCGAACATAAACGTCACGGCGGTGTTTTTTCAAAAATCGAACGGTCTTCATTTTATTTCTTTTCTGGCAGTATTTGATGCATTAGCCACGAATTAGTCGGCCAGTTCTTTCATGGCGAGATGTAATGTACAGTTCTTTTGATGGCGTCTGTAGCATTCAGAAGGTGACAAAGTAGTAACGCCCATTGCTTGTGTGTGGCAATGCTTGGGTGGCTCAAGATAAATGTTGAGTGTTTTTGAACGTATTCATTAAGGATATTGCAAATTCTGGTTCATTTTATATGAGTAGTCGACTATGCTTCGAACAAAGGCTTAATTAAATGCTGCACGTAGGTAATCATATAAATATCAAGCCATTAACACTGCTGTCCTTCGAACGTAACAAATACCAATTAAGTCCAAAGCAGGGAAATAATATCGTCTAGGGCATGTGCTGAATACAACATTTTACGTCTCCGGCCAGGTAACGGGATTTTCCACAAGTGTAGCGGGCGGTAATTGCCACTTTATGGAGGGGTGGCGTAAAGAACTTACTGAAGTATTAAATGTAAAACCTTATTGAAACAGGTAATGTAGACTTGTGTTGGACATACGATATTTAAAATAAATACAATATGCTTACATACATGCGTGTTACATATTCGTATTTTCAATCTAGGCCAAATGCTCCAAATATTTCAAAACAAGAAACAGGAGTGATTCTACTAGGAACATGCATAACTCATACACCTTGTTTAAAAGCACTTAAAAGTGTTGTAAATACACACAAATATTTACTAAGAAACACTTCACGCTTTGAAACAGCATAATACAAAATTCAATTACGTAGCCACAGAAACCCAGATTGTTACCTCTTAATTTTCTGAGCGTGAAAAATTATTCGTTAACGTACGGCTAACCGCACAATTTCGGACCTCATGCCGTCATTAGAACAAAAGGGCCTGGTTACTGTTCGGTAGCAAGTGAAACCCCCATGATGCCTTCGCGTTGTATCAAAACCACAAACAAGACTATTGACCAACTATTGAGACCAACGTCCTCAGAACGGCTTTTGTTTCTCACTCAATAGAAAGTCGCATACAGTGTGGTTGGAACCCAAACTATGATGCTACCGGTGGGTGGTTCAGTTCCAAAGGCTTTACCCAACCGATGACAGATTTGCAACCTGTTATTGATTGCTTCCTCACAGAATGATTTATAACTGACGGAGACGTCTGCTACTGTGGAGACTGAGTTTGTTGTCGGTCTGAAGTTGCACTTGCAAGTTGGAAACTAATTAAAATTAAGCTTAGGCACCGTAGGTTTATCAATTCAGCAGAGCGCGTTACAAGACTTCATAGTACCTACTTACACGCCTAACTCACAAGGTCGGAAACTTCCCAGCAGACACTATGACAAAAGTTGAGCGTTCTCAACGTCAATCTCTCTTACTAAAGTTAAGTGTATATTCATATTCGTTTATTGCTTCATGTGATTTACAATAGGTCTTTCATTAAATATACAGTTCGCAACATGAACCCTGCTAGGGCACAGCAATTGTAACTTATAAACTAGGTATATAATATTTAGTAGCATACAAAATTATTTATTAATGTTCGCACAAGTTAACTGCTGATAATTGATAATTAAAGACCTTGATCTCGTACCCAGTAATTATTAGATATACAACTTGATCATTTTAAGAAAAGTCCCTGGGCGACCGAAAATAGAGAAAATACGGAGAAAACGAATTTTCCCAGACATGAGACCTAGTTAGATCGATTTCTCGCCCCCGTAAACCCAACCTACTCCAAATTTCATCGAAATCGTTAGAGCCGTTTCCGAGAACGTGATTGCAAGTATTTATATACACAAAAATATTGCTCGTTTAATAGTATAGGATAGTTACGCAATTAATAACTCTTCCCAAGTCTCGGAATACACTGATTTATGTAACCATAATATAATATATTCAATTGTTCATTGGTTTGTGTAGGGCTTTTGACTGCGGCAGCTTGTATCATAACAAGATAAAAATTACAGTTAAACGGCGAAAAATGTAAACATCTCTGACGTCGACTGTAGGTACGTAAATTTCCCCTTTTTGTGTTTTAGCGTAATCAAGCTACGTATCCAAAACCTTGTACTCACTTGTCCGATTTATATGGATCTGGTGGAAAAATTAAAATTAAAACAAAATATTGTTTGTTTTTATTTTCCTTGTTCTTTTAAATAAATCACATTAAATTCTCATTAATGAATTAATTATTTCATAACAAAACAAAAAACATGCCTGTATTTTTAAACGGGTAGGTAGGGGTGAAATATAATTTTCGCTGCCACTCCTAGCTATTGTAAGTTTTTTGATTAAGAAACGGTGATTTTATTAATTATTTCATACAAACATCTCTATTTGAATAGCTAAAATTACCTTACGATCAATCGTCTTGAGTTGAGGTTCTAACCTAACTAAATACCTGAGTGTTGGCTATCGTATTTTTTTGGTTAGTGGAGTACCCACTGAGTACAAGAAGTTATCTTGAATTATTACAGTAATTTAGTTGAACACACAAGTGCCGAAAGTCAATAAAAGTAGATAGGTACCTATCACTCTACTGAAACATTGTTTATTACAGCGACCCAATGGCTTAGATATTGCTTGTCCTAAAACAACACCCCTTCACTCTTAAGGTGTTTTCCAATAGAACCAGTGGTAAAGTCAGCAATAATGATGAAAGCTGGTACTTGCCTTGACGACCACAATGAACGTTTATTGTTTAAATAACGACCCCAGCAGCAGCAGACGGTTTATTAAGGCCATCAGTTACTGCTACGAAAATTACGGAGCCAACTGTAAATACGTATAAGCGCTGCGCCGGATTCCGGCTCGACTTTTGAACGTATTGAATTGATATGTGATTCGTCTTGGGGCGCTCCCTCTTGCGTTAGTGCTCAGCCAAGTGTGTGTGAGCTAAAAGGGGGAAATGTGGTGACAATATCTGAAAATCAACATGGGTATTGTTTCTATGGTTTATCGGGTCGCTGGTTGCTGATTACGAATACAACAACGATTTTAAAATCCAACGTGGAGGACGGTAAGTTATACCATTACCATCTCCCCTGTTGGGGTGCGATGGGGTTGAAATGTGTAAATATCAATATGGGTGTCCTTTTTATGTTTTTTTGGACGTTAATTATGAAAATGGCATCGATTTTCAAATTTAACATTGTCGACATGAAAATTCTTGAAAGTATTTGTGCCAAATTGCAATTCAATTGGAACATACGGGTCAAACTGAGATGCACCTTTTTTGTAGACGGTTAAAATTACTTGTAGTACCTACGCGGGCGAAGCCGCGGCCAAAAGCTAGTTTATGAATAATTACGCAGATGATTGTTAAATAGAGGCCTTGCTTTCAACATTACCAAGAGTTATTTTTTTAGTACGAGTTTGAAAAGTGGATTTGAAAGATGCATGCAAATAAGAAGTTTAATAATACAAAATATCTACAGGTACATTTCTCTGACGTCAACTATAAGTAATGAAACAGTGTATAGGTACAGTAAGCGAAATGTATTCACGTACCTTTTTATGCCTTATTGTCATAGTAAGAAGAGCGAAAAAGGCACGTGAATACATTTCCCTTACAGTACATATTAAAATACATATCATAATGAAACGAAAACAATATCGCTGGAGATGTTTCGAATCGATACGCAGTTATATGTATGTTAATTATTGCATTATATTTTCATGTCTGAAACTCAGCTACATGTTAGTTTGTGCGAATTCACAATAACATACTTGATACAACCTTTACGTGACCTTTCAGTGGGTTGAGTGGTGGGTGTAGGGTGCCGTTTGGTATTTAGGTATATAACTCTTGCTGTGTCAAATAAACCTATTAAAATACGTATCATGAAAACGCGTCACACGTTTTAAAAGTTCTAAAATCGCTTGACATGTTTCAAACTGATTCGCGATCCTTAGTCATGAGCACACGCGTTGCCGGTGCGTTTAGCTATTAAACGTCCTTTGATTTTAGGGCAAAACAGTTAATCATTCAAATGGTTTTAATGTGTACCTTGTGTACGATACTCGTATCTCCCGACCCGTGTGCCATGTCTAGACATAGACAAAAAATACAATCTGTAATTGCAGTACCTAGGTACTGCAATTACAGATTGTATTTTTTTATCAGAAAACTTATAACAAATCGTTCTTGTTTTAAGCAGTTTAAGGCCTGTGAAATTTTGAAAGGACAATAATAATTGTAATGGCAAATAGCTACTCGTAAGTAGACTTTTGTGAATGTTCCGAGAACGTTGACGGTTGTAAATCTACTTAATTGCCGGTAATTTAGTTCAAAATGTTTAGGGTTCCCTTAAATCACAGTGAACCTTTTGAGTCTCGCTTACGGATTTTTATGTTTAGCAAATTTTTTTGTGTAGTATCGCGTATTTTAAATTTATGTTTTTTCAAGTAATAAACCGGAACCAAGGTTTACATTTCATTCGAGCCCAAGGACATGTTGTTCACTGGTAATATTTCATCTCTGTTGTTTTGTACAACAGAACTATCGTCCATTTAGGGAGTGCGTTTTTGACATAGGTTCGGCAACGCGCATGCAAGTCCCCTGGAAGAAATAAACCCAGAGTGAACCGACGTTTACAAGTCAACCGCGCACTTATCACACTCCTACTCAATATTTAGGGTGTTACCTCCTGCGGCTTCGGGAGCCATGCAGTAAAACAATAAAATCGCCCGTTTTACTGTTACCCGCTTTGTGCGCGGGATTCGCCCTAACTGCCCCTTTGTTTCACCAGACAAATGAACGCGTTGGACAATGCTGTTCGCTTGTTAGGGCCGTCGGAATAATTGCTCATTCAGTCGCCTATAGATCATGTGCGTTCATAAATAATAAATCAGTTTTTAGCTGATTGACGCGTGTGGAGTGATTTGTATATCCATGGAGCCTATTTTCAACAGTCGGGAATCAAACGATTACAGCACCACGGTGACCATCGATACAGAACTCATTATACCTAAGACCAGTATCAGAGCTCGAAGTTAAAAACATTATAAAAACTTAAAAAAACACGTATTACGACGAAATGCCCATTCCCATTGAATCAGACAATGTGCAGATGAATTAGCAGGCCCCTACCCTACCTCATAAACCAATCGTTCGCGTAAAGTACAGTTCCGGACGCATTAAAAATATCGGTAATCAAACCTATTATATACAAAGATTGCAACAATTATAGCACACAAGCGCTTTTATCTACCTTTTCTAAAATATTCGAAATTGCCATATCTAAACACCTATATTCCTTCTGCGAAAATATAAATTTTTCAGTGACTACCTACCAATACGGCTTCAGGGAAAAAAGATCTACAACACTGGTAGTGTATAGATTAGATTCGATTATTTATGTCATGGAAAAAAATTACACTATAGCATACATGTCAAAAATAATTAAAAATAAATATACAATAATAGGACGATGTCAACAAATGTAAAAGTACACAATATAATGAGGAAATAGAAAAGTAAAACAAAAACACAAAGCAAGTATATTTCAATACGCACATTATTTGAGAGATATTTATAGCAATCCATAACTAAAATGTAGTATTATCTTTTATAGTAATTCACTTGTCGGCAAAAGAGTATAAGAAGCTAAAAAAAAATAGGTGTTTAAGTCAGTTGTCTACTATAATAAATACCTAATTTAAAAAACTCATCCGTGAAATACTTGACATAATGCATTAAAAATAATTTTATTGCCCTTTTCGTATCGCCCAAAATTTACGCCTTATAAATTTAATAGCATTCCCAAACTTCAACTTCTTTATAAGTCTTAATAACTTATATTTTTTCAGGAGCGTTAATTGATAAAAATAGAAGCAAAATCGTTTATCAAAGCCATTTGCCAGGATATTTCAATATAAATTCAATTAGATTACAATAAAGACATAAATCATTCATCTCGTATTGGAGAACATCTACACTCAATCATTGTCAGTGCAACACTATGGGCCACCTTCCAAAGGAGTCATTAGACATAACACCTCAATAAAATGTTAGTAAACAAGCAAAGCCCTCCAGCGGCGCGCGCGCAGGACGCGCCATAAGACAATAATGCACGACTAATAGCTACCGATGACTCACACACTATAAATAAATCATTGTTTGCGTCGACACTAAGAACCTACTTACAAGAATCACGAGCGATTGTCCCCCGCTCTATGCTAAACCAGACTAATAATTCGTTCAAAACAACACTAAGCAACGCTTTCGTTTAAAGGGTCACAGCAAGAGGTCCAAACGTCAAAGAAATTGTCACGTCTATTGTTAATTAAAAAACAAAACACCGTGTCTACACCCTCTTTTCTTTTGTCCAGGGTAATGTTAGCTCTTCGTCAAATACCATCAGAAGTAAACAAAAAATAGGCAACAAACGGCACATTTATGTACAAAAAAATACAGAAATCAATCGGCCTGTTGACTGAAATGTATATGCTCGTAACAGCCATACTCATCCTTTTTTCTACGAGGGCCTCATAGACATTTTAGCTAAGGAGCCGCAGGCCACGAGGTAAATGTATGGTTACTATGATTATGTCGGTTACTAGGATCGCATGGTGGATGGCGGGCCACTCCCAAATGCTTGCGGCTCGAGGGCCGCAGGTTGAGTGTAGCTGGTAGGTAATATAACCTTCATTGATTAACTACTACAGCCCGTGATACTAAGCTTAAGTTTCTTCTTCGATTGTCAATAGTGGTACAAAAAGCAAAAGCCGATCTATTGAACTTGATAGTTTTTTGGGCGAGCCATCGGTGGACATGCACGACTTTCGCGTTTGATCGAGAATTCTGTGGACATTTGTCAGGAATGCCGCCGAATGATTTCTCGTGAGAACCGATAATGGAAGGCGACGCGGACGCAGCGACAAGTGCCGCTCCGAATTATTGTTGGGTGATTGTGGATTTTCGCTATGCAAATGGTTTCGTTACGCTTCTAAACAGCTTTCTTAGTAAGCAATTTTGAACAGGTGAATTTTAATAGAATATGAAAGTTGAATTATCCAGTCCTGAGAATGGTGTCAAAATTGGTTCCAATAGATTTTCATGTTAAAATTTTGCGCATGTTAACTTACGCTGAAATTGATGAGTATTTGCGGAAACCTAACTTTTTAAGAAGCGTGTGCTTTATAGTAATTGGATAGCTATCGATGCCTGAGCGCTTACCCGCTAATGCAGACAGACTAGTCAGCTTCGAGTTAAGTCTACGAGAGCTTAATCGTGTATAGGTCTAATGCGTTGCCCTACACCTGCTGAGGCGACAGTGGATAGCCCAATTGCGACGGCGCCGCGACTGCGACGAATCGCAGCAACACGTGCGTGCACTATCCGACAGAAAATCGATCAGGCACCGAACTTTTCCGAAAAAACTCCGAGCAGACGACCGATTACCGTCAATTTTCGATGCTCGAAATCCGAAACTCACGATTCACCTGTGATCACCTCACCTGAAAACTGCCACAGTTAACCGTACACCACGTTATATCAGTATCTTTTACTTACATATTGTAAGAAGGAGTGAGATGAAGATACGTGGCTAGTCCGGCGATATGAAGGCGAATCATATTCAGTCTGTATAACAGTCGCTGCCAGCCGAATGGTTAATTGCTGAACAGTTAGTCGTAACTCCGTTTTACTGTGATTTTTTCTCACGCACTGATGTGTGAGAACAATCGTGATTCATATGTTTAGTTATTTTTAGTATTCTATGAATCGTACATCGTACTATGGTCTAAATTTTACCGTGAGATTTTAAAATCCTTAAAACTATGGCTATGAAATAACCATAAAAAACCGGCCAAGTGCGAGTCGGACTCGCGCACCGATGGTTCCGTTTCTTTTGATTGCGTTGACATAGAAGTTTGATTTTGTTACAGCTTAAAGGTATTATAGACCTGAGTATTTGATATAAATTTCAATTAAATACCTCTACGCGTTCATGAGGAAAGGGGTAGTAAGTTTAAAATTATTAAAATAGTTCATTTTGATGCTATAGTGCGGAAAGTACCTATGTCATTACGTCGCGAGTACAGAGGCAAGACTCGGGACGAGTGAAGAATGACATTTCCGCACGTGTATCGAACGGCGTTTTTTAGGGTTCCGTACCTCGAAAGGAAAAAACGGAACCCTTTATAGGATCGCTTTGTTTTCCGTCTGTCCGTCCGTCTGTCAAGACCCTTTTTCTCAGGAAAAAAAACTGTCCCTTGGAACTGTGAAAGAATCAAACTTCTAAGCCAACGCAATCAAAAGATACAGCCGTTTATGCCACAAATTTCCGCAAATTGTGGAAACTCGCAAGGGAATCAAAACCTACAGAGTACTTACTTCCCGTGAACTCAGAATCTTGAAATTTGGTACGAAGCAACGTCTTATAGTACAGATAAAGGAAAAATTGCGAAAACCGTAAATCTTTAGTTACATCATAATACTAAAAATATTTTTAATACAGTTGCTCAAAATAGTTATTTACGATACAAGTGCAGAAAATAGGAAATTCGCAACGAGTGGTGATAAATTAAAACACGACCGAAGGGAGTGTTTTAAATCGACACGAGTTGCGAATTACCTATTCGCACGTGTATCGTACAACGTTTTACAGTACATTATGGCTCTTTAAAGTTTCTACATATGCACGGAAAGTGCTCATTTCCGCACTAGTGCGGAAAAGTAACACCATGTGTACTGTAAAGTGCTACTTTACATAGTTGTTTAGCGTGCGGAAAGTTGGTTGGTTTAAAAAAATCGCGCGCAGTTAAATTGTTTTTGATTTTTAGTATACAATATTATTCTTCACTCTTGCGCTATTGATATTAGTTTTTTAATATAAAGCGACTAAGATCAATGAATTTTCTAACTAACTAGGAAATATAGTGTTATTAGTTTCTTCACTAATTTCTGCCTTCTTAGGCAGTACCTGTTAAAATAACATTACGTCGAGTTTTTGGTGAGCACGCCAGACACGCGTAATAAGCGCAACATACGTTAGTGTTGAATATTTCTAAATAGCTCGAAAATATGAGTGAAATATGAGAATATCAGTGACAGTATCTTAACAGTAATACAATACGGTTAGTGTCACGCGAGACTCGTATAAATTATGTATTAGAATGTGCTTCGATCTGTCGCGCACATTCCCTCGTCCCGCGCTCTCGTGTGCTTGTACAGTCGCGGAATGAAAAGGTTGACCAGTTTTCAAATACATAAATTAATTTACGCGTTGCAGGCACATGTTACCTTTTTAAACTGAGTAACAGACGAGAGTGTATTATTGAAAATTATGTTTAACTGTTTGACAACAAAGTTCAAATTGACTGAGACGAATGTTCCTTGTCTATTAATAGTTGAAACCTTTTTATTAGTTGGATCTTGCCATTATGTTGTGTAAAGTTTGTTAAATCTAATGATTACATCCTCTTCGCTTATAATGATTAAAACTGGCATTGGTTCCATGGCAGAAATGGCGGTGCCTCTTATGGGACGCTACATGTGTTAGCACGTTTGCCCCGTCCCATTTGAGCCACACCATCAGATCCGCGGCGTCGGCCGCCGAGTCGGCGGCTCGGTTGAAACATGTCAAGTACTCTGCCTTGGAGCCAATGTACGACTTTGTGCTAGTGGCGGTGGAGACTGCGGGACCTTGGGGTACGGAGGCCAAAGACTTTATACGGGATTTGGGACGGCGGCTTAGGGATAGGGGCTGCGATCCTTGTTCCGGATCGTTCCTGGCTCAACAGATTTCCTTGGTCATCCAGCGCGGCAACGCCGCCAGTGTCATGGGAACTTTCGGGCCACCAACGATCCGGGACGGTCCTTTTTGTTAGTTTAGTACGTATTTTTGACGAAGCCTGTTGCGGATTCTATTCTTTGACTTTGACTTTAACTTTGATTAAAACTATAAATGTGAATAAAAGTGCCTGTCAATGTCATCATTGCTATTTCTTGTATTCTTGTTAATATGTGAAATGACTTTAATTATGACGGAATTTATCATACTCGGTCGACAAAGCAGATACTGATAACTTATAAGGTAAACGTCCGAGTGCTCGACACTGGACTAGTATATGGCATGGGCACTCTATGTCAAAGTGACATGGCTTAAATTCGAATGAAGCAAAATCCTATTAGTTCGAATTTAATATTGCTTTGACATAGAGTGCCCATGCCATATACTAGTACAGCGTCGAGCACTCGGACGTTTACCTTACTGAGTAAGCAAAAACAGATATTAAGGTGGTCATTTTCATTCCGCCACTGAACCTACTAGCACTACTAGCTGCGCTGAGGAGTTAAAACAAGCAGTAACGAACGCTGAATCAAGTTTTCTTCCTGAATAAGCACAAAATGAATAGGTATATAAAAGCCTAGGTATTTATAGTTTTTTTTGGGAATACATATATTCTCACTGCTGAGGTGAAAAATTGTATGTGTTACTCGAGAGCAAAGTATGTGCGTCTCGTGCTTTTGAGTCCCTCGCTGCGCTCAAGATTCTAATTTTTAATCACTCACTACGATCGTGATTCAAATTTAGAATCTTACTCTTCCTCGGGACTTAAAATCAGCACTCGCAGCATAAAGAAACTTTGCTCTCTGGTTGCACAAATAACTATTTTAATATACACATGCAGCCATTATGATAACACCGGCGATCCGTCAAATGGTGCTATGCAAAGTGAATTTAGGGGATGCGATATCACTGATAGGTACGTGAAGAAGCCATCGGCTTGAAACAACTCGAACCGCGACCCTGATATCTTCTCATTTCTCTAAGCAAGCTATAAATATGTACCGCAATGTACACCATGTTAACAGGGTGTCTACCGTCTATAGTCTCATACTGTAAAAATTTAATACGAATTGGATTGAATACGACGCTATAGCTAACCGACTTTGTAAGAGCGGGACGCAAGGCACCGATTTACAATTTCAATATCTATTCGATTTTCACGATGCGAGAATGGATTCCCAGTTGCCACAATATTTTCCCAAAGAAGCCATAAAACATCCACTGCATTAATTCGAATGCCGTGCACTGTATGTATATGACCTATTTTGATAAAGGAATATTTCGTTACCCCAGAATTTCCTCAAAGGCTTGTGGCTTATGCTTTTGTTTATGTTACCAGAATAGCGGAAGAGGCGTTTTTGTAGAGTACCTACATTTTCGAACGAGCGAGCGAAGCGAACGAAGTTCTATGCTTCAACTTAGGCCGCTATCTGGCTATTCTCCTCTATAGGTCGCATTTCTCAACCGATTCTCGTAAAATTTTGTGAGCATTTTTTTTGTTGCGTCACTTTCTCGACTTTTTTTTAAAGATTTAAAAGACAGGCTCGCCAGTTCTTAAGCTCACAGACCCACTAGTAAATTAGGTTCTTGGAGTAAAAGGAGATGAGATAAGTACCAAATGTATTTATGGCCAGAGTAGATCTACCTACTAGACATAATAATTTGAAGCAAGGGCTCAGGTTGATAAAATTAGATTTTGCTTATTAAAATCGTATTCGTTATCGCGCTTCCCAATATCGATATAAACGTTAGTAGCGCACTCCGGAATAAAAAATCGGTCAAGTGCGAGTCTGACTCGCGCACCGTGGGTTCCGTACACAATTTCATATAGCATACCAGTCTTGCCCCGCCCATATTTTGAAAAAATCTTAACAACGCATAGATAGTGTAGTTAAGCCATGAGTAAGTACTATCGCCCAAGGGTACGGGTTCACACCTCTAGGATTATTTTCGAGCGTTCGCCATGCATGTGCAGACGATTTTGAACAGAAAGTGTGAACCCGTACCCTTGGGCGATAGTGCCTACAGCGCTGCCGTGTCAATCGTATCTCATGTATCTTGAGATACATGAGTTAAGCGTAACAGGTCTAAATCTGTTTATTTTCCATGCCTTTATCGACCTACATACTCAGTTTTTTTTAATTTAACTTACCAATTCCTTATACGTGCCTGTCACGTAACTCGTGTAACTCTGTTTTTACGATAGTAAATCATGGCTAAATACTGTACAAAAAAAACTTCAAACGGCGTTTTCTCAAAACTATGCTTTTTGAGATACCTACATGAGATAGGCTTGACACGGCAGAGCGCCATTTATCTGTGCATTTGTTACTAACTTGCGCGACCAAGGAACTCGATATGTATGCTAGTTTTTCAGCGATAATTCTTTATCAAGTGAATTAATTTCGATAATTCTTTTTTTATTTACTAAAAGGTAGTTTCAGAATACTTTCATACGAATGAAGTATTAAATTACGAACAAAATTAACAAATGATATTTGAAGAATAAAAAAAATACGCTAGATAGAGGTCTCGTTATACTTTTCCGGTTATATTTAGGTTATATATATATATTAATATATATATATATTATTTTCAAATGTTTCGCTTGGATAACTTCGGTGATAATGGGGGAATGGTATTTTTTCAACATTTTTCTTTATAAATCAAAATTTTACCACTGTAGAAAAAATAAACTGTTTTAGAATGTGCAATTCAAGCTCTTTCATATGATACCCCACTTGGCCTACTAACTAGACTTTGATTTTTTGCCCCCCCTCTTATCCGTCCTTTTTTATAGAAATAGAAAATATATATTAAAAATTTTAATTTTCCATACACGTGGATTAGCTTTGTTTATAATATTCCAAATGTTAAATTGATAGCATTAGTAGTTCCTGAGATATTTGAATAAGGGTTCCGTTTTTACCTTTTTGTTCCGGAACCCTAAAAACCTCTAGAGCCGAATAAACCTCTCTTTTATTATCCAAACGTTGTTTATCGTAGGTGTAGGTATTCTTAGTCTGAACCCTGTTTACGAGTATATGCAGCCCTAAGCCTAATGTGGTAAAGAATACGCACATAAACCGAAAAAACCCACGCAGCCATCTCCACAAACAGTCTCCGCCCAGTTTTTCCATGAAACTTGATTCGTCATGTCCAATTAAAATAGATACACGAATCGTTGGCAACACCGCTCGCTATTTACGTTTCTGTTTTAAAGAGAAATGCATAAAACTTTATATCCGTACTGTCCTAGGTATATTGATGATGTCAAAATTGTCAAATGTCATTGATTGATTAGGTACACGAGTAAAAAATAGTATGTTAAAAAGAATGATACAAACCACCAGTCGTGAAACTGTATTATTTTTCTTTTTTTTCTGAATTAGAAATAATGTTATAGAAGTTGAAATTATTTGTTTCAGATCCATAAACTAGTCTCCACTTTAGAGGTTCAAAACATGAAAATGGAGTCCTTAGAGGTTGTTGCAAAAAAGCCCTGGGATTAAATGAAGGTTCATTTATCAACTTTGAGAGCTGCTTAATATTTATTTTCAATATAGGTAGAACTTTTAATCAAAAAGTACACATTTTCATTGCTCTTGTGTCTATATCGGCACTAGCTTTCATCTAGGTAAAATATATCAGTCCAAGATGTTCGAGTAAGTATGCGTCTTTAAACGTGTGATACATGTTTAATATTTCATTTATTAATTCAACTACAGACTCACGCATACACCAAATAACTTTGATGATATGATGCTAGAGCATATTAAGCTAGAGTAGTGATAACGCACTACAGAATAGATAGACACGATATATGGACACAATCTTACTCAAATCGACCTAAAACTAACCAAAGCTTGTTGGGTACTTAGGCGACGATATACTTAAATATATAAATCAATATATACCTACATAGAATATCCTGACTCAGGAACAAATTTTCGTGCCCACCACACAAATAAATGCACTTACCGGGATTCGAACCCGCAGAGCAGGGCAGGGCAGTGTCACTACCAACTAGACTAAAGTGGTCGTCAAGGATAGATACACTTCCAAGAGAGACGTACCTAAGTTACTTTTTCGAATGTGGTGGTCCACATCTGGATAATTGCCTCTCTGATTTAACTTCCTACGCCCATAATTTTTGAATCTTTATCGCCATCGCGTAGCAACTCGAATTCTAGCCTGAGCTGGACCCAACTAGTTCCCACGCGTGTGCCTTACCGCTGACTTTTTGCGCTCGACTTCCTTTAAAGGAAAAAAGATGGACCCGATCACGTTTTCCATTGAGCAGTTTTTCTGTTTACGCCTCTGCCGACGATTGGATCACTGTGATACAATATGACGGCATCTAGTCGCCATGACGATTGCATAATACCTATAGGTAGGTATAATAGTCTGGTGTAGCTATTACTTCTTAGCAAAGGTAGGATGTAAAGATTGAGGACGAGGGACCCTATTTGACTTAAAGTATTGATTGGAATTACTTTTTCATTTTATTTTATTTATCAGGTACAATTTACACATATCACAATGTATTGGCACAAAGGTATGTGCCTAAAACAAGCGTGCACAAAGCAATTTAGTACATAAGTAAACATTAATGTCAAGTCTACCAACATAGAAGAGGGTTCACTTCAAGAGCTGTCCGTACAATTTCAACAGACAATCACTAATTTACCCTACTCTCATGTCAATCCAGTCGAAGAAATTACTTATTTTCGCATGTAGATAACAAAATACTTAATGGGTTGATAGCACTTTGAGACCGGGAAGCACGGCACTGAACAGAGGAAATGAGGTAGCGGAACTATCATCCCAGGGGAAAAACTCGCATTTATGAGAATTGACCTCTAAGCCAAGTTCCTGGAAGCGTGGAAGGAGATCAGATCCTGCTGATCACTTCCTCCGGGGTACCCCCGAGGGTACTGTCATCTAGATACCGGATGTTTAGTGGGGATCAAAACTAAGAGATCACCTTTTGTATAGCCAGACTGAAAACAAGAGGGCCAAGTGGATCTCCCTGCTGTGCGCCGACTTGGGAAAGAATAAGTGACTCGTAAAACTCATTAGAAGGAGACGGGTAAACTTGAAAGAGGAAGGGGAAGAAGGAAGGCAACCTCTCTCGTACCTTGCATAACAACACATCGCGCTCAACACAATTAAAAGCGTTTTTAATGTCCAGCTTAACAATAACGCAATCCGTATTTTTCGGGTCTCCTGAGAACGCTCGCGTTGCGTGAATAGCGGCTTCGCAACCCAACCTCGTACCAAACCCAACTAGGGTGCGGCTGCAATAGGCGGCCATTTCCTCTCTGACGGCACAACCAACACCCAAGTTTAGCCGTCAAACGAAAATGTGATGCCGATAGTAATGGGTCTTAAACCTCCGTCCTTCGTCAACGCACATAAGGACGCTCCGTAAATGTATTAGGGACAAACCGATGGATTTACCTGGCCACTTAGCAAGAAGTTGCACGGCCTTGTCAGACACTCCAACAACCGACACTCATTAGCACCTGCGGAACCCGAAGTATGCTCCTTCAAATGCACCGGGCGGATACCGTCTAAGCCAGCAGCAGAACTGTTATCAAAGGTGCTAAGTGCCTGCGCTAGACCTCCAGCCTCGCAGAATAAGCTGAAAAAGCCCTATCAGGTTAGTGCGGGTATACTAGTGGTCGTGAAGGCGCTGGGTGCTTTGACTGCAAGAGTCTCTGGATTCGACGGTGCCACACCATCATCAGACATAAGCCTACTCATTTACTCATTGCCTAAAAATCTTTGATATCTTTTCCATTAAAACGAATCTAAACATAGAGTTAAGAGCTATGCTTTGGACGAAGTAGAAAAGAAGACGACCGTCATGCTCTTCTTGGATTGTAATTATTGCGTGGATCAAATATATCAAGACGAAAATTATCAGCAGCTCATTCTAACGCTTTATGCTTTGCACGGGTGGAAGCGAGAAGAATAAATATTTACAAAATGAGAAAAGATTCAGTGAGACCACTTTAAAAACGACAATACTATACAACATTTACATCAAAATGAGTTGCAGACGTGTGTATTGTGTTATTCAATTAAAATTCGTATAATTTCAATTACAAATCTTTTCAAATGTATTCTCATGTATTCTGATTAGGCACGCAGTGCATAGTCATAAATGCAGTGTAAGACTATTGAATCTCAATAAGTATTGATCGATGCGTAATAATATTTTTACTGCGCATCGCATATGCCATGCAAACAATTAGGGTAAGTAAACAGGGACAGAGGTTTGCGATACTGTTTCAATAACCAGCAACTAATTTAATCAACGACAAAACAGCCGTGGGTAGCAAGAGCAAGGCTTTCATGTACGAGCATCTACCGTTAACGTCAAACGCAGACATAATCAACGTAAAATACACGATGAAAGACACGTAATAAACGTATTACGGTGTATGAATAACGTGAAATACACATGCTCAGTTCCATTTTCCATCCTACGTACGTACCTTGCCCGAAGTTTTCGTTGTAAAAAGAACCTTATTTTTACAACCGATACGGTTCACATTTCGTAGTTGGAATAGATATTTACGAGATTGATAAAGTAAGTAAGTATGCGAAATTCAGAAACGACGTTAGTCTGCTCACGTCGACTGCAGGCTACAGGGAAACTTACATTAAATGCATTCCTGGTAACAACGATGTGTTTGATGCTTATGCATTTTACAAATTGGTTTCTAATTTATATAGCAAATTTAACAATAACTGCATCAATGTACCTACACTACAGAAACATTTCCTCCAGGTGCAAAAATTTTTCAAAGATCGATAAATTGGTAGTCTTCATATATTATCAGCTCTCGGCACCTACGTTTCAAGTTAATACAATCATGATTTATTTATATAGACTATCAGTCAAGTCAAAAGTACCGAGCAACAGTTCAGCAAGTATGCTAACTTTATACTTCTCGGCCATCACAAGGTCTTGTCATTGGGGATGGCGATATCGTCAAGCATTATAGTTTGGTACTTTCATGGATCTGTCAGCATAGTTAATAGTATCGGTTATAATTATTATAGTCCTATCTGTGCTGACAGATTGATCCCAGTAACACACGACCATTTTCGAGAGTGGGAGCATATCGCAGCCTCCAAGAATATAGGAGAGCAAGTTGCTGGTGAATAATCCTCACTACAAAGTCAGTCAGTGTGCATTAATCACATTTTACAGACTGGGTAGCGTTAAACATGACGCCGGAAATGTCATCCCATAGAGAGCTGCCCAACTTCCTATCCTATGCGAATAGATTTTAACGAACGTAACTTAAGAAGGCTTTAAGATTCGTCAAATCTATGCATTCAAAGCTAAAACAGCATTTTTTCTTTTGAGTATGAACTGATCGACGAAACCAGCAACATATTTAAAAACTGGTGAATTCACAAGGTACTTAAATACTAAATACAGGGTGTAGTGGCCTCCTTTTTTAAATATCTATCATTAAATTTAAACAATCAGGACTATTTAGCAGTGGCGCTAGTGAGCACTGTAACGCCCGAAATGTGGCCCTTAGTGTTATTGGAGGTCGCATATGTGTCTACTGGCCATATGTAATCATTATTACGACATGCCTGTCACGATTTAAATATACTTAGAAACCGTTTGTTTACGTTCCTTTGTATTGTCACTTGCTGAAAATAAACAGACCACGAAACAACTAGCTTATCACTGAACTCTGCTGTAGTGTTAATCTATACACGTTATAGTCAATTCACATTAGGTCATGTGCCTCACGCACTGATAGTGCTAGTTTAAATTAATAAATATTGAGTGGTTCTGATATTTAGTGTAATCTTGCGAAATTATGTCGGAAGAAAACGGCATAAGTGGTATAAAGAAGCTGAAGGGATCGTCAGACTACCCGAACTGGAAGTTCCTGGTGCGGAATTACCTGGAAAATAAAAACTGGTGGGATGTAATTTCAAAAGACGTAGTTAATGCTGACGTAGACAGGAAGGCACGAACAACCATATGCTTGTTGCTGGAACCAGAGTGCTTTACTCACGTCTACAATGCGAAAACTGCGAAGGAAGCCTGGAACAGTTTACAGACAGCCTACGAAGATAAAGGCTGGGGAAGACGCATCCACATCCAGCGAGAGCTTTTCAACTGTAAGTTAGAAAATTTCAATTGTATGGAGAGCTACATATCAAAAGTCACATTCTTTGCACAACAATTGAATGATATTGATGCTGGAATCCCTGAGGATTGGATAATCTCAATTTTGCTTGGTGGATTGACTTCTGAGTACAGCCCACTTATAATGGCTGTAGATAACAGTGGCCAAGATATCACTTTAGAGCAAATTAAGATGAAGTTGTTGCAAGAAGGAAGTAGACAGAGCAAGATGAACACAGACTACGAGCAAGCTTTGGTGACACGTAGAGGACAGAACGATGCCAGATCTACAAGCAAAACTAACGATCGTAAGCAGAAGTTTGTCTACAAGTGCTTCAAGTGCCACAAGCCAGGACATAAGGCATCTGAATGTAAAGAGCGAGTCAAGACCGCGAATGTCTGCCTGAACACCAAGGAGGCGATTAACAAGGACAAATGGTATCTTGACAGCGGGTGCTCTAATTCTATGACTCATGACCGGAGCAAGTTGGTGTCCTATAGACCTGAAAAGGGCAGCATGAAAATCTCTGTTGCGAATGGCGAGAAGTTATTGGTCAAAGGTCGAGGGAACGCTGAACCTCAAGTCAGCAAAAACGAAAAATTTATTTTGGAAAATGTTTTGCATGTTCCCGACCTTTCGATGAACTTGATATCGGTTAGCGATTTGACCAAGAAAAATTGTTCGATTAATTTTGACAAAGGAGGTTGCACGATTCAAAATAAGAACCGAATTATTGCAAGCTGTCAAGAAGTTGACGGAATTTACGAGTTGACAGAAAAGAATAACAACGTCGTGAATGTGACATTGTCAAATCAAAATGGGCAAAATGTAAACATTTCGAACATTTGGCATAAACGTTTAGGCCATTTAAGCCGAAATTATATGGCCGAGATGCAGAAAATGGTAACTGGTATGGAATTTAAAAGTTCCGATTTGTGTGAACCGTGCATTCCGTGTATTGAAGGAAAGACATGCAAGAGTCCCTTTAAGAACAAAGGTACGAGAGCGAACGAGATCCTACAAATCGTACACAGCGATATTTGCGGACCAGTTGAGGAACCATCGTTCGGAGGTGCGAGGTTTATTCTTCTTTTCATCGACGATTTTACTCGAAAGACGCATGTTTACTTTTTGAAACATAAGCATGAGACGTTCGATAAGTTTCGTGAATACAAGGCGGAAGTCGAGAACGAGACGAGTAAATCTATACGAGTTTTGAGAAGTGACGGAGGCGGAGAGTACTGTAACGGAAAATTTAAAGATTTTTTGAAGTCCGAAGGAATAAAACATCAGACGACGGTACCTTACACGCCGGAGCAAAACTCGGTCGCAGAGAGATCGAACAGGACGATTATTGAGAAGGCCCGGACCTTATTGTCGGAGGCGAAGCTCCCCAAAAAATATTGGGCGGAAGCTGTAAATACCGTAGTGTATTTGAAAAATAGAAGCCCAACAAAAGCTGTGAAAGGGGCAGTACCTGAAGAGCTTTGGACAGGCAGGAAGGTAGATGTCAGGCATCTACGAATCTTCGGTTGTGTGGGATATCGACTTCTACCAAAAGCAAAGCGACGAAAATTGGATATGAAGACAGAACCAATGATATTCATCGGATACCCAGATAATCAAAAGGGTTATCGTTTGATGAATGCGAAGACGCATGAAGTTATCACTGCAAGAGATGTGATATTTGTAGAAAATCAATTTCTTCACAAAGAAAATGACGAGAAGCGGTCAGAGGTTATTTTCAACCTTAACACAGACTGTGAACAGTCGAGCGAAGAACTACCTGAAGCATTGGAAAGTCATGATGTGTTCCGCGAAGCTGTTGACGACATCGTAAGTGCTGAACCTGATATACAACAGCCAGTACCGAATGAGGTGTTCACAGAAGATGTGATTATACCGGACCTGCAAGAAAGGCGGTATCCGCAGAGAGAACGCAAAGCAGTTGACCGATACGGCTGTAATGTTATGTCTGCCACGCAAGGTAACTATGACGGAGACCCTGTGACTATTGGAGAAGCTTTGGCGCGACCCGATGGTGACTTATGGCAAAAAGCGATAGACGAAGAGCTGATGTCATTAAAGGAGAACCAGACTTGGACCTTAGTCGACCTTCCGGCTGATAAGAAACCTATCCAGTGCAAATGGGTATTCAAAATCAAGAAAGACAGTGACGGCAAGGTAACAAAGTATAAGGCTAGACTTGTAGCGAAAGGGTTCACACAGGTATGTGGTGTAGATTATACTGAGACTTATTCTCCAGTAGTTAGAAGCTCTACTTTACGATTGTTGTTCTCGTTGGCTGCTGAATACGATTGGTTTATTGACCAATGGGATGTCACGACTGCGTTTTTGTATGGGAAGATAAAAGAGGACATTTACATGCTTCAACCAAAAGGAGCAGTCGCCAAAGGTCAAGAAACCAAAGTATGTAAGCTGCAGCGATCTTTATATGGTTTGAAACAAGCCTCAAATGCTTGGTTCAAAGAGTTAGATAAAGAAATGTTGAATTTAGGCTTTATACAATCAAAAATAGAACCGTGTTTGTACCAAAAACAGCTTAAAGATGACAAGAGGTTAATAGTAGTAATTTACGTTGATGACATTTTTGTATTCGGAAACTGTGAACTTGAGAAGCAAAAATTAAAATTGGGGTTGCTTGACAAGTTTAAGGTGAAGGATTTAGGCGCGGCTAGGCATGTTTTAGGCATGAGACTGAGACGAGAGAAAGGGGTTATTCATCTCGATCAGGAGCAGTTTATTCTGGACATTATAAATGACTTTAACATGACAGATTCTAAGCCGGTTACTACCCCGATGGAAGTGGGAATGAAATTGGAGAGGTCGACAAGTTCTCACTGTCAGTTGCCGTATCAAAATTTGGTAGGTTGCCTAAATTATTTAGCCTGTAATACGCGACCTGACATATCTCACGCGGTAAGTGTACTTTCCCAGTTTAATTCCTGTTACAGTGAAATACACTTTAAGTGCGCGAAACGGGTCTTAAGGTATTTGAAAGGTACGTCAAATCTGTGTCTTACTTTTCGGAAATCAGGTGATTTAGATTTACGTGGCTATGTCGACGCAGATTGGGGTGGGGCGCTTGATAGAAAATCATTCACGGGTTTAATTTTTAAATTAGGCAAAAATATAGTTTCCTGGGAGAGCAAGAAACAAGCAACCGTCAGCTTGAGCTCTACAGAATCGGAATATGTAGGACTGAGTCAGGCTTCAAAGGAAGCACTTTACTTACGTAGCTTACTTAACAGTTTGACTGCTGTGGACGGTAAACCTGTCATAATTTTTAATGACAATCAGTCGGCTCATAAAATAGCTGCTAATAAGATGATGCATAATAGAACAAAGCACATAGATATAAAGTATCATTTTATTCGTGAGTGTGTACTGGCAAATAAAGTTGAGATAAAGTACATGCCAACCGATAAAATGATAGCGGACATCTTAACAAAGAGTGTTAATGGCCCAAAATTAAAAGATTTTTTGAAGGATTTATCGCTATCAAATTATTCTTTTAAGAGGGCGGAATAGTTAGATGTTTTGATATGGTGTTATGTTTTTTTTAAGTGCTTTGTATAGGATAGTTATTATTATGTTTACGTTATGCAAATTTAATTTAGCTGGATTTCTTGTTTAAACGATATGTGTGTAGAGATTTGTACAGTCTAACACAGAAGTGCTTAGGTTTTGTGTTGAACATATGAGTGTACAAGTTTGTACAGTCAGACACAAAAGTGTTAAGATTTATTTTATTTTATGTACCGAGTACAGACAAGTACAGAAGTGTTCACGCATGTACGTAATAGATTAAGAGGGCGTATTGGAGGTCGCATATGTGTCTACTGGCCATATGTAATCATTATTACGACATGCCTGTCACGATTTAAATATACTTAGAAACCGTTTGTTTACGTTCCTTTGTATTGTCACTTGCTGAAAATAAACAGACCACGAAACAACTAGCTTATCACTGAACTCTGCTGTAGTGTTAATCTATACACGTTATAGTCAATTCACATTAAGTGTAGGCGTGGTCTCAGATATTTGTTTTTACGGATCCAATACAAAATGAAAGTGTTGCGTTTTTACTCGAAGTGCATTTCAGCCATTTCCTTTCAGCACTTGCATAAGAACTCGACGTCAGAGAAGCAAAATATGTATTATATTTCTCTATGTAAGTATGTATCGCACTCACCATAACATGAATGAATGCTGAATCCAGCTACCCATTTCGACAATGGCTGTCTTTCAGCAGTGGGCAATTAACGTCAGATGCAATTTACCTCAGTGCTGTTGAAAGAGCCTTACTCCATGAGGGTATCCGTGACGTGTAGGTAGGCATGTATTCACTCATACGACAGAACGGAACTTAATACAATATGCGTTCGAGGCCGCAATATAGACAATTTACAGGAATATTTAATTAATGCGTTGTAGAGGATATCATATGTATGAATTGCACCACATTAAAAAGTCCATATTTTAGACAATGATTTAGCTTCTTTGTTCTTCTTACATTATGATGTCGTAAGGCTTGTCTAATAGGGGTGTATAGACTCAAAATGTATTATTAGGTACGGTCGACGCCAAAAATACGTTTACACTATTCGCCTTATTGCAATGGAATAAGGTACACAAGTAGTGTAAACGTATTTTTGGCGTCGACTGTACCTACTCCAAAAGAAAGAAGGCAAAAAATATGCCTAGTGACGAGAATCCCATTCAGGTATCTCAAAGATTTATAGAGAGAAAACGCTCGGGGATCGTGACGTCACGATCCCC
Organism: Epinotia nisella; assembly: GCA_932294315.1. Classification (NCBI taxonomy): domain Eukaryota; kingdom Metazoa; phylum Arthropoda; class Insecta; order Lepidoptera; family Tortricidae; genus Epinotia; species Epinotia nisella. The sequence goes on along the minus strand of OW028688.1, from coordinate 10,487,571 downwards.
GAGCGTCGAAGTAAGTGACGATCGTTTCATATGAAGGTGCGTTTTGCGGAAAAGAGCCTGAATATACCCCCTCTTAAAACTTTGGACACTTATAACTTTGTGATTATTTAATCCCCTGCTTTACTTTTTTAAATCCTATTTCGAGAAAATTCATCATTATTAATTATTTTATTTGGTGTTTTTTTTTTATACCACGTCAAAGTCAAAGTCAAAGTCAAATATTTATTGTATATCACATTTTACATTAGATGGAACAGAAGGTAAGTATAATACATGTGACACCCTGCAAGGGCACAGCAATTAGATTAGGTATTAGGATTTAGGGCACGTCGGTGGCAAACAAGCTTACGGCCCACCTGGTGGTAAGTGGTTACCATCAGGGGTCAGTGGTTGGTGTTGGGCGGACGTTTGCAACTCCAGGGGGTTACACGTTACTCGTTGCCGATCCTTTAAGAATGTATACACTCCTTTTTTGAAGAACCCTATACTCTGAAGGTGAAGACTCTTTTTTGAAGAACCTCGGGAGGACCTCGGCAGGGAGCTCATTTCACAACCGGGGCGTGCGAGGCAGGAAATTTCTCTAAGCCGTACGGTACGTGACCGTTTAAGGGTCTGCTAGACGGTCGCCAACAAAAGTCCCTCCGACCGAGCGACCTTGGTCGGCAACGACCGTTGTAGTATGAAATTGCTGCAAACAACTGTCTACACGGTCGGTGCCGACCAAGGTCACTCGGTCGGAGGGGCTTGTTGGCGACCGTCAAGCAGACCCTTTAGGTTCCAGGGTATGAGGATGAATGCCCTGCCGACGGCGAGCGGTGCGGTGGTAGAAAGCAGCCGTAGGCATCATGTCGAACAGATCTTCGGAGCACAACCCGTTAAGCGGTACGACAAGGAGTAGAAGTCTTTCCATAGACTCAACGGTTCGATACCGCTTGCATAAGTTTGGGATCGCCCACGATTCGCACAGCACGTCTTCGAAGCGAGTCGAAAGGCCCAAGCCAGGTGCTCCCGCCCAGAGACGACAGCAATATTCCATTTAAATATTTTGATTGTAGGATTCGCTAGAGACAAATGCAGACCCTCACTTTGAACACCGCGCATCCTCAGGAGCTCAGAGGGGTGATCACGTTACGTTTCGAACGCACGTTATACAACTCAACTGTCATTCTCATACAAAAACTGACATTTAGATCTACCTGATGCGCGTACAATGCGTTACGTGATCGACCTGCTGATGACCTTTCAAACTTAAATATACAAATAAAACATGCTTGTCATTGCATTAGGATTTATTTTCGGTAAATTATTGTTACAAAGGTGCTTAAATTCTAAATATATCATATCATAAAACTCCTATAAAATAAATACATTCGTCATAATATTATTTCTAATCACAATTTAGTTAAAGGCATTTTATGGGAACAATCGTGTTTATCGAAGTGTGATTTAATTTGTTAAAATATTTATTGATTTATTGTACATTACAAAATACCTACTCACTCATATAAGACATACTTAACTAATATTCAACAACTTATACATATACATAACAACGTGATTTAACTGGGTACATTTTTAAGGCCCGCTGTTGTTTGTTATTTACAAATACTATGGCGAGCATAGTGATAGGTACAAAAGATATGTTCTGTTAACTTTCTGTCCTATTATTATTTACATCTTAAAATTCAGAAGATTCTTGGTGCGAATTTACAGTTGAGGAACTCCAAAAACTCCTAACCTAAATGAGAAAATTAATTTATTAAATCTACAGTTACTCTAGATAAAGCTGTAAATATAATACAATCTATTGATAGAAAGGCTAATTTAGTCTCACAAATTCTTGAAAGTTCTAATTGTTTTGACAAATTACAAAGGCACCATTGATATGTTTATTGTTATCGTCAGAGGCGTTAGGTACCGCAACAAGAGTTCTAATTCGTTAGAAAAGAAAGGAAATCAGACTACTAGTATCTAGTGGGTATAGTCAACGATAAGAGGTCGTTAAACTAATTTCGATTTTCTTTTATTTTCGGAAAAGGTTAATGAACTCTGCCCATGTCCATACCGCCAAGTTGTCCTAAGTACGGGTATCCTGACTTGGCCTCGCTGGGCGAATGCGCGTGTGATGCGTAGTGCGGGGTTGTGCCGAAGAATGAACTGCAACAAAGGAAAACGTACGTTAGTCTCATATAATCGTTAAATACGTGTGTCCAGGACCGATCATTGTGGCACTCTTTGGGGGAGGCTATACATATTAACTCTTGCGTTACTGACCTTTTGACAGACAGCGCATAGCCTAAACCACTAGCATATAAGCATGAAATTTGAAACATATTCTTTACACTACGAAAAGATTTTTGGAAATTCATCCCTTAAGGGGGGTACAATAGGGTTTGAACCGTTATATGGAAATGGTTCATTTGGAAAGTTATAGACTTGAATCTTTGTGTGAAGGTTTCTTACGTAATGCGCCGCTGTAGCAAAGACCGGGACGGCTCAATTAAAAATGGCTGCTAAACGAGAACATTTGTTCGTCAACCCTCAAATTATGTTATTGGTGTACTTGTTTTAGTGTTAGTATAAAATGTAATTATTGTTAATTGTTAATGCTAAAAGTGAATTTACTACTAATAAATTTACAATTGTTATTGTATGTATAGATCAACCTTGTAAATTTGATAAAATTATGTTAAAATAGTATTACTTAACAAACAGATGTCGTAAACTTTCAAAGGTGTTTAAGCCTGATAAAGTATTTATACAATTTATTATTACTTGTAAATAACTGATAATTGTTACAGTTAATTACCTTGTAAAATTATATGCATATTTGAAATAAAGATCATTTGAAAACAAACAACTAAAAAGCAAAACAAATGATTTAGCGTTATTATAAAAATTCATCCTCTAAGGGGATTAAAAAAGAGTTGAAAGTTTGTATGGGAAACATGTCGTTTCTAAAGTTATACGTTTAATACTTCGGTCACAAGCTCCTAATGTACAGTCATAAACATTGATAAGGGCATTTTTTTTCATCCCTTGAAGGGGTTAAGATGGGAGTTGAAAGTTCACATAAGTAATGTGTGATTTTTAATGATAAACTGTGGCTAGAAACATGAAAGCAGGTCAGCAGGTTTCTTTTATAATATGTAGACCTATCCAGCAATATATTTTTTATACTTGCCCCCTAAAGGGGTGAAATAGGAAATGTATCGAGAAGACGTTCGTTTAAAAACTTAGAAAAGTGAAAGTTCGTATATGACGACGAAGGGTTATTCATAGGGGAAGTAAGTAGTAGTAGGCTGTTGCCGGCGTAACAATTCAACAATTATTGCAGAAATCACACTTACCTACTACGCGGCCGAAGCCGCGGGCAAAAGCTAGTTAGACATACAATACTTGAATACAACATATACCTATACAACACTCAGAAATAAATCTATCGTAAAACGGACACTTATTTCAAAAGCATATTATAAGATAAACGACTACATCATGGATAGGGATATTTGGCAGCGATAAAATCCTGCACTAGAAACCTGTCGTAAAATAAATAGGCTTTCTACTGTAGCAATGTACCTAATTTTAAAATTTTATAATACTCTGATACTGATATGATATATTGTATACTGTTTTGAAAAAATGACACCTCGCCGAGTTTTTTACGCCGGTTCTTCTCGAGGCAGAGGTTTACTTTCCGAACCGGTGGTAGTTTGTCGACATTCATAGGTGCATGTAATATGCCTAAATTGAAGAATAAATCACTTTGCTTTGACTTTGACTTCATGCTCATCACACAAGTAATTAGCCCTTACCGGGATTTGAACCCAGGACCGACAGTTTCGAAGGCATCAGGATCAGGGTCACCCAGTAGGATAAACCAGTCGTGAATATTTTGTTACTATCGATTGGTCCCATAGTTTAACAGATAATTATTTGACCTTTATCAACCGACCGGTAAAAGCGCTGAAACTTAGGGCTTACACTGTAATATGTAGATCATGTCCCTTGCCTCGTCGACAAATACTCGTAAAGCGTGGGAGCAAAATATGAATGAATGGATTAACGTATGCCCTGTGTAATTGACACACATACACTGATCAATGAAGACCGCTGAGAACCTATCGACCAACGATTATTATGAACGTGTAATAACACAGTAGAAGCTCTAATGCCGGTCTATAAATGATACTTAGTTTTGGCCTACCGAAGTGCGTAATTTAAGTAAGGTCGGAATGATATGCAAGAGTCATATTTGACCGAACCAAATGGCAGTTTGGAAAAGAACTCGTGACTTGAGCGCGCAGTAAAATTCTTTTTTTATCTAATACAGTGGCTAATATGTTATTAACGGTCATTAGTGTTGGTTAATTCTTGTCGTAAGAGGTCGAATATGTTCGTCTATATCTTTTGAGTGTCTTTAACAATGCTCGCATTGGCCTCTCTGTTGTCAAATTACTTAGCTCTTAAATACTTCAATATCCAACAACAATACATTAATTCAAGAAATACTCCTCTATCTACTTGTTGTATCAATATGAAATAATATTACATTTTTCTATTGTATAACTACTTGCTCTCGTTTCTTGTTGTGCCAATTTCAAATATTATTACCGAGAAAAATAAATAAAAGAAGGCAACAGGAGAGACGAAAGCCATATAAAATTTACTCGGCGTCACAAACGGTACGACAATGTAACAAATATGATCATTTATATTGTTCCTAGTATTATTGTTGTTTAAAAACCCATTATTTTATAATGCAGCCTTAGATTTAGGTACCTGTTATTAGAATAAAAACTATACATTATCTATTTCTAAAAAATAGACGGAAATTATGTAGCTGAAATATGAGTATAAGTTGGATCTACCTATACCTATTTAGGTTCGTTTGTAAAATACCGATCGAATGGAACGGTATAAGGTCAGAAGGATGACGATGATTAATATGAAGTATCGAGCGAGTCAATACTTAAAAAAACCGGCCAAGTGCGTGTCGGAATAGGTAAAACGAAGGGTTCCGTGCCTATTAAAAAGGTCGTATCGTCACAAAAATCATACGGGACTTACGTACTTTTTTTATAGGGAAGGTAGTTTTTCAGCAATATCTCGAAAATCTTTTTCAAAATATTTTTTTAGAAAGCGTTTAATAAGTCCATGTTTTTTTTCTTATTTTTAAAATACACCGTTCAAAAATTTGAGGGGGGACACAATTTTAGTGACTTTCGGACCGATTATCTCCAACCTTTAATCAAAAAAAATTGCGGCTATCAAAATACACCTATCCTCAAAATTTTATTCAAATACACCTTATACATAGTTTTCGAGTAAAATGCCTGTGATATACGGACAGACGGACATGACGGAACTATAAGCCGAACCGGAACCATTTGCCATTTTGGCCTCGAAACCCTAAAAACCGTTACGCTTATCTTGTAATAATACACGTCATTATAACAGTCGGTCCTACAGGTGCTACTCCTCGATATAAATTTCCGTGAGCGATTATCGCGTGAGTCGAGAGCTCGATATCAAAATCGCATTGAGCACTCGAACTCTGAACAACACGCGAGCCGTGCCGCGGTTAGGAAGTCGAATGTAAATAGCTGCAGATAAGTTTTAATACTAGGCTCGCGTTAGTTTAATGCTCGGGTTCACTGCACTAATGTCACGTTCGGCCTCTCATTAATTGCCGCTATGCTCTCTACAAAGGAACGTGTGTTTATCCGTGTTTTCCGCCATGAATTGTGGTTGCGAACATTGTTGTTCATAACCACATTTGACCTACGAATGTTGACGGCAAATTGTATTAGTTTGGCGTAATAAAGAAACGACGAGCGTAGCCCGTTTCTTTACTAAGACAATTGTATTAGAATAAAATGTAACAATCAACATTTTAAAGCTCTTTCATCATTAAACCAGCCATACCTATGTATTTAAAAAATAAAAACTGTAATAGGTTGTATAAGTACATACGTTGAAGAAAATAAAATGGAACTGTAGTCGTATAATGAAATACAGGCAAAGTTGCTATTGCATACGCCGGCATCAAACTGGCAATCACAATCGCTGTTTACGACCAATGACTGTGTTCTTAATTATAAGTTGCAAATGCATTACAATATCTTAGATGACTAAGTAACTAACTCACAGGCCTCTGCTTCATACAATCATAAAATATGAAGAGAAGAGCGAAACGCGTAACTTGCTGTAAAATTGTAGAAACGTTTATAAAACCGCTCGTGAATTTAAATTGTAAATGCTTCGTTTTTAGCGCGGGGCCGCGCCATATGGACACGGGATAATTTGTTCTCCATATTCTCTCCTATGCATTATATTTTTTGGCAGGCAGAGTTATAAGTACAAATAGTACAATGCTGAGCACAATAGAGTTGCGTCAATCAAGCCACGTAAAGGACTAGATAAGACAGACCGCCGAATAAACGTGGCTAACCTATATATTATTAGTTTGTCCGTCATTGTACACGAAGAGATATTGTGTGTGGTCCAATGTGAAGTTTATAGACGTGCTTTGTCTCGATAACACAGATAAATGTCGTCGCCGTATAGAGTACAAAGCAACAATGAGTTTGTCACATTCTCTTTCGACAAATTCACGTTGGTAGTAAAGTAACACATTCTACGACGTACCTACCTAAATGCCTACACGACAACAAAACAAGACCTTACCGCCTCGACGCTTTTGCTGTTTCAAATTAATGTCTGACGGCGATGTTTATAAATTTGATGAGAATTGAAATTAAGTGAGCTGAAATTTAATTAAAAATCGATCAAAAATCTCTATAAAATTCGCAGCCCTATGCATTCACGATCAGATCGGCGTATTACGAAGCTCGGGCTGTAATAACCACCCGCGCGCGGATAATGGCCGACTTCTTACACTCTTAATTGATTAGCGGCCGCTCCGACTAATGATAAAGGAAGGTGAAAAGAAATAAAATGGACGCACCCCGATTTGCGATCGAGCTCCTCGCCACTGATAGCCACCGGTCCATTCTAGTCTAGTACATCTCAACGAGTTCACCTATGCGTCGACTAGTAGCTTGTCTCTCCTCGCCAAACGCTAATGAGCAAAGAACAAATGATGTCATTGCTATATTTACAAACACAAACCTACTTATTACAAAAACAATACTTATATCTGGGATTAGTCTAATGGGTAGCTATTTGTATCGTAAGCTAAAGGTCAGTTTTTATTCACGTAATTGTATATTCATCCGCACAATCGCACTTGGAATATGAGTAGCTGAGCATCAATCAATAATTCATAAAGCTACATGACCGCCTCCGGGCATTATTGAGACGACATAGTTTGTATTTATGAATACCGACACTGCAGTATCCTAGTTTATTTATCTAACACTAGCAATTATGATAATAATATATGTATCATTATAACTTACCTATAATTTTCTGGCCATGCGCCGACTTCGGCTAATTTGTTCGGGGCATGTCCGCTGAGCTGTCTCGACGTCCAGTGATTATGTGCGGACATGGCATGATCTTGTTTCGCATAGTCCCCGTAGCCGTAAGGATGGGACACAGGGTCGCTCGGACTCGCATAGGTGGGGTGCTGGTAGGTAATTCCGCCACTCTGGTTCACTGACGGGCTAGAGACATTGGGACTTAAACTGGGAGGAGTAGCATCCGCTGTGACTTGAAGAGGCGTAGCCAGTTCAGAAGAGTGGGATAGTGGAGTCAGGTTTCCTGATGTGAACGAACTTGAGGTAGGCGGGTGTAAGGATGAAGCAGCTAAGGCTGACGGACACACTGACGGAGTTAATGCCGATTGATGTAGAGATGGTGCTAAGGCCGAGTTTAGTACGGCACTGGAGCCCAGAGCGGAGGAATATGACTGCTGCCAAGAAGCGCACTGAGCGTTAAAGCTAGTTGGAGGCTCGTATTGCTGGTGGACTGAAGGGAAGGCCGATTGTAACGACATCGTGTTGAAGGCACTGAGTTGTTGGGAGTTGAGTTGTTTGCGTAGACGAGCTCTTCGGTTCGAAAACCATACCTAAACAAAATTAAACTCATTTAAAACATGCATAATCTTTAGCCTTCGGTTAACCTTGTAAGACTTTTAAGAGGCACTCATTTAAATGAAACCACTTAATTCAATTGAGATGGCTTGTGCACAAAATAATCCCTAGAGTCAATCACTTGATAGGTTTTAACATAATTGAAATGCAATCGTTTGTGTCTTCGATTGCATTTAATTTATGCCTTTGCCTAGCATTTTGTTAGCAAAATAAGTACCCACCTAGTGAATTAGAATAATGCGTCAAAAGTTATAATAGAAGGCTATTCAAAATTACAGTATAATGGTTCACTAAAAAACGAATAGGAAACAGTAGCGATACAACATGTGGTAGCTAGATTACATGCGTACGTTATAATTAATTATCAATGTAATTACGTCATTTTTTACAACCGCTCTTGCTTAGGGGCGGGAATTGAATTTGATCCCACAATGAGCATGTTTTATTGAGGCCATTTATCTTCGTACTTCAAAATATTTCTTTTGTTTATCAAAAGACGCAACAAGTTAGGAAAGTAGGTATAAGAATTGTTGGCTTCGAAGCTACGTACCTGTACTCTGGCTTCAGTTAATTTTGTCTTCTGAGCCAGTTCTTCCCTGGTATATACATCAGGGTACTGAGTTCTTGAGAACGCTCTCTCCAAGGCCTCAAGCTGATCCCCAGAAAAAGTGGTCCGAGATCGACGTTGTTTCCTTTTTAACGTAATTCCGGGTTCTGATTCCGTATCAGAGTCCTCGCACGATGAGGGTCCTTCGAACAATTAAACATCTTGTTAATACTTTAATCACCATGCGAAAAGTATTCACGGTAAAACAATAGTGTCAAAGTTAGTTAATAATAAAACAATTCCGTCTCGTCATAAATCTTAACTTTCTAACGTTTCGTAATTTTTCTGTTGTTTTATGTCGATTATCGTCGCGCTACCGCGGAGACCACACGCGGTCTTGATTAAATTAAACGTAACCACATTATAACAGCTAGTGAGTTTTTTGAGGCCTTAACAAAATTACATTACGTCAAGACGTTGAATTAGATTGGTAAGCGGCAGATGACGTGGATTTGTAATTTGATTCGGCGTGTCTATTGTGATAAAATGTTATAAAAATGTGATTTGTAATGGAAGTGGGTGTCGCGAGTTGCGAAAGTGGCGTATAGTAATATTTCAGCGAAATGCTTGTGCGCCGACCGTTAACCGTCGTCACAGGGCGAGCACGAACCGCAAATTTTCAATACGCGCTTGGCGAAGGCGAGTGGTAAAGGGGCCGCTTTTCCAGTGTACTTTAGCCGCGCACAACTTAATATGCATAATCTTATCGCGCGCAGAATCTCTCCGGCGAAACCGCCGTCGCCGACCCGGGATATTAGGAGCGCCATTTTATATTGGATAGCTATACGGCACAAGACGTGCAGTACGGACAGATTGTCGTAATGCAAGCCCCGCGGCCAAACGCGATGGGATAATAACAGCTTTGGGTACTAATTTCATTTTTATAACCTACAATTTCGAAGCCGACACAAGGGGCGCTGCCGTGGCGTGCGCCCGCTTCACTTTTACCTTGATTATTAACTTTATACGCCATTTTGCAAAGTTTGCAAACGTTCCGACAATCTCATTATAGGTATAAATTTATAATAATAGTGTGCTTTGAACTAAATTAAGTGATTATGGGCTGAAATAAGCGTTAAGGACTACGATGACACGGCGGGTTATTAACGCATCATTAGCCCGAAGGTTCCGCAGAGGCAGAAACTTTTCAAACAATTTGTAAATCCCCAAGGATTTCTGCATAAATTTCGATTGCTAAACGAGCGGAGCAATTTATCTCCAAAACTGAATTCTGAAATACTACTAAGGCAACGTTTTTATACAGGGTCGTACTGCGAGGTGAGTAGGTATGAGTACAATAGCGAACTCGAGCAATATAAAGTTTTATGCAAACACTCGCAGGAAGTGTTCCTTCAAACACCGGAGCGGGCAAAACTCGGTCTAGTGTTTAGTGGTGTCTGCATATATGCGAACAGTTTTATCGTGAAAAATATCTACTTATTTTTTAGACGGGCGCTCAAATCATAGACAAATCACAATTATCATTGTAAAATGAGACAAATCATAGGTAAGTTTGTACACTTACCTAGAATACCATCAATGCTGTGATTTCTCCTAGGATCTGATTCGTCCCTTTTCCCTCCTCTTATAAGTCTCGATATGGAACTGACTGACGGTGCAGTGTTTTTATCACAGATGCCTTCTTTTATAAGTTTATCTCTAATTTCCCAGGAGAATATACCTGGGTTTTGTCTCTTGAGTTCTTCTATCCTGTTTTCGACTTCGGGCGTCGCCACTCTCGGTTTAGATCCTCCGATCACACCAGGGCGGATGGAACCAGTTTCCTGCATGATAAAAAACATAAAACTTAAGCTTTTCTGTAACATTATGAATGGGATATATGAAGGACTGTATTTGAGTCACAAGAGCCAATCTGTTAATAGAACCTAGGTTGACTCGGAAAACACTTGTCATTGATGCATACCTGGTACCTATTGAGGATCTTGGATACGCAGCCGTGCGAGACGCGCAGCTGGCGCGAGATGACGCAGGGCCTCACGCCCGCCGCCGCCATCTCCACTATCTTCAGACGGATGTGGTTGGGCAGCGGCCTCCCATTGATGAATACTCCTCCCAGCTGGTTCATTCGACCCTGACCTACAACAAACGGTACATTCTGAATCAGATTCTGAACTTTCATGCGTACCTACCAGACTGTGTGCGCGCAGATAAAATTCTTGTCTGCATCACAGATGTGTTTACGATTAGGTTGAACATAATACTATTTCAAAGATGCAAAAACACATTTATGGGTCATTCTCAAATAGTGAACGTCACAAAGTCACAACCATGTGCAAAAGTTAAGAATTTCCCAGCAGTTAAATATTTTAATACCTATTTATATAAAAAATTAAGTATTAGTAGTGTTAACTTTTGCACATGGTTGTGACAAGTCAATCACATTATTTGAGAAATATCCATATAACATCAATATATGAGTTACAAGGACGCGTCGGCACCAATCGTCTAGCAATTTAACGTGCCATTACAAGTGTTCTCAAGCGGCAGTGTCCAATTTCTTTAACACGAATGCGGTGAAGCAGGACCTATAAAGTTTTTCGGGTAATTTGGAACAGACGTCCTAGGCTTTCGGTTAGATGGCGACAATTTCATCTGCATTGGTTACCTGTCCACTACCATAGTCATCTATGACGAACAACGTTAAATAACACAGATATTAATTAGGCTCATTCTATCCCGAGTTACATAGCAAACCCCGCAACAAACGTAAGTTTCGTAAATCCTTTAGAATTATGTTGAATGGTAATAATAAAATTCTTGAGGACTAATATTAAGATGCACTGGAAACTAATTGTAAATAAACTCTATGGGAAACGGAGGTCGGTTAAAAGTGTCGCTATTATAATCGCATCACGCGCAGGGACCACCTATCGTCAAAGGACGCCGCTCCTTGATTTTTGCAATCGCTTTGTAAACTTCTATTGAGATGAAATAAACAAAAACATGTAAGAAGTGGGGTAAAATGGACTAACAACTTGCATGAAATATTATTTATGAGCCCTCGGAGTAAGTTATAAATTATTCATACAGAAACATAGTTTCAATAAAGTTGATTAAACTATTGAACTAAGCAAATGTATTATTTCGCTTATTTATATGCTACATAATTATTATGAAACGGCTAATATTAAAATTATATAATCTATTAATCAGTAAAGGTACCTACTATATAGTCGTAGTAAAAACGAATAAATATTCAGGCTCAGACTATATCAAGCCTCATATTTATGTCTTTCATTAATAACTAGGGTGTTACAAAACGTAGATTAATAGAATCCAATTTTTCAAAATATTCATCCACCTACCCTAAATTAAATTTGACTGACAATATATCCCAACAAAAAAATAACAGTGGCAAAGGGGCATCTTCCACTTGTGGAGGCATTTATAGTTTATCAATTTCGAATAATTCCACAAAGGTGCCGCCTCGTGTAAAGCCCTAGACCCCTACTGAGAACCACCAATCAATTAGACAACATGTCAACAAGTATGTCCTTTGATATGATACACCAAGGCGTCTGGTAGGCTGTTAGACAACCAGAAATAAACCGTAACGCAAACAACTTATGGTCACTAATTGCGATATCTAAAATACTATATTCGTAGCCAAAGAAAGATGAACCTCATTCCTAATTTTGTACTCTAACCGAATATCTCAAAGTTCATTATCGTATGGTAGAAAGTGACATTTTTAAGCCTGCTGGAGCTGGACTCTCGTTCTGCGAGTGATCCTCGTTTTTTGTCGGACCCCGTAGACGCTGCGGTGCCTCGAAAGACCCGTGTTTTTGAGCGTTAATTTTATGTTCCCGAAATATTTATGACGCATAACGCGTTCGTAATAACCCCACTATACAAATGTGGGTGGCTTTGTAATAATGTATCACTTCATTATAATTCTCACACTCTTGCTAGATATGAATGATAATGATAACTGATGCAAGCGATACAACGTCATTATTTTTGATGCGTAATTGTATAATAACCTAATTACAATATTGCAGATTCTTTCGAATTGGATTCGATTAGTATTTTTTAAAAGGATTTTATATTTAGTTATTAAATATTGTTGTTGTTGTTTAATTATTGTGTAGTTTATACGATATATTCAATAAAGAGATTAAGCCAACAAATAGAACAAATTTAGTGATAACACAGGTAGCAGACGTCAATAGAATGGAATGAAAGCGATATAACTTTACACCTAGTAAACGCTTTCATATCCAAAAAGGATAAGAAACGCACAATTGACAATAGGCACACAGGCCTCCAAAAAAATATTTCAATTGTACAATGCGTAATACAGTTCGCAAACATTGTAACACTATTATCGCAAAAGGAGGTAAAGTTAACAACAAATTCAAACATTCATTGGCAACTAATCGTCCGGAAGAGCTTTGCGAGCATGCACAAGTTGGCAGCGATAAAGGCCGCTACTAGGGTGGCACCAATGTGGAGCACCGGCGTCAACAACTAAAAGAAAAAAAAACATGTCAGTAGATCACTGACGAAAAAATCTTGACTGCCTATACAATAATACTCACGCGTCTTATTCATCGCAGGACTTCCCTCTACGACTTTAAATAGCACACTAACTGTTTTCTCGACTACAGATATCGGAATGTGGAAAGCATAAAATTTTCTCACAATCAAATAATCTTGTTGCAATTCGTTCAACTGCTGCATTCTTGTTGAGCTAAATTGAAACAGAGTCAATCATTTAAACTTAAATGCAAGAGCTGAGCCGTGACGGAATAAATGAAGATTTTGAATTCTCCATTGGCGTTTCTGTGTCAACTTTAATTAGCAATCACACTTTTATCAACCTCCGCATCTGGTTAATTTGCGGTTGTCATTGTAAGGGACGAGATTGGATTTCTTTGACCTTCCGGCGTTGCGTAGATTTTCGTTTTCAATTTGATCGATTTTGTAATCGTCTTAAAGAGTTTCACCGCGCTTTGTTTTGCGTTAATTGGTGTCAGTGGCCTTTGACTAATTACTTTTGCCCTTCGTACGTATTGCAGCCGTAATAGAGAGCAACTGTATTATTTGTGCTGCTTCATAAAGTTAAAACTGTAAGCTGCTGCGAGGCGATAGACATGCCTGCAGCCATTAAACTCTAATTCCATTAGCATACAGCTACAGGTGTCTGCCGCCACAGCCCCACAATTAGGCACGACACCGCGAATACGTGTCATGTGGAAAAAACATTAAGTCATCATTTACATGGTGCAAAAACTCGCATGCGAGTTTCATTACATTGCAGGGTTTGATTGAATTGATCGTATATCGGTAGCCGGCAGCCCCGCAATGTAATGAAAATCGCATACGAGTGGTAGCACCATGTAAATGCGGCTTTACCTTGTTATTTGTTTAAATTAATTCATACTGCCTATACTGTGTTTTAGAAGTTCTCCTAGCAAATTGATGCGTTACTTCCGATTACTGCCATACAATTTACAAATGTGGCGTATAAATACCCATAATAAACGTCTTGTAAATTAATTCGCCGCATGCTCTGCAGTGTACACGGGTACTTTATACAATTTATTCTACTGTTTCGCGCTAACAACGGTACAGTGATAGTTTGTTATGTTTCAAGTCGATATCGTAGTGTGTAAATAAATCGTAAACCCCGTTTTCACAATCATAATATGTTTCTGCTTGCAAATCAATTTCACGTAACGACATTAATGTGCCTACAGTAAAATTTATATGACGTTTAACGTCTCATGGCACGCCGCTTTCTTCCACATGAGTTGCGCGGGACGATAACCGCGGCTCGTTCCGCTAACGCTGGTCATAGTTCAAGGCACGGAATTAACGCCGCGCCGTGCGGAAATGTGCGCTCGCTGTAAAACATGTAAACTGAATCACTGATTACAAACACCTGTACCAGTACCTGCGTATTTAAAAAAAAAACCGTTACCAGGCACTTATACGCGTCGAAGTTTGGAGTAAATTATGCACAGTGTGTATTCGAGGGAAAATAATTTTTCAAAGGTTATCAAGTTGCCCCGAAAGCCAGAGGTTTATTCAGTTTTGTTATAATATACCTACAAAACTATTAACTACATGTAGCGAATCGCATTTGATTAACTATCCTGTTTTTACCGCGACGGCTACTTCAATATGAAAACTAGGTTTATCGTGACTAGATGACAATCATGTTTCGTTATTGACACGAGAATTCTACTCCGTAACCTGTTAAAAGTCATCTATAGACTAATAAAATTATCTATTACTATCCAAAATCAAGCAACAATGAGAAGAAATGCCATCTGAATAGGCTTTCGAATTGGGCGGCGTCGACAAAGGCTGTGTCATTCCATTAAGCCTGCTTCAAGAGTGGAGGTCTGTGTGGCCCGTGGCAGCGCGCGCCGCCACAAATGTAGCGCAGTCGAATATCAAATCAGTTCTATTATACTTTCAAACTGAGCATTTGACGACCTTTTTGACGTATTGGCTTATGCAATCGGTGCAGAGGAAATCGTTCGTTTCAGCCTTACACTTAGTTAAGGCACGTACTTACAAACGGCACAAGTCCCAAGGTATGGAAATGCGCAGGTTTAGAATCCGTTACCGTTTATTGAATATGTCATACCAGAATGAGACAAGACAAGGTATAGTAAAGGAAACTGAAACACGTTATTTCTTATGGTTATTGTGATAAGAGTGAAAAGGTTAGGTGTTTAATTTTCCTTGACTGTACTGATAAGCAGCCCCCCTATTCTGTAACTGGTTTTAAGCTCACCTCAACGCTCACCCACAAATATATCTTGACGCCGCGATGCGTAGTAACTAAGCGTAGGTAGAGGTCTAGTTTCGTTAGGAGCGTAGTCGTAGCAAATAAGAGTCGTGGTGTAAGGAACGAAGAACCAATTTCAATAATACTCATAGCATTCGCCACTTAGGTACATATATCTACTGTTACGTGCTAACACATGTAGATGTGTTTAATAGGAAACATAAGGCTCGATGTCGGCACTGGGCAAAGACAAATATTCTAATAACCAGTATAAAACAAGAGTTCTCCCATTGAAGTCACTCCAACTGTTCAAACGAAAGAGCCTTTCGGCAAGTAGAACTGAACGTAAGGTACCTCTAGGTAATGAATGGAATAGAATATTTTATTTCAGTATAATGGCGCATGTTTGAGAATGCCCTGTGTGACCTCATTCATATTCCAACCGCGTTATGTATTGATTTGACGGACTCTTTCTATTCGAAGAGTTCTTTGAGCGGTGTTGCCGCTCCTAGTCTATAATGTCTTAGGTAAATGAGTACGGAAGCTGGTGAACTTAATATTATGAAACTGCTTGAATAATGAATGCCCTTATTGCCTTGCTCAGTAGGGCACACGCCCAGTGGAATTAATTTCAATACTCCTTGAAATCTAGACCTTATCAGCAGTGAAATTATTGTCATAAATGTAGGTATTTAGTAGGAACTCGTTTGTCATTTGCAGTCAAAGTAAGCATAGCGATTTTAATCATTATATTATTTCATACTTAGAAAGTGGGGTACGCCTCTAGTGGTGTCAATTGACTAGGCGTTGCATAAATATCGCTAGAACATCTAACTCCAAACAGACCGTTTATCGCTCAAGTTTTCGAGCCATCGGTAATTGCAGTGAGTTTATAATTTAATGGAACAATGATACCGTGATCGATGACCGGCCGTGCACGTGAGCCATTTTGCGAGACCTACGCCGCCAACGAAGAAGGACGAAGTGAAAATTCTATATGTTAGCGATTGTTTTCTAAGACGCATTACGTGTATGTATTCGGGATCAGCGTTTATCAGGGTTTCAAGAAAATAAAGTCTTGTCACAACTTGCAAAAAAAAAATTCATACAGCATCGTTTTGTTATTACTCATAATATGACGTCTGTTCTTTACTCGTTACAATTACATACATATAAATACCATTTACGTGATACGTGTGTTTTTAAGTAAACAAAAGTACACGACTACACGTTTATGAATGTATTAGTTTGAATAATGCTAAAGTATTATTGCGATATTATATTATTCTTTCAAATCGCAAGAGCGAGTGCAAGAGGGAAGTGTTGACGTTCGCAAAATATGGGAAAAGCTGGCGGCAATGGAGATTTTGATCAGTTAAGCCTTACCGCATTTATCAGATTTGCGTCGTCTTTAGCCATCTTATCGGTAATCGCTATGCAATTTATCTCGTTATGTATCCAGTTTTCTAGAATCAAGTAGGTACGTTCTATGCTAAACTTTGCTGTATATTTGTTGCTTTCTATTTTCATTTAGGCTTATTATTTAACATAAAGTAATTTCAATTCAACACAAATTACATCTCATCAATATCTTCTAATTGCGCAGTATGACTTTACAAAAAAAAACTCAACTAATAAATTGGAGCTAGCTCCTTAGTGATACAGCCTCTAATAAATTGAAAACACTACCAGTAAGCATTCGTAATATCCTAATATCAATTTGTTTATTAATAGATCGTCATGAGTAATGGCAAGTAAGCGCCCCGGAGGCCTGGCGAGGCATTTCGCCGGCCGCGGGTGAGGGCGGGGGGTGCGTCATATTATGCGGCTAAAAGAGCCTGTCGGTGCCTTTGATCTGCGCGCGCGCCGCTGTGTGCGTGCGCCGCGAGATGTGCACCGCTTGTCGGCCCTTGATATGAATGTGACTAAACTTTGATTATGGTACTGAACTCTTTATAGAGGTCAAGATTCTTGTAGATATGCTGTTGATTAATCACAAAAATGTATTATTGTATTATTAAATATCACCGAACCTACAATGTTCTACCGCAGGTACCTACAATATTAAACTAAGCAGCTCCAGACTGAGAGATTTTTTGCAAGCTCAATACGGTTAAAAATCCTTAACATTCTTGAATGTAAGGAAAATTACAAGGTGCGCAAGAGTTCCCGATCGGTATCGCGCATCATCGCATCCGTCACCTAGCCCGAGGCACATCTGATTGCTCCGACCGACCGTCATCGCATGCATTATGCGGTTTTGTGTCGATTCAACTCATACTTAGGCATGTCTCACATTGAAGTTCACTCCTGAATCTTAAAGAAGATATGGGATTGCTAGATTACTTATGTTTTCCTTTGACCAGTTTAGGCCAAATAACAAAAGCTTTCAAAATTAATCTCAATTTTCGCACAAATCATTGATTGTCGCTTTTGCGACAATAATCTCTTTCGGCTTTGCGTATTAAACAAATGTTTTCTGACATCAACAGCGCATCAGAGCGGCCGTGTGACACTAATTCCGACTTACATCGAAAAGTCGTATAAATTGGAGTCGAATTAAAAATGTAAAACATTTTTAATAACACGAAAGGTTGACCGCCCGGCGCGCGTTTGATTGTGAATCACATAGGTACCTACCTACCTACATAACATAACAGATGATACTTTTTAAACATCTAGGTGTCAGTGAATATTTATAGTTTTCATGCCAATTATGAAAATTACCCAAAAATATATTATCTTTCTAAAAATTATGATTATGCGATAATTAAAAGGATTAGGTGAGTATCTATTGTCTAGTATTTATTTGGTAATACCAGTCCAGTATTAACATGATATGCATTATTTGTTCCCTAATCGATCAACATCATTTTGGAAACTGCATAACTCTTAAATATATTCGGAAATGCTTGAATCTTTCTTGAAAACATTCCAAACATGACGTAGAGTTGCGGAGAAAAAATGAGTTCGTCGGCATTCTTCAATAGCACGCGCTCCCTTTCTTACTTGACCCTTCAGCATACATTCCTCCTTTTCTCTTTTTAATTTGGCTTAGACGTAACAGGTCATAAGTCGAAGTGACATTTTTAACAATGCAGTCGAAATGTTTTCGTATGGTAATGATTTATGTGTAAAACCGTCAGTGCGAGAGCTTTTTGGAGCAGTATTCGTTGTTATTTATACACGTTAAGCCTTTGTAACAATCTTTAAAGTCCAGCCGCTGGGGAAACAATGGAATATTTAATTTCAGAATACCTATACTTTTCAGTACTTATGTAACATATACCGAATGACATAGCACCGATCTAAAAGTGTGAGAATAGGCTTCCGTTTCGTAAAACCATAAATTTAGAGGACCATAAAAAAACAACAGCCCAGCCCTAAGTCAGAAATACGGTTATTCTTCAAACCGAACTGTCGCCGGCTGTCATAAAAATATCGATACGAAGAAAGGACATTTGAAAACAAAAGTAACTTAAAACTTTATGCGGGGTAATAATTTCTTTTAGAACTAAAAGAAGTAGGTAATTTTGTGAGGGACCGATTCTTAGTGTTGTGAATGCAAGAAATAAATCCCGTATAATTGTTAGATTTAAATTTGTTTTGTATTTACTTAAGTTACTTTAAAAGTTTTAAAGTCATGATTGTTTTAAATTGTAAATTGTTTTAAAATATCAATAAAAACGTCACGTTTTGAAATATTGGAACTGTTGATTGTTTGTGCCTTGTAGGTACAATTAAGCGACTGATTTTTCAGATTAATCTCATCTCATCTTCTGGTTTCTGTAGTGTGCTTTTTAATTCTTAATAAATACTAACAATATAAATGATGCTAATTGCTCTTGTCAAATTAAACCAATTTACAGAAATTTCATCCGCCAAAAGACCCATGGTATGAATACCTAAATCTGCTTTTAATGGTTTTCGAAAATATCCGAAATATCTGTTTATTTTATAGGTGCTTTACCGCATTGTAATACCTCCTTGTAATATTCAATGAAAGTATTACTTTTCTTTAGAATAATTTTAGGACATTTCTTTCCAATTACTTATTTTCGACGCAAACTTTTGCATCGTAGGTTCAAAAGATAATAAAGCTTTGTCAAATTTTTAACATACAGCCTAATAATATCTGAGAATTTTTATATTCCGAAATCTAATATAATTTATTTTCAGGCAACAAATTCATACAAAAAAACCTTAATACACTATGGGATGCGACAATCTACTTACCTACTACAAAACATACGTTACATTTTTAAAAACATATATACTTTTATTATGATAGATACAAGTCTGCTTATCAGGTAAATAATGAATTAGTTATACAGTGTTTTTAATAACTAGATCAAGATCACTTGAAAGTTAGACAAAGTAAATATTACAATAGCTCGTCTAGTTCGTGACAGAAATTCTTTATTGAAACGGAGACATTTGTTTTTCTAAAGCTTGTCCTTGGCCATTTCGGATTGGGTCTATCGAGGTTCAGTTAACGAACAACTTTTCTAAGTATACTTACCTTTTTTATAACAGACGAAAGCGCGCGACGATAAAATATTGTTATATTGGTAGCAATAAAAAGGAACTAGGGGTTGAAGAATTCCCAAGATTATGAGTTCGAGTTGTGCAAGCTGTTGATCATAGACATAAATATATAGGTGTTTGTAGTAATAGTAACCAATTACATACATTTGTATCCCATCAATTAAAGTTGACGTTTAATGATAACGAATTTTGTGTCGTATCATTTTATCTTCTATAATTAAAAGAAAATGGTGATATTATAAATGTTGATTAAGTGGAAGACAAGAAGAACAGACAATTTGATGATGAGTATCGAACAAGCAGGTAAGTTTTTGAAGAAAATGATGCTAATTTTAGATAAGTCTAGATTTTAGGGCAGATGGCAAAAATAAATCAAATGGATTAATCCTTAAGATAAAAGCAGGCAAGGAGGAAATTATACCAAACATTGAAGATACTCTTAGGCACTTTATGTCTAACTAATATTATCGAAAAAAAGGCGGTTCTAATACCTATTGGGTAGGTATAAAAAGATACCAAGCTACATTGAAATAGTATGAATGAAGTACTTATTTATTGATATGCTATTAAAAAACGATTGTAAAGTTTCAACAACATAATGTCAAAATATGTAGGAAGGCATATATAGGAAATCCAACGGATGCTTACCGCATCGGAGCCGTAGTTTAAGTGAGAGAAATAACTAGCAAGCAGGATGGTTAGACAACATTGCCAAGACATACCAAAAGCATCGAATAACATGTTCTTAAAGACTTAAGGCTCGTGAGAGAAATTTGATTGTCACGCTTACTATGCGAATTATTAATATTATTATATTAAAAACGTTTTTTTATGATTGCATTCATAATAGAAAGAAACGCATACTTATAAATCACTTCTAGTTTCATTAAACCGGTTGTTGCTATTACTATCAATTCTTAACATCGTACCTACATGTTGAACAATCAAGTACCAAAATAAATAATTTTAACAGTCATTACTTTTTCAAAATCATGAACACTTGGCATAAGGACGAGGATCTGCAATCTCTAAACTTACCTTGAAAAGAATATCCTGTGAAGTACGGAGTCATGTTCAAAGTTGAAACAGCCATCGACATGGGGAACAGTAGCTAGTATGCTGGGCTAGCACCAGATCAGTCCAAACACAAAAGTCCTGAAGATCACTCTATTAGTCTATCACTATCACAACTTGCACGCAGACATGATAACCTAAAAGAAACGGCGTATGTCTAATCCGTGTGGCTTTGAAGACAGCTCGGTGCCCACTGACGTGTGATGTAAAGATGTATTTCGACTCTCAAGTGTAATCTTTCACAATCAGCGGTGCAACAAAAAATGATCAAACTGGCCGCCTCCGCAGCCTTCTAGACCCCTCCGCCCGAGCACTTGTCTCTTTCTGCCGCCCGAACTGCTACGTCGTACAAAATCGACCTGATCACGAATTCTTCATTATTGGTCTTAATTTCTTCAAAAATTCTATTTAATCCTTCAGCAATGTATAGATAATCTAAGAGAATACCTATTTATTTAATTATTTTGACTTTGATTAACGTTAATCTTTCTGTAAAATGTAATTTAAATGTGTAGCGGCCGGTGAAAGAGCGAGACGGTCAGATGGTTTGGATCCAGTTGTCTCTAAAGCGAAGCGCTTATATTAACAATGTGTGAGTCGCGCCTGAGTCGCCGTTCCGTGACGAAAAACACGAGGCGTGTTGCCACAACGATCTATGCCTACAACGGTCGCCGATTGGTCAAATTTTGTTTAGGGCGGAGTTTGTGTGCACACTATGAAAATCAACTGATATTTCTGTGTGAGTTAATTGCATTGTTGATCTGCGTTCGTGTGGAATACCATTTTATTCCGAATGTATTTTTATTTCAGCAATAGGTTTAGTAAATGACATAGTTACTTTAGTGACATTAATTTATTTAATGATAGGCTACGTTATTGAAAATAGGTAATCAACTCGCCACCTAATTTATTACAAATTAGGTTCACATAGATTCAATTCATTTATTTAAAAAAAATAGATATAGCAATATTCAATTACTAAAAATTACCTATTATTTCTTTTTATAATTTTTAACACAATTATTGATTAGATAGCATTTTTTATTATTAGTTATTTTATTATCCTTTCAAATATAACAACAGTTTTCCAAAAGCTATGCAATTCTCTCAAGTGTACAACATCTTGTGATTAAATCGTTTTTATTTAATCTGTTAAGAAAACAGAAACTGATACAATTTAAAATCTAATTAGATAGCGTCACCAATGACATCAGTAAATTAAATAATTAAAATGACTAACAAATAAAATATATTTCAATTGAAATATTAATCACCTAGGGAATTTTAATTTACGGCCTTATCCACGAGGAGACATCTTTCAATTTCAATCGGATGAGCGTAGGCGCTGTCACTGGCTACTCGTGAAGGGCGGATGAATAAGTAATAAGTACGTTAAAGCCGGCCTCACATTCTGGCCAGGCCAAGATAGATGTGTACCTTGTACCTGTGTAACTTACCTACAATTAAAACAATCGTTATAAATAAATAAATAAGTATTAGGCGACATTCTTACACAAATCGAACGAGGCCAATATGCTCAATAAGGCTTGTGTTAACAGGTACTAGACGACGATATATATAATAGATATAAATACATAGAAAACATCCAAGACTCAAAAACAAATATTCATGCTCATCACACAAATATTGCTTTTACCGGGATTCGAACTAAGGATCTTTACGGTGGAACGGGGTTACTTTGATTCGGGGGGTGACTTTGATCATATAGGTTTTTCTCGAACTCATTGTTTTTACTTGTAAGTGAACTGTGGCATTGAATATATTAGTATTCAATCTTGCTGTATACTTGATTAAATCTTCTTAATTTCAAATAGTTCTGTTTTTATACATATTCTAAATTATCAAAGTAGCCCCATTTTTTCCTAAAGTAACCTCGGTTTACGTAGCTAATATATCTAGAGAAATTAGTTAGATATTACCGGAAAAATCGAAAGCAAAAGCGGCCAAGGGAGAAAAGGGCCACAGACAGCGAAGCCATTCAAAAAAAATTCCAGAGATGACCACGTCCTTCAGTAATAATTGCACAGATGAGAAAAGTACCTTTCAAAAATATCTATACTCAGTCTTTATTGTTACTGACATAAGATGCATGTGTAGATATTTTTGAAAGGTAGTCTGCATAGATATTGGAGAACTCAACTGTACAAAGTACAAAGTACAATACCTATTAATATTATTACTCAGGAAAAAATTACTTATCAATTGAACAACATACCTACAAACTCGTAATTTTTCAGTGTAGGTAAGTCCTTATTTTCATTCTCTCCAAAGCTCCCAGTCATCACCATCAGCATAGATACTCGTAGTATTTCTTAATTACCTCTAACGACGGAAACGTCTATTGTTTTGTGCAAGATTGTTTTATTTCAGAATGGAGAGAATGTCGAAGGCCGTATTTCCCAAGCATAAATGCACCGTTGAGCTGAAACGTGCTGTTTCGTCATTAATTTGTCATCTGCCGTGTAACATCCGGCTTACAATTTGCGAAAAATTAATGTAAATATAGAAGGTATTTATATTTTTACCTATAGCTTATTTTGTAACAAGTTACGGTCAGGTTTTTTCACTTATGAGAAGACTAAGTTCGTGGAAAGCAATTGGGAAATCGTCACCTTTTCTCAAAGGCTTAGAATAAATAGACTTCGAGGGGTACCTGTGTACTTTTTCCACAGACCACATATAGGTTTATCGATCGCAAAAACATAGATATAGAATTGAAATTAAAAAATCTCACATTGAAATAGATAGATGGACAGGTATTTTTCACGATCAGCTTTCAACTTAAAATTGTAGTAATAATACCTGATGACGGATTAAAGTACATTAAGACCTACAAAACAATATCAGATTCGCTGTTTGACAAATATAGGTACTTTACCGTGTGGTATACAATTTTTGATGGTATCCGTAAAAGAACCATAAGGGGCTACACTGGGGTTACAGCCTAAACTGAGTTGCACTGCACACGTCCGTAAATATAACGGAAAATAATACCATATCTAATCGAACAGTAATCGAGACACTTACACAAACCTTAAGACGTCTCTGTAACATTTTAATTAAAAATCGAAGAACGCTTCATCGAACTTGTGGCTTACAAAACCCTTAATTTGCCAAATTGCCAATTTATTTAAAGTAAGTAGGTAGGTACCCATAAGTTCCAACTTGTTTCATTTACTTTATTGCGAAATCTGTTCTCTGAATTATCAAATCCTCTTTTATAACAATCTGTGTACAAATAGATACCTACTCAAATTGCGAAACCACTTTCATTTCCAATAAATCGAGTATTTATTACTAGATATCAGACTAATCAAGTTACTTAGGTACAGTAGGAATAAGAAACTTATTATTTTAAATATAATTTAATCTTTTATAAATATTGAAGTCGTAATATGTTACGACTTCAATATGAAGGTCTCATGAGACCGGATAAGATGATAAGATAATTAATAGTAGAACTACCAACTCTCAGTCTGATTCGTCAACGCTGATCAATACAATTTAAAAGCCCATTCGTATTGGTAGTCAAGGCACCTCAAACATAAACAAAACTGTCATCTATAAACATCTAAATAATACTCCTTTGTAAGCAAGAAGACTAGCATCTAACAAAATTCAGAATAAACTCTTTACGTATGTCAAAGGAAAGCAAATAGACACTTGTTTCACGACCTTTACGGATGATCCTAAAATAACAACGTCCCTTGAAGATTATCTCCCAATTATTCCTCGAGCAAAAACCGTCCTTTGCTTACCCTGGCAATTAGTTGACACTTCACGCGCTATTTAGAATCTTCATACGAGCGATGCCTCTAAGCCGCTGACAAAAAAGGCGTGAAATACGCGCTGAAATCGGTGCGTACACACTTCAGGGACGATTGCACCCGCAAAGACACCGCTGAAGCTGCGCCTGCGTGTCTGTACCGCACACGATGCAGGAGATTTGTTTCATTTTTTCAATTTATGTCTGCGTCTGTTAGCAGCTATTAAACATGTCTTTTTTTACAAGTGTAAACTTACGATCCACGGACGTTGGCGAACAAACTGGCAAATACTTTCAAACTATTCAAAGTGACGTGGTTACGAAACTTACAGCGTTGGTTGACGAATTGTCATCGTATCTTTGAAATCGTACAAATGTCATCTAGGAAAACGGGCGTACGTTTTGAAAGTAGATTTTAATAGTTGATTTTTAATAGCTACTCGAAAAACATTCCACAATACACATACATTTCCTTATTGTTCTGTAATGATAAATGTATCTATTGATAGGTGTGCGTACCTACTCAAAGGAGGTCTTGTACTAAACCCCTGTATAATTATAATTACAGAGCTAAAACGATTCGTAGGCACGCAAACTACACAAACTCGTTCTATTAGATAATAGTAAGAACAAGATTTTACAAATGAACATGAGAACTTAGGCAATTAAATAATAGTGATTCTATATTTGAAAATTCTGCTTTTGTTGGTCTGTCGATCAACTCGTTTGAGTATCAATTATACGACTCGTATGTACTAAGATATATAAGTAACTGTAAATTTTATGCGTTTTATATCAGACAAATGGATATCGGCGACTTAAAAGTATTATTTTTAAGAAAACTTATATTTGTGACATCTTTATTTTACGATTTGCTTTAAATGCTGTCTGTCTTACTGTTATAATGGACACCTAGTTAAAGAGCAGTTGGCAGTTAACAATAGATTTTTCTTTAGATTTAGATATTCTTATAGGCAATAGGCATGAAAACTAAGATTTTTTTACGATGCCATTAGAACTAGTTTTTGGAGAGGAACAAATGTATGGAAGCAACTACAATTAAAGAACATAAATACCCAAAAAATTGTGACAAAGATTAACCTCGCTGGCGGCATCCCAAACGCTTCATACTAATTGATTGAAAAATATGATCGTTAATACTAATCGTTAGACGGAAAATCATGTAAATTGCTGTTTCGGTCGCGAAATACTGCGTTTAGGTCCATAGTTGTGCAGGTTGTGCTACAATTTTGTTTGTATAAAAGCGTAAGGGTAGCTTTAAATTTACACTTAAACAATAAAAAAATAAATATTTTTTCTAAACTTTCAAGGTTTATATCTGTTTATGATATTAATAATATCTTTTAATTTATACTTTATTACAATAATTTGATGGTTTACTATCCATTTAGCAACACTATGTTATCAATTTTAACATGAGTCACAACAGCCAAACTTGGGTTAAACAAAGGCATGTTTTTCTAGCTAAGGCCTTCGAATTGCAAAAATAATTACTTATTGAAAACTGAAGCTGAAGTAGCTGTGGCCCTCGATTACTTGACCAGAATAATGTTGCAAGTAAAACCGCTGTCCAAACTAAGTTCAAGGGAGACTACAAAAACCTGTATTGTCTAACTAACCGCGTGTAAACGGGCAGTGAGTCATATCAATCGCTAAATACAGTGCCATTTTTTGTCCGCTAATGAGCAGGGTTGTTCACAACGCTTACTGATACTCCACCTCAGAAAAACCTGTGTAAGTCAGACCTCGGATTACGCGTTGTTAGTATGAATCGCGGTATCAAGATATACTAGGGAAGGGCGGTGTGGTGAGGTGAAACTATTTGCGAATAGTTTAGGCGTACGCGGATACGTTGACGCCGTAATGCCAATCGATATTGGGAGTGTCTGGTAATCGATTACCAATAAGATTTTAAGTTAGCGTACTTTGTTAGTTACTGAAATATTTTGAGAAGTTAGGTATTCATCTATATATAGGTTTAGGTTTAAATACATTTATTCTCATAGAAGACATTACAACGCACAGCCAAAACTACTGAGACTAGAAACTTGAAATTTACACCAGAACTTCATTTTATGACGTAGACAAGGGATAAGAAGGGATTTTTGGAAATTCAACCCCTAAGAGGGTTAAAAGGGTGTTCAAAGTTTGTATGATGGGCAAGAAACTATGAAAGTAAGAGATTTGTAACTTTGGTCTTAGACTGTTTGTTAAAAGGCTAGAAAACAAATTTCAGCTTTTTTTGAAATTCATACCCTAAGGTTAAAGGGGTTTGGAAGTTTGTTGCTCTTTTAATGAATCCACAGTCATCATAAATTCTGAATAGGTAGTCACTTTAAAATGGCCTACCTACCTACATTTGGGCTACAGCGTCTCATTTTTGGGAGGAGAGGATGCTCAGCAGATGAACCTAATAATATTATTACCTACCTACCAAAAGTCAAGGCTGCTGAATAGACTCTAACTAAAATGTATTGCATGAGAAAGCAATTTTTGAAGTTAGAGGACTATAATTCGGTAATAGACTCTGTGTTAAAACAAAGTAATAGACTAATTTTTTTTATTTCATCCCCTAGAGAGAGTTAAAAGTTTCATTGGTGATAAGTAATTTTTGGGGTTCCATACCTCAAAAGGACCAAACACGACACCATAAATAGAGGTTGAATTAATTCATTTTCTATATTGTTAAAGTTTCCTTACCGGGAGAGTTTATTAAATTATATTAAACTCCTCGATGTACACGCAGCTATAGCTTAAAATTGCCAACTGATCCAATTGCTTCTTTCCCTATGAATAAGTACCAACATTTTATCTGAAAGCTACAGATTTAAAAAGATTTATAAAATAATTATGGGCGGAATTTGCTTTAGAAAATCGACACAATGGGTTCCCAAGAGGTGGGCTTAACAATGCCTCTGAAATTAATATCCCTCTTTGAGAGATTATGGCCAATTTCTATCATCTTAAAACGAGAATCTTGGCTGCAACTACCATTTTAATATTTCGTGCATTTAGTAAACCAACAGCTCATATGTCTGTGTTTTGTTACGTATACATAGTTGTAATATTTGTCCAAAGAAAGTATGTAATGGACACGAAAATTCAATTAAAATATTATAAAATAATTAAATTTAATTAAAAAAAAACATTTATTTTAGAAAACTGCTTCCATTATTTTGTTAGTAACAATTGCCTTAAAATACTAAGGAGACACATGAAATAAATAAAAATACTAAAATTAACTAATATCTCCTCCCTAAGTATTATTAGGTTATTTTATTTTTATAAAAACATTTCCCAAATGACCCGTTGATCCAAATATAATACAAATTATGGAGTAGGTATAACGTTACACAATCCAATTTCCGTTTGCCAACCCTTTGACACGAGCTTAATAGGTAGGTAGTTATCTCGACCCGAAATATAATTATCGAACATGTCCTTTAAAATTAATCTAAAATGGGTATAGAATCCCCTGGTTTGATAATCGTGCGCACCTTCTCTTTCGCTATGAGTTTGACAGTGACTGACGATTCTGATTAGCTTTCCCTGGTTGCTATAATTCAAGCCACATGTCACACCACGCCGGGTTACGTCGGTAATTAGTCCAATTTGCTATGCCTTAGTCGATTCCGGGGCCACTATACTTATGAACAACCCACAAATGAAACTGTTTTACTTGATATGTTTTTGACGTACGTATGATAACAATTTATAAACATTTTATAGCATAAAATTGAAAGCAGTCTAGTTTGAACCTTATTATAAAGCTTTGAGATTTAATTTAGAGTGAGAGTTATTTTATTTACTTATTTATCGCGCTTTAGTTGAAGGTTGCAATTAATATACCTAAGCCTAGTCGTAAAAGTTGCGATAAAAACCCACACACAGAAAATATATGTGTAGGTACAAATTTACGAACCGTGATGAGCAGCATTCCAGTTTTTAAACTTCTGGACTTTCTGGTGTGATCCTCTCACCGTGAACTTACCTTGATCCCAAGATTCGTATCAACTATGAGCGACCAGAGATCTATCCTACATGAGGTCAAGCACTCCATAATTTAACCGATATCGGTTCCCTTATTGCAATGCACTCGGTAAGCATTATGAATAACAGCCCCTGTCTGTCTTGTGGGACTTGTGTTGCCTATGGCTTCGCTCCTTATGATATAGTACCTACCTGGGAGACCTCTTTGCGTTGAAAACATAGAATCAATTCTGCGCCCACATAAATCCTTATATTGTAAATCTCATCGAAATCATTAGAACTGTTTTCGAGAATCCAAATTTTGCTCACTTAATAGATTATATTATATCTTATAATCTTGATATAATCAATAATTATATCAAGATTATAAGAAGATAAGATTCGACTCATACAAGCATAAAAAATGTTTACTTTGTCGGACATGCCTAATCCTAATATTATATATAATATAAAATATATTATATATTATAAAATATACAGATGAAACCGTTATTTCATTCATCACATTGTTACCACTTTGATTGAGGCAAGTTGGAAACAAATGCGAATTCAGCAGCCCACATTTCGCGCTGATGATCTATAAGGGGCAATAGCATTAAGTAAGGAAATTAGTGACGCCAGCCATTTCGACAATTAGTTATCTACTGGAACTGCCCTCCCGTCGCCTGCGAGCCGACAGTGTGCGGCAGCTGCAAACCTCTTGTAACTCTTGTAAGGCTGCACGACCACTTTCTAATAAGTGGTGTGGTTTGTCGAGTGTCTTATGTCCCTACATAGTTCCTACTACCTTTGGCCCGCTACTTCGTCTAGAATTCGTTAATTGCCCTCCCATAAAAATATCTACACCCCATTCCGATCCCTTGGTGACGATTTCCGGGATAAAAACGTATCATAAGTTCTTCTTCTGGATTGAATAATTTTTCATATCTTTCATCAAGAAATCAGTCCAGCGGTGTAAACGTGAAAAAGTATTTGGCAAGCAGGGTCCGTTTTGAATTTCAAATAATTAACTAGTCATTATACACAAGCCACCTAATCGTAAGTGGGCTCTGAGGTCCATGACCATATTTGTATGAAACCTTAATATCGCAAATACGTAATAAACATCCAAGACTAAGACGTAATGCCTAGCAATGCACCGCGGAGAAGTTTCCAAAGTTGCGAAAATTGTAATAAGGAATGTTCTCAGAACTTACATTTTATAAACACTGAAAACATATCAAAAACTCTCTGGGTACATACATTATCAGCTGTTTAACTTGTCTGCTTAAAGTGTAATAGATTATACATGTAAATAATGATACATCCATGAATAATTCCCAGCAGAAACTTCCTAAAGGAAACTTGTTTTTAAATTCTCATGTAACTTTTCGGAAATTCCTGAGAACTTTCCTGATATTTTGAGAATGTTCTACACAGGGATCGTTACCGGTATTCTTAATACCGGTTTAAAATAAGGTATAACCGGTTATAATTGCATTTCAGTATTTATATCACTAAAGCTCTAATAAGCGGTATAATCAAAACCGGTATTCAAATGTAATAGCGGTTTTGACAATTGACAACATTACCTCTATTTGATACTTTACCAATAAAACCACTACCGGTAATACCTGTCAGTGTCCAAACAAGCAAATTTTCTAATTTTGAATTATGACAATCACCGAAAAGAGTACCATTCTGTCATATGATCGGTTTGTCCTTTTCATTTTGATCGTGACGTCATTGACGTGTCATTTGATCTTTCATCTATTATTTTATGGTGCTGCTTCAAAATACATTATAATATACAAGATTTTCATGCCGTTTTTCTCGTGAATATTATATTACCAACCTGTGGATAAACGGAATGCTTTTTAGGGTTCCGTACCTCAAAATGAAAAAAACGGAACCCTTATAGGATCACTCGTGCGTCTGTCTGTCCGTCGGTCACAGCCGATTTCTTCCGAAACTACTGGACCGATTGAGTTGAAATTTGATAGACGTATGTAAATTGGTGACCCAAAGATGGACGCGTAAAGTAAATTAATGAATTTTGAACAAGGGGGGCACTTTTGGGGGGTAAACTGGAAAATAAAATAAAAAGTTTCGCAAACTGTATTGTGTGACATATCAAATGAAAGGGTTGTAAGCATCTCAGATATATTTTTTTATAATTTTGGGAAAAACAGATTTGAAGTAATTTAGGAAAAAAGACGAAAATTGACCATTACCCCTTTGTCTCCGAAACTAGGTACTAAGGTTAAAATTCTGAAATTATGGAAAATAGTTTCTTGCCTAAAGATTACAGGAAAACCTATAAGAAGTTTGAGTATTCAACGGGAAAATTCTCAATATTTTTGTGTATATTATACGGAACCTGAGGGTTTCACTCGGGTGGTGAGCCACGCGAGTTGAACTCGCACTTGTCTGGTTTTTTTTTCTTTTTTTACTCTCATATTTAGTTTAGACAAATTAAAAAAAAGAGTCCGCCCATACCCCGCCCACGTACTCCTAAGATCGAAATTTAAGTTTTAGTTCGTATAATACTGTCCCTCTCGTTTTCTTGTTAACATACCTACCTACTCATCTTTGAAAGCCGCCGAACAGTACAATATTCGTATTGTACTGTTCGGTTGTACTTCGAATTTTGGACTTTATTGTGATTCCCATTTGTTCTATGGAACAATGAGGTCATAGCATAAAATATAATTTATTTTCCGAAGTAGTTCTATAGGCTCAGGCTCGATCAGGCCGTTTCCTAACAAAATAGCGAAAATCCAATCCCACGTCCTTCCCAGGGTCCTAAACCATCTTCAAACCAGATTTCTTCTAAATTTTAAAGGTTCAGCGGCGTAGCCGTGAAAGAGTAATAGACGGACAGTGACACTTTCGCGTTGATTTTATTACAGTCGAAGTCAAAAATATGTTTACGCTTAAGTACCTTGTCACTTTTATCTCTGTTACAATTCATATATGGCAGTTTGAACATGGCGTTAATGAGACAAAGTACTAAAGTGTAAACATATTTTTAACTTCGACGTACAAACTAACTACGAAAATAAAACGACTGAATCATAGAACAGAAATGTATTATGTGTAATTATATTTTTCGATGACATTTACCACTTTAATCCAAAATTGACCAAAAGTTTGTTTAGTTAATCCTGTCAACATTTTGCGTAACGCTGATGGTTGTTGCTTTGGACATAAGCAATCATCATTAACATTATTAAATTCATCATCATGTCGATATTTCCGAAACACAACCACGACTTCTTCCCAGCAATCGTCAAAGTGTAAGAAATGGGTTTGTTTTAGAAGAAATCTTAAACATCTAAAATGTATCAAGCCAAGGCAGGCATTTAAAACTATAGGATTATTATTACCACATCTAGCCTTAATGATTTCTATCTTCGCATTCAGCTTCGTACGTAACTGTCGAAATTCTTCAACGTCAAATAAATAGGCCATTTTAGTTGTTTATGTGTAACTTGTAATTTCATACGAAACCTTTCTTTTTCGTTTGGCTTTTTGCTACTTTATTAAATTATTACAGAAAGGCGAATAAACAAATTGACAATTGACAATTTGAAATACGTCGCAATTATTTTTTTCAGTAGGTACTAGCAGACATTTCAACCAGTGTTAGCCAACATCAACAATGCTATTGAGTAACGTTACACCTATTTATTTGTTGTGCTTCAGTCATAATGTCTACTTGACAGCTTATCTATCAAGAACAACGAATACCGCTATTAAATAGAGGTAAAGAATACTGTAAATAGTGCATAATAGTGAAAAAGACAAAAGCGGAATGACAATATTACCTCTAATTCGAATATAGGTATTATTTTTTTAGCGGTAATCGTTTGACAATTGTATACAGGTATTCAATTTAACCGGTTTTACAATCCCTCTGCAACTTGTACATTGCTAGTAATGCCTCTAAACTGCACATCAGATCACAAAAGTACCAGTTTCCCCGCTGCTACGACTATTGCTGTACTGATCCAAACGTCTTTGCAAACAGTAACGTAACTTGGGCATTGAGAGGTGGGACTGTCACTGTCACATGCTGAAGCACCTTTTCACCAAATTTTTGTAATGTGTAAAATTTTACAAAGATGGACTAAGGTCTGAAATATTTATTTACAATACAATACAACACCAATACTCTTTGTTGCATACCTCAATAAAAGTAAATTGTACATAACATAAACAATACCATTACAGGCAAACAACAGGCGGTTTTATCGCTAGAGAGCGACCTCTTCCGGTTTGGAAATCAAATCTAACCGGTACAATTCATACATAGTAAGTGATGCAGAGATAATTTATGAAACAGAGTACTAATTACAACACTGATACTAAACTAAGAATAACATAATGTACTTAAATATATTATATAATACATATATAAAATAACATACAGAAGAAACGTTAAGATAGAGTCAGCCACAAAGTCCAATGAAAATTATTAGAGTAAGGTAAAAGTGTTATGAGACAGACATGTAATAGTATTTTTCACATCTTAATTCAAGAGGGGAAGATTTCCACTGCCGATTATACGACTTAAGGAGCCAACATATTTTAAAAGAAAACCTGATGAATTAAAACTTATTAAACGAAAAATCGTAATCGTTGTAACAGTAAATGTTCTGAAACATTCGGTAAACGAGCGCCTAACGCGGCGTGCGGCGCACCCGCCCCCTGTGAAAAACAAACACCAGTACAAATATGTCCAAATGACATGTAACATTTTTCTATGACACGATGAGATATTGTAATGATCCGTTACGAGAAATATAACGTGGCTCATGCAAGAGCCACATTACGATTTGGTGCAAGTCAAAAGAGATCAAGGACTTTCTTCAAATACTACTAATAAGACGGACTAGGTAAGTATACCTACTAGCTAACAAGTGAAGAACCTTAAGAGTCCCCAGTATGGCGTAAACGGCATACTGGAATAACATGAAACTTTATACACCATTGGGATCCGCCATATATTTATTATATAGATCGGAAATTGTTTTTTTTTGGCATAAATTATAATGGAAAAAAAATGAAGCTATTAGAGACTTTGCATAAAAAACGTTCTAATGGCTCTATCTGGGGGCACGGCAGTGTCCCCGCCAAGTCAAGCAAAACAAAGAGGCACAGCCGTAGCATCTTTTTCTCGAAGCCATTCAGGCCATTTTTAACATCCTGTAATTTTATGCTGGCTAAAGCTAGAACCCCGAATTTTCAGTAACATATAGGGCATAATATGGCTTAGATATATTCTCAATAACATTCGATTTGAACTAATAGTTTAAGAACTATTGCCCGTCAAAATTCCTTAGTTTTGTCACTGACACTGTACTGACTGATTA
Source organism: Epinotia nisella (assembly GCA_932294315.1). NCBI lineage: Eukaryota > Metazoa > Arthropoda > Insecta > Lepidoptera > Tortricidae > Epinotia > Epinotia nisella. Next base: position 10,453,361 of record OW028688.1, on the reverse strand, counting down.
TTATTATTCTAATAAAGTACTTTTAGCAGACCCACAAAAATAAGTAGTTTTTAGCCTATAAATTCATAAAACACCTAAAAATATTGCTACTTCAGTCACGTTTCAGAGATATACACACTGCATAAGTAAGTTTGTAATCCTATACAAATACATGTGATTACAAAGGAACAAATGTTATTATGGGAGCAACTACAATTAAAGTACATAAATACACAAAAAATTTAGTCAAAGACAGACCTCGCAAGCGGCAGCCGAAACGCTTTGACATACTGATTGACTTAAAAGTATGACCTCACACTTTGCTATTTGAACGAATCGTTGTATGGAAAATCAAGTAAATTGCTGTTTTGGTCGCGAAATTTAATACTGTCTTACAATTTTGTTTCTATAAAAGCGTCAAGGGTAAGGATTCTATTGGTAACTTTAAATTTACTCTTGGATGATAAAAAAATGCATATTTTAACTACCTATATTTTGTAATTGATACTTTTTTACAATAATTTGATTGTTTACTATTAATTTATCAAAACTACGTTATCAAATTTTAACATGAGGTCACAAGCACAAGCCTAATATTAATAAGGTACGCAAAAATAAATAAATGCAGTAAATTTTTGTCATTCTCAAGTTGCAGAATTTAATTTAGCAAGCAAATAAAGATTAATAAGAATGCCTGACTTGGGTCTATGAAATATCTCACAACTTTTTACGGTGGATGAGTTTCGAGACTTGGCCTATTTTTACATGGAATGTTTTTTATGGGTTTTAATTTCTAGCTACGGCAACTAATTCCCGAACTAGATATGGCGGATCGTATTGTGTATGTATACTAAGTTTCGTGTTATTCTAGCATGTCGTTTTAAAACGGGAACCGTACTACGTTTGTATGGAGAGTGGAGCATCCTGGCGACCCTTAAGTAACAAAAATTAAGTAATGAATTAGACATTAAAAGAAGGATGGCTTTTAGAAATATATTACTTGCACAAATTCAGTTTTATGAATGTAGAATGAACAAAAACGTAACTTCTGTTAACCCGTTACGCATAGATAGACTATACCTAGAACCATAATTAAATCCCATCAAATCTACCACGAAATGTCACTGTCACAGTGAAACCTACCATTGTCAGTATAGCGTTCCAGGTGTAATCCAACTTATTAGGATAATACGGCATAATCAGCATCGATGTAAGACTGATCGGGGATACATAAATATTTCATTTATTTATTAAATACGCACATCTTCTCACAATAATATTTTTTGTCAATACTGATACCAAATGTTCTTGACACCCTGAAGTTTTACCATTGTAATACGAATATTCCTATCAGAAAACAGCGACAAGAGTTAATTTACTATTGATGTAATATATCATTTCAATGGCAACACAGTAGTAGATTTGATGGAATTTAATTATGAATGTTATACGCCAATACTTACACTGCTTTTTTTAAATTCCGAATCTTGTTTTGAGAGAGACTAGCAACTCCATAGAAAGCTAGTTAGATTTAGTATAGTCGCATGGTTTTAAGATGTGCGAAGGGCCATAAACAGCTTATCTTTAGAACAATGTTTTTGTCCCTGATGTTAACTTTGGCTACTACTTATCAGTTCAAAATTATAAGGAAGAAGTAACATGATAACGCACGTATCTTAACGATTGAACCATCCGCAGACTGCCCTTGAAGACATGTGTGACGACGGATTAAGGTCCATTATAGCGCCTACCTAAAGAAAATGCCGTTCGCTGTGAATTGAATAACTTAATGGGCAGCACACAGAAACAGTAACCGGTAAGCTCCTTGAAGAGACATTGTTAAAAAGATATTGGGAAATAAAAACATTGTAATGACTGGAAAAGAGGACCTTATTAAAAATACATCGAAAAAGAATAAGAAATAATTATACCTTGGAAAAAAACTACGTACGTACATAATGCCATTTTGAAATTTGAACATTGTTAACATAAATATGGTAAAGCTAGCGTACCTAATTATCTACTAGTGAAAAGTGTTGGACACCTAGTTTCAGTTCATTTATACATTTAATGATGATGATGATTTCACATCGCACAACTCGTAGCATTTAGCTGGAACCTGACAGTAATGAACGGATTAGTGATGTGACAAGTTTACACTTTTTTTTTTTTCTAATTATAGTTTTCTTGCTTTCTCCACAAATGCAGGAAATGCATAGTCACATTACTAATCCGTTGATACAGGTGACAAATTCTACGAGATGTCTATGTGTAATGATGATGTATTCCTGTTATCCCTCATTTCATTAGGCTCGCAGAAGAGTTCACCATTTTACACGATCTTGCGCGACTTCTTCTAGCTCTTTCCAGCCGAGACCAATTGAGCCAGCCTCTTTCTCAACTGATCGATCGCCTCCATGTATTTCAATTGAATACATACATTGAATAGTGAACTAACACATATGTGTAGACACATGTACTTACATAAGTTTAAGTTCATATTTGCCCCGTTGATTTCCGCATCAGTAAACCAAGCCCGGATACGAGTATTTGTATTGGCCCCTAGATACTGGAAATGAGAGGACGTCGACTTTGCTTAGACTAATATTTACAGTATAAATCCTGTTACCTACATTAAGCTGGATCGAAGTTAGATTAACTGGAGAGCAATGTGCAATGCGACTTATTTAATGCCCGGAAACGTTAGTTCCCTTACAAAATATCATACATATGACGAAGATGAGCAGGGACGAAGAAGAGGAAAGGGTCCTGGCCTGCTTCGTATTGTGGCAGGATCCTTTTCCACACTCGTATTTTCATCAAGTTCCAGATTTGAGGGTAACTTCACACGTAGGCGACAAAATAATAACACGTCACGATAGCCAATGATTGGTTTTATTGATTTGACGACAAAATAACACGTGATTACTCCGATGTAAATGGATTGGTTGAAATAAAACGTTGAAATTAAACGTCATAATCTATTTAATCGGTTACAAATCGAATTTCACAAAAAGCACTTGGGATCATAAAGATATGATCGTGTTGATTCCGTCTAGATAACCCTTCAGGAATAAGCCTTCAGGAAAAAACACGGATCATCCTGCGTTTACGTCCGTGCGCCTCAAAGTCAGATTGAATAATGAGCGCCGACACATACCTACATTCTTAACCCTAATATTGGCGAATTAATAAGAACTCTTTGGTTCAAGCTTGGTGACTAAAATGATGTCATGCGTTTACAAAAACAGTAAACTTTTGAGGGCGGTTATAAAACAAACCCAACTTACCTTAATAGGTTCTACGCAGTGACCTTTTAGCTGTAGGTAGGCACCTAAAAATTTTACGTTTTCAGAAAAAGAAAATTTAGGAAATAAAAAATTCTGACAAACATGAAACGTTTGTTAATGAAATAAGGGGACCCTGTCTATTTAAATACATATTATATTCGTCACTACGAACTAGTACTTACCATGAAACTGTCTCTTCTAGTTAGTCGTCGCCCGGCAGCTCAGCGACGCTCCATATTTAACACATTTGACTTGTTTCCACAAACACGCGTGGCCGACTTGCGGCGGGGGCGTGTGTCGGCGCGATCACACACTTTTTTCTCGCTTTTTTCTGTCGGCATCGTCTTGACTCGACTTTTAGACTAATGACTTTAATTAGCGCTCTCGTCTGTTATTAATTTCTTCGGCTGACGTTTAGTCAACGGAGTGAGGAAGGTCGCGGTTGAAAGTTGTTTTGACACCTGGAAATTATTCGTTACAGATATGCGTGGCGCGAGAAACAATGCATTCATGTTTTCGCGTCATTACCAATATATTTTTAATGTATAGATAGGTTAAATAATATAATATAACTCAGTCCCTGAGCAACCGAGCTCAGCTTGGGGGAAAATACGGAGAAAACCAGTTCCAGACATGAGACCTAGCTAAATCGATTTCTCGCCCCCGTAAACCCCTGTATTCCAAATTTCATCGAAATAGTTATAGCTGTTTCCGAGAACGTGATTGCAAATATATATATATATATATATATACACAAATATTGCTCGTTTAATAGTATAGGATTTATTTATCACAAAGCAAATCATATTTTGATAGACACACACACCTTCACATAAAAACTATTCAATTCAGAACAACAATATAAGCGTATCATCTCCGTTATAATTATAAGCTAATAAAGATACCTGGATTTGACGTGTGCCTACCTACACGGGCTAAAATCAGGAACAAAAACTAAGCTTTCCTGGTCATCACTATGAATGCTATAATGTTTATGACTCACTAACATCTTTGTTAAAGTTTGTTTCTAACTTGTAAGCACTTCAATTCTTTTGGATCCTTCGAAAAACGAATGAAAACTGTAACTAGGTAGGTACTAATGTTTAAGATAACTGAGTCTGACTGACCTGAACTGCTAACTACATACAGCGAAGCAGAATGTTACCCGTTAATATCATTTTCCAGTTGGATGAAACGATCAAAACCCAGGCTAGAGTATAAATAATAGTTTCATAAGACGCCTGTTACGGAATAATGCAAGTGGAGTGCACATGTAAGCCGATTTGTGCGAGCCAGTGAAAGTGGTCACTTTCGAGTGGCTCCGACGTGCGACGAACAATACCGTCCGGACTCTTCAAGATACCTAACTAAAGCACGGAGCAGACTGCATATAAATATTGTATAACGTATAGTGAACGATGGAGAGCTTTGCTAGTTTCTACTTATTCTGACTTCACTGTTGAAAGTTGGTAAATTAGTATTTAACGATAGCTTTTCCCCGTTCGCTTCTCTTTGTGATTACCTACTAATTATTGTTTTGTAACATAATAACAATATTAAATGTGTCCTCTCACAGTTGTCCCTGATAAACTTATTAACTGAGATCTCACAGCCTGAATAAACTGATGTAACTAATAAATATGTGCTTCACAATCCCGCCCGAATTAAATGTGGTTAAAATTTATATTTGCATTCTGTAATCTGTTACTGTGTCGAAGTTTTACTATCATCAACAATCGATGAAAACAATTAATTATAACTAACACAATTAATAATTAATTAACAATTAATAATAACTTATACTAATAATTCAAAACTGTTCCAAAATACAATGTCAATTCGATAATACAAAAAAATCTCTGAATAATAAAAAAGTAAACAGGTAGCAAGCTTTAAGAGGTTAAACTACAACAAGCAGCATACGATATTCGAGTAGGTAATAAAGAACATGTATTCAATCAAACATGCATTCCAAACACCTTCAAACACAATGCGCCTTCAAATCTGTCAAATACCTATGGATAGCACAAAACACGTATCAAATGCCACTTCACCTCGAGTGTTATTCTTGTCAAACCCAGTAGGAGCCTTTCCAGCTACAAGTCTGCGCCTGCGGTCCCAAGGCACCACTCGATTTTGTTTTGACGCACGCCCAACTATCCGTAACTTGTAATACAGCCGCTGGACATAAGCATCCCTTTAACAAAAACTCAATCGAAGAGGGTTGAATGAGTTTTTTTTTCGATTCGTGAATGAAAGTCACAATAACTAAACATGAGTCAGGATTTCACGAATGAATTCTGATGGGATATGCGAGCGTAAAAAAGATTACGGTTTTAATTTTGTGGAGTTCTACGGGCAGTATAAGGTAAGTATATCAAGGTTCATTATAAACAAGATGATAATTAACATCATCATATCAGCCAAAGACGTCCACTGCTGGACGTAGGCCTCCCCTAGAGAGTGCCAAATTGACCGGTCCTGCGCCACCCGCATCCAGCGGACTCCCGCGACCTTTACCAGTCCACCTTGTGGTGTGCGAAGATAATTAACATTGATTAAATTAAATTAAACTAAGTTAAATCTAAAAAAAACATAAGAGTATTATTTAATTTAGGACATATTTCTTTAAACTACAATTATTGCTACAAGTTACCCTTAAAATTATAATGGCTGAGCGTGCCTAGCCCTTTTGGGAATACAGGTGTGAGTTTATGTATGTATGGATGTATTTTTAACACAATCAATGCAACAAACGCATATTTGTATGTAAACATACATAAATACGTGTTATCAAAGGTGTGGCAAGCGCTGGAAAGTCAAGATAGTAAGTAAGCAGGTAAGTACGCTTAATAAAAACAATTTACCTCCTAAGTAAGTAAAATTCCTTAAGTTTCTACAAAAACTTGGTGCAATGTGCTTTCAGAAAGCTGCACCTCTTGATAGTGAGTTTTATTAAGCTCCTATTACGAGCTCCTAACTCCTAACTAGCTTCGTCCCACAGGAGCCGAGTCGAGCGAGGGGAGCTCTCGGGAAATTTTCCGCTCCAACAGGCCAATTCAAATGTCTGGGGAAAGTTAGACTATTTGACGCGTTCATTTCATTCATTGTTATTGAATATCATTATAAGTAAAATTTCATTGCTTAATTGAAGGCGTTTAAGGTAGTATATACTAAGCTAGGTTTTAATTATTTAATCGTATTTCTCATCAGCATTGTGCTTTGTATTTAGTTACCAGATCTTTAAAACCATTGAACTCTAATTCCGTTTTAGGTGACATTGAAACAATAACCTGATGCGGTATTAAATTGAGAAAAAATAGGATGCCGCAAACCAAGGATCGGATAGGTACCGGTATTTTCACCATACAAAAATAACCGGTACGATTTTGTACTATTTCGTTCTTTGGTTTATGATATCATTTTTGATCGGGCAGTCTAATAATACACGCGTGTCACACTTATTTAAAATAATCATAAGTTTTTTCTTAAATAAACTAGCAAGTGGCATACCATTTTGAAATTTGGACTAAATAGGCCAGTCTTTTGAAACGACTTGCCACATTAGCGTAGCACTTTTTTTCAGTAGGTTAATTGGTCATGTGTGGGAACAAAAATGACATTTTGTTAAAACGGATGCACTTGTGTTTTACATACATACATATAATCACGCCTCTTTCCCAGAGGGGTAGGCAGAGATCACGGATCTCCATTTGCTACGATCCTGACAAACCACTTTCGCTTCACTCACCTTCATTTCTCATATATGCTCGTCGGTTTAGGGTACTTTTGACCTGGCCTTTTTGTAAGATTTCTCCAATTTGATCGGAGAAAGTTCGCCTAGGTCTTCCCCTTCCAACTTGCCCTTCCACTCTTTTTACGTACACTGTCTTCGTTAATCTTCTTTCATCCATCCTCTCTACATGCCCAAACCACCTTAACATACCCTTCTCAATTTTCGTGACTAATATCTCCATCCATTCCACACTTTTCTCTTATCACACTGTTTCTGACTCTATCACTCAATTTCACTGGCACTTGTGTTTTAACTTCAGTATTTAATATACAGAAGGCTTATTCACAGTTACATAAGTACTAATAAATTGTTTGAAGAAAAGTAAACTGTTAGCCGTACTTTAAACATCACTACAGGGTGTCCACTTGGGTTTTTTTATACGTGTCTTGGTTTTGTTTTTCATTTTTTACACGTCGGACCCTTTTTTGGCTTGACATTGACTTTTGGGACACTATGAATATGCAATTTTTGTATGCGCCAATGTACGGTCGCGTACGGTCGGCCTCACAAGGGGCTTAACACCTTTGTACAGTGTCGCATTAAACGTCATTTTAAACTGCCATATGATCATATGAAGTTGTCAAACGAGTGAAAACTACTTAGGTGTTCAGCTACTTATGATGCCGACTGTGTAAAGTGACGTAAGCATCCGTGACATGATTGCTAGGCTTTTATTGGAAATATGCAGTATTTCGCGCATACATTGTTAAGGGCAAGGTAAGGGCAAATATTTGTTTGATGAGCAATTGGAACATTTTGTTTCTGCGTCTTGGATGTTTTCTATGTATTTGTATCTATTAAATATATCCTCGTCTAGTATCCATAACACAAGCCTTATTGAGCTTACTCTAAGATTTTCCCCTAATGTTTATTTATTTATATAATAAAATAAATTGAAAAGTACATATAAAGTTAAACGTTCCAGTACCCGACACTGACTTAATACTTTCAATCTTATGTCAAACCAGTAGAGATGATAAATACACCCCTCCAACAAACATAGAACTATCTCAACAAACAAAACTGTCGATTTAAAAACCGCACACAAATCGGTTCATCCGTTTAGGAGCTAAGTACGATGTCACAGACAGACACACAAATACAACTTATAACACCCCTAGTTTGTGCGTCGGGGGTAAAAAAAATACATCTCAAATAAAATACACATATCGAAAGCGAAGCAACATCAAGTGTGTCCCAAAGCTCTTTACTGCAACAAAACCGCTTTCCGTATGAACTTCAAGAATACTGTACCTATTCAAGAGCCTTTATTTTCTTGACACCAAAATGGAGTTCCGGTGACATTATCCTTCTAACCTTACGTACGGCTATAATGAAACCCTTTCCGGCCCCGAGCAAACAGAAAACGTATTGCCGAAACGCATTACCGAACTTACTGACTCTAAATTCAAATCTGTCGTAAAACAGACACTTATTTCAAAAGCATAGACTGCATCATGATAGGGATATTTGGCAGTGTTAAGTCCTGCAATAGAAATCTATTGCAAAATAAATAGGCTTTCTACTGTAGCAATGTAATTTTATAATACTGTGATACTGAAATGATATTTTGTATACTGTTTGGAAAAAATGATACCTCGCCAAGTTTTTTACGCCGGTTTTTCTCGATGCAGAGGTTTTCTTTCCGAACCTGTGGTAGTTTATCGATATTCATAGATGCATGTAATATGCCTAAATTGAAGAATAAATCACTTTGACTTTGTATTCAACAGAAACTCTCAAAGAGAAGATCTTGTAAAATGGACATCCAAACGGATTCTTAATCCTGCACCTATCTAAGAAGAGATTCTAAGTTGCGAGTGTTTCATGTGGCACCTTGACTGTTACAAGACATTTATTAAGCTTCTAAGTGCGATATTACGTCAAGTGACTCTTCGCGCCAATCACTCTCCAGCAAATAACGGCAAAGAAAATAAAAGTAAGGGCTGTCTCGTTTAAACAAGCCCCAAGTGCCTCGGCACCAAACTTAAAAGCCGTGTCACATAAAATGGATCTTAATGTACAAGCTTTTAAGAAAATTAAATAGAGGACCACTATTGCATTTTATGTGTTGGAAATAGTCTCGGCAAGCCGCGATGTGGTTTGGAGAATTAAGAACAGAAACAAGAGTACAAGTTGTTTCAAAGCAAATAGTCAAGAAGTACTATAAATAAGGAGCTTTTAATTTTATTCCGTTTTGTGTGTTACATTTTGAGTATCGTATGTATTTAATAATTTGCTTAGGTACTTTTTATCACTAATGCATAATAAGACGCCCGACATACGACATAAAAGAAAACTCAATAGGAGCATGATCGATCAGCCTTCTATAAAATATTGTTTAAACTGGAATAAGCTTAAAATTAAAAATGGAACCATACAATCGTATGCAGATGACACTGTCGTACTGTTTGAGGAAGAGTCTTGGGAGTCAATGTACAGAAGAGCGGAGGAAAATCTTCGCTCTATATCCTCCTGGTTATAAGATAACCTACTAAGCCTTAACATCAGTAAAACGAATTACATATGCTTCACTAAATATGATCGTACCCAACCACATGGAAACCTAAAACTAAAAATACATAACTGTAATGGTAGTAATGACATCCCTTGTAACTGCATAGACATAGAAAAAAGTATACACTTCTAAATATCTAGGCGTTATGATTGATCAACGACTTTCATGGCACATGCACATTGAATATGTCAATAATATGATAAGGAAACATATTTGGATTTTGAAAATGCTTAGACATACTGCCTTGAATTCCCTTCTGAAACAGCTGTAGAGGTATGTAACACTTACGCAATCTGTAATGACTTACTGCATATCCGCTTGGGGTGGTGCTACGAAATCTAAATTCATTGAAGTAGAAACGTTGCCCATTGTCTGCTAAAAGTCTCATTTTTCAAACCATACACATTCCCCACGGATGGGTTATGTGTGTTTGCTAAAAGACAATACAAAGCGCAATCCGCACACTTAAATAAATGTAGTAAATGGGAAGATAAATATTTATGAAATATAATTACATAAATGTAAGTTAGTTGTAAGTGAATGGCAGAAAACGGGGAATTATAATGAAACTGAGTCACTATACTGTTTAGATCAAACTCTTAATGTAAACACATACACACACACACACACACGTACACACACACACTCACTCACACACACACGTACACACACACACTCACTCACACACACACGTACACACACACACTCACTCACACACACACGCTTCCACTTTGTATTACCTTATTTATTTTAGAAACATAAGGTAAGATACGACAATATCGGAATAAGGGTGATGCTTGGCCGTCAAAATTGTATTGACTAGTTCTGGAATAGACTCTAAACACTAAAATAGTGAGTAATAAAAATTAGGTAAGTAATTTAAAAAATAAACTTAAGTCAAATATTTCATACGTATCGGGACGACCGGTTAGCCGAGTGGGTAATAGTGACGCTGCCTACGAAGCTGAAGGTCCTGGGTTCGAATCCCGGAAAGGGAAAATATGTGTGTGATGAACATGAATATTTGTTTCTGAGTCTTGGATGTTTTCTATGTATTTAAGTATTATTGCGATATATTTATTAAATATATCGTAGTCTAGTACTCATAACACAAGCCTTATAGAGCTACGCGGGCAGCTAGTCTTCATTCTATAATAGCTTCGGTCCTATTCCAATTTTTTGAATTCGGTTGGAACATTTCATAAACAGCTGACTGTCGGAGACTTTACAATCCCCAAAAAGTTGGACGCGGAGCGAATCGCAGCACCGGGACGTATACGTACGAACGCAATACGTCGATACAATAGTTGATAATTTGCATGACCATTTTTTTGACGCCATTATCGTCAGCAGCTGCGGAGTCAACGGGGGACGAAAATGACAGAGCTGATGAGTTGATATAAAATTGAAGTACCTACCTAAGTGTGGATACGTAAGTCGCCGCAGGATAGTCAAATACGAGGATTAAGTAGGTACAATATTTAAAAAAACAATATTATGCCCATCGATGTTGTATGATTTTTTTTAGGTCTTGGCAATTATGTATGGAATTGAATATCCACCTTTTCTTAGCGTTTTAATTACTTTTAGCATTTCTGAGAGTATTCTTTTTATAGCGACTCGAATTTTCTACCTTTACTGTGTCAGGTTAATTAATGTCACATTATAAAAATGTAGATAGTAATATAGAAAAAAGGAATTCAAATGTTTTGAGATAAAGTCGTACTTATATTGGACATTAATAATGCTTAATTTGTAAAGAAAATGTGTCACGTAATTAAGGCCAGTTATTAATTCAAACTCAATATCTATATTTTGTCATTACTGTTTAGTTATGTTCTCAAATCTAACAACGGTTCAAGGGTCCCTTGTTTTAATTAAACAGAACAGTACCTGGGAGACTGAGCTTTGCATCGTTTTTTCTATTTTACAAACTTTAAATATGTATATAGGTACTTGTAACGAGTGAAATGGTATGCAGTAATAAATACAGTGTGTATTATTCGCGACTTTGTCACATTTGAATTCACGCATGAAAACCGACCAACATGGTTGCAAAATTTACGTTTCTATTTACACCCCTTTTGACACCCCTCCCTGTAACTTTTTCACATACGTAAACGTCGGTGATTTAGTATTATTAGCAGTAAATAAAACGTGGTAGGGGAGCAAAAGAGGTGGAGCGAATACCATTGTATTATGGGATATGAGTAGGGTATTATCTGCGACCCTATTCCCCGCCAGCGTTGCAGTAATTGATTCCACTTTATATCGTGGACATTGGATTGAAAACAGTTTTGTATGTTACGTGTCAAACTGAAACAGTTATTTCTAAACAGACCTTAAACTAAAATGTTTAGTGAACGTTACCAATAATATTGGTTTAAATGCATGTTGTGATTCATTGTTCAAGTGAATATTGTGAAGTGATGGATCATTAGAAGCTATTCAAAAATCATCAAAATGGATTACACAACAGGAACTACGTCGTCAATGAATAATATGAGACCAATTTTCGGCGCATACGCCTTTCAAGGTGAGTCGAGTTATTATAGGCCATAGACACGAAAGGATCCAGAAAGATGAGAAAAAAAGGTTCGATATGGTTAATTACTATGTTCCCAGGTATCAATAAAACAAGCAATAATATGATGGAATCAAAGACCCGAAATCAATATCGCCTATTGCCTCGACAATAAAAAAAATTGGGCACAGCACACATTTAGTACACTACATTTATATTCTGTGCACGGTTCCGTGAAGTGGGTATACGTTAAAAGCCCGTATTGTGCGGGAAAATCAATGGCTCACTGTATAGACAACCTATCTATATAGACACGCGTCAGCGTGTCCAGCCAAGTTCAAAGCCAAAAGGAACTGGCAGCAGACGTGTGTTACGAATCATTACGAGCCGAGCCATGTTTGACTCCTTAACAACTCAAAATCTATTTAAAATAGAAACATAAAATTTGGTATGCTCGTATGTATTAAAACCCTTTACATTAATTAGAACCCGAAATTTCGTATATACAGGTAAAACGGTTATTGAAATATTAACGTCTATAAATCGGCATTTTTATCACTGACTTAATGACTAACTTACCACCTACTTATTATCTGACGGATAGATCAAAAACCTAACCCACTTCCAGATGACCTAGAAAGTTGAAATTTGGCGTCCAGCTGTGTAATTGTGTGTATACAAAAAATAAAAAGTCAAAAAACGGGGAATTTTTAAGTATTATATTATTTATGTTTGTGACCTAATAACTTCATCATTTATAAAACGATTTGAAAGATCTTAAAATATTAAAAGAATAGATGTAGGTGTAGGGTAGGTATAATATTAGGGACACCTATAGAGATGTGGGTATTTTGTATAGTAACTCGTGCATTTGCTCTTGAAAAGCATAATTTAGTCAAGTAGAATCGTCATCTGGTTAGGACCTGATGATGGAGTCCTGAAGGAATCGAGGGAACTCTTCAAATATTATAGGCACTCCTGTAGGGCTTTAGGAAATTTAGGGCTTTAGTAACAAGTGAATTATCATCTCTTGAGAAACAGCGTAAACGTAGGAAAAGAGATTAAATAAGTCACTTACTTCCTTCGTCTTGATATCGTCTCTTCCACAGTTCATCCACCTTTTCCTTGGCCTACCTCGTCTTTTCCATTCCTCCACATCCATACCTAACACTCTTTTGGTCATATGACTGTCATCCCTCCACATAACATGCCCATACCTCGCAAGACGATGGGATCTCAATTTGTCGATGATATGTGCTACTTTCAGGCTTCCTCTTAAACGATAATAACCGTAGGTACCGTTTTTTGTATAAGAATCTCAGGAAAGCTTTTTGAATTTTCTTCAAAAGTAAAGCGTATTCATGTGGTTTCCATACAACCGAAGATGCCTCGAGTTTGGTTCTTGCCAAAGCATTGAAAATCATCTTTATGGCCCCAACATCGCGGAAAGCCTGACATTGCGTACCTATATCGAAGCCAAGTCTTTTAAAAGCAGTGTCCGCGAGAGTTCGTATATGCTCATTAAAAGTAAGGCGCACATCAAGGACAACCCCGAGATTTTTAACTGAGGAGACGCGAACTATGATCTTATTTCCAAAATTATATATTCTGTGCAAGTAGGGGTGAAGCCGAACGACTATACGAACGATATAGCCCTCCGAATCGCTAAACTGGCAGAGGGCTCCGCCTGGGTTCACGTAGAACGAAGGTTTTAGAGTGGCGACCTCGTACCGGAAGGCGCGGCGTGGGTAGGCCCCTTTCATGGAGGACCTCTGGTAAAGGTCGCGGGAGTCCGCTGGATGCGGGTGGCGCAGGACTGGTCACTTTGGCGCTCTTTGGGGAAGGCCTATGTCCAGCAGTGGATAATCTTTCGTCTGATATGATGATGATGATAAGTTAATTAGCCAAATATCAGATATCTTGTATGTAAAAACTAGCCACATCAAATCTTGAGCATCAAATTATCCTAAGTTATCTGCTTTGTGTAAATAATTCGAGTGTTCAAAATGAAGTTATACTTTTATATAGCAAGCATTGTTGTAGTAGAAAAAAAAAGAAATTTTATGTTCTTAAGACTACATTGTATTTAAGGATTATCTACTGAACTTGGCATATTCTTAATATTGAACTTTGCTCCAATTTTCACTTATGTTTTTGGTGGGATAATATTGGTAATGGACACACAGAGCATTAAATTTGGATTTGTGATCCAGAAATAAGTAATTAGGTACCTACTATGACAGAACACAGATTTGTTTGTCGGATCAGTTTTGTATCTGACCAAATACCTCAAACTCAAACTCAAAATATGTATTTGTCAAACATAGGTATGAATTAAGGTCTTATTCTTGGATTAGGTACAATGAGGTCTCTATGTTTCGCCACATGTCACAAATAGCTACAAATCAGCATGCAGCATGCATTACAATAAAATTAACTCATAATAAATATTTTTAATTACACGTGTGTACATAACAATATATTTTTTGACAGGTTGTTATTTGGTCAAGTGCTTCTAAAATGTTGATGATCAACAATACTTGCTTCTCGTTAATATTTTATACAAAAACTTTAAATTCATACAGGTATTATCAGAATAAATTGTATGTCATTAAATGTACTTAAACGAATCTTGAATACATAACACCCGGCACTAACGAACGTGCATAATAAAGGAACATAATTCGAGATGAAGATTAAAGGAGTGTTCATTTAAGAATAATATAACCGCGTGTCCAATAAACAAAGAGTGCGATTATGCGCGACGTAACCCTAATAAAATCACAATACCCAAGACATCAATACCTAATCGTTTTCTACGTCTAACGCTGAACTCTAAAAAACGAAGATACCTCTCAAACGTGCCGCTTATTAACCTCTCATCGACTCCGACCGTAAAATGTAAACTCGATAAAGCCACCAATTAAAACTAAATATGAGAATCTCGACAGTCAAAGCTCGCGCCGCGCCGCTACATCTGACACTAGGGAACATTTCACCAAAATATAAATCGCATTTTTTGTAAAGAAACCAAGGTCGCATACGCACGATGATTTTCGCCTTTCGTCAAACGCGATTACCCACCGATGCCGGTCACAGAAACTGAACCTTATACGCAGCAGCTATACGGCCTAGTGTTTCGTTTTTTAAGGAAATCTTTGCCGAATTGTTAGACGGGGTAGGTGATAATAATAACAATGTTGGATGAAAAGGTTTAGCCAACTAATTTGTTTTTTCTCGGCTACTGTCGATCTCGGTAGCGATGCAAGGTTTTTTGTTGGAGATCAATCAGTCAAAATAACAGTGTGATACCGCCTTTGAAGCGATCCGCCGGCCTGTTTTAATCTCGACTGATACATGATTAGACGAGCCGTGATGCAGCAAGCAGGTAACTGATCCAGCTCGTACTCGCCTGCTACTGATTAACAGATCCCATCACCAATATTGCAACATTACTATTTAAATCTTAAAATTGCTTTTTTTTCATGTCAGTGTCAACTATGAGTCAGAGTCTTTCGCCTGACTTACAGAGAAGATTAGAACTATAGAGTTACATATTGTGACAATGTATATTTATATCGCGACAATCACAATGATTTAAAGTCAATTAAAGTTAAACTCAATAGGTCTGTGATTCAGTCAGGATAACGCATTCTATATCCAATCACTACGTGCCTACTAAGACGCTGGTTGCTGCATGGCTTTCTTATTTAATGGAGAATTATCGTAACCCCCATCACAAACATTAGACCTGACGTCACAGTTCTACCATCTCAATCGAGGTTCTATTAGTTCAAGAGAAATAGATAGAGTCATCCGGGTGGCGTCATTTCAGAATCATTTGATAACCTCCAGTCAACAACACAAAATTAAAGCCACAAACTAACATTCACGTATAGCATTTACTTGCCTTAAATTAATTCAACATGCGCGGGAGTTGACCACAGCACACACTACGCTGTTTGTTCTGCGGTCGCGGCACGATCCGAAGGGAGGATAAAATGATGTCAACGACATTGTAATGACCGTCATTTCACAGCGCTGTCAAAACTGTTTCAACGAATCAAGTGTACTTGTAACCTGTTGTGTTGTACTTGTTGTTGTGTGTTGTGTACTTGTTGTCCTTTATGTACAGATGTTTTTTGCGCAATCTTGTTTTCGCTCTGATGAATTGAGTTGAGAACATGATAATTTTATCTGTAAAAAATGGTTACTCTGATGACCGCATCCGTGAAACGAAAATAATGTGAACATAATACGGCAGCGTTGGTACCTGCCTAATTATGTTCACTTCTCTACGAAATAAGAAATAAAGTAAATACAAGATGATTATTAACATTAACTAAACTAAATTAAAACTAAGTTAAATCTAAAAAAGGCCCTCGAGGCATTGTACCAAGGATGCTGGCGGCATTTCCTCGCTGAATTGCAATGCGTAAGAAGAAATATAAATCACGATAAGTATCAAACAAAATATTTTCCTTTTTTCGTCCCAAGTCATAATGTTGACAAAAATCATCACTATTAAGTAATAAAAATGTAATTAAGCACCTTTTGGGTATTCGTGGCGATATTTTACTGTTTGATCCAACGAGGGACGAATGGCGACCACCGGCAAAGACATATTCAATTTGTTTCTTAAAATACTCAATGAAGTATAAGTAGCTAAATGTTATTTGCAACAGTAACTACATAATCATCATAAATATCATCATATCAGCAGAAAGACGTAATGATATTTATTAATTCGAGCTACTTGCTTAAATGGTAATTTAATGCACAATAGAAAATATAGGTAATAAGAAAATAAAAAGTGCCGCAAAGATTCAATTTAAATCAGAAGCCGGGCTCATTTCATGCCTTCATTAGATGGAACAATGGTCATCAGGAGACCGGTAGCAGGTGAAATTAATCACCTCACGTACGTGTCTACACGCCCACAGGCTTCTTCTTACACCTAATAAAATACCAGCTTAGCTATAAAACTTTATAAAATATCTCACAATCACAAATTAATTTCACATTGTGCTAGACAATTTGAGTGACAAGAGAAGGTACTTTTTCACACCTGAGATTCGTAGCCTACCCCTTCTCGTGCGATAATGTCAACGTCAAAACTTTCCTAATGATGAAAACGTTTTTGAAATTCTCAGCATTTTTATTAGCGAACAAAATAACTATAGCTAAACCGACTTGAGATTACCGTCTTTTTACTAGCAATAACGTCTTCAATAGTTAAGAAATGCGGGGATATTCCTTCAATTTCGTTTCGTTGATCGTTGATGCTCGCTTTATTACTTACGGGGTGACATATTTGTCGCGACTTGGGTGAAAAAGTGTAAAATTCCTATCGTGCCGAGGCCGGCGTCTGATTGAGTTATAAGCTATAATGGCGACTGCGTTCGGTTTTTGCACTGTTTTTCACCTGGATGCCATGTCGCGGTGAGCTTATTTAATAGGTACGTAGCTATGTGCATGCAGTTGGAATACTGTAGAATCAATACATCACGATTCGATTGGATTGAATTATAAAAAGCGTGTAAGTACATTTCAATTTCTTATTTTGTTTTTTGAATAGGCATGAAACCATTTCGATAATTAAGTGTCACTCACAGCTTAGTAATAATTTCACATCACGAAAAAAGTAACAAAAAGGAACTGATTTGGTGAAAACCCAAACTCTGTAAATAACTAACAGTCTGCGTCAATATTAGCAGGAGATATACATATAAGCTGATAATTCCGGTGACTCAGTTCAACCTTACACTCACAAATTATTTTGAGTAGCTGTGCTTGGAATATCGAATGCTATTGCTACTTATTGCAAGTATCTTTTCGGTTGGGTACGTAACCGCAGATTATTAACCAGTTGCGATGGAATATTAATTGTTCTTCTGACGAAACCAGTTCACTTTCTTCCTTATAGGAAACCCGTGCAATCGCTGAACACCTAGGTAGGTTAGGTTTGTCAGGTAGCGTCAGATGCCCTTTGGGCAATCCGCCTAGGAAAATAAGCCCCGCGGGGCGGGACTCCATGCCTAAATAAAAAAACTGATCGAAATCGTTACAGCCGTTTTCTAGAACTCAGTTACAAGAATATTTACAAATATTGCTCATTGAATAGTTTAACTGACCCTAAAACTTATTATAAATTCGTCAAGTTATCTTAAAGTTACATTTCAACAAAGTATGTCGTCGAACTTCCTCAAAACATAGTGACCTTACATATTTCTGAAAAACATTTGCGTTAATACGAAAAAGTACCAGCATATGTGCGTATGACAACTACTGCCAAGTAACTGGATTTATCTGCTAAACATCGTCTGGGCAGTACGTGCTAAGTCAGGCTCAACATATTTCCCGTAACATATATATAAATCCTCCTATGTCATATGAAAAAAACTCCTGCCACAGCTGAGACATTAGTGCACAAGTGTGAACCTCGCTTTGATTTTCTTTCTTGCACATGTTCTGCAGAATGCGTCTCGTTTATTTTGATTTGTCGCTTGATGTATGATCTGAATGCGTTATTATATGTGGAGTACATTATTATTGATGGTTGACTTGATTACATTCGAGACATCAATTGTTGTGATGGTAAGTCTGAGTTATTATTGAAGTGGAGCTCAAGGAGGCAGCAGATATAACTTACCCGATGTACATTTTACTATTTTTTTAATACTCAAGTAAACGAGGTTAAACATCAAATATGTCAATCAAAAGTTTTATTGCTGAATTATTCGAAACACTTAATAATAGTCAGTCTTTTTTGAAGTATCTGATATCTCATTTAAAGTATTTTTACCTCGTTACCTTTGTCAAAAGATATTGCTCAGGCCCCGTAGCATCGTTGGCCTTGTCACGCGATAGGTGATAGGATAGAGCGTGCGTCACTGGCTGACACCGTTCGATAGAACGAGACGACGCTCCTATCTTGTCACTTGTCGCGTGATAAGGCCAACCATACTACGGCTCCTGATTCAGTAATTAGGTAGATACCCACTTACTGACTAAGCTAGTTTACATTAAATTTATTAATATTGAAACCAGGCTACAATAATGTAAGTCACATTACACCAGACAACTCCCAGACTCATTTGATTTCCATAAAATCTCATTCAAATATAACAGCCTAAATATAATACCTAAGTACATTCTATCCGCTGTAAGTTTCCTCTAAAGTTCCTAATCAAAGACTTAACTCTGAAGTTCGAGGTAATTAACTCGGGAGAATTTCGTATATTTTATTATACGAGATATCATCATCATCATATCAGCCGAAAGACGTCCACTGCTGGACATAGGCCTCCCCCAAAGAGTGCCACAATGACCGGTCCTGCGCCACCCGCATCCAGCGGACTCCAGCGACCTTTACCAGGTCATCAGTCCACCTTGTGGGGGGCCTACCCACGCTGCGCCTTCTGGTACGTGGTCGCCACTCGAGAACCTTTCCGCCCCAATGGCCATCGGTTCTACGTGCAATGTGCCCCGCCCACTGCCACTTAAGTTTAGCGATTCGGAGGGCTATATCGGTTACCTTGGTTCTGCTGCGGATAGCCTCATTTCTGATGCGATCACGCAGAGATACTCCCAGCATAGCCCTCTCCATTGCCCTTTGGGTGACTTTGAGCCTTCTTATGAGGCCCATAGTAAGCGACCACGTTTCCGTGCCATACGTCATCACTGGCAACACACACTGGTCAAAGACTCTCGTCTTGAGACATACGATATACGAGATATCATTATAATTAATACGCTTATAAGCTTTTACAGTATATAATACTGTCAATAAAACCCTACAAACTAGCAGTATTACTTACTACCACGGTACCTAAAAATACATTATTCCAAAATATAACTATATACAGGGTGCTCCTGAGGAACCCGCATAACTTTACCAGCGTATTCCTGATCATGTTTAGAAAATAAAATGTCGTATAATGTTTGCTAAACTCAGCTTAATTTTCGAGTTTTGAGTAATTTTAGATTTATAATATCTCCAGTGCAAATCAACTTTATGATTGCGATGTTGCGAGACCGACACATTATCTAAATGACGTTGAATGCATAGATCAAGTCTGTTCCTGTCACTATCATTGTTTATGTGTCAATCATTATACGGGATCTTTATTTAACAGTTCAAAATCAAGAAATTATGTAGAACTCAAAGTTTAGGTTATGAAAATTGTTTCTGAACTGAACTCAAACTGAAACGAAACAAACAAATGTCGAAGCATTATCTAAATGTTTGTTAAATTACTTGATGAATCTTTTCATTAGATGAAATTGCTTTAGACGGTGAAATAATTATGGTTTTAAGTTTTTATCGTGGATGGACGTAGTGTCTTTACTAATAATTAGGCTATGTTAACTTTGTTATTACACAATCATTATGCTATTTGACTTTATGACAGTAAGTGTAAGTAAAACATAAACATCAATAAAATTGTTCATTTATTACACGACACAACATGAATACTCTCAGGAATTCCAAATCACTGTATCAGCTACATCCAAAGCCGGGACTTGCGTTGAAATCCAAACCGCTGAACTGGAACCCTAAATAGCACTCCCATATTGTTACAGCATCTTTGTAATATTTTGAACCATGGAGCACTCGGAAACAATTTTTTATAAGCTGTTAGGTTCGCCGTCTGAGACCCCACAATTTCTTCAATTTTTATTAAAAATTATTGAATAAAACTGAATTAATTCGTTGCATTGTTAAAATTTATGACAACAATGTCACTCGTTCATCCTTCATACTCGTATGACTGAAGTCATAAAGTACTTATAAAACACGCTCGAAGGAAATTAAGTGGCCAGTCTGAATTAATCAATCCATGGAGTTTGATAGCAAAGTATAATTGAAAATTATGCCACTAAGAATCGTAGTTATGTTGTGAACCTTTTGAAGTTTGAATATCGTTAGGTAATTTGAGTTTTATTTTTCATTTGCTTTTATTTCAAATGTATTAAAAACGTGTAATATTATTTGCTTTGTTTCTTATTTACTTTATTTTATAAAATGTGTCTCTTGTTCTTCTTTTTGCGAATAGGCCTAGGATTATAATCTCAATACTCGTTCCTTTGACCTAGTCTTAAATTACAATTTACAAGCGGAAGTCTCTTTCTAAATAAAGGAGTCTAAGTGAGACTTCCGCTTGTAAATTGTAACTTGTTGTTTTAGACCTGTAACAGTAAGAAGAACAAGAGCTACACAAGAATGTAATTGTGCCACTCTCGTGCCACTAATTAGAATTTGATTACAAACATGCATCTTTATTTGCATGTTCTTATCTTTTGATGAATTCTGTCTTCCTTCTCACCCCAATATTGTGAATAAGAAGTGCGAAAGGAACAGCACTATCAGATTGTTTTGAATTACACTTCATAGTAATTTGCATTTAATCAGTAGTAACAACTACGAATTGAATCGAAAGAGATTGTCCAAAAACGTGAATGCTGCGAAACGCCTAGTGTGTGGCAAGCCCTAAATCATAAAGAGATTCCGATTGCATTCATGTAAAACCTGCTTTGCTTTATCTAATGGAAAGAGATAACAATAACAAACGTTGCCAGCTCATCCTAAGGCATTGTTTTACTGGTGAAGCAAAAATAATTTATTTTTTATGTATGAAAGTTTAAAAAAAAAGTTTATATTAATATTTCGACCTGGATTCATATAACATTTTTTATTCCTTATGACCTCAGGTATACGCTGTTAAAGTTATGCGGGTTCCTCAGGAGCACGTTGTATATGTATATGTAGTTATGTTTTCGGGAATTTCCTTTAACTTCGGCATATTTCAGAGTACATTCACGGAAACAAATAAGCATTAAAAAAAACATTTTTATACAAAATAATTACATTAACGATTACTCTCTTATTGTACAAGTGTCTTGAAAGACATGAAATAAAAAATATGTACCTCCGAGTCAGTTGGTGCCTAATACTAAACGTTTATTTCAACACCGTCTATTTCAATTCCCTCTGACAAAGTGTGCACTTTCACTTACTTTTAAAATAATAATATAAATACAGTTTACATAAAATACAAGTAGCTATAGACTACAAGTGTACATTCTCGTAACATAGGTATTACGAATTTTTACATAATTTAAAATAGCAATCTACAGACACTTTGCACAGATGTTTTCTTGCAAATGTAAAAAATAGTGAAGACAGGTAAAAGACATGCTAAAATTACCAGCGTAGCCTCGTTTTTTATGTCAAAACCGGGCTTCTCTCAAGTTTGAACTCATTACGACGACCCATATAAAAAACATTCAAAGTCGAGACAGCCGGTCGCCTGTACACGCACAGTCGCGGATCAATTTCCTTATTTATATGACCGTAAGGGTAAAATTACTCCCTTCGATAAAACGAGATAAGTTTCTAAAATGTTCCTTAACAAACCTTGTTTTCAAAGGTATAAGGGCGGTTTTGGTGCGTGGTAAATTTTGAACAATCATAATGTAATCGAATGCGACAGGTACACGCCGCGCCGCATGGGCACGCTCGATGTCAAAGATATGTGTAGACTGTTGAACCTTATTCCTTTGTAATAAGATGAAAAAAGTGCACATATTTTTGACGTCGACTGCACAAAGTCGGGTAGCCGGGATTTAATCGAGTGCCTCTGGTTTGATAGTTAATTAAAGAAGTGAATAACGCGGCAATGCAAGTCAGCTGCAATCTTCGACACATTCTACATAGAGCTGATAAAACCTGCAGTGATCAATATAAATAAATAAATATTGGGGACAATCTTACATAAACTGATCTTGTCCCACAGTTAGCTGAACAAGGCTTGTTAATGGGTAGGTACTAGATGCCGATATGTACCTACGCTTATTATATAGATACATACATCGAAAAAATCCAATAATCAGGCAAATACCTACTAATGTTTGCTATATATATTTGTTACCATTGTACCTTACCAGTGTTTGAACCCAACACCGTCAGCTTCACAGGCAGACCTCAGTACCTACTAAGCTATACGAGCGGTCAAATATGATTCATTAACATTCATTTTCCATTTTTGTTTTAATTTGCTTCATGTTCCCGTTTTACTGTTTCCTATCGTTAGCTCTTTAGTCTTTTATGATTTATCGCTTAAAATTGTTACACTTAATACAAAGTGTGAAGTAAAGTAAGATCAATGTAAAGTAGAAGAAGATATACCAACGATTTAAATCGATACAAATACTCACAAAAGGAGAAACTAAAAATTAGTAATTTTGAATAAAACTAAAACATTTAATTTTTACTGAAAACGCCCAAATTTTGTATGCATCTACAAGCTCCATGCTTTTCCATTTTTATTTAAATAATTTGATCATCAGGTTACGAGGAGGTACCTATTATTATTTTTAAAACTTATCCAAAATGATGATGGTAAGTTGACACGGGACACCTTAATCTATGGACGTTTTAAATGTATTAAACTGCAGGACTTATATGGTTGATATTATTTAATGTGCCCGAATTTTTATAAAATTGTCATTAGAATTGGAATCATCTAATTTGGTGGTGGTGATTTGGTCATTACTTTGATGCCATTCGGCCAACTCAAAAAAATCTGAAGTTATAACATGCACATTAACAAGCCTTTGAAGGGTATAAGGATTCGATGTACTGACAGCTTCAAAATCTTCTTTTTCTTTCCCTTATCCCATCTACTTGGGGTCGGGTATCCTTGATCGCGTGCACCAGACATTTCTGTTCTGGGTTGTCTTTTTCTTTGACACTGGACCACCATGTGGATTTCGGTCGTCCTCTTCCTCTGTGATTCTCGGGTAAGCCTAGCGCTAGATTTACGGCAAAGTCTTCCTCCCTGCTCATGATATGGCCATACCACCTCAGTTGTCGTTCGGCCAGTTTTTCCGTGAAAGGAGCCACCCTGAAGCCTCCGCGGATATATTCATTGCTTATTTTGTCCTATCTCGTAACACCGCCAACCCACCGTAGCATCTTCATCTCGTTAACATGGAGACGTCGTTGTTCGTGTGATCTCTTTGTGGTCCAACACTCGGTGCCATACAGCAAAACTGGTCAGGTTGCTGTTTTATATAAGTACTGCCTCTTTTACTTTAATGGGCATGCGGGTATCACAAAGAACACCCGAGAGACTTCGCCACTTTAAGCATGCAGAGTTAATTATTTGGACCATAACCATCAACATTTTCGTGAGGTGTGAGCAGTGAACCAAGGTATCTGAATTTAGACGTTTTTGAAACTGGAAATCCATGTATTGATATTAAGCTGTTATCGCAAGTTATGTCGGCAAATTATTCAGTTTTGGTTTTACTGTCTCGCAACAGTCGCAACCCAGTTCGTTCAGGGGTGTCCGTCAATTTTGTTAGGGTACCTACTCTGAATCTCCTCTGTGGTTTTAGCTGTCAGTGCAATGTCGTCAGCAGAAAGCAGGCATCATGGTAGAGGATCTTGTATATGCCTTGTGAGATAGTCCATCACTAAATTAAAAATATACTGACTAACCTAATAATAAAATTAGGTTTTTATAATGATTTTATATTTTGTATATGTATGTTTATATTTTACTTTTTATATTAATATTGTAAAAACCTAGCCTAAGAACGAAAATGAATAAAGAAAATTACTAAAAAATATATACTGACCGCTTCAGAATTACACTTAATTTATTGTGAACTCATCAAACTGGTTGTTTTTACATTAATCAAACCCACAACAAAATATTTAAAATATTTGATCTGCTTCTGGTGTAAATATTGCTCTTAAGTAGGTAACCAATTCTGCACTAGATGATTCGATGTAGATCCAACTATTCAAGCTATATACGGGGCGGTATTCTTTTAAGTGAGTCTCAGAAAGGCCCGTTTAATTTTGTTTTCATTTCAACATTCGAACCAGTTTTGAGAGAGAATCAAAGGTAGGTAGTGTACCAACTACATCTTGATATACAACACACATACACACATATACAATACAACGTTCATCTTCATTTCACTATTACAGAATGAAATAGAAGTGATATATACTATGTTCCATAACTGAAAAGAATATAACGACACCTCACATGTTAAAACCATCCAGCCTTTTGGGCTCTTGTCCACACACATACATACGGACGCTCGAACAACATACTCGTGGTTAACCGTCTTTTTGTGGCCAAAAAAACAAAAAAGCTTTCCTACGCCGGGACGTATCAATTTATAATAATAATATTAGTATGGTTGTTAATTATATAATTATAATCAAAATTACATTAACACATCAAAGTTAAATACAAATAAAACTACAATCTTATTAAGGTAAACTTCCCATTTCCCAATGTTCATCATCATCATTATCAGCCGTTGGCGTTGGTCGCCCTCCCGGAAATAGACCAGGTTCCCGGATTTGAGGGTTATGGTGTCCTCCTCCTCTCTTCGGACTCTCTTTCCAATGTTAGACACCTTAATACCTAGGTACCTAATAGCTATTTTTTTTCTTACACAACAAAATTATAAACAACTTAACTAAGTCTTCGCCAAACTGCATAACATTTTGTTGGCGAATTACATTAATATATATAATAAATAATAGTTGGCATAATATGTACTTGGCTATTCTGAACTCAGCAGCTCTGTGTCAAGTATTGGGTCAGCGTCAAGCACTGGCACGTTTACCTTAGTGTAATGTAAATTTGTGCAAAACCTACACCATTTTTTTGCAATTCCTTTAACTTTGTTTGAGCTAAGTATTCCGATATTAATTACTAGCTTCTGCCCGTGACTTTGTCTGCGTGGAACTCGTTTATATCGTAGCTCCATGCAAACTTTCGCCCCCCATTTCACCTCCTCAGGGGATGTTTCCCGGGATAAAAGTATTCTATATGTTAATCCAGGGTATACACTATATGTATACCAAAATTCATCTTAATCCGTTCAGCCGTTTGTACGTGATTGAGTAACAAACATCCAAACTTTCGCATTTATAATATTAGTAGGATAATAACTACTAAAACGGACCGAAAATTAACACGACCATTTTAATAAATTTGTTGATACGACTGTGACTTATGAGTAGGTATTCTGTAGATCTCGGTTCCATATTGACCGACATGATATTTAATAGCCCACCATAAAAACAATCGTATATTTTACTGTGGTAACTAAAACATGATGTCCATATAAATAAATAGGTGTTTTAATACAAAGATAAAACTATGGGACCTTATTAAAATTTATTACACTTAAAATATTTAAGTAACCACCCTGTAGGTATACACGCCCTATATTATGCGGTAACCAACAAGATAAATACTCTACTTTGGGACAATATGATTTGTACTTCAGTACAAGATATACACATAAGGCATATGTGTGCTACTATTTTCAAATAGTCCTTGTTTTTCTTCTCTTTCTTTCTGAAGCCCGGGGACTACTTTCCAGCTTTTTCTTTTTCAAGTTAACTTCAGTGTCAAGCTTGACCTATTGAATGTTTAGTTGAAACGACAATAAATATCAACTATAAAACGTTCATTTTCCTTTTACTCTTCCGTTTGTATAGTAAAAGCTGGGCAGGGATTCGCAAATAGGTAATATTTAAAGCAATAAAACTGTTATCGGCGAAGTTATCGCGCGCAGCGGACCACATTTTGCACGCTTCTAATGAACGCCATATGAAACAGCCAATTTATCACATGGCCTTATCATAAAACGTACTCATATTTTTATGATAGTCCCTGAATCTGTAACTATGTAGAAACAATTACCCATACCTACTTACACCATGATGAAACTGTTCACACTAGAACATCTAACAGAAATCCACCGACGACATTCCAAAATTCTCAACTTCTGAACAATTGTTCAGTTTCACTTTAGGTAAAAGTACGTGACTTGTTATTTAGTGGCGTTTCACATACTCATTACCAATTCGGACGAGACGATGTTTCAAAAGGACCGTGTTTGGCGGCGCCTTGTATCTATGGGGCCGACCATGAATAAATCAATGAAAACAAATAGTATTCGGCTACTAGTATTCCCAAAAGCTTCTTACAATGACGTATGATATGCTATTGTTTCAACGCCGTTTTGTTAAGCGATCTTAAAGTATGTTAATGTATTCAAAGTAAAATAAAAGGTAGAGCATATTTTCCTGCCAAGATCGAATGTGATGTACATATAGATAGGTCCACAGCGTAATTTGGTAGACACCGAAACTAATTTATTTAACAAAGGACCAACCGACCGATAGAACATTTTTTATGCGTATACAAACTCATTACGTGCTGTAGACGTATCCGTGATTGTTCTTGGGCCGGACACTGATCGCCGCTACAAACATCTGACCCATGTAGGATTTAGGTTATTCTAGCTGTTATTAAGTTTTTGATGAGAATCATAACACAAAAAAAACGACATAATAGCTTTTTAACTCTTTCAACTACCTGACTAAGATTATCATTCAGTAATTTGATGTCAACATCTAGACATGCAAACTAGAGAAATTGAATAAAGATTCTTTAAATTAATGCAACATATAACTAATATAACTAGGTAGCTATGCTAGCTATACTACCTATTGACCTTCATATAAAAATAGAACAATATATTTGACCGGAAATTAGAAATTCCAGTCTCAGGAGATGACATAAAAACCTCCACAAGTTTTTATGATAAATACCGTCCCAACCCAAGCGTGAACTCTTGGCATGTCCTTTATCATTAAAAGTTTTATGACGTGCATATATTTAGATAGCGTCATATTTTACACAGGTCAGTATTATGATGACCCAATTATGACCCACGAAAATGTTAAAAATCCTTATTACGCCCACCTTACATATTTTCAGGTTTTAAATCGCTATTTTTTACACATAAATATTCAATCAAATAATAAAATTATATACCTACTTAATATTCGCATCGATATTTCGGACTTATTGCTGCATGGTCGCAAGAAGACTCCTAGTATCTTGTTTGCTCGCGACGAAGGATGGTTGCAATGAAACACGTCAAAAAAATCGAATCGAAGTAAATAATTATTATGCTCGATCAAGCCCCGTTTAGTAAAAATGATGTAGTAGAGTGTATGACAAGGGTCTAAAATAAGCCATATTTCCACGAGATGATTAATATTTTCCCGAACAAAGTGAGGGAAAATTGTTCGAGTGGTATATTACCAGAATGCTTTTAGTACAGACAGAGTTATGCACTCTACTTTTCACTTCGACTGCGAGAAAATAGTAAAAACAAAGATTATCCATCCATAATCAATAATAAATTCCACAGCGAAAAGATTGTTCAATTTGGCGACATTATTTTTGTAATAAACTGCTTTGACAACAGATCCAAAATATTGCCACCACGAATCCACGAATAAGAGTAACTGACCATCTATAGGCTAGGCGCGTCCAGACGGCCGAGTGCGGCGGACAGCATACGGGGCATAATAAGATAAAGCGAGATAGTAGTCTATCCCGCTCAATTTGATAACTTATGCCATGTATGCAGTCAACCACGCTTGAACGTTTGGACGTGGCTATAAAAGGTCAGAGGCGTTTTTATTATGACTTAATTTTCGTGATTGTGACTTAAGGAATAAAAAACACTTAATGTTTTAAATGAATTATGTTTCCTGATTGGTCGATTTTAATATCTAACTGTATTCTAGTTAGTTGATAGAAAATACAATTATTCTTATAAAGAGTTGTGATTGGTGGATTTAATACGTTGAAATGTTTTGATTGGTCAAATTAAAATGTTTTAAAAATCATAATATGTATACATATTTTCCCTCTTTAGCCCCGCTTGGTAAGCTTAATATGACACACTTTTCGAGCATGCGAAGTGAAAAAATATTAAGTAAAAGTTAAAGTTTTTTTTTATATTTTAGTTCCACCACACCCAACAGTCCACTTACCTATTACCTAAGTAATCCTTCAAACCAATCAATCCAAACAAATTATACGTTCAAAATTACCCACTTGTTTCCCTCAAAGTCAATCGACTTTGAAAGTAGGTATGTTACAAAAGCAAGTCATCCTGCCGCAATTCGGTAGCCGAGCCGAAGTTTTTTTGGTTTGAAACTGTGAGAAACAACATTGATAGTAAAGGAGATTTTAAATTCGTGGAAAAAAGTGAGGAAATGAGTCGGGAATGGAGGAGGGGTAACGAGCTTGTCGCTCGAGTGGCACGGCTTCCGGTCCTGTGGAGAGAGACTGTGGATCACCCATTGGAATGAAAATGCAACGATTCAACTATCATGATTTATGTTTAGAATTATATAAATTAATCGTGACATGCTTCGAATCCTTCAGAAGTTGTTCAGGATGAGCGTTCTCGCCGCGCACTAAAAATCATCATCGCGCGATGAACGCCCGTAGTGGCAATGAATACCTACGTGAAAGTAACCGGGTGATGATGACAATGATAGTAGGTACCCTTTTATCATCAGGATTAAAAGACTCATAGAAGGGACCGTGTGGTCTAATGTATACATCTGCAAACACAGCAGTTGTCACAGTGTACTATATTATTAATAATAACCGGAATTGCTGGATCCAATATAACCTATCTCCATCCTAAAGGTCCATTCTATGTACGGGTGAAAGATTATTGAAATCGGATGAGTTCCGGAGATTACCGCCTACATACAAACTAAGAAAGCTATAAGTCTACAAACTTATATTTCACAAACTTTACCGCATTATAAGCGCGTAAGCACGACTTACGTCGTTCATTGAAATTCATATTTAAGAATAAACAACTTTGACTTTGACATCACATTCGCATTTCAATACCATTTCAATGTGTTTTAGACTGATTATGACATTACTAGCAAAATTTAACATTTTGAACTTATGAAATAAGCATGTACACATAGGCACTGGCTGACTTGAAATGAAAATAAACCACTTAATTGCTTACATTTCAGATATTCTAGGACTCTCTAAGATTGTAATTGTTTCGAACTAAATCCCTAACCTAGATACCCCAAAATCTCCAAATACAAGGGCTCGCCAACTATATCAATAAAGTACCATTAAACTAGAATTCTAATTGTTCCAGCTTTAGAACCCGCAACATAACATAGTTTCTAACTATCGTCTTGAGCCAATAACAATGGGTAGCCAAAAGGCATGTAAGCAACCCACGCCGCCGATCCAATAACTAATTTACGAATGCTCACGTATCAAAGACTGGCCACATTGAGGGATGAAATTAAAACGAGGAAGCCAAAAGGCTACAGGATACCCGCTCCAATGTGCGCTAAAAAATAAATTGTAAAAACTGGACAGACGCTTTTTTATCTCTGGGCCACATCCTAAGCGCAGTGCAGGAGAAAAGAAAAAATTCGGCGCTAAAAAGAATAACTCAGAGTCTATTACTCGTACAGCATGTCATCGACGGTTCATTAAAATGCGATGACTTAACACAAATACTATGGTGGACTTCATTGATAGCCTCCGACGTAGGCCCACCTGCATAAAAACCACATTCCTCACCTGCCAAACGAACTTCAGCCTTAATGATAAGACTTAAGTACTCATCTTTTATCACTTCAAGTGTACCCATTAGATCATTTTGGAATGATGGATCGCTTACAATAGCATTTCATTCCGTGGAATCCATTGATAAGTCGAATGCTACCAGTGTTACAAGAAGTCTATCTCACGACCGTTGAGAAATTCAATTACTCCCGAATTTTCTATCAGAGTTGAGTGATATGAAAAACGAAAGTTATTCAAATTCAAGTCTGAACTAAAATATTATATTTTAATTATTATTTTCAAGTACCTAAAATGCCTACAAAAAATATTTACAACAATCACACAAAATGTTCTTCTGTAAAAGCCACGTCAAAATCGGTACCTACAGATAAATTTACCGTTGCAAGTAATATACTTTGATTCGGAATTAGTATCTCAATCGTCAATTTCCTGAATCCAATAACGAACTGTACTATTTGCTTTTCTCAACCGTGAGAAAACGTTCTCATCCTAACTAGTACGTAATAGTCTAAGAGGGACAAAAAACAGTAAACCGAAATGGTTTACTGTTAAAAATTATTGTGCCGTGTAAATTGCCAAGTCAATGCAAAATTGAATGCTTTGACGACTCTTTGGGAGGCCGATTCTGTTTGGAATAAATTAATTAAGGTGGATTAAAGACGATTTTCTATCGTCACTCGCTGCCGCCACCGTCCAAATTACGATTTGTGCGCCCCGTTATTGTCTGCTGGTAGCTAATGTTATTCTTAGTCTATTGTCCCCAAGAAAGCTTTTATATTCATATTGTAATGGTCGAATTACTACCTTTTTTATTGCCATATTATACTTTCATGACTAATTATTATAATATAAATAAATAGTACCTATGCTGCGTTGAAGTGTTAACCGCGTTACTTTTAATGAATATAGGTATCTTGTTTCCAATCCAGTCATTTTGTCATAATTTTATTCTAGACTCAACTATGTCACAGTTGACGTTTGACTTTATCAAAATACCTTACTTTTTATTTTCTCAAAATTGGATAAAAATAATGATTTTCTTTTACAAGATAATAAAATGCTGCGGTTTTAAAATACGCTATGTAATTTTTCTTTATACGTTTTACACGGCGGTATAAATTTATAAATATATGAAAATTGAGGATAAACATTTTCTTTCCCAGAACCAAATTCGCTGAAAAATATGAAACAGTAAAGGTAAACTTATTTTGATAACACCTAGACCAGTACAAAAAAAAATTTAGCAGACTGTTACATTGAGTGTGAGAGGGTTAAAGTAAGAACTTAACGAAAACGCTTACTAACATGCATCTGGCTCACGTTTATTTTCCGTAGACATCAAGAGAGTGATGTAATCGCCATTTTGGTGTAAAGCACAGAGTTTCATGTGGTAAGGAAGGTCTAAATAATTTTTTCAGATATATTTTTGTGGTATTTGATTCTTCATTTACAGAAATAGTAATACACAATTATTTACAAATGGAAAAGAAGTATACTTAAATATTTAAAATCTGTTTCCTAAGGCATTCCCACCTAGCTTTATTCTAAGGTATTTTCCAATTATTGGTTTAGAGTTATATGACTGGAATCCATTCTCTTCCTACTTATTCATGCTTTGCGAGTAAGAAAGCTTTTCTTTTACATTTACATATTTTTCTACATGAAAAACAAATTTACATTGCCCCTGTATTTTAAATACTGGAAGGCAACCCGTTGTAGGTATCACAAATAGTTTACCATGCATGTGTTATGAGATATCTTTGACATTGGCTTTGGTGGTAAAACATTTAAGAAACCTTTTTTTTTATTCTACGTCGTTGGCAAACAAGCATACGGTTTGCCCGATGGTACGCAGACACCGTAGCCTATGGACGCTTGTGACTTGGACGCTGAGCACGGAAGTGTCAAGACTGCTAAACTAAAACAGATCTTTTATTTTCGATTTAAGTAGGTAGGACTTTGTTTTTTTGTTAGGTAGCTTTCATTATTTTGAACAATTTTAGCACAGTTTCCAATAAGTAACAAATATATGCATGGATATTACGTAATTCTCAACTCAATGGAAATTTTAGTATAAAATGTTGGAGTACATGTTACAATATTCAATGGGACTCGCTGTACCTGCCGAAAGAAAAATGGATCAAACTTGTTACTGAAAAGGCTCTCAAAATTTGCTATAGCAGCAGTATTGAGCAGGCCTGAAAAATGGCGGGACAATTTGAACGCATTTTATTCGGAATGGTCAGAAGATGTAATCACCTCTACAAGGCTGCGTGCAGAAAAGTAAGCGGGTAAACATCTTGTGTTTACTCAACAGTGCATACCCGTGCACTAAATTTGAAAGAAAAAGATATAAATAAAAAACTGTAACACTATTTTTCAACTTTATGACAGGGTACTTTAATCACGCACCATAAGAGCCGACATACCTACTGTTAAAATGTTATCCTGATACAGGTATTGCATACTTAATAGAAAGTCCCAACCCTTAATTGTTTTAATAGCACTCTTTATTAGTGAAATAAATATTTTTCATTTTTCATATTTCATTTTTTTTCATATGTTCTACGTATATTTGATCTAACAAAAATATCTCTAAAGCATTTTTATAAAATAGAGTCCAAAAGTATACCTATCAACACACTGAATTCAAATCATTTGACAATATTATATAAAGACAAGTACAATGTCAGCAAAAGATCTTAAATTGATCGCCTTTAACTTAACCCTAAATGTTTATGATGTTGGGAAAATCAAGACAAAAGCAACCGGCGTTTCAAAGCTTGTTAGAGGGAGACGCAGCTATTTCACTCGAGTGCGCATCGTGAGTGGGCAGAACTCGCCCCTCCATCTGCGCAAGAGTCTGTTTTGGTACAATACTCGGGTGACAAATGTTTGACTTTGTTTCAGTACTGAAAATATTACAGAATTTACTTTTGTAGAAAGAAAGCCACCGTATTAGAAAAAATCTAATAGCATTCTTATTGCATAGTAACGGCAACGAGTATCACTATAATACAATGATAAAAACAATGCTTTCGGCTTCTTTTTGTGTCTACTGCGATCTCAAATGATTATTAACACATTCAGTGCCCAGAATCACTACGCGCTACGCTCGTAGCCGATCCCGTGGTTTTCCTCGTATGTAGCGGAAAGCGACTACGGCGTAGGGACGCATATGTGGCGTCACGGGCCGGGAATGGGTTAACAATGTCACAAAGTAAGCTAAGTAGAACAAAATATTCCGGCAAACAAGACGTATCCGGCCACGGTGTCCCAAATTTCCCAGCACATGGGATTACTACACACTTGACATTTGTACAAGTGGGAGTGTACCGTGCACTCACTCACACATGCGCAGTCCCTCTACACCGGCACTGTGCGCACGGGCACCGACTCGAGCCTCCGAGGCGAAGCTCACGCACACAGGCGCACTCCACCCCGTCCGTACTAACACAGCGGCACTCTCAGTTCAACACAACCTCCTCTACTGCACTCACGCGCAGAAAAAAAGATAACGCGATCTATCGATCTTTTTTTTTCAACTAAAAAAAACTCCACCTGATAGGCTTCATGGCTAATAGTCGAATAAGACAGACGTCTACAAACGAACGCGTCGGCTGACTCGAATACCTATTTATTTCGATCACAATATTTATGACAGCGTAATTAATTAAACATGTCGTTTTAATTATGTAAATACAAATGGACGATAATCAATTTGAATTATGTGTTTCGATCTCGTTCGGTTAATTTAATGTAAACAGATATTTATCAATTTGTGACGTTTTTACGGTGCTAATGTTTTCATGGTACGGAGCTTTGGTATTTTTTGTTGAAAGCTAGTTATTGTGCTGCGGTAGGATGGCTGATCCGCGGTAACCAACCGCGTTAGTGCCACACGGGTAGTGCCGGAACCAAACACGGTTAGTGCCTGATACGTCGCGTATGGAACCGCTCTGACTCCGTCATACCATTATGGAACGCCACCAAAATGGTATGGATGTGTGGGTAGGTAAGGGTATATTTTAGTATCTATTAATATGTTCCGTTAATGAACGATAAGTAACGTAAAAACTTTTTTCTGTTTTAATAATACGATGTTAAACATGTTTATTTAATAGGCATCTATGTCCGCCCACGGGTTATTTCAATTAATGTTTAATTTTAAAAACTTCAATATTAAAATCACAACCCTTAAAATACTGTGTTTTCTTAGTTAAGAAAACACAAAGTAATCAATTGATTACTGTTTTTGACAGTAGATTGCTGTGATAAGTTGATAACATAAAGGCAATTCAACTTAAAAATCGTATTTTAATATTTTCATACAAAGCAGTTTTAAAACAAGACGTTTCAATCAAAAGCTATCCTGAAATTAAACATTAATTAGAAAGCCCATGGTTGTTACCTCAAAATTATACCACTGTCCTCGCATAGGTACATCAGATTCTATCCTATGGAAGTTACAAGTCCCAAAATGCCTGTCTGTTTCAGTTTATAGAATAGACAATTTCCACACTTTACCGATTCAATCAGGTTATCAATAAACCTTCCTGTTTCAACTTACGCATATTATATTTAATGTAATGAATCGTTGTTCAATGTGGAAAATTAAAAACGTTATGAGTTTTACTGAAATTAAAGCTCGTCTTAGCGTTTTTTTTTCCGGTAATGCCCTAAACGAGCCCGGGGTCCTCTTTGGTGCCTAATCCCAAGATTTGGCGTAAGCACTAGTTTTACGAAAGCGACTGCAATTCCTCCTCAGAAAGATAACTAGACCTTATTGGGATTAGACCGGTTTCTTCACGATGGTTTCCCTGACCCCTCACCTTCCTATATACGTAGATTCTATTATTTTAAAATACTTGAATGTATTTTGGCTGTCTCTCCTTCATGGATAAACCGAGACACGTAGGTATACAGACATGCTGATTGTCATTTTAGTGTCTAGTCTATTGCTGTTTACGACATGATCACGACTTCTATTCATAAGGAATTGGCTAAGAGATAATGGTTCTAGCTAGATCTGTACCACAGTAGTTCAGCTGTTAGGTATAGGTACATAAAAGTAATTGAGGCTCTAATGCTTGGAATATCATAGTTTTATACTTTGTTGTAATCAGGGCTTCCAAACCCGGGATTTATTACGACTATAATACCCGGGTTTGGAAGCCCTATTTGTATTTAATTAGAAAAGTGACATGTAAACTCCAAGTGGATCTATTGATTGTCATTTTCCTATTGATATAAAACTAGGTACTAGCAATACGAACAGCTGCAGAAATCGTCAAAACATAGAACTTCTCTCGGAAAGCCCTGGGAAATTACACCAGATCGTCAAGCAAATTTTCATTTAAGAAAATCCCTTTAAATGGTCTTAAATTTCTGAGACTTTTTCACTACGGAGGTTTCTTTATTTTATTTTTATGCAAAGGTAGGTAAAAAGTGATGTAGCGGGTTATGGATATGGACATAGGCCTCATCATTAAACACATCATACTGTAAGAAATAAAAACAAAATAAAAATCAAAAACGGTGTGTTCAGGTAATTTTATTTCTTTATTTCAGAACTAATTATGATCCAGCTAGTAAATCAACGTTAATAGTTTCCATATTCCACTGATAGTAAGGTTGATGTGATACAAATACTAGAGGCTTGAGTCTTACCTAATTCTTGATCCTAGTTCCTGTTCAAATTCTAAGCTTGGACCACTGTCTCTCACAGGGCAAGGGCGCGTCAATCAGCTGGGGGGTCTATTCATCAACGGGAGACCGCTGCCCAACCACATCCGTCTGAAGATTGTGGAGATGGCTGCGGCGGGTGTGCGGCCCTGTGTCATCTCGCGTCAACTGCGCGTCTCGCACGGCTGCGTCTCCAAGATCCTCAACAGATATCAGGTGAGAACCAAATGGGTGAAGGGTTCATCAACGGGAGACCGCTGCTCAACCACATCCGTCTGATGATTGTGGAGATGGCTGCGGTGGGTGTGCGGCCCTGCGTCATCTCGCGCCAACTGCGCGTCTCGCACGGCTGCGTCTCCAAGATCCTCAACAGGTATCAGGTCAGGTGAGAACCAAATGGATGAAGGGTTCATCAACGGGAGACCGCTGTCCAACTACATCCGCCTGATGATAATAGATGTCGCGATCGATGAGGCCGCTTATCCAGTTGCAGAAGATAGAGATGAATAACTTTAAGCTCTATATTTAGAGCCTTCGTAAATTGGTAACGTTATCATTTAGGCCGGATCAGACCAAATAAGGCATTAGTAGTAGAAATCTTACTTACTGCTACAGCTTACTTCGACTAATCATGTATGCGATGTAGCCGCTAACCAAAGTGGTAGGTATATTCACGATCTAGTTATATTTAGGTGAAGTCATTAAGCGATTTCGGTTTAATACGAACGGACCCATTTGCAATGTAGCCGTTATGCAAAAGTGATCAATTTGCGATGTAGGATTTCTAACTACTAACCCCGAATAATGATAGGGTTTATGCTCAGATTAGCCCATAAAATATTAACTTTTAATCTCAGGTTTAGTCCTTACCTACCTACTCCTGTTTGCTCTAACCCAGCCTTAGACATATGTACCTACAAAGGTTGACATTAGATTAGTTGCTTTGACAGTTTGATCTGTCATTAGCTAGAATCGGTATTGGCATCCATAAGTGCAAAATCGATAAAAAGACTACCGACGTCTTAGAATCGACGAACAGCAAACATTCCTGGCAGCGAATATCAAGATAATCTCATGACACTCGAGAAATCCACTAAGAAACCCATCTTAACCGTGTAGACTCGGGCAAGAATAGATCTATGGTCCTCCCCGCCAGTCATAAAAGGCGATTTAAGGGGGTCAACGGGGTCACCAGTAGTTTTTGTGGTGGAGGCCACAGCACTTGTCCATGTACACCATAAAAGGCGAAGAAGATGCCCAGAACGAGCCCGCAGGGGCAAAGCGCGAGGAGGACTCTAGTACGTTCAACCTGAGATCCTAAAGTCCGAGTCCTCTGAATTACTTAGTGCAGATGGCGGCTGGCGTGGAGTTTTTAGTGGATAGAAACAGGGATCGGAACCGGTTTTTTCAGAAAGCCCCGAAGTAGTCTAATATTTTGAATTATTTTAGGCTCTTAATGTAGGACTCTATCATGTATTTAGATAACATTTTCGTATTATTAGACTGCCCGATTAAAAATGATATCATAAACTAAAGAACTAAATAGAACGAAATAATCCCGGTATTTTTGTATGGTGAAAATACCGGTATCCGATCCCTGGGTAGGAATACCACATAACCCAGACTACCCCCGTGAGCTGGGTACCTGGTTCGCCGGTTTTCTCCCAAAAAAACCCATCTAATGAAATCAGGGAGGCAATATTTGATATTTTTGATGCCAATCAATAAGCAATTTATCCTATTGTCGTACGTAAAAGTGACAAGACGAGAACAAAGTGCTTGAAAAAGCCTCCTACACATTTAATTATTTGCAAAAGGAATCAATATCACAATTTCGCTTAGTGAAAGATTAAAAACATTTTAAAAATAAAATTCATAAAGCAGTATAATAATACAGGTAATCAACAATGATGAACCATTGTTACACCATCGAGCACACGGTGTACTCTCATTCACTAGATTACACCTTATTACGACAATTATGATCTTATATTTGTACGAGCTCTTTAAAACAGGTGCTAACGACTGCTATAAATCTCTAGGCCTCCTGTGTTTGTCATAAATAGTTTCCGCGTGATTCAGTAACTATTGGTTTTCAATTGTTTTTCCTTCACGTAGCTTCACGCACGGCTGAATCTCCGGGCTCCTCAACACGTCCTTAACGGAGACACACTATTTAGCCCGTATTATGTTACTAAGAATGATTAGACTTTTTTCTGAGAGAAAGAATTGTTTTCCTTGAATGATCAAGCATCTAACTAAACTACCTACTGTGTAAAATAATATACTTAGGTACTTAATTCAGATTAACTTGCGATAGTTAAGCTCCATAACTGAAAAATCTTTTATATTTAAGATTAGTAGTTACAACTATAATTCAACCCTATTTGTTTTATTCAAATAAACAGTCCAATTTTGACTGTCCCGTACCTCAAAAATAAAAATCCGAACCCTTCTATGATCACTTTGTTGCCCCGTCTGTCTGTCTATCTGAAAGACTCTTTATCTCGGGAACGCGTGGAGGTACGGAGTTGAAATTAAAACCATGTACAGTCCCTTGAATCTGTGAAAAAATCAAACTTCTAAATTAACGTGAAAAAAAGATACGACCGTTTATGCCACAAAAACGTATATATATTTCGACACTCAAGGCAATCAAAATTGATAAGGTAGTTTTCGTTGACCTAGAACTATGAAATTTGACAAGTAATATCGTCTTATACTACAAGTACAGAGAAAAATCTGACATTTGTGTTCTTTTACGGAACCCTCGGTGGTCGAGTACGACTCGCACTTGTCCGGTTTTTTTTAAACGTAAGTAATAGAAACATTTGTTTAGCAAATCCCTTTTACGGTTGCGGATATTTTGAGCAACTATAATTCTTATATTTCACAACAAAATAAAATGCTTGATAAAATTGCATTACCTTGTCATAAATTCTGAATTAAGAAATCAAAATGACTTGTTCACTCCATATCGATTTGCAGAACGGTTCCATAGAAACCTGGGCGTATACAATTGAAAAATGAATGTATTTTTGTATTAGGTGATACTTGTACTAATATGTAACAAATATAAAAATGCCGTACGGCATTCGCCAAGACTGAGCACCTATGAAAATAACACGCTCAAAATGATCTAGACAGTCCTTATCCTCTTGACATTAAAGTCGTGTGTAGGTCATTTTGATCACTTGACCCGCTTAGCTACTTTTGCTGCTGCAGGTATTTGAAAGTTTTCGCAGCTTTGTACAAAAAAGAGAAACATAAGCTTTGTCTTTTGTACAAAATATAACAAGACCTTTCCAAATAACTATATTTTTTTATAAAAGTCGTCTAACAATAAATAAGACACAACCACAGAACAAGTAAATACTATAGAAATGGTAATGGGCGGGGTGCGCGTAGCCGGTGTTATGATCAGACGCCCATGAAACTGTCAAACGCTGTCAAAACGCAGATCAGATGTTATTTGACCGTCGGTGACGATTTTTGCCGTATTAAAAATAAAAACATGGTGTGTTGTGCAATTTTGTCGTGCCGACAGGCAAACTGGGACCCAAACGTTCCTCCGGGAGCGATTTACTATCACCGGTAAGTACAGAAATAAGTGTTTTTTGAATAAATACGCAATCGATTATGACATTCGCCATTACTCCGTTGGTAAGATAGAAACGATATGCATGCTTTACATTGCTTGCTAGCTAAAGCCGCACATTATGGAACTACCGTAATGTCACAGCAATGTATCGCGTTATTCGCGTTTGTCATTTTAACGGGGTGATTGTCAGTATGACTAGAGTGGTACCATGCCTAGTGTATGTACTTATCGATGATAAAATTGTATTACTTTATTTGTAACCCAGACGGAATTCGATTTCAATATAATTATTATAAAATGAATAGGGCTGATTGTAGTCCATCCGTTATTTGTCATCCAGTAAATATATTTTTTATTAGAAATACTTAACATGTATTAATATACAAATGTTAAAATTAACATTTAGTTATTATCTATGTAGGTTGGTATGGTACCATTAAGTATATTTATTTGTACGTTAATTCTGTCCATATTGTATTCTGTCAATCGATTCTGTAATTTATAGAATAGAATAGAAATGTTTATTGCGTGCCACATTGCAGGTTACAGATGATGACAACAATAAAGATATAGATATGACGCCCTGCAAGGGCACTGCAATCATGAGAGGGCTAAAATTAATACGTATACCCTTATTCATAAACGTTCATCAAACCTATATATTAACATACTACTTGAGAGTCATCATTGTCTAAAAATAAGTCTATTTCTAGTTCCTTGCTGGAAAAACCCTGAATATTCTGATGAAAAATATTATTACTCAGATTGACTTGGTGGGGCTACTAGTTAAGCTCTTAAATCAATTTGGTTTTATGTTAAAAGCTAATAGACCCACTAAAGACAAGAAATATTTCTTTGGCAAAAATATTTTCTCTGTCTGCGTGAAGCGATTTATTAATTTATTTATGTCAAAGAGATAATATATTTGTTAATGAAACAAATGGCAATCGTATATCAAGGAATTTAAATGTTCAATTTTAAATGCCTTGATATACCATATTTTATTATTGTCTATGATATTTCATAGTCACCTTGAAAATACTTTAAAACTAGTACGTATTTTAATTAAAAATTGTTAGCATGTTTTCGTGAGCTACACGATTTTTCTGACAGTTGCTTTCAGCACGCGCACTAGATCAAAATTTCGTTACCCGATTTCTTAGGATGTAATTTCTCATACAAATAGCACTACTAACTGCTACTTCGGACTGATATTTATCAGGTTCGGATCGGCCGCAGTACGCAAATACTCTTACTCTAAGAAATAAGGGCCTTTTTTATTTTGCTATATACCCTAGTTCACAGTCGTACTAATTACATTTTTTTGGTCACTCAAATTGTAACTTTATAATTTGTGCACTATCGTCCTAATTACGCCACTTTTCTCCCCGTAATTAGTACGATTGTGAACTACGGTATCGATATAATATATAAACTATATACCTAGAATATAAAATATCGATAATTATGATTTTAGTCTCACCTCTTTTTCGTATTCTAAATTTCCAAATAGGTGTACCACCATAGAGTGTCATAGTAACATAAGACCTTTGGTTTCGAATGTAATCAAACGTCAAGTTCATTTGAACAGGGCGTCCATTTGGCAATCAAAAAGTAAATGTCAATTTCCGTCAAAAGTGTGTCACGCTCACACACGTTTAGTTATGCTCTAATGCAAGAAGGAGAACATGTATCAAGACTATTCACATATCACTTCCATACTTGAAAACCCCTTTCGAAATTGGCTCCTATATACTGATAAAGAATAGACTTACGTGACATTTTTTTGGCATTGGAAATTAGACCGCAAGTAATGCAGTTTTGAGTTACTTTTCGGTCTAAAAATGATAACAGTTGAAATCGTAATGGAATTAAAAGCTTTTACCAATTAGAAGCGATTTGCAGTAGTGTTGACATGTACGCATTCAGTTATGATTGTGTGGGGCTGGCTACGCAGGTTCCCGAAGTAACTAGCTAACACGCCGCTTCCATCTAATTTAAGTATTCCGTGGACACAACCTTTTCCACAGAATAAGGGTATAAGTTCCCCTAAATGTTGATAGGATATTGAAAATATTTATATTAATAACCTTTGAGCATTTATCAAATATAAAAAGTTCAAAGACATTCATTTCGACGACCGCTTTAGCCTAGTTGGTAGTGACCCTGCCAACGAAGCCAGAGGTCCTGGGTTCGAATCCCGGTACGGGGATTTATTTGTGTAATGAGCACGAATATTTGTTCCTGAGTCATGGATGTTTTCGATGTATTTAAGTATTTATTTATCTATATAAGTATGTTTATCGTCGTCTAGTACCCATAGTACAAGCTTTGCTTAGTTTGGGACTAGGTCGATTTGTGTAAGATTGTCCGCAAAATATTTATTATTTATTATTATTTATACTTAGCAAAAATGTAGATAGGTATAATGTAAGCGACGTTTGAGTACTTTGAGTTCGCGGTACGTATACATAATACTTACTTAGATCTAACGTGGGCGGAAGT
Source organism: Epinotia nisella (assembly GCA_932294315.1). NCBI lineage: Eukaryota > Metazoa > Arthropoda > Insecta > Lepidoptera > Tortricidae > Epinotia > Epinotia nisella. Next base: position 10,410,972 of record OW028688.1, on the reverse strand, counting down.
TTTGCAAAAGGTAGTAGTAAATATTTATAAAGATGATTTAATCATACTCGTCTTATTTTTTTTTAGCCTATAATAGGGGTCTAGAGATTGACTTGAGGGGTAATCACGTAACGTTTTGAACGCGCGTTCATCATCATCATCAGCCTATAAACGTCCCACTGTAGGGCACAGGCCTCCTCTCATGAATGAAAGGGAACGGGCAGTAGTCCCCACGCTGGCCCAATGCGGATTGGGGACTTCACATACCGCTTTGAATTTCTTCTCAGATGTATGCAGGTTTCCTCACGATGTTTTCCTTCACCGAAAAGCTAACGGTAAATATCAAATGATGTTCCGTACCGAAAAACTCATTGTTACGAGCCGGGATTCGAACCCACGACTGCCGTTTGACAGCCGCATACCTGAACCACTAGGCCACCGTATAGCTTCGCGCGTTAGGACAATTTAACTGTCATTTTTCCATATAAAAAGTGACATTTATATCTACCTGACGCGCGTACACTGCGTTACGTGATCGACCTGATGTGCTCCTTCCTTCCTGTCTATTGGGACTATTGGGCGCATGCTCCTGCCATTCCTTGCAAAGTTTTACCATGTTGTCCTTTCATCTCTTCGGCACACCCAACGTTCCGTAGGACGTATCTAGGACTCCTAGTAAAAGGTTCATAAAAAAAACTGTTACATAAATCAACGCACGCCTCATTAATGCATGTTCGATAAATAAATGCCTGCCAAAATAGCTAGGCTGAAGCTGAAACGAGACTCGCTTAAGGGCACAAGCTAGCAAAATTCATAACACTTTTGCAATCGCAAAATTCCAAAAATATATACGGTCTACGGTAAACCTACCTTTTTTGAACGTCCCGGCCTCCAAATATGTGCATGGTAAATTTCATATCAGAAAAGTATGCGGTTTTTATGAAAGGTACGGCACAGCAAAATGGCATCTCGGTTATATGATCAAATAGGGCACAGTCCAACAGGGGTATACATGGGCGTCCCACGGGCCCCACGGCTATTCCACATGGAGGGAAAGTACCTTGAATATTGAAGAATTAAAAATCTATTAATGTCTTCTTTCAGTAAAATGTTCCAATTTTACTGAAAGAAGACATTAATAGATTTTTAAATAACTATATGGTTGAACCGCGAATCGAGAAAAAAACCGGCCAAGTGCGTGTCGGACCACGCAAAACGAAGAGTTCCGTGCCTATTAAAAAGGTTGTATCGTCACAGAAATCGCACGGCACTTACATCCTTTTCTTTAGGGTAGGCAGTTTTTCAGAAATAAAACCTTTGAACCGATCTTGTTCAAAATTATTTTCGGTGAAGATCCACCGTTCGAAAATTAGTGATGGGGGGGACACAATGTTTGTGACTTTCGGCGCGATTATCTCCGATTATATTCACTTAATTAAAAAAATGTTGAGAAACCTTATATTTATTTTGAAAGACCTATCGATTGATAGCCACATGTGGACTTACAATATTTTTTATTTTTTTGACATGCAGTTACATGTATGGAGTGCACCCCGAAAAAATATTTCTTTAGTAATTTCATTGCACAACTATGTAGCGGCTAGCGGCCAATAAAATACACTTACCTACTCCAAATTTTATTCAAATACACTATAGTTTTCGAGTAAAACACCTGTGACATACCTACGGACAGTCGGACATGACGAAACTATAAGGGTTCCGTTTTTGCCATTTTGGCTACGGAACCCTAAAAAGTGGTACCAGTGTAGAAATTAGCTGCCAGCGTAATAGTAAGGGAAATTTAACCCATCGTAGGCTTCGATTCACGCTTCACGCCTTAAATATAAACACAGATAAAAGAAATCAAAAAGAACGTACATCTCTTATGTAATTTTAATTCCAACTAAATCGCATTGCGGAATCACCCTTCCGCTCTGAATGTTCTCATCCACGTTGCAACCTTAAATAACATCAGATAGTTGCTGAGCAGAGAAAATTAAGCGCACTCACACATTCACACCCGACATCCTGCCAAATGAGGACCAGGCATCCTTCTTAATTGGGTTTTAAATCTCTTTGATCTTCAGGCAACACCAACCATGACAGGTTATTCTCTTTACTAACATATAGGTATATATATTTACCTAATGGTCTAACACCATGTGTTTAGAGAGGCTTGGTTTTAACATAACCTGTGAAACATTTTTTTATCTTTATTTATTTAACGAGGGTTTTACAAATGCCACCATAGTGGCTCTCTTATTCTAATTATCTACTTCTTAATTTTAATATAATCTTAACTAAGTTGTACACTGATTCCGCCTCTTCAGAGGTCGGAGTAGCTAATATACTATTTATCCTACCGAGATCATTGTTATTTATATTTAGTAGACGCCGCTGTGCGTCACCCCGGCCACACTCCATTGTAACGTGGTATACATCTTCCAAAACCCCACATATGGTCCAATTGGGAGAGTCAACTTTCCGCATCATGTATGCATAACTATTTAATGGCATGTGGCCTGAGCGAAGTCTAAGAGCAACAGTCACATCTTGTGTCTACTAAAATTACTTGACTGAACCACGGGGTCCGAGGAAGTGTTGACTGTATGGTTTTATATTACCAAATACTTTTAGAGCGGAATCTTTCGTCGAAATATTCGGTCCACATTTCGTGGCACATAACTTTGACCTTGTACAGGGCATCAGTAAACCACGGTATACTACTGTGTGAATCACGCGTCTGCTATTGATATAACATAAACTAGTACACAATGACAAAGAATGGAGTTTCCTCGCGGATTGAAAGGATGTAGGTAACATTGATGCCAGATATTTAGCTATTCTCGAAACAAATCTGAAAAAATCCTTAATCATAACTTCTATAAACCAAAATTAGTTTAATATTGGCTTAAATTATAATTGTACCAATCGAAAACATGAACATTTTAACTCATGCAAGTCTGTAAGAGTGTTCGAACGGAACTTCTGTCTTCATTTGGAACTCCACCCATCATTTATATACTTAGTTATTATTGTCTGTGTCTAGTTCAAGTTTATTTAGTTTTTGTATTTTTCTGTATGAACGAATAATATTTGAATTCCCATCATTTAGACTATTCGTGGCGATACAACGTATCGTAGGTACCAAATCCTAGCATTCCACGGCTGCTCAACCATCACACAATCGCCATTGATCCCCGAAGGTTTCACCACGCGGGGAACAAAACCGCGGTTCACAATAACGATTGTTTCGCCCAGGAAGCGTTTATCCACGCTCCGCGAGTATAAGCTGACCTTTGATAGTGTTTATTACCACTATTGTGAGAAAATTTGCTTTTGGTAACTACCTCGTTATTTAAGTACAGTGTGAAGGGCGCTAAACACACGCAAGCCCAGTAAATAACGCCTGATTTTACACCAGATTTGGTGTAAAATCAGGTAGATTATAGGACAGGCTATTGGGCCGCGATTCCATTGGTTGTATTTGACAGAAGGGGATGCCCCCTGTGACGAAAGAGCTCGTGCCATGCAGCGAGTACGCGGGATGCCATGATTCTAATTTTTGCCCGACTATGGCAAAGTTGAAAGGAAGGGATAGGATTTTAGCAGCCTATGCTTGTATTTACGTGTGTTCCACAGTAGCGTTTAAGATACTCAAGTGATATCTCTATTGAGATGTCAATTGATTCGAAATTATGCTCCGCGTATTAAAAAAACTTTTTTTTTTAGTTACCTACTCCGTAGTCAAGTTACAGATTTTTGAAATTTTTATGTCTGTCTAAGCTGCGTTTTGTTACATAGGCAACTTTCTGTACGTAAATATTATTATTTATTATGTGATGCCACTAGTTACCTCGTATTAACGCAACTTTATCTATCTATATCATAGGTAACATCATAAAAAAATTGTTATGTACAGTGAATTGAGTTACTTCAAATAGCAACCTGACACCTAACCTACATAACGCAATATAGCACATATTTATACGAAAGTACATTTCCAGATCGTGTAAAGCTTCAAGCGTAAATGTTTTATTTAACTTCTAAACACTTTTCTAAATTAGATCCACCACAATAGCTATATCCATATATATATAAAAGGACTAAAACTTTCTGTATTAAGTACTATACAGACTGAAAAACAATAAATTTCCCTCTTGCTCCATATAAATCTAAAGGAAACTGTAGGTCTTACGTTAATAACAAGCATTTCTGTACACATTTTTGTGTATGACCGTTTGTTTCTAACAATAAATAAATAAATCCTTTCTTTTTCGAAAAACCCATTTTTAGTCCCTGCAGTGTAATCACATAATTTTTCGAATATGCTCGTTCGGTAAGTTACGCAATTTGTCTGCTGGTTAGGAAAATTATTGGTATTGAATACTCTACGAACTCCGATTTTTATGCAGATTGCAGGCCGTGGACTAGGCTTTTTTTATAAATCTTTTGAATGCAGTTCTATTGTTTTCTACATTTGGTCTCGTGACGTGACTAAGAGCAAATTTTCTTATCTTCAGTTTCAGATTCTCCCTCACTGCCCCGTTTTAATAATTCACCCTGTATTATTTTTATTTTAAAACTAACTGATTTTGCGTCTCGCCCGGGTCCATTAAACCTGGCGTATTTTTTATTCTATTAATAAGTATCTTTGTTTTTTTTTTATCTGAAAGTCAAAACTAACTGAGCTTGCGTCTCGTCTAGGAGACCGGGTCCATCAGGCCTGGCGTGATTGGGGGCTCCAAGCCGCGCGTAGCCACGCCCGAGGTGGAGGCGCGGATCGAGGAGCTGAAGCGACATAACCCGGGCATATTCTCGTGGGAGATCCGGGAGAAATTGATAAAGGTACGTTTATTACCAATATTTCCCAAAGATTAATCCGGAGTATCAAGATGTTTGAATGTAAAAAAAACGGTCAAGTGCGAGTGTGGCGCGTTTCGTGCGTACAAAATTTCATACAACATTCCCGTCTTGCCCCGCCCATTAATTTTGGAACAATCTTACCCACGCATAGTGTAGTTAAGTCATGAGTACCTACAGCGCCATTTATCGGTGTATTTTGTTACTAACTTGCGCGACCAAGGAAGGTATGTAAGTATGTTGGGTTTTCAGCGATAATTCTTTATGAAGTGAATTAATTTCGATAATTCTTTTTTTATTAGCTAGAAGGTACTGTCAAAATAATTTCATACGAACTTAAAGGCAAAAAATTAAACACACAAGTATTAAATTACAAACTTAATTAACAAATGATTTTTGATGAAAAATAAAAATACGCTAGATAGAGGTCTCGTTATACTTTCCGGTAATATTTACGTTAACATTAATCATATACCTATATTATTTTCAAATTTATCGCTTGGTTAACTTCGGACTTTTTTTCAACATTTTCCTTTATAAATCAAAATTTTACCATTGTAGAAAAAAAAAGAAAAACTGGTTTAAAATGTGTCTTTAACTACTTTGGCCTAATAACTACACTTTGAATTTTACCACTATTTACTTACACTATTCAGAAAAGAGTCATTGTATCCCCCAATTGAGGGATCTAAGTTGTACTTCTCTTCCCTGATACTACTAATCAGAACAGAGCGATTGTTGCCCCCAGGGGAATTCAGTTTTCCTCATAGAATGTATGAAAAACAGCATGTGCCGCTCGGGAGCAAAATTATTTCCGAGCGTAAACATTTGAATAGGGATTCTTGAATCTTGAGAATCTCAAGAATCTTGAACGTAACTAGGTAGGTTACGCTCAAGATTCTACAGATATTGTGGAATCTTTCTCTTCACGCAGGTTTCAATATACTGCCCTTGCCGTAAATATATCATTTCGCTCCATTGAAACACAATCTATTATTTCAGCCCTTACAAATTATGTGATTAGAATTCAATGCAATATAATATACATACTTGTACAACATCAAAGGTCAGCTGCTCTTTGTGCAGTCGCTTATCCAGCTTAGTTACGTGTTTAAAAATTTAGGTAGACATCTCTTTACAGTCCAGTATGCTATAATCCTTAACATTTCAAATATGCCAGCTTGCTTTACCTGCAGCGACGTTGAACCAAAGTTAATTAAGACTGGGTGAAAAGGTTTTCTGTCCCTCTGTAATTACATTAAAAAACTTTCAAGCATTACAAGCTAGAGCTCTGAATTAAAAACATGAATGTTCTGCTAGAGCAGAATTTTTGTTTTTAATTCAACAAGGTATTCCGTCTCATAACCTTAGAAATAAAGCGTTACTGAGCATTAATTTCCTGAGAGTTCTTCGATTAATTAAAATGAAGTTATTATAGAACAATTTTCTTAGGCAATTTGTGAGAAATTTAGAGAGCTATTGACTTAGGGAAACAAATATTATGCTGACATGCTTTACTTTCGCAAAATACTTTATTTCAATGTAGTGTTTTCTCAATCCGTTTAATAACTCTGAAATACCGCAGATTGTATTAAAAACTAGTTTTTTTTGAGTAGTTTTACTTTAAAGGTTCAAGAATTATAAATATTTTCTTTGTACAGTCAGCATCACAAGTAGCTAAGCAAAATAACACGCTCAAAATGACTTATACAGATCCTTATTCCCTTGACATTAGAGTTCGTGTGTAGATCATTTTGAGCACTACGACCGCTTAGCAACTTCTGCTGCTGACTGTACCACTGTTACCAAGAAAGTGGTTTACCACTTTTCGCCTCTACAATTTGTATATTAAGGTTTAAAAGCGGTAAAGTACATAATTAATTAGAAAGGACATTCCACAATTACACAAATAAGTACAGCAATTGTTTTTGCGAGGAGATAAAAACGGCTGCCTTATAGTTTAAAATTAGAACAGCACTTTTTTAAACAATCATGAATCCGTGAGCGGTCCGCCGCTGGTCGGCTAATTTGAGCAATAGACAAAAACAACTGCGAGTATAGGCAAGGTACTTTTACATCGAGGCAGACAACGAATGATATTTTTAACCGACTTCAAAAAGGAAGGAGGTTCTCAATTCGACTGTATGTTTTTTTTGTGTTTGTTACGCGATAACTCGGTAAGTTATGAACCGATTTGAAAAATATTTCTTTGTTTGAAAGCATATAATATGTAAAATCCAGTTCTGATTATGGGATCCTGGAGAAATCGAGGGAGCTCTTCAAATTGTATAGGCAAACTTGACGCAATTTGGCTACTGATTTGCAGTCGGATAAAACTTTGTTTTTAAAGTAAATTATTAAAATTAAAATTCGTGTTCAGTAATAAAAATGTACTAAACCATACTAATAAAAAAATACACAGGTACATTTAAACGGCGCGAGAATATTCGGGATTCGAATTCAGGACCTTCAGCTTCGTAGGTAGCGTCACTACTCACTAGGTCAGGGGTCGGCAAACCGCGGCTCACGAGCCGCATGCGGCTCTTTGAAGGGTCATTTGCGGCTCTTCGAGGACCCCTCGTAAAGATAGGTTCAAGGAAATGTGAGATCGAACATTGTGTACTTAAATGGCTCTTTACGGTTCTTAAAATATATATTTTTTACTGAAATTGGCTCTTAGTTTAGAAAGTTTGCCGCCCCTGCACTAGGTTAATCGGTCGTCCATCGTCCATATTGTTCGCATATTATTCGTAAACGTCAATCAAACCAATGTTACTTATAATATCGTTTAAATTGGTTCGTCTTAATCTGTCCTATTAGTGTGTGTTTGTAAAAAAGGGACAAAACACATTTAAGTTCATAGAGGTTTTTTAAATTTTATAAATAATGGTGTATACATTTAAGGTTATTTTTAACTAATTGTGTCGTAACATCCAAAGCGTAGAGTAACCTCGAAGAGGTAAATAAATAAGTTTAATTATACTAACAGTACAATACTTCAGCAGCTCTTCAGCGATAAGACCGCCTGTTGTCTACCTCTAACTACATGTTATTGTATTGTTTCTCTCTGTAACTGCTTTGTTTGTGTGAGGTGTGCAATAATAGTACATTATTGCCGTGGCCGGGAAGGAGGCAATTGCAGGCTGAGTATTAAACGGACGAGCTTGCGAGTCCGTTTAATTATAATACGAAGCCTGCAATTGCCATTCCGGCTAAGGCTTTTAAATATCGTTGCATAACGTGAAAATATTAATGATTTCCCGCAGTTTTTCTTTTTAAACCGAATCGCAAGTGTATTTTTCCAACGAAAAACGCAAACTATTTAAGACACATAGAAAAACGTCGCGTTTGCAACAGAAAAATACGAGTTGTATTGCCTGAATACGACCTGTGTCGTCTTTTATATGCCGGTTTCAACTTTTTAAAAAGTTTGGTAGGTACTCGACAAATAAAGGAATTTATATGTAACATTCAAGGCGGCCTGCAATGTTTTTTATTTTTTAATTTTGATCTGACCTGAAACTATACACTTTACCTTCCAATATGTAGCGACTTATGTACACTTTGCGGGCCATTTTTGAGAAAAGAGTATTTGTATTGTATTGTATTGTAATACTTTATTGATAACACCATAGTCACAAGACTACTGCCCGCGCGGCTTCGCCCGCGTATTGCAAAGAACGAAGGCAAACCCGCAGGATAAAATGTAGTTGAAACCCTCCAGAAAGTCCATTCTACACGCAGGTGAAAGAATTTTTGAAATCGCATGAGCGGTTCCGGAGATTACCCAAAACATACAAACTTATATACTTACAAAGCTACAATCTCACAGTATTTTCCTCTTTATAATATTAGTATACAGTATACATTAAGTCCCGTTTAGTAAAAATAATTTGTGAGGATCGTGGAAGTTTAAAGTCTTAATTCTCTTGGTTAAAAACAGTGTTGTGTGTTGCAGGAAGGCGTGTCGGATCCGCCCAGCATCTCATCCATCTCGCGGCTGCTCCGCGGCGGCGCGCGCGACCCCGATGGCAAGAAGGACTACAGCATTGACGGGATCCTTGGAGGTCAGTACCGTAACGGGAGCGAGCTTCGAGGTAGACCTTTAAACTTGTTTTATTTACTAAATAACGTGAGGGTGCGCATTATTTTTCTAGACCCGATCTTATCTTAATACCAATCGGTCTAACGATTGTTAAGCCACAATAGCCAAGTGCCACAAACGCTTCGAAATTAAAAGGCCATGCTCAGTAAATACTTTACTCGAATAGCGTCTCTATTGTTAAAGTAGTCTATTGTTTTAAATACAAAATGGTCAGTTTGAAAAATTACTAAGTAGTATTTTTTTATGTGGACCTCCTTCCTTAGACATAAAGCCACGTTTTGGTTGAAAAAGTGTTGACGTTTACTACGTTTATTTTACAGTATCAATTAGCGGTTTCACTTAAGAATAAAAGACAATCGCTTTGTTTACCACTTAACAACTAACGACAATCGCATTGTTTAGTAGGCACAAAGATATGTGAATTCGGTCTAGAAAAACAATCCACACTATAACGCGCACCAACCCAGAGGCCAAGGCCTCGAGAGCGACTGTTTGACGTCTTCAGTTTTCTTCCATTCAAAACATTCCGGACATCTTGATTCAAAATAAGAATAGTGCTGTAGAGCCAGCACTGTAGAGTTTTAAAATACAACCTCACACCATTAGCACGATTTCACCAGGCCAAAGGCTGTATAGGGTAATGCCCTGCCTTAAAATACCAGTGAGCTACCTTCAATAATATCATCAAGTAAGAAAAGCTAGATCAAGTGTAATTTTTACTTTCGCCCTACCTTATTTCGCTTGGCCGTACGTAACTACGGATGCCTTAGCCTTAAATTCTACAGTAGTTACGTTTCTGAACTCCACTCTTGTGTCCCTAAACTAATAGCAATAAATATAGCTAAACCTATTAACGTCTTAAAATTTTGGTCAGCCAAAAAAGTGAAAGAATAAGGCAGAGAAATTCACAGACATTTCCTTCATACATGTTCCTCTCTAAATATCTATATCTACCCCTGGGGATCCATTCCATAACTCGGTAGCTCTCCTTACGACTTTTCTACGCTTATTTCGTCATTCATACGTTATAGAAATAGGATAATATATGTTTAATAATATTTAGCGCAGTGAATATAAATTAATGTATATATATCCTACTATATCCTAATCCTACTAATATTATAAATGCGAAAGTTTGGATGTTTGGATATTTAGATGTTTGGATGTTTGTTACTCAATCACGCTTAAACGGCTCAACTGATTTGTATGAATTTTTTCACGAAGATAGTTTATAGCCTGGATTAAAATATCAGATAGCTTTAATCCGGGGACCACGCAGACAAAGTCGCGGGCGGAAGCTAGTAGTAAATATAATCATATCCATTCACTGCGCTCTCATTTTCTCATGGCTGTGAGTTGCGCAAACTACACAATCGAGAGCGTATCAACCAATGAGATTCAATCAGTATCGCAAAATAATAATGATGATGATGGCGATGATGATGATATCATCAGACATGGCCATATAGCCAAGTATTGATAGAAATCAATAACAACATAAATTCAATACTAGATCTTCAATTAGTTAAACATCAATAGTATTCATTCTTAATAATACAAAGTCACGCTGTTTGTAAAAGCGAAACCGTTGCAATGTTGACGTTTTCTACTGAAATTAAATGTCAAGAAACCAGTAAGAAATAAGAATCTACGAGCAAATAAATGCAGTTTGCGCTGCAAACGACCTCGTACAGTAGCAACGCTAACAGCAGACAATTTATTTGTTTACGTTTTCAAACATGTTATACGTCTGGGATTTAACTTGCAAATGTTTACCAAAAATATTATCTTAAACTCACTTCCGTGCCAACACTCGTACCTATACCGTAACCACCCCCAAACCTTGCACAATAACTTCCCATGTTGAAAAACACAATTCAGCGCGTTAATACGTCCAACTTGTCAAAGCTTTCGCACGGAGTCAAAAAATCAATTTCCGCACACAAATCTCACATCGTCATTGTTGGCGTTTGAAATATTGGAGTTTGTCCTCGAGGCGTCAAAGGGCGGCGCGTTTGGCGCGGGCCCGCCGAGGGGCCGGCCGACAAAGCTCACCGCGCTCGCCCGCAGCGCACTCGATAGTGCTGAAATCGCAACAATCCGGATAACATGTTTTGGTTTGGTACCATTGTTACTATTCTGTGTTCATTTTGTCACCAAGTTTGATTGTCCTTTGATTCCGCCGGCGTACCTACCTACCTGTTTCGTCGGGCTTTCGCTGTCTCGTTTTATGCGCCGCTTCGAACTGGCCGGCGGTTTTAATGTCAGCATTATTGCGCCGCTTTTTTGACTGAAGTCACTTGTTGGATAATCCCCTCACGCAATCTTTGAAAATCCTCTAGATTTCCATTTACAATTGTATTTGTTTGTCGTTATCACTTTCAAGTTTCTGTCTCACAAAATCAGATTGAGAGAGTCATCAAAGTAAGGACTAGAGATGCAACGGTAACCGGCCACTACCCGGTATCCGGCCAAACCGGCCATAATTTTACTATACGGCCGAATACTGAATAGTGCCGTAGTATCCGGCTGGATGTTAAAAATCATAGGTAAGGAAGGAGAGTACAAGGTGTAGGTAAAACAAGGGTGAATAAATAGCAAACCACAGAGTAGGTACTCAAATATTAAGGTCAGTTGAATCTTCACATGAAAAGAAATAAATGAATGATAAAAACTAAAATTATCGCATATTTAGTACCAAAACCTGTCTACAGCGAGTTATTAGGTTGCAATTGCAACCTGCACATAGCGTTGCGCACGCGCGCCCTCGTATTTACTTCATTTTAGACATGTAACTTTTGACCGGATACTGGCGGCCGGATAGTGTATATCCGGCCAGCTGCATGGCTGGCTATTCGGTATCCGGTATCCGGCCAAACCACTATCCGTTGCATCTCTAGTAAGGACACATCGTAAAAAATGTTTAATAGCACCAGTCTTCTTGAGTCAATAAATGTTATTGTTTCGTAAAGATTCTCTTCGATTGCGGATATCCGATTTCAATATTTCATTTTTCCTGGTCGCATGTACTTATGTTCGAAGTAGATTGGCAATCGATTTGTCTTGCGCATCTGTGGGATCGACTTGTCAATTTCAATATAATTTCAATTATAAAGTTGGGTTTTCTCGTCAGAAAGGAAACGATATTCACAGGACACGGGAAAGTACGACTTTAGAATTCTCAACAGTAAATTCGCTGCCATTGTGATGTTAATTTTATTTTCAATCCTAGTACTCGAATACCTGTAGCATTGAGTTGTTCATTTATCACCGTAAGCCAAATTATGTATCTACGCAACAATATCTGGCAATAATCATTCGCATACGCTCTCCACAATCTCGCCAAAGTCGTCATAGTCTGTCTTAAACATAATGTAACTTTCACAGGAAACAAAAGTGCGCGATAAAATCTCGCATTTGTTTAATAACACCGGTCGTTAGGGACTAATGTCGTCGAGGCGGTGGCCGCGACGAACTATTATCGTGAGACCTCCATGATGATTTTATATATGTAGGTAGTCCGATTTAGACAGGTCACATATCGTCTATTTTGTTGACCTGTTAGTTAGGTAGCGACCAAATTTTACTGAATCAACCTAGACTATTTGACCAAACAGGAATAACGGCTTAGCGCGAGAATAAAAGTTAAAATCATATAGATAATGGGTCGTTCTTCTTTTCGACCGACAATAGCCTATCCTTCGTCTTACTACGGCATCTCATTTGAGTAATGATTTTACGGTTTTATCATGTTCGAAAATGAACGTCCATTTTATTAATTAGTATTAATTTAATATTTTAGTTTCTCTAACTAGCATTTTTTTTAAACGTATTTTTATCGTAGAAGTCCGTGACAGAGTGGTAAACCAAAATGTAGTCCCTACTGAAAGAGTCCACTTTGTCACATATTTTTTTTTTAAAACTAACCGTAAACAAATATGTATATTGGCCGGAAAGGAAACTTTAATTAGTGTTAATGAAGAAACCAATGCATTTTTTTTAAATCGCACTTCAAAATCACAATTTTGGATAGTTCAAAAACCAAAAAAAAAGGAAAACCTCGATTCATTGTCGGTAAAAAAGAAGAACGACCCTAATACCTATAAATATAAACTCGATTCTTACTGAAATTGACACTCATCAACCAATATTATTTCGTATAAAGATCATCACTACTTCTCTGTCTCTCACTTGGTAGGTAATTAAAATTAAGGATCGTGAACTGAGACCGCTCATATCCTGAAAATTACAGAATATTTGCACGATCAGGGACTCAACTGGGTTGACTTGAAGGTAAATGCTGTCTTCCAATTAGAGTCAAATCCAATAGAGTAGAATCCAAGGGGATTCTAGACATACGAAAAATATCAAAACTATCCAAAGAACTTAAAAAATAAAAATTAAATCAAAAGATTTTTCAAAAACTTTTAAGGTTCCGGACCAAAAAGGTAAAAACAGAACCCGGTGCGACTCCGTCCGTCAGTCTGTCTGTCTGTTTGTCACAAAGTTAAATATCTCAGGAACTACTAATTCTATCAATATGAAATTTGGAATAGCTGTATACAAATCTAATCCACGTGTAGAGAAAACGAAAAATTTAAATATATATTTTAAATTTCTATAAATATTGAAAATAATATATATGATTAATATTAACGTAAATATTACCGGGAAAGTATAGCGAAACCTCTATCTAGCGTATTTTTTGTTCAATACTCATTTGTTTATTAAGTTTGTAATTTAATACTTCTGTGTTTAATTTTTTTCCTTCAAATTCGTATGAAAGTATTCTGAAAGTACCTTCTAGCAAATAAAAAAATAATAATGAATAATTGATAAAGAATTATCGCTGAAAAACTACACTATGCGTTGTTTGACCGGGTTTTTATTTTTTCAAATATAGCCTATGTCACTCCGACGATTATGAGGAATCCAACGACACCTCATAAGTATATATGCCAAAGTCCATCAAGCCGTTTGGATTGTAGCTCGTAAAATAGAATTTGCTCGTCCACATATGTACATACGTACATACATACACACGGTATACGCTCGAAAAACATAACCCTCCCTTTGGGGCAGTTGGGTAAAAAAAATATAATTAAACAAACGCAGTACATTAAACAACGCTACACACGTAAGCGTCACAACTATTTAACTGACATTTGTAACATTGCGTCGTATTCACTATTTTGTCTCCATCACATAACTCATTGGGCCCTCCCAGAGTGCCACGAGTCTGTCCGGAAGTACCCGACCGACGACAAAGAGGACCGCCTGAATAGTCCTTAACAATCAACCGAACAAGCGTACTAATGTTTCGATTTTCTCTAAAGTACCTTGACTTGTTCAAAATGAACCCAAATCAATTATACCTATAGGTAACTAACATGTGTAGGTACAGATTTAAATGCATATTTGCTGACTAAAAATAATTCATCTCAAATCCAAACATTCCCTTTTCGCTACGCCATACGAATAACTAATGGTTACTAATTAAGAAACCACATAAAAATATCAATAAAACCCAAAAACGCCCACTTTGCCGCGGCGGCTCCGAGCGTGGCTGCTAATCCGACCATCTGTTACTTTCTGAACAACCCGCTGAAACAAAGGCCAGCCCGGCCCTTTAATGAACCCAGATTATGAAGGTGTTAAACCGCCGCCGCTGCTCTTTCAACTCCCAAATTATGACTTTGAGCCAAGCCGGCGGTCTTCACAGGGTCATATTTCGGCAATCGCTAAAGTTTATCCTGCCCTCTCCCACATTCAGAACTCCCATAAACCTCTCGCCTTTCTTTGAACATAAAATCCCTCATATATCCTTACGCGACTTTATTCAGCCAATAAAGATCTTTAAGACCGCGATTTAAAGTCGTAAATGGTTGTTCTGGATTTCTTGTTTTTGATACGTAGTAGAGTCATTTAAATCTCATACGTTATGATCAGGACTCGGAACAAAAAAGACTCCAAATAAATCTGTCCCTGTCTCGCGGGCCAGCGAAGAATTTGAGCAATGTAAATCATTATATTACAATGCGTTGTTTTTTATTCGGTGTCGCAGCTTTTGTGGTTAGATATTGCCTCGTGCTTTAATGACTCTTCCGACACCTACGACGTTAATAGTCTATTTCCGTCGCGTTATGATCGACCGCTGATTTATAATGTAACTTTAAGCTCCCACGATTATCTTTTTAGTAGTAGTTCGTTCTCTTACTTAATCTTAAACACAATTTAGATTTAGATTTATTTATTTCACAATATACAATTGCACTTAAAATTACACGTAGTCAATTTCTAGGAATATATATTGTGATCGTCAGATATTTAACAATGTCATAATTATCATAATAATAAACAATACAAGCATTATGTCAACAAATTACAAAATGAGTTATGGACTAAGATCTAAGAGAGAAGATTTCGGGTCGTCAATAAACTAGAAACATCAAACAATTTTTAAAATATTAGGTACAATTCTGATGTTAATACAATACAAAATAATAAATCTAATTGGTAATGTCATCATACTCATTTATCGATTATCGAATATAGAGGATTTTTCAATAAAAAGTTTCTCAGTCGATTTTTTAATTTTTCGTCAGATGTTCTTCTTTAAATCTTGTGGTAGTCACTCACTGCTTGCTTGCTACTCGAACTTACGTGTTGCGATTTGTGATGTTTTTAAACGCTCAGTGTCTATTTGACTAATTTCATCTTTTATTTTTGGATATTGGTTTATTTGACTAATTTCATCTTTTATTATTGGATATAATTTAATATTGGATTACTTCATACAATGTTGTATGGAGTGTCTTCTCTGACTAAGTAAATCCTTATTCGACTCTAGTCAAATCAAGTCATGGACGATAATCAATAAACAACCTTAGAACAATCATTGCTAACCCTAAATTCGACCGCGTCTTATTAAAACTCGCGTTCTCGTTCTGCGCTCGTAAATTCAAATCGCAACACCAAAATATTGAATGGTGCCAAAATGTCACCAGCGCAAAGGTGCCGACAAAGCGCCCGCCGCTATGGGTGTTCCTTGTGCCACACTGATCCCCATTTTTTCCATCTCATTCAATTTTGACTTCTTTCAAAAGGCTATTTAATATAAGCCGCATTCTTTAAAATCAGTTTTTGGGGCAAAGCCGCGTATTGTTGCGTGTGTTTTTTAATCTGTTTCCGTAGGATACCGCTACCGATTTATAAAATGAGATCGACCAACCCGCGAGCTGACGGTTCTTGATTTGGGCGATTTAAAAACTGATGTGGGTATTCACAAAAAACACTTTATTAATAACTAACGCGTGTTTGAAAAAACAGATGAAGACAAATTGCCGCGAGCTAATTTATTGCCGGGTTTAGATTAGGTCCTTTTAATTTATAGGATCTACGAGTTAGCTATAATATGTACCTACACATGTAAGTCTTTAACTACGTACCTCCTACGTGACTATTACTTGTGGTAAATAAGCACTTTTACTATTTCCAATCGAGGTTATGGAATACAATCAACACCACGAGGGCAGCTGTAATCCCTACTAGGTTTAGTTGGGACTGTAATCTGGAAATTTTGCAATTTTCTTCGGGATCTTGCTGAACACTCGCTGCTGCGAATTACTGTCTCGTCCAATAAAAAGCTCAAGTTTTGCATCCTGTCGGGAAATAGGACGCAAAATTGTTCAGGTACATAATATATCTATTTTTATATAGACTCGGTTCAAAGCTTTCTCTTAGTTCCAATAACCACTAGTTACTAATAGTTTTTAATAAAACGTAGCTATGGAAATCATCAGGTTTTGAATAGAATAAGTAGAATTTAACAATTTACTTATTTGTGACACTGACGGTAAGACAATATGAACGGAGATCAGTTTATAAAAATCAGTACATAAGTACCACGAAACGGTTCCTTCTCAGCATGATGCTGCCTTACTAATGCATGGCCAGCGCTGATCTTTGCGTTGGGGCCGTCAGGTTATTCCGTTTTGTGTCGTGATAAATGAACGTTTTATTTCTTCTAGGTCGCGGCTCAGATTCGTCTGATATTGAGTCGGAGCCAGGGCTGACACTGAAGAGGAAGCAGCGGCGTTCCAGGACCACGTTCACGGGCGAGCAGCTGGATGCCCTGGAGCGGGCCTTCCACCGCACGCAGTATCCAGATGTTTACACCCGCGAGGAGCTGGCACAACAAACTGGGCTTACTGAAGCTAGGATACAGGTCCGTTGAATATTTGGTTCTTTCTCTTATCTTACTTGAGCGGCTGCATCCTCGGCTGTTTGCTGCGGAGCCCGTTTAATACATTTTGGTTGTGTACTCATAGGTATATCACTTTCCACATGTGTTTATATAGCCTTTTCCAAAGTCAAAATTATTTATTCAAAATTAATTCATGGCGAACACTTTTTTAATGTCAAGTTTTTCATACATACATAGGTACTTTTACACAAGGGCAACCCTTTATCTATGACAAGGGTTAACTTAAGTAATGGCATTGACATTTGCATATATATCCTTATCTGTTAAATATTCGTCGAATCTATAATAAGCTCTATTTTTCAAAGTTTGCCTTGCAAAGGATATAAATTTATTTTCAAACATGTCTAAAACATGATCTGTAATTGGCTGTAATAGCGTGTATAGAGCCCCGCAAATGACATTTAAACTCTACTTAACCTAGTATTTACTGCAAAGCAATTCTGCTATCAATTTAAATTTATTCTTAGTATTATCTTAATGACACATCCTTTACGAAATAATTCTTGATTCTTCCTAACATACATAATTTTCATAAATAGTTTGACTTGGCATGGTCATACTCATAATCCCAATTGTTTTAAATAATTATCTTAAGGAGTCACGGCTTTTCAAGCCATAATATCAATCGGATTTCACGACAAAAATAATTTCAAGATCGGCAGCTCTACCTCATAACAAAATACCGTAGCGCATGATGCTATGAACATAACTAAAGTACCTAAACTAACCTCGCAGTAGCTATGTCAGTGAGTAGTCTTATCTTTTTCACGGAGTATTCGGCCGAACTATTTTTTTTCGCAAGGGCAGGAATATAAAAACCCCATTGTAGTTTCGACTGTTTCGAGTCTACTGTTATCCCCAAGAAAACTGTACTTTCGACAACATTTAATTATTAATTAGTAGCAAGTGTATACATTTTGTCTTCTTTGCATTAAGTACAGGGTTGTTGGCAGTGAACCATTCGAAAAGCATTATTAATATTAGCAACTGTCGGAGATGACCAGTTAATTAAAAAAATCTGCAAATAGTACAACTTTAGACGTATGTTCCACCATAAATGGTAGGTCATTAATATACTCGTAGGTCAAAAAAAGAAGCGGACCTAGTATTGAGCCTTGGGGAACACACCAAATCCGCTTCTCTGTAAGTAATCGAGGAATGTGTGGGTGTTAAATAACATCACCAATCACCAGTCTGCGCCTAGCCACATTGTGATCATTCCTCTAGTAGACACTTTGCTACTTATACTCTTTAAGGCGATTATTATTACCAAGTTTTGAAATTAAAACCTTTGTATCAAATAACTATACAACCATAGATACGTTTATATACTTATTACTAAAAACTAAAATGTATCTTCGTGAGTCAGCAGTCCTTTTGGTTATTGAAAATACTCCCCAGGATATATTCACCAGAAGTTTACGTCATACTTATTATTAATGTCGACTCCATAGCTCGCTTTCATCTTATGGTGACATGTGTGATGTAAATACCAAAAGCAAAATACTTGAATGTTTAACGATTTACTACATCGATGAAGTAAATGGTCCACTATTGACATTCTTAATTAAATTTATTTATTTATTTATTCACTTACTTAAACTAAACATTTTTTGCATAATATAGGTAAGTAAAGGTAGACATATCAGGTAACTAATCTTAAAAAATTATAGTTATTACATACGTTTGTTTGTTAGTGCTATATGGGCTGCTATTGAGCTCGATAGTAGGAATGTTGCTAATAGGATATTTTAGTAAGTAAGAGTTTAAAGGAGGGAGCGTTGTAAGTAGGTATGTTAGTAATAACATACTACAGCGCTTGCAAAAAGTATAGACCCGTCGCTTATTAATATCATTATAAATTCATACCGTTGTGCGAGTGTCTATGCGGCGACCGGAATGTGCCCATTTTAGCCAAGATGTAGAATTTGTAGGAGCTTGACAGTAATTGCGATCTGATATATTTTTAACACTGAAAGCTATATGAGCTAGGGAGTCTTGCAATCACTTTACATGTAATGTTTTTTGTGGGATTATCATTTACTTCAAATATCAGTCGCTGAACTAGATCAATTATAAAATAGACTTAGTCAATAATTAGGGTTATCTTTAAAAAAACATCCGAGAAAAAAAAATATCAACACTTATATTTATTTCCAGGTTTGGTTCTCGAACCGACGAGCACGACTGCGGAAGCACACCGGCTCCAACGCGTCACCCAGCTTAGCGGGGTACTCGACGCTGCCCATGCCGCAGATCCCGTGCCCCTACCCCGCCGGCGACATACCCAGCCTCTCACAGCACCATCCACAACACCCCGACCCCTGGCATCACCAGAAATATGCCAACTACAACCACCTGATGGCGCAATCCCAACATTTGAACCAGGCATTCCAAAACGCCGCTTTCCCCAGCACCTCCGGATCCACGTTTAGCCATCTAGTAGCCGGCGCCAACGGATCAACGCATAGCCAAATACTAGATCCAGGCGTACCAAGAAATGACTATAGATATGATATTTACAATAAGCCTATTAACTATTTGCCCAAAGATGACGATGATAAAGTGGCGAGTGAAGAGATAATTGAGCCGAGAGAAGACGGTTTTGTCAAACCATCGGCAGAGGAATACAGCAAAGCGTTGCCGCCGAGTGATTATAAAGTACCCGCTGATTACTCGAAGGTGCCTGGGGACCCGGCGCCGGTAGCCGGCTGGAGCCCGTCACATAACTCCTTGAACATGAGCCTGGCTGGCCTCTCCGGAGAATACAAGTACATGAATGAACCGTACGCCTTCCCAAACATCCCGGACCCTCTCACACAGCACAACTACTCCAATCCTACCAACGCCGCCAATAAATACTGGATTTGACAAAGTATATTTAGCATTTATAAACGTAGATTGTTAATTTTATTTTATTTATGTGTACATTTTAAGTTAGAGTATCAATCAATTGTGAGAATTTACCTCTGTTGTGCATTCCTAATTTAGCAAATTGTCCTAATACCAAACATCTGTAAATAGTTAATGAAGTCATTAGTAAAACATATAGAAATAACTATTTGATGTCTTTTATTTAGCTTTCCAATAGATATTCGGTACCCAACTACGATTCTAATAATTTCGAACTCGAAAGTCGACTATGATAAGTTAAACATTACTACCTACGCATATTGCTAAACATTGAAAACTCTATCTTCTTAAATGTAGCTTTTTTATTCTAACCGCTAGCTTCGTCCATGGTTATCTATAAATACTTATAATCTCTTAGTTAAGAAAAGAATCAGTCTATAAGAGGCCTAAGTTGCCAACTTGTCCTTAGTAGCGAATCTTAACTTCCCATGAACGGAAAAAATATATACGTAGACTATTATTTATGGCTTGTGGCTTCCGCTTAGGATAGTTTTTATTGGACTGCGAGAGTTATTAATATTTTCGAAATATTTGTTTCTTCTTTTTTCTTTTTTTTCTTCTTCAGATCTATCGCTGTTAATTACGCTGTAGCATAATAGGTATTCCGGGGAAACAGCAACAGATATAATGTTAATGCAGCATTTTTTGCGCAGAAAAGGACAAAAAGAATAATCGCTAGAGTACCGCAACAGACATCTTGCAAACCCTTTTTCATAGAATTTCGGATTCTCACTATCCTTAAATCTGTATATTTAGTGGTAATCACAGATTTAATAAAACATATGAATGACATAGAAATGGCTGAACAAAGAGACATGCGACTTGCAACTTGCAACAAGACTGCAATGGACCTGCCTCATGCCGAAGTACTGGTCTCAAGTTACCTCTCGAGACCACATAACACTTAACACTATAGAAAGGCGATGTGGGCGTGGCACGCGCGCCACTACTTTCGCGCCAACGTCACCTGATCGCCGTGAGGTGGCAACACCGCTACCGATAGAAACCGCGCTTGATACCCCTTCTATAGTATTAAGTGTTCTGTGTCAATCACCAACAGCAACATATTTAAAAACAAACTAAAGTCTTTCTTGTTGAGGATGTGTTATTATTAATCAGAGGAATTCTGTAATCAGGGCCGGGATTTATGATTTTATTTATTAGGAACCTACTGATATTTATTTATTGCAGTTATTATTTAACATACTCGTAGTTAATTTAAATGATTTTGAAAATATAAGTTCTTGATAATTTCCATTTATAATTTATTGTAATAGACTTCGTTTTTTGTTTCCATTTTACGATTGACATGTTATTTCAGACACAATGTATATTGTTAAATGAATAAATAAATGAATGAAATGAAATGTTATAAGATATAGCAGCCCCGCTATTCTGTAACTTATGTTAAACTCACCTCAACGCTCACCCACAAATAATATCTTCACGCCGCGATTCGTAGTAACTAAGCGTAGGTAGCTGTGTTCCACTCTTTAGAAAACTACGAATTCTGCCTCTGCCAAGTTTGTGCATTAAGGAAGTATCTGTTTTCTTAGAGACACATCTGCACTATTTTCAAATGCGCGAAGAGACTATACTAAGACAGATGAGACTCAGAGGAAAAAACCTTCTGTACAGGCCACCAAGCAGCAAAGCCATTCATAGTCACAAAATTTTTATTATGCGCATTGAAATTGTCAATCATTTACCCGAGGATATCAGGTCTCAACAGGAAACCACCTTTAAAACCAAATTAACCAGAGGGCCTACCGCGAAACGATATTCGTTTTCGTTCGTGTATCTCGCTCTTTGTCGCTCGAATTAGCAAGTGCAACCGAGACGGAGATACACGAACGAAAACGAGTATCGTGTCGCGGTAGGCCCTCAGATGACTATTGGAGAAGTGTTTACCAGCACGGCTATCACAAGACGGCGCGCGAGCTCTCTCGATTTTTCTCGCACTACACCTCTCTTTCTAAGTTTTCTAATAAGAGAGAGACGGATAGTGCGAGAAAAATCGAGAGAGTTCGCGCGCCGTCTTGTGATAGCCGTGCAGGTTAGACATTTTCTCAACAACTAAGTTAATAAACTAGATTAAGTAAAATATGTATAAGTATTGTAATGGCTAATAGAATAGCTTATAATGTATTAATAATAATTTGAATATAGTTTGTACTTAATTTGCCAATATTTGTATGAGACCAATCAATATGTAAAATACGTCCAGTTTCAATTTGTGTGGTGTGTGATTTTGAATTTAAATTTTGAATTTAGAGGTCTAATTTCGTTATGCGTGAAGGGTGGAGTATGGTGTATGAGCGCGTACAGAATAACAGCCCTTGGCAAGTTATAAATAAAAGCTCGTAAAAAGGCTGACATAAGTGTCGTATAGGTAATGGTTTACATTGACATTTTATGTTGGCAATAATTACTAAACTCAGCGTCAAAAAAATCGCACATCTTCAAAAGTTCGTTTCAAGCGAATACAGCTCTTATATAATTTATTGTACCCTTTTAAGATTAGTATCATTGCTTATATATATTATTGTATATATTCGCTTGAAACGAACTTTTAAAGATGTGCGATTTTTTTGACGCCGAGCAACAGACCATCGAATAATGTGTTATTATGTCATGTCATGACTATGATTTATTACATTTCCATTTATTTATTTTATTTAATCTTTATTACACAAAATAATAACCTATTTTACAAAAGGCGGACTTAATGCTATAAAGCATTGCATAACGCATTACATAACGTGGGCATACTTCCAAAACCACATAACTGACTATTGATACAGTAAGTAGTCAGTTATCTGATTTGGAAGTATACCGACGATTATTCTTTTTTTCTATTTTGAATTTTTATATCTATGGTATGTTGCCACAAAAACAATTAATTATCTAGTCTTGTTCTTAGTAAAGTCGTCTATACGACTCTTTTGCTTCAAATAAATAAATAGATAAAATAAATAGATTAAACTAAGTCAAATCACTTAGTTCAATCTATTTATTTTAGGTACGTAAGGAAGGGTTTCGGAAATGAAATACGGAATGAAAATTGTATAAATAATTGCATCTAATCTACTTTTAATTTATTACATTATTTCACAAAACATGTTACAATCACATCATAACATTAACCATTTTTAAGTCCCAAATTATTGTGGCGTAATTTCAACAACACTCGCGCCCTGTTCGAATGGGACTGGGACAATATCGGCTGTCGTGGTTTCGTCAACAACTACGGGAGCGGCAGTTTCTGCCTCAGCCGCAACGACCTCCGTCACTGGTCCAGACAGAATTTCCAACAGCGTAACCGGAGATTCAGAAGTGGCCACTTCATTCGTGACCTGTTCAACTGGCGCTGCTGTTACATCAACCGGGCCCTGTGTAACTTCAGCTGTTGGCTGAGATTCTGTGTTAACAACGGCTTCAGTTTGAACTTCTACTGGCACTTCGGTGGTTACTTCACTGCCTGTAGCAACATCAACAGCCGCAGCTGGCGCTGGTTCAGCACCGGAGCCTTCAGTAGTTTCGGCAGCCACGTCAGATGTAGCGGGAGCTGCAGTGGTATCAACGGCAGCAACATTTTCAGTATTAGCAGCAGGTTCAGCAGCGGCTGCGTCGATAGCAGGTTCGACAACAGTAAACTCGGGAGCAGTTTCAACCGTGGCTTCAGCAGGGGTGGCATCAGTAGGGGCCGTAGCAGAAACAGCGGCAATTTCAGCAGGAGCGTTAGTAGCAGGAGCAGCTGAGTCAATCGCAGTGGCATCAGCATGGGCGGGGGTAGCACTGTCAGCGGCTGCGTCAGTAGCGGCAGGAGCTGTGATGTCAGCAGTCGTGGGAGTGGCAGCGTCAGCAGTGGCAGTATCAGCAGCAGTGGGAGCGGCAGCATCAGCAATGGCAGCATCAGCAGCAGCGGGAGTGGTAGCGTCAGCAGTGGCAGCATCAGCAGCAGCGGGAGTGGTAGCGTCAGCAATGGCAGCATCAGCAGCTGCGGGAGTGGTAGTGTCAGCAGCAGCGGGAGCGGCAGCATCAACAGTGGCAGCAGCAGCAGGAGCGGCAGCATCAGCAGTGGCGGCGTCAGCAGCAGCGGGAGTGGCAGCAGTAGCAGCGGCAGCATCAGCAGCAGCGGGCGTGACAGCATCAGCAGTGGCAGCAGCAGCAGGAGCGACAGCATTCGCAGCGGCAGCGTCAGCAGCAGCAGGAGCGGCAGCAGCAGCATTGGCAGCGTCAGCAGCAGTGGGAACGGCAGCATCAACAGTGGCAGCAGCAGCAGGAGCGGCAGCATCAGTAGCGGCAGCATTTGCCGTAGTGGAAATGGCAGCAGCAGCAGCAGCGTCAGCAGCAGCGGGCGTGGCAGCGTCAGCAGTGGCAGTAGCAGTAGGAGTGGTAGCATCAGCAGCGGCGGTGTCAGCAGCAATGGGAGCGGCAGCAGCAGCAGCGGCAGCGTCAGCAGCAGTGGGATTGGCAGCATCAGCAGTGGCAGCGTCACCAGCAGCAGGAGCTGCAGAAGCAGCAATGGCAGCGCCAGCAACAGTGGGAGTGGCAGCATCAGCAGCGGCAGCATCAGCAGTGGTAGCATCAGCAGCAGCAGGAGCGACAGCATCAGCAGCGGAAGCGTCAGAAACAGTGGGAACAGCAGCATCAGCAGCGGTGGGAACGGCAACATCAGTGCCGGCAATGGCATTAGTGTCAGTAGGTGCAGCGGCGGCAGAAGCAGTAGCATCAGTGGCAGCGTTGGCAGCGGCGACGGCAGTAGCGTCAGGTGCGGCAGGGCTAGCAGCACCATTAGCATCAACATTCACTGCGGGGGCAACAGCGTCAGCACCAGCGACTGCATTAGTGTCAGCAGCCGCAGCGATGGTGGCAGCATCAATACCGGTAATGGTAGCAGCGTCTGATGTGGCGGGGTTAGCAGCTTCAGTACCAGCGATGGCAGTAGCATCAGACGCTGCAGCGGCAGTAGCATCGGCACCAGTGGTTGCAGTAGATGCGTCAGCAGCATTAGACGTGCCAGGGGTAGCAGTTTCCGTACCAGCAGTGGCAGTACCATCAGCCGCGGCAGGGACAGTGGCATCAGTGGCCGCGTTGGCACCAGCAGCAGCGTCAGCATTGGTGGCAGCAACAGCGGTGGCAGGATCAGCAGCGTTAGTGGCAGCAGCGTCAACATTGGTGGCAGCACCACCGTCAGCAGCAGCAGCAGCTTCAATAACAGCAGGAGCAGCAGCGTCAGCACCAGCAGGGTTAGCAACGCTAGCGGGGTTGGCATCATCAGTGGGGTTGGCAGCGCCAGTGGGGTTGGCAGTACCAGCGGAGTTGGCAGCATCCGTAGGGTTGGCAGCGCCAGCAGGGTTGGCAGCATCAGTGGGGTTAGCAGCGCCAGTTGGGTTGGCAGCACCAGCGGGGTTTGCAATACCAGCGGAGTTGGCAGCATCCGTAGGGTTGGCAGCGCCAGCAAGGTTGGCAGCGCCAGCGGAGTTGGCAGCATCCGTAGGGTTGGCAGCGCCAGCAGGGTTGGCAGTGCCAGCGGGGTTGGCAGGGCCAGCAGGGTTGGCGGCATCAGTGGGTTTGGCAGCGCCAGCGGAGTTGGCAGCATCCGTAGGGTTGGCAGCGCCAGCAGGGTTGGCAGCATCAGTGGGGTTAGCAGCGCCAGTTGGGTTGGCAGCACCAGCGGGGTTGGCAGCACCAGCGGAGTTGGCAGCATCCGTAGGGTTGGCAGCGCCAGCAGGGTTGGCAGTGCCAGCGGGGTTGGCAGGGCCAGCAGGGTTGGCGGCGTCAGTGGGTTTGGCAGCGCCAACGGAGTTGGCAGCATCCATAGAGTTGGCAGCGCCAGCAGGGTTGGCAGCATCAGTGGGTTTTGCAGCGCCAGCGGAGTTGGCAGCATCCATAGAGTTGGCAGCGCCAGCGGAGTTGGCAGCATCCATAGAGTTGGCAGCGCCAGCAGGGTTGGCAGAGCCAGCGGGGTTGGCAGCATCAGTGGGTTTGGCAGCGCCAGCTGGGTTGGTAGCATCAGCAGCGTTGCCAGAGTCACCAGGGTTAGCAGCATCGGTGGGGATGGCAGTGCCAGCGGGGATGCCAGCAGAATTGATAGCGCCAGCAGAGTTAGCAGCATCGGCAGAGTTGGCAGCACCAGCAGGGTTGGCAGCACCAGCAGAGTTGGCAGCACCGGCAGGGTTGGCATCACCAGCGGCGTTGGCAGCACCGGCAGGATTGGCAGCACCAGCGGCGTTGGCAGCACCAGCGGCGTTGGCAGCACCAGCGGCGTTGGCAGCACCAGCGGCGTTGGCAGCGTCAGCGGCATTGGCAGAGCCAGCAGCGTTAGCAGCACTGGCAGGTTTGGCAGCGCCAGTGGGGTTGGCAGCACCAGCAGGGTTGGCAGCTCCAGCAAGGTTGGCAGCATCTGCAGAGTTAGCAGCTCCAGCGGCGTTGATAGCATCAGCGGTATTGGCAGAACCGGCAGGCATGGCAGCACCAGTAGGGTTAGCAGCACTGGTAGGGTTGGCAGCACCAGCAGGATTGGCAGCACTGGCAGCGTTGGCAGCATCAACGGGGTTGGCAGTGCCAGCAGAGTTAGCTGCGCCAGCGTGGTTGGCAGGATCAGCAGCATTGGTAGAGCCAGCAGCATTGGCAGCACCAGCAAGGTTGGCAGCTCCAGCAGGGTTGGCAGCACCTGTAGGGCTGGCAGCAGCAGCGGAGTTGGCAGCACCAGCGGAGCTGGCAGCGCCAGCGGCGTTGGCAGCGCCATCAGGGTTGACAGCGCCAGCATTTACAGCTGATTCTCCATTTGCAGAAGATTCGGTGGCCCCAGTAACCCAATTCGGAAGCAAATTCGCTAAGAGCTGACCAACAGACTGGAGTAAACTTTTCTTTTCATTGATTTCTTGTTGCGCCACCACAGTCCAGGGAGCACTTACGTTCTGCAACAAAGTAGTCTTGTTTTCAAGTTTTTCAATTTTCTTTTCTAACTCAGCTCGCACAGCTTGAACGGTTATTGAGTTCAGATACAACTCTAAATGATTTCTCCAGGCGGTAAGGGTGGCAACATCTTCATAGATCTTGGTCTGAACAAAGTTTGTGATGGCCTGACGACGCTCAGTCTTAGTGCTATTTTCATTCAGTCCCAGCTCTTCAGTGAAGTATCGGCTGAGCGCGGCTTTCCTCTCAAGGCCGGTACTAAGTCCTGTTAAGCCATACTTTTCATACACGTAGATCTTCCAGATATCGTCTAGGTCAACATCTTGTTCTGCCGATTCGAGAGCTTGTTGGAAGTTCTGTTCGTTCTCAAGAGTCTCCTTTTCCAGTTTATCTATTTGTTTCTGTATTTTCTCCTGGCGTTTACGTTCAGCTTCCGCCCTTTTTATTTCAGCCTTGCGTGCCTTTTCTTCTTCTTTGCGAGCTTGTTCCTCTTGTTTACGTTTTTCTTTTTCTAGTCGTTCTTGCTGCTTGCGTTCGTGTTCAGCTTGTCTTTCTTGCTGCTTACGCTCGTATTCGACTTGCTTTTCGTGTTGTTTACGCTGTTGTTCAGCCAGTTTTTCTTGATGTTTATTTTGTCTCTCTTCATTTTTCCTCTTTTCTTTTTCAATTTTTTCGAGTCTCTTCAGGTTTTCTTCCTGAACCTTTCTTTCCCTAGAATCCACTTCTTTGGTTTCATTATCTTCATTGGCTTCCGAGGACGATGAAGATTCCTCATCAATCGATAATAGTGACCTCGATAGTGAATTCGTTTCGTAAGGTAGGTATTTCGCACTCACAGCACAGACGGCTACCTGAAAACACATATAATCATGAAATAATTCAAAGTCAAAGTCAAAGTGAATTATTCTTCAATTTAGGCATATTACATGCACCTATGAATGTTGAATTATGCACACTGATAACACATCTCATTCAAAATAAGAAGTAGCCTGGTAATAAAACAAATAACGTGAACACGTAAACGTGATAAAAGAGAACTAAGATATTGTTGTTGCGCAAGACAGCACAAACTTTGATCAGGCAATGAGATAGATACATAACCAATACGTATTCACCAACCTAAAGAAATGTGACGTAATAAAGCATCGCACTGCATTTTTTTTTAAACTTAGACTCACGCTCATTAATTTTATTCATTAAGGGTAGGTACTATTATTTTAATTCGTTATAAAATCACAATAATAAAATTCAACTTACAATAAGTAGTAAATATATGACCCTCATCTTGGATGTTTTACTTCATTCAATGCGAAATTCGTTCGTTATAATAACACTTAAGTATACTAGTGTGCTTCATATGAGCTCGTTCGTAAGAATTGTTCCAAAATAATAGACGCATGCTTTTATACTTCGTCTAGCAATTAGCGAAGATAAGGGGAGATAAAGTCTGTTTTGAGATAACTCGTGTCGAATGAAGCCTTACACAAACGAACGTTCTGCGACGCCTGACTCAAAACAAACATGGTATATTTATCACACGCAATACTGCAGATGAATGGTAGAAAACACTAATTGGATTGTAAACAACCGGATATTTACACGTCATATGATTGTGATTGCTACAGGAAGTTGAGGAATTATGCAGACGTGTCAATTACATAACTCTAGCTACTAAGAAAATAGAGGAAAATTTTTCTTGGTCCACGGAAAACGCATTTTTTCAGAACAAATATTCTTCCAAACATTCTTCAGAAAGCTATTGTCTGCTGCCTGATCGGTGATGGCGATTACTTAGTTATGTTTGACGTGAAGAATTTGTACTTTATTCTGGCAAGCACGTAGGTGCTAAACGAATTATTTACGTGCTGTGGGACTCGGGTGTCTGATGTTGTTATATTGCTACCTATCCTACCACCAATACCCCCTGTTGGTTTTTATTTACGACTTGCTGCCCGCGCTATTCCACCACTGTTCCATCCTATATTATAAAGAACGAAAGATCCCAGGTGGACCAGCGGCATAAAATATAACCTTGTCCATACCGTAGGTCCCTTCTACATACTGATGATAGATTATTTGAATCGAGTGAGTAGTTCCGAAGATTACGCCAACATACAAACTGACTAAACTTAATAGAATGGAAATTGTATAGCTACAATCTCGGACACTTGTCCTCTTTATTATTTGAAAAGTTTAGTAACTAGTACAGCTATACTCAACCTGCGGCCCGCCGAGCTCTTGCGAGATCCACTATGCGACCCTAGTATGGAAACCGTATAAATGTACCTCGTGGCCCGGGGTTCTTTAGCTAAAATGTATTTTGTCACATATATACAATGAAATATTGACGTTTTAGGCTTCAAAGTATCACGTTTCGCGCGGCGAGACGAGAGATCCGTAATAGAATTTAATACAACATTGAAGGCAAAGCGACCATCTTTTGTTTCAGAAAAGCACTAAGTATACATACCTTGGTGTATAGAAAGAAAGAAAGAAACAAAGAAGACATTTATTCACTACACAAAAGACGCACAGATATAAAGGGAGTAGACATACAATACAATTGACACATTGTGTGTGTCTTCGCGGCAATGAAACGGTCGCTGTCTCAGCATTGTGCCGAGGTGTCAGACAGACACCTACAGCGCTGGTTTTCAGACAGCACCGTAAGTGACCCACGGAACGCAACACAGCATACTATTAGATAGTAGAAACATAATAAATAAATAATTAATGTAATAAATCTGTTTTTTTTTTTAAATATAAAACAGTACCACAACGGGATGAAAAATACAAAGCATAAAACTTGACACGGTTGGGATGTTAAAAGTGCTGGATGTATAAAGGGATTGCCAGCCTCGCATCCCTATCCAGCCTCGCTACGCTCATCCGTCTATATCTATGTGGCCGACAATCGCTATTTTCCCGGCTTCTGCAGTAATGTACCTACTGTTGCGACCCTCGTAGAAAGGGCGCCCGTATGGCTGATCTAATAGATCAAAAAGATAACAATATAAGACGAGAGTCGGGTCTGGTGTTATTATATCAACTACTAGCTTCCGCCCGCGACTACGACCGTCTGCGTGGACCCGGGATAAAAAGTATTATATATTTTAATTCAGGCAATAAGCTCTCTTCGTGCAAAATTTCATCCAAATCGGTTGAGCCGTTTTAGCGTGTGATGGAGTAACAAACATCCAAACTCTCGCATTTATAATATTAGTAGGATAGGAAGGACACACCATATGCAGTATAAAAACAAGGAAAAAGTATGAAGTAAGTTTTGGATCTCGCGATTTTTTTTTATTTTAAATAGATATCTCAGTTCTTTATACTCGATAAGAAGACATCCCAGATTACTGCTTCTAAAAATCTCACGTTGTAATAAGTTTGTTGACATTTTATTGTTATTTATCAAGTTAGGTAGTTACAACTAATTTGTATTTGATGACAACTTTATTACGGACAGTGGGAAAGCACTTACCTAATTAGCTATCTAATCTACATTGTATTTAACATCGTGTTAAATGACGTTAGAGTAGTTTCCGTTCAGCGGTTGTAAATATTTGCACAAAAGAACGGGGATGGGAGGTAATTTCTTGATTGCGATAATCCAGAAATATATAATTATTATGATTACCTACTTACTGGAAAATAACGGAAATTTTACAAGAACAATAAAATTTTAAATAGGCGCTTGCAACTCGTAAACATACGAATTACTTTATTATAATTGTTCATTATGGAATTATTTTCGATGAAGGCAAACATCGTGAGGAAACCGGTCTAATCCCAATAAGGTCTAGTTTTCCCTCTGGATTAGAAGGTTAGATACAGCAGTCGCTTTCGTAAAAACTATGCCAAATATTGGGATTAGGTGCCAAATTGGGCCCCGGGCTCCTATAGGGCACAAGCGGAAAGAGGGAAGAGATTTTCATCTCGTGTATTTTAATACCAACAGAAGCGTGATGCGCGATTCTAGAAGGCAGTAAGCACCTTAACTTTTACGTGACCTTTATGATCCTTAACAATTTACCCAATCAATAATAAAAAATAAAAAAACGTTTTTACATTATTTATCAAAAGGCACCTCTACTGAGTATCGGCGATCTACCGTGCCCTAGCGGCAAGCGGCCCAAGCTCCGACAATATTTGACAATTGAAAAGGGACTCAAACCAGTAGAAACACCAAACACTCCAATCCTAAATAAAACCCTTGTTAAGTTGAGACTAGGCTTAAACGTAAACCATTTTAACAGAAAAACCTCGACAAGGTCATTATTACGTAATTTGGTCACGTGTCTCTAAACTTATCTCGTAGATTACAGTGTTTGCATATTCTCTTAATTGTTCATTAACGGTTAGAGGAAACGGTGTATTAACATACCACATACTTGGGCTCTTTAAAAACATCTACGTATTTGCATGGCAACAACGTAGAATGATGATTGTGTAGGTATTTATTTTGCTAGATAATAAAGATTTTAAGTTTTTCTCAATAACATTCATTGCCTTCTTCGAAAACGTAACGTTACCTTTTTCATAAAAGTAAGATTGTACTCATAGTTTCGCTGTCCGTCTGTCTGTCCGTCCGTCTGCGGCTTAGGTACCTCAGTGACCCTTTCTACTAGAAAGCTGTAATTCAGCATTGGTATAGAAATCAATCACGCTGACAAAATGGACAGGATCTTGATAAAAAAAATTTTTTAGTGTACCTTCCCTACACTCCCTCCCAGTGGGGATGTATTCTTTTTCTCTATAAATCCATAGTGTGGGATATCTTTGGATAGCTTGTTTAAAAATATTATGGGTTTCTAAAAAACACTTTTCAACTCACTGATCTGAGTGAGCGTGATATTGGGCTTTAAAGCCCTAATTTTTAGGGTTCCGTACCTTGAAAGGAAAAAACAAAACCCTTATAGGTTCACTTCGTCCGTCCGTCCGTCCGTCTGTCAAGATCCTTATTCTTAGGAACGCGTGGAGGCATCAAGCTAAAATTTATATCAAATACTCAGGTCTACTGCCCCTTGGAGCTGTGAAAAAATCAAACTTCTAAGCCAACGCCAATCAAAAGATACAGCCGTTTATGCCGCAAATTTTCGAAACTCGCAAGGGAATCAAAACCTACAGGGTACTTCCCGTGAACTTAGAATCTTGAAATTTGGTACGAAGCAACGTCTTATAGCACAGATAAAAGAAAAGTTGCGAAAACCGAAAATTTTTAGTTACATCATAT
This sequence comes from Epinotia nisella, assembly GCA_932294315.1. Taxonomy (NCBI): domain Eukaryota; kingdom Metazoa; phylum Arthropoda; class Insecta; order Lepidoptera; family Tortricidae; genus Epinotia; species Epinotia nisella. Next base: position 10,378,686 of record OW028688.1, on the reverse strand, counting down.
AATAAAAATATTTTTAATAATTTTAAAGTCGTTTGTACGGAACCTTTGGTGCGCGAGTCCGACGCGCACTTGGCCGGTTTTTTTGTTCGAGTCAAGTATCCCACCACCCTGCTGGCTAAATGGCTACTACTGGGAATGTGAAAAAATGACCCACTTCCTAGCCAGGGGGAGACGTGAAATGAACTAGGTACAAATTCAACTGAACACTTGTGTTTGGTACCTAAGTACATACGTAAACAAATCTACATTTTAATGCTATACAATCAGTTTACTATAACGAGGATGTTTAATTAAAACCATTTTCGACAAGTACTCGGGTTTCTCAGAAATTCAAGACACGCAATTGCAAAGTTACAAAGTTTGACAGTTTCTACACCTTTACCACCCTCTACCTTTAAAACACCCATAGTATGTAGTACACGTACCTACTTACTTACGCTTTGCTACGTCGTGTCACAGCGGATTACCGCGTCTGGGTGCGATGATGCCAGGGGTCCAATTCGCGACGCCTTTTAGCGTATTAAAATGATATGCAAATCGACTTGGTTCGTGCGCTCCCTTTCGCACAACTGCATAGCAGCGCGTGTTTGAATGCAACAAACAGATATGATATGGGGTTGGAATGATATTGTCAGTTACAAAATCGGGGCACAGCTCAACGAGTTTGTCAGCAAATATTTAGTAAATACCTACTTCGTATTAACCTTCGGCGTCACGCGATAACTAGCTTAAAGTTACTTGTAAATTAAAGTTTAATGTTTGAAGTGATTCCATTGAAAATCTGGCGCTTACCTACAATATAAAGGAAACACTAATGACAGTACCCAATGACGAATTGAAATTAAGAGGATTTCGCATTGGTTCGTCCTGTCGTTTGTACACATTTGACTACAGATAGTTACATTCACTCCTTTCCTCCTTCTTTCCATTTTTTTTAAAACCCCGTATGTTAGCTAAAGGATCTGCTAGACGATCGCCAACAAGCCCCTCTCTCTCTCTCTCGGTTCTTCTCAAGGCAGAGGTTTTCTTTACGAACCGGTGGTAGTTTATCGACATTCATAGGTGCATTTAATATGGCTAAATTGAAGAATACTTAGTGCTTAATATAACACCTTGCTTAAAATAAGCTTAGTGTAACACCATGTAATCTTAACAACATGTATGCAATAAAAAAATTAAAAAAAAAAAAAAAAAAAAAACACTGACTTTGACTTTTTTTTTTACTTTGACCGAGTGACCTTAGTCGGCACCAACCATTGTAGTATTACATTTTGCTGCAAAAAACGGTCGGTACCAACCAAGGCCGCTCGGTCGGAGCCGGGGGGGCTTGTTGGCGACCGTCTAGCAGACCCTTAAGAAAACCCCGACAGAGTAACAAGGTGGCTCTTAATTCGCGTTTAATGCCGTTGCGCGGATCCTGCGACACATTCCCATATTTGTAACAAAGTAGAATCCCAATTAAAAATAATTTGTAACTAAGTCTTTGATCGCTGTCTACATGAAACAAAAGTGACATCTTAAGGGATATCCCCTTCTGTCAATCTGGAATCGTGGCCAAATTCAAGTAAACTGAAGGTGGCTGTTTTACCTGATTACTAGTCGTATTTTCATGATTTAAAACATATTTCATGAGATTTGTTTGGAGTAGGACTAGTAGGACTAGAAGGCTGGGTGGGTACTTAATACTCCTACTAGTCCAACTCCAAACAAATCTCATGAAATATGTTTTAAATCATGAAAATACGACTCTTTGCGAGTTGACGCAGAATATGGTGGGCTTAACGTTTTATTCATGAAGTATTTTCCTCTGATTATGATCGTGCAGTGCATTGAAAATTCCCCGAAATGTTTTGCCGCGATGCGTTGAATAGGCTGACCACGTCCGTTTGGCCCAAAAATAGACTCATCATAGGTGAATGTGGGTGCTGGATCTAGTTAGTCTATTTCAGAACTCCACTGCATTAATTGGCCCGATTCACAAAATATGACTTGCAACAGGCGCTTCTCACCGTTTTTAGGGTTCTGTACCAAAAAGGTATCAATGGAATCCTTATAGTGCGATTGTGTACGTCTGTCCGAATGTCACATCGTTAAATGGGTGATTCCACGAGCGTTCCAACCGCCGTCAATCCGCTGATCGCATTATTCTCAATGTACCGGCAAACTGGCATAGCATGTTCAGGTATTTTTTACAAGTCCAGGACTCCTACTAAATGATTGGAAAAGGGAATCCAAAACTGCAAGAACTTTGACAATAATGCGATCAGCGGACTGACGGCGGTTGGAACGCTCGTGGAATCACCCAAATATCTCAGGAACGAATACTTCGGATACGGAATCGGTATACGGTATTTTGTACTTTACCCAGATTTCTTTACTTTGTCAGTATACTGGCAGCAGTATTACATTCTCGCAGTAGTTATATTGCGCAGATGCCGCGCCGTAGGTACGCATGCAGTACCGTATTCGCACTACGAATCTGTATTGTCTTAACTGGCTCTTTGACACTAACTTAGACCGTGCTGAGCCCGCACTAACAAATGAAGAAGTCCCCTAACTGAGGGTGTATCTTATAGAATCTTACTTATTACTTCTAGGATTGTGCAAAATTGTAATCGTGGGTCTGGGTAACGTTAATCTTGTTACGAAATTATATCTGTACAACAAAAGTCTGTACCGTGGGCGTGGGGGTCTGTAACGGACGTCAATTTACAGATTCAGAACAAGCCAAAAGAAATGCGTTAGAAACTATCGTTGTTTTTTTTGCTGAATGGTTATTTTCGTCCATTACTCACCGACCAACCGGATATTCCAACCAGTTGGACCACTTTATTACATCGAACTCAAAGAGTAAAAGGTACCTTTAATCCCTAAAATATTTTTTACGCCCTGAGGATAAAGGAGAAAGCAATATTGTCTAATTTTAAAGTTTATGATAGAGCACATCATAGCAATACAAACCACAAATAAGAGGAAAATATATTTTGCTTTTAATATTAATATTCTTTACACGACGTTCGTTTAGAAAATATGTTTTCGCGGAAAATGTAATATCAAATCTATTTCAGGGACACTGATGGGCGTTTTTCCTAATATACCTAGGTACTCGTAGGATTTCTTCCTAGGACCCCGTGAAAAATAAAATCATATAAACATAAAATCAACCTAGCTCTATTTAAAACAACGTTCAATCTTAGTTACCATAGTTAACCGAGGTTACAGAGATGAGGGTTCAAAGGCGCATGGAAGGCCGAATGCCGAATAATTAGGATTGTTCATTTTTTTTCTTAAGTGCTATTTCGAAAACCATTTCGAGATATGAGGTATTCAAACAGTTTCCGACATTTACTTCATCAAAATAATGGATGATTAAAGATATTTCAGCATATATCCGTTTGACCTTTGTTTGACCTTCTGTGGACCTCCCTCGTGGCTGAATCAGAAAAGACTTCGGTCATTAAAAAAGAAACACTTATCGAACCTGTGGTATTTTCCGTCACTGTCAAGCTTCTGTCAAGCCACTCTATAAACTGACTTTGACAGAACTGTGAGATACGATAGAGACGAAATTTAAATTATATCGTTATTTGTGCTTAATTTAATGGAAGACATGGAAAATTACATGAAATGTTATTATCCAACGTGTAAAAACGACTCCAAAAATAGCTCGAAAACGATAGTTCGCATCCGGGAAGACTTGCGTGAAAGGTGGTGTCGTGAAGCCAACGTGGAGTATTATCAGTGTTATACACAACTGCTGCGAGGATCACTTCGAAGTAAGTATAAAAAAACCACATGCATTCAATTCATTCAGTTTTAAAAATATAAATTTTATAAATACAGAAAGGATATCTACTAGACTCATCAGACTAAAAGCTAGCTTTATGGGCAGATTCAGTAACAGAGTACATACATACATATGTATTACACGCCTGTGTTATGTATGTGCGCGGTTTTGTCGTGGTTCCATTGATTTGTCCCATCAATGAGACCATGAGGGAGACTTGTTTCTTGTAGTCCCATTAAGTTCTATTGAAATGAACTTAAACATTCTGTATATGTAGGTGCGCTCCCACTTTTCTTCCAACACTAGGTAGGATATGTTCGTTAGGTGTATGATACGAGTATCCTGGTATTTCGAGAGTTTTTTTGCTCTGTTTGCCCTTCCGGCATCTAAGGATGCCTAACGAACCTAACCTATCTTTTACAACATATATGTGCAATTTATATTATATACAGGAAGTGAAATGTTATTAATGGGACCACGAGAAAACGGTGTGTATGTGCCCTCAAAAGGGGTAAGCATGTGACAGTATTTACACACATATTTAAGATTTCCCTAATATATTTTGTTTCTTAGCTTATTTACATAACTTTTCATATTTAATTGTTTATATTGCAGCCTGAACAAGATTTGACAAACAGCAACTTTAAATCTGAGAAAAAAACAACCGACACTTAAACCTACAGCGAAGCTAAGAAATGTTGGAGCTACTTTACAGGAAGAGAATATCTAATGTTGAAAATAAAACATGTTATTTAATTCAGACCACTTTTTATTAATTTTGTAAATATATAAGATAAGATGAGCTTTTATTTCCTTATTACAAAGTTTATGACAATATTTTATGCACTATTTTAAAAATAAAGTTTTATATTGTTTGTTTTTTAATATTTTTCACTAATGTTTCACTTTCCTATTCACTATTCTTAAAATATTCATCTTCTTCCGCATAAGGACCCCCTAAAGCGGTGAAAGCCTCCTCCAAAGCTTTCCAGGTTTCCCTGTCTTTAGCTTTTCTTCCCCAATAGCATCCCGCTGTCTTTTTTATATCATCACTCCATCTTGAGAGTGGTCTTCCTTTTCTTCATGTGCTGTCCATGGGGTACCATTCTGTTGCTATCTTTGACCACCTCTCGTCTTGAACTCTTAGTGTATGCCCTGCCCATTTCTATTTGAGTTGCAGCGCTTGTTTGACTACATCTGTGGCATTGGTTATTTTTCTGATTGACTTGTTTTTTACTCTATCTCTAAGTTTCCATCCCAGATAGCTTCTCTCCATTCCTCTCTGACATACCTTCAGTTTGTACAGCGTTTTTTTGGTTAGGGGCCAGGTTTGGCATGCATTTTACTTTTGAAAATTTCCTTCAGGGACCAATACTTACTCCATGTGAGTTTTATTCTTCTATCAACTTCTTTTTCAGTGCTTGATTTAAAGGCAATTAAGTGACCTACATAAATGTAGTCTACAACATATTCTAGCGGTGACGAATCTAGCATGATATGTATAGGATGTCTGTTTGTCATTACTTTTGTTTTGTCTTCGTTTACATGTAATCCCAATCCTTTTTTACTTTGAGTTGCTAGTGACTATATATATAGGTTTCCCAAAACTGTTCCGCATGCTTAATGATGTTATTAATGAAACATGCATCAAAAGTTTCCCATACTAAGTTAACATTCCTTGTTACTTCGAAACATGGGTCAGCAACACAAAACAGAGGCTTTTTCTTAGGTTTTAAATTTATTGCAGAAATTTCAGAATGAGAAATGAACACGTTTAGAATGACAATGATGACATTGAGCATTGACAGATGTCTACAAACCATCGATTGACATTTAAAACTTTTTTTTCTATATTGGGCGTTTGCTATACATAGATTCAGCCACTACATGTAATTTACGAGAAGTCGTATCTCATATTTTCAAAAAATTATAAAAAATAAACAAAGCGATGAATTGCTAAAATGTTGAAATTAGTTTCTTGAATTACTTTATATTTTCGAAAAATAAAATAAAAATGGGGGGTTAAAAAAAATGAACAATCCTAATTCGTGGAATCTCTAAATGAACATGGCGTACCCAAATATTGAGAATAATATGGATTTGAAAGAATAAGAAATTGTTTATCATGTCATTCTTATCAGGTATTTTCATTAAACATAGGGTAGGCTATGCCAATAAATTATTACTAAATATATATGTACTTTGATGTAGACCGCAATGGATTACTGCGATTATGCGACTCGTAGGTAGCTTATGTTATTCTTCAAGCGTAATCAAAGAATAAGTAACTAGTGTTTTTTTTTATGGTTAAGTTATTCACATAGTCTATGTTAATACCTAAGTTCTACACGAATTAGCTTTCCAATGTGTTTCTAACAGGGATCGGATACCGGTATTTTCTCCATACAAATTAAACCGGTATTATTTCGTTCTTTGGTTATAATATCATTTTTAATCGGGCAGTCTAATAATACGAATATGTTACCCAAATACACGATAGAGTCCTACACTGAGAGCCTAAAATAATTCAAAATGTTAGACTACTTCGGGGATTTTTGAAAAAACCGGTTCCGATCCCTGGTTTCTAAAACCTAATATTATATAATTGACGAACGACTGCTGGGTTCCATAATAGAAATGGTCCCAGGACCTTCAGCTTCGTAGGCAGGGCAGCGTCACTACCTACTAGGCTAACCGGTCGTGAACTAGGTATGTATCAATTGAAAGACAGTATTATACTGGTTACAATGCAAAGCCGTGGCAGGTTATCTTTGTGAATGACGGCTAGTAGAGCTAAGATGGGATACTGGCTAAGCCAAAGCTTTCGTTGCTGGTATTGCAAGTAATAACTTAAAAGAAAAGTAGATTAGGAACAGTAACCCTGGTCATTGAATTGGATATATTTTAAATTGGAATTTATTTCTTAGTCCGTATTCCATTTTTCAATCAACTTTACAAAGAACTGCTTCCACTCGCTTATTACAAACTAGCTTTTGCCCGCGACTTCGTCCGCGCGTAACTCATTGTTCAAAGCAAAATACAACATATACCGTATTTTTTTTTCAGAAAAAAGCATAAGCACTACGTGTTTTGACACCCGCAGAAAAGTAACGTTGCTTCGGCTTAAGTTGAAGCAGGACCTTTTGAATAATGCTGAAGCCAAAAGGAAACACCTTGAGAGATACCACGCGAAAAAGAAGCTAGTTAAAACATATGACAGAGTAAGAACAGAGAACTGATAAGCGTAAATGGAAGACAGCGAACAAGAAGCGACGAGGACATCAAAATGCTGCTCAACAAAATATGAATATTATACCGACTTCCACCCCACGTTCTGGTACTCTAGTTTCACCTAGGTCTAGAGGCCGGAAACAAATACGACGAGACAGATCGTATATTTTATTGTTTTGTTTTCTAATTTACCAAATCTGATTTAAAAAGTACCTACTTACTATTTATGTAAGACACTACTGTGTTACTAAGATTACTACTGCGTTACTTTTTGTCCCAAGTTTTTTATAGTATAACTAGCTTTTGCCCGCGACTTCGTCCGCGTAGAATTCGTTTCACTACACATATTGTTGTTATTTTACCCCCTCTAGAGATTATTTTCTTTTTCACGCTATTTATAATTAAAACTAAAAAAAAATACTTTGCTTACCTAGTATATTGTCAGACAATAAAGTACCAAAGCGAAAAGCTTACAAAAATACTGAAACTAAAAAAAATAAGTGGGCCGCTTCGCTGCTGCTACTTATTCCAATATACTTTTATAAACTATATTGTATGATTTATTTCGTTCTGCTAAAACATGTAGATTTTTAGATTTAGACACACGTGAGCAAGCTACATAAAACTGCACGTGGGAAAAACATGGCGTGCCTAAATGTAATCTCGCTACTTTTAAGGTAGCGATTTGTTCATTGTCATTGAAAACGCTACTTTTAAAGGGAACTGTAGTCGTTTAAAGTTAAATGGCAAGTTATTAGGTATAATTGGAATACGGGGTATGAGTATAATATCTTCTCCTTTCGCTTCACCAGTTAAGATTGTGCCCTTTACTATGTATTTTCCCAATTTAGTGACCCGTAATCTTGTTCCATTGCACAATTTTGGTGCATCTAAGTTGCGCATTAACATTACGGGTACGCCTACTTTTAATTCGAGTTTGTGGGAAGGTACCCCGGATAGCTCCAGAGAGTTTAAGAACTCAACCGGGTAACTGGTGCTGTCGTCGGATGTCATTACTTTATCTATGGAGTTGTAAACTGTTATTTCGAGGCGCGGTGCGAACGCTCCCACTGCTAGAGCGCGAACAGCCCTAAACTATATAATGCAGGAAGCCGACGGCCTAGACATATTTGCTGACAGTATTGGTGTGTTCTGTAGAAAAGTTTTAAATTTCTTATCGTATAACAGTATTAAAATTTAAACTGTGCCATTTTTTTTTGTTGAAGTTGTATATGAGTTTATCTTAGTTTTTTCTTTTTTTATTATTTTATAATGCTGAGCCATATTTTTGTTTACTTAAATACCTATATTTGTTGATTTTATTTTGTTTAATTCTATTATTTCATAAGTGTTCATGTACTTATATTATATTCTATGTGTTTGTTAACTATCATATAAGTGCTTTGGTGTAGTACTGTTAACTTATATGTGAATTAAAATAAATAAATAAATAAATAAATTTCGGTTGATATTTATTCCAAAAAATTTTATTTTATTTTTGATACTGTCTCATTTTTTGGTGCCAGTATGGTTCTTTCACACAACCAATTTTCATCCAGAATATTTTGTTGCAGATTCGGAAAAACTTGAGCAATAAGCTCGTCTTCCGAATCCACAACATGACAAAGTTGGTTGGTGAATAGAATCATACTTTCATCATCAGTTTTAAATCGACCGTCGCCTATATCAAGCAATTTTTGAGCATACGCACTCGACTCTACATCATCAAACAGCTGGACTCGCATGTTTGTCGTGAGATGGAACTTTTTCACCTTGGTCCACACGCGTGATGCTTTCAGACAGTAGCTGACTTATACAAATATGTCGCCTTCTAGTAAACAGTACAGTTTTATTTTAAAAACAATGATATTGTAATTATAAAAATCATTAAAATATAATGTAACCTTCAGAAACTACTTGCCTATAATACGTAGTCTAATAGCGATGAACACTTCGCAACAATCACCAAAGTTAAGCAACGTCGAGTGAGGTCAATATTTGGATGGGTGACCGTTTTTTTATACAAATTCTCAAACGCCTTTTGACCCCCTTAGGGAATGAATTTTCAAAAACGCAGAATTTAGTTTTATAATATTTTGATATAAAATCAATCTACGAAGTTTCAAGTTTCTATTTCAAAAAAAAAAATTAAGTCCCATACAATCTTTGGTTCCTTATTCCACCCTCTGAAGTAATTATATCTAAAAAAACGGCACGCTATGTTCCACTCTGAGGTATAAACAACAATATTGGAATGTTTCAATAAAATCGGTTCGCATATTTTTGTTAAATCTGTCCTCAATCGCCACTACACCACATTAGCGAAGAATCCATGTTTCTACTGATTACCAAAAGATGGCGCTGGTGATGTGTTATAAATCGGTATTTCTCAAACTCTGTCTACGATACCTAAACTCCATCAAACTCTTTTTTATACGTTCTCATATGGTTTGGCAGAGTTTAAACGCATAGAAAAATCGGAAGAATTACCTACTACGGCTAGAATATGCCTGGAAATGTGTGAAGCTATGCATCGCACTATTGAAGTTTTTAACGTTAGTTGTATAAATACAATTTCCGTCGATGTTACTTTATTATGTATCTTTGACCACATGGATTTCCATATGGACACTGTTTCACATTTATAATATTAGTGTGATACAGTAACATATAGGTTTCTGATTAGTTAAAAATGTTCTGTCTTTATACGTAGATATCTTTTGTTCATCATAAGTTGAAGCTTCTATGGTTAGATTGTTTTCAATTTTGTTTTTTTTATAATTAATAGGAAAGTTAAAGTTTTTAAATAAGACTTTGGTAACGAAGTGATCTCAACTACTAAGAAAATTTTATTTACCTGACTATTTCTGTGACTTAACTTTATGGAAGATTAATATTAGTACTAAAGTTTAAAACTGCCATATTAGTAAGCATAATTCTACGAATTAAAATAAGTGTTGTATTAAATTTATTATTGTAAGCATATTCTATGTACAGTAATTTAAAAAAACTACACAAACTATTATTGTACGAATTTAATAATTAAACTTAAATTTGTAGTAAAGTAACGCTGTAGTCTCTGTGTGTCTTTTGTGTAGTGAATAAATGTCTTCTTTTCTTTTCTTTTTTTTTTAGTTTAATTTTTTGACCGCTTAGTATATAAATTGCCTTAGATATAGTTAAATCGATCAAAACATCGCTGCAGAGGTATACATATTGTAAATTGAACTGTAACGAATATAAATCAACACTAAAACGTAAGAATATATCAATTTCAATTACAAGATTTTTTTGAAAAACTTCTGCTTGAATTAGGCATCAAAAAGAATTTTGGCCCATTTATAGGGTATAAAATTAGGCAAGTAATATCGTCTTATACTACAAGATCAGGAAAAAATCTGAAAACTATACATTTGTCATTTTGTACTAGCTGTCCAATGGACTAGAAAACTATATGCAATCGTTATTTGCGGTTGGTAAAATAACATATCCATAGAAAGCTACGCAAAAATATTATTCCCGGCAGCATTTATAATGCTGCATTTGTATGTGTTCATAGCACAATAACCTTCCCATAAAAAATATTCCATGTAAAAAATAGGCCAAGTCTCGAAACTCTTCCACCGTAAAAAGTTGAGATATTTCGTAAAGCCAAGTCGGGCATTCTTATTAATCTTTATTTGCTTGCTAAATAAAATTTTGTGACTTGTCATCATAGCACTACATAGTTTTAGGTATGCAAAAATAAATAAATGCAATAAAGTTGTGTGATTTCCAAGTTGCACAATTTTATTTAGCGAGCAAGTAAAGTGCCAATTAATAAAATATCTACGAGTACCTATAGTCCTTGTTTTAAACAGGTGAAAGATTTTTTAAATCCGATTAATAATTTCTGAGATTATACATATTAAACCCCTAAATATTATACATACTAAATTGCATTTCACAGACATTACCAGTTTTTATGTCCTATCTATTCATTTAATGTCTTTGATTAGGTTTTTAAAATATGATATAAAAAGTAAAATATAAAACAATACACAAAACATATCATTATAAAAACCTAACCTAAGGTGCGGCCGGTAGCGTGGCGGGGCCTACCTAAGCTGGTTAGAGCGACAGAGAGAAAGACTATTATACAGTACACATGGTGTTACTTTCCCGCACTAGTGCGGAAATGAGCACATTCCGTGCATATGTTGAAACTTTAAAGAGCCAAATGTACTGTAAAACGTTGTACGATACACGTGCGAATAGGTAATTCGCAACTCGTGTCGATTTAAAACACTCCCTTCGGTCGTGTTTTAATTTATCGCCGCTCGTTGCGAATTTCCTATTTTCTGCACTTGTATCGTAAATAACTATTTACTACCTACATAATGTTTTAGTTGAAACTATTATCATACCGTCGATAATGTGATACATCTGTCATATTTAATTAAGAACCTTAAGATAAGCCACTGAGTGGCAGTGACAAAGGTAGAATAAATTGCAGTAATTAAACAGTAGCAAAAGCAAACTCATTAAATGATAATAGTAGTACAGTGGATTCTATATTTTCTAATACGAGCACACTGTGTGATGAATTAAAACTATGCACAAAACAAGTTCTGATAGTTCTTTCTATGCATGTGTTTCTTAATGCATCGTTGTCGCCGAATTTCAAATCAGTTCAACCGATCTGAAGGTCATGTGTGTGGGTACAGTTAGCGTCAAAAATATGTTAACACTTTTGCAACTTATTGGTTAGTAATAATGCGTAAAATATTTACATATCTCATTGACGTCAACTGAACAAACACTAGAAAAAAACAAAAGAATCATCCCATCAAAAAGATAAATGTTAAAATAGGAACCAAGCTCAATAAAATATGTTACCTAGTTATCGACTTGGCCGACAAAAGAATTGAGATCTAAATCGGTGCCAAGTTCTGTAAATGGGTAGGCGGGTCGTTCTTCTTTTTTACCGACAATGAACCGAGGTTTTCCTTTTTTTTTGGTTTTTGAACTATCGAAAATTGTGATTTTGAAGTGCAATTTTAAAAAAAATGCATTGGTTTCTTCATTAACACTAATTAAAGTTTCCTTTCCGGCCAATATACATATTTGTTTACGGTTGGTTTTAAAAAAAAAATGTGACAAAGTGGACTCTTTCAGTGGGGACTACATTTTGGTTTACCACTCTGTAACGGACTTTTACGATAAAAATATGTTTAAAAAAATGCTAGTTAGAGAAACTAAAATATTAAATAATACTAATTAATAAAATAATATGGACGTTCATTTTCGAACATTATAAAACCGTAAAATCATTACTCAAATGAGATGCCGTAGTAAGACGAAGGACAGGCTATTGTCGGTCGAAAAGAAGAACGACCCAGGCCGCGAATACAATGTGACATACAATTGTCAAAAACAATATAGGTACGTGACGTTACCATAAAACGTAAAATCAATCGTCATAAAGCTTAGATCATACTGGTAAATATTCTCATTAGATAACATAGATAAGAAAAATTCATGTTATAAAATAAAATGAAGCTTTTCTCGACTAAAAATCTATAAACAATAAAAAAGTATTTTCACTTAACATTTGCATCAACTTCAAAAAATGCATTTGTTGAAACAAAACACAACACAACCATGTGAAGTTATTATGAAAATACGAGGGCTTTATGTACTCGTGGTCGAAAAAAAATTACAATTTTTGTTACGTTTTGGACTGAAATAAATATCAATTATTTATTTAAAGGGATTTAAATCAGTTATGTCACTTGCAACCTTGACAATTTTAACGCGTAATATAATAACATTGTTTTGAAATCTCTCGGTGTTACCAATTTTATTTTATCATCATGTTAAATTTTAAAAGACCCAATTGGTCAAAATTCGCGGCCTTACCCAAATAATCCTTAACAGTCGAATTATTTACGCAACAACAACAGCTTAGAATCAATTATACTTATTTAGCTTAAAATTTGACTCTATATGTAATGGCGTTGATTGGATTCAACAACATCAGTAATAACTAAATGAAAGATAACCACCGTAAGTGTGAAAATCCCTGCATAGTAAAATGTATGTCAGCAGAGTTCTACTTACAGTGGGTGGGATTATGTACTGTCGTTAATCAGTGAGTCAGTGGTAAAAATGACGATTTTTAAACGTATTACCGTTTCTGTACTAATGAAATTTGTGGGTCCACTTAATCTAGTTGGTGTTAATAAATGAACCAAATTTCATGTTTATGTTAAATAGATTTCGAGTTACTGAATCAAAAGCGGCTCCAAATGGTTCGTGTAATATAACACGGGGCTGAGGCATCGCCAGCTTGAACTTGGCTTGACACGCTGCCGCGTTTCTAGATCTTGTTCGTATTGGAACATACAGAAAATTTTAATTTAGTTAAAACCTAAGTAGTTATACCTCCTCTTCATAAAGGTTGGTTGAGTTGCAAAGTTCCAATTTCTGCCAATACCTATTTACATCATTTTCACTCAGTTTACATTCATTCAGTTTTCCGACCTATATACATTTTAAAATCATATTTTCATATATGACATAAAGGCATACATTTTAAATAACATATTTAATGGCCCTCGGTACATGTGACATTGACACGCCTTTATGACATTGACAATAAAATCCTTTATAGCTATTTATGTCCTTATTTATGTAGGTACGTATATTTACCCTTAACTGTACCGTAGCACCTAATGCGTAAAAGGTGATATTATGTTAATAAATTCATAACTTGCATGATGAACGTAAAAATTATTAATCAAACGTGAGAAGTGAATATTTATTTATTTATTTAAACTATATCACAGATAAAAATTTAATTTAATTGTAACATCTGTATAAACTACCTGTAAAACACAATAAATGAATTGAAATGGAAAAAAAACACAAAGTGCGAACTTAATGCCACAAGGCATTATCTACCAGTCAATCGTTGGAATATGTATATACTGTGTAAGTAAGTATGTGTAACTTGTCACTAAATACTGAGTCAGATTTCACAACATTGTGAAAAGCCTACCTAGAAATGGGAAATTTAGCAGTCATTTTAAACATTCTGGCAGAACAGCAATAGTTGAATTCTTATCAAGTTTAACCTTTATAAATCCTACATGCAGCTAGTTTTGAAATAATTATAATGATATACATCAAAAGGTAATATTGGTGACTTAATGACTTTGTAAGTAAGGAGAATGCCCAAATAATGCATGGAATGTACAGAGATGTCCAATATTTTTGCTAAATCTTCTTTCCTGTCATACGTCCCGAATATCCTAATCATAATCATAATCTTTATTGCACACCATGGTATTACAGTTGTTACAAATAAATAAATTATAGTGACACATGGACCCTGACAGGGTATTACAAATTGTCCTTAAAAACTAATATCTAAATCTAGCTACTCTTCATGTAGGTGGAAAAATTGGCAACAATATCGGCATTTCAGGATTACAAACTATTGTTGGTTAACCACCCAGTAGATTAAATCACATAGTAGCGACTTAGCGAGGCCCCCTGTAATTGTTCACACAATGGTAAGCCCACACAAACAATTGACTGAAAATTTCCCTACCATGCAAACAAAGAAGCGCAAAAACAACCTAATAACAGGTGTAGCGTCTGCAGAATTGTCTCTGAACATGAACTCATTTTCTTTTAGTATTGTTATGGATGCAAATGTGATAATAACAGTAACACTTTGCAATATGAACCCATTTGCAGTATTTTCCCTGCGTGTGGTCATTATGGTAATTTATGCAGAGGTAGAGAGAGGAGTGGATGAATGCATTTGAAAGAAAAGAAATTACGAATAAAATGGGTTTAATATGTAGTACTTATTTATTAAAATAAAATAAGTAAATACCTATAAGACCCGCAAAGAGCCGCATAACTTAATTTTCTGAATGTGTAGTTGCTTCATTTTATTTGTTGCTGCTATCGGTACAGAATCTACGTTATCTATTTTGAATATTAGGTATTCATTTTCCAGTGGGAAAACCTCTGTGTTCCTATCTATTTGGGTTGTTTAGCGCTAAGCCCTAATTAAATATCACATTGTATAAAAGACAAGGAATGCTCCACAGTGGCATTACAACTAGTTGTATCAAAAGTGCGAACGAACGATTACGAAGAAAAATATAACTTCAAAATGGTTTCCAAAATTCTGATAGCTCTGTTCGTTATGGTAAGTACACTAAACGTTAAAGTATGTAAACTTATTTGAAACCAATAAATATTCCTAATAGGTCTCTTTCGACACTTTAAGCATTATTATGTTATAGAATATCAAGAATATCTTGATGTGAGTGAAGGTCATAAGAGAATACAACTGAAACTAAAACGACCTCTGTTTTCCAATTTTGGCATTTGGCACAAGAAATATTTCAAATTTTAATACATGTGGCTTGTTTTTTTTTATTTATAGGTGGCAGTTGCATCCGCCTTGCCAGCGGCTGGTGGTGCCGGCGGGTGGCCCGCTGCGGGTGGTTGGGGCGCCGGCGCGGCCGCCAACCCCTTCATCCCTCCGTGGGTGTCCTCCGCCCCCTGGTTCCCCGTGTGGAGCCCTTGCACCACCATCGGCAGCTCCTGCGTCGACTGCACCACCAAGCTGGTGTGCACGAAGGTCGGTGGGCTGCAGCGTGCCTGCACCGACCCCACTCTGCCCTACTGCAACCTTGGAGCGTGCTCTGCCACGCCCACCGCTGAGTGCGCCCCGACCCAGGCCGTGCCAGCCTCTGTCTAACTTGACAATACTCATCAGCTAAATGCCATGGTCAACCTCAACCTCAGAGGAATGCCGCGACTGACGTCCAAGTATACTCAACCTATAATGATGTATTAAACACACATTTGAATGTGACCTTATCGAACCGTCAAATGTTGTGATGCGTTCCTTTTTATATTATTTTAATAAAGTTTATTTTTCAATGGCTGTGAATGGTTTATTTTACTTAAACAATCCCTTGAAATTAGGTATCTCATACATACCTAATTACAAAGCAATAAGGAATACATTGCTGAATGAATATTTCATATAAAAAGATAAAGATTTTTTAACCACCCAAGATTAAAACCGCCAAGGAATTTAAAAATGTAGTAAAACTACAACCAAAGAATATAATATAACCACTGAGTAGATACGTTCTACAATCACAACGCGAGTCCGATAAGTCCCTTTCTAATAAAGGTATCTCGTATGTTTATTTTTATATTTCAATGAGTGGGGAGACTGGGGAGGGACACACTAAGACAAAGTGAGTTTCTTCCGGCTCGCTTTCATCTTATCTATGATTAACTCAAAAAACAGTCTAGTGACTTACAACGTAACCACATACTTATCAAGAAATTTGTCAAGACATATACGGAACGTAGGCAGAACGTAGGTAAATACTTATATGAAACGTCGTACAGCCTGAAACTTTCTAGATAGTCCGGTATCGTTTGAATCTGTCACATGCTGCTAAATCTTATGTATAGAGGGTTACATTTTGACCTGTAGCCAAATTTTACTATGTGCTACGAGAAGCCCAGAAATAACTATTTGTGAAACAATAATTAATTAGGGTGCCCTTTGTTTCCCATATTTTTTTTGTTCCGAATTTCGATGGTCAGAAGTTGATATCCATAAAATTTATAGACAGACATATCAGTAGTCATAATTTTTGTTAAGTATAACGCTTAATAGTTCTAATATCAATGACCTATAATATTAAATCCTATAATCTCAAAAGTCATAAAATTGATGACTATAATGTTTAAAGGCCTATAGATAATTATTCAGAAATGTTGTAAGGCATTTATTTCAACGGACTAATGGTTGTTATTCATATCGTATTAATGCCTAAAGTTAATTATGTCTAAGAAACCAAATCTATAACATCCATAGGTATATGGATAATTACTCAGAAACATTTCTAGACATAATAAAACTACTATCAAACGTACCTATCAAAATGTAGAACCTATCAAAATAAGCATAAAACGTCACATAAACTTTTCTCTGAGATCAACCAATGCCAAGATAGTGGTGTATAAAGTTCAAGTTTTTCAAAGAACAACAAGAACAGGGACTTAGTGGCAAAACCGACTCGGATCGCGGATAGGTTAGAAGACGGAAGCGGGAGCTTTGCTCCCGCTTTCGTCTTCGAGGTTATTTTTTTATTAAAGAGCGTAAACACTTGTTTGCAAAAAATATTATAATTTTGCAACACAAACATTGTAATTTTTATCCTACGCACTACTTAAATTGGGATATAAATCGTATGTCATTGCAATATTTTTGGATAAGTATTTAAAAAAAATCTATACTGACTCGTACAACCACTTGGATAGGTTCGTTAGTTCAAGAACAACAATTTATTTAGAACAAGAATTTTATACCTTCTTATAATTATTGCGAGTGTTTTTATTGACTGTAATATTATGAAGTCTGACACCACCCTCACATTAAATGTTATGACTAACTAACCACGTGACTACTCATCATTATGACCTGCGAAAAAAGACTTTACAACAATTATAATAAGCAAGTTTATTGTCTTCAATAATATGAAATGGCATACCATCTGGACATTGAATGTTATGACTAAACAATTTTATGACTAACAATAATGATGACTTGCAAAAATCGGAACTCCAATTTATACTGTTTAATTTTATGACTTTCGACAATATGACTTATAACAATTATGTTGGGAAACGGTATGGACTGAAAAAATCGGAACTTAAATTTTATGGGAACCAATAGAGACCCAATTAATTATTATTTGAAATTCAAAATATTATAGGCATTTTTCTAAATCCTAACATTGTAAAAGCATTTGGTCATCCTGCAGGTGTTTAGAGCAAGTAATGGCGCAAAAGTTCTGCGCCGTGTGTTCTGCGGTAGAACACACACGGTGCCCATTAGAGTTGCACTGATCAGACTATCATATTCTACATATCATATATCATTTCTAAAGGGAAACAGTATGACATTTTGGAGTACTGCAATGCTATTTGGTACGAATGTTGTACAAATCAGTTGGGGGAGAAGGGGGGTCAAAGTACAGAGCTCCCGGCTCTCAGATTTTTTTTCTGGCGGTTGGATTTTTGAGTCAAGTTTGGTGTCGTTATCAGGTAAGTAGATGATGCCGAATTCACTTCCCATACCAGTTTTTTAGGGTTCGCTAGCAAAATATGACACAATACTTAAAATAATAAACTTTTAGTAGTAACGAAATGCAAACAAATGCTCATATTTTCATATTTTTGTATTAAACTTGGGAGTGACAGGTATTGGTTAAGTATTTCCTAGGAAAAGGGAGGAGTAAAACTGCTACAGGAAACGAAAAGCGGAGTGAGATTTGAACGTCGGAATCTGCACTCAGTCGTCTTGTAAGACACTCGGGAATAGTAAACTGTCCGCGTAGGGCCGAAAGCCCGAAGCGTCCCTCCAGAGCTCGCTCTCTACGCGAGCCAGACAGAGGGCCAAAGGTCTGAAGGGCGAGCCCTCGCGGACACACAAGCCCCGCACTGTTTCACAAGCAAGACGGACCGAGTGCAAGGCCTGAGTAACAAATCTCTCTTCCGCTTTTCGCTTCCCATAGCAGTTTTTCACCTCCTTTTTCCTAGGAAATACTTAACCAATATCTGTCAGATTTGGAATTAAGTCAAAGTACAACTGCACACCCGTACCGCGGCGCGCTCGGGTAAGAGATTGCCGCCGCCGCGCGACGCAAATGTTTTTTTTACACATTTATAAGTTAAATGTATGAAGAAAGTTAATGTTTATATTTTCTATATTAATAGGGCTTTTAATTTTTTTATAAATCATATAAATAATAAAATAAAATAAAATAAAAAAGCCTTTATTTCATTCAATTTACACAATTAATAGTATTAAAATCTATAACGTTAGTATCTTGTATATAAAAACAAATCTCTAGACTAAGTATGTTATTTATAATATATATTTTTATTGTTTGTTATTTTTTTTGTACTTTTTCTTCTATATATATTTATTTAATTTTAAAATCTAAGAACTAAAATTATTTTTCTATATCTATTTAAGTATGTATTTATCTATATAAGTATGTTTATCCGTTATCTAGTACCCATAGCTTTATAGCTTTGCCTAGTTTGGGACTAGATCAATTGGTGTGAATTGTCCCACGATATTTATTTATTTATTTATTTTTCTGAATGAACTCCTAAGCGGGTATAGGCCTCCTCCAAAAGATTCCACCTCTCTCTATCTTGGGCTATTCGTGTCCAGGAGGAACCAGCCGTTCCAACGATGTCATCTTCCTATATTCGTCGATTAATGGTAGGCATAGATTTTGTAAGAATGTTTATTTCCTATTTTTCTACTTTAGCACGGATCTCATTTTTTTTCTATGAACGAGTGAAAATGTGGTTCCTGAAATAAACCTCTCATCCTTGAGTTATACGAAAACCATATCAAACACGACCTATTTGCTAAACTTATGGAGATATTGACGTAAGAGTGCGGCGCGGTAGACAATTTTTCTCTTTATATCTATTTAAGTAATAGTATTTTATGCAACAGTTATATAATATGGGTTCTTAAAATTCGAGAGTCGCTGTAACAAAACGAGCTTTAGCGAGTTTTGTTAATAAAGACTCGAGAATTTTAAGACCTAATTATATAACGTTGCATACAGTACTTTTTCTACGACAGCTAGAACCAACTTATACTTTTAGTTATAAATAAATAAAAATAGAGACATGTAAAATAAAAACAAACATTTTATTTATGGTAATGAATATGAAGGCTTTGAATGTTGTTTTTTGTTATGATTATTGGCGCGTTGTTTTGTTTTAAGATCTGGGACATATTTATTTCATTTTGTAGAAATTCCGGAGCGGTTGGCATTGGAGATGGATCAAATTCAGTTACAACCTCAAAAGTTAAATAAATTGCGTTACCAATGAACCTAACTGACAATTGAAAATAATTGAATTCCCGCGCTTTATGTTTTTTTATTACCATAGACAACAATACTGTTTAAGTAGATGTATTTTTCAAACATAAAAATCTTTTGGAAAAATAATATTCTTATTTCATATCTGTAATTTACGTAATAATAAACGAGTCTTTATTGTAAATATGGCAGTTACAGTAATAATAAGTTCATTTACATAAACTTTTGTCATGGATGCGGTCATGGAAACATAAATTTAAATAAAACACTTTCGCGCTGGCACATGGTCTGTAGGCGCTGGCCACTTTAACGCAAATTAAAAAAAATACCAGTTGGCTTATAATTTATTATAATATCCGTCGGAGCATTATAATGTAATTCATAGATCATAGATTTAAGTGGAATCACGAAAAGTGTATATTTTTAATATTGATGTTAGCCTTTTAATTGTCAAATTACAGTGCTGGAGTAGAAAAAATACATTATAGATCTAATGGGAGTATTTTCCCATTGTATCAATCAAAGATCTGGCGCGAAGTTTTTCTTATAAAATTTATTCTTCTGAATGGTTTGTTTGTTCTTCCAACTGAATTTGGGGTTCTATAGCAAGTTTATAAGGAATTTTTCTGTTTTTCTACCTATGTTTTTATTTTTCAGCAATTCCTTAATTTGTAATTAACGCATGGATTCAGTGAAAGATTTTTAACATTAAATTAATTGCTTCAATCCAGTACGCCGTGTATTTAAACTGTTCTAAATCGCATTTTAATCACTGTTTTCACGCAGCAAAATATGCTTGTTCGAGCTGCTGAGGTGAAAATGTATTTTCTAACACAAACTTGTATTGTTCATAATAAATACTATGACTGAGGAAATATGTTCCATACCTGATATTTATATTTCCCTGGCGTTGTCTCGCAACTTTATAAATAGCAGAATGGAGGAAATGAAATAGTTGCAATTTATTTCACAATGTGCAGCTCGATTTTGCGGAATAACTTGGTTTGTACTCGTAATAGGAATATTTATAGCAATATGGTGTAACAGGCACTAGCGGTAAACACAATGTGGGAACAGCATGTGTTTGGAATAATAGTTTGTTTCTGTTATAATACTACTTGGTACTTGTAGACAAGATGTATCTTACAACCAGAGACAATACACACGAGTTGCATAGGTTGTAGATTCTCAAAACGCGATTGTATGTTTTATCTGGAAAAACATGGAAAACTCCGATCTAAGATAAAGATCTACTGAATATTAAAGTACTATACCGGCACAGGCAACCATACAGACAAGCGGTGTTCTTTAGAATGGCCTGTTAACCTCTTTTAGTGTAGTTTGATGTATGATAATGTTGTACTTCTTCATGCTCAAATATAAATACAAAACATGTACCTATTATAAAATATATATTTTGTCAACTGCACGCACGGGCTCCAAGATACAGGCTGAGCCTAGTTTGGCGCGCACTAGATACATGTAGGTATAATGTCAACTTAAAATTTTTGGTCAGTAAACAATTTTTTTTTTATTATTATAGAAAAGAAAAGAAGCCATTTATTCACTACACAAAAGACACACAGAGATAAAGGGAGTAGACATGTACATTATGTAGTTTTTATCCTCAACCCTCCTCGTATATTTATTTATTTATTTATTTATTTATTTATTAAGGATCACCAACAGACAATACATCATACAATTCAATAAGTAGCTCAGGTAATATTCTAGGTTGATGTTCATCTAATTATAGGTAACCACAGCTTATTTTGGTATCTAAAAACATACAAAACTAATGTAACACAAGTTTTACAAATGGGAACAAAAATAAAATAAAATATTAAAGATAACATACAACAAATAAAAAAGATCAAGAAGAAATGTTTTGTGAGAAACATGCTAATTAGGTTTTCAAGAAATCCTGGGAGCCGAAATGCTTGAGCACCTTTCTTTTAAATCTTAATAAACTGTCGTGAAGCAAGTCCGCTCCCAAGGAGTTCGGGAGATGGTTGTAAAGGTGAAACATTCTTGAGAGTGGAGAGTTGCGTCCCAAGTTTGTCTTTCTAAAGCGATCTTTGAACAGTTTGTAGACGCCAGGGCGCGGCAATCTAGAGGGCACGGCAATATTAACCTTAGCAAGGAGTTCCGGACAATCCACTCCTTTATAATTTATTAATTTAAAAAGAAACATTAAGTCCAGTGTTTTTCTCCTACCACTTAGAGATGTCATCCGGAAAAACTTCAGGCGTTTTTGATATGATCGAAGTTTATGCCCGTTGCGAGATACAAACCCTAAGTGGGTCAGAAAACGCCTTTGTATTTGTTCTATACGATTCCTATGGACTTCATAAAACGGTGACCATACCTGAGAACAGTACTCTAGATTACTTCTCACTAACGTAGAATAAAGTAAAATTCTCGTACGAAGGCGCTTAAACTGTTTGGAGTTTCTTATTAAAAATCCCAGCATCCTAGACGATTTTAGTATGATACTATCAAGGTGAGCATTAAAATTTAGTTTACTATCCATTATGACACCTAGATCTCTTATGGTATTTACTTTCTGGAGTTGTTTTCCGTTTATGACATATTTGGAATCTATGATGTTTTTATTTCGTGTATAGCTAATGTGATAACACTTGCTCGGGTTTAGAGTCATTTTATATTGTACGCACCAGTCGCACAGTCTGTCAATATCGGTTTGTAGCAGCAAACTATCTGTATCATTTCTTATAACTCTAACAATTTTGAGGTCATCCGCGTAAAGATATGGTTCGGAGTATTTACAGCAATCTACTATGCTGTTAATAAATATTAAAAATAGCAGAGGTCCTAGATGCGAGCCTTGAGGTACACCAGATGTAGCGAAAAATGATTCAGATTGTTCTCCATTAATTGAAACAAAGAGTTTTCGATTCGTAAGATATGAATTAAACCAAGCGAGTATGGATCCCCCAACTCCACACTCAGACAACCTGCTGAGTAAAATTGCATGGTTGACCCTATCGAATGCTTTACTGAGATCAGTGTATACTGCGTCTACTTGCACACGATTATCCAAGTGCTCAGACAGCATCTCAACAAAGGCCACCATGTTAGAGTTTGTCGACCTCGCCTGTATAAAACCATGTTGTTTATCTGTGAACTGTGATTTAAAATGAGCATAAAGATTTGGATATACTAATGATTCAAATAATTTTGGGAATATTGACAAGATAGCAATAGGTCTGTAATTTTCTACATTGGATTTCGAACCATCTTTAAAAATTGGGACGATTTTGGTTTCTTTCCACTTAACTGGGAAATTGCCTGTTTCGAGAGACTTATTGAAAATAATGTTTAGTGGTAACGAAAGAGATTTTGCGCATTTATTTATAAAAATTGGGGGGAGATTATCAGGCCCAGGTCCTTTAGATAATTCAAGCGTTTTTATTTTAGCAATGATCATATCTTCTTTAATTGATATATTACCTAAAGAATTAGTTAAAGCAGCTTTCTTTTGAATGTTGTCTGTGTTAACCGGATTATCGTCATGAGTCTCGTAAATAGATGAAAAATTTTTTGCAAACAAATCACAGATGCTGAGGCAATCTAGAGCCTCATTGTTACCTAGGTGCATTTTTGACGGTATAGTACTTTTATTCTTACGTTTCTGCTTTACAAACGACCAGAAATATTTGGGGTTGGTAGCTATACGGTTTTCAAGATTTTTACAGTAATCATTGTAACTTTTGATTATTCCCTCATTACATCGTTCTTTAATAACATTGAAACTAACCAAATCTAAAGGATTACGATATTTCTTATACCGTTGACGAAACTTATACTTTTCCTTGATTATTCTTATAAGGCTCTTACTAAACCACGGCGGGTACTTGTTTCCATTTGGTTTACTAAATGGAACGAACTTTTTAATAGCTAACTGCAGTTTTTCATACAGTTTATGCACCATCTCGTCAACATCTTTACATGATTTCATCATTGCTGACCAATCAAATTCGTTGAGGTAATCTGTAATTTGTTCGTAATTTGCTTTATAAAAGTTAGGTCTAGGTTGCAAACATGGTGATAGGGTACTTTCATCCAGTTCGCAAATTTTATTGTCGCTAATTTTAACGACGACGGGATCTCCCTTAGAAATTTGATGTAGGTAGGATTTGACACAGATAGGTAGGTACCCGGATAAACCCATCTTAAGTATGTAATAAATAATATACCAATATGCGTTCTACCCAGTTATAACTTTTCTGAAATATCCCCGACACATCAAGCATAGCTAAAAATTGGCTACTTTCCTAAAAAAATATATTTAGTCCGTCAGTTGATTATCAAAACATATTGGACACGTATTTTTTTTTAATTTTGTCAATCAAATTAAAAATTATGAAGATATAGCCCGTTAAAATTCCGCGAGACGTCACATTATGGTACACTTTTTAGCATAATGTGACGTCACGCGGAACTTTAACGGTCTATATCTTCACCATTTTTTGTTTGATTGATAAAACAAAAATACGTGCTCATATTTTTTGATAATCTAACTGACAGACTAAATAGAATTCTATTTTTTTACCCAGGAAAGTATCCAACTAACCGTCTTAGAACTCGAATCGGTTCATTCTCTATAGGTACCATCCTTCATCCTTCTTTATCCTTTTCTATGGCAATTACGATGCCACAGACAGACACACAGATACACATGTTAAACTTATAAGACTCCTCGAGGGTTAAAAATGGATAAGTACCCGGGTTAAAAATGGATAAGTACCCAAAAACTTTTATTTGACACACAGAATTTTTACTCACAACTAGACTAAACAAATCGATAGATAGCTGGTATCGTCAATGCTTTCACTTTCGGCAAAAGGGGAAGGCGACGACGGCTTTAGCCTACCTGGCTGGTAGTGACGCTGCCTACGAAGCTACAGGTCCCGAGTTCGAATCCCAGTAAGGTCATTTATTTGTGTGGTGATGAGCACGAATACGAGCACGAATACACGGGATGACGGCTGTTAAAAAAATCTAATTATAATTGGATTCTTTCCACGGTTGCTTCAGTGACTCGCGTGTATGTGTAAATAAAAATCAGTAATTTATGCTGCAGTTTTTATTAAAATACACAGAAAGATAAACCAGAATCCCAAATTTCAAAATTGCTACAGGATCCTTTTTTTAATTCATTTTCATGAAAGGTGAGAAAGGTTCAAGAAGGGTTATGGAATTTGTTTTGGGTTATCGGGTTATGGTTTGGGTTATACTGTAAACAAAACCTAAGCAGTTACATCCATAACATTCAGGAATATAAGTGAAAATATTATTTTTAGTCTGTCCTTAACCCTCAGTATGACAAAGAGACAAGGTAGAAAAAGTATTGTAATTTATCAAATTTTGCCACAAGAGGAATTTCTTATTGGCAATCGGCGCTGGGTACGGGCGAACAAAATCCGTCAACGCAATAAGGTGCGTACACTGGCGGGCAGCTGATTACTTTCCCACCAATCGGCAAGCAGATCAGACGGGAGTTGCAGTCATTGCATGTATATTTGGGTGTAACGGCTTGGTCACATGTTGTCCAGTTGACGGTGACGCTATTCGGCTGGGCATCGACTTGCTCGGCTTGTCTCTTGGCTCTGCCTTGGTTCTCGTGTGGACCTCCTTGAGAGCTGTGAGGGCCGCCTTGAGATGTCTGACCCAGGACCAGAGTAAAGACAGCAACCTGTAAGAAATAAAAAGGTTAGATAGAGCACATATAAAAAAACGCATTTCTTGCCGTCTGAAATTGCGAAGGAGATATGCCTTCAGATAGTGTCGTAAAAATATGCTATTAATAAATATAAGCAGCTCTACCCTAATATTTGTTTATTTAAAACAAACAATAATTTATTACGCACGAGCGTTTGACAGGAATTATTTGATACGATATTATTTTAGCTAAGTTTATAAAGGACTGATCAAAATACTCACAAGGGCCATCAGGCATATTATGTTCTTTAGAATCGCCATGTTTCCGTGTTCTTGAGTTCAGTGCATCTAAATGTGGTGCAATGCTTTTATACTTCCTCTGTAGTCGTTATCAGGTCGGAGGTAACACCGGGTTTCCCTAGTAGAAAGTCAATAAAACACGTATCTATTGTTTTCTAACGCAGTGCTGTCGTGCAGGCTTAGACTTATTCTAGAAAGAGTTTCTAGAATATCGAATAGTATATGCTTGTCTGTGTGATATAAAAATACAAAGCGTACCAAATACCTATACAAAGTGTCCCAAAAGTCAACGTCAAGCTGAAAACGGGTGGAATCACAATAGTTATCAAAAAAATGGAAAAATATCCTAGTAATGTATATATTTAAAAATAAAGGGTGTGATGTTATTCTAAGTACCTACTAAAGCCACAAATCATGACATTTTTCATATTTTTTGTTGTGTTAACTTTAATTAAACAATAAATTTAAACTGTAAGAAGATAGATGTAAATATTTTTCTTCTTCTAATGCGTGTAGGTATCTCATTTGATAAACATTTTCTGCATGAACGTCACGTTACGTGGTCCGATACCCTGACTACCTACTTTGTAAGAAGATGTAAGTTGATTTGAATAGTTTGTTTTGTTGTAAGTTGCTATATAATATAAAATAAATAATTTGAGCAGTTTAAAGTGAGTCGAGTTATTTTCTGTATCTAAATACCGAAGAAAGCGGAAATATTATTGAGAACAGAAAAAATTAAGATGTTAAAGAGAAGTTTTCTTCTCATTTTCACTTTACCTACGTGTAATGTTTTTAGTGGGATCTCATTCCTTTTTGTAAGGTAATTTTTAAAGAAGTGTACGGAAAAACCCATACGTAAACTTCTATCCTCAAATTTATGGGGGGCCGGGGGGGGGGGGGGGGGGTAATTTACCAAAAATCCTCAAATATGTGTTTTATTACTTATAACAAAGAGTCCCTATATAAGTTTTCATACCTCTAGAATCAAAATTTGCGGAAACATCATACAAAATTCCATTTTTTGGATTTTTGTTGTTGTTTGTGTACTAATACTAGCTTATATACCTACCGAATTTCAGCTTTCTAGGACCCCAGGAAGTACCGTAAGGGTTTTGATGAGTTGATGATACAAAATACTAAATTGTGAATTTGTAAAAGTCATACAAATAATATTTTCTACCACACAACTTTTGTGCTAGTAGAGGAGATAAATAGCCTATGGGGTCATAATAGTTCCCACAAAGACGGGGTTTGATTTTTTTAGTTGCTTGTTTGTATCTTTTTGACATCTTATCTAGTTAAGGGCCCTTTCGGATACACTTCGACCTAGTGGGATCTTTTGTGCATTTGCCCTCCCCTTTATATCTACTCCCAAGCTCGCTCCATCGTTTCCACAAAACGGATGATGCAGCTCAGCGGGAGCACCTTGAATTCCTTTGGTTGCGGATAGCCGTAACCAAAGTAATTCATTCTTTGTCAGCCATATACCGAAATTTAATACTTCATCATCATCATCATCATATCAGCCGAAAGACGTCCACTGCTGGACATAGGCCTCCCCCAGAGAGTTCCAAATTGACCGGTCCTGCGCCACCCGCATCCAGCGGACTCCCGCGACCTTTACCAGGTCATCAGTCCACCTTGTGGGGGGCCTACCCACGCCGCGCCTTCCGGTACGTGGTCGCCACTCGAGAACCTTTCCGCCCCAGCGGCCATCGGTTCTACGTGCAATGTGCCCCGCCCACTGCCACTTAAGTTTAGCAATTTAATACTTACCAGTTTATTTTTGTATGAAAAGATCTAAGGACCGTATATCGGTAGGTACCTACACGGTTCCTGGCCCAAACACTCCAAATCAGAAAACAGTTGAAAATAATCAATATTTCTAGTTTTTTTTCTATGTATATTTATCAATAACAGAATTTTCCCAGCGGAAAACCATTAATCTTTCTGTTGTTGACTTTTCTCTAGGAAAATCCAATCTTTTCTAGGTATCGAGTCTTGATAACGATTACATATAAAGTATAAAAGCGATAGGCTGCCTTTAGTTTTATCGAAGTACTCAAGGAAACGCTATTATGTCAGTTTTGAAGAACACCATTTGCGTACTGGTCCTGGTAAGTTATGTTTACGAACCTATACTTGATTCCATTCAGATTTTTATTTAGGATATCAGTAATAAAACCAAGTCTTTATTTTCAGTTGGCTGCCTGTAGCCTGGTACTGGGTCAATCACCCCAAGGTGGTCTCCACACATCTCAAGGTGGTGCTCACGAAGATCAAGGCCGAGTGAAGAGACAGGCCGAACAAGATGATGAGGAGTCTGGAGTGGTTAGCTGGACTACATGCGACCAGGGTGTGACGCCGAAATATTCGTGCCAAGATTGTAACACTCGTCTTATCTGCCTGCCTATTGGTGGGAAAGTGTTAGCTTGCCCTAGTGTGAACAGGCCTTACTGCAACAATGGCCACTGCTCTGCAATCCCTAGCACAGGGTGCGCTTAAGCCGTGACGTAATCCACTTAAACTAAAAGATGCATGCATAGACTACCAAGTAAGGAGATTCATTTTCTCTGTAACATATTGTGCAGTCGCCATCACAATACATCGTAACACAAAAGGGTATTCAATATCTGTTCAACAATTCCTTGACAAGAAAGTGATGCTCAGAGTGGGCATATTGTTACATACGATGTATGTGATAGCGACTTTAATTTCATGACCCTGTCGTTGACGCCTAAAAACGACCACAACTTAAAGAAAGTTTTGTCCTATTTGTCCTGGGACTTGCTTTCGGCAAATTTTACTGACCTCGATGGAAGCATTTCCAAAAATCATACCTACTTAGAATGTTCACTACGCTTTGTTATAAGTATGTGTCATTCCAAACTTATATTCAATAAAAATGTACCTACCTAAGCAAACACTGGTTTTATTTTCCGCGTAAGGCGCTGAAGCGACAGTGGAAAGAATCCAATTAAGCCCGATGTCAGTACAAGAGTCAGATATTGCGTGGTAATAGAAATTCTTCCCGGGCCATTCTCAAGAAAGGCCTTTCGACATTTCAACCGCTGTCCGTACCCATGTCTGTAAAATTGTGACAATTCATAGGAGTGAGTCTACCCATTTGACCACTAGTGCTGCAAAAAGTACAAAACTTAAACGAGTAATTTTCCTTTTTAATCGTTTTTGCACGAGGGAGCGAAGCGAACGAAGTTATCTGCTTCAGCTTGGGCCAAATAATTTCGTATGTCCGTTTGGTTTGCGCAGCTGTTCTTCTCTACAGGTCGCATTTCTCAACCGATTCTCGTAAAATTTTGTGAGCGGGTCAATTTTATTTAAAAAAACCGGACAAATGCGAGTTCAACTCGCGTGGTGAGGGTTCCGTATATAATCTAAATTTCATAAGTGTTTTTGAATACTGAAACTTCTTATAGGTTTTCCTGTAATCTTTAGCCAAGGAACTATTTTCCATATTTTTTTCAGAATTTTAATCCTAGTAGTTTCGGAGATAAGGGGGGAATGGTCAATTTTCGTCTTTTTTCCTAAATTAATCCAAATCTATTTTTGCTAAAATTATATAAAAAAAACTGACATGCTTACAACAACCCCTTTCATTTGATATTTCACACAAATCACACAATACAGTTTGCGAAACTTTTTTTTTTAATTTTCCAGTTTACCCCCAAAAGTGGGGCCCCCCTTGTTCAGAATTCATTAATTTACTTTACGCGTCTATCTTTGGGTCACCAATTTACATAATGTGTACCAAATTTCAACTCAATCGGTCATGTAGTTTCGGAGCAAATCGGCTGTGACAGACGGACAGACAGACAACCGAGTGATCCTATAAGGGTTCCGTTTTTTCCTTTTGAGGTATCGGAACCCTAAAAATTGACGATTCAGATTTTCGAAATTTAAAAAATAATGTTTCCGTAAAAAAGATAGGCTCGCGAAGAAACACTACAGCTACTTGTAGTATTATTTTCATAAGAATTTAAATCTGTCAAAAATATACTTACAGCGTGTAAGTAACGGTTAGTAAAAATTTAAACGATGTTTTAACCATTTCGGAAACACGAGGATAAATGTTCTAAGAATTTTCGGAGGAACATTCGTTATAATCTGAAACCAGCTGGTTTCAGATTATAACAATGTTATCAGTTATAAGGGTATCAGTTTTCATTAAGTACCTACACCGTAACACACTGTTATCTAAGCACCAGGGAAAAATTTTGAATTATAAATCTTATCCCACCGGCCACTGGACACCGCATTTACATTTTCCTGAGAATCGCCTCCCCAGTGTTGTGCATGCTGACAGCTAGACCCGTGTCAGACAAGACATGAACGTAGGCAGACTAAATTTAGTGTGTTTACGTCACCCTAGGCCGTAACTCACTTCCTGGCCAAAGCAAGACGTAAAACTTTAGACAAACCACGGGCGGTAATTCGTAAAGCCCCAGATCGCAGGTGTTTGTGGCCCTAACCGAAGGTGAGGTTCACGAATTTACCGCCCGCCCTAGGTATGTAATGTACTATTCTTAGGTTATTTGAAAGTTGATTATATTGCAGGCGGCAGAAAACATTTGTGCTATACACAATGGAAAGTAGGCATAGGCAACTCACGTTTCAACTCATTTGTATTTATACATTTATGCAAACGGGTATACCTATGGGCGAGTAAGTCTCGCACAAATTGAAACAATCAAGATAAAATGCAAAGCTTCGAAATATAAATACTTCATTAAACCATGGCTTAGTTTGAGTAAATACTAAAAGATTTACTCAAATAAAAGAACTACTAAAAGATTTCCGCCAATATGGTCACCGTATCACGACCATCACGAACGATCAATAAAACTTCGTGGATAGAAAGCAAATTCCCTCCATTAATTTCATAGAAAATCTTGGAAAATGTACGGAGATATCTTATCGATGTAGTACATGTCAGTTATCTGTTGGTATTGAATCTGAAGGTAAATATCTCGAACAAATGATAATGATCGATATTCGATGTTACGTAACGGTCATAAGATGAATATATGTATACAAGCAACAACACAATACAGATGGACGCGTAAAGTAAAATTAATGAATTCTGAACTTTTGGCGGGTAAATTGGAAAATTAAAATAAAAAGGTTCGCAAACTGTATTGTGTGACATATCAAATGAAAGGGGTTGTTGTAAGCATCTCAGATATTTTTTTTAATAATTTTAGTGAAAACAGATTTGAAGTGATTTAGGAAAAATGACGAAAATTTACCATCCCCCCCCCCCCTTATCTCCGAAACTACTAGGCTTACAATTCTGAAAAAAATATAGAAAATAGTTCCTTGCTTAAAGATTACAGGAAAACCTATAAGAAGTTTGAGTATTCAAAGTAACGGGAAAATTCTCAATATTTTACGGAACCCTCACCACGCGAGTTGAACTCGCACTTGCCCGATTTTTTATGATGCCGTGCCGTTCAAAACAGTTTTTAGGGAGGATCAAATGTCTGAATAGGACCAAATTGAAATAGAGCACAACAAAAGGAAAAAAAAAAGTTATTATCAGACCTCGCTAGCGACCACAAAAACGGCTCATACTAACTGAATTATCACAACTTTGTATGCGTGTTAGTACACACAAAAGTGAAAAACGATTTTCTTTCTCATACATAACTCAAGAATGTCCCCTAATATTTATTTGTTTGGTTTACTTTCCGTCAAAGCAAAGACACAATGAAGAAAACCTCTGCGCAAATACAAGTAGTACCTAATAGTAGCAAGTAATAACTAATTTGTTAAAAAAAACACACATTTTTGAGTATTATTTAGTATAATATTTATCAATTTTACAATAACTTAATTTAGTCAGGCCCTCAATAAACGTCGGTGACTGTCTCGACATCAGCGCAGTCCGCACTGGGTTCTTTCATACAATGCCCATCGACGCAATACGGAGTCCATCCAAAGCAGTTCCTCAGGATACCACCTTTAGGAGTGCATTGCAGGGTGCTGTAGCAATCGTTACACGTAGGTCCATTCTTATAGGTTTCGTAGTCGAACTCGCATTCTACCCACTGTGGGATCCACGGTAAGTTCGGAGGCATGTCGCTGGGGGCGTCCACGACGCGCTGGCAGCTCGCCATCGCGATCACGGCCAACTGCAATCATAAATCATTACATTTAAACGCTGAAGTCTGTTTGTTACCTATTCACCCTTAACACGCTGAACCCATTGTGGTTAGTTACAAACGTCCCACCCCCAGAGGTACCATCATCATCAGTCAAAATATACAGGGTATTAGCGATAACGTGGCGACCACGTACCGGAAGGCTCAGCGTGGGTAGGCCCCCCACAAGGTGGACTGATGAACTGGTAGAGGTCGCGGGAGTCCGCCATATGCGGGTGGCGCAGGACTGGTCATTGTGGCACTCTTTGGGGGAGGCCTATTTCCAGCAGTGGACGTCTTTTAGCTGATATGATGAAGCGATAACCTAATGAAAACTAATACCCTGGTTTTAGATCATTATCCTGAACTGAAGAACATTAAATGTGACTTAAGACTTCTTATTGCAATAAAGGAATATTTACGGCTAACGAAATATTTTATGGCGAGTGTTCAAAAAAAAAAGGTAACACACAAATTAAATTCAAAATAACAATGTAAAAATATAGTGTCAGCCCAATTGAGTTTTCGCTACACCTTTGCTTACAGGCTGTATAGTAGCCGAGGCAAAATACGGTTTCGAAAAACATTAATTTATAATAGCGTTTTTTTTGTTTATTTCATTCTAAAACATTATTCTAAGATGCTTTATTCAAGAATCCAACAAACTTTCCACCCGGAAGTAATTATATAGATTTAAATTAAACATTCATTGTCTTTTTTATTTTATTTATATTAACTATTTTAAAGAAAATGTAAATGAACCTAAATAAAGATAAAAAAAAATATTAATATTTATCCGGTCTTTTTAGGAGCTAATTAAATATTGATTTTTTTGATGTCTGATTTTTTGTTGGATTTTGCACAATTCAATTGATAATATATCCGTTACATTAAAAAAATTAGCTATTATAAATTATTTCCAAATATGTCATTTTTTCCATACAAGTTGTCAGTTCATTGCCTGGACTATAGTGTATACTGTGCTCGTTTATTATGCGGCTAATCATAATAGCACGAAATGCACACTGTTAAGCACTGTAAACTACTTAAGATGAAACACTAGTGGTCATTTTCGCGACTATTTCCTAAAAGGGTTTTTTACCCCAGATTAATGTTTGTTTTTTCAAATAAGATCAATATGAGCAATATTATATTTATATATATTGATTTAGAATTCTTTAATCTGAAAAAGGGCTCAGCTGAGCCCTTTTGCAGCTAAGCCTACTGTCCCCAACATTACTAAGCTTAGTAATGTTGGGGACAGTAGACTTAGCTGCCTAAATGAATCATACTCACCACGAATAGAGTTACTTTGATGAGTGCAGCCATGGTCACTTCTCAAATATTACTACTAGTCACTTGATCTGAAATTGAGTATATATAGGTATAGCGACATTGAAACACAAATGTATCTTAATATCTTGCTTTATCTGCTGATAGCAATGCTGTCAATCAATATATAATATGACATTATTCATTCCGTGTGGAATTTTGAATGAATCATTTCTCGAGGTCTTCAAGAGAAGTGCACAGGTTAGAGCATGGACTATTTTTAGGTTTTCTGTTATTTCATTTTCACTTTGTATAAAGGTCCGGCCACACCGGTGCTCAAAAAACGGTTACGGTACGGAATCACAGTGACATATGACGTAATTGACATGGAACTTCATATTAGGTAGGCCGTATCCGTACCGTCACCGTTTTTTGAGCACCGGTGTGGCCGGACCTTAGCTTAGTAAGGTAAACGTCCTAGTTCTTGACGTTGCACTAGTGTACCAGTGAGCACTTTATGTTGAAGCTATTATGGGTTAAATTCGAACTAAGAGGATTTTCTTCATTCGAATTTAAGCCATGTCATACACTAGTACACCGTCGAGGACTAGGACGTTTACCTTATCGTTTTTCTAGCCGATTCATATTTACGGGCCGTTTCACATTGCTAAACATATTCCCACTCAATTTACAATAATTTTACCTCGTCTCCAGTATACCCTTAAACAATTTATATCGTTATCTAACTGTAATGCCGTCACATACTGTCCCTAATTGTTTAAGATTCCATTGTGATGTACACGACTCACGATTCGCATTTTATCTTTGTTCACAGGAAGGCATTCGAGCGACAAACGCGTCAAATGAAAGCCTTTCAGTACTTGTATACTGTTTACTGTTGTAGTCGTACTATTCTTGTTTACAGGAAGTCAACTACGTTTGCTCTAGGCTCATGTCCGCACAGGGCTGCCGGCACTCGGAATACTGTAAATATGTTAATATTGAAACTAGATAACTAAGTAGGTACTGACTAAACAATGCGATGTTTTTCCTGACCGCTGTTTTCAACTAAACGTGCCAGACAAGCACCTTAATTAATATCAATGAGGTGACAACAAGGTGTCAATTGTTGGAATTAAGATTAAGAAGTAAGAGAAAAAAAAGAGAGAGAAGTTTAAGTAGTATGAAAAACTTCTTCCGTCGATTTCTTTTCTATTACAATTTCTATCAACAGAAACTAGTTTTTGAGCTAGATAGCGCGGATCACGTTGCGTAGGTATACAGAGTAAAATGCGTACCAAACTACGTTTCTATGGCGAGCCGACTTGTGTCGAGCTTCCTGGGGAATTCAAATATTGGGACAATTTGGGACGTTTACATTAAGTTTTTTTCAGTGTGTAAGAATTGAATACTACCCTAACTAAATTATAACCTAACCATAACCTAATTATAAGTACTGAAATAAATTATCTTCTATTCAATTTATTCATGTCAAACAAATACAATAAAATATAACAATAACAATAAACTCCAGAAGAATATCACTAGCGCGTTGCCGACCCTTTGTAGGTTTCAGGATTCGTGCTGTTGACAGCTAGAGACAAATGCAGGTTCCTCACTGTCAACACAGCACATTCTTGTGAGGTCTGGCGAACTTTCTCACCGCCAGGAACACAACACCACATACCTACAGTCTACAGACCAAGTAGTGGTGATATTAAGGCTGATTAAAGTATTTCCCAGTTGAGCTGCTGAAATTACAAGCGAGATGATATTCCGCTGTGCCCCTCTCAATTCTCAGACTGCACTAAACTAGCAAAACTGAATTTTGAACACTTTAATATAATCTTACCTACTGTAGGTATATGACTGCATCCTCATTCATTCAATAAAATACAATTCCGATTCGATTTCACTGAACATATTTGTTTTGGAATGTATCAATTATCTCTCTGTTTACTTTTATGGTAATTTTGATTGAAAATGAATTCCATGTAGGTATACCCTTTTTACCCGACTGCCAAGAAGGGTAATATTTCCACGCGTATCTATGTGTGTATGTACTTATACGTTTGTATTTCTGCTTTATTTGGTACCTCGTATCATCGAATCTTCGGCTGAACGGATCTCGACTAAGTATTAAGGTATCGATGGATTTGTCACGGCGAGGAGACGTCATAAAAATTGGCGGATTTTAGGTGCCATAATGCCTGGTAATTATCAAAAAGAACAGTTTTGAAGGATCATTACAAAGATATATTTAAATGATACGTATGTTTAAAAGCGGTCAGGGTTTTAAACATTCTTTTAATTTTACTTGTTGATAACTAAGTATTTGTTAATTTTGCCGCTTTCTTATATATGCTCTATCTAAAAACCGAAAGTACTCATTCATTTTCTCTTTATACGAACTACTAATTGGAGTAAAATCTCCATTAATTTTAATCCTCCGAACGACATCCCTACGGATTAATTAGCATAACTCCATTATACTACAACAGTATATAAAGTCGATCTGCTGAAAACTGTTCACACTTCACAGTAATTGGCCAGAAACTTCTAGTTACCAAAGACATCATGTTGAAGATACCTCTATTTGTTTTGGTCACAGTTGTGGTAAGAGTCGTTTGAATTATAATTACTAGGCATCATATCTAGTTTTTGAAATAAGTAAGTACATAGTCTTTCTTTCTGCTAAATTAAAATAGGTATATTTCGTTGTGTTCTGAAACCTTTAATAATGATAACCTAACTTACCGATGTAGACTTTGTCGCTACGGTATAGGTAAAAACTTAAGTAAAGCCGCATAAATAAGTAGGGTTGACGTGTTCGAATAGGCATTTGTTATGTTTCTGTTAGACAATTTAAATATGTGTAATGTTCATACGAATACGTCACCACTACAATATAAGAAGGACTTTACTTAAGTTTTTTTGTACCTACACCTACTAAATCTTCTATGTTTTTTTGTTGAAGCCTAAATCTTGTATGACTAATAAATGTTGTTAGTTATATTTCAATTAATCAATAAGGTAACGATGTAAGTAAGCTATATAAATATATATTTTTTACAGGCGACTCTCAACCTTTCCCTGGCACAGAGTCAAAACGACTCAAGCTCCGATGACCACCATACTCGCAGACCTAACTTCTTCGGCTTCCCCCTACCGTTTCAAATGCCCCAGTTCCCCTTCCAGCTCCCATTCTTCAGAGAGGAGCAGGCCGGAGGTCCTCCTGCTGACGCACCTGATGCTGACCATGCGTCCTCGGAGCCCCACGACCAGGATCATCAGGATAGATTCTTCTTTGGACTGTTTCATCCACCTTCTACACTAGTGGCTTGCAACTTTACCACACAGGTAAACTTGTTACTAAATTTCTAGTAATAGGCATAAGAAGGACCACCATAAGGTACCTAAGTCAAGCTTTACTTCGTGAATTTAAGATATTATGAGTTATCCGGCAGCCTTTTATGACAGTGCGGCCACCCAAACCCAACCCCATGGGCAAATAGCAGCCTAAGGTCGTAGTCTCTTCTGAATTTAGCATCCTAAGACTGGGAAGAATACTTTTTCACCTCACCAGCTCTGAAAGGCTTGCTTTGTAGCTCAAAATCTGCGCCCAAATGTCCATTATATATCCGCTAGCGTGGAAAGTGTTTTTCAATTTCGAACGTGACGCTCTATCGCGAGATCCAACTTTTTTCTATAGGAATGAGAGGTCATTATCCTGCGTTCAGAAGCTGTTATGCTAATAATTCAATATTATTATTTAGATAACATCAAATTAATAATACCTACTTATTCTTTCTTAATTGCATATGAAATATTAATAATTAGACTGACTTCATCATCATCATCATCATATCAGCCGAAAGACGTCCACTGCTGGACATAGGCCTCCCGCAGAGAGTGCCAGATTGACCGGTACTGCGCCACCCGCATCCAGCGGACTACTGCGACCTTTACCAGGTCATCAGTCCACCTTGTCCATCAGCCTACCCACGCCGCGCCTTCCGGTACGTGGTCGCCACTCGAGAATTAGACTGACTTATAAAGATACAATACAAATAAATTATTTTAAGTATATTGTAGTTTTCTTTTTAAAAATGTTTCGCTTCGTGCAAATTTGGAACGCACCGTTAATTTAATTGACCGCAAAAGTTAATTTTAGAAAAAAATATGTACAATTAATTTTGTTTTGTTTTGTTTTAAAGCCATAGTACAACCAAAATAATGGAGGTTATTTGTAGATTTTAGTGCAGAAGATAGTCCCACGGTACCAGCACGTCTAGCACAACTTGCTGCTCAGTCGCTTCTCGCGCGACTAAGCGTCCCCTATCTCACTCGCACCGTACAAATTAGAAAAAGGGGGTTGAGCTTTCTCGACTCGCGTCGCGGTGCGGCGTCAGTCGCGCTAGCCCCGCAGATATAAATTTTAATGCCTGCTAAGTTAGCGGAAAAGTAAAATATGCGTATTTGAATCTTAGTTTATACTGACTTTTTAATGTAAGCGTGGAGACTATTTAAAGATGCAAAAATGTTTATGTTACATTTAATAACTATAAAATGTTTTGATTTTGATGAGATTTAAAGAAACCTTTATTGAAAAAGGCGCAAATGACTTTCATTACATTTACAATTTTCCTCGCGGTGGTGAGGTGAAAAGTTGTGTGTTTCGCTCGGCAGCAAAGTTATCTGGCGTCTCGTGCCTTGAAAGCCTCGCTATGCTCAGGATTGTACATTTGAACCATTCGCTTCACTCATGGTTCAATCTTACAATCCTTCGCTAGCTCGGCTTTTAATACAAGCTCAACAATTTTGCAGTCTTGAATAACATGTAACTATTATTTGACATGTCAATTTCAGCAGCCTACCGGCTTTTGCTAGTTGTCTTAGCTGCCTGTGGGTGGACGCCACTATGGGGCTACCCTCGTAGGTAAAATACTAGGCAGCAATACGTTTAAGTCAAATGCTTCAACTCCTTTTTGCAAAAATGCGGTTTATGGCTTGAATACAATGTGGAGTTGTAATTTGACCAGTCTCTGTTTGACTTCTCAGGCCGGTGCGCGTTGCACGAGCTGCACTACTGCACTGACCTGTGGCTCGTCCAACGTGGGCCGCCAACGCGTCTGCCGCGGCTTTTTGCCGTACTGCAACCTCGGGCGGTGCTCCATTTTCCCTGGAGAACTCTGCTCCAACTCCACCGGTTAAGGTACGATCTTTGACACTTGTTCGCTGAGCTGCACCACTGCGCTGACCTGTAGCTCGGCCAACGTGGGCCGTCAGAGAGTCTGCCGTAGCTTCTTCCCCTATTGTAGCCTCAGGCGGTGCTCCTTCTTCCCTGGGAAATTCCGCTTCAACTCCACCAGTTAAAGTACGATCCATCGCCCAGTTAACCTTTCCACATATTGTAAGCTGTTACTTAGCTCTACCAGAAAAGTGGCCTAATACGGCCGCAGACATACGCACCTAGGTTGACGCAAAGGTATGTTAAATTTTATATTTAAGTGTTATTTTAACTGTTTTAATCATCTTAGACAATTATCACGTTGTTTACGGTATATTTTATCACGTAATTCTGAATAAACAAGTCATATTGATGAAACGTAATTATCGACACATATTTGTACTTAGGTAATTTGCTAAGCCTTCGTGCTCGCTTTTAAAGATTTACAACTTATACATATGCATATACATAAGGTTAATGTCCCAGTACTCAACATGGACCCATTAGTTGTCAACTTCAATCGTAATTTAAAGCAAAATAAGTAATAAGAGGCGTGTCAACTAATGGATTAGGGTGTCAAGCATTGGGACGTTTACTATTACATATTATACAAGGTGTAAACCCTGATTAGCAGTGGAAAAACTATTTGAAGTAAATAATTAATTTCTTTTTCAGATAAATCCATGGTTCTTGGTGACGGGTTAAAAATTTCAAATCTGTATAATAAATATTATAATGTAAATATAATTAGAATGAACAGTGGATGTTATTCTAACAAATTGGCGAAATAATATCTGACTGCTACTGAATTACTGATTTTCATTTACTCAATCCATTATTTAACAAATTTCTGAAAAAATATGCATAGGAATTGCTAAGGAAATCGTTGGTTTTGATTGGAAGTGAAACATCATTGTTGGCACAGTCGTCTATATTTATTTACATTAAACACGACAGTAAAATGGAATAGGTACTTATTTTAAATCAATTTTAAAAATATTTAGTGTCAGAGTCTCCTCAAAACTAATCTAGAGAAAGTTACTACCCTAATACAATATAAATATAATAGGTATAACGTTTAAAAGTTATTATCGTTTTATGGTCACATTAGTTTGCATTTATTGTCATATTTCTTCAGCCAAGAAATGTTACCTATAAGAGTTTAAATATGTGAATTTGGATTGTTATCGAAGATCTTGGATATAAGTTACCTAAAATTACGCGAAGAAATCCACTATCTTATCACAGGCTCCTTTCTTACTAATAAAGAAGAGATACAGCGTAAAAAATACTGATTATTTTGTTATTTGAAACATTGTAATCCACAACGTACTTGCATCTTTATTAGTAGAAGTTCAATCGTATAGTTTTATATATCGTGTAGAAGCAAAACATTAACGTTCTATATTTATTTGTCAAACACAGCAAGTCCCACAACAGCAGTAAGACTTAAACTATCAAAGATATGTTGGTTGTATCGTTTTATCAAATCGATATATAGCTGTAAGAGGTCGAAAAGC
Source organism: Epinotia nisella (assembly GCA_932294315.1). Taxonomy (NCBI): domain Eukaryota; kingdom Metazoa; phylum Arthropoda; class Insecta; order Lepidoptera; family Tortricidae; genus Epinotia; species Epinotia nisella. The sequence continues at coordinate 10,338,547 of OW028688.1, read as the reverse complement.
TCTTTAAATAACATTGTTTTTATATAACAACTGTAAGAAGACACCCGACAGTAATACCTTAAAACTACGATTTTATTTAAGAAGCTACTTATTTTATTTTTCAAAACTATCATGTTTTTTAGGTTTTTTATCAATTGTATTGTGATTGACAACATAAACTTATTAATTAAGTAAACAATATCTGTCACATGTTATACTGGCCATAGTCGTCTTGTTAAAATGCATCCGTTCCGATGTACCCTAGGTATCATTAGCCTATTGATAAGCTTATTCGTGCTTAATTAGTTCATTGTCACAACAACATTTAACATCAATACACTATAGTTTATTATATTCATTTATGTTAAAATTATTGTCTATACTATGTCCGGTATCCATTATTCCTGCGATGTAGGTATACAAATTATAGAAAACGGGAGTAAGTAAGTTAACATTTTTTTTTTATAAAGGGATTGGAAACGCGACCTTTTACTGACAAACATAAGGCGAATTTTGATAAAAGATACAAAAGCATGTAAGGGTATAAATTTTTCATAATTATGTAGTATACTATAATTGATCTAACTGTTTCCCATCAATTAATTGAGTCCATTCGTATAAAATTAGACGGCAATTTACTCTCACAAATCAGGTATCCCAGCTTGAGCGTGAGGCGTCTCTGTCACAGCAGATTTCAGGAATGTCGACCGACTGCGCTACGCAATATGAGTGTACGAAAAACACACCAGCTAGGTATGATGCTAACATTAGTAATATCTAAAGATATGATTTGTCTCTTTCTGCAACTATTCACAGAAAGAACTGGATGCTGAATCTTCCATTCTCGTGATACGTGGCTTCATAATGGATTTTAGGTGTATAACGAAATGGCGTTGCGTAGTCGGTGAAATCACTTTATGCAAGTTGCCGTGCGCCGCCCAGCCGACAGTTGCATGGCTACTGATTCTTGCGTCGCCCCGGCAGACTGCTGTTCGGGTAATTCTTCCTCAGCAGGACATTATCGACTGCCGGCAGCAGGAGGTATCGCTTGCCCGAGTTGTGATAGGGAAGTTTAAGGGACCTAAAGTAATAGAATTTGGGTGCTTCTTTGTTGTTGATCGGCCATCGGTTCTTGCCGAAGGAATCGAGGGAGTTGGAAGATGACGGCAAAGAGCTGGAGCTGGGCACGTCGTTTTCTAGTGGTCGGTGGAGGAGCCGGCCGGTCGGGTGCGAGTGAGCAGATACTGGCGCCGGCGGTAAGTCGGCGTCGTCTGTATCGACTGGCTCAGCTTCGGCACTAGGGATATATTGCCTGCAAATAATACAACTCTTACTAAGCGTCGTCACACACAAAGTGTGCGATATCAGTAAGTTGCACAAAGTCAGTGCAGATTCTTTATTGAACGCCTACACTTCTGTGTTTCTGATTGGCGCGGGATCAGCGAAAGCGGGGCGTTTCGAATGCAGTACTGACAGACAAACAGTGTATTTGAAGGAATCATAATAATTTTATCACCATAAAAAATAGATCGAGTACATTAATGAATAAGAAAATAATTGATAATAAAGCTGTGACGGAAAACTGCTTAGACATATCACATACAATTAGAAAGCTGAAATGGAAATGGGCGGGCCACTTAACCAGAAACAAGACAGAGAAATGGGCCAAATTAGTTTCCGAGTTGTACCCTAGAGAAGGAGCAAGGAAGAGAGGGCGACCGTGGAACGACGAAATAAAAATGGTGGCAGGTTCAACATAGAGAAGAAAATGCCACGATCGACATCTTTGGAATGATTTGGGGGAGGCCTATGCGAAAGCAAAACAATCTTCATCGTAACGATGTCTGAAGAATATAAATAAATAAACTGCAACTAAACTATTATAAGTATCGTACATGTATAAACTCAGAATATAACATATTATATATATATTAATGTAAAAAAATAGAATTAAGATTGTTAATAAAGGCTTAAATAAATAAATAAATAAACTATCTTCGTGCCAAATGACATCCAAATCGGTTGCGCCATTTATAATATTAAGTCGGATTAGTAGGATAGTAGGATTACAGTCGTTCAATCCACAAAAGAACGATACCAGCTTACTTTGCCTAAATTAATTTATATACTAAACAAGTGGGGCGATTGACCTCCCAATAGATAGATCAAGTTTCCAGGAAAAGCTAGTCCTATGATAGGACTCCTATCGTCGTAAAGTTTCATTTTCCATACTTACTTCCTCGAAAATGGTATATTAAACCCTCGGGAAATAATTTAAGCAACGACGGGCAAGTTCTCGTTGATTCGTAAATATAAGAATTAAATGACATACCTAATTCCGAAATTCTCGTCAGGGGAATGCTTCCTGTGAAACAACAAACTAATTAGTTAAATGTACACCTAAAATGCTCATGTCTAACAATCAACATTTAACACTTAATTCAAGTGGCAATTACCTAGTAGCCACCACTTGTAATAAATTTCAATAAGTAAATACATAGAGGTTTTCCAACCGCCATGCCAGTCTAGTTTTGCATTTTACGCTATATATGAATGTCTCTAATTAGCGTCAGTGGCAGCTCCCGACGCCTCTAATGACGTCAACAATCATGCGACATTCATTTAACTTCGCTATCTCGCAGTGCTATTTACCTATTTGCCAGGATCTAACTCGCTCTTGTAAACATAAATTTTCCTAAACATGTAAACAGCATTCAAACACATTTATCATGCCTCTATCTCCATCCTTAAAACTAAGCGCCAATCCTATTTGAAGCATTAAAAGCACTCCTAATTAACTACTGGATCAAATTGACAATGACACACACTAGTAACATCGATGGCTATTATTAGATCCGAACTCCACAAGACCTGTACAATTCCTGACTAGGCCATAGCAGCCTAGCGCGGCCAGACCTACTATAGCGCCCGCCTGAAAACCTAAAGGACGGTAGTAAGCCTAATCGGGCCAGTGACCCAATGTGGCGCTTCGTAAAACTATCGCGCACATCGTTATCATCATCTGCAACAGACGTAATTAAGGCAAACAACATTACCTCTCAGTAAATACCAATGTTATCTAAATGCTATACTTATATAATGCTCACTTACCGACGGAGCGCTTGTCTTCATTTTCATTGTCATTGTTATCCGCGTCGTGAATGTCATTCCGCTCAATGACATCGGGAAGCGAAAGAATGTATCTTTTAGTCCTGGTACTTTGATCTCCAACCGTCGGCCTATACATTCCCAGCACCGGCATACCCACGGATCCACGTTTAAAATACCAATTGTCATCCATTTCAGCAGGGTACCCGTATCCAGCATAACCGTTCTCATCCACAGATTCGTATTCACTTTGGGGCATGGGGCCGCCCCGTTTGTAAACCTGTGACAGAGGAGGGAACATATCCGGATTTACGGATTGTTGGTAGTCGTAGATTTCGTTCGCGTCGAAAGGTCCATCGATTTCTGAGAGCGGCGGGACGGGGTTCTGATAAAATGGGAAGTAATATTCATCGCCATTAGCGACGTCCTTTTTGTGAAGGTGAATCATGCCATTGCGAGCTAAGGCGGCCAGGTTGCGCTTATCGGTTTGCTGAGTGTACTGGCCCCTACTGCCCGCGCCGCGGTAGCCGTCCCTCGCCAGTGCCTGAATGTTCCTCTTCATGGCCGAGAAGCTGCGGAGCCGCGCTATGGAAGCCATGTTCCGCTTTTCATGGGACTCTCCTTCGTCATCATCTTGTTTGTCGGCCTCATCGTACGGTGCTCTAAAAGTAGGCAGCATTCCATTTTTGGCTAAAGTCGAAATGCTTCTTTTGAAAGTAGCCGCCGAGCCTCCCCTCAGATAACCCGCTCTAGCTAAGGCCGCTATATTTCTCCTGGGGAAAGTGGGCCATTGATTGGGGACTGGTAAAGCGGGCATGCTCACCACCTAACGAATTAAAATTACAGTTTACAACTACAGTAGCTTACATTTCAATACTTGTTACCTTAATGTAGTGAACCTTACCTGTTCAATGTAAGACGAAAATGCAAGGACCACCGCAGCAACCAGCAAAAGGCAACCGCGATGTCTGGCTGTACTCATCCCTCGAAATTCCCTCATCTGATAGCAATTTGTAAAATATATATTTTTTATTTTAAGTTTGCAAAAATGTATTAAAGCAATGGTTTTCGTGGAGTATGCAAATAATAAATAGAGAATTGGGTAGGTACCTACTCGTATTTGCTAAACCGAATAAAAGTATAGGAAGTAAATCCCATAAAGGATTCCCTTAGAAGCCTGTGCTCAGCAGTGGGACGAATATATATAGGCTGATTTATTATTTATACCCCATAAACGCAAAATTCATTCCGTTAAGATTATTGTCAACGACAGGTTCGTATTCAGCAAAAATCTATTTAGATGTTCATTCAATTTGCACGCGGATCCTAGCGACAAGTAAATAATAAAAGTATTATTGGTCGCGCCGGGGATAATAACCTGTCAAAGCGTAGAAAACGGAGAAATTCAATTACTTGAACTGTAAGCCCACCTGCGTCTCTAGCTAAAAAACATATTTCCGTTCCTGTAGGTACGATTTAAGGATGCAACATTGACATGTATAAATAATCGCAATACTAGTTGGTTTATCCATATTTTTTCGGATCTTAGATATAAAGTTCCTAAATTGCTAGTAATACCCGTGAGTCACTGTAATCTTCAGATCAAAAAATCTCATAGCTAGCAAAGATAGTCTTTCCCATCTAATTAACTACAATTTTTGCTTCAATATCTAATTAATAGATATAAAGTACTTTTTCACCTCACCAGCTCGGAAAGGCTTGCTTTAGCGCTCAAAATCTGCGCCCAAAAGTCCATAATATCCGCTAGCGTGGAAAGTGTTTTTCAATTTCGAACGTGACGCTCTATCGCGAAATTCAACTTTTTTCTATGGGAATGAGAGGTCATTATCCTGCGTTCTGAAACTTATGATGTCATGCTAGGGATTTTTGCCTAATTTCAGTTTGTCTAACAACTTTTACAATAATTAATTGTTTGTCTAAAGTCAATTTGTACCTATAATTTAATTTTTCATAAGAATTGTTTGTTCGAAATACGTTTACCCTAAATGACGGTTTTCATAACTCTTGTTTTGCCGAATATTATTTTATTTAAAAATCACTTTGTCGATTTTTATTTTAACTAATCATTGCATAGCCGAATTACGTATTTACTTATATTTTTGTCTATACTAAATTATCACTCGGCACTCATCATCGGTCACTTTGGCACTATTTGGGGGAGGGGGGGCTAATTCCAGCAGTGGACGTCTTTTAACTGATATGATGATGATGATGACTGAATCATCACAATATTTACTTGTTAAAAAGTACTAATTGTACAAAAGAAGCAAATACCGACCAAATTTCGCCAGTTTACCATTGTTTTACTTGCTAACTTTTTACCTAATTTCGGTTCAGCTGCGGTGAGCGAAATACTGTTATGCATGTCTTAAACCTACTCGAAAGTTCAATCGCCATAAGATAGTAAAATGCTAATTCATTAAGTAATGAAGAACATAAAAAAAAAACTTCACCGAAAACCGAATCAGAGCACCCCACTTCCACGTGGTCTTGTCTGTCCTACCCCTAGAGTGTATATGAAAGAAGAAGAGGAGCCGCGAAGGTGGTCCTGAGTTGAGCGGGCGTATGAGACCGAAGCAAAGCGAGTGTAGAGCCGTCGACCTCCCGAGCGAAGCGTAGGTAGAGTGGGCCTATAAAACGAAGGCCTGACGAAGATAGTTTCTGGCGGGAGCCCGGGCGGGAAATAGAATGCATTTCCGAAACTAATGTAGGTTTAGAAATTGTTCGGCTATTTTAACTACTACTACTACTAAAAAATTAGGCAAAAAGTTGTTAGGCCAAACATAAGTAACCCGTTATATGCTAATAATTCAATATTATTATTTTAATAAAATTAAATTAATATTACTTATTCTGTCTTAATTATTTACATATGAAATATTTATATTTAGACTGACAGACAAATAAATAATTTTAAAAATGTATTTTTCATTTTTAAAATTTTCAGCTGCGTGCACATTTGGAGCGCACCGTTTAAAAAGTTAATTTATGAAAAAACTCATATACATTTAATTTTGTTTTCTTTTTTTGTTTTAAAAAAATATATTAGTGTAGTTGTTAGTAATAAAAAGGTAATTAAATTTAAAATATCCTGTATCGCACGCGGTGCGAAGTTCATTCATCCGGTTTGAGTTCGTTCTTATGATAAACGTACTTAAAGATGGTGGCTAGCGGTCACTCGGCTGGATGATTCAAATAATATTATGATTTATTAATACTTTTAACGTCTAAAAACACTATATATCTTTATAATGGATACCTGTAATGGGCTTCGGCTCTAAGACGGTTAAAAAACACCGTGTATATGAATTTAAATGCCTGCTAAGTTAGCGGAAAAAGTAAAATATGCTTATTTGATTCTCAGTTTACCGGGAGTACCCAGCAATACTTTGACTTTTTAATGTACGCGTGAAGACTATTTTTTAAAGATGCTAAATGTTTATGTTACATTTAATAATTATAAAATGCTTTGATTTTGATTAGATTTAAACAAACCTGTATTTAAATAGTATAATATAAGTATAAGGTCCAAATTACTTTAATTACATTTACAATTTTCCTCGCGGTGGTGAGATAAAAAAATTGTGTTTCGCTCGGCAGCAAAGTTGTTTGGCGTCTCGTGCTTTGAAAGCCTCGCTATGCTCTGGATTGTACATTTGAACCATTCCCTTCGCTCATGATTCAATCTTACAATCCTTCGCTAGCTCGGTTTTCAATCAAGCACTTACGCCAAACAACAAGTTTGCTGCCTTGCATTACAAATAACTATTTTTGACAGTTTACAACTGTTCCAAATTTTAAACCGATAGCATTAGTAGTTCCTGAGATAGGTATTTAACGTTGTGACAGACAGACGGACAGATTCGCTCCATAAAGGGTCCTTTTTTACCTTTTTGGTACGGAACCCTAAAAAGACGTCCTTACAGTCTACGCTTCCTGCAATTTTCAATATACTGTCAAAATCATACATATAACTAACATACGTGAACCCCGAAAACATTAGTTTACTTTTTATTTGTAGTCGTGTAAATAGAATGAAGACAATGACTCCGCTACGCTTTAAATGTACCTACAAAACGAACACTGATTTGTTTTGGAATACTTAATTATTTATTATGCAACGCTGCAAAGTTGTTTGGCGCAAGAGCTTGAATTGAACGCTTAGATTGAAAAAGCAAAGTAGGTACCTATTATTGGGTCCTCCCGGGTAAAGTAACGCTCATGTACCTAACTTAGCAGACATTAAATTTCATATGTAAATTAAGCAAGAATAAGTAATAATATAATTTTATCAAAAATAAGTACTATTAGCATAACACCAGCCACAACCACATGATAATGACCTCTCATTTAATTTATACAAAAAAAGTTGAATCTCGCGATAGAGCGTCACATTCGAAATTCAAAATCACTTTCCATGGTAGCTGATAAAATGGACTTTTGGGCGCAGATTTTGAGCGATAAAGTAGGTAAGTGTTTCCGAGCCGGTGACGTCAAAAATTATTTACAAATCTCTGTTTAGATTCTTCATTGGCTGTCTAAATATTATTTAATGAAAGCTGTATGTTTACTCAGTCCTATCCAATTTATTCAAGGAACTTGATTATACTTTGGGAATAAACATATTTATTTTCGAGAATTTGGCCGTTCCGTCCTGTCAAGAGCAATCATAATAAAAACTCGTTTAACTTTCGATTTTATCTACTTTAGAGTTTGGACTCCTCAAATTAAGCATACTTAATCTACGTTCGTTCAAAGCGTTAATAACTTTTGGGTTTAATTACGACATTCATTTTAATTACACTCCTTCATATAAACTTTTCCATTGACTAAACAAACTAAAACCCGATAATAGTTTAGGGGAATTATCTAAATCTAAGCCAAAACCAATCATTTTTTTTTAATTCTACTACAATTTTTAATAAATTTCTTAACTATCTTGTTATGGTTTTTATAGGATTTTTTCAGTTATTCATTTAATTTTTGTTATATTTTGGCGAATCCTCCTGAAATGTACAGTAAAATTTAAAGTCGTACCTTTTGTGCTCTTGCCACCACGGAATAGAAAAAATTTGCTTGCCACAATGCCAATAAGGGATAAAATGTACGTGTATTTAAAATGTACGTGTGTAAAATGTTCGTTTATCGTCGATGATGTGTTTTGTTTCAATACAGTAAACCACATGCATATCTCAAACATAAAAAAAATAAAAACAGTGGGTATACCATAAATTATAAAAAAATAAAAATAAAAATAAAATACTCATTTATTCTAAACACATTCTGTAACATATTTACCAGGGATCCCCACACTAGGCTACACCTGTATCGTGGAGAACAAGTTAGAGTTTATTTTCAGAAGTAAGTTACCTTAGAATCTAGATATTTTATTACATTTGGTGGAAAAAAAAACTATAGTGAACATTAAAAAGTTTTAACTTAGAAACTAACTTAGATATCTAAAATGTCTTCGGTGTCTGCATAATTAAGAGAATGAAGAAATTTAAAAATAAGTGTTTTTGCTTCATTTATAGTACAGCTTGTTAGATTACAATTCTTGAGCAAGGTGTTATAGATTGATACCGTAATGTAATTGCCAAAACGTTTGCCAAAGCTGGAAAGCACCCTAGGAACAGGTAACCTAAAGACGCGTTTTCTAAGTAATGTGTCATAGCAAGTCATGGATTTAGAGGTTTTGTGTGTAAGTAATGAAATTTTTTGTAGAAAAAGTTGGCGTACGGTTAAAACATGTGATTCGTCATACAACGTCGCAGTTGGATACCGAAAAGGCTTTTACAGTACACATGGTGTTACTTTCCCGCACTAGTGCGAAAATAAGCACTTTCCGTGCATATGTTGAAACTTTAAAGAGCCATATGTACTGTAAAACGTTGTACGATACACGTGCGAATAGGTAATTCGCAACTCGTATCGATTTTAAACACTCCCTTCGGTCGTGTTTTAATTTATCGCCACTCGTTGCGAATTTCCTATTTTCTGCACTTGTATCGTAAATAACTATTTTAACATAACTTTCAGTACTGAATGTTGCGCTCTTTCGATTTCCAACATGGTGGTCTTTGCTGCGCTGCCCCATGCTGCATTACTGACTGATTACTGACTGGCACAACGCAGTGTATACTAATAGTAACAGAGAGTTATCTGCAGATTGGCGAAGTTTTTTAAATATAAAAATAGATTTTCTAATTTTTGCGGAAAGTCTGTGAATGTGGTGTTTGAAATTTAGTTTTTCGTCTACAAACAGACCCAGGTATTTAATGACATCAGTGCGCTGGATGAAGTCGCAATTACAGGAGGTGGCAGATTATGAAAAAGATCATTTCCTACCTTTTGAAACCTCTATCGATAAGAATAAAGATTAATGGAGGCGGTTTCATGCGCTGGAAAATTTACCTCAGATAACTAAGTAGATAGATGTATATGTACATTGCTAGGAATACAATCACATAAATAAATAAATAAATTACAGCTCGGCCATACAGACACGGAACCACAAAAATTATCTATCTTAAAGTTATGGATATTTGTGGCTGTATCATATCCCGCACCAGCTAAGGAATGATTTTTCAGTGTTCAGCTTAATTGTTGTCTGGTAAAAAAGACAAGTTATAAAAACAAAAGAAGATTTCCATTTGTAAATTGTTATTGTGTAATAAAGTTTGATGAATAAATTCATTAAAAAAACATTTTATTAGAGCGTAGGTGTATAGTAGGTATACAATTTTACTGTTTTTAGGATTCCGTACAGTTAAAGGAAATAGGAACCTAACTGGATCACTTCATTGTCCTTTTGTATGTCAAGACCCCTTTTATCAGAAACTCAAGTACAAAGCAATCCCTCGAAGTTGTGCTAAAATCAAACTTCTAAGTTAAAGAAATTAATAAATAAAACCGTTTACGCCGTATATTTTAATACCCGCAAAGGAATCAAAACCTTAAGGTTATTTCCCGTTATCTAGAATCCGGTGTGGCAAGGAGCAAGGAATAACAGCGCAAATGTAGGAAAAAACGACTTAGTTTAATTTGTAATTATTTTACGTCATCTTTAAAAATAAAAAAATCTCGACATTTAGTTTTCCAACTACAAAATACTCCTCAAGAATGGAATGGACGAACTTGACTCAGACTCACACTTGTCCGACGTTTTTTTTAGTATGGGTGCCTAGTATCAAAGAAATATGGTAAACAAGTAATACATAAATATTTGGTTTTGAATTACGCTTGAATTACATAATATATTTTCTTCTGACTGCCACAATAGGAAAACACTTCAAACTTTTTGTTGCGCTACGTGCGTGACGCATAGCCGATCGCATCGCATAGGTATTCTGCTTTGAAGCGAAAACTGTAGGCAGCGAAAGTATTTTAATGAACTTTTGTTTAGATATATAATATGTTTTAAGAATTTCGCCTCGTTATATAGTAAATAGGAAAGTTTAGGGTATCTAATACGTTATTTTGATTTAGGTAAATTTGTCTAAAATATAAGGACGCTAGATTTTGCGCTCGTCCATTGGCATTTCACGCCAGTATCAAATTGATTATTTCAGAAAATTCTTCTGATAGCTAAATTCCCACTAGGGCATATTGTTTCCCTTGAGACCATTCGGAAATTCGATCGAAAATTCTTCATGGACAGCATATTTTAAACTCTGTGATCGGCTACGCCCTAGGTACCTATGGTAAAAACTTTAAGACCTATATGGAAAAAATATAAAAAAGCGTTATGTAACCGACTATACACAACTATTTAAATACTGTTATCTTCTTCCTGTACAAAAAAAATATGAAACTAGCTGTCTTAATTGAAGAATGTCACAATGTTGCAATACTCAAAGTTAAGAAAAGATATAGTAGATTAAGAAAATTATCATCCCAAAGCTAATATTATTTTCCTAAATGCTATATGGTGCTCGAAAACACTTACTGCCTAAAATATTAAGTCAATTACCTGAACATGACAAGGCTATAAAATAAGTAAAACTGAAGATGCACTTTTTAAAATGTAAAAATTTTATCTATATTTTGTAAACTTTAAAATAAGTTGCATAACTACCTACTCAAAATACCTACTTTTAATTTAGCTAAAAACTAGAGCAGTAGTTAAGAACTCCCCATCGACACATAAACCTATTCAAATTTTTGCCTAGATGGGCATTGTACTATATACTGTCATGTATTTTCTTTTTGTCTTAATCAATAAATAAAAAAAAAACCTAATTAATATTTTTGCTGGATTAACCTATTTGTTTCGATCAAATTGACTAAGTTAGGTAGTTACATTGTTACAGGTTTTGATTAGACTGCAAGTGCACAAGTAGATAGATAATAAACTTTAGTGTTATTGGGGATGACTTTATGACCCCGTGATTGGATAAGGTAAGTAGTAAAATATCGAAAACAAAGCGTAATGGTACGAGTATATCACGAATGTGTATAAAAAAATATTTAACGATCTTGAGTTGAAATTAATTAATTAGTTACGTAAATATCTAAATATTAATTGCAAATAGCATAGTTACTCTGACTTAAAATTTTAAGGATAATTACCATTTAATGACCAAATTATAGTGTTAGCCGTAATTTAATTATTTCATGACTAAGTACACTAATCGAAATTAGTGTCAAAAAAACGTCAACTGGTACCAACTTTTCATTGTAATCAAAAACTGTTTAAAACTTGTCTTTTGCAGTCGAAATATCTCAATACTCACGTTAGCAAACTCAAATCCTCTGCCACTGCACTTTGTAAAACTTATGGAAAGTTATGTTGGCTCCCGGCCGGCTCCAGCCGAGAGATAAGGGCACAGGGAGTGATGGAGTGGTCGTCTCGCCACAGCTTTTATAGCAGAGCGAATTTTTCGCGCAAGCGCCCTGCGCCCTGTCTTCCCGCTATAACCTATGCACCGCTAATTGAGGGCTTTGAAGTCAAAGTTACTTCGAGAAGGAATAGTTTAATATGTCGGCGAATGCCGGAAGTGTTTGTTGGTCAAAAACATTAATTTATGTACAAAACATACATAAATCGTATTAATAATGATGCTTACCTACCTTTTTAGGGTTCCGGACCAAAAAGGTAAAAACGGAACCCTTATGGTGGTGCGACTCCGTCCGTCTGTCTGTCACAAAGTCAAATATCTCAGGAACTACTAATGCTATCGATTTGAAATTTGGAATAGTTGTAAACAAAGCTAATCCTCGTGTATGGAAAATGTAAATTTTAAATATATACTTTTAATTTGTACAAAAAAGTGCGGATGAGAGGGGGGGCAAAAATTCAAAGTCTAGTTATGATTAATATTAACGTGAATATTACCGAAAAAGTATAACGAGACCTTCATCTAGCGTATTTTTTTTTATTCTTCGAAAATAGATAACTTAATATATTACTTAATAAAAAAAGAAAATAGAAATAGGTAACTAGATATCCAATCAGCTGAAAAAAAATAGTTTTGCGTTTAGTCTGGTTTCGACCGTGACACTTGACGGTTGTCAAAAATGACAAAATGTTCTGTGAAAAAATTCGTAAATAGCAAATATAGCAATAGAACAAAATGAAAACAATTGGATGTATTTCTTTAACCAAGTTCTATTGATAACGTAAAGAAATTTATGTGAACTCATTGTCATTTCATGGTTTTGAACAATTAATTTCGTTACTATAAATGACAGATTATCACGGAACAAAAATCTAAGGAGTCAGTATAAAAAAATATGGAGTCGTACGTAGTTACATAAGTATTGGTTTTCAATTTAAGTTTCCCAAAATATCCTTAGCGACTTGCAAACTAGGCCGCAGTTATAGGAGACGTTGACGGCGAAGAGTTGTGACGATTTTATCCTGTGTTTATTTTTCAAGTTTACATAAATCTTGTAAAAATTATTGTTTAACTAAAGTAAATTGATTTTCTGATTGTGAGTCATAATTATGTGTCGCAACAGAACTAGTAAATACGTCAAATACACCACCCTAAAATGATCTACAAAAGTAACAACCTAGTTCTTATTCCCGTTTCACTAGTCGTGCCTAGAACTTTTTAAGGACTAGAGCTAGTGCTAGAGCTGTCATTTTAGGGCACTTTTCTTGACATTTTTGCTAGGCATTGTTACTTTATTATACGTCATTGTATGGAACAGCCATAATAATGACAAACTTTTCTTTCTAATACATAGAAAAAAGTTGGTTCTGTAAAGTTGGTTTTATACACACTACTGTAAATATATTAAGATGAAATGTGTTAATAGGTATTAGATAATAACTTATTATTAATAAGTTAAATATTGTGTGCCCTAACGTGTGTGTCATTGATTGACCAAATTAACAGTAACACCTTATTATGTAATTAATGTTCATGACTATGCAATAAATGAAATATGAAATATGATAAAGTAAAGCCTTTCTAAGCGGGTAAGGTTAAAAAAACCGTGCATGAAAACTATAAAATATAATTAAATAACTATATTATAAAACTCTGATAATCAACCTAATAAATTCCTAGCGCTACATTAGATATAACTAACCTAACCTAACCAATAGGAGCACAAAGCATAAATTGTGCATCACGATTTTTTGTGATTCTAATAATATAAATATTGAGTATAGTGCACGAGTACTAACTACTAACTACCACTATCAGACATGCTGAAGCTGGACTAGCTATCCGATTCACAACCTCGGCCCAGTACCCCACCACGAAAACTATAGTAGATTGTTAACCAAGGGCTGAAAGGCACCCATTTCTGACGAGATATTTTGGTGCTCGAACGAAGTGAGAGCGCCAATGGTTCGAGTCAGAAATGGGTGACTTTCGACCGAGTTAAACACTCTACTTTTCATATCGAATACGAGGAAAGTAAAAAAAACGGACGGAAAATTTTACAATACCTACTTAATATGTTTTGTATTTATTATTAGTATTAGTTGAAGAGTGGCTGTATGCGTTTCTGCCTTAGCTCACATGCACAACTTTAAGTAAAAAAAAGGTTTGTGGGTGTATTCCATTTGTCACCACCTCATAGAGACTAGTGTTATTTTAGCTAAAATAAAAGTAATGAATTTACAACATAAACTTATTTTATATTTAATAAAATTAATTCTAGTGCGAAAAGTATATCATTACGTCACGAGTACCGAGACTCGGGAGGAGTGAAGAATGACATTTCCGCACGTGTATCGAACGACTTTTTTTAATGCAGTTGCGAAAAAATAAGAAAAACAACAAGTAAGGAATTCGAAACTTTTGTATTATTCATTCTGTAACATCATTGTAATACAGTTGAAGAAAATGAAGTTTAATATAGTTTAATACAGTTCTATCTTTATTCTTTTATTTATTTTTTATTGACATAATAATTAATGGTACAATTTGTACAAGGAAAAGTGAAAAGCACTAGTGCGCGAAAACCAACTTTCCGCACGCTAAACAGCTACGTAAAGCAGCATTTTTTGAGCAACTGCATTTAAAAAAAAATCCCTTTGTCAGTGGCGGGGTAAGTATTGATATTTATTAGAATTAGTTCCTGCATAATGCTTATAAGGCGAGGACTAATTTGAATACACTACTTTTCTGCACTAGAGCAGAAACGTATCACTTTCTGCACGCTTTTTAGAACAACAACGACCCACTTTCAGAGCATAAGATGAAAAAGTATTATAACTTGAACTCTACATTCGTAACAACTATAATTAGATTTTATTAACAGCCGATATTTGACAGCCGTCATCCTGGTAGAATAAACGTCAATGATGACATATGATGACATAAATTGTACTGGGATGACTGCTATCAAATATTGGATGTAAGGGCATTTTGACTATACGTGTAATCGAAGGTTAGACGACTTAGACATGCTAGTTGGCCCCCGGCCGGGATCTCTTTAGCAATCTGAACACGCTCACCGCTCAATGATATTATAACGTAAATCGTAGCAGTAAGCTGTTTATGGCTATAAAGCGATATTGCTTTCGATCGGCGGATTAAAGCTTAGTATCTAATACATCACAAGTAAGTACCAAGGTACCTATTTTGTTGCATTTATGGGACTTGCGTTATTGATTTGAACTTAGGTTCAAGTAAAGCTGCTACATTAGGTACATGAGAATGTGAAAAATGAAATCAAAATGAAAATGATTTACTTATTGCATAAATGAGAGTTACATTATGACAATAGGGTTCAATAGGTCTTCCTATTGGGTAAAAAATACCTGTGTCGGGACAGGAAGACCCGCTCCTCATAAAAAAACAGTTATTAAGCATTTACGTATCTATAATCTTAAAATACAAAGACAATTTTGCAATTTAGGTATCACAGGCATAGTGACGTGAACCTAGAGTTGTGTGTGCGTGTATGTGTGTGTGTATATATGTGTGTGTGTGTGTGTGTGTGTGTGTGTGTGTGTGTGTGCGTGCGTGTGTGTGTGTGTGTGTGTGTGTATGTGTGTGTGTTCGAGCATGCGTGCATGTTTTGGTGTGAGTAGGTATGTAAGCATGAGTGAGTGTTGTTCCATAAAGTAGGTACCTATATATTACATTTCCCATTTTATTTTATTTATTTACTATAGAATACATTTAGTTTAACACAACATTAAGTAACAGTTCCGTATCTTCGTATCTAAGCATCTTCAACCATTCCATTAGGGACCTCTTACCATTGTATTTTTGTTGTTAGTAAATATTTATTTTATTATAAAGGTATGCTGATTGTGTCCTATACTGTCTTTTAGCATACGAGGATTTGTATGTTGTAAGAGGGGCAATAATGTTTTTACGTGTTCTGGTTTTCTAACCAGAATAACGTAGGATAAAATTTTAGTGTTTTATGTAATTTTAATATTGTATGGAGGATATACAGTTTTCTCATTGATAATTGGTCACTAATTTGGTATAGTTCATTTGTGGGAAACCTGTAAGGCCTTAAGTTTACCTTTAGCAGACATCGTTGCCCTCTTTCAACCTCCAAGAATTTTGGATTTAGTTGCTTCACCCCAGCCGGTGATGCAGTACGTCATGATGGATTCCGCTAACGTTTAGTAACTACAGCTTTTGCCCGCGACTTCATCCGCACGTAACTCGTTTATATCGTAGCTCCGTACAACCCCCCCCCCCCTCCCCTTTCACCCCCTTTTAGATGATGAATTGTGGGATAAAAACTATCCTTTGCCCTTGCCCGAAATTCAAATTACCTATTTCTATACCATATTTCATCTCAATCGGTTCTACATCTTTAAAATATTAAACCTACATAAACTAGTAAAACTGAGTTTGATGGCGAAAGTTGGCGTTGGTTTAAATGCACTAATTCTTGACTTATATTGATGATTGATGATTTACTTGAATGATATTACCCATACAACTATTTAAAGACTTAGTTTATTTCTTTAGGTGTACAGTCACGAGCTTTAATTTGGGACCCATTTCCTTCAAATGTTGTTAGAACATTTACAATGCAATAAGGTCGAAAACTTCAGTTCAATAATAATTGTGAAGTGTCAAGATGACACAATTAAATGTCTTATTGAATGGGCCCTTGAATTGATAACGTCTTTGCCAAAAGCTATCATTACAGTTTTCTAATTACGAACATGTGTCATTGTGTGTCAGTGTCAGACAAGAAAATTTATTGAAAACTGTCATTTTCACAAAATACTATTTTCAAATAACAAATATGGCCGGAGAGAAGACAGGGCCTCTAACACGGGTGACAATTAGTCGGAAAAAATCGGAAATGATCGTTTGACTCGTTCCGCCCGGTTGACGTCACTGAGCGGTTTCCCCTAGTCACGTATAGTAACGTAAGTTGTCAGCATGGCAAACATTGACACTCCTTTAAAATATTAGCTTTAAATGTCTTCAGTTTGCTATACGATATTCCACCTTAGGTGGGTCCCAAATTAACGCTCGTGACTGTACCTAAAGAAATATTTAAGAAGTACCTATATTTGACACAGGAAGTAAAAAGTAAATGCAGCAACAATACTTACGTAGGTATTATAATTGATAATATTAAAAAAAATTGTATAGTGTCCTTGATTTATAACATGATCATGTAAAATAACGTTCACCGTTTTTGCCATATCTACACATTGTTTTATTAGCCTAGCTAGACAAACACCTTTTCCCCTTGATTTTCACAGTTCTCGTGTTGGCTCTTCTTCCAATCGATTACTGAGTAAGGCGTCCGGGTCATCATGTCAGTTTCTCCTTCTAGGCTTGATAGTTACAACCCTATTGAATTAACTCCGTACATGGAGCCCATTGAAATGTAGGTATGTACGAGCACCAGCACGGCTATCACAAGACGACGCGTGAGCTCTCTCGATTTTTCTCGCACTATCCGTATCTCTTACTAGAAAACTTAGAAAGAGAGGTAGGTATAGTGCGAGAAAAATCGAGAGAGCTCGCGAGCCGTCTTGTTATAGCCGTGCTGGTATGGAGTTAACTCGACCTGGTTGTAGTTGAGAGGAACTCTAACTTTACCAGTTAGTTTGTAGTTGTAAGTAAAATGTTGAAACATAATAAAGTTTTATATGTACCCCTTCATCATCATCAGCATTCATTAGAATTGTTTTTTTTTAACAGCCGATGTTGTACAATAAACGTCAATGATGACATAAATTGTACTGGGATGACAGCTGTCAAATATTGGATGTAAGGGCATTTTCACTATACCTAGGTCATGCGATGCGACATCGACGTGTCCTCCCTGAGATGCTGATGTTGCGCAGCCGCAGCGAAGATAAACGAATCCCAAAAAAATGCAATTTTCTTTCGGGCAGTGGAGGTACTGCAACTTACTACCTAGTAGGGTATAGTTCTTTACATAGGTCGACGCCAAAAATACGTTTACACTTTTGCACCTTATTCCATTGCAATAAGGCGAATAGTGTAAACGCATTTTTGGCGTCGACCGTACCTATCGGGCAAACTGCTTTTTATTTAGTTCTTTCGATGTACAGTCAGCATCAAAAGTAACTACGTAATCGAAGACGTCAAAAGTTCTTATTCCCTTGTAATAATGACTTTTTGACGTCTTCGTGTTAAATACGTGCCATTTTCGCTCTTTATAAGTAAGGGACAAAAAGGTACCGTATCTACGTTATCGTCATTCATTTCCTTTATTACCGTGTGCCGGACTTGTTGGTTAGTCATTTCATTGCCGTGGTCTGGTGATGGAGCCAGAAGGTAGCCATGTGTACCTACCTAACAACAATGCAATGTATCATCGTCGAATTTGTGATAGTTAAGATAGTTACTGGCAGAAAAACCACCATACAAGTCATACAACTGACTAATAAATTGGCAAACAAGCGTACGGCCCGCCTGATGGCAAACGGTTAACATAGCCTTCTTATCTTATCTTATCTAGTTGAGGGCCCTTTCGCGGATACATTTCGGCCCAGTGGGATCTTTTTGTGCATTTGCCCTCCCCTTTATAGCTACTCCCAAGCTCGCTCCATCATTTCCACTAAACCGATGTACCATAGCCTAAACGCTTGCAACTCCAGGGGACTCTCATGCGCGTTGCCTATCCCAAAATACATTACAGGCAAAATACATAGGTATCATCATCATCATCACCATATCAGCCCAAAGACGTCCACTGCTGGACATAGGCCTCCCCCAAAGAGTGCCACAATGACCGGTCCTGCACCACCCGCATCCAGCGGACTCCAGCGACCTTTACCAGGTCATCGGATCATTACATAGGTATACCTACCAAAAACTTGTCCCAAAAATGTTCCTATCATTATCGACAAAATCTTTACCTAATAACATATTAATGAGGCTCAGACTATACCTCTCCCTCTATTCGTGCAGTTAGTAGATAAACAGTGACCTTTGAAGCTTTGACGTCACGTCATGCTCACTAGTAAACGGAGCGGGCGGCGCAGAGGCCCGGGGCTCCAAATCAAGCAAATTGGACGCAGCGGGACCCGTTAGCCTTCGGGGCTTAGGGCTCCTTTTACTAATTAGCTGCGTATACTTGACTTATGACTTGGAAATATATTCAGAATGTATATTTTTACCGTAATATGTAGCTCGTTATTTTATTGCATACTAGCGCCCGCGCGGATTCGCCCGCGTATTACAAAGAACCCAGGCAGGTCAACGGATACTATCTTTTGGTCGCGATTTCGTCTGCGTGGAACTCCTTTATACCTAATCGTAGGTACCTCCGTTCAAATTTCTGCCCTCCATTTAACCTCCTTAGGGTACCTACCTATAGGGTGGTATTCCACTGTCCAATGTGCATTTGATCTAAGAAATTGGGTGACTTCATCTTTACTTGAAACACCGGCGGCATTTGATCAAATATTACGAATGACATTTAATTCAAAATGACTACCTACGCAAATAGTTAGTATCAAAACTTGAACCAAGATATTGGATAAGTGGAATGGGCCTCCGTCAAAGAAATTTGATTAAATATTAATCAAATCAATATATTCAATTGATGATATCAAAATCTTCAACCAGCTGAACATTCATATAACGAATTACCCATTTTAAGAAATTTCTAATGTGGCAGATTATAATGTAGTGGATATAAACCCCATTTATGGAGGAATATCCTTTTTTTAGACATGACAACATGAGCGGGCGCTCTGCTCGCAGGCGCTTTCCTCTACATACGAAATTCCCCATGTTATCAGCTTCGAGCGTAGCGCTGCGAAATCTTTGGCACTGAATGTGTATGTGTTAACATGTAAATGGGAGAAGTGTGGGGAAGTTGACAAATCTTAAATTAAACCATCGAAAGATTTTCGAACAATATTTATTTAGGACCTTTTATTTACCTACTAATTATGACATAACAAAATAGTGTAAAAATTAAAAAAAAAACTTAAATGCCTACAGCTTCAATGTTTCCTATATACTTAATTATGATTTATTGATTTTAAAACTTACTTAAACTAAAGCAAAGCCAACGAGACAAGATGCTTCATACTTGACTGATACGTCATTCACCTCGCTCCTCGTCTCTCTCGTGCCATTATGTATCTTGTGTCGCGGGCTGAAGTGTAAAAACCCGATCAGAGTTGGGATTACAATATAAAATTGTAATTCATATAAAACGGTCAAGCAGTCGGAACAAAAATAGTAGTTCGATTGAAATTCCGCAATATGGCGAACCGAAAAAATCTAAAAATTTACCAGCATCCATTAAAAGCCGTAGGTAGACACTATTGGATAGCTCAAAGATCACTTTTCAGCCGCCTTCATTTGTTCACAAGCATTGCAGCAGAAATTTAGACGACTTTGTGGTTGTGCACGATTGCATCCGAACAATACGGCAAAAGAAGAAGGCTGACTTCACTTTGGACGTATTTGAGAAATAGGGTTGCATCTTTTTTCTTTGAGAAAAACGTAAAGTAGATTTATACCGTTGTTTGCTTCATTCGTATTCTGAGTTTAATAGTACATTATTGCCGTGGCCGGGAAGGAGGCAATTGCAGGCTGAGTATTTGTTTAAACGGACGAGCTTGCGAGTCCGTTTAATTATAATACGAAGCCTGCAATTTCCATTCCGGCTAAGGCTAATGCTTTCTCAAAAATGGGGGAATAATAAACTTTAAATATCGTTGCACAACGTGAAAATATTCATGATTTCCCGCCGTTTTTCTTTTTAAACCGAATCGCAAGTGTATTTTTCCACCGATAAACGCAAACTATTGGAGACACATAGAATAAAAACGTCGCGTTTGCAACAGAAAATTACGAGTTGACTTGGCTCAATACGACCTGTGCCGTCTTTTATATGCCGGTTTCAACTTTTTAAAAAGTTTGGTACTCGACAAATAAAGGAATTTATATGTAACATTCCAGGCGGCCTGCAATATTTTTTATTTTTTAATTTTGATCTGACCTGAAACTATACACTTTACCTTCCAATATGTAGCGACTAATGTACACTTTTTCGCAAAGGTGGATGTAACAGGCTTGTGTTCCGAAAAAGGCGCACGTCTTTTTCATTTTTGATGATTGATTCAGCAAACACGTTTATATTAGATAAATATAATTCTAAAAAAGGAAAGTTAAAGTTTTAAAGGATCACTCCACATTTTATCAGTATGTCTACTAGTCAGACTGATAAAATGAGAGATCCTTTAGCTGTTTCGGTGTTCGGGTGATTGACTCGTGCATTATGGTAAACCAGAGATGTTCTTTAGATTTGCTTGGCTGTATCGCCAGTTTAAAATCGATTTTGTTTAAATTTACACAACACATTTTTCGTTGTGTTTTAGCGCTCTAATTAAAATTATAATACATAATGATTTAAACACGAATTGTGTTAAAAAAGGAACAGCGATACGGTGGAAAAATTAATCTCACCGGAAGTTTCCTTTTCCCAGTGAACGTCACAATTTACAAGCGAGTTTCCTTATGCAGAAACTTGAGGTTAGTCAATTTGTTCTCAACACGATTCAGATCCTTCAGTCTCTCCAGCGTAGACACATCGGAGGGGACCGTGGCATCCGTCGCGTTTCCCTCACTCTCGTCCAAACGCATCTCTAGCGTGCTAGCATTGGGTGGAATGTTCCGTAAGTATGTCGATACAGTTGTATTCCGATTTGTCTCCTTTGTCACTGGCCGAGTTCGGTTGACTCGTGAAGATTTTGTGGTGGAGAGAAGTTTCGTCATGTCGTGCATTTGTTCGAGGATTTCTGAGGAATAAAAATCAAAAAATCAAAACCAATAATGTACGGAATAACTAGGATAATTCGGCTAGTTATAATTTTGACTATTTCTCATTTTCGTGCTTCTTATATGTACTCTAGCTGTGCCAGCTCTATCAGCAGTGGGTTCATTTAGATGATCAGTTGATTATTATGTCTAAAGTTTTAATATTTGCCAAAATAAGCCGACATGATTACTCAACAAGCTCAAGAGAAGACTAGAATATTTATCTCAAGACAAAGAATTTTCCGCGATTTTATTTTTGATACAATATTAAATGAACTCACCTGAAATCTGTAAACTTGTCGCATCATCTATAAGACTCTCTTTACAAATCAATCCACCCTTCAAACCTTTATTATCCAGTTGTTTCTCCGAGCTTAAGTTATAGCATTTATTAAGAACCATTTTCCTTAGCGACGACCGATTCTTTCTAGGTGAGAAGTTATACAAGATCGAGTTTTTCTGGACTTCGACTTTCTCCTTTTCCGGTTCAAATTCAGACAAGTTGAACAATGCATCCAACTGTACAGAAAAGTTCAACTCGCTACATTTATGAGCTTTCATTTGATGGGTTAATTTTTTAAATGGGAACCTTTTGGCTGGTGACCTTATATTGGTAGTTATGGCAAAGACACTGCGGGTCATACAGGGCGGGTTCTTTGGGGAGGCAACATATGTATTGCCATTTACAAGGTTCATTGTATAAGTGGCATTCTGGACAGTCGGATTTTCTTCTACAATCTCCGATTTAAAGAACTGGTCCTCGTCATCTTCTGGGTGAAGTAACTTGTTTATTCTATTTACCAGTGTATAAAGCAGTTTTAGACGTTTAAAGAGCTGCTCTAGGGAAACGTCTTTTTTATGCGTAGGTTTATTCACGTCGTATAAGAAATCGCCTTCTGAGCGGAGGAGATTGCTTACCACCTTGCACTCTTGAAGAGCTACGAAAAAAAAACTCACATCTGTCACATAAAGTTTCAATTAATAAACTGCATGCAGAGACAAATTCGAACATCGAACAGTATGTACAGTCGCCCACACTCCTAACTGACCATTCGTGAACTTTATATCAGTGACATAAGGTTCACAAATGGTCAGTTAGGAGTGTGGGCGACTGTACCTGTGTATGTTCGACTCCAATCATCTATTAGAATAAAATGTATTTTCTTGTCGATGACATAATACAACATGAGATAATTGTTGGGTATATTATTCAGCAGTAGATTCACGCAGATAAACCAGGATAACGTGTATAAGGAATTTATTAGACTGTTAACATATGAGTTGTTTTAGACCGGCTGACAAATACAGAAAAGTAAACAAACAAACCATGGAATGGTTGCTAGTCAAGATACAAATTTGACACACTTCTATCTATGCCAGTACTTAAGCCACTGCCTGTAAGTAGGTTTCCATAATATGAACAGGTATCACATTAAATATATTCAATAGTAATGAGACAATAATACCTATAGTTAATGTAGATTTATAGATTACCACTATGTAGGAAGTATATTTGAATCGATAATCGTAATTAATCGCGACTCGCGAGTAGGGAAATAACATATTATGGATGTAACTGAGAATCCCTTTAATTAGGGCTACTGTTTTTGCGCTCACCAGTTGGCGCCACTGGCGTGTCAGTTCCATAAGTATAGCTGTTAAAGTCTGTTATTACGGGCGTAAAACAAATTTTACATTTAAATCATACTTAAAAGAGTAAATCAATCATTTAAAATAGTAATATTTATTATAACTACCTCCGATTTAATTTAGCACCTCTTTTTCTTAGATACGCTTTTAAAGCACTGACATTCAGTGACCCGTAACTCATTATTTGCCATAATTGATGTCAGTTATGCAAAATATTCGGAATATAATTAGATATTATGAATAAACCCGCAAAATCCACTCACAAAATGTGGCATTTGACATTTTGGAGACCCGACGCGCCACTAGCGCTTCTAGCGGCGAATTCAGTCGCGGTAGCCCTCATTAGTTACTATACTATATAGTTGGAATTTACTGGTTGCATGAAGCAACCGATACTATAACATTGACTTGGTCAACAGTATCTTAAAGTAAAAGGAGATGATGTAATATGAATGTGAGAGTCAAGATTTTCTTGTAGCTTTATAAAATGGGCGCCAGCTCGGCAAAATAGTTCATTACTCATCAAGCAGGGTTAAACAAAGAATGTCTCAGTCAGATCGCTGGCGGCGCTTGCTCTCGTACTAGTTCATGTTCATTGGACCACGTTTTGGTGCACCATCTGTTTTTAATTGCATCACCCCAAACCCCTGGTTGCCCTGGTTGACTGGTAGAAAATGCACGGAGGCAATAAAGTTTAAATAAATATCCACATACCTTTGTTCAGGTCAGCCAGCAATGGCAGCAG
This sequence comes from Epinotia nisella, assembly GCA_932294315.1. Taxonomy (NCBI): domain Eukaryota; kingdom Metazoa; phylum Arthropoda; class Insecta; order Lepidoptera; family Tortricidae; genus Epinotia; species Epinotia nisella. The sequence goes on along the minus strand of OW028688.1, from coordinate 10,314,337 downwards.
AGCTTCGCAGGAGAGCGCGTCTGGTTCGCGCTCGTTGTACACGGTGAACAAATCCCGCACCACGCAGCCCAGGTCAATCACCCCGCACACGGCGCGACTCTCGTACTGTTTCATGCTCAGCAGTTGCAACAGGTTTTGGTGCATCATTTGTTTTGATTTCTGGGAGACAAAATGACGGAATCACAGAAGGTTCGAAGAAAATGTTAGATAGCACACTAAAGCCTCGTTTATGGACACGCACGCGTGTATATGTGTAGGTACAATCGGCAAAGTAGTTCGGTATGTAGCAATATTGTGTTGTCAAAAAAGTGTTTCGCTAAGTGGGTTTTTATGCCGACATGTTAATCCCTGTAAGCTTAACAGTGAGATTGCTAAAGCCATCTAGTGGTAGAACTCTATGAGACACCCGGCGGGCAAGCCGCCGCAAGGTGGTCTGATAATCGGCTCTCCATAGTAATAGACACTTCAGTCTTGAAGGTTATTTTTTTTCGTAAATTAGCTCTTACTAGCCATGTTTATATGGTATATCACCAAATAATTTTGGGATAATTTTATCAGTGCCGTCACCAGGGTGAGGATCCAGGGCGTTTCAGAAGAACTATCCCAGGAAGCATGAATTAAGAGGACTTTACCTCTGCAAATGCAGCTGGGTCCACAATCAGGAATACACTGTCCCTAATTTCCTGGACCTCCTTGCGCCAGGAGTCCGTGAGGAAGCCGGCGTGCCAGCCGCCGGGGGCCATCATTAGCGAAGGCACCAGGTGAGGGTCCAGGGCTTCCAGGCTCGCCAGACCACTTCTCAGGGTCACTATTCCTGAAAGCATTTTCATTTTCCTATTTTATTAGTCATCATTATCAGAAGAGATTATGATCTTACCCTATTTAAAAAAAAAATTGAGTACACTAAGGAACATAAATGTTAGCTCAAAAATGAATTTATTGATAAAAAAATAAACAACCAATGAGTCACAAAACTTAGACTAACAATTAAAAATAACATTTCACAATAATAAATAACAAACGAATTAAGTTGGAACAGTAGAGCACCTAGCATCCATCGCCTCACAGAATCTCAAGCACTCACTGCCGCCCATCGCCACGCGAACAAGTCCTACTCAGGTGTCGATGCCAAGAGCGCATTGAGCTGTGAAAGGGCGCCGGCAGCGGCGAGTTGCTACACGATACGGTACACGCCGCCGGCGCGGCCAGCAGGGCGCTTCGACGTAGTCTGAGGGCTATCCTCGGCACATCCGGGACATACAGCACAAGACGCTCTACGAGTTCGGGACAGTCAGATTCACCACGCAAGGTTCGACATGCCGTGATCATGAGTTGATTATTCCGCCTGACCTCCAAGGAGTTGTACCCAAGGGAACCGAGAAGATACTTTACAGTACACATGGTGTTACTTTCCCGCACTAGTGCGGAAATGAGCACTTTCCGTGCATATGTTGAAACTTTAAAGAGCCATATGTACTGTAAAACGTTGTACGATACACGTGCGAATAGGTAATTCGCAACTCGTGTCGATTTAAAACACTCCCTTCGGTCGTGCTTTGATTTATCGCCACTCGTTGCGAATTTCCTATTTTCTGCACTTGTATCGTAAATAACTATTACAGTCCACATGGTGTTACTTTTCCGCAGTAGTGCAGAACTATTATATAATCTGTGCTAGTGCGGAAATGAGCACTTTCCGTTGCATATGTTGAAACTTTAAAGAGCCATATGTACTGTAAAACGTTGTACGATACACGTGCGAATAGGTAATTCGCGACTCGTGTCGATTTAAAACACTCCCTTCGGTCGTGTTTCAATTTATCGCCACTCGTTGCGAATTTCCTATTTTCTGCACTTGTATCGTAAATAACTATTGTTGGGTATAGATACGGGTAGCATCCGAATATTTTTTATTAAAGGAATCTTTAAACGCTTTTTAACCTTCTCAAGAAGTAATAATATTACCATAAGTACCTACCAACTTTTACAAGCTTTTATTTAACTTGCAATGTAAGTAACTGTTTTTGTTCGGGTGGAATCTTGCAACTTAATTTTGAAACAGATATCTTCAACTGATTGAGCTGAAATTTTAGGTTTAAGTATAGTTAATTCCATATTATGGTATCGACCTGATTTGATGATGGAGACAGAATTCGGCCATGGGAACTCAGGACTTAACAGACGTAACCCCGTTGAGTTTGGGCCTGTTAAAATCGTCGCAACGAGTAGTTGATGACGGTATACGGAAAAGTACAGTTGGCAATAAAAGCTTGTACCAAAAATATTTTTTTGACAGAAACTTATTCATGTCGACTAAGGTCTTTAAATGGTCAGGGAAGGGATAAGTAAAGGTAAAGAATATAGGTATTAATGTGCAAAACTACTATGCGCGGCAAGCGCAAGCACGAGAGATTTTCCGCTACTTACCTATTTATAGCAGAAAAAACCAGTGCGTTGCATGGATATTTAAGAGAATTTGCAAAAGAACCAATTAAAACAAATAAGGAATATTAATGATGACGGTTTACATTTTGGTAACATACTTTCCTGATCCGAAGAACATGACACAGCAAAAGACCCAATCTGCAGCAACCTCTCACTGTATAGATCAAAGTCTTTCACATATTCACAATCTTCTACAATATTGTCCTCACTACTCTCATGGCACGGACACCCTTCTGTGTCCATAAAATGTCCTTTCAGGATGTCCACTGGAGAGACAGTGTTACTAAAGCAGTGAACAACCAGTGCCAGCAGAGCAGTGTTTGTGTTTGTCTCCAAAACATAAAGGACATCTTTTAGGACATCAATTGCGACATTGACATTGGTTGGCATGATTGGTAGTTTCAGGGAGTTCACTGTGGCTGTGAATTTGCCATCTATGTAACCCTCAATGACCTCATTTAGTAAAACTTTAGCTTCTCTTAGTACCTGTTGGGGAAAAACAAAAATATACAACCGGTATTCTTTCATACAAATAAACTGGTAACTATATTTCACATTTTTGTTTTTAACTTACTCATTTAATATTTTGCGTAATTAATTACCTAAAAATAATTTTGAAATACTGAAAAAAAATCGCGAAATGAGGAAGACGTCATTATTAGATGTCACATTCAGTCTCTCCTTTGAAGTTGTAAAATTCATGTTAAGCTGTCTGTCTGATATAATGGTTAACATAGTTGGAAATTGAATAGTCTAGTGTAAAGGTTAGTTATAGTTAGAAACATGAAGCACCAGACGCGTAAAAAGGTATTTCTGTGTGGGAGCCTTGACTAACTTCAAACACTAGCTATGCCAGTGTTGTACTACCAATGTTGATATTAATTCATATTATTTATGATACTCACCACTTGACAGCGGGTTTTGACTATGATCTGGTCTGATGGCAGGCAATACTTGCAAAGTGTCATGGCTGACAACAGCAGCTCATCCAGAGCGGAGTGCATCCCTCTCATACAATCTAATAACTGAAACCATATGATATTTTACGTCACCGTAAATCGGATTTTCTGCCCGCCCGGTGAGGAGAAAATCTCACTTTGTGGCCAAGGTAAGATGTAAAACTTTAGACAAACCACGGGAGGTAATTTGTAAATCCCCAGATCGCATATTTATGGCCCTAACCTTCGGTTCAAGCCACAACCACCTGCGATCTGGGGCATTCACCGCCCTAGGTATGTAATGTACTATTACATGATACTGGCAAGCAATACAGCTTAATTGATAGTAAACGGAGATCCTAGCATGTGGACTTACATAAAGCCACATGATACTTACTTCAACCTTCCACTCAAAGTAAAGCTCATCATTTTCTTTATAATCAGTTCTGTAAATAATTTGAGCCAGCTTGGAGAGAGTCTCAAATGTGTGGTCCATCCAATTGACAAAGTACATGGGTCTGGTGAACTGAGAGCCCTCGCCACTGGTGTCACCTTCAGGGTTATCTGTGATGTCTCTCAACTTGTCTTCAACCATCATTAGTCTGTTGACACACCAGGACAATCTCTCTATGGTGCAATGTCGACTTTCCTGAAGGTAATATGAACATGCAGAATTATCACAAAAAATGCAATGAAATTCTACAAAAAGTATAAGTTTTAGATATAACTGATACTTTATAATTTCATTCTATTCATAAAAGCATTTTATAATTTCATGCCTGTCTCGATCAGAAATGTAAACAGGAGGTACAATGTCACATACATGTGTAGGTGTATAACCAAGACATTTATTTATTAGGTGTATTTGGTGTGGGCTATATGTTTATGGGTTGTTTTGTTACACACCTCTAAAAGGAAAGTCTGCACAAAACCCACCAGAACAACATCCAACATACCTGCAACAGTATTCTTTCTTGACTTTCTAATTTAAAGATATCGAACAAGTTGAACACACATTTCTTGATTTGACTACAGCATAAGGTAAACACATTCTGAACATTGCCAACCACCTCTTCATGTTCCGTATCAGACTGTAAGCGCGTACGTATTCTAATTATTAATGGGTAGATGTCGCTAAATAACACATCCTGAAAATGATAACCAAAAGACATGTTTTCAATAGATTCTCATTTTTACAATGTACGATGATCACATTATAATGTCTTACCACTATACACTTTGAGGCAAGGTGGGGATCCCGCGGGATATGCTGAAAATCTGAAGTTAAATCCATTTTATAAAATTACGTTACAAGAAACTAACGATATTATGGTTTCATTTCAATAAAACTAAAACGAAACACTGAAGTAAAAAATGTAAAAAAATAACTTTTCAAAAGTGACAATCGGTTATATTCACAGAGTACTTATAATGAAAATGTCCTTACATCCAATATTTGACACCTGTCATCCCAGTACAATTTATGTGATCATATGTCATCATTAACGTTTATTGTACCGGGATGACGGCTTTCAAATATCGGCTGTTAAAAAAATCTAATTATATTATATTAATATTATATAATTCTCGCGCAACGCATCGGCATTGTACCGAGGATGCTAGCGGCATTTCCTCGCTGAATTGCAATGCTGATGCGTTGCGCGAGAATTATATAATATTAATATATTATAATATTATATATATATTATAATATATTATAATAGTAATGATTATATTCTTTTTGATTTATTGACCCAGTGTGTACACGGAAGAAACAAGTGACTCTAATCTTTTGGTTCACAATGCGCGGTTAAAAAACTATTAAAACTATTGCTCAAACATGTCAACTACCTAGCAATATTTTGCTGCCGCTTTGCTGACAGAATTGACAGATGTCTGTCACTTGACGTGAACCATCGCCATTGCATTCCGAAATTTTGAAATTAAGTATTAGCTTATTTAACAAAATATTATAGTAAAAGTACGTCACGATGAGTGAATTAGTTTGGGGTATCAAAAATGGCGATATAGATCAAGTAAAAGACATTGTAGAAAACAAGGTAAGAAATCTCTTTGTACGATTGCAATGCAATCTTTGTTTTTGCTTGTGATTATTGGAATCTGCACAGTCGGACGTGATGGCAAGAGAAAGCATTTCGTTGCATATAATTTATAGCATTCTTAAGTGGGAAGTTTTACTTATACAGCTTCGAATTGATACTCGAGGCATCAGTTTTAACTATAGCATTGACTCATTTGTTGTTATTATTCCAATTGACTTTAATTCTTATTTGCCTAGTTGTGAGATATAGATGAAGATGCTACATCATTATTTGTTTACTGTATTGCTATATTATTGTCTTAGGTATTTAGACAGAATAGATAGATTTTATTTGAGTTCTAAGTTGTTTAAAGTTCTGGGTTGTTTTCTAAATAATTTCCAGAAAATAGATGTGAATGCACTATTGGACGGGCGAGTTCCTTTGCACTATGCAGCTGATTATGGCCAGACAGCTGTACTGAACTATTTGCTGGATAAAGGAGCTGATCCAAATGTATGTAATACCAGTTAATATCCCTACTTACTCATGATTTGTGGTTTAGATAATAAGTATTATTAATTAATTGTGCTAGCTTGTGTAAACCCATGACAATCAGTGTCATATGATTTGTCAATAACAGTTTCCTGAACATGAGTCATCAGGGCATTTCTCCGAGCGTTTCGACCGCTGTGATTTCGGTGGTCGCATTATTGACAATGTCCTTAGGTTTTTGTGGTCTATTTAGAAAGCAATGATAGCACTTCCCGCGCCTTCTCCACAAAAGCTCGAAAAATCGTCTTCAATAATAAAATTGTCTTCAATAATACGATCACCGAAATCACAATGGTTGAAACGCTCGTAGAAATACTAATCAGCAAAGCTAAACTTAGTAAAAAAAACCGTGTTTGTACATTGAATAGGATAATTTCGCCAGATAGTGACCACCTAATTTCATGTGCCGGTTAACAACCACTTAGATGAGTTGGTGAACTGAGATATTTTCTTATTTTTCTAGTAGATTCCTAACTAAATGTTTCAATAGGGTCTGTAAAATTGATTTTATCTTCAATTTAAAAAACCTTGTCCTTCAGGTGGTCACTAACTGAAGCTGATTGCGTCACCGGCTTAATAACCTGTACTAATTATGAAGCATGAAGATGTTTTGAAAATATGTTGTGCAGGCAGCTAGTCACCCAACGAATTTTATAGGATATTTCACCTGACTGCAGTGAATCGAGGTTCACACCTGTTCCTGGTTAAATTTTAGTTGATAAAATGTTTTACACATCTAATTTCAGATGGTTGACAAACATGGCATATCTGTCATACTGGCAGCCATATGGGAAGGTCACACCGACTGTGTCAAGACACTGCTTAAACATGTAAGTAATTAACATTCTACCCAATGCGCAAAATAGGCAGAAACCCATCCCGCCCTACCTATATAACAATCTACTCAGTCCAATTAGGATAGTCTGTGAGGATGGCTGATGAGTAAAGAGACTCTGAAGTCCATAAGCCCCTGCAAAAATAGCCAATAACGATGTTTACACCGGACATATGCTCGGCTGCAAGCCTCGGACGAGGCCTGGCTCGCCAAGGCACGTCTACACTGAGCGCGCACGCTAAGGCGAAGCTTGCTTGGCTGAGGCATGTGGATGCGCGGCCACATACCTCGGCGAGGCGTGACTCACCGAGTCATGTCTACACTGAGCGCGCTCACTCAGGCGAGGCGTGCTGCGTCCGGTGTAGACTCGGCTGTTAACTTTAAATTGATTTGGCAATCTTATTCTCAGAATGTTAGTTTCTGTAATGCCAGTATGATACTAATCTTGATTAGCCATTTTCTAGTAAATTTAGAGGGTGATTACTTTCAACTGGGCAGTATATCAAATCCCTAAAATTATTACTTTCAACTGAGCAGTCTAACAAATCTTTAAAATGTTTTTCAGCAATGTTTTCCTATGAGACTTAAGATGATATATAATTTTTCACATTGCAGGGTGCGTCAAAGGATGGAAAAACCCCAGATGGAACCCCATACATTGAGGCTGCCGAAAAGGATGAGATCAAAGAATTGCTAACATAGGACTAGACATAGCATCTCCAGTGTAGCTCACACAGATATATGAAACTAAGATATTATCTCTAGTTCCATTTGAACAATGAAGTAACTCCGTAACATGAAATATTTTTAAATGCATTTATTTAGATTGCAATGAATTATTTTTATAAGCTCAACATATGTTGGTATAACATACATATGTTTTAATTGTGCGTCCAGTTAGTATTGGTTAGATACAGTATTGAAGGCCTGTTTTCTAAATTTAAAAATAAATTATTTAATATTAAGATATAATATTCCACAAGGATAAAAAGTAAGATGTAATTTTTTAATGCTATAACAATAAACTGCAAAAAATATGATTTATTTATTTATTAATGTATAAAAATATTACAATCCATAACACTGCTGCATCCATACATGTTTTTTTCCAAATAGCAAGAAAATTATTCACCATCATTGTTTAGGTACATTATTTGGAATTTACCACTGACAGATTATGTTGATAATAATAATAAATATTAGGGGACAATCTTACACAAATCAAACTAGCCCCCTAATATATAAGGTTTGTGGTATGGGAACTTGACATATTTAATAGATATAAATACATAGAAAACATCCAAGACTCTAAAATAAATATTCATGTTAATCACACAAATATTTGCCCTTGCCCGGATTCGAACCCAGGACAATAGGTGTAGTCTTCTTTTTTCAACTAAGTGAGGACTTCTTATATTGGTGTTAACTGTTAAGGTAGAATATGAGCAGGATTAAAATCATCTGTAAGTGGCAAACTCAAAAACAACTGTTTAGTTTTTAGTGCCAAAATTTATAATAACTGGTTTTTTTATTACCTCATTCAATTACTTGTTCGCCCCAGTAATCTCAAGATCACTTGATGAACATACTAAAAAGACAAAACATCAAAACTGTAATCACTGCAAAATTATCACACAATATCTTAAATAAATACTACAGACTCATTGCTTACCTATAATAAGTTAATAACTATCTTCTCTATCTTTGGAGTTTCATAAAGTTAAGCTGCAATGCTTATTACAACACCAGAGGGAGAAAAGCGGTTCAAACATCCTACTCATATTTTAAATGAGAATGTGTAACATCATAATGTTATATATCACTTTCAAATTGATATTCACTTCATAAAATCCTGTAATTCCTTATCTCAGTTTATGTGCTGTGATTGTGATAAAGTTCTTTACTTTCTAATAAATAATAATCACAAGTAATAAAAACTCATTTCCCGCAAGGAATATATTAACACTTATATAGCTAACCAACAATTGTAATGTTAACACTTTTACCAAAAACTTCCATTTATGTGGAAAATAAAACTATAAACTGGATTATTGGCTCTAAAGAGGTTAAATTGTGGCAACATTCATGTTAAAATTATTTTTACATAATTGACCCATAACTTAATAAATAAATATAACCTAGAGATCTCCATCTCCTGTTGTATATTTTCTGTATTTGTTCTTTGGAGGAGGGCAGTAGCAGGCATTTTTCTGTGCATCCAGATATGACTTACAGCCCAGTGTTAAAGTGCCAGTGAAAAGCAATTTGGCTCCAGCTTTACAACCTGTAATGTAAAAACACAATTTTACATTTTAAAAATCATCATCAATTTATATACTGAGCTAATGCAATAAATATATTATGAAATCATTGATGGTTGTTAAGTCTGTGTAATGTGCTTTTGGATATATGCCAAGTGAATGCCTAATATAATGCAATAGATGTTACAGATCACACTCTATCAAAGTACAATGTTCTGCTAACAACTAATAAGTAACTTACAGATCAGATGAACATATTCACATGTAGTTAGCAACAATTATCTACAAAAAACAATTAAAACATTACCTTTGGTTATTGTATCACCAGCAACATTAACAGATTTATAGGAATCACAATAATTGTATAAACATTTTTTGAATTCTAGATCACACACTTCTTTTCCACTGTTACAAGTGTCGTAGCAAATGTCGTGTGTATTGCAACAATTGGTCATTTGTTCCAGTGGCAAGTATTCTGATGAAATATCAAAACCAAGGGATCCACATCCATCAGATTTTGGTATATGATTTCTATTCCTAACTGGTTTTTGACCTGAAAATAATTAAACATGGTATTGAATCATAAATAACTTTAAGATGAAATTAATCTACAAGTTTCTGACTTAGATAATACAGCTTATGACAGAAATAATTTTATTATGCACCTTCAGGACATGAAAAAATACATTCCTCTTCTACAGCTGCGTCGAATACCTCGTGCAATGACCTAAACTTTTCGGCAACTGTGATGGCATTGCGAAATAAGTCTCCAAAAACTGATTCAGCGGACAAAACTGCATCCTTTAAATTCCTTAACATGCTCGAACCTACACCCGTATAAGCATAGGCAACGAACGTTAATATGTATATAAATATTTTTCTGTAAGGGATCTCCATGTTTACTAGTGTGTTTAAGTTAAAATTCTGATCATATCACTATAAAATCCCTGACCAGTGCAAGAAATACACGTAATTTTCTACGGGAAGTTTTTATTTATATTCTCGCTCGCCAAAAATGTCAAAATAGACATGTGTCAAAATTATTATTCGAGGTATCGGTAAAAACGCTTCGGGGAACTATGAATGAAACATACTTCCTCCTATAGGAGACACTACACGGGGCGACATCGCAGGATACGTGTCGGAAGCACGGCGGCCAGCCAAATCTAGCTCACAGAGGGCCTACCTCGAAACGAAAACGAACTTCGTTTGCGTATCTCCGTCTCTGTTGCACTTGCTAGTTCGAGCGACAGTGAGGGAGATACACGAACGAAAGTTCGTTTTCGTTTCCCTCCATACTAGAATTTCTGTGACCTTGCTTGGCAGTCCTTCCTGCCGATTTCGCTCGTTTAGCGTCTCCTTATTACAATCCGTATGAACTTGTCTATGGTTGCATGAATATCCGGAGGCCATATTGTTTAAAAAAAATATTCTTTTCCGTTGTGTTCGTGAAAATGACGGGCTTTAGCAATAAGGTGAGCAGCCGAAAATTAAGAAAGTAATGGTGTTTCTTGTAAAAACCCTCAAAATGTTGAGTTATTTCATCGTGTTATTCAGTTCCGATTGTTATATTAGTAATTTGGAGTGCTGAACAGTGAAAACTTAGACTTAAAATGTCCACACTTGGATACACGTGCGAGCATTGAGCATATTCTAGTCTTGTGTCAATTTATATTATGTTTAAGTCTCTCTATCATGATCTAATTGTATTTTAAGTCACTACAATTAGTTTAAATGCGAAATAAGCGTTGTGATTGTACTTTGGTTATAATTTTTTGAGGTTATGCGTTTAGGGACGTCAGCGCTAGAACAGCGGTATAACCTAAATTTTGGTGTTCCAGGCCATAGTAATCGATGGCCGTGGCCACCTGCTCGGCCGGCTGGCCGCTATCATCGCTAAGGTCCTCTTGGAGGGCAACAAAGTTGTCGTTGTACGTTGCGAACAACTTAACATCTCTGGTAACTTCTTCAGGTAAGCTTTGGTTCACTTCTCCTTGGTATTAATGGTAGAGTTGTTATCAATTGAAATAAAAGAAAATTAACTTACCGCATGGGATGTACCTTACTCGTGTCGTTTAGGATATTTGAAACATCACTGTGCCTAAGATTTATATTTATTAATGTATATGATATAATATGATGTTATTTTATTGGGTAATTTGCGACTGAATGTTTACCAAAACACATGTTGTTATTTAAGGAAATCTGATTATAATTGACCTAGCTACATGTATTGTAATATCGTGCCCATGCTAACCCATTTGTAATATTTCAGGAACAAGTTGAAGTTCATGTCATTCCTGCGCAAGCGCTGCAACGTGAACCCCGCTCGTGGACCATTCCACTTCAGAGCCCCCTCCAAAATTCTATGGAAGACCGTCAGAGGTAAGCAAACTGTAGATTTTATTCATCATCATATGAGCCGAAAAACGTCCACTGCTAGACATAGGCCTTCCCCAAAGAATGCCACAATGAGGATTTTATTGGATTAGCCCAAAATTAACTGTGGACTGGGGTGCCTACAATGAAAGTGTGAAGTTATATTTTAGTTATGAGGTGTAAAGCAGCAGTCGTATAGTTAAATTATGTAGGAAGTTTGTGCAAAATATTGTGAAATATAAAAATTTTGCTACTGTTGAGTGTTGGCACAATGTTAACAAAACCTTATTACTTCTGAGGCAGTAACACACTTGTGTGATTTTAAGTTTGAACCTCAGAACAGCTTAATCGATGAACAAAGGATGTGAATGCACAACTTAAATACACTAGGTAAGTTCATTTATACACCAGAACCCTATTTTTAGGTAAAGGTCTCTTCCAGAGCCTGCCATTTTTTGTATCTTGGGCCCTCCAGACCCAGTTGGGCCCCACCACCTCTGTTATAATATGATCATCAGACCATCAGGCTAACGGTCAACCTCTCGTCCTTTCCATGATGTTACATGATACACAATACATCTATCTCTCATCTTGTAGCCTGGCGACATGGCGAGCCCATTTCCACTTATGGTTCTGGGCTAGGCTAAGTGCATCTATGACTTTTGTTCTTTCCGGATTAGGGAGTGATTTATTTTTTGTAATTTTCTTATTTTCATCATGGTGCTTACAGGGCATTATTGCCTAAACTAGCACATGCAAGTGTTGAGGCTGAGTGACACAAGGCACTGCAGACTCCGTCTTGTAGCAGAGGAGACGCCTACAGACATCCTAACCGATTGCCCTTGTCTTATGGGCAGCCGTAACTCCATTTTGGGCAAAAACTTGCTTATTTGCTTCGTGAGATCTCATCTCCTTTTAAGGATTTATTTCAATTTCGTTTGTTTTTGGGTCGAAGCTAATTTGTTTCCCTAGGTCTACATATTCTATACGTTCATTGTCTATATTTATTATTAATTTGTTACTATTTGTCATATACTGTGGTTCATTTCTAGTCATGCTTTTTGGTCTCGGCAGCTGTATTCATTGTCAGTTCAAGTTGTGTACTACTGTTAGCAAATAGAGCCAGATGATTGGCAAATCTAAATTTTGCAGATTTGCCTATGAATAATATGTACATAAGAGTTTAAAAAAAATGTAAATTGAATGATGGCAGTCATAGAGGATTCGAACCCTGTTTTATACCCATGGCCGAAACAGTGCTGATTGACACACTTCAATGTTCTCACTTTATTCATGTGTAAAGAAAATCGATTTGGTTTTCGATGTTCATGTACTTGAACCATCCTCTGTAGTTCTTTATAGTCCTTTACACTAGGAAGTCATTTCTGTTTTTTTTTTGTTATGTCATCATATGATTAGATTTCAACAAATTTCTTATTTTTTAATGATTATTCACATTCATACCTACATTATTTGACGCTGTCAATGATAATACACAACCTATGAAGATCTCTGACCAGCAGCACCATGTAACTACCCGTAGCCATAGAGTGAGCAGTGTGGTTTGTGCAGGGATGATCCCGCACAAGACGGAGCGCGGGAAGGCGGCGCTGAGCCGGCTGCGCTCGTACGACGGCTGCCCGCCGCCCTTCGACAACCGCCGCCGCGTGGTCGTGCCCGCCGCGCTCCGCGTCTTCTGCCTGAAGCCCGGCCGCAAGGTTTGTTTACATTACACACACAATATCCACATTCCATCCATAGGTATGCTATGATATAGCTCGTAGTAAGAATTTACATTATATAGGATGAACACCGCAGGTACAGTCACGGACTCTAATTGTTGAGCCATTTAGAGCTCAGTTTATACTGGACAAAAGGTAACTATTAAAAAACCAAAATTAGTTGTCACTCAAATGGCTCAACATTATGGGTTTATCGTTCATGGGAGATCCTGCTAGTGTCATCATCATCATATCAGCCGAACAACGTCCACTGCTGGACTTAGGCCTCCCCCAAAGAGTGCCAATGTGACCGGTCCTGCGCCACCCGCATCCAGCGGACTCCCGCGACCTTTAATCAACTTATCAGTCCACCTTGTGGGGGCCTACCCACGCCGCGCCTTCCGGTACGTGGACGCCACTCGAGAACCTTTCCACCTCAACGGCCATCGGTACTACGTGCAATGTGCCGTATGTGTATTAGTGTGTACAATACAATGGTATAATATACTATACCTTGTTAAATTATATTATAATCTAACAAGCTGTGGAGCAAAAGGTCTATAAATTTAATAACATACACACATAAAAGGTTAAAACACATATACAAAACAAACATACATAATACACATAAAAAGAGCCCGGGGTCCGCATTGACATGTGTATTTTACAATATATATATTTTGGGTATACAATTTTCACTAAAATAAATGTCATGGTTTTTAAAATACCCGATGCCTAATTTTTTAAATATAGCAGACCATTTTTTTATTAGCTTCATGTATAGTAAATCTGCCAATACAAGGTTTTTATAGTTTGCAAACAGGCACTAATGAATTGATACACACACGTGTATCCATTATCATCATCTGTTTCAATGATGTTTCTACTTGGGTAATTTGCGACTGAAAGCAATACATGTTGTCAACTTTTAAGTATACTGAGATACCTTATACATGCTATCCCACCTAATGATAAATTGTATGTCTAAGTCTATATCAAATTGTTTTATTTTCAGTACTGCCACGTCGGCCGCCTTTCGCACGAGGTGGGCTGGAAGTACCGCGAGGTTGTCCGCAAGCTTGAGGACAAGAGGAAATTCAAGGCTGTCCACAAGGTCGCCTATGAAAGGAAGCTGAAGGTATGTGCATCAAAATTGATGAATTATATGGCCTGTTTCATAGTAATGCTTACCAGTACAAATATGAACTCTTTTGCAATGGAGCTAATTTCTAATCCTTTTACATCATAGGGGTAAATGGTTTATTGCTGAAAAACTGTCCCTGGTTTCTAGTCAATTGTACATAATTTAGGGATCTAAACCAAGGCAATAGCAAACCATACACGAGAAGAAGAAGGGATGGCTCCTTTTTTGATGTATGTCCGATACTGTAACAGTAAATTCTGTCAAAAAAACACAAACTTAAAGCTACCTCATTTCTTCCTTCTTTTAACCTTTTCACCGCCCGACGGCGAAGCAATACGCTGTGCCACTGACGCCACGGGGGTAAAATTAAAATGGGTAAAGAAATAACGCTACCATAAAAATGGGCTGTTTTTCATTAGGCATTTTTTTTTTAATGTTTGTCGGCCAGCGCCGTCTCTGGCGTCGTAGTCACGATTTTGCGTTGTCGGCTATGGACGACTGTGTCGGTGAAAGGGGTAAACAGAATTTACTCTTACAGTTTCGGATAGAGTATACAACTCTTCATTATAGAACCTTAATTTTTACATGTGCAAATTCTGACAATGATGATTATTATCTTACCTACATTATTTGATGTGTTATGAAAATACCTTTACGCTGATATTATCACCTAGATATGTAATGTGTTTGCTACTGCTTACAGCTTTGTATTCATCATAATGCATATATCTTTTCAGAAAATCACCAAGGACGCCAGCACGAAGGTCGCAAAGGCGACGGCGCCCTTCTCGGCTGTCATCCAATCCTATGGATACAATTAGGATTAAGAGAATTTTACAAAAATAAACCTTTGGTTGCCCAAACTGTCTTTTAATCACTAACCAAACTAAACAAGTATTTTAACCCCCGACGCCATCGAGAGGTGTTAGATTTAGGGAAGAAGAAAGCCCATTAATTCGTAACGTGGACAATTTAGAATTGGATTAGCCCTGCCTATATTTCACGAGATTTCAGACCTAGGCGAGATTTTGCGAGACCACAAAGCCAGTCTCGCGAGATTGGGCGTCTTTCACTGTAGTGTTTTATATGGAAAGTTCAATCTCGCGAGATCTTGTATAGTCAACAGCAAAAGTTGGTTATCATTTTTTCACCTTATCGCAATGGAATAAGGTACAAAAGTGATAACTTACTTTTGCTCTTGACTGTACAAGACTCGTCAAATGTAGACGGGATCTCGCAAGATTGTATTCTCTAATGGTCGCGTTTATGTCGGGACATAAGCATCTGTCGTTCATGCAAATATATGGCACGGATACCTTCGATAGTCTGATCAGACTATCGGAAGTCTACTACCACACACTATCTGACGTGGTGACTGTGGTGGTGTGGTCTGATGTAGTGGACTATCTGATGGAAAAATCAGGTATATATATATAGCGCTGGTTCTAATTTCCATCGAAACTAATGCCTCATTTATGAATAAGTGAAGTGTATTATCGAAAGTAGACGCCTGCACGTGAACGACTACTATATGGAGTAGCTGCGGTTGTTATTCTGCCTGTGTGTGGCGAGTCAACCAAATTAGATAAAGTAGATACAAAATCTAACTTTACCACAGAAATGCGTTGCTTTCTTTCTGCTGCGCATGAATTCCGCTTGACGGAATTCAGCCTCCTGTGTGTGTATTCCTAGTGTTGGCGCGCGTTCATCGACGCTCAACGCCCCGCTTGTTCATAACGAGGCCTAAAGATCCCATGTATATCAAGTAAAACAAGAGAAATCAAGTCGGCTCAAATAACACATTCACTGCCGACATTTTCGTAGCGCTACTTCTTCTTGCAATTAAGAGAACCCGGGTTTCTGGCAGCGCAAGTGTTAAGCCCATCACAGACTTAGCTATATTATACCGAAATATATATTCATAGCAAGGCATCTTACGGTATATTACGATTTATTTTGCGTACCTATATACTATTTGACAGAGTGCAGCCGAGTGTGTGGGCTCTGTCAAATAGTACGCAAAATATATCGTGATATTATTATACCGTAAGATTTGCTTGCTATAAATATATATTTCGGTATATTAATATATAGCTATATTATAGCTAAGTTTGTGACGGGCTTTACGGTATATTCATAGCTAAATCTGTGACGGGCTTTAGGAAATATCTCTTATTAAGATTATTTTCGTAGGTCACAAAAATCCAGTAGACGACCCTTTTAAAATTTCCACCCATAAAATGTAAATACCTACCTACCTATATCGGCAAAATAAATCCTTCATAGATAGCATTACTACCGACTGTCTTCTCTAGCTGTCCAGCACGTAAAAATGAAGTTAAATTTGAGTCACATTTAAATGGAATGGGTAGATATGTTTGAATTTTCAACAACTGACAAGGCCTTTGGTTTGGGTGGTTAGGAGTTGTTACTTTGACATAGTTCCACGGTGGAGCGGGTGGTACTTTACGAGCCACACGATGGTAAGCGAACAGCGGAACCTATCGGAAGTTGCTACTCACAGGGGATGTCATATGCGTCGCTGATGCAGCTTGGGGCACATTCAGGAATAGACCATCAACAATGTACATCATCGGTACATCCTCGAGAGTTATGGCAATCTTAATTACATACCTCGTTACTCGTAGTAAACTTATCCAAAGCCTACAGTAATTTTCTATCTGAGGACTTTTTTTATTAAGTACCTAGTAGTGGAGTGGTGCCAATAGAAATCGATTCCTATATGTTGCCTAATTGAAGACATATATCGAGCAGGGTTATCTACCTATCGCAATTACTAAATTTCGTTTCCCAACTGTAGTTTGTCCGAATATTCAGTTCAGCAAAAAACCGTTTTTCTTTGAAGTCATGAAATTTTCAGGATTAGATATTATAAAACAAATCTGACCTCACCTACACGTCTTTTACGATACCTAAGTAAAAATTT
Organism: Epinotia nisella; assembly: GCA_932294315.1. NCBI lineage: Eukaryota > Metazoa > Arthropoda > Insecta > Lepidoptera > Tortricidae > Epinotia > Epinotia nisella. Next base: position 10,297,073 of record OW028688.1, on the reverse strand, counting down.
TTTAAAAATCTAAACTTTGGGATTTTTGAGAAAACTGACTTTGCCAAAATGAATTTGGGAAATGAAGTTTAGTGATTTCGATAGGAATAGGATATCATTGAGCACTGCACACCCAAAGTAGGTAGGTAAGCCACTATATATCTTGCAAGTTGCAATAGCATGGTAGGCCTTATCACGCGACAAGTGACAAGATAATATTGTCGTCTCGTTCTATCGAACGGTGTTAGCCAGTGACGCACGCTCTATCCTATCACCTATCGCGTGACAAGGCCAACCATGCTACGGGGCCAGGAAAGGTTATCAGTTATCACATTTTAAGAGGCAAGCACAGCGGAATGTAACTTCCACAGAATTACTATGTTCTGTCTGTGGTAACCTCTCTAACATACCCCCTGTTTAGTGAAGCGCTAACATATACGCCGGTATATACTTGTAGCGGCGCGACCAAATCACGACCGGAATGGTGTAATACGGAATGTTTGACGGCCTCGTCCGCTGGATTGAGTTCGGTCTTAGCGATATCCTACTGTCAAAAATGTGAGAGGACGGACGTCCACTTGCACTTTTATAGTAACGTAATTACCCTGCTGTAGTTCTCTGTCAGCTTTCAACAACCTACTTTGTTAGTAAATACGACGCAATACAGCCGATACCGCTTTGACGTCACAGGATCCAATTTATAGGGTTCCATTTATTGGTTGAGAGGGTTCGATCAGATAATTATTTTACGCACAGCGACAAATTTTCCCGCGCAGCTGTGGCCGGCGATAACATGCAAGGGTTCGCGCGGCTCGTAATTTCTTGATACTTGCTTTTATTATAATTATATTTATAAGCAAGGATGAGGAACTAGATGTTGTTTATTAACCAGGATAAAATAGTAGGTTTAACCTCGCTACTGGCACTGCCACCACTATGTCCACCACTGCACTATGCCAACCAATAATATTAAATTAAAAATAGATAGGGGAGACCAGGGCCCTATTTTATAAACATTACAATCCTACAATTTTGTATAAAAGTGACATATTTGTTAAGTTTTAGTTAGTGAAACTTAACAAATATGTCACTTTTTTACAAAATTGTAGGCTTGTAATGTTTATTAAATAGGGCCCAGGTATAAAAGTAATACGGGACGAACGTAACAAATGACTAAAGGCAAACTATGACAGCCGTACGAATTTACTCAAGAGTGATAGACGCCATATAGACTGGGTTCTTTCCGAAAAAACCTAACTATGTAAGAAATATCATTTGATATTTAACAGTTTTTTTTCAATCTTGATCATTTGAATAATACTCTTGCTTTTATTTTACAGCGATGTTGTAGCATTACTATCGGTTGTTGTGGGTAACAAAACGATGAGTTCTAAATTGCTTACTTTTTTTGCAGCATGTAATCGTTGGATCTCGGAAATTAGTTGCCAAGGGAATGAAAGTAACAAGTTACTTTTATCCCGATATCGATAGATTTAACTAAACCATCACCGAAAAGAAATTGGTGCTAGAAAATTGCTGGTTACTATGAATTTCCAATTATATTAAAAAAAATGGTTCATCATAAAATTTAAGTTATAATAATTATATAAACACAGTTGATCGGATATATATAATCATGTTTATAACTGGCCAACAATATTATGGGGGATCTGATTGGCTGCTAAACTAATTACGTTGTTCACTAAATAAAATTCATGATTTGAAATAGCAAAGCTATCTATTTCTTTTATTTCAATTGACATTGTTACAATCATCTCCTAGCGTTCGCGTTGATACAATTAACCCTACCCCTGGGGATGATTGTAACAAATTCCATCTCTCACTCAAAGCAATTTTTCTACAAAACCAATGTATATACGATGACGATGTCGGCCTGCACAATATGAATAGGAATAAAATTAAACAAATAGAAGCAAACCAACAACGAACGCCACAAAAACTGCAAATTGTTACGTTCATCCCTGGTCTTCCCTACCATATTGAGACTACTGAACAACATTTTCATTAGAAATTATTAATATAAATCACATAAAAACGTATTCGTTCCTGATGGAAACCACTGCCTTGAAGGATCAAGACTGCCTAAACCATATTGTCCTTTTAGTATTGTCGTATTCGTATCGTGTGGGCGGGTGTTGAAAATTGAATGCACTGTAGCGCTTAATAGAAATTCAGGCTCGCTACTGCTTTGTAGCAATATAAAAGGCCGTAGCAACTCCACTACAATCAGTTAGAAGACGACCGTCAAAGGAGCACTTCTACTACATCACGAAGAAAGAATCCATACAAAAACGGCTACTGTGACTATGCATAACGGGTGTCTACTAATTCTTGCCTTTGTCGCGGTATTCCAGCCGATTGCTTCATACACTGAGCTCGGCCTGATTGATGGCAAGCAACGCTGTAACTATCGGACATCGGTACGCGACCCGGAGCTCAACTTTCATGGAACCTATCGTTTTGCCAAACCTTCCGTGGAAGATCGCCGCCTAAACCACAGGGAAGATATTCGCGACGTCCGCCGTAATGAAGTAAAGGAAGATTCTCTTCGTACTGCTTCATCTTCGGACAGGCGGCTCGCTGGTATTTTGGAAAGGGACAGGAACACGCTGAAGGGACCTTCCAGAGACCGCATCGGCAACGACGCTGTCCAGCGGCGCGAGGTTCGCGAAACACGACTTAGCAACTACCGCGAAGAACGCAACCAAGAAATCAGACGTCAGCGCGTGTCAAGAGTCCACGAAACCTACCAGCCTCGCTCCCCTACCCGCCGAGAACATAGCAGAGGTGAATATGAGAACAATTATCAAAGAACTGATGACCGGCTATCCAATGAACACAGATACTCAGTAGGGTCTCGGCGAGATACCCGAAGCAATGAGAACAACGCAGAGACGCAACGAGTTGGAGAAGATCATGAAATACGTGCTGCAATCAACCGAATCAGGGATGACGTGACCAGCAGGCTGGATGAACGTCGCCGTACGAGAGAGGGACTTCAGAGAATGGACCGGCAGCGTTCTGCATCTAGGATTCAACTTGACGGTAACACAGACCGTGCAATGCTTGGTCGACGCTCCAGGGATGGGGAATTAAGGAGCTCCACAACGTCACACAGTAAGATAAATCGAGCTAATAACAACGAAGTTTCGGGTATGGCTACACGAGATGAAACTACATCCGTCGACCGAGATGATCGCCGGATTAGGAGCTTTCGGCGATCCGTCGATGAACGAAGGCAGATGCGTGATATTTCTCGGATTCGCCTTACAGCCGAACGAAAAAATTACCTCGAATACAGTAGTCACATGAATCTTAGAGACCTACATGATCGTGTCTCCGAAAATCGACGTGACGCTCGATTATTTGAAAGAGCTCAATCCACTGAAAGCCGAAAACAGAACAGAGATACCGCAAGCAAAGCTAGATTAATAAGGACAGTACGATCAGTAAATGATCGTGTTTCTCAAGATGACGTCCGTGATTCTAGGATGTTTGCCCGCGAAAGATCTGCAGAAAACCGAAGGGAAGTAGGGGATGCTCCAAGCATGGAGAGGTTCCGATCATTGAAACGAAGCACTGAATATCGAAAGGACTCGCGATCTTCTGATGAAAACCGGAGAGAAATTCGCAATATCAAAACTCGGATGGACAACCGAAATACTGAAAGGGATTCCTCTGAAGTCCGAGATGAAACTCGGAATAGTAATCGAGACACTTGCAACTACGGTCGAGAAAAATCAACTGAACACCGAATTACCAGATTGGCAAGGGAGCTGTCACAGGAAAATCAACGGGTCTCTCGAAATATTGAATTCCGAGCAATCAGTACCGAACGCGTTGAAGAAAGCCGACGAGTTGCTCGCAATAATAACCTCCGTTTATTCAATACCGAACGTGCTGAACAAAATCAAAGAGATACTCGCAATTATGCTGAATCCCGAGTATTCAGAACTCACCCCACCGACGAAAGCCGCCAGGATAACCGTAATCTTGGATCCCGAGCATTTAGAACTCAACGCACTGAACAAATCCGAAGAAACTCTCGTAATGTCGATTCCAAACAATTTAGAACTGAACGGGCTGACGATACCTGGCGATCTGCTCGCACTGTTGGAGTCCTATTCAGAACTGAACGCACTGAAGACAGACGATCAAACGGAATCCGAGTTTTCGGAACTGAAAGAGCTGCTGACAGCCGGCGAAACGCCAAAGATTTTGAAAGGCAATCGCGATCCCTTGACCGTGACATTGATTATCGTCGGGGCAGTCGAAATGTCAGAGATGCTCGCCTATTCGAGAAGGCACTCGAAAGAAACATTCGAAGTACGGAATTTCAAACTGAAGATGAACGAGTCCCCAATAACCGAAGGATTGCGCGCAGCTTAGACAGGGAGTCTCGAACAATCGGGCGTGAGAGGACAGTGGTTGCCCGAGATTCCAGAACCATACTCGAACGCCGATCAGATGATCGCCGCGAACGAGCTATTGAAAATCGCAGGAAACCCCAAAGTACTCCTAAGAAATTACCTACTACTCACGAAGGCATAAGAGTAGAATCAAGAGGAATAAACTTGGTGAGGTCTCGCGATGATCTTGCGCAGCGCAACACTGACCGTGTGATTGAGCGCAGCAAACGTGATTCGCTTGAGAACAGACACAGTTACACCCTGCAACGAGAACCTCGAAGGGACACCCAAAGAACATCCGAGGGAGACAATCTGGCAGCGCGTCTCAGGGAGACTGAAGCTCGAAATTGGTTCAATGTGAACTTCGCCAAGAAGCGCCAATTCCAAGCTATGTTCAAAAACCCCACGCATGCTGAGAGCGAGACACCTTCAAGGAACTGGCAGTACATTTTCTATACAGTGCAAGCACTTTACATTGGCGGGCTGTTGATGCAGCTGAACAAACGAAGCGTCGACAAAAAAACCAGGTAAGAACCAGTGTTCGTTCAATAATCAATTTACTGGTGGTCTCGTTATCTGTCTGTCTTTCTGTAAAGAATCCTTTAATTTTAATTTTAATATGACACATATCCCTAATGTTCCACTGAGATAAAATGAACACTGCCATAGGCCGCGTGATAATAGAAAGCAACCCCATCGTGTTAGGGGTTATTAAAATTATCTCGATGACAGGTTGTTGACAGTCAAAAAATAGCTAGTTGGACGGCTTTTCTAAACATCTTTTTGACAAGAGTGAGGGAGAAAGAAGCTTATTTCCTATCTCGTAAGTAAGTTTTAACTCCACACACTCAAGTTAGATTTTATTTCAGGAACTAAGAGAATATTTAAAAATAATGTAATGTTTGTTTCAGGGGATCTTGGTGGTCGCCCCAGCATCTCATCAAAGTGGAGTAAACAACAAATCAATAATAAATATATCTAGTAGTAATAGTAGTAGTAGCAACAGATAAATATTGATAATGTATGTAGTTCCGTAGAGCAGTCCTTCTTAGAGACAAAATAGATGTGTATTGATGTACTCAACTATTAAAATATATTATGTAGAGAATATTGAATATATTGTCCTGTTATTAAATATGACGTTTTTCATTTAATGTAACCTTGTGCACGTAAGTAAGAAGTTGTGAATAAGCACACGGAAAGACATTATTATGTATATAGTTAGCAGATTTTATTAATTAATACCTTATAACTACACGGAAACTTAAAATCGAACATATTTGCAGGAGACCTACAGTTCCATAGATTCTATGCCGGTCTTTTTCTTCTGTTGTCCTTCATACCAAGCTTTGGAAATCATTCTCTTCATTTCGTCATCGCCACTTTCATACCTGTCATAAGAAGAATATTCTATGATTAGCGTGATACCATAGTAGGGTGTGTAATGATTTGTATAAGTACAAATCTTATATGTACCTAATTTAAATATGCATAAAAACTAATATCATGGTTTTAAGTAAGCATAAAAACAAACTATAATATAATATCATTGAATTTCATGAAACATCTGTGGTCATAATTTTATGTTGCATAAAATAAAATTTTATTTTGGATGAAATTATGCAATTCGTTTTTGTACATTTTAAAAAGCATTACAGGAAATGCTGTATTGATTTATATTAAATTATAATAACTTCAGCTTGGGCTTATGAATCGTTAGTATGTTCGGATGTCCCCCTGTCCTCCACAGGTTGCATTTCTCAACTGATTCTCATGAAATTTTGTGAACAGGTTCGTTAATTACATAGATTTTTTTTGCCGATCCGCTTTCTCATTTTGACAGTAGACCTAAAACATATTTCATTAATTGGGATTAAAACAAGAAGTAATATGAGATATGAGAACAACTTACATATTCTTCATCAGACCCATGATGGAGTCTTGTGGGTCTTTCTTGTCCATAGACTCGTCAGTCTTGAAACGGTTCTTATGTTGATCATCAGCTTTCTTCTCCAAACTAGTCATGTGTGACCATTTCACATTTGGTTGCGCTTTGGCAAGGAAGATTACCACCATGTCTGAAATAGATACAATTTTATGTAGAAAACTCCCGTGAGAATCAGACATATTAAAATATAATGAAAACGCGCGGGTCCGCAGTGCTAAACGTGCCGGCAACGAGTGTGCTCATGACTAAGAACCACGAATCGGTTCGAAACATGTCGAGCGATATTCGACATTAAATACGTGAGTGACCCGTTTTCATTATATATATGTTTTCATTATTTTGTTTGTCATTAGATACAGTTTAAATAGGTTTTTGTCTAAATAAGTATGTAAGTTTACATACTTGGCACTCTGCGGCTTAAATGATCATGACATTTTAAATCACAAAAAGTCAAATTAATTGGTTAAGCATCTCATCATATCTTATCTCTATATATATATCTTGATCCGCTACATAGTCATATCATCAAGATCTCTCAATATAAATCTGTAACGAACTGTACCATGCCATAGGAATAAAAATAAAAAAGCGGCCAAGAGCGTGTCGGGCCACGCGCAGGGTAGGGTTTCGTAGTTGCCCGTATGTCACAGAATGCGGACTTAAAAGGGGCTTTTGGGGTTTTTATTATAGCCTACCCTCGTAAATAATCGTAAATATTAGATACTACATAAACTAATCGAACCGCAGATAGCAAACTTTTAGCAGCAACAGGTTATTTACGTAAAATTATTACGAAAATCTCCGAACAGCATCAAGCCGCACATCACAACTAGCCGCGCGCGCAAGAAGCACCGTGCCGTGAGTCCGCCTAAGTTTTAGCATTGCCACGGGTGGGGGGGCATATCGCAGGGCAGGTCTTTTGCGCGCCGCGGGCAAGAAGCACCGTGCCGTGAAAAAGCAACTCTACCGTCCACGGTAAAAGGTGCACCCGAATTTAAGAGCATTTCTTACCAGTTAACTAGTTATGTCTACTACTCGTTAACTAGTTATATATGTCTACTTAACTGTGATAGTTTTCCTTTTAAATTCATTATATGTACTACTGCCACGAATTTTTTCACGTCCCCAGTAGTAGCATTTAGACGGTAGGGGGGAGACACATGACTCAAACAAAAATTAGGACTTTAAATCCCATTATCTCGCAAACGCATAACTAAGTTGAAAAATAGTTTTAGTAAACCCATATTATTTTTGAACAAGCTATCCAACGATACCCCACACTATAGGTTTAACGAGAAAAAAAAAATACATCACTAATTTACATGTAGGGGAGGTACCCTAAAAAAATTTTTTTTCAGGATTTTATTCTACTGTTTTGTCGGCGTAATCGATTTATATACCCACGCCGAATTGCAGTTTTCTAGTTGTAAGGGTTACTGAGCTAAGCCGAATACGGACAGACAGACACATACAGACGGACAAACAGATGGACATGGCGAAACTATAAGGGTTCCTTGGTGACTACGGAACCCTAAAAACCAAGTTTCATTACAATTCATTTTCGAAATTCCATTTCAGTGAAACGCAGGTAACAAAGAATAATTCATCATTGACTATGTTCATGTCGGACTTGAAGGACTAGTATGGTGAGATTATTTAACATGTTCCCTGTCCCCATAAAAAATGAACTGACTTCGATTGATGAACCGATTGTGTAAGCACGGACTCCTGAAAAGCAGATGCATAACCCATCATTGGAGGCACTTGGACAGGAATTGTGTTCATGTGCCCGACTTTTTGTAAAATTGTCATTGGAATTGGAATCTTCTACCTTGGACGGTAGAGTTGTTTTCTGAATGGACTACTTTGATACAATTCGGCCAACACAAATAATCTCAAGTATGAGAATATAAGCATAAACACACCAGTCTTCTGTTTCCAATGGCTGTCTTCCACTACTATAGGCTCCAGCAGCTTGTTGATAACAAGCACATAGTCCTTATTCTCAAGGTCGGCCACGTGCAGTTCCATGGAGCGGTCCGTGAGTTTGCAGTACACCTGCTCTTTCGGAATGTTTTGTACATTTTTCAATGTCACAAACACTTTTACATATTTCTCGGACTGATCCCAACCTGGAATACAAATAATAAATATTACAGCTAATCTTAAGCAGTAGAGGTGCAACGGATATCCAGCCACAATCCATATCCAGCTTATCTGGCCACAATTTTACTATCCGGCTGAATACTGAATAGTGGCTAGTATCTGGCCAGATACCGGATAGTATTTTAACATTGAAGATCATAGGTAAGGAGGTACAGTCAAAGACATACGTAGCTGAACACCTTTGTACAGTGTCGCAATAAACGTCATGTTAATCTGCCATATGAAGTTGTCAAAAGAGTGAAAACGACAAGGTACTTAGGTGTTCAGCTACTTATGTCTTCGACTGTACAAGTGTAGGTAAAAAAAGGGGTGAGTAAATAACAAACCACAAAGTACTGAACTCTTAAGGTCAGTTGAATCTTCACATGAAAAGAAAAATGAAAATAAATGTCACTAATGATAAAAACTAAAATTAACATGTGTTTACTATCACAATTTGCCTACAGCAAGTAACAGGTCGCAATTTTTGCAACCTGCATATAGCGTTGCGCACGCGCGCGCTCGAATTTACTTCATTTTAGACATGTAACTTTTGACCGGATATCCGGCGGCCAAATAGTGGATAATATCCTCCCTGTATATCCACTGGATATACAGGGTGGACCAAAAGTCCGTTAACTTCTGAATCGGTAGCTGCGTCGGGGAGCGGTGGCGGGGTAAGGCGGCGGGGTTACGAAATGCAATTTGCAAGCGGCCTATGGGAATTTAGTGCCATGGCGTCCTTCACCGGAGTACAACGTGCGTTCTGCGTACGCGAGTATTATAAAAATAACGATTCTTTAACATTATCGCAACGAAAATATTGCAATCATTACAATATACGGCATAAAAGTGAAGCTTCATCGATTCAATTGATTAAAAGTTGGGTAAAGAAATTTGAAGAGCGTTCAACGTTAAAATAACCACGATCCGGCCGACCTAGGACATCAAGAGATCCCGAAAATATGGAACGTGTAAGAGCGTCTGTTCGTGAACAACCCAGGCTCTCTACTCGAAAGCGGTCTAGCGTCTTAAATGTGCCCAGAACATCTTTAATCCGCATTCTTCATAAAGATTTACGTTTTCATCCGTACAAAATCCAAATGGTACAGGCATTAAAGCCTCAAGATCACGCTACCAGGCTGCAGTTTGCCAACGAAATGCTAGAGAGGTTTACCAGCTTTACCAACATTTTTTTCTCAGACGAGGCACACTTCCACCTAAACGGGGATGTCAACAGGCAAAATTGCAGGTATTGGAGTGAAACCAATCCGAAATTGAAGCATCAAAAACCCCTGCATACACCTAAGGTTACTGTATGGGCAGCTTTGTCAGCAAGAGGCATTATTGGACCCTACTTCTTTGAAGATCAAAGAGGATGCAGTGTTACAGTGAATACAGAGCGGTATATTGTCATGTTACAAAACTTTTTTGCTCCTACGCTAGAGGATTTTGATGGTTTTAATCAACAATCGTGGTTTCAGCAAGACGGGGCAACATGTCACACCTCCAATAACTCATTGAGAGCAGTTCGAGAAATTTTCGGCCAAAAAGTCATATCCAAAAAAGGTGACATTAACTGGCCTCCTCGCAGTCCGGACCTGTCCCCAATGGATTTTTTTCTTTGGGGACAGGTCCGGGCTTAAAAGTAAAGTTTTTGAGACCAACCCAGTGTCTGTTGAAGAATTGAAGCAACATATTCGCGAGGAAATGCAAAACATTTCTCGGAACACTTGTCAGGCCGTCACTGAAAATTTTCGCTCCAGGTTACGGCAATGCCAAAATAATGAAGGATCACATATGGATGACGTAATTTTTAAAAAATAAAATCCCTATTCATGTGTTTTCATAATTAATAAACGGTTTTCATCTGATATAATTAGTTTTCATTTTATTTTAGTTTGAAATGTAAAAAGAGTTATGGTCCACCCTGCATGTATATATTCGGTATCCAGCCAAACCACTATCCGCTGCATCTCTAGTTTCTAGTCACACTGTCAAGCTCAACAAGGTTTGTGTTATGGGTATCACAGAACAATGTAGTTGCTTTTATAGATGGATATACGGGTACAGTCAAGTGTAAAAATATGGGTGCATACAATACAACTTACTCATAAATATATCCCATTGCTTGTATGTCAGCAAATTAAGGTTTCTGTGCATATTTATGATAGGATTAAATCAATACATATTTTTGCACTTGACTGTACATAGAAACATCAAAGACTTGGGAAGTAAAGTCATCACACCAATATTAGACTCATCCAGTACTGGAATTTGTAGAATAAGCAGGGCCCGGATTTTTCATCGCACGGTAATACGAAAGACGACTATGGAGTCGATATTAATGTGAAAACACATATTCATACTCACTTATTTTCTTCTTAGGCGGCTTTAGACCTGGCTAAATGCAGTGCACTAACTGCGGGAGGGAATGGAGGGATGATAAACCATCTCACTCTAATCAGTGAGTGTGAGTTCAGTTAGTGCACTGCATTTAGACAGGTCTAAAGGCCGCTTTAGTTATGTACCTAGTTCATCATCATCATCATATCAGCCGAAAGACGTCCACTGCTGGACATAGGCCTCCCCCAAAGAGTGCCAAATTGGCGTACCTAGTTATGCATGCTATATTGTTGTGATAGACCTAACATTGTCATTTATTTATATTTGCAATCGGTACATTTGGTATTAATTAAATGAATGAGTATGAATATGAGTAAAATTTTAATGTTAATATCAAGTCCATAGTTCTCTTTCGTCTTACCGTGCGATGAAAAATCCGAGCCCTGATAATAAGTTAAATTGCATCTAGAGCCTTTAAATATAACAGAATTACAGAACTTACCATATCCATTTAATTTAATTTGGTAACGCTTCTGTGACCCTGTCGGCGCGCTGGACGAGGTAGCCGCGGACTCGGCCGCTGCTGCCTTCTGGCTTTCTTCCTTCTCCTTCAAGCTGATCAACTCAGTCTCCAGCTTCCGGATCTCAAGAGACAGTATATCTTGCACTTTTTTACGCTTCGCTTGCTTCAGCAACTCGTTCAACTCATCTATGTCGGACCTCAACTAGAGAACCAACAAAAAGGGATATATCTAAGTGAAATGTTTACCATATTAATTAATCTGTTACTCTACACATTTCATAAACTAGAAAACTGTAGTTAATTCATGTTTGTTTGTAAGAAAAAACGCGCTTACCTCGCTAATTTTCGCTGACATTATAAATGAGTTAAATAAATGACCTACGGCTTATCAAAAGACGAATGCAAAATCAATAAAACGTTATTTTTAGTTGAAATTATTTAACTGGCGATCAATTGTAAACAATACTGCTTCTTGAAAAATCTCACGAATGTGCTAGAAGGAATACCGAAACTAATGTCGACCGATCGTATGTATTATTCGTAACCCAAAAACCACAAAACTCAACAATGGATTAATGTCAAACTTGTCAAAGCAAACCGACAGTCTCGGTATAAAAATTTGAATCTTGTTTGGTCTACGAATAAGACTGGTTTTTAAATGCATATACTTTGAACAATAACTTTCAACTAAACATATTCTATATGTATTCAATAGAGCACTTAAGCCGCATCCCCACGTCTGAGCATAGCAATAGCAGCCCGCCGCGTGATTCCGGCCAGAGGGCCTACCGCGAAACGAAATTCGTTTTCGTTCGTGTATCTCCATCTCTGTTGAACTTGCTAGTTCGAGTGACAGAGACGGAGATACTCGAACGAAAACTAATTTCGTTCGTGTATCTCCGGAGATGACGGGAGTGCCGGGGTCGGTCATGGGAATGTGGCTTATTTTTGCCCGACTGCCGAAGGAAAGGAGGGTATGTTTTTCGAGCGTATGTATCTATGTATGTCTTAATCTTTGGCACCCCCAGAGGGCCTACCGCGAAACGAAATTGGTTTTCGTTCGTGTATCTCCGTCTCTGTCGCACTTGCTAGTTCGAGCGACAGAGACGGAGATACACGAACGAAAACGAATTTTGTTTCGCAGAGCAATGACCAAAGTTTGTCATTGAGATAGAGGTTCCAAACTTTATACTTTGTCTATGGTCTTAGGTTGAGTGTTTAGTTAGAGCGTGTTCACATTATCGAGTACGACATCGCTGTACAACATTTTATGCTAAGAAAACCTAAGTTTGTTTAACTCCTTCGCACAAACTATTACAACAACAACAAGTGGAATTAAAAGATTTTTCAAAATATGTCACTATGTCACTCCCACGATTAAAAGGAATCCAACAACACCTCATATGTCGAAATCCGTCAAACGGTTTAGGCTGCAGGGGCCCTACCGCCAAATGGACCAACGAAAACGAAAACGAAAACGAAGTACGAACGAAAGAAGAAAATGGCGCTTACCGCCAAGTAGTTTCGGATCGTAGGCTTTCGTTTCGTTTCCATAGACAACTTGCGGATTTGCTATCGTGAATGGAAAGAACGATGAAGTGGTAAAGTGGTTTCACACGCAGCGATAAAAAACCGGTAAATGGATATTTAGCTAAAAATTAGCTTGAAATAGTGATAAACAATATTTATATCGTATATAAAACGTGTAGCGGCATTAGAAAGTGCTGCTGAACTAGTTTTAATGCTAGATTTTAGGATTTTTCTTTAAAATTTAAGAATGTCAAATCAGCGACTGCGTCTTGGCGGGAATTCAAATAAAGCGCACCGCCTTACGTATTGTTGCTTTATATATTAAACATTTTCAAGATTTTATTTGTTTGTCTACCTGTTTTTTGTTCTTAACATTAGACCTGTTTGTTAATTACTTAATCATATTCAATCACGTGAACATTTAAAACAAAGATAAATGTGTGGTGTAAAGTGATCAATTGCTTCACGTGATGATGATTAACTTTGCCCTTTCCCCTTACGAGGTACATTTTCATGCAAGGAATAGGCAAATTTCTGCTTTCTGCTTTTTTTGCTAGTAGGTAGATCCATGCTTATTTAACCTTTGTAAAATAGTGCCATGTCAATTATTGGAATTTGGTATACGAGCAGAGCCCTGTATCCTTAAAGTATCCCAGTTATATTACATGTAACTGGGAAACTACTAAGATCAAGTTACTGTAGGGGCAATATTTTATTTATTTGCTGTCTTCGTCGTCAAGTGTGTCTCATTTTACCGTGCTGGCGATAGATGGGCGTGGGACCAAGAACGAAAAATAGAGTTAGGCATAGTAATTCAGTAAGGTGCGTTGTCTCCTACTGGTTCTAATCTCTTCCATGAATAGATATGAATCATTTAGCAAAGTTTCATTTGTTTAAATTGTTCTCCGAGATAGTGTGTCCAGAATAAAATGCCTTTGCATGGACAAATGAAACTTTGGACAACGACTTACTTAGGGAAACAATTCTAAACACTAATATGGTCATATAGCATTGAGGGCACACTTTAAATTAAACAATTGTTGTAAGCCTACAAATATCATTTATTTTTACAAAAATAAATAAATTACACTATATTTTAATTGTATAGTAATAGCTAGGTTAGGTATCAATAATTAAAATGTCTTGCAAACGGCATTGTAAGTCTATGGGTTTGCGTGCGTAGATTTTTACCAATTCAAGTTAAAGTACATTATGCGGTCGTTCCTTCTGTCCCAGCTCAGCAGAGGCATCTGTAATACTTAAAGGGAAGAAGTACAGAATAAGTGCAATGTGCATCCTGCACAACGTTACTTTTCTATATCAATACTAATATTATAAAGCAGAAAAGTCTGTGAGATTGTTGCTTTGCAAGTTTTTATGTAATGGGTAATCTCCGGAACCACTTATCCGATTTCAAAAATTCTTTCATCTGCGTGTAGAATCGACTTTCTGGATGAAGGCGAAGCCGCGCGGACAGCTAGTTATCTACAAAGAGGTAATATGTTGACTTTTATAAGTTTGTATACTTTCTATGTTATTGGTAAACACTGGAACGAACTATTCGATTTAAAAAAATCTTTTGTTGGTTCATAGAATGGACATTCAGGAAGGACAAGTCGTATATGTTTTTAAATGCCTAATTATTTACCTACGACTACGACGTCTAGTTCCCATAGCAAAGGTCAGCCTGTGTAAGGTATTCCACTGTCCAAGATCTTTGTCCAATGTGCATTGCGTCTCACATTATTTTAAGCAAAATGTGAGACGCAAATTCACAGTGGATTTAGATTGTCTCTAACATATGAAAATGAAATTTGGACTAAGTTCAATGTCGTATTAAATAAAAAAATACATGGTTGTTTTTATAAAAATTCATATTGTATTTAACAAAGTTCAATGCAAGATTTTTTTAGTATAATGCGAGATAATTTACGACAGTTTTGTGTTGTACTTTATCTATCGTCGTCACATTTGAATTTCATCCATTTGCCCAAAATGTTTCACTAACATCGGTTTCGGCCATAGGGAATGTGTACTGTAGAAATTACATACAGTTTCGCTACGTCGTTTTTCTCGATTTACATACCATTATTTCAAGAGAATCAATCCAATGCCCATGAAACTAGCCAGATCGATGGACAGAAATATAGACGTTAAATTAACCGTAAGATAGTACAATTACAGTCTCGATTTTTGAAAGAATTGTACATTCGAAAATTTAAAATGTTCTCATACTTCAAAATACTATAAAAAAATAAGTATTGAAGTAAAATGTATTCCAGATATGATTTCACGTAATTTTGTTCATAGTTTAATAGAATTAGTACAGTTTTAAATCATAACATTGATAAAAATATTTAAAAAATGCATTGACGGAAAAATTTAATTTCTTCTCCCATACAAATTTCATCTGACTTGTGTAACGCACAGTATTGCAGTATTAAAAAAATCGTAACTTTTTTTTTATATAAATTTAAAAAGCTCTGGCCAAGAAATTAGCTTGTTGTATGTTCAACACCATGTAAAACATCAATGAAATTGTTTGTCAGGTCTCTAGAACAAATATTTTATATCAATATCTTGTATCAAATTTCAGGGAAAGGATTTCGTTCCTTTGTGTTACGTCAGCTGTGTAACGCTACATTTTGCGTTTTATTGCAGATAAGACTGCATGCGCATGTGTCGATAGCCATATTCGTTTTTATATTGTGGTACGAAGATTGAAAAAGTATATTTAAGAAACAATTTTGTGTTGTCTTAATTAGGTAATTTTTTGTTTTTTACTGCTGTTTTTACATAGTTGGATGGTGAAATAAATAGGTAATCGGCTAGGCATATTCGAATATTAAAATTCCTTACGGTATTTTTTTTATTTGCTTATCAACCCCAATTTTGCTTCGTTTGTGTGTGACGTTTTTGTGTCATTTGTGTGACGTTTTGGTGTTACACAATTTAAAAAAAATCCCATACAAATTACCATCCAATTGTTTACTTTGTGTAACATTTTTGTGAATATTCCTTTGCGTTACGTACATTTTTTTGCAATCCACCCTAAAACATGTTTTATATTCAAAACTTCGTCCAAATTGTATTCCGCATACGTTAAATAGCCTAAACTCTTTAATTATTAATGGATGTTATCATTATCACGTTAAAATAACTATTAATTTTGTTAGAAAATTAATTGTCTCTTCAGGAAGTTGATTCTATACGCAGGGAAAATATTATTTCATTCGGATGGTTGGTTCCTGAGAATACCCGTTACATACAAAATCAAAATATTTATTTTACGAGTTTATTAATAGGTACATCTATTGTTCATTCTAAATTTATACATCATAAGAAAAAACAATTGTAAAAATAACAATTCCTGATTCTTAGAGATGTAAAAGGTCTCTGAGAATCAAAATTTATATAATAAAAAAATGATAACAGAGTGAAGTCTCTCATGTCAATTCCACTGAACACTGTAATGAAGTAGTAACTTTATTAGTGTTCAGTGAAATGACATGAGAGACTTCACTCTGTTCTCATTTGATTATATAAATTTATTATTTAAATTAGAAACTTATGTAACACTTTAAACTCTCGAGATTTGTACACATATTTAAATTATGAAGGTAAATAAATATCGCGTTAGACCCGTATAAAATAATCATTTAAATATAAATCTATGTATAGTTCATGTTTGCAAGGACGATAAGTAATGTCGTACTTGCAAACATGAACTATACATAAGCTTCTGTCAAAACTTATATTTATTGCCAACTGCTCTTTTCTGTACGCCGTCATCAAATACTCACTGAGACGATTCTAACGAGTCCAAACTCAACAGGGTTGCGGTCGGTTAAATACTGAATTTCCATGGCCACTTTCTCAGCTCGATGGTACCATAATATTGAATTGTCATCCAAACTATACTTATACCCAACATTTCAGCTCAATCGGTTTAACCCTTTTCCAGGCCGGCAATTGGAAAATGACATTAAGATATTATGTTTGACAAGCAATATGTGGTCGATATAACGCCTCTGCCTGGAAAAGGGTTAAGGTTAACTGGTTCATAATTCAGTTCCAAGATTTGTCTACGTCCATGTAAAAAACTGTAAGCGTGATAAGGTAACAGACAGACAAGAGTTTCGCATTTATAATATTAGTATGGATGTCCATCTTGAAAGCCCATTCCTCCTAAGGCCCATGGTATGATGGTATTATTTAAATCATTTTCAATCGGAACAGAGTTGCATTTGTTTTGTTTTGTCTTTGTTTTGGAACAAAAGAAAATTTCAATAACATTTTGTTTTGTATGGTGGGTCTTAGGAGGTAGGCCTATACACAGGTGAAAGAATATTTGAAATCGGATTAGTGGTTTCGGAGATCACCTCCTACATAACAAAGTTACAATCTCTTTCCACTTTATAATACTAGATAGTACTAACGTAGTAATGGCAAATCTTATCGACCCGCTAAGTATGTTTCTAGACCACATCTGCTCGAATTGCCTGCGTTTCCTCTTCGGTTCCTGTGTGTGCATAATCCGGAACTGTTCATATAAGTACTGTACACAACCCTGAAATCACAAAAAAAGATCTTTAACAAGGCACTGAGGTTTTAATTAGAGCATACATAAAGTGGCACCTACAAAACGAGTGAGCAGAGAACATAAAATGTGACAGACACTAGGCTTTTATGGATATTTTCATAATTTTTAGTTAATTTGTTACCTAAAAACATGACACATTAATTTCCTAATTTAAACCCTAAGGCCCTTGTTTTTTCCTTCTGGGCTTTTATAAAACTAGTGCCTATGCTAAATCTTGGGATTAGGTGTCAAAGCGGACCCCGGGCTCCTTTAGGGCATAGCCATTTCTGCCAAGAAATGAATTTTTGGTACAAGCTTTTATTGCTGTCTGTATTTTTCTGTATAACGTCACCAACTACTCATTGAGACAAATCTAACGAGATCAAACTGAACGGGGTTAGGTCAGTTAAGCTTTGAATTTCCATGGCCACCTTCTGTCTCCATCATGAGATCAGTTCGATGGTACCATAATATTGAGTTGTCATCCAAACTATACTAATATCCGAAATTTCAGTTCAATCGGTTGAAGATATCTGCTTCAAAATTGAGGTCCAATTGCAAGTTAAATATAAGCTTGTAATGATATTCGGTATGATGATGACGATAAATAGTTCCCCAAGGCTTCCGTTTAGGTACCTACATATAATTTGTAGACTATGGTACACAAAATGGCACCGATGGATATTTGTATGACCAGGTATCCAAATTTCTATGACGCACAGACAGGCGGATAAATTCCGCCGCCAAATTTGCCTGTCTGTGGTATACTCGTACATTTTGTAGCTGCGGTTGGAATCAGCCCGACGGAATTCAGTCTGTATGTGGCTAGCCTAAAAGTTGCATTTATGATACCCATAAATTAAAAATATTAAAAAGAAGAGCTCCCGCGGATGTGCTGTGTTGAGTGAGGGGGCATGTATTTGTCTCTTATCTAGCCTTCAATGCTTGTGATTCTTCCATAGTCGCAAGGCTACAGTGGCTGGTTACCATCAGGAGGCCGCAGGGGCGGCTTAATATGAATGTAATTTAATGTAATTATGGATTTTTTATCTGATATAAATGATTATTATTAACCTATAGTATGGGCGCCGGGCATTTCACGGGGCGCCACTTCGCCGGGCGACTAGCGCCCCAGGCGGGGGTGAGGGCGCTAGGATAATGATTGCACCCGGGCGTTATATGGGCTAGAGACGTCTCTGGGAGGCCGTGTGCATGTTGGCCACCGCTGCAGTATAACAATGAAACGACAGTAAAACTTTAAGGTCTCTCACACACTGGCACGGCTGTCCGTGGCGGACAATAGTAAACTTGTCATTAGCTGTCAAATTTACTATGGACCGCCACCGCTGGCCGCGCCGGTGTGATGTAGGCCTAAAAGATACTATCTTAGTGTCAATACGATCAAACAAGCAAAGCGTTTATTCCAAGATTACTTAACCTGGTCAATTTTGAAGTTCAAACTCAGATTAAGTCCTTATTATACTTTGATCTTATCCCGCCTTATTGGCGTGGCGTTAGTATTATAGTGGACTATTGCTTTCAAGACCTATATTGTGTACATGTTTGAGTAACACATATAAACAACGGTCCGCAAAATACTAATCTTTCATAGAATCCTGCCTTCTCGAGTGGCACTACCTACCGTTATTCATAGGGTAGCGTCAAGAGTGGGCGGGCAAGCCCCGTTGAACATCAGCATCGCGAGCGCGTAGTCGAGTTGAGGAACCCATATTGTTCGGGCAGCCGTCATCTGGTTTCGACTTCTTGATGTTAACACTGAAACAGATTTACAGTATTGAATTTCACGGTCACATACAATACAATACAATACAAATACTCTTTATTGCACACCTCACACAAACAAAGCAGTTACATAGAGAAACAATACAATAACATGTAGGTAGAGGTAGACAACAGGCGGTCTTATCGCTGAAGAGCGATCTCTTCCAGACAACCTTTGGGTATCGGAGAAAGAGATAAAACTAGATTATGCAGTAGGTGGTGCAGAGATTATTATCAATCAAAAATCAAGAAATTATAAAAATAAACGTACATAAATACCTCTATATATAAACATACACACACAATCATACATATATACAAATAACACAAACACAAATATAATGATACATAAACAGTCAGCCAAAAATACAATCAGGGTTAGGGGAGAGACAAATAATGTTCTTTAAGAAGGGATTTGAGGTTGCCGATAGATTTTGCTTGTCTGATGTCAAGAGGGAGAGAGTTCCACAGTCGGATAGAATTAATAGTGAACGAACTATTGTAAAATTTGGTAGATGATGAAGGCACAGTTAATAGCAAATTGTTAGAACATCTAACAGAATTTAAAAAACTAAAACGTTCTTTGAGATAGCGGGGAGTTGCAGGGTTAAAAAGGATATTATACAGAAGCGAAATAATGTGAGAGACATAATATTCTCTTCTAATGTATATCTAGGCCAAATCTTGTGAATCAAATTTTACCAACTTCTCCTAGGTAGGTAGGTTCCTTTTTGCGCAGTGATCTGATCAACTATTCATTGACTTAAAATATTTGTTTTCAGACAGAGTCCGGAACAGGTGAACTGTGGCACTACATAATAGATTGTATAATTATACATATTATAATATGTACTGTACATCGTAAGCCACTGTAGTCGAGTGGTAAGGCAAGCGACTTCCAATCTGGAGGTCGCGGGTTCAAAGCCTGGCCCATACAACTGGGTTTAAAAAAAAAACTTATGTAAAAATCTTATCTTGTTATCTTATGTTGCGGACATATTTAAGAGCTATGGTATGGGACATATTTTTGGATAAGTTGTATGCACCCATATTCTTACATTTGATTACGAAATATCATTTAATAATTCTAAAAACGATTCTAAAACGATCCTCACAGTTCTCGCGCATGGTACACACCGCAGCTTACGTTTTACGTTTCATTTACAATACGCGCAATAAAAACAATAATTTAAGCGCACGGAGTGTATCAGTGTCGAGGAGCTGCGGGCATCTACAATGTTATTAACCAGGCTGTCTAAACTGGAATCATTTCCAGATGAGTACAAGCTATTGGTTAACAAACAAAAACTTAAACCTAAACATAATTTAAGTAAATTCAATTTATTTAAGGATGACGATCGCGTCATGCGAGTCGGCGGTCGCATCGGTTACTCAGAGCACTTTTTTTACGACAAAAAACACCCGATTTTCATAACCAGCAAACATCATTTCACTGTTTTATTATTCAATCACACACATAAAAAAAACTTCTACAAGCTGCACCTCAAGCACTGCTCTTTGAAGTACAAGATGCTTGGTGGACGCAAGGTGGTAGGAATCTCGCGCGAAAGATTAACAGTGGCTTTTTTCTCGACTGCCGAAGGAAAGGACGGTTATGTTTATCGAGCGTATGTATGTATGTATCTATGTATGTATGTGTGTATGTCTTATTCTTTGGCACGCACTGCAGACTAAACCGTGTGACGGATTTTGATATGAGGTGACGTTGTATTCCTCTTAATCGTGAGAGTGACACAGGCTATAATATTTGCAAAAAAGCGGCCAAGTGCGTGTCGGGCCACGTGCAGGGTAAGGTTCCGTAGTTGCCCGTCTGTCACAGAATGTGGACTTAAAAGGGGCTTTTGGGGTTTTTATTATAGCTTACCCTCGAAAATAATCGTAAATATTAGATACTACATAAACTAATCGAACCGCAGATCGCAAACTTTTAGCAGCAACACGTTATTTACGTAAAATAATTACGAAAAAGCAACTGTACCGTCCACGGTAAAAGGTTCAAATTTCAATGACAATGTATATGCACCCAAGTGCATTTCTTACCAGTTAACTAGTTATGTCTACGTAACTGTGATAGTTTTCCTTTTAAATTCATTATATGTACTACTGCCACAATTTTTTTCACGTCCCCAGTAGTAGCCTTTTAGCCGGCAGGGAGGGGTGGGACGACGACGACGACGACACATGACTCGAACAAAAATTAGGGCTTTAAATCTCATTATCTCGCAAACGCATAACCAAGTTGCAAAATTGTTTTAGTAAACCCACAATATTTTGGAACAAGCTATCCAACGATACCACACACTATAGGTTTAACGAGAAAAAATGTAAGGAAGTACCTTAAAAAAAAAAAAACAGGATTTTATTCTACTGTTTTGTCGGCGTGTTTGGTTTATATACCCACGCCGAATTGCAGTTTTCTAGTTGTAAGGGTTATTGAGCTAAGCCGAAGACGGACAGACAGACAGATAGACAGACAGACAGACAAACAGACGAACGGACATGGCGAAACTATAAGAGTTCCTTGTTGACTACGGAACCCTAAAAAGCAGTTGGGTTTTTAGAAAAATCTTTTAATTCAACTTGTTGGTGAAGGAAAATGTCGTGAGGAAACCGGTCTAACCTTTCACCTTACTATTTCAGCCCTAATGTCAGTATCCCGAATTATCATCATGTCTAATGTCTCATGACCAAATTCTCAGTAATAATATTTTATTTAATTTTTTCGCATAAAGTCGGTTCTGGCGCTTCGCCGGCCGCTGCCGCGGCACGCTCGGCTCGCACGCTGTATTAGGATCGCAGTTCTTCCTAACACTCCCCCTCGCATCGCTCGACGTCGTACCTACACCGACCTTTAATATTTTATGAATATTATTAATATCTTAGAATATTTCATGGTCATAATATACGTTTTCATCACACTTGCTCGTAAAGGGCTTCATAACGCGCAGGCATACAGAGCAGTAATAACCTTTATTACGCCCATGGGCGTAATGGTTTTGAAACCTCTGATTGGCTTAAGCAAATCTGGTTGCTGTGTGATTGGTTGAATAAAAAAATCTAGTTGGTCACGACGCCCCGCCCCGCAAGAATACTGCTCTGTGATTGGTTGAAATATTGAACTGCGCGCTCTACTAGCACTGATCTGGAAGTGAAGTTGTCAATTTTTGATTGGTGCTGCTGTATGAAACTTACATTTTTCTGTCTTTTGTTGTTATTTATTTCCTCGCAAATGTGATGAAAAACATTGTGTATAACACGGGCGTAAGAATATTGCAAACTCGAGTCATCAAAAGCCCTCCGCCTTCGGCGTCGGGCTTCTGATAGACTCTCGTTAGCAATATTCCACTTACGGCCCTCGTTAAACAATGTACTATTTTATAAAGAACTTATCGTGTCTGAGACCTAATCCTCCGCCCTCCGCCCGGGCTCCCGCCAGAAACTCGCTTCGTCAGCCCTTCGTTTCACAGGTGCACTTGACCTATGCTCCGCTCGGGAGGTCGCCGCCACCTCCCCCCACTCACGTCGCTTCGGCTTCGTGCGCCCGCTCAACTCAGAACCTCCTTCGCGAGCTCCTGGCTCCGCAATTTTCATATACACTCTAGGGGTAGGGCAGACAAGACCACGTGTATAGTGGGGTGCTCCGATTCGGTTTTGTTTTCTGTATGCCTGCATATAAAATACAATATCTCGACCATTTTTGATTTTTAAGTCCTAGGTCGTTTAGAATTTCTGGGTCCAATATCTCGGTAATTTTTCATTTTAGAGAATTTATTTCTTTTAAAACATGCTTATTTTAACGCATTATGTACTAAACAATCATAAAAAATGCATTAGGTCTACATTAGAGAAAAATTTAATAAGTCAAGTGACAGGATAGGTGTGATGAACTTAGGTGTAGTATGCATTCTACATAGTAATGATTAGGCACGTTAATCATTAGGCTTAGTAATCACTAGGAAAAATCATTATTAGTTTCCAATATATTTACAGTTGATGTTCAGTATTAGATTATGAGGTATGCAATTAGGCACAGCAAATAATTATGCCATACAATATTAGTTATCCGAATATTAGGGCTAATGAAAATTATATCGAACATCGATAGGTGTAATGAAATTAGCACTAACCAACTAGTGGGGGTGAGCCAATATGACATGTCTGTCAACCGTGTTCCTGACACCTCTGTGACACTGCTAGTAGCTGACATGACAGACGCAAGCTTATGTGGCGCGAACTGTACATTATTAAATTTTTTCGAGATGAGAGAGATGGAGATTATTCATTTATTACATACACACAAACAACTTACAAACTCACAAACTGTTCCTCTTTATTGAACGAGCGAACGAAGCGAACGAAGTTCTCAGTTTCAGCTTGGGCAAAAATTCTTTCGTATGTCCATCGTCTGGCCGGCTATTCTCCTCTACAGGTCGCACTTCTCAACCAATTCTCGTGAAATTTTGTAAGCGGGTTTCAATAATTATATAATAGATTATTTGTCGATTCAGTTTTTCAACATAAAAAAATAAAAATAAAAACTTCAGGTACAGCTCACAGAGCCACTAGTAATATTCGTATAGTATGTATGTATTTAAGTATTTGTATCTACTAAATATATCGTCATCTAGTACTCAAACCCATAACACAAGACATATCGAGCTTACTGTGGGCCAGTTCGATTTGTGTAAGATTATGTCCAAATATGTATTTATTTAACATAGGTAACCGATATCACAAAGACAAACAAATAATCTCGGAGTCGCGACCCGGTGCAGACTCCGCCCACGTTCAAGAGTATATCATCCTTAAGTCGTTCAGAATGGCCAACATATTTATAAGTACCTAAAATACCATATTTTGTACTTCATTCATCAATAGTTAATCTCAATAGTTACCATTGCGTCTCCGTCTTCCGCTGCCTCGGCGCAGCGCCAGTGTCGCCCCCTGCTCCGGTCGCAGATCGCCGGTGGCTGGATTTTTATGCCGGTACCTGTAATACAGTAATTTACTCATATTGACCGATGGTATATATATTATGTTCGAAGATATATTTTAGAAGAAAGATAAGTTTCTGTCAAAAGTTTCATTTTTGGTAGAATCTTTTATTGCCAACTGTACTTTTCTGAATACCGTTATCAACTACTCATGAGGTGATTCTAACGAGCTGAAACTCAATAGTTACGTCGGTTAAGTACTGAATTCCCATGGCCTCCTTCTGTCTCCATCATCAGATCAGCTCGATGGTACCATAATATTGAACTGTCATCAAAACTCTAAAAATTCCTTTACCCAAAATTTCAGGACAATCGGTCAACGGGAAGTGGGTCAAATTTAACTTGCAAGATTTGTCCCTCACTAACAAACGAACAGGTCAAGCTTGTAAAAAGGAAAGCCATACTCGTAGTTGTCTCATAATTTTAGTCTAAGTAATAATTTAAGTCTAGTAAAAACGGACTCGAACGGATATTTGAACTATACACCCTTAGCTGCAGTAGTAAGTACGTCGCGTCATAGTAAAGTATTTTTTTAATAATTCAATGGTGACAAACAAGCTTAGGTTCGGCCTGCCTGATGATAAATAAACATGCTTGTGATTCCAAAGTAGTCCTAAGTGCGTTGCCTACCCTTTATTGATTAGAGGATTCGCTGTGTTGACAACTAGAAACAATTGGTGGCCCCTCGTTCTCCTAACAGCGAATCCTCGGGAGTTCCAATGACGGAATACAATACTACAGAGCAAGAAGTGGATATTTGTAAGTCTACATAGTGTCATATTTGGAGTAGCCTAGGAGCCGTAGCATGGTTGGCCTTGTCACGCGATAGGTGATAGGATAGAGCGTGCGTCACTGGCTGACACCGTTCGATAGAACGAGACGACGCTCTTATCTTGTCACTTGTCGCGTGATAAGGCCAACCATGCTACGGCTCCTGAATCTTAAAGAAGACCGCGCAGTAACTGCACGTGAAACTTTTCAATGGGCAACCCGGAACAAAAAAGTTATGAAAGAGTTTAGAGTATATAACTATAGGCTTGTCTAAAAAGAAATTTTTGTCAAGCTGGTGGGAATCGGCTTATATGGGCGCTCCGCCACTGGCGGACACTACTACTCTCTCTCGGAGCTAGGGTCTCATGAGCTTCCGAGGAAATATCAACTCAGCGTACCCTCATAACATAAAGAGTCGGTCAGGCACGTGTGACTTTGTGACACTGACGTCCTCTTACATCAGGAGGGCCCTAGATTTGTTGTTAGGTAATACATATTTTATTAACACCTTATGCCGTTTACATCGACAAGAGAAATGAAAGTAAGTCCTAGACCTAGGAAGTCCAGACGCCATATCAGCCGTCCGATACATTTATACACAGCACAGAAAATATTATAAATCAGTATCACCCATATATTTAGTCTCAAAAAAAAAAATTTCGTTTACTACCACTACAAATAATTACCATCGTCAAATTACGGATCCGCTCCTGTGCCTTACTCTTCTCAGCAGCCTCCATGGTGCTGGGTGGTTCCTCCTGCACCGCACCTAGCGCTACTAAAGCTGTGGCGGGGATGACGGACGCGGGATGGATATGTATCCCGAGTTCAGGCTCGCCTAATTTGTCGTCCGACTGCCTCACCCCCACTTCAGTCTGGTTCTGAATTTCTTGTATGCCCTGTAAGTATAAGTAGGTACATTTTTTTTGAGATGTCGGGCTTATTCGTGACGTGGTGACCATGTGACCTATTTAGTCAACAGCTGCGATATTGATATCTTGGAGGTCTTCTATAAAGCCATGAAGGGACAAGAGAATAAATAAAACTAAATTTAACTATTACAAAAAAAATCAGCATGCCTATATTATTTGCGTTGTATTCACATGATTTTTATACGATTATATATGGATCCATAATTTATATATTGAAACTGTTAAGGAAGAAAAAAATACATAATTAACAACGAGTTGAAAAACCCCCGACATTTTCATTTCAAAGTTCAATATCTCAAAACCAACTGAACCGATTTTGTTGAAACGTAGCTAAGAACCATCTCGATCACGTCAAATTTCACACAGTAAAAGACCGCATTAAAATCGGTAACCGATATAGCCCTCCGAATGGCTAAACTTAAGTGGCAGTGGGCGGGGCACATTAAATAAATAAATACTAGGGGACATTTTTACACAAATCGAACTAGACCTATAGTAAGCTAGCTCAATAAGGCTTGTGTTATAGGTACTAGACGACGATAATAATAATAAGCTTGAGAACCCTTAATATTCACTCTCTCACATATATCCTTCTACAAAAAGCAGTGATCATGAACACATGTCGATTAGTGCGTAAATTTCTAGCTATAGAACAGTAGGATCTACCATTCCGTACTCGTTTGGCCAAAAGCCCGCGATTATGGAATTAAAGCTTCCTCCACTTGGAGAGAAAAAAAAACATGAAAAGCATAAATAATAATAATAATAATTTATTCATAAAACATAATGTACATAGTTACTAAAGACTAGGAGTTTATTATTAGAGGCAAATAACACGTGCCTGAGCTAGGATACCCTGTGTTTCAGGCAAAAAAGGACTAACAATTGAATATGTTATTCACATGCAAAAAATAATAATACAATATCATTCTTATTGAATATAGTACAAATAATTAGGAGTTTATAACCTATGCGGTATAAAAGATATAACAAAAAATTTATTAGATCGACAAATAACTTCTCTGTATCGTCATAAGATATATTTAGTAGGGCTTCTCGTAGCGTTGATTTACATTTCATGTAGTTTAGGAATATAGATCTAGCCGAGCATTAAGTCTATCGTAAAGAAGTGGACCTAGACGATATATACATAATAGATATAAATACTTAAATACATAGAAAACATCCAAGACTCAGAAACAAATATTCATGCTCATCACACAAATATTTGGTAAGAATATATTATTCTTACCGGGATTCGAACCCTGAAACCTGAAGGGACCCCTTCAGCTTCGTAGGCAGCGTCACTACCCACTAGGCTAACCGGCCGTACATTGCACGTAGAACCGATGGCCGTTGGGGCGGAAAGGTTCTCTAGTGGCGACCACGTACCGGAAGGCGCAGCGTGGGTAGGCCCCCCACAAGGCGGACTGATGACCTGGTAAAGGTCGCTGGAGTCCGCTGGATGCGGGTGGCAGGACCGGTCATTGTGGCGCTCTTTGGGGGAGGCCTATGTCCAGCAGTGGACGTCTTTCGGCTGATATGATGATGATGATGATGAAAATCGGTCTATTCGTTTAGGAGCTACGATGCCACAGACAGACATACATATACACAGACACACAGACACGTAAAAAATATAATATAATATCTGTCTTTTTGTGTCAGGGGTTAAAAATTAACTAAAAAAAACCGCATTAAAATCGGTCCATTCGTTTAGGAGCTACGATGCCACAGACAGACACACAGACACACATATACACAGACATACAGACACACAGACACGTCAAACTTATAACACCCCTCTTTTTGCGTCAAGGGTTAAAAATTAACTAAGAACTGTTGCCTGCTTGCTATATTTAATACAAGTTAAGTACTTATATTCTCTATTGGAGTGTATTTTATTTTATTAGGAATTATAAATGGAAGTAAGGACAAGTTATGAAATATAACAGCAAACAGATAAAAGGCAAATAATTAGCAAAACAAGATAATAAATTATTCCAAATATGAAATGGCCCGGTGATAGCGGCTACCTACAGCTTTCTTCCATGTTGGGTAGCCTGTGCCCAGCAGTGGTTGTGTAAGACTAATGATGACGATGACGTCAAAAGTGTTTGCTAGATCATTCTAGACGACCAGTTTAACCTAGTAGGTGGTGACACTAGTGACTGCCTATGACACTAATGGTCCGGGCTTCAAATTCCAGCAAATGCAAATATGGATAGATTTTGATGGAAGAATATTTGCTGTGTATTTGATTATTTATATTTATGTACATTAAAAGTATTGTTTTCCAGTGCCCATGAAATACAAGCCTTATTGAGCTTATCATGATTTGTATACATATGATAATCCGCTAATAATTATTATTCTTGATCATGGAACACATGGTATACAAAACAGCACAACAGTAATATATTGGCATAAGGCATGCAACATTGAATCTATAATACAAATAATATATATCAGCATATTAATTCATTGCATCTTCATTTATTTAGTAGTGGTAGTTAGTAGTGGGATCTTAGAATTATAGGTTGGATTGGAAGTAGGTACTGACTTGGTAAGTAGGTACCAAAGATTATTGTAAAACTAATATCCAGACTGATTCACCATTACTAGGATTCAATAGAAGAACAAGACCACTTCTTAAACTATAGTATCATGTCTCATTAAAAATCACAACAAACTATTTTCTATTCAGTTCCATGTGATATGCTTTATTAAAATAAATGTCAAGTAGATGGTTTTTGATGAGCAAACACGTGATGAAATTTGTTTATTTAGAAATCCCGAGAATTTTATTTATAAAATTAAATTGAGTATGCTTCCAATCTTCCATAAAACTGGCTAACAATACCGCAGTCAAAGTGTAATATATGAGAATTTATGGAACGGAAATTGCCGTGTGTTGTGGGCCATGGTTATATTATCTTTGTTGTGGGCGATAAAATAGGCTATCTGTCACTGCAATATCACATTTTTTCAATTGCTCTGAAAATAACATCCATGTGCTCTATCTAGAGCTTTTGGGAATATGTACAGGCGTGAGTTTATGTATGTAAAGAACATCAGATACAAAGCTTAGGATGAAAAGTGAAAGATTTACAAGAATACTTCATGGGATAGGAAAATAAGAAACTCAAATCATTAGGTACCTTTCAGTGACTCGATAGAAGGAGTCAATCCTTCAGCAATTTTGATCGGAAGAAGCACAGTTATTTCATCAGCTTTGCTTGAAACTGAGAAAATGATCTGCTCATTTAGGTTGGCTATGCGTACGAGTAAGTGTACTTTCTTAATAATTCATTTCTTGAAGACTTAATTTTGATCCTCGCGGTTAACATGTTATTATTATTCACTTTAGTGCGCACAATATATTTATAAAATAAACTAAAAGCACTTCCAAAAACAACTTGAATCTTGCTGTTCAATCTTTGCAATGCTAATCCACAGATTAGAGATTACTTTCACACCAAATCATACGAGAGCAAGATGGAATGATGGATGAGAAAAAGAGAAGGCGATATAAAAATTGCGAAACGAAGGCAAAACGACAACTATTTTGGTATCGTATGATTTTGACGTTTCTCACGAAAATCGTCCTGTCAAAATAAACGAAAATCGGACTTCCCGGTAAGCTTTTGGTACATTTTTTCACAATATCATTCACTCTTTCGTATTCGTTCTTCGATGACGGATATTCGATGTTTGACAGATTTTGGCGGTTAGGAATGATCAAATCCGAATAAGAAACTTCGGATTTACCACTTCCCGGTAGGGGCCCTATTGCAGGGAGGCCAACTTTAACAAGTTAACCCTTAACATGGCAAGACATGAAGGAATGTAGCCAGCACAGATTTGTGCGCTCAAATCGAACGTTGCATACTTTTGGCGTGTATGAGGAAGAAAAAGTAATATTTTCGCCCTTTCGTTTGGCATCTTTCCTTTTCTAGCCTGTAACAATATTGATAGTAAAATAAAGTTAATGTTAGATTTAACGATCATTTTTATTTTTAAGATTAAATGTTTGTTAGAGAAATTTTATCCTGAAATAATACTATCGATTAGTATATATATATATTTATTTTTAATTTTAGTTGGTTCGAGTCCCGGGCAAGGCAAGCGAGTTTTAGAAAATCTTTGAATGCGGTTTTGTTTCTTTTTTAAAAATAAGGGAATGTCTCTTCTCTTAGAAAGCTTAAGGATTTAAGGTAGTTTCCCTCCAGGGCCCGACTTATCTTTCCACCCTGTATATTATGTTTTGTTTATTTATTATACATTTTATAATTATACATAATTACTTATGATTTGGAATATATGTATAACATCCCATTCTTCAAAACAATGGCGAATGGGTGACTGTCTGGGTTTTGAAGAATCCTATAAATACAATTTATGTACAAAAAAACCGGAAAAGTGCGAGTCGGACTCGTTACTCTACTCTACTGCTCTGTATCGTTTTCAGATTTTTGTCTGTACACAATATTACTTGCCAAATTTCATAGTTCTAGGTCAACGGAAAGTATCCTATAAATTTTGATTCCCTGAGAGCGTCGAAATGTACGTTTTTTGCAGCATAAGGCACTGGTCCCACCGCCGGCGACGAGCGATGAGCTATCGGCGATTTTCTCGCCCAAGAAACGAACAAAAGACAATCGCTCCCGTGTAAATAAAAGAGCGAGATATAGTTCATATAGTTGATTGAGTCGCGGTGTGAACAGTGAGCGATGAACTATAAATATATATCTCTCTCTTTTTTTTACACGGAAGCGATTATCTTTTGTTCATTTCTTGCGCTAGAAAAAAGTCGATAGTTAATATCTCACTCCACCAGTGGCCAAACGACTCTTTTTTACGTTAACTTAGATGTTTGATTTTTTTCACAGCTTCAAGGTGTATGGTTTTAATTTCAACTCGATACCTCCACGCGTCCCCAAGATAAAGGGTCTTGACTGACGGACAACAAAGGGTAATCCTAAAAATGGGGCTCCACGCACGTCTCCCGATGGTCCAGGATACCACTGTAGTAACATGAGCGGGAAAGGCATGAAATGAATTATACAAATTTGTATAATTATACATTTATTGGATGTAACTAGGATTACAGACACAAATACACGTGAAGCGTTCAGTTTCAAAGTGTTCAGTTCTTGCGATGTGCTCGGTTGCGCCGCATGTTCGTTTGGCATTGCGGGCAGTACCACTTGCCTTTAGGTGGCGCAGTTATACCCACGCACGGGTAGTGGAACCATTCGTAGGGACACTGGAAAAAATGTGTAAACGGTAAAGTTTCTGCAACGGCTAAACCGGTATATATATAATAAGAGGTATCTCAACTGGCGTCGTTTTAGACCATCTGCACCTGCGCTCCATTTCAAACCAATTCTGACAGACAAATGGACATGACGAAGTTATAAAAGGTTAGGTTTCTGCAATTTTGGCTAACAAAAACTACAAAGTGGAGATATTAGCAAATACCGTATACTCGGGTTACTTTGACCCGCATAAAAACCACACATAGCAATGCGACATAAAAAAGTAACAACGTGAGCAGTTAGCTGAAATGCAAACTAAGCTGGTTAGACCCTGTTCAAATTCATAACAAAACGGTGGACAGAGTAATTCGCGAAAGCCCCAGCGAGTTACTTTACTCCCCAGGGTTAAAGTAACCCGCGTTTACCGGTATGGTACTATGTACGCTTCCCACCTCGCGGGCCGGGCCGGGTCGCATGCGCCGCGCCGCAGCGGATGCGCGAGCACCCGGCGGCAGCCGACCGCGTTTAGAGTGCAGTAGGCAAAAGCCGGACGGAGCCAGTCAGACGCGACCCCGACCGGCCGCAAATCCATTCAAATATGAAATGTAACGTTTGTATTAAAGGTTCAAATTTCTTTGGCAACTTGTAAAATGCGCTCAGGCGCGCTCCGGCCCAGCCCGTTCGGTGAGAATCGTACATTAGATGTCTGTAGACTTTCCAAAAGGCGCGCAATTTGACGAATTATCACTACGTTTTATGGTTACTAAATGACAATAATCTAGCCGTGGGCGAAGTCGCATCTGCGAGGCCCTTTACTTTCAGCCGGGTTCTATTTGTATACGGACATTACATTTAAAAGGGGGCGGGGGGACGGACGGACATGCGCGAGGACCCCTTAAGTGCGAGGTCGTGGGCGAGGGGCCGCTTCGCCCACGGCACGGACTAGTAAGAGTGGTAATATATGGGTCGTTCTTCTTTTCGACCGACAATAGCCTGTCCATCGTCTTACTACGGCATCTCATTTGAGTAATGATTTTACGGTTTTATAATGTTCGAAAATGAACGTCCATATTATTTTATTAATTAGTATTATTTAATATTTTAGTTTCTCTAACTAGCATTTTTTTTAAACGTATTTTTATCGTAGAAGTCCGTGACAGAGTGGTAAACCAAAATGTAGTCCCCACTGAAAGAGTCCACTTTGTCACATATTTTTTTTTAAACCAACCGTAAACAAATATGTATATTGGCCGGAAAGGAAACTTTAATTAGTGTTAATGAAGAAACCAATGCATTTTTTTTAAATCGCACTTCAAAATCACAATTTTCGATAGTTCAAAAACCAAAAAAAAAAGGAAAACCTCGGTTCATTGTCGGTAAAAAAGAAGAACGATCCATATGTCGAACTCACGTCTTGATTATCGCAGGCGACCATGTCCCCGTAGGAGACCTGGTTGCAGATGCAGTAGCGCGGCTCGTTGGGGTCGTACGTCCACTCTTCTTCCATCGGCTCCTCGATTGCCACGTTCACCACACTGTTCATTCTGGAAAAGCAGATTCATTTCCCACCATTAGATACACAAGATACGACCCACTGGTGGACACAACCAACCGCTTTTTCATGGCGCTAAAATTGGGGCCAAAATAAACGTGTTCACGGGGCCGGACACGAATTCTCACAATCTTTCGCTCGCACTTAAGTTTTTCATCATTATGTGGTTTTCGATCGACGTCCGCCATTTTTTTCGAGATATGTCTATTAGGATAGAATAAAGGACCATGGGCAGAAATGTCCTCCCCCACCAACAGAAATGAAACATGTCTCATTTAATAGATCTTAGCAACCTGATGATTTTTTACTATGACGAGGATCGCCATATGAGACCTACTGTTTATTTTATGGACTATGTTTTCCTTTAGTTAAAGTAAAAATCGTAAATCGTTCAAAAAAAATAAAATGGTTGTCAAAAGGACTAAAAAAGTCTTGCAAGACAAAACGAGCGTTATATATAAAATATAGAACAAACAACTTAAACAGAAGGTTAAATAAGCTAAAATTTAAACAGTACAATGTCATTTTTAAATCTTGCATGCAAAAAGCACAGCGAATAAGTAACAATAATTACATTAAAAGTAATAGTAATAAATGTCGAGCCAGTTGGAATGTCATATCAAAAACTCTTTCAAACGAAACTACTAACACTGAAATTGACAACTTTAAAATCAATGATATATTGTACAGTGACCCTAACGACATATGTAATTATTTTAATAATTATCTTATAAATTTGACAAATAAAAATAAGCCCGATCTGTCTGGCAAGAAATTACACTACTCGTTACACAATACGGCATCTATCTTTTTGAATCCTTCTGATGGCCGTGAAACCCACGGAACAATTATGTCTCTTAAGAACACTACAGCCTCTGGTTTTGACGAGATTACAACAAAAACATTGAAACTATGTGCGAAGTCTATCTGTGGTCCTCTCTCGCACATTATAAATTTATCTTTTACTGATGGCATCTTTCCTGAAGCACTAAAGATATCCATAGTCAAACCTTTATTTAAAAAAGGGGATAAATCGGATCCCAACAATTATAGACCCATAACAATAGTTCCAATCCTATCGAAAGTCTTTGAGAAAGCCATATTTAATAGGATCAACGAGTTTTTTACCAAATATGAAATACTAACACCAAAACAATTTGGATTCCGTAAAGGAAAATCCACAACGTTAGCCTGTTTTAACCTAATAAAATCTATATCTGAGAGCATTCATCAGAAAACCCCTATTATGGCACTTTTCTTAGATTTAAGTAAGGCTTTCGACTTCGTTGACCACGAAATTGTCTTAAATAAATTGTATTCCTATGGTATACGAGGTAAAGCTTACGACTGGATCGAGAGTTATCTTGGGAAAAGAACTCAGTGTACCGAAATCGAAAAACTTATACAAAGAAACGATAGAAATAAGCGTATGGTTAAGGAAAAATTTAGATCGAATTTTTTAGTAAATGGTACTGGTGTTCCACAAGGTAGTATTCTTGGACCACTACTTTTCCTTGTAGCAATCAATGATCTACCAGTTTCCATAGATCAAGATTGTATTATTTTTGCTGACGATACGACTCTTATAATAAAAAGTGACATTAAAGATATATCCGTATTTGAACGTACTATTAATAAAACTTTATGTGACACGGTTAGCTGGCTGAAAAGAAACAACCTACAAATTAATATAACTAAAACAAAAGCCATGCAATTTCATAATTATAAGGTGAACCCTGTACCATTACAAATTAAATATGATAATTCCTATGTAGAGACCGTTGACATTGTAAATTTTTTAGGTTTTAATATTGACAAGAATTTGAATTGGAAATCTCATGTGGATCACGTTTGTAAGAAACTAGACAGATTTGTCTTTGCCTTGAAGAGAATAAGACAAACAGTTTCTGTAGAAGCTGCGCTCACGGCGTATCATGGACACGTTTCCTCTGTTCTAGGCTACGGATTGCTATTATGGGGCAATTCTGTTGACATAGAGAGAGCATTCAAACTGCAAAAAAAATGCGTTCGTGCCTCGGACAAAGCTTGGTTTCTTGACAGCTGTAAGCCTTTATTTAATAAGTTTAATATACTTCCACTTCCATGTCAGTACATTAGGGACGCGTGCTGTATGGTCAAGAAAAACCAGCAATATTTTACTCAGCGCAGCGAAACCAGTAAAATACATGTAAGAGCTCAATATATGAACCTTTTAGATCAGCCTCCCTGCAGATCTGCCATATACGAAAATAATTGTTATAATATGTGTATACTCCTGTACAATAAGTTACCTGACATTATTAAATTAGAAAACATGACTTCTTTCAAAACTAAGTTGACCAAATGGCTGCATGAAAAATGTTTTTATAGTATCAAGGAGTATTTGACAAGAAAATAATAGGTATGTAACAAATAGCTGTAAGTGTTAGTATTTAAGTCTTGACATCGTGGAACTATACATTTTTTAATTGTTTAATTCGTAAAAATTTGCACACCTGTATCCAGGTTGATTACGTTGGTTTATTTATTATTTTTAAGATCTTGTAACCGTAATCTTGCAAATAAACTA
Source organism: Epinotia nisella (assembly GCA_932294315.1). NCBI lineage: Eukaryota > Metazoa > Arthropoda > Insecta > Lepidoptera > Tortricidae > Epinotia > Epinotia nisella. The sequence continues at coordinate 10,261,708 of OW028688.1, read as the reverse complement.
TTTCATTTCATATTTATGGGGTTTTCTTGGAAAACCGTGTTTTGTTTTTACATATTTTTTGCTCATTTCATTGAAAGTTTTTGTTTTTTTATTATACTAGTTGAGTGATAAACAAGCATGCGGGGCTGCGTGATGGTAAACAGTCACCGCAGCCTATAGACGGATGTAACAACTCATGGTTATCACGTACCGACCATGTGACGTAAAGATCTTATGCCACAATACCCAGTAATTGAACCGCCATGTCTCACCCTTCAAACCGGAACACCGCCATGAAAACATAACTTCTTAGGGACAGAAATAGGTGAGACAGAGGTGCCCATATATATATTTATTATATATTTGTTTATAATATAAAAGTTTCTGTCCTAAATATATATAGTGAAGTATTATTGTTAGTAACATAATATTTTTTCAACCTTCTCTTTGTAACTTTCAATGAGATGAGCAAAAAATATGTAAAAACAAAACACGGTTTTCCAAGAAAACCCCATACATAGGGCGATTCTCGTCATACTAAAAAATCATCAGTTTGCCAAGATCTATTAAATGAGACATGTTTCATTTCTGTTGGTGGGGGGGACAGTGCCCATACAAATTTGCCCATTGTCCTTTATTTTGGAACAACAGGAATATAGATCTCAGACAGACACCATCTCGATCGGGCCGCGAGCATTGGGGTCCGGGTGTCGTAAGGTAATGTTCCGGTACGTACGCGACGGTGGGCGACGACGCGCGGCTGGCGGGCGGCGCCAGCGCGGGCTGCGCGTGCGCCGCGGCCGCCATGGTGCTGTAGCTCTTCCTGGAAATTAGACGACTCACTTATAGCAGTATCTCAACTCAACTAGAGTCACTTAATACACCAGAAAAAATACGGATTTCTAAAACATTAATTTAAATGAAGCCTGCATGTCTTTTTTTGTGTGACTTTTGATTTATCTTGAATATTATAGAGCAAATGTGAATGAACCGAACGAAAAATAAAAACATTTATTAATATTTTTCTGACTTCTTAGAAACTTTTTTGGATGTCTGAAACTTTCTCCTTCTCTTGTCATTTTTTCCATACAAGTTGACTGGACTGTTAAGATCTTTTTAGACCTGCACTCCATTCCATTTACAATCAATTGTACGCACTCGTGCGCGGCGCGCGGACTCATGTACCGCCGACTACCCGACATTCACGTAAGTTTATTGTAGCGACGCGTGCGTCAGGATTTGTTTCACTGCTATAAGCTTCCTTACTACTCTGCTCTGTTACTATTTATAGATTTAGAAACACACAGACAATATTTCCTTTGAAAAATGTTTGAACCTATTCAATTACGGTTGGTGTTTTTAGCATAAGTAATGTTTATGAAATTGTATATCTATGTATAAACCACCTGCAATAATATGCTTTATATCAGTCTTCAAGCCAAAACATAATCAATTCAAGTCTTAAATTATGTGAACACTAACATCTCAAAAATATGTCAAAGTTTAAATTATTGTTTTACATGGGTCTAAAGCATACTTTTCATCAAACGGCTTGCATCGCATCTGATCGGAAAGGATACGAACGGATGCGGCGACAGGCGAACGGAACCGATCGCGCGTCGCAATATACTTTCGATGTCGCGGAAGACGCATTGCATAATTAATTCCGATCCGATGCGATGCGAGCCGTTCGGTGGAAATTATACTTAACGCGATATGTGTACTAAGCGCGAGAGTTTAAAGTGTAATGTCAAAGTTTACCACAATAATGAGGTTGCTGTGTACAAAATAGTATATCCTCTAGCCGCCTAGAGGCGTTCTAAAAGGCATCCTCCCCTTTAATGGAATGGCCTTTTGGAACAGAATTGCATTTGTTTTATAGATATTTTGTTCCAGTTGGACGTGTAAGTACTAACTTTTGTTTGTGACGTTTGTTGGAGGCTCCCGCGCTAGCGTGCGCGTGCGTCGCGTGCGCGCCGTGCGCCGCCGCGCTGTGACCTGCAGACAACATTCGTTACTATGGCGGCTAGAGCTGTCAGGAAAATATACGAGTTGTAAACACGCAGTGATATTGTACTACTGCAATCGCATAAAGAAGGTATATTACAAGTTCTTTGAAACAAAATGGATAAACTGCAATGGGGAATGGATGAAAATTTTAGAAATGCCTGTTTTTTTAGGTGATAGGATTAACCTTCCTTAGCACCAGAAAAAAAAAAGATTTTTCAGCAGCATAAATTTTTTTTATATAAATAGTTTTCTCACTTACGTTTTGGGTCAAGGACGGTCAATAGACACTTTCCTTGATCCGTCTCATATATTACAAAAATATATATTATCTTAAATATCTGTGGTAATCTGACACTGGTAATGACAAATATAGCTGCTGCAACTGTCAATATCATTGCCACTATTGCCAGTGTCAGTTTACCACAGATATTTAAGATATTTTTTTGTGATATGAGATCGATCAAGGAGAGTGCCGCCCCTGACCCAAAACATAAGCGAGGAATCTGTTTATATTTTTCAAAAATATTTGACGCAGCTGACAAATCTGAAACTTTTTTCTGATGCTAAGGAAGGTTATTCCTATCATCAATAAAATACAGGCATTTCTAAAATTTTCATCTATTCCCAATTGGGAATTTTTTTGCTTTGAGTCGCTGTGCAACTGCATCCAGTAGGTAGGACTACTGAAATAAGAGCGTAATAACGTGTGTGTTACGTGTGTGTGTCACTGTCCGGTGATGTCAACCGCGTTCGGGTATTGTTTAGCCAAAGTGACAAGAAGAACAGGCCTGGCCATATTGAGCTTACTATGGGGGTGGTTCGATTTGGGCAGGACTATCTCCTACCACTCTTCATGGACGCCGTGCGCCGCCCCTGCTGCATCTGTCACGTGACCGTAAACTAATATAGATAGTGAGCAGCGTACCTGCGTGCATGGAGTGGTGGTCGTGCAGCGCGTGCGCGCCGAGGTCGCCGGCCACCGCCTCGTACGTGCTCTTCATGGACGCCGTGCGCCGCCCCTGCTGCATCTGTCACGTGACCGTAAACTTCAGCGTCCATACGCGCCGGGCGAGGTTGCGAGGCGATGAGCGAGGAAAAAAACCGGCCAAGTGCATATCGGACCACGCACAACGAAGGGTACCGTGCCTATTAAAAGGGTCGTATCGTCACAGAAATCTCACGGAACTTACTACTTCAGCAAGATATTCCTGAAAAAGGTTTGCTAGGTGCTGTGAAAGGTTTTCGAGATATCTAAAACCTTTGAACCGATCTCCTTCAAAATAATTCTCGGTGAAAGAATTTAATAAGCCCTATGTCCATGATTTTTATCATATTTTTTTAAATACACCGTTCAAAACTTAGAGAGGGAAAATTTTGTGACTTTCGGGGCGATTATCTCCGACTCTATTCACTTAATCAAAAAAATTGCTGAGAAACCTTATTTGCCGTGCGGGATAGTACCAGCAGCCTCCTGAATACCATTATTGACAGATTGGATTGTCCGATGGTGGGAGGTTGGAACGCCATGCATATGACTACCAATCCTATCGTATTTTAAGATTTTAATGTTTATTTCGTTTTATTTTTCATATTGTAATGTTTTTAATAATGTATGTTTGTAATTTTTATTTATTTTTGATTTACAACGTACCAAATGTTTGTAATAATGTTATATGATATGGACTGAATGGTTCGAATGAATATTTAATTTTATATTTATTTTGAAAGGCCTCGATTGATGTGCCTACACGTGGACTTACATTAGTCCGTGACTGTACCTATATATAATATTTTTTTATTAATTTCATTACAGAACTACGTAGCGACTAACAAAATACACGTATTTCCAAATTTTTATTCAAATATACTTTATAGTTTTCAAGTAAAATGCCTGTGACGTACGGACAGACGGTCATGACGAAACTATAAGGGTTCCGTTTTTGCCATTTTGGCTACGGAACCCTAAAAATGGACCAAAAGGAACCGTTGCGCGAGCGCGGCCAGCCACACTGTTGGTGGACTTTGTCCTCGCTCTCCGCCTCGCACAGCACTGGTGGATATTCGCCTTTGAAGGTGGATGGATTATATGAGAAACAATATGAATAAGAAAGATGTGAATTATGGCTTCTTCTAGTCATACCTTAAGGTGCTGATAGACTTGAGATTCACATGTACCAGAACATCGACCATTCGCCGTTTTTAAATTTGTCTAACTGAACAACGAACAGAGCCAAGCATAGAGCCAAACATCGCTACAAACATTGTTCCACGATCTTTCTAGCGAGCTAGTAAATGCTGTGCGAAAAGGGACGGCGGCGGAACAATGACAAAATTGCTCCGCCGGCAAAAATCTCGAAGCAAATTTACTGTCGTTTCGCTAGAAAGGTCGCTAAATCGCTCCTGTTTATTTTGTATCTGTTTACCTGTAATGTAAAATTCGCTAGAATGCTCAAGTCAAGTGTATCCGCACCTTAATGAAGGATCTAATTAGTGAAACCAGGAATGGCTTGCAACTACATAAGTGGAAAAACTTCAAGAACAAGACAAAAATTAAAAGTGATACAAAATTAAATTTCATGTACTCTGCCTACCCTTTTTAGAACACAGGCATGTATAAATGAAAAAAAATGTGACCTATAACTATTGACTGATATATCTACCTGCTGAGTGGCCGCAATAGCCTGGCTGGCCGCTGCTGCAATAGCATTCGTGGCTTGACCCAACGAATACGAATCACGACCCAATGCAGCCTGTAACAACATTATTATTCTCATGAAGGGGAAAATGGGGTAATGGGAGTCAGTGGGTAATGGTGGTCACCCTACTAGTACCAAAACTACAACCACTAGAGACGCGTAAATGGCCTCCCTACCCCGCTCTGTGCCCTTCACAATCGTTGCCAGCCGGCCGCGCTACTATGGCGACGGCATCGGGAACGAGAGGTCATTTTTGTTTAAGACGACGTAAAATATAATAAGTGTTTGAACATGTGCAAATTTATATCCTTTTGAAATTGCTATTTGAGTGCGAAAACTGAAGCTAGAAAAAGTCGGGTTTTACAATAAAGGTTTAATTGTATTTTTTTTTCACCGAATTTCCCTTAACGTCAATAAATATGACAAATTTTCCGATAGATACACAACTTTCTATTATAAAATATATAAATGCACCTTTTAACCCTTAAATGCATGATTTTTTGTATAACTTTTTAATAAATTGAAATAGATGTGTCATGTTGTATAGATTGACGGATAGCTGAAGTGGATAGCTGCATATTGAGCCACGGACCATCAAATATACGATGCATATATACATCATTATGCATTTAAGGGTTAAAGTTCAATTTTGTATGAAAACCGCAAACTTGCTCAATACTGTAGTGCTGCTAAATGGATAGTAAACAATCAGATTATTGTATTGTAGTATAAATTACAAAACATAATTTATATTCTAACGATTTAACTCACTACAATATTTGATTTCAATCCATAACATTAACTAAAATAAATTAAAACTAAGTTAACAAAACATAATTAAAATCTTAAACAGATATGGACCTTGAAAGTTTAGAAAAATATGTAGTTTATTTATTGTCCAAGAGTAAATTTAAAGCTACTAATAGAATCCTTACGCTTTTATAAAAACAAAATTGTATGGCAATTTACTTGATTTTCCATACAACGATTAGTACAAATAGAAAATTGTCACATCATACTCTTATGTCAATAATCTAGTATTAATCATTTCAGCTGACGCCAGCGAGGTCCGTCTTTGACTCAAATTTTTGGATATTTACGTTCTGTAATTGTTGGTGGTCCCAAAACATTTGTTCCTCTCCAAAAACTCGTTCAAATGGCATCGTAAAAAAATGTTAAGCCACAAGCCTATGGCGATATACTGTGCGAAACATTATCAGGGACGTTTGCGCCTACCTGTATGGCGGTGTCGGTCCGGGACAGGCTGCCGGCCGCCGCGGCGCGCGACTCGCGCGAACCCCAGCCCTCGCGTCGCTTCTCGGCGCGGAACCGGTACCTGCAGGCAGACCATATAACCACAATATATAACGACTCCACCGCTACACTATACCACCTTATAGTGTTTTAAAGAATTTACTTCAAACATTTATTTAAAATATTGTAGCAGCAAACCAATTTGATGCTAGTGAGACTGCCTTGAGCATGGGATCATATTATTCCAGAATATCTTCGTAATGGGGGTGCGGTCGTAGTAAGTTTAGGGGGAGGGCAGTAGCCTGCAGACGCTTACGTTCTGCTACTCTAAGCCTTTTCATCCTATGTACAGACTATATGATTAAGGCTCCACAAAGCTGCTAATTGAAGTGAAGATTTGATATTCCCAATAACGGAGGACTGTAAGGGGCTCAAGCCACCCACAAAAGTGTCAGAGTCCTTACTAAAATCTAACCTCACCAAACCAAAATGCTTGATCTGCCACTAGCATGCCCCTATTTGTTGTGTCACCTGTTATCCTTGTAATGATTGTTGTTGGAAGCGCCAGTGTGATTGGTGTTGATGTCGAGCTCCAGCGATCTTTTCTCCAGCAACTCTGTGATCCCCTTGTTATCTGCCTCCAGCTCACACTTGAATTTATGAAGTTCTGTGTCTGTTGATCAGAATAATGTAGATTAGACATTTTAGTACTAAAGCTGTATTAAATGTAATTATTGACAAAGGCTTCTCTGGTAGTGTTGTCCAAAAAGTATGATGATGATGAATGAAACTTCAAAATCAGTTAATTGGTTCTTAACTTTGGACTGATCAATATTGATTGTCTCATGAGACATTCCCTCATTGCGAGGATCATGACATCATGCCCTATTTTTGCTAACCAGACTCCGCAAAGGCTCCTGTCACCTGTTTTATGCATGACCTCATGCAGATGCAGTGATTTGGGGCAATATAGTCATACCTAATAATGCAACTAAATATTGGACTTGGCAAGTGGGTATCAAGTTTTTTTGTATTCAGCAAAGTCTGGAGTCTGCGCATATTATCATCAACTTTCAAAAATGTATAAAGGATTATTTTTACATACCTAGTCTTCTTAAATAGCGGTCCACTAGTTCAGACATCTGGTTGGCCAGTGCCACTTTCTCATCAGCTTCTTCAAGCGTCTTGTTGTAACCTCGCTTTATATCTGAGAACTCTGTGTTGGCCTGATCAGTGTCCACCTCCCCTCTGCGACATCCACCAAACAAAGTGCGAACCCGCTTTTCAAGTGTATCCATACTATCTATAAAAAAATAAACTATTAAAGTTCTTTTTAAAAGTTAATTATTATTGAGTTTGAACTGTTGCACTTACTTTGTACGGATAAATCCATTTCTCGCATTTCTGTAAATCGGTCTCTTAATTCTTGAGGGAGATGCTCAATCACTAGAAAAATAATTGTAACAATTTAACATTATTTATAATTTCATAGTATTTTCAATAAACCTTTGCCACTATAAATATAATAACTAAAACCGCACAGTAAAGTCAAAGAATTAATTACTACGCCATATAAGTATAAATACAACTAGAAAAAGCAATATGAAATAAATAAATTCTTAAATATTTTTGTATTGCGCGCCACATGTTTTTTCTTTACAATGCTACCAACCAAACCAATACATAGCTTCTGTCATTTTAGGGCGATCAGAACAAAGGCAACTTACTTTCCAAATAATCTTCTAAATACAGCATTTTGGTGGGATTTGTAAAGATTTACTTAACTAAACAACACTCTCGGTAAGTTTTGTTTAATTTTAAACGTGATTCAACAGTGATTATAAGAAATATGTGCACGATTGACGTGTAACTACAACGACGTCACCGATTTTGCTATTCAAGATGGCGTCTAGTGTAATGATGCGCGACTTTGAATGATACTAAATCGATTAGTCGATTATAATAATCATTCGACTTATTCGACTCAATTTATAATCATTCGATTATTAGTCGAATAGTCACTCGGTCTTACGGTGGTTATCGCTCGATACTAGTAGCGGAGATTAGTTACAACTAATTAGTAGTCATCATTCGATTATCAACATTAGTATACTACTAATTTCCAATTCGATTATTGACATTAGTAATCGCTAATTATTCGAATAGGCAAATCATTCGGAGTCGCGCATCACTAGTCTAGTGTCTAGCTAGTACGGTACGCGTTGGGACGAATAGTGTGGGGATAAGAAATGTCGATTCCATTTTATTGTGTGGTCTAACGGGACAACTAAAAGATTTAATACGTTCATGCTAGTTTTCGTCTTAAAATGGTAACATGTTAAAGCACCGATAAGGTTTTGCATTAAAATAAGCAATTGTAATCTAAATGGCCCTTTGTTTCCAACTGAACGTGAAAAACGCTTATAGCATTTAAATGATTTTGCGTATCTAAGTCCTTTTTGTGTGTCACTTTATTATAAAGCTTATTTTCAATAACTAACATTGGTCCAGCAAATACGTATGAAAAAATATATTTTTTAAGCCATGGTTACTAAAATGGTAAATAAACACTTGATTTAATTTGTATTAAGAAACAGTGAAAAGTTATTAATATTATGTAGCTAATTACGATACGAAGTCTTAATTAACAAAACGGGCTAAGGGTAAGTATCGATAATGACCAGAGATGTACAAAATACTTAAAAGAAAGTATTTAAATACAATAACTTTTCTAATTTACTATTTCAAATGCAAAATAATTTTGCGTTTTGTATTTAAATACTAAATGCAAAATAGGTATTTTCAAAATACTTTATTCAAATAAAATACTTTCAGTTAGAATTACCTACTAATATTCTTTATTTATTAAAGACTTAACATTACAAGCTCTTCAAAAAGAGCATCAGACAGGTTGCGTCTGTGTAAAGTAAAAAAGTAATCAAAATCGAATTCAATCTCGTTAAAAAGCGAAGCGTAGCGTTATGTTTCACAGATAATAACGTTCATTTTGTTTTAACTGTCATTTTGCACATAGGCTTTTAAAGTTGCAGCGCCTCTAGTGGCCATTTGCCGAATCGCTGACCCATTCGATTGAAAATTTGAGTGGTACTTTACTTAAATACTTTCGAAACTTAGCAGTAAAAAAGTATTTTATATTTGACAAATATAAAATACATTTCGAAAAGTATTTCAAATAAAAAACATAATACTTTAAAAAAGGTATTTAAGTACAAAATATAAAATACGTATTTTGTATTTGCATTTTAAACACAAGTATTTCAAATAAGTCACAACTCGGATAATGACGACACAAACGTACAGCCACATCACTAAGTTCATAAACCATAGACTAGTAGAGACACTCTATAAGTTGTACCAACTTAAATATTACATCAGTGTTGCTATAATATTTTTAATTTGGGCTGTTTACACACGGCTCAAGTTGGCTCCTCATGCATGACGTTAGCACGTAATAACTTGGGAGTAGAATTTTGTTAATTTGCATTGTGACTGACGTCGTCGTGATGTGTTTGTACCGTAATGTTGCATCGTGTATCACGTAAGTTTACAGAGGTTTTACAATCGACCTCAACTCATGAGTAGCTGAATATCTCAGTACCTTCTCGCTTTTGACCTTTTGCGAAACTAAAACGAACCGTTCGTGTATCTCCCTCTCTATCGCTCAAACTAGCAAGTGCAACAGAGACGGAGATACACGAACGAAGTTCGTTTTCGTTTCGCGGTAGCCCATGCGGTAGCCCCTCTGTGGGGCTACCGAGAAACGAAAACGGACTTCATTCTTGTATCTCCCTCTCTGTCGCTCGAACAAGAAAGTGCGCCAGAGATGGAGATACACAAACGAAGATAGTTTTCGTTTCACGGTAGCCCCTCTGTCGAAAAATTCTGACTAGTTCAGAGGGCCTACCGCGAAACGAAATTCGTTTTCGTTTGTCTATCTCCCTCTTTGTCGCTCGAACTAGCAAGTGCGACAGAGACGGAGATACACGAACGAAAACGAATATCGTTTCGCGGTAGGCCCTCTGGGCTTACTATCTTCGGCATAGGCGGACCAATATAAGTCTGAGCTCCAATTACGCATAGTTGTTTAAAAATATCGGGGTCAATGTTTCCTAGACACAGCTAGTCGGGACCTAAGATTTCGTGAATGTGAATAGTTAACTAGACAAGCTACGAGATAACTATTATAATGTAGGTTTTCTAAAGCGAGTAGATACGAAAATTTTAACTTCTACCTAAAAGAAAAACACATCAATTTTCAGATATCTGCAAGATGATTCGACGACCGTTAACAGAAATCACTCTAAAACTTGACGATTTACAAGAATACGAGACGATGCGCCGAGAGAAGGGCAGCAGCACCTCTTCATCAGCTGAAATGCAGGAGGATACCACGAAACCACTCGGCGCGGCGCCTAAGACTCAGGAGGAAATTCATACTAGGATTGGCTACGCGCCAAAGAAGAAATCTCGAGGGGTCAGCACGGTGTAATAAATAAAAGTATTGTTTAATTGCTGATATGTTTTATTTATGACTAGCCATACAATAATTATAATAATGTACACATAAATTAATCCCCCTATTCGAAAAACTTAACAAACCACTGCCTAGTTAGAAGCTAGCGTGAACGCGTCGCGCGTCCGTCCCTCTGCACGGCTATCACAAGACGGCGCGCGAGCTCTCTCGATTTTTCTCGCACTATACCTCTCTTTCTAAGCTGTCTAATAAGAGAGAGACAGATAGTGCGAGAAAAATCGAGAGAGCTCGCGCGCCGTCTTGTGATAGCCGTGCTACCGTACCGTGTAATACCGTAATTTGTAATCACGTTCGTGAACGGCTCTAACGATTTCAATGTGGAATATATGGGTGTTTACGGGGGCGAAAAATCGATCTAGCTGGGTCTTATGTCTGGGAAAATTATTTTTTACCGTATTTTCTCTATTTTCACCCGAGCAGAGTTCGGTCGCCCATGGACTAATTTATAATATACCTAACAACAAATTATCTTCCTTCAAGATGGACAAAATATCATCATATCAGCCGAAAGACGTCCACTGCTGGACATAGGCTTCCCCTAAAGAGTGTCAAATTGACCGGTCCTGCGTAACCCGCATCCAGCGGACTCCCGCGACCATTACCAGGTCATCAGTCCTCCTTGTGGGGGGCCTACCCATCACGCCGCGCCTTCCGGCGCTATTCTATTCTATTCCGGTACGTGGTCGCCACTCGAGAACCTTTCCGCCCCAACGGCCATCGGTTCTACGTGCAATGTGCCCCGCCCACTGCCACTTAAGTTTAGCGATTCGGAGGGCTATATCTGTTATCTTGGTTCTGCTGCGGATAGCCTCATTTCTGATGCGATCACGCCGAGAAACTCCCAACATAGCCCTTTCCATTGTCCTTTGGGTGACTTTGAGCCTTCTTATGAGGTGAGGCCCATAATAAGCGACCACGTATAATAAAATATGTAACTTTACAATAACAAATTACTAAACACGTACTTAGGTCCTATAACAATTTACTTCCAAATAATGAGGAGATTCTTCTCCTGCTACATATTTTGTACACATGAAAAGATTTTAAAATATTATTACTTTAAACAGTAGTAATTTAAGTTAGAGTTAGACGAATATTATTAGATACATATTTAACGCTATATTCAGGTAAATGTCATGTTAATTATTGAATGTATCATATTATGCACGTTGCCTATCCCTGTAAGTTTGGCGACACTAATAGGTATGTAATTCCATCTAGTGAATAGTTTGTCTTCAAGTTCTCTTCTCTTTTTGTGCACACACTGTTTAGAATTATAGTCCAGATCTAGCTAGACACTAAGCTTTTTATGTTACTGTATAATAAATAAATAAAAGTAGATTAAAGCACGCGCGGCGTATAGAAAGAATTTCGTACATTGACTCATCATTACTTGTCTCTGTCACTCGCGCGTAATCGCAATTATATTGGCGTCGCGCTCACACAGTCACATTGATCTGGCATTGTAAACCTTTTACTTGTAGTAATATGTCGCGCTGTTATGCACGTCTTATTTTGTTCATAATGTTACTCGGTAATATTCGGGCGCTCTTTGGTGTACCTAGTATTTGAATTGAAAAACGGAAACGACGAAATAAACCGTATAATAACGTGTTAAATAAAATTAACATGAGTCATTCAGGCTCTCAGTTAAAAAAATTGTTGTTATTAACAATAGATAAGCGTGATTGTCCACCCATTGACCGGTAAGAATTTACGGAAAAGAAAAGATCGCAAGTAGATAGCAGACGGAAAATTAATATCTCCCGAATCATAAAACTATAAACTTGGTAATATTTCATAATTTTATAACAAAAAAGGTTATTCCTCTCTGGCAATCCGTCTAAAGGTCAACGTTCGAAATTCTTTCTATTCACCGCGCGTGCTTTACCTACCATACCATTAGGCCACTATTAGGTAGTTACTAGCTACTTCAGTGGTAATTTTGGTTAGAATCAGTTCAGTTGAGTGAAAGTCAGTTTTATAAAAGTTTAATAAAAGCATTAACCTCGGGAACGACAATTGTGCTGTGCAATAGTACCTATAGCTTTAGGTATAACATACGACGTGAACATGTATTGTAATAAATGACATAGGTATACCTAACATTTAATAATTATAGATAGCCACATTTCACTGAACTGAAAATTATACCTAAATGCACAAACGCTGTACTAAGTGTGTGGTGAGATTTCATGGTCCTGGCTAGTCAATATAGGGATGTTCCAACTTAGCTTTAGCTTTGGTTTGGTCAGCCACGCGTTTTTTGAGGGAACGCTTTTTCCATAACAGACTGATTATCCTGGAAAATAAACACATTATTTAATAAGCAAATTCTCACGCAATAATCCCCTACGTTCTCTTTCTCTACTTAGGTATATATAAGCTTTTGACCTCCAATTACCGATATAGTTTTTAGGAATCTCGAATTGGAGTGTACTAGAGACGAGTGGGGTGAGTTCTGAATCTCAGACGACCATGCCAATTTCCTAGGTGTTGTTTCAATCTGGTTTGTTCCCTACGTGACTTGAACCAAATAAAGAAATTACATTTATATGTCTCATTCTAATATTAACTACATTAGAATGAGACATATAAAACATTAGGTACCTATGAGTCCTATGACAAACTATAGGTAAGATTATATAAACGTCGCAGTGCTCGACACTGGGCCACTACTTGGCATTGGCATATTAACCCATTCAAGGCCAGTTACTCAACATTTGAATCATGCCTCTATGTGTGATTTCCGCTACAGAACGGAAAAACGCTGCTACGCGCTACGGTGTAGCACACGTGGCCTCGAATGGGTTAAAACTTAGCTCACAGCAGAGGTCGGCGACGTCAATTGTTGTTAAAATGAAGGTGTCACTAATTGAGAGGTTTACCTTTAATTGTTTCATTTCGGGGGTGCACAGATTACTGTGTCCATCGGGAGACAGATCTTTTGGTGCCAGTTTCATAAAATCACTCACAACCCTGAGAATAAAAACGCGACTGGTGGTGCTTGTATAGTTGTATACCTACGACGTTCGTTCATACTCTCATAAAAACGCATTAGTACGTACCGCAAACTGAGGAAGTAGAGTATCTCCACGAGGCTGAGAATGGAGAAGCCCATGAAGAGTCCGAGCAGGCCTCCGCAGTTGGCGAGGAAGTCGGTGGGCCCGTACAGCTCCGAGCGGCGAGACGTGATGAACTGCGCCTCTTTGAAGAAGATCATTATTCGCGTCATGAGCGTGCTGGAACCGTAAAACACATGTCAGTAAAGAGCAGGATGAGAGGGTTATATCGCTGTTACACAGAACTTTTTACCTAATAGCGGCAGAAGGGGGTTATGCTTTTCGTGTGTATGTAACTATGTAAGTATCTCTATTTCTTTGGCTTTTCTCTAGTTAGGTACGCACAGGCGTAATTTTGCGCGACACGCCGCGCGAGCTATCAGGCGACTATGGCCTTTCCGCCTCCACCGCCGCCGTCCATAGTCGCTTGATAGTTTGCGCTGCGTGTCGCGCAACAATAGTTCGCAAACGCGGCCTTAGTCGTAGGCGACTAGGCGTGGCATACACAGGCGGATGATGATCAATTTCATTTGTTTAGACAAAGAGCTTATACTTGTTCAATTCCGGTGGGATGGGCGATTTGAAGCTGGTGAATATGGCCCTCCAGTCAAAATCAGCTTGTGAGAGCTCTGCCTCGTACTCGATGGAGGTGCAGGCCGGCAAACACGTGCAGCGAAGCGCGATGTTACGCGCGTTTTCATCCATCATACTGCTGCTGTTGTCCGAGGCATCCCTGTCCAAGCTGCTTATAGCTGCTACCGTTACCAATTCCTCTGTAAAGAAATATGTATTAGGCAGTATTACCACACCCGAACCCGGCAATTTCATTAAGTCGTGCGCTTTACATGCGGCGACAGCAACAGTGGAAAGACGACGGTATAGTCGGCCGAATTCGGTGACCGACGGCTGCTGTCACCCATGTATGGAACCGCAGTAGGCGGACAGACTAATGTGAAGATGACAGTAGTCGGCCGAAGTAGTTTGAAACAAGTTCGAAGTTCGTTCAAGCCGCATTAGGAGATCGAAGCAGTGTAGGTAATCGCCGCTTAACCACCGGCGATTCCGTGGTCAGTTATTTGACTCCCACCCAAAGAGCTACGCGTAACATTTTAACGTGATTTGTGTTTTTATTTTTATTTAGGTATCAGCATCTATAAAGTAATGCTAGTACCTACCATGTCTAGATGGGTCTATAGTCGCTTGACACGAATAAATAAATAATTATTTCAGTAGCGTAATTATATCATTCGAGGCCCGTGGCGAAATAATCTGATGGGGCCCCTTCTACAATGTTAGATAGGTTCCTCGGTGCTCACGGCCTCTCTGGCCGCGGGGCCCCTTGGCCTGGGGGCCCGTGGCATTTTGCCCACTCTGCCACCCTATAGTTACGCCACTGAATCATTTAGGTCCAAATTAAATTTTACTTACTTTGAGCGTTTTGCACGCATGTGATGCTGCCAGCACTACAGACAGTCATGTTCGGGCCATCTGAAAATACAATTCACTTGTGAGGAAGTTATGAGTAAAGAAACAATTCAGGTTGACGTTCCGCTTTTATCAATCGGCTTAAGTTAGTCGCTTGAGTTGCGCGCGATGCGACTTTGACTTGACAGCAAATTGTTCCAGAACGCTGCCTCACCGGCCTCACCGCCTACGACCGTAATCCATTTCTGCTGATGCATACTGTAACATGGCCAGTCAAGGGTAGCTAGCACCATAAAACCTTTATGGTCATATTTTACTTTACGTGACGTTTGGGACCATTTGGGCGGTAACATGTGACCATAAAACCTATCTTGCTAGCTGAGCAGTTCCTTTTAGCAAAGCGGTCTTCTGTCCCACTTCTGCTGTTTGAATTTTGGGACGCGGTGGGGACTTGCAGAGTCGATCTGTTATTCTCTTTAACATGACCAGTGCCCTGTTTCGCGAAGCTACAAGTTACAATTTGACAAGTCTACCAGCAACACTTGTAGCTTTGTGAAACGGTCCAGGTAACTCACAGAGCATGCCAAAGTGGACGCAGCCGCAACGCGCGTAGGTGAAGTTGCTGAGGCACTCCATCTCGCAGTTGGCCTGTGTGTATACGCGGAAGTAGCGCAGGTACCGCTCGCTCGGGAAATAGCATTTTCGGCTATAAAAAAGCAAGCACTTAGTAATATAAATTGCTGCTTTCAAGAAGATACAGGCGCACCCCACGGGTGAGCATGGCAGTAGGTACGCCGAGTGATTCCGGCCAGTTTAACAGTTGCAGGCTGCACGGCCTCCGGCAAACCCATTCCCTTTGGCGTTCCTCGGCAGGAATGCCGTGATGTTAGCCCGGGGGCATTGCGTCTTAAAAGCGACCATTAAGGACCGCGTCCACACCGAAGCTAACGATTTTACGTTAAGCAGAAAATATATCTTTAAAACGTGACGCACAAGAAGCGTAAGTATACGGAGCATCAAGTTTCGGGTGTGCTTAAGAGGAAGAATCCCAGAGTCCCGTTAGAGAGATCCCTTAGTCTGAGGGGTGATGTTAGTTTTGTTCAAGAATGTTTTGTAAACACTTGCATGCTAGGGTTATAAGGTAATAGGCCGTCCGAGGTTGTCATCATTTTGGGTTTGACGGAAACCACGACCTCCTGAGACAGTGGCGCCCTGAAGTACTGCACCGACAGCCTCGGCAGCTCCGCGGGATTATGCAGCAGAATCTAAACAACAAAACCACTTTAATCGGACTACATCACATCAAGAATTTATGGAATTAAGCATATTGAACTCCCTGGTCTATAAAGCTAGTTTTATATTAGCAATAAGTCTTTATTGAGATTCTTCATGTTCTCGCGTAGCACATCAGTGTAGGTTGGAATCTCTCCGAGAATGCAATCAAATGCGTCTGAACTAGGGGCATGACATAATAGGCTAGTTT
This sequence comes from Epinotia nisella, assembly GCA_932294315.1. Taxonomy (NCBI): domain Eukaryota; kingdom Metazoa; phylum Arthropoda; class Insecta; order Lepidoptera; family Tortricidae; genus Epinotia; species Epinotia nisella. The sequence continues at coordinate 10,245,244 of OW028688.1, read as the reverse complement.
TCCATTTTTTACGATGTTATTCGAATCAGTTTTTGGAGAGGATCGAATGTCTGTATAGGACCGACTACAAATTGAGCACAACAGAAGACTAAAATTTATACTTAGTAAAAGACAGACTTTGCGTGCGGGCGCTGAAAACGGCCTACACTAAAGCAAGCGTATTATTGTAACGCGTGTTGTTTTTATTTATGCATTTTATTTAGTTTTTTTGTTTACCTTTCGACAAAAAAAACTACTTCGGTACTACCTATTTTTTCTAAACTTTGAAGTCTCATAATATTTTTTATGGATCCGTTTATTATTTAGTTAACACTTTATTGTAGTTATTATAGCATCACCGAGTTATAAATAAATTGTATCGCAAGCAAACTACTCAATCGCCATGCTAACTCGGCTTACTACCATAACAATCGACTACTTATGTATGTATAACGAAATTAATTTTATTATATGTGTCGTAAGTTATTCTGATTAAGTAATTATTTTAATGACCAAAAGTCAGAACTACCTAAATCATTTAAATTGGTTTACCCTCGTTTGATTACTAGGTACCTATGATGAAAACTACTTCAGGTATACGATTGATGTTTCGTCGAGTTATTTGACTTTTTACACACTTTTTGCAATAATTAAGTAGATAAGTAAGACAAACAAGGTTCTTTTCAGATTGTATAAGAGCATCATAATCAAACCCGATGAGTTCTATGATGATAACATTTCCCAAAATTTGAAAATATTACTGTTTCAGAAAATAACGTAATAAACGATATTTTTGTTAATTATTATTATAAATCATTTATTTCGAACCATAAGTCCATAGGTATATATACTTAGATAAGTAATTGACATTTGCTGATCTATCTAATAAATGAACACTACCTAGAAGTATTGTTATTTGCCTATAAGTATAGGCATAACCTCTCCGAATTGCTAAACTTAAGTGGCAGTGGGCGGGGCACATTGCACGTAGAACCGATGGCCGTTGGGGCGGAAAGGTTCTTGAGTGGCGACCACGTACCGGAAGGCGCGGCGTGGGTAGGCCCCCCACAAGGTGGACTGATGACCTGGTGAAGGTCGCGGGAGTCCGCTGGATGCGGGTGGCGCAGGACCGGTCAATTTGGAACTCTCTGGGGGAGGCCTATGTCCAGCAGTGGACGTCTTTCGGCTGATATGATGATGATGATGATGATAGGCATAACTTTAAGTAATACTGAGGATGTATACATACCTTAAATCCTTGTACAGGACCTCTGCAAAGATAATCGAGGTCTATCTCCGAAGCCTTTATTATAAACGTAAGTCCCGCTTTTGCCCCATAACCCTGAAACGTAAAAAAGTAGGCCAGGTACAGTCATTGACTCCGATGTAAGGTCCTCACCGTGTCCCAAAAACGACATATAAAATGATTTTTCGGGGATACCCGGGATAGTGAATCAAAAATAGGACATCTCCGAACGTGCGCTACGTTATCTGTTCGTTCTTGTTGTTCTATCCTTATGGTTAAGAACTTATTTACGTATTTAGTGAGATTACCTAAACGTATATAATATGGGTTATATTATTAGTTCCTAAGTAAGCTTAGGCGCAGTTAGCGAAGTAGCTGTGAGCATATGCTAAGGCTTATGAGAAACTACTGTGTAGATTGCACTGCACGTAACTAAATCCTTTAATAGTTTAGGTACCTAATTATCGTAGATAACCCTAATAAAGATTTACATGATAATATACTTACAGAACCTCTTTTGGGATATGTCACTATTGGGGTGTCCTCAGGATATCCGTGATCCAAACTCCAAGTCGTGGTATGGTTTGGGTTTCCCTCTTGTAGGTATTCATAGTCAGTGTGCAAGCTTAAAATACATTAAGTAGGTATGTACTCGTGGCTAGTAGTATTTATACACTTTAAGTGAACTGAGATTACAGCAAAAATTTACAATACATTACAAATATTTTTTCACACCTCTCATTCAGAAAAGTAAGCTTTGGTCCCCGACGAGAGGGAGCAAAATACCACTTTTCTATTCAAGCTACTTTTTTAATTTATTCATTGGCATGTAGCATTTACGCAATGTGCCAATTGAACAAAGATCTTAAGAAAATAATCGATTGTAATTTCATCGTAATCGATTAAAAACGAACATATTTCAAGTTTTAACTAGCAACGTTATAGGTACATTTACATATTAAAACTTGAGAATTTTTCGTAATATTTGAAAAAATTGTCACAATAAACTATACGTTTTACTGAAATCAAAACTAGGTATGATGTTATTGTATATAAATTATATAATAATAAATATTGATATTCGTTCAATTTTCCTCATAATCGGCGTGAAAAGTTACATGTGTCACTCAGCAAAATTATTTTCGTCTTGGGCGTTAACACTTGAATCCCTCACTACGCTTGTAGGATCCCTCGCTACATTCAGGATTCAATACACCGCCCTCGCCGTAAATATACTATTTTGCTACCTTGTGACACAAATAACTATTTATTGTTCACCAAAAAATAACTACACCTACACTAAGAGAAACCAAATTGCGTACTTTCCTGGGTAAAAAAAATATAATTCTATTTATTCCGTCTGTTAGATTATCAAAACATAATGGATACGTATTTTTTTGTTTGTCAATTAAACAAAAAATTATGAAGATATTAGCCCGTTAAAGTTCCGCGTGACGTCAGATTATGATAAAAAGTGTACCATAATGTGACGCGGAACTTTAACGGGCTATTTCTTCATAATTTTTTGTTTAATTGACAAACAAAAAAATACGTGTCAAATATTTTTCGATAATTTAATTGACGGACTAAATATTATTTTTTAGGAAAGTAGCCAATTTCCAAGAGAGGTGACTGTAGGTATCATCATGTGAGGTACCTACCTATCGTATGACAGGGCTTCATTAAATAAAATAATAAAAATTGCCTTTATTCTAACACATGCAACAATTTCTTAATATTGTATTTCGTTACATCAATTTCATAATAATTTAATAATTTTCATTTCTCTTCACGTTTTTACAAGACAATAGGTACCTACCAATATATTTTTGTTAATATTAGGTATTGCATAATTTTTATCTGGTTTATTTTACATTTCATCATCTTCATTTGCCTATACATTATTTATTATTATTTTTAAATATCGATGACTAAATTATATTATAAAATAATATATTGTATTTATTGTTTTAAATTTCTATTGATATGTGTAAGTCGCTTGTGCGGCATAGGCCTCCCCCAGTTTCTACCATCTGTCTCTGTCTTCATTCAGGGCTTCATTAACACAAGCTAAACCAGATTTTTTTATATATTTTAAAGACGAAGTTTTCGAATGTGGTGGCGCAGGAACGGTCACTTTGGCACTCTTTGGGGGAGGCCTATGTCCAGCATTGGCCGTCTTTCGGCTGATATGATCGATGATGAATGTTTAAATAAAACTTTTCCCGCGTTCGTCTCCGAAGTTTAGAAAGCGAAAAATACAGCCATTTACATACCTACAAGTTTGTAAGGAACCCTCGTGAGTCCGACTCGCATTTGACCGGTTTTTAGGGTTCCGTTCCTCAAAAGGAAAAAAAAGGAACTCTTATAGGATATCTCGTGCGTCTGTCTGTCCGTCTGTCACAGCCGATTTGCTCCGAAACTACTGAACCGATTGAGTTGAAATTTGGTACACATATATGTACATTGGTAACCCAAAGATGGACGCGTAAAGTAAATTAATGAATTCTGAACAAGGGGGCCACTTTTGGGGGGTAAACTGGAAAATTAAAAAAAAAAGTTTGCAAACTGTATTGTGACATATTAAATGAAAGGGGTTGTTGTAAGCATCTCAGATATATTTTTTATATAATTTTAGCAAAAACAGATTTGAAGTAATTTAGGAAAAAAGACAAAAATTGACCATTCCGCCCCCCTCCCTTATCTCCAAAACTACTAGGCTTAAAATTCTGAAAAAAATATGGAAAATAGTTCCTTGCCTAAAGATTACAGGAAAACCTATAAGAAGTTTGAGTATTCAAAGTAACGGGAAAATTCTCAATATTTTACGGAACCCTCACCACGCGAGTTGAACTCGCACTTGTCAGGTTTATTTTATTTTATTTGCTTGTACTTAGGGTTAGGCTTGTACTTACTTTTCTAAACGTAACATTTCTTCAGCTCCCAATGTATTGAATGTGTAACACATTCCTTCTTCAGTCAAAATGGGGGAGAACAAATCCGAACAGTAATCATTGTTTTTGTTGTCCCATTTGCAGCCGAAAAAGGATTCGGTTATATTGGGACACACCTAGACAAAGAGAGAACTGACTGTAAGTCTAGATGCAGGAGGGCCATCTTCGAAACTTGATGAGTACCCAGGTACCTAAGTCATCCAATACCTATACTATACAGGGTAAGAGTCAACGTTAAACCGCAAACGGGTGATAGCCCAAGTAACAGTTATGTATATATTTTTAAAGAAAATACAAATCATAATAGTTACCTATTTAAAAATTTATTTTTTTCTTACTCAAAGGAAATTGAACCTTGAATTACACAATTAACCCTTGCATGCATCACTCCTTTTAAAAACAAACACAAGTTTTTCTTAAATAATTTATACCATTTTGAACTTCGTACGTATTTCGTACTACGAACAGTACGAAGTAATTACGCCCAATCTTTTGAAGCTGGTTGCCAAATTAGCGTAGTACTTTTTTTTCAGTACATTGTGTTAGTAGTTGTGGTCTAACGATTTTAAGTAGTAGTACCAAAAAAAGTGTAATTTCATTGAAAATGCAGGCATTAGCATTTTAACTTTAGTATTTTATTTATAGAAGCCTTATTCACCAATAAAAAATCCGAAGAAAATATTATTAAAGGGTGTCTCTGTCAGTTATTCAAGTTTTTTTAAATCTTGTAATTTTTTTAATTCATGATTTTCAAATTATTTTTTTTTGATAACTATTATGACTGCCTGTCACCTGTTTTCGGCTTGGCGTTGAATTTTGGGACACGTTGTATATTTTATTCAACAATATTTAGTGTGGACGTTAACGTTATAGACGTTCAGACTGCTCTATGGCTTTTCATGGGACGCGGACAGAGCCGCGCTCATAGATAGCCAGCTATTCATAAAATAAAGGTAAAAATATCAGGAAACATATAGCCAAGCGGCTTGCACAATGTGTTTCATGACAATACAAAAGGAAGCACATACCTCTTTAAGTTTATTGACTGCATCTAAGCCGCTGCCATATATTCTGCCGTTTATGGGTGAAATATGTGGATCGCAAACCATGGAGATGTACTCAAAGTCGAATCGCCTAAAATATTACATATTCATTAAATAGAACTTCAGATCACTTTGCAGGCCTAGGCCTGCAAAGTAATCTGAGGCCTCCAATTTTATATGAAATTTCATTACACCTCTCTCGCTCGGGCCTCTTGTCTCGCCGCATCTGAAACGTGATACTTACTTCGCAGCCTAACGTCATAAGGAACCTCACGACCTCACGTCAATATACAGTGTTTTTTTTTAATGGGACAGTATGGGGAAATCCGAATCTAAAGGAGATAGAGGAAAAGTGTCCAAGGAGACATTAGGTGTTTTTTTATGTAAACAAATTTGGCTCATTAAAATTTTTGGTCAAGCGTGAGTTGTTCTTAAAAAATGATAAAGTTGGTCAATTTTTTTTGTTGACGCGGGTCGACTCTGTTTCATGTAAGGATTATTTCATTGTATGGAAAGAAAAAAATCTGAACAGCAGAAGTTGGTCAAATTTAATGAAAACTAATCTTCATACAATTGCAGTATTCGCCTTTTAATATTGCTACAAGTGCCGATACTTCAATAATCGATAATCCATAAGAGCTCCAGATGATTCAAGAGAAGAACATTTTTTTTAATCTTCGTAAACATCATGGCACGCGATAGTCTTGAAATTATAAAAAAAAGAATTCAAATTTGGAACGAGTGGCCCCCACGATCGCCCGACTTAACGCCATTAGATTTTTTCTTATGGGGTTACCTTAAGGGTCGAATTTATGAATCCCGATACAACTCCGTACAAGAATTAAAAGATGCTGTTTACAACACTTTAAACACAATTCACCATAAGTCTCTGTTAAATGCAACTAGAAGTGTCTTGAAGCGTGCTCGTACCTGCATAAGACAAGACGGCGGCCACATCGAACATTTACTCAAGTAATAAACCAACTGTATGAAGATTAGTTTTCATTAAATTTGACCAACTTCTGCTGTTCAGATTTTTTTCTTTCCGTACAATGAAATAATCCTTACATGAAACAGAGTCGACCCGCGTCAAAAAAAAAATTGACCAACTTTATCATTTTTTAAGAACAACTCACGCTTGACCAAAAATTTTAATGAGCCAAATTTGTTTACATAAAAAAACACCTAATGTCTCCTTGGACACTTTTCCTCTATCTCCTTTAGATTCGGATTTCCCCATACTGTCCCATTTAAAAAAAAACACTCTGTATTATTAGATTATTACCTACATGTTTGAGAAAATATACTTAAGTGCTCGTTTAATAGTGTAGAACTTACTCTTCTTCTGTCAGGTTGCCGGAAATTTCTGTGACGTTGCTGTTATAAATGTGATAATATTCTGTAAAGTTATATTTTGACTGCTGGGCCTTTGTCTCGAAGCACACCGTTACAGCAGGGTAGGGTATCTAAATTAAAAGAGAATCATGTTGAGTCAAACTCAATAAATTCCTGCGGTAATAAGAACAGTCGTTGTTACTAAATTATGAATTATTCTAAAGAAAAATATGTCCAGAATCTCTCCAGCACCTCCACTTTCACCTTTTCTTTTGTATGGATGGACACACTAGATGTATAGATGAATTATCGAGAACATGGAATTGCATTTGTAGTGGTTGTACGAGAAAATAGAAAATTGAAATATAGAATGCCTGTAAACATACAATACTACTACATATGCAAATCCATGCTCTCGTTAATTTATCTGTTATGTTCTTATGTCACGTATCTTTACACCGGCTCGCCCACACACACGCACGCGTTTTACTGTCAAAACCTCCGGGCATAGACTAGCTCCCGCCAAAACTCTGCGCGTAATGTGTGCCCGAGACGGTAGTGTGTATTAGGTCTTATTTACCTACATACACTGGAAAAAAAAATTACATGATAAAATCTGGGACAATTTTTTTCTTGTACACCTTGAGAGTCCCAAGTAGGTGTCAACAGTTCTGAGTAAGAAGTAAGAACCAGTGAAAATGTGTAGTACCTTACCTACTACTTACTTACCTACAGTTTTTTTGAAAAAGTCTAAAGTATGAAAGGAAGCAAAAAAATAATTACATATGAATGGATATACCTGCCAAACTGGCATAGGGTTCTCAGCGAAGCTCACGATGACGGGGCTCTCGTTCCACTTGATGTACACCTTCTGTATCAGCCCGGCGCACAGCACGACGCAACACGTGAACATAAATATCCAGAATACTCTAAAAAGAGTGGATCTTTGAAGTCAAGTATTGTATCAAATCAATACCTAGAAAGGTGGTCGCAAGTGTCGCAACCAACATCACAATTTTGTCTTTGTATGTTTTTTGCACATTTAGTCCAGGCAATGAACTGACAACTTGTATGGAAAAAAATGACAAATTTGGAAATAATTTATAATAGCTAATTTTTTTAATGTAACGGATATATTATCAATTAAATAGTTACCTAGAGGCAAAATCAAGTTTGACAAAGTCTATAATTGACATTAATTTTATTACTAGGTACTTGTGACACTTCAGTTGTATCATTTTGTATGTAAGGCTACTATATACTGTATGGGTTAAAGTACCATTAGAGTGACAATGATTTTTAATTAAAATGTATTTTTAATTAAGTTTTATTCAGAAAAAAATATATCTTTGTGTGTAAAAGCTATTTCTGACTAGGAAATTGATTAAACTAGTATTAAACTGCTTCTCTGTAATGAGTTGTGTTGAGTAACTATAAGTTAATTGTGTTAGGCTTCGATTACTGAATTAGAAAAATTGGTTCCTGATCACCGTGTATAGCGGATTGTAATAATTAAGATAACAAAAATTATTTAAATCATAGTTTGCACAAAATTAGAGCCACTTACTTTTCCACAAATGTTCTTTCCTTCTCTCCGATGTACTTCAGGCCATGCAGATTAGAATTAGACGTGTAGTCTATTAAGTATTCCTTTATGATATTACTCCTCCGTCTTTTCACCTTCTTGGGTGAATCCATTTTTTTATTTTTTTCTAAATCTGGAGGCAGAACTTCTCCAACGCTTTCCGACCTAGAGCAAGTTTTCTATTATTTATTTTCACACAAACAAAATAAAAATAAAAAACAAAATATTACGATGACCTGTTCTAATCTATGCTGATATACTGGCTTGCCATACTAAGCCTGTCAAGCGACGGTCTGTATCTTAAGATACATGACTTAAGCGCGACACGTTCCGTGAGAAAAGTATTTCTGGCTACTAATATTGCTGTTTTAAGTCATTTAAAATTGCTTAAAACGAATAAATTTACCAGGTAAGTAAACAAAGTATTTGAATGTGGAAGGAAACACTTTGTGTAGTAAAAAAATATAAAACTCAAATAATTTACTCATAAATTAATATCAGCGTGAACATAAAATAAAACTCAAATAATTTACTCATAAGTAAGAATAACTATTAATGGACTAACTCAAATGCTTTCATTAAAAAAACGCAAACAATAAGTTATGTAGAACAACATATTTTTCTAAAACAAAACAGACTTACTTAAAAAACATGATTACCTTAGGTAACTTGTTATGTATAGCGACTGTAATTAATTTAAAAAACTTGATTTAAATTAAAGTACTCTGATTAGCACTCATTGGACGATATAATTAGAATTATTTTAAATTATTAAGTCTCAATATATAACAAATTGCTTCGTAAAATGAAAGAAATGTTCTTTAAACTAAACTCTGAATTCTTTTTTATTATTATTGACCAATTAATAAATTTGTTTTAAAAGAAACTAAGTACTGACATTCATAGCTTATTATAATATTATTGATCTTATTACCATAATAGGAACCAAAATTCAATCACAGTCAAATTCAATCAAAGTGGCACGTTAGACGAAAAATTCGAAAAAACTGATATACTTAAAATTTGTTCGACATCGACAGAGAGCTTGTCACGCTATTATCATGTAACTTAAAATACAGTATTTAGCCATGATTTACTATGATAAAACAGAGTTACATGAGTTACGTGTTACGTGACAGGCTCGTATAAGGAATTGGTAAGTTAAATTAAAAAAAAAACTGAGTATGTAGGTCGATAAAGGCATTGAAAATAAACAGATTTAGACTTGTTACGCGTAACTCATGTATCTCAAGATACACGAGATAGGATTGACACGGCAGACGAGGTACGAGTACACTGAACTAACGTTATGTATGATAGGTTATTTATATTGTCTAATAATAATATTTTACAAGACATACCTCGTGTGTCTCTTCATGTTGACGAAGCTCAACTAACAGAGTGATGCTAGCGGCGCACGGGGCGAAGTTGGCGTTAAATTTCATCATTAGGTACTGGTCCCGAAGGAATTGCTAACAATTACAAAATTGAAATGTTTTCATGGAATTATTTCAGCGTGTCATTTAGCATGTGAATATGACACTTGACGCTTAACGCATACCTACCTGCAATTACATTGTGTTTGTATCTATTGAATTTCATGTCATGAGTTAAGTTAGACCATGCCCCCATTTGGGCAAGTTTTGGTCCTTTTTGTGGAGTGCTGGATGGTTACGTACAGTCGCCATCAGATATATCGGAGCGGCCAAAGTGCTCACAAATATCTGAACACGACTCCTATCGTCGAGACATTAGTCGTGTTCAGATATTTGTGAGCACTTTGACCGCTCCGATATATCTGATGGCGACTATATACAATCAGGGGTATAATATACGTACATAGGTAAATAAGGACATAAATATATCTACAGTCACGGATTTTAATCGTTGAGCCATTTAGAGCTCACTTTTTACTGGATATCCATAGCTTAACTATTAAAAACTGGACAAGTGCTAGTTCAACTCGCGTGGTGAGGGTTCCGTATAATAAATCTAAATTTCATAAAAATATTGAGAATGTTTCCGTTACTTTGAATACTCAAACTTCTTACAGGTTTTCCTGTAATCTTTAGGCAAGGAACTATTTTCCATATTTTTTTTAGATTTTTAAGCCTACCTAGTAGTTTCGGAGATCAATTTGGGGGGGGGGGGGGTGTCAATTTTCGTCAAATTACTTCAAATATGTTTTTGCTAAAATTATAATAAATACCTATATAGCTGAGATGCTTACAACAACCCTTTTCATTTGATATGTCACACCACACAATACAGTTTACGAAACTTTTTTTAAAATTTTCCAGTTTACTCCCAAAAGTAAACGTTACGCGTCCATCTTTGGGTCACCAATTTACATATGATTACCGAATTTCAACTCAATCGGTCCAGTAGTTTCGGAGCAAATCGGCTGTGACAGACGGACAGACAGACGCACGAGTGATCCTATAAGGGTTCCGTTTTTTCCTTTTGAGATACGGAACCCTAAAAACCAAAATCAGTTGAAACCTAAATGGCTCAACGATTAAAGTCCGTGACTGTACACGCCTTTATGACATTAGCAATAAAGGCCTGTCTAGATATTTATGTCCCTATTTATGTACGGTCGACGCCAAAAATACGTTTACACTATTCGCCTTATTGCAATGGAATAAGGTGCAAAAGTGTAAACGTATTTTTGGCGTCGACTGTACGTATATTAATACCCCTGACTGTATCTATCACATTTGATGTTCTTTAATTTAAGGTGATTGTGCTACGTTGGTAGACATCTAGCTAAACATTGCGTACTAAAATGTTGTTTCAAAGTCCTCTCTATAACAACATGCAATAAATAATTAGAATAAAAAAATATTGTCAAATAAATTGCATAGGAGACACAATATCACATAATATTGCTATTGGCTTCGAGAGTCGTGATGAGGGTGGTAGGTGGTGGTAGTTCTCAGAGTACCTACCCTACACCTGGTAGGAGATAAAAACACACAATGTCACACCCACAAACCTGTCGCCAAAACAGGAAGCGACCACGACAGCAATGAACGAGCTGTAGATTGTTAAAAGGTACTAACATTAAGACGCATGTTAGATATTTTTAAAAGGTTGTCTGTATTGGGGAACTCGATTTTCAAATCTACTTATTTAGAGTAGATTTTATGATGTCAAATCAAATTAATACAAGTCCCCTACAAAATATATGTGTAAGTATGTAGTATACTTACTCATATTTGTAAATTGAGTTCGACCTTCACAGTTATTACTTAATTAGTATAATTACTTACAAGGCATAAATTTTTTTTTGAAATCCCTTGGGATTGTTACATTGACATGGGCATGACGTTAGTACTTATAGTGCAACTTTTGTTTTTAACAAATTAACTAGCCGATTAATTTAAATAAGAGTTCAATATTTTTAAGGTGTTACTTAATTATGAAATTTTGGTGTGGTACTCGTATAATATACATGCAGACCTCGGGCACAGAATAAATACTAGAATCTAGTACGTACAGAAGGTACTCTGTTAAAAAATTCCCTTAGGCATCCCGCACGAGCATAAACGTGGCCATCCCTTTCTATCCCATGCAACGCGCTCGTAGTTCCACTCGGATGCCACGCCTTAGTGCTAGTTTTTTTGTTGCTCAAGCAATGTAAAATAGTAGGATTTTATCCTTTAAATTAGTATGAAAGTATTTTGAAAGTACCTTCTAGCAAACAAAAAAGAATTATCGAAATTAATTCACTTGATAAATAATTATCGCTGAAAAACCAACATACTTACATACAGAGTTCGTCGTGCAAGTCAATAACAAAATGCAAAAAAAGCCGGGGACAAGTGCGAGTTCAACTCGCGTGGTGAGACTGGTGAGGGTTCCGTATATAATCGAAATTTCATAAGTGTTTTTGAATACTTAAACTTCTTATAGGTTTTCCTGTAATCTTTAGGCAAGGAACTATTTTCCATATTTTTTTCAGAATTTTAATCCTAGTAGTTTCGGAGATAAGGGGGGGGGGAGGGGGGAATGGTCAATTTTTGTCTTTTTTTCTGTATTACTCCAAATCTGTTTTTGCTAAAATTATAAAAAAAAAATCTGACATGCTTATCTCCAACAAGCTATTTCATTTGATATGTCACACAATAAAGTTTGCGAAACTTTTTTTTTAAATTTTCCAGTTTACCCCCAGTGGCCCCCTTGTTCAGAATTCATTAATTTACTTTACGCGTCCATCTTTGGGTCACCAATTTACATATACCAAATTTCAACTCGATCGGTCCAGTAGTTTCGGAGCAAATCGGCTGTGACAAACGGACAGACAGACAACCGAGTGATCCTATAAGGGTTCCGTTTTTCCTTTTGAGGTATCAGAACCCTAAAAGGAAAAAAAAAACCGGCCAAGTGCGGTCGGACCACGCAAAACGAAGGGTTCCGTGCCTATTAAAAAGGTCGTATCGTCACAGAAATCTTACGGCACTTACGTCCTTTTCTTTAAGGAAGGCAGTTTTTCAGCAATATCTCGAAAACCTTTGAACCGATCTTGTTCAAAAAAAAAATTCGGTGAATGAATTTAATAAGCAAACGGCTTTAAAAAATTTTTTTTTATATTTTTTAAATATACCGTTCAAAAATTAGAGGGGGGGGGGGACAGAATTTTAGTGACTTTCGGGGCGATTATCCCGACTCTATTCACTTAATCAAAAAAAATTGCTGAGAAATATTATATTTATTTTGAAAGGCCTATCGATTGATGTGCCACACGTGGGCTTAAAATGAAAAAAAAAATACTTCTAGTTTTATGTACGTATGGAGTGCACTACTAAAAATTTTTTTTTTGTCATTTTAATTACAAAACTGTAGCGGCTAACAAAATACAGCTATTCTCAAAATTTTATTCAAATACACCTTATAGTTTTCGAGTAAAATTCCTGCGGCATACGGACAGACCGACATGACGCCGTTTTTGCCATTTTGGCTACGGAACCCTAAAAATGGGCTGGGCAAGGCGGATATGTTGTATGAAATTTTGTACGGAACCCTCGGTGCGCGAGTCAGACTCGCACTTCACCAGTTTTATTTACTTTAGTACCTATTTAATTTACTATTTATTCACGGGTACATACATTACAATATGATTAGTTGATTACATACCAATAAAACTAACTATTGAAGAAAAGTATCTTTGGCAGCTGTAGTACTTTAAACATCATCAGCATCACAGATTACAGGCTGTTATTTTTTTTTGAATACCTGTAATTTTTTAAAGATGATTAGGTTTTTTTTTATAACTGCTGCTGTCACCCGTTTTCGGCTTGACGTTGATTTTTGGGACACGTAGACATTTTTTTAATAGGAATATTTTACTTGTTTTTTTTTTTTTTTTACCTTTTTTTTACTTGTGTTATTTTCAAATTTTATGTAATAAAGATTTTATAGTTTTATTTACTTTATTTATTGATCGTCTTTGTTATAGGAAGTTAGGATTTTTACAGTATTTGTGTAAAAAGTAAAATACACAAATAAGTATTAGTTTTACTATTATTAAATGTGGAATTTGTTTATAAATTAAATAGTAGAAGAAGGTTAGCAGTTGTACATATTTTTTAAGAGGAACTTTGGTTCCTCAAAACGAAAGGAGTTAGCTAACGAGCGTCATGATGATGATGATAAGTGCATCTAAAACTACTAGCATTTTCCTACCCTATTGCGTCATTAGAAATTTTCAGGGCTAGTGACGTAGTTGCTAAAATCTAGGGGTCGAGTGGCGCGAAGCGGGCGTCCCCCGCTGCCGAGCCGAGCGCCGGGCGCGAGCTGCGAGCATTCAGCCAGTGCTACCACGGCCTCCCTCGAGAGCGCAGCCCCACGACTCTCGACTAATAAACAAACTAATTCGCGCGCGATGGCGGCAACCGAAGAACTCAGCGGGATCCTCTCCCGGCGACAAGAGATCAACGACAAACTGGAGGAAGGCCTCGAAATCAAGCCCAAATACAAATTCGTCAACGTCTACACAGAATTTCACGAGTTCTCCAGGAAAGAAATAAAACAATACGAGTCGACCTTCAACAAGTAAGTGTTTTTATTTGTCCTGCCCGGCACGCTTTGCATTTTTCTTAGTTCACTCACAGTTTTACTTTAAAACAATACGATTTTGTAAATTTGTATACACAGCGCAAAATAGTTACAAATGTTTTTGGTGTAGTAATCCTTTTGGACAGCACGTTTACATAAAAATATTTCACAGAAGGAACAGTTTTATTACCAAATATGATGCATCCCTAATGTCATGAAAATCATGACGGTTTTTGTATCAACATAATTTTAATTTATTATCGTTATCACCGTAATATTAAGTTAATCCTGCTTTGAATTCCACAACCTATGCTATGCTATGTAAAGTAAGTAAAAGCTTCCTAATGCACTCAGGTAGAAATATTATGTTCTAAACTTTTCTCGTCAGCCGTCGTAATTTGAATTTATAACCAAGTCTGAGTCTGAGATACAAAGCAGGTATCTTTAGATTGTTTACCACGACGCTATTGCATTGCATGCCTGTGAACGATAAGGTAACGAGTAGACACAATGATCGCCAGTTAAGTCAAAATACGTGGGTAGACATACGGCTTACTCGTAAACTCCTTTTAATAAAACAAGGAGTCCGGTCCGCCATTAAACAATAATTAATTTACACTATGCGTAACTTTAACTTTTGAGGGATAAAATACTATCAGGTCCATAACTTCGTGTTGGCTGCTATTTAGCATTTTGATAATATTTCCATTCGTGTTGTCGTGAAAAAGCACTTCAGTTTATCAAGTTTGTTATGCATCTCAGAACCATCGTTTGTAGAGCGATAAAAGAAAACTTTTTATTACTTTTTGGCAATGTGCCCATGTCATCCTCTCACTGTTTAATGTACTTACTTAATCCACCCATACCAAAAGAGGGTAGGACGAGATAAAACCATTTTGGCTGAGAAGTTTAGGCTTATACGGTATTCATAAACATATAAAGTACCTACAAAATAAATTTAAATTATTCCGTCACTGTAACGCCTCCACTAAAATGTTATCGTGAGTATACGATGCGAGTATAATTTCAAACAACAATATTATGAGTGTAAATATACCGAAGTACTTCGAGTAAAATCTTTACATTTCTAGTAACTAATTTAATTTAGTACCCTGCCATAAAATAAACTGTCGCCCGTCGTGGGAGACAAAAATGAATGGGTAGCATGCTTAGACTCATGCCGCATGTCATTTACGAGACGAGAATAATTGACTGACTTTCATTAACAATCCATTACCGCAATCCAGGATTCTCACGGTTACATTGCCAACTTCATACCTAATCCTTTCACGAAGTCGGCCTCTGTATTGCTTGTCGAGGTTGGCATTTTAGTGTATCTCCTTTCTAGCTAGGCAAAGGTATTGTCTAAAACGGTTCGCATTGTTTTGGCTTTTAAGCCAAAATAAACTTCGTCATTTGTTTTATGATTATCACAACCACAAACAATGTGACATAGTACCTAACATCAACAGTAGGTCTTGTCTTCCATGTCTAGAAAATATTTGGCTATTAAATGGGTCGATACACTTTTTGTTGTTTTCTGTTAGGTATATTACCTACATAAGGAGTAAGACAGGAAACGGTAATTGAATTTCTTAGAAAAATACCTAATACATATGTACCATTAGCAAGCATAGGAGATATCCCGTAAAATTGTAATAATTAGATACATGTTATCTAATAAGCTCATCAGAGTTGTTAAGGCAAGTAGGTACAAGTAGCGCCATCATTTAGAGACGCGGAAGTGTGATGTAACGTTCCCATCATCATATTTCCACTACTATAATATTTTAATCTCTATTGACATTCGAATTATGACCCTAAAAAATACTCGACCATATTAAATTCTCCAAAGATCTAAATCACACACATGCAGTTGCCTCTACGTCTTTCGTACGCTTCTACTTAGCTGTCCTAAAACTGTGAGCTTAGTTTTATTATCTATAATATTTTACGAGGGAAGTAGACTCAATTTTTTTTTTTGCATTACTGATGACTCTAAATTTACATTTATTATTGTTTACTGTGATGCCCCATTTCGATGACAATACGAGATGATAACCTCAATATATTTTGTCAAGCATCGATATGCGATGGGGCGACATGCCATAGTTAAAATGGTTTTTTGCTGGCCTACATTTACTAAAACTTATTTAATTTTGAATCTTCTAGCGTTTTTTTTAAGTAATTACTTTAATTGTAGGTTTATATTCAGGATTCTCTATCAAAGAGGTTGCATTTTTCATTAGCTCTTGATTTTTAAATAACTTTGATCACTTCCGTAGGTCATTTGCATTGATGTATGTCTCACCGACAATGACGTTTACAACAACTCGTATATTAGTCATTTAACTTAATCATAACATAACATATTACGTAGACGTTGCGGTAAAAGTGCGTTGAACAAGACTCAACAATGACTCACTCTGATGGTCAGCTTTATTATATTGTTTGCCTATTCAAAATTGTTTACACCAAGTTATCAATAAGATACTACATATATGTAACATTTTAATATTAATAATTAATTATACATTATTAATTATTACCATTATTTTCAATATCATTTACAAAATTACTACAAATGTAGTATTACGCACTCTATGTATATTTTATCCTTCCTTCCTTCTCCCCTAACAAATTTCATATGAGTGACAATTGCCAGAATATCAATCATTAACTTATTTATTACTTTCATGAGTGCCTATTGATTGGCACCAGGGCTCTAAAGCCCTAGAGCCAGATAAAAAATTATTTATGGAACGTTTTGTCATATTACATTTTTGTTTATCACGATTACATGTGTTAATGTTTTAATAGTTGACAAAACTACTTTATCGATTAGAATTATAGTTATTTTAAGTACCTATATTAGGAATCGAGCTTGATCGATTCCTAATGTTACCAATCTAGGTCATGAAATAAAAGGCCTTGCACGTATTACCTATCTATTGACTTGGCCCCAATCGGACAAGACACAATAACTCTGCATATCTTAAACTGCGGTAACTTTCGCACTTCGCTTAAAGCGACAATCATTCAATCATCCTCCCAAACGCTGTCGGCGTTAAATTGATCGAAATGCCCCATTTGTTTGTGGGTAAATTAAATTATCAATTCCGCTCAAATTGTGAACTTGTAGGGCGGAAGCGACCCGACACACGACAACTCCATTGGGTGCCGGTGACTCAGCGCGTATTACAATTCTTATAGCTCTTTAGTTTGTAATACACTGCGCTGCGTCCAATTACAATAATATTAATATAACCGTTAATGTGTCATTTTAATTGTAATCAAAATATAAGTCACACTTACGGGTATCGATCGCTAAGCGATAGGTACGCAGAATTCGTCGATACAATGCCCTAAGTAGTAGGTACGTAACGGCTTCCTATCCGATAAGATTAGCTACCTCGTATCGCATTATGTGTTGGTATCGGGCTTGTAAACAAGGCAATAAGTATAATTTCATTGACGAACTCGCGTTGTCTTTTATACGTGATTCGCTTTTGTTTCATTTGCACTGTTCGTGTGTTAGTAAATACAACTATATTTATCGGCGGGGATAGTGCAATACCGCGTAACTAGCACTGGTAAATACTGCGTATCTACACAACACCCATAGGGCAGATACGCGGCATTAACTTAATAGGTACCGCGTATTTAACAAATGTAGCCAAATCAAGATTTCCCGCCTAGGAACGTAAAATCCTGATTAGAAACTAGCTTCTCCTGTAAAGTTGGGTGTTGTGTAGTGTGCACTATTTCCCAGTGCTATGCTCTGTGAGCTAATTAGATTCCAAAAAAACTACCCTTTGTGTTGCTATTAAAATGAGGAGGGTTGACACAGGTGAATTTTCATTTTTCTAAATGATAGACGTAGCTAGTTTTCATCATTTAGAAAAATGCAAATTTACCGGTGCCAACCCTCCTCATTTTAATGGCAACACAAAGGGTAGTTTTTTTGCAATCTAATTAGCTCACAGAGTATAGTTACGCGGTATTGCACTATCCCAGACGTTATGTAATAATAATAATGTAAGTTGTCCTTCAAAATTTGCAAGACCCTTTTTTAGGTAGGTACTCGATTAAGATGAAATTTGTCATACTAATTTCTATACCTAAGTTCGGAGACCACGCGATATTATGCCGAGCTAATAATGGAGAAAGAAGATGGCCGTAGCAACTCCTAAGCTACACTCTTTTAGAGAGGTAGGGCTTGCATATCGTCATCTCGCTCATATTTGGAGCAGCCTAAGGAGGTACCTCCACATTATAGAAAACCACAGCCATAATACCTCTGGCTTTTAGGTAGGTATCTAGTGTTGTGTTCTTGATGGTGACTAAGTTTGTCAGAGATCCCGAGATGGCGCTGTGTTGAGAGTGAGGGACCTGCATTTGTCTCTGGCTGTCAATTGTAATAAATAATGTATAATAATTATTAATAAAGGTTTCATAGTTTCGTTAATTGAGGCTTCAATAAGAATAAAGCATAAATGTAGTAGCATAAGTTTATGTTGAATAAAGAAAAGTAAAAAAAATATATATGTAGGTGTCAAAGCAACGAATCCTCCAATCAATAAAGAATCGGCAACGCAAATGATTTCTAGATGTTCCTTTTCAACTCGAATACTCGTAGGGTGTATGGCATTGCAAGTTTTATATTTATGGATTGTCTTTAAATTTCGGGGATATTGAATTTTTTCGGCTCTGGGAATTATGCGAACGAATTCTGTAAGTAATTATCGCGGAAACATGAAAATTAGAAAATAATTCGGATGAAGTATAAAAAAACTAATAATTCGGATGAAGTATAAAAAACTACTAAAGGATTTCCCATAGTGTAAATCGACATAATAAAACTAGAACGCAGCCACAATGCCACAAACTAGCAGTATTTCCTGATTATGAATTTATTTTAAATTGGCTAAAGCAGTTGCGGTTATAACATTTTTACAACAAAACAATTCAATAAAACCTATCAACCGCCGTTTCACAGTCTCAGAGTTTGTAAAAAAACCGCCAAGGTTCTTAAATCGGAAACAATAAGCATGTTGGTTGGGAAAGCGCCCCGTTTCGCAGGCAGTTCGCATTCGTATTGTGTCAGTGTTGCAAAATGCAGCTGCAATACTGAGCTGATATTAACAAGGCTTCACCTGAACCAGTGTAAGTCAGATCTCTGATTACGCGTAGTCGTTACGAATCCCATGCAGCGTCAAGATATACGAGGGTAAAACTGAAAGTTTCGGGAATAGACAAAAATATGCAGTTAAATTGAATAAAATAATTTTTATTGTTTTTCAAAGAATTCGCCTTTATATTTTATGCACTTTTCCATGCGTTCAAGTTCAAACCAGTCGTTAAACAATTATTGAACGCTGAAATAGGGGGCGACAAAATGGTCATTTTAAAATCCTCCACTGCTTCTGTGGGTTCTTCTTCTTTTATTAGCTGACGCACAAGGTGGACGTTTTCTTGCGTAACTGCCGATTTTGGTCGACCTTCACGCGTGTCTTCCGTGAGGGATAGGGATACTCGGCCACGTTGAAACTCTGAATACCACCTGTATATATTGTCGTCTTTGAAGGTGCTTCATTACTAAAAGCAGCAATCAACCGGACGTCTCCACATTGTTTTTGTGTTAATCCACTTTTAAATTCCATCTTCAACAGCGACTAAACGACTTCAAAAAACTAATTTTTCTATGTATTTATATCTATTATATATATCGTCGTCTAGTACCTATAACACAAGCCTTATTGAGCTTATTATAGGCCTAGTTCGATTTGTGTAAAAATGTCCCTTAATATTTATTATTACTTATTAAAGAAATAAATTGAAACCGAACCATTGATTTTTTTCTTTGGACAGTGTGTTAAGATGATGAAGTTTCGGAGATTATAAAAAGGTATAATATGTGTCAAAATTAAGTTCGTAAGTACCTATTAGATTCCCGACACTTTCAGTGCTGCCCCCTCGTACTAGGGGTGAGCAGTGAGGTTAGGTTAAATAAGATATACTAGGGGTGAGCAGTCAGGTTAGGTGTAACAAGATATACTAGAGGTGAGCAGTGAGGTTAGGTGAAACAAGATATACTAGGGGGTGAGCAGTGAGGTTAGGTGAAACAAGATATACTAGGGGTGAGCAGTGAGGTTGGGTGAAACAAGATATACTAGGGGTAAGCAGTGAGGTTAGGTGAAACAAGATATACAAGGGGTGAGCAGTGAGGTTAGATGAAACAATATATACCAGAGGTGAGCAGTGAGGTTAGGTAAATCAAGATGTACTCGTACTAGTGGTGAGCAGTGAGGTCAGGTGAAACAAGATGTACTAGGGGTAAGCAGTGAGGTTAGGTGAAACAAGTTATACTAGGGGTGAGCAGTGAGGTTAGGTGAAACAAGATATACTAGGGGTGAGCAGTGAGGTTAGGTGAAACTAGATATACTAGTGGTGAGCAGTGAGGTTAGGTGAAACAAGTTGTGAATAGGGTAACTGCACTCGACGCGTTGATACTTTCCAGTGGCTGTAACCCTAGGAGCCCGTGGAATCCAATACGGCAGTAAATATGTATAGGTATATTGACACTATATTTTAACGCCATCGCCCTATGTTGTAGACAAGTACAATTATTCCTTATGTAACTGTTCTCGATTCACAGGCATTTTTGATAAAGGTAAAGGAGTTCATAAACGAGCCAATGATATTAACTTGGTATTGGTAGTACGTATCATATTTTACTCATATGTCGATTCCTGGATCTTATAAATAAATGAACTGGCCGCGACTTTTACATAAAAAATATTGTTTTTTTTGTCGTTATCACGCGATAACCACGAGCATGGTGAGCCCTGGAGATCTACTGGGCAGCCTATTTAGGAAGATGAGCATGAGAGTGTGCATGCTCGCCATGGAGATTTTAATGGATAGGAATACCACATAACCCAGTTATTCTCCAATGACAAAACTAAAAAAGGGCTGAAAAATTTAGTACACCTATTGGTGTACCTACCACTAATTCCGATATCAATTTTGGCTCGTCAAAGCTGATGATCTTCTACACGAATAGTTGTTAAAACAGTGTGATTTTTACAACTATTCGTGTAGTATATATATTATTATAATATAAAATATACGTAAACCAGCAGATACCGGGAGATAGATACATGATGACACAGGGGAGGATGTAGGCGCCGACCGCTGTATCTCCCGGCGACCGGTCGATCCCCGGACTGGACGGCGGCCAATTTAAAAACAAATAAAAACGAGGTAGAAGGCTGCGCAGAATACAAAATAAACTTGAATAATTAAAAATGTTTATTTGTTTGATCAATTGGTTTTCCAATTGGTTGCTTCAACTGACTGAGTGACCTTTTCGAATAAATTCGGTAATTTTATGCGACCTAAATACTTATAGAAACCTAAATTATAGCATAATTAAACTGCATATAATTATGTTAAGATTGAATATTCAAGATCGGTTGTATTAGATAATATTATCTAATTTCACTTACTTACCTAATTTTAATGAATATTTAAGAAAAATGTTGATTTTATATCGTTATAGGTTCATGTTGTCGAGAAACTTGTTATGGTGAATGCGAGTAGTATTTATATAACGAAACTGGAATCAATTTAGCGCATCACATTAATTTTATTAGGCAGTAATGGAGGTACAACACAAATATTGCTTTAATAAATGAATTGGCCTAAGTATATTTATTAAAAACCAATGTTTATGTTGTTCGTATTTATGAGAGTATTCAGTTTTGAATAATTTATTAGATAATAAATAATACGCGCAGAATATTTTTTATCGCTATGCAATAAGCTAGCTACAGCTACCTTATAGTAAATATAAATGGCTGTGATATTTGCGAGAAGAGATTGTAAGTCTACTAACTGCAGTAAAAAAGCTACAAATGTGTCAAATTAATCAATAAAAAAAACAAAGCTCTACTTAAATGTAAATCAACTCTGAGGCGGATTAGGTATGTGGGTGGATTGCAAAAAAATTGTACATAGTTAAGAACCTTAATCTAATCTATGCTTTCACTTTTTTCCATAGTGTAACGAAAGTTACCCAACGTATGGGTATATGCCGTTACACAATGGAAAAAAGTTAAAGCGTAGATTAGATTAAGGCTCTTAACTATATGTACATTTTTTTTGCAATCCACCTATGTTATGTCTTATGTATGAGTTACGAGATGAGACGGGATGAGACCTGAGAGTTTTATGAATTGCTCGTGTTACTCTAACAAGGTGGCAAGGTTGCTGAGATTGTTCCTATATTTAGCCTGAATATCTAAGGAGATGTAAGACTGGAATACCAAATAGCATTGCATAGTATAGGGGATGGTACCTTGTACTATTATCTATTCTGTGATGGTTCCTAGCACAATATAATTATTTATTTTTGGGCTCAAACCAGTCTCTTGGCACAGAACTAAAAAAGTTATTTCCTTTTCCCGAAAATTAAACATCACTCGTGTCAGTCGTGACTGACTTTAAAGTATACCCTACGTGCGTAGTTTAGGCTTGTATTTTCGTAACAAGATTATCAGATTATTGGATATTAAGTTCAATATTAAATTAAACTTCTGTGAATTTTTTCGATTATTGGAAAAATCATTTATGAACCTTTAATAAGTACTTGGAAAAATATTTAGAGATAAATAAAAGATCGCGATGGATGATAATATCATGCACGTTTATGGAAATTATTTCCATAAACGTGCCTGATTATTAAGCATAAGCACTGATGCCAAAAACGCGATGTTTAGGCAGATATATCAGTTGTGCAGTTCAGCACAAACGACTAAACCAAGTCGGTGTTGATGGATCCAGCCGTTTCTTCAAACATGACCTGATTCCCGACCACCAGCCAAATTGGATTAATCGTCGATGCCATTTTGCTGCTACTGAGTACTACTGACCCGATTCGTTAAGAGATGAGTCGCGTACACGTATTATGACGCTTTTCATTAGTGGATCGGTCGAATGGAGTTGAAACCTATCGAATTTCTCTCCACTTTCGCTAGGTATGGCAATGTTTGATTGTGGTTACGAAGTCTTCTGCACAGCCAACTACTCCTATCCTATGTGCTAGCTCGGATATCTTATACCTACCTTTAGGTAGAAATATAAATACATCAATTAGGTTTGTAATAAACCATTCACGATGTAAAAGCCCGAAAAGGTACTATCGAGTATCCGATCGGTATGTTACAATAATTTAGTTAGATAACCGAAAATGTTTACTTCCGCCTTAATACGTTTAGGCAATTGGGAAAATGTGACGTTTTTGATAAGATAAATCACAGCATAGTTATCTAATGTTTGAGTATAGGCCGCGAGAGGTATTCAATAAAACGTATGATGAATCATAATGTGTACATAAATGTCTACACACAATGTCAACATCAGCGATCAATGAGCTGTACTGTATTGAACCACTGACATTTAAATCAATTTGTCATTGAGGAAATAGGTGTGCGTAAGGTTTTTTACAGTACATTTTACCATATTTACTTACCTATTGTCATTAGTCAGGCAGGAAACGTGACGATGGTTAGGTGACCAACTGTCACTTGTGTTTATTTACGTAGTTGGTACCCAGGACCTGATTCACCAACACCTCGGAAAGTTATTGAATCATTTTAACACTTTAATAAGTGTTAAAATGATTCAATACCTTTCGCTACATTAATATGTAGCGATATGACTCATCTAATTTCTTATTGAAAAAGATGGAAGTAGGTAAATTTATTTGAATAACATTTGAAGTAAATTAACTTTTATCTGCATGTAGGCCGTAATGACTCTTTTACAAGACAAAACATACCTAGGTACCAGTGCTTTTAAAAGAGGCCACTGTCAAACGCCGAAATAAAATAACAGCCAGTTTTTTATTTTGCCAAAATTATACTTATTACATCATTGTAATTAATTTATTTACTAACATATTTACATTTCTGCCTCGTTTCCAGATCTAGCGGTTCATGCATAAAGTCGGATAAAGGCGCAATGCGACAAGCAAACAGTGCATCGCTACTGCAACATTGTAGATAGTGTTGTTAACAACCATAATAACTGCCCAGCGCCAACTTCCGAGAATATCACGTTACAAGAACTTGAATCTGAAATAGCGCTCGAACAAAGCAAAACTAAAATAACAAGTTTTCCGTTCAAGATAAAAGCTTTTCTAAATAAAGATAAGCTTATTTGGTTAATAGATCGGATTTTTCTACGGAGGCTAATAAAGTGAAAATGGTACAATATAACTTGTACGAGTTGGTGATGGGTCACTTTGGATTTTGGGCTATTTAAGAGTGATATTAACTTTGCCAACTCGGTCGCATCGACTTTAATAATTAACCAATTAATGTATCCAATCGATAGCCTAGTAGCTAGCTGGTCGATCACGTAACGCATTGTACGCGCGTCAGGTAGATCTAAACGTCAATTTTTATATGGAAAAATGACAGTTGGATCTACCTAACGCGCGTTCAAAACGTTACGTGAATACCCCTCTGGCATGCATCTGTCAAGCAGCGGTCGTAGGTTTCTGAATTTATGTACGGAATATTTACCGTTAGCTTTTCGGTGAAGGAAAACATCCTGAGGAAACCGGTCTAATCCCAATAAGGTCTAGTTTTCCCTCTGGTTGGAAGGTCAGTTGCTTTCGTAAAACTAGTGCTTATTACCTAATCTTGGGATTAGGTGTCAAACCAAGGAGGCCTCCTTTAGGACACAACCGGGAATAACGCTAGGAGGATGTATGTGTCTCCAATCGATATGACTATACAGAGGCTTGATATTAAATACTATATAGGATTATTGTTAATTCTTGCTAAGTATCCGAGACCCACGCCGGCCACGTCCCGTAACAAATTGTGCAAGTTATAGGCACTCACTAGATAGGCACTAAACATAAACCTTTAATTACTTGGAGAAGCAAAACTCCAGCAACACTTGACATTTATTGATGTCAGTTATAGTGTAGTTTAGTCAGGTGCAGATACACACTAATAGAAAGCTTGTTCAATTTTAACCAACTTTCTGTCGAGTTTGCAGGTCAGGATCGTAATGAATGAACAACAAATGACCGATCCCTCGAGAACATACAAATCTAGACGAAAACAATGGCGCAATACACCTATTACACACTCAGTCATAACGTGAGCAACTAAAGCCGTTAACACTCGTGTCATTATTAAGACCATTAACACAGGTATTTATTACACAATACTTCAAGGAGTTGATATAAAGTAAAAGGAAATGTTTATAGTATTTTATGCAACAGTTGTATAAGAGTGGTCAAAAAAGGCGAGTGGCGTGGGTTACAATGTGAGCCGAAGGCGAACATTGTAAAGAAAGACGCCACGAGCGTTTTTTGACTTAGTTATACAACGTTGCATACAATACTTTTTCTACGACTAGCTACTATGGATTAAAATGCAAAATTAAACAAAGAATAAATTTTTCTTAAACTTTGTCGTATAGGTGCCGAGATTTAGTAGGCAACAAATTTTCGGTCACTGCTTGTGGGCTGCCGGTGTATTTCTTCTGGTGTAGAAGCAATATTTTCATCGTCATCCATTTTTATTACTTTTGAGAAACACCAACTATTTTGTAGCAAACACAACGGCCGCAAACTCAAACAACAATTTATAAAATAACCGGGAATTCGGGAAACATGAAAATGAGACAAATGGGTGTCTATGGTTAACTTTGTTTTTAATTGATGTCAACTTGCCAGTACTGCCATATTAAGAATAAGTTAGCAGCAATGCCTTTAGTTCAAAAATTTCTAAAAAGTAAAAACATTCAGTGGTTTGTTAAGTTGGTAGTACCTAATGTATAGGTTTAGAAGCATATGGCTGATAAGCGTATCGTTTTGGCGACATAACAGCACGGTTGTGCCGTACTGTTATGGGGAATAGAGTATAGACTTTTCTGCAAACTTATTTTGTATGTCTTTATATTAGTGTTCGTGACTATGTAAATGACAGATAAAAGTACAGGAGTAGAAAAAGTATATTAATGAATTGAATGTCCGAAAGCCCAATACAAACCGCGAACATGTTGAACTTAACACGCGCTAACGCGTAAACAAAAATATCTCCCGCGGCGAATGCCTTCGCTATATTTATAAACATTTTATTATCTTTGAGGAACTGCGTTAGAGGCAAATATAAATAAACTGTCTTATTTAGACTACGACAGCTACCGCTTACAACGCAGATATGTTAAATAAACTCTGTAATGATGATAATATCCATTCATTAGTTGCTAAGTAGGTGTCTATATCTAAGTACCTACGTAAGTTACATTACATTACATATAGAAAGATTAACAGTGGGCCCTGTAACAGGAGCAAAAAATTAAACGGTAGATTATTAAGCTTGTGAGCAATTGTTTCCAAGTAATTTTACCCAATTGAAAAAAAAAATGTTTTTTTTCTACAATTTAAGTTTACGTGTACTTACTTTTTTACTCTTCTGGAGTGATATAAGTTACTTTTTATTTTAAAAACACTAAACAGAATTAAAAAAAATCACAAAACTATCTTTTGAAAACAAAAATGCAAAAACTATTCTCGTACGACTCGTCATGTAGTGACATGATGTTACCTCAAAATCTGCATTGACTACTGTGCTATGATCTCGTGGTGCCAAGATACATTACTCGGAGGTCATAAGTTTTGATCATGTTTTCTCCGAGTCAATTTTTTTTTTAAAGAAATGGACAAAAGGGGTTATTACAGGTGCTTTAAGGAAGCCTCCTTTTAAATTTTTGCTCCTGTTACAGGGCCCACCCCGTATGTAGTTTCTAGTAGTTTAGTTATGCGTAAAGTGTCGTTTGCGTTTAATGAAAATTATGTTATTTAGACTTCACTTATGATTGATGTGATTCACTTTCCGCAGCAATTAACAGGCTGTGTATAATACGTTCAGTTCAGGAGTCATTTCGACATTTATTTAAACTTAGACAGTGTCATGTCTCATGTCATACTCATACCTACATAATCTAGGTAAATAAGCATACAAACATGAACATATCTAAAAAGCGTAAATTTTGTTTGGTTTATCGCCGAAGGAGATAAACCAAATAAAAACCAGGCACAGTCCGTTCGCGACAGGTGAAGTGGAAAAGTAGGAAGGAGGTGGAATGTGCCATGCAACACTTATTTAGTAACTCACTGTTCATTTAAGAGTAAATAAAACTTCTGCCTAATACAAATAGGCTTTGTCTTGAAACATTGAGCACAATAAACAAACTCGTTTATTTTGTAAACAAGCCTCCCACACTAAATAATGTGCTCGTTAAGTAATTGTGTTGATTAACAATGGGGAATGGATGAAAATATTAGAAATGCCTGATTATTTTTTTGGTTATAGGAATAACCTTCCTTAGCACCATAAAAAAAGTTTCAGATTTTTCAGCTGCGACAATTATTTTTGAAAAATGTAAACAGTTTCCTCATTTACGTTTTGGGTCAAGAACGGTAAATAGACACTTTCCTTGATCTGTCTCATATTACAAAAAACTATCTTCAATATCTGTGGTAAACTGACACTGGTAATGATCAATATAGCTGCTGCAAGTGTCAATATCATTGCCAGTGTCAGTTTACCACACATATTTCATATATTTTTTTGTAATATGAGACCGATCGAGGAAGGTGCCGTAACTGACCCAAAACGTAAGTGAGGAAACTGTTTATATTTTTCAAAAAAAATTGACGCAGCTGAAAAATCTGAAACTTTTTTCTGGTGCTAAGGAAGGTTATTCCTATCACCAAAAAAATAATCAGGCATTTCTAAAATTTTCATCCATTCCCAATTGCTAAAATCATAAATTATATACCTACACTGTTATTTATAAAAAAAACCGGACAAGTGCGAGTCGGGTTCGCCCACCAAGGGTTCCGTACAAAATTACGAATGTATAGTTTTCAGAGGTTTACCTGTACTTGGAGTATAAGACGATATTACTTGCCAAACATAGTTCTAGGACAACGGCAAGTACCCTACAAATTGTGATTCCCTTAAGCACAGATCAAAGAATACAACTTAAGGGTGTCGAAATATACGTTTTTTGCGGCACAAACGGCCGTATCTTTTTTTTACGTTTACTTAGAAGTTTGATTTCTTCACAGCTTCAAGGGACTGTAAACTTGAGTATATGGTTTTAATTTCAACTCGATACCTCGCGTTCCCGGGTCTGGACAGACAGACAGACGGACATCAAAGTGATCCTATAAGAGTCCCGTTTTTTCCTTTTGAGGTACGGAACCCTAATTACAACCGAATTACAGGTTTTTGTAGTACATTTCCTACCTTTAATTACAACATGAGTACCCATGTAGGATGTGGGTTTGATTAACTACTATATTAGATTAACTTTTGATTGAGAGCTAGATCGATCGATTGACTAACAAATACATGGTGGAACTTCGTGCTGAAAGCATTCTCAAAATAACTCGGAAATTGTAGCTATAGCTACTATAACTATTTCCCGCGGAGTCGCTACACTTTGACCTACTAGGTAATGTAGAACAAAGGCAATTACATAATAATAGTGAAGACGTACGACACATCGATCCAATAACATCCTAATCCGTTTATGTCAATTCTACTCATTATCACATGTTTCTTCGCACTTATCAGTAGAGGCAAACGCTAATCGGATTAATCCGATCACTTAACAATAAAATGATTGCTCATCCCATTTTTATGAATCGAAATCAATTTGTGAATTTATTTGAAAAATGTTGCATACTGGAAAGGAGAAAGCTGTGTACCGAACGTATTTATGGCGCAGTGAGAGTAAACTAACTAAGCCTATAGAGTTAATTGGTATAACATATTAAAACATCACGGTTATTATTCAAGTAATAATAAATACTTAATTACCAATGACCGTGACGTGGGCTTAGTCCAATTTTGTCTTAATATGTTTGGCACATAATTGAATAGATTAACAGTTTCTCAATCTGCTAATGTGATACAAAACATGTGTGTAAAACACATTTCCGAGCCGTTCTTTTTTTGATTTACAATATATATGGACTTAATGTTAAGTGTTAACTTTGTATTTTTTTTTGAGTTGATTGTCGGGTGGAAGTCTAATTTAGCATATCGGTCGGATGTAATTCCGTTCGTAACGCAATGATAGTACGCTACCTATCCTACTAATACTATAAATGCGAAAGTTTAGATGTTTGGATGTTTGTTACTCAATCACGCAAAAACGGCTTGTACTATAGAATACTTGGCTTGTGTATAGAATACTTTTTATCCCGGGAATCATCTCCTAAGGGGGTGAAATGGGGGGCGAAAGTTTGTATGGAGCTACGATATAAACGAGTTCCACGCGGACGAAGTCGCGGGCAGAGCTAGTAAGCTATAAGTATTTGGGAAATATTGTTTCAAAAATAACAAAACTCATAGACAAATTGTTCCGGCAGGCAAGCTGCTTCTTGTTTGTTTCGTTTTCACATCGACTGTATCAAGTTGCATTATAAATATTATAATAGCATGACTGCTAATGGTTCTAAGCTGCACCGGCATGCATAACTGGTTCGCCTTGGTCTCACTCACCTTGGCTCGTGAGACAAAGTGCAACTTTGACCCGACACACCTGCTACATTAACATGTATCGAGTTCCACTTGTACCTACTTATCATAATTAACACCCATGTGACTTTACTGTGTCATTTTCTACCTCATCCCGTTTCACGTTGTTTCAATGTTAACGTTAGACTACGTAAATAAGGCTTTTGTGAAATAATAGTTTATGATACCTACTCCACGATGAGGTTTATTCGAGTTTGGTAGATCGATTTCCTTTTTAACCCATGACGCAAAAGGACGGCGCGTTGTCGCGTTATTAAGTTTGTTTTGATTGAAGTGTCTGTGTATGTCTGTGGCATCGTAGCTCCTAAACGAATAAACGATTTTAATCCGTTGCTTGACGTGTTCAAGATGGTCTTACCTACGTTTCAACAAGATCGGTTCAGCCGGTTTTGAGATATGAAATGAAAATGTCAGGGGTTTTTCAACTTTTCTAAGTTGTTAATTATTCTATTCAAGCTGTAGACAACATACGTACTTATTCATAAATTCATAATTATGTTATGTATTCGTGTTTTCAACACACACTTAATATGTCGACGTTGATATTAGACCACATGTGGATTTTGTTACCTAATGATTTTTTTTACAGGCTTGATGCATTTTATTGTTTTAAGTTAATACGTATAATGGATACCTATAAAAAAGCGATAAATAATTACAGGCGTTTTATTTTAGAAATGCCATTTTGATTTTCAAGGCTAAAATAAACAATTTAGGCTCACTGCGCTCAATAGTAACTAAAGATAAATATGTGGCTCAGTGTAGCTAGACTCAATTCCTCTAATAAGAGTTAGGACTTAGTTGTAGAACAACTTTCGTAAGGTTTATCTTCGGAGCCGAGCAGCCATCAAATGTCACGCAACATTGTAAAGACGGGGATAGCTTTCCTAACGACTTTAAAAGCCCTTCCAACACTGCCATGCGCGAAAGCGCTTTAAGGTCAAGGTTGGAAAATTGAGGCTATGTTATATACACAGTCACAACCGTCTACGGATGTCCGGGAGTGCAATATAGGAAATAGTAGCTTCGTTTGTTCAGTTTTCGTTTGTTCTTATTACTCGTATCTTCCGAAATATAGATTTCCGAATATTGTTGAAAACATATTGATATCCCACTTGGTGCAGTGCCTAATCGTAGGAGACACGTTGATTGTTGTTTCCTTCAAAGGAAATAGGGGACCTGCGCATTGGCCTTCTCATTACAACACACTCGGGGTCACATCGCGTAAGTACCAATCTTGTAATATTTATTTATTTATTTTTATTTATTGAAAATTGGACACATACATTTAAACAGCACACATGAATACTTAAAGTTAGACAATACAAAAGCCAAAACAGTTTCCACTTATAAGTTAATATCATTATGATTGCTCAGACAAGACTCTCTTATATTATAATATAATATATATATACAGGGCGTCCTACGGCTATGCCACATGGAGGGAAAGTAGGTACCTTGAATATTGTAGACGGAACATTTTACTGAAAGAAGACATTATTTAAATTTAAAAAACACTTTAAACTGCATTCATAGATATTTAAATAATTACATGGTTGAACCGGGAATCGAACCCGCTACCTACACGAGAAAAAAATATTACCCTGTTATAGCTTTATCATACCGATCGAAAGGCTTTTTTGCTAAATAACATAGTGTCCGAAATAAAAGGAAGACCATGAATTTTAAAAATGTTTGTCGTCTATCGAGTTCGATTCCTGGGTCAACCATGTAATTATTTAAAAATCTATGAATGCAGTTTAATTTGTTTTTTAAATGAAAATAATGTCTTCTTCATGTGGTATAGCCGCGGGACGCCCTGTATAGTGAAATCTACTATTGTACAGGATATTGGTGTAAAAGAGGACATCATATTTAGAACTAGTGTGTTTTTTATAAACTATATAACATGCATAAACATGCATGAGCATATTTAATGTAAAAACAACGGAAAAGTCTGAATTCAATGAATGCAGCTAGAACTGTAGCGTAAGTTGGAGTTGGACTCGAGCACACTTGAAACGAAAAAATTCGGCATTCATGCAACGAGCCAAAACGCCGTGTTTCGCATATTTATGAGCCTTAGCCAGCCAACTATACCCAATTGTTACGGTACTTGAAACTAACAAAACTTAAATATGGATGACCCGAAAATTCCAACTTGCTCGTGCAATAGCGAAGACATTTGCTAATTGGTCCCAACCTTCATTACTGAAATTACTCAGTTATTTTATCGGACCATAGGGACTGATGCTGTTATGTCAATTTGCAAATAGGACAAAGGTAAATACTTACCTACCTACCTACAATACAAATACTCATGAAACCATTACGTAACAGGTAAAGTAATAGAAAAAAATAGATCAACGCAAGTCGAAATATGTATGTATTGTAGGTATTTATGTTCGGCTCGTATGTTTGGCATATTTAGAATATTAATGTAATTCAATTTAATTCTTGTCATGATATTTTCGGGTGTTTTAGTAGCGTCGTACCTATACCAAAACTAAACAGACTATGAAGTACCTAAAAAAAACTTGAACTCGCCTCTAGGGTGTCAGAAAACAAATTGGCGTAAGTATGTTTAAATTAAAGATTGTCCAAAAATCTCAGGGCCCATCTAATAACATCACTCGCGAGTCTCGTGACCCACCAGTGGGTTTCGACCCATAGTTTGATAAGTGTTGTGCATGAACGGCCAACCTAGACCTACCCCAGACGGACATCTTTACATTTACAGCGTTTCCCTGCAGTATCTAAATTCAATCTAAGGTTAGATGCTACCCGGATAACTAGATATCTAGTTTGTATTGTCAATATGTTGCTGGGCCCGCAAAAACAAGGACAGACAGGTTTTCCTATCGTCAGTAAGGGTAAGGTATAGCAGAAAGGTATAGCTAGCACCTATCAGTAAGAATATAGGGACCTGTGCTGAGCTGTGAGATATCAGGTTCACGGAGATCGTGATGATCCGTGGGAAGTGGGCGAAAGTGTGACGTTATTAGGCACGTATACAAGTGCTGCAACATAGAAAATTAGTATTCACGGGACAAAGGCGCTTTCTACAATGACGCTCTTATTAGATAATTACGTAACGGTTTTTCTTTGCATTATTTTATGAACGGCACTATTGTCGGCGTCGTGATGACGATAAAGGCTAATTAACTTAACAAGTAATACAAAATATCGCACCACGCCACGACGCGAGGTATTTCAGTAGGCGTAGCTACTTCGAACTTTATAGTGCCTAATTACTACTTTCGACGACAGTTCGTTCGCTACAATGCAATAGTTTCTACACTTAGTTACTTCCTTTGCGTGTAATATCCGTTTGCAAGCTGTACAATGTCCTGAAAGTAAATGAAAAACTACTAAAACTACTAAAGGTTAGATTGCTAACATTCGGCTAAGAATTCTTATTCTGTTAATGCTATTTCCTAGGGCTAATAGTAAACATGTAACGTGAATTAAGTAATTTATTAATTTAATATGTTATGGTGTACATATTTTTCTATACACCATACATATAATTACCTATATGAATCTGGATGTAAGAACCACAAATATTGAGTGCCCTTTACAGGGTGTCATGTACGTACCACCCTTTTACTTATTATATTAAGAATAAGAAACTGTAATTAACTTTATCTATGATCCCAGTTAGTCGAAAATCAATGTCTTGAATTTGAAAACATACAGTTGCATAAAGTTAGATATACTGTTCGGTTCCTAGCGCGGTCGGGTATATCGTCAATCGCCAGTCGTCATCTCGGAGGTTCGCGACAGCAAAGTTTAGCCGAAATGGCAAGAGGGACAGAGCTATAGCCACGAAAACCGGAATTCGAAGTTGGGGTACTTGGGGTATCTTTCTCCGACGCACTATAATACGCGAGTGGAGTATGGCGATATTTTTGACAAAATCTTTTTTTTCTGATAGCAATGTTGATTCGCAAAGTTTACCAAGTCGTTTTTTTTCTTTTGCTTTTTTGCCGAAGTTTAATTTACCGGTATCTCTTTTTACCAGATGCGATTATTACATACGCATATTTTACCAATATTTCTTCGTGACAATAGCTTCGCTTCTTTTCGATATTTTTTCGAATATTATTTATTCTATTCGGTTTTTTACCTTGACGCTCTTTTGATTAATTTGATGAAATCTATACATACTTACAGTAGGTAGGTACTATGCCGGAGTTATTATTACAATTTAATTAGTTGGTAGCGACCCTGCCTGCAAAGTTAGAAGTCGCTGCAGGTTGCGGGTTCGTGGAAAGAAATCTCTTCACACCATTAATTTGCATCATACAAACAAATTATGTATGAGTTTACTTATACACCTAAAATAATCATACACATTGCTGGCAAATACTTAAGAATAAATAGGTATAGGATCGGAAAATTATACAAACAGAAACAGAGCTTTTAAGAAAAAAGAGAATGGGCATATTAACTATTCGGATACTGCGAGATTCCGAAATTATGAGAATGGAATTGTTAGGTACTACTGAGAAAAAAGGAAACCGGGGAATACGGTAGAGGAAAAAAAAGTCTTGTTAAATTTTGCGAATGGAAAGATTGCTATCAGAAAAAAAAGATTTTGTCAAAAGTATCGCCATACTCCGCGAGTGATAGAGAATATAGAGATGCAGATACACGAACTCCGAGTAGAGTAGCGCTGCAGGCCTTACCTAATCACCAATATTCATTTGTTTCAGATTCGATGAAGGCCACGACGGCTACCTGGATCTGACGGAGGTGAAACGGATGATGGAGCGGCTCGGCGCGCCGCAGACGCACCTCGGACTCAAGGCCATGATCGCGGAGGTCGACGAGGACCAGGACAGCAGGATCAGCTTCAGAGAATTCATGCTCATCTACAGGTAACTTGTTATATACCTATTTAGGTTTTAGGGAGCGACCACGCCTCTGCTCAAAATACCCTGAGACTGACGCACCCTAAACGCAGCAAAATGCATAAAGACGTAAACGTAATCCCTATGACACGACAAAGTGTACATACGCAGCACAGCGTATTACCTACGCACCGGTGTGGTTGCTCGCTTAGATCATAGTTACCTCAGGGTTAAAAAAACAAAAGACCTGTGGTCAATAATTTTTTAGCCCTTAAATTTGGCTATGCTTACAGTAAATCTCTGTATGACCAATGCCAGCGGCGGCGCGTTAGTTAGTCTGGTTCGCTCATAGTCTCGCAGTGTCTGTAACTTTGTACATTCGCATCGATTGCGCAGGTTACGCAACATCGGTTGCGGCCGGTCACCGGGTTTGTGACCGCTTCGAGTGACGACTTTGGAAGGCTTAAAGAATGTAATCCCTGTGCTAAATCAGTGCCTTTTTTGCAAAAGTTACTGAACTGCGCCCGACTAGGGTTTGTAGGCATATGATACGGAGGTACCGGGATCCCAAGCTTCAATGCAGTTGCTGAGAACACAATGAAGAAAAATGTTCACAAATGTCGGAATTTTTAAGGTATATAAAGTTTCAAAACGCACAACAGCGCAGCGCCGCGGCGACCCGTCAAATCTATGAAAATTTAATAGTCTACTCGTAGGTTATGACTACTTGAAGATGTAACTTTGCTGCCCATACTTCGACCTAGTTCAGAGGTCCTAGGTAAACCTAAGCCGAGTCACAAGAGGCCAAGATGTTAAGCGAAGCAGGTCACAGATAACAGTGTGCGCATATCACTCGCGTAACGGTCAAGGATTGGAGTACAGACCTACATTTGTATATTTCGTTTTAGTATGCGTTGCTATACGCCAGGCTGTATTCAAACGCTATCACATATCGAGTACTTTGACAGGGAAACTCGCAGCGAATTAATAATAGCGCCTACATCATGCAGGACAAATTGTGTTTCTATCTACTGGAGTTTCCCTATATATTGTTATAAAGGCTAAATCTATTCGCTAAATTGTTACTTAAATTAAAGTTAATTTAGTACCTAAGTATTTAAAACAAGTCCCATAAATTGGCATCACGTAATATAAAAAAGACGTAGATATGTTGTCTATACGAAATTCCGTGTTTAAAAATGGCCACCAAATCTGACAGCTGACGTTTCCATTGACGTCTCGAAACTGAGACAAACTGTGCCAATTGACTCAATTTTAATGTGCCATTTTTCGAGTGCGTATAACCTATCTACCTCTTTTTTATATTACATCATTGGGCGCAGGGATCAATTGCAACCAATGGAATGCATACCTTGCAAAGGATGTTTTCAAAGCAAGTTGTATTTTCAATAAACACAAATTATTTTGAACCTAATTGTAAAGAAACCAAGGTTCAACTTCTAATGAAACGTATGTGGTCGCTATATCGCCTCTGCCTTAGTAAGGGTTAATGTTTGTTCCATTCTTCTTGTTTCTACATGCTGGTTATTGTCTTCGAATCGAAATAGGGAGAAATGTTCGGTAAGGTCTAGAATAGAAGCTCTAGAAGTACCTAGATGAATCAAACTACTCCAAAACTACATTCTTTGATTGTAGGTTACTCACTATGGCAACATAGGTATTTGCTATTTTTGATAGTTAATGTTAGTTAATGTACGATTCTCAACATCCAGGCCGTCCAGAAGCGTGGCTTAGCCCATTTTATTAGATGTCAAAGTCGTTTGAAGCGTCAATAAACTTACGGCATTAATTCCGCCTATTGTATGTAAAGCATAATTTCCACCAAACGGCTCGCATCGCATGGGATGGGAACGGATTTTAAGCTGTGTACGAATTTGAGCGGCTCAGCCTGAGGCATGCTCGCCCAGCGCAGCGAGCTGCTCACTACAACGGCAGCACACAAAAAAATTGACTTCATCGCGACAGGTCTAGACGATAAGTGACTGTGACTTATCGAAAGCTTTCGACGTACATAATTACTCACAAATTGATTTTGAATAAAATACATTGTTATGGAGTCAGAGATCTACCTCGCCGATTGTTCAAATCATTATTGTCCGTAAGCAGGTGGTGAAACTGTCTGCAAATGGTGGAACACTTGTGTCTGATGCTGGTCGCGTAGTTTTAGGCATTCCACAAGGATCGGCGTTAGGTAATACCTACTTACTCTGTTTCTAACATTCATTAACGATCTGCCATCCGCCATTACAACTGGGTTGCCAGTGCTGTTTGCGGACGACACCACCGTCATAGTAAATCAACGAGACATGCAGACAGTTGTAACACTGGTTTAAGACTAACGGTTTGTTACTGAACGATGCCAAATCCAATATTATTATTTTTTCAACGTTAAATTGTCAACGTTCCGATGCCATTGTGCAGTGAGTAGGTTCCTCGGTTGTATTTTAGACTCGAACCTTAACTGGAAGTGCCACCTCTTCTGTGTTTTATGATTATTTTCTTCTTCTAATGCACTAGCCAACAATACTACATCAACTTCAACCATTTTCACAAATTAGAACACGTACGTAGGAATTAAACTATTTGACTAAGGGCAGAAACGGATACGTTTGCAAGCGACGGCACGGAGCCGATCGTACCTATGCGTCGACATTCTGATTCTGCTCCTGCCGAACGCGATCGGCTGTCGCCGGTCGCCGCATCCGTTCGTATCCTTTCCGATCCGATGCGATGCAAGCCGTTTTGTGAAGATTAAAGATAGATAGATTTAATTATAAATAAATACAGAAGATACATTTCATATCATTGTGAAGCAGGGTTATACCTACCTAATCTTAAAAATACCATAAACATGCTAGATCAAGTACACAAAGTCAGCAGCAAGAGTCAACGCGGGCCAAGTGCTTATCCACACACGACTATAATGTTAAGAGAATAAGGATCTGTGTAGATCATTTTAAGCGTGTTATTTAGCGTAGCTACTTCTCTTGCTGACTGTACAATTTTAAGTTTCGTCCTAAGAGTAGGTACCTGTGACCTTAGCTGCCCAACCTTAAATCCAATACTAGCCTTGAACCCTGACTGCTTGTACGGTTCTTAGGAACTCCTCTTTTCAATTTAAGATTGGTACTAAACTAACCTAGTTAATGTGTTGTTACAGGAAAGCGCGAGCTGGCGAGCTGGAGAACAACTCTGGACTCGAGGCGCTCGCGCGGCTGACGGAGATCGACGTCGACCAGGTCGGCGTCAACGGCGCCAAGAGCTTCTTCGAGGCCAAGATCGACGAGCTCGCCAAGACCAACAAGTTCCACGACGAGATCATCCAGGAGCAGGAGGAGAAACGGCGAGAAGCCGAGGAGAAGGCCGCCAGGAGACTCAAGTTCAAGGAAAAAGCGGCCTTATTCCAACACTAACGAAACACCAAATTACTGTGCAATGTCTAGTCCGTAAGCTGTTACCATGGCTTATAACGTCGTCGAAGGTCTACAGTTATTTACTGTAAGAGTAGAAATGGATAAATATTAAAGATATTCAACTTCATGTTATGATATACATATAAGCGAGGTCCGAGTGCCATACACAATGTTCCTACATACACTGAGACCTTGGTTAACCAATATTATGTTATGAAGGAATATCATTTATTTTGGAGATTGGACATCTTTATTCTTTACCGTTTCTGCTAATATGTTCTTAGTTAGATAATGTTTAGATTATATTGTACCTACACTTACTATTTACATACAAATCGATTTTAGCGATCAAGTTAAACTTATAGTGTTAATTTATTGTATTACGACTGCGCGAAATCAAATTAGTGTTAACGCCTAATTAAGTTAATGTTCTGTAGTTAAACAAATAATATTCATGTTTCTATAAAATATATATTTATGATTGCATGTCTGCATGTTGCCTTGTATGTTTACACTAGCATAGATTTTATACTTAAATTACTTATTGATGGTTAAAAGTGATGTATATGAATTATGTTAAGGTTGTTTGAATAAAAGTTTAAGAATAATTCTTGGTTCGTTTATTTAAAACTTATCCTAGATGTGTATGTTATCTTAGAAAGTAGGTATTCATTTATCCTCTTCCATTGTGGAGTTGTTTTTATTAGGCTGATGTTGTAGATCTATCTGCATCCGTATAAATGGTGGTAATTTTTCAAAATCTAGCTGATGCATATTTGCCAATATTTTAACCAATTCAGTATTCTGAAAAGCAAGTAAACATATGTAAACATGTGTTGTATGCATATGCCAGACAGACATTTATAGCATGTAAAGATGCTATTATTATACTTCCTGGGGGGTAATCACGTAACGTTCCGAACGCGCGTCGTGTTGATCCAACTGTCATTTTTCCATATAAATAACATTTAGATCTACCCGACGCGCGTACAATGCGTTACGTGATCGACTAACATTAGGATTAGGTATGTCTTTAAAGTAACCATGTTGTGTATTTTTCTATGAATCATAGACAGGATAAGAAAGTCATGTATTGTAATTGCTTCGAGTTTAATTATTAGTTGGATCAAAAGTAATAAGGTGAGATAAATAATATGCGTTTTCCGTTTTGCTTTCATTACAATATAATTTAATTTAATTTTGCCTAATACTCCAATCAATTGCCTCTTGCAACTACATCTGCATGAGGCCATACAATACATAGTGTGGGTGATAGGAGCCTTTGTAGAAGTCTGGTCAACAAGAATTGGACATGATGTCACGATCCTCATCAAAGAGGGAATGACTGATGATGATCAATACTCCAATACTTCTAGATCTCAAGATGTGACAGTGTCAAAATTACAATTTGTCGGACAAATGAAAAGATAATTAAAAAATTCTATCTTCTGTTAAACCAGAAAAAAAAGGTTTTATTTTTATTTTTGTCTTCCATCCATTCCACTACATGTCTATCAACATTTATATTTTAACAAACATAAAAAGTCTGTCCAGGATTATAATAATGCTAACAGATGTGTACAGATGATTGGTTTTGTACAAAACTAGCTGCTATCGTAAAGAACACAGGCAAATCCACAGGATAAAATATAGCTTATGCCCATCCAGTCCATTCTTTACACAGGAGAATGAATTTTTGAAATTGATCCAGTGGTTCCGAAAATTACTCCCTACATACAAATCTCAGTCCTTTCCTCTTTATTGTATTAGTACAGATAATATAGTTGACTGCAGGGTCAGTCTCAGCAGCAGGGCCCTTTATTATTGTACTGCAGTAACAGGTTGTTGAAAAAAATACATGGCTGAAGAGCTTTTCTTTCTAGTAGTTGTAGTCAAAATATTGCAATACTGGCTACTTGCATACTAACAATATTTCTGGGTACTTTACCTTTAAGACATTTGTTTCAAATTCTCCACCAGATTGTGTCAATTGTTTGATTTGTTGTAACTCTTCAGAGCTGGAAAAAATGAAAACTATTTAGCAGAAATCTTAGAACATGAAATTATTTTACTAAGTAATTATGAAATGAATCCCGATTAATGACATTGTTTAGAAATGAAACCGGACAAGTGCGAATCGGTCTCGCCCACCAAGGATTCCGTACAAAATGAATCTTTTTCAGATTTTAGAATATATGTTTTTTGCGGTATAAATGACCGATCTTTTTTTTATGTTAACTTAGAAGTTTGGTACTTCTTCAAGCATACAGCTTCAAGGGACCGTAGACCTAAGTATTTTTAATTTCAACTCGATACCTCCACGCGTTCCCGAGATAAAGTGATCCTATAGGGGTTCCGTTTTTTCCTTTTGAGGTACGGAACCCTAAAACTGTAGTAACAATATAAATATCAACATAATGAAGGCGACAAACTTACATTAATTGTAGAAGATGGTTTGTTGTTACTAACTCATTAAGCACATCTTGCTGCAGTTTTAGTGTTAGTGCATCTGCGGACTTCATGGACATTGTGATACACGTTGTTGTATTGCTTATTATCAGTAAAGTAAACTTAAGTCATGCACTAATTCTCTGTGGAAGTAATAATTTAACAATAAACGAAAACAATGGCTGTTAGGCTCAAACAATCTTTCTTAGAAATTAAATAATACGTTTGTTTTGAATTGAATTTCTCTCAGAACAATAATTGTTCTGTGGAATTTCTAATTGACTTTGACGTTTCGTTTCGAGTCCCTCTATCCATAGAGATGGTTAATAATTGTTGCCAGAAGATATTTGAAAACTCTCTATAAACTTAAAAGTAAACTAAACGAGCGAAATCGGCGTATGGTCAAGCAAGGTCACAGAAAATCTAGTATGGAGTGACCTTGGTTTGGCCGCCGTTAGAACTATTATATAATCTGTGGCCGTGCTTCCGGCACTTAAGCCTCTCACAGACTGGCGTAGCGCAGTAGTAAACTTGTCATTAGCTGTCAAATTTACTATGGACCGCCACCGCAGACCACGCTAGTGTGATGCAGGCTTTATTTATTTATTTATTTATTTATTTATTGAAGACACATATAAGCTTACAGTATTGCACCAAAACGCTTACACGGTAGCATTCAAATGAAAAAATATAAAACATAAAACATTCACATAGTTATCTTGGAGCAACAAATATTCAAATTAATAATATCTATAGTAACACAGTTAAGTCTACATATTATTTAGTTAGAGTTTAAGGCGGACAAAGTGGTTTGCATGAACTTGCTCAATCTGTCGGCGAAAATGTCGGCATCCGGGACCCGAATCAGCACATTATTCACGAGTGAGATGGCCCGGGAGGTGGGCGCGTTCGCGGCGTGCACAGTGCGCGTCACGGGACTCGCCAGCAAGCGCCGGCATCGCCGCGCAGGCCGCGCGCCGCCCAAGCTCGCACCCGGCGGACCGTAGGTTGGTGGCGGAACCGATAGCCCCACTCTGCTGAGTACACCTGGGTTATCAATGACTCCGTGGAGTAGGGAGTGGTAGTGGACTATAAGAAGTAGCTTACGCCTAAGCTCCAAGGTGTCGAGGTCTACCATTCCTAACACAAAGCTGGAAGGGTAGAGGTAAGGATAATATCCATACCTCCTTTTATACACAAATCTGGCAAATTTGCGTTGCACCCTCTCGAGCATTAACTTGTATTTTTCTTCGTGTGGATCCCACACGACAGCTCCATATTCCAACCGACTCCGAACATACGCAAAGTAGAGCGTTGACGCTACTCTGGGACTTGGGAATTGGGATGCCATCCTCATAATGAAACCCAGAGTTTTGCACGCATTTTTACACGTTACGGTCATGTGTTTTCGGAAGTCGAGTTGTGAGTCTACCGTTAGCCCAAGGTCGCGTATTTCATTAACCCTCTCGAGCTCGGTGCCATTACAATAGTAAGTGGCCAAGGTGGGATGCTTTGCCCTTGTGAGTGTTATTACCTTACATTTTGAGATGTTAAAGGGCAACCGATTTATTTTACTCCAATCTGCTACCGCATCTATATCACGCTGCAATAGTTCGCAGTCGGAATCGGCTTTGATGTCCAGACAGAGTTTTAAATCGTCTGCGAACATTAGACATTTCCCAGTGGTGACAATCCTCGGCAAGTCATTTATCATAATTAAAAACTGAGTTGGACCTAACGTACTTCCCTGACTTACTCCTGAGCGGGTATAATAACACCGTGAGTCATAACCAGCTAGGCGAACAAACTGACTACGATTACGCAGGTAGCTTGCAAAGAAACGAATTAAGTTGGTTGAAAATCCTACCGCTGCAAATTTTTGTAGTAAAATATCATTGTCTACTATATCAAAGGCCTTTCTAAAATCAAAATACGCCGCGTCGACCTGGCGTCGTCCGTCCATTGCTGTTGAGGCATAATCTACAAAGTCGGTAAGGTTAGTAGCGGTAGAGCGGCCCTTTCGAAATCCGTGCTGACTGTCGTCAAGTTGGATTGAAATTTGTTGACTTATTTGGTGATCAATGATTGTTTCGAATATCTTGCCGAAGACTGACAACACCGCAATTGGTCTAAAACCCGTTACATCCGACCCACATCCGCTTTTAGGCACTGGAGTGACTCTTGATATTTTCCAACATGCCGGGTACGTCACATGTTTCAATGAGAGGTTATATATGTATAAAAGTGGAAGCTCTAATATAGACATACAATCCTTAACCAAGAATGGAGGAACCGCGTCAGGGCCAGCGGAGGAGCGCGGCTTCAGTCTGCGAGCTGCTCGGCGAAGCTCTGAAATATCTACGCTTTCGACCGTGACGCGCGTCGCATCTCCCGCACTCATTCGTGAAGCCTCGTTAGGATCCAGTCGCGGCTCCTCGGCCTGAAATACACTGCTGAAATATTTTGCGAAAGCATCAGCGGCGTCCTGTTCCGTCACAGTATTGCCTTGGTACGTGTAGTCATTACGTCGGAGTCGGTCCGTTCGTTTACTTTTTATGTATTCCCAGAATTGTTTTGGCTCGTTAAGGATGTTACGTTCGATATTGTTTTTGTATTGCTGGTACGCCTGATCTATTAAGAATTTAGCACGTCCTCTATAGTACTTAAAAAGCTCATGGTTGAAGTCAGCACCGGTTTCTTTGTACTTTTTAAAGTGAACATATTTAGATTGTATTGTTTGTATAATCTCCTTAGTATACCACTTCGGGTAATGGTATTTACTATTTGAGGGTATGACTTGTTTTTTATTAGGAACGAAATTTGAAATGCACTCTTTTAGTTTAATGTAAAAGATATTACAGGCTAAATCAACGTTTTGCTCGTTCAACACGTCACTCCAATCTAAATTACCTATTGCTTGGTAAAGTGCGCCAAGATCGGCCTTTCGGAAATCCCATACCGACTGGAGTGGGGGATTCCGGGTCG
This sequence comes from Epinotia nisella, assembly GCA_932294315.1. Classification (NCBI taxonomy): domain Eukaryota; kingdom Metazoa; phylum Arthropoda; class Insecta; order Lepidoptera; family Tortricidae; genus Epinotia; species Epinotia nisella. Next base: position 10,201,675 of record OW028688.1, on the reverse strand, counting down.
GACGTTGCTGGGCGGGCTCCTCGCCTCGCGGCAGGACGAGCGTGGCGAGCAACGGCGGGTGATATGCGTCAGCAGGTACTAGCGAGCCGACGTCCTCAGAGACACACACTTGCCCGGGCTCCAACCCACTCAATACCAGATCCAGGATGCCTCCATACTCGTTACATACAGAATTGAGTTGGTAGAATTTAGTGAATTCCAAAAACAACTCGAACTGCTCTTTTACATTTACACTACAAGAATTAAGGTTAAAATCTCCAAAAACAACAACATTCAAAGTGGCATATTTACAAACAACGTTTTCTAAACAGTTTAAAATCTTAATATATTGAGTGTCACTAATTTTGGGTGGTAGATATACTACACAACTTTATCCGCACGGACAGAATTGTGATGCAGGCTTTATCCGCACGGACAGAAATTACCGTGTACAGTCGACTACAAAGAGAAAGATACAACCAAAGTTACAAAAAAATGTATCCACGACTTTATTGCCTTAACATTAAGCTCGTGTATACATTTTTTTGTAACTTTGGTTGTATCTTTCTCTTTGTAGTCGACTGTACGAAAAATAAATGTTTTTCTTTAACAATCTCCAGCCAGCGATTTGACGTTGGAAATCTAGGAGCATTTATAATACACTTTTTGTTGACTTGGATTATTGGCATTGACAAAAGTGGCTTCCTTAGAGCATACGTAACGGCTTCCAATTATTGCCCCGGACCAAGTTTGCTCAGGATGATAATGCACGGCCCAATAATCCGCGTCCACTATTTTTACGTATACATTGGACGCGGATTATTGGGCTGTACATTATTTTGGGCGTGCATTATCATGGCCGTACATTAACCGGCAGTAAATGTCAGACAGACGTCACGTCACGTCAACGTCACTAAACCTAAACTAAATCAACAACAAAGATGGATGAAGCTGTTTATCTGAAATACGACGGGAAAAACATAGATATCAAACAAGAAAAACAAGACAATGCGGACAGTTACAAATACGAATTCGATTCCGGAAGCCAGGACAGTAGTAAAAGTGGCAGCGGGGGCTATCAGCGATGGGCGCCTAATTTGAACGGCATCAGAAAAAGTGCTTTTACGCCGTACAAATCCGTTCAATGTACAGCCTTGACTAATTTGCAACGAGGTGAGTCTCGGGTCTCCGCTTTGATGGCAGCACGTTTACTAGAAGTTTCTATTCTAATGGTTACACTACAGGTAATACGCAGGCGCGGGTTGTGGAGGTGCCCCAGCCCGACAGCAGCTTTCACGTGAAGGCGGGTCGGGGCGAGATCACGCGAGAGGACGTGAAGCTGGAGCTGTACGTGGACGTCGCGGACGAGCACGGGCTCACGGCGCTGCACTGGGCCGCGAGCTACGGCCAGATCAACAGCTGTCAGGACCTTGTGTGGTAAGTCTTTGTCTAACCATTGTTAGTTTTTATGCAACTTTAATTAGACTTTTTTGCATGAAATTAGTTTGAAGACATTCCTTTCTTCAATATCAATAATAGAAGTAAGTAAGTGTTTTATTTGTTAACATAGGTTACAGGGTGGTAGTGTAAAAGATACAGTGTGACGCTATTTTCGCCAGTAGGCATACAAATTTAAATTCCAACATGACATTATTAGAATTCACAATGCTTAAATATAAGTAGAATAAGCTTCTATTACAATAACAATATGTCCCGGATATACATGAAATTCGTAATTAATATTGAAAAATAAATAAATATACCAACCAAATGAAACATTACACTAAAATAAAAGAATTCAATTAAATTTGTCCGCAAAAAATAACATGTATAAACCCCTCATTTCATAACGCAAGTCAGTCAGTGGAGATGCTTGCTTTTTAATTTTCATAATTATGTATTGGAATTAATTTCAACAAACATGAAAGTAGTTTCATATTGTAAATTCAGCTCAAAACACATTACTCAATGTCCTTTTTTGCAAACAGAATCTCAGAATTATGAGTCATATCCATATTGAGATATATATATATTTCAGCAGAACATCCTCATATTCAGTTGTTAACACTAAGTTATGTATGATGGATGAATACTGAGAGAGCCCAAACTCAACTCTCTTTGGTTAAGTACTGAATTCCCATGGCCGCCTTCTGTCTCCATCATCAGATCAGCTCGATGGTACCATAATATTGAATTGTCATCCAAAATATACCTTTACCCAAAATTTCAGCTCATTTGGTTAAAGCTTAGAGCATACATAACTGGAGTAGCCTTTCAGTAACTTACCCCTCTGTACACAACCTTGCACAATGTGCAAAAAAGAATGCAAAGACAATTTTACAATTGATTAATGGTCATACACAAAATTGCCTCGCAAGAGAACACTGAAAAGAGAAAAAAAGAAAAGAAGACATTTATTCACTACACTGATCATAAATATGCCCACATGTTGCTGTAATCACTTGATATTATAAACGTTCAACCACTTCAAGCTAGCAATATACAATTGAGTTTCAATATCCTATTAAGATGCTCCCCCCGCCCCCGCAAAATTCGGAAGACATTTTTGTACGCAAATACGACGTAAGGCTACTCCAGTTATGTATGCTCTAAGGGTTAAAAATATCTGCTTCAATATTTTGTTGCAAATTTTGATGGACAACTTATATATTTACATACGAACAGGTCAAGTTAATATAAAGCTTGTAAAAAGATCCTTACGGCTGCTCTTTCTTTATGCAACAAGGGTCTGCAGTTCTTTGGAACAGCAGGAATTTAGGAAGTCGCGATCTCGACCTAGTAGTCTGGAAGCATTACCAACATAACAATTATAACCAATTCCGTCTCAAAGCCCTTTTTGGCATAACAACAATATGTAATAATGTTGAGGGCTGAGGACGTTGTTGTCGTCCACTAGCCATAAAAGGTCATAAAGCTAATTCATAATACAAATTAATTTATTTAATTTTCACTACAATTGCGAGGAAATAAATAACTAACAACCAACTCAGAGGCGGGAATTAGATTTAGAATTTTCCATTGGAAATCTTAATTCGAATTTAAACATCAAAAAATTTAGGAGTCGTAAGGCTCACATCACCCTTTTTTCTGCGCACGGTTCAAAATGTCGGCGGCGGCGGCGTGAGAATGGTCGGCGGCGGGGGCGCGCCGGCGTGGCGCACATGTCTAGAATAGACATTTACATACTTTAAATTTGTAACACAATCAGAACAAATGCCTATTTAAACAGTCCACAACCACATGCAAGAGGGGCCCCTTTCTAAAGTTTTTTTACCTATAATTTGTGATGATGTGTGTTGCAGGAGCGGAGCCAATGTCAACATGCGCGGTCCTGAAGGCGAGACAGCGCTACATCTGGCGGCCGCCGGAGGTCACCATGAGATCGCTAAATTCCTGCTGAATGAGGGAGCTGATGCCGATGTTCAAGATGATGTAAGTGTTTTGATGATAATCCATTATGATAAGTGTTTTCCAGGAGCCGTAGCATGGTTGGCCTTATCACGCGACAAGTGACAAGATAAGAGCGTCGTCTCGTTCTATCGAACGGTGTCAGCCAGTGACGCGCGCTCTTATCCTATCACCTATCGCGTGACAAGGACAACCATGCTACGGCTCCTGCACGGCTATCACAAGATGGCGCGCGAGCTTTCTCGATTTTTGTCGCACTATCTGTCTCTCTCTTATTAGAAAACTTAGAAAGAGAGGTATAGTGCGATGAAAATCGAGAGAGCTCGCGCGCCGTCTTGTGATAGCCGTGCTGGTATTTAATGGTAGCAATCTAGCAAAAGTTAATAAGATGCAGAAATAAATATTTGTCCTGATATATTGAGAATACAATTATATTAGCAGTGCACTTTATCACAGAACCAATGTCAGTGTGACATAAATATAATTATGAAGGTGGTTGACTGGTCGCGAATGCCTTAATGCTTTTTGCAAATAAAGTAGATCCTACACCTACCTACTTTATTTAATTTTTATTGCACAAAATAATACAATAGACGATAAACAACTTGAGCAAATGGCTTCAAGTACAGTTGGCAATAAAAGTTAGTACCAAAAAGGAATTAGTTTACCAAAAGTTTGAATGTCCCAGTCGGGCAGCACGGCGCTGATGTACGCGGCGGCCGCCGACTTCCCGTACACCTGCCACGAGCTGCTCGCGCGCGGCGCCGACCTCGCGCTCACCAACGACTACGACCAGGACGCCTACACCTTGACCACCACTAACAATAGCAGAATGGGTAATACGCCACCATCCTCATCTTAAAACTGATAACCTAGTGTTGTAGTGAATAAACTATCAAATTATTGCAATAAAGTCATCATCCTCCTAGCGTTATTCCCGGTTGTGTCCTAAAGGAGCCCGGGGTCCGCTTTGACACCTAATCCCAAGATTTGGCATAGGCACTAAGTTTTACGAAAGCGACTGCCATCTGACCTTCCAAACCAGAGGGAAAACTAGACCTTATTCGGATTAGACCGATTTCCTCACGATGTTTTCCTTCACCGAAAAGCTAACGATAAATATTCCGTACATAAGTTCCAAAAAACTCATTGGTACGAGCCGGTATACGAACCCACGACCGTCGCTTGACAGCCGCATGCCTATGCCTGAACCACTAGGCTACCGTAACTTTAAATTATTGCAACAAAGTATGAATTACAAAATATAATTAAAATCATAAAAAGATATGGAGCTTGAAAGTTTACAAAAAGCTACCGGTAGAATCCTTTCGCATTTATACAAACAAAATTGTATGACAACTATGGACCTAAACGCAGTCGCGACCGAAACAGCAATTTACTTGATTTTCCATACAACGATTAGTATAAATAGTGACGTCATACTTCAATGTCAATTAGTATAAAACGTTACGGCTGCCACCAGCGAGGCTTGCCTTTACTCAATTTTTTGGGTATTTATGTTCTTTAATTGTAGTTGCTCCCATAGAAACATTTGTTCCTCTCTAAAAACTGGTTCGAAAGGCTTCTAAAAAAACTTAGGACACAAACCTATTACACTTTATGTAGTGATTTCATAGTAACGTTTAAATTTTTTGAGATGATACCCACTTGTTTTCTAAACTGCAGACTCCTTGGGTTGTTCGTTTCAAAAACGTCTAGAACTGGAATTCTGATTGGAATGAGGTTTATTTCTTTTTTACAACCATACGTCGAATAAGTTGAGCCTCTCACAGACTGGCGCGGCCTGCGGTGGCCGCCACCGCAGGCCGCGCCAGTCTCTGAGAGGCTTTATTCGCAATTATCAACTTAGTCACTGTCAGTTTGTCTGATTATATCTGACGATTCCGGTTAAAGGGTTAATGTGTAGAAGTCAGTTTACTTTTACCCATTCGCCGCCACAGAAAAAAATGGGACGTGGCACCCCCCACACCACGCAAGTCTTTAGTCTAATGTTTTTAGAGTTTGTATGACGTCAGTCATGTATGACTAACGTCATACAAACTCTCTCTAAAATTAAATTAAAACTTGAAGTCAGTGGCGGCGAATGGGTTAGTTTTGTGATTATTATGTCTATATGATCATTGATCTCATGCTGTCTAATGTCTTTTGTTTCAGCACAAACTGTGATAGAAAACTTTTTAATTGGTTGTCTTAGCAAAATGTGAAGATGGTAACCAGACCAATTATGTTGGAATATCCACCACAATTCATTTGCTTTAACAGTTGAATGAGAATACAGGGATTTAGTTTGTAACATAAATAATGTACCTATTTACTTCATTATATATACTGATCATGTTTTGTGAAATAAAAGATATTGAAGTACCTACATTTGAAAGTCGATTTATTATTTTTACACCATAACAAAATGGATACAATGAAATAAGCCATACACCGAAATATTATTTACAATGCACTTGCTCTGAAAGTGCGCCTTTATATGTTTCAACATAAACACGGGAACTCCTCTAAGCCCGCACAGCGGAGGGTGGCGGGGCGGGGCCGTGCGGGAATGGATTTCGAGCCAATATTCCCACACACGTGCGAGATGAGATTTCATGACAGTTAAAATGCACCTTTTATGTATTTTTTTATTTCCTTGCACGATGCATTGTAAAATGTTGTATAATACACGTGGGGATAGGTAATTCCCAACTCGTGTCGTTCAAAAACACTCCCTGACGGTCGTGTTTTTGGTCATCGTCACGCGTTGGGAATTACCTTCTTTCCGCACTTGTATCATAAATAACTATTTCGAGGAGTGATTAGATCAGTTCCCCAAACGCGTTAGTTCCGCGTAGCAGAATTTCCATTCGCGTTTGCCCCCACTCGAGTTTGTTTTCGTTCATTTATGTCACCATTGGCATAGTTCCCCAAACGCGTTAGTTCCGAGTACCACCATTTCCAGTCGCTTTTTTCCCCACTCGAGTTTGTTGTCGTTCATTTATGTCACCGTTGGCATACTTCCCCAAACGCCAGCATTCGGAGCCAGCTACCGTATGGGAATTTAAGGTTAGGTTCGTTAGGTATCTTCAGATTCCTCGACCTCCTATTAATGTATGGTCTCTTGGTATTCCGACAGTTTTGACGGAGCCCCGCTCCGCGGGGCTCCTATTTCCGGTCTGTTTGGCCTTCGGCCCTACTAAGAAGTCAAATATGAACAGTGAAAAAGAAGCGACTGGGAAACTTTTGTGATATTGTGATAAATATCGTTTGGCCATATTTGAGAATGAGGAAGCAAGCAAATGAGAAAAAAAAGTGGCGGGTAGAAGTTAGAGTGGGGAAAAAAGCGACTGGAAATGGTGGTACTCGGAACTAACGCGTTTGGGGAACTATGCCAATGGTGACATAAATGAACGAAAACAAACTTGAGTGGGGGCAAACGCGAATGGAAATTCTGCTACGCGGAACTAACGCGTTTGGGGAACCGATCGAACCACTCATTTCGAGTTCTTATCTGTAAAACAATCACTTGGAGTATGTGTTGTGACTCTTGTGACATATTCACAGGTATTATTTTTACTTAAAAAGGGACACCACGTGTCAAAAAATGAGTGCCTAAGAAAACGAATAAATCTTTTTTTTTTTAAGATTCACTTATTTGAAAATAGTATTGCTATAAAAAGGCGCAAAAACATCGTGTCTTGATCGAAAATTCATAAAAAATATATAACAAAGTAAATGCATCTATGATTATATTGATGTCCACCCCCACCACATCATTAAATATAAATATTGTACCAACAATCAATACCATCAATACAAATCACCTTTTGAAAGCATTATTCTAATATTGACTTGGCTTTATTTATACAAAAATAATGTAGAAAAATACCTCTATATCTGCACGGCTATCACAAGACGGCGCGCTTACTTTCTCGATTTTTCTCGCACTATATCTATCTTTCTAGGTTATAGGGTGCGAGAAAAATCGAGTGAGATCGCGGGCCGTCTTGTGATAGCCGTGTATCATTCCGTTAAAACGCAATTGAATCTTAATTACTGACTGCAATTATCTCGAAAATGACTGAAATACTGACTAAACGATTCCAACATCAGTCAACTTAATGGATCAGCCATTAAAAAAAAGGTATGCTTCAAATAGCTTAAACGCTTTGGGACGCGACGCCAAGAACGCCTGCAGTTATTACGTGTCGTCATGCCCACAGCGCCAAGAACGACTAAGGCCTCTCACAGACTGGCGCAGCCTACGGTGGCGGTTAATAATACATTTGACAGCTTGTGAAAATGCTCTTACATCCAATATTTCACAGCTGTCATCCCAGTACAATTTGTCATCATTGACGTTTATTGTACAGTCGACTACAAAGAGATCGATACGGCCAAAGTTACAAAAAATTGTATACACGACCTTAATGTTAAGGCAATAAAGTCGTGTATACATATTTTGGTAACTTTGGCCGTATCGATCTCTTTGTAGTCGACTGTACCTGGATGACCGCTGTCCAATAACGGCCGTTAAAAAAATGTCAATTTTACTATTGACAAGCAAGGTCACAGAAAATCTAGTATGGAGTGACCTTGGTTTGGCCGCCGTTAGAACTATTATATAATCTGTGGCCGTGCTTCCGGCACTTAAGCCTCTCACAGATTGGCGTAGCGCAGTAGTAAACTTGTCATTAGTTGTCAAATTCACTATGGACCGCCACCGCAGGCCGCGCCAGTGTGTTGCAGGCCTCAAGGTGTTATAACTAAGATTCATATTTACATTTATGGCAAAATAGTTGGCATCTAGATGTCACTTTCGTACGAGGAGAATAGTGACCAAAGGGTTACCTATATGAATCACTATACATTGTTCCCCAACCGTATCGTTAGTCCGTTTTTTTCCCTAAAAGCCGGTTTTCTCTGAAAGAATTCAGTTTTCAACAAAACTAACCCAATTCATTCTATACCATAACCATTAAAAATCACTACAGGAAACTGGCTTTTTGCCGAACCGTGAACAAGTGAGAACGGATGTTAGAGCTTAGACTCGGTGAGCCAGTTGAACGCCTGCGGTTTCCTGGTGCTGGAGGGGCTGATGAGGACGTTGATGATGCTGGGGCGGTCGGTGACGGCCGCGGCCGCCGCCACGGCCGCGCGCACGTCGGCCACGGAGCGGCACAGGTGGCCGCTCTCGCCGAACATCTCCATCATCTTCTCGTAGCGGACTTGCACGCTCAGCGCGGTCGGCGGGGTGCTGCAATATAATAATAGTTTTAACAATGCACTCGCTCTGAAAGTGCGCCTTTATATGGTTCAACATAAACACGGGAACTCGTCTATGCCCGCGCGGCAAAGCGGTGCGGCGCGGGGCCGTGGGGGAATAATGCGCACTTTGTAGCATAAATAACTATTACAGTACACATGGTGTTACTTTTCCGCATTAGTGCGGAAATGAGCACTTTCCGTGCATATGTTGAAACTTTAAAGAGCCATATGTACTGTAAATCGTTGTACGATACACGTGCGAATAGGTAATTCGCAACTCGTGTCGATTTAAAACACTCCCTTCGGTCGTGTTTTAATTTATCGCCGCTCGTTGCGAATTTCCTATTTTCTGCACTTGTATCGTAAATAACTAATATGATACAAGTGCGGAAACTAAGGTACTAGACTAGACGACAAGACGACGATATATTTAATAGATACAAATACATAGAAAACATCCAAGACTCATGAACAAATGTTCATGCTCATCATCACACAAATATTTGCCCTTACCGGGAATACACAATATATTGAATATATTGTTGTTCTAAATAGTATGTCAATGGAAACGATCGATTGTTTCTTATGTGTCTGTTGTTGCTTTCATGCGGCAATAGGCTATTCTACATTTTTTTATATGTATTTTAAAATGTTCGTATAGATTCGATAGTCAACTATTATTTTTATTTCCTCAAAATAATATCGCTTTATCAAATAAATAATGGTTGGAATTTGAACGTGAAATTCAGCCTAGTGAATATTTTAGCTAAAACAAAGTAATGAATAAAAGTAACTTATTTTATATTTAATAAAATAAATTCTATGAACTAGTAAGAATAAAATTGTTTCCCTTTGTCAGTGGCGAGGTATGTATTGATATTTATTAGAATTAGTGCCCGCATAATGCTTATAAGGCGAGGACTAATTGGAGTACACTACTTTTCTGCACTAGAGCAGAGAAACTTATCACTTTCTGCACATTTTTTTGTACATCAACGACCCACTTTCAGAGCATGAGATATGAAAAGACATTGCTTACCACTGCGAGGGATCGCCGCCGGACTGGAGGTCGTCCATGACCTCCTTGTCGAAGCCGCTGTAGATGCCGTTGTTGTTGACGATGATGATGATGACGGGCAGCTTGTAGCGGAACATCGTCTCGATTTCCATGCCTACGTAACAGATCATGCATTAAGGATGGTAAGTCACGAAAGAGAGTATGGTCTCGGCCCCGACTTTGAGCAGCGGCGCACGTGGGAGCGAGATATCGGAGCGCGACCTCTCGCTCCCACGTGCGGTCCGCTGCCGCTACCGCCGAAGCTTGAAGACAAAACCTCTATTTTGTCCTAAGATGGATGTCCATCAGATGTGATGTTAGCTTGGGTATGGTTTGGGCATGTAGAGAGGATGGATGAAAGAAATTTAACAAAAATAATGTATTAGGGAAAAGTGAATGATAGAGTTGGAAAGGGGACGATCTTTTTCCGATCAAAACGGAGAAATCCAAAAGAAATGTCATATGTGTAATCTGTATGAAAACATAGCACAGGTCTGGTGGATGCGTAATCGAGTAGCCTAAGGCCGCGTTTGACCAGAGGCGACATGTTGCGTGACAGACGCACAAGATGTTAGGCGACTATGAACCATGGAGATGGTGTCCCGCTTCCGCCGCCGCCTGTAGTCGCCTGACAGCTCGCCCGCTGCACGCCTGTGCTTAAACTCGAGCTTGCAGATAAATTTTCATGACTTGAGTTTGGTTTTTATAGGCTGGTCTATCACAGAACACTAAATACTATAGAAGGGGTATCAAGCGCGGTTTCTATCGGGACTGGTGTCGCCACCTCATCGCCTCCACGTCGCCTACAACTTTGTGAGCGACTGCACGGCGATCAGGTGACGTTGGCGCGAAAGCTAAGAGCGCATGCACAAAGTAGTGGCGCGCGTGCCACGCCCACATTGCCTTTCTATAGTATTTAGTGTTCTGTGGTTTAGATACCTACAAATAGTAACAAGTACACTGATAATGGATACAGCTTATCTCGTTACATTAACCTTAAGCGGGCGTTACAGTGCTTACTAGCGCCATTGGTAAATAGTTGTGATTATTTAAGTTTGACGATAGATATTTAAAAATGGAGACCACTACACACTGTATTTTGTATTTAAGTACCTTGTGAATACATCAAACAAATTTTTATATTGCTGGATTCGTCGATCTATGAACTCAAAAGAAAAACGGCCGTTTTAACTTTGCACGCATAGATTGACGAATCCAGCAACATAAAAACTAGTTTGATGTATTCACAAATTACAGTAACGTGTGTAGCGGTCTCCATTTTTAAATATCTATCGTTAAATTTAAATAATTACGATTGTTTACCAGTGGCGCTAGTGTGCACAGTAACGCCCTTAATGCAACAAGAACCTTCACGAATGTATCGTCAGGACCGGTCAATGTACGGCCCAATAATCTACGTCCAGGTATCTTTCTCTCTCTCTTTATGGGTTAAAAAGAAACAGCCGGATCGGAGCCGTATCGCGGTGTTACAAGCACAGAACACTAAATACTATAGAAGGGGTATCAAGCGCGGGTTTTATCGGGACCGGTGTCGCCACCTCATCCCCTCCACGTTGCCTACAACTGTGTGAGCGACTGCACGGCGATCAGGTGACGTTGGCGCGAAAGCTAAGAGCGCATGCACGAACTAGTGGCGCGCGTGCCACGCCCACATCGCCTTTCTATAGTAAATATTCAGTGTTCAAGAGCGGTCACCCGAGAAGCCGAAGGCGGAGTCTCCCTCGACGCAGACGACGCGCTTGCCGGGCGCGCGGTCGCGGCACCACTGCGCCGCCGCCACGGCGAACCCGGGGCCCACCTGACGACAGTCACGTTCACAGTACAGTTTACCACCTATCCATGCACATATAAAACATACCTAAATAACCATTCACTAATAGTATTTTATACAATCGTTACACAATGAGGGCTCTTAAAGTTACCGTGTTTACCTAAGTGAGGTACTAGAATTTAAGAGCTAATTGCGTAACTATTTACAATACTTTTTATACGAGTCAACATAAATAATTAAACAAAATTGGTATCTAATGAAAATCTAAGCCCTACCCCTGCTGAAACGAAGTGCAAATCACAGGTGCTGGCTCAACGTCGTTGATGTCTTTTGTACTATAGCCAATGTGACGTGCCATTGGTCAAATTTATTTCAGTTCAGTAAAGGCGCCAAGTGATTGGTCGAATTTATTTTAGTTGTCTAAAGTGATTTTTTTTTCAGTTGAGTTGGAAGATCCATGGAAAAAAAGTATGGGATTATAATTTAGTGTACGAAGTCTTCATTCAAAAATTAATCCATCAAATCCACCACTGTGTTGCCGTTGAAATGAAACATTCCATCAATCTCGGCAGGTCGTTCAGAAGCATCCCTCGTCCGATGTCCATGGTGTTGGATCACTGTTGACCTAGTGTTATTGGCCGGTTAACTGTACCCCCATGGTGCCGAAGGTGCCGGCGTCCAGGCGGTGTCTCGGCAGGTCGTTCAGAAGCATCCCTCGTCCGATGTCCATGGTGTTGGATCACTGTTGACCTAGTGTTATTGGCCGGTTAACTGTACCCCCATGGTGCCGAAGGTGCCGGCGTCCAGGCGGTGTCTCGGCAGGTCGTTCAGAAGCATCCCTCGTCCGATGTCCATGGTGTTGGCACCCTCGCTGACGATGATGGAATCCTTGGGGATGGATTCTTGTACCGCCTTGAATACGGCAAAGTAGTTTAGCGGGGTTGCAACGTCGTTGGCTTGTGCCTGGGAAAATAAATGGAAAGTTTTTTTTAAAATGAACAACTGCTAATGATTTCATTTATTCATTGTAAGGCATGGTCGGCCTCACAAGGGGCTGAACACCTTTGTACGTCGTCGCTTTAAAGTCAAGTTTTATATGTCATATAAGATTTGATCAGACAATTTAATCACATAGGCGAAAATTGCCCTGTCTGAACTGACTTTTACAATTTACATATTATTTAAAAAAGTAACTAATAACACATTCGAATTTCAGATATTCTTTGCACTCTGATGGATAAAATACAGGTTTACTGTTTGTTTTTAAAGAATAGAAAAAGGGCTTTCGGAATGAAAAATTAGTTAGGTATGTTCAAATTACTCAATTAACAATAAAATAACCATGCTATTGTACAGTCGAGGAAATTGAATGTTTATCACTTTTGGACCTTAATACCATTACATAGAGTCCAAAAGTGATAAACATTCAATTTCCTCGACCGTACAATAAAATAATACACACATATTAGATTATTGTCATACATCAAAATAAATAAATCAATCAAATGATTGGTTCTAGTCACATCAGAAGGAATGTAAAGACAAGGCCAAATATATACATTGAAGTACAACTTCACGCAGAATTGTTAGGGATTGATTAATTTTTGGTAGAGTATAGTCTGAACAGCGACGTCAGAGTAAAGAGCCAATAATTATTAACCTCCTTAAAAATGCTTCTGATAAACAAAAGTTGTGTTGTCCCTTTATACGAACACAAATGTCAAAGTGACAGATAAAGACAAACGAATTTTAACGGCATTTTAGCTAAAATAGGTTTGTTGAACGTTTATGAATAAGACCAGTATTTGTGACGGTTTTTGGGAAAAGGTCCCACTTTGTCGATATGGAGTTAAGAGTAGTTCCTAATACTACAGATCATACGCTATCTTTTGGTGAACGATTCATGTCTCTAGGTGCTATTGTTATTTTTTAAAAATTCTGCAAAGTTGCAGAAGTGAAAAAGCGACAATTGAGAAAACGTTGGTTAAAGTTTGGGATGGCAGAAAACACACTTCTACTTTGAAGTTATGGAGTGGTTGGTATTAAATGAATGGGCATACTTTAGGGATTTCAAATTAGTTAAAATCATGTATGTAACCTTAGTATTTTGAATGTTATGGAGGCTTGAACATAAAAACGGGACGAAAATATGTAAATCCTGAATATGGGTTTATTTCTATATTATATTATACGGCACGCAGATTTATCATTAAAGTTGTATTTATAAATGGTTTCCCATGCTAAAAAAGACAGAAATAATTCTGTGGATCCTTTTATTTAGTTATTATGTCAAAAAGTTAATAACAAATGATTTGAAGAGTGCCATGCATAAAAATTAAAATACATGTGTCTCTTAATATATAACATGAGATTACTTAAAAAACATACTTATCAAGAATAGAAAGTATGTAAAATATCAAATTATAAGTACTTTTTGTGTGTATAAAGTTTAGTGATTTTATATAGGGAGGGTCCCACTTTGTCGATTTACTAAACTTTAGTGCTTCTTCATTGAAAGTGTTTGTGTTTGGTATATTTTTCAGTTTTATGTATGAGATAATGGTTTGTTATTGTTAATCTAAGAGTCTTTGATACTAACGTCGTTTGTTTAAACTTATTTAACGTAATTGAACGAAATTTCTTTTCGACTCAAGTTTAGTGACCCACTTTGACGGTTTGGTGGATCATACGCTACTTGATTCACATTACTACACCCAACCTCAGCGGTAGCGGTAGCTTGCCTCGCACTGATCGCCGTCGCAGGCTCGCTCTTCAGGGCTCATGTTCAAATAGGCGTGTCCTTTTTTTATATGCCATTCGAACCAGTTTTTGGAGATAATCAAATGTTTGTATGGGAGCAATTACAATTAACCTTATTAACGCTCTATCAAAGAGAAAAGTTGTCAACCACACGCCAAATCAATAAGACATATAGTGCGGAGTTAAACTTTATGTCAATGCAAGAAGGTTGCTATCGGGCTGGGCTCCTTGACGCATATATCAGTCGTTGGCGTTGAACCTGCGGTGCGGATATATGCGTCGTTGGCGTCAAAAAGATTAAAGAACATAAATACCCAAAAGAATGAGTTAAAGACGGTCTTCGCTGGCGGCAGCCGAAACGTTTCATACTAATTAACATTGAAGAACAGTAAGTTACAGTTTGATACTTGTACTAATCATTGTGATGGAAAATCAAGTAACAATGTTGTTTCGGTCGCAAAATACTGCGTGTAGGTCCATAGTTGTCTGTCGTACAATTTTGTTTCTATAAAAGTGTAAGGATTCTATTGGTACCTTTAAATTTCATCAAATCTTGCAAATTAAATTTGATCCACTTCCCGGTAACCAATTGAGCTGAAATTTTGCATACATGTGTAAAACGCGTGACAATGCAATATTAACCGTTATTATTAAGAGTATGTGTATTGTATTGGTGTGATCTGATGATGGAGCTGGAAGGTGGCCATAGGAACTTCGCAATGAAACGATACAACCTCATCGAGTGTGGGCTCGTTAGTATCGACTCAATGAGTAGTTGATGACGGTATACAGAAAAATACAGTCGGCAATAAAAGCTTGTACCAAAAATTACATTTTTGACAGAAACTTATTATTATACCTAGATATTTTTCTAGCAGGAACAACATTTGTTTAGTGCTTGCCACAATAAAAATATCGACAATCCTGTTATCGATAAGTACATACTACTTCAACGACAAGGCGTACATTGACCACAGACCACAGACATATATTGGCTACCTACCTAGACGCCGCGTGCACCTACACTACACTGCAACCATATACAGAGACACAGATTTGTTTTGGGACCAAAAATGGGTTTGGGAAAAACTACATGTGACATTCTGCGTCGATTTGAAAGACAATTTCGGTGTGTGTGTGTGTGTGTGTGTGTGTGTGTGTGTGTGTTATGGAGTGACTTAGGGGATAATTAATTCAGTGACACGAAGAAAGAAAGTTACGAAAGTATTGCAAATTGTTTTCTGAAGTATGTAAAATATAAATAAATTGATAGTTTTGTTATTATTATCAATTTTTTAACGCACCCTATTACCCCATATATATTTGTATTTATTTACCTCTATGACGTGGTACTTATCGATAACAGGACTGTCGATGTTTTTATTTTGTCAATCACTTACAATAACTCGTTCGTGCTAGAAAAATATCTAGGTATACTTATTATGATTATAATTATATTTCGTAATTTATACTTATTTACAAATATTTGATGGTATAAACATATTTTCAGATATGTACGAAAACTACAATGCAAATGTTATTCCATGTAATTTCTCGGATCACGATGCTCAATTAGTATTTTTTCTGGATTTATTAATAAAGCCTGTAAAGCAAGTGAAATCGCAGTTCAAAAGAAAGTACACCCAAGCTGCTTTAAATAATTTTAAAGGTGATTTAAAAAAGATCTGCTGGAATAACGTATTTACAGAAAAATCATGTGAAGGCAAATTACAGTTGTTTTACAGTGTAATAGATAATACTATTGATAAACGATTGCCTTTGAAAAAAGTGACATTACGTAACTGTAAAAGACATAAGACATGGATATCTCGTGGAATTTGAGTATCATGTATCAAAACAAGATTTATACTATCTGAAACTCGTAGACTCAAACATGATAAAAATCTGAAAACATACTATAAAACTTATAACACTATTCTAAAGAAACTCATATTTACAGCGAAAAACATACACGTTAAAAAAACAATACAAAAGGCAAAATCAAAAAGTAAAGCTATATGGGGCATCGCGAATGAGAACACAGGCAAAAATACAATGTTAGGTAAAGGAACAATCAAACTAGTGGATGATAATAAAGTGATAGATGACCCTGTACGCATTAGCAATACTTTTAATGACTGTTTTATTAATGCGGGCAAAGTTACACAAATAGACGCTGAACATAGTGAAGAATATATGAATCTATTAAAAAAATATCGAATAAATAACGCAAGATCGATGTTCATGTCACCAATAGATGAAACAGAGATTATAAGTATTGTTAAATCTTTGAGAAGTACTAGTTCATGTGGCCCAGATAATTTAAGTACAATTTTAATCAAGGAGTGCATTGATGTGTTGCATGTTCCACTCTGCCATATATACAATGCATGCATATGTAATGGAATTTTTCACTTCTCATGCTCGAAAAGTGTGTCATATTAGGCTTAACAAGCGGGGCTAAAGTAGTACATGTAGCCCCTAGGGAAAATATGTATAAATATTTATGATTTGTAAAACATTTAATTTGACCAATCAAAACACTTCGCTGTATTAAATCCACCAATCATCACTCTTTGAAAAACATTTGTATTTGCTATCAACTAACCAGATTACAGCTAATATTAAAAACAACCAATCAGAAACCAGCATTAATTTCAAATATCAGGTGTTTTTTAGTCCCTAACTCACAATAATGATTAAAACAAAAAACGCCTCTGGCCGTCAACGACGCGCCTGTAGACGGTCAGGCGGGCCAATACACGGTGATTAAATACTGATGATCCACCATAGTTGTCTCTTTCTATAAATGCAATGAGAAAGAGACAGCGCGTGGATCGACTGATAACCGTGTATCCAGCCTCAGAGGCGTTTATTTGTGGTATCAATATTTTGTATCTGTGTCAAAGCAGTTTATTAAAAAAGTATGCCGCCAAATCGAATAATCTTTACGCCGTGGAATTTATTATTGATTGTGGATGGATAATCTTTATTTTACTATTTTCTCGCAGTCGAAGTGAAAAATAGAGTGTATAACTCGGGTCTAAAAGCCATATTACCCCTCGAAATATTTTCCCTCGCTTCACTCGGGAAAATATCCATCTCGTGGTAATATGGCTTATTTTAGCCCCTTGTCATACAATCTACTATTCCCTGTCCAATTTAAAACGGCCAAAGTAATTCCTGTACATAAAAAACATTCCAAAACAGATGTAAACAACTACCGCCCTATTTCTCTGTTAAGTGTCCTGTCAAAGATATTCGAAAAAGCCATTGCAACCAGAATTATTAATCACTTTGAAAAAAATAACTATTTTTGTTCGCAACAATTTGGATTCAGGCGAAATAGAAACACTATAACAGCTATTATTGAATTAGTCCGGTGTGTTATGGCCAATTTGAACCGAAACCATAAATGTGCTGGCATATTCTGCGACCTTAGTAAGGCATTAGATTGTGTAAATCATAAACTACTAATAGCTAAACTACAGTATTATGGAATAAGGGGATCTATACTTGAACTTCTTACATCTTATCTAACCGGCAGAACCCAGTATGTTCAAATAACTGACATAGATAGGACTGGGTGTATTGAATATGTTAATTCTGACAAAAAGAAAATTGACTGCGGAGTCCCCCAAGGTTCTGTCCTTGGACCTTTGTTATTTATAATTTTTACTAATGATTTACAGTATAACATAACCTATGGAACTGTCTACCTCTATGCAGACGATACAAGTATTATAGTGGAAAATCAAAATGATATAGTATTTGAGGAACAAGTTAGCGAGACTTGGGAGGAACTCGCGCATTGGTTTAAATCGAATGGTCTCAAATTGAATGTGGATAAAACGCTGTATTTCCCTTTTCTAAGACATACTAATTCTATTTCATACGACTTGCCTCTGCCCATAGCCAAAGCTGATAGTGTCCGGTTTCTAGGTGTAGAATTAGATACACAGTTACGTTGGGCAAACCACATAAGCCTCCTTAGCAAAAGATTGGCCAGTGCCTGTTACACTCTAAAAAGTTTGTCTAGAATATTGAACTCTTCAGTACTAAAAACAGTTTACTTTGCATATTTTGAAAGTTTGATAAGATATGGGCTGGAGGTTTGGGGTAATAGTGTCCATGTTAAACGTGTTCTTATATTGCAAAAGAAAGCTCTTAGGTATATCGAAAAGGCTAAGCCTTTAGAACACTGACGCCCACTATTTATAAAACATGGAATACTAACCGTGGTATCACTCTACATATATTTAGTATGCATTTTTATATATAAAAATAGGTCTAGTTTTAAGAACAATATAAATAAGAGACCTCAGAGATTATGTAGATATAATTTTGACATTCTGTTACCCGAATTGACATTTATTAATTTTAAAAATAGTTTAGAATATAATGGTATAAAAATGTATAATTTCTTAAATGAGGACATACGGCAATGTAGTAATATAAATGAGTTCTCAATAAAATTAAAGTCGTACTTGATTGCTCGACCATTTTATAATTTGCATGAGTATTTTGATAGATTGTATGAATAAATAACAGTAGCATTAATTTTAAGTTAGATTAAGATTTGCATGCCAAATTGTGGCAGAGCATACCCGCATGTAACCCCTACTGACATGTCTGTATAATTTTCCAACACCTGTGTATGTTCTTGCAAAATAAATCAATACAATACAATATACTATCCATTTAGCAACACTACGTTATCAATTTTAACATGAGGAAACTACCTTATTGATATAAACAGGCTGAGGAGTGTTATCTTACCGCCACAAACTCGGTGTTGGCCTTCTGTTTCTGCGCGAGCGCCTGCCACCACGCGTGCGAGGGAGACAGCGAGAACTTGCTGCCGCGCAGCTTGGTCGACAGCGCGTCAACGAAGGGCCGGATGTCGGAGTGCACCGCAACCTCGGACTTCACGCTGTTGTGGAACTCTTCGGGGCTGATGTCCACCTTTAAATATACGACGTCTTTTTGACAATTTCTGTTAACTGCAAGGCATAGTTTAAATCAAATGAAGTGTCCACGGAAGGAACATGTCTAGTCACTTTTTCTTTCAAAATGAGATTTCAATGTCACGTAATAGTTCATAACGAGCTCAACATTTTGAGATTAAAATCTAATTTTGAAGAAAAAAAAGTGACTAGACATATTCTTTCCGTGGACTCTTCAAAGAAAGTAAATTTCTCCAAGACAGTATCTTAACTCTTAGTAGACAGTAGTATCTTAACTCTAAGTAGTGGATTGTCTCCATTTAGATGATGCCAATATTGGAATGGCCTCGTATTAGGTCCATAAGTAAAAAACTAACACAATTTTGAATCAGAATTTAAAATTGATTTTTAATAAGTTTCTAAAACACAATAAATTTATTAGCTTAGTAGAGCCATTAGTCTGCCAAGCGCGTCTTGTCTCTGGAAGATGACGTCAAATATGAAAAAAAACGCATACTGGTAACACAAAATATATTTTTTAATACAGTTGCTCAAAAAGTAGTACTTTTTGTGGCTGCGTAGCGTGCGAGAAGCTCAATTTCTCGAACTAGTGCTTTTTACTTTTTAGTTCCAAACTATACTTTCGAAACGCAGTAATTTTATATTAGATTTTTTACTTGGAAATTATGAAATTAAAAACGCTTACGAATACTAGGAGTATTTATTTAAAGTATTCATTAATATATAAATGACGAAAAAATATTAAGAATTTGCATTTTATCGCCTACTCTGTCTTAGGTATCTATGTATGAAATATTTACTTTCCTAAAAATCGTTCTTTGATTTGGCTGAATGATACAAGCATATGCCTAGAAAAATTATCCTTATGAATACTGTCATTGTCAACTGCCAAGTGTCAATTTAGTTTCTCAACTCGAGGCCGATGGCGTTGATTCCAATAGTATGTTGTCACTGTCAGTGTCATTTGTAAAGTATGGGTTCGTTCAAAAATAACTTCGAAGCAAGCATATTTTATCGCAATGATATATTAATTTATAATTTTTTCGCAATTGTATTAAAAAACGTCGTTTACAACACGTGTGAAATGTCTTTTTACCACTCGTACCGAGTCTTGCCACTCGCTTTCAGCTCGTGGCAAGATACCTCGGTACTGGTGGTGAAAAGACATTCTTTTCACACTAGTTGTAAAATGTACTATTTGAGTTCGGCCGGTTTCATTTAAGGGTGCGATATGGCGGCGTAAGGCCTCTCACAGACTGGCGCGGCGGTCAATAGCAAATTTGTCATTAGCTGTCAAATTTACTATCGCCATCGCTGGCCGCGCCAGTGTGATGCAGGCTTAATAGGTACTTATAACTGATAGCTTATTTCATAGGTAAAATTTGCATTTCCAGGGAGACGCTCGCTTGACAGACTCTACCTATTACAAATTTTGACTTATTTCTAGCAATTGAAATTTGTGTGATTTGTCAAAGTTTTTAATACTGCTCAAAATTATGTGCGTTAGCATGAATACCATGAATGCATGCATGCATGCATGTTGTATTGAAAAAAAAAAACTTCAGATATTTTTGAGTAGATAAGTAAGAGTAGATATATCATGGCGACTGTGTGTCTACCGTATCTCCTCCAAACCAGAGGAAGCCTGTGCCCAGCAGTAGGACGTATATGCTGATGAAGTATGTACGCCGACGCGCACTCACCTGAATGACCTTGACGTTGGGATCGAACCGCGGCGCCTGTCCGAAGTGCAGCATCCAGTTGAGACGCGCCCCCAGCAGGAGCACCACGTCCGCCTTCAGCAGCGCCTGCGTGCGCGCCGCGGACACGCACTGCGGGGACGTGTCCGGGACCACGCCCTTGCCTGCGGGGGAGGGAGGGGAACAACGTCATTATCGGGCTGGGTCCTTCTCAGAGCGTTTCAACCGCCGCACTGTGGGCTGAGAATCGGCTCTCCATATAGAAGTAGACTATTTAAAATTAGGTACCTTTTTTTCCGGAAATGGCTTCTTCTAGTCATTGTCATACCACAACATGATTTTGGGATAATTTGGCCCGCTAAATAAAAACTTATATTTTTTTCTAAATAAAATAGTATGGAGCGCATGTAAAAAATCGGATGATTAGATGTGCAAAAATTAGCCTGGTACAAATGGTGGAATTGGTTTTTTTTTTAAATTGATGTGTTCTCGTCGGTATGTAAGTTGCACCGGAGAAGTATGGCATAACGCTACCCACCTACTTCTTTTTTATCGACTGTCGGAAAATACGAGAATTTTTGTGTAACATATCGTTTGACTTTCGTAATTTATCCGACACATTTGATTACCGCCCACGCGATTGGGTCAACGGTACCAGCGCTATGAACATAAGTTTCCTTTTCGTCATTACGTAATTAGACCCCTGAAGCGTCGCCATTGGTACAAATAACCGGAAAAATGGTGTCAGTATCTCCCGGTCTAATTGCAGCATAGACAGTTTTGCGAGTACCTCAGCTGCCAGCGTCGACCACTAACTTGCCTAGGACATCGTAACTTACACATTATAATACCAGAATTGGCCACTAGCTTGCGTAGCTATACACCAGACTTGCCTATAGCGGTAGGTAGAAAAGGTAGGCCAGTACAGGCCACGACCTTGCGTAGCGATTCTCCAGGACCCGCATAAGGAGCGCTTGTTGGCGAGTAATTCGGCTAACACCAAACTTCCCCATGGGAGTAGGCAGGAAAGGCAGGCCAGTAACAGCCACTAGCTTAATAGTCATAGTCATTTGCGCAGTGATTCTTCAGCACGCGCATAAGCAGCGCCCGTTGCCCACAATGACCGTGGCTTGCTGGCTAGTAACTCGACTAAATTTCCCCATGGGAGTAGGCAGGAAAGGCAGGCCAGTATCAGCCACTAGCTTGCGCAGTGATTCTACAGCACTCTTGCCCATAATGACCAGTAGCCACTCGTTGCTCACGAGTAACTCGGCTAACACTTAACTTACCCATGGGAGTAGGCAGGAAAGGCAGGCCAGTATCGGCCACTAGCTTGCGCAGTGATTCTACAGCACTCTTGCCCACAATGACCAGTAGCCACTCGTTGCTCACGAGTAACTCGGCTAACACTTAACTTACCCATGGGAGTAGGCAGGAAAGGCAGGCCAGTATCGGCCACTATCTTGCGCAGTGATTCTACAGCACTCTTGCCCACAATGACCAGTAGCCACTCGTTGCTCACGAGTAACTCGGCTAACACTTAACTTACCCATGGGAGTAGGCAGGAAAGGCAGGCCAGTATCGGCCACTAGCTTGCGCAGTGATTCTACGGCACTCTTGCCCACAATGACCACTAGCCACTCGGTGCTCACGAGTAAATAACTCGACTAACACTTAACTTACCCATGGGAGTAGGCAGGAAAGGCAGGCCAGTATCGGCCACTAGCTTGCGCAGTGATTCCTCAGCGCGCGCATAAGCAGCGCCCTTGCCCACAATAACAAGTGGCCGCTCGGCGCCGGCCAGTAACTCGGCCGCGCGAGCTACTAGCGCTGGGTCTGGGTGTGCTAGCTTCACGGTCTCCGCGGTGTATAGCTCGGGGACTTTATCTTCTTCGATTTCGCTCTGCAAGTTGAATATAGGTATCAAATTTATTTGCAAAAACATGTTAACACAATTTAGTTAAGTACCTACCGTATCTGAAATAAATAGATAAAAAATATGTACGTTGTCCACTGTGGTATGCCAGTGGTATAACTATCCTTATCTGACTCCTTAGGGTGAAGGTGCGACAGGTGTTGCTTCTCAATAATAACACGCTTTCGGAACTCAAGATTGAATTTAATTAACTGAAATATACGATACAACACACAGGCGAGTGTCAGTGGCGAGTTGCGGCGCGGAACTGTATGGGCATGCATCGAGCCGCGTATCGCTGACTGTGCATACCTATGTTCCCAACAGCAACCCCCTCCTTATCTCAAAAAAAGTTTTCCAAATCTTTTTTTAAACTCATTACATAGGGTAGATCTTATTTGCTAACCCGCTATTATTGCAACGTTCGTCATAACATGTTGTCCATGCACGTGCATTGCCGCGTCAGCGCTCATTGCAGGTGCCTGAAATCTGAACTGTTGTAACAATAGTTGGTACGGATTGCGAAATTTTTTAACTAGAACAATAACACATTGCAATATTTATGTTTCCGACTATGCACATTTTGTATTTAGTCCACGAAATACCATATTAATTAATTTTACAAGTTACCTTATTGCATTTTATACACAATTGCTTATTATATATTATTGTTTGCGTTCTACATTGGCGATACTTACTTCGATGCTTACTTTGTAGAGTCTGGTCCAAGCGATCGTTTCGTAAATCGCTACCGCTTATGCGCGGTTATACCTAGTACATACTTATCTAATACAATCAAAATACTTAAATAGTTGGTAATCAACGTTCTATAAAACTTTCGTGAGTGCCATGCGAATCCTATCAGGAGAAAAGTATGATATTAACTAATGGTCTATCCTACTTATCCTAATTATTATCCTTATAATAGGTATTCTGGAATGTTACGGGTCTTTTTACTGTCCGTCCGCTCCTCGTAACATACGGTAGCGGTACTGACTGTTCTGTACGTGGACTTGTGTCCGGAACGCTTGTGACTCTAGGCTGGGACAAGTTGTCCGCCGCCGCTGTGGCGCTTGCGTTTGCACCACCGTCTGTGACGTTCAACAAATAAGCTGGTTTCAACCGATCGATCGAGACCCGAGCTTGTCTGTTTGCAACCTGTATCAAATAGGATTTTGGACTACGTTCTAATACTTTATATGGTCCATCATATGGTGGTTGCAGCGATCTGCGTACAGTGTCATTGCGAACGAAAACATATGCGCATGTACTTAGGTCTGGGTGAACAAATAGCGTTCTATTATCGCGCGCAGCCGTCGGTATCGGCTTGAGCTTGCGTATCGTATCACGAATATTTGTAACTAGCTCTAACGGTTCGCAGGGTTCCGTGCGCATGGAACTGTCGAAAAACTCTCCTGGTAACCTTAAAACCTTACCGAAGGTCATTTCTGCGGGAGATACCCCGTTGTCACTCCGACCTGCCGCTCTCAATCCTAACATGACTAAAGGAAGTTCGTCTATCCATGAGCTATTAATGTCGACCCTAGCCATAAGGGCTGCTTTTAATGATCGATGTGCTCTTTCAACTAAACCATTCGATTGGGGATGATAAGCAGTAGTTCTAAGCTTATCAACTCCTAACAACTTCATGAGCTCTTTGAACAGATTGCTTTCAAACTGACGACCCTGGTCAGTAGTGATCCTAAGTGGACATCCGTAACGAACTATCCATGTTTCAAAAATGGCTTTGGCTACGGCTTCCGCAGTCATTTCGATAATTGGAACAGCCTCAGGCCAACGTGAGCCTCTGTCGATCATGGTGACCAGGTAGCGATATCCTTGTCGAGATGTCGGCAGTGGACCAACAATATCGGCATGGAGATGATCGAATCTTGCTGCTTCTTCGAAACTACCTAATCCTGATACCGTATGACGGTTGACCTTCGCCCTCTGACATTGTACACAAGCCCTAGCCCATATGCCTACTTCTTTTTCTAAACTCGGCCAGAAATATTTGTTTTTTACTAGTTTTTTTGAGCTACGAATGCCAGGATGGTTCAAACTATGCAAACTGTCAAAAACTAAACGTCTGAAATTTTCCGGTACATAGGGTCTTGCAACGTTGGTTGACATTTCGCAAACAATAGGTTTGGTACATGTCGGAACCAATATCGCTTTTAAAACGATTTTGCTAACTGCCGCGTTATCCCTATTTTGCATTACTTGTAGTAAGTACTCGTCGCTAGCTTGTGCGTCGGCAATTTCTTCGAAATCGAGTACTGTAGGACAGCTTATTGTTTCGATGCGAGATAATGTGTCGGCCACGATGTTTTGATTACCACTAATATGCCTGATGTCGGTAGTAAATTCGCTAATAAAGGATAACTGACGCGTACGCCTCGGTAATTCTTTATTATTGTTGCCTAACTTTTGGAATGCGTAACATAAAGGCTTATGGTCTGTATATATTGTCAGCGGTCGACCTTCAAACATCTTACGAAAATGAACTACGGCTAGATAAGCGGCTGCTAGTTCACGGTCATACGTACTGTAGTTTCGTTGCGCTGCGCTAAACTTTTTTGAATAAAATCCCAGAGGTTGCCATGAATTCCCTACTCGTTGCTGTAATACTCCGCCAGCCGCGGTGTCAGACGCGTCTGTCATCAATGCTAGAATCGCGTCCTGCCGCGGATGTGCTAATATCGCGGCCTCTTGAAGACCGGATTTGCATTCTAGGAATGCTGCTTCGGCCTCGCTCGTCCACACGATCGGAGTCTTATCCCGTTTCCGGGTATTGACTAAATATCTATCGAGCTGCGACTGAGCTTGCGCTGCGTGAGGAATATGGGAACGATAAAAGTTGTACATCCCTAAAAATCTGCGTAGTTGTTCTACGGTTGCCGGCTTTGGGAAATCTACTATAGCCTGCACTTTATCCGCTAAAGGCTTAATTCCTTGTTGGGAAACCTCGTGCCCTAAAAAGTTTAGCTTGGCTTGACCGAAACTGCACTTGGTCAAGTTAATTGTTATCCCGTATTTCTCGAATCGTTCAAACACTTGCCTCAGATGCTCCCTATGTTGCAACTCATCGTCGCTGGCGATAATGACATCATCTAGGTAGCTGAACAGGAAGTCCAGCCCTTGCAACACTGCGGTGTTCATAAACCTCTGGAAGGTCTGGGCAGCATTCCGGAGTCCGAAACTCATCCTAGGGAATTCCCATAAACCTAGAGGCGAGATGATCGCTGTCTTTTCGACGTCCTCCGGTGCTACGCTGACACAATGATAAGC
Organism: Epinotia nisella; assembly: GCA_932294315.1. Classification (NCBI taxonomy): domain Eukaryota; kingdom Metazoa; phylum Arthropoda; class Insecta; order Lepidoptera; family Tortricidae; genus Epinotia; species Epinotia nisella. The sequence continues at coordinate 10,175,511 of OW028688.1, read as the reverse complement.
GCGGTTTATATCTAATTTCGAGAAAATTATTTTACCTGCTAGAGTATAGGTAAAATCGTGAAGTCTAGGTATGGGATAACGGTCTGGCTTTGTTATTGCATTTAGCATCCGGTAGTCACCGCAAGGACGAATTTCGCCATTTTTCTTCGCCACGACATGTAGTGGACTGGCCCATGCACTTTTGGATGGTCTACAAATCCCTAACTCTTGCATTAGACGAAATTCTTCCTTGACCTTTTTGTACCTATCGGGTGGCAATGGTCTTGCGCGAGCGTATACGGGAGGTCCGGTCGTTTCGATATGATGAACAATATTATGGGGTGGAGTTTCCTTGAACGACGGTGGCTTGGTGATTGCGGGAAAACGAGATAACAATTCATGATACGGATGGCTCTCAACGACTGTATATATAGAAGGTTGTTTACTACTTACAGTTACAGCAGTTATGTTCATATCCGTCACCTTGTCTATCAGCTTTCGCTCACTCACGTTAACTAGAAGTTTGTGGAAGCTTAAAAAGTCTGCGCCTAGAATTGGCTGTTTAACGTCTGCAACCACGAAGTCCCAACGATACGGTCGCCGTAGCTTAAAATCCAGCACTAACGATTTCACTCCATAAGTCTTTATCTCCGTACCGTTGGCGGCGAAAAGTTTATAGCCCGAGCACGCACTTTTAATACGATTTTTCCTAGTGGCCGGCAAAACGGAAATGTCTGCGCCCGTGTCCACTAGAAAACGTAAACCACTATTATGATCTGTAACACGAAGTCGGCTGCTAGGTGATATGGTACAGACTTCCGACGGCGCCTGCACCATGCCTCCTAGTTTTCCGAAGGTTTTTTCCATGCGCACGGTGATCTGCATTTAGTAGATGCGTCCCTGAAGCGGTAATGGTAATAACAGAGCCTATTTGGGTCGTTTCGACGCCGTGACGTGCTCCGCCCTCGCGATGACGCGCGCGAGTTGCTGCGTCCTCTATTGCGATCCGGCTGTCTCGACCGATTTCGCTCCAGGTCCATAATCCTGACGCTGAGCTTCGCTATCTCCGCCAGAATTATTGCTGTGTCGCCCGTAGTCGCTGCTGGCCCCTGCGTAACCTGTGCAACCTGACTGGAACGCGTAGCCTCCGCTACGTCGTCCGCGATGCCCGCCAGACTGTCCAGGTCGGTGATTCGTGATGCCACCAACACTGCTCGAACTGCTGTGGGAAGGTGGTTTTGCCACATGATGCGCACTGTGTCATCCGGGAAGTTATCCTTGGCCAAATTCCGCATCTGGAACAGGAGTTGACTGGGCTTCTGGTCTCCCAAGTCCATCTCTCCCAGCATCTTCTCTATTTGTCGGTTCTTGGAGTCTTCCAGCATACCGAGTAGCTTTGCTTTGAGGGCCTCGTACTTGCCCGTGCTGGGTGGTTTTGCCAAGAAATCTGTGATATGCAGTATCACCTCCTTGGGCAGCTTTGACACTACGATATCGAATTTGGCGTCATCGCCCATCTTCTGCGGCGCCAGTACTGCCTCTGTACGGATAAACCACACGCGTGGTTGGTCTGTCCAAAAATCTGGCACTCTTGATGACAGTGAAATCGCCATCACGTCCGCCGTCGGGGTCTGGTCTTGCATCTGTTGCTTGACTGCAGGAGTGGTCTGCCCCTGTAAGCCTTGTTGCTGCTGCGCGGAATGTCCCTGTAGCGGCTGAAGCGCTGGTACGAATTGTCCCTGCAGGTTTGGCACTTGCCCCAGGCCTCCGGTTGGCATCACTTGTTAATTTTACCGCTAACCTTGGATATTTAACACCGATGTCCTTCTGTCGCGGGTCACCACTGTACGTTGTCCACTGTGGTATGCCAGTGGTATAACTATCCTTATCTGACTCCTTAGGGTGAAGGTGCGACAGGTGTTGCTTCTCAATAATAACACGCTTTCGGAACTCAAGATTGAATTTAATTAACTGAAATATACGATACAACACACAGGCGAGTGTCAGTGGCGAGTTGCGGCGCGGAACTGTATGGGCATGCATCGAGCCGCGTATCGCTGACTGTGCATACCTATGTTCCCAACAAATACGTATACCAATGGATCGGTCGATAAAGGTAACATTTTATTACATGCATTATGCACCAGCCAATTATTAGTACAGAACAAGGACAATTAAATACAATACGGGCGTTCAAATTTAAATACCTAACTAGTTGCAAATTACAGAATAAGATCGTTCAATCCACTAAGATGTGCCTCACTCTAACCTACGCAATGGATAAAACACAAGCTAGTACGCAATGATAGGGAGTGAGGAGCTACCTCGTGGATTGAACAATTCATGTTCTTAAGTTCTGCACGTACGATATAGTCTGATAGGCCCTCAATGATTTTCTTTGAAAGACGAGTATAGAAAAACATGAATTTTAAATAGGCCTCGTTCCCTGGCAGTTTCGCCCGGTCAAGTCTGTTTCTCTTGCCGCTGCGGCTAAACTCAGCTCTCGCTCAAGGAACGAAAGAGCACGTGCTTGCAGCGACCTAGATGCGATCTTTACTTCTAGCTGTCAAACCTCGGTTATGTTATGTTAGAGAGAGGACCCTCTGCATGTAATGTAAGTATACTCTATACGAAACTGTAAGAGTAATTTCTGTCTAATGAACGCAATAAAAACAAGTTTGCGCTCTCTGCACTATGAGGCAGTTTCGCTTGCGATTTTATTACAGGATTTACTATTAGGCACAGTTTGGACGTACTATGCCTACTAACTATCACCCGGTCATTATGGCGCTCTGAGGCCTATGTCCAGCAGAGAACGTCTTTCGGCTGATATAATGATGATTTATTATGTGACTAGCTTTTGCCCGCGTACTAAAAGTTATTTTAACCATCTACAAAAAAAGGTGCATCTCAGTTTGACCCATATGTTCCAATTGAATTGCAATTTGGCACAAACAATTTCAAGAACTTTCATGTTCACAATGTTAAATTTCAAAATCTACATGTCGACTCTACATATCGACTCTACTTATTTAGATAGATGTTCACAGTATTAAATTTCAAAATCGATGCCATTTTCGTAATAACGTCCATAAGAACCGTAAAAACGACACCCATATTGATATTTAGACATTTCAACCCCAGCTCACCCCCCCAACAGGGGAGATGGTTTTTCACGTCCGCCACGTTGGATTTAAAAAGTAAACTATAGAAACGATAACGATATATTTTAGGAGTTGAATTCTCAAAAAACCTAAAACACGTGTTTACTTATTTATCCTTAGGAATATTGCTGTGAAGTTTCAAATGAAATAGTCTAACTAATCTTGTTTCCCCATACAAACTTTGAACCTCCATTTCACCCCCTTAGGGTATGAATTTAGAAAAATCCTTTCTTAGTACACCTCTAGACATTCTAAGGAACCTACGGGCCAAATTTGGAATCTCTTGAACCAGCAGTTTGGGCTGTGCGTTGATATGTCAGTCAGTCAGTCAGTTTCTTCTTTTATATATTTAGATATATGTCCTCGATATTAAATTCCAAAATCGATGCCATTTTCGTAATTAACATCCCAAAATACCACAAAAACGACACCCATATTGATATTTTGGACATTTCAACTCTATCGCATTCTAACAGGGGAGATGGTATTTCACGTCCGCCATTTTGGAGTTTAAAATCGGTGTTGTTTTCGAAATCAGCGACCCGATAAACCATAGAATACCCATGTCGATTTTCAGACTTTGTGACCACGTTCCCCCTTTTAGGGGATGAATTTTCAAAAAACCTGAAACACGTGTTTACTCTTTATCGTTAAGAATACTGCTGTGAAGTTTCGAATGAAATAGTCTAACTAATCTTGTTTCCCCATACAAACTTTGGACCTCCATTTCACCCCCTTAGGGGTTGAATTTTGAAAAACCTTTCTTAGTGCACCCCTAGACCTTATAAGGAACCTACGTGCCAAATTTGGAATCTCTAAAACCAGTGGTTTGGGCTGTGCGTTGATAGATCAGTCAGTCAGTCAGTTTCTTCGTTTATATATTTAGATTGTTCAGTTCGTTCTGCGTCACTGATACACAGTAGCGGATCTTGGGCTAAGAGGCACAAGCCCAGGAACCTCAGCTAGGTCAAGGCCTCCAAACTCAAATCCTGGATCCGCTAGTGCCAGATACAAGTGTTGGGTTACCGTGAGCAGCGTGCCCGGCACGTCGAGGTAGGCGGCGCCGGGCCGGCCGGCGGCGGCGAGCCGCACGGCCTTCTCCACGTGCAGCGGGATCAGCCGCGCCGAGGGAGGCCGCGCCGCGTACTTGCAGTACAGCCGGGATGACTCCACCTGTCACACCATCGGATATTATTATTGTTATGCTATTTTAGACACTCGGCTGACGCTGATACGTCCAGCTACGCTCGTAGCCGATCCCGTGGTTTCTCTAAGTATGTAGCGGAAAGCGACTACGGCGTAGGGACGCATATGTGTCGTCACGGTCCGGGAATGGGTTAAGCACATGTATACACTGCTTTAGATAGTTCGTCCAGTCTGTTATTAAACTTTTCACGTTCACTACTGCTGATTGGTGATAGGACATTTTTTATTGGTGGCATAGTTTTAGGTTCTTATTCTTGGTCAATCAATAATCAGAAAGTTTCAAAAATAAGTATAAAAACAATCTCTTCGAATACAAAGGTACGAAGGTTACAAACTCGAGTCATCAAAGTCCTCTGCCCGTTCGTAAATCATATCTTACCGTTATAATGATTTAAATATCATCATAATTAACCATTTATTAAACGCCAAAAAGTACTTGACAGAGACCGAAAAGTGTATTATTAATAGTTTCATATGAAAAATGAAAAAAATGAAAAATATTTATTTCACTAATAAAGAGTGCTATTAAAAACAATTAAGGGTTGGGACTTCCTATTAAGTATGCAATACCTGTATCAGGAAGGCCCGCTCCTCTATAACAACCAGTTGTAGGTTTTAAGGAAATAAAACAAAAAATAAAGATTTTTTTAAACAGGCAAAAAGAAAGTTGAATTTTGAAATAAAATTGAAATGATGTATGCGCGCGCGCGCCTGTGTGTGTGTGTGTGTGTGTGTGTGTGTGTGTGTGTGTGTGTGTGTGTGTGTGTGTGTGTGTGTGTTTGTGTGTGTGTGTGTGTGTGTGTGTGTGTGTGTGTGTGTGTGTGTGTTGGAGAGAGATCGTGTGAGTGTGCGTGATAATGATGTACATTTTAGAACATATAATAGAGTACTGTAGGTAATGGCAAAATAAAATAACTTCGCTATTGTTGTATGCTGAACATTACACATGATAACTTATTATAACTTATGCAGGAAGATACCAAAAGTATGGTCTTTTGTACTTAAATCGCACTATCTCTTAATATAGCAAGGCCTCTGTCTCCTCGTAGTTAAGCTTTTTTAGCCACTCAATCATTATTCTTTTACATTTATATCCTTGTAAATGATATATATTTAACATTTTGTTTATTTTATTGTATACAGATGCAGATTGAGCTGCGAATTGTCTCCTAGCAAATACAGATTTCGCAGTTGAGAGGGCAGCAACGTTGTGTTTCTGTCTACGATTTAAATAACTAGAGTTAAATGTTAATGTTTTGTGTAGTCTCGTTGTTATACTCAAAACGTACAGCTTCCTCATTGATAGTAAATCACTTAGGTGGTAAAGTTCTTCCGTCGGAAATCTGTATGGTTTAGAGTACATGACCTTTAACAGACATCGTTGCCCCCTCTCAACCTCCAGAAACTTGGTTTTTGCTGAACCTCCCCACACCGTTATACAGTAAGACATTACAGATTGAGCTAAGCATAGATATAGCTTAAATGAAATATTTTTTCACTACTCATGCTCGAAAAGTGTGTCATATTAGGCTTAGCAAGCGGGGCTGAAATAGCACATTTAGCTCCTAGGGAAAATATGTGTACACATATATGATTATAAAACATTTAATTTGACCAATGACCACACTTCACCGTATCAGATCCACCAATCACAACTTTTCAAAAAACATTTGTATTTGCTATCAACTAACCAGAATACAGCTAAATACTAAAATCGACCAATCAGACACCAATACATTTCAAACATCAGGTGTTTTTAGTCCCTAATTCCAAATCATGAAAAAAAATAAACGCCTCTGACAAAAACAAACCGTTCAAACGTGATTGACTACATATATGGCATAAGCTATGAGATTGAGCGGGATAGACTGCTGTCTATCTCGCTTTATCTTGTGCCCCGTATGCTGTCCACCGCGTTCGCCCGTTTGGACGCGCCTGTAGTCGGTCAGAAGCGTTTATTTGTGATGTCAATATTATTTGTATTAGTTTAGTAAAAAAAACATGCCGCTAAACTGAACAATTTTCGCCGTGGAATTTATTATTGATTGTGGACATGGACCTATGATACTCAGGACAAGCTATACGTGATGCCACAATGAGGGACGGAAAGGCTTCTATGCAGCCAAATTAAGAACTGGTCTTAAAATGGCTGATGGTAAGCCATAAACAACCTACTTAATTTGGGCGGGTAGTGGTTTTTTTGCCACAACTTCACACTAAATCAGTTGTGGCAAATAAAAAAACCGGCCAAGTGCGTGTCGGACCACGCAAAACGAAGGATTCCGTGCCTATTAAAAAAGGTCGTATCGTTACAGAAATCTTACGGCACTTACGTCCTTTTCTTTAAGGAAGGCAGTTTTTCAGAAATATCTCGAAAACCTTTGAACCGATCTTGTTCAAAATAATTTTTGGTGAAAGAATTTAATAAGCCCTATGTCCATTTTTTTTCATATTTTGAAAATACACCGTTCAAAAATTAGATGGGGGGGGGGACAGAATTTTAGTGACTTTCGGGGCGATTATCTCCGACTCCATTCACTTAATCAAAAAAACTGCCGAGACACCTTATATTTATTTTGAAAGACCTATCGATTCATATGCCACACGTAGGCTTACAATGAAGAAAAAAAATTGACTTTAAGTTTTATGTATGGAGTGCACCCCTAAAAATTTTTTTTTGTCAATTTAATTACAAAACTATGTAGCGGCTAACAAAAACACCTATCCTCAAAATTTTATTCAAATACACCTTATAGTTTTCGAGTAAAATGCCTGTGACATACGGACAGACGGACATGACGAAACTATAAGGGTTCCGTTTTTACAATTTTGGCTACGGAACCCTAAAAAAGTGGAATTATGACAAGGACAACGAATGATATTTCCCTTTCTGTCTCTCTTATCGAGATTTGAATGCTACCATCTCGCTCGGACGTGGTATTATTATTACCATAGCCTGTCCTGAGTATCATAGGTCCATGATTGTGGATGAATAATATTTGTTTTTACTATTTTCTCGCACTCGAAGTGAAAAGTAGAGTGTATAACTCTGGTCTAAAAGCCATATTACCCCTCGAACCTTTTTCCCTCACTTCGCTCGGGAAAATAACCATCTCGTGGTAATGTGGCTTATCATACAATCTGCTATACTTTAAAAATTAACAAGTTTTTTTAGCACAGAATGAGTCTGTTTTGGAACGGCTGACTAATTCGGCCGATTATTCGCTTCGGCAAAAGGTGAACCGAATATTCGTATTCGGCAAAACCTATATTGTGTATGTGCGTATATGTCTACAGTTTGTTTTTATGTATTTTTGTCATGAATCATGAATAAATGTTTTTTCTTTCTTTCATATTGGGCGCATCTTAAATTGGTTAAAAATACTATTGTATCAAAAAAATTTAAGAATACATATTTTGTAGGTACTTTAGGTACATAATATCTAATCTAACTAAAGGAATATAGCTCAAGATAAATAAATATCTTATCTTATCTGTCCTCCTAATGACCACCAAATGCCAAGATTATATTTCTGTAATACGCGTAATAAACCAAGTGGGATATACGAGTATATCTGATACTATTAATCACAATATAATAGAAGACGTAAATGGATTAACATTTATTAAAGCTATGTAAACTGCATTTTCAGCGAAATTGAATTGTAGATCAGTTTGTATCTTCTCACAATGACAATAAGGCACAAAGTGGTCCACCACCTTAGAGTCCTTTGTTTCCAACGATGACTACTACACACATATCATAAAAATAAATAAATTGGGATACACATCTGTAACTGCTATTTTAAAGAAAAAGGGAGCATAACTGTATAAGTAAATGACTGTTCAACATTTTCAGGGCTCATCCAGTAATAATAATAAATAAATAAATATTAGAGGACATTCTTACACGAATCGAACTAGGCACTACACGACGATATATATAATAGATATAAATACTCAATTACATAGAAAACATCCAAGACTCAGAAACAAATATTCATGCTCATCACAGAAATATTTGTCCTTACCGGGATTCAAACCCAGTATCTTCAGCTTCGTAGGCAGCGTCATTACCCAACCCAATAAGCTCTGCCGGTCCAGTATTCTTTCAAACCATTTATCAGCCACTTGCCAGTATCCAATTGAACTGATCCGATGATGGAGAGGGAGGTAAAGGTCGCGAGAGTCCTCTGGATGCGGGTGGCGCAGGACCGGTGACTTTGGCACTCTTTGGGGGAGGCCTATGTCCAGCAGTGGACGTCTCTCGGCTGATATAATGATGATGATGATGAAAGAAAGAAAGAAAGAAAGAAAATACATTTGAAGACAGAAGACAGAAGATGGTCATAGAAACTCCTAAACTACACAAAATAAACACGACATGTATCCGAACCCTCTCAACAAGTATTTGTTGCGCGCGAAAAAAGTACAGCTGGCAATAAAAACTTGTATCAAAAAATAAATATTTGACAGTTTTTTTTACCTGAGGCCACTCCTGGAATCCTCCAATGCCTTCATGGTCTTCAGAGCAGGAACCAGCGATGACCAGCAGTGGCCATGCATTCACCTGCGCATTGGCCATGCCACCCACGCAGTGCAGCAGGCCAGGCCCAGACACTGCTAGGCATACACCTGGCTTTCCTGTACGTCAAAAAACCATCAGCATAGTACCAGGCAAAATGTACTTTACTGATTGTCAATAAGAATGATTTTATTGCATCATTATATGACCTTCGGATATCCCGATGAATTGAATCATATTGCTTCGGAGGTCTCACTTTGGTGTAGGTCCATTGTAATAGAAGATGAATTCGCCATGATCTTCTATGCTTAGGACTAGGACGGACAGCTCGGAATAGAGATATTATATGGAGATAATTGGATTGGGAGAGGCCTTTGCCAAAGGGCAAAGAGATACAAGCAGATAGTGTTAATCATTTAATTAAGGTGCAAATTGTAAAGTATCTGAATAAAGCCTATTATTATAATTATGTCCTTTATGACTTGTGTCAAGAGTTTACTAGTCTCTGAGCATCTTACATAATAGCGATCAGTATGTATTGATAAAATATTTGGCAGGCATGAAACTCCCGACCTGCTAGAACTATAGGTTTTATGGTCAAGTTTTACAGCCCAAATGGCCCAAGATGCCACATAAAACATGACCATAATACCTATCATGCTAGCTGCCCTGGTTTTGCTAATTCCAAATAGATTATTAGATCAATCAATGTTAATATCTTTAACTAATCTTGAATAATTATGATAATTTCAAAACAATCACAAGATCAAATGTGTGAGGGATCACAATAAAATAAATTGACGGTACCTGTTAGGTATCCAATAGCCTGAGCAGCGTAACAGGCAGCCTGTTCATTGCGCATTCCTATGTATTTGAGCCCTGCCGCTTGGAATGCCAGTGAGGTCTCTATTACGGGTATGCCCACAATACCAAATACATATTCAACACCCTGAAATTACATAGGCATAGCGTTAATTGCTTCCTCCGTGGTTTTGTACTGGTTGCAAGTCTAAGCAGTAGCATTAAAACAAATTGCTGTTTGAGGTTTCCTCTGAACTAGCTATACAGACTTAAACCACAGTCATTTGTATCATGCACTGGTAATACTTTCGAAGAAACTTATCATAACCAATACTTTTGCTAGGTTATTTCATAAGCCATAATAGTAATTAAAATAGCCTTTTACAGTTAAATATTCTTATTGAGTTTTTAATAAAATCAGTGATCTTTTATTTTGAAGAAATTGCTAGAGTGATAGGTACATATAATTTGTGGAAGTAATTTATTATTGTAAATAAGTATTTCGTTGATAATAAGAATGACTAGTAAAAATTTCAAAGAAAATAATTTTTTATACCTACTCATAAAAATATTGCTCTGAGCAAAGTCCATTGTTGATACACCACACTTTTTTAACATAAACTTACTTTTTAAAAGAAGAATTTACTTACATTCAATGTTAAATCTGCTTTGTAAAAACTTACCTGTTTCTTTAAACTTTCGGCTAATATAGTATTCCCGTCGGTCACCATACTTCTGCTTAACTTTGGCGAAACTTGTATAGATCTTCTTAAAGTAACTTGAGCTAGTCTACCTAAAAACATATTTGCAAAAATTTACACAATTTAATAAGCAAAAACACTACCTGCTATTAAAAACAACACTGCACTGCCTTTGTCACGGATGCAACGGTGTTATAAAAATTAAAAAGTGAATATCATGTCAAAACAAACTTACTTTTGACAGCGCTAGTGATACGGTTTACAACTGTTCGGCGTATCACACCACACGACAAGAAACTCAGAGGGATTACTATTATACGATATCACAGCATTATCACAGTGAATTTAATCGAATTTGAACTTTGGAGTGCGATGGGTGTACCATCAGCGATATCTTTACTTTTGCGTCTTTTGCTGCCAAAATTTGGTACGATCATCGGTAAACCGTTTTGTTAAAACATGAAATAAGGGAAATCACTGTCAGTAAACTGCATTAATTCATCGAGGCAGTAAAACATCCATATTTATTTATACATAAAGTAATGAGCCATGAGCAACTTCAAAACATGCTACATGCTTGACTTGACATATGGCCTTGACATTGACAGGTTTCGCTCAAAAACGGGTAGGTACATAACATTGATTCTATTGGTGTTTTTTACACGGTGCAAGTAAGTAGTTTGCGCACAAGGCGCACATGGAAGCACTTGCAAAACTGCTACTAATCTATCTCTAAGGGCTACTATGAAACGCCAACTACGTTCGTCTATCTCTCTCTATCGTACTTGCCATTCAGGTGACAGAGTTTCTACTGAGAGACGGATAGTCTATGTCGCCGCGACACAGCTCGCGGCGACATAGACTGATATAGCCGTGCTGCTCGCGCATGTAGCCCGCGCTTTTACTTGCTCCAGTTACGTGCACTGTGTATAAGCACCATATAGAACTAAAAATCGTCGCGGCACTGACTTTATTTCAAATAAATATTTTATTTTAAGATTTCCAAAAACCGAACAGAAAAAAAAACCTATATAATTATCGAACCTGCTCACAACTTTCACGAGAATCGGTTGAGAAATGCGACCTGTAGGGGAGAACAGCCGGACAGCTGGACAGCCGGACATATGAAATAATTTTTTCCCAAGGTGAAAAGCAGAACTTCGCTTGCTCGTTCAATTTGAAAAATCGTACGTTAATCGTCATGGGATTTCGAGGAAAACCACATTTAAACGCAAAACCATAAAGTATTGTTATTTATGTTCGAAAAGCACTTAAACAATTAGATCGGGAGATACTGACACAATTTTTCCGGTCATTTGTATTTGAGGAAGAATGAAGAGAAGAGTATTAAGTTGTCTGGCTACCAAATTATAGCAAGTTGCTCTAGGTCAATTAGTCGAGGTGGTGGATGTATTATTTTTGCAAGAGACGATATTTCTAAGGCCTGTCAGGTCTATAATGTTGAACGCTACTATATAGAAAAATTGTTTGTGATATGTTGTGTGACATTACAAGTCGATAAAACACGCAAGATTTTTATAAGTACGGCTTACAGAAGTCCAGGTAGTGACACTAAAAGTTTTCTAAAACAACTGGAGACATTTCTGACCAGCAATAATAAACATGGGTGTATCATGTGTGGAGACTTCAATATTGATTTAAAAAACGAAACAAATGTGGCTCAAGATTTTTTGCATTTATTTAGAGAGCACAACATGAAACCTACAATAAAGGACTATACCCGCGTAACGGAAACATCGCAAAGCCTGGTAGACAACATATTTACAGATATGTACGAAAACTACAATGCAAATGTTATTCCATGTAATTTCTCGGATCACGACGCTCAATTAGTATTTTTTCTGGATTTATTAATAAAGCCTGTAAAGCAAGTGAAATCGCAGTTCAAAAGAAAGTACACCCAAGCTGCTTTAAATAATTTTAAAGGTGATTTAAAAAAGATCTGCTGGAATAACGTATTTACAGAAAAATCATGTGAAGGCAAATTACCTACAGTTATTTTACAGTGTAATAGATAATATTATTGATAAACGATTGCCTTTGAAAAAAGTGACATTACGTAACTGTAAAAGACATAAGACATGGATATCTCGTGGAATTAGAGCAGTGTTTTTCAAAGTGTGGGTCGCGGCCCCCAGGGGGGCCGCGGCACATATGCAGGGGGGTCGCGAGGATCAGCTTCGAAAAAGTCTCGTGACTACAAGGAATGATGTTTTTTTAAGAATGTTCATTTTAATAAAACTGAAATAATTCTTAGACGAGTGCTTAGTTTAATTACGACTATAAAATGTAATTTGTATTTTTTTTAATTCAGTGCAAAGAATGAGCTTGTTTCATTTTAACTAATTAATCAAAACGTGGTTCCTGTCGCGATACGCAGATGATTAAATCATTTTCCAAATTCATTCCTCTTCTTTGTTTTGATATCGACCATTGAAGAAAATGACAGCTAACACAAATAAGAAGTTGCGAATGGTATCAAAATACTAAGGGCTTCCTTTGCTAGATCGGGATATTCAGCCATTCTCTTCACCCAAAACGCACCGATTGATACGGATAGTTTATCGTACAAATGGGGTTTTGGGGGGGTCGCGAAGGAATTTTGATGGTTATGAAGGGCCGTGACTTCAAAAAGTTTGAAAAACACTGAATTAGAGTATCATGTATCAAAAAAAGATTTATACTATCTGAAACTCGTAGACTCAAACATGATAAAAATCTGAAAACATACTATAAAACTTATAACACTATTCTAAAGAAACTTATATTTACAGCGAAAAACATACACGTTAAAAAAACAATACAAAAGGCAAAATCAAAAAGTAAAGCTATATGGGGCATCGTGAATGAGAACACAGGCAAAAATACAATGTTAGGTAAAGGAACAATCAAACTAGTGGATGATAATAAAGTGATAGATGACCCTGTACGCATTAACAATACTTTTAATGACTATTTTATTAATGCGGGCAAAGTTACACAAATAGACGCTGAACATAGTGAAGAATATATGAATTTATTAAAAAAAATTCGAATAAATAACGCAAGATCGATGTTCATGTCACCAATAGATGAAACAGAGATTATAAGTATTGTTAAATCTTTGAAAAGTACTAGTTCATGTGGCCCAGATAATTTAAGTACAATTTTAATCAAGGAGTGCATTGATGTGTTGCATGTTCCACTCTGCCATATATACAATGCATGCATATGTAATGGAATTTTCCCTGTCCAATTTAAAACGGCCAAAGTAATTCCTGTACATAAAAAACCGGCCAAGTGCGTGTCGGACCACGCAAAACGAAGGGTTCCGTGCCTATTAAAAAGGTCGTATCGTCATAGAAATCTTACGACACTTACGTCCTTTTCTTTGAGGAAGGCAGTTTTTCAGCAATATCTCGGACACCTTTCATCCGATCTTGTTCAAAACAATTTTCGGTGAATAAACTTAATAAGCGGCGTCCATGATTTTTTTCATATTTTTAAAATACACCGTTCAAAAATTAGAGGGGGGGGGACAGAATTTTAGTGACTTTCGGGGCGATTATCTCTGACTGTATTCACTTAATCAAAAAAATTCCCGAGAAACCTTATATTTATTTTGAAAGGCCTATCGATTCATGTGCCACACGTGGGCTCACAATGAAAAAATTTTTATCTATGGAGTACACCCCTAAAAAATTTTTTTTAGTATTTTTAATTACAAAACTTTGTAGCGGCTAACAAAATACACCTATCCTCAAAATTTTATTCAAATACACCTTATAGTTTTCGAGTAAAATGCCTGTGACATACGGACAGACGGACAGACGGACAGACGGACATGACGAAACTATAAGGGTTCCGTTTTTGGCATTTTGGCTACGGAACCCTAAAAACATTCCAAAACAGATGTAAACAACTACCGCCCTATTTCTCTGTTAAGTGTCCCGTCAAAGATATTCGAAAAAGCCATTGCAACCAGAATTATTAATCACTTTGAAAAAAATAACTATTTTTGTTCGCAACAATTTGGATTCAGGCGAAATAGAAACACTATAACAGCTATTATTGAATTAGTCCGGTGTGTTATGGCCAATTTGAACCGAAACCATAAATGTGCTGGCATATTCTGCGACCTTAGTAAGGCGTTTGATTGTGTAAATCATGAACTACTAATAGCTAAACTACAGTATTATGGAATAAGGGGATCTATACTTGAACTTCTTACATCTTATCTAACCGGCAGAACCCAGTATGTTCAAATAACTGACATAGATAGGACTGGGTGTATTGAATATGTTATTCTGACAAAAAGAAAATTGACTGCGGAGTCCCCCAAGGTTCTGTCCTTGGCCCTTTGTTATTTATAATTTTTACTAATGATTTACAGTATAACATAACCTATGGAACTGTTTACCTCTATGCAGACGATACAAGTATTATAGTGGAAAATCAAAATGATATAGTATTTGAGGAACAAGTTAGCGAGACTTGGGAGGAACTCGCGCATTGGTTTAAATCGAATGGTCTCAAATTGAATGTGGATAAAACGCTGTATTTCCCTTTTCTAAGACATACTAATAGTATTTCATACGACTTGCCTCGGCCCATAGCCAAAGCTGATAGTGTCCGGTTTCTAGGTGTAGAATTAGGTAGATACACAGTTATGTTGGGCAAACCACATAAGCCTCCTTAACAAAAGATTGGCCAGTGCCTGTTACACTCTAAAAAGTTTGTCTAGAATATTGAACTCTTCAGTACTAAAAACAGTTTACTTTGCATATTTTGAAAGTTTGATAAGATTATGGGCTGGAGGTTTGGGGTAATAGTGTCCATGTTAAACGTGTTCTTATATTGCAAAAGAAAGCTCTTAGGTATATCGAAAAGGCTAAGCCTTTAGAACACTGTCGCCCACTATTTATAAAACATGGAATACTAACCGTGGTATCACTCTATATATATTTAGTATGCATTTTTATATATAAAAATAGGTCTAGTTTTAAGAACAATATAAATAAGAGACCTCAGAGATTATGTAGATATAATTTTGACATTCTGTTACCCGAATTGACATTTATTAATTTTAAAAATAGTTTAGAATATAATGGTATAAAAATGTATAATTTCTTAAATGAGGACATACGGAAATGTAGTAATATAAATGAGTTCTCAATAAAATTAAAGTCGTACTTGATTGCTCGACCATTTAATAATTTGCATGAGTATTTTGATAGATTGTATGAATAAATAACAGTAGCATTAATTTCAAGTTAGATTAAGATTTGCATGCCAAATTGTGGCAGAGCATACCCGCATGTAACCCCTACTGACATGTCTGTATAATTTTCCAACACTTGTGTATGTTCTTGCAAAATAAAATCAATCAATGTATATTTTCTCACAAAAATTCTTGTATTTTCCGATAGTCGATGAAAAAAGAAGTAGGCGGTAGCGTACGTCATAATGCCATACTTCTCCGGTGTGACTTAACTACACTTACAGCCCGCCATACCGACGAGAACACATTAATTACAAAAACCAATTCAACCAGTTGTACCAGGATAATTTGTGCGAGAAGTGCACAAAGTCAGTACAAATCAAGTCAAGTACAAATGACCGGAAAAATTGTGTCAGTATCTCCCGATCGAAATGTTTGATGATCGAAATAGGTACATTACATCAAGTGTGTGCCACTACGTGAGAAAGTTAAGTAGATACTTTTGGCTACTCTTTTTCTTTTGTCAACCGCCGCCCTATGCGTTCTTTCTATCCCTATGGGCTGGCACAGGGCGAACTTTGGCTATTAGTGAAATCGCACGTCTTCCAAAGAGCAACATCATACTCTTGCCACATCTTGCGGTGTTCCAAGCGTGGAAGGCGGCCTTTACACGGCCCGCGGTGAAGTATCATCATGATATTGTTCTAGCTGTCTCTATCTATAACATGCAATGAGATAGAGACAGCGCGTGGATCGCGTGATAATACTTCACCGTGAATTGGCCGCCGAAGACATCTAGGTATGTCTTCTAAGATAACATCCATGTGTCTCGCTTATTTTCGTTTTATAATTGTCTCTGGTCGTTTAATCGACAAAATACCTATTCAAAGTAAAACGCCGCGAAGTCATTAATAGTTAAAAGCATTGTTTCAAGTCAGGTTACTTAGCTAAAGGTACTTTATACAGGTAATATTGAAGAAAACACTTCGTCGAACATTGTTTTTAATACAATACATATTAGTTTGCAGGTCTAGCGCGATACCTTTCGTAGATTGTTCCCAATTCTACGGAATTCCATAACAAATTCTATGTAAATATTTTGATGTCTACAGATTTTCATAACTAGCTACGAGTAGGTACATATCGCTCTGTATACATACCGACTTATTCTCCTCTATCCATATAAATAGTATAGGTACCTACAACCTATTTCCATCGTGGTAGTTGTATGGGAATGCGATAAACAAGCAGTAACAAATACTCATCAGATATTAACTTATACGAAAATGAAGGCGAACGTATGCCATGAAGGGAACGGACCAGTTAACCATGAGTAATTGAGGTGCAGATGATGCCAATACCAGCTAAAGGAAAATAGGAAAAGAAATGATAGGTCAACGTGTGTGCCGTGGTTGTGTGATTAGTGCTGTGCTGCATCCCAGTAACGCCTTGGCCACGACTTTGGTCTTAAGCGACCTGCGGCAGCGGTTTTTCTAATTCATTGCGCGTGATCCCAACTAACCACAGTGCGTTGCGCGTCTCGACCGCGCAATGAACAGATAAAACGCTAAGTCGTGGCCAATGGGTGAGAATCTTTAACAATCTTTTTATGTAGTTACTTCTCTTTAGACTATCTCGCCGCGAAATAACTAACCGTGCGGTGCTGAACCCGAACACTGTTCTAAGAGAGCACGGACTATAGGTAGTGTAGGTATATAGTACAGTCAGCATCAAAAGTAGCTACGCAATCGAACACGTCAAAAGCTCTTATTCCCTTTTAATAAGGACTTTTGAAGTCTTCGTTTGCGTAGCTACTTTTGATGCTGACTGTACATTGTTTTACCATGTTTGACATGACGCAGCGTTAAAGCGGAAATACACTTCTGAATTTTCTTTCCGATAGTTTGCTTATGATTACCGGAAGGCGTCAGTGATAGATCAAAAGTCGGATCTGACGTCCCGGAAGCAGCGCCGAGATTTTGAAGTCTGACATATGAGTAGAATCTAATCTACAGTGTCGTGTCAGAAAATCTACGTTCATTCTGTATAATTATATTTTTTCCGAAATCTTAGAGTAAGCGACCTACTGAGTTGGAATCTGATTCGTATTTGCGCGTGGAAGCGGAAGCGCTCGAGAATTGCAATACCAAATCCAATTGAATATGCTTAGCAGAATGGACCCCACATGGACAGTCAAGTGTAAAAATATGGGTGCATCGCTCGCCCTTATGTCAGCGGATTAAGGTTTCTGTACATATTTATGAGATGATTAAATCTATACATGTTTTTGCACTTGACTGAACCCCCTTGTATTTGTTTTTTTGTTCATAAAGGCGAAAATACGCCTGGTGCTGCAGAGTGGGCAATTATTTGTGGAGTGGAGGGATGTTAAACTTTCCCATAACACGGATCCCCGAACAAGGAAACTACCTATTAGAAATAAAATGCGGCAAATTGGAATGGTTAATATCTACTAAACTTAGGTACATATAGCGACCAGTATAAATAATAATCTATGACCATACATAGTAATGTGCAATTGTGCATACCTCTATCATGTTCAATAAAATGTATGATGGTCGGAGACGCTTCAAGAGATTCAACAATGATATAATTACTAGCTTCTGGCTTTCTGCCCGCGTGGAACTTCTTTATATCGTAGCTCCATACAAACTTTCACCTAAAATAAAAACTATCCTATGTCCTTCCCCGGGACTCAAACTATCTCTATACGTCATCTAAATCGGTTCAGTGGTTTAAGAGTGAAGAGGTAGGTAACAGACAGACATATAGACACTTTCGCATTTATAATATTAGTATGGATATGGATACGACACTGTAAATTAGAATCCCATCAAAAACATAAATGTGAAAGGCTGCCAAGTTCGATACTATGGGAATGCTTCGCCTATAAAAGAAGTGAGATCTGAATAAGTACCAAGTTCCATAAAAATACCTCAAATCATAAATAGTTATAGGAATGCACACTTGATTTCCAGCAGTTTTTAAGGTACATTTTGAATAAGTACCTTTCACGTTACATAGAAATACCTAAAATTCAAATAGTCAGAGAAACGCACACCGGTTTTTTAGCAGTTTCCTGATAACATTTATTATTTTCAGTACTTTTTAATGATGTAACTTGGCAAGTTTTCACACACCACACACCTTTTCAATGCAATGAATCGACACCTTTGGACTGCAATGTGTCAAGTATATAATTTTCTATTAAAACTTGCCAAGTTACATCATTAAAAAGTACTATAGTCAATATCTCAAGAACTGTTATAGGTAGAATAATGAAATTTTGTATTCTAGACAATTAAGGGGATGTCAACAGACACTCGAAATTTCATATGCGTAGATAAAATATGTTTAGAGTTATAGGACTTATAGCACCTTGATAAATAAATAAATAAATATTAGATGACAATCTTACACAAATCGACCTAGTCCCATAGTAAGCTCAATAAGGCTTGTTATAGGTACTAGACGACAATATATATAATAGGTATAAATACTTAAATACATAGAAAACATCCAAGACCCAGAAACAAATATTCATGCTCATCACACAAATATTTGCCCTTACCGGGATTCGAACCCAGGACCTTCAGCTTCGTAGGCAGCGTCATTACCCACTAGGCTAACCGGTCATGATCACATATTTCGAGTTTTCTGCAATTTAGTTTGTGCCTATATGTGTACGTGAGCGTGTGCTTAACTTACCTATTTGGCATGGTTGAAAACCGGCTTCATTAGGTTGTTCTTAATGCTCCGTATAACTTTTTTCTAGGTTCGTGATTATAAAGAGGAAAAGTCTGTGAGGTACGTTGTAGTTTTGTAAGTTTGTATGTATGGGTAATCTCCGAACTACTCATCCGATTCAAAAAGTATTTCACCAGTTTATAGAATGGACATTCAGGTTGGACACAGGCTATATACAGTCGTGGCCAGATAATTAAGAACACGATTTTTTTCCATTATTTATTTTTCAAATTTGATGATAATTTATAATATCTTTGATTAATTTTGTTTCTGATTATACGGATGTAACCGTGTTTAAACAGTATTTAAAATAGTGCACATACAGATTCTGTAAAATTTAGACTTAAAAAAACCGGCCAAGTGCGTGTCGGACCACGCAAAACGAAGGGTTCCGTGCCTATTAAAAAGGTCGTATCGTCACAGAAATTTTACGGCACTTACGTCCTTTTCTTTGAGGAAGGCAGTTTTTCAGCAATATCTCGAAAACCTCTAAACCGATCTTGTTCAAAACAATTTTCGGTGACTGAAATTAATAAGCCCTATGTCCATGAATTTTTCCATATTTTTAAAATACACCCTTCAAAAATTAGAGGAGGGGGGACAGAATTTTACTGACTTTCGGGGCGATTATCTCCAACTCTATTCACTTAATCAAAAAAGTTGCTAAAAAAAATTTTTTTGTCATTTTAATTACAAAACTATGTAGCGGCTAACAAAATACACCTATCCTCAAAATTTTATTCAAATACACCTTATAGTTTTCGAGTAAAATGTCCGTCTGTCCGTATGTCGTATTAACTAAATTAAATATTTTATACACATTTATACACAGATACCTCCATATACTCAGGTACACCGTACACCTTTTCTGACTTTATTACGCCATTCCGACCTCTCCTCCCAGCCCTCAGCAGGTATATCGCAGGCTTAGAGATGACGTTTTAATACGTCCTTGTAATGCAGAAACTGCACCCTACGACACGACTACGATTTCCATCTGCAAGCTGGGAGTAGCAGACAGATTTTGGGAGGCTGCAGTCTGTCATACGACTAACGTGGCCACTCCATCTCAACTGGTTTTCGCACGACCTAATCCATACTTATTACTTTTTTTAAATTTATTTCTTCCACAACAAAATTATGAAAAACTTAATCTATGTCTTCGCCAAACTGCATAACAGTTTGTTGGCGAATATAATATTATAAATGGGAAAGTGTATGTGTTTGTTTGTCCGTCTTTCACGGCAAAACGGGGCGACGAATAGACGTGATTTTTTAAGTGGAGATAGTTGAAGGGATGGAGAGTGACTACTTTTTGTCTCTTTCAAACCCACCACTTTCCTAAAATGGGGGGTGGAAGTTTGTATGGAGCATTCCGCCATTTTCAAGGTAGAAAGCTAAAAATTGGTATGCGGACTATTTGTGACTGACAAATAAATCGTGCATCATTTTTTTTGGAAATCTGCACTCAACCCCTTAAAAGAGGGGGTGAAATTTTATATGGGACTTTTCATAGTTTTCAAAAATTGGTACACAGACTCTGTTACCAACGAAAAATACCTGCCTTTTATTTGTTAATTTTCCCCCAGCCCCTAAAATAGGGGATGGAAATTTGTGTGAGACTCCGCAAAATTAGTACAGGTTCTATGATACAATAAACGAATAATAAAATAATTTAACATGGGTATCGTTTCTATGGTTTATTTTTCAAATCCAACGTGGCTGACGTGAAATACCATCTCCCCTGTTGGGGTGAGCTGGGGTTGAAATGTCTAAACATCAATATGGGTGTCGTTTTTATGGTTTTTATGGACGTTATTACGAAAATGGCATCGATTTTGAAATTTAATATTGTGGACATCTATCTAAGTATGTAGTCGACGTGTAATGTCGATATGTAGTCGATAAATGTAGAGTCGATATGTAGAGTCGTTATGCAGAGTCGTCGATATGTAGAGTCGATATGTAGAGTCGATATGTAGAGTTGATATATAGAGTCGATATGTAGAGTCGATATGTAGAGTCGATATGTATAGTCGATATGTATAGTCGATATGTAGTTGATATGTAGAGTCGATATGTAGAGTCGATATATAGAGTCGATTTGTAGAGTTGATATGTAGAGTCGTTATCTAGAGTCGATAGGTAGTTGATATGTAGAGTCTATGTAGAGCCGATAATTAAATAAAAGAAGAAACTGGGCTGCCTGACTGATTGATATATCACCGCACAGCCCAAACCGCTGAATCTAGAGATTCCAAATTTGGTACGTAGGTTCCTTATAAGGTCTAGGGGTGCACTAAGAAAGGATTTATCAAAATTCACCCCCTAACTTGTCTTTGCTGTATTCTGTTTGTTTTATAAACAGGGGCCATATGAACTAATTACAGACCTACCTCATGTCATTGTATATGCAAAGTTTCGTTACAATCCAACACGTAGTTTTTAAATGAGAATGAAACTCCGTTTGTATGGGAAGGTGAAATTCGCCCGAGCTTGCCTCATAATGGAAACTAACAGACTGACATGGCTTTTAATTTCAAAAGAGGTAAATCGATATGGGAGCTAATATATTACTCATAGTTTAATAGCTCCATTGTACATAGTGATGGGCAGCGGTAACATTCCCGCTACCAGTAAGTTTCCATTTGGGAATGTTACCAGTAAGTTACCAATGTTACCGGTAACATTCCCAAAACATGGTAAGATACGAAACTGATAATAGTGATGATTTATATGACATAGAATAAGGTGCAAAAGTTATGCCCTCAAGATGTAGAGTTTAAGAAAATATGGCAAAGAAGCATATGTGACACTCAAATATTAAGTGACAGCGACCGTGCGTCTACATCGCTAGATACAAGAGATATAAGACCGGCATTGATGGATAAAGACGAGCAGGTGTGGGTGAAATGGGGGTCCAAAGTTTGTATGGGGAAACAAATTAAGTAAGAGTATTTCATTCGAAACTTCACAGGAGTATTCCCAGCGATAAATGAGTAAATATATGTTTCAGGTTTTTTGAGAATTCAACCCCTAAAAGAGGAAAATGTGGTGACAATGTCTGAAAATCAACATGGGTATTGTTTCTATGGTTTACCGGGTCGCTGGTCGCTGATTACGACAACAACGATTTTGGGGTGCGATGGGGTTGGAATGTCTAAATATCAATATGGGTGTCGTTTTTATGGTTTTTAGGGACGTTAATTATGAAAATTGTATCGATTTTGAAATTTAACATTGTGGACATGAAAATTCTTGAAAGTATTTGTGCCAAATTGCAATTCAATTGGAACATACGGGTCAAACTGAGATGCACCTTTTTTGTAAACGGTTAAAATTACTTTTAGTACGCGGGCGAAGCCGTGGGTAAAAGCTAGTACTAAAATAAAACGTAAACTACTACCCTCGGCTATTGCCATTGACCTTAACCATGATTTCAGCATTAGCATAACCGTCTATTGTATACCAACAATTCAACACGGAAGTGCGTAATTGCAAGAATTCGGATTCACAGCCATTGAAAATTGCCATAGTCACAGTTTGGTTTAAAAGCGGAAATGTGATAACACGAGGGCTAGGCAAATTTGTGTGAAAAAGGCGATTTTTTATTAGTATTTTCTTGTCGCTTGCGTCTATTTGTGTTCGAAAAGCATCGCAGGCGCACCGCACCTCCTTTCTGTGGTTGCCGTTGCCGCTAATGGCGTCCGCGCAGGCTCTTGCGCTAGCGCATTCGATCGCGAACTACGCGCCGTCACCTACCTACAAACTGCTCAATACAATATAACACAAAATGAACGTGGCTTAGTGAAATTAAACTGTGAACTTGGAAATCGGACTTTGGTAGCTGTTTGACAACAAAATGGCTATACTAACGTTTAGTAAATTAACGGGTGAGTTTTATTGTATTTTTTTTAATTTACATTTTTTTTTTAATTTGTACTGATTTTTTGGTTGAAATTGTATATGGTAACTAACTAGGTATTACTAGGTACACTATTAATGAAAAAAATAGTTTGCTGAAATATTTTCGAAAACAAACACATACCTAATTCATTATTAGGTTAAGTACTTCGGTAGGTATTATGTCGGTTTTTTGCATTTTCGTCTCGCATTTATGTACCTTCCGTAAAACCAGGCTACTTTGCCCGCTTTCTGCAAACTTCTTTATTTATTTTATACTTATGTATAATTATTAATTATGTATGAATCGTTTTGGATTACTTATTCATAACACATAAGTTTATATACATATCTTTGTGTAGGTACGTTAGCAATGCGCAGCGTTAAAACGGGTTTTTATTTTACCTTAAACATTATTTAGGTACTCTTTCAAACGACCGGGCCAAAAAAATGAAACAAAATCAAGTTTGCTCACTTTTGTATTTTTTTATAACTTTAGCATTGTCAACCACATTGATACGTCTCTTAAAGACTATCTACGATAAATATGGAATATTTTAATTCTATTAGAACTGATTTAAACATAATACTTCTACCTTTAATCTTGAGTGGGCAAAGTCGCAAAAATAATCTGCGCTGCTCCATACAAAAACCAGACTGTGCTAAGGTTGTCAATTTTATTTTTTTACCCGACTGCTACGAACTTGAAGGTAGGGTAATGTATTTAATAGAAATAAGTCAAATTACAATAAACAAAATAACGAAAAGTAAGCGTTTCTAACGTCTGAGAATAAGTTTAAAAATATTTCACTATGGTAACTCAGATACAACCTATAATATTATCCTACTAATCCTACTAATATTATAAACGTGAAAGTTTGGATGTATGGATGTGGATGGATGTACGTTCCACATAATCTCAAAAACTAATAGACGAATTTATATTAAACTTTCCAGTTATGTGTCTTATATATCAAAATAGGCTATAATGTTTGTTAAATTCATCCCTTTTAGGGACGAAAAAGGGGATGAAACTTTTTATGGAGACCAAATATTTTTGCGCGTTGCCTTCATCAGGCGCTGGGTCTCAAAATGTATGGGAAAACTAAAATCCGACTCGCACTTGACCAAAATAGAATTTTGAATTGTTATTACGATTATTGAATACGTG
Organism: Epinotia nisella; assembly: GCA_932294315.1. Taxonomy (NCBI): domain Eukaryota; kingdom Metazoa; phylum Arthropoda; class Insecta; order Lepidoptera; family Tortricidae; genus Epinotia; species Epinotia nisella. The sequence continues at coordinate 10,151,072 of OW028688.1, read as the reverse complement.
AGTCAATTTTTTTTGTAATATCAAGTCTAGGCAATTAACGAGTTCTACGCGGACGAAGTCGCGGGCAGAAGCTAGTGTGAACTATTTATAGACTAAAATGAAATATTTATTATTAACCGATAGTTTTTTTTTATTAAAGTCATTATTACACCAAGACGACCGGTTAGCCTAGTGGGTAGTGACACTGCCTACGAAGCTGAAGGTCCTGGGTTCGAATCCCGGTAAGGGCAAATATTTGTGTGATGAGCATGGACATTTGTTTCTGAGTCTTGGATGTTTTCTATGTATTTAAGACATTTAAGTATTTGTATCTATTAAATATATCGTCGTCTAGTACCCATAACACAAGTCTTATTGAGCTTACTATGGGACTAGGTCGATTTGTGTAAGATTGTCCTCTAATATTTATTTATTTATTTATCAAGGTGACAGCTCTAAGGGTAAAAATCTACCGGGCAATGTTGTAAAAAGTGTGCTGGGAATTCGTTTATGACATTGCCCATCGCCATAATTACAAAACGAATAAAGATACAGCGTTGAGTTTTTGTCTATATCGTTTACGGCCTAGAAATTGACCACAGTGAAAAGTATACACTTTGTAGGCCGTTGGTAGACTGATATGGCTCTAAAGTCAAAGTCAACAGTCAAAGTGATTTATTCTTCAATTTAGGCATATATGTATATTACATGCACCTATGAATGTAGATAAACTACCACCGGTTCGGAAAGTAAACCGTTAAGTTTTAGTGAACTTTTTGGCCCACCCAAAATCATACCCATATTCAACGCTGTCTCACACGTGACTAACGACATCTACGGGTATTTCTATAGGTTAGGGTTGTCAGCAAGACGTTTAACGTTCACCTACACTGTAGGTCCTACGGTATAAAACAATAATGCATCTGCAACCATTTTTGTGTTATGCCAGTTTTATTAAAATTGGACGTGGTGGGCAAAGCTATGTGCAATGGGCAAAGTTTCCTGGGTTTAGGGTACCTATCTAATTAAGTCAAACACGAGCTCATGCCTAGTTTTTATTTTAAAACCCTATCCTATCCTATTCTACTCGTACTATATTATAAATGCGAAAGTTTGGATGTTTAGATGTTAAGATACCTATTTGGATGTAAACGGCTTAATCAATTTGAATGAAATTTTGCGCGAAGATAGTTTATGCCTGGATTAAAATATAGGATAGTTTTTATCCCGGGTCCACGCAGAAGAAGTCGCGAGCGGAAGCTAGTACGTAATAAATCTTATATATGACGATTCGGTTACAGTTTAATTTATACTTTTCTCGTATACTTATTATAAAAAAAATATAAATAAAAAATAAAAAAAAATCACTTAATATAAAAAAATGAACCCGTTAAAAATAGTTCAAAGAAAGCTATTTACGCTTTACCTACTTTGTTATGCAAAGGCAAAGGAGTTAAATATACCTACTACCTACGCATTCTTTGTTTTGAACATCGGTAGGTAATCCACTTTGGATACGGAGTTTTTATTTAAGTAATATACATATATAATATTGAAAAACATATAGGATGCAAAGTCTGTGTTATACGATTTTATCGTCGGAGCTATTATGCACTATTGAAATCCAATCGGATATCAAAAAATGCGTGAAAATGGATTTGCAAGATTTGATTCACTTTTCTAAGCGGTATATCGACCAAATAGCCTTAGTGGTTAGAGAACCCGACTATGAAGCTTGAGGTCCCGGGTTCGATCCCCGCGGTCGGGGCAGATATTTGTATGATGAATACGAATGTTTGTTCTCGAGTCTTGGATGTTTAATATCTATTTATCCATATAAGTATGTTTATCCGTTGTCTAGTACCCATAGTACAGGCTTTGCCTAGTTTGGGACTAGATTGCACACGGTCAATAGAATTTTATTCCAGTAACAGCCGCCCTATGCAAACCGAACTGAGCCAACTTGGACTGGGGCGGGAACCGGAAAATGTATGAAAAAAAATGTTTTCGCGAGGCAGCCGATTGCAACAGCGGTTGCCTGATAGTGTGTACTCTGAAAATGAAATGCTGTTTCAATCGCCTGCCTCGCGACAATTTTTTTTCGGCCGAATAACGAACATTGAAAAATATGCGAAATATGCCGAATACCGAATAATTACCGAATATTCGGCGCATCTCTAGAAAAAAGGTATAAATTTAGATAAGTCTACAAATTCGGTCACTTTTATTTACCGACATCAACATGAAATTTATTATGACATAAAACTCTCATTGTGTCAAATATTATGATACAGCAATTTTACTTGTTCCCTTTACACCCCAGACGACATAAGTTTCTGTCAAAAAATTTATTTTTGGTATCTACAAGCTTTTATTGCCGATTTTCATTACTTTTCTTTGCATTGAGACGATTTTAACGAGCCCAAACTGAACGGGGTTACGTCAGTTAAGTACTGAGTTCCTATGGCCACCTTCCAGCTCCAGCGTCAGATCAGCTCCATGTCATCATAATATCGCGGCCAAATTTAATTTGCAAGATTTCATTACAGACACTGGGACAGGTGAAACTAAATAAAAGCTTGTAAAAAAAGGGAGGAAGGTTTGAACTTTATTTTTTTTAGTTATTTATTTATTCATTGATTCTTATTGTTAAAAGGGTATATCCTCATATAAATTTTGTTTCAATCAGGCATTCAGGAGAAACAAACAAACTTTGACTACTTATTACAGCTCCGTTAATATAGGTAGTTATATATGTGGGTATTGTAGGTATTTTATGCATTTACTATTCTATGAATGGGTTTTTAAGATTATTATCTAGTACTCACGTGGACGTCTTTCGTTTAGGCTGACATGATATGATAGTATACTCACATTAAGCCAGTTTAAGGTAGGATGAAATATGTTTAAAATACATATATTGTGCGTGCGTAAATTTATATATACACGTATGATTGATAATTGATGAAGATAATATATTGAAATAAAATGTGAAACAACATAAATGAGATTGGAAAAAATAATCAAGAAATCAAAACCGTAAATCAAAACTAATTTGTGACTTCGTTTTATAGTCACTTGATATCGATCATCATTCGCTTATCCTTATCCATACCTCTCTATCGCCCGTCAGTCAACTCGTTACACTCGTCACACACAGTCACTGGTTATCCATATGTCAGCTAAATAAAATTAATATAATGTGTTTAAAACGTCTTGTAATTACCTATGAGCACAGTTGAATGTGGCTTTATGACGAAAATAATAAATAACAATAAGAACTGAGGCAGCGTATGAGGAATTGCCGCGATACATATACGATTGTATTTCAAATGCTTTATTATATCATCAACCTTGTGCCACGTGTAGGTACCTACTTGTGTAGAAAAATAAAGCGGTCACAAATACAATAAAACACATATACATTCCATTTATCCAAAGGTTCCGAGTTGTATTTATATGCTGTTCGGTTTTCCCGACAGCCTTTCATTTTCCCGGACACCATAAGCCGTCGTCATTGGTCGGGCAGTTATATAACAAAATCATGGCTTTCACGTAGGAATTAGTAACCCGATGTTGCTCGGTTGCCTGGCATAACTGCATGTTCTGTAACGAGTTCTACACATCGTTATTTTTAGAAACTGCACTTGTATGTAGGCTTTATTCAATGCTGAATTTATTTTTTACTGAGCGCGTGTAAAATTTCCGTAATGAGAATGAGGTATAACATGCGGGTAAAATTTCTGAGTATGTCTGCCCACTCTCTCCAAATAGATAAATTACGGTAAAGGAATGTTAATGGTAAACAAATCACTTACATAAAATCAGATGTTTGTTTTGGTGTTACAAGTAAATAATGATTTATCTAATTAGTTTAAGACGCGGAATCGTTCACATAGAGACGTTACCTCGTGATGACTTTGACATACCTATCGTTAGAAGTAAAACTACCAACACACTGGAAGATCTGCAAAAAAACAGAGTAAATATGATTTTCGCGATATGACATCATCTTGCCAATAATGAATGCAGATATTTTTACCCACTGAGTAAAGTACCTACCTACTTTGTCCGTTTTATACCGTTGTATTGGAAATGTATTCTGGAAGCAGTTAAGTGGTTATTGCTCCGGCTTTCACTTTGGTAGCATTTGTGCGGAATATTCCAGAGACAAGTTCAAGCGCAGGCTTACGTAAACATTGCTTGGGTACAGACAGTACCGAGTACCGACACCCACTATAAAATTTATAAAACTCCAGGTTTTATAGTTACCTGTAGCAAAAGCATATCCAGCAGATAGTTACTTAGCTACTAGCTTCTACCATCCCACTGAGCAGAAGCACAACTCTAGAAATTATAGCAAAAATGTCACTGTATGTATTTGTGATTCCTAATAAGGACCATTGTTTATCTAAGTGATTTAGTCAATACCTTTTGCTCTGACTCCATATTTGAAAAGGTGCGATTACCTGGGTGGTTTGTTAAATTTGCTGTGACGTTTCTTTTACTTTTATATTAGAAAACAGTTTATGGTTTTATTATCGTATTTTACCTCATTATTTACAAAACGTCACATTCCCCATTTGCTACTTAAAAACGCTCGTAAGTAGATTCATTGTATGTATAACATCCCTCCTACAATGAATGAATGGTGTTATGAGTTTTGCGTAACTTGAGTGAGCCGCCGGTTGTATGTTTGATTGGAAGCAGTGTTCTCTCATGTTATCAAATACCCGCATATGTTGACGCTTAGAACCGCTGACGATAAACGAAATTCCCTCGCGAACGTGATTTTATTAGATTCTTATCCGCTTCGACCTAACATCGATACGTTAGTACCTATACAAATGAAATGCTAAAGGTATAGTAATATTAGTTCACGCTCGATTAGCATTACACGTGTAGCTACTAATAAATATATCGCTGCTCGTTCATGACACTTGTAAACTTTCATTGGGGCTTCTAAACGGGCTATACTTTTCCTGAAATGTGTGACCGGCAACTACGGGTGTTTTGTTCTAGCATGGCAGTAAGAGCAAGACGCCCATAGTTACCGGCCACACATTTCCGGAAAAGCATAGCCCGTATAGAAGCCCCAATAGTGTTTGTTTTCAATTTATTTGTTGCTGTTTAGCGGTAGTATTTAATGAGGGTAGTGTACGTCAAATTTAGTTAGGTACCATCACGAACATTGATTGTTGAGCCATTTAGAGCTCACTTTAAACTGGACACTTCATAGCTTAGCTATTAAAAACCAAAAATTGTTGACACCTAAATGGCTCAACAATTGGTGTTCGTGACTGTACCTAACCTACTAGTAGCGTGTTCTGATTTTGTGAGCATGTTTGCCTATTATACGGGTGTATTTTCCGAATAATGAGCATAATATGTTATGCGATTTGCTATCTGTTTTGACCCGCTTCACCACTCACACTATTTAGGTAATTTCGCAGCTTTTAAATTTTTTTCGCTAACGTAAACGCAAAATCTAATCAGATGTAGGTACCTTTCATGCTCAATAGGTAAAGTTTAAATAAACTAAGAATGTTTTGCAGCCTGGACATGTCAACTATAAAAATTGTTTAATCATAACAATATTGTTTTCTTGAAGCATAGGATGGGAAACCTACGTGACCAACTATTAGAAAATTTCACCGATGATTCATCGAGATAATTCTAATGAGCCTGAATACGATGGAGTTAAGTACTTGTGGGTACTATACAGGGTGCATTATTCAAACGGGGCAGTGAGGAAAAATCCGAAACTACAAGAGATATGGAAATTTGTTCTTAGGAGTCACGAGACTGATTTTAGAAAAAAAGAAAACTGCATTCAAAGATTTTCAAAAAAGCCTCATTTACGGCCGGGACGAACCCGGTCAAATCTGTCTAAAAATCAGAGTTCGTTTTTTTGCGCAAATGAATAGTGCTGTATTCACAATCACAGAGAAATGCTGTATTTCATAGTTTTATGTACGGAAATGGATCTCCCCGTACAAACAGTACTTCAACTCAGTATCTCAACTAGGTCTAGTTTTCCTATGGGGTTCGAAGGTAAGATTCATGGAAAGAAAAATGTAAGTGTAGCATATTTTGGAATTAAGTTAATTTGGTTGGGATTGACCTTTGACTTCCTACCTATTTATTATACTATACCTACCTACTAGCTGCCCGCGCAGCGTTGCCTGCGTATTGCTAAGAACGCAGACAAACCCGCGGGATAAAACATAGCCTATGTCCATCCAGAAAGTCCATTGTGTACACAGGTGAAAGAATTTAAAATCGGTCCAGTGGTTCCGGAGATTACCCATATAAACTTACAAAGCTACAACCTCACAGACTTCCTCTTTATAGTATTAGTATATGGGTCGTTCTTCTTTTTTACCGACAATGATCCGAGGTTTTTCTGTTTTTTTGGTTTTTGAACTATCGAAAATTGTGTTTTTGAAGAACGATTTAAAAAAAATTGCATAGGTTTCTTCATTAGAACTAATTAAAGTTTCCTTTCTGGCCAATATAAATATTTATTTACGGTTGGTTTCTAAAAAAAAACATGTGACAAAGTGGACTCTTTCAGTGGGGACAACATTTTGGTTTACCACTCTGTCACGGCATTCTACGAAAAAAAAAACATTTAAAAAAATGATAGTTAGAGAAAGTGAAATATTAAACATCACTAATGAATAAAATAATATGGACGTTCATTCGAACATTATAAAACCGTAAACATCAATACTCAAATGAGATGCCGTAATAAGACGAGGGACAGGCTATTGTCGGTCGAAAAGAAGAACGACCCATATACACGGTGATTTTTAATCCGTGATTAAGAGTCGAAAAATATTAATAACCAGCCAAAACAGATTCCAATGGATGAGGTCTCACGCGATTACATCGCTGTTTAGTTAATTAAATTTAATGATAATGTTAACACTGAATGATAATGTCACCCTAAATTGTTTTTTTTTTAATTTATTTGGAGCATTGGCATCGAGGCCATCAGCTCAAACCAAAATTAGTTACAATACTTAAAATCCTAAATAATAATGCCTAATAAAACTAAACAAGAACAACAAAAAAGAAAATCTTATCTTTCACCCTAAATTGTGTAAAGTTAGATAGATACATAGGTATGTCAAATTTCAGCGCTTTGGCGGGAAATTTGATGTCTTACGTCAATAAACTCTAACATCTACTTGTCATGCATGTGACAATTGACAGTTTGTGACAATGGACACAATTGGTTCGTAGGTTGGTTTATGAACATATATCGTTATCGCGGGAGCAGAAACGTTTTGACAGTACTGAAAGATTATGACAAATAGTCAATAACAGAAGTGACACTCATAAGCGAGAAACGGTTATACCCAGGAGCACAAAATTAAAAAAATCTTTCTGATATATTACCTCCGTGCTTGACTTGATTATAGTACAGTCAGCAGCAGAAGTAGCTAAGCGGGCCTAGTGCTCAAATTGATCTGCACACGGACTCTAATGTCAAGAGAATAAGGTTCTGTGCAAATCATTCTGAGCATGTTAAAGTGCTTAGCTACTTCTGCTGCTGACTGTACATGCTTAAAAAGATTACCTATACGCAGTCACTTTTCCTGCTACTTTAGACATTTGTTATTCTTAATTGATTTGTAGCAACATAATTAACTAGTATTGGATTTTGTAAGATCTAGTGCTTTTAAATATGCCTCGAAGAAAAATAATGTGTGATGAATTTATGGCTTGTTAATCTTATTATTCAAGTTGACACGTTAACTTATAGGTAATCGCTTACTCAGTGAAAGGCAATATTGATTGACGGTTTACAGCGAAAACTTCGTGCTAGATATGATAAACTTCTTGAAGGCTTAGGAACGTGTGGGCAGAATATTCAGTTTTTACTAAACAGACATTCTGTTATATTTGTTCTTTAACAGATTTGTTTTTGCTCCCGCGATAACGATATATGTTTATGAAACAAATTTTTCAAGGAGGTTTTAGGTTCATAGATTTAAACTACCATTAGGGTGACAATGATTTTTCATTAAAATGTAATTCATAATTAACTTTTATTCAAGAAAAAATAATATTTGTTTTAGGTAACTACGAGTTAATCGTGTTCGGAATCTATTACTGAATTAGATAAATTGGTTCCTGATCACGAATAAAAAATCATCGCGTAGATTGTAGCGCATGTAGACGTAGTTGTATAGTCATGTTAATCGTTACTACCAATGACTGCGATTGCTGTCAATATGTGTGTTGTATGGGTGCGACAAAAAGAGCACCTACCTACATATATGTATAGTATACGTTTGAGGTCACACAATAGTCCATGACATTGAATTGGTGCGATTTGTTACACGGAATGCTACCGGGTAAGTACTTAACGGAAACAGGTCGAAAATCGAAAATTATTACTATATTTGGTTTAGGCACACACGTATTGTACATTAAGCAAATTCTCGGAGTGAATTTGAACCGCATGGTCTATGAAAAAAATACTGAAATAATTTACCTAAATTATTCATTGTTGTTAAAAGGACAGAAGCTAAAATGTAATGCATTTTGACTTTTCGCATTTTCGAGAGTGTATTTTTTACAGTGATTCGATTTTTCCGCTTTTACCGAGTCAGGTTTATTAATTTGTAAGTACACGTTGCGTTTATTTAGTTAGATAGTTGTAGAAAGAAAGGTCCGAAGAAGTCAATATTCGTGACGTGAGGGTTAATTAATATAACCATTTTTAGGATTCCGTACCAAAAAGGTAAAAAAGGAATGGTGTGGTGCGGCTCTGTCCGTTTGTCCGACTGTCTGTTACAACGTTAAATATCTCAGAAATTAGGTACTCCAAAGTACCATTCCGAAATTCAAATTTGTAGCATAATTTGAAATTCGGAATGGTTGTAAACAAGCCTACCTATTATAACCCACGGGTATGCAATTAAAAACCTTATACCGAAGTTAACCGAGCGATTTTTTTCAAATGATTGTATTATAAATATTACAGGAAACATAAAACGGTATCTCTATCTAGGTTGTTTTTCTTTAAATCATCGGAAATCATTTCTAGACTAAATTTGTAAGTAAATTGTGTTAAAAATTAAATTCCATTACATGAAATACCTATTAGATTATTTTGTAAAAAAGTGTAAATTAAATTTGATCCACTTTCCGGTAATGAGCTGAAATTTTGCAAACATGTGTAAAACGCGTAACAATGCAATATTATGATGACGTGGTGCTGATGCTGTTCTGATGATGAAGCTGGAAGGTGGCCATAGGAACTTCGCAATGAAATGACACAACCTCATTAGAAAATTGTGTCAATGAGTAGTTGATGACGGTTTTAGAGCATACTTACATACATACCTTATGTCGTATTTGCGTACAAAAAAGTCTGCCGAATTTTGCGGGGGCGGTGGGCAGCATTTTAATAGGATATTGAAACTCAATTATATATTAAAAGCTTGAGGTGGTTGAACGTTTATAATATCGAGTGCTAACAGCAACGTGCGGGCATTTTTATGATCAGTAGGTATTCTCTTGCGAGGCGATTTTGTGATCGATTGTGAAATTGTCTTTGTATGATTTTTTGCACATTGTGCAAGGTTTTTTACAGAGGGTTAAGTTATTGAAAGGCTACTTCAGTTATGTATGCTCTAAGATGACGGTATACAGAAAAGTAGTCGTCAATAAAAGCTTGTACCAAAAATTATATTTTTGACATAAACTTATTCAAATGAAATAGATAATATCACAATTAGTTGGCGTGATAAAAATATATCGCTGAAATACTAACACGCATAACGAGTGCCTTGTGTCGAAACAAGTTAGTAACAAAATACACCGATAGATGGCGCTGTACCCATGACTGGAACTACCTATACTTAACTTCTTACTATGCGTTGTTAAGATTTTTCCAGAATTAATGGGACAGGAAAGACTCCTATGGTATGAAAGTTTGTACAGTACTCTCGGCGCGCGAGTCATACTCGCACTTGACGATTTTTTTTAGAAATGTTGACCTGTGAAGCGACTGTTTATCTCATTGATTCACATGAACATGTTGTTTTTTATTTTTTACAATACAATTTTCGAAATTACCCCATGTTGTATAAATATAAATATCCTACTCAATAAGGCGTTAAAAATGACAATCTAACGTTAAAACAATAAGAGAATGATAAATCATTGTCTTATTGTTTTAATTAATTGTTTTAACTTATCACGTTCCTAAGTTACATGACACGGGGTAATTTCAAAAGTCCTCAAGAGACATCAAAGTGCAGTTATCTTGGAAATTTGTTCGTAGCACACGTATTTCCACAGCTAGCGGGGGACAGATAAACATGGCGTCTTGGCAAGTGTTGCCAGAGTTTAAATTGCTTTTAGTTTAGTAGATATTTGTGACTTTCGACTTAACCACATTTACGAAGTCACCCCAATGCAACTTAACTATATCCTAATCCGCTTTCAGTCTATAATCCGAATTTGAATTAGTCTAGATTAAATATTAAAATAAACGCAACCATGAGGTTTCACCTCATTCAATTGTCTTTAGCGGTTAAGTATGTAACTTAAGCAATAAATTATAGATAATTTATAACCTGCTCTAAGACAATTCGAACATTTAAGTAATTTTAGGTACAACACTTGTTGAAATTCTAATGAATACGCACTGCCGGTTCTGACGGTTAAGAGAATTGATAAATACGAGTAGGTATGCAATTAACAGTCGATTGATCTCCTATGATCGTAATAATATTGAACAAAGAGCTCATGTTTTATACAATTACTACGTCGTAGGTATTGACTATTGCCTACCGTAATAAATTAATAAAATCATCTTATAGTGGAAACCCCAATCATAAATCTTGAGGAAGGTAAAAGTAAATAAATGACACATTAACTATTAACTAACTACTCTATAATCATAATCAAGATAATTGTTAATTGCATGAGTAATGGTATTGGGACCGAGCGCGATGACAGCGCCACGTGACAGGCGGCCATTATGGACAATATTGTCACCGCTGTCAAACAAGAAGTAAGTAAATATTGTGAAAAATATGAATGAAATCTTGTGTTATTACAATTCACAACAACACATCTTACCAGGACCATATTTTTATCTCAAAAACGATTAGAAAATGTTTACTGCAATATGGATTTGACAGCTCAAGTCAGCGACAAAAATGACAATTTTAGCCGTAGCGAGCGCTGTGATCGTTTAGGCTACCCCCTCCACCCGCTTTGCACTCTGCCAATAATCGTAAAACTTTACACCATTTCCAATATAATACAAATACCTTTAATGCACACCTCACATAAACGAAGCAGTTACAAAAAGAAACAAAACAATGACATGTGTAGAGGTAGACAACAAGCGGTCTTATCGCTAAAGAGCGATCTCTCCAGACAAGAAGAATAGCGGTGAAAGAGATAAAATTAGATCATGCAGTGCAGAGATTATTATGAAACAAAACGCCAGCAATTTATGTATTTTTATTATTATTCTGGTAGTGGCTATTGTATCACTGCGACCATTGCTGATCTATTGTGATCGCCACTTACTACAATTCTTGGTCAAGTCCTGCGAACTCGAAGAATTGCAGGATTTTGTTGAACTCAAGAAACTTGATCTCCTCCGGGCACATGAGGTGTTTGCCCAGAATGGAGTTACGGCTGCGCATAAGACAAGGGCAATGGGTTAGGATGTGTGTAGGCGTCTCCTCTGCTTCAAGGCAGAGTCTGCACTGCCTTGTGTCACACAGCCCCAACACTTGCATGTGCTTGTTTAGGCGACAATGCCCTGTAAGCACCCTTACCAGCATGCGTAGACGGTTCCTACTTAGTGCCAAGGCGTTAGTGGACGCCTTTTTGCTAAAGGCTCTAATGAGCGCTTTGGAATGTTTCAGTCCTGGGATAGCTCTCCAGGCTTGAATGGTCTTGTAGAAACAATAGGTCTTTAGAGTGAGCTTGGTCAGACTTTTGGGGACCCCACAGAACGGTTCAGGTCCGCAGTGTGTCCCCTTTGCCCCCGCTCGTGCAAGCTCGTCGGCCTTCTCGTTTCCCTCGATACCTGCATGCCCTGGGACCCAACGTAAAATTACCTTGTTTTTAGCGCCCAGGTCATTTAAGAGTTCCCGGCAGTTCTCGACCAGCCTCGACGTTGTGACGTTAGAGGCAAGGGCCAAGAGAGCCGCCTGGCTATCCGAATGGATATAAATAGTACGACTGAGGGGCAGCAATTTATGTATCTATGTATTCTGATCTTGTTGTTAAGAAGACGCAAGAAAAAAAAACAAATTATAAGAAGATTTTGGGTGAACCCATATTTATCATGAATCCTTATGAGAGTCATTTCAAGAGGAAATATGAGGCGTTGAAAATCCCTGATAGCAAATTTCATAATTATTTTAGAATGACAATATCAAGTTTTGAAGAACTATACTAAGCAAAATATCACCTCGGTCCATATCTGTTTGCAGATTGATCGTTCGTAGTACATAATTATCACGACGCAGCACCTTAAGAAAACACGATGCAACGCGGCGCCGCAACGGGAGATTTTTGCGACGCCACGCTGTGAAATTTTTCGTTGCGGCGCCGCACCGCAGACATAACGTTGCGGTTGCGTCGTCCGAATTTGTACGAAAGTTGGCCTTTTCAAGAACATTTATTAAGTTGGTCGACTATTACTCGTCAACTAGTTATGCCTGCTTATCCGTGATAGTTTTCCTATTAAATTAATTATATGTAGCTACTCTGCCATGATTTTTTTTCATATACCTAACCTACCCAGTAGTAACCATTTAGCCGGCAGACGACACATGACTCTAACAAAAAATATGACGCAAACGCATCCCTAAATTGAAAACCGGCCAAGTGCGTGTCGGATCACGCAAAACGAAGGGTTCCGTGCCTATTAAAAAGGTCGTATCGTCACAGAAATTTTACGGCACTTACGTCCTTTTCTTTGAGGAAGGCAGTTTTTCAGCAATATCTCGAAAACCTCTGAACCGATCTTGTTCAAAACAATTTTCGGTGAATGAAATTAATAAGCCCTATGTCCATGAATTTTTCCATATTTTTAAAATACACCGTTGAAAAATTAGAGGGGGGGGGACAGAATTTTAGTGACTTTCGGGGCGATTATCTCCGGCTCTATTTACTTAATAAAAAAAAATGCTAAGAAACCTTATATTTATTTTGAAAGGCCTATCGATTGATGTGCCACACGGGGGGTCACAATGAAAAAAAATATTTAGACTTTTAGTTTTATGTATGGAGTGCACCCTTAAAAATTTTTTTTTTTGTCATTTTAATTACAAAACTATGTAGCGGCTAACAAAATACACCTTTGCTCAAAATTTTATTCAAATACACCTTATAGTTTTCGAGTAAAATGCCTGTGACATACGGACAGACGGACAGACGGACAGACGGACAGACGGACATGACGATACTATAAGGGTTCCGTTTTTGCCATTTTGGCAACGGAACCCTAAAAATGGTCTTTGAATAGAAATGAACCCATCTTATTTTTGAACAAGCTATCCAACGATGATCCACACCATAGGCCAGTCAATATCGACACAAAAAAAGGCAAACCTCGCAAACGCGCATGTAACTACGATTTTTTTATATGTTGTTAGGTCCCCTGAGAGTAGTTAATACCCAAGTTTGCAACCCTGAAAACCCTGTGCTACCCCCATGGTGCTCGAAAAACTGGGAAATTTTGGCACTTGTTTCAGTTCATTCTAAAAAACTATTCTAAGGAAGCGTTTTTCAAGTATATTTGCTTACACTTTAATAAAGCTTACTAGATTTGCTACAATTTGAGCTTAATTTTATAGAATTCTAGGTCAATTGGTTGCAGAGATACAGCTAGTCAAATGTGGGCAATTTTTTTTGAAGTATACATTTTGTGGTAAGGTCATTTTCTAAGACACGTATCGGCTAAACTAATGCTCGTAGCTAAAAGTCATGAGAGAAGAATATATAGGAAATTTAATTAGCTTCAATTGAATACCAAAGTGGGGCCTTTAAACTTCATACTTTCCTCAAAAATGATAAAATTGTAAAATATTGGATTTTGGCTAAATAATAAAAATATGGTACTGAATAAAGTTGGTATTTATTTCTTTAAAAAAACTGGCAAGAATGTGAATTTAACATTTAGATGTAGCATATGGTTTCAAAACAGATAAACGTAAACATGTAAAAACCAACATAAACATAAATTTAAACTATAAAATGATAATATTTACACGGTTGCAAAAACAGTTAAGACTTTCGCCCTTTTGGAAGGACCAGATCTTATCCAGCCTGGGGGAGTGGTGGATGAGAGATAATGTTTTCTGGAGGAGGTGGCGGGTCGGTATATGGTGTTGGGTCGTTCACATCCCCGTCCTGCATGAGATGGCATTGATGCAATTTCACCCGTAGTAAAAGGAACATAAGATAAAGCACTTGAGCCCAGCCTTTCTGCAAGTGCACGAACCTAAACAACCTTTTTTGCATTTGCAAGCCACCACTTTAACCAGGTTCTGAGGAGCGGGCTCTGCGAACATTGTGACAGGCATAAGACCTTGTTCACTGGTCACCCATCTCCAGTCACACGGGTTTTTGTCAACCTCTAACCATTTTTGCACTTGGTGGTAGGTCCTCCAAGGATGATATTTTACAGCCTCTGTAGTTGGGGGCAGGCAACCAAGGTTTTTACAAATGCTGAGTATCGCAGGTTATTCAGTGTACCCTCATCTCCTCCGTAGAGTTTCATCAAGATATTCTCGCCAGCATTTCCTACGTCTTCCATGTTGGAGTTTGGATCAAGGAAAGTGCTGGCGAGGTCTATCCAGTCGGGGTTTTTTTTGAGGACGTAGCACCACTTCATCTTGCCTTGCCAGAAAAGGGCCGAGGTTGTGTCACACCCACTGATGGCATGCAGAAATAAGACAATCCCGCGTGGATCCTGCATTTTTCCACATGTAATACATTGTTAACGAGGGGCGTAAGTGGAATATTGCTAACGAGAGTCTATCAGAAGAAAGAAGAAGAGAAATTTTGATGACTCGAGTTTGCAATATTCTTACGTCCGTGTACAATGTTTTTCATCACATTTGTGAGGAAATAAATAACTACAAAAGACAGAAAAATCTAATTTTCATACAGCCGCACCAATCAAAAATTGACAACTTCACTTCCAGATCAGTGCTAGTGGAGCGCGTAGCTTCAATATTTCAACCAATCACAGAGCAGTATTCTTGCGGGGCGGGGCGGCTTGGCCAACTAGATTTTTTTTTCAACCAATCACAGAGCAACCAGATTTGCTCAAGCCAATCAGAGGGTTCTATATTTTAAAACTAAACTTAACAGCCCGTGGGAGGTAAAACGGCTAGAACTGCTCTGTACGCTCGCAAGTAATAACGCCATTGACGAGCAAGTGTGATGAAAGTGGTCTATTGTGGCAGCTCTTTTTTTTGTTTAGAGTTCACCGTTAAGGCCCGTTGCCTCCAGGAAATTCCAGACTCTTTGGGCGGTGATATGTTGTACCTCTTATGGGTGCATGATGTGCCGCCCTAGGTAGGTACTTCTTTTTTGCATGAGTGGTCCGCAGGAGCAGAGAATGTGCATTGCTCTCTCTTCTGTCTCCTGGCAGAACCTGCATGTTGCGTCCTGTTTCATACCCATTTGATATGATTTTTACCTACGAGCATTAGTTTAGCCGGTACGTGTCTTAGAAAAAGACCGTACAACAAAATTTACACTTTTTTGAAAAAATGACTTTCTTTGACTTGTTGTATCTGTGCAACCAATTGACCTAGAGTGCTGAGATTAAGCTCAAATTGTAGCAAATTTAGTTAATTTTATTAGATTAGAAGCAAATATACGTGAAAAACGCTTCTTTAGAGTAGTTTTTTAGAATAAACTGAAACAAGTGCCAAAATTTCCCAGTTTTTCGAGCATGATGGGGGTAGCACAGGGTTTTCAGGGTTGCAAACTTGGGTATTAACTACTCTCAACGAACCTAACAACATATAAAAAAATCGTAGATACATGCGCGTTTGCGAGGTCTGATGTCGATTTTGACTGGCCTACCATAGGTTTACCGAGAAAAAAATTACATCCCCACTTTATGTCGAGGGGAGGTACCATAAAAAACCGAGTGTGCGAGTTCAACTCGCGTGGTGAGCATCAAGCGCTCCATACAAAATACACAAAAATATTGAGAATTTTCCAGTTACTTTGAATACTCACATTTCTTATAGGTTTTCCTGTAATCTTTAGGCAAGGAACTATTTTCTAGAGATACAACGGATATCCGGCCACTATCCGGTTTCCGGCCTACCCTGCCACATTTTTACTATCCGGCCGAATACCAAATAGTGGCGTAGTATCCGGGGATAGTGTTTTAACACACTAACACAGAAGAACATAAGTAAAGATAGAACCAGAGTAGGTACAAGAAGGATGAATAAATAACAAACTACAAAGCAATCAATTATTAAAGTCAGTTTAATGAGTTCATCTTCATATAAAAAGAAAAAGACAAATGAAATGACACTGATATTTATTCATTATTTCTATTATTTAAGTGCCATTAATCGGGTTCTGCCTAATCACAAGCCAATGAAGCAATATCAGTCAGTTTTATCACTATTATCTTCCACTAATTACTTTAAGTTTTTAACACTCATTCAAAAGTCAAATATTAATATCCCTCCCTAATAAGTTTACTTAAATTTAGGCATATTACATCGGGTAAGTAAGGTAAGGGTCAATGAGCTAAGCCGCAGACGGACGGACGGACAGGCGGACATGGCGAAACTATAAGGGTTCCTTGTTGATTACGGAACCCTAAAAATAATTTAGGAGCTTAAATTATGGAATAGTTATTTACGATACAAGTGCAGAAAATAGGAAATTCGCAACGAGTGGTGATAAATTAAAACACGACCGAAGGGAGTGTTTTAAATCGACACGAGTTGCGAATTAACTATTCGCACGTGTATCGTACAGCGTTTTACAGTACATATGGCTCTTTAAAGTTTCAACATATGCACGGAAAGTGCTCATTTCCGCACTCGTGCGGGAAAGTAACACCATGTGTACTGTAAAGGATTTTTTCCTCGCCAATGTTTCGGTAGGTACAAATAAAGATTGTGACAAAAAAAACTGCGACCAGGGGCCTATTGCATAACTACTTGTAACTTATATTACTAGCGGAAACCTCTTTTCAACTCCTCGCATTAGAAAGAGACTTCCGCTTGTATTAATTAAGTTGTAAATTGTTATGCAATGGGCCCATGGTTGCGTTCGCCCTAACCCCCCCATAAAAAACCTATAGCTACGCCCTTGCTCTCTTATCTTGCTCACCTGCGACTTGGATGAACAATTCCGCCTCGGATGAAGTAATGATCATCATAGCTCACTTGTCACGTACATTTTGATATATCGTAATAATTACGGATGGCACTGTTGCCATACACGACAAATGGAGCAGAGTATAGGGTATTAGCATATTAGCGATATGAATTTAAAATAGTCATTTCCCGTTTTTACTTCTTTAAACGCTTATGATCAGTCCTGGTTCGATCTTGAACTTATAACAGCAAGCTAAATAAAGAAATGTAAACCTGTTGATCTGCCTCCAAACTTGTTTAGCATCTTTAGCTATAATCAAAGGCGCTAGACCGATAGCCAGCAGACGATACAAAACTAAATAGAGCAAAAACGTTTAAAACTGGCTACACTCGTATTCAGCGTCGGTGTTTAAATATTAATGCGTCACCTTAGCTACATTTTGGCTCTTAATTTACATAATTGATATTAGATGTTAACGTGATAAACGTTTCCTGTACATACCAGTAACAGGAGTAATTTTCAATCTAGTGCGTAGTTTTTAGGGTTCCGTATCCATTGTGTGAAAACGATTGCTTTACTACGAGTAAAAAATAAAATAAAAATAAACCTCTGACATGACAAATTGCAGCTTAAGTAGCCTAAGACCCATCTCGATAGAAAAACTGCACTCAAATCGGTCCGTCTGTTGGGGAGCTACGATGCCACAGAAAGACGCGCAGATACAGAAATAAGCATCTTAGCTACTCATCATAAAGACACTTTCCTAGCTTTTGGAAGCACATATCTAAGAACAACCCAAAGAAGTCTGCGCCTACGATTATAGGAGGTCTGTGTTCTCCTACTGAAATTGCTGAACTCTTTAAGCACGACAACTATAGGGTACAAAGCCCGTTGGGAGAGGCGCCGACGGTGCTCGGTACTGAGGGCGACTTGTAAGTGAGTTTTACGCTTAAACAGGTCTCTGACGTCATCATGACAACGAAGCGGGGCAAATCGCCAGGCCATGATGGACTCAGTATTGAGCACCTTCAGTATGCTGGACCTCACCTACCTGAGACCCTAGCACGATAGGTTTTGTCGTCACGTTTTACGGTGAAAATGTTCTGAGATGTCACGTAAAACATAACGAAAAATCGTATCGTGCTAGCTGCTGGGCAGATCTTCAATCTTTGTCTGGGCCACGGTTTTTTGCCTGGCTTCATGAGAACGATAGTCGTGTCAGTAATTAAAAATAAGACCTATAAAAAAATAGAGTTCAGAAATAATAAAAATATGTTTAACAATTAATTAATTAAATTTCAAGTGTCATCTGAGCGTTTATCAAAATAAGTGTAGGTACATAAACTTTTTTTTCAGAATTCGATTTTTTTTGGGTTTTTCTTACTCAGAATTATTGATACTATCGATGCTCATTCAAGAAAAAAAGCATCCAAAATATTACATTCCATGTCGTCACATTTTTGTATGCAGTCTTTTTTTATTTATATGGTCGTGACGCACTGGAAGAAAAAACTTGCATAGTAAAATCTGGGACAATTTTTTCTTGTATAAGCATCGATAGTATCAACAATTCTGAGTAAGAAAAATCCAAAAAAAAATCGAATTCTGAAAAAAAAGTTCATGTAGGTACACTTTTTGGAAAAACGTTCATCTTATAATTTAAATTTATCTTATCACTTATTATTATTTAACATTTTTATTTTATTTTATTGGTTTCACTACCTAATGTAAATTTAATGCTGTATGTTGTATGTTTGTGTTGTTATATGCAATACCTGAAATAAAGTATTAATAATAATAGACACACAGATACATCGATACACAGATACACATGTTAAACTTAGAACAGTGTTCGACCAAAGAATCGGTTTCGGTTTCAGCCAGTTTCGCCCAAGAAATCATGTTTTGGCCGTAGTTTCGGTTTCGGCCAAAAAACGGCCGAATCTTTCGACCGCGCTGAAACCGTGTACGAGTATGTTTAGTCTTCGTAAAGCCTGACGAATACATAAAGTGTGGTCATGAATTGCGGAAGTTCATTTCATAACAAGTGAAATAAAACGGTTTTCTTGAAAAACCGTTTTATTTACCTAACTGCTTTTTGCAAATATTACTCAGCCTATGCCAGTCCCACAATTGAGTAAG
The DNA here is from genome assembly GCA_932294315.1 of Epinotia nisella. Taxonomy (NCBI): domain Eukaryota; kingdom Metazoa; phylum Arthropoda; class Insecta; order Lepidoptera; family Tortricidae; genus Epinotia; species Epinotia nisella. The sequence goes on along the minus strand of OW028688.1, from coordinate 10,131,587 downwards.
ACGAATCTAACGATACCACATATGTCAAAAACCAACAAGCCGTTTGAACTGTAGCCCGCGAAATATAATTTTCTTGCCTATCTACATTAGTAGGTACTTCATACCTGCTACGGAGGCAGTCTGGTAAAAACTATACAATTTTTCTGCTAATATTTATAAAAAATGCCATATGAATTTACAGAACAGGCCTCCTATAGTTCTGGTCAGGTAAACAGGTTTTTAAATTTTAATCGCACAGGGACCCTCGACGTGCGATTAAAAAGTTCGCCCAAAGTCAGCAAAATGTAAACCGCATGAGAAAGGCACCGTAGAAATCGTTTTGACCGTTATGATCTGGGAGCGGAATTCTCATTGCTAAAATCAAACGTCGAGCGAGAGGGATTAAATTAAACACTAGCAAAGATTATTAGGTATGTTTTATCAATTTTTTAGCTATAAAAAAAGGAGGAGTGATCTAGATGACATAATAAATATAATCTTTATTACTTTTAAATGAGATGATAAAATGCCTGCCATGAGCGTGACCGACCACGCACACTGAAGGGTTCCGTAACTAAAGATCGTAACTTCATAGGATAATCACAGCACTTATCTTATGTCCTTTTGTTTTTAGGAAAGGCTGCTGTTTTTTATCGATAACTCAAAAACTTTTGGATCTTATCTTGTCCCAAACTATTTTAAGTTAAATAATTTAATAAACACTATGTCCATGCTTTATTTAATACTTTTTTATTCCACGGTTCGACGACACAATTTTTGTGATTCACTTAATAAAAAAGTTTGCTGAAATTTGAACTTTTTATTTTTTTTAAAACCTACTTATCAACTGATGTGTTCACCTAAGTTACCAAAGTCTTTTTTCAGTTTATAAATACAAGTGCGGCCTTTAATAAACTTGACTAGGTACACAACTGAAGCGGTTGTCAAAATACACCTACACTCCAAATTTAATTATTTTTTTAAGTAAAATGCCTGTGACACACGGACCGAGAGTCAGCATAAGAAAAAAACCACAAGCGTATACCATAGAAACCGTAATTAATTAACCCAGCTACCGTCCGTGTTTACCCCAAAAGCTACGGGTAATTACGGACAGACAAGATTTTGTTTTTGATTAAAAATTTATAATTGTTTATTTATCTCGTATAATAATTAATGTTGATTTTGTAGGTGTATAACCAGAGTTTAATAATTAATAAAGTTCGACTAATTATTGCTAAGAGTATAGTAGTGGTGTATGATTTACTTTCAGCGTCCGTAATTACCCCATCGTCCCCTATATATGACAAACCTATAAGGGTTCCGTTTTTGCCATTTTGGTTACGGAGGGTTCCGTATTTAAGTACTGATAGGTATTGATTTAGACTCTGACATACATAGAAGGTAAGTATTATGTAGGTACTAGAACGCCGTGCTACGTGAGAATTTCAAGTCCGATGGTCGATACAGGGATCGGATACCGGTATTTTCTCCATACAAATTAAACCGGTATTATTTCGTTCTTTGGTTATTATATAATTTTTGATCGGGCAATCTAATAATACGAATATGTTACCTAAATAGCTAAATACACGATAGAGTCCTACATTAAGAGCCTAAAATAATTCAAAATATTAGACTACTTCGGGGATTTTCGAAAAAGCCGGTTCCGATCCCTGGGTCGATACAATAAAATGTTCAAATCCTCTAAGAACGTTAGATTTTTGCTATTAGAATTTCACATCCTGGATTTGGGTGAGTCTAAGCGCGTTCCATTCCAATTACCGTTAGTCCCCTACTCGCATTATTGTCAAAGTTCTTGCAGATTTGGATCCCCTTTGCCAGTAATTTTGTAGTGGTCCTGCACTTGTTAAAAACACCTGAACATGCCATGCCAGTTTGCCGGTACATTGACAATAATGCGATCAGGCCCCGTAGCATGGTTGGCCTTGTCACGAGATAGGTGATAGGATAGAGCGTGCGCCACTGGCTGACACCGTTCGATAGAACGAGACGACGCTCTTGTCTTGTCACTTGTCGCGTGATAAGGCCAACCATGCTACGGCTCCTGGGCTGTTATTCTTTAGGCGCATGAGCGCCTCACCCCACTTCTCACGCATAAAGCTACTGTTACACATGCTCTGTAGTAGCATGCTTGTTTGAGCATGCTCAATTATTATGTATGCAAATAGCATGCTCCTTACTAGCAACAATCCAGATACACATGCTATTGGCTTGAAACAGTTGAAACTAGCATGCTTTCGTGCTAGTAATCAGCATGTGTAACAGTAGCTTACGAAACTACACCTCTAGCTACGCTTAGTTAATCGCATCGCAGCGACAAGATATATTGGCGGGGCAGGGACTGACGGCGGTTGGAACGCTCGTAGAATCACCCATTATATTGTCAAAAAATTCTGCAAAACGGTGTTTTGGTAGGTTTGGGCTTTCCGTTTAACATATTTATTCTTAGATATCCGCAACAAATGGGAGGACAATGACAACGACGTCAGCTTCCACGAAATGGTATGTAGGTGCAAACGGAAGCACGTATTAACTTAGTAAAGAAAGGTGTTGTAAGTAAGGCGCGGAGAATGTTTGTAGGTATGTGGCCCATTTCATTTCTAGGTTCTTTGTTTTTACAGCGGAACCAAATTTACGCCGAGGACATTGACTTAATTTTGTTCTACGCACAAGCAGTCGTAAATAACAGCAAACACGCTATTTACATAACTAAATGTTAATATATTTTTCAACGTTTATTAATGTGCTATGGATGGATTAGGAATCAACATTTTGATCTTTAATTAAACAAAAACAGCTAAGTGAGAAACGAGCCACGCACACCGAAAGGTTCCAAAGCAGAATGGGACCACATGTGCGTTACGATTTTTAGAGTGACTGTCTCCTAAATGATTTAAGTACCAAAAAAGTTGTTAATAAACCTTCAAGCTATTTTGTAAAACCTATCGAATGATGTGGCATGCATTGATGAATAATTAACAAGTTTTGTCATTTTGTACACGTTAGGTGCCTATTTTTAGGGTTCCGTAGCCAAAATGGCAAAAACGGAACCCTTATAGTTTCGTCATGTCCGTCTGTCCGTATGTCACAGGGATTTTACTCGAAAACTATAAGGTGTACTTGAATATTTTTTTTAGGAAAGGTGTATTTTGTTATTAGCCGCTACATACTTTTGGAATTAAATGACTAAAAAAATTGAAAGTCAAAAAATGTTTTTTTTTTCATTGTAAGCCCACGTGTGGCACATCAATCGATAGGCCTTTCAAAATAAATATAAGGTTTCTCAGCATTTTTTTTTGATTAAGTGAATATAGAGTCGGAGATAACCGCCCCGAAAGTCACTAAAATTCTGGTCCCCCCCTCTAATTTTTGAACAGTGTATTTTAAAAATATGAAAAAAATCATGGACACAGGGCTTATTAAATTATTTTACCGAAAATTATTTTGAACAAGATCGGTCCAAAGGTTTTCGATATATTACTGAAAAGCTGCCTTCCCTATAGAAAAAGACGTAAGTGCCGTAAAATTTCTGTGACGATACGATCTTTTTTAATAGGCACGGACCCCTTCATTTTGCGTGGTCCGACACGCACTTGCTCGGTTTTTTGTAATTTTGGGTGATTCCACGAGCGTTCCAACCGCCGTCAGTCCGCTGATCGCATTATTGTCAAAGTTCTTGTAGTTTTGGACTTGTAAAAAATACCTGTACATGCCGCGCCAGTGTGCCGGTACATTGACAATAATGCAATCAGCGGACTGACGGCGGTTGGAACGCTCGTGGAATCACCCTTTTATTTCATAAATATGTGGCTTTCACTAAACACACCCAGGTTATCTATTATCTATTAATTACATAGATAAAATTGGACTGTTACTTAATTACTGACAGACAACGCACATCCTGTAAGTGAGAAAATTGTATCTCCTTTCAAACGGTTTGTTAAGGATGGTTCGCTGTTATTATAATAGGTTCAAAGTCAAAGTCAAAGTCAAAGTGATTTATTCTTCAATTTAGGCATATTACATGCACCTATGAATGTCGATAAACTACCACCGGTTCGGAAAGTAAACCTCTGCCTCGAGAAGAACCGGCGTAAAAAACTCGGCGAGGTGTCATTTTTTCAAAACAGTAGGTATACAATATATCATATCAGTATCAGAGTATTATAAAATTATAAAATTACATTGCTACAGTAGAAAGCCTATTTATTTTACGACAGGTTTCTAGTGCAGGATTTTATCGCTGCCAAATATCCCTACCACAAACGTGATTCTTCCTATTCGTGATTCCCATACAATATGGATTCCACACAACCGCAGTTTACTCCATTCGTAATTCTACACAGTCTATATTTTGACGCAATCGGAATTCTTCCTATTCGCGATTCGACACAAAATGAGTTTATCGCAACTGCAGTTTACTCCATTCGTAATTCTACACAGTCGATATTTTAACGCACTCGGGATTCTTCCTATTCGTAATCCGGTACTGTATGGGTTCAACGCAACCGCAGTTTACTAATGTGATTCTTAATAGGTACATTACATACAAGTGCGAAAAAGAGGAAATTCGCAATGAGTGGCGATAAAGTAAAACACGGCCGAAGGGAGTGTTTTAAATCGGGACATTGGGCTTGCCGGGACTGGACATACGGAGACTGGAAGTACGGGGAATTGGACATTCGAGGCCAGTATGTAAATCGACACGAGTTGCAAATTACCTATTCGCACATGTATCGTATGACGTTTTACGGTACAATATATGACCTTTGAATTTTTGACGTAGGTGTTTAATGTCAAATGTGCTCATTATCGTACTAGTGCGGTAATCGGTAATGTAGCGTCATATGTACTGTAAATTAATTTTATTTACACATATATCATAAGTCCTCAATAATTAAAATAATATTGTTACTGAATAAAACGCTATCATTGTTTGAAAATAACTGTGTCTAATTACGAATGGAGTAAACTGCGGTTGCGTTGAACCCATACAGTACCGAATTACGAATAGGAAGAATCCCGAGTGCGTTAAAATATCGACTGTGTAGAATTACGAATGGAGTAAACTGCAGTTGCGATAAACTCATTTTGTGTCGAATCGCGAATAGGAAGAATTCCGATTGCGTCAAAATATAGACTGTGTAGAATTACGAATGGAGTAAACTGCGGTTGTGTGGAATCCATATTGTATGGGAATCACGAATAGGAAGAATCGCGTTTGTGTTGTCCATCGCATAATCCTCCATGATGTAGTCGTTTATCTTATAATATGCTTTTGAAATAAGTGTCCGTTTTACGACAGATTTGAATTTAGAGTCAGTAAGTTCGGTAATGTGTTTTGGAATTTTATTGTAGAATTTTATACAATTTCCCAAGAACGACTTTTTCGCTTTTACTAGCCTGTAAAAAGTTGTTTTGAGCTTCCCTGCGCTTCTGGTAACCTTGGGCCTATCAGTGTTTGTTGGGTTCACAACAAGAATAAGCTTTTCGTCGAATGATTTAATTTAACCAGCATACACAATTGAATTTATTATAAACTAGTTGCCCGCGCGGCTTCGCAGGCAAACCCGCGGGATAAAACATAGCCTATGTCCTTTCAGAAAGTTCATTCTATATGCAGGTGAAAGAATTTTTGAAATCGGTCCAGAGTGGTTTCGGAGATTACCCATTACACACAAACTTACAAATCTCACAGACTGTTCCTGTTTCAAGGTCTGATGATGAAGCCGGAAGATAAGCACTGGCATGCCATGATGGAATATCGTATCATAGCAGTGTTTGGACTTGTTAGAAAGGTCTTGTAATGAACTTTGACAACAATTAGGTTTCAAGTCTGATGATGAAGCCGGAAGATAGGCACTGGCATTCACATGATGGAATATCGTATCATAGCCGTGTTTGGACTTGTTAGAAAGGTCTTGTAATGAACTTTGACAACAATTAGGTTTCAAGGTCTGATGATGAAGCCGGAAGATAGGCACTGGCATTCCATGATGGAATATCGTATCATAGCCGTGTTTGGACTTGTTAGAAAGGTCTTGTAATGAACTTTGACAACAATTAGGTTTCAAGGTCTGATGATGAAGCCGGAAGATAGGCACTGGCATTCCATGATGGAATATCATATCATAGCCGTGTTTGGACTTGTTAGAAAGGTCTTGTAATGAACTTTGACCACGATTCAGTGGAATATCGAATCATAGTCGTGTTTGCACTCTTAGTGGTCTCCAGATTGAAGAGCTAGATGTTCTAAGCTGACAGGTAAAACACCATGCAATACAGACGCACTGGCGGAGATGGAGAGGATGCGGGCTCATTCGCCTACTTGAAATAAATGTAAAAATGTTAAAAATATTTCGTTATCAAATACTAAAAAGTATAAAATAAATTAATAGTTTAAAAAACACTAGAAAAACACGCTTTTATAAAACATGCACGTAAAAACCAAAAATAAATTGTGGATCGATCAAGTTATCTCTATTTCTGGGCTAAAGTGTGACACACAGACAGACGGACAGACGGACATGACGAAACTATAAGGGTTCCGTTTTTGCCATTTTGGCTACGGAACCCTAAAAAGGAGGCCACTACACACTGCATTTTGTATTATTACTTTTTTTGTTTACGTACATCGTTTTCTAATTTTGCTGTTATTAAATAACAAAATACACAGGTATGCCAAAAAAGCCAGTTTAACATTGTAACAAACTCTTAACAAAAAATATATGGATTTGATTGTTAGCGTTTTTGCTGCATTTTTTTGGGTTTTCCCCGGACCTACCTAATGATAAATACGCGCAGATCCTTTGCCTATGACGTAAATACGTAACGTGTCGTGTGTGTAAAAAGCACGTGTTATAGGTAACTATAGATACTATTAATCAATCAGTTATTTATAAGATAAGGAAACTAGCGGAGGGGTTCAGGCATGTGATTTATAACCAGGAGAGAATCGTGGGTTCGAATCTTGACTTTGTATGTACCTATACCATTAAGATTTCAGCTATAAAACTTTCATTCATCTGCGACGACATTCAAAGGTACTGGATAAGAGCGGGTATTGACTACGTGAGCGATAGTCTCGGGGATGTAAGTACCCATGTAGTCTGAGTCTTAGCGTAGCTCCTTTCGTCAACAAATGAAATGACACAAATGTAGTTTTCTACCAGACTATTTACGTAACATTAACGTAATTTTAAATTAAATGGCCACTCTTATTTTTATCTAAAATGTCAACTAATATTGCGGAAATTCTCGACAGGGTCACACATAAATATTGCGTGCTGCGAATATGATGTACCAACCTGCTAGATTTCTAGTTGTCCGGCATTATAATAATTGCAAATCTGAGCTAGAGACATGGTGCTACACTGCACTCCATTAGGTACGGTTGGGTGATCGACATAATGACATGTCACATAATTCTGCGACCGTCAAGGTGGAAGGTGGATCTTTTATTTGTGTCCTGAGGTGTCTTGTTCATTTAAGTGTGGAAAAAATATTTCGTTACACAGATGTTATTTATACCAAAATGCTGTTTCTTTGCTGTGACAAAAACTGACGGCATTGAATTGACCTTTGACATTAGACAAAGAGAATATAACCACTACGTTTGAAACCTTTTAAGTGATGAAAATGAACTACCTACCTATACCTAGTGCGTGTGTCCATACCATACCAACACGAATTTTAACCAGCAATAAAGCACAACTAGTACGGATAATAAATTGTGTGACAAAACTCTGTAAATAAAGAAAAAAATAATGTGAAATCTTGAAAAAAATCATATAGCATATTATGCGTAGGTATCTCAAAATAGTGAAGAGGCAAAAACATTTTGAAAATTCTCAGAATTAGGCTCTATTAGTAAAAAGTATGTGGTTAAAATAAAAGTATTTTTTTTTTTTAATAGAACTATTATTTTTACAGTACACATGGTATTACTTTTCCGCACGAGTGCGGAAATGAGCACTTTTCGTGCATATATATGTCGAAACTTTAAAGAGCCATATGTACTGTAAAACGTTGTACGATACACGTGCGAATAGGTAATTCACAACTCGTGTCGATTTAAAACACTCCCGTCGGTCGTGTTTTAATTTATCGCCACTAGTTGCGAATTTCCTATTTTCTGCACTTGTATCGTAAATAACTATTTTGTTATAAAATTGTACTAATCGTGCAATCTTTTTCAACCATTTGGTGATTGAAATGAAAATATGGATGGCATTTTTCTTTCATAACAAGTTGAAAATCACACCATTTCTTTTTTACAATTAAAACCTCTCTGAATGTATTTTTTTGCGAAACTAGGTGTTTACCTGCATATTTTGTAAGTTTTTGCATTTTTTATATGTTATTAACTTATCATTCGCCGGCAAGGCCAAATTTGACCCACAATTAAATATATTGTTTAGTAAATGTAAATAATTTTCCAAGAGAATACATAAAGTTAAGTGTTGAACAGATTTATTTGAGCATTTTGTGAAAACTGGCCTAAAAATGCTTTTTTTATTTTATTTATTTGATACAAATTTTTAGTTTATAACCTGGATTTATCTGTACCCCAAAATCAACCCTCGAAGTCGAAGGGATGAAAGTTAAAACGAGAGTTCACCCGGCCGAAGAGCTGGGTAGTGTCACGCTAGAGTATTTTATTCTGGAAATAATATTAGGCCTACATCACACTGGCGCGGCCTGCCCGCGGCGGTCAATAGTAAACTTATCATTAGCTGTCAAATTTACTATGGACCTAGGGTTGCCAACTATTTTTAGGGGAGATTTAGTATTTTCCAGAAAAAAACGACAAAAACATAGTACACTGTAAAAAATATAGTACTTCGATGGGCAATGTTCATCATCATCATATCAGCCGAAATACGTCCATTGCTGGACATAGGCCTCCCCCAAAGAGTGCCAAATTGACCGGTCCTGCGCCATCCGAATCCAGCAGTCTCCCGCGATATTTACCAGGTCATCAATCCACCTTGGCCTACCCACGTCGCGCCTTCCGGTACGTGGTCGCCACTCGAGAACCTTTCCGCCCCAACGGCCATCTATTCTACGTGCAATGTTGGCATTGGCAATGTTGTCTAGTAAAAACCTTAGCTTGTGATAAGAGATAAGTGTGGAATGGATGGAGATATAGTCACGAAAATTGAGAAGGGTATGTTAAGGTGGTTTGGGCATGTAGAGAGGATGGATGAAAGAAGATTAACGAAGAGAGTGTATGTAAAAAGAGTGGAAGGGCAAATTGGAAGGGGAAGACCTATCAAATTGGAGAAATCTTACAAAAAGGCCAGGTCAAAAGTACCCTAAACCGACGAGCATGTATGAGAAATGTTATGAAGGTGCGTGAAGCGAAAGTGGTTTGTCAGGATCGTAGCAAATGGAGATCCGTGATCTCTGCCTACCCCTCTGGGAAAGACGCGTGATTATATGTATGTATGTATGTATGTAAAAACCTTAGCAATTTAAAGCACTTCGTAAAGTCCCTCAAAATATAGTATGTCCGCGTACTATATATTTCTTCAACAGTATACAAACAGCATACAAAGCGTCAAAATATAGTACAGTACTATATAATATAGTACGGTTGGCAACCCTAGGAAGCGGTCCATTATGGACCGCCACCGCAGGCTGCGCCTGTGTGGTGTAGGCTTAAAATCCTTAACTGATTACTTAAGGCCTCTCTCTCACAGAATGGCGCAGCCTGGCCGCGGCGGGCAATAGTAAACTTGTCATTAGCTGTCAAATTTACTATTAACCGCCACCGCATGCCGCTCCAGTGTGTTGCAGGCCTTATGCTGACACCGTACCAGCATATAGAGCACCTAATTGCATACATTGTAACCAAAGACAATAATTATATCGCTACGTTTTATACCTAACGACTTTTTGTATGTAACCGAAAACTTTTTTGAATATAATTCAATGTCAAATAGTAAGATGATGAATGCCAATTTTTTAAGCAATAATAATCTAGGTTCTGCATAAGTACGTAGGTTGTAGTATGTACGTTTGTATTAGTTAGGTAACTTTATATTTCGCCAGTTTGTAAGTAGGTACTTATTTATAAAATGAATTTCATGAAGTCGGTCAAAGTGAATAATAAGAAAGCAACATTATTTGTAATAGGTGAGTCAAAACAAATTCAGCGTTCATAAGAATCTGTTTGAAGCTTACGTTTTGCAACATATTTCTTACATATTATATTACATTGTATGCGGCATTTACATGTTGAGCGATCCTCGAGACGGTAGAATGAGATTCGTCCTCCCATTAGCTGGTATTACACACGGTGACTGGATGAACATGGCGCGCGAGGCTGCCTCGGTGAGGCTGCTCACTTAGAGTGCATCAAGCAAATGCTCGCACAGTACTCGGCTTCGGCTATATCTCATAATATGTATCTGCCTTCTGCACGCTTTCCGATCCTCGGCCAACATGTAAATGCCGTATAAAATTAACTGAACAGCCAATACTAATCATCTTCCCTGGCATGGCAACTACACACGTACCGTAAAAAACGACAGTGATTTCAACGGCGGGTTTTCCGCGACTTGGAAAATATTTAAACATGCCTGCTTGCCTAAATGCGCCTTCTTTGTTTTCTTGTTTTCACAGACCTTATATTTTATAGCAGTGGTCGTTCTTTCCTCTGATGATGATAGTCTGGTAAAGGAAGTAGGCATTATGATTTTTCTTGTGTAATTGATCAAAATCGTGACACAGACATGTCCCAGCAAGATTAATCGGCAGTAGCTAATCTTAATTATGTAAAATTTAATTTAATTTATTTTAATTTAATTAAATTTTTTATTGACATTATATAGTATGGATTAAAAAAAATGTATTATGAGTTTAAGTTACTCGAAGTAAATGATAAAAAAAAAACTAAATTTTGGAAAAGTAGCCAAATATATCGTAACACATTTGGAATGTGTTGCGATATATTTGGCTACTTTGGCTGCTACTAATTATATGATGCTGACTGTACCTTATTATTTATTTATTTAAGGAATATGCTATCCTACTATGCTTAAAGAAACGACGATAAATGAGTTCTGATTTGACAGGCGTGGTTCCCGTGCGGTTCAACCTGTGGGTGATGATGTTCACGAGCTGCTGGGTGGCGTACATGCTGCGCGTCAACATGAGCCTCAACATCATCGCCATGGTGCCGCAAGCTGAGAGCAATAACACGTAAGTCATTGGTTCAACCTGTGGGTGATGATGTCCACGAACTGCTGGGTGGTGTACATGCTGCGCGTAAACATGAGCCGCAACATCATCGCCATGGTGCCGCAAGCTAAGAGCAATAACACGTAAGTCATTGGTTCAACCTGTGGGTGATGATGTCCACGAACTGCTGGGTGGTGTACATGCTGCGCGTAAACATGAGCCGCAACATCATCGCCATGGTGCCGCAAGCTAAGAGCAATAACACGTAAGTCATTGGTTCAACCTGTGGGTGATGATGTCCACGAACTGCTGGGTGGTGTACATGCTGCGCGTAAACATGAGCCGCAACATCATCGCCATGGTGCCGCAAGCTGAGAGCAATAACACGTAAGTCATTGGTTCAACCTGTGAGTGATGATGTTCACGAACTGCTGGGTGGTGTACATGCTGCGCGTAAACATGAGCCGCAACATCATCGCCATGGTGCCGCAAACTGAGAGCAATAACACGTAAGTCATTGGTTCAACCTGTGGGTGATGATGTTCACGAACTGCTGGATGGTGTACATGCTGCGCGTAAACATGAGCCGCAACATCATCGCCATGGTGCCGCAAGCTAAGAGCAATAACACGTAAGTCATTGGTTCAACCTGTGGGTGATGATGTCCACGAACTGCTGGGTGGTGTACATGCTGCGCGTAAACATGAGCCGCAACATCATCGCCATGGTGCCGCAAGCTAAGAGCAATAACACGTAAGTCATTGGTTCAACCTGTGGGTGATGATGTCCACGAACTGCTGAGTGGTGTACATGCTGCGCGTAAACATGAGCCGCAACATCATCGCCATGGTGCCGCAAGCTAAGAGCAATAACACGTAAGTCATTGGTTCAACCTGTGGGTGATGATGTCCACGAACTGCTGGGTGGTGTACATGCTGCGCGTAAACATGAGCCGCAACATCATCGCCATGGTGCCGCAAGCTAAGAGCAATAACACGTAAGTCATTGGTTCAACCTGTGGGTGATGATGTCCACGAACAGCTGGGTGGTGTACATGCTGCGCGTAAACATGAGCCGCAACATCATCGCCATGGTGCCGCAAGCTAAGAGCAATAACACGTAAGTCATTGGTTCAACCTGTGGGTGATGATGTCCACGAACTGCTGGGTGGTGTACATGCTGCGCGTAAACATGAGCCGCAACATCATCGCCATGGTGCCGCAAGCTAAGAGCAATAACACGTGGGTCATTGGTTCAACCTGTGGGTAATGATGTTCACGATTTGCTGGGTCAATAATGAATTTGAACTTCACCTCTATTACTGTCACAAGCCGATAGTAGGTAATAAACTCAACTCAAGTAACTTATTATCACCATCATCATGATATCTACCTATAATCGTATTAGGTTCACATTCACAATCAGTTTTTCTGTTTTATTCTCTTCATGTGAGGAATGTGTCATTGAAAATAATTATTGTCACGGTACTACACGGTGTGGTGATGGTGACATATGGTTTGAATTGAGACTGCAAAACTGTGTATGATTGTAAGTTAAATAAATCAGCCGTCTAAACGTTTGTTATCCAGGTTTGCAATGTTATTGTTAAATTTTTGAACAAGAATTCCATTACTTAATTACGTCGTGTGTGCGCGGCAATAGGAAGCTGATAGGGATATACAGGGTGAGCAATCCAAATGGGTCAGTATGGCGGTTTTGGAAACCATAACAGATAGCGAAATCTTGGCTTAGGAACCATGACGTTGATTTTAGTAAAAAGAAAAACTGCATTCATATACTTACAAAAATACGTGTACCTACTCGGCCCAGGAATCGAACCTGGACTTTTTGAAAAATTAAATTTCGTTATTTTCCTTTGAATATCGGTTATGTAGCTCTTAAATAGTAAATGTTACTAAGAAACATGATATCTAAAACTAATAAAATGCATAGTTTTTAAACAACGAAATTTAATTTTTCAAAAAGTCCAGGTTCGATTCCTGGGCCGAGTACACGTATTTTTGTAAGTATATGAATGCAGTTTTTCTTTTTACTAAAATCAACGTCATGGTTCCTAAGCCAAGATTTCGCTATCTGTTATGGTTTCCAAAACCGCCATACTGACCCATTTGGATTGCTCACCATGTATATACTTTTCACGCCACTGCTCGGAAATGTGGCAAAAGATGGTCAGAATTCAGGCTTCAAAGCTGGGGTTAGTTGGACGTCGCACGAACAGGCCATCTATGACTTCAAACAGTTTGAACAGCAATCGACCAATCACAGGGCACCGCGCGCGGTTGGCCGGCGTGCGTGCGCCCGTTCCCCCTCCTCCGCGCCGGCGCGAGGCAAGCGAGCCTGTTTAGTATTATGATCTTCAATTGGATACTTAATTTTGATTTTAAATTATAATTATTTGCAATTTCCTCGCAGTAGGCGTGAAAAGCACTATGTTAAGCCTCGGCCGAAAGGGCAATAGCTGGACTCGTACTTTCGAGGGCCTCCGCTACGCGTCGGCCCTCGAACTAACTCGTCCATCTATTGCTTACTTTCTAGCCTCTTCAACAATGTACTATAATTACCTACCGGCTTTTAGTACTATCTCAAGGTCTGGTCACTACCTATCTATCACCTGCATAGTGTGCGCGTACGCATCTATCTTATTAAAACCAATTTCTTCACCTATTTCTGCTACTTTGTGTTAATAATGTTAGAATTCGTTAAAATTTTACGTGACTAATCTAACAAGTTCCAAAAGGGCCTTGGCGGAAAAACGTATCGAATGTGTAGAATTAGCAATCAGTTCCACGCGTGCCAAGTTATGCGCCCATAATGTCTGAAGAGCGCTTGCGATAAAAACGAAACAGATTACAACTCAATACTCTTAGTCAAATAGATCCTCAAGCAACTAAATATCTTAGTTTTCACGCACCTACCTACGTAAACGATTTTCATTGGCGGAGGAGATTTCTATATAAATCGTGTTCGTATGAAATGACTTTTGATAAGAAACTTAATTAACTAACTTTTATGCTAATTTCAGATCTCAATCTCAGTGCGATGCTAAAGACGACGTAATACGCAACGAAACATTAAGGCACGTCGATATAGCAGATGTGAGGCAGGCTCCGAGACAGGTACAAATTTGCATCAAAATTATCATTAAATATAATATAAGTATACCAATATGTATGTAGTTTTTATTATTTCTACGATGGTAGAAAAATACTGCTTGATGGTAACTCCAGCTTGCGACTCCAGAAGAATAGGGTACCCGATTAATACTTACGCTTTTATACAAAAAAATTGTATGACTATTATGGACCTAAACGCAGTATTTCGCGCCCGGAACAGCAATTTACTTGATTTTCCATACATCGATTATACTTGCCCTCAACCAAAGTGACGACTGAGGCAATAAAACCATAGGTTCGCGTTATCTCTTTTGCATTGTCTTTCTTGATGGTCTCAGTCGTCACTTTGGTTGAGGGCAAGTATAGTACAGTCGACGCCAAAAATACGTTTACACTTTTGCACCTTGTTCCATTGCAATAAGGCGAATAGTGTAAACGTATTTTTGGCGTCGACCGTACAAATATCAAACTGTGTCGTCATACTTCAATGTCAATTAGTATGAAACGTTTCGGCTGCCGCGAGCGAGAGGTCCGTCTTTAACTATTTTTTTTGGGTATTTATGTTCTTTAATTGTAGTTGCTCATATACAAAGATTTGTTCCTCTCCAAAAATTGGTTCGAATGGCGTCGTAAACAAATTAGGACATAACCCTATACCACTAGCGCGTTGCCCCCTTTATTGATTTGAGGATTCGTATTGTTAACAGCTAGAGAAAAAAGCAGGTCCCTCACGCTCAGCATAGCGTACCTATCCTCGGAAGCTCTGGCGATCTCACTCACCACCAGGATCAAAACACCACATACCTACCTACAGAGCAATTAGTGGTAGTACCTACCTCCCCAGATAAGTTGCTCCAAAAATGCCCTCTCTCTCCCTAATACTAGTGACCTGGCTTCGCACGGGTGTATAAATCATAGGCCTGACAATAATAAACAGCAAATTTGACCGAGCCGTTGATGACATACCAAGACCGATTAGTGACCGATGATCGGAATGTTACCTACGGAAATATACAGTGGGCATATAGCAAACCATCCAAATGTTACAAAGTCAGCCATATAGCTTTATTATTACAAGTTGTTATAATATAATATGTGTGTATAAATAAATCAAGGTGATGACCTCCCATTTTTCACGTCGTCTTTTTTTTGCAAAGTTTCGTTCTTTTGAATAACTAATTTGCTTTGTTCGTACAGTACCTAAATTTATATGGAGAAGGGTTTCGACCGATGGTTGTATTTTATTTGATTCTTATCTCGACGCTATTAAAATAAAGTGTTTCTGAATGGTAAACAAGCTGATCAAATAATACCTATCGTTTTAATAAAGACAATATAATACTTAGACCTAATTAATATTCAACACAAACACGGTTAACATATTTTAAACACTAACAGAATCTATGTATTTCATAATTCGTAATATGAATTAAAACGATCGAATGAACTATCTGTTCTTTAAAAGATTGTAAACATGTTTTATAACGTTTTCAAAGGAAATGATTAGGTACAGCACGTATTGTCATTTATGTAATATAATGAAGGTTAAAACCATTCGGTAACCCTTATTACCCACTTGCGGTTATGTATTGTTTAAAAGAACAATACTTTAGTACATTCTACTTTCAGTATGCCTGAGTAAACATCGATGACTCAAAATAATTTTCCAAACGTATACACATTGCTACGGGAATTTAATTTAACGACTAATAAAATTTGCATAGTTTCAGTATTAGATTGATTGATAACATTTGCCCTGTGTTAAAATGAGTGAAGTATGTGACAAAGTAATGTAATGTGAAAGCATATGGATAATATTAGCGCGGCGGTAGCGGAATGGTTAACGCAGTGGACGGTTATCCAAAGATACCACCCGAAACTTATAGTCAGGGAGCGTACATTTCATGCCGATGACAGGCGTATCGTATGACGTCAAGCTACATACAGGATGGAAAAAGTTTGAAAAGAGCAACGGCATAACGAACGTTTATTTATCCGTACCTAATAATGGAAAATGTGATTAATCACTGTTATCTAATCAACCTCTTCCGTTTAAGTAGATCTAATATATTGACACTTGAGAAGGACATTGAAAGAACATTATCTGACATTGTCACATCAAAGTTTACTCTTTGTCACAAATAGGAGACGTGCGGAAACAACATTTCAGTTAAATTTAATAAGATCAGGAAACTTAGTGCTTTGCTAGTAGCCAAAGTCGCCATGGAGGCTATAAAATTATTGTGCCTAATAAATCCATGTTTAGTTATAGATAATAAACAAATTTATTGTTCCTGCTGTCAACAAAGTTTGCCACCAAAAGAAAGCAACATCAACGTTTTTTGAAACATCCTGTGTGTTTATATGAATACGTCATTATGACGAAACCGGCATGAAATGTACGCTCCCTGCTTATAGTAATAGGGTTGTAAGTATGATTTCTAATTAGTATCTACTAGCTGCCCTGCCTTGCCTGCTCGGTATAAAATACAACCCATTTACTATAATAAGTTTCGACCTGTCGTCGATGATTATCGGTTCCGGCGAGGTCCATTTAGAGTAACCGGGTAGTACAGAGTTCGATTCTCGGTCTGCTCAGCTAATGGGTGCATAGGTATATAGCGATTCTGTAAGTAATGAAATAAATCGGCTAACAATATGCCGAGGGAAACCAGATCGCAGATGCATTTAAATACGCGATAGATGCCTCGGTCTTGCTCCTGCGTTACAAACTTCAGGGCATCAGCTGACAAATTTTCCACCGCGATAGAACCAGCTGAAGCGTTTATTTATTTATACACTCAAGAGCAAACTCCGGGTAAAGTTTGTACTGAAATTCTATACAAAGTGTACCCGGAACTTTTGCTCTTGAGTGTAGTAATAGCATATAAACTGTCACCTGACAAAATTTCAGCTGAGGGGTAGTGACTGATTTTTTTTTAATGTTCGTTTGACCAGGTGACGGATTTTCCACCACTCTACAGTCCGCTGACGATTTTTCGTCATAATATTGGATTAACTATAATTTGATGATAAAATAAAAACGGACATCCATACCATAGAACGTTCATCCTTCGTGAGTATAACTATCTAGGTATATTTTGTTGACTTGATTAAAATGTTACAGACGCCTGGAGCAGCGTCTTTCGACTGGGACTCCGAGCAGCAGGCGATGATCCTGGGCTCATACTTCTGGTGCTACCCGGTGACGTCTCTGGTGGGCGGTCTGGCGGCGGAGCGCTGGGGCCCCCGTTACGTTGTGCTGCTCACATCGCTGCTGAGCGGGGTTCTGACCATTGTCACTCCGGCTGCGGCGCGGCTGCACTACGTGGCTGTAGTTGTCGTGCGGTTCTTACTCGGTGTTGCTGGCGTGAGTACCTACAGAAGATCTGAACAAGCGATGATGATTTTACCTAGTGACGTCACTGATACACTGCTAAGTCGTGCTCATCACATCGATGCTGAGCGGACTGACTATTGTCACTCCGACTGCGGCGCGGCTGCACAACGTGGCGGTAGTCGTTGTGCGGTTCCTACCTACTAGATGTTACTGGCGTGAGTATTGAAACTCTAAGGCCTCAGCAGGCGATGATGCTTCCCGGTGACGTCACTCTCGTGCTGATCACGCCGCTGCTGAGCGGACTGTTCACCATCGTCACTCCGGCTGCGGCGCGGTTGCTCTACGTGGCCGAATTTGGTGTTCGGTTCCTTCTTCGGTTCCTATTTCACGGCGTTAAAAACATAATGGTAATGATGTTCTCTCCTCCGCTGACCGTTAATGTAATGTGTAAGACCGGAACTCTAAATGGAATTTATTTATTTATTTATCATATGGCTATTAAGATACACTGTTATAGTTTCGCTTTGTCTGTTCGTCCGTCCGCGGATAATCTCAGTAACCGTTAGCACTAGAAAGCTGAAATTTAGTACTAATATGTATATCAATCACGCCGACAAAGTGGTAAAATAAAAAGTGTTTTTTATTTTTATTAGGGTACCTCCCCTATACGTAACGTGGGGAGTGTTTTTTTTTCATTTCAACCCTAACGTGTGATATATTGTTGGATAGGTATTTAAAAATAAATAGGGGTTTGCTACAATCATTTTTTGATAATGTTAATATTTTCGGATATAATCGCTCCAGAAGTAAAAAAAAATGTCCCCCCTCCTCTAACTTTTGAACCATAAGTTTTAAAAATATGAAAAAAACCTCAAAAGTAGAACTTTATAAAAACTTTCTAGGAAAATTATTTGGAACTTGATAGAAAAGAAAAGAAAAAAAAAGAAGACATTTATTCACTACACAAAAGACACACAGAGACAAAGGAGTAGACATAATTGACAATTGACACATATTGTGTGTCTTCGCGGCAGTGAAACGGTCGCTGTCTCAGCATTGTGCCGAGGTGTCAGACAGACACCTGCAGCATGCTGATAGGTTGAATAGTTTTTTGAAAAAAATTAGAAAATAATTTCTGAACTAAGTTTGTAATTTAACCGTATAAGCAGGTGTTTATTGTACCTGTAATTTCTACAAAATCACAATGAATGTAACAAATAGCCCATTTTTTTAACGCTTAAGTGGGGACACTTACTGTGACGGACGAAAAACTACGGAACCCTACACTGAGCGTGGCCCGACACGCTCTTGGCCGGTTTTTATAATCTAAATTTACATTCTGCCAGGTAGTTAGCAGCTGCACTCGTAAATATTTTTAAATCCTGTTTTCCGAGTGTATCGAGATCGAGGCAGGTAGGTAGCGTATCGTATCAATGTATTTAGAACCGTGAGATCAGAACAGAACAGTTGCCAGGTTGTTGCACTTTTAGCATCGCCCAGGGGTCACGTGTAGGGTAGCGGTGGGTAATTCCTACGGACGTGGTGCAACTTCGACCCCCTTCTAAATGGAATAAAAGAACGGAAAAGTACCTAAATTATATACATAAGTGTGTCTGGTTGGAATCACGAAGACGTATGAATGAATAAAACGTTAACTATTAGACTGAACGATATAAAGATATATTTTTAGGGTTCCGATACCTCAAAAGGAAAAAACGGAACCCTTATAGGATCACTCGGTTGTCTGTCTGTCCGTCTGTCAAAGCCGATTTGCTCCGAAACTACTGAACCGATTGAGTTGAAATTTGGTACACATATGGAAATCGGTGACCCAAAGATGGACGCCTAAAGTAAATGAATGAATTTTGAACAAGGGGGGCACTTTTGGGTAGTAAACTGGAAAATTTAAAAAAAAAGTTTCGCAAACTATATTGTGTGTCATATCAAATAAAAGGGGTTATTGTAAGCATGTCAGATATTTTTTTTTATAATTTTAGCATTAACAGATTTGAAGTCATTTAGGAAAAAAGACGAAAATTGACCATTCCCCCCCCCCCCCCCCCTTATCTCCGAAACTACTGAGATTAAAATTCTGAAAAAAATATGGAAAATAGTTCCTTGCCTAAAGATTACAGGAAAACCTATAAGAAGTTTGAGTATTCAAAAACACTTATGAAATTTAGATTATATACGGAACCCTCACCACGCGAGTTCAACTCGCACTTGTCCGGTTTTTTATATATCGATACTAGAGCCGTATTTTTCTCTCTTATCATATGCACTATACAGATCAATAACTCTTTCAGGGGTTTATCTACCCGGCGCTCCATGCATTAATCGCGCGATGGGCGCCACCGACAGAAAAGGGGAAATTCGTCAGCGCCATGATGGGCGGAACCATGGGAACCGTGTTGACGTGGTCAGTCACCGGCCCTCTAGTCGAGAAGTTTGGATGGGCGTCATCTTTCTACGTACCAGGCGTGTTGACTTTAATCTGGTGCGCTGCATGGTGGTACCTCGTGGCTGACTCGCCTGCGGAACATCCGAGGATCAGCGATAAGGAACGAAAGTACATACATGATGCATTGGGAGACAAAGTAAAAAAATCAAAGGTGAGAATTCCATTTTAAAGTAACTTATATCATATATTAATCTAACTTTTGAGCCTGAAAATGAATTCAAAATCGTCTTGCGATGCGATGTGACTTAGAAGAATGAGAGTAGAAGTTACCAACTTTGCACAACAACTTTAATCGCAGTTAACGTTGAATTCGGTCTGTGCTAATGTCAATGTGTTAATGCAATTTCTTTCATACAATAGGTACGTGTATAAAAGAAATGGCAGATAAATTCGAGGTCACTAAAGCAATTTGTATACCTACTATCTTCTGGCACATATTTTTTGGGTATCATCCAAAACGTTTTGTAATGTTAGTAAATTTCAATTCCAGGGTCTTCCGCCGTTCAAGAGCATTGTGACATCATTCCCTTTCCTGGCGATGGTCGTACTGCATTACGGAAATCTCTGGGGCTTGTATTTCATTATGACCGTGGGCCCGAAGTTCGTGTCGAGCGTGTTAGGCTTCCAGCTATCGGCCGCCGGGGTTATATCAGCTCTGCCGTATATGGCCAGATTATTCATGTCTGCAATATTTGGGGTGCTCGGTGACTGTATATTAGCGAGGAATCTCATGACGACGACGCAGATCAGGAAGTTCTTTTGTTTATTTTCGCACATTATTCCTGGGGTTTTCCTGATTTTGCTGGTGTATGCGGGATGCTCGACGGCGTTGTCTGTGGCCCTGATAACCTTGTCGATGGGGGCTAACGGTGCAGCGACGCTCACCAACTTGCAGAACCATCAGGACCTCGCACCGAACTACGCTGGGAGCTTGTATGGCATCGCTAACGCTATTGGAAGCACTGCAGGGTTCTTCACGCCAATGATTACCGCCTACTTTACAAGGAACGGGGTAAGTTGTCTATAAGTTATAATCATCCATTAATAAATAGGTCAGTAATAAGTTTCTATCAAAAAAATCATTTTTGGTACAAGCTTTTATTGCCGACTGTACTTTTCTGTATACCGTCATCAACTACACATTGAGACGATTCTAACGAGTCCAAACTCAACGGTTACGTCAGTTAAGTACTGAATTCCCAAAGCCACCATCTGTTTCTATCAGCAGATCAGCTCGATGGTGTACCATATAATTGAATTATCATCCAAACTATACTTAAATCCAAAATTTCAGCTCAATCGGATAACGGCAAGTGACTGAAAAATGGATTGCAAATTTTGACGGACAACTTACTTAGGTATCACTTACATACCTATGTATTTACATACTCGTACAGTGACGGACTTTAATTGTTGAGCCATTTAGAGCTCACTATATACTGGACACTTCATAGCTTTATAGAAAATAAAAATTAGTTGACACCTAAATGGCTCAATAATTAAAGTCCTTGACCGTACGAAAAGGTTAAGTTACTATAAAGCTTGTAAAAAGTATCGAAATTACATCCTCATTCATGGTAACTTCCATAAACATTAAATGGATTTTTTTCCTTATACCACTGAACATGATATTAATTAGGTATGTATCTTTAGAAAGTAGGTACCCACAGGTTTGGTTTAAATTTAACACATACTTCTAGATCTGAATCAATGAATTCTAGATAGGTACGTGGCGTAACGAAAATTCTATTTGCTACAATCCTTTTTTTGTTGTTTCAGAACGGCTTTGAGCAATGGCGGCCAGTGTTTTTCATAGGAGCGTCGGTGTACATCGTGTCGGCCATCTTCTTCATATTCTTCGGCACTGGAGAGACGCAGCCGTGGAACTTTCCCGAAGAAAAAGAGGAGGAAGATGACAACAAGTCAAAGAAGGTCGATCTCAAAGACACGAAAGACACTCCACTTAGTGTAATTAGTACCTAATGTTTAGACAAATGTTAATCTGACTTAGCTTTACAAACGTATTATTATGATATCGATTTGATCTGCGTTAAACCGACTTTATTAGCTGACTTTAGTATTTAGTTTTTTTTTAATCACTATATTATATAGTTATACGATAGCGAAATTTAGCAATACCTTGGCATTTGGCCGGTTGACATCAGACAGAGAAAATTTAGTATTACCGACTCTTTTTACCAAAATTATCCCAACATATATCTTTGAGAAAAAACTATAGATGGGTCGTTCTTCTTTTTTACCGACAATGATCCGAGGTTTTTCTGTTTTTTTGGTTTTTGAACTATCGAAAATTGTGGTTTTGAAGTGCGATTTAAAAAAGAATGCATAGGTTTCTTCATTAGAACTAATTAAAGTTTCCTTTCTGGCCAATATAAATATTTATTTACGGTTGGTTTCTAAAAAAAAACATGTGACAAAGTGGACTCTTTCAGTGGGGACAACATTTTGGTTTACCACTCTGTCACGGCATTCTACGAAAAAAAAACATTTAAAAAAAATGCTAGTTAGAGAAAGTGAAATATTAAACATCACTAATTAATAAAATAATATGGACGTTCATTCGAACATTATAAAACCGTAAACATCATTACTCAAATGAGATGCCGTAATAAGACGAGGGACAGGCTATTGTCGGTCGAAAAGAAGAACGACCCAGATATTTATTTTTGTGTCGACAATTGCATCGATGTGTATTTGAATATAGCGGTATCATATATAAAGTGGTAAATTATTCAAATTTTGTGTCTTATAGTAGGTATTTAGATTTAGAATTGTTATTTTATCTCTATTAGAATGAATGAATTTATGAATGACGTATATTGTAATATTTTACTAAAAAAATAATAATTTATTCCTTATAAATTTTAATAGTCTGTGATCATATTTATTGAATATTTACCAAATCATGACCAAATGGAATGTGATGTAGGTAGCGCGTTTATATTTAGGTTTATTTAGTTGCGGTTGGTCATAAGCATTTAGGCATGGCTTGACCTTGATGGAGCTCATTGGATCCCTCAAGCCGCTTGAGGGATCCAATGAGCTCCGTCGAGGTGTACAATCATATTGTTATATTGTGAAAAATCTCACGCGTAGGTGACAAAATCGATGTACCTACAATCTTGTGCGTTAATTGGGGGCCCTTTCATTGAAAAATGCTTTGAAACCTCTTAATAAGTTCATAATTCACAAAAAGTTGTTTTATGGTTATATATCTTTTGTTCCGACACTTCTGACTAGCATTTGCCCCTACTTTAAAAGACAGTGCACAAAACGCATATTCGAAGACAAGACAATATGAGTACGTACCTAGTACATTGGATATAATATTGCTAATATGAAATTGTCCGCAAATTAAAGAACGTGAATGTGTGAAACGTGAAAGTCACCTGCGAATAAAATTAAGTAATCTACATTTAAAAAGAGCGCTACTCTTCTTAAGTAGTTTAAACATAGCAGTGATGTATCTCAAAGATGTAAATAGTAAATTACACAACTTTACTCAAGCCTTGAATTTACCCAAGCCAGTATTCAAATATACAGAGTGTATCTAAAAAAACCCAGGCGATTATTTTGTTAATATAAAACATAACAGAACATTTTAAACTGAAACCTGAAGGACAAAAGTAACGTTACCCGATGCGGAATTCAATGATGAGTTACTAGACTAGAATAACAATAGCAAAGGAATATTATTCTAGTAACTTGTCATACTTCAGTTGAGTGTTTAACATTTTTTTTTAATGTCCTGAGTAATTTACTTTCAACATCAGTTAAAAGATATTAGATCTCATAAATTTAGAGAATAACTGACTCTTAATGATTAACCCTGTATATATCTAGCTGTGCTGTGGTTGCCATTAAAACTCGAATACTTAATTAAGTTTTTAATAATATCATTTTCATTCCTGTGTAACTAAATTGTTGTTCCTACATTCCTGTCATATTGTTAACCATAGTTTTGTTCCAACGTGGCTGTAAATTTAAATCAATTTGTTTTGGGTTTAGTTCAATACCTCGTACTCGTACTCGTTTGCTACATCCTCCTTGCCTCGTAAAAGGCAAGGGGGAGCCGTTTTAGGCGTGGCCCATTTCGGCGGCATTTCTATGTTTTATTTTTTATAGTTTTATTAGCCTAGTGGTTCAGGCATGAGGCTGTCAAACGGTTGTCATGGGTTCGAATCCCGGCTCGTACCATGGAGTTTTTCGGAACTTCTGTACGGAATTAAATATGATATTTACCGTTAGCTTTGCGGTGAAGGAAAACATAGTGAGAAAACTCGCATACATCTGCGAAGAAATTCAAAGGTGTATGTGAAGTCCTCAACCCGCACTGGGCCAGCGTGAGGACTACTGCCCGTTCCCTCTTATCTATGAGACGGAGGCCTGTGCAGTGGGGCGTATATAGGCTGATTTATTATTATAATTTTAAAGGTCACATGACGAAGTATTTATTTTTCCTTGGTTTTATAACAGTTTTCATTCTATTATAACTGTGGACTGCAATTCTTTTGGTGTGGATTTGGATACTGACTACAATGTAAGAAGTTAAATATAATAATTTGATATTACATTTTTAATCTTGTGTAAGTATATGAAAGACCAAAAATTTCGTTGTAAATGTCATCGTTCGCCACACTATCAGCTCAAAACACTATTAACAAAGGAGTTTTCAGCAACTGAGTACTTATCCCTTAAATGCATACTGTATCAATCACTTTGCTTCTGGAATGGCTTTTGTACAATTAAATCCACGTCACATTTGAGACTACGTCACAGAATAAGTAATAGTACTGCGTACAGAAGGTTCTCTGTTAACAAATTCCCTGTTTAGGTACGCCAAACGTGCCTAAATGTGGCCATTTCTTTCTATCGTATGCAACGCGCTCTTTCGGAGGCGAGCCTTAGAGCTAGGGTTACCGCCAGCTCGACCTATTAAATTATAGGTACGTTAGTATAATTTAAAGGTATGCAAAAAATAGATTTCAATGTTCATCTGACGTCTTGACCTATATTGTTTGCTTCGCGAAATTTGATAGGTTACGTAAAATACCAATTTATATAAAAGAATAATAAATTTTAATACCTATATAGCCGTTAAAATCTTCGCAAGTATGCCAAGAATATAAAAACGTTCGCCCTTCTTCTTTAAGTAGGTAGTAATTCACCTAACTATCTTGGGTATATATTCAGATAAGGTATCGAGATGGTACCTGCAACACCCAACAGTACACACATTTCCTTGCCTTTTGGTATCCTTCTCCGACCGTCCAGACGGTAGCGAGAAAAATAAATGTTCCGTATTTGGGTCGTTATTTTTACAACCCGCTGCGATACACTATCTTTTAGTTTTTTTTTAGTTTAGGCATGTTTATTTTACGAGATTACGAGGCGAATGACGATGCAATGCAAAGCGCGAACGCCGCTCCCGTAACAGCGCGCGGCAACCACTGATAGACCGCCTAAAGGCGGCCGGTCAGCATGTTTTTGTGCGGCACGACGAAATCAAAGAGTGAACCGCCCCTGACTACGTGTCAAGTTTTACAAAGTCTATAATTCACATTATTTTTTACCCGACTGCCGAAGGAAAGGAGGGTTATGTGTTTTTCGAGCGTATTTATGTATGTATCTATGTATGTATGTCTTATTCTTTGGCACGCCATGCAGCCTAAACCGTTTGACGAATTTCGACATATGAGGTATCGTTGGCTTCCTCTTAATCGTGGGAGTGACATAGGCTATAATATTTGCAAAAAAGCAGTTGGGTTTTTTGAAAAATATTTTAATTCCACTTGTATAATTTTATTACTACTTGTGACACTTCAGTTGTAGCCTTTTGGATACAGCATGCATTTAAGGGTTAAGGTACTTGTACAAGTAACTATTGATGCCTTCAAAGGTAGTTCTTAGTTATAAGGTATTGAAAATCCAGAACAAACGTTGAAATACACTTGCTTCATAATGATTAGTTATTCCGGCGGTTATCAATTCCATTAATGGGCCAAGACTGTCTTCATTGTATCTGTTTGTTTCTCTATTCTCTACCGATCCTATACAAATGTGCCTCGCGAAGAAAATGGAGTCTAACCGTTTGTTCTGTCCAGCATTAAATAAGTTACTTGTTTTATAGAAATTAGTTAATATTAAATTTCGTCAATAAACTCCATTTGAGAAGTATCAGGGTTTCATTTGTAACAAATTTTCCTTAAATATACATACTCAAACAAGATTTAGAGTTTATTAGGTGATTAATCTAAAACGTGGTCGCTCACTATGGACCTCATTAGAAGGCTCAAAGTCACCCAAAGGACAATGGAGAGGAGAGGGCTATGCTGGGAGTTTTTCTGCGTGATCGCATCAAAAATGAGGCTATCCGCAGCAGAACTATGTAAGGTAACCGATATAGCCCTCTGTATCGCTAAAAGAGGCAGTGGGCCAAGGTAAGCAAAGGTTTTTGGATTGTTGTAGCACAGAATAGTATAATAGTATTACATAGTTGTAGTGTCATTATGGAGTTTTTCCTATAACTAATGGTAAATACCTATATATTTTATCTACATACAATAAACATGTAGGTACTTCAGTCTCATCTACGTGGCCATGCCTTTCTGAAGTCGACATGTTTACTTTTATATTTTGATAGTTTAATAGCAATGTTCAAAATCAAAATCCGTGCTCTAGTAAGTAATAATAAGTAAAATTAGAAATGTTATTGTTCAAAATGTAATTCCTGTGAAATCTACTTAGTTAGACTCTGTTTTTATTTATAGGTGGGAATAATGATATTTCTAGGCTATTTTATACTTTATATAGTACGATATAACATATGTGTTCATATTGTGGATATGGCCCGATTAAAGTCCAAGGGAATTAGACTCAGCATTGAAAACGGCACGACTGTAAGTTTTGCTAGATATGGCAACGTGAGAAAAATCGTAAGTACACGGTAATAACTTATTTTTTTGTGGGGATACGCGGATCGTCGCTGGGCGCCTATACCGTAGGCACCGCATTAAAATTTAAAATCCAAAATACCTAAATGGATTTATAAGATGGTTAACACTTCTATGTGGGGGATTTTACTGATTCTTTACAGCGTTGCGAACCTAAAGGCCATGGCAGGGTAAGGGAACATCTTGTGCCTTAATAGCTTTTCAGGCTGTTTTTTTTTTGTGATGATGGGCCCTGCTGTTAGTAACTCCTATACAAAATTACAGCATTCTCCTCTTCTTACTTTCCAAGAATTTTTTTTTTAAGAAAAATTATTTTTCGTGAATATTTCCGCTTCTGTAGATTGAATTAATTCGTGCAATATGTCACTATAAACCGCATAACATTCCACTGTTTTGTTTGTGTGAGGTGTGCAATAAAGAGTATTTGTATTATATTGTATTGTATTCCATAGACAAAATTTTTTTTTCAAGGGTTAACTTTTTTCATTTTTTTTTTCATAAGTTCTGATAGAGAGACACCTCCAATTTTTTTACACATAAATAGCCTTTTTGACGGCCTGTAACATAAATTAAATTCAAGCTTCTAGCATTGGTGCATCATAACAAAAAAAGTCTTCACTTAATCGTCGTCGTCACTATTTTCGTTAATTACAATACTTAGGCTTTTTTTAAACAGGTTGCTCAGTTTTTCGGCTGGTCTAGGTATTTTAGTTAAAAATCTACCATGTGATAAATAATAAACTATTGCTGCAATATGGGAGCAGCAGCTGACTGTACGTAATCCGCATGCACACTCGCAGAAGAAGTTTTTAATACCGTCAATTTCGTTGCAATTTGGTATATATTCCACAAAACAACGATACCGTTTTCTGGACATGTGTCTAGACTGAACCTGTATTTTTCCTTACCCTGCCATGGCCTTTTAACTAACGATAATTACTTAAGTTCTGTCAAACAGTTTAAAACCTGTACAAAATACGCCGTAACTCATTAATAAATAAAATAAAACTAATGTAATGCAAACGTTTATTTAACACTAACGAGACGTCGTCGTGTCTATAAATGCGAGATTAAGCAAAATACTTACCATCTTTGATACTTGTAGGTACCGACAATGCGTGCTGAATTTATTTGTATGAAAAAATTAATTAAAGGTATAAAATTATGTTCTTTAGGGGTTTATAATTTAGGCCCTTAAAATTTAGGTTCGTGTGGACTCACTGTATATTACCTAGTTACCTACGTATACTTTAAATTATAATTACCCTAATATCTACATCACTTATCAACAAGTCGTTTAATTGCAGAACATGGCAAAGACACAAATATACTTTACATCCGCATAAATATTCATAATAAATAAATTAATAAAAATAAATATGAGCATATAGGTACAGTCGACGTCAAAAATACGTTTATACTTTTGCACCTTATTCCATTGCAATAAGGCGAATACTGTAAACGTATTTTTGGCGTCGACCGTACCTACCTACCTACCTACCTAGGTATTCTGTTTTACATTTTTAAATTTCTCTGTCATTGTTTTAGAGTTTTGTGAACACCATGAATTGGGACGACATGATGGTGGCGCAACTTTTCTCAGCCTATCATATCGGATATTGTATTTGCTTTCCGATCTTCCATACTATTGGAGACAGGTGATATTATTTTCTAAAATTTGTTATATAGTCAACATTTTTTAAAAAGTAGGAATCCACTTCAAATCTTATCTGCCTATGAATGGAATTGTTCTCTATTGTTAAAGCCGACCGCTAATCACCCGTGCAAAATGAAATGCATAAATAACAAATGAGTTCATACGAATAACAACTTTATCGTAAATTAATAAGGTTCAAATTTCATCAGCACGCACTCGACATAAAACCTTTTGGAAATAAGAGCCGTGATCGCCCAGGTGTTCGGCTCTTCCGTTCCAAAAGGTTTTATGTCGAGTGCGTGCTGATGAAATTTGAACCTTATTAATTTACAATAAAGTTGTTATTCGTATGAACTCATTTGTTATTTATGCATTTCATTTTGCACGGGTGATTAGCGGTCGGCTTTAACAATAGAGAACAATTCCATTCATAGGCAGATAAGATTTGAAGTGGATTCCTACTTTTTTAAAAATGTTGACTATACCTCAGAAAATTCTCGTAACTCAAGTAATATCGGAACTTTGCATCGTGCATGTCCGGTAGATTGTTAACGTGGAATTCCAGATTTAGGAATTGACCAGTTATCCTGATTTTAGATTTATTCGGTCTCCTGTACTCAGGTTGGGCCCGACGTGGATAGTTGGCATTGCGGGTTTCATATCAGGAGTCATGAACTGCCTTACACCAGCGTCTTCTTATTACAACTACTGGTCTTTGTATGTCGTTCGGATAATAACTGGATTTTGCGCGGTTAGTTTTTTTCCTGAGCTTGTGGTAAGACGAAAGTTATAAATTTCAAAATAAAGACTATTTTGAAAAAATGACACCTTGCCGAGTTTTTTACGCCGGTTCTTCTCGAGGCAGAGGTTTACTTTCCAAACCGGTGGTAGTTTATCGACATTCATAGGTGCATGTAATATGCCTAAATTGAAAAATAAAGCACTTTGACTTTGACTTTAAAGAGAAAATAAATTATCAAACTCCAAGCAGGGTCAGAACCTGCGTCCTTCTGGCATACGCGGTCATTCGCTGCTACCAACTGAGCCATCGGAACCAATAGCTCGGTCGACGAATCTTTCAATCTGTTCCCTCTTACAATATTATTATTTTCGTTACTATACAACCTAATGCTTCATATTTTAATGATATACTTAGGTAATAAAATAAAATTGTCCCTCGTGGCGCTACTATAGTAGCGCCACGAGATTCAATTACATATTATTATCTTTCGTATTTCTATGTAATGAATTAATTATATTTTGAAGACAGGGTGCTATGCAGCCAAGCATGGTGCAGGTGCTTAGACATTGGGTGCCACCCATTGAACGGAATTACTTCATGTGGGCTTACTGTGGTGAGTTTACCATTCTGATCGCCTATAATTGCACTAATTCATACATAGCGGAGAGTTGCACTGTGGTTCGGCTTGTATGGAGAATGTGTCAAAATTCGATATCTCCAAAAGTATCAACATGAACCTCAAACAAAAAATACTATAATATTTGTGGTTACTAAATCTATAATAAAAACATAATTATATAAGTTTCATGTATGTATAATTTGTAAAAAATATATATATAAATATAACAAAAATGTATGCGAAATTAATCCAACTTCAATGTCTAATAATACATTATATAATAATTTTCGTCAAAATATAATAATGAATGTCGATTTAATTAAAAAATACACTAAAAATAATTTTACATGACAACACAAAAGATAATATGCTATTTAAAAAGCTGACACACTACACGTACACACATAATGCACACAAAATGATGCCTTAAAATTATTTACATGAATAAATAAAATTTATATCTAAAACGAATACATGAAAATGGTCTTATATTAACTAACCATGCAATAAACTAATTAGTAATTACGGATTGCGATAATGCAGATTTTTTCATCCTGGGGAGCTTTCTGAGACCGGTAATCAGGGGATCTGAATTTAACAAGAGCTTTAACGGTTTCAATGATATTCAACCAGTCACAGTATTTCTGTGTAATCTCTACGAGTTCTGTTAGCGTTTTTCCAATATCTACTTATTACCATAACAATATTTTTATACGATCACGTAATTCTTCTATATCTAAACTTTCAACATCATCGTGGCGCACCTGTTGTCTAACTAATTCGAGTAGGTATATGACTTTTTTTTCTACTGGCGAACCGGTTGCAACATGCCACTGTTCGAAAATGAACATCCTCGAAAACGTGCAATGGAAAAAAGTACCTGAAAAAGCAACGAAAATGTTTAGAAACAGTTGTTAATAGTTCAACACAATCAGTTCAGTCTCGTAGCATGTGCTACGCAATTCGTAGAGGGCTTATATCTTAGGGTCCGGCAGAAGCCGGCAAACGAAATATCATAATTCCATAATCAGGCTTTATGCTCAATACAACTAATATAAAACCGATAATTTATATTAATTTTCAATTGTTAAAAGCTTTATCGAATATTTGTGGCATTTAAATATTTTATGCACAATAACAGTCACGTAGACAACAAATAACCCAAAAATCTTATCTAAATATGTAAAAATAAATACGAATAATAATAATACATACCTTTATCAACAACTTCCATAACGATGCAGTAACAGCAAATTAACACTAATGAGAAATTAGACTTAAACAAACTTTCACTTGGATGGCTATAACTGATACTGATAAGGTTAATAAGGCGTGGTAGATGTGCTCACTTTGAAGGTTCAGAAAGTAATGATTATTTCAAGTAGTTATAAAACTATTTATAGACACAGGGTGTATGGCTATCTGTAAGTGATAAGACATGGAAAAATTAGACCCAGGTCATTATCAATATTTTGGAATATGGCCTTCTACGAGACCATTGTGAGTTGCACGCAACGGGGAGTGGCGATCAGCACTCGTATTCCTTAATCCACAATACTGGTTTTGGTCCATCCGTTCTGTGTCATATCGTGCCCTATTTCATCCTGCAGGGCGGGGCTAGCACAACTTTTGCCGCAACGCGATGTGACTCGAGAAAACCTACCCTCCTCTTTCTAATTTTCTCAGTGCGATGTCTGTCGGATTCGCAAACCGCGCGCGACGTGAGTTGGCAGCAAGTTCTCTAGTCCGCAATACCTACCTATATAAAAAAAACATGTTCCAGGGATTACAATGGGCACATGTTTCACGTTCTTAGCGTGTGCTGCTATCCACTACTACTCCTTATGGCCGACCGGATTCTATACTTTCGGAACGCTGCAAATCACTTGGTCCATCGCCTGGGTCTTCACAGTCACAGACAACCCTAGCAAGCATACATTCATTTCAACGGACGAACTCACGTATTTGAATAACACTATTGGAACTGTATTTACAATAAAGGTAAGTTTTACCCTTTAACGACAAAGACGCAATAAGTAGTTTAAGTAGTGAGGAGCGGTTTTGCTCACAGCGCTGTGAATGACTATAAGTACCTACCTAGTCATTATTGCGTGCGTTTTCAATACAAAATAACACCCTGTCCATGATATCTGACTGGTTTGCTGCCAATAACTTAGTGTTGAATCCGAAAAAAACGAAATGTATAAAATTCACACTAGCGAACTCAAATGTAAACTTAGCCTCAAATATTAAACTTAATGGTGAAACCATAGAATTTGTAAAGTCAACTGTATTCTTAGGTATTACGTTAGACTCTAAACTGCAGTGGGGTTCCCACATAACTGCGATAGGAAGTAGGTTGAGCTCCGCTGCTTTTGCAGTCAGGAGAATAAGGCAGCTTACCAATGTAGCAACGGCACGGTTAGTTTACTTCGCTTACTTTAACTGACTTTAACAGTATAATTACTTATGGTCTTATTTTATAATATTATTTCTTATAATATTAGTAAGAATAGTATATTGTTACAATATACCCTTTTTGTTTTTTTTTGTGGACTAGTTTATTGGCTCAAGAGCTGCTTACGAGGCCGAGGCTCAAGCAAATAATAGTTATAATTCTTAAAAGCCATATTTCTGTTTAGATTACAAATGCACAAACTCCTTGGAACCTAATATTAAAGTCTAAGAGCTTTTGGGCATTATGTTGCCTTAATTTTGGCTACGCATGGATGATTATTTCATTGTGTCTACACGGAACGATATACTACTCCGAAGTGATTGGATACAACATATACAGCGTACGTATATACAGTGGCGCACTGGCGCACCTAGCAATGGGTGCCACCCGGGGCCGAGATCGTGTGGGTGTCATCCAGTGGCGTTGTCACAAGTAACGAATACCAAGCTATGTACACGATAAAATTCGGGCATACCTGATCTAGTATATTTTTCCACCAACTGCTTATTAAGAAACAGCATTTTTTTTTAATAATCCATAGATATAATACTATAAAATAAAAATACAATCATACCAAAATGTATGAGCATGTATGTATGAGTTTTTGCATTATACATTCCAACATACTTATATTTTTTTGTACAAGAGGTAGTTATTTATTTATTTAAACTTTATTCCACAAAATACAAAAAAAAATTATGAATGGCGAGCTTAATGCCACATGGCATTCTCTACCAGCTAACCATTGGGCTAAACAGAGACTTATAACAGGTGCAAAGAAAGAGAGAAAGTTATGTAGGTAATCAAGAGTTTGTGAAAAGGTTGAATAACGAAAATACAATACGTCTATTGCGATTTTAAGGGAATGGAGAAATTGATAGCTTTACCGTTATTAACTGTTTTTAATATTTTAGGCATCAGCACTGACTGGATTACCGTTTTTCCTACGTTTAGTGCTTGGAGCCATCATCATACATGCGTTCCACTGGTACAAATACAACTCTAATGTTAAACGGATAAGGCACATACGGAAGTACTTTATCGTTGTATGTAAGTATATGAATAGAATAGTTTTTTTTGTTCTAATAAAATATAATAGAATAAGTAGATACATTAGTGCCATTAGATTGTATGTAACAATAGGTAGCTACTACTATTTGAACAGTAGGTACCCTAGCACGCAATTTCTTTACGCTTTTAGGATCACTTTGTTGTCGGTCTGTCTGTATGTCTGTCAAGACCCTTTATCTCGAGAACGCGTGAAGCTATCAAGTTGAAGTTTATACTTAGGTCTACAGTCCTTTGAAGCTGCAAAAAAAACAAACTTGAAAGTTAACGTAAAAAGAAGATACTACCGTTTATGCCGCAAAAAACGTACATTTCGGCACTCTCAAGGGAATCAAAATTTATAGGGTACTTTCCATTGACCTAGAACTATGAAATTTGGCAAGTAATATCGTCTTATACTACAAGTACAGGGAAAAATCTCAAAACTATACATTTGTAATTTTGTACGGAATCCTCGGTTGGCGAGTCCGACTCGCACTTATCCGGTTTTTTTAATTATGGCCATTATAGGTCAATACTTTGAGACAGAAATGTTTCACGCTATAAGTTATTTTCAGTATTCAATACGTTTTACGCACAAGCGTAATTTCGGACGACGCGTGCGCGTTTGTTGTAAGGCCCTGTGGAAATCCATAACGCCTATAGGAACACATAAATGTATTAGCTGAAGCAGTACCTCAATTAGAGTCTCTTAAGACCTTTTTACACTACCCTCCATTGAAAACCACCGTCATCGTCATACGCGCGCGCGGCACGCGGGTTAGAACTATTATATAATCTGTGACGCGGGCTGATATACCGCCGACTACCCCGACTTGCGCTTAAGTTTATTGCAGCAACGTGTGCCTAATTGACTACGTCATCGTGAATTTGTTTTAAGGGTGAGGCCAGATGAGCGTAATTTGTGAGCTATGTGTGAGTCGCGTAATTTCGGTTCGCCCATAGATGGGCAAGCCGAAATGTCCATCTATGGGCAAACCGAAATTACGCGACTCACAGCGCTCAAATTACGCTCGTCTGGTTACTCACCCTTACTGCTTCAAGCTATACCTATGTATCTACTGTGCCAGGATACACTAAGAGCTCGGTTGGGGTGCTCCCGAACTGAAGAGATTTCTTAGGCTAGCCTCTTAGCAAAATCCATTATTGCTCTCCGTCAAGAGATACTCTTATTTTTGTCCAAGCTCACGTGATTCCGGGACTACTAGTGATGAGCACGTGGTTCGTGGTGCAGATTCCGGGGCCAATCCTACTGACGATGGCCGTGGCGCTCACTGCTGCGGGTACTGATCTCACGTTCGATCTTTGCTACGTAAGTACATATAAAGAATGTTTAAGTTCATTTCAATAGAACTGAATGGGGCCACGAGAAACAAGTCTCCCTCGTGGTTCCATTGATGGGACGAATCAATGGGACCACGAAAAAACGGCGAGCTAGCAAATAAACCTACTTATGCATTGCAACGATGATGTTTTTATTTCACATTTATTTACAGTAGTTGCTTCCAAAGGAACTAATGATGATACTGCGTCTTTTTGCAGACAACTTTTTTGCGTTTACTTTAGCTAGGTCGTTACGATAAATAGTGTCTTCTTTTATAGGAACTGTCTCCGACCTTTGTGAATTCCTTGCACACGGTGATCAAAATCATTGGAAATACTCCGGGGATAATTGTTTCATATCTAGTCGGACATATCGTTACGAAGTATAAGGTACTGTATCGTTACGAAGTATAATTCAATAACCGAGTAGTTTATGAGTAATATCTTGAAGGTTCACACCATCTTTTTCTTGGGCCAAGCTGCCTCGTGGGAAGCCATTCCTTTCAAGCTGGTCTACATTAATGAATGAATTTATGAGTGTAATGATTTTCCAAGCAAAAATATTTACTTATTAACAAGCCCATATCCATCTTTTTGTTGTAGGTTTATATTAATACGAACACATGAAATTTGACCGGTCACTTTTGCACTCTTTGGGGGAGGCCTATGTCCAGCAGTGGACGTCTTTCGGCTGGTATGATGATGATGAAGTTTACTTAGTAGCAAATGTTCAATAAAACAAAAAAATTATAAGTACTTTCCTAATCATTTAAAAAGTTAGTGATTTGTGATTTTAGAATTATGCTTACGTCTGGAAAAACATGTGGTGTTTTCATGCGACCGTGCTCTTCGTAGCTGGGATGGTGTTCCTGATATGGGGCGAAACCCACATCCAGCCATGGAACGCTGTAATACGACAAAGGTAAGGTACTTAGTAGGTATACGCCAATAGTACTTTTGTTACACTTCTTACAAAACCAGCCGGCACAATGGTAACGTGGTCCGACTGCTTTGACTTACCTACTGATGGTACCATACTTAGATTCAGATTATTTATTTCAAACAAGTCATATGACATGGTTTCAATATACAGAAAACAGAATATACACATACTGCATGCGAGATTCCTTGTATAGTAGTTCGATCGATGGATCTAGGTAACAAGAAAAAAAGTTCATAATATGGTCCGATCAATAGGACAAAGCAATCGGTGCCAGAGGAAAAAGTACAGGACCACAGAATAAATATTGTACACCGGCATAAAAATACGTATTCATAGGATTTTAACTTTTGTCATAAAAATCTGGCTACGTAATTAGTTGTACATTTGTGTTTCAGTGTTCGTAGGCCCGTCAATCGTGTTAAACCAACTGCATCCATAATGTCCAATATAATTGAAGTGGATGAGGAAGATGCTTCGTAAGATTCCTTTAACCTTTCCTTTTTACACCAACTGCATATATTTCATTTCACATTATTTTTCCCTCACTGAGGAATAATCTCGCTCATATTTGGAGCAGCCAATTGGGAAAGTATCTCCACCGTACTTGAACATGAATGTGGTTACTGCACAGTAGGTATAGACCCAGTGGTCACTGCACTAGTTCTGCACTGTTCTAGCGGTCTAAAACGCCACTAAGAAGTAAGAACATGCTCTGTAGATATGTCGTTTTGCGTTCCTGGTGATGCATAAGGTTGCCAAAGCCCCTGAGGACGCGCTGTGTTGAAAATGAAGCACCAGCACTTGTCTCTAGCTGCCAACACAACAAATCATCAAATCCAATCAATAAATGGCCGGTAACGAGCTTGTGGAGTCACAAGGTGGTCTTTGGGTTACGGGGTCTGCTTGCCATCGGACAGGTCGTAGGGTTCCGCCGTTGTGGAATAAAATATACCTGTGTGCTGGTACCTATTTCGTTCCTTATTATTCATCATACCTACTAACAACCTAAAGTGTAACGACACAATAGTGTGTGTGTGTTGTTTTATTTTAACTGGTAATTACCATTAAAATAAAACAAATCGTATGCCCATGCATATGGTCCCTTGAACCGGACTTCATTATCCACTGCACCAAATTATAGGTAATTATTGTTATAAGGAGCCTATGATGCTGATGTTCCACTGCTTGGCAAAGGCCTCCTCTCTCCGTTTCCAGACATTCCAATCCCGAGCAGCCAATCCTTTAAAAAGGAGTCTAGCTCGTCCCGCCGCCATCGCCAACAAAGTCTGCCGCCAAGGGCGGATCCACCGTTGTGGGCACGATGGGCATGCCCACAACCCTAAATAGACTTGAAAGAAAAAAAGAAAGAAGACATGCATTCACTACACAAAAGACACACAGAGACAAAGGGAGTAGACATACAATACAATTGACACATGTGTGTGTCTTCGCGGCAGTGAATCGGTCGCTATCTCAGCATTATGCCGAGGTGTCAGACAGACACCTACAGCGCTGGTTTTCAGACAGCACCGTACGTGACCCACGGAAGGCAACACGACATACTATAGATACAAAAGTATAGATAATAAATAAACTTGTGCCATTTCAATCAAATACAAAAGTCGTTCGTGAGTCATGATTGTTCATGAGCGAGTTCATACTCTGACTCGCACTTAGGCGATTTTCAGATGACCACAACCTTTTTTGAGGACTGGATCCGCGCCTGTCTGCCGCGTCTTCGTTTTGAGCAGCATGCACTAAATTGTAATATGTACCTAAATATTTTTTCCTTTTTCAGACAACGTCCCTCACTGCAACAGAAACATGCTAACTTCTTCTCGGGACTCAAATCATAAGCAAAAATATCAGCCATACAATAAAAATGTATGTTATAAGAT
Organism: Epinotia nisella; assembly: GCA_932294315.1. Taxonomy (NCBI): domain Eukaryota; kingdom Metazoa; phylum Arthropoda; class Insecta; order Lepidoptera; family Tortricidae; genus Epinotia; species Epinotia nisella. The sequence continues at coordinate 10,093,780 of OW028688.1, read as the reverse complement.
CCAAATACTTTGATTTATTATTGATACGATATCTCCTCCTCAGCTATAACTACATATCCCGGGTGCATCCTGAATAGAGGGAGCCGCGGTCCCCTTTCTAGCTATAGCTCTAGTCTCCTAAGACAAGAATAAAGCGTAGGTAAGTAGGCAAGGCCCACCGGCGCATCCAGGATTTACCTAGGTTGGGGGGCAGGTTTGACCTACATATGTGACTGCCATCTAATTAGACATCCAACTAGAAAATAAAATATACGGTGCCGGGCGGCAGTCATAATCCACAGGAACAAAAGTGCATGTGCATGAAGGTTGGCGTCTTACTCAAGCTAAGTGAGTGGTGGAGCCTCAAGTTCGATTCCTGCCTTGGGGTACATGCGATCATCATATTTTTTTAAAACATTTGTTCTCTATATCTGTTCGCACCCGACTGTAGTACCGTTCACCAAGACTACACAGTGTTGTAACCCACTACAATAGTGGGTTACAACACTGGGCCAACAAACAACGACCAACGAACGCGAAGCATTTGTGACATCTATTTGTTAGAGTGAGATACATAGCCGTTCGTTGGTTTGGTGTGTACGCAACGCACCATAACGTTACTCACTATTACACTTCACCGTACCTACTTTATTATACCCGGTTGTATTATTTTTTATTATTATTATTAACCGACTTCAAAAAGGAGGAGGTTATATGTGCCACTGTATTTTTTTATGTATGTTCGTCGATTTCTCCGTCAATTGTGAACCGATTTAAAAAAAAAAAATATTTTAATCGAAAATGTTTATTCCTCAGATGGTCCTATTGTCACCAAGTAAGGATCTGATGATGGGATCCCAGGGAAATCGAGGGCAACTCTCAAATTTTATAGGCACGCTTGTAGGTAGTGATATTAGTGGAATTTTCGTCACTAGGCATATTTTAAGTATAATAAGTTATAATAAATTTAGAGTCTACCGAGATCCCCTATTGAATTGATGGCTGTATATGATGGCGGCCTATACACAGTGAGTAAATACTCATGATCCACCATAGCTACCACTAACACTAATTATGTAAGTTATTATTTCTTTTTTTTGATGTGTATTTTAATTTAACTTGATTTTATTTTTATTTTTATGTAAATTGTGGACCCATGTTGTCTGGAAATAAATGAATTTATTTATTATTATTATTATTATAGCAGTCTCACTCTATCGAATCTTATAGAGTAAGACAGCTATGGTGGATCATCAGTATTTACTCACCGTGTATGGCCGCCTATAGTCTTAAGCGCCCAACTGGTTAAAAAAAATAGCTGACCGACATGGACCTAAGTAAGATACTCGGCACAAGCTATGGTAATAATAATACCACGTCCCAGCGAGATGGTAGCATACAAATCTCGATAAGTGTGACAGAAAAGGAAATATCATTCGTTGTCCTTGTCATAGTTCCACTTTTTTTCTGTTTGCCACAACTGATTTAGTATGAAGTTATGAGCAATTAATCACTACCCACCCAAATTAAGTAGGTTGTTTATGGTAAGCGATCAGCCATTTTAAGACCAGTTCTTAATTTACGTTTCCGTCCCTCAATGTGGCATCACGTAACATTAGCCTATCCCGAGTATTATAGGTCCATGCTAACCGATGACCCGATGACCCAACGATGACCCGATGAGATGACATATGACAATGACATCAAGTGACGTTGTTAAGAGACATTTCCGATTTAACTCACGTGTTCAGGTTTCATAATCTTCAAACATTTTTGAATGTCGAGAAGTCTCTTAAAATTTATCTTAATATTCTTTAAAAGGTAATGTTTAACAGACGTTTTATAAGTGCGATATATTGTGGGTTAATCAAAAATAAATACAGTATTACTGACTTTCCAGACCAACATTCCAAAATGAATTTGTTGTATTACTTCGAAAACGCCGTTAAAGAAAAATAAAAACGCCTTTGTTTTGTTAGACTTTCCTTGTCTACTTGTCTTCGCCAGAAAGCTGAATTTTATTTCAAGCTTTACAATTTCGTCTTCGTAAACCTATCTCGATGTTGCATACCATCGTGGAATACTATGCGGACAGTCAGGACAGATGCGGATACTGCAAAAGTCCTGATACCCATTTCAGTCATGGTGAGTAATCGTTTGTCATGTTTATGAAATTTGCATTCGTGATAAAATGGTGTGTAACATGTATTAAAACTAGATTCGTATCATAGGTATGTGGGCACACTCCATGACTGTTAGTGACTACCAAGATCTCATCGATAGGGGTTGGCGGAGATGCGGAAAATATTGCTACAAGCCGACAATGGATGTTACTTGCTGCCCGATGTACACTATAAGGTTTGTCCAATGATTCCTACCTCTTACATGTAGAAAAATGCGGGATAATAAGATGTCGAAATTTACAGATGTAAATCATTAGAGTTTAAAGCTACAAAGTCACAGAAAAAAGTGCTAAAGCGCTTTAATAAGTATTTGGTGGGTGATACAAATGCTGAAGAGAGTGGGGATGGGAATCGGAAGATGTCTACTTGCAGCAGTGAGATGGACATGGCTGAAGCATTTGGAGAAGGAGCGGAGCAACTACTGGAGAGTGTGCGTGAGCCACAACATATTAACATCAACAACATTGTGAAAGCCAATTTAGAAGAAGTATTTGATGAAGCTGGAGATAAATCGAAAGGTATGTTTTTTTAGTAAGTAAACATTTATGGAAAATATTTTACTCCTTACATTTCATTGGCATCTTTTGAATGTAAACTAAGGAGCAAAAATACATTATTTTTTGTTCAAATTGAAGGGCAATGGATTTAATGGCATTTTGATTGAAAATTTATTTATAGATACAACAATGTTAATCATAATAATGTTGCTTATTTAGTACATATAATTTAACATGATATTTTATATCACTTGACAAGAAAACATTAAAAAATAGGACGGTGTAATTATTATAAGAAATATCTAAAGTTGATGTTATAGGTACATGTTTGTACATTCTTCTTTTCATCATCGGCATATGCCTTTTGAGAAATACTCATTTGGTACATTAATGAAGGCTGGAATATTTCTGTGATTTATTTCTTTCATAAACTTTCAGATGATGCTAAAGTACAAATAGAATCTGCTTCCGAGGTCATAATCAAACAATCGGACAAGAATAAGCGGAAAGAAATTAAAAAAGGTATGCAATTCTCTATTGTTAACCTAATTTCAATCATCGTGATCATCATCATCAGCCTATATACGTCCCAATACTGGGCACAGGCATCCTCTCATGAATGAGAGGGAACGGGCACTAAGTCCCCACGCTGGCCCAGTGCAGATTGGGGACTTCACATACCTCTTTGAATTTCTTCTCAAATGTATGCAGGTTTTCTCACAATGGTTTCCTTCACAGAAAAGCTAATGGTAAATATTATATGATATTCCATACATAAGTTCCGAAAAACTCATTGGTACAAGCTGGGATTTGAACCCACGACTGATGTTTGACAGCCGCATGCCTGAACCACTAGGCCACCGTAGCTTGCCTAGTTTCAATACTCGAATATTATATGTATATTTTTTGAAATGCACCCGGTTTTCGGTAATTATTCGGTATTCGGCGTATTTTTTAACGTTCGAATTCGGCCGAATTATTGGATCAACTGCCAAATGTTTACTGAATAAATTTAGACATGATACTCATTCAAAAATCTTCACATTGCAAAAATGTATTAAAAACATGCCTTGTGAAATCATTATACTAAAAAGGATTATTATTGTTATTTGGCCGAATACACATATTCAGTGAACCTGTATTCGGCGCATCTCTATATATTCTGTATTGCATTTTAGGTGAAGGATATGACCCTGCTAAAGCTCCGAATAAAAAAGCAAAACAGTTGAGGCTTGAGAAGAAACTGGAAAAACTTAAGGAAAAAGGCATTGATATCAACTCTTTGTCAAACACCCACAAAAATAAGGAAAAAGAAGTAGAGGACTTTATAAATGAATTACCAAATGATGTAAAACATAAATTGGAGGTATTTATTACATTATTATCAAATTACATTTTAATATAAATTTATTTATATCAGAACCTCTGCTTAACACAATAACATATCTATGTAAAAGTTTCTATTGACATGCCCATATGTTAAGCAGAGGTCTATCTATATAAGCCCTTTATCCTGAAGTCCATATTGATTGTATTTTTTTATATAATTAACATCCATTCGGTAATTCCGTGCATTCGGGTAGTTACGAAAGGATTTCGGAAGAGCTGACACAATATCTATATTTTCAAGCACCAGTCAGAATTGGTGCTTTGTTGTTAGAATATAAAATGTACCTAATGTAACAATACTTTACTCAATAAAGTTATTTTTTTTTTTTTTTTAGTTTGTGCTTTGGTTACGTTTTCTTTTTTAATATAAAGCCGAAAGCTCTGTTTCAAAGGCTTACAAATATCCTCGGAATTTGTAAATATAAGAGTTTTCAACCGCACACAATTTTTTCTTTGAACAAGGGCAAATCCGGAGTATGTAGGGTAATTCCGAATGATATACAAAAGCAAGTTTTATTTAGATCTGACACAATGTACATATTAGATGTACAGAAGCGAAATAATGTGAGAGTTACGGCGATAACGGATAGGGAGCCACTTGAGTTTAGAACGGGAGATTTACCCTCCAGAAAAAAAAAGATATTCGTCTTTGAGTATCCTAAACACCTATGTGATATTTATACTTTGGAATTACCCAACAATTACCCTACGGTACTCAAACTTTTAGTGGATTGGTATCAATATTAACAACTTCACTGCCCCTATGTTTATTCTATACGTTCCTTAGGTGGGTCCCAAATTAAAGTTCGTGACTGTACAACCAGAAAAAAAACAATAGGGAACAAATTAATCTGTATTTACAAAAAATAACTCAAATATTGAGAATCACTGGTCGCCTGCATAGAAAATGAAAGTTCGGTAATTGCGAAATCTTTGTGATTCGAAATTACTCTGGTCGGTTAATTCCGAAAATTGCAAAAAAAATTGATCTAGCATGTTTTGAACCTACTTCACGGTACACAAAAACGAAAAACATTTAAAAACCTCACCAAATTTCGTAAATATCTCTGTTCGGGTACTTCTGAAAATAACGAAAACGCGGAAATTGCATTTATTTACGGAAATCTCGCATGCCACACTCGCAGTTAGTGACATGAGTCAACCGAAGCGGGCGAGTGGATAAGACGGCAACTTGGTAAAAGTAATGCTTGATTTGATAGAAATGGGAAATTATCGGAATAACCCGATTTTTGGAGTTGGCCGAATGACTACCCTATAAATTTTGATTCCCTTGAGAGCGTCGAAATATACGTTTTTTGCGGCACAAACGGTCGTATCTTTATTTTACGATTCACTCCTTTTTGAACAAAACTAAAATACATCCTGCCTGATGACAAGTTGAACACCATAGCTTATGGATGCTTGGAATGCAACAGTAAATACAAATTATTCTTGCATTATGAATAAGCAACACTCACGAATATACCAGGAAATCATCATGCCTCAACTTGTTTCGACTATTTTAAAAGATAAGGATCATAAATTGCTCATTTGATGATCAGTCAAGATCCCTATTCTAGACGAGTCACCGGCCCTTCATTGGTCATCATCATTAGCCTATGTTCGTCCCACTGCTGAGCACAGGCCTCTTCTCGTAAATGAGGATATGAGGATTAATTGTAATGGCAGCATAAGGCCTCATACTTTATTAATGATTTATTTTACAGTTAAAATTGGTGAGAACTGCACCTCCAAGTCCAGAATGGGAATCGTCTATGAAAGAGACTTGTGATGTGTATTTCAAGTACCAAACAATTGTACACAACGACAAACCTGAGAAATGTACACCAACAAAGTTCCTTAGCTTCTTAGTACAAAGCCCGTTGCTGGTAAGTCAAAATATCATAATTTTAAATGTAGTATACTCCATTTCATTTACGAAGGCCCGGATGCCACTTGAAACTTAACAATGAAGCTCATAATGTTTGTCTTTTGTTGTCTAATTGTTTTATTACCTAAGCACTTCAAATTGGCACGTGTTGGTGCAAGCTGCATACAAAAGAAACACCACGCCGCAAAAGGGTCTTGCCTGGTATTCTTTGTTATTCTCTAAACCTTAGTGTTATCGCTAATGACGTTTTCAAGTTGCATCGGGCTTTCGTAAATGAAATCGAGTATACAAAAATTAACCTAGACCGCAACAAAGCTAAGTTAAGACTTAGTTCTATAAGGGTTTAAGTCATTGAACGAGCGAGCGAAGCGAACAGTCCTATACAGTTAATTAGTATATTTTTCTAGCCTACACGGGTAAATCTATTTTATTTCCTGGCAAATTAGCTAGGAATCCTCTGAAAATTATTTGTCATCGTACAGCACTTGCATGTCAAAATTTGCATTTTTGATTAATTTCCTTTAGGCATTAGATGTAACACTAGAGCCTAGAACTCCGGAGTTCTAGGCTCTTCATGGCTAGAGCTATCATTTAAGGCCAAAATCAAGCCTGGAACTCTTCATAAACTATCAGCATATCATGTGTGAAGTTAGCATATTATCTGTTTCAATTTTATGAAGATTTAAAAAATGTCCGGCTGTTCTCCTCTACAGATCGTATTTCTCAATCGATTCGTGTGAAATTTTGTGAGCAGGTTCAATAATTAGGCGTGTAGTTTTTTTTTGTCAAATCATTTCTACAAAAAATAAAAATATAAAAGGAAGATTCGCATCTTCTACAGCTCACAGAGACACTAGTGAAGTAAGTTAAAGGGTATTCCATCGTTTGCCCGAATTTTGGCCCACAGGCCATAATTTTGTTTACCATAATTTCATGTGACATACCTGTTATTTACCATAATATTCATACATAAGACAGAATTGTTATTTTCCATAATATCATTTGCCAGAAACTTTATAATCCATAATATTCATATGCAATAAACTCATTTGCCATACATTTCAAAAGCCATATCACATGCCACATGTGAAATAACAAATAAAACGTACTTAATTAGTTTGCTATGATAGGATCCGTATGATTTTACCTATATAAGCCATCTAGTGGTTCTAGTCTGGAAACATAGATGGCGCTGTTCTTAACAATTACTTTTGTGTGATGGGCTACATAAAGATGTATCCGTTTTTTCCCCTTATTTCCATGTAATAAGGTGAAAAATGGCATCACAAAATACATTTTGTATCTATAGTTGGATGTACGTAAGAATTATAAGAATAGGATTATAAATGCCGATACTAATCTGAATAAACCGCCTTCGGTCCAACTCAACTCTAAGGCCGGTTGGTGTAAGTAGATGTAGAACTTCGACCCCACAGCGCGCGAGCCGAGCGAGCGAAGCGAGCGTGCCTCGGTAGCCCGGTTCGATTAGCGCCAGAATCGAACATTCGCAACATTCGAACAGCTCGCAGAAATGTAGTTTGGCAAATGAATATTCTGTCAAGTTAAATAATGGCAAATAAAGTTTATGGCATATGCATGATTCGGGCATAGGTACAACATTATGGAAGATACTAATATGTCAAATGAATGTTATGGAAAATAAAAGGTTATGGAATATAAGATTCGGGCAAATGAAATTCGGGAAAATGAAATTCGGGATCACGATAGAGAACCAAGTTAAAGCTAAAGCCTCCTGGGACCTTATACAATATACAGACACTCTAATTTAAACCAAAAGATTCAGATGATAATTTTGATTTTTTTCGCGGCTCCATAAATAATCATCTATTATAATCGGGTATCGTTTGTACCGCGTTTGCATGGCTGCAAAAAGTTGCCCTCTGTATAATTTGTAGAGTAACAGTAGATACTCCGGTACACGTGACACACTTCGGGCAGTTTTATGACGTCGCTTTGTTATCTTTCGCCTGTCATAGTTGGTAACTAACCACTCTTACTGCAAGACTGTCTTAACATATCTTAAACTTATTTGATGTTTTCAGGAAGAGCATAGTGAATCTGCACCACCCTGCGGCTACGGCTCCTTCCACCAACAATACTGGCTTGATGGAAAACTCATAGCTGTTGGCGTCATAGACATACTACCGAAGTGTGTCTCGTCTGTTTACTTCTTCTATGATCCGGGACATATGAACCTCACACTGGGAACTTATGGTGCTTTAAGGTACACACTACTTCAGACCTCTTTAACGGGTAGTTCCCATCTACCAACCTATCAAACCCAGGTTGCATATTGAGCCTGGGTTGGATAGGTTGGAAGATGGGGACTACCCCCTTCAACTTTGTGGCAATAGTTACGTTACCACAAATTGCTATTCAATTTATAAGTACTTACATGTATTTACATCTTACTTAGATGCGTTTTTCGATACGTTCGTTTTCGAAAGTACTCATCATGCATTTGGGCGCTTTCAGTCTAAATTGTATACCTTTTACTTTTTTCTGAGAATTTGAAATTAATAGTTTTTTTTCTGCTCAGAATCATGAATAATGCTTCAAATTCAATGTCTTCACAGAATAATAGTCTTTAAAGCATCTTCTTTTATTGTTTTTCAGGGAGATAGCTTTCACAAGAGAATTGCAGTTAGTCTCCCCTGAACTGAAGTATTACTACATGGGTTACTATATACACTCCTGCAGAAAGATGAGGTACAAAGGCAATTTCTACCCTTCAGACCTGGCTTGCCCCGAGACATACAACTGGATTCCTTTGAAGGATTGTATTCCAAAGTTGGAATTAACTCCGTACTCGAGGCTAGACCCTGATATTGATAGCGTCGACAGAAATTTCCCGAAAGATGAAGATATTAATTTTATACCAGTACTTTCCAAGGGTGTAGTGATGCCATATAAAATGTATAAAAGAAAAAATAATAAGAAAAGTAACTTTGGAGAGTTATTGATGCAGTATTCGCAATTAGTTGGTGTGGTTTGTGCTAAGAGGATGATAATAGTAAGTCAATGAATAATGTATTTACTTGCCCATAGATGTTGTTATTTCTAGTTTTAATTCCCACCATCATTGCTAATCAGTTAGTTCTGTGTTTTTTCTTACAATAATTAGTTCCTGTAAAATATTATTTTCGTTTGCTTGTAGTTCTACTTTCATTAAAATCCCAATAAAAGTCTACAGTTGCTCAACTTAGCTATACTACCTACATAGTTATTATTTAAATTAATTATGATATAACTACGTCCTATAATTACGAGTATTTGTGTCTAACTAGTCATAACTAATAAGTTAAATGCAGTTATTCTAATGAAATAATGTCAAATCAAATATTCAGATATTTAAGGGTACAGTAAATAGGGTGCGTATTTGAGGTTTGACTATCTACTGCTATCCTCCTCCAAAATTCAAGTTTTGCTCTTATAGATATTTTTCTTGTTTTTAGATTTTTTGATATTTTATATTATTATAGAATTAAGATTAGTTTATGAAAAGCAAAATGACAACTAAATTTACTAACGCCTCAGACATCCACTGTATAAATAAGTTCAAAAAAGCAAAACAGCATCAGCTTTTAATTGTACTGTATATATCAAAATTATTTTATAAGGTTAAATTTGGGTGGATGAAACAGTCGAGAGCCAGACCTCGAATTTGCCTTTTTTGAATGACCGGGACGACTACTATCCTCATTACATTGTTTACTACAAAAAACAATTTATGACGACAAAAAATTTCGTCCAGTCGACATCAGGGTTAAAATCAAATATAAGTGTCACATCATTAAATTATCGGCAATACTATTAATATTTGTGTTTACCTTCTATTCCAATCTACTGATTTTACTAAACCTAAAACAATAAATTCATTATTTGATTATTATCGTGTTGATTTCCAAAATTTAAATTGAATATGTTTGATGCTGCTATGTACCTTATTGAAACCTACCTTACCTGTACCTTATTGTAGTTTATTACTTATTTTATTATTTGGGGATGTAGATGACGACTGGACATTTATTTTGAACAATAAACACGATACTAACTCATGTGTTTTTTCATTGCGAACCCCCGAAAAGAGTCTACCTACATGATTATTTTTGATAAAAAAGTACACTATGAACGACTTTTACCAACGAACCCGACTCTATATTCTCCAAAGTGACAGAACTATCAACCTTTGATTGACCCATATATTACTAGCATTTATCAACGAACCCGACCCTATTTTCTCCAAAGTGACAGAACAGTCAACATTTGATTGACCCATATATTACTAGCATTTATCAACGAACCCTACTCTATTTTCTCCAAAGTGACAGAAAAGTCAACATTTGATTGACCCATATATTACTAGCATTTATCAACGAACCCGACTCTATATTCTCCAAAGTGGCAGAACAGTCAACATTTGATTGACCCATATATTACTAGCATTTATCAACGAACCCGACCCTATTTTCTCCAAAGTGGCAGAACAGTCAACCTTTGATTGACCCATATATTACTAGCATTTATCAACGAACCCGACTCTATATTCTCCAAAGTGGCAGAACAGTCAACATTTGATTGACCCATATATTGCTAGCATTTATCAACGAACCCTACTCTATATTCTCCAAAGTGACAGAACAGTCAACATTTGATTGACCCATATATTGCGAGCATTTATCAACGAACCCTACTCTATATTCTCCAAAGTGGCAGAACAGTCAACATTTGATTGACCCATATATTACTAGCATTTATCAACGAACCCTACTCTATATTCTCCAAAGTGACTGAACAGTCAACATTTGATTGACCCATATATTACTAGCATTTATCAACGAACCCTACTCAATATTCTCCAAAGTGACAGAACAGTCAACATTTGATTGACCCATATATTACTTGGGCCAATCAACTATTTTTTGTTGCTCGTTGCCATGGTTACGTCTCCTGGGTCACTCTTTAAAACTATGATTTTATGGGGCTTAAATCCACTGAAAACGTATTTTTGTTACCTATATTGGAATGATCCATGGTGGACAACTCCTTACCACCGATACAACCTCCCTACCTCGATACCTTACTCCTTTGCTCCGATATCAGGGCTTTTTCAAAAAATTGTGTACTCAATTAGCGGGAGTTATCAAAGAAAAATTAACTTGGTGTCGTTTTTGTGACGACAATGAAGTATTCAGGTTGACTGTGAGTTATTTCTTTTTAACAACTCGCGCTAATTGGGTACACGATTTTTTTGAAAATGCCCATCAGCTTCCACTCTAGATTTTAACCTATGTCTTAATCCAGGTTATAAATGTAAACTATCTCTATGCCAAACTGTTCCTAAACCTGTTCAGCCGTTTTTGCGTGATTGGGGTTTTGAGACTTTAGTCGGAATGGGGAATGGATGAAAATTTTAGAAATGCCTGATTTTTTTTTTGGTGATAGGAATAACCTTCCTTAGCACCAGAAAAAAGTTTCAAATTTTTCAGCTGCGACAATTATTTTTGAAAAATATCAACAGTTTTCTCATTTACGTTTTGGGTCAAGAAAACGGTAAATAGACGCTTTCCTTGATCTGTCTCATATTACAAAAAACTATCTTAAAAATCTGTGGTAAACTGACACTGGTAATGACCAATATAGCTGCTGCAAGTGTCAATATCATTGCCAGTGTCAGTTTACCACACATATTTAAAAAAAAAATTGTAATATGAGACCGATCGAGGAAGGTGCCGTAACAGACCCAAAACGTAAGTCAGGAAACTGTTTAAATTTTTCAAAAAAAATTGACGCAGCTGAAAAATCTGTAACTTTTTTCTGGTGCTAAGGATTACACCAAAAAAATAATCAGGCATTTCTAAAATTTTCATCCATTCCCAATTCGGTAGTATTTTTAGTATGGACGAAGTAGGTGGAAATAATCATCTACTTCTTTTTGTGTGATACAATTCGTGCTTACGAGGATATACCGGTAAACTTTCAGGCTCGGTTTTATAAAGATCCTCTACGTGCCTCGGCTCCTCTCTTATTTCACTGTATATGGACAGGCGTAGGAGCGGGATCAAATAATAAATAGCCTACATCCTGAAGTTCATTCCACTGATGAAAGTATTTTCCAATTAGGATGTGCAGTACATAGACAACTTACAACATCAGTAACATCTCAGACTTTATTATGTTTAGGTACAGATTGGACTATACTTCATTTCATATACCATTAGAATTTTACCATTAAAATAGAATAAAAAAACCGGCCAAGTGCGTGTCGGACCACGCAAAACGAAGGGTTCCGCGCCTATTAAAAAGGTCGTATCGTCACAGAAATTTTACGGCACTTACGTCCTTTTCTTTGAGGAAGGCAGTTTTTCAGCAATATCTCGAAAACCTCTGAACCGATATTGTTCAAAATAATTTTCGGTGAATGAAATGAATAAGCCTCCATCCGTTCATGAATTTTTCCATATTTTTAAAATACACCGTTCAAAAATTAGAGAGGGGGGGGGGGGACAGAATTTTAGTGACTTTCGGGGCGATTATCTCCGACTCTATTCACTTAATCAAAAAAAATGCTAAGAAACCTTATATTTATTTTGAAAGGCCTATCGATGGATGTGCCACACGGGGGGTCACAATGAAAAAAAAAATTGACTTAGTTTTATGTATGGAGTGCACCCCTAAAAAATTTTTTTTTGTCTTTTTAATTACAATACGGCGGCTAACAAAATACACCTATCCTCAAAATTTTATTCAAATACACCTTATAGTTTTCGAGTAAAATGCCTGTGACATACGGACAGACGGACAGATGGACATGACGAGACTATAAGGGTTCCGTTTTTGCCATTTTGGCTACGGAACCCTAAAAAGTTGCATCGCGAGTCGCCTTCAAGAAGGGATTATGTGATTGAGTTCAATTCCCGAGAAAACACGTCGGTTAATGACTTGTATACGTGGCTATAATTAAAATTGCATCTAAGTATGTTTATAAGGCTGAGCACTGACTGGATTCTAACTAATACAACCTGGAACGCGCATTTCAATTGAAATTGTGCATTAAGTGGGTGTTCATAAGGATGATTATAGCATTACGTGGCAGGTTTGCATCTATCTTACTTAGTTGCAGTTATTTTTATCTTCGAAAAAAGTAGGCTGATCGGTGCCTAGGTTCTATTTTTAACACGGTATTTGACTGCTTCTTTGGGTATACGTGTTTTAACTCTTACAGAGTAATGACATTAATGACTACACCTACACTAACAATTAGCTCTCTAAAATATTCGTCTATGTTTTTTTTGGGTTAGGGTTTTTGATTGTTTTTTTAGGTTTATACAACATAGAAAACCTAAACGAATATAAATATCATCCACATAGGTACGTAACATGTTATATTAAGTATGTATAATTTATCTGCAGCCCTTTTGACAAAATAGGTACACTAGATAGATATATATACATATAATATATATATATATATAGATAGATAGATAGATAGTGCGGATTATGGAAACAAAGATTATTGTTTAGACAAATTTAAGAAAGATGGTTATAGTTAGCGCTCTACATATTTCGGCTCAACATAGGTAGAGCTATTACGCCTTGGCCACGACTTTGGTCTTAAGCGACCTGCGGCTGCGGTTTTTCTAATTCATTGCGCGTGATCCCAACTAACCACAGTGCGTTGCGCGTCTCGACCGCGCAATGAACAGATAAAACGCTGCCGCAGGTCGCTTAAGACCAAAGTCGTGCGTGGCCAAGGCGTTAGTCGATATTTTTTATATAAATACATATTGTTGATTTGTAAGTGTCAATATTCCTACATAGTAGATATAACATATTTTCTAGATAGATCAAATCAACAACAGTTTCCATACCGAGTTTGCAGACGTACTAATTGTCATAGTGCTTTAAGTATATATACCTACCTATAAATAAACCTGTACAGCTATCATAGTTGTTAACAATTATTCATTCATGCCTGGCCATTCATATTTGCTTATAAACTGAAACAATATGCGGCGTGTACATACCTACTCTACATGACGTTCATATTAACATAACGGTGTTTACCTACAGCCGTGCGGTAAATGTTTCTCTCTCCCGTAACATAATACATGTAAATGAGATAAGAAATCTGCAATAATTCAAACTATTGAAATTGTAAAGTTATTAATAATGTTTGTTTATATAACTTGGGAAATCGTGGTAAGTTTAGCAGTGTCGGATGTTTGAAGTGGCACGCGAGGCGAGGTCTCGCTGGCCGGTGGTGGCGCAGATCCGCAGTAGCAACCAGACAAGCGTTCGCGCAGCTCGCTAGCACTCCCGCGCCGCGCATGCGTGCTTTCCAACAACCTTCGGTTAGTGCGGCTCATTTGTTCCTCGGCGAAGTGCATACCATTCTACAAAAATGAAGTTCCACATCCAAATATTTGGTAAGTACCTTAGTTATTCCATTAATCGGCTTTAGGTATTCGTGTTCATTTAGGTCTAGGATTTATCACAGAAATTATGCTGTAGATAATGATGATTCTCAGATAATTAGCGACGAATCCTTCGATGAATGGGTTTTTAATTGGAACTTAATTTTGCGATTACTAATGTAGTTTTGAACAGTAGGATCTCGTGTAATTTTCATTTAATTTAGGTATGCAATCGCATTGTACTGAAAAATAGGTACCTACACTACCTACCTACTACTGAAAATGTATTTTCGAATTCACTAAAAGTTTGCTAAAGTTTTATCTGATATTGTTACTTTTAAGTAGGTATAGTGTTAATTATTTAAGTAGACATAATAGTGTTATTTACCTGAGTGAACACCACAAAGGGGTGGATAATTAAGCACATTAATTAAATGTCACCTTTAAGAACGTGTTAGCTAATTAAAGTTGCTCGCGACAATTTCTAAACACACATAGCTATATATAGCCTGCAAGTATCATCTTTGATGATGATGAGTTACGTTTTTCCGTAATGAGACTTAAATTAGACGATCCATCGAGCTGCACCAAGCAATTCCGCGGATGCTGGAATGCGACTAATGACCAGCCGAATGTGGCAGCTTAAAGCACGACCACTCTTAACTAAATTCGTTCCAAAGAAGTACTTAATTCACTCATGAGACTAAGTACTTAATGGCCCACAATTTAAGTAAAAGAAAATATAAAATTCGACTGCTTTTAAAACGATTAACATACCAGTAACATCTACAGGGCGTCTCAATGAACACCTCAGAGTCAGAGGCCCGGGCGGCAAACCAGAATGAGGCCCCTAGAGTTTTGTGAGCATTTGGAGGTTCTCCTGGACTGAGCCCTGGGCGGGATGCCCCTTCCGCCCCTCGTTAGTCCGCCACCGCAAAATCCACCCCGTAGGTATTTTTGAAGATTCGAGGGAATAAAGTGCGAGTATAGGTA
This sequence comes from Epinotia nisella, assembly GCA_932294315.1. Classification (NCBI taxonomy): domain Eukaryota; kingdom Metazoa; phylum Arthropoda; class Insecta; order Lepidoptera; family Tortricidae; genus Epinotia; species Epinotia nisella. The sequence goes on along the minus strand of OW028688.1, from coordinate 10,078,410 downwards.
CCACATACCATACGTAGATCCCGACAAATGCACAAATGTGTCAACCCTTTCTCAGCTAAAAACAATAGAGCGTCTTTCGATAACATGTTATCTGCAGCGTGTGACGCGGAGACGACAGCCTCAAAAACTTAGTTAACGTTGGGAACAAAGAGGGGAAAAGATCCAGAGGCCGCTCACCAACTTAAGAATCCAGACGCACCAAAATTTCACACTTTCGTTAACTTTGCAACTGACAGGAGTCGATGGAGACAGTTCGTCCATTCCAGCGGCAAAGTGTCAGTCGATTGTAGAGTTTTCTTATAAGTCAAACGAAAGACGATTTTAGTCTTATCGAGAATAATTCCAGATGATCGAACTTCTGGGTAAGCTGCATCCGGGTAGATGGGCATTTTCGCGAGAAGAGATGCATCGTTAGTGACGTCACCGAGTAAAAGCTAAAGATGTTCCATGTTCCATTTTGCAACCAAAATTAAAAATACTACCTATTTGTATTACAAAATGGAACGTTTTTAACTTTTACTCAGTGACGTCACTATCGATATATCTCTTTCGAAAATGCGCAGATACCTTCTTGTCTTGCAACTACTATACCTACTCAAAGGGAGCACGATCGATGTCAAAGATTGGTTTACAATTTAGCACCTAAACGATACCTACTAAATTGTGAAAACTCGAAAAATTTAAGTACCTACTTATCTTTTTTTCTCTTATCATGAAACTCACGATGATTTATGTATTGATAGTAACAAGTAGGTACTAGTTTGAGATAAATCAATGACAAGTGAGGTTACCCCATAGAGATTTCATAATAATTCATAACAATTCATTTATTGCGTGGTATCATGTGGTACAAAATAGGTCTTACATAATGGTTAGATTCACACATGAGCCCTGTTAGGGCATAGCAAGTATTTCTTAAAATTAAAGTTACAACTAAGAGGTACAGTCACACACATACAAATAAATTAACCGCATTCTGACACTTATTTGCGACTTATGTGCTTATAGGACTAATAAATAAAAGTAGAAGAATTCAAGTTATTTGATTACATTATTATTATTATTTATTTTTTTGCTTTGCTTTTCTCTCTAAGTGGAGGTAGTTTTACTTCCATGTTTGCGGGCTTTTGGCCAAAACAAATATGGAAGGCATTATTTAATATACATATAGAGCCTACGGATCTAGAGCTAGGAATTTGCGAACTATTCTGCATGTATCCATAAAAGCGGCCTTTTGCAGGAGGATATAAGTAAGCGGATGGATGTTAAGGGTTTTGAGACTGGTGTGCATATTGCGAGGTATAACTCCTGTGGATGAAATTATGATTGGGATAGTCTTTACGGTATTTACTCTCCATTGGGATTTTAGTTCTACTGACAAGTCTGTGTATTTACTAATCTTTTCGGTGTGGGTAGATGCTAGGTTGTGGGTATTGGGTATGGCTATGTCGATGAGGTATACAGTTTTTGTTATTTTGTCGAAAAGTGTCATGTCAGGTCTGTTGTAATGTACTGTTTTGTCGGTGATGATCGTTCTGTCCCAGTAAAGTTTGTATTCAGGTGATTCTAAAATAATCTGAGGGGTATATTTATAGTACGGGGTCCTGTTTTTAATGAGCTGATGTTTAAATGCGAGATATTGGTGAATAACGGCTGCAACTTGGTCATGTCGGTGTTTGTAGTCTGTCTGAGATATAGATCGGCACGCTCCTGTTATATGCTGTATGGTCTCTGAGGCAGCGTCGCAACGTCGGCAAAGGTCTGAGGGTAAATTACGGTCACGGATAATGTATTTCTGTAGTTCCTGGTGTCTATTATTTGGTCGTGGATGGCGATCATAAATCCTTCGGTCTCCGGGAACAACTCACCTTTTTTGAGCCACATGTTGGACGCCAGCTTGTCAACGTTGGGGTTGATCAGATCGAGACTGTTGGGAAGACTGGTTGTGGAAGAACTTTCTAAGTGTACTTACTTGTCTGTTATGGAGATTCCTAATATCAATCAGGCCTCTTCCACCTTCTGATTTTGGTAGAGTCAGTCTCTGGGTGCAGCTTCGCGGGTGGTGCTTCCGGTATTTAGTCATTAAAGTGTTAATAATTCTTTGGAGGTTGCTAAGATCTGTTTGTGACCAGTGTATAATACCAAAAGAGTAGGTTAGTATGGGGACTGCGTATGTATTTATTGCTTTAATTGTGTTACGAGCATTGAGGTGAGTGTCAAGGATTTTGTGGAGTCTACTAGTGAATTTCTGTTTGAGAGAAGTTTTAGTTACCTTTTGATGAATTTGCTGCGTTTGTTGATAACCGAGGTACTTGTATCCAGCTTCGTTATCAACAGGGACATTGTTCCCCGTTGTTAAGAGAGTAACTATTGCGTTCTATCTTACCGTTTCGAACCGATTGAATTTTGCATTATCGATGCCGAACTGCATTTGAATATCTAACGAAAACTCCTGTGTGATGTCTGCTAACTTATACATGTCATCTAAATTATGACTGTAAATTTTAATGTCATCCATATAAATTAAATGTGATATCGTGTGTGAGGCATTTCCATGATCAAGCTTAAATCCAGATTTGCTATTATTTAATAAATTAGACAGCGGATTGAGAGCTAGACAGAACCAGAGCGGACTAAGGGCGTCTCCTTGGAAAATGCCTCTACGAATGTTGATGGGTTCCGTTTCTATGTTAGTGGTATTATTAAATAACTTGAGAACAGTCGACCAGTGTAGCATTGCACTTTCCAGGAAGTGTACTATGGAGTCGTGTATTTTATAATGCTTGAGAATATGAATCAACCAGGTGTGAGGTACTGAATCAAATGCTTTTTTGTAGTCGATGTACGTACACAGAGTAGATATCTTTCTTATTACTAACGGCTTGTTTTGAGATGACGGCACTTGGAGAGAAAAAAAAACATGAAAAACATAAATAATAATAAATAATAATATATTATTATTAATTATAATTTACCTACTTATTTACTTTCACATTATTATTTTACTTGGGCAGAGATACATCATTCAGGTACTCATCTATAGAATAGTTTCATCATCATCATCAGATCATCACCCTATATACGTCCCACTGTTGGGCACAGGCCTCCTCTCATGAAAGGGAACGGGCACTAAGTCCCCACGCTGGCCCAGTGCGGATTGGGGACTTCACACACCTCTTTGAATTTCTTCTCAGATGTATGCAGGTTTCCTCACGATGTTTTCCTTCACCGAAAAGCTAACGGTAAATATCAAATGGTATTCCGTACATAAGTTCCGAAAAACTCATTGGTACGAGCCGGGATTCGAACCCACGACTGCCGTTTGACAGCCGCATGCTTGAACCACTAGGCCACCGTACCTTGAACATTGTTCATAGAGATTTCCCCATATTATATTAGTGTCAAACCCTGTCGAATCAAGAACGGCCTAGCTACAATAACAATTATCTATAGTTTATAGAATAAAGTTAGTCTTGTAAATGAAAACGTTGTTCAATATTGCCGCTCCGTTTTGTTTGTTGATTTAATTATTCAGCTGTGCTCCTACGTAGGTGTAGTGATGCCTGGCTACTATTTCACCAACTTAACGATTGTCAAGTTGACAATTCGTGGTACATTTCTGGATTACGGTGAATTGTCATTGTCAAGTGACAATTGTCACATTGGTGAAACATGAAGTGTACCAAATATACCTACAAATAATGTTTCGACGAATAGAATTTGAATTTGTTTCAGGAATACGTTTATAACATGAGCAAATTCAGAATTTTTAATTAAGAAGTACTTACCTATCAATAACTACGTAACTAACCAATTTCAATGGCTGACCCACCCAAAGCGAGTCTTGGCCTCCGACACGAGTTCTGTTGTCGCCGTTTGTCCCGATCTTGCGCCATTTTCCGCCAGTTCATGGCTTGAAGACCTACCATCATTAGGAAATAAAATTGTTGTTGGTAAATAACAAACAGATTTAAAGTAAATTTTTTATTGAATCAACATTATAGGTACATACCGCTCTGTTGTCCTTGACGGAACTGTAAAATCGCCAAATGCATAGTTCCGTCGCAAATCCCCAACCAATTCATTGGCCTAGCCTAGCCGTTGGTGACGTAATGCACATAAAATGAATATGTACAAGTACGAGTAACTAGCATATTTTTTCTGAAAATATACAACTATGGTCCTAAACGCAGTATTTCGCGACCGAAATAGCAATTTACTTGATTCTCCATACAACGATTAGTACAAATATCACACTGTGACATCAGTATGAGGGTCGTTCTTCTTTTCGACCGACAATAGCCTGTCCTTCGTCTTATTACGGCATCTCATTTGAGTAATGATGTTTACGGTTTTATAATGTTCGAATGAACGTCCATATTATTTTATTAATTAGTGATATTTAATATTTCACTTTCTCTAACTAGCATTTTTTTAAATGATTGTTTTTTTCGTAGAATGCCGTGACAGAGTGGTAAACCAAAATGTTGTCCCCACTGAAATAGTCCACTTTGTCACATGTTTTTTTTTAGAAACCAACCGTAAATAAATATTTATATTGGCCAGAAAGTAAACTTTAATTAGTTCTAATGAAGAAACCTATGCATTTTTTTTAAATCGCACTTCAAAACCACAATTTTCTATAGTTCAAAAACCAAAAAAAACAGAAAAACCTCGATTCATTGTCGGTAAAAAAGAAGAACGACCCATGAAACGTTTTCGGTTGCCGCCAGCGAGGTCCGTCTTTAACACATTTTTTTGTATTTATATTTTTTAATTGTAGTGGCTCCCATACAAACATTTGTTTCTCTCCAAAAACTTGTTCGAATGGCATCGTCAAAAAAAATTGGACACAAGTCTATTGACTCAGCTGAAAAAACTGGAACTTTTTTCTTGTCCTAAGGAAGAACTTCTATCACCAAAAATATTCAGGCACTTCTAAAATTTTTATCCATTCCCAATATGGTTACATGTTTATGAGACGAATATCAAAATGTATTTTTCCACTGACTGTACATACCTGAGATTACCTTTCAAATAATATAAGAAATTTAATATAAAACAATGTCAAAATCCTAATACTAATGAATAAACTGATACAAAAATAATTAAAATTCTATATAATTGAAAATGAGAAGACTATTGGCATAGGTACCTAATTTTTCCTATTTAATATCAGATAGGTAATTGATTAATAGGAAGTTTCAGTACCTAGGTACTCCAAATTCAGTTTTTGTCCAATATAAAGTTCTTCTAAAGATGATTATGAAATAATACCTATCTTGTTATTATTTCACAATCATCTTTAGAAGAACTTTATTCGAATCGATATAGCATTTTATGGCCTCATAATTAGACACGTAGGTATACGTACAATGTCGAATCATTGACCTCAACATGGTAATATAATTTACTTGGCTTCTAACGCAAGGTAATGGCACTGCATTCCACGAATAAGCATTATTTTAGTTTTCAAATAACAATAATTAAAAAAAAAACAAGCTCAATCAAGTTACCTTGAAGAGGTCAGGCGGTAGGGATTATAAGAGTAATAAAATGCTAAAACAAATTTTGCAACGATGAGACCGAGTCGTTTCGGTCGGTGAAAAAGTTTGGCAAAAACTGGCATCGCAGTTTGTTTTTGTAGAGCTTCAAGCTTGACGTATGCCCATGCTTTGTATGTATGTAACGTCGTTCATCGTTTAAGAATAATTGTACAGAAGAAAATGAAGCGATAAAATAATAAGTTGATAACATTGTCAGCAGGTATCCTACTACTTAGTCCATACTAGGTAATATTATAAATGCGAAACCGCTGAACCGATTTAGATTAAATTTGGTAGGTATAGAGATAGTTTGAGTCCCGGGTAAGGACATATGACATATATATATTTTATCCCGGAAATCATCCCCCAAGGGGGTGAAATGGGGTGTGATAGTTTGTGTGTAGCTACAATATAAACGAGTTCCAGGAGTTCGAGGACGGAGTCGCGGGCAGAATTTAATATGTATTATAAACGTGAAAGTTTGGATGGTGGATTGTTTAGATGTTTGCACATTTATGCAAAAACGGCTTAAGAATTTGGATACAAATTTTGCACACACCTAGTTCATAACCGTGATAAAAAAATAGGATCCTGTTTATCCCGGAAACTAAACCTTAGAGGGTTGAAAGTGGGACGGGAATTTGGTAGGTTTATGTAAATAGGCGTACGTGTACCTTACTTAGTCTATCCCTGCGTGAAAATTCAATTATTTCCATCATCCGTAAAGCGAAGACTGTAAAACTTAGAAGGTATACAATGTGCACAAAAACAAACAATCAACAGCAACTTTGCTTATGGCAAGTAATGACGATTTTCCCTATTTAGATTCAACATGTAATGTGGTACCTAATTGCCCACAGGTAGAAAATCAGAGTAGTTGTCTTCAGAATTCATCATCCTCCTAGCGTTATTCCCGGTTGTGCCCTAAAGTAGCCCGGGGTCCGCTTTGACACCTAATCCCAAGATTTTGGCATTTACGAAAGCGACTGCCATCTGACCTTCCAACCTACAGGGAAAACTAGACCTTATTGGGATTAGACCGATTTCCTCACGATGTTTTCCTTCACCGAAAAGCTACATTCCGTACATAAGTTCCGAAAAACTCATTGGTACGAGCCGGGATTTGACCCCACGACCGCCTTCAGAATTATATAACGATATGTAGGTATAATGTCCTGTGACGCTATTAGCTGTCGATATTTACAAAACATGCATATTATATCCTGTCTTCCGGTGTACGGAGGTATATAGCAGTATCATGTTTTCGTAAAGTAAAACACAGTTGTGAAACTGATATTTATTGTATTCAGTGCAATTGCTGTTACTGAAACCAGTCGGATGAGGGCGACGAATCGTGAATGTCATTGGAACGGTAGAGGTATGTACTATGTAGGTACCTATGTACGTACTTATTGTATAGATAGGTAGGTACACAGGAGTTGCGGCACGTGAAAATTTTCGATGGGCAACCCAGAACAAAAAAGTTATGAATGAATGAACGAATGAATGATGGTTTATTTGAAACATACACAACAAAAACATTACAACTTGCTTAAAACTAGAGAAAAATAAAATAAAAAGTAATACATTCTAAAAAGAAAGAGTGAAGAGTCTATAACTATAGGCTTGCCTAAAAATAAATTGTAGGCAAGCCGGTGGGAATCGGCTTGTATGGGCGCTCCGCCGCTAGTACACAGCAAGGGCGATTTAGTATTAGGTTTTAGCAGTTTTTAAAGTAAGTAATTTTAAATGAACCATCATATTTAAGTATGACTTATCCTTAAGTTTATGCACCTTGTGATAATTATTGAAATGTTTCACGTAGTAAACACAATTCGCTTGCGGTAACTGAATGCCTAAGATATTTTGCAAACGTTTCGTTCGTTCGTTCTTGTAACAAAACATTTGCTCTCGTGTTTATGTATGTATAGTCGCGGAATGAAGGTTCGTCACTTTTGGACCTTAGCAGCTTTGAAATATAAGGTCCAAAAGTGGCGAACCTTTTAATTCCTGGACACGATATACTTAAAGGATTTTCTCCTCTCGCACTTAAATCCTACCTATACTTACCTACTATTAAACGATCAACATTTTTTAGATCTACCTGACGCGCGTACAGTGCGTTACGTGATCGACCTGTGCGTTACCTGACATAAAATATATAAATACTAGATGACAATCTTACACAAATCGACCTAGCCCCATAGTAAGCTCAATAAGGCATTTGTAATGGGTACTAGACCACGATATATTTAATAGATACAAATACTTAAATACATAGAAAACATAAAAGACTCAAAAACAAATGCTCATGCTCATCACACAAATATGTGCCCTTACCGGGATTCGAACCCAGGGCCTTATGACATAAGATACAAACTTACATTTTACAGACATGTACCATAGATAACAATCACATACTTACTTTATTCGCATAAATAATGTGTTCAATTCCTCGTACCTATTTACATAATCTATGTAGATGTGTAAACCTAATAATATGTGCCTATGTACCTATCATATTAAGAGAGATGGAGCACCGCGGAATGTCATTTCGCTCGTAGGTATAGTAGTATAGTAGTATATAGTAGTAGCAGAAGTAGCTAAGCGGGCCGGGTGTTCAAAATGACCTGCACACGACTTTATTCTTAAGAAATTAAGAGCGTGTGTAGGTTATTTTGAACACCCGGCCCGCTTAGCTTCTTCTGCTGCTGACTGTACGCTTAGTTACTAAGCAACGTGGCGTATTTGTGGGTGACAGGACAGATGAGGTTCAAATAAGTTACAGAATAGCATAGCAGGCGAGATCTGTCAAGCATATGAGTACAATTATCCTTTATTTAATCTTCACAGAGCATAAAACAAACAAGAGGTTTAAGGTAAGTAGGCTGCACCGTTAAGTATTAATTAGTTGTTTGAAAGTTCAAGTGTCCGATCCGATGCCTGTCACATGATCTTGGGCACTGAAACGTAAGTGTCATAGTGGGCCAGGAGAGCAATAATGCTTTGGTGTTTGCGTCGAATTGTAAATGAATAAGTACATCGATATTTGGAGATAATTTTGCGTTAAACGACCTAGTCTGAAAGTATGCAAGGCTGTCCCACAAATCACAATTTGTACCATAGGTAGGCGACTATATTATGTAATCATACTTATACAAATAGATGCATCTTTAAATACATAGATAACTTTCATAAGGGCAGAGCCGAAAGGAAGGGATATCACCTTAGCAGTCTATGTGTGTATTTACATGTGTTCCACCGTAGCGTTTAAGATACTGAACCAATTTTGACAAATGAGGTGTCAATCGGTTCGTTATCATGCCCGGGTGGGTGGCCTACGCTATCTTTTGTAAGTAGGAAAAAAAACGTTTTTTTTTCAGTTTTCGCTTGTTTAATTGGAAGTTTTGTCTGTCGAGATGGTTCTTAGCTGATGTGCCGCGGGGTTTTTTTTTGAAGTATATATATATCTAATTGTCTATGATCCTTTAATGAAACAGCTGTGGTTGATACCAGACATTATGTCCTCAAAGAATACTCTACTCTATTCTAAGTGTTCCAACTTTGTAGGTCTCGTTGATGTCTTTTCTATCACAAATTTTCAGGAACAAGTGTGAGAAATTAAATACAAAAAATATCAATGTCAATTGAAAATGATGCATTTGTACTAACATAATTGTATACATATCTTTTCTGTCGTCTTTTACAACCAGGAACATATGATGTAGTTATTGTAATGATAAGGTGGACTTTACAGTTTTCTCGTTGTATGCAAGCCCCTCAGTTTGTATACAAATTCCGGATGCTACAACACACCGCACCGCACCGGACTGGGTATTGCACCCAGGCCATACGGAGCAGGAATTCTCATACTACTATCGGCGAATTAATTAACCTGAACTTGAATTCAATCCTTCCCTAGCCTCGCTCGTGGAAAAGCTGCTTGATCTATTCACTAAGCGGGATAACTTTTCTGCCTATCCTGTCATTAACTGGCGCCTGTATCAGACACTAATTAGGTGAGCAGGAAGATGTGCGGGCGCCGCGGCGCCGTCGCGGCATTCCAGGGCCCGCATTCTGCGACCAACATCTCATACGTATTCTGGTTTATCGGTGCGTCCCGCTACCACTTGCGCATAATTAAACGAGCAAGATGAGACGCACTTATAGACAGATTAAATGAGTATTGAAGTGTAAGTTTGTCGCATGCAGGCCCTGCACTTTCACCGCCATCACGACGCGCCGAGCCTTGCAGACCCACCGCCGCAACCGTTACGCAAATCGCTCATTCAATTAGACACCATGCCGCGAATGACTGATTCCACTCGCTTAGCTACGTAGTGTTGTAAAAAACTCGTGTTCTTCTGTTTTCTAGACACGACTTAGATTAAATGGCACTGTGAACTCTGAGAATCCGAGATTCAAGTCAGCTCGAGCGTGTGTCAACTGTGCAACGACTCGAGCCTGATTCTTTGAATAACGTTTTGTCTTACACTTTTATCATTTAAAAAAACATGTCAAGCTTCTGGGTGTAGATAAGTATAACTAAAAACTACCCCATTAAAATTAAAATGTATGAGTTTGATCGTTGAAGTAAAGCATGCTCAAACCGTAAAATACATCGTTTTCACATCAGATCTCACCTCTTACGAAAAAGGACTCGAAGGCGGAAAAGAAACTCGAGTGCTGATAACGCTTTTATATTTCGAAGTTTTCTTAGTCTGAAAAAAATAAAAAATATAGTTTAAATGGAGTCGAATCGCAATATGAGTTCCGCTTTATAGTCAAATAAAAAAATAAACTGAACTCGGGTCTTTCACAGCCCTAGGCGACCGTTGCATGCGAATACTTTGAATATGCAAAGCTATCTTGGCGTCTTCTTTGCTGTTCTATTGATAGGAACAACACACAACAATCACAGACCTGTTGAAGCGCCCTTGATATTCACAAAAATAACACTTAATCCAATTGAATTGACCCTATTACTCTTTGAAGAAATATTTTGAAAAGATTTATGGTTAATGTTTATGTTTATGTCATTAAAACTTTTTAATTTTATGAAATAGTGTATTACTTATATTATAATAATCAGTATTCGAATAATTTTGTTATAGAGGCAGAGAGTACGACTTTGTACCCTTTGGCGTCGAGACCCTCGGTCCGCGGGGTCCCAGTGCTCATAAGTTATTTGCAGAAATCGCGAAACGTCTGGTCGATATAACTGGTAACCAAAGAGCTGGCGGCTTTCTCGCGCAACGCATCAGCATTGCAATTCAGCGAGGAAATGCCGCCAGCATCCTTGGTACAATGCCTTGAGGGCCTTCTTTAGATTTAACTTAGTTTTAATTTATCTTAGTTAATGTTAATCATAATATTGTATTCACTTTCAATAAAATGTTTTTTCTTATGCCAAAATATAACATTTTGTTATAAATATTGAAATTATTGAAACTTAGGCTCATATTATAATTTAGTGTAAGTTTTGCCATATAGTGTTGGAACATATATTCTTGTAATTTTATTACTCATACTCATTTATTGATAATAGGTACTTTAAAATATTACATGTCAAAATATTACAATTATTAAATGATTTAATTATCTAAATTTAATTTATATAATTTCATTCCTTATTTCTTAAATAAGTATAATAAATTATGTAGTATATAATTGCAGAAATAAAATTTAAATGTCACTTATTTGATAATTTTAACTTATTAATCATTAGCTAATTTATTGTATTAACATTAACATTCAACTCGTGGAATTCAGAAATCTGGTAAAAAGCATTGTAAAAGCCCTTTTTAGGGTTCCGATATCTCAAAAGGAAAAAAACGGAACCCTTATAGGATCACTCGGTTGTCTGTCTGTCCGTCTGTCACAGCCGATTTGCTCCAAAACTACTGGGCCGATTGAATTGAAATTTGGTACACATATGTAAATTGGTGACCCAAAGATGGACGCGTAAAGTAAATTCATTAATTTTGAACAAGGGGGCCACTTTTGGGGGATAAACTGGAAAATTAAAAAAAAGGTTTAGCAATTTGACTGGGTTTTGAATTATAGATTTTTGGTCCTATAATATATGCAATTTTGGTAGACTTGATTATTTTACATCTGGTAGTCATAATCATAATTTGCACCTGTCTCGCAACTGCTGGGGATTGTCAGGTTGTGGTGCAAATGAGTTGAGGTTACACAGTACGAACTTGGCAATGTTATAAATGTACTGAGATGGTAGTGTCATAATGCCGAGAGAAACGAATAGTTGCCGAGCCGGCGGCGTGCCAGGAGGAACGTGAGCAATAATATTACTACTGGCATGTCAATTGTAGCAACTTTGTCTATGTTTTAGCAAATTAGATTTGATTTGAATTATCAACGTATTAGGTAACTAGTGTGTATCATCATTAGTAGTGACAGAACTGCAAAGTATATACATAATCCCGTTATATACATAATACCTATAATATAGCGGATCATTGACAATTTTATAAGCCCTCTGCAAGTGGTGTTCTAGAAGTGTTGTTATTGTATGTATAGCACCAACTCGAAGATCATAGCAACGATTACTTTAGTCAGATGTACACATTAATTTTCCTGTTAAAAGCGATCGGAAAGAGCCTGGTACCGAAGTCGTAACAACGCAACGTTCTAACAGGCTCATGAATAAATCTTTTCATTAAACCTTTATTACAGGAAACTCATTGAATTAAAATATCATGACGTTGGACACAAACATTGATACAGTCAATTATGTAACACGCAATGGTTTAGGTATTTCAATTGGTGTCCCAATTTTAACTTCTGCATTCACTTAACTTCGGTCAATACCCTAATGTCATCTGTAATAAATTTACCTTGTCCAGAAACTTGTTTTACGGCTCGCTTAAGATGCAAAAGATGGCACGAGATGGTACGAAGAACCTCGTTCTTACGAGTATCTCGGCGGACTCTAACACAATCGCAACATATTCCAACGTATCAATTACCTACTTGCTTACAGAGTTGTAATCATGGCAGTGACAATAGACAACAATGAGCTGCTTTGTTGGAGATATGTACTCAAACTTATAATAACTGGGAATTAACTAATGTCAGCTATAAAATAAATCGCGGATAACGCTTTAGCTAAATGTTTATGTTGGTTAACTTCTTGCAAATCAAAGGTTTAATGCTGCTAAACGTTATGTATGAATTGTATGATGCGCATGACTTGTATCTCTATCTGGTAGCTGCATAGTGGTACTTATTATGTGTTGCGAACATGACTGTTTTTACGATTTAACCCAATATAGTTATGCGTTTGCTTTGTAAGGAAATTGGTTACAAAATGCACCTAGACGATTAAAATTTAATGAATGAGATGAAATTTTATTTTGATATACATAGATTCATATAAACGGGTTTTCTCGGGAACATAATTACAACGATTAGACTTCATCATCATCATATCAGCCGAAACCCGTTCACGGCTAGACATAGGTCTAACCCAATTTTCATTGGGGGGTACATGCCATAGTCGCCACGCTTGGCATGCGGGTTGGCGTTCGCAGTAATTCCATCGCACTCCTGAGACGCTGCTGCCCATCCCCCGGTGGTCTTGGTCATAGTTTTAGGACATACCCGAGTCCCATTTAGACTTAATTTAGTCGAATTCGTAAGAGCGAAACCATTTATAAACAAACAAACAAATAAATGCATAACAAATTTAATGTTGCTCGTTTAGTAGTATAGTCCCTGAGCGACAGAGCTGTGATCGGGTGAAAATAGAGAAAATATGGAGAAAACTAATTTTTCCAGACATGAGACCTAGCTAGATCGACTTTTCGCCCTCGTAAACCCCCAAATACCAGATTTCATTCAAAGAGCCCCTTTCGAGAACGTGATTAGGTACAAATAAATACATATAGCTCTGCTCGGGTGAAAATGTCACGGGTGAAATCATGTTCCAAATCTCATCGAAATCGTTACAGCCGTTTTCGAGAACGTGATTGCAAATACCTATATATATAAAGGGATATTTTTTTATCGTATGGCAATTAAAATACACTGTTTTTATCCATTTATATACATACACATATTGCACGTTTAATAGTACCTATAGGATAGTATATAGGATGTAGGATAAAATAGGCACTATTGGAGACATGCATAACAAAACTGTGCCATTGCTATTCAGATATAGTCAACCCTACACAATACACGTTGCATTTGACTTGGTCAGTATGATTAGGTGCATAAAACGATTCACTATGAAGGTGCATACTGTATAACAACCAATGAGTTATCAAAATTCAGCACGACAATTTAAGAGCCATGACCGGTTGCAAATCGCACGCGCGAGTTATTAGGTCTACTTACCTAGAATTGATCATCTTCAAATCTTTTTTCGTTACATTTACATAGCGTGACCAAAATCTATTATTCCATGGCCACATCGCCTGTTTTTTGCGCTAGAATTATTTGAATAATTTCACTCGGTATCTTTCCTGTGACAATTAGTACACGGGTATATATACATCTAGTTCAAGCGATCTTGTCAATAACAAACTTTCGCTTTCGCTTCGCCTTCGTTTGTTTTTAGGGTTCCGTACCTAAATGGCAAACACGGGACCCTATTACTAAGACTCCGCTGTCCTTCCGTCTGTCTGTCTGTCTGTCCGTCTGTCACCAGGCTGTATTTTTATATTTATTTATTAGGTTCACCAACAATTGTTTACACCATAAATTACATTAATATCTTGAAATAATAGTTCTGTGCTAGATGCAACAATCACTTACAGTTTTCTTAAACCTAACTATAGAGTCAAAGTGTATATCCGTCTCATGACAGCATGTATTTAGGATTTATTAGGATTGTAGATGAAGTACTTCTGTTGCCGCTATAACAACAAATACAACAAAATCGGCCAAGTCCGCCAAGTGCGAATCGGACTCGCATAAAAAGGGTTCCGTACCATTATCTATAAAAACGGCAAAAAATCACGTTGCATGGGAGCCCCCTTAAATATTTATTTAACCCTTCGTGCGCGAGGCCGACTCGCACTTGGCCGGTTTTTATAGATAATGGTACGGAACCTTACGTGCGCGAGTCCGACTCGCACTGGGCCGGTTTTTATTTAATCATAAGATAATAAACTAAATTAAACATGTAGAGCATAAAATATTAATACCTACCTACCGCCCGCGACTTTGCCTGCGTGGCACCGGGATGAAAACTATCCTATATTTTCATTTCATTTCATTTCATTTATTGCATTATCATGAACATAATTACATAAGGTGTTACAGTTAGTTAAGTCAATTCATGACACCCTGTTAGGGCACACAATGTTTAACTTATTATCTAATTAATATTAACATTTAATCATAATTCATAATATATTTACCGTCGTAGTGTGTAAAAATAATCGAATAATAATAATGACATTGTAAAAGTAAATGAAAGATAAAATTTAATTAACATTCCATGCATAGCAATTGTAAAATAAAAGTAAACAAATAAAAAATTAAACAACATAGCATTTTATACAATAATTTAAAATTTCATACGTCATTTCTGTATCAGAGTATTATAAAATTACATTGTTACATTTAAAATTTAAAATTCAATGTCCCATTTTAATCCAGGCTCTAAAATATCTTCATGCTTAATTTCATCCGAATCGGTTGAGCTGTTTAAGCGTGATTGTGTAACAAACATCTAAAGAAACGTCTAATCATCTAAGTAAACATCCAAACTTTCGCAATTATGGATAGGATAGTAGGGTTAATTTACTAATAGCGAGTGCAACGCACTGATGCTCATTTGTTATTGACATTCAAATTGAAAGTTATCATCTGCGCATTTGCCAACGCGGTACTACTTTCAGACACTACGAGGTCGCCCACTTAATACGACCGCCAACTATTTGCTAAAACCAAATACCGCTTTTCCGTATTCGCAAAGCAGCCGGCACGATGCTAACAAGACCAGTGATTGTATTCGACTTGACGTATAGAATTGGAATGAGATTGATGTTTGACTCACGCTCTTCTCTTAATTTACGTTTGGCGTGGAAGCGAGCTTGCTCTATAAATACAAAACTGATTCCAAATAGATACCTACGTAAAGTCGACCAGCGCTGACCTCAGTAACTAATACTTATTAATATGTCCAAAAAAGGCAGTTCAATGAGAAATTTATACGACCACATATATTTATTATGTTATTTAAACAAATTGCATCATACCTTGCATAGTAAAAACGAGTCAAGGAGGAAACGGCCTTCAATACGATTTATTGCATTTCATTTTTAACTGACTTGAAAAAATAATTTACTTTAAAAACAAAGTTTTAACCGACTTCAATGTAGCCAAATTGCTTTAAGTTTGCCTATAAAATTTGAAGAGTTCCCTCGATTTCTCCTGGATCCCATCATCAGAACTGGATTTTGGTGACAACGGGACCAATCTGGAAGTAACTATATGCTTTCAAACAAAGAAAGAATTTTTCAAATCGGTTCGTAAATTACCGAGGTATCGCGTAACAAACACACAAAAAAACCAGACGAATTGAGAACCTCCTCCTTTTTTTGAAGTCGGTTAAAGAAAGGAGTGAGGTTCTCAATTCGGTTGTATTTTTTTTTTTAATTATTTTGTACGTGTGTTACCTCAGAACTCCGTCATTTATGAACCGATACGTACAATTCTTTTTCTATTTGAAAGTATATGCTTCCAGGTTGGTCCCATTGTAATCAAAATTTCAGTTGGAAGATGGGAACCATGAGGAATTGCGGGAACTCCTCAAATTTATAAGGCACGCATGTAGTAATTTCGGTATTTTCTATTATAACTAGTGTATTAAGACCCAAAAATCACAAATTTGGTGAAGTGGAACTGATGATGACTTATGGAACTCACTACTACTAAAGGGTGGTTTTTACTTAAAAATGTCAAAGTACCTACGTTACAGATTCTGATATAATTCCGTTGAAATAGCTAACTAATGAAGTGCTAGAGGTCAAGTGTGCCAAATCGACGGAACTCCTCAAATATTATCGACCATATGGTTTTCGTTACCCTCGGAAATCAGTCCATGTGGTAGTGGAAAGGAAATGTAGAAATGTTCATTTGGCTTGGCGGAGTACTAAATTGAAGTCGGTTAAAACTTTGTTTTTAAAGTAAATTATTTACAATATTTTTGTGGAGACTGAAGATTGATTCGAGAT
The DNA here is from genome assembly GCA_932294315.1 of Epinotia nisella. Lineage (NCBI taxonomy): Eukaryota > Metazoa > Arthropoda > Insecta > Lepidoptera > Tortricidae > Epinotia > Epinotia nisella. Next base: position 10,061,651 of record OW028688.1, on the reverse strand, counting down.
ATACATTACAATTTGATTTCAATGTGTTTCGCACGCGTATTGATTTCGTAACATATACGTCTTGAATGGAACTGATCGGATTTGAATTCGTCTGAAGATGATTCGGCTCCAGAGCCGTAGCATGGTTGGCCTTATCACGCGACAAGTGACAAAATAAGAGCGTCGTCTCGTTCTATCGAACGGTGTCAGCCAGTGACGCACGCTCTATCCTATCACCTATCGCGTGACAAGGCCAACCATGCTACGGAGCCAGCCGGGGACTTTCGATTGTCTTTTATTTATTTGGATAGGTATTGTTTGTTGACGATTATTGTTTTGTCCCAGATTTCGTGCCAGCGCGATTTAACATCGCCATGATGATGTTCTTCGCGTGCTGGGTCAACTACATGATGCGTGTCAACATGAGTGTCAACATCATCGCAATGGCGCCCGACCACTCGAATACTACATCGTGAGTAAACATACCTCTTCTACTTAATACGTATTTTTTTAGATACTACGATGATGACAAACAACTTTTGTCGATCCCTTATTGTTTTAAGGATTCGCTAGGTGTGTTCACAAGAAGAGACAAAACCGGGTCACCACACAGCGCACGTCCTCAAAATAGTCAAATAAGGCTTGATCACACAGCTGCGCGATGTCAGCGGGACGCGTTGACTGCACGATGCGTGCGGCGTGCGCAATTACCTACACAGGGAACGCGAGGAGCGCACGTTGCGCGGACGAAACCGCCTGCGTTTTGAGTCCGCAGTGCGGGGCGCGACGCTATGCCGACGGTGCGCAGGCTGCGTGGCGTCGCTAACTTGTTATTATGTACGCTTCTCCGTCACCTTACTTTAAATGAAAGAAGTGTAAACCAGACATCTGATTACGCTTAGTTACTACGAATCGCGGCGTCATGATATACCAGGGGTGACTGGTGAGGTGAAGTAAAACTAGGAACAGAATGGCATACTCGTAGCTGTCCATGCAGGTGATTCCTGTTCGTTCAATCGGCCCAATGGGATTTCTTTTTCCCTTTTAACTGAAGGGTGTTTCCAATGGTCAATCGGCCCAATAGGATTTCTTTAACACCCTTTCCCATTTATCCCCCACGGATGAGGTGAAGTAACAGAATAGTATAATGCGGGTGTTTCCCGTTCGTCCGATCGGTCGACCCTTTTCCATGTGTTAGATTAGAATGGCGAACGAGAAAGTCTCACTTGAGCGATTGATCGGTCGAACGATTGGGCAAACGGGAATCAGCAGCAACCGTCAATGCAGCAGTGGTCGAGTCAGTTTATATCTTGACGTTTTAGATTGTTTTTCCAACGATATAAATGATGGAATAGATATCATACAACAAAAGATAAGATAAGATTTGTTCCATACACTCATTCTGAAGAGATTCGTACGTAAAGGAAAACTTAATACTAACTAATGAGATAAAATTTCTTGACTCCATACATAATTAAAATGTTTATTATCGATCACGCATATTTATATGATGGATGAAAGATACATAGAGCGACATTCGTAGAAATTTACCATAGGCGCATAGACATTTACTGACTGACTGTACTGATGATTGCTCCAACTGCACTTAAAGTTGAGTGATGGCAATGAAAGTGTTACCCACGTAACTGTGTGCCACCAATGCAATGATAGCAATTGGCAGAGACCTCGGTTAACAATGAGATATGGGTTCGACCGTGGCCGTGCACGTGACGGTTTTTAAACGTATTCAGTAAAAGTACCTCGTAAAGGCAACGCGGTTATCACTGGAGTAGTTCCAAAGGAAAAACGTGGGGAATGTATAATATCTGCTTTTTCCTTTCGTAGTCGTGTTTTCATCGATGCTTAGTGCGGGTATCGAAGAGTTACGTTAAGGAAGCTATAGCTTTTATATGAGGGGGGGTTTGAAATTCTAGGTAAAGGTATAGTTTGAATGACAATTCAATATTATGGTACAATCGAGCTGATCTGATGATGGAGACAGAAGATGGCCATGGGAATTCAATACTTAACCGACGTAACCCAGTTGAGTTTGGGCTCGTTAGGATAGTCGCAATGAGTAGTTGATGACGGTATATAGAAAAGTACAGTCGGCAATAAAAGCTTGTACCGAAAATGAAATTGAACCTTATGACATAGGTTGTTAGGGGAAGGAGGAGAAAAAGGTACGTACGGTTATATAAGTACATTTATGGTATGTGTACCTACTTGACGTATCACCTTCATGCTATTCTCGAGTTCGTTTGCACGTTTGACTTTGCCATTAATTTAATGTTTACGAAAGTAATCCACGTGTTTCAACGCCATGTTCTGATAAGTAATAATTCCAATTCACGTGTTCTAAGAATCTGAAACTGATCTATGCCATTTATTATTGAGAGAAGTGTAGTAGTTGTTAACACAATTTTCATCATCAACGGCACTAATTTAACATTACATTAAACATGTTTTTCACCTTTAAACTAATTTGTATTACTTTTTAAACGTGTTGTGATTATAGGTGTGTGCTCTCATAGTCTCAAAGGCGTGGTATTTACTATAGTTACATTATGGGATGGAGATTGCATTAAAATCATCTCACCTCTCCCTTTTGCGACAAACGTTATACTTACTCGTACAACACGAAGTAACTGCGGTAGTCTCCAATAATGTCTCCGTATTTTCCAGAGTGAAATCAGAATGCGAAGCCATAGTGAACGATGACAGCGCGCTGTTAGACAACGCGAGCTCCACAATGATCACCAAGCGGCAACTTCGCCAGGTAAACGGTCATTCGAACATCATTGTAACCTTCTGCAACCGTGTTGTATGTACCTACCAGTTAATTTCGCCCTGACAATACCAAGCCATTGGCTCGTAACGACCATTTACTGCGCATCGCACTTGTAAATATAACTATACTGTTTAGAACTCGTGTTCTACTTTATTTTGATAATATGAGGTTTTTTTTTATTAAAATTACAGTGTTAGTGATCACATGTATTTACAGACCGGACATTTCTATAGCGTCGCTTTGAAACATAGTAGGTAGAATGAGGCATTTCGTTTTTGTAAGGTCAGGTTGAGTAAGAGGAACCACAGGAAAAGAGGAACACAGGGGCGGACTTGACGAATACCTAATACCTACGTGCCAAGAATAATGCTGCAATTTGGATAAGCTATATAGCAGTGTTCCTAACACAATTCATAATACCTAACGTTAACATCAGTTTGTCACTGCGTTGAAAATCATTTAAAAATTGTGTCTTTCTTGTTCAATTTGCATACATAATTATTTATTTATAAATGTATGTCGTTAACAGCTCTTGCTCTTATTTAAGTATTTAAATAACAATGATCAAAACGTATTTACTTGGGCCTCCAGGTTACAGAATACTATGCTTTATTTACTCACGCTATCTCTTGAGATACGTATATAAGCAAGAAAGTTGAAACAAACGTGGTATAAGTAGGTAGGTATTCACAATGATGCTTCTGTAATTTATCTACGAAAATCTCTAGTGGAGACTAACATTTTATCTTAACACCAATGTAACCAGATGTACCTATGTTTAACAAATAAACCCTTTTGAGTTTGAATTGAGTTCAGGAACAAAACATACATATAAGTAATATAAATGTACAAAATAATGATAGTTGTACGAATTAAGTACTTACTAGAAAATCATAGGGGCCATGGCCAAGCCGAGCAAAACAAACAAACTAAGGAACGACCTTCCCTTCCTATCACCTTCTCGAAGCCATTTAGGACATTTCCCATCCACCATCTTTGCTGTAGATAAGATTGACGAGACTAATTAAGGAAGTCACTGTAGGTATTGGTGTAAAACTTAAATAAGACTACAATCAAGAGAGGCCTTTCTTAAGTTTTTTTTACCTATGGGTTTAGGTAGGTATGTAGGTACTTTAAATAATGTTACCGGAGAAAACCTTGTTGATTTGCTCCGGTGACTATATACTGGATATAATTATAGGTAGGGGGAAAAAACGAATTAGCAGTTTGCGTAGAAAAAGTTGACAGTCGTTTTTTTACCAACAGCCAGATGGAGTGATAACATTCGATTGGACGGCGCAGCAACAGGCCTATGTGTTGTCTGGCTACTTTTGGGGATACGCCATCACTTGTTTGGTCGGAGGCACGGCTGCAGAGCTATGGGGCCCGAGAAAAGTGGTGTTTCTCACCATGCTGCTGAGCGCTATTCTCACCACACTAACTCCTCAAGCTGCGAGACTGCACTACCTGGTTCTGGTCGCGACTAGATTCGTCATGGGACTAGCTGCGGTAAGTTATTTGTCAACTTATTGCACACTTCGTGTTTACAAACTTATACTTCGTAATCAATGATTATGCAAATTGGAAAAGACACACTTACTCGTTTATTTTATTGAGGTAAATGTTTTTTAAAGTAAGTAGCTAAGAATCTAGAAGTCCGTGAGATTAGCATTCCAATAGGTGGAACCGATTGTGGAATCGTGGTGTGTGTTTTCCCGTTTATTTATGATTTAAGTACATGTTAAAAGGCGTATATCAAGTAGCTAGTTATCATATCCGTGACCTATAACTTAATAAATAACTTTCAGACTTCAAAGAGTAAAAATAGTTAATTAAGTATATATTGGGTAGGTACTTGTGCGTATCAAATGAAAATTTGATAATATTGGAGTATTGTGTTTGCAATACGGTATTTGACTATATTCATATCATCAACAAGTCACGACCGCTCACTTAGTGTGATGTTTGTAGGAGAATATACCTACTACTTAGCTAATGACGACCTCATAATTTTCTACAATTAAACTGTGTCCATTTTTTGGTGTTAAAAATCTTGCATTTATAAGTTGAAACTTGACGTTTTCCGTGTATTTTCCGTAAGTTTTGTTTATTGTTAATGTAAAAACTCCGCTTTTAAATCGGTTCATCCGTTTGGCAGCTATGATTTCACTTACAGCCCTGCTAGCATAACTTGACTCTCTACTCTACTCGCGCGCGACTATCTGTCACTTTTTGACAGCATTAATCAGAAAGTGATGGACAGTCTATCTCGCGCGCGAGTAGAGTTGAGAGTCAAGTTATGCTAGCAGGCCAGATACACTGATACACATGCACAGGGTGGTCACGACGTATTCTTCATGAGCGAGTTCCGATCAATGTGTGCGTGAATAGGGTTGACACAGTCGCTGTAGACGTTTGTCGTTTGACTTTTCGAATCGCTAGATAGCAACGTAATATTTTAGTTCAAACATCAAAATGTGCTTTATATTAATTACGAACCTACATATACAGGGTGATTTAGGGGTCGTGGAGCAAAAATGACCAAAAGCGAATAAGATGGTCATACTGAACAACTCTTCCCATGGGACCAATCACATCGAAATCGCAAAAAAATAAGAGCCAATTAAGAGTTAACTGTGAGTTAATTGAAAGTTAACGTATGGAACAGCTGTTTTTTTTGCGATTTCGTGGTTGGTCCCATGGAAAAGTTGTTCAGTATGACCATCTTATTCGCTTTTGGTCATTCTTGCTCCACGACCCCTAAATCATCCTGTATTACGATTAGCGTCTGTGTAAATTGATAGATTTAATATCCATTTTTAACACCAAAATAGTACCTCCACTAGTTTAAATAGACTATTTATACAATTGTACAAGGTGGATAAAGAGTCAATCAGGATCATAGAAATCTGTTTCCAAGGCTTCAAAAATATTGAGGGGTCAAAATAATGTGAAATACGTGAGCGCTGATCGAATCATGGGTAAAATGTTTCTACCGCGGTTATATTAAATTGTTTAATGAAATAATAATGCCACTTAGTTACACATGCATATCATGTTTCGGTTCGCGTATCTACCGAAACTAGTCACGTGCTTGATGAATTTGAAGCCTACGTGGGTACCTACATACCTAATTACTTAAAACTTAAATCCTATTAAACCTAATTCGTCCGGCTAAATCTGATAATGGTTCTAGGTAGATTACGATGTAAATTGATCCAAAAAAAAAAATTAAAAACAAATTTGTAATTATATGAAAGAAATTCAAATAATACCTAGTTATAGTTAGTTGTTTGTCTCGCGGAAGTCGCGGATTACGGCAAATCCAAAATTGGTTTTGGATGTCGTCAGGAGTGATATTTTTTCGGACTTGGTCTTATATTCAACAATTGGGTTCGTAATATAACAATATTCTATAACTTGTAATCAAGGAACCTATTCATAATCTTCGGATCGCGTAATTATATTCTACCTATTAAACTAATTGTATAACATGGTTTTGAAAAAATTGGTACTTGTTTTCATCGGATGGGGACCGACAAAAAATTCTATCCTTGTCTTTGTACGTCGATACACACCCGATACACAATATTTTCCCATCGATAACGTGCACTCGGCAGAGCGGTGAGCTGAGCGCCGCCGCACTCAACTGCACTCGATCGTGCCAGCGAAATTACGCCCATCGGTAAGGTAGATGAGGTAGACTTCGGTGCGGGGCGGTTCGTGTCCTTTTTACCCGACTGTCGAAGGAAAGGAGGGTTATGTTTTTCAATATATGTATGTATGTATATATGTATGTATGTGTGTATGTCTTATTCTTTGACACGCCCTGCAGCCTAAACCGTTTGACGGTTTTCGACATATGAGGTGTCGTTGGATTCCTCTTAATCGTGGGAGACTTAGGCTATTTACATTGCAAAAAAGCAGTTCGGTTTTTTGAAAAATCTTTTGATTCCACTTGTTGTAATGTGATACTATTATACTATTCTGTGACACATGTTAAACATCCCGTCTGTAACGGGGGTTAAATAACCTAATTTATTTATACGTTGTCAAATACCGAATCGTGCGTTTTAATGGCCAGGTTTTTTTTTGTTCAGGGCTTCTTGTTCCCGGCCCTCCACGCCCTAGTGGCCCACTGGGCGCCGCCCGCGGAGAAGGGCAAGTTCGTGAGCGCGCTTCTGGGCGGCGCCATCGGCACAGTGGTCACTTGGTCGCTCACTGGACCTTTGATCGAGAACTTCGGATGGGACTACGCTTTTTACATTCCAGGTAGAAGCACAACACATTTTTACTTTAACTAAATACCTATTTTTAACCGAATTCAAAAAAGGAGGAGGTTATACTGGTTTTATTTATTTTTGAACAAGGATAATAATAAAAACAAACAAGAAAACAAAAACTTAACCTACAAAGACAAAAAGACTATAAATTAAAACTTAAAGATGATAAAAAAATTGGCCCAAATCGCTGTCAAAGGGTAGTGTGCCCAGAAGGCTGGCAGCATTGCCACGCTGGATGGCAATGCTCACTCTTTGAGCAAAATATAGGCCAGCCCTCTGGTCACCGCTGGTGTCTATTAGGCGAGCCGACAAATCCTTAAAATTATAAATATTTTTTTATTCGAATATGAATACTCCTGAGGTGGACCCATTTTCACCAAGTCAGGATCTGATGATGGGATCCCAGGGAAATTGAGGGCACCCCTCAAATTTTACAGGCACGTATTACGTGTTTCATATATTTTCTAAAGCTATTCAGGTATTTGCGTCTGGTAGTCATCACTTTACGTTGGCGGGCTGGTGATAAAAGGTACAACTCCTCAACGATTAGGAGTTGGAGGATATTTTTGAAATGTTATAGGTACGTATATACGTATAGATATAGATCTTTAATCGTTTTCTTTCAAGTTATTCAGGTAAGCACACGTCAGGATCTGATGATGGGATCCCAGGGAAATCGAGGGCAACACTCAAATTTTATAGGCACGCGTGTAGTGATTTCGGTATTTTCTATTATAAATGGGTGATTCCACGAGCGTTCCAACCGCCGTCAGTCCGCTGATCGCATTATTGTCAAAGTTCTTGCAGTTTTGGATCCCCTTTTCCAATAATTTTGTAGAAGTCCTGGACTTGTAAAAAATACCTGAACATGCCATGCCAGTTTGCCGGTACATTGGCAATAATGCGATCAGCGGACTGACGGCGGTTGGAACGCTCGTGGAATCACCCAACTCGTGTGGGTATTTACCCTCGGAAATCGCAATTTTGGTGAAGTGGAACTGATGATGAAGACCACAGATGACTTATGGAATTCCTCAAGGATGTAAAGTACTTCAAAGATTCTGACATGATTCCGTTGAACTAGCAACTAATGAAGTGTCAATTCTGAGATCCTTGAGGAATCAACGGAACTCCTCAAACATTATCAGCCCACATATAGCGTTTTGGATTTTTTTCTGAAATAATCAACGCATTTGCTCTCGGAAAGCAGTTCATGTTGTTAATTGGAAAGGAAATGCGGAAATGTTTATGTAACTACATGTGGCTTGGCAAAAACTATTGAATAGAAGTCGGTTTAAACTTTGTTTTTACAGTAATTATATTTAAAAACAAACCACGTACCGGAAGGCGCAGTGTGGGTAGGCCCCCCACAAGGTGGACTGATGACCTGGTAAAGGTCGCTGGAGTCCGCTGGATGCGGGTGGCGCAGGACCGGTCATTGTGACACTCTTTGGGGGAGGCATATGTCCAGCAGTGGACGTCTTTCGGCTGATATGATGATGATATTTTTTTCATTGCTGTGTCAAGTGATACCATAAGAACTTTAACTGACGTAATTTATGATAAGTTGTAGGTCTGGGATAGGTACTTTGAGAGATTTAACGGTGATATATGCGATCATTCGTTCCTTTGTTTTACCTTCCTAGATGTGTAATGTACTATTACTTGTTTCCAGGGGTCATTGCAATAGTTTGGTGCGCGGCGTGGTGGGCACTCGTGTACGATTCGCCGGTGCTGCATCCACGTATATCCGAAATAGAGCAGAAATACATCCTCGAAGCAATCGGCGATAAGGTGCAGCAGAATAAAAATACTAAGGTGAGTGGAATACATGCAAATGAACCCTATGCCATGAGTATTGAAGTAAAAACATTTTTTACTCGAGTTAGTGCTTAATTTTTTCTTAGTTTTAAGGCCTCCTACGTGTCAATTTTGGCGCTGGGCCCATACAGGTTTGCAACTTGTGACTTAAGTACGATCGATAGGTACGGTCGGCCTCACAAGGGGCTTTACACATTTGCACCGTGTCGCATTAAACGACATGTTAAACCAATGTTAAATGCCATATGAAGGTTTCATGCCATAACATCGATTAACTAAGAGTTCCACTGTCCCTATGTTCTGATTTATTCGATAACTGATTATGTTAATGAACTCGAGCCGCTTGTAGCTAAAATACATTAACTTTACCATCGCCTATACAGACGTCAAATGTACAAAAAGTTAAAAAATCTAAACATAGAGACATAGCACAATTCTTTGTTAATCTATGTTGGAACATTTATTTCTAAAGGTCTAAATTTGACCGAGAAAATGACTGCGGCGGCCCGAAATGCAAGTTTTTTTTTTATATGGGGCGCATTTCCCTTTAATATCTCGTGACAACAATACATGTGCTGTGTTGCTGCTATGAAAGCTACAGTTAAAGGACACGCTGCTGCGTTGCCAATTACGATCAGGCAAGCTATATAGTTACAATCAACGCGGTATGAAACAATGATTCGCGCTAACATTTCAATTTTCACGAGTGCATAACAAGGGCGTGACTTTTCAAGTTAGAGATGCTCTATTTATTTCGTTATCGCACACCTCGACACGACGAATGAAGTTGTGCAATATTCAGAAAAAACTGTTGAACATAGGGTACAGATGTAGTGCTTAATTGTTTTCCATCGTATTTTCTCGGAAACGTTCGTATTTGTCATGCTACTTCAGTTAACCTTAGTACTTTTTGTACTGTGACCGACTGATATAGCAAGACACTTTCGTGCGTTTCCGTGAAAATACGATGGAAAATAATTATGCACTACATCTGTATCTACACGTCTGAAATGAAATGATGTAAGTTACATCGCTTGAGTTTTCCAGCTAATTGCACGTTTGGTTCAGTTCCTTCGTATTTTTATTCAGTAGAAAAGTAATTTAAATTTACTTTAAAGTAGAGTGAAATTACCTTATTTATACCCTTTTTATAAAAAGTGAATACAAGATTATAATTAACATTAACTAAGATAAATTAAAACTAAGTTAAATCTAAAAAAGGCCCTCGAGGCATTGTACCGAGGATGCTGGCGGCATTTCCGCTGAATTGCAATGCTGATGCGTTGCGCGAGAAAGCCGCCAGCTCTTCGGTCACCAGTTACATCGACCAGACGTTTCGCGATTTCTGCAAATAACTTATGCGCAGTGGGACCCCACGGACCGAGGGTCTCGACGCCAAAGGGTACAAAGTCGTACTCTCTGCCGAGGCCTCTATATTTATTACATTTCAGATTTTCGGCGTTTTCCGCCGCTGCACCCGCTTTAGAAGTAGTCCGTTGGAGGTGAGACGGTGCCAGTGTGTCTACACATGTAGCGTCCCACACAAGCATCCGTCCCAACCTTATTTTAGATTGAAGTAACATTTAATTATTAAAATTTTACAAGTGATTAAAAAATGTCAAGAAGGTGTATATAATATATTAAGCATGATGACTCAATTTTTTGGGTATTTATGTTCTTTAGTTGTACTTGCTCCCATACAAAAGAGCTCCCATTGAAGAGGTACGTCACACAAAGTTCCTAGGTATAATCATTGATTCTCACTGTAGTTGGAAAAACCACGTAGAAAGTGTCTCCAGCAGAGTGAATAGTTTTATATATGCACTAAGAAGAATTGCGACGACGGTTTCAATACAAGCCGCTCTAGTAGCATATCACGGTTACGTGAATTCAATTTTCCAATATGGAATAGTTTTATGGCGTAATTGTTCTGATAAAGACCAAGTACTATTAGCACAAAAACGTTGCATTAGAGCAATTTTGGGAATTGGCCGAAGGGAATCATGCCGGCCGTTCTTTATCGATAATGACATACTTACCTTCCCGTGTCTTTATATCTTGGAGGTAGCTGTTTTTGTTCATAAGTACAAAACCCAGTTTATAGAAGTAGGTACAGCCCGTAAGGCTCGAGCACAATATAAGCATAAGCTACATAAACCTGCAGCTAAACTAGCACTCACCTCCAGAAACTGCTATATCATGTGCATCACAATTTATAATAAGATACCCGATAGTTCTAAGTGTCATAGGCTAAACTTATTTAAGAATCTAGTTAAAAAAATGCTAATGTCCAAATGTTATTATAATTTCACTGACTTTTTGAATGATTCCTTTTAATTGTATTTTGACTCTTTCTTGACATTTAATTTATTTTTATTTAGTTTCATTACCTGGAATAAAGGATAATAGATAAGACAATAATGTATGTACGCCTGATAAGGTAGGGTGTGGTGAACCAACCAGATTTATTGCAACTGTAACTGCAAATTGTACCCATTTCCCACATGCTAATAAATTTCATTTCATTTCATTTCAAACATTTGTTCCTCTCCAAAAACTGGTTCGAATGGCATCGGGAAAAATTTTTAGTCATCATGCCTATTATTAAATACATATCACGGAAATAGTTATCATTCATGTACTAAAATATTCCCTAGGCCGTAAGTGGGATTTTCTGCCCGCTACGCCAGGAGAAAATCTCCTTCCTGGCCAAGGCAAGGTAATTCGTAAAGCCCCAGATCGCATATTTACAACCACCTGTGATCTGGTGCATTCACAAATTCACTGCCCTATAGGTATGTAATGTACTATTTCTGTATTGTACAGTCGCCCACACTCCTAACTGACCATTTGTGAACCTTATGTCACTGATATAAGGTTCACGAATGGTCAGTTAGGAGTGTGGGCGACTGTACATAGAGGTGTCATAGGCTAATTATATTATAAGTAGGTATGCATAATATATATATCTGCCTTAGGCCGGAATCCTAAAGCCTGGCAAAGGCCGCGGGAGTTCGCTGGATGCGGGTGGCGCCTGACCGGTCATTTTGACACTCTTTGGGGGAGGCCTATGTCCAGCAGTGGACGTATTTCGGCTGATATGATGATGATGAGGCAGGAATCGACTAAACTCATATCTATGAAAAACTCTATTCGTTTTTGGTTGAATTTATAAGTACCTACTGTTTGGGAACGATAACACAAGCTGGTATTTATTACAAAGTACATACCTACCCGCATTAAACAGGATTTTATTATATAACTAGTTTCTACCGCGCATTAAAATCAGTTTATCTGTCTGCTTTGTTTTATAGTGTATGCTAAGGCTTGTTATCAACTTTTATGCTGAAAACAAAGCACGTAGTGTGCTGACATTTATGTTGTAAAATGAACAGTCATACCCTTAGTCACTATACCCAGATGTAGTAAATAGCAAGCAAAATGGAGGTGCTTTCTACAGACTATAAATGTGGTGACTGTGAATACATGTTATACATGATTAAAATTATGACTGAATTATGAAAAGTACAGTTTACCTCGGTACCAAATAGAAATTATTCATTTTATTTTAAGGGATATTACGTAGGACTCACGCACGACACGTCGGGAATCTCGAACCAATTTTTATCTTATGAATTTCTCGAAACATGTTAAGTGTTAATCTAAATTAATCGTCAATCTAAACGGTGTTCTATTATTGCGAAACTTTTAAATACCTAGTTGAAAAACGGCCTTTTTAACTGGCTAGGCATCACCACATGATATCCGAATTCCGAAGTCTCAGACACAACTGGACTAAAAACGTATTTAATTTTTAATTCGCTTTTCATACAGGTCGTTCCCCCATTCAAGAGCATTCTGACATCATTCCCGTTCCTAGCGATGGTGGTGCTCCACTATGGGAGCAACTGGGGCCTCTACTTCGTGATGACCGCCGCACCCAAGTTTGTCTCGAGCGCACTGGGCTTCAACCTGACGTCTACTGGCACGCTGGCGTCGCTACCGTACCTCGCTCGGATGATCTTCTCTTTGGTCTTCGGAGCTGTTGGTGACAGGTGAATGGCGCTTACATAAAACTTAGCATAGTTGCAGTATTATAAGTTTGTCACAGTCACAGATGGTTTTAGTCCGACGTTTGGCGACGCTTCCGTACCTCGTTCGGATGTAATTGGTCTTCGGAGCTGTTGGTGACAGGTTAATGATAATGATACTTACCATACTCAAGACGTTTTTATAAAGACTATATGTTAAACGATATGATACAGAAAACAAATATAATGGAAAAATAAACCATCATCGTCTGAAGTCTCGAGCCTACGCCCTCTGTATTGGCGGTACAGCGCTCTTAGCCAGACTACGCACGAAATAAACTACCATTTATTTCTAGTGTTCTAAATGTTCTTCTTGTAACATGGTTAGAAGCTAATAATTTAAAAATAAACCTAGAAAAGATCAATTAGATGTCATTCAAACAAAGAATTGTGGTTCCCAATTTAAACATCTCCTATCATTATAGGAGATGTTTAAATTGGGAACCACAATTCTTTGTTTGAATGACATCTAATTGATCTTACCATTGTACTAAAATTCAGGAAACGCAGACTGCTAAATTTTTAGGACTGCACATCGATGCAACATGTCATGGGAAACACATTCCCAGGTAGTTTGTAAAAAAACTTTACAAATTTTCATTTGCATTGTGGAAGTTAGCAAAACCTAACGACCAAAAAACTGTGCTGGCTGCGTATTATGGATTTGTGAGCTCTACCATGCGCTATGGCATTATATTCTGGGATAATTCGTCATATAAATAAGAACATCTTGTTTAGAGCACAAAAACGATGTATAAGACCCAACTGAAAGATACCAACAATGTTTTGAGAATTTAAAGATAGTAACGTTTCCTTGTCTATATATTTTTCAATGTTGTGTATTTGTAAAGTGTAACCCTGAATTATTCCAATTCAAAAAGGTAACTCAAACGTTTAACCTACGCCCTCGCAAGCTTACAGTTAAGCGGGATTTTAGCAATACATCACTAATGGAAAATAGCCTAATAGGTATGGCGCCAAAAATATTTAATAACCTTCCCGAGACGCTTAAATTGGAAACCACTAATAGATTTAAATATTTACCACAGACATTGTTAATAAGGAAATGCTAGTATAGTGTAAATTAGTATTTTAACGACATTGACATATAATTTTAAGAACTTGATTAGGTATGACATTATGATTTATGACATTTTCTATTCCTACCTTTCTTAATTAATAATATATATAATATATATATATATATATTTGACATTCTTTATTGTAATTTTCTAATCAAAAACCATTAATTTGCACGCCTGCATGCAGGCTGGATACACCGATCTTGAAAATATTGTACAACATCCTATAAACTGCATTCAGCAAATAAACGATTTGTATTGTATTGCATTGTATTCTATTTAGTAAAAGACGGATAGTCTATCTCATACGCGCGGTCTTGTGCTACCTGCTATGTTTAAGCTGTAAAGATTTCAAGGAGAGATTATACAGTTAGCAACTAAGATTACAATCCAACGACCTTTACAGAATCGTGAAACAGAACGTGGTATCCACCACATTCATGCGCAAGTTCTTCTGCCTGTTCTCCCACGTGGTTCCCGGGCTACTGCTCATCGGGCTGGGCTACACTGGCTGCGCGCCTATCCTCTCTGTCGCACTCATCACATTCTCCATGGGCTCGAACGGGGCAGCAACGCTGACGAACCTGGTGAACCATCAGGACTTGGCGCCGAACTATGCCGGCACGTTGTATGGGATCGCGAACGGAATTGGGAACACGGCAGGGTTCGTTACGCCGCTCGTCACTGCGCATTTCACTAAGGAAGGGGTAAGATTGTATTTTAGTTTTTTTTGCTGACGTTACAAAGCGCATAATCAAACGAGCTAATATCTGAGCCGATATTCAATACCATCCGCAATACGAGTGTTACAAAAAAAAAGTGTTACATATCTTGATGCGACTGCATCGATGCGATGCAAACCACCCTGTAGTTATCTCTCCTTGTCAACACGGCAAATATGGTAACGCGCATTTAATTTTCTACTATTCGTGCCGCAAGGGAGACCGTATGTTACGGTTTCCGATTATAATCAGGCAGGCAAGCGTCGTAACTATTATAAAAAAGTATAGTAATAGGTAATTAACTGCGCGAAGAATTACAACGCATATTCAGGCACAGGTAGTGTACGTTAGTGTATTGTGTGTGCATACTAAAAATCTACCTCTATTAATAAGTACATACTGTTGCGAGCCGGTACAATTATATTGCAATTTAGCTAGTAGTAATTATTACTGTTAACATAGCAGTAAACCACATGGTCGGCCTGCGTCATAACACGTTAATTATCACGATAATTAAGTCGTAATACCCATATGTTTCAATAGGTAATGTTAATTTATATATAAAAAATATAACACTAATTACTAAAAATGGATTCCACTATTGAGACATTCTTCTTATTTAATCTCTAATGACACTAACACTAACGCAATTCCCTCTATCAGTAATTGTTATAATCGTTCAATTGTTAATTATAATTTTTAATTACAGAATGGCTTCTCAGAATGGCGGCCGGTGTTCATGACCGGCGCTTCGTTGTACATTGCGTCGGCGCTTTATTTCATTTTATTCGGGACTGGAGAAACGCAGGAATGGAACTACGTGCCTGTGGTAGAAGAAGATGAGCGGGATAAGAGACCGAGCGTCAACTCTACTGACACCACCGTCACGATTCCTGTAAAGTCATAGAAGTGTTGTTTGACTAGTAGTGTTTTGGACAATCGGTATTCGTATCGATTCCATCGGGACAGTTTTCCATCGGGTCATGCGTGTATGCGACTCTAGTAGCATATCTACTCACTTGCTTGTGGCAACCACAGTTGCTAACTTCACGCACCCCTAGCCTAGACTGATTGTAGCAACTGTGGTTGCCAAGCGAAGTATTAAGAAGTACTGCGTAAATAAATTAAAAAAAAAAAACAATTTAGGGTACTTTATGAAAAATCCGAAATTATGTGAGCGGTTTTAGTAGATGACGATAAAAGTTATACATATAGACAAAGTGGATACAGGTACAGGATAAACCTAGCTATACCCAATTACAGAAAATATTAGAAAATCGTGCGTTAATCGCCATGAGCTTTCAAGGAAAACCATTTTGAAACGCTTAAAAAAACAAGTATAATAAGTAATACTAGTTCAATATTTCCCTTGGATATCCTAGATAAGCGAAGTGACATAGATGAATTAGTCCGTTAAAATTCTAATGTTTTGTGGAATGAGGTTATTTCACATCTGCGTGTAGATGATTATGAAAAATTTCATAGAAAAGTTTTGCAAAGTACTTAATTTCCATCTCAGATCAATCGATCAGCAGGATAATTACATACCAATTCTATAAGGTTATGAAGCAGACTACGGCAGAAAGGGTTATGATTTTGGGTGTATGTATATAAGTTTGTATCGTATTTATGTATATTTCTTTGGCCCGCTTTACAGCTCGAGTGGCTTGATGAATTTTGACATGTAAGGAGTCGTTAGATTCCTCTTACTTAGTGGTAGTTACTTAGGCTATAATATTTGTACCTTAAAAGCAGTCGAGTAAAAAAAACATTTCAATTGTAGAATTGAATATTTTTATACTTGGCAGTGAATCTTTCTATTGTCAGGCCTTGCCGATTCAGTAGCTAGACAGAACAGTATAATTATTGATACCCAAGATTCAACATATGTTTTGAGTTACAATGTATCATGGTTGCTTATCATAGATCCCATAATTCTTCAAACGTGTATGCATGACATAAATGAATAGAAAATATAAGACAACTAGGCTTAGTACTTAATGGGATTTTTTTTACTTTAAATGATTGACTTTTCTAGAATGCCTACATGTGATTAAAATGTTGTGAAATGAAACTGATTAGTTACTCTAAGTCATATTTACTTGTATCCTGTCATTATATTTGATGTAATGGTAACGAGCATGATATAGTCAACATGATTAATTTAATGATGTACAGCTAAGAAAGTGGTCTCTCACTTTTGAACCTTAATGTACAAATAATAGAGTCGAAAAGTGGTAGATCACTTCCTTGCTGACTGTACAGAGGCGTGGCATCGGACGGAACTAATTATTATTCGCTAAGAATTGTAGCACACGGCAATCTATTTGACACGTTCCCAACGGTTGTGTTAGATATTGGGCGTCTTGTTCTGTCACTGTTTAATATTTCAGATGACTGTAGTAACTGTATGAAAAGTATTCAATAGTTTTATATTTATTAAAAAGATTTACAGACATAGGTAGGCATTTAGAATTAGAATAAGGCTCAAAGATAACTTTGCTGTAAGCTCACGTTTTATGTTATGATTGTGGATATATTTATATGACTGTGATGAATTATGCTTGCACGTAAATGTATTTTTCAATAAATATTATTGACTATTTTTTTGTTTTAAATTATACCTACATATTTAAAAAATAAGGAAATAAATTATTGTTAGTTGATTATTTGACGGGAAGTGAATGAACAGAAAACTATTTAATCTATTGAAACACTATTAAGTAAGGTGCATTCGGCTAACTCCGGACATCGGGTTATTCCGATAATTTCAAATTTCTATCAAACCAAGCAATATTTACCACCCCTGTCAACTTTTACCATGTGGATAAGACGGCGGCGTGGTAAAAGTTGACAGAGTAAATCCATATTGCTTGGTTTGATAGAAATTGGAAATCATAACAATAACATAAATAATCATAACATAAATATTTAAACTTGTATTAATATTATTGACGATACCTCATTTATTGACATCGTCCTATTATTGTACATTTATTTTTCATTAATTTTGACGATCGTGATAAAAAATCTTATTTTTTTGACATGTATGCAAATTTGTTATGTATTTTTTCATTATGAAATAAGTAATCTAATCTAATCTAATCTATCGAAATAACCCGATTTTCGGAGTTAGCCGAATGCACCATACATAGATACCTACATACTTACTAAGTTTTGGGCAATGGCTCAAAATCATCTACCTATTCGACCACATATTTTGAATTGGAATCGAATCAGTTTTATATTTGCCGAGACCTAGTCTCTATTTATTCCACATATATAACATGTCCGAATATTTAGGTCTTAAAGAAGTTGGATAACTGCGTGAAATCTCAGTTTAATGGATATTGATGAGTGAAATCTCAGTTTAATGGGTATTGATGAGGGGAATAGAAAGTCATTAAGAAATCAGAACCTATCATTACGATTGTTTAATGTATTTTAGTAAATTATAATAGGTACAATCATACTTACATTATATACACAGGGTTACCTACCTTTAAGTCAATAAAATATATTTAATAATTCTCTTACGACATACATGACACATAAAAATCATAGGTTTACGTATTTTTTGAAGACACGACATCTAATTACAGATAAAATGTATAAAACTGTAGCCCGCGACATTAGTCCCTACAAATCGGGAGGTACATTCACACTAGAAACATCGATCTACTATATTAGCTTTGCAAACTAATCTTACGTCTTTGGAAATACATCACCAAAACAACTCGGGTTATGGTCACAAAGTTACTTCAGGCGGGATTCACAAGACACTGCTAGAATATAATATCGCTATATAATAAAACGACGTGAACTATTTAAAGATTTCTATATAAAAGATAACATATATTATCATATCTTGTTGAGTAACGTCCTTTTATGTCAATCGAGTAGCCCAATAATAATAAGTTTTCACTAAACCGCAATCAGATATATCTGGGGAAACACGGATTACCGTATATTGCCTTACTTCCAGAAGTAAGTTATTCCAACTATTCTATATTCATACGGTTACATCATTGTAATATTTCTGATGGCAACTTGTTGCTTGCCAAGATTACTTGGCGCGATTTTTATAAACACCCATGTAAAATACTTAAATCATCTTGTGCTTCAAGCAGCATTTAAACGTAGGATTCCGACTCTGTGTCGGACTCGGAGCAGTCCAAAGCTAGAACGTTTTGTTCAGTTTTGTCAGCACCATTAGGCGGGTCCCTATAGAGCGGCGGTACGGACTTGGACCGCGATGCCTTGTCGTCTTTGTTCACGTGAACCGGTGGGAACTTCTTCAGTACTCTCTGATACACCATCTTCCTCGGCGGCACCGGCGGCGGCATGTGGGGCGGCTTCTTGTTGTTGTTGTTTTGCTCTTTTTCTGACGCGTGGTACTCCGGTTTCACCGACGTCGGTGTAGCTTTGTAGATGTCTGACGCAAACATGTTGGTCGACTTCTCTTCGTGGAATATGTCCCGCCTACGATTGAAAACGGACGTGTACAGGGGCTCGATATACTGGGTCGTGTAGCAGTTCTCGAACGAGCTCTCGCTGGCCGGAGACTCCGTCGATCGACTGTTGAAAGAGTTCTGGGGCTGGTACAATGTGTCGCTGCTGCTGGAATCGCTGTGCAGAATAATGTTTGCCAACGATTTCGACGCATTCAACTTGTTGTTGTTATAGTTCCGATGTCTCGACTTTTTGCTATCATCCGAGTTGGCGTGAATGTTTTCTACGTAGGAGTATACCTTTTGTAAGGGATTCATGTGCTTTTCTCGTGCTCGGTTGTCGGCTACCGGTGAGGCCGTGCAACTCTTCGTGCACATGTGGGCGGGGTCGAACCGTCGCTTGCGGCAGTTGTTGGCATTGTTTATAACGTCGTAGTTGCCATTTCGAACTTTTTCAGAGCTGCTGTTAGATTGCCCGTCTTCACTAACTTCTAAGCTTTTTGTCCTCGCTGCTTGACGAGACCAGTCATTTCTTGTAAAAATGGTGGCTGCCGGTGTCACACTACCATCGTTGTGCTGAGTGCATTCTGCAGGTTTCTTTGTCATTTGCCCGTATATATTTTCTGGTTTGCTGTTGTAGTTAGCACTTTTCTTTTCCCACCCCGTATAGACTCGTGAATAATTGGTATTAGCCAGTATATCAGCATGAGCCTGGTACTGGGTTTGTCGCTGTATACTTTCCGTGAACATGGCGAGATCGTGCAGATTGCTGTATAAAATATTTTCTTGACTAGAAACCAGATCGCGTTTATTATCAATTGGTTCCTGCTTAACTTCTAAAAGATTATCGGAACTCTTTGCTCTATTAAAATTCTTATTAGTAATGGTTTTGTCTAGTTCCTGAGATTCAGAGAACATACTGTACACTTTAGAAGTACGAGCAGCTTTTGAGACGTTGCTTCTCGGTGGTTTTTGTGGCTCAAGACCGGTGATATATTTTGCGGGGCTTTGGCCGTAAATGTCGGCAGTCGACCGTTTAACTGCAGTTTTGGAAATATAATTCCTTTCGTCAATATTGTTTGAGATTCCAATGTTTATCGAGTTATGAACATAACGTTCGCCAATGTAAGGTGTCGTGTAAAGCTCTTCATTAACAGTGTTATATATTTCTGATTTGTTTGAATACAGGTTTTGTCTGTGCGCAATCTGAGGGAGTCCGTTCACATTATGGGTCTCCGCAGAATATCGCGACACCATCTTGTTTTCCTGTTGCATGTTACACGTGGGAGCCGAGAGGCTGTGCAGGATGTTGCGTGGCGCTGGACTGTTTCCTCCGTTGCTGTTCGAATCGTCTTCGGACAGCGTCAACCCGGAATCTCGGCTCAAAGATAACTTCTCCTTACGTGGTGACGATAGTTCCATCGAGTCAAGTGAAATTCCAACCGAATGAAGACTATCGCTTTCTTCTGCACCAGAGTCGAGCAAAGCATTCGAGGATTCCGGGCTGCCGCTTCCCAGAAGACCTGATATTTGAGGGCCGAATAAAACTTCGGCTTTAACTATTAATAGTTCTACGACCATTGGCACTGCTTTGGGAGCTTTGTCACAGGGAGTGTTGGGCCACAGGAGGCTCGGGCCGACGCAGACGCCGAGGTTCATCGGGCACATGAGGTTGATGTTGGACTTTTTGGCGATGGCTTGAAGCAGGCACACGAAGTAAGTCAACATGTTGTAGTGCGACTTGGGCAGTTTCAGTAATAACGAACGGACGGCATTGACTTTTTCCGTCTGAGGCAAACCTGTAACAATAAACATGCTAGGTTATTATACTGTTTCGTAATCAAGTGACATTCTTCAGGCCCTTAAAATATTGCGTATTAACGAGTCATATTGGAATAGAACTCTTGGTCACCTTGAATTATACTTATTTATTGCAGTAGTTTTAATGTAATGCCAAGGTCTCGGACATGAGCAGGGTGAATATTTGGAAACGTACATACCTATTCCGCGGCCCGCGGTAAAGAACTAACCAAAGCGTGCATATACCTAAGAGGTTGTGTTTGTTTTTATCAAATAAACACTTTGTGCTCTTTAAGGTGCTATACCTACAATTTATGTATAAATTTCCAATATAAATATGGGAAATTAACCGACACGCACTTGGCCGGTTTTTATTATTTCTCACTACCGTTTGTGAAGAAAAAAAACTGAAATATACAGCAATATATTGTCCTAATTAAATAAACATTTAATTAGAATGACAAACCTCACAATCCGAGTCGATATTTGATACTTTTTTTTATCTCCAATATGTTCGTGCAACATCGAAAAATATCGTTTTTTAATATCAAGATCTGAACTTACCAAGTAGTTGTAACCACGAGGGGTACAAGTCAGCTGATAAAAGCGGCTGCGGCAGAGCACGGAAGAATTCCTTCACCAAAGCAGCTAATAGCAATACGGGGGCTCGATCTAGTTCTGCGCAGCCCTCCGCCCAGGGACCGAGTGTATCCAGCTGGAAAATAACACAATTTGCGTTAGTCTCATATTACTAATAAATAAGTCTCACATTAGACAATGTACTCTCTGTCGTATGAAATAGGGTTCAAATTACCTTATCCCTGAGCAGTCTCAATGCCTTGGCGTTAGCACTCCTCCGGAAGACCCCGTGTGTAAGCGGTGCGACTGCCCGCAGCCTCTTGAGTGCGTGCAGGAGGGCTGGGGGAGGGGTGCCGTTGCAAAGCCGAGTGAGGGGCACGCCGAACAGCCGCCCGCCGCGCCGCAGCAAGCGCAACCCTCGCCCGGGCGTGATGCTGCCGCTATTGACAATAACGATTTTATACACTCATCTATTATGTACTCAATATCTACACTTCTACAACCACTATGCTATGATTATAATTATTACTCAGTAGGGTCAGTTAGAGACTTTGTGACGTCAAACGGTTTCTTTTTTTGTGACAATAAATGCGATGCGATATGCTTAAGTAAATTGAATGCGTTACGCCGAATAAACTTTCGAATATTAATTTTAGCCGCTAAGATCAGTCAACTAACAAGTATATCTAACTTTTGATTAACCCAATTAACATCCAAAAATAGAATCTATCGAAGGTTCATTCAAATTAAGATTGTACCCAATTGACATCTTCACAAATTACTTACCTACGTTTGCGACTATAGATGAGTCATCATAACCCGTAGGTCATTAATTGTCAAACGTGGGTTGATTTTAGATGTGTGAGGCGGGCTGTTTGACCACATAAAGGAAGGTTTTGTGTCTTTATATGAATGAGTCATAAGTAAAGTATCGCCGATGATGCACCATACTGGCGACTTGATTTTACGACAGCTTACATCTTATAAATTTTGTGAATTAACGTTCCATAAATCCACTGTCTCCAAAATATCACAAGCGCCATAAGCAACGAAGTAAAAGGAAGTAATACTCACTTTTTTAATCCCTGATTCTTCTTTCTTAACTCGAACACCAAACCGCAGGGGTTATTCTTGGCATTTACATGTTCTAAATCGAAACCATCTTCGTTCGATAACGTCTGCCTTATTCTAGACATCTGGAAAAAATATGACACCAATTAAAAAGACACGGAGAAATCGTTTACAAGTGTTTTAAGTTAAAAGCTGATGATATTACTTGAATTAGTTTTATTTATAAACATGATGAACAATTTTAGTACGTTTGGTCGCAAATTCACCATAAAACTAGATGATAGGTTTAGGTCTTCTTACCTGTATAGCATGTGGTCTTTCAATTCCTTGAAGAGGTGTTGGAGGGGCATCTCTTGAAATTCGCACGCAAAGAGCGAACTCGCTCGCTGCTCCCCACCTTCCATCTCCTTCATTCTCGCCTTCAGCTTCCGCATCTCCATCTCCCTCTGTTCCACCATTTTGCATTACCTGCAAAGCTTGGCGGACGACGCAGCGAGCGCTCATCTCTGGACGCACAGACACCGTTTTGCACTGGAAATTGATAAAAAATATATTAAATTCTGCTCCGTCATTTTTTTCTGCATCTGCGTCGATTAGGATTTAAGATAATACTTACGAATTCAATTGAGGACGTTATGTCTTTGTAAAATATCTGGATGTTAGTAGACTTTGGTTCTGTGGTGAGCTGCGCAGTTAAAGCATTTTGGATTTTCCTGGAACAAACAAAAACGAACTCGGTTAGTAATTGTTCCAAGAGCGATTAACGAAATTACTGTCGGATTATAAATATTGTTTGTCATACCTGTACCAAGTATCTCTAGTGGCTTGCGTGGGGTACGTGGCAAGATAGTTGGCAACTCCAGTGATCGTCGGCCATCCGATGAGGAAGCCGGTGTCGTCGCCGTCGGGTAGCGATATCCACATCTCAGCTAGTCGGACGCATTCCTTCAGCTTAAAGCAGTTGCTTCCTCGCGACTTGCCGACGAGCAGCAAGTCACTGAACAGGAACAAATGACGATCTAGCGGTGGGGACGTATTTCCCAAGGGACCCAGCTGGACAGGTGCCTCCATGATGAAGGTGCGAGGTGAGAGCGAAGTGGTGCTCGCGCTAACTGTACTGCCGATGTCCAAACTAGGCCTCTTGCGAAGGCTTTTTGATTTCTGAAAATTGTAAAATGACTTTTGTTAGTCTATAGATCGATATCGATAGCAACGGTATGTTACGCTAAGTGAATCGGTCTCAAAAATTGGAGCGTATCTTTCAAAGACGTATAGGAGGATAAAAGAACCGGGGGCAAGTAACACAATTGACAATTTACATTACAAGTACAAAAACACAATGAACAAACTAATATTAATTAATATTAATCTAGGTTTTCTCTCTTTAGGTATTGTGACGATTGGAACGGATATCCGCGTGAATGAATATCGTGGGTTGTGGTGGTCGTTGGTCGCTTCAGTGGCCCTCCCCATTCCGCTGATTGTCTCCACTAAATGCCATGGCCATGGTATTTACCTGCGCATGATGCGAAGCGAGCGCCGCGGGCGCATCAGCGTCGTGCAACGCGAGATAGTCCTGCGGGAATAGATCCTGTACCCGCTCCAGGTCGGAGAGGCGCGCGGCGCGCCGGCGCGCGCACCCGCCGCCCGCTAATCGCTCGTACTGGGCCAACCGCTCGATCTACAACAAGAGAATATAAAGTTAGGTTTGTTTGTTTTCGTCTTAGTTCTGGAGATGCTTGTAATGACTTTGGATGGTGCTGGCGTATCCCGAACGGACACGTGAGTGGATCAAATTGAGTAGTCGGACTTTGACGTTAGTACCGTCATCTTTGAATTGTCAGACTGATTGTTTATTTGTGAATATTTTATGAACATAAGCAAGTCTGACTCGTACAAGCGAGATATATATACATAGTAGAATTGTAAAAAACAGCACGTCCTGGGATATGTTTTAGATACTTATTTATAAATATGATAGTGATGTTAGGTACAACCAATACCAATGCAATAAACTAGTACTAGAGTAAAGAATCTCAATCATTCATTTTCAGCAAACGTAAGTTGCAATCCGATGCCAATGCTAAGAGTGTATTAACAAATATATTTAATAACTATTACCTACCGTCAATAACGCTTTCTGGTAGAATCGATACGATAAAAATTTGTGCACAAATGTAAACGTTCGTCCAAGTTAAAAACAGATAGCGATTCAACAACCTACGACCAGAAACAATAACTTAGAGCATTACGAAACACTCGTCTCCCGACAGTCATATTAAAAGTCATGTAAGTTACCATGATTGGTATCTACGAGTCAAAAGAACAAAAAAGAAAAGAAAATGACGGTATAATCTCATATCCGTCAAGCATTATCATTCATTACCCATGTTGCCTATTGAAACGTAACAATTGTAATCTAAATTCTCATCGCATCGTACGAGCAGAGGTCCTGAGGGTGACTTCCCGGTGCCTCAGGGCACTCGACCGTGTCCACGACAATGCTACCTTATTATAACAGGACAAAGGACCGTGAGACTCTTACCAGTCATTGTTACTATTCAATAATAACTTAACGCCTATTCAACTCAGGTTTAATTTTAGGAATCACACTATGATGACCATTCAATGATCAGTCAAACTCATCAGACGAAACAAAACTAGTATTTTATATTTGCATGATATTTGCTTTTAATGCAAACAGTGCAGTGCATTAGCTGTTGGTTATAAGAATCTTATTAATGCAGGGTTTCGAGTGACTCTGATTCGAATGGATAGAGTCGTGTTCAGTGGATCGTAAAATTATGCGTTTGACTCACGGGCAAACATTACACTTCGAGTTACGTGCTATCCGACTCCATTATGTTCTGAGAAGCCGTAGCGAGCTTTACTTATCATTGTGATATTCGTAATGCCCTCTATTTTATTATATGAGACATCCTCTTTATAAAGTAGGTACTGAAGTAACGGCTACGGACGGTTGAACGTTGACAATGGGTTATTCAGAATATGGACCCAATTCTGGAACGCGATATTGACCTCAATACGACGAATTAAAAGTAAATCGTCTTGGTTCATGGATTCTCTCTTGAGTTGGCGTATAACCTAGTGTGTGTAAGTGCGACGCGTGATGTTTTTTTTAAAGTGCAGACCGTGGCTCCTGTCAAATAAAATATTCTCCGATTAATTAACCTCATTTATGAAATGGTTCTCAGATTTATATTATTGTCTCAAGTGACATCAGACCAATATTGTTTCGCTGGCAAGTACTATTAAGGCCATTAAAGTGTAGTGTTTCAATTCATACGACGTTAGCGGCATCTATTATGTGCTGTTAGGTGCAGTGAGAGGTTATTATGTACCTGGTGGTTATAACCGTCAGTTCACGGAGTTTTTCGTTTCAATGAGCTGACACGGCACCGTTACACGATCGCGATTACACACGGCACGGGTGATGAAGACATCGACTCGAGTACCTATTCACTGCCAGTTACAGTTTGCTCTAAATAATTAAGCAACGAAGGATAGAAAATGCGGACCAATATGTAGTTGCTACTTGCTAACCCCTACCAACGTTAAAATAATACATATTACAAGATGCGGCTCCGCCCGCATATTACTCAGAACGCAAGCAAAAGCCGCGGGATTATATATTAGCCTATGCCCACTCCAAAAGTCCATTCTATAAGAAAGCTCAACTGAGAGAATTTTTGAAATCGGATCAGTCGTTTATTTGTTTAATTAAACAAATAAACTACTAATCAATTGCGCCAAATCTTGTAGCGCTGTAATATACGAACATTTTACAAGAAACCCACCTAATATTTAAAAAAAAATCGTACAAAATGAAATTGGGCCACAAAGCTAAGTAGGCGCTTAGAGTCCGTATGATATTTCTATGTTTGTTGTTCAATTATCACGTGTGTGAAGCCACACGTTTCACCTTATTTCTGTGTAAGTCCTACGAAATCGGAGCATGACAAACGGCCAAGTTCGAGTAAATGTTATCCGTGGACGTGTTACACGAAACTGCACTTTCTAACCCAAATGTTTACTTTAGAGTAAGTGGGTACGTATAGAAGTTTTTAGATAAGGAGGGAACTGTCCTAAAACTTAAGTAGATAACGCGAAGCGCGTGCGATGCCCGTGCTTTTTACGTCGTCTACGCTTTTTACAAAATTATCTTTATCTTCTACTCCGTTTCCTGTTAGTAGGCACGCCTTAAGTTTGCTATTAAATTTATGTTTAAGTAAATATGCTAGATAATATTGATATAAGATAGGACCGGTTACGGCTCGCCACTGCCTGCCTTCTTTTTCTTTTGTAGAAATAATTTAATAGATAAATAATGACCCTCTAGCAGTGTTATTAGTCGTCCATTTTCCAAGGTATTGTTATTCAAACCAGAATGGGAGGACTAGACCAGGTGATTAGGTGCAGTGCAGTAACTGCAAATTAAAGCGGAATATAGCTTACGCACATTACTGGTATAATTGTACGAGTGCAAGACTAGATATCCAACGTAATAATAATAACACGTTTACGTAAACCAATACGTTAATCTATTACACTCTAATACTTGCTAAATGTTTAGCAAAAAGTGTAACTACCCAACTAGCAAAATCTAGCCATATAATTGTCGCAGCAACGTAACATATTCAGCATTTAAGCTCGTAGTCAGCATGTCTTATACGACACACGTCGTATAAACGTTTACTCGACATTATTACATGACTGAAAAGCTGATTAATTAAATTGCTGAATGTGTAGCGTTTATATGACATTAACTCTTTAATTAGCGTTTACATGACTTTAAGTAACTTACATAGCATAACAGCAACTTACTGGACTGTCGTAAGACAGATGTATAATGTGCCTTTACTTAACCGAATAGTCACATAAGCGACGTATAGAGGTGATGAAGTCAGCATGTTTTATACGACATATTGATAATTTAAGGACGTCGTATAAACGTTTACTCGACATTATTATATGACTGAAAAGCCTATGATCTAAAATGCTGAATAAGAAGTTTTTATATGACATTATCTGTATAATTAGCATTTATATGTCTTTAAGCAACTTATATAGCATTACAGCAGTCTCCTCGACAGTCGTAAGACAGACATAATATAAGATGCCTTCACTCAAACAAATAGTCACATAAGCGAAGTATAGAGGTGCCGTGGTCAGCATGTCTTATACGACTTTATAGGCGTATAAATTTGTCGTATATAAGTTTACACAACGTTATATGACTTTAAAGCTGAGTAACTAAAATACTGAATAAGATGCTATTATACTGGGTGGCACTTTACTATGATCATTGCTGAAAGTATAGTGTTATCTAATTAATTTTCAATCAATTTATTATAATTTTAAAGCAATGTTAATTATACTAATAAGACATTAAAAATTAAACGTTTTATTATAGGTGACAACCCTGCCGCTATACAGTTACTATTTACATTTGCACATGACACATGTCATTTTCACTTCAAACTTATTTTCATGACGTCATTGCCCGATCAACTTGCTAGGGTTGAACCAGACGGATTTTTGTACTAAAGTTTAACAAGCTATATCTCGTAAACGGTAACGAATATTAACATAGTTTATTGGGAAAAAATAAAGCTCTTAGGGTGAGTAATTCCCCGTTTTTGTAAAAGCTCTTACGCTGTATAACATATCCTGTATAATTTGCGTTTAAATGTCTTTTATAACACGTAGGTATAAGCTGAATAATCCATCTCATATGACTATTTTGCTTGTTGGGTAAGCGTAGGGCTGATTTCTAACGAGTTCCCACGTAAAAAATACATACGATGTGCAGCGACATAATGCTACATGCTTCATTGATTAGTTGCCCTAATGAGTATGTAGATTAGACACGTTGCGATACCAATCAATTTGCATAGTTACAGAGGTGCAGAATTATCGCAACATCTACCCGCAAGAACAGGAATTGGACTTAATGATTTTGTTCCATTTGCACGTAAACATGTCTGTTTAAAAAAACATAATCGTTACGAGTTATTTTACTAGTAAATATTGTTTTCAATTAGATGCGCTTTTTGTGAATATTATCATCGTGTGGATATGTGGATCGTAAAATTCAATAATCAAACTAGCAGATCCATTCTAAAAGGGGTTTTGTTTACGAGTCCTGTTGCATAAAAAAACCGGACAAGTGTGAGTCGGACTCGCCCACCGTGGGCGTTTTTTATGCAACAGTACTCGTAAACAAAACCCCTTTTAGAATGGATCTGCTAGTTTGATAATTGAATTTTACGATCCACAGATCCACACGATGATAATATTCACAAAAAGCGCATCTAATTGAGGAGGGTTCTGTACAAAATTACAAATGTATAGTTTATCAATTTTTTTCCCTGTACTTGTTGTATAAGACGATATTACTTGCTAAATTTCATAGTTCTAGGTTTACGGAAAATAGAAAGGTACCCTTATACATTTTGATTCCCTTGAGAGCTCGAGAGTGAGGAAATATACGTTTTTTGCGGCATAATTTCAGCTCGATACCTCCCCTCCACGCGTTGCCGAGATAAAGGGTCTTGACAGACGGATAGAAATACAGACGGACAAAAAGTGATCCTATAAGTTAAACCCTAAAAATTATAGCAGGTAGACTCCATATTTCAACAATTATCTTTTTATTGTAACAGGAGTATTGAACAACAAAACACTTTAATTACTTCAAACAGAACGCCCAAAATCATAAATAATCCAGGTTTATTTATTTTTACAAGCAGGGAATACCTAAACAGCTTAGCCTAGTGGGTAGTGACGCTGCCTACGAAATTGAAGGTCCTGGATTCGAATCCCAGTAAGGGCTAATATTTGTGCGATGAGAGATGGGCATAAATATTTGTTTCTGGGTCTTTAAATATATCATGTGTTATGGGAACACAAGCCTTATTGAGCTTACTATGCCCCGGGGCTAGTTCGATTTGTGTAAGATTGTCTAATATTTATATTATTAAAAAAAAACGGACAAGTATGAGTCGGCCTCGCCCACCGAGGGTTCCGTACAAATATCTACATACCTCGATGATTGATTAAGTACTTTAAATGAAGACTAAGATTGTTTTTTAATTCTACATTTTGTTAGGTATATTCGTGATGTAAGTAACAAAATCTCATAAGTTTAACATATGGATATATGTTAAACTCTGGATTTATTTATAAACAATTTTTTACAATAGGAACTTATTAAACATTAAAAGAAAAAAACTTTCCATAAGACTGGCTGCGTTCCCACTTTGGATAGCTATGCCGATCCGTTGGGCAAGGAACGAGGCAGCCCTGTGGTCTCCGGATACTTTGACCATTTTTTTTGACAATTGGCCAAATAATTGGTGAGCGCCTGGGCTCCACGGTCCGAGTGTTTCGACAGCAAAACCCGCAAAAACATGCCGGTCTGTGAGGCCGATGTATTTGCGGCACGTTGCTGCCTCGGCCGCTGCAGTTTTTTTATGATTTAATTACAGTTTTTAGATGTTTACCTGTACTTGCAGTATAAGACGACATTACTTGCCAAATTTCCTAGCTCTAGGTCAATGGGAAGTACCCTAATTTTGATCCCCTTGAGAGTGTCCAAATATACGTTTTTTGCAGCATAAACGGCCGTATTTTTATTTAGTTTGATTTTTTTCACAGGGACTGTAGACCTGAGTATGTATATATAATATATGTGTATATATATATATATATATATATATATATATATATATATATATAATATATGTATATATATTATATTTATATGGTTTTAATTTCAACTCGATACCTCCGCGCGTTCCAGAGATAAAGGGCCTTGACAGACAGACAAACGGACAACAAAGTGATCCTATAAGGTTCCGTTTTTTTCCTTTTGAGGTACGGAACCCTAAAAAACACAAAACATTGTTCGGTGGGCATTACGTACCAGTGCAGCTAACAAAGTCCTTAAAAAGTTCTACGCAAGCCTAGTGAAAAGGGAATAAGGACTAGGCATGTAGATCATTTTAGCGAGGTGTATTGTGGATTTGATGTATCTACTAGTTGTGTTGCGACACATAATTATGACTTAATCAGAAAATCAATTTATCTTTAGTTAAACATTTATTTTTACAAGATTTATTTAAACTTGAAAAATAAATACACAACAAAATCGTCACGACTCTTCGTTGTCGACGACTCCTACCTCGTGCCACAGCTATAACTGCGGCCTACTTTGCACGTCGCTAAGGATTTTTTGGGAATCCTAAATTGAAAATCATAATTTACGTAACTACGACTCCATAAAAAATGTAATACTGACTCTCCTCAGGTTTTTTTTCGTGATAATCTGTAACGAAATATATTATTCAAAACCATGAAATGACAATGAGTTTACATAAAATTCTTTACGCTATCAATAGAATTTGGTTAAAGAAATATATCCTATTCTGTTTTAATTTTGTTCTATTGCTATATTTGCTATTACCGTATTTTTTCAAAGAACATTTTATACAACCGTCAAGTTTCACGGTCAAAACCATAATAAACGCCTAAGAGCCGCCCGAGTCAATCGGACGGTTCTTTTAGACGGCCTTTGTTTCGGCTGATTGTGTATCTAGTTACTTATACAAATCAATGTTAATAATGCATGCCTTAGTAATCATGTTTAATGTATCGTCGAGGAAGGCAACATAACTAATACTCGGAATACTAAATTAAGGGACGGATAATACGTATGAATCATAATCACTTCGGTCATAAAGCGCAAACCTGATAATTAAGAAACGAATGCATTTCACTTACAAAAAACTTTCCAGACGCCGTTAATAAATATTATCTGACATTGGCTTTCAAGTAAAATTACCTTGCGATTGTTAACGGTACATAATAATGTGGCGAGGAGAAAATGCAGAAATTCGCAGAACGCGTTAAATAGAGCAAGATATAAACCGAAAAGGTCCAATATGTACCAGGATAATGCTGGACGTCGCCAATCTCTTAATCTGTACAAAAATCGGACAATCTCTACTAACGGTACTAAAAATATTATCCATTAATGTGTTATTTTAAGTTCGCTATCAGCATATTGATCTGACATAAAGGTCGTGGCCCAGCGTGACGTCGGCGACACACTTTGCCTCCTCTCATTGTTGAACAGTGATACCAAATACTGTACCAATACCAATCTAATTGCTGAGTCATCTTCAGTGAAAACAAACCTCGTTGATATGGCTCGGTGATAGATACATTTCACTTTTATTAACCTTATTAAAGGATGATTTTTATTTATATCTCAGAAGGTTAAAGAAAGTTATATTTTTTAGCGGATGCATAAATTGTATTCTTTATACTGTATTATTTATAGTAATTTGAATTATATTATTTATATTCATTACTCATTTGAATGTTCACTGCAATGGTTCTCAAGTGAAACGAACTTTCAAGATAAATGTGTGCCTTATTAAATTAATGATTATATCTATTGAAGTGGATACGAGAACAATGAACTAGTATGAGACTGAGTCTAAGAACAAAGCGCCTATTTAGGTGCTAATTTTGGTTAATTTGTAAAATTATCGACTACTGACGGTAAGAGTACACAGTACTCCATTATCCTCAGTGTTTAAAATAAACTATAGTTCAGCTACCACAGCTATGTTAAGTGTATTAATTTCAACCCTGATAAAAAGGACCAAACAAACATTATCAGTTGCAGTGAATGCGATTCACTCATAAATCAAAAAGAAAGCTGCGTTACCAAAGAAGACATCAAGCGTGGAATTTCCGATTGGGAATGATGTAGGACCACAGTGATTCGGAATAATGCATTCTGGGCCGAACCACGCAGGAGATCGCGGTCATCGGCCTTCTTACAACTTCGATACGCTGCATCTTCTCCAAAGCATTCATTCCAAACATAAGGATGAAAAAAATGACCTCACGACTCACGAAACTTAACAATCTCTCAAATGAGCTGCCAACAACGATATTGTATTAAAAATTCTGATTAAAAGAAATTCTCTTAAACATTTGCTCTTTCCATATAGCGTTCTTAAAATTGCCTTTTAAAAATAAAAATGAATTTGAGTAAGCGACGGAGCTTGAAATTGGTTGTTAAAACGAGATGTTGACAGATACTATAGAGGATGATGGGCTATAAAGTTTCAATATCTCGGCGCTCGTCTTGTACTCGAGTGTGATGGGATACCACGCATATGGGCATGCAGCTGATGCAGCGGGTTAGGTACTCAGGCTAACGATGCTTTCTACACATCCAATTTCCAACAGGGCGGCTCGTCGTAATGTTAGCCGCGTAATGAAATAAGATGCATCTCGCCTTTGATTGTCGGCCGTTCCAAGTATGAGCGATCAAATCAGAGCATTGGCCTTATTAGAGGAGTGGCGTAGTTTTGTTTTAACTTTAGTCAAGCAAGAAATTAAACATGATCTCGTTTCTAAATAAGTCTTACATTGAAAGGCATACATTGCAATTGCAATGTTATAACCGAGTAGCTAAAATTATATTTTAATAAAGTTACGACTTGATGAAGTTTATTTAGAAGCTATTGTCGCAATTGCAATAATATCATTCTGTCACGCTCATAATTAAACTCCCATCTTATTGGTACATAGGTTAAAGGGACATATCTATTGCCTAACAATTAAATGGCAAGCACGAAGAATACGCATCATTACACATTAACAAAACCATCTCTTTTGAAAATGTTCGTTTGAGTGACGGCACTCCAAATCGGGTTACGTAACGATTGTGTTAACAATAGAGTGCTTCAATCACGCTGGAGACGATTTCAAATAAGTCCAAGGGAGAAAGTGGAGCCTTAGGCCGGGACACGTAATGCGGGCGCGGGTGGCGTCCCCGGACCCCGGGCGCGCCCTCCGCCTCCATTCCGTCACGCAACCACTTCTAATCTGTCCTGGGGTCATCGAGGTTGAGACCCATCGGGTAACTGACGCTCACATTATTTCATAGGTGCGCTTATCAACACTATTGATGCGAGTAAGTGTTACAACACCAGCAAAGGTCGTGGCGCCCCCGCGGTTGCTCTTCAAGCTTGGTCGCGACGAAAATTTACACAAGCCCGTGAAGCCAGTGACCATAGCCTTTAAAGTGTATAGGTGCTAATTAAGGCGGGTTGGAACAGCTCAGGTCACCTCAACGACCGCTGAATACGTCGTGTGACATATGACATACGGGTTGTGTAATCCACTCTTGGATTGATTACGAGAGACATTTAATAAGTTCACGACCTAGAAAAATGTAAGATTTTGCGGAAAAATTACAACCAACATATTACTGACGGTGATAATGGAAGGTTACTACTTGTTGATACCGACACATTTATAAATTTAAGAATTGACTAAAGCAAGTAGGAATATTGCTGGAGATACGGAGGCAGTTATAATTGAACTTTTTATTTGTGAACATAAAGAAAACAAGTGACTTAAAAAACCAGTTAGGTACAACAGTCTCATGACGAAAGCTATTTAGTTTAAATATATATTTTGTTCGAAAAAAAGCTTTATTGACTTAGGTATGGTGGAAAAGGCTTGTTACCACGCTTTATAATCGTATTAAAAATATATAAATTGTTAAACGAGTTACTAAAGACTTTTTAGGGAAGGTCTGGGTGATAAAAAAATCTCGATACCATAAAATATTTGATCGGCTTTGTGTCAACTTATGATGCATTTCCGTAAATCCCTGTGGACTGCGTAGATTCGGGAAGCTCTCAGGCTTCCGAGCGGTAGTTTACTTACTTCAAATAGGTATTCAATTTGAAAGATGACAGGCGCATAATCTTACAATATCATACTGAGCTACATAGAAGTCGCCGGTGGTCTCATTTTTGATGAAGCGGCATACTTAGAAGGCGATGTGGATCAAGTGCTTAAATTGCACGAGTGAGTTACGCTTATTAATTGAATTTCAAACCCTTAGTTATTTGAGGAGAATGTAGACTAACAAACTGTAAACTAGGTAGCTGTAAAATATTGTATTGCTGGTTACTTGCCGGCTTCCTGCTTTCTCCTTGCGCAATGATAATTCAATTACACATACAACAGCTTGCTGTTTAAAATCTGACTTTTGTATAATTAATATTTGGATTTGGTTATTAAATGCTAACAGCGGTAAGTACATTTAGTTATTAAATGTTTATTGTAGCTACTATTTATAATCGTAGAGTTGACGTTTCTACTTAGAAGGGTTGCAACAGATGCGCATGCGACCACCGCCAGGCACCTTTTTTGTAATGCTCGGTTAAAAACAAAAGACGGTCTTGTAAACATTCCCAAACAGCTAAAATTGTTAAAAAAGGCCAACTTGCCCCTCGTAGCAAAAACTATACTCTAAAACAAGGGACAGACCGCCGTCACCAAATCAGTGTTGTCCCCTAGCCCAATATGTCATGCCGACAAGTCATCAGATTTGTCGATGGCGCCCTACTTTTCATTAGACATAAGACATTATTACATAAGCCATCTTATCGAGGTGCAACAACTAAATTCAGAGTAGTCGGCATGTTGATAAATGGCGATGTCAGCTAGGTGTTACGTGTCGATGAATCAAAGACGGTCAAGATGTTTCTCTTTCGAAACAATTATATGTCTATAGTAAATATTTTCAATGATTAGATTGCAGTTGCTTTTTAATATTAGCTTACAAATTCTCCGATAAGTTGATTTGATACCTAATCTTCCCGAAGTAGCCAACGATTCAAACATTTGTATTTTTTATTTTGTATAAAATTTTGGCAGATTTATAGAAGTTTCTATAATAAAATAAATACATATTAGTGAACAATCTTACACAAATCGAACTAGTCCCATAGTAAGCTCAATAAGGCTTGTGTTATGGATACTAGACGACGATATATTTAATAGATATAAATACTTAAATACATAGAAAACATCCAAGACTCAAAAATAAATATTCATGCTCATCACACAAATATTTGCCCTTACCGGGATTCGAACCCAGGGGCTTCAGCTTCGTAGGCAGCGCGTAATAATAATAATTTATTTTCAGATAACTAAAGATCCATAGTTTGTTAGTGTAGGTACATGTCTCACAATTTTTTTAATAATATGTTAGTAGATACTTAGTATTATTAATAAGCTAGAATAAATTAGATTATATTACATGAAAATGTCAGCAACTGTAGAAATAACAATATCATAAAATTAACGAATTCTAATAAATAAATATCAATTAAATTAGTAATTTCATTTCTAAAACTATAATAAAACAAAACGACGCAACGAGTGTACATGCAGGTTATCCCAGTCCCAGTGTATGCGCTATGGGGCAATCTAGCCGACTGGCGATCCCACGACGAATGCTGTTGACGCTGTCCGACACGCGGTGCTTGATTGAAGCGACTCATTTCGGAATAAGCATGGAAACCATCTGTACGGGCTTCCGCAAAAATGCCTGAGGCACTGTGCAGTGTCTGGGCAGACCAAACAGCATTCTGAGATTGTACTGCACTCTCAGAGCATTGACTGCTCTTTGGGTATAGTTCACCCACAGGCTGCACGAAGTCAAAAATGGAACAGTTATTTCCAAAATTATTAAAAACCCGAAACATTGACATTTGTGTCAGTCAGAACTGGACATTTTTACTACGAGGGCGAAGCTGTTACCGTTTTTACCATCGTCTCATTTTCTAAAGGGTTCGCAAATGACTTCCTACTGCAAAATGGAGGAAAGTAAACGGCAACACGAGTCACGCCCCGAGCTGTTGCAAAGTGTATACAGTAATAGTGGGTATTATTACTTCCTCCTGGGGCTACCCTGCGTTCGCGCACAAAGCTGCGCTTCCTGGAATACCCGCTTCAAAAGCTGCGCAAGGACTGTAAAAAAGCCACGAATTAGTTTGCATCCTTATGAACAAAAGCCTCAATCATATATACGGGGTGGGCCCTGTAACAGGAGCAAATATTTAAAAGGATTTTTCCATTCATTGATTCCTCTTTTGTCCATTTCTTTTCAATTTTTTTTAACTCGGAGAAAAATTGATCTAAAGTTATGACCTCCGAGTAATGTATCTTGGCACACGAGATCATAGCACAGTAGTCAATGCAGATTTTGAGGTAACATTATGTAGTGAGTCATAATAGTTTTTGCATTTTTGTTTTCAAAATATATTTTTGTGATATTTTAAATTTTTTTTTGTTTTTAAAATAAAAAGTTACTTATATCACTCCAGAAGAGTAAAAAAGTACACGTAAACTTAAGTTGAAGAAAAACAAAACCAAAAAAATATATTTAATTTTTCAATTAAAACCACTTAGAAACAATTGCTCACAACTACTCACAAGCTTAATAATCTACCGTTTAATTTATTGCTATTATGACCGGCCACACCCTGTATATATATATGACGACCGCTTTAGTCTAGTTGGTAGTGACCCTGCCTACGAAGTAAGAGGTCCTGGTTCGAATCCCGGTACGGGCATTTATTTGTGTGATGAGCACGAATATTTGTTCCCGAGTCATGGATGTTTTCTATGTATTTAAGTATGTATTTATCTATATAAGTATGTTTATCGTCGTCTAGTACCCATAGTACAAGCTTTGCTTAGTTTGGGACTAGGTCGATTTGTTGTGTAAGATTGTCCGCAAAATATTTATTAAATTTTTTACTTATATATATATATATATATAAGTAAAAAATTTAATAAATATTTTGCGGACAATCTTACAAATTATATATATATATGTATAAATGCTTAATTACTTGTGAGTTGTTAAAAAATGTATGCAAGCTTAGAGATATGAGTGATAATGCTGTACGTGATCTAACCGACAACGAAAATTGTACGTAACATTTAGGTTACCATTGTACGAGTAATAAAGTCTGAATCATTTAGCCGGCCCGATAAGAGACAAGTTCATAGCAGGCCTTCCGATCACGGTCACGTAGGGCCGCACGGGCTCCGGACGTGCCAGCCTCCTCGCATCAGTCCCTCGCGCCTTTTAACTAGACACGTCCCAAATCAGGATGAAAACAATGAAACAAGTGAGAAAACTAGCGGAACTTTTTTCGCGGGAATTGAGAATGGGAAAACCCATTAACGACCACCATTCACTAGGTGATGATGGCTATTGATTCTCAAAGCAATATGAGCATGCCTTACAATATATAAAAATTCTCCAGCCAGACTGATACGATGGATCCCTCACGTACTGGTCTTTGTCATCAACGGAAACTTTTTTGCTACTCTTTGTATTCTGTCTGACATTCTGGTGTCCTTTGCTCATTACAAGACAATTTGGTAGGAAGAATCGTTTTGTCACCGCAGGACGTCGACTAATGACTGCGCCATTACGTGCGCTTACGTCAGGAGGTCACTCAACCTAATATTCTGGCACGAACTGCTACCATTTAACATCCTTCGATATCATGCGAGTCAGTTTCGGCGAATAGGTATTAGTTTGTCAATAGAAATTGCAGTTCGTGGGAACCATAGTGTTGCCATTCCATTTTTCCACACTTATTTTGTCAATCGTCACGTAAGATAATATACGTATTAGTGTAACGATCTAATACGTCGAACATTGTTTCATAGAATTTCGCAGGGTGCTAAACACTTCCTACGCGGTGTTCTGAGATTTTGCGTGATGTCTGGTGGGAACCGCGAAGATGCACAATGATCACAGTCCTATTAGACCCTCGATCGGCTTAGGCGCGCCAAGAAACGCTGTTCCGCGAACACAGAACAATGGTGGGTAATTTTGTAATGTCTTCTTATTACCATGCATGATGCAACGCACTTTTGTACATGCATGTCTCGACTACGTATACCAGCGCTTATTATTTTTGCAATAGCGTATGATATTTGATATTTAATGCCTAATACGGTGCTTGCATTTTAAATGGGACAAGTTTTCGATTCAGCATTACAATCGAGTTGGGCAGCATTTTTTATACTAAGTACCTTGGAGCTCAACATGGCAGGAATGGTGAGCTACTTAGGACAGATGGACTCCCGATGCGTTAGCCATATTAAGAAGATCCAGTCGTCCTTCAAGATGACACATGCGGGATCGAAGTTAATTACCTATCGTATCTTTAAGAAGTGGAGCGTGCGGTGCCGATGGCAGCGCTGCGCAGGCGCGCATCGCTCACTTTTTGTTCGTGCTTGCTAATGACATGTTCTGGAGAGGCATCTTTACAACCGCCGCGTATTTCATTAATTTCATTATATTCTCATCATTTTCAAAAGAAACTATTAAATAAATTAACACATGTTTTTAAACGTTTAATCATATCACTATTATCCATTATTATTATTATTTTAAAACTCATAGCAATCTTTTTATAACATGAAATAAACAATTTACTAAATTTTAATATAATGATGATAATTATATATTTTTGAATACTGTGTCTTTCTTAATATAACAGTAACTTACTTTGTTAGCATTGCAATGCCCTAGCAGGGTATCAAGTACCTACCGTATAACCTATCTTAAAATCTACTGTATCGACAATGAACATGATCGCAATAAATGAAGATGAATATGAACTTTAATTTGGAGGCGTACGCCATAATGTCAGTGTCAGCCCATTTTTTGATGTCAGTGCCGTTCCAAAACGCAGAATACGTTTATGTCTTTAGTTTCAAACTAATGGCCGTAATATATTGTGTGGAATTTTAAAGATGAACCCAAACATACATCTGCAAATAAATCAGGGTATTAATAGCCCTTTATTAGTTGGAAATAAACAGACTTGACAGTAGTAGCGCATTAACTATCCAATTTAAGTATTTTCCAGTTTAAAAATGGTTTACGGGTCGCCTTTAATGTTATGCTTCGATTTTTATGAACGCAGGATTAGATACGCTTTCGATTCCAAATTAGAAGTTCTAATGAGAAACACAATAACAATGAATAATGCATGCCCTCTAGGTACTGATTGATAGATATTAGATGGGCGGGGCAGGCCCTGAATACGAGTAGGTAAGCAAGCCCATTTCGTGCTCAAAAATCTTTTCTACATTTGCATGGATAAATTCGTCTGTCCCCACATAATTAAGGCCAACCGCAAATAAATTTTCATTGTATGGCATTTACGCTTCATATTGGAGTCAGTGCAGTTGATAGCCGTC
This sequence comes from Epinotia nisella, assembly GCA_932294315.1. Taxonomy (NCBI): domain Eukaryota; kingdom Metazoa; phylum Arthropoda; class Insecta; order Lepidoptera; family Tortricidae; genus Epinotia; species Epinotia nisella. The sequence continues at coordinate 10,021,839 of OW028688.1, read as the reverse complement.
GGACCTCAACTTACAGCTGACCGGGTCGAGGCGTAAACGTTTATGAATGCGTCAACAAAATTTCAACGGGACAACTCGTACTTAAAAATAAAATAACCTTTGTACCTACCCTTTTTTACAGTTACTATAGAAATACCAGATTGTTATTACAGCTATCAAATAACGGGAAAAACAAAATTCTTATTGAAGTACAAGTGATATTGATTCAGTGTTAAAATGCAAACACTACGCCACCATTTATAAAATAATGAGTCCGAGATGATGCGAGTAGCTAATGCACGACTCACCTGCCTCGGATCGAGGTCTGCCTAATAACTTATGTAAGATGCGGTAAGGCTCAAACAAGGCATAGTATACTCGAAGCAGGCCAATTTGCCCTGACTCGATGTTGCCCTATTCATTAAGCAATTACGTAGTATTTTTATGAGGTCCAGGTAAATATTGTTTGTCTTTTTAAGGTGTTGAATGAAAGTCTGAGGATTATTATAATAACTTTAGAGTTTGTATGAATTGCTGTTAGAAAGATGAATGAATTACGGGAGAATTGTAGAAAACTTTACCACGTAAAAAGTTGTTTTGCATAATGAACAGCGGTTTTGTCTATGAAGAAGTAGAAATAACAATCCCTGCATGTAGGTAGCCACTACCGACCTCAGTCGTGAGGATTCAACGAGATTAAGTTGTATGATGTAATCTTGCGGGATGATATAAATATGTATTGCTTTTTGGTTTTGTTTCACTTTTCTATTCCCTGATTATTGTTGACATTGTCCTATATTATTGTATATTTATTTTTCATTAATTTTGACGATCGTGATGAAAAATCTTATTTTTTTGACATGTATGCAAATTTGTAATGCAATTTTTTATCATGAAATAAATAATCTAATCTAATACTAATATTCATACGTTAGTTACTTCTTATATAGGCATCTGTTTTAATGGTACGGAAGGTTCAAATTGTTGGCGTACCTACCTACCTAACTAAATATTACCCTCATATTTATTACAAAATTAGGTTAAATAATTTTATACTTTTCGTACACATCGACTATCATTAAATTTAATTCTATAATAAACTAGGATATTTCAATGTATAATAATAGAAATAATAATGATAAAAATGGACATGAAGGTAACCTTAAGTAGTAACTTTGTATTGACGATAAATAATTGTGTTAACTCTAGCAATAATAGGACGTAAAGCAATGTCGACACTATTGATTCGAAAAAAACTAGTTAATAGCGAATGAAATCAATTGCATGCGACCTTGTCTTCAAAGAATTGATTGAATTCTAAATGTATTAACCGTTCGCCAATCCAGTTTAATATTACTGTCTCATATTAATCAAAGCTTTATGAAATAATCAATTGTTATATTAGGTGCGTATTAGAGAAATAATTAATTGAATTAGTAGCACTCACATGCATCATAAGTCCTCAGCGTGTGTAGCAGCAATAGAAACGTCACTAGCACGAGAACATCACTAGCGCGGGTCACGTTGACCCCTTGTTTATGTTTACACCCGTCACGGACGTGCGTTCGACCGCACAGCTCCGCATAGACTGCACCGAGCAAGCGCTGCGTCCTGCGTGAGCGCAGCGCCGCGACACCGGTACCACGTGATCTAGCCGGCTGCATAGGCCTCCTGCCTCGGCTAATTTTGTATCTAGGTATTCCATAATTGGAAGTTTTTTTACCGTCTGACGGGTTACAGTGTCCTTCATATTTGAAACTCGTCAGCCAATATTGTTAAATGCAATGCAGTTGTCTGTCACACACCTAGTGTGACCGGATTTTTTAAAAACCACTTTAATTCTGAAACATTAAGAACTTGCCTGATGCATTTCTGAGGAATAAGACTTACACTTTGTAAACTATTTTGGAACGTAGCCACTTATTACAGGTTCTGGGCGTAATTGCATGTTCTTTCGTTAAAATAAACAGGATTATCTTCTAGAACCTAAATTTAAACACCTAAGAGCCGGCTCAAGGAACACTGAAGTTGCATGAGTCGAGCTTCGTGCTTATTCTAAAAATTGGGTAGGTACTACCTAGCAAGTTTACGACCAATGTATTACATATGTACATCCTTATTGTTCCAGCGTAGGTATTAGAGCACATACAACATGGTGGGCGGCCATACAATAAAAACATTACATGTAAAGTGATTGCAAAGACTCCCTAGCTCATATAGCTTTCAGCGTTAAAAAGATATCAGATCGCAAGTAGCGCCAAGCTTCCCACGCTCTACAAATTCTACATCTTGCCTTAAAAGTATAGCTTGGTTGGGCACATCCCGGTCGCCGCATAGACTCTCCAGCTCGCATACGGTATGAATTTATGATGATATTAATAAGCGACGGGTCTCTATACTTTTTAGCAAGATATAGAATATGCAGATCGTAGCTGGTAGAGTTAAGCCGTGTGGAGTATTAAACTTGGCGCTACTTAAGATCTGATATATTTTTTTAACGCTGAAAGCTATATGAGCTAGGTAGTCTTGGCAACCACTTTACATGTAATGTTTTTAGTGGGATCTCATTCCTTTTTGGAAGGTAATTTCCAAAAGACGTGTGTGGGAAAATCCGTACAAACTTCCATCCCCTAATTTAAAGGGTGGGGGGATTTACTAAAATCCTGAAATATGCATTTTGTTATTTACAACAATGATCCCTCTATCAATTTTCAGACGTCTAGCATCAAAATTTGCGGAACAAAATTCCATCCCCTAGTTTAAGGAGTTGGGGAGTAAAAGTTCCAATTTTTAGGATTTTTTTGTTGTTTGGGTACTAATACTAGTTTAAATACCAAATTTCAGCATTCTAGAACTTCAGGAAGTATCCTAAGGGTTTTGATGATTAAAGTCTGTGACGAAATCTGCATTTTTTCGATATCAATAAAATCTAAAGTATATTAAGAGCTACACAAATGAAACTTTATACGTTTAATAAGACTACTATTGACATCATGTCCCGAGAATTTTGTTTATCTGGTATAATCCAAACACAAGTTATGAGGGTTCAAAAAAACGAGGAATCGCTTCGAGAAAATGTAGGTAGTGCCGGCCCTTTCGCATCACTTGGCTCGTCTTGACGGGGGCACTACCGTGCCCCCAGATATCATATAAGTAGATCGGTAAAATAGCAGAATACAATAAATAAACAAAAGTAAAAGCTAAGAGAAAAAGTTGTCTTCGGCTTTTACCAACAATGACTCAATTATTTATGTGTGACAGCACAACGTATTGCAGAAGCAAATATCTTTCAAAAATATCAAACAAATGGTCATCCTACGAAAATAAACCAGCCAAACAAAAACTCGTCTAGCTGCCAGTTGAAAACAATATGAAACACAATATGTGGGTAATAGTAGGTCATCGTTCTTTGCAAATGACAAAAGGCATATAAATCATTTGTGTAACATATCAATGCAATAACAATTGAGAGGGGAATTATATTAAAAATATTCGTGAGTTTAGTGGAGCGGGTTTCGATTGGGTCGTAGCAATCAGAGATATATTAAGATATATACTCGTACTATACATAGATGGATACCCGCGGCGCGAAGTGGAGTATGTCACACATATCTACTGGTCAATCGCAGATAGCGTTCATAACATGAGACCTCACGCCACGACCGGCTAGATTTGTTCCTCTAGATTACTACACCAAGTTGGCCAACAAATCAGGCTAAATTTACGGGTCAAGTGACCAGCAATATTTTAAAATGATACGCTCTGAAATCGTTGCCGAAACATTATTAAACATACTTGCAATGAAAATAAATGAGGCGTCTATGTACTAATGTAGCTAATTAAATTAGCTATGCTCTAATTCTATTAACTTTTGTAGGAAATTTGGAGTAGCTAGAAAAACATCCATCAGTGTAGGTATGTAGACCACACCAATTGAGTAAATAATAAACACCCATCTATAGGTAATCATAAAACTGACGAGAAGTCGATAACAACAACAATAATGGCTATCTAAATAAAAGGTAGAGGTTAAACATATGTTTATTTGTTATAAATGTCAGGAAGCCAAACCAGGCTTGCTTGGCAAATTTAAACAACCGCGTTAATTTACATAACACGGGTGATCATTATGATTTCAACTGGACGATACTAATACCGCGGTGTTGAAACGTCGTCCGAGGTGTTTCGACACACTTCTAAAACTTACTCACCTATACACTGTGCTTACTTGGCAACTTTACTACTGAGATTGAATAACGTCTTATTAGGTAACAGATAAAATCTGTTAGTAAATTAATTAATACAACTTATCTGTAGTTTCGCTAACCAAGTTCTGTCAACGTTGTCCACTTTGACATTGATAAACGCCATTAGAACCAAATTAAAAACCTGATTCTTTCAAACCTTCATATTTATTTTTGTAGGTGTATTTGACCTTATAAGTAATGAGAGAGAATGACATATGATTGTTTCTTTGACAGAATAACCTGGATTCATTGACCCCGACTGTATCTTAATGAATTAAAGCAGTTAAATTGTATCAGTGGCCGTCTGCCGTCGTTAATTCGATTACTCGGCAGCGGGAAACACCACGAACAAAACGTTTTTCTTTAAGTTCCTCCCGACTCCAATTACGAAACAATTTCAGTTAACATTTTATTGCCCTTTTAAAGGTTTTTGCGTCTCCTTCATTGGGTTCTGTTAATAAATTCTCATAAACTTAAAACTGGTAAATCGAATTGATTACCGAAGCTCCCGAAAGAGTGGGGTATAGAAAAGAAATGTAAAAGAAGAGCAGCTCAGCTGCTGCAGCTACACAACCGCTACTTGCCTACTGAATTTGTTATGATTACGATGATGTACAGTTATGATATTAAGATCAGTCAACCTTAAAAGCTTGTTACGGTTAAACCTTGCTAAATTCGATGCGGACGTTTTTTGCCCGTGCTACTATTTTGAATTCTCTCCACGTCTATTCACTGTACCTACTCCAACATATGTCATATCCAAACCTGTCGAGTGGAGTAGGTACTCGCTACGTGCTAAATCGCCAGTTGGTTTTTAATGCAAATTTGCAGTAGTAGTATGCGACACTGGAATATAATATTATTGTTAGATAGATGGTAACTAAATTGCTGACCAATTTGTCGTATGATTTTTACCTTTTCAGGTCACGGTAATGCAACTCCGTTCGCTTGGCACGTGTCGTTTGTGCCAATCAAATTGTGTCGACCTTGTTAATTGTAGATGCACATATAAACCAAAAAAAAACTATATTTTTTTCCTTATTAGGATACCTACCGATTAAAAAAACTCTTGAACTACCGGACCAAACCTACTTTGAATATATTCTACGAAAGTTTTCACTACAGTTTTATTTATTAAACAAGCCCAAAGCTGGTAAACCGCCCTAGAAAGTAAAGTTTAGCAAGTGCCACTTGGCACTTAGTATTAAAGTTTCAAAACGGCTAAATAGTTGTAAAACATAATGGAATACTGCCTGTGAAATACAGCCGCCGTCACGACCGTTAAGAAACGTTGGCACGAGAAGTTTCAAGAGTTTATAATTGTCAGGTTTAGTGGGTACATACTGGGTGCTAGACGTAATAGGTGTGACCAGGAGTTAAGAAATAGGTCGGCCTTATATGGTTTAAAATGGTTTTCTAAGTTTTGAGCAATTTACGATCTTATCCAATTTTCCATTCCATACCATTACATCAATGGCTCTAACGCAGAAGACATGTGCGTGACTGGCGGCGCCGGCGCCGACCGCACGCGATTCCCCGTACTCAGAGACAAATCTATTGTTATATTGGACGCATAATAATACTGATTAAGAGCATACCACAGATAAATAGTTAAAAGGTTAGCAGGAAGATGTTTGCTGCTGTGGGTTCTTTTTAAGAAGGCTTCGTAATTTCCTTCCCATTGCTTACTCAATCGCTACTCCTCCTTATTTTAGATTATGCTGACATTTCCTATATTGATCTCTAACAAGCTTGAGCGTATTCAAAACTTATGTATCAGGTTCATACGCAAGGCATAAGGTTGGGTTACGCAAATATGACCACGTATCTAGTTTCCGTTCTCAACTCAAGTGGCTTCCTATCCGATCCAGACGTAATTCTCACATTCTCGCCCTCCCATATGGAATTATTTTTAACCCTGCAACTCCTCGCTACCTCAAGGAACGTTTTAAATTTATTTCTTGTGAAAGGTCTGATCAGAAGTTGCTTCTCAGTGTTCCCCGAAACTCTAAATTTTACAACGATTCCTTTACTTTCCGACCTGTTCGATTGTGGAATTCTTTGCCTCTTGAAATTAAACGTGCTAAGTCTCTTCCCATTTTTAAAACTAGACTAAAGAAGTACTATTTTTCTCTTCCGTAACTTTTCTTTCTACTTAGTGTGTGCTGTTTGTTTTCGACTGTAATAGTACATTACTGCAGAGGCCGTGAAGTAAGGGATTGCTGGACGAGTTTGGGGTAGACGGCCGAGTCGTAGACGAGGCCGGATACAACGAGTCCAGCAATCCCTGTTCCGGCCGAGGCTTGTATAGTGCTTTTCTCAAACGATGTGAGGAAATATTAAAATAAAAATAAATACAATTAATTACTTGTTGAAATTACAATTGGAACGAAAGATCAGAAAACAATTGTGTAATTTGCCGCCTTTTTTATTTTTAAAACATGCCATTTGAACAAGCCGTTCGAGCACCATGTTTAACCGCACATAAGTATAGTACCATAGATTTTGTTTTTTTTTTTATGTCGCAAGTATGCTTACAGAGTCTAGTGGTGGTTGGCACTATGTAATTTTTCCTTTGTCAGTTTAATATTAGTAAGCAAATTTAAAAAGTTAGAGTAGCGGACAATAATGGTTTTACTAAGGGTTTTCATACATTACTTCTTGGCTTAAGGCCAAGAAGTAATGTAGGGAGCCTTAAACAAGAAACTTCATGTCCTCATTTCGTGATATTAACGCATACATTTCCGAGCATGTTTGAGAAAATTATATTTTTCTTTGATATTTAGTTATTGTATGTGTAAGTATGTTTATATATATATACATATTTGAGTATTCAAAGTAACGGGAAAATTCTCAATATTTTTGTGTATTACATACGGAACCCTCACCACGCGAGTTGAACTCGCACTTGTTTGGTTTTTTTTCTATTATATACTGGTGAGCAATAAAGAATATTTGTATTGTATTGTACACTTATCTTACATATATCGCAGACAATCCTGAGTAATATATATTAGTCCAGTCATGATCTTTAATCTAATGATAGTCATTAATAATGGCGCATTTGTCTTAGAATATGCGTGTTCGATTAACCTCGTTATATGTTTCCTCCTCCAAATATCCTTCTGTTTGTTCAAATGAAGATTGATTTCTCATATTAAGCACAAGTTTTCAATCAATGCCACGGCGCTACTTTTACTTGAGAGGACGAGATTCTTGATAGGTTCACAATGGGCGGGGCGTTCCATCGATATACCTACTCCTTTCGGAGATTACTGATCTCTATTGTTTGCTTTTGTTTATGCAAAGGTACCGTTCGTCGTCCCACAGCACTCAACGCGCGCTTTGTTTCACTAAGTAATTTGCCCTCTTTTTAAGTAGTATCATAATCTATTTTCGTCAACTCTTCTTTGTCGGCGAAGGATCGAGATAACCTAAATTTACATCTGTGTTAATTTTTACTGTGTTAACTACATGTTCTTTGGTTATAGACAAGTTTTAGTCAAGGGCCGGAAAACCCCTTCTTAGGCTTAAGCGTATCGATTTGGTAATCTTATGAAAGGGTTACCCATCATAGGGTTACCTTATTGTAATGGTAAGTATATGGGAAATGGTAACCAGAAGCTAATCTTAAACCCTATTGAATTAGGGTTTTTGTTTAGGGTTTTCATTGAGTTATGGTAACCTTGTCACCTGCTTATAATGCATAATTGTATTTAAAGTATTTGAACACGATAAAGAGCACTAATCGTACTTGCGTTGGTGTCGCAAGTCGTATTCAAAATTCAAATATTCTTAAAAATTATATTTGTTTGAACTGGTTCAAAACCCTATGATAGAGAAACCATATTGATAGGGTTTTCAAATTAGTTAGTGGCAAGCCAAGTTAACTCGATCAAGGGTTACCCTATTGATCGAGTTAACTTGGCTTCATCAATAAGGTTACCTTATTATAAGGTTACCAATATGGGTAGGGTTTTAAAAACAACTTCTAAAATAAGCCTATGGAAAACCCAGAGTAGGAAAACCGGTTCCTGTCCCTGGTTTTAACCTTACATAATTATTGGCGTTATACTGAAACAATTGTTATGACTCTTTTAAAGTTCATGACGCCAGCGATGCATGGTTTTAAAAGGTTTCTAGGGTTAGGGGAAAAACACATTCGAAAATATAGTCTTCGGCAGTAATTTGCTTTATTTTATGAGTTATTGTAAAAGTATAAATATTTGCAAAATAACATGGTATTTTACGAAAAAGAAATAATGAGATGAATAAGTAATTTTTAGAAATTCCTAAATAAGGCGGTCGACAATGTTACACCCTACCTGCTGCAGATTATAATAGTTAAACGATTTATTCGATTCAATTTTAATACCCATCGACATCAGTTAAATTTTATAGCTTCCATGTTATAAACACAATTTAACGATGTCATAAACCAACCACAACGAATATCTTTTGATAGCTTTCTAGCCGGTGAGCTTAGTACAGCAATAACATCCCTCATCGCTATGCCGTGTGGTGCGTGCGCATTAGCCATGCGCGGTGGGTCGCCGCGCCGGCGCAACTACCATCGATTGTTTACACTCGTACACATCACCGCCAAGGTCGAGAGACGAGAGAAACTAAACTATATAACCAAAGCTATAAGGCTTCACTACGACGGACTGGACGAGCACGCCTGCGGCCACACAAACTGACATCGATATGCCCATTTCAGGAGTTCAGTCACGATGTACGCACTGTAGCACGCCACTTTAGAAGGGGATATCGACGTTGACCGATGGTTATGACGATAGAATAACTTTGTATAGCTTAATTAGCTCTTGAATACACAAAAGGCGAATAAGTAGGTATATTGCTGACCAAATTATTAATACTAATATAATATCTATTGTTCCGTTGGAATGCGTCTAGCTACGGTCATTTAATTTGAATTTGTGATGAGTATTATAGTAACTAGTGGAAAATAAATGACTATAAACTAGACGTGTTGGATGGTAATGTTAATGTTATATTACAGGCAATGCATCATTACTAAGCCTTGGTTTATCCTTAAATATATATCGTGGGGAGACACTATAATTAATCCAATTAAAAAGCTATTTTATCATCATCAAATTGAAATAGTACAGTCGATGTAAAAGATATTTTTACATTTTTGCACTTTATTTCTTTGCAATAAAAGCAAATAAGTAAAAATATTTATGACGTCGAATTTACAATGATAGTCGTGGTCGACGCACGGTCGCTGACGACTAACAATCGTATTATTTCGGTGAAATCTAATTTGAAAAGAACGCAGCTTGATACACATCTACAATCTCAGCTCACAAAACATTTCTTTTCTTGGCAAAATTAAATTTAAGATTATGAAACGATAGCAGTGATGGTTTTACGTAATTGCTCATGGTTTAGCAAATAAGGATCGCTGCAATGAAGAAATTTAAGATCACGTTGCTTGTAGACCATAACATTAATAATATGGTAGGTAGACAAACTAAGAACGATAAGATCATTGGCAGTCTTTCAGAGTTTAGATCTTGATAAGCTAGGTTAGTAATAGGCTAGAAAAACTAGAAGTGTGCAGGCTTTAGGTGTGCTTGTGTAAAAGGTATTGTATTATAGAATTGTTAGGAGAAGAAAGACCCAGCACACTGGCAGTGATATCTCAGCATTATAACTATATATCAGTCGACTTCTGACATTTTAATGATAATGCAAAATTGGCCACAGGTCCTCTTCATGCAATGCACTTTGTAAAGCGACATTGGATGCTTATATGAGTCGTCACAAAATCAGTGAGAAATAAATTAAAAATCCTACATTCCTATACCTTTTAGTAGACACAAATTTATACATCGACACCTTTACTTTGCAGCGCAAAACCACTGAATGTGGCACTTGTTGAGCCGTGGGTGAAACAGGTTGAAGATGAAACAAGGTTAGTATTTACGATAATTCATGTTATGTAGGTGTTTGTTATACCAGAACGGGTTAATGTGATTATGCATGCACCGAGCACGGCCACTCGTCCGGCCGTCAGAGTCGCGCGATTGGGTGGGTCAGGGCAAGATTAACTTTCATGTAGCCAATAAACTACGACTATATTCTGATGGTTATTTAAATATTTAAGGTCAATGACCTATTAAAACATGTAATGTTACGTCCTATAAGTATTTACCTAAGAACAATTATTGAACACAGAATGTGATGCCTTCAAGTTTGGAATCTATTATATATTTGTCAATTATACAACGAACGTTCATCGCTCGATAATAATACCATTATTTTTTTAAGACATAAATAAATTTCAAGTTAATCTGTATTTCATTTAATTAACAGGACACTATATATGTATCCATTCCAGATGAACTCTAATATCACAAGGATCATTGTTTTAATGAAGTAACTTGGCTATTTAGAAACTTAGCACTTGGAATTTCATGTTGCCATGATGTTGGAGTTTGTACCTAATGTTTGTATTTCATTCATGTACCTATTGAGGTGTGCAATAAAGAGTTCTGTATTGTATTGTATTGTTCGCGACATATCTGATGCGACAACGTACAATCAAGTGATCTTGAGTTGGTGACGGTTTATGTCAGCAAAGGTATAATTCTGTGTGAGACTGAAATAGCGATCTTCTCGCGTGGGCTTACAGCAAATTTAGTGCATGACACCTGGCTGGCATAAGCACACCTATGCGTGATAGACTACCCGTCCCTTTCGAAGTAATTAAATTAAAGAGAGATTACTCCATGTCGCGCGCAAGACAGTCCAGTCCACACGCGGTCTTGTACTGCTAAAATAAACTATTGTATCTACAGAACTTGTTATCGACGAGTTGCCTGTGCTGTCGTCACATCGAAGCTTTGTGACGTAAGTAATCAGATACTAGCCACTTAACCCGAGGGAACTAAGCTAATAATGTTTTAATAACCGAATTAACCTCTCAATGAAATGACGCGTCACGACTGCGGCCGTTAGAGCCATTAGCTGATGGCTTTCTAGATACCGCCAGATTAACTTTTCAGCTTCCTATTTTACTGAATTCTTGCTCATAAATAGCAACCGAAATGCTGCAGAATAAAGTTCACTTTCCAAATGAACGCTTATGGGAGATAAGAGGGTATGAAAGTTATTGGTCGGTATGCTGCCGTTATCCTGTCCATCTCGGCGTCTAATTGGCGAATGTTTTAGCTAATGTGCCGCCAGGCCGCTGCGGGCACATGCATAACACCGGGATGTGCTGTGGAGACTTCAGGCGAGTGTACGAAAAGTCTATAAATCTGACCAGATATTGGATGATAGTTGTTTATTAGAATAATGATGGAGGCACAATTTATAAGACCATGAAAGTAAGAAAGAGATAGTCATTATCACTCGTCAATTTGGTTCGGGACTAGGTACCAACTATAGTTTCTATGGGATTACTAAAGTTTATCTAGGAATAAACCGGCCTAAAAACCCATTGCTTCGGGATTACTCGACGTACCTAGGCATAACTTACTATGGTAACTTAACTTCTAAGGTACATGTGGATAATATATTCAAAATAAGAAAGAAATTGATTGTCGTGAAATAGTTACCCTTTTCAGGCCAACAGTTGGAAAATGAGAATTTTTCTCATTTACATAAGATAATGTTTATGCATAAGAAGCATTATATTGTATGACCACATACTACCTATTATCTGTACTAATAGTATAAACATGAATAGTCTGTGAGATTGTAGCTTTGTAAGTTTATAAGTTTGTATGTTTTGGGTAGGTAATCTCTGGAACTATTTATCCGATTTCAAAAATTCATTCACGTGCGTATAGAATGGACTTTCCAGATGGACATAAGCTATGTTTTATCTCGCGGGTTGCCTGAGTTCTTTGCAATAGGGCAGCTAATATAATACTTCTGCCTGAAAAAGGGTTAAAATATTCAGCTATTCTAGAACAATAACATGTAATTCTTGGCAATAAGACAGGTAACGTATTGTCTTTAATACCTACCTACGGGAGAACAGAAATGCATACCTAATAGGTTTACAAGCGTGCAGGCTCTCATGACGGACATTAATGGAATATCAATATCATAATTATTATGCTAATACAATATGACAGTCACTTGTACGAGTATGCGGATTAGATACTAATGATGGATCATCTTTATTCTAGTAACGCACCACGGGCTGTTTGATGTGTATTCTAAAAAGCCGTTTTCCGGTGAAAGAATTATTTCCTTACTTGTTGTGAATGAATAATTTAAAGAATGTTAGTATACTCTTGCATGTGTTTACTAACCGCGATATATAATAGGTACGGCGAGCAACAACTGTGCCTGAGTTGCAGATTTCAACGACTAAGAAGAAGGATAGGACCGGTCACTTTGGCACTGTTTGAGAAGAAGAAAAATATCAGTAAGTATATGTAGTCTCTATCCATACTGGACCCACGTCCATGGAAGGCTTTGGGCTTATAACTACTAAATTGCATTTTACCTCTTTATCAATATTCCCAGATCTCAAAACATCTTGGTCTCAAAATACCTATTTTTTTTCTTAAATCACAGGAATCTTAATATAGCCGAATTTCAAAACAGCTTAGTCTCATAATGTCTAAACTTCAAAAGAACTGTCGAATGTCAAAATACCTAAATTTGTATTACACGTAGATCGTCAATTTTACAATGAATATTTCTTTTTCTTTTTGATTTCTGTCATCCGTTATTTTAAAGAATTGTGCTTTTCCATCTTTAGGTATTTAGAGAATATGACGTCATAATGAATTTGGTTCATTTTCAAAATCAGACAATTTGACATTTAGGTATTATGAGCCCATGGTCATTTGAAAATTAGGGTTATTAGTGAATAAGGTATTATGATTTTTTGTGGTTTTAAGCCATGCAATGCCAGCCGTGGAAGGAAGTGGGTATTATGTCTTCAGCAAAGAGAAGATATAGAGTGATGACAATAAAAGTAAATCGAATCAGTAAATGAATTGTCAGATAGGCGTTTGACTATTAGTGGAACGCTAAATTCACGCCTGGGTCATAAACATCAGCACATAGGTATACAGCGTACATATGAAATTATAAAAGGAATCATTAATGATATGGAGTAAAGACGTTTATGACTCTGATTGACATGTTGTCAAGGGGGCTGGCTTCGAATAACAAAAACAAACATTTGAGACCAGAGCTTATTGTGCAGCTGCAGGTGAGTTAATATTTATGTACTTACTAAGTCATTAATCGTCAATTAGTACTAACAAATTAAAAGCTTAACTAATGATTATTACGCTTTACATAATCTAAGCCTTAATGGTACAAGCTTCGAATTGTTTCGGAACATATAACTATGATACGTATGCCAATAATTAAATCAGGCTAGTTTCTAATGTAACTCATTACTAACATTACGAGCTCTAAGGTACTAGCGGTCATAAGACAATGTACTAACCACAGTAAATTTGTTCGTAAGATTGATTCATTCCCATGGCGTAACATGACTCAAAGGGGATTGCGTCATTAGAAATTAGGCAGGTATGCCAGATAACTACATCTCGTGCGCCTGACGTCATTGTTTCGACCTATCTCTCAAATGAATGGTACGAGTATTGATAATTCACGGCGGCTAACGAGGGACATAAATCTTGCTTCGGTCAAAGGGATCACTTTCACTTTTTAATACTTAAGTAACGAGACGAAATCGAGATTGAAAATAAACAAAAGAACCGGCCCTATCGCGCCCGTTCAACATTCACTATCAGAAGTTCAGAAGTCTGAAGTGATTTTAAGTTTAGCTATAAACTATTGTCGAATAAAACCTTTGTTGGCGCAGCTGAGCTGGCAAGGCATCATAATACAGGAGAATTTATTAATGCCAATAAATTAAAGGAACAAGAATTCTTGTTACATTCAATAGCACCCAGTGGCGTCAGAGTGAACCAGAAATTTATCGCAGCCACGCGCGAGGAGAGGAAATTATGCAGACCCTTATTTTTATGTAATCGAATATTACAGTATTCGGAATAATTGCTTACATGATAAAAATCTCGGAATTCGAGGAATACTCCGAAAGATCGATAACAACGCAAAAGATGATTTATAGTTTTACGTTCTTTTTAATTAAATTTGCGTTATGTAATGTAAGTGATTTTAGTCGTCGTGTCGTGCGCTACAATTGCGCACAGGCATTTTGGTCTTTGTAATCACCGATGTATCTTTGTTTAAAATGGCCATTTCACAGTATACAATTACAATCTGCTGAGTATTGCCAATGCCAAAGAATAAAATAAGTTTCTAGATTTCGTCCTTTCGTATTCTATTGATAGAAGATTGAAAGATGGGCGCTTTATGATGTCAGAAACCAGAATACTAGAATATACCTATTCATAGTTATATAATATTTTTACCCGTCCTGTATAATCGTTGATCTGACGATAAACACTAATCAGCGTCTAAATCACTTGGCCGCAACGAATAGTTTACCTCAACAATATTACGATCAACTTAAGTAGAGCCGCGAGGCATCGTGATCATCGTAGCCGTTATGTAACGCTGGTAATGGATATATATCATATCACTAATATAATCACATGCGGTATTAAATTTTTGAAGTGCCGTACTTGGAGGGAGCCGCACATCAGATTTTAAGATACTTCAAAGATCATCTTGTATAAATTTGTGCCACATCTATTTCTCACAAAAGATGAGTTTCAGGTTTTGCAGAAAGTACTTCAGCATAAACTATTCCTTGAGTATAACCTATGCCATAATACCTATTCACACAAAAGATGAACCTCAGATTTTGCGATAGGTACTTCCAATGTTTCTTATAGCACATAAAAAAGGGTTTTCAGGAGTAGTGGACTTGTACGTCTCAATGCAACCACATGCTAGTTACATGTCTATCTAAGAAAAATAATCATTAGCGCTAAGAGCCCTTTTAAACAAACATGTTACGAAACCCGCTTTGCAGGCGTCCGACACCCGCTTTGCGGGGGTCCAACTCCCGCTTAGCCAATAAAAAAATATAATAAGACTGTTTCATCGGTGCTTTGTCGTGCGTATAGTGACGATAGTGACACACATTTGTTATCCACGACAGATCACTCGACAGATACAGACTCTCACTCTTAGGCCCTAATCGATCCCACTTTAACCAGTTCACTCGCTATGACGATTGTTACGTGGCTTATTATCTCTTGAGTCAACTTCGGAAAATGAGGTGTAACGTGAAGAAATGGTTTTAATGGCGCGTTACGCAATGTTTGTTTTTCATCACATTTCATCACCGAGGAGACAGTTGGCTGATTATTCGTAATTAACAGCATGCTTGCGTTACAGACGCATGCGCACAGTACAAGATTAACATTGGCGACAGTACACTGACTTCGGTTATCTTAAAAATCTGGCAACTTTTACTGGCTTGCATAAGTGACTCTATTGCGAAATAAAATAATATAGGTAGTAAATATACGTAGATAACGTGTGATTTTGTTGCTATGGTTTTAAGAAGCATAGAAAACGCACATTATTTTTACTAAACTGGACTTAATCACATATAATTAACTTATTTATGTAATTTCTATGGTAGGATAATACGCGAAGCTGTTGAAATCAGAAAACATCGCAATTTCAACGGGTGACGGTTTTAAGATTGCATCTTCGTGGACTCCTGCCACTAGTAAATGCAAGCGTCAAAAATTTCATCCATTTTGTACATGGGATGTACAAGGGATTAATAAGGACCAAGTGCGGATATCATCATCATCATTCATATCTGCCGAAAGACGACATAGCTGCCACTGCTGGACATAGGCCTCCCCTAAAGAATGCCAAATTGACCGGCGCGGATATCAATATGTTACTAAAAACTCTGAAACCGCTCTTTAATTTAGAACAAGAACAATAAAAAATATTTTATAAAACTACGAGTATACGACTCGTGAAGTCATGAAAGCAAAATATGTAATACTTGCGTAGGACTGAACATACACCAATGTGCACCAAGAATTATTTTACATGCGTAAGCTCGAGGATCCAAAATTCAAAGACGATAACATACAAATATGATAAACCTTGCATTAGTGAGTTAGTAAGCCTTTGAGTATCCGTTTGTCATACGAATTGGAATGGAAAAGATTATTGATAAAGAGGGTTGTATGAAGACTATGAAGGCACGGTACTGAGTAACACTTGCACTGCGCGATATGTTCGGCGCGCACTCATGGCAGCGCAAAAACTACGCACACATTTCCAGTAATTTCGTGACTTCGTTTGTAATTACTGCACGTTTATCCGAGCTAAATGCCCGTGTGATGAAAAGGTTTTTAAATGCGGTACATTACTGAATTTATTGTGTAAGAGACATGGGAAAGTGTACAGGCTTAAATGCAGATAAAGATGCATGTTTTAGCGTAGAAACAGAGCGAAACTTTTATGTCTATTATTTTATCACCATGTCACGATAAAAATTGATATAAATTCTTCAGGTCACTTTCTTTTTAGTCCGTTATTGTTTTTATTAAAATAACATAAATCTTAACTTTACTGTTGCGGGCCCGTGAAAGACAAACGTCATGTTTCTCGTCAGCAATTTTCTCCTGATTTATGATCGTTTCTGATTTACGGCCGTGTGTCAATCGATTGGTGCGTGCACGCACAAAAACGAACACTTATTGGACATTACGGGCGATCATGACGGCGCGCGATGCCATCCCAAATGTCCCCAACAACCGAATTCCTTTCGACTACGCATTCCTCAAGGAACTTTCTCTGATAATGCTGGAACGGGGACCGTGAAATCCCGCTATCTCTAAGTGCATACCGTAAGCAACAAACTAGAAAGTCAAAAATATCTGAACACGCCCTTGTGCCCCAGAATTTAGAAGTGTTTCTGACCACTGCGTCGCCGAGTGTACCAGTCATCTGTGCTATCGAAATAATAACCTTTCATCTCCATATTAATTACGTCCTAGAACTTTCTAACACGGAGATAAATAGCACCGTTCCGTGCGCTGTATCTAAATATACTTATGTCGTAATGAGACACAGTGATGGGAATTATCTCAAGCAGATGAGAGCCCGTCGTTAGTGTCATGCTACATTTGTTTCCAAATCAATTTTATTTTAGTTGCCTATACTAAGGTAGTGATGAAAGTTGAGTGGGTACCTAATCTATGCTGTTGAAACTAAGTATAATATATCCTATGGGAGCACTATACCCTAGATGTGTACATCTCAGTGGCGGCGGTAAAAACAAATGAAGCGCATCACACTCCACTGACAGGTAAATTCCACTGTCGCCTGATTAAAAAAAACAATGATTTTTATTATATCCCTTTTCTACACTTAAATCGTTGTTAGAATCATTATTTTAACCTCGTCTATTGAAATACTCTAGTTTAGGGGTGCGCAAACTTAAAAGAAGGAAGCCCCAGAATCTTTAAAAAATGGTATTTTGACTGACAGTTGTGGTTCAACTGAGATAGCTATCTCTTTTATAGTCTACAATTGTTGTATTAACAAATGGACCATTATAGCAACGATGAGGCTGTTTATAAATAAGAGCCATAATATTATTTGACACAGATGAGCACTTTATGTAGGTACTGTTGAGCCAATCCTGTGATAGAACAATACTTGTTGATACACTGATATGGCTGACATGTTTCAACAACGACTTGATGGATTTTGACATATGAGGTGTCGTTGGATTCGTCATAATCGTGCGAGTCACATAGGCTATAATATTTGAAAGAATGGTTTCTTTTTTTACCTTTTTGGTACGGAACCCTAAAAAGCAATCTTTATATTTCACATGCTTGCCACTGTGCAAACATCCTATAGATATTAAGGACAAACAAAATTCGATCGACGTCGGAATGACCGGAAGATTAACACATTCAGTGTCAAAGATTTCGTAGCGCTACGCTCGTAGTTGATACCGGTTTTCTGTTTTGTAAAGGAAAGCGTCTACGAGCAAAGTGCCCCTCTAGCGGGTCACTGACACCGAAAGTGTTAAGGTAGACAATTAGACATCGACTGGACAACTATTTATGCATACTGCCTCGTGGTACCTTATACTAATCTTACCATAGAATAATATATCTCCCATAATACAACGTGGATAACGATGCTTACCTGCAATGAAAGAAAACATAAAACGTTAGGTATCATTACAATATTTATAAACTTATGCGAAAGTCTAGGCTGCATCTTAATTCTCACTCAAATCTTAAGAGTGTATTCAAGCCAAAGATCATTATGGCAGCACGTTCCAGCATTTACTTAAATACCTTAAGTTCCCTATTGGGCTCGCCATTTAAAGCCCCAAGTCAACGTAGCAATTCATTAAATGTATGGGAAACATAAATCACCATGTGTAAGTAAGACCTCACTTTCGCAAGCAAACTCACATAGCACCACGCAACATCCGCTCTTAGAACTACAAACGTTTTGTACCTTACGATTTGGAACATATGATACAAAATCCCGTGACAGTATGGTCAGCCACGTGATGGACAACATATAAGCACTATGCTAACATAACTCACGTGCATTATTACATTTCAATACAATTAGCTAGGTTTGAAATGCACACGTGCAAATTGCATAAACCTGCCATACAACCTGGCAATTAGTTTGTACTTAGGTCTGTCGTTAAAATGCACGTAAATTGTATATGGGGGTTTCGGTAAGTCAATGTTATTGATTGCGCCTTATGAGTAATATTTTATCCCATAAAAAACATTCCATGTAAAAAATGGGCCAAGTCTCGAATCTCTTTCACAGTAAAAAGTTGTGAGATATTTCGTAGAGCCAAGTCAAACATTCTTATTTTTCTTTATTTGCTTGCTAAATAAAATTCTGCAACTTGGGAATCACACAACTTTACTGCATTTATTAATTTTTGCATACCAAAAACTATGTTGTATTTTTTTTTATGTAGTCTGTTATTGTATATTTTTTTCACTTGACTTGACATCTTATTAGACTCGTAGGCTGTGGCAGAATAACAGCGTTGCAATTTGCATGCATGCTCTGCAAATAGCAACACGTGCTGAGTCTCAGCCTTTTCTCTATCACACACATTGCTGGACCCTTTGTGTAATGCGCACACCTCTCTGTGCCTCTTGCCTTAACATTTGTCTTGTGTTTTATGGAATAAACGGTTTTTCTTTCTTTTTATTATTGTGTGATTACCAAGTCACAAAATTTTATTTAGCAAACCAATAAAGATTAAGTAACTTTTTACTGTGAAAGAGTGTGAGAGACTTGGCCAATTTTTTACATGGAATGTTTTTTAAGTGATTTTACTCCTTTTTGCCGATTATTGTGCTATCAATACAAATAAATTTATGAATGCAGATGGGAATAATAATTTTGCATAGACTTTGTATAGAAATGTTATTTCACCAAACAAAACAAATAACCAAAATAATAATAATAAGCAAATAAAGTTTGTATAGTTTTCGAGTACATTCTACACCTAACACTAACCGCATGCATATACATCGTATATGTAGTGCACTGCACCTACCTTGTTATTACTATTTGCAAGAACTATATACAAAAGTAACTTTGTAATCGCATGTATTTGTATAGGGTTACAAACTTACTTATGCAGTTTGTATATATCTGAAAACGTGACTGAATTTGCAATATTTTTAGGTTTTTTTGTGAATTGATAGGCTAAAAACTAATTATGTTTAAAATTTGAAGCTTGTGGGTCTGCTAGAAGTACCTTAGAATTATATTGATCATCAGCGAGTGAGTATGTCAGTGACAAACTTAAGGAACTTTGACGGGCAAATAGTTCTTAAACTAAAAGTTCAAATAGAATGTTATTGAGAATATATATCTAAGCCATATTATGCCCTATATGTTACTGAAAATTCAGGGTTCTGGCTTTAGCGAGCAATTGGCCTGAATAGCCATTCAGGCCAGTTGCTCGAAAAAAGGATGGTACCGCCGTGCATCTTGTTTTGCTCGGCGACTTGGCGGGAGCACTGCCGTGCCCCCAGATAGATTTTGCGGTAATTTACAACACTTATGTTCCACTGGTGTGTTAATTGACTACCTATGACTTGCAAAATATATCTACTTACATTACCAATCAATCAGGCTATATACGAGTAAAGAAAACTATTTGGAATCTTGTTATTAAATTAAGATTACATTACTGTCTTGCTCTAAAAATATTAGTCGTTGAGCATAATAGTGTAGCAATTGCATGTTCTACTTTGCTTCATTGAGCATACTGCGTAACTTTTCTTGTAACACCGACTAGATTTTATTTTTTGCAACACAACTGACTGCAGCCCAAACGCGATACAATTTTGAAGGATATTAGTAGAACAGTTATTTTAGTGAATTTACCGTCGATATAACATTAGTGAAAGTTATGTGATGTAATAAACTTTTACGTGTTTGAACTGATTCTTCAAGAAACATCAACTGGAAGCAAGTCGTAACTCGCAGATCGTAAAAAATAATCTTTCTAAATTTTGCTTTAAATAATTTGTACATTACATTCCCAACAAGCAGGTTCTATTGTCTAGCCTAGCAGTTTTTATTTGTAACCCAAAACTAGATTATACATATAACTTACTGTCAATTCTATCGATACTAAATCATGTCCACAATTAATCAAATTATTGACAAAACACTATCATAAGTAAATAAATCCTGAGCCAGTTTTGAAACAACATTCTGTAAATGCTTCTAAACGCTAATGGAATACTTCAGGGCAGATAAGATGATGAATGAGAGGTACCCGCGATTACGTAAAAGCCTTCGAGACGTTAATACCAGCCTATTAACTGATTCAAACACCAAATACTTATAGCACCTACGAGGAAATGTGAGCGGCACCGCCTGTCATATGAAAAGTCATAAAATCATACCTAGAAGATTTATAGCGAGCTCGGAGCGAGTGCCTGGATCATTTCTGTTTTGGTACATACATAATTTTACACGTTATACTGGTAAACAAGCCGCTTTCCTATTATAGAGTTTAATACGCACTGGGAGTTTACTCTCGCTAGACGAGCGAAAGTAAACTGACTGGTGTTAATATTTTGTTTGATAATTTCCATGCACTGTCGGAACGTGATTTCAAAATATGAATGCTTGTAACTCAGTACTACGTCCGTGCAAGGCTCGACCCCGCCGTTCGCTAAACGAAGGAACTAAACGCACTAGAAAATTAGCTACACCGACATGACGGACGCCAATACCTGGAACCGATGCATTGCACTCAATTGCGGAACCTAGTTTTGTAGGAGATTATTGCTGTTCGTAACAGTTCTTTCCGATTTACTCAAGAACCTGCCTCATCTACTCCTACTAAGAACCTACATAAATTACATCAAAAGGTAGCACTAGATCCACTTTCAGTGTCAGTCAAAGTAAGAATAGGCTTCAGTCTTCCTCCTCATCTTAGAGTTATCCTGGTTGCATCGTTTAGGAGCCCAAGATCCAATATGGTAATTATTTAAAAAAAATGGCGTGGTTACTAGTTTTTGCAGAAGGCACTCATGCCAACTGAATATCCAATCTAGAAGAAAAATTGGACCTCATTGGTATTAGGCTATAAATATTACAACGAAG